>CM027843.1:46972713-51772713 GCA_016097545.1 Eucalyptus victrix
TGAGCTCGAAGCTTGACCAAGGTCAGCAAACTCAAGCTTGCCAGGGGGCCTTGACCTTGCACCGGCAAGCTCGACCTTGTCGAGATCTGACTAGGTCCATGCCTGTGCTTCCAACTTGGCTGAGCCTTGAGCTTGAGATCGGCCAACCTTCAAGATCGGCCGTGCTTCGAGATCAACCACGCTTCAGTATACAGAGTTGGCACAAATGGAGGCGAGGCCGTCGTAGAAGGCGGTGATGGCAGTGGTGGAGAGGAGGAAGAAGCAGTGGGTGAAGTGGAGAGGCGACTGGGAGGGAGGGAGAAGGAAAAGAGAAAAAAAAAAGGAAGAAGAAAAGAAAAAAAGCATTCGATTTTTTTTTCTTGAGATAAGGTGATACTATTGAAATCATTTTTCAAATGAGATCAAAACACCAACAAATATTTTCGGTCATATATCACCAAACGAATGAAAACTATTCATTTTCCTGGAAAATGGTTTCCTCAAAATACTTTTTTTTTATTATTAAGTTTTCCCCCAAACAAACATACTCTGAAAGTTAATTACCATCTTTATTTGATATGGAAATTTCACATTGCTGTTTGGAAAATACCGTTGTATTACCATGCTTCTCTTCTAGACAAAAATAACCCAAATGGACCAACAGTGAAAAATAAGGTACTTTGGAATTGGAAAGAGATATGATGATGACCAACACCAAAAGATCTGTAGATAAACAAAAAGTTAAACAAAACAAGCTGAGAAAGAAAGTCTCAAGGCTATGTTTGGTTGTTTGGCTTTCTAATCAAGAGATGATTGGATTGGATAGCATAAGATATGGAATTCAATAAATGTAAAAGTTCACAAATGGAAATTGTCAAAATCTCATGCAACATTCTTGCCTACTTTATTGTTATTTGCCTTTTTCCCTCTCTTTTCTTTAAAAAAAAAAAATTATTATCCTTTTTATTTCTTTTTTTTTTTCCACTTCCATCATTCTTTAATAAAATTTTATTAAATTGTAACTATACTAATATACGTAAAATATTAAAATACCTAAAATATATAATAAATATATATTTATATATTCAATTTATATTATAAAATAGAATTAAATTTGAATATATATAAAAATAAGATTAAACTAAAAAAACTAAATTGTTATTTTTGTTATTTTGAATTTCCTATATCAAAATCCATATATTATTTATATTGAATATAATTTTAATTTTATTAATTTAAGAAGTTTGTTATTCGAAAAAAAAAAAATGACTTTCATGTTATGGAACTTAGGAATCCTCATACTTTTATCCCACCTCCTCATGAAATGATTTTATCCGGGTAATATCCTCTTATATCCAATGTTATCTGATTTTGAATAGACACTATACGCAAGATAAGAAATATTATCAATTTGAAATTTTATCTCAACTGTCAAACAAAGCCTATAAGAATAAATGTACCTTTACTATTGGTACTAAAGTTGTCTCCATGCGACTAGGTCCTATCAGCAGTACTCTAATCTCTCTCTTACTGAGACAACTCCGACCCTCTTTACGATTTGGAAAGCCATCCATGCAAATCAAAATCTTGACCTACACAATCCAATCGGAGTAACAAGCAATCTTGAAAGGAGAGACTCCATCCGCTTTGATAACGCTCTCTTTCTCTGCGATATTGAATAATTCCACGTTTTCAACTAATGAAGCCCAAAATCAGTCAACCGTGCTCACCAAAAACATTCCTCTCTCAGCAAGACGACATAGAGCACAAGCAAACCGACCAAATAATCCACGGGGCTTCGCTTTTTCCATAAGATATGGCAAATCCAGCAACATTCATGTATCTCAAATGAGCAAATCTCAAAGAAGAAAAGTACTTCCATGTTGAAAATTTCAACTTCGTTTCTCTTTTCTTCTTGCCTGAGGCCGAGCAAGTTGTTGACATTTTCATTTTTTTTTTTCAGCAACCCTGATTTAACAGTTGCTCTTTCTTTTTAGTTTATAAATAAGTCGACGGGAATAGCTATTCCTAATGCAACCGGGAACATCTTCAATTTGGCACTTAAAAAATTACCTATGGTTTTTTATTAATACATTATGCTTAAAATTAACTTGTTTTTTAAATATAGTTCTCATTATTATGAAATTCAGATAATCCCATCCTCGATGGTTATGACTGATTAGTAGTAGAAGTCATCATATCATGGTACTTTATAATTAGTGTTAATAACAAAAGTTGACTTCGTGGGCTGCCATTAACTGATAAGGCCCACCGGACTTATAATGGGCACGTTGGTTTGCGGGAGTTCAAATATGACCATAGTCGCGATTACTGATGGCTCGACGTCAACCGCAATTTGGGAAGCAAGACGATAAGAAAGAGATAGGTTACCGAAGCACTCGGTGTCAATTACTTTGTGGATAGTATAACACCGCTACTGAATAGCATGCCAAGTTTTCCGATAATAATTTGAATTTGAAGCACTAACCACCAGGGCAGTTATTTGCTCTATCTGGCTAATAAATAGCCGAAGAGAAGTTGTTGAGGGGCTGAAAAAGATAAAAAAAAAGGACGGAAACAAGGTGACCGTCATCTTTTTATTCACATTTTATTATCATTTACTTTTGATTTATTTTCTGATATTTTGAATTTATAATCTTAGTTAGTAGCCATTGCCATTAGAACCAGTTACCTCCTTTCCGAAGCAACATGGAACCCGATACACAAAAAGTCAAAGAGCTAACTTTTGGTGAAAGATATTTCATCTAGGAACATTCTCAACGAAACGATTAGATAATAATTCACAACAAAGAGAATGTAATTAAAACAATACATTGAATTAACTATTATAGCAAGTTAAATCTACGTTTTTATTTATAAATAGTTTGAATTATAGTTGTAATCAATAATTACAATTGAATAAACCGTAACACTTCCAATCATAATTAGAACTCAATTAAGGATGGAGCCACTCTCTAGGTTGAAGGTGGGGGAGGGAGGTGAAAATCATAGACCAGATGTGGAGTAAAAAGAAAAAAAAAAGTTAACACAAGAATTTTGAATAAGTTTGAAAATAATACTCCAAATTAAAATTCTGTAAATCTTGTTCTCAAAAATTTTTATGAACCCAAATAAGTATTTGGACAAGGGGAAGTTTTTTTTTTTTTTTTTTAATGAAGACTCTTGATTTTAATTATGCAAATTTTAAAAGGTTATGTTTCAGCAATAAATTTTACATTAAAATTTTCAATTAATATTGGCTTCGTCCATGCTTTAAATATTTCTCAATAATGAAAGTGTTACGAAAACAATGTAGATTACCATGCGGGTGATTCTATTCTGACAGCAAATGTTGATAAATGTTTGAGATTATGACTGCCGGTGGGTTTCGTTTGCATATACAAGTTTCAAAAAAATTACTTTTTGGTAGTGTGATTACAAAATGTACGTGATTATTTTCATATACTTCTGCCTAATAATACTTCAAGTTATTCCCTTGATGTACAGCAATATTAAATTGGAAGATTTCATTTTTAAAATATAATTTGATCCAGTCATACTTATATGCAGGTCACAAAAGCTAATCCACGTCCTTATCTCATTATCAACAATAAGATAGTCAGAGCCGTGAGAATTGATAAAGATATATGTACCTGAAATCCAAAAATCCTTGGATTGATAACATCTTATACACGTGTCATTATCTAGCTGCATCCTTGGAAATTTACTGGAAATTTATGCGCTAATACAAACATCCAATACTTGTTGGTTTCAAATCCACTCATGCTATAAAGAAGAATTCCCAAAATGGAGAAAAGAAAATACTGCCATCAGTCAAATGAAGATAACAGAAGTTTTACTAACACAAGAAAGTTAGAGAAGGTAAATTACCAATTTACTTTATCACTACCTCCACTTGACATGGAAATATCTCCTCGGTATCTGCAAAGTGCCAACGTATTAGCATATTACTCTACTTGACACAAACTAACAGTGAAAGACAATGGTTTTGGGAATTGTAAAGGTTGCAGGATCAACGGCAGTAGCAGATTTGACGAGGACCAACACGGAAAGATGTATAGATAGATAAATAAATAAAAAGTAAAAAAATTGAACAAAACGAGCCAGAGCAGAGCCGGGAAAGAAAGGCTCGTTAAAATGAAAGGACCTTTTACTACTAGGGTTGCCTCCATGCAACACGGTATTATCAGCATTACAGCCTAATCCATCTCTTACCGAGCGTTTACTCCCTACGGCCGGCACTGGATCAGCATATGAAGCATCTGAAACTACTCCTGCCCTCTTCACCACCTGGAAAGTGACCTATGTAACAAACAAGAATTCGAAGGAGAGATTACGTCCACTTCGATGTGGCTATCTTTCTGTAATATGTTAGAGATTCCGTATTTTTCAACTGAAAAAAGCCCAAAGTCAGTCAACCCTCCTTGCCAACAGCATTTCTCTCTCAAAAAGACGAGACAGAGCGCAAGCATACCGACTAAACAAACCACAGGACTTCGCTTTTCCATATGATAAAACAAATCCAGTAATATTCATGTATCTCAAATGGGCAACTCTCAAAGAAGAATGCCACAGCTCGACCACAAGAGAAACTATATGCGAACCCTCACTTTTCGAACTTCAAGAGATTTTGCGGAATGACGAGGCAAAACCTGGTCGCTTCGCCTGAGAGTGATGGTAGCTCTGCCTCTCGGAGAGCCTCGGTCATTGTTGGGATATAATACGCGGAAACGACAGGATCTTGCAAATTACGTCAATGCGAAATCACCAGAGAAATAAACAAGAAAATCTGGACACCAGAAATTTACGTGATTCGGTCCAAGTATCGGTACCTACATCCATGGGGAGAGCCAGTAGCAAATAATCCACTAAAATCGGCGAATCAGAGTTTACAATCACTCAATCGCTCAAGTATTTCCCACACGTAGATTTAATCCCAAATCCTAAATGTATAAATAACAACTCTCTTGGGTATAAACTCACGGCATAAATTACCGTGCGACGAAACGCTCTACGTACGACTTCGCGAGTCTCTTCAATGCTTCATGCGACTTGCGGCTTCAAAGGTCACGTACGCGTGGCTATGTAGGGTTGTTAGGGAAATCCCTTATGATGTTTTGAAGATGACAAAATAAATCAAAGGCTACTAACATGTTTAATGGTTAAGTAATAGACCATGCAAATGATAGAACATGTAAAGGATATTGTCAAAGTGTGAAGATGACTAGAAGACTGAACGTAACTCATGTCCAAAGTATATTCTAAAGATTTCCAGACTTCTGTGTCAAAGTCTGAAGACTGCCAGACTTTAGTGTCAAATTCTGTTCTACATCAGAAGTCTGCTCACTCTAACAAATTCCAGACTGATCATGAATGATGAACCGGAAGACAAACTCTATACTAAAACTGAACTGGGTACAGACCTTAAAGCTAAATTTGTTTAGAGGCAAATATATTCAGACCCAGATTATAAAGTCTACAGACTCAAATTGTAAAGTCTATTGCTCTCAGACTTTATATCCAGATTCGATGAAACGTAACTCAAGCCCAATCATATAACAGCTAGTGATCTGGTTTGGATTCCACATCAAGATTGATTTGATTGACGATTGGATCTTGAAGACAAGAACTTTCTATACGAAGAAGCTTTACTTATGGAAACCAAGATTCCGTTTGTATGGGCGATCGGAATCAATTTGGGATTCTACCTTTGTCACTCAACGGCTACCAAATCTTCTAGATACAGAGCTGTCCAATGGGTATATTGGAAGACGATTCTCCTGGATATTGTCCAATGGGTAGTTTGGAAGTGGAGGAGTAGTTAAGGAGATCATGGACCGATGAGCAAGTAAGAGACGGAGCGTAGAATTTATAATTCCAAAGTCTGAGCGACTTTCGATCATATACTTGTTTTTTGAGAGCTTAAACGTTTGTGATCGTGAGAGAAATATCAAAAGAGTGACTCAGTGAGATAGTGTGATCTACTACTAAGTGTTTGCACTCGAAGTTGTAATATCTTGTTGATTGCATAGTGGAATCCAGCCAAGAAGGCTGTTAGCGTGGGAGAGTGGATGTAGGCTTGGATTAAGCCGAACCACTATAAATCTTGTTTTCTTATTCTCTTCCCTAACTCCTTTATTTTACTGAAAATTTATTTTATTCCGCATATATCTGCCAAGATTTATTTTATACACCTATTCACCCCTCTAGGTGTTCATACTAGCACTCTCAATTGGTATCAGAGCTCGTGTACTCATTTTGTTTGAAGTGTTTTACTTCAAAGTTAAAGATCCATGGCTAGTATGTTGGCACCAGGATTTATGGAAGGGCAAAGCAACACAAGGCCACCATATTTTGATGGAAAGGAATGCGACGTATGGAAAAACAAAATAAAAGCATTCCTAAGATCCAGAGATCCCTTGCAATGGGATGTTGTGGAAAAAGGAATCAACCCCATTGCTACGTCCACATCAAATAAGAATGGCAAAGACAAAGAAACCAAACCCCCCATTCCTATGTCTCGGACGAAAATGTCCAAAAGAGAAGCGCTTGATGCAAAAGCCATTTATTCTTTATATTGCGCTTTATCTCTTGCTGAATATAATAGAATCTCTTCATGTGAAATAGCAAAAGAAGTTTGGGATAGACTTCATGTTACATATGAAGGGACCGATCGTGTAAAAGAGACAAAAGTAAACTTCTTGCTCGACAAATATGAATCCTTCAAGATGAAACAAGGAGAGTCGATTGGAGATATGTTTAATCGTTTTACAGAAATTGTAAACGGTTTGGCAAATCAAGGTCAACCAATTTCTGATCCCATGAAAGTGAACAAGCTACTGCGTGGACTCTCCAAGGATTGGAATCATATAAAGACCTCAATCCGAGAGACCCAAAGAATCATGCCACTGTCTGTCGATGAGTTGAGTGGGACTCTTCAATCCTATGAAGTGGAACAACTCAATGATGAAGATCCTAAAGGTAAGAATTCCATTGCTTTAATATCTAATGCTGTTATTGATGAAACAAACTCAGAAAATGACATGGACGATGAAGAACTTGCCTTTATGGTCAAGAAATTCAAAAAGCTGAGTAAAAAAGGAATGAAATTCGATGGAAGAAAATACAAGCAGAATGGCCAGAAAAGAACAATAAAAGAAGATGATGAGCAAGGAAATTTATGCTTGATGGCACATTTAGAATCGAGTCGACTCGGCATACGAGATTTAATCGTAGTTCGACTTGGACACAGATTTAGAATCTGATGAGGAAATCGAGGTAAGTCATTTAGAAATTCCTGCCAAAGTTTCAAAGTATATAAATAAGCTTTGTTTAAATCTCAAATCTTCTCTTAAAAGGATCTTTGAACTTAAAAAGGAGAATTCTCGGCTTAAGCAACATGATCTTTCTCAAAAAGAAAATTTTGAAATTTTGCAAAAAGATTTTCTACAAACAAAAGAAAATCGAGATTTGCTTGTTAAAGAAAATGATTCTTTGAAGAAAGAATTTTCAAATATTTTGACAAGATTTTCAAATGGATCAAAAACATTAGAGCATATTCTTTCTAAACAAGTTCCTTACTATAATAAGTCAGGACTTGGTTTTAACAAGGAAAATAATTCTTTAATTGATTTTCCTAAAGTAAAAGAGAGACTTAGACAAAAACCTTCAAAGGCATTTTACAAAAATCATTTTCAAAAAGTGTTTGTAAAACTTATTGGTCGAAATGCCCTCAAGTGTTTAAATTATGGAGATTCGGAATACTTTGAGAAAGATTGTCCTAAAGTCTCGGAGACCTATTAAGAAAGATTGGATTGGCTAACTCTCATGGACCGAAGAAAAAATGGGTACCAAAGAAAAGATGAGTTATTTTTGCAAGATATAAAGAAGAAAGAAGAAAGAGGATTTGGTAAGGAATTTTTTATTCTCAATTTGATTTTGGCAATAATTCTCATTATACTTGATATTCGATATATCCTTGGTTGATTGAGATTTTATAATGATCATATTTTGCTTTATTGAAGAAAGAATCATATGATTTATTTTTGTGATTTGTGAGTTGAGATTTGATTTAGTATGTGTGATTATTTGAGATAATTCAGATTATTTTGTCTAATTCTATACTTCAGATTTAATCATATTCTGCAAAGTGAAAATCTATTTTACATGATGATGCAAGATATTCTTAAATATTCAAAGTTTTTATTCTCTCTGATTTTATCGTATTATGACTAAATAAGAATTTATTTTTCAAAATATCATTGTGCATAATATTCTTTCTTTGAATACTTTGTTACGATGAATTAAGAAAGAATATTTAATTATGGAGATTTTCTATTTTACTCTAACGTCAAGGAAGGATCCAAATTGATGGATACCAAAAAGGGAAATGAGTTGATTGCAGGAAATTCTTTAAGGGAAGGATGATTGCGAATCTACGCAAATTTTGGTGCAATCAGAAAATATCTCCTGCGACAATTAGTAATGATTTTTTTTTAATCAATGGTATATTTGAAACATATACCTTGGGTAAGAGAAATTTTTTAATCATCCTGCCTTGCAAATTTCTACGTGCATTTATCATGATTTTGGATGATTGTTTATTATATTGCGAATATCTTTTGTTATAAATATAAGATATTGCAATTTTAGCACATGACAAAAATATCTATTTTCCTTTTGCAAAATGCATATCTGAAATTTATGCTCAAAGAAATCTCTTTGATCTTGAAAGATATTACTACATATTCATGGATATTCTTGCTATATTCTTAGAAGATATATTATATCTAGCAAGTTTGATATGCAAATCAAATGATGATATTACGTGACATTTTTGCAAAGATTATTATCTGTTATATAAGAATTTGCAGGTCACAAAAGAATCTTCCATATGGATTTTGGAAAGCTCAATCAAAAAATCATTGAAATTCTATACTATCTTTTGGAAGTTCAAAAATTCTATTCCTTGTGCAAATTTGTTTGCTCATTGAGGAAATCCCTTATGCATCGTACAAAAGGTTGAATAGTTCTGAATTTTAAAATTTGATAATTTTATATATGCTATTCAGTTTATCTATTTGAAGAAAAGGGCATTATATATCACATGGATATTATTACAGCTTATTTGTGCAAAAAGTTTGTTAAGTTTATGCAGGTTGAATTCGAGAAGAGCTTTATCGAAGAAAATAAATTTTTGCCTCGAATTTCAAAATGCAAGTGATCGTTGCAGATGTTGTTGCTACAAAGGAAATACTGGAAAAATATTCTGTTAAACGTGCACAAGCAACAATTATTTCTATCCGCAAATATTGTCATGATCACAGGGGGAGAAAGCGAATCCAAAAGAAAAGGAAAATAATCGTGATCATCTCAAAAATGCAACAAATTGAGGGGGAGCTTTGATTAATTTCGGAAAAATCTTTTTGGATTGATCATGATCTTATTATGGATGGAATGAAAGGTAAATGTGTCAGAATTTGTTCAAAAAATTCGGTTAGTGCATCTTTTATTACCTTTTGTCATTAACAAATCTCTTACTGATATTATCATTTTATTATGACAAAAATGGTACGTGCAAGTTATGATGCATCCTGATTTTTATTGATATATATATGATCGAAGTGAGCTATATTGCATATCTTTAATATTCGACTTGCTTTATAAAAGTTGATCTTTTTGGAAAGTATATGTCATTTTATATTCTCTACGTGAATCTATTGTTATCGCTTTTTGATTATGACAAAAAGGGGGAGAATATATGAATATGCATATATGTTGATCGGTTGATATTATCTATGGCATAATATTGAGCTGTGATTATTTTTATATTTATTATTATGCTCAGTCTATTTGCTATCTTCTCGATATCCTTTGATTTAAATTAATATTTTTAAAAGTATGTTTACAAATCTGCATATTCAGAGATTGTTTTATCATCATCAAAAAGGGGAAGATTGTTAGGGAAATCCCTTATGATGTTTTAAAGATAACAAAATAAATCAAAGGCTACTAACATGTTTAATGGTTAAGTAATAGACCATTCAAATGATAGAACATGTAAAGGATATTGTCAAAGTGTGAAGACTACCAAAAGACTGAACGTAACTCATGTCCAAAGTATATTCTGAAGATTTCCAGACTTCTGTGTCAAAGTCTGTTATACATCAGAAGTCTGCTCACTCTGACAAATTCCCAACTGATCGTGAATGATGAACCAGAAGACAGACTCTAAACTGAAGCTAAACTAGGTACAGACCTTAAAGCTAAATCTGTTCAGAAGTAGATATGTTCAGACCCAGATTGTAAAGTCTACAGACTCAGATTGTAAAGTCTATTGCTCTCATACTTTATATCCAGATTCGATGAAACGTAACTCAAGCCCAATCATATAACGGCTAGTGATCTGGTTTGGATTTCACATCAAGATTGATTTGATTGACGATTGGATCTTGAAGACAAGAACTTTCTATATGAAAAAGCTTTACTTATGAAAACCAAGATTCCGTTTGTATAGGCGATCGGAATCAATTTGGGATTCTACCTTTGTCACTCAACGGCTACCAAATCTTCTAGATACAGAGCTGTCCAATGGGTATATTGGAAGACGATTCTCCTGGATATTGTCCAATGGGTAGTTTGGAAGTGGAGGAGTATCTAAGGAGATCATGGACCGATGAGCAAGTAAAAGACGGAGCGTAGAATTTATAATTCCAAAGTCTTAGCGACTTTCGATCATATACTTGTTTTTTGAGAGCTTAAATGTTTGTGATCGGGAGAGAAATATCAAAAGAGTGATTTAGTGAGATAGTGTGATCTATTACTAAGTGTTTGCACTCGAAGTTGTAATCTCTTGTTGATTGCATAGTGGAATCCAGCCAAGAAGGCTATTAGCGTGGGAGAGTGGACGTAGGCTTGGATTAAGCCGAACCACTATAAATCTTGTGTTTTTATTCTCTTCCCTAACTCCTTTATTTTACTCGAAATTTATTTTATTCCGCATATATTTGCCAAGGTTTATTTTATACACCTATTTACCCCCTCTAGGTGTTCATACTAGCACTCTCAAGGGTTTCCTTCGCATAGGCTTCGACGGCTTCTCTTTCACCTGCAAAAAATTCTGTTTATATATGTTTACGTGTGTGCCCAAGGTCAAAACTTTGACCTTGGGCCCCACCTTTCCTCTTTTGATTCGGCGAAGCAGAAGACTTTATCCATAAAGGATTTCGGCTAAGAGCTTCACGCGTGGACTTGTGCCTCACGCCAAAAGAGAGAGACCTCTTCATACAGGGACTTCATCTCCACGCCTTTTGATTCCGCAAGCTTCCGCAAGAAGAAATTTTCCTTCAATTTATTTTATTTTATATTTCCTCTTTTCCAGAGAAAAACTCGTGACATAATTTTAACAATTCTCCACCTTGGCTCAATGTTTAAAGTCAAGTCATAGTGCTCATCACCCATGCTGCTCTCTCAACGCCTTGACGGGCACTTACTCTCCACAGACGCCAATAGAGTTCAAGTAGAGCTTGAGCTTCGCCAAAGGAACAGACTTAGTCATCATGTCTGCCGAGTTATCTGCTGTAGCAATCTTTTTAACAATAATAATACCCTCAGCTAAGACATCTCGGATGAAGTGGTACCTGATGTTGATATGCTTCGTTCGCTCATGATAAATTGGATTATACGCCAAATATATCGCACATTGGTTATCACAGTGTATATCCACACTTTTCTGTTCTAACCTAAAGTCCAAGAGCAAACTTTGTAACCATATCGCCTCCTTCGCTACAAAGGTTAGTGTCATGTACTCTGCCTCAGTCGAAGACAAGGCAATGTGATCCTGTAAGGATACTTTCCAACTAATTGCACCACCCGCTAGCGTAAACACGTACCCTGCTAAAGACCTACAATCATCAAAGTCACCGGCGTGATCCGAATCCACAAAACCAGTGCTCTCACTGCCATTGCTGTCTCTTCAGTATACTATACCCACATCTGTTGTCCCCTTCAAATATCTGAGGATCCACTTCACAACTTCCTAGTGAACTTTACCAGGACGCTTCATATAGCGACTAATCACGCTCATAGCTTGTGAAATATCAGGCCTAGTGCACACCATAGTACACATAATACTACTCACGGCACTAGAATAAGGAACATGGGACATATGCTCCTCCTCCTCCTCAGTCTGCGGTGATAATTTATCTGAAAGTTTAAAGTGCTTCGCTAAAGATGTACTTACAGATTTCACCGTGTTAAAACGTGCCACAATTTTCTCAATGTCTTTCTTTTGAGACAGACATAAAACTCCTACAGTCCCGTCACACAAAATCTCCATACCCAAAATTTTCTTTGTAGCACCTAAATCTTTCATCTCAAATTCAGCATTCAACTACCTTTTTAACACATCAATATCAGACATATTCTTAGCTGCTATCAGCATATCATCAACATATAAGAGTAGATAAATCAAAGAACCATTCTCCAATCTCCTAAAGTAAACGCAGCTGTCCATCTGACTTTTTGAATAGTTTGGACTAGCCATGAAAGTATCAAAATGTTTATACCACTGCCTAGGAGATTGTTTCAGCCCATACAAAGATTTCTTTAACAAGCAAATATGATCTTCCTTACCTGGAATAACAAATCCCTCTGGTCGCCTCATGTAAATCTGCTCCTCCAACTCACCATGAAAAAACACAGTTTTCACATCTAGCTGCTCTAACTCGAGATCCTACGAAGCAACTAAGGCAAGTAAAACACGAATAGAAGTATGTCTTACCACAGGAGAGAACACCTCATTGTAGTCAATGCCCTCACGCTGTGTATATCCTTTCGCCACAAGTCTCGCCTTATACCTCGCTACCTCAACACCAGGAATGCCTTCTTTCCGTTTGAAGACCCATTTACTTTCAACAATCTTTTGGCTCTTGGGTACTTTGACCAGCTCCCATGTCTGATTTCGATGGAGAGATTCCATCTCTTCACTCATAGCCCCCCCCGGCGACTCCGGACTAGCCGCGAGTAAGATGAAGGCGTCTCCACCTCATCACCTACAGTCAATGCATAAGGACTAGCCATCGCCGCGGCTTTATTGGTTATTCACTATCAGATGAAGGTTCATCTCGTCTCCACCTCTATTATCAGGTCCGGAGTCTTCACATAAGGCTCCACCTCACTTATGACACCATGAGCAATATGAAGCATTGCCGCATAACCATTAGAAAACCATGTGATCGGTACTGGTAGCCTTTCACCCCATGTGCATTGAAATATGCACTTCTTCTCTCTTACCATCACTCGCATGAGCATATGTGACATCCGAATATTTGTAATCCGGAATAATCTGCGAGTCTTCCACTTTGATGAAGATCGTTATAACATGACACTCAGCCCAAAATCTACCGAAAGCATGCATCGAGCTCACTCAAGCAAGATTCTCGTTCTTCCGTTCGCCACGAACTTGTGCGGTGTCTCACAATACCTTCTTGCTCGCAGAACTCAGTAAAATCTTTACTACAGAATTCCATGCCATTATTGGTTCTCAGGCACTTGATTTGCTTATCTGACTACTTCTCAATCAATGTCTTAAATTTCTTGAACCGATCAAACACGTCATATTTGTGCTTTAGAAAGTATACCCATACCTTTCTCGAATAATCGTCGATAAAAGTCAGCATATATCGGGCACCTCCTTTTGAAGGAACCGAAGACGGGCCCCAAACGTCTGAATGAATATATTCAGTCATTTGGTCGAATGAATAGCTATAGGTCATTTCCACATCCACAAAGAAAGAACGCGGTGGCGGTAACGGCTCTCATAGTTATCGAGCGCGGCAGTGCAATCCACGACGGCGGCTGGAGGTGGGCCCGCGTTTCCGTTAGGCGCTAGATGCCGTGCAAGAGACGACGACGACAGACGGAGCTAAAGAAACAGTCGACTGACAAGCTTCGGAGGAGGAACGTGGGCAATGAAGAAGCTCGAATGGAGTCGGTTCAAAGAGTCGTGCAACCCATTTTCCCGGCTTTTCTTTCTTCTCGTCCTTTTTTTTTTCGGTGCCTCTATTTCCAAACGGAAAAAAATATCTAAATACACAACCATTTCAGTGTATTTTACTAACATCTCCTCCAAATAAGATAAATTTTCATATCTAAAGTTGTGTTTTACGTGTTGGTAGGATTACGGTTGCTTCAAAGGATAGGGTTTCCTTCACATAGCTTCGCCATCTTACTTCCAATTGGTAATTGCAATTAGCTATTGATGAGATCTGTTGGAATTAATCGTCATCATTGCGGGGGCCTCTATTTGTGTGTATTTTACTAACATCTCCTCCAAATGTTCATATCTGGTATTCTGGGGTTGGAAAGACTCGTCGTAGTTAATAACCCGTGCCTTCAAGTTTGGAGATCTTGGTGGAAGATAGTAGGGATTGAATTTGCGTGAGATCGGTAAAGCTGGTGTCTTTAATGTTTCGGGAGTGTTTTGTGATGCTTTTCAATTAAAGAATTACTCCTAGGTTTAGTTGATTTTAGGGGGCCCTTTGGTATTTTGTCATTACGATATGCTATCGATTTTATTTGGTGGATTTGAAGTGCTTCATTTTGGAGGAAAAAGGTGGAATCGTGTGTTCCAGTTATTCTGACTTCAAGGTATTTTGAGCGCGGAAGGATTCGATCGGCGTGATGATTTTTTGCCGTCAATTTGGATTTCTTGGAGGAAGATGAAGTAGTTCTAAGATGGCGAGAGAACAGTCAAATTGGTGTTATTAGGTTTAAAAATGTGATGTTTTTAGCACTGGAGCCATGACGATTCAAATCTGGCGACAAAAGTCTAATGGTGTGGAAGCATGGTGTTGTCTTCATCTCATGTTTGCATTTGCTATCACAGAGCGGTCGCCTGACTCGAGACTAGTTTTAAAAATGCTTGTCATGATGTAAAAATGCCGTTTTTCATATGATTATACTGTTTCCAGTGTTTTTAATATCTGCTTCAATGTATGGTATTTCCTTCCATTTATACGTCGATGCCTGAGTTTTTTTTAAGGAGCAACTAAACTGACTATTTAAAGTTGACTCCGAGGGTGAAATGCGAAGCTCAGATTCTCCCTAGTCCCTATTATGATTTTCTTCCTTCTTTACGAACATCCTGATGTATAGCCTTTTTTGTTTTTGACAATCTTTGACTAGCATTATTCTTGTCATCTAGTTGACTCAAAACCAGTCATTGTTTTGCACTAGATTGAGAATGTGATACAATAATTATTTAACTCATCAGTCTTCTTTATCCCGTATTGAGTTGATATGAGAGCACGATGCTTATTTTTTTGAAGCTCCGAAATTCGATCCGCTGCTTTCATTGGTTCCTGCGAGAGCTTCGGACATAAAATCATCTTCCTTCTTGGATTGGATTGTTAATTATTGAACATGTCGTTCTTCTCTCTCCACGTAAGGATACAAATCACATGGGCATTTGTGATTGCTTTCACGATGATGTCCTTCAGCGTGTTTGATCTGCCTGTCTTCTGGCCTGTACTCTCTTTTCTACTGGGTCATGTTGTTTACGCTTACAATGAGGAGACACATAATGCTAATGGTCAAATACAAATATGTCCCACACTCTTCC
The DNA here is from genome assembly GCA_016097545.1 of Eucalyptus victrix. Taxonomy (NCBI): domain Eukaryota; kingdom Viridiplantae; phylum Streptophyta; class Magnoliopsida; order Myrtales; family Myrtaceae; genus Eucalyptus; species Eucalyptus victrix. The sequence goes on from CM027843.1 coordinate 46,988,336, forward strand.
ACAAACAGGTATGCAGAACCCTAGTTTCATTCTTTTACTGCATATCTGCTTCTCTGATCCTTTGGTATGTATGCTTATTTTGCCTTTTGAGTCCGTGTCTTTTCACCAGCACTATGATGGAAAGAAAGCATGTTCAACTGATTCTGCAAGCTTTCTGAGGGACTAAATTTTTGAGTATGATCTATCTATAGTTCTTGGGTAGGCTTTTCTTTTCCCCGGTGTCATACCAGCCAATGGAGTTTTCTCACAGCAAAATGTTGGTTCAAGACTATGGCATGTTGCTTGATACTCCACTTTTCTGAAAGAGATCTTATAGAAAAGCCTGCACATGGAATCATGGTAACTTCTCAAGATGAGTGAAGTTATTGTACTTTGTATATCTTAGCTTTAGTAAGGAATAGTCCCAATTTGTTCTTTAGACATGGCATTCTTTCGTGCTGCTCACATTTTCATGTAGCTGTAGTTCTTACTTCCCTGGTTCTAGGTAGGCTTGTTTACCTATTTTGAGTTTGTCTCTACTTGTCTTTTATTAACTGTTACTTGCCCATTTTGGTCGCATAGCTGATTTATGAGAGGATGTACTGTCGTGACATAGGTTAGCTAGAAAATCCTCATGAAGCCTATATTCAAACACCTATTATTGGATTTCTCTTGGTGCTCGGAGGAGGATGGTTATCGATGTTGGATGTCTGTACTTGCAGAGGTATCGAAAGAGGATTCCATAGTATTACTAGGTAAAGATGCTGTTTCAGACAACGACCTTCTGCTGGAAGCTAAGATTGTTTCTGCTCTGGGAGGAAATGGAAATGTCAGCCTCCCTCTCTTGTTTGCCTTTCATGAGTTCACATTACATGTTCTGTCAGCCACGAATTCTGCTTATTTAAGATGGGAGGGGTTACCGGAAAGCTGGTTTAAAGTTCTTGTGGAATTGTTAGGAGGCTTTGAGGTTTGTTCCAATGGCACAAGGCTTTTAGGAATTGATTGAAAGAATCTATTTTCATACAAACTAAATGGACATTCCGACAGGACTCGAATCACTGCCAAAACTGATACTTATCAGAACTACATATTAGCTGCTTTCTTTTATATGGCTTACAACTCTATTTCAATGCAATGAAGAAATAAAAGAAAGGGCAATTGGTTTTGATTTTGAATGAAATTTCTGTGTAAAATCTTTTAAGGAAATTTTCCCTGGGAGGAAAAGAGAGTGAGAACTAATCCCAAAAATTGCAGAAATCAACTACAGAAATCAAGAACCTGGCATGTAGTATCCATAGATTCCATAGAAGGTCTGTCTGAAAGAAAGCATAAGCAAAATCAAAGCGGCAGTGACAGAAATTATTGCCTAGGGACTACTGAAGAAATTGTGCTTGAGACTGGCTCTCCAGGAATTCCACCAGGGTTGTGGTATTTGTCACCATGACAAACGGGGTAGAGAGATAACTGTCATTGATGTCAAAGAACACCTTGTGACAAAGCTGGTTGAAGAGGTCAGTGACCTCGAAGTCACTCCCAAGCCAGCGCTCCGTTATACCGCAGTAGTGGAGGTACCTGACCTCCTCGGAGGAGTTGATCAAATTATCCATGAAGACTACATACAAGATAAGGTGATGACGTTGCTGTGATCAAAGGGAGATTGCTCGAAGGCTATCAAGTTGAGGAAGAGTGACCTCAAATTATTGTGGATCAGAGATCAAGGGATCCAGAGGATCCCATCATTGAACTGGATGTTTGTCTAACTTCCTCTTACTGAACTTGATCCCAGCTTCTGGTAGCTCGGTCACACAAGATAATCAGCTGTTGCTGTTGTTAGCTATATGCCCTAAAACAATCATGTAATAATTACATGTTAGGGATCATTTAGTGGCAAAGAAATATTCATTCATCGTCCCATGAATGAATCCATAAGATCAGTGAGGGCTTAACCTTCCTCCTGTATACATCTCACATAATGGTTGGGTTTTTACTTTGCCCTGCTTATCCTTTTAATTAGATTTTCGTAAGTCAAAATACTTTAACTACTTAGCTTTATCATTTTTGAATGCTGGGATCAGTGATGGCGCCTCACTCCCCTTAAGAACAGTGTTAAAGGATAGCATGAGAATTAGATATCACTATGCCTAGCCCCTCTCTAAGAAAGCTGTCAAGAGACTTTCAATTTCACAAGTCAATACCAACCTATCCGACCATACGAAGAGAATCATACCAACGATGAGAATCATAACACCATTCAATGAAAAATGAATATCATATTCCAACAAAAGACGATCCATAAATGAGGGCTCAATGAGTCATGAACAGGTTGGAGTGAGGTAATGTGATTTTCAGTAAAAGGGTCGAATAGAAGCACATCCTTATTTATTTAGTTTGAGCATTTTATCAAATGAGTGATATGCATTTTGATCAATGAACTTACACACAAATATAAAGTGACGATTCACATTTAGATCATCACAACAACGTCAGCACATGTTCAATACACTAAAGGATCTTCAATCACAACCGATTTTCTCACGAACATCAAATAGATAATTTTTTTTTCTTTATCGAGTACGGGTTTTTTTGTCCAAGTGTATTTTGTCTTTACTATGAATTATTTTCCTTGGTTAACAATAATTGTACTTTTGCTGATATTCACAGGTTCTTTAATTTTCTTTCTACCTCATAGAGGAAATAAGGTAATACGGTGGTATACTATATGCATATGCACTTTAGAGCTCCTTTTAACTACTTATACATTCTGTTATCATTTCCAATTGAACGATCCATTAACCCAATTAACAGAGGATTATAAATGGATTAATTTTTTTGATTTTTACTGGAGATTGGTCATGGCCTCTGTTTCATTCGTAAGCGACAGAAACAGAGCGAATGGATTTTACCTTGGTGATTGGATTTCTAGCGTCGGCCAGGGCGCAGATCTGAGAGCGGAGGTGCTGGACGTGTCTTCTATGAATATCGTCGCCGGTGAAGGAGTTTCGAATGAGAACAAAGTACTTCAAAAACGCAGCCATAAAACAGGGCAGAAAAAAGGAGTTCCAGCGCGGCGGTGGGAGCGGCAGAAATCGACGGAGATGGCGGCTTTCTGGCAACTGAGAACGAAGAGGAAGACCAGTGAATGAGAGAAATCAGGGAGAATATTTTTATGAGCTCTCGGCAACACCCAAAATCATGCTCTGTTTTTGTGACCGAGCCTCCTCTCCCTTTCACCGAATGCCAGAGCCTTTTGAAAGTGTAGATGTAGACTGCGAATGGGGATCAAAATAGGATGATAAATCCGACGAGGATCGGAGCCAATGAAGTGGGCTGACAACAATTCGCGTACATGTGTAATAAAAATCCGGGGAATTGTAGTACGCGCATAATTAAAATCAACGTACAATTTTTTAGTGACAAATTCGGAGTTGGACAACCATTCGGAGATTGACAATTAGCATCACCCGTTGACCCACTCAGGAAGCCCTAATATTTCTTAATTTGAAATACACGTATCATCCCCGATGATCCGAAGACAAGCTCCACTCGGAATTCTCAACTTCTTCAAATATTGCCTGTTGCCCTTTAAAATCCCCACGCTTATCCGTCTGTTCTTCCCTCCTCCGTTTCCGCCCCCAATCTGTCGCTCTCTCTCTCTGTCTCTCTCTCTGCGAAAACCCACGATCAACGCTCTTCGTCTTCTCATCTCTTCGTCATCACCCGGCGATACTTGGCGACAGTGGGGGAAGCAGTGTGCTCCAGCGGCGATGGTCTGTCTTCAGTATGCGAACCCTCTTTCAAAGGGGGAGAGAGGGATGGAACTCGATCTCTCGTCTCTTCATCTCTTGGCGGACGCAGCTTCGTTGGCCTCCGAGGAAAGCTCCGTCTCGCCCCTTCTTCCGCCTTCGATCGGGATGATGAGAAGAAGTTCAGCGTCGCGACCGCCACTTTTGGGCCCACCGTTGTTGGATGGATCGTTAGGAAGAAGAGATCGCCAAGGGCCCGACGGCCGGCATTCCAAGCCCAGAAATTAAATTCTGATCCAGTTGTCCGAAACAAGAAGTGGTCACGAGCATTCGATTCTACCGAAACCCAAGAATCGGGTAGAGTTTCCAAGAAACCCAAGAAAACTCAGAACACGGATCTTGCGGCTCTAACCGGACCGAGCGAATTGCCGACAAAGTACATGGACAAAATACGGGAAATGCGCGGTCGGGATTTGACGCTCGTTATGGAGAAGACGCTTAGTGCCACTGACATGAACCGAGGCCAAAGTAGGCTGTCTATACCCAAGAAGCAGATAAGGGAAGGTTTCTTGAGCGAAGAAGAGATCCGAATCCTAGATAGGAAGGAGGGCATTAAAATTTCCCTCATTGAGCCATGTCTTGAAGTATCTCACGGATTGCAACTCAAGAAGTGGAATTACATGAGCAAAAATTTTTCTTATGTGTTGACAGAGAGGTGGAATGCGGTCGCACATCCTCGCGAGCGGAATGAACTCATAAAGGATGTCGTCATCCAGCTTTGGTCCTTTAGAGTGGATAGTAGCCTTTGCTTTTGCCTCATGAAGGTTGAAGCACCAGTTTGAGTCAATGGAAAGGATGGCTGTGATCATCCTTCAATTTCATAAAGATCATGATATTTTTCTGAGTTCAATGTCATTTTCCTTAAACTTTTCTTAAAATTTTGGTGTATAGGTAATTTCATATTTTTTGTTATTTTGAGATGGCTGTTGAAGTCTTAGTTAGGAAGTAATTGGAGTTGTGATAGTCTAATTTCATAGATCAACCGTGGTTGTTCGCAATGTTTTGATAAAGGATTTTGTGGTTCTTTAGTTTTTTTGTTGTTGTTATTTTTGGTTGAATTTGGATTTGGTATGATCCAATGGCAAGTGTACATAGTAATATGGAAATGATGATCATTGGAATACCATGGACATTAATGTGTCAATTTCCCTGTATTGAGATCTTTTGTATTTTTTTTTTTTTGGGTATTTTTCGTATGTTAGTGGATGTTGTCACTAAAAAAATGTGCATGTTAAAGAACTCAAAGTTGTAAAGATGATATTATTATAAAAGAGGTTGCCCCTTACTTGGATGATGTAGTAAGTCAAGAGCTAAAAAGGGTATTTTTAGACAATTGGTTAACACCCACCAATAACATGCGGAAGAAGTAGATGAAATAAAAAAAAAAAAAAAAAAAAACCAAGTTTCAGAACTCTCGATGGGCAAATTGAAAATATCCAATCGTGATAATACGTCTACTCATCAATGAAGGACCCATAAAGATGCACCAACCAGAATAGACAATACATTATCAAACAATCCTAAATTATGTTACCTTGTCACAAACCAAACATGCAACGATATGCATAGAACATGGCATAAACACACCAGTCTTTCCTATGAAACATGTCCAAACATGGCACCGTCAATGTGGTACTCCATAATACAAACAACCATGAACCTTGTAAGGGATGTGAAGTCATTGTAGATATATATAATTACTTCATGATCAAATTAGCTAACTAAAGCTCAAAGGAGTACAAAAACTCCGACCGTAAATAGATTACCAATTGCCATGTTGACTATGGTTAGAACCCTTTAAAATTACATAGGCTTTTCACAGGTGGATTTGTCTAAATATCTTAATGGAGAGTACACCAGAAGTTGTTTTCAAGCTTACGAACAAGGAATGCATCCAAATATGGGAAGTCAATAAGTCATGAGAGATGACCCACTAGAATGCACATCCGAAGTGTCCAAAACTTTAAACTCAGAGAAGACAAAGAACTAGCAGCAGCATTACCTTCCGGGTTTATGATACTTTTCCTTTTGTGAGTATCTGAACTTGTTCTTTCTTCGGCAATATTGGTAATGGGAATCAGTAACTCTACTATTTCTAGTGCAGCGGCCCCATGGCTTGAGCTTTTGCCATAACTGATGCATCATCATCTGCTGCATGAAATATCTTCTTTATTGTTCCCACAATCTCCCAAGGTAGAAGTTAATAAGTAACTAGCATTTAGACAGCAACAAAGATGAACAAAGGGCTAGTATGCCTGGAAATAATGCTTGATAGAAACATTACTAGTAGGCATTCTATTTCAGGATAGTAGCCCAAGATCTCAATATCTCCTAATTTTTCAAAGTAGAAATCTCTCTCCTTCTCAAGACTATCCACTAATGGCCTCGACTCTATTATTTGCAGCATAATTCTTGTTATAATTGCTAGAAATTACTCAACTTGCTGAAGTACTTCTAACTTGAAGTAACTTTTCATCATATGTGGAATCTGTGCTAGGAGCTGCTCCAGAGGTCTTGGCTGGTTGAGTAGTCAAGTTTGCAGAAAGATATCAATCTAACAAAACCATAACGATACCGATTTCAATTTTTATCCACAAAGAAGAAAAATGAATAAGCATTGTGGAAGGAACACTCCTCTCATTGCTAAGTGAGACAACCACATAGGAAGGCCCCACTTTATAATGATGGATTGAATCTAGCAACCTAGTATTCGTTGTTTTCCATGCTACGGAGTTGTAAAAACCTGAGTGTTCCGTGATTGTGATATTTGGTCCAATAGTTCAAACGCAAGCCGTTGGCTCAAGGCATTGTTTCCGACCCATCGACTTTTTACCTCGTCCCTTTCTTTTCCGATTAACTTTTAAATGACATGAACAAAGCACAAGAAACTCCAGAGGACCGAGCAATTTCTGCGTCAAATAGGCAAAAGCTTTTCTCACGGAAACGCCCAGAAAGAAAAACCATCATAAGAAGAAACTCGAGCGTGGTGGCATTGCAATGCAAATGAAGAAGAAATCACGCAGAACTTACAGCTACGCTCTCTCTCTCTCTCTCTCTCTCTCTCTCTCTCTCTCTCTCTCTTCATTTAATAAATGAAACTTGGAATAAGTCCTTGATTGTTACTCAGGAGCTTTTTCCAAGTTTATGTTAAAACACCTCAAGTTTCAAAGTAATGGTGCGACTGACGTGTAATTTATCTAAGGAAATATGTCTTGTAATCTTTCGAAAGGGGCAAGGACAATATCGTAATTTGGGCGTGTCGATATGCCCATATCCATGACCTCTTGTCCACTCACCCCTGATGATCGCAAATGGTTGGGCTCCGCAGAATTCTGCTCTTCATGTTTTCTTCCCCTATGCTTTCTCTAATTGTTTTCATACATTAGACTTTCTCATACCCTACCGATTTTTTTCCTCCCTTTGTATTTCGTCTTTGCAAACGGAGCGTGTTTAGGTTGCATTTAATTCAGTATTTTGAAGAGGTGGACCTTTAAAGTCCTTTGAGCAAATGCAAAATTCTTGCCTCACTTTTAAAATATGTAATTTTATCTTTAAAGCTTTCTAAAGTTTTTAGCTCAATAAGGAATTGTAAGTGCATTGGGAAGTAGCATTTTTGTAACTCAACTCCTCAGTTTAATTGAACAATTGTCACTTTCTCATCCTGCCCTCACTTATCAATCATAATTCCATATTTGCCCTTTTTTTAACCCAAAAAAAACAAAAAACAGAAAACAAAACTTATATCCTCTTAGTGTGCGTACTAGAGAGAGTGATGAGGGTCAAGGGGCAAAAACTTATATGCAATTTGAAGTGGACAACATTTGACAACAGAGATAATAATGAGGAAGTTTATTTTTTGTTGGAATTAGATATTTTTTCACTAGATAACGTAGGGTTAACGAATAACTACTTAAAATTGCTGGGTAAAATATAATTTTTAGTAAATGGAATTGTAGCATCCGCCGACAAATCATTCGGAGTTGTTCTCACCACTCAACCAACTCCTCGGTGTTTGACTTGTAATTTACACCAACACAAAAACAAAGATAATGTACAACAAAATAAATTGACGAGCAAACTTTCTTTTTTCCCCAAAAATAATGGATGCTAATCAGCCAAACTCATCAATTAACCCCTTTATGCAATTTCATCTGTTGTGGATTTTGTCTAACTTGCGCTCGCGTGAAATAAAATTGCATAAATATTCCCCATCATTTACTTATGAAAGTTTTATATCTCGAACGAGATATGAAGAGTGCAACTTCGAATTTCTAACCCACCGACGTATCTAAATGAACTGCTCAACTCACACCTTCAGTTCATCAATAATTTTTCTTTCAAATTTTAACTATTTGATGTGAAATTATTTTTCACCGAAACCTCACACCTACATCAATTCCTAAAACTCTTGCGAGCAAATTAACCCTTTTTATTTGCTTGGCAGGCATTCATGACACGACACTCGGAAACTTCTCATGGGCACTCTTTCTTAAACAATGGAAAATTCATTCAATAAGGTACTTAGAGGGACATATGGGAAGGGGCAGGTGAGAGGGTTCGAGTCCCCATCTTTTTAGGATATTGGGGTGAGGACGATTTAGTTTAAGGTGTAAGTTTCGACTCTCACACCCAATAAAAAAGCAAAGCAAAAGTTTAAAAGTGATAGTAATAATACAAGTAGAGCAAGATCGACAAAAAAAAAAAAAGTACCTAGAGGGGAGTTCCTTTCTTTTTCCAAATTATTAAACCAAAAGAAAATTTTGCTAATCAGGACTCGTTTACTAAATAATTTGAAGCACTGAAAAAAATGCTGTGGTCATCCGTCCAGTCATTAAATGACTTAATTTTTGAAATTTATATTTAAACTTGATTAGAAGATCATATACAACTTTTTTAGCAAATGGAATTGTTCACCTAATTAAACGTGCTATGGTTATGAAATTTTGAATTTGATTTATTCCGCTTTCATATTACGTGATAATATTATTTCTGAGCAAGTTAAGACCATATTAAACCTTGATCATGTTTGAATTATGTTTCCTAATCAACATTCGATTGAATTTTTTTCTCCTACTTTTTTTTTTTGCCTACAACATTGGTATTGCATCATTTGATGAATCTCTGACTTCCAATAATCGCCTATAAGTCGACCACCGAGACAAAGTCATGGTCGTCAAGCCATCAGATTATCAAGTGATATGTCTCACAATGCTAGAATGCCAATATTTTCCTTTACGTGAAAGCACAAAATCAAGCCAATCATATTTCAAGATTTTGTAGTACTCAAAACTGAATTCCAACCAATGATACAAGTTTCTATACAATTTCTCCATTGTAACTAGGGCCGACAAAAATGGGTTCCAAACTCATTTTGTGACTTAGATTTAATGAGCCCAATTCAATATTAATAACTCTCTCTTTTCTTTTTCTTTTTTTGAAATGGACTTAATGGGTTGAGAAAAACTAAAGCCCAAAAAACAAGTAAATTAAGTGACTCATACTTTAACCCATTACGATCCTGAAGCCATCGTAGGCTTCGCTTCCTTTGGCTTCACTTCGTCTCCATTTTCTTCTTCTTCATCCAAAGTGATGAGCACGGAGAGGAGGAGTCGGTTCTGCGAACCATGACTTCAACTAACGACTTCACTTCGTCTCTTTTTGTTGTGTCCAAAAGCTTCAACGGCGTGAATCTTAGCTAAAGATTCTAAGTGCTGAGATCTCTCTCGAGCTACTTCTACCAGCTGTGACTTCAATCAACAACTTCATGGAAGCCTTAGTCGTTGGTCTAGTTAATTACTTTCGTGTTTACCCTTATTCTTGTGGTTCACATAATCTATTCAACAAAAGGCTTCTAAAACGTTTTCTTGGTGAATTAGCTCCAGTATTTGTTGGATTTGAACATATATGTTGATATCTTTAAATAGTTAGATTTTGTGTCGTTAGCTATTAGATGAGGTGAATCGTGGTCACAGAAGTTTGCCTCACTTTATTGTTGTTGCTATTGCCAGTAAAGTGATGCGATTCATAGACATTAGAATAACTTTCGAATGACACCCAGTTCACGAGTCATTATGATTTACTGAATTTGAGCATGTTGTCAACTAGCAGAGTTGATAAGAAAAGAGTATCTTGTGGCTACTTGTTAGAGGTATCATGCTTTCGTACTTGTCCTTGCTCTTGCTCTTATTTCTATTCCGTGTCGAATAATTTCTATAGCCCTTCAAACCTATATGACTTCAAAAAGTTCATGATTGATTTGTGCTTTTCCACTGAATTTTTGCAAGCGTTTGATTTAATGTTTGATAGAAATATAATATGTTATATTTTCTTTTAGTATTTACAACGTGTTCTAATTCACATTTTCTCTAACTAATTAGTTACTATGTCAAGATCTAATGAGGATCAAGAAGAATATTCAACCATAAAAACAATCAGAGAGATGTAGAATTGCATCTTTGTTCATGAGAATGAGGAAAATTAGTCTATTTACTCTAAACCATCAAAAAGATGTACTTTTGTTAGATGGCTTAAATTTGAATTCAGGCAAAATGTAAGTGGTGTGAACCAACATATATAGCTAGTCATGGGACAAAAAAATTGTTGCATCATTTAAGTATTTGTCCCAATCAAGAGGCCAATGTTGATGATTCCACGGAACAATTTGATCAAGCCGTGTTTGGAGGCACACTAAGTGATAATTAAACAAAATTACACCTACTCTTTTATAGAGCACAAGGCTACTAGAGAGTGGCTTATTTATCTCAAGCTCAATGTGAAGTGTATATCAATAAATACAACAAGAAGTGATGTGATAAAAGTTTTTAAGAAAAAGAATAGAAATTTGAAATCAAATGTAGTGACACATTCAAGCATAATTTGTTTGACTTCTGATCAATGAACTTCTATCACAATTAATCATTATATGACTATCACTACCTATTTCATTGATGAGATTACATGCAAAGGTTTTGTGTTTCTTATGTGCCATTTCCATATAGTGGTGTCGGTTTACTAGAAAAATTGCTAACTTTGTTAAGAAAGTGGGGCATTGAGAGGAATATTTTCAATATTACATTAGATAATGCATCATAAAATGATAATATGATTGATATTTGGAAAACAAAAAAATCAGATCCTTTTCATTATGTGATGAGCCACTTTTTCATGTGCATGGTACATATATTTTGAATCTCATTATACAAGAAGGTCTAAAGATGATTGGTAGATCATTACAAAATATTAGAGATTTGTCAAATATTTGAGAGATATACAAGGAAGGAGAGTAAAATTTGCTGAATATATGTCACAATCATGCTTGAAAATGGGTAGAAAAGTATGCCAAAATGTGGCTACTAGATAGAGCTCTACGTACTTGGTCCTTGGTCCTTTGGTCATTGACCATGCATTTTAAGTTAATTGATTGTAACTTTCTCATATGCTCATCACTTGATAATTGAGTTAGAGCTAAGAAAATTGCATTCTTGTTACAATATTTTTATGATATTTCCATTTTCTTCTCTGTAGTTAGATATCCCACAATGACTATATGGCGGATCTAGTTTTGCTTGACAAAGGCAAGCAATAATGAGGATTTAGCTATTAGTCCTATGGTTATGGCAATGCTAAAGAAGTTTGAAAAATATTGGAAGTATCATAATGTTGTCTTATCCTTTGCTACTATATTAGTTCCTCACTATAAGCTACATTTGTTAGAGTTTTGCTATTTAAAAGTTGGACATGCATGGTGTAATTTGTACAAAGCATTCGAGAAAGATTATATGCATTTTGATAAATATGTGACCTCTATGTTGAGAATGATCAATGTGATCTCAACTAGGTGTAAATTTGATTATTTCTTGACATAGAGTTAACATATTCATCGAAAAGCATATAGAGCATTTCTCAAATGCTCCGTACAAATTGCGCATGATCATCAATGTTCAACTTCGAATAGCAAACCTCTAACAAATGTAACTTATAGCGAGAAACTAATATAGCAGCAAAAGATAAGATAACACTATAACACTTCCCAATATTTTTGAAACTTTTTAGTATTGCTATAGGATTGAAACTAATAATTGCATCGTTGTTCCTTGCCTTTAGAAAATGAAACTAGATTTGCCATACTCCATAGAAATATCATTTCGTCGTGGGAAATCTAACTATAGAAAATGGATTAGAAATTTCATAAAGGTAATAACAAGAGTGCAATTTTCTTAGCTCTAACCTAATCCTCAGGTGAGGGACATGCAAGAAAGTTAAAATCAATTAACTTCAAATGGAAACGTGCATGGTCAAAGACCAAAACACCCCCAAGTATTAGATACGTAGAGTTCCATCTAATAGGCACATCTTGACTTACATTCTAACTTGTCTTCAAACATGATTATGACATACATTTAGCAAATTTTATTATCCTCCCCTTATGTAGCTCTCACATATATGACATATTCTCTAATATTTAGTAATGATCCATCAATTACCTTTATAACTTCTTGTACAATGAGATTCAAAACATGCACAGACACAACACACATGAAGAAACCATCCATCCCATAACATAGAGGATAAGGTTTATTTTTCCAAATATCAACCATATTGTATGATGCAATATCTATTGTAATATTGAAAACCTTCCTCTCAATGCACCACTCTCTCAACAAAGTTCACAATTTTTCTAGTAGTATGGCACTGCTATATGGAGGTGGCACATAGAGGAAGCATAAAAATATTTGCATGTAATTCCCAATTCTCATCAACGTAATGGGCAATAATAGTCATACAATTATCAACTATGATAGACCACATATCATAAGTCAAACATATTTTGCTCAAAAGTGAATTTACATTTAATTTTAAAATTCTCTTCTCTTTCTAATAAACTTTCACAACACCACTTCTTACAACATTTCTTGATATGTGGTTGAGGTAACTAAGCAACTCTCTGACCGCTTTATGCTCTACAAAAGAGTAGGTAAATTTGTGAATGACTATGGCTTTTGCTAGCTTGTCTCTAAACATGACTTGATCAAATTGTTGCGTGGAATCATCAACATTGGCCTCTTGATTGGGACAAGTACTTAAATAATGCAAAAAAAGATAGTTCGAATTAGCATTCACAAAAGACAGCTTGATTACATCATCTAATGATCTGAAATGATCCATCAATTTCAAGTTTGGGCTCTCTCAACCTCATACCTCAAATGATGTTGGCATATTCAATTTCAAGTTAACAACTTAATATTTCTAGGAATCGCCACTAGCCATTTTAGGGTTGGGTAGAAATCAATTGAGATGTGAGGGAGTCGTCTCAATTCTTATGGAACCAGAGATTCAAGAATCATAAACTTGATTACATTAGTTGTCTAATTAATGTCCTTTCAATACATAAACTTGATGGTTTGTTCACTAAAGTGACAAGACAATCTTTTTACCAATTATGAATTCTAATATTCTTGTCCACTAAGTGTCCAGATGATAAGTTTTTATTACAATACTAATGATTTTACCTAACCATGCTAAAAGCAAAAATTAACAAGCAATGTATTTAAAAAGTACAATAAAGTAAAATCAAAATGAAAATGCATGAACAGTGACCTAGCATTCTTCCTAATTGAAGAAAGCACTCTAAAACCCTATTGCAAAACCTTAAACGCCTAGTCAGTTTTAGGTTCAATTTTTTATCAAAAAATTTCACATCTTTCATTGCTAAACTAACTTTGAGTAGAATTGAGACAAAAAAAAAAAAATCGAATGAAGCCACTTAATATCTAATTTTAAACTTTTTTTCAAAATTTTTTATTTTTTGGAATTATTATTAATTTTTTTAATTTTTTTATAGTTTTTTTTATAGTTTTTTCGTTTTTATTTCTGTATTAATTTTTTAGTTTGAGTTTTTTTTTTAAATTTATTACTTTTAAATTTTGGAAAATGGATTTCGGACCTGGTTAGGGAACTTGGTCTGAATATGGGTCTGACTCGGACCCTTATGGTCCGAGTTGGGTTTGGATGCAGACCGGCATCTAGAATCCGGTCTGAATAAAGTTTCGGTCAGATGGGCCCCGATTTCCAATCTTTGGTCCTTGGTTCACTTAAGCCTGATTCAAACTCAGCCCACACGCTTAATTCGGCCTAACCTATTCCCTTCACCCAATTCCAGCTCAAATTTAGCCCAAGCCCGAATCATTTTTCAGCCCTATTCATCTAGCCTCCAACCCACAGTTCCTTTGTTCTGAACCAGAATACAATAGTTCCAACCCACTGCCTGATCCGGCTCTAATAGCCAGATCCGACCCGATCTTTATGATACCATTTTATTAAAAATATTTTCATTTTCTATTATTTCTTCATGATCATTCAATCAAATAACCAAACCAACTAAAAACAAATACCCTTGCATAATGAATATGAAAAGAATGAGAAGCTAACGGGAACGGCCTTTAACCGTGGCCATGACCAATGGGAAAGCATCTTCGGCGGGCTTGTTCATGGCCAACTCCAACATCACACTATATGTCACAGAATCAAAGAGAAACCCAGATTTAATTATAATACAATAATCTCGGAACAAATCAAACATCAGCTGAAACTTTAACCTTTGGTTTCACAAAAACCGTTTCAGTGTTTCATTTGGCATTGTCGAACACTGATATGCGATTAAGAATGCAAGCTCTAAATTCAATTCTAATGTGATTCGTAGCCTAGACACAATATATCAGGTTCTAAATTAGCATGAAGTATCCCAAAACAGTCTCGGTTTGATGTGGTTTACTCGTGAATTCGCAGAATGAGTTCTATGTTTCAGACTCAGCCAAGAGAGGGGAAAAGAAAAGTGGGTACACCAGGTTACCTAGTTCGGGTGGTCACTATGATGACAAACGACGACCAGCAGGTGGACTTCCGATGAAGGTCGACGGTGATTTTGGCGTATGGAAAGAAAGTTCTCACTCTCTTTTTGGGTCAGTTTCTCGGCCGCAGTCTCTGGATAAAAAAAGTGCCCCTATTTTACCGAGCGTCAGTGTCTGAAAAAATGAGCCCTCCAAGGAATCTCAAGAATTCCGTTTTGCTTCTCCAGCTCTACTTCTTCTAGAAACCCTTTGGTTTTCTTCGCTCAGCCATCGTTCAGTCACGGACGCTCTTTGTCTGTCACCATTCTTCTCCTCACAGGCATGAGCGTGAACATGAGGAAGAAAGGGAACACAAAGGTCAGGCTTGAGGAAATGAAATGGGTTAAGAAGAAAGAAGATAAAAGAAAAGAAGGAAAGGGCTGGGTTTGGTCTTCTTAGGCCAGAATTCCCTCCGTTCAGGCTTTGAGTTTTTTTTTTTTTTTTTTTTTTTTTTTTTAAATGGGCTGAAGTTTAGTGGGGTGAGGGGATTGAAAATTAGCTGAAAAATGAGCCGGAAATGTAGGGGAAGGGCTGTGTTGAACCGACCTCGGATTTGATTATTATTTTTACTTTTTTTCCCTTAAACTCTCTGCTCTCCCCTTTTTTAATTATTGTTTTTGAGGCCCCATTTATTCAAGCTTTTTATTATAAGGCTCATCTTTGTATTTTCCTATGTATATATTTTTGCTTCTTTTTTTTTTCGTTTTTATGTATCAACAAATAATAATGTGTCAACAAAGAGTAAGATAGCCATCATCAATCACCGAATCTTTCACTAGCAATTCGAACCGATACAGAGAGAGATTACCTTCAGCTTCAGGACAAGGAATTTGTGGTAGATTGATGGTAGATTGAGAAACCTCGCGCCTTGAGATGCTTGGATCGAGAAATCGCGCTCGCCTTGACCAATATATAAGCTTTATTCTGTTCTGCAATTCACAGGAGCTGGACTCCCGAGTTCCAAACCACTCAGATCCCGCCAGCAAAAGGCATGCACCGAATGTTCTCTTGGACCTGCAAAATCAGGACATGAGGATAATGATTGTGAATGATTCTTTTCATATTTGTATCAAAAGCATCGCTGCCGGCACCCCTGCAATTCCCAGCAATGATCTGACCGGGTAAAGAGATTCAGAGTACACTATCTCATAACGAGGGGGAAAGTAAATAATGAGAACAAGAGATGGTCAGAAGCAGTCATCCATTGGCTCATCAAGTCCATTGGCTCATCAAGACCCGGTTGTCTTCGTGATCCGCTCCACCATCTCACATGGAATCGCCAATTCCTTGCACGAAAGGCTTAAGTTCCTGTCTTCGAGCGCCTGCTTCCCGCGGTTCTGTCATCAAATACTCGAATGCCTTGTCTCTTGTTTCCACTTCTCGGTGTAGGGGGCTGATCGGGGTTTCAAAATGATATGTAAACGGTAACAGCAAGGCTGGGTCCGATTTAACCCAGACCGATTCATCCACAATGGCTACTGGATGCACCGTGCTGGATTCATGTAGAGAAGGAGCAACGCTGGCGAGCGGCCTCCACGAATGCAGGAAACAGATAGTCGGCAAAACCGAGTTCAGCGAAGGAAAGTAGCAAGGGACGACCAAACAGGAGGACAACTGAAGGTAGTTTTTTCTGGACTGCCCTGGGCAGCGATTAAAGTTCAGTGGCGTCGACTTGGTTCAACTCGACCCGGCTTGGCGCAACTCCAGGCCAAAGGTTGATAACGTTAGCGACGAGCTTAATCTGGACAAGAAACATCAACGAACGGAAACACTGAGCACAGAAGATACGGAGTCGAATACAAAGAGAAATGGCACATGATAAAAAAAGAAAGGAGGATTCTTGACTTAGTTTATAGGTTGGAGTCGGAATCCTCTAAACCAGATGAGCGGAGGGTGTCCATGCCAAGGCGATGACTAATGGGTTTGAACCAAAACGAACTAAAAGATTCCGCAGCACCAGGGTCATGACCGTCACCAAGGCCGTGGCGGCTGGTCTGAAGATATAGCGGATGGCAGCGCGAGGAGTTGGTATTGTGGTAGGGATGGGTTGCCGTAGGGCATGGACAGCGATGGTGACGACAATGAGACCTTGCTGTGGTGATGGACTCTCTGGCTATTGGCCAAGTTGATGATTGAAGCGACGAGATGGTGCAAGGGGGGCTGACGGGATGAAGAACACGACGACGATGCGGTCAGTCCGAGGGTTAGTGAAGGCGGAGGATGGCATGGACGGAGATGAAGAGGATGCCCTGTACACATCCAGCCCCGTCTGTCTTTACGCGCCGAGTTCTGCTTCTTCTTTCGATCGAGCTTCTTCTTCTTCTTCTTCTTCTTCTTCTTCTTCTTCTTCTTCTTCTTCTTCTTCGTAGAATCTCCTCCTTGCACCTTTATATATCCCACAAGATCCTCTCTGGTTTTTTTCTTAACCTCCAACCAATGGTCCTTTATTATTCCTTTTCCTACTCTCTCTCTCTCTCTCTCTCTCTCTCTCTCTCTCTCTCTCTCTTGTTTAGCTGGTAAAAAATCCAAGTATAATATCTTCTTAGGTTCAAAGTGTGAGTTGGAGAAAATTAGGCATTTATAGACAAATCCTAGGGTTACAAAACAGCTAAAATAAAGATACTAAATTCTAAATAGACTCTTCAAAAGAATTAGCTCGTGATTGAAGCAAGTAATTGCGAGTTGAAATATTTCAATGCTAGTCGCTAATAATATCTGATATATTGTCCTAATAGTGGTAAATGTATTAATATAATCAAACACGGGCACGTATAGATAATCCTTCTACTTTTTTGCTTGAGAAAACACTTTTTTTTTTTATCGAAACTTGAGAAAATACTTCAACAAGCATGAATTTTTAATCTGTCCTCCTCCTCGTCTCTCTTTTCTACATTATTCTTTCTTCT
This sequence comes from Eucalyptus victrix, assembly GCA_016097545.1. NCBI lineage: Eukaryota > Viridiplantae > Streptophyta > Magnoliopsida > Myrtales > Myrtaceae > Eucalyptus > Eucalyptus victrix. The sequence continues at coordinate 47,005,910 of CM027843.1, forward strand.
CCCACGGATCTCAACCTTTAGATAGGCTAGAGGCGCAACCTTAATTAGCTTCTTGCCATTTATCCAAGTACTGTCGATGAAGAGGGATAATTAAATATTTGCACAATTGGAGCTTAGTTTATGTCTCAAGTGAGACGCTAAAGAGTCGAGAGTCACAATGTATGTTTGTCATTTCTGTTCTTATGATGTTATTGCTATCAAACTCTTTTAATGCAATTAATAAAATGATTTTCTGTTTCTAATAAATGGATGAAAATATAGTGATTCGTAATGTTTTTAAGTGAGTCATCCAACATTATGTTAGAATTTGAGTTTCTCTTAACAAATTATAATCATGTTACATCTTGTATCCATGTTTCTTTAACCATCTAACAGTACAAAACTTTTTGGTTGAATTCTCTGAAGTTATATTACAATTTAGATTGCCACCCGAAAAAAAAAAAACAAAAAACAAAAAAAAACAAAAACAAAAAACAACAATAACAACAACAACAACAACAACAACAACAAAAGAGTGGGAAAAGAGAGAGAGAGAAAAGAAACAGATTTTGGAGACGTGCCGAGTTGGCAACCACAAAAGAGCGGATCGTGTGCCTTATCTACAGCAGATTGATGTACATCTGTTCTTCGCCAGAGAGTCGGAGAGTCGGTAGTAAAGTTATGTTTGACTGTCTGCAACGTCTTTTGACCAATTGAAGCCTTCGTTTATACTTACTTTTTTGAGATTTCTTTCGTTCACCTAATACATGCAGGATTCTCCCTTCACATAGTAGTAGAGGTTGGGACACCTGGAGTGTCATAACTTGGTACGGAGGGACACTTAAGTGCCATAACTTTAAAATGGTACACTTAAGTGCCACTCAAAAATCCGGTCAAATGGGACGTGGCGATTTTCCCATGCGAGTTTGGTCCAAAACGGCGTCGTTTTGCGCCGACGTGGCGGAGAAAACGCAAAAACGACGCTAGTTTCGGTAATACATGTGTAAATAATAATATATAAATTAATTAAATTAAATTTAAAATATTCAAAAAAATTTTAAAAAGAAAAATTTTAAAAATTAAAAAATTATGAAAAAATTAAAAATTTAAAAATTTAAAAAAATTTAAAAAAAATTTAAAAAAATAAGAAAATAAAAAAAAATAAGAAAATTTAAAAAAATTAAAAAATTAAGAAAATTTTAAAAAATTAAGGAAAATTTTAAAAATTAAGAAAATTTTAAAAATTAAGAAAATTTTAAAAATTAAAAAAAAAAGAAAATAAGAAAATTTTAAAAAAAATTAAAATTAAGAAAAATTTTAAAAAAATAAAGACAAATTTAAAAAATTAAGAAAAATTAAAAAAATTAAGAAGAATTAAAAAAATTAAGAAAATTAAAAAAAAATTAAAAATTAAGAAAAATTAAAAAAGGGGGGGGAGGCCTAGCGGGGCGGCTCCCTCGCTGCCGCCGCCTCCCGCCATCGCTAGGGAAGGGCCGGGGGGGGCGAGGGAGCGCCCGTTCCCGGCGATGGCGAAGAGGCGGCAGCGTGGCGGGAGGGAGGCGGGAGGGAGGCGGCGCGGCGGCGGGGGAGCCACCCCGTTCCGCCTCCCCTTTTTTAATTTTTTCTTAATTTTTAATTTTTTTTTAAATTTTCTTAATTTAAAAAAAATTAAAATTTTCTTAATTTAAAAAAAATAAAAGTTTCTTAATTTTTTAAAATTTTATTAATTTTTTAAAAAAATTTAAATTTTTCTTAATTTTTTAATTTTTTAAAATTTTTAAATTTTTCTAATTTTTTTAAAATTTTCTTAATTTTTTAAAATTTTTAAAATTTTTAAAATTTTCTTAATATTTTAAAATTTTCTTAATTTTTTAAAATTTTCTTAATATTATTTAATTTTCTTAATTTAAAAAAATTAAAATTTTCTTAATTTTTTAAAATTTTTAAATTTTCTTAATTTTTAAATTTTTCTTAATTTTTTAATTTTTTATAATTTTCTTATTTTTTAAAATTTTTTGAATATTTTAGATTTAATTTAATTAATTTTTATATTATTATTTACGTAAACACGAAACGGCGTCGTTTACAGATTTTCTCCGCCACGTCAACATATAAAATGACGCCGTTTTGGACTGAGCTAGCTTAAAAGTCGCACGTCGCTGCCCATTTAGCCGGATCTTCGCGGAGTGGCACTTAAGTGTCTCATTTAACTTCAAAGCGGCACTCAAGTGTATCATTTTAAAGTTATGGCACTTAAGTGTCCTCGGTCCAAGTTATGGCACTTTATCTTATACTTCGCTCACAAAGCAATAGCATGAGAACTACTACAATACATATATTTAAAAAAAATTCCAAATAAAAATTCAAAATACCATTATTTTTTAAACAATGATTTAAAGTGGATCTTATTTCAAAATAAATGGACATATCAGGCCCTGCATGTTTTCACTTCTTGTTTATGTTATAAACAGATTTTCTTTTTTTTGTTCTAGGGAACAAAAAAAGAACAGAAACGCGTTTGTTTGCGTTTTGTTCTTTTTTTTTTTTTTTGTTCGAACTCAAAAAGAATAGAAACGAGAAATAAAAAAAGTTGTTTCGTTTAGAAACAATTTTGAAGAAACAATTTTTTGTTTCTTGTTTCTTCTCTCTCTCTTCTCTTCCTCTTTTCTTCTTCTTTCTCTTTGGCCGGTCGTCGGCCTCGGCCTCGCCTCGGCCTTGGCCATGGCCGGCCGTCAAGGGCCGACGACGCCGTCAAGGGTCGGCAACCTCGCCGGAGCGTCGCCGGCCCCTGGCGAGGCGAGGCGTCGTCAGGCGCGGGCGAGCCCGAGCCTCGCCTTGGCTGGGTGAGCTCGGGCTCTCCCAAATCCAGCGAGGCCGAGCCTCGCCCAACGAAGGCGAGACTCGGCCTCGCCGGGCCGGCGGGCCTCACCAGGGGCGGGTGAGTGCAGCGCGGCCGTGAAAATTTGAAAAAAAAAAATAAAAATAAAGGAAAAAATGAAAAATAAAAATAAAAATATTAAAAAATTAAAAGAAACAAAAAAAGAACAAAATTTTACCAAATGTTTTTCTATTTATTTTTTATTCCCCGAACAAATTTACCAAACGCATATTTTTGTTCAAAAAGTGTTAGGAACGAAACACTTTTTTTTTTTGTTTTTGTTGTTGGAACAAAAAAAAAGAAAACGTTACCAAATAGCCCCTTAATCTCCCGCTTGTATTTTTGCTTCTTCTTTTTGAAGTTTTAGTTTTTTTTTTGAGTTTGTTTTTTATGAAGAGAACAAACCAAGCAAAAAGAAAAAAGGAAAAACTTAAAAATTTAAAAGACGAAATTCCCTTCATTAGCATGTGAGCCCTTTTTTGAAATTAATATAGATATTTTAGGCTCTTATTTAAAACAAGATCCACTCCATACAATTATTTAAAATAATATCTACTTCAAGTTCTTATTTGAGAATATAAGGGCTATTCAAGCCCTTATTTAGAATTTTTCCTTAAAATGGAAAAGAAAAAAAGAAAAAGAAATTCAAAGCTTCTAAATTAGTCAAACTCAAGATTCCACAACGGAAAATTCTAAATAAGAACCTGGAGTAAATCTATTTTCTCAAATAAGGACAAAAAGTAAAATTTGTGTCAAATAATAACCCGAAGTGGACTCATTGTTTCAAATAATGACTTGAATTGAATTTTATGTCAAATAAGAACTCGAAATGATCAAGTTAATCTCTATTTAGGATCTTAGCTCGTCGGCAGACATTTTCCGACGATTAAAATAGGGGCAATTTTGTCAGAAATTTGTGATTGGAAAAAAAAGGGAAAATTGTAAATTAATTAAGTTTAGGTTATTCATTTAGATGTTTATGTTTTCTTCTTTCTTCTCCCCCCGCTACTCATCAACCAAATCGATGCTCGATCATCGTCGCAACTCAATTCTCATCGCTCCTCGCCTTGCTTGACTAGCGGAGAATTTGGGTCTCCGCAAAAAAAGAAAGAAGCATCCGGTTTTCTTCTTATTTTTGAATTCATGCCTCAATCAATGGAGAATTTGGGTATTGGACTTTGCAAAGGATGGGTGCAAGGAATGGGGAGAACTTCGATCTTTGACTTTGCAAAGGATGGGTATAAGGAACGGGGAGACCGTAGAAAACCGAGGGTTTTTTTTGTTTCCGTTTTAAGATTTGTTAATTTTCCCTAGATTTTTTTTTGACAAAATTGTCCAAACTCCGGTTGTCGAAAATGTCACATGCTTGATAGCTGACGAATTTTTGGTTGACCACCAAGCTCAGGTTCTTATTTAGAATTGATTCAACCACTTCGAGTCCTTATTTGAGACAAAAGATTCACTTTAGGTCTTTATCTAACACAAAATTCATTTTAGGTCCTTATTTGAGAAAATTAGTCCACTCCGGGTCCTTATTTGGAATTTTCCCTTCCACAAATATTTTTGCAATCTTAGGCTTGATTTATTGAAGCTTAGACAACTAAGTGATCTAGTTTGTACGAGTTTGGAATTGCCCTAAGGATTGAATTCTCCGGCTCTAAGTTGGTTCCCCATGTTGCAAGTATCGGTCCGAAAGATATAACATCATATGGAGATGCTATTGTTATGTCTAGGAACTAGAAATGCGTTCTCTCAAATTTAGAGGTACATAACTTTGGCAAAAAGCATGAATATAATAGAACAGTAGCAACATTTCGCGTTGCCTCAATTAAATTCTTATATTTATCATTTAGTCTTTATTTCTTAAATCTTATATCTTTTTTTTTTGGTCGAAAAATCTTATATTTAGTCGTATGAATTTCCCACCTTTAGCTTCTAACATTGGAAAGATAGTGGGACGTAGTTTGGACCAAGCTAAAATATTAAAACAAAGTCAGACAACGTTATTGTAAGAGGAAGAATCCGATTTCACATGTTTCTCAATGAACACATTCAATGAACAGAGGAACGACGTAATCCTTTTACTAGTGTTTCTTAATGATTACAAATAGCATCAGGATTGAAATAAGAACACGAATTATTCTGAAAGTAAACATTTCCTAGGTAGGATGGATCTGCCTATGCCCACAACTTAATCTTATGTATATCTCAGTTCTTCACACACAAGTTTCCATCACAAACTCACTCACAGGCAAGAGTATCGCCCGTTTGTTTACCATTTGTTTATTTCACGTTTAATCAGTAAGCAAAACAACTATTTTTCACGTAGTGCCCTTCTCTCTCTCTCTCTCTCTCTCTCTCTCTCTCTCTCTCTCTCAAAACCCCCTATCAACATCAAACCTAACAGCCAAATTGCTGAAAACGGGCGTATGGTGTCAGTTTGCGAATCGTCTTTCAATGGGAGACAGAAAGATGGCAGTCGATTTGATCTCCAAGGGAAAGCTCAGCCTGACTCCTTCCATCGCTCGTGATGATGAGAAGGTGACGGTCACGACCGCCCCTCGTTAGGATGAAGGATTGGCCGCGACCGCAAGGGCTGACCTTCCACGCCCAGCACTTGAACTCTGATCGAGTTGCTGTTGTTATTAAAAAGAACAAGCAAGAAACAACAAGACGGGTCATCAAGAACTACGAGAGGCGGTGGCGCGCGTTCGGTTCCACCAAAAACCAAGAAATGGGTAGGCTTTGCTAGAAACCCAAGAAAACTAAGATGAAAGATCTCACGGCTCTAATCAGACCCAGTGAATTGCCAACAATCTTCACGAACAAAAGTCGCAACCCTCCCGAGGTGAACTCAAGGGAGTTTGACGAACTGCAAAGGGGACGCGAAGGCAACTCTTTCCAGGCTTTCAACCATGGTGAAAAACAAAAGCATATGATTTGATCATCTTCTTCGGGTAGATGTTGGTATTAATAGGGTTGGGATTGGGTCGGGCAGCACAGCCCGATCTCTCTCTCTCTCTCTCTCTCTCTCTCTCTCTCTATCTCCCCTTGTCTCTCCTCTCTCCCTGCAAACGCGATGAGGACAAACCCTAGATCTGAGAAGACAACGAGCATAGTCCCTCCATCACCGTTCGCTTCCTTCAACTCTAACGTAACCTTGTTGTCTCTGCAAATCAATCACCTGCCTCTGCTTCTTCGGCTCTCCACTCCGTTGTCCTCACTCGATCACCGTCTCAATCTCACGAAGATTTCAATTAAAATCTTCAAAGCGCTCCTTTGATGCACCCATGAAAACTCGATCAATCTAATGGCGTTGGGTTCAAAGCAGCCATGCAAGGCAAAAACATGTGCTGGGAAGGACTCAGCTGGTGCAAATGAGTCGATCAATCCATGTCTTTATCAACAACTCTCGAAAGAGTAATGTGAGGTTTCACAATATGAATTTTGATATGAATGCATCGAGAAAATTACCGTCACGGCCCCTACCTATCGATTTAACCGTGGAAAATTACGAGAACGGAAGTCTTTGGTCCGGCACAAAATGAGTCTTCAATTAATCAAAAACATGTGCCTTTGATTCACACTTGTTGGACTATCCATTCAGTTAAGGAACTAATAGCATTATTATTGATGAGGGAAAATTACGAACACCAAAAAAAAAAAAAAAAAGCTAATAGAAAGATCCTAATTATTTGAAATGAGGTGCCATTATTAAAGTATTCATCCAAAAATAAGGACGGGCATGTGTTGCGATCTCCTTTCAAAACTTTTCTAACTTCATCCTCTTTGATTCTCAGAAAATCGGATTAAATTGATGTTGGCTCTATTCTGATAGGCAGACTAATTAATTTAGAGTCTAAAGATTTCCCCACGACAATGATATACTCTGCGAAAGTCGGGTGAACTCATGCTTACCAAATATGAAGGTGGCTGTTTTGAGGTGCTAGAAATGTGCTAGTGCTCAGACAAGGCCAAAACGAACTTTTATTTACAACAGGGGAGTATCTGCCCTATCTTGCTCATCTCATGAGCAATGATCATTAGCGAGCCATTTGTCTTGACAAGTTATTAAAAAAAGAAAAAATTAAGAAAGAATCCAATTGATTTTTTTTTTTCTTTTGGCCAGCATAATTTGATAAAATTTGAGTGGATGCATAAGGCGAGATTAAGAGAAAGATTTAATTGATCATTGGATGGGTTCAAAGAGACTAATAACTAATAAGCATGCCTGTGCATGAAAATCTTATAGCATATGTTTTTTTGTATATTTTCATGCTTAGTTTAGCTAACTGGACCTCAATAGGAGGTAGAGCTTACAAAAGTTCAGGACTGCGTATGGGCTATTATATCCCAGTCAACTGTTTCCAAGAACCTCTAACACTACAGAAATTTCCGGACACGTTATAAAGTTGTCTGAATATTAATCGAGAAGGAAGTACAGCAAAAGCAGTTTCCAAGCTTTTTCTTTCCAAAGTTTTGGAGCTTATTCTTTCCTCGGGAACACCAGCACTGTACTAGATTCATTCCCATCTTCTTGATTAATAATTTTCAATATGATCACCAAGCACATAATTTCTCGGCAATGATCAATTGAACGAGGATCTGTCGCTTATTTAACTTCGCCGAGTGTAAAGCCAGGATGAAAGAATAGGAATTGTTTCCTTCTAGTTGTAACATGAACTCCTTGTGATTGCTTTCCATGTAAATAAGGAGGTGAAGTACATGAAACTGCTTTACCTTGGAATTGCCGACAACTGAAGAATATAAAAGTTCCTTGAAACTGGTCGCTTGCATGTAGAGAGCGATCTATGTTCCGGAACCGCTCATATATTTCATCTGCCAACTGCTTCCGATCCTGCACAGCCTTGAAGTATTTCCTTTTTGAGAGTATTATTTTCTTCTTCAGGAACCTCTAATCGCTCATTGAAAGCTTTGACATCAGTTGCCTAAATTGCCCGATCTTTCCAATGTAGCTCAGTATATGAGCCACTTCTTTGAGGACTCCATGAACTCCTACGTCCATCGTTAATCAGTTTTCTCCCTCTTTCCGTCTTCTTCAATAATTATTTCACATATAATCCCAACCACTGAGGAAACTGAAGCAACCGTACAAAATCAGTGCACGACCCACTCAACTCAGTTCTGAGAGGACTTTCCTCAGGAGACGTCCAGAAGAGCCCTTTTGTAGCTCTGTATTGCGATCTCTAGTCGTTGAACCTGTGGCAAGAGAAGGAAGAATATAGTGGGAAGGATAACACTGTACTGAGTGAAGTAACATGAATCAATCAATCTTCTCTTGCATAAGCTTAACTTTCCTTTGAAAATATTGTAGCCTAGAAATGTGCTTTGCAGAAGGTGTCACGACAACCAAACAAAGAACAAATCTTCAGTTCATATTTGGATAATGATGTCAACCATTTGGCTCTACTTATGGAGCTATTAGCAGGATGTGTGAGCGACACTGCTATGTTGGAGGTGAAGAAAATAAAAGCGTAAGATAATAAGAAGAAAATAACATTCTTTTCCGTTATTAGGAAAGACGGGAGGGTGTAAAAAGTGTGAAAACTAAATGTGAAATTACATTTTCGACTTTTCAGGTTCGATTTTTGTAAATCGAGTATTATTACGAGTTTGCCTGATTAGTCATCGAAATATATTTTGTAACAGAAACTTCATATGAGTGAAAGAATCCATTCGGAATAACACATTATCTCATCGGTAAATAAATCATAAAGATAGTACAGACAATGCATTATTGAATGCTCCTGAATTATGAACATATTGCCGCATCACAAGCCAAACCACGCAGACGAGAGACATGGAACTTGGCATCAACATGCCAGGCTTTCCTGTAAAACATGTCCGAATATGCCACCATCAACGTGGTACTACATTCTTCCGAATATGCCAGAACCCTTTAAAAACTACGTAAGTTTTTGAACAGGTAGAGTTGTCTGAATATCTGTTAATGGAGAGTACACCAGAATCTGTTTTCAAGCTTAGCACCAAGGAATGCATCCAAAAATGGGAAATCAGTAAGTCATGAGAGATGACCCACTAGAACGCACATCGGAAGCGTCCAAAATCCTTTGCCTAGGAGCAACGGCAGCATCAACTTCCGGGTTTATGATGCTTGTCCTTTTCTGAATGTCTGAGCTTGTCCTTTCTTCGATGCATCGTCATAAGGCCTAAGCCAATCTGAAGAGAAACAAAATGAACTCCTCTGTTCTGCAGGTGGAGTCGCGAAGGAACAAGAAAACAAAAGGAAGAAGTAAACACAGAGAGAGAGAGAGAGAGAGAGAGAGAGAGAGAGAGAACACGAGAAAAAGAGACGAAAATTTGAGTACTTTACAAACACGCTTCGGATATCTTGACAAGCCGAATTAGTCCCATTTCGTAGTGTTCGGTAAGTATTCGAAGCCATTAGTGTTCGGAAAATATAGTCATAATTTTTTTGCGATCAAGTTAATTGCAAAAGTATATGTTTCACCTCGTATGGGGCCGAGAGACATAAAAACTAAATGAAGGAAGAATAACGACTTTCACCGGTGCATGTTTGATGTTTGTGACCATTTGGGTTGGTGCAAAACAAGCATTATGTTTGTAAAGGAGCTTAGAGAACCTCTTGCGTATGATTGTCTTAACAAACCCAAATCTTATTTTCATCAAAATTAATTATGAGAATTCGTTTAAATCTGTTGGTGCTGTTATTTGAATAACTCGTGGGTCTTGATTCCCATCAACTATATATTTTGGTCTTGAGAGGAAGCTCAGTAATGCAGATTCAAAGCTCACCTTATGAGCTATAATCAGGTGTGGGCCATTTGAAACGTTGAGAACGAGTTTGATCAAGTTATTTCCTTTTGAAAAAAAGAGAAAAAAAAAGGAAAAAAAGAAGAAAAAAGTATATATATATATATATATATATATATATATATATATATATATATATATATATATATACAAATATTATTAAAATACGTCAACGCTAGTTATACCATGTGAGACAATTCGTGTCTATGTCAGCGAATTCCAATCAAAATTGGCCGGATTAATCAATTGGCAAAAGATGAAAATGTTTAAGTCTCAATTAACAAAATTAAAAATTTTATGACTAAAGTAAAGGACTTTTTGGACAATTTTCCCTTTATTTTTCTGGCATACCTTTTGAGGGTGCTTTATTTTGATAGTAAAAAAAAGCATAGAATTTATGCTACATTTATATTACTAATATTATACGCAAGCATTTTGATATCATCTCAACATCTTGTATTAGTAAGTAAAATGTAATTAGAGTGGAGAGAATAATTTTTTAAAGTAAGATTTGAATATCAAAAAAAAAAAATTCATCTTACTTTCAAGTACACTACTAAATAATGGAAAAGCAATCATTTTTTTTAAATGATTTTCACGAAAGATAATTTTTTTTTTTATTTAGAAGTTTCTTGCAAAACAAAGACACTTTATATATATATATATATATATTGCAATTTCAGGTTCATCAATGGAAGCTCGGGCAGCTGAGCGACCTGTTTGTTAGGCAGGTGAAAAAAATCACAATGTGGGAATGGAAAATTGGAGAAGAATACAATTTTTTTTTTACAAGAAAAAAGGGAAAATCTATTTTCCTCTCCAAAATTTTCACCCCTTCGAACAAACCTAGTTAGGTCTTTTTAGAAAATGTGTGAGCCGTACGCAGAGTTAAATTTCTATATAAGAAACTTCCAAAATGTTACTGAATCATAAAGCATCCAACATATGTGTGCCAACTAGAGGTGAGCGGTTCCCGGTTCCGGTTCGGTTCCGTCTGGAATCTGGAACCTACCCTCAGGTACGGGTTCCTCATTTTTTGGAACCTGGAACCTACCTGTCAGAATCAAGAACCTGGAACCTACCCTGTCATAGGTTCCAGGTCGGTTCTAAGTTCCAATAGGTTTTTTTTTTCTTTTTTTCTTTTTTCATTTTCAGATTTAAACTATAACGAAGAAGGAAAAAGACAAACTAAAGAGAAGGGAACATTCAACGGTGAGCATTTACAAGAGAGCCACTTTCTTATCATCCTATATAACCAATCTTTAATAATTATAAAAGAGAAGGGAACATTCAATGGTGTCAAATGTCTCACTTCATACAAGAGAGCCATCACCAAATTATTCTGAGTGTCTTATATCACCAACAACCAAATTTCAATTGTATCATATGCAACAAGATTTCTCATGGCGAGCATAAGACTCACCTAATGTTTATGGTTTCATAGCCAACTTGTTCAAAGCAGCATTTACTCTCTCTTCTATGATCGATGTACGGTTCTCATAGAAATCCAATATCTCCACTGCTATATTCTTGACCTGTTCATGAACACATCAGCTTGGTTTGTTAAAAAGTTAAAGAAACATTATACAAGAAATGACAAGATGGCAAAAATGAGCCTTGTAATGTCAGAGTTATTCTCTGGGAAACAAAAGATTCAAAGTATACCAATGGCATGGCAAAGTTGCAAGACAATCATAAATAGTAGATACAACAGACCCTGTGAAATCATCACCTAGAATAGCATCACGTGCAATCTTTGCTGCTGCATTCCATAAGTCCCATAAAATTTTGTATAACACCTGCTATTGCAAATTGGTTTTAATAGACAAATAGGAATACTTGCATAACTTAAAAGTGTAGGAATACTCTCACCTGTAATACACATTGTCGCCAAATCTCACCTCTGGGCAATCCCATGCCAATGAAAATGTAACTGTACGAACAGATCCTGGAGGAACTACCAAAGAGGCAGCTATGGCAACACTGATAGACGAACCTGCTTCTGATGGAATGAGATTATCATTCTGGACGGTATGATCAAATGACCCAATTCTGCACATGCAAGAGTAGTAAAACATAAGAATCTCAGTACTCTTCATTGAGAAGGCATTGATACACACTACACGTGGATAGAAGATCTTTCAGTTCATCCCATTCAAAGAAACTCAACATGCCATCAGTGATCCACAAAAGCAAATTATGCAATCGAAGATGATTTTTTTTTTTTTTACGAATATGTTGAAACCATTGTCGCATTCGACTGGAAAAGAGAAAGAACAGAAGATGTATACGCAGCCTGATGATTCAAAACAGCAATGAGCTCTTCCACAAGAAGCCTATGCAGATCAAATCAAAGAGACCTACTTCTCATCGAACCAACACAAATAAATCCTTCACGGACACTAGAAGTTACTGACAATCCAATGGTAAGAATTTGAAACCCTTTGAAACCCATTAGAATTGTCATCTGATGATATATAATTTACTCGCAAAATTCCATTTTTGAGCGTCTCCGTCTTCTCTCCATTACTGATGAGTAAACCGGGGTCAATACATAATGGCTAATCCCAAGTGGCCAACAATCAGAGCAATCAGATCGCAGTGAATGAACTACCTCTAACCCATCCAATTTGAACCAACAAACAAAGCGGCGCATCATCAATCCCACCAAAAAATTACCAGATTAAAAGCAAGAATCAAACCCTAACCTCACGAAGAACCTCGCTTCCCCCCTTCGTAGGCCGGGGCCTCATCGAAGTTCTTGGAGGGGTACTTGGCGCCTATGCCACCGACCTCGAAGTCCAGGTTCTCGCCATGGGGGCGAGCGGTGTCCGGTAGTGGCATTGAGGGCGAGCGGCGTTGGCGATGGACAGAGGCAAAGAACGAGAGAGATTCAAAGGTACATTAGCAGCGACTGGCGTCGAGCAGCGAGGGTTAGGGCGAGCAGCGTCAGTGACTAGCGTCCAGCAGCGTCCAACGGCGATATCGAGGGCGAGCGGCGTCAATGAAAGTGTGAAATTGTGAACGAAGGGAAATTGTGAACACTAAACCAGCGTCGAGAGTAGGGGTGTGCATGGTCCGGGCGAGCGGTTCCCGACCTAGAACCGGGAACCGCCCGCTAAGGACCGGTTCCGAAAAATTAGAACCGGGATCCACCCGTTTGTTGTATGGATCCACCCGGAAACCGGACCGCCGGTCTGGTCCGGTTCCCAGGTGGATCCATGGAACCGATCTTGACGCGAAAGATTTTAGTTTTCAACATAAAACAGTCGCGAAATAATTTTGGTTTCCCGGACCACCAGTCCGGTCCGGTTCCCAAGTTTTGAGCTCTAAAATTCCAAGTTCCAATCTCCAAAAACTAAAACAATAATTAATAGACAAATGCTCAACATTAAATAACAGTCAACTACACGTGAATGAGGAAGAGGAGGAGGAGCGGTGGCGGAGGAGGAGCAGCGGCGGCGGCATGGATGCTCGGGGAGGAATCGAAGACGCAGAGAAGAGACTGAGGAAGAAACAGAGAGAGAATCAAAGACTAAGGAAGAAACCGGAAGAGATGAGACGCAAATTAGAGCTTCGCGAATTAGGGCTTCGTACCTTGTTGAGTGACAGAAATGGGGCTCGGTCAAGATGGACAGCAGAGGTGGAGGAGCAGCGCTTGTGGTGGGTGGTGACTGGTGTGAGGGGGCGGACAGCAGTGGCAGAGGAGCAATAGTGGCAGCGTCGATGCTCGGGGAGGAATCAAAGACAAAGGGACTGGGAGTCGGCGAAGGGGCGGACAGCAGCAAGGGGGTGGACAGCATAGGTGAAGGAGCAGTCGAGTGGCAACCAGCGCGAGGGGGCGGACAGCGGCGGAGGAGGAGCAGCGGCGGCGGCGTGGATGCTCGGAAAGGAATCGAAGACGAAGAGAAGAGCTTGAGGAAGAAACAGAGAGAGAATCAAAGACTGAGGAAGAAACCGGAAGAGATGAGATGCGAATTAAAGCTTCATGAATTAGAGCTTCGCGAATTAGGGCTCCGTACCTTGTTGAGTGACGGAAAAGGGGCTCGGTCGAGATGGACAGCAGAGGTGGAGGAGCAGCGGCTGTGGCGTGTGGCGACTGGCGCGAGGGGGCAGACAGCAGCGGCGGAGAAGCAACAACGGCGGCGTCGACGCTCGGGGAGGAATCAAAGACGAAGGGACTGAGCGTCGGTGAGGGGACGGATAGCAGCAAAGGGGCAGACAGCAGAGGCGGAGGAGCAGCGATTGTGGCGAGTGGCGACTGGCGCGAAGGGGCGGACAGTGGCGAAGGAGGAGCAGCAGCGGTGGCGTGGATGCTCAGTGAGGAATCGAAGACGAAGAGAAGAGACTAAGGAAAAAACAAAGAGAGAGAATTGAAGACTAAGGAAGAAACTGGAAGAGATGAGATGTGAATTAGGGCTTTGCGAATTAGGGCTTTGTAACTTTCATTTAGAATTTTTTTTTATTATAAATAGGTACCGGTCCGGTCCGGGTGGGCGGGCTGGCGGTTCCGCCCACGGAACCGGGAACCGGACCGGTTCCCTCAAGAACCGCCGGTTCCGGGCGGTTCCGGTCCGGTTCCGGGCGGTCCGGGCGGTTCTCGGATATTTTGCACACCCCTAGTCGAGAGATTTGGGGCTTCTTTTGGACTTGGGAGCCCTAACCGGTTCCGGTTCCAGAACCGGTACTGCTAGTTTTCAGAAAAAAAGGAACTAGGAACCGGAACCGGTCCTTTTAGAACCAGGATTCGAACTGGACCCTCCAGTTCGGTTCTCCAATTCCTAGTTCTACCCGAGAACTGCTAGCAGCAACACTATATTCTCTGCGCTGATCGCAGCTAACTTGTGTGTGCACAACCTTATGTAACGCATCGTGCTAGTTTTAAACTATGTGAAACCAATCCAGCAGCACAAAAATCCATATTTCGGCGATGTGAGCTCAGATGTATATTTGAAATCTCATGGTCACTGACATCTTACACCAATTTTGTGCTTGCCTGGGATGCCTTCATTGAGCTGCTAAGTCCTACAATCACAAATGGGAAAAACCCCGCAATGACATTTTAATTTACGCAGACACTCATACTTAACATGGAATTACGACCGGTTTTAGTAGGTGCTAGTGACAGGAGTTCGCCGTTGACGGTTGTCTAGAGATTAACTTATATACCAATTAGTCCCTCATGTACGTAATCGTGAGTTGAACCTTGTCATTGCTACTCGCTAGTAGTACTTGTAGTATTATCCTAGTAGTAGTAACTATTTTTTTGCCACATCTCACACCCACCTATCAGTTCGTAATGATTTCGAGTGTGTCCTCAAACATTATGTTGAATTTGAGTTTCTCTAAATAAATTTTTGCCATGTTCAAGTTGTTACATTTGTATACAAGTTTCCTCGTCCAGTTCAAAATTTTTAGGTTGAATCCTTATATTATAATTTCGATTAAATTGCCTCGCGTCAGTTTTTCGTTAATCATACATAGTGTACGAGGTTGCTTATATGTTCTTAGTGACCTTACTCAAAACTTTTTTTCTTCTTCCCCAAAATTTTTCAGCTGTGCAAATGTCTATAGATATTAATTGCTTTCTTCCACCCAGAAACAAAAAAGAAGTTTTTGGTACAAATGATCGGTTCTCAATCTAGTTCCACCTAGAAACCGGAAACCAGTCCGGCAGTCCCTCTGGACCAATTTCAATTTTGAGGAATTGAGGACCGGACTGTGAGGTCTTGGGACCCGACCAATCTGTCTAGTTCTCGGGCAATCCAACAGAACCATTGAACGCTATGACTTCAAAAAGAAAATTCCAAAATTACAATCTAGTGTCATTGCTAAATCAAATTTTACTCAACAGAACATACACGGAATAAAGATGAACACAAATTTTAAACGATGTCACATAAATGCTTAGACCACAAACCAAAAAATTGAAGTAAAAACAAGGCTTTAAGAATTTTAAGAATTTCCGGTCCGATTGAGTTGGACTAGAAATAACTAGTTCCATTTTTATGAAACTGGGAACCAGACCGACACTCCCTTGAACCAGACCACACCGGCCGGTCTGGGTGGTTCCCAGTTCGGACGATTCTCTATGCTCACTCCTAGTTTTTGGAGATGTGCTCTTTTGTTGGCCTATGATATATTCTTATACATGTTTTTGTTAACCTCAACCTTGTCACCGTTATGTTTTCCTTATAAAAATTATAGGCTAAACAAATATATGAGGGAGGGTTGGCACCTCGATGAGGAAGAGCGCATGACAAATGCAGCATGTTGCGGAGTTGGCACGAAATGGACAGCGTGCATTATCTGCAGTAAATCTGCGCCCATCTAAAGCCCCCATGAAGAGACCGGCTGCAACGACTTGAACAATCGAAGTCTTTGTTTAATGGTTTTTAGTGAAAAGAACGATGCTTGTAAAATTGTCCATTAATGTTCGCATAAATTTAGGATATTCCCTGCTGTATACTTGTAACGTATATCCTAAATATATCGTGTCGAGTCTAGAGTTGTCCGATTCTTGTAAAATTCCTTCAAGTTCTGCTGCGAGGCCTAATTGAACCATTAAAGATCCATGAATGTAAACAAGATAGATAATGAAGGATGCTTTGGCCCAGCAATTACGCTGATACACAATATATCTACGTTTTTTTTTTTTTTTTTTTGCTAGGAGACAACATATACCTCGGATGTCCATACAATACCATCAGAGATAGTTTAAGTTTAGCTTGAGAATTTTCCTTGGACTGGTCGGCTCACTTCTCGGCCTCCGACCCACAGTTGTCTCCGCTTTTGCATTTACATCTCAATGACCAAGGAAAAAGAAACAATAATAAAGAATATTTATTGTTCATTTTATTTTTTTCTTTTCCTTGGCGCAGCTGGCCATCCTCGACTTGAATTCAAAGGTAAGTGCGTCCCCATCTTGCCTACAGAGGGTGTGGAAAGATTGTCCATTGGTGGACCCCTGATCGTCTCTCCGAAAGGGCCAGCTAAAGAGGAAAAAAATCCTAATATAATATGCGAAAATGATAGAATCTTAACCACCCGCTTGGATGGCACGGCTGGCGGCGAGCTTCTCCCCTAACGCAATGGGAGGAGTTCAAATCCCGAGCATCGCAAGGGTGACTCCCAAGGTTTACTCCGCCGCGTTATTTACGAGATTTTGTATGAATATCGAGAATCAGAATTTACAATCATTCACATATTTAAGTGTTTTTCACACTTAATAACAAGAAATAATAAGAACACCATAAATTTATATGATTCGGTTCAAGTATCGGTACCTACGGTACCTACGTCTATGGGAAGTATAATGCTCTACGGACGCCTAGTTCGTGTATTGCGTTCTTGTTCAAGGCTTCGCGTGACTTTTACGTCAACTCCCACGTGCGGCTCCTTTTTCTCTCATAGGATTGCAGCGGCAAAAAACCCTCCTGGAGACTTCCGCTTTTTATATATATACACGTGTGCCCAAGGTTAAAAGTTTGACCTGGGTCGACCACCACCGCGGTTCCACCTGCTGAGGATTTCCTACTTTATTTATGTCCACCAAAGAAAACCGCATGGTGTGGAATATTGTGTGTCCAAAATCAAATATTTATCTTTGGGGCCCACCATGATAACTTGCTGAGGAATTCGGCTCCTCCAGATAAAAGATGAAACTTTTATTTATTTTATTTCCTCCCTTATATAGCTATAAAGAGTCCAAAAAAACACAACATTTTCATCCAATTTGAAATCTACTTAGTAAATATTCATCAACAAATTCAATTTAATAAATCGTTATCCAAATTTAAACTCGAAACATTTATTTAACATATATTGTGTTCATATCACATGTCATCAGACATGCATTCTATAGATCTGTCCATTAGTTTGAAATATGAGATGATCATAATCTTTTAATATCTCTATTGATTATAGCTTTTTAAATATGTGCTTCAATTAACTAAACTAAAGTGGCATCTTTGCACAAATTTTCTGGCATTATATAAACAAAACTATCAAGTATCCCTAAAACGACAATAACTCAGTTTACGCCTACCAATCCTCACACATTTAGGTAACGGTTGATACTCATAACATTATTGGCATGACCCTCTAGATTACTTTGAGTGGGAGGTGCTATATTTCGAACATGAGATTTATAGCATCAAAATCAATCGCTTAACGGTCAAGCTGATCACTTATAACTAAAGGAGAGGGGAAGAGTTAAGAAATATATTTGATATACATCACGTGCCTCATTTCTTGGAAATTTAAGTGTTCAGTGACAATGATTACCACGAATAATGTTGGCATCTAAACTTAATGTGAGGTCAAATGATCAATTTAATCCTCCAATTCATAGCTTGAAGCATCTCGGTGGAATGAAGCCATGAGATATTTAACGATCAGCCCAAAAGTAGATTCAAAGCTCCGCGTTTTTTGAAAATGTACCTGTATTCGTTTGTGTTTAATTGAAATAGTGTTTTTCATTAATTTCTCTCAAATAATTTTTTGAATTATTTTAATATTTTTAGAAAAAATGATATAGTCGTTGACCAACGGCTTCAACAAACAAAAAAAAAAAAAAAAAGAAAAGAAAAGCCTAATCAGTCTATAACTAGAGCATTACATTACTACAAGACATTCATAAATCACAATTTACAATAGTGAATCCTATTATGTATAGAATCTTACATCTAGCAGTCATAATAGCGACTCCTATTGTCTCCAAGGAAAGTAGCTTAATCAACTAATTCATGTTCACTTCCGCTTAATCATCGATATACTTGGCTGATTCAAATGTTTTTTTTTTTTTTTTTGAGATTTTAATGTCATAGTATATAAAAAAGTTGATTTGTAGATGAAATTTTATCACCGGATAAATTGCATTTTTGACGAAAGATATAATTATAATATTGTTAAAAGTAAATTAGTAATCTTTTTACATCATAGGGCATTCATGGCTCTTTGAGCACCCACCAAAAATAATTTTTTTTTATGTTAGTCTCACAAAATACAAAACACTTTTACCTCAAGTGTACGCAGAAAACTAGCTAAATTATGTTAATTTTTACTTAATCATTGATATTCCTTGGCAGATTCAGGTTTATTATCGAGATTGTGACATCAATTATAGTGTTAAAAATACTTGATTTGTACATGAAGTTTGGTCACTTTATCGGGTCTATTACCTTTTCGGGGAAAGATTCATACATACATACATACATACATACATATATATATATAGCTCAAAGAAAGATGAATTAGTAAACTTTTTATCAATTGGGCATTTTTTTTTTTTTTTAGCATTTTACTAAGATAAAACAATGACTGAATATACTTTTAATGTTAGTCTATTACGAACATATGAAAAAGCTATTAGCTAAAGCGTACATAGATGGACCCATGATCAAGTGTACATTAGGTATATGAACATTGAGAAGTGCCATTTAGGATGCAAGTACGAAATCTTATTTACTAAGTCACATGGTGAAATAAATTAAATCATCCACGTCTTAGGGCACTACCTATTATGTTGCTAATCGAGAAAAACATAGGAAATGCCACGTTTCCATTTGCGAAAGAACCCAGCATAGATAATTGAATACTAGCTACTTTCAGCCACCAACAATTGATGCTTCTGAGACTTAAACCATCCACACGAATTGCTGTAACTTTGATTGGTGGATGATGAGAGACTAACGCATTCATTAGTGCCTTTAGTCATATTTCTTTCATTTAGACTTTTTTTTTGGGTGGTGAAAAAAGTCGGAATGTGTGTATGGAAAATTAGAGAAGATTAAAAAAAAATTGGCAAGAAAAAAGGGGAAGGTTTTATTTCCCTTCCAAAATATCCACAGATTTGTGAATTGTCCGGACAAGTAAATTTCGAACTAAGAAGCTTCCAAAGTGTTACCAAAGCATACAGCAGTCAACCTTCATGTGCTAACACGACATTATCTGCTCTGGTCACATATTGCCTCCATCTGCACAACTTTACATAACGCGCTATGCTAGTTTAAGTTTATGTAAAACCTAT
Organism: Eucalyptus victrix; assembly: GCA_016097545.1. Lineage (NCBI taxonomy): Eukaryota > Viridiplantae > Streptophyta > Magnoliopsida > Myrtales > Myrtaceae > Eucalyptus > Eucalyptus victrix. Next base: position 47,025,613 of record CM027843.1, read on the forward strand.
CCATCAGCACAGCGATTCATGTTTAGATGATGCGAGCTCAGATACATATTTAATTTTACCCCAAAAGTTTCGTTTAGGTGGCAAGAAAGCTTCAATTATTTCTCTAGATTCCTTGCAGGTCAAATATGTATACCAAATAACAATATAAACAAAAAAATTTAATATGTACATGAGCGGGGTGAGGTTTTTTTTTTTTTTTTTTTTTTTTTTTTTTTTTTTGAAGGGGGGGGGGGGGAACCAAGTGCTCTTTATGTCTTTCTTTATGAATTTTCCACTTTTATGAATATTAAAATGCAAAGAAAATGGCCCCATCATCTGGGATAGATTTGACTTGGAACCCCTTGCAATATCCTATATTAAATACTTTACCGTCTTAAACAACTAGATCGATGTGTTTCTTTCTTTCAACTAGAAACAGATAAAAGCGAAAGCAACCTCCGGTTCTAGAGGACGAATAATAATTAACCCTTTGAAACTCGAAGCCAAAGTCTGCCATGTGGCCACCAAACGCCGAGAAAAGCAAAATTTTCCTTTGCAATATCCCAAAAGTTTCGTTTAGGTGGCAAGAAGGCTTCAATTATTTCTCTAGATTCCTTGCGGGTCAAATATGTTTACCAAATAACAATATAAACAAAAAGTTTAAATATGTACATGATGGAGTGATTTTTTTTTCCTTTTTTATTGGGAGAGAGAGAGAGAGAGAGAGAGAGAGAGAGAGAACCAAGTGCTGTTTATGTTTTCTTTATGAATTTTCTACTTTTATGAATAACATCATCTACAACGACGTCCCTGAAAAAAATTGACCACCAAACGGCGAGAAAAGCCAAATTTTCCTGTTTAACTATTTTGTTATAATATGTAATATATTTTTATTATTCTAAATATGATCCCAATATTGCATTCACAATAAATTCCGATTTACTATCCAATTTATTACCCACGTGTATTACGTGATATTTGTCCGTTAATATGTTACCATAACGATCTTGATGGAAGATATTGGTAACGTAATAAGCGGAATAAAAACGTTAGGTCGTCTAGTTCAAACCCATCACTACAAAAAAAACACACCATCAAGTTTGAGGGGTATTGGCTAGTAGAATGGGACGTGCAAATCTGGTGTTCCTCATATTGCAGATCGATCATGCTACGTGGTTCCATCTGAGATTTTGAGGTTTTCCTCTTTGCAAATTTCATCAATGGCTGGAGGTATGTTGATCTTTACATTTTTGCAAATCGATCCCGAATTTTGTATAAATTTATCTATGATTGATAAATTGGGATCGTCATGTTTTACTTTATATTTATTCTTACAAATTTCTCATGATTTCAGACTACGGGTGCGACAAAACAGTTGTTTAATGCAAATTTGAAAGTTATGATAATCAATCCAAAGTGAAAAGAACGATACTTGTAAAATTGAAACTGTTAATTCCATATATTCGCACATGTATGCTATACATGTCTCCGCGGTTTTGCGATTAGATATTATAATACGTGGCAGTGGCATGCGAAGCAATAATGCTTTTCACATGTCTTTAAAAAAAATAACAAATAAATTTGGTGCATTTCATGATGGCCAAACAATATGAGCCGGGCGAGTGAATCATTTGTTATTTATTTTTTGTGATCCCACATTTATACCCAAATTTTCTCCTAAAAGTTGCAACTATTCGACATGAAGATTTCCACGCTTCGTACCTTTTCGTTGACAACCGCTCGTCTTGATGGGAGACAATATATAAGGAACGTACGTTCATTTCTGATGGGTGATCAAGATCTAACACAAAATCCTCACATTTAGAATAGACCATCGTACCGAGGAAATTTGGTTAGTAGAGTGCGCCCATTGCTTTCTTGATTTTTCAGGAGATTCGACGAACGTGAATGCAAACAATGGCTGGAGGTTTGTCTTTTATCGATCCTGGCTTCCGCATATGAATTATTTATGTATTACATTTGGTATCAGAGCGTGTTTATAGCCTCTGCCTTGTTTTGTTAAATTTTGGTGTAATTTCGGTGTGTTTTCGTTGAATTTTCGGCCATTTATGTACATGAACAGTAACTCGGATTTTGAGGCCGAGAGAAAAACTCAACGATTCCGGGCAAAATCCGCACTACCCACCCCTTGATCTCGGACCCATTCGGTCGCACCGCCATAAGGATCGTTAGCCATGAGTTTTTCCGGTATATCGGAGTTTGCCGGAGGCTAATCGGACGGCGGAAGTCGTGGTGGTTGAGGATTTGCGTTAGTGGAGTTTTTCGTTTGTTTTTGGGGCCAATTTTTGCTCATTTTCGCCGAATCTTGGACCCATATGGTCGTGCCGACGTTCTCTTCAAAACCCATGAATTATTTCAGTCTTAGATGGGCTGCCGGAGAAGAAACGGAGAAGAAATGGCGGCTGAAAATGGCGAAAAACCGGCGGAGAAGCCTCTGTTCGCGCGAGGAAGAAGGCGCGTGGGCTCCACGCGCGCGCTGCAGTTGCAGGCGCGTGGACCCACGCGCCACGCGCCCATACGCGCGCGCAACCGCTGCGCGCGTGGGATCCACGCGCGCGGCAGTTCCCGGGCGCGTGCAACGCACGCGCCCCGCATGGGTTCTGGCGCGTGCCGAGCACGCGCCCGTGCGCTGGACGCGCACGTGCTCGGCACGCGCCTGACGTCCCCTCTTCCGCGGATTCTTTTTTCACTTTTGCCCCAATTTTTAAAATTTTTTGCAATCTTGCCCTTGGCCAATTTATTTATTTATAGTTCTGCCATTGATGTATTTATTTATTATATCATTTCATGCATTGTTATGAATATTTTATGCATGAGATTAAATGTCCAATGGTCCATATATTTAATTAATTAGGGAGTGGCCACAGCATCTTTAATTAATTAAATTATATATTAAAAAGCCTCCGGATCATATTTAGAAATGGACATTAATTGTAATTAATTATATTAATATGATGAATTTTATCCCACAGGAATTTTTATTATATTAATATGATTAATTTGGATGAAATATCATATTATTTTTCTTAATTTACCCACAGGGATTAAGAAAATGCATATAATATGGTAGTTTCTTCATGAAGTAATTATGAATCTATTTAAATTAAAAACTTAGCCCACAGTAGTTTTTATGTTATGTGATTCATATTGTGACATGTTTACATTGGTAAAACATGACTTATTTATATTTGCCTCAAATTTTGTGACATAAGCATGATTATTTGATATGCAGTTTCGCAACCTATGAATTTCTCTGAATTTAAGTTTGATGTTCCTGCACTGAATGGTGAGAACTATAAAATTTGGAAGGAGTCAGTTCTTCTTCAATTGGAGTGGATGGACATTGACTATGCTATAAGGAAAGACGAACCACCTGCTCCTACTGATTCGAGCACTCCAGCTGAGATAGCTCTTTATAACCAATGGGAGCGGTCCAACCGCGTTTGTGCCATGTTTATAAGAGCTAAAATATCTCCTAGTATTCGTGGTTCAGTTGCTCAGCATAACAATGCTAAGGCTTTATTGGAGGCTATAGATGCGCAGTTTGAAAGTTCTGAGAAGGTGCATGCCATGACCCTGATTATGAAGTTTTCATCATTGAAGCTCACTAGTGTTAGAGGTGTGCGTGAGCACATCATGCAAATAAGGAACATTGCAGCTCAGCTTAAGAACCTTGAGGTTGAGATATCTGAATCATTCCTTGTGTATTATATTCTGAGCACTCTCCCACATCAGTATGCACCTTTTAAGATCTCTTATAACACACATAAGAATAAATGGTCTATTAATGAACTCATGACCATGTGTGTTCAAGAGCAAGAAAGACTGGTTACGGAATTGGGAGAAAGTGCTCATTTGGCAACACAAGGAAAGAATAAGAGCTATGGCAAGCATAAGGGAAAAGGTAAAATACCTCCCCAAGCTGACATTAAGAAAGAATCCAAGTGTTTCTTCTGTAGACAGAAGGGGCATATAAGGAAGGATTGTGTCAAATTTAAGGCCTAGCTCGAGAAGAAAGGTAATCCAATCTCTTGTGTTTGTTATCAATCTAATATGACTGATGTAAGTCACAACATTTGGTGGATTGATTCTGGATCTACAATCCATATTTCGAATTCCTTGCAGGGTTTTCAAAACCACCGGAAGCCAATGGGAAGTGAACAAAGCATCTATTCTGGAAACAAGATGCGTTCGCATGTGGAAGCTATTGGGACATATAGACTAGTTCTCAATAGTGGTTTTGTTTTAGATTTGGAAAAGACCTTTTATGTTCCTAGTTTTTCTAGAAACTTAATTTCAGTTTCAAGACTTGTACCTTTGGGATACTCTTTTAACTTTTCAGATTCAAACTTTAGTTTATCATTTAAATCTGAAATTGTTGGGAGTGGTATTTTGTCTGATGGTATTTTTCGAATTAATTTACAAGACAATGCCTATTATGATGCGATGCATGTTCATGATAAAGCTGGTATGAAACGATGTGTTGTGAAAGAACATTCCTCTATGTTGTGGCACCGGAGATTGAGACATATCTCTATAGAAAGAATTAAGCGATTGGTAAATGATGGAGTACTTGGTACTTTAGATTTTATTGATTGTGATACTTGTGTGGACTGCATAAAGGGAAAGCAGACTAACAAGTCAAAGAAAGGCGCCAAGAGGAGTACAAAAATATTAGAAATCATACATACGGATATTTGTAGTCCGGATATGGACTCATGTGGTCGAAATACTTCATCTCCTTTATAGATGATTATTCACGTTATATGTATCTCTACTTGATTCATAATAAATATGAAGCATTAGATGCCTTTAAAGTATTTAAGGCGGAAGTAGAAAAACAATGCAATAAGCAAATTAAGATCGTGAGATCAGATAGAGGTGGAGAATTCTATGGTAGATACACTGAAGATGGACAAGCACCTGGTCCATTTGCAAGATTTCTTCAAGAGCATGGGATAGTTGCCCAATATACTATGCCTGGTTCTCCGAACCAAAATGGCGTAGCGGAAAGAAGAAATCGGACCTTATTAGACATGGTGCGTAGTATGCTTAGTAGCTCCAAACTTCCTAAATTCTTATGGACTGAAGCACTTAAGACGACAAAAGTGTACATATTAAACCGAGTTCCGACCAAGGCTGTCCCAAAGACACCTTTTGAGTTATTTAAAGGTTGGAAACCGAGTTTGCATCATGTGTGCTTTTGGGGATGCCCGTCTGAAGTAAGAATTTATAATCCACAAGAAAAGAAGTTGGACCCAAGGACCATAAGTGGGTATTTCATTGGATATGCCGAAAGGTCCAAGGGATATAGGTTTTATTGTCCATCTCATACCACTAGGATTGTGGAATCAAGAAATGCTAAATTTCTTGAAAATGACTTGATCAGTGGGAACGATCGACCAAGGGATCATGTTCCTAAGGAAGATCATTCAGACACTCAACTTTCCACTTCAAGTTTAAGATTGGTTGTTGCTCATAATGCCCCTACAGTCCAGCCGGCTATTGAACAACCAATTGTTGAAGTTCCACAACTTGCTGATATTGATCCAGTAGATCCAGTTGTTCAGCAATTACCAGAAACTGTTGAACAACCAATTGAGCAACATGCTCCTCAAGAGAATGTTGATCTAACATTGAGAAGATCTACTAGAACAAGGAAATCGGCTATTCCTAGTGATTATATTGTGTATTTACAAGAGTTTGACTACAATATTGGAGCCGAGAATGATCCCTGAAACGTTTTCACAAGCCATGGATAGTGATAAATCCAATTTGTGGTACAATGCCATGAAGGAAGAGATGAGTTCTATGGCATCTAACAAAGTCTGGGATTTGGTTGAGTTACCGATAGTGCAAAGGCTATTGGTTGTAAATGGGTCTTCAAAATTAAGAAAGATTCATTGGGTAACATTGAAAGATATAAAGCTAGACTTGTTGCCAAAGGCTTCACTCAAAAGGAAGGAATCGATTATACTGAGACTTTTTCTCCTGTATCTAAGAAAGATTCTCTTCGTATTGTTTTGGCATTGGTTGCCCATTTTGATATGGAATTACATCAAATGGATGTGAAAACAGCGTTCCTCAATGGAGAACTAGAGGAGGAGGTTTACATGAAACAACCTGAGGGATTCTCCTCTAGTAAAGGTGAGCATTTGGTGTGCAAGCTTAAGAAATCTATATATGGCTTGAAACAAGCATCCCGCCAATGGTACTTAAGGTTTCATGATGTTATCTCTTCATTTGGTTTTATAGAGAATGTCATGGATCAATGTATATACCGAGAAGGTTAGTGGGAGCAAAATTTGTTTCCTTGTGCTGTATGTGGATGATATTCTACTTGCAACCAATGATAAAGGGTTGCTACATGAGGTGAAACAATTCCTCTCTAGGAGTTTTGACATGAAGGATATGGGTGAGGCATCTTATGTCATTGGCATTAAGATCCATAGAGATAGATCTCGAGGAATTTTAGGACTATCTCAAGAAACCTATATCAATAAGGTCCTAGAGAGATTTCGGATGAAAGATTGTTCACCAAGTATAGCACCCATTGTGAAGGGTGACAGGTTCAATTTGAACCAATGCCCGAAGAACGATCTAGAAAGGGAACAAATGTGCAACATTCCATATGCTTCGCTGTTGGAAGCTTGATGTATGCTTTCAGTTTGCACTCGACTCGACATTGCTTTTGCTGTTGGAATGTTGGGAAGATATCGAGTAATCCAGGTTTAGACCACCGGAGAGCTGCAAAGAAAGTGTTGAGATACCTTCAAGGTACCAAAGACTATATGCTTATGTATAGACGGACTGACAACTTGGAAGTGATCGATTATTCGGATGTGGACTTCGCGGGTTGCATTGATTCACGAAAATCAACATCTGGATATATTTTCATGTTAGCTGGCGGAGCCGTGTCATGGAGAAGTGCCAAGCAGACTTTGACCGCTACTTCCACTATGGAGGCTAAGTTCGTATCTTGTTTTGAGGCTACCTCGCATGGTGTATGGTTGAAGAGTTTCATTGATGGGATTAGAATTGTTGATTCTATTTCTAGGCCATTAAGAATATATTGTGACAATTCAACTGCAGTTTTTATGGCTAAAAATGCCAAAAGTGGCAGTCGAAGTAAGCATATCGACATTAAGTATTTAGCCATAAGGGAGCGTGTTAAGGAGAATAAAGTGGTCATTGAACACGTTAGCACTGAATTGATGATAGCTGATCCTTTAACTAAAGGCATGCCACCGATGAAGTATAAGGATCATGTAACTAGTATGGGAATAGGTCCCATTATGTGATTTGTCGACATATGAACAATTTTTGTTGTGTGGAACTCTTATTCAGTTGTAATGTTGATTCTCAATTTTTGTGTACACATTTTGTTGTTTATGAGAATAACATTTATCCTCGATTCTGGAATAAACATGAGATTTATTCATTAAGATATGTTGTCACATATAGGCTGATATTAAAGAAATAAGATGCATTGTGATACATGGAAGGTATTACTCACTCTTAGAGGACATGTCGCCATGATCCATGTGTTTTGTTTCTTTTCTTTAAGCATTAAGTTTTCGTGGAATTAGTTGAATGATTCGTATGATGAAAATGATGGGATCGAGTGGGAGAATGTTATTTATTTTTTGTGATCCCACATTTATACCCAAATTTTCTCCTAAAAGTTGCGACTATTCGACATGAAGATTTTCACGCTTCGTACCTTTTCGTTGACAACCGCTCGTCTTGATGGGAGACAATATATAAGGAACGTACGTTCATTTCTGACGGGTGATCAAGATCTAACACAAAATCCTCACATTTAGAATACACCATCAGTACCTGAGGAAATTTGGTTAGTAGAGTGCGCTCATTGCTTTCTTGATTTTTCAGGAGATTCGACGAACGTGAATGCAAACAATGGCTGGAGATTTGTCTTTTATCGATCCTGGCTTCCGCATATGAATTTTTATGTCTTACATCATTACCATGCATAGGAAACGGAAAAACGGAGGGATATCAGATAAAGGGTTGAAACTGGAAACTATATCCGGCATTGGCCACCTAACCGCAAGAAAAAATTTCGGATTTCATTAATCGAGACTCTGACTACGGCAGCAAAAGAGTTTTTCCATGCAGAATCCATCTTAAGCCAGCAACGGCATGGAAACTACAGAGATTAAGAAAAGGAGATGAAAAAAGAAAGAAATTCAATTTATCTGGCGATCATAGTGTAAGTTGGTTTCCCTGTTGCATGTGTCAATCTGAAGCATAAAGAAATTAATGTAGTGGTAAGGAGTCAGATATACAAATTTTTGGTTGGGGGAGGGATAAGTTTTCCACTGGCGATTAAGCTTATCACATGAAGATTCTCGGCTAAATCCAGTGTTACATAATTAAGGTAAACGATCTCATCTCGGAAGTGATCATATGATTGGTCTATATGTCTGTTTTCATCTTATAGTTGTTTTGTCTTTTGCAGATGAATATATTTTATTTAAGGACAAGGATGAAAAGTTGCCTTCTTAACTAAACACGTCGATCCAATCTTGGTGGGAAAGGTTTTTCTGAGGAAGGGGATGCGAGAACCTACAAAAAGTTAAATGAAAAAGGAAACGGGAAAAGAAAGGATGGGTTCTGTAGCTTTCTCTAAACCTGCATAATAAGGAAAAAGTCAAAACCCTAATCGACCAGTTAGCATTTGTCTTTTTTTTTTTTTTTTTTGATAACTGTGGACTCCACCGAGACCCCATACCCGGACCACACCAAAGGGCCGAGTCTCTATATCTCGAGAGAAACTAGCATAAGACCCCATCATCATGGCCCCTCATTTAAGACGTTAGTGACTGCGGATTTCAAACTCTCGACCTTGATGATAAGGAAGAGACTCTCAACCAACACAATCACCCACCGATGGGTAATAGTTAGCATTTGTCCAAGCCCCCTCTACTCAAAAGCACTAAATCGGACGGTTAAAATTAGTCCAAGCCTCCTTTATCCCTGATTGATAGACCACCCCACCCCCCCCCCCCCAAAAAAAAAAAAAAAAAAAAAAAAAAAAAAAAAAAAAAAAACAGAGAAAAAGAATGCTTCATGGTTACGATATTTGATCAAATGGTTCGACTGCATGTCGAAAGAAGCGTGTGGGGGAAAGACGTGGGTTGACGGGGGGCCCACACGGGGGAGAAAAGAAGCTAAATAGAATGTGCAGTGGAACACAGAGAAAATAACAGGTAACTTCGGTTTTCCGCTGAAACGAAAAATTATTTTACCAAATCACATATGGGGGATAAGTACCTACTTGAAATTGCTTTGGATATTTTAACCCAAAGAAAAATTGCCAGGGAAGACATTATTGTCTAGATATCAAAATGTTCCGGTAAAAATTTAAATAAAGTTTCGGGGAAATTACATAAAGCCCCTTAACTTTGGAGGTAGTATACGTTCATACCCGAAATTTCAATCATTTACCAACATCCTCGTGAGTTTTCATTCTGTTACAACCGTTAACTCTCCTTTATATTTTCTTTTAGCATATTTAATGCATGTGACTTTTAAGGGTAAATATATATTTTCATTTCATTATTTCAAGGAAATTTCTCTTTCACCGTTTATTGTTGTGTACCATGAAAAAATATTGAAAAATGGGAGAAAACTACATTAATTGAAGTACTAATAATGGAAAACTGAGTATTAATAATAATTCCAAAAAATAAAACTAGGTTAAAATTTGATAAAAATAGCCACTTTCGTTAAGCTAAATAAAATATTTAAAAAAAAAAAATTAAATGCAAAGCCAAGAGGCCTCGATAATAAAATGATCAAATAAAAAAATTGGTAACTCATTATGTATATTTAAAGGGTTAATTAATACAAGTAATGATCAAGTAATATAAATTTATAATAAAATTATAAAAGAAATGCCGTCCTATCCTTTATTCCTGAAAACAAATGATTAACCAAAACCTAAGGTGATATTTTTAAAAATATAAATATAAATATATATATATATATATATCAACCATTTAAAAATGCTTAGTGAGTATCCAATTTTTGTGAGTTGAGCCTTTTGTTATTGAGACCTTTTTTTCTATTTTACTTAGTTGTGTTTTCTCTTTATTAGAATATCTTAAAAAATTATTAGTGTACAATCAAATATTAACAGCTTTTATTTTAAAACATTGCTGTTGATATTTACATTTTCTTAATTTAATTTTCACAATTCATTATTTGTTTCACTATTATGGAAATCGTGGGTAAAAGAGAGACTTTTTTTTTTTAAATGAGAGGAAAATATACTTTTACCGCTTAAAAATCTTGGGCATTGCCAATGAAGAATAAAACATAGGGTCAACAACTGTAACAAAAATAAAGTTCAGAGGGCAATTAAAATTTGGGGGGAGTAAACATGTATCGCCATTAAAATTTGGGGGAGTTTTTGTAATTCCACCTGAATTTTATAGTGGAACGTAGATGACAACATAGAAATAACGAGGAACTTCGATTTTCCAATAAAACAAAAGGTTATTTCGGTAAATGACATAATGTTTTTTTTTTTTTTTTGGTCATAGACATAGAATTTAATACCTACTTAAAATTAATGAATAGATTCTTAGCAAGAGAAATTTACTAGGGTGGATATTATATTCCACATAACAAAGTGTTACGTTGAATCATTTTTTATTTTTTTGTTAGAGAATTATTTTTTATTTAATAGCTTAAAATTATATCACCACCAATTTTGTATAGGTTAAGCCAAAAAAGGTGAGAAATAACAAACCAATTAAAGATATAGTAAGCTGACGTATTCAAAACAACAAACAAACAAAAATCATGCATGAAAGAATATTAACATGTGGAAGAAGCTTTTGTATACTTTATTCTTTAGTGGAATTATTTTTGTATGACAATAAATAAAAATACGATTTAATTAGATAAATAATCATCAATTTCCTACTTAGTTTTTTGTGAACTTAATAGACCAGTAGCTTAACTAGATAAACTTATCCACATTTCATTTAATAGTTAGAAGTGAATTGAAAACTAATCAGTAATAATTCAAACATTTCTTGAGAGAAAAATAGAAATGTCTCCTACATTACTCGCAATATAAGAAAATATATAGAAGTATCAATATGGAAGAAACGACGGAAAAGTTGCGGGGGGCAGAGAGAGACGTTGGAGGGAAGAAGGGAGAAGCTCCAAATAGCTGACATTTGGCAGCACGAGAGCATTTCCTCTAAACCTTCGTCTGCGATAGAGAAAAAGAGGGACTCAGCCTCCCAATCAAAAAACTTGGGGTCATGCCTACCACGAAAAGTACTGAGACACGCGTGGATGGATAGCTCCATCAACATCAATACCTATTTCTTCCCCACACTCCCGCCCCGTTCACAGCACCAGAGAATGTTGACCATGTTATGGGCCTTGCGGCTACCGACGAAGCAAAATCATCTGAAAAGGGCAGAATTTGGACCGTGCACAATAGCTCCATTATTTTTAGTTTTTTCATTACCTCCTTCTCTAAAGTTGTGCTTCATTTTCTTTTTCTCGTGTTATTTTGGTAATTTTTTATTTCCTTTAAATTAAACCTTAAAATATAATAGGTTAGACATATTATGAACATAATAGAGGAAAAAAAGCAAAAGAAAATAATTGCAATATAATACTTAAATGTGCGAGTAACATAGACCAAAATTGAAATTGCTGAATTTCGAAATTCTTAGCTTTCGATTAGTTTTTTTTTTTTTCCGGCCTATTGTAATAATCACATGACTTAGTGCATGTCTCTTGTGACCGGCACAAAGTATACTTGGAGATGAATTAAGATGTCATCCCGTTATCAACTGAGATTTGAGTTTCATGCCTCTCGTTATCTTCTTCTAGCCAAAAGTTTGAAAAAAAAAAAATTATATGATAAATTGTGGTCATTGTTGTCATGTAATCAAATAACATGATGATATTGAATCATTGGCTATACTTCAAGTCTCGAATGATAAAGAGTGGACTATGGATGACATATCTAAAATAGTGGGACGAAGATCACCCAATTCAGTCGGGATATACTAAAATGAGAAGATTAGGTTTCAAAGAAAGTTTGTAAAACTAGAAACAATTAGGAAGGGGATCAAATATTAATAGCAGAATGTAGCTGCGGGGATAATTATGATTTGAGCTTAGAATAAAGACGATTCTAGTGAGGAGACATGAATATGTGGAGGGGTTTTGTGTTGGGGAGTCGTTGGGACAGATAAGATTTGATTCTTCTTTTTTTTGTGACCCAGGAATTCTCGTACAACTGGCAGCCGATGAGGTAAACTTGGAGTGACGCTAGCGCAGGAACCACCACCACCACGTCACACTTAAGAATCCCTAATGATAACGATGGGGTTCGAACTTCTCCTCTTCGTGAGGGGGAGAGAGCCCAAAGCCAACACAGCCGTTGTGGGCAGTGGTATTTTTTTAAAATTCTTTTATCTCTCAAATGGAGATTAAAAATGCCCAATCAGGCCGGATCGATCCAAAAATGGTCGACCTTCTCCTGGCTCTCCTCACTATTCTTGGCACACTATTCATTACAGGATGCAAAGAAGTTAAATCCTCCTAAAATATTTAAGATTGATTAAGTTGAAGAAAGATTAAGATTTACATTTCAAGAAGCACATAGATATATTATTTTTAATTGGACCAAAGAGGTGATCCTAGAGCCCTTGATTACGCACTTAATTAGCACAAGACTATATCGGAGTAAGGATATTGGGAAGGGGGGAAGCAAGATTCACTAATTTGATTGTTAAAAGCCATAAATCAATGAATCGAAAATACGGTCTCCATAGTAGAGTCGGTGGGGTTCCTCCTTTTTTTTTTTTTTTTTACGAGGGTGGGGTTCCACTTTACCGGGTGGTTTATCTGCAGAAGATTAACGTCCATTAGTAGGGACTAAAGTCACATGGGACCCGCTGCAACGACTTGACCAATCAAAGTCTTTGTCTAATATTTTATCCTTCGAAAGTAGTTTCCAAACTGAACATAGGTGGCTTTTTAATAAGTCCGATCTTGGAATAGGACAACAAAAGGTAACTTTCATGCGATTGGAGTAGGTATTATATGGGGTTCTCATTGACAATTCGATCAATCAAATACTTCCTTCTTCATTTTAACGTCTCTCTTACTCTTGCAAAGCGCACCCTAAGATTTTGATTTTTCACCACGTATGTTTGAACTATTTAGATGGCATAAATTTAAGATATATATTTCCTTCTAAAATTAATGCGATGTGATTATATTGGAGGTTGGTCACTTCTCAAAGTTCAGGAGTCATTGCGCTCCATATCAAAGTTCAGAAGAATTTTGCGTAATTACTCAAATATATGCATGTGTAGCATGTTTCCCCATGAATATTAATATGATTTTTTTTTTCCCCTTAGAGTCCATATTATAACATCGTCTAACTTTAGTTCATGTTACTATGCAATAAATTTACAATTTAGCCTGTTTCTTTCTATTTGTAAACTAAAGCACTATAATAATACTATTCATTTCTTGTCTATTTGAGTAGTTTATTATATGAAGAATTATGATATCTTTTGCTCGTATAATATCCTGAAGGTATCAGCGTTGTTTGATGGACCCTCGAGGTCTCTCCGAAATTTGAACTCATCATGGCCAACTCAAAGGTTAAAAGAAAGATACTTACAAAATTGTTATTTAATGTTCATATTAATTTAGGACATCCCCTGCTATATACTAGTAAAATATGTTCTAAATATGTAATGCGTCCATACTTGTGAAATTGTCCAATTCTAAGTGCTGTGATGCCTAATTGAACCTTAAAAGATACATGGATATTAACATGATAGATTATTTAAAATGCTTGGATCCAGCATTTAACTGATGAATAATGTCTACGCTTTTTATGCCAAGAGATATTAAACATTTATGATGTCTATATAAAATCATAAGAAATGGACTAATTTTAGCTCATGAACTTTCCACGGCATGTCAAAGTTTCCGTGGTGGAATCTGATAAGAAAAAAAAAAGTTGAACTCATGATCTCATATCTTTCTCACTGACACTCCACATAACTAAGTCGTTGAGATAACATCAACGTCAAAAAGGGTTCACTAGGCGGGAAACAAACCAATTCAGCCTATAAAATAATAAAGCCTTGGTATTCGTCTGAAATATCAGTGCATATACGCATTGTCTTAAGGTGCAAAACGGAAAATGATCTGATCTTGTGTTTTTGTCTCCCAACTCTTCTACAGCGGAAGAGAGATGGAACTCAACCTATCGTCCCTTCATCTCGGTGTCGGATGGACCGGTAGGAAGAAGCGATCGCTGCGACCGCAAAGGGAGACATTCCATGCCCAGAAATTGAATTCCATACCTGTGATTTGTGTTAAATGGGTCCATACAAAGAAGAGATCGGTGCGACCGCAAAGGGAGACATTCCATGCCCAGAAGTTGAACTCCGTACCTGTCATTTGTATTAAATGGGTCGGTACAAAGAAGAGATCGCCACGACGACAGCGAGGGCCGACACTCCATGCCCATAAGCTGAACTCTGCTCAAGTTTCCAGAGTCTCAACCCTCCATCTCTCGGCGTCTGCAGCTTCATTTGTCTCCGAGGGAAATCTTGGAAGGATGGAACTCGATGTCTCATCTCTTCATCTCCTGGCAAATACAGCTTGGCTGGTCTCTGAGGGAAATCTCAGTCTGGAGTCCTTCCCATTTCACTCGTGATGATGAAAAGAAGGTCACGCTCTTGGCCACCACTTTCAGGCAAATCGATGTTTAGTTTCTTGGATCAACTGTGGTTGTCTATGTTATTTTCATGAAGGCTTTTGTGTTCTTGAGTTTTTTTTTTTTTTTTTTAAATTTATGTTTGAATTTTCCATTAGATAAACAGTCATCTTCCACTTTTTCGCCCAGACATAAAAAAGGAAATATTTAGTCATAATTTTTTGCAATCAAGTTAATGGCAACAGAATATGTTTTACCTTGGGTTAGGCCAAGAGACATAAAACGAGAAGAAAGGAAGACTGATTGACTATTGCCAATGCATATTTGATGTTTGTGACCATTTGGTTTGGTGTGAAACAAGCATTCTGTCTATGAAGGAGCTTTGAGAACTTCTTGCTGATGATTGTCCTCACAAACCCACATCGTGTTTTCATAAAAGTTGATTATAAGAGTAAGTTCAAGTATGTTGATGCTTCACTTTGAATAACTAGTGGGTCTTGAATCCCAGCAATATATATTTTGGTCTTGATAGGAAGGTTAGTAATGCAGATTCAAAGCTCATCTCATGAGCAATAAACAGTATTGAGCCATTTGTCTTGACAACTGTTGAGAAAGAAGTTTTTTTCCTTTTGGCCAACATTATTCAGTCGAGTATGGGTGAATGCATAAGGCAAGATTGAGAGAAAGATTTAATCGGTCGTCAGATGGGTTCAAAGAGACTAATAATTAATAAGTATGCGACTGCTTGAAAATCTTATGGCAGATGTTTTTGTATATTTACATGATTAGTTTAGCTAACTGGAACTCAAAAGGAGGAAGAGCTCCCAACTGTTCCGGCTGCATAGAGGCGATAAAATGCCCGTCAACTATTTGCTAGAACCTCAAAACTACACACTTTAGGACATGTTATAGAGTTGTCGGAATATTTTCTTTTAAACTATTCGAGCTTGTTCTTCTTTCGGGAACCTTGGCACAGTACAAGATTCTTTCACATCTTCTTGTATATAATTTTCCATCTGATTACCCAGCAGATAGTCTAGCTGCAACGATAAATTGAACTCACTGTCGTCGCTTGTGTAAGTTCACCAAGCGTAGCGCCTCAATGAAAGACTAGGAATTGGCACTCCCTGTGATTGCTTTCCATGAAATTAAGGAGAAGTCATTGAAAGTGGTTTACGTTGCAATTGTTGAGAGTATTATTTTCTGCTTCAAGCATCTCTAATCGCTTATCGAACACTTTGATATCAGTGACCTGAAGTGCCCCATTTTTCCAGTGTAACTCAGTTACATCGGCCACTTCTTTGAGGTTTCCAGGAGCTCTTATCTGCCTCGTTAATGACCCTTTTCTCCCTCATTCCATCTTCTTCCATAATTATTTCACATAAAATCCCATCAACCGAAGGAAAATAAAGCAACCGCACGATATCAGTGCAACACATGATCGGTTCCGAGGACTCACACCTCAGTGATCTTGAGCTTATAGGAGACGTCCCATAAAACCTCTTGTCGTTCTGTATTACGATCTCGTGTATAGTGGCTAGGATAACATTGTACCAAGTGAAATGCAACACGAATCAACCGATCTTCTGTTGTCTAAGCTTGACTTAATGTAACCTAGAAATGTGCTTTTCAGGAAGCGTGGCCACAGATAAGCAAAGAACAAATCTTCAATTTTACATTCGGATGATGACGTCACTCATTTGACTCTACTTATATGGCGATTAGCGGGATGTGTGAGCGACGCTGTTATCTTGGAGGTGAAGAAAATAGAAGCGTGGGATAACATAAAGAAAATAACTTTCTTTTCCGTTATTTGGAAAGATAGGAGGGGGTAAAGAAAGTGTAAAAAGTATATGTGAAATTACATTCTTAACCTTTTAGGTTCAATCTTCACAAATTGAGCATTGTCACGAATTCAAGCCTAATTAGTCATCGAAATATATTAATAAGGAAAATGAGTTAACTCTTTTGAGTATATGTTAAAAATAAAAATAGAATTCTTCACATGTAACTATGTAAGGAAAATCTTTTTGTAATTTTTAAAAAGAAACAAGGACAATACGGTAGTTTTCTACTTGTCAATGTTTCCATTCTCCACCATATTCTTCAAACGAAAAGGTCTTAGGCTACGTTTGGTCGTCCGGATTTCTAATTGGGATAGGATTGGATAGGATAGGATATGAAATCCTAGGATTTTTTTATATCCCGTCCAATGTTTGGTGAATCACAGTATTAAAAGTCGGATATGTTCATATCATGTATATTTTTATTTTTTTATATAAACGACATATCATTATAAATGAACATAAATGTTCATAAATGAAGATGGTGAAAATATCTCGTAACACTATTCCTTAATTTATTTATTATTTATTATTTATTATTTTTTCCTCTTTTTTTATATTATTTTCATTATTATTTCTTTTTTCCCTTTCATCATTCTTTAATAAAAATTTATCAAATAGTAAACTGTACTAACATATTTAAAATACAAAAATACCTAAAATATATAATAAATATAAATATTTAATTTATAGATTGAATGTTTATTATAAAATAGAATTAAAATAAGATTAATTAAAAATATTTTTTTTTATTTTCTTAAATTAGAATTCAAATATTATTTATATTGAAATATAATTTCAATTTTGTTAATTTAATAAATTTGTTATTAAAAAAAAATAACTTTCCTATTATGGACGTTAGAAATCCTATCCACCTTTATCCCACCCCCCATGGGATAATTTTATCCTGTCTATATCCCCCTTATATCCGACTTTATCCTATCCCGAGTGAGCACCAAACGTAGGATAGGATATAATTTATCCTATCCCGAATTTTATCCTGACTACCAAACGCAGCCTTAGGTCATACTCAGGACAACTCCACCATATTGTTCACAAGCCCTTGATGATTAAAAAATATGGTGGGCTTCATGTTTTCCTCCCCCAAAGGTTCTCTAATTCTTTACGACGCTGGATATTGACATTCTCTTACCAAATTTCTTTTTCTCTCCGTACTTTGTCTTTTCCTAGCGGAGCATTATTTAGGGCATGTGTGGAGAGCTGTGGGTAAACCAAGGGGGCCCAAAGAAGTGAGAAAAAAGTTAGATAAAATTGCAGCAGTATATTCTTTCACTACAAAACATGGGGGAAATCAAAACCAATTTAGAATTGTTGTGTAGATTCTTACCAAAAGACATTTGTTCGTGTAGATGTTATTGTCTAGGCAACAAAATGTTACAATAAAAGTTAATTAAAATATAGGGAAAATCACATTAAATCCCATGAACTTTGAATGTATGACACGTTTGGCTCCAAACTTTAAGTTATTACACAGTACCCCTTTTAACTTTAATTTTGTTACATCCACTAACTCTCCCTTATTTTCTTCATTAATATGTGCAATAAACATGAATTTTAAAGGGTAAAAGTTTATTTTCATTTTGTTGTTTCGAAGAAATTTCTCCTTTGACCTTAATTGTTGTGAAAAATGAAAAATTACAGAGTATGAAAGAAAAATAAATTAAATAGAATATTGGTAATAGGATAAATAAATCTAGCCCAGAGTCGAACAATAGATGAAAGTCGACCCATTTTTTACTTTTGACTTTCTTAGGGATTGAAATTTGAGGTGTCAACATTTTCCCTCTAAAATTAAACTAAAATTTTGATCTTAAGTGGATATGTACAGTATTTTTTTTTACTTTAATATCTAAATTGAGTGAAATTTAGAATTTGGAAATGATATAAGCAAACTCTAAAGAAGCTACTCTTCAGGCAAGTCCTAATTTTTTTAACTTTTCAAAAAAGACTTTTTGATTTTCATTGTGAATTTGTGTTAATCAAATTTGGGAAAAAAAAAAGAAGAAGAGGAAATAAGAGTACTTAAGTTATAAATAATTTAAAGAAATTCATATATATTTTTTTGTTCCTTTTGATTCATAATTACTTTAATTTTAATTAATTGGATTTTAGATTATTTATTCCGTCAAGATTTATAATTTTGACTTTAATTACTCTAAAACCCATCTATTTCAAATGAAATTAATCGAAGAGAGAATGTTTGCTCGTGCTTTTTTTCATGAGTCTAACCAAACAAAGAAAATGATGGCAAAACCAGAATATATTTTCTTTGTTACTTTTGCTTTTGGCTCATGATATGGTCCACCTCAAATTTTTAATTCTGAAAATTTTAGTGCCAAAATATCAAATCAATGATTATTTTACTGCCAATACTTTGTAAAAACATTTATTTAAGTGACTTCAACAACCCCGTATAGATTTTCTGGCAAATTAAGTCATTAGAGGCACTTAAATTATCGTTTTCTAAAAGTTGTATCTTGTAAATGATTGTTTAAAATATAGTTAGTTAACGGATTCAAAATAACAAATAAAAAAATCATGTGTGATAGAATATTAACATGTGGAAGAAACTTATGTATACTTTATTATTTATGGAATTTTTTTTGCATTACAATAAATAAAAATTCTTCTTAATTAAATAAATAATCATCAATTTCCTACTTAGTTTTGTGAACTTAATGAAATCACTACTTAAATAGACAGATTTATTCAAATTTCACTTAATTGTGTGAGGTGAATTGAAAGCTACATAGTGATAGTTCAAAAGATTTCCAGAGAGAAAAATAGAAATGTCTCTTACGTTACCTATAATATCTAGAAGTATCATTGTAATTTCATAGTCATTTGGCCCGAATGACACATGAAGAACATAAGACATATGATGAAACAGGAAGACCCAGAATTATAAAGATTACAACATGAGTGATTTGATAGATTCGGCTTCCTATATATCCTCTTATAGGTACTTCATTACACAATATATATAAATCAATTTGTATTGATATCATTATTTACATCAAAAAAATAAAGGATTGAAGGAAAATTCATCCGGGTTATTTTCTCTCCAATTATTTCAAATAAGTAATTGGAGATGCAAAAAACTCTATGTATGTAATAAAAAGCTAAATGATAGATTGTTTTAATTTTAGTTTTGATAAAAGTAACCAAACAGGTTTTATTTCATATGAAATCTACCCATTTATGTTGTACATTCACCTAATTTGTTTTTGTTGAAAATTTGCAATGTGCCACAAATAGTTCTAACGTAATTATACAAGAGTATCTTACTTTTGTGCCAACTGCGACACAAATCTCTAATTAAATCATTTTCCTACGAAATATAAGAAGGTATCATGTACTTTTTTCCCAAAAAAAAAAAAAAATCATTCCACTGATCTTTTTTTCTTATTTGGTGTGGCGTTAATTCAATGTTCTTCCAGCTAGAAATAGATAACCATGGGAATTCCTTTTTTATATGTTAATTTATAGTCTCAATAATTCAAAGAACTCAACGAAGATGTTAAGATTTGAGGAAAACAAACCCTTTAAGGAGAAACAAAATTAGAGACATAAATACCAAGCATTAATCAAGGTGCCAGTGAGGCTAAAACATGTGAGATATATGGGATCATGTGGGCCTACTGAAATCCAACAAATAAATAAGTTTAGCACACGGCTAATACAAAATAATGGTATCTAAAGTCATTGGGTATTATAAAGTAAAACGACAAAAGACTTTAATTACCCGTTGTGGATGCCTAAGGTAAGACTGAGAGAATTTGATCGGTCGTTGGATGGGTTCATTCAAAGAGACTAATTAAACGGATAAGCATGCAAGTGCATAAAAAAATTTATTGTCCCTCTAGCTAAGAGAACGACAAAAGACGTTAATTACACGTTGATCTACTCGCTTTCTTAAATGACGCACAATGAGACAATTTTTTTTGGGGGGTGGTGGAAGGAATCAACATGAGACAAGTTGACATTCCCAAATAAAGTTAGAAAGATAAATTTATATCTTTAGTTTTTAGCTTCAATTGGATCCGGTTAGGGAAAAAAAGAAGATTGAAAAAGAAAATTTGACGGTTTGACTCGTTAAATTTCACATATCTGGCACATACCATTGAGCTTGACATGGGTTCATCTTGTCATACTTTTATAATTTTATTTGAAGTGGATATCAACACATACAAAATGCTATCATCTGGATCCCTAGCTAATCTGAGTGTTGGTTAATTACCGAGATTCACATGGGACTTACAAATCTGAAACGATTGAGTTCATCACATACTTTATTATGGTCGTGTTAAGATTTTTTTGACTCGGTTTACATGCTCTATATTGTAACATGTGAACAGTTCTTTTCTTCTTATTTCCTATGCAAGTACATCTTTTGAATCGAACTAAAGATTCTGGGGAATGATAATATACGGTCTTTTATAGCACATGAAATTAAATCCGCACATTGTCGAGAAAAAAATTCTTAAGTTGGACAGCAGTTTCTTGTTGATTTGGGAACATTAGAAACGTTTATATTTCTACAGTTTCTGGTGACGTTATCCACATGCTTTGTTGGTTGTCACGTGGTAGGAGGGAACATAGGAATTGGATAAATAAAATAGTCATGGCATTGTCGTGTCGCCGGCTTCGCAATGGGAGTGAAGTTTCTTACGTTGACGCCCAACCCCCATCTTGAAGATAATAAAATGCCTCTTTTATTTTTGCCTCGTGGGCTGAATCTGCCTTTTCAATGATCGTCTCTTTCCCCATTTTTCATATTTTCAACTTGAGATGACAAATTTCTTCTCTCGTGGAAGAAGTGGAAGAGAGAGCTAGGCTAAATTGGACGTGGAAGAGAGAGCTAGGCTAAACTCATTATGACCATAAAAAAAGAGGAAAGGAAAAGAATATGCAAAAATAATTGCACTATATTCTAATATGCGCGAGTAAAAATGTTGTAATAATTCATGATTCTTGTGATCGGACAAAAGCATACTTAGAGATGAATTCAAATAAGTGCAATCCTGCCTTACAACTGAGATTTGAATTCCATGTCTCTCGTCATCTTCTTCTTGCAGAGAGAGAGAGAGACAGACAGAGAGAGAGAGAAGTATAGTCATCGCGCGAAAGTTGTCATGTAATTAAATTAAATGGTAACGGACCGCTAACTGTCTTTCAAATCTCAAATTGAGTAAATAAGGAATGATATATCTAAATTAGCAGTTCAAGAATCACCCATTTTGATTTGGTTACACTCAAATGACAATATTAGGTCAAAGAGAGTGATTGTAAAACAAGAAACAATTAGAAAGGGGATCAAATATTAATATTAAAATGTAGCTATGCACATAATTATAATTTTGAGCTTGGAATAAAGACAAGCAAAGAAAGGGGACATGAACATGTGGAGGAAATATAAGATTTCCAACTTTAAGGCTCCATTTATTTCACCACAAATGAATTATTTAGAAAACATTTTTCAAAAAAAATGATTTTTTATATCACTTACAAAAAATGAATGAACAAAAAATATTTTCATTGTTTATGAAAATACTTAAACATAAAATGTTGTCGATAATTAAAGTATATTTCATTAACTAACATTTCAAGTTATATAAGTGATCATTTTTCAAACTACATCTTTCAAATTATTCATTTTTTATAAAATAAACGTATCATAAATTCTTTACTTCTTTTCATTTATTGCTGCCCTCTCTGTTTCCAGGGCCAAGAAAGCCGAGAAGACATGCCAAGTTTAGGGGCAGATATGTACTGCCACTAATATTTCGGGAGAGTTTATGTGATTCCACCTGAATTTTATAATGGAAGGTGCATGGCAACATAGAAATAACAAGGAACTTCCATTTTCCACGAAAATAAAAGGTTCTTTCGCTAAATGACATAGAATTCAACACCTAATTAAAATTACTGGATAGATTCTTACCAAAAGAAATTTGCTAGGGCAGATATTATTTTTGACGTGCCAAAATGTTACGTTGAATTATTTTTTGTTAAATAGCATAAATATTATATCATTACCGATTTTGCCTCGGTTAAAGCTACAAAAAGGCAGGAAATAACAAACCACATTAGTGGAATTTTTTTTGTATTACGATAAATTAAAATAGGTCTTCATTAGATAATTAATCATCAATTTCCTATTTAGTTTTGTGAAGTTAATGAAATCAGTGGCTTAAATAGACAAATTTTTTCACATTTCACTTAAACGTGAGAGGTAAATTGAAAGCTAAACAGTAGGAATACAAAAGATTCTCTAAGAGAAAAATAGAGATATCTCTTACATTACCCGTAATTTATAGAAGTATCGATGTAATTTTAAAGTCATTGGCTTGAATGATACATGAAGAACATAAGCCAAACGACAGAACGAGAAGACTTAGAATATTAAAGATTATAACAAGAGTGATTTGACAGAGTTGGATTCCTATATATCCTCTCATAGGGCACTTCATTATACAATATATATAAGATCATACAACATATATATATATATATATATATATATATATATATATATATATATATGTATATGTATGTATATAAGATCGATTTGTATAGATATCATTATTTACATCAAAAAATAAAGAATTGAAGGAAAATTTATCTTGGGCTATTTTCTCCCCAAAAGTTTCAAATAAGTGATTAGAGATGCAAAAAACTCTGTTTATATAATAAAAATCTAAATTATAGATTGTTTTACTTTTAGTTTTGATAGAAGTAATTGAATTAGCAACCAAAAGGTGTTATTTCATACGAAAAATACCCATCTTCTACATTCATCTAATATGTTTTTGTTAGAAATTTGCAATGTACCTCAAATAGTTCTAACGTAATTACACGAGTATTTTACTTTTGCGCCAACTGCGACACAAATCTCTAGTTAAATCATTTTCCTACAACATATAAAAGTGGATCACGTACTTTTTTCCCATAAAAAAAAATAATCATTCCACTGATCAATTTGGTGTCGTGTTAATTCAAAGTTCTTCCAGCTAGAAATAGATAGCCATGGGAATTCCCCTTTTACATGTTAATTTATTGTCGTAATAATTCAAAAAACTCGACGAAGATGTTAAGATTTGAGGAAAACAAACCCTTTCAGGAGAAGCAAAATTGTATATATAGATAACAAGCATTAATCAAGGCGCCTGTGAGGCTAAAACATGTGAGCTATATGGGATCATGTGGGCCTACTGAAATCCAACAAATAAACAAGTTCAGCACACGGCTAATACAAAATTATGGTATTTAAAGTCATTGGGTATTATAAAGTAAACTATCTCACTATGCCAGAATGGCGGTTACTAATTTTTGCACACTTCCACGGGTTTTGTTGCTAATACCTTTTTTGAATGGAACCGAAAATTCTAGTGAATATAATATAGTATTTCTACAGCACATGAAATTAAAACTCACAGCATTTCGCCTTAGCACTTACCCACCACACATTCGGCAGTTGGACGAATATTTCCTTAATTCGAATCTCTCCTATCTTCGCACCGATCATGAGCTTGAGTTTGTAAATCTCCACTTGATTCGACAAACGGGCACTGAGACATATCAGGCTTATCATTTTTTTGCTTTATTATAACCCCTTGTTCCTCAAAAATTGCCCGTTGCAATTATGTTCAAAGGCCAATATTGAAGATGCATGATAGCTCCATCCTAACTAGATCAATATGATCCACATTATTTTCGCCTTGTACTTTAATTTAAAGTTTGTAAACCCTGAAGCTTTTTCCCTTCTCTTTTTTCCCATTTTGAAGGTATTATTTACCTCTCTTTCTATTTTTGCCTCGTGGGCTAAATATGTCTTTCTAATTATCGCCTCTTTTCCCCTTTTTCTATTTTCAACTTGAGATGACAAATTTCTTCTCTAATGTTGTGCTTCATTTTCTTTATCTTGTGTTCGTTTGGTAATCTTTTATGTCCTTTTTTACATTAAAAAAGAGTTAGGGTAAACCCATTATGACCATAAAAAGAGGAAAAGAAAAGAATAAGGAAAAGTAATTGTTGTATATTCTAATATGCGTGAGTAACATAGGGTAATGATTCGCATACATTTTAGTGCATGTCTCTTGTGACTGGCCCAAGGCATACTTGCAGATGAATCCAACTAAATGTAATCATCTTGTTATCTTCTTCTCGCCAAAAGAAAAGAGAGAGAGAGAGAGAGAGAGTTCTACACCTATCCGTGGTATGGTCATCGTTCGAAAGCTGTCATGTAATCAAAGTACGTGATAGTGCGGATCACTAACTATAATTCAAATCTCAAATGATAATGAGTGAATAAAGAATGACATGTCTAAATAAGCACTTCGAGGATCACCTGATTTGATCGGGATATACTCAATGACAAGATTGGGTTTCAAAGATAAAGTTTGTAAAACATAGAAACAATTAGAAAGGGGATCAAATGTTAGTATTAGGATGTAGCTGTGCGCGTTATTATGGTTTTGAGCTTAGAATGAAGACAATCAAAGGGAAAGGAACATGAATGTGTGAAGGAAGTTGTATTGGCGTGTCGTTGGGACAGAGAAAAGATTTGATTATTTTCACCCAAACTGTCTAATCTCTCGTGTGGAGACAAAAATGTCCCTTTTTTTTTTTTGGTCAGAAATATGTCTATTTCATTAAGTACGCAAATATGAGAGGCCCGGTAAATGGGCATCATTACATAATAGGTCTAACAAAGTTTGGGGAGGGGATAAGAACCAATTCCGAGGTAAGTGATTTTTTTTTATGGGCTTTAGCAACCCAATCTGCAACCATGTTGGCCTCTCTATAGCAGTGGGCTATATGAAAATTTGTGAAGGCCCGTAGCTTTTCCTTGCATTTACTGATAATATGTTGAATTTCCCAACTCAACTGATCTGATCTATTCATGGCTTGGACAAGTTGTGAACTATCTGACTCAAAGATAAGGGCTTCGTGTCTTTTAGGATAGAAAAAGTCAATGGCTTCCCATAAAGATAGGGTTCCAGCCATAAGTGGAGAGGAAGCTTTGATCTCTTTAGCCACGCCTTCCACTAGCCTCCCTCCAGAGTCTCTGCACACACAAGCAATGGAGTTCCCCAACTTCCCAGGTTCGTACGTTCCATCGAGATTGATCTTCCAGGCTCCTTTGTGTGGTGGAATCCATGGCTAAGGTGTTTCAATTTCGTGGGTTTCAAATCTGGTATTTTCATGGGTCCTCCAACCTAAGGGTGTGCAACGGAAACCGCCCGAACCGGGACCGGACCGAACCGGACCGGACCGGCCGGTTTTGGGCGGTTCCCACGGTCGGCGGTCCGGTTCCCGGTTCCTAATCTTGGAACCGGCGGCCGGTTGGTCCGGTTCCCGGTTCCAAGGTGGGAACCGGACCGACCGGACCGACCGAACCGGACCAAAATTTTTTTATATATAATTTATATTCATATAATATATAAACACATATAATATATGAAACTTATTGCAATCGGAATTGCAATTTAGGTAACAACCTCTTATGTGACCAAGAGATCACCAAAACTCTTATTGTTACTCTTTATTTATAGAAAAAACTCTCCTCATGCTCACACTCTCTCTCTTGCTCCCCTCACTTGCAAATGACAAGGCACTTCAAGCCTTAAAAAGTCTCATATCGACTAAACATTCAAAGTATATAAGAGAGATTGTCTATAAAACCTAAGCCAAGCACAACCTTTAATCACATTGTTCATGGGTTTTATGCTTAAAATTAAGCATGAAACACATAAACTATGATTGATATTCACATAAGTGAAGTTTGAATATTTTGCACGTGAAAACATGTGTGAGTAGTTTTATTAGATTGCTCGGAAACCGAATTTGATTGATCGGTCCGGAGCATAATTATTCTTTAGTGAATGGTCATTC
Organism: Eucalyptus victrix; assembly: GCA_016097545.1. Lineage (NCBI taxonomy): Eukaryota > Viridiplantae > Streptophyta > Magnoliopsida > Myrtales > Myrtaceae > Eucalyptus > Eucalyptus victrix. Next base: position 47,052,121 of record CM027843.1, read on the forward strand.
TTTAGTGAAAAAAGAAAGTGTGAATTCTTTTTAACCGGACCGGACCAGATCGGAACCGATGGTCCGGTCCGGTTCTCGGTCCTAAAACCAACGGTCCGGTCAACGGTTCCCAAAATTAGGAACCGATTCTCCCGGTCTGGTTCCCGGTTCCACCTTGGAACTAGACCGAACCGGGAACCGATCACCCCTACTCCAACCAGCACCGCAGCAATTATTCCGTTCAGCACGACAGGATCTCAGTTTGACACTTTCTGCTTCACCGGCGTCCCTCTCATGGAGCTCCTTTCCCAGCTCGCCTCTCGTTCGAAGGCGCGACCCAACTGATCTGTTCTCCGATCTGTCATCCTCGATTTCGTGGGTTTCAAATCCGGTATGTTCGTGGGTCCTCCAACCAGCACCGTAACGATTGTTCCCAGTGCACCAGGATCTCAGTTCCACGCTTCCTTCTTCACCGGCGTCCCTCTCGTGGAGCTTCTGTCCCAGCTCGCCTCTCGTTCGAAGGTGCGACTCGACTGATCTATTCTCCTCTCGAGTTGAAGGTCTCGGCACAACAGTTGGTCTCCAAGGTACAGATCTCCCTGTTCTGCCCTCAGCTCCCCCTGCACCAGTTCACGTTCTGCTGCAACATCCAACAACCTCCTCTGCCTCAGGTTGTCTATTTCTCCCACTCCGTGCGCCACTGAGTTCAAATCACAAGTCTACTCCTGATTCATCATCTCCGATCGCCTGTTCATCAACTATTCTGAGTCCCCGCTCGTTATTTACAGCTCATTGCTCTCTACCCGACGCTCTATGTCTCTGTTGCAGCTCACTAAGTTGCTCGTTTTCCTCCGTTTGGGCTGCTTTGTTCTGAAATTTACCATCTACTCCTTCTTGATAACCACCCATCCATGGATTCCATCTTTGATAACTTGTTAATGTCGCTTTTGCATATTCTATAATGTCCGATCCCTCGGGTTCTTTACCTCGAAAAATAGCCTGATTTCGAGCCTTCCATATAGACCACAACATAATAGCTACCAAGTGCAGGTTTGGAGGGTGAGTCGCCTTTTCTTTGAGTCTGCAAAACCAATCTTCAATTCTTGTCAAGCCCTGACTTGAGATTTTAATGTTCATCACATGATCGCTCCATATCTGTCTTGTCCACGAACACAATAAGAAGAGATGTTCCACCGTCTCTCTTTCATGATTACATAGAGGACATATTGGATTAGGTAATATATTCCTTCAAAACAAATTGTCCTTCGTCGATAAAGCGTTTTGACATAAGCACCACATGAAGTTTTTAACCTTGGATTGAGTGTGTAGCTTCCAAATGTCTTTCCAGAGTGCGGGGGAAGGCTGGAACGACATTGTGGCATGATTTGTTTGACATCGCTCTGTATCCTCCTTGATGTGATTATACCCACTTTTGACTGTATATTTGCCTGCCTGAGTTCCAGTCCATACCATCTTATCCGTTTCTATTTGAGGCTTGATTGAAATGGTTAGAATTTCTTCAACTAGGCTATCCTCAAAGTGTGTTGCTATTGTCGTTTCATTCCATATGCCTTGTTCTTTATCGATGAGTTCTAAAACCAAGGATGGTTCATTTGCATTTACTAGGCCCTCAATAATTCCTCATTGCAACCATTTATCTTCCCAGATTTTAATCCTAGATCCATCTCCAACCTACCACATTACTTGAGGTGCAATTGAATCCCTTCCTAAAAGCAAGCTTCGCTATCCCCATGAGGGTCGAAGGCCCTTCGCTGCATGCCAAAAATCTGTATGAGGATAATATAGCCGCTTAAACAATGAACTCCCGAGAGAAGAGGGCTGCTGTCCCAACCGCCAAGCCTGCTTCCCTAACATTGCCTTATTAAAGGAGAGAAGGTCTCTAAACCCCATTCCACCTCTATCTTTCCTAGTTTTCAATAACTCTTATCTCTTCTAGTGAATACCTTCTTTCTTTTCATTAGTCTTCCACCAAAAGGCAGCAATTTTCTGTTCAATAGCCTTACATATAGAGACCGAGATTTTAAATAACGACATTGCATACTATGGTAGGGCTTGAACCACCGTTTTCAACAGGATTTCTTTTCCAGCCTTGGATAGCAGTTTTTCCTTCCAGCTTTCTAGTTTGGCACTAATTCTCCTAAGAACCCATGCAAACATATGTTTTTTGGATGCCCCCCAATCAGAAGGAATACCCAAATACTTCCCTGTTTTATCAATAATATGGACTCTCAATGTTCTTGCCATATTATCTTTTAGTGTTTGAGGACAGCCCTTGCTAAAAAAGATCCCCGACTTATTTAAATTAATCTCATGTCCAGCTGCTAATATTGATTGAGGATCATGGCAAGATTTTGACATTCTAGAATAGTGCCATTTAAGAAGAAAATTGAATCATCGGCAAATAATAGATGAAACAGAGTAGGGCAACTTCGATTTAGCCTAATTCCTTTAATACTCCCATTTTCCACAGCTTGCTTCATCAATAAGGATAAGACATTAGCCACAATAATAAAGAGATAATGAGATAAAGGATCCCCTTGCCTGAGTCCTCTTGAGGGTTGAAAGAATTGTAGGGGTTCTCCATTGAAGTTAACGCTAAATGTGACCGTAGTAACACACTTCATTATCCATCCCACCCATTTTCCATCAAAGCCAGTCTTCAAAAGGCATGCCTCTAAAAAATCTCATTCCACATGATCATAGGCCTTCTTCATATTCTTCATATCTGAATAGCCTGGAATCTCTTTTTCCTGCTCCTGATTCTAAGCTGATGAATTACTTCCTGAACAATAAATACGTTATCCTAGATTTGCCTCCCGCCAACAAATGCGCTTTGTTTTGGTGCTATAATTTCTGCTATTATGGGTTTGAGTCTATTTACCAACACTTTTGAGATTTTTTTTGTAACCGAAATTGCATAAACTAATGGGACGATATTGATCCAATCTTTCTGGGTTTGGAATTTTCGGAATGAGGGAGATATGTGTTTGGTTGAGTGCTGTTGAGAGTGAACCAGTGGTTAAAAAGTTCTTGACCTCCTTGAATACGTCTCCTTTAATGTCTTCCCAGTGATGGTGATAAAACAATCCTTTAAAACCATCTGGCATTGGAGCTTTAGTTGCTCCTAGCTGAAATGCTGCTTCAGTAACTTCCTGTACAATAACTTCAGCAAGTAACCTTCTATTCATCTCTTCTGTCACTACTGTAGATATTTGCTCTACCACTAGTGCAAAGTTTCGAGGACCATGGGACTGGTATAACTTCCTGAAAAATTGCACGGTATGTTCTTTTAACTGATTTTGCTTAGTCAGCCATGTATTTTCTTCATTCGCAACATAGAAATCTTGTTTCTCTGTCTTCTTTGTATTCCGATCTCCCCACCTCAGCCACTCAATTCTAGATCATAACCCCCAATACATTTCTTCTTGCCTCCCAAGTTCATCAATTTCACCATGTATCTTTTGAAATTGTGCCTTGTTAAAAAAGCCTGAAGTATGATTTATTAGGCACTCAAGCTCCCTCTTCAACATTCTAATTCTCTTTTTTCCATTCACAAATGTCTCTTTACTCCATTTAGATAGAGCATTCTGAACAGCAGAAAGTTTTCCAGCAAGATTTGTTTGGCTCTGATTAATTGTTTGCCACGATTCCAACACCACTTCCCTACATTCAGCATTCTCAAGCCAAAACGCCTCAAATTTGAAGTTTTGTTTTCTGCTGACTTGAGTTGTTTGAAGAGACAATATAATAGGACTATGATCTGAACCTACTACAGGAAGGGCAAAAGCCTCAGCTTCAAGGTACATGAGTCTCCATTCGATCGTGCACAATACTCTATCTAGTCGTTCTTTCACATATTCTTCCCTGTCTCTGTTATTAGGCCAGGTAAAAGCACATCCCTTGCTATCTATATCCATGAGAGAGCATGCATCCAAGCAATCCCGAAAAGCAGTCATTCTAAAATTTTCAGCTAGCCTCTTCCCTACTTTTTCCCAATGAAACCGCACTTCATTAAAATCCCCCAAACACACCCAAGGCAGAGTATTTGAGGAGCTGATTTGTTTCAATTTATCCCAAATTTGCAGCCTGCTTGGGTAGGTATATGGAGCATGGACAAAGGTGATACGCATTTTTTTGCCCGAAATCCCTACTTCACACTTTAAATTCACAAAATTTTCAGTCATTGTGTCAATATCCACTAAAATCCGATCATCCCACATAAGGGCCAATCCTCCCGCCGTACCCACTGGATCCACTATTACACACCTCTGGAATTGAAGTCTTCTTTTGATTCTTTGCACAAACTCAGCCTTATTTTTTGTTTCCATAATAAAAACCAAACAGGGCCTATATTGAGCCATTAAGGCTCTCAACTCTCGGATTGTCAACGGTGTGCCCAACCCTTGACAGTTCTAGCTTAATATGTTCATGGGTCATTTGGTGGCTTATTAGGGCTAGCCACCACAGCCCGTGCTTCAACTTCTTTAGTCATTTGTATGGGTGTTTCGAGGAGCTGAGTCTCATCCAACCAACCCTGTGCTAGGGTTAGAGTTGCTTGCACATTGATTTTTCTTTGTTTCTTGAAAGAGGGGGTTTTTGGTTGCATAGTGGTTTTCTTTCTGAGGCTGTTTGAAGTAGATGTCTGGATATTAGGATTGCTGGTGTACTTCGGACCGGTGAGTAGAAGCGTTCTTTTCCCTGAGTTTTGCATCATTATCTCATTTGTGGTGTGAGAGTAATGATCCATTAGCATCTGGTCTAGACTTCCCTGCTGAAAATTCTGGTTGGTAAGAAGTGGAAGATGCTGGTGTTCTTCCCTAATTTCAGTTTGTCCCGGTTGTACAGGGGTTTCAGGAACAACCTCTTCTATTTGAAGACCGAAACTTGAACCAACCAGGTCCTGCTTTGTTTTGGTTTCCTTTTGAGAGAGACCACGAGATTAGCATTCTATTGTTAGAAGTCTTTTCTTTAGTTACATAGACTTTACTCTGTATGGACACATAAGCTCTAAACAAAGTTCATATGTTGACAGTACGTCCGTCGGTGCTTTGAAAAATTAATCCATCCACAAAAATTGCTTGTATCCTCACTTATTGATGGAGCAAATATGTGGTGCCCTGAAGGCTTGTGGCATTCAATCTGGGCTATCTTCCTGGAGATGGTAAAGCAATAACCATTAGATCAGAAACAATACTACTAGCGTTGGAAGTCGCAAAGAGAATTATAGTACCTGGTGAGCTAATCAGCACTGCGGTCTATGTGGTACATCCTAATGGAAGGCAATAATACTTTTGTGTGCCCATTATGGTCAAGACTCGTGTCTTCTATTAGCTACTGCTTATAGTTCGCATTTTATGGAATTTAAAGAGGAGTATAATATTAATGCCCTTTCGGGTTAGTTTCCCATCTTTTCTCTCGCTCTTGTTAGAGTTCTCTCTCGCGATATGCTCGAGATTGGTTTCATGCCTTCATCTATGGACTTCCTTCCTCGTAACTGGACTCTCATTCCATCCCTTTCCATTCTTCATCGAAGCTCTTCTCTGGTTTTAACCCCTTCCACCTTGCTTATTTGATTGGGTCTTGTGCTTTACTTTCGAATTTTTCTGCTGCATGTTGGCCGATCATTGACATGCAACCAAGTTGTCTTCATATCTGCAATTTGGAGCCCGACAATCAACTTACATAAGTCTCATTCTCTTCAAAATGGCCATGGATGAGGAAGAAAATTCCTCTAGAATCGCATCTCTATGGCATCGCCTGGGACGCCTCTGCTCAGAACAAGAATTGGAGGTTTGGGAAGATGTACACGATACGGACAATATAGCAGAAGGTCGCCGCATCCTTGTGGGTAATATTTTCACAAACCCTACAGTTAACTTACCTGCTTTTCAACTTGCTATGAAGAAAGCGTGGCGAGTAGACTCTGTGGACATCTCCTCCAGCGATAGTGGTATCTACATTATCAAATGCCGATCTGAAACAGAAAAACGACGGATTTTAGACGGTTGCCCTTGGTTATTTTCTGGTCATCTAGTCAATTTACGTCCGTGGCAACCTAAAACTCCCTTACACTGTTACGATTTTTCCAAATGTCCATTCTGGGTACATGTTATTAGGCTACCTCTGGAATGGAACACTCCTCAACTTTTAAGCAAAGCAGTTCAGCACATGGGAAGAGTTTTGGAGGTCAAACCTGATACCTCTGGCAGAGTGCGTATTGAGGTTGACCTGCAAGCACCTTTAAAATCAGGTAAACTCATTAGCATAGCAGGTAAAGCTCTATGGATCGATTTCAGGTATGATTCCCACTTCTGTTTTTCATGTGGGAAACTTGGGCATTATGCAGCATCGTGCAAAGATTTCCCTTATGATGAAACGCAATTCGAGGGACGAGATACAATGGTGTATGGCCCGTGGTTGAGGGCAGAAGTTAGACAGCATAGCCCCTATTGGGATGCCTTTTACAACCCCAAACCTCATTTGGAACCTATGGAAGAAACCATACCTGAAACTCCTCCAACTCTGCCTCTTCCCCTCCCTGCATTACCTCCACCTAAGCCTGTTCCTAAGGTATCTACTTCCCCCCCAGTTATTCCAACTGAACCACAGCTTCAATATCCAGTTCCTCAAACGACAGATTTGTTTCCTGCAAATACAAAGTTAAAAGGCATCCAATGTCCTTCTATCGACAATCTTCCTCAGAAGAAACAAAAGAATCCTCGAACTCAGATAGCAGGGGGATCAAGTAAGAAAACAAAGAGATATTCTCCATATGAGATTAAACTTAACTATCTACCCGAGCTGGATGAATCCCACCTATTAGATACCCCTGTCTTAATGGCTGATGAAACCCCTCAATGGGCTTTGGAGGCTGGCCCGCAACAGCCTCCACGTTCCCAATGAAACTACTAAGTTGGAATTGTCAGGGGTTGGGCAATCCCCTGACAATTCAAACCCTCAAGGCTATGATAGCCTCTAAAAAGCCCGATCTAGTCTTTCTAATGGAAACTAAGAATGAAGAATTAGTTTTGAAGAACTTACAACGCCGCTTTCATTTCTCTCACTCTTTTTTGAGAGATCCTGATGGCCTGTCTGGTGGTCTGGCAGTTTTTTGGACGGATCTTTTTGATGTTACTGTTGTCAATACTGGTCAGAATTTTATTGATCTGATAATTCTAGACCCTTCATCGGCTGCTTCGATGCACATCACCTGTCTTCATGCTCCTGCCATATATCAAGCTCGACAGGATTTTTGGGATATAATCAGAACTATCTATGCAACTAATTACCTACCTTGGATTTGCATTAGGGACTTCAATGATTTCCTGTTTCCCTGGAACAAAGTAGGAAGAAGGCCAGCAATGTTTTCCAGATTGCAATCCTTTTGGAAATTGATTAATGATTGTGTTTTAATTGAGCTGGAGAGCAAAGGTTGTGAATTTACCTAGACAAACAATAGAGAGGGTCCTAATTTGGTGAAGGAGAAGTTAGATCATGCTTTTTGTTCTTTGGACTGGAGTTTATCTTATCCCTCTATAGAAGTTTTTGCTATTCCATCGATTGGATCGGACCACTGCCCTCTTATGCTGCATACTCACTATCAATCTGCAAAGTCAAAAAAGACCTTCCATTATGAAGCTTTCTGGAGTAATCATTCTGAATGTAAAGAGGTAGTTAAATCAGCATGGGAAAGTAGTCCTACCTCCTTAAATTCCAAATTACGGAATGTCTCCCGCAACCTTGAAAGATGGAGCAAATCCCGTTTTAGTAATACCAAACAACACATCCTTCAATTGCAGCAACATCTTCAAATCATCACAAACAGAACTTTCTATCAGGCAGGAGACAAAGAATTAGCCTCGTCTATTAGAACTAAAATTCAACAGTTGTGGAATCAAGAGGAGCAATTTTGGGCGTTGCGCTCCCGCCTAAATTGGTTAACATGGGGAGATAAAAATTCAAGATTTTTCCATGCATGTACCGTGCAACGACGACAAAGAAATCACATTTGTATGTTAAAGGATGATGACCAGAACTGGATACGGGAACCACAGCAACTTAAAGACATCACCATGGGCTTCTTTTTTAAACTATACCAATCAGTCTGGACCAGAGACTTTAACCCTTTTCTAGGTCAGTGTCCTCCTATTGTCACTCAACAAATCAATGATCACTTACTAAGTCCGGTAACTGAGGAGGAGGTATATCAAGCTACCTTCCAACTAGGTGCTTCTAAGGCTCCTGGTCCAGATGGTCTCAATGGGCTGTTCTATTGGCATCACTGGAACATCATCAAAACAACTATTGTCAACACAGTGCAAGATTTCTTCCAATCAGGTTTCATGCATCCAAACTTAAATAAAACAATTCTGATTTTGGTTCCTAAAGTAAAACACCCAGAAAGCATAACCTAGTATCACCCCCATTAGCCTATGCAACTTCGCTTACAAGATTATCTCAAAAGTCATGGCTAATAGACTCAGATCATGCTTAACTAGATTGATCAATCCAGAATAGGCAGCATTTGTAAGTGGCAGACAGATTCAAGATAATATCATGATTGTCCAGGAAGTTCTTCATCAGTTCAAGGTTAGATCTAGATCAAAATGATTCAATCTTATTCTGAAAACTGACATGTAAAAAGCCTATGACAGGATTGAATGGGACTTTCTAGCGGCTTATTTACAACAGTTGGGCTTCGCAAATCAATGGGTTACTATGGTCATGGCTTGCATTACTACAGCTTCTTTCAGCATCCGATTCAATGGAGAACAGCTCCCATATTTTAAACCTACTCGAGGTATTCGACAAGGTGACCCCTTATCCCCTTACATATTCATATTGCTTGCTAATGCATTATCTGTTGTTATAAATCAAGCGGTAAGCACGGGTTACCTACAGGGGATTCAATTCAACCAAACATGTCCTAAGCTATCTCATTTAATGTTTGCGGACGACTCAGTCTTTTTCCTCAAAGCTACAGTGTTGGAATGTCAGAATCTAATGAATATTCTTAATCAGTACTCCCATGCAACAGGACAGCTTCTCAACAGAAACAAATCTGGTATCTTTTTTTAACAAGAATTGCCCTATGTCTCTATAGAATAATTTAGCCAGAGAAATGCGCATACCTGTGATGAGTAAATATGGCAAATATCTGGGCATTCCTTCAGACTAGGGACGTTCCAAACGTGAGATGTTCTCGTGGATCCTGGCTAAAATTAACGCAAAGTTAGCTGGTTGGAAGGAAAATCTTTTATCTAAAGCAGGCACGGAGATTTTATTGAAAGCTGTAGTTCAGTCTTTACCTCAGTATGCTATGTCCATCTTCAAGCTTCCCCTGTCGCTCTGCAGATTGATAGAAAGGAAGATATCAGCATTTTGGTGGAGCAAGAACAATAATGATTCTGGTATTCATTGGACATAATGGACAGAATTAAAGAACCCCAAAGCAGAGGGAGGCATGGGTTTCCATGATCTTATCTTTTTCAACCTAGCGATGCTCGGGAGGCAACCGTGGCGTCTATTCCAGCAACCTAATGCTATATGGAGTCAACTTTTCAGGGGCCTATATTTTAGACAATCCTCTTTTCAAAATGCTACCCCAGGATATAGACCTTCTTGGGGGTGGCAGAGTATATTAAAAGGCCGAGATGCAATTCTTCCAAAACTCCGATGGTTAGTGGGGGATGGTTCTAAGATTAACATACGAGCTGACAATTGGCTATCAATAGGCAAAATAGGAGGGCAACCAGAGGAGGGTGAACCAATTATAGTTGCTGACATTCTAAACTCAAATAATTCTACATGGAAGAAGGATCTCATCACTCATCTTTTCAATGCCCAAGTTAGTGAATCGATTTTCAATACACCTATAAACTCGAATCTGGGTTCGGATCAACTAGTCTTGACAGCTACTTCATCAGGTGATTTCTCTGTTAAGAGTTGCTACCAATATTTATCTTCAACCCAACAACACCCTCCCACTACTGCCTCATCCTCCTACCAAAACCCTGGTCATTTATGGAAACGGATATGGCATATGAAGACGACCCCTAAGATCCGAGTATTTATGTGGTTAGCATGTAAAAATGCTCTTGCGACCAAAGCCAACCTATATCACAGACACATTGCCCCTAACCCATACTGCTGTCTATGCAACCAGAACACTCCTGAAACCATCGAACATCTTTTTTTCTATTGCCCTTAGACGAGTGGAATTTGGAGTCACAATATGATCAAAATTCCTATAAATATTACCTCTGTCCGACGCTTGGATGAATGGGTAGCCTCCAGAGCTGCTCAATCTCGGATTTCCCCAAGTTTTGAAGTCCTTGCCTATCTGATGTGGGAAATTTGGTGTCATCGAAACAACGTCATCTTCATACAGAAAGCCCCTGATCCCACCCGAGTTGTGGAGAATGCTCTAGCCCAAAGCCGCACATTCCCAGTCTCTTCAACCTTATCATAAAAGAAGAGAGTATAATACACATATGGCTAATCCAAACATGATAAGTTTAATAAATGTGTCAAACTGTATTAACACTAATACGACAATATTAATAAAGTCAGTCACATGACACAGCTAACACAATGATCAAGTGTGTCACCATATCAAGTGTTGACATAATACAACACATTAAATTATTTACAAATATACATTCCATGCGAATACATGATAAACACATGTATAAATAATTGCCTGTGTTGACATAATTAACACGTTTTGATCATCAAATGGAGAGAACCTACCTTGAATTGAACAAAAACGGAAGAACCGACGGACCTTTGGAGGAAAGTCTGTAGCTCCGATGGGAAATTGACGCTTGGGCGGCGACCTCGATCTTCAAGAGAGCTCAGCCGACGTTGCAAGTCCAACGCAGTGGTCAGGACAGCGGATCCCCATCAGAAATCACAACCGAGGAAGCCGTGGAAGGAAACCCAAGAGATTAGAGGAGAGGGAGCGAGAACTTTTTGTATTTGAAAGAGTTTTCTTTCTTTTTAAGAGAAAAACAAAATATGCTGCAATTTTTCCGAAGAAAGGGCTATTATATTCGGCCACTCGAAGAGGAAGGGAAGACTTGGGGGAAATTTTGAAATCTCTCCAAAATTCGGACCTTGGATCGTGGGTATTTGATCTTATGGTTGAAATTAAATCCTTAATTGCTAAGTAAGGCTTCTGTTGGCCAATTCTAAATCTCTTGGATTGTTGAAGTGTCACAAGGGGTAGCTTGGATTAAGTAGGAATGAAGGGCTAGGATCATGTGTGGCATGGATTGATAGTCTAATCATAATTCTGGAATTGTGGCACTTTTCCAATTTCTTGAAGGGGAGCCAACTGCTTTGCGGTGAAGTTTCACGCTGATTCAGCCCTAAAAATCGAGTCTTTCGCCCTCCATGCGGTTCTCTCAAGGCTGCTGGAAACAAATGGTCCAGAAGCTTCAGTTTCATCTTCAACTAAAGTACACGAACTCATCCAAGTTGAAACTAACAACTGGTCAGTGGTGGAGTGCATTGCAGGCCAAAAGCCAAGCCCATGGGCTGTTCACGCCATTTTTTAGGAATGCAAAGATTTGCTGGCCAAGCTCACAAATGTTTCTGTGTCTTACGCCCCCAGGGAGGCCAACAAGTCTGCCGATTGGGCCGGAAAAGCCCACTGGGACACTACTCTTCCACTTAGTTGGTTAAGTAATCCCCCCCCCACCCCCCCCCCCCCCTCCTCGTCCACTATGGTCTTTATTATGCATGGAAGCTAGACTTAGTTGCAATGCCACCATGTTTTAGTAATGAATGCTATTTATCGACCCAAAAAAAAAAAAAAAAAAGAAGGGGAGCCAACTGCAAATGTGGGCTGAATACCTGGTCAAACCAAGTGGACCCGTGTCTTCGTGGTCACTCAAATTCTCCTGAAAATCTCTCAGGATGCCTAAATTGTATTGAAATTGATTTTTTTAAGCTTAATTTGATTTAAAATGCACAGTTTGACTTTATTATAAAAAGGCAACTGTCGATTTGAGCTTATTCCTAAGGTATGACCGTCTCTTAAAAGTGCCCTCGTTCGAAATTTTGATATAATCCAAACTGAGATTTTCAATTGTTATTGTCCCAAGTTAAATGTCTAGAAGAAACTGAATCTAAAAAATGATTCCAAATCAATGAAGTTTTGATTTTTCTATCGTGGGTCAAAGTCTTCGGTTTGACTTAAAAAATCAACCATTGATCGTTTTATGAAAGTTTGAAATTTAAAGCCTAATTCTACATGTTTATAATGGGCAAACACTTATTTATAACTAGTTGTCATGTTTTGACAAATTTTGACTTATAAAGTCACCTAAAAATCAACTTTTGATTTGGAGAAATTGACACCTAATCACTAACAGAATGCAATGCTCCTAATTTCTATATGCAATTGAAACTCTATGGACACTTATTCCACTATTTTTTATTAGGAAACGAGCCATATCACAGTCAAGAATCTCGAATTTTCTTAAGTGTGATGTGTCCGGAAATTTCAGATATCAACGGTAACAGTCTCCACCTCCATAAACTGTCATTCCCAAGCACGAGCAAATCTGCCAGTCTCTCTAAATCGGGGTACGAGCTTAAGGTTGCAAATCTAAGGTCATGGACTCAATCGGCCTTCAGATCGAGGTCGTTGATCTCCGATATGAGATCAACGATCTCGTTCCTTAGAAAAAGGGCTTGGAGGTGTGTAGCAATGGCGATGTGTCATAGCGACGGGGAACCACATGACTGAAGGGGTTCACTGAAGCTGCATGTTGCACGTGGATTGCAAAGAAAAAGTCTCACGCGTCTTTCACATGGTTCATCTTTTCATTTATCACTATATAATGCGGATGTCAATGCATGTCCTGAACCAATCGCACGCGCAACTAAGTAAAAAATTACCTAAAACTGCACGTGAGACACACAACTCATCGGACGGGGAACTAGGGTTGTGTTTTTAGAGTAAATTAGCCGCTCCATAGCCTTTTCTAAAATGAAGTATATTCTAATTATTTTTCTTTTTCCTTCTGAGAAAACAACCACAACTGAAATATTCTCTTCATTTCACAGCACATGAAATTAAATCAGCAAATGTCAAGAGAAAACATTTTTAAGTTGCATAGTATATCCTAAGTTGGATAACATTTCGCATTAGCATTTATTGGTCACATATTTGACTGTTGGGCAAATATTTCCTGATTTGAATTAATCGTATCTTCGCACTTATCATGATCTTGAGTTCGAAGATCTTCGCTTGATTCGACACACGCACCTGAGCATTTCCCTTGTAACTACCCCTTTTTTTCGGTAGAGGTCCCTTATAACTACCCCTTGTTCTTCAAGAAACCTATAAATCCCATCTTTCTGTCAACAACCTAATTCATAAGGCTTTGCTCATTCCCCCTTCTCCCTCTCTTAAGTTCGTACAGATCATTAACGTTTTCGCTAGCATACACGTTGTTGTCGAATGGGAGAGTGGGAGAGAGAGAGAGAGAGAGAGAGAGAGAGAGAGAGAGAGATTGAAGTCCATCACCCTTTGTCGTCATCTCGTGATCGATACTACTTCGCTCGTCACCGAAGGAAAGGTGCCCAGTACTCTGAATTTGGGGTCAAAGCCGCATGGGGAGCTCTGGAGTGGATGGCAACCTTTGCTTTGTCTTGGATGTTGATCAAGCGGGGGAACGTAGCTGCACATCCGTATAAGCACAATGAACTCAAAAGTGAATAATGGCCTCAACCGGCCTTGGTCTTTCAGAGTGAATAGCAACCTTTGCTTTAACCTTATGAAAGTTGAAGCACCAGTCGGACGCAGTGGAAAATATGGCTCCTCATGAGTGTTCATCACTCTATTTCACGAAGAAATTCAGGACTTTTTTTCTGAGTTAAGTATTTTTTGGGGTGCCTATCTAGTTAAATTCATATTCCTTTTACATTCCTTAAAATGTGGTGTCTAGGTAATTTCATATTTTCTTTATTCAGGGATAATTGTTGGAGTGTCAAAAAAGTTAAAAAGTTAATGGAATTGTGGTAATTTAGCTTCATAGATCAGCTGCGGCTGTCCGCGACTATGGAGGATTTTATTGTTCGAGTTTTTTTCTTTATTTTGTTTTTTTGGGTGAATTTTGCATTTAATGTGTTCAAATTGCAAGTGTATACAGTGATATGGAATTGGTGATCATTTAGAGTGATTAGTTGAGTCCATCAGTGTACTTTGAAACTTACTGCACCCAATATATGCGGTTAACTTCCCCATTTGTCGGGTTTCCAAAAGCAAAAGTGGCTCGGAACATACCAAAAGAAATATTTAGTCATAATGTTTCGCGATCAAGTTAATTGCACCAAAATATGTTTTACCTCGCCTGAGGCCAAGAGACATAAAAAGATAACAAACGAAGACCAACTTGTGCCGGTGCATGTTTGATGTTAGTGACCATTTGGTTCGTGTAAAAAAAGCGTTATGTCAACGACGGAGCTTAGAGAAGCTCTTGTTGATGATTTTCTTCAAAGGACCCATCTTTTAATCATCGTAATTAATTATAAGCATAAATTCAAATATCTTGATGCCCTACTTTGAATAATTCACGGCAACCCTCTTTCTCTTCGGTCATTCAATTGCAACATCGCAAGAGACATCCCTAACCATTTCATTTTATCTTTCGATTATACGCAAATGGAAGTAAATATAACACCACCCAATCATTCACAAGCAGGGATAGCATAAGACACATACTAGAAACACACTTTCATATATATACATTGACCATCACACATTGACTTTCTTACATCAAAAGCTTAGCCATATACTCATCTGCAATGCAGATTCCTTCATACTCATCCAAAAGAAGTTGGGGTTGGCCTAGCATCTCTACACTATGAGGACGACCTCAAAAAGTGTTGTATCCTTTACACATCTAGTTCCCTATCAGCTCAAGGTACCATGGCTCTAGCTCGAGGTCGGGGTCCTAGTCCGTGTCGGTGACAGCACCATCAAGGATGTCCAAGTTTATGGGGTCCCAACTGGCTTTCCCTGGTCCCCTACCTAAAGGGCCATCAAAACCTCGAAGATGGTCAAATAGATCCTCCCCAACCCATACATACCAAGCCATGAACCTATGGGGTACTAGGTTCATCAACCCTTCATCCGCCCTTATGGTGGTTACATACTTCTCATAACGAGTCCCCTCAATGGGATATGAGGTCATCTCTGTATCCTAGTCCACCGGCACTCCAAACCGTATATGGCAGAAAGGTTCAAGCATGCTTAGGGCTTGAAACATTAAACAACAACAATGAGATATACTCAATAAGTACACTCCTAATCCTTGCGTAGGAAGGCACTTCACCTCGAAGTCGCCCTAAACATGCAACTTATCTATCAATGGCAGATCAATAGCAAAGCATTTGCATTGCATTACCTACAAGCAAGAAATGGGCCACTCAACTTACGACACCTTACCAATGTGTCCCATTATTGCACAATTAATCACTACGTGAGTATGCCATTTCGACAAATATACAACGATCATAACTTAATAATCCATACATGAATATTAATACTTACATGCACAATGCATCACACGAGTCCAAATCATTACGACCACTATCAACACTCGCGTCGATGGTCTTTTGACTTAACTGAGCATCGTCCCACTCCATTGGACACAACAACGTCTCGGCCTTACTTGAAGATGACATTCTAATTAAGGAGCCTCGTTCCGAAATCCATCCATGAACGACATTTCGTTAACATGAGAGCATTCGAAATCCATCGTCCCCCGTAATCATACGAGTACAGAACCATCATGTGACCACACGAGCACATCACTCCTTAAGCCAATTTTATCTTTCTCATTAGTCAATTCAAGTGTTTAGTGCTCATACATCATACATTACAATATTCACACACAAAGATATCATGAAACAATGCAAACAATGCCATGTGATCACCCCTCGATTAACCATTCATCAAAGCATTCATGCTTCAACCTCATGATATATGTCATCACACCATGATTTCATTTAACAAATTAGCAACTTACTTTTCAAAAAACCCTTTACAAGCACTCATCATTTATAAAAATAGAGTGCCAAGAACACTTCATTTTCAAAACGAGGATTTCATAAGCACATGTTATCTTTAAAATTAGAATTTAGTAAGCACTAGGGGTGAGCCTAGTCCGAGTTGGGCCGGCCCACCACCTAACCTAGGACCAACCTGCACAGTATTGGTCCTTAATTTTTGGGACCGAGGATCAACCCTATTAAGCTCGAGATCGAGGATCAAACCGACCTAGTGAGTTCAATCCGGTTCTAAGGTCAACCCGGGACTAATCGATAACTTATTTGTTTCATTTTTTGTACTCTTTGAAAAGGCAACCGAGGACCGGACCAACCTAATGGTTGGGTCCGATTCTAGGGCCAACCAAGGACCAACCAATAATTTTTTGTTTTATTTTTTGTATTCCCTAAAAAGGCGAGCGATGATCGGACTGACCCTATGGATTCAATGACAAGTGAGGTCAACTAAGAGAGGTGAGTGATGAGTGTTGAGTGGGTTGAGCGTCAACCGTCGAGTAAGGAGTAACAAGCCAAGCGAGTATCAAGTGGCGAGTGGCACAAGTGACCCAAAGCAAGTGAGATGAGTGTCGAGTGGCGAGCAAAGAAATTGTTTCTTTCGATTTTGACAAATTAAAGACTAAGAAGATAAATAAGACAAAAAATAACGGGTACTAAAGGAGAATGCCGTGGTGAGCTATTTATGCCCTTTTGAACGTCATGAGGACTCCTTACAAAAACATTTTTCTCCTTTGTAAATTATGGTTGTTGATGCCGTAAAAGACATTAAAAGATCTAAGTTATTAAAAAATAGTGTAAAATTACTTAAACTCCTTGGTAATGAGCTATTTAATGTTGTTGATACCGTTTATTTTAAGGTTTTCTATATATATATATATATATATAAAATCAGGGTTGGTCCGGGTTAGACCAACCATAAATTCTCAGGATTGAGGATCAACCCACACAATGTTGGTCTAGGAATCCCAGGACCAAGGACCAACCTCCGGGAACCAGACTAGGACCGGCAGGGTTGGACCGGTCCGGGGTTGGTCCAAGGTTGACCCTAGACCGATGCTCACCTCTAGTAAGCACTCACTACTTTAAAAATTACAATATAATATGCACTTATCACAATCATGATAACTTATCATATCCTATTATCACTTATCGCGATAGCTTATTGCATCTAATTATCACTTATTACAATGGCTTATCGCATCCAACTATCACTTATCATAATAGCTTATCACCTCTACTTATCACTTATCATGATAATTTATCACATCTACTTATTGCTTATCATGATAGTTTATCACCTTAATCCATTTATCACCTAATCTATCATTAACCTTATTCTAATCATAATCCTAAATCTGAGCATGACTACCACCCTAAACAAGGGTTAGGAGTTACTCACAATCGAATCTAGCTTCTGCAAGCGGCAACAACGATAGCAAGGGCTCACAGAAAGGGTGGCTTAGCACAACGTGTGGTGAGGCGGCTCAATGATGAGTTAGATAGCAAATGGTGGATGGCAATGAGGCATCGTTGGGCAGCAGCTCACAACAAGACTAGCACAACAAGGGACAGTGGTGGTTCGATGAGGCAGCAAGGGCGAGCATGAGGACAGCAGTTCGGTAGCGAGATCTCATGGCAAAGGTGGTGTGAGGGCAGTGAGGGCGCGACTCACAACCAAGGAGCGGCAAACGGTGGAAGGTAGCTTAGTGTGAGGCACGGCAAACGGCAATGGCGAGGGGCAGTGGTGCTAGACGATGGTGAGAACCAAGAGGGAAAGAGAGAGAGAGAGACGGACATGAGAATGAGAGAGTGGAAGTGAGCCAAGAGAGAGAGAGATTGGAGAGGGGGGTGTTCGGCTAAGGTGAGAGGGGGACAGAGTGTGTGAGAGAGAGAGAGGGAGAGAGAGATGAGAGAAGGATTGAACATGCATTAATGAAGCAAGTACTAATTCCCTTATGTCCAAGCCTTTTGCAAGGCTAATATGGCTTCATGAAGGTATACAATCCAAGGTAACCAATGCCAAGATTTTGCACATACAAGAATAGACTAAGTTGACTAGGTAGGCTTAGCTAGGTAGACTTATGTCTCCTTCATGCTTGGGCACCACGTCCTTTCCCTTATGCCTACCATTTTTGTCTCATTAGCTATAGGATTCTAGAAGGGGCAAAATGGGGATTACACTAAACCATAGTCCCATTTCACTATTCATGCACATGGACATATTAATGCGCAAGCTTACAAAATGCTAAGGTGGGCTTGAATCACTTAATGGGCCTCATTGGACCAATCGAAGTAGACATATGGCCCAATGGGCTCGTCTATGGGCTTGGATCCTCATGGCTCCTCGTTCACAACCTATTTCCACTTTTCTGAAAATTTGCAATCCGCAAATAAAAAATTGAATTTTCACCCTAAAGTAGCCATTCATAAGTTTTCAGCAATCCGTCGATTACCATTGTAACTCTATAGATTGGGATTAGATTGAGGATGTCACATCCAACTTATTCATAAGAATAAAAGTATGTTATTACACAAATTCAAATACATCATCAATCATTACATTTGTGAGTCAATGATTGATTCTAGTCTTACAAAGTATGCGCCATACGCCTTAGCAAGTTACCAAGAAGATAAAGCTTAAGAAGGAATTATTTGATGATGTTTTAAGTGGCTAAATAATCGGGGATGAACTTTAGCATCTTATAAGCATGTGAGCCCATGTGAATATATACACCCATCCCCCTTAGTGATGAATATGGTTCCAAAGTAGAACCTAGAATAAGATAATCGAGCCGATAGGAACCTATCCAATTCCAAGGTGTGTGGATAGATTCCAAGTTCCAAAAATTGAGAACCTATTTCAACGGATACATTCTATGTAAATAAAACTTAAAACCCAAAACAAGTTTTTGTGCTTTTTTGTCTACCACTTCACGCAATCCTACAATGTTCATAGCATTCAATGATGAATGTATAATTTAAAACTAATCTAAGCTTCCATTTTATAACTAAGATCTTTACTATGTTAGTGTTTCACATTTTTTGTCCGTCTAAACCTAAGTTATTTTCGATTAACTGTAACAAGTTATGGTCATTAAAAATAATGATTCACTACAATTGTTCAATTAATTATACAAGTGAATAGAGACCTTGAAACCAACCCTTTAACCTATGCTAGAGTAAGTTTTTAGTTCCAAAACATGAAAAATAGATTCTAAGTTCCACAAAATGAGAAACTTGTTTCAACAAGTAGGTTCCAAGGTTTAGGTTCCAAGTGGAACTTATATAGAACATAAAATCGCTCACCCTTACTCTCTACCTAAAAATGAGTAAATGACATGCCAGAATTGGGTGTGTAAACTTTCTCCCAAAAAAAAAAAAGAAATCATGATGAAAAGACCAATTAGACTTTACTTTCATATGCCGATACATGTTGTCACCAAAAGTACGTGCAAACTAATCAACTCAAAAAGTCGTAAACGATGCTAACATAATTAAGATTGCACCCTTAAACAAATGATGTATGTAAATAAGGTGGTCCAGTCAATGGCTAAGAAGGGTGTTCTTAGACAATCACAAATCTGATTGACGCCCACCAATGATATGCACAAAAAGTAGATAAAATCAAGTAAACCAAGGTTCAAAACTCTCGACCAGCAAATTGAAAGAATCCATTCGGACTAACAAATCGACCCATCAGTGAACAACTCATCACGACGCACCAACCAGAACAGAACATTATCAAACACTTCAGAAGTATGAACGTATTACCTTATCACAAACCAAACCATGCAGAAGTTATACATGGAACATGGCGCCAACATGCCAGTCTTCCTGTGAAACATGTCCACATATGCCACCATCAATGCGGTACTACATAACACAAACCACCATGAAGCTTGGGAAGTATGTAAAGTCACTGGGGATACCTGTAAAAACTGCATGATCAAACTAGCTAACTGAAGCTCAAAGGAGTAACAAAAACTCCGACTGTATATAGGCTATGAAATGCCATGTCGATTATCATTAGAATCCTTTATAACTACAGAGGCCTTTTGCACAGGTAGAGCTGTCTAGATATGTATTAAAGGAAAGTACAACAAAAGCATTTTTCAGGCTTATGGAACAAGGAATGCATCCCAAAAGGGGGAAATCACCCAAGAGGGGGAAATCAGTAAGTCATGAGAGATGACCCACTAGAACGCACATCAGAAGCGTCCAAAATCCTTTGCCTCGGAGAAGACAAAGTACAAGCAGCAGCATCCACTTCCGGGTTTATTATGCTTTTCCTTTTCTGAGTATCTGAGCTTGTTCTTTCTTCGGGAACTTCGGCAATGGGACTCAGCAACTCTGCTTCTTTCTGGTGTAGGGACACCATGGCTTGAGCTTCTGCAACAACCGATGCATCATCATCTGCTGCATAAAGTATCTTTTTTATTGCTCCCACAATCTGCAAAAGTAAGAAGTAAATGAATAATCAGCAATTGGACAACAAAGGAGATGAACAAAATAAGTATGCACGAAACAAATGGTTCATAGAAACGGTACAGGTAGGTCATCTATTTCGGGAGACTGGCACAAGATCTCAATATCTCTGAGTTTCGAAAAGTAGAAATCTCTCTCCTTCTCAAGACTATCCACTGATAGCTTCAACTCTGTTATCTGCAGCATAATGTTCGTTATTATTGCCAGAAACCAACCAACTTGCTCAACAACTTCTAACTTGAATTACCTGTTCCTCATATGCTGAACTTGCAATCGAAACTGCTCTGGCTGTCTTGGCTGACTGATTAGTCATGCTTGCAGAAGGATCGACATGACGTCGAGCATTATTGCTGGACTGAGATCTGGGAGCAGGTCCTGAACCCCTGGAAGGTTGTGACTGTGTGCATTTCTTGGTGGCTTCTTTACCCCCCTTGGAAGCCTCTCTCCTTTCCAGTGGATTATAGCTACAAGGGATTTATAAATACAACATGAAAAGCTAGCATTCGCAGTAGTCTTATCAAACAATACCTCATATAGTGAACTTCCAGAAGCACAAGATCATACAAAATGAACGGCTTTAATCTAAGTTTTTCTGCATTAAAAAAATCTAGTAAGAATATTAGAAAAAAAAAAACATAATCCTGTTGTTAAAAAGACAACCTTAAGAAAAGGCCCCTTTTTATCCATGGCCATAGAATAAACCCAACATGTAATGTTTACGTTTCAACATACTGCAGAATTATAAGAACTGGATGCTTTGTAACTGTGAAAATTGGAAATCCGACAGCAATCAAAATATATCGATCTAAAGTTGTCAGCTAAATGATCATTCAAATTGGACATGTGATCAAATAGTACAATTGCAAGCCCGTGGCTCCAGACATTGTTTCAGACTCAATTAGCTTTTGACTTCTTGATATCTTTTCTGATTACAAATGAGCTACTAGATCAACTTATCAACAAATAAATCGTCGCACAGATAAGATAAACTAAGAAGCAAGTTGGGAGGTTCAGTTTGGTAGCATGAACTTGTATTCTTATTTTCTTTCGTGCAAAAGCATGTACACACCTTATAAGTTCTAAGTACATCAAGGGGTCAGCACGTAAAATTGATAAACCATTAAGCATATAAGTTCTAATGACATCCGACCAGAACAATCAAACACAACCTGCTTCATTTTAATGTTTTCCCCAAGAATGATTTTTACTACAGTTATTCGAAAAAAACAACATAATCAAGCAAGAGAAGGGTCCACGAAGGCCTATAATACAAAATATATAAGGAAAAAAATAGTATATTGTAATAGAGTCGTGACTAACTAACTACAGTCATAGGATGAAATGTACGGAAAATAACAAAAACGTGAAATGCACTTTATAATATAGCATTAAAATTGGGGCCAAAAAAGAAATCGGCATGAACCCTAGGACCAACACAACAATCATCAGAAATTCCATATTTAACCACATACATACTATAGCAGTAAACCAAACCCACCTAATGCAATTGTCGTTCTACTAGAGGATAGTTTAAAAATTTTCCAGATATGCCCACTATCCAACTGCTACAATGTTCCATCCCCCAACAAATAAAGCACAATTGCAAAATTCTGAAGGGTTAAAAGAAACTTTGTAATTGTCAAAATTGGAAATTGGGCAGCAATGATTGTATGTTGATCTAAAGCTATCAGCTAAATGATCATTTGAATTGGACATTTGATCAAATAGCACGATTGCGAGGCATTGTTTGAGACTCAATTAGCTTTTCACGTCTTGCTATCTTTTCTGATTACAAATGGGCTACAAGATCGCCATCAATAGAATCCAAATTCTTACTTAAAGAATGACCACAGTAATTCTTACATAACATGGCAATAGGTAGCTAAGATAACGACTAGAATCAAAGGAGAACCGGAGGAATCCACTCCTATCAAAAGCAACCCAACTACCCAGAGCACGAAGAGCGACACACCAATCTATATCCACGAACAGCACCAAAATTCGAACTTACCTGTGAACGACTCCACCATTAACGGAATCACAGTAGTGCTTCAACCATTGCATAAACTCCAGATTATCAAGTGGCCTTCCTTTCACTAGCTTGTTCACCTCCATATGCTAAAACAACACCC
Source organism: Eucalyptus victrix (assembly GCA_016097545.1). Classification (NCBI taxonomy): domain Eukaryota; kingdom Viridiplantae; phylum Streptophyta; class Magnoliopsida; order Myrtales; family Myrtaceae; genus Eucalyptus; species Eucalyptus victrix. The sequence continues at coordinate 47,074,821 of CM027843.1, forward strand.
AACCACACCAAATCAAAATCTAACGAAAGAGAGTCGCGGAAAACGAAGTGATCCGACGCGCACGCGGCGCGAAACCCATTCCAATCCCAAGCGAACGCACCTTAGTGATCTTGAGCTTGTTGAAGACGTCCTGGAGGACCTTGTAGTTCTGGATCATCTCGTACTCGCTCTTGGCGTCGAAATTGACCTTGTGCATCGGCACCATCCCGGGGTGGACCGCGTCCATGAGCTGGCACTGCACGGCGCCGGAGCACGCCTGCGAGGGATTGGAAAAACCGAAGAATCAAGCGCTCGTTCGAAGCGTCATCCTCATCATCCAGCTCGAAGCCTAGGGTTTCGAAACAAGGGGAAAATTTTAAATAAAATAAAATAAAATTAAAAACCTCTTCGACTTTGGAGAGGTTGAGGTGGAGGGTGGAGTTGATCCAGGCGAGGATCTCGGATCTCCCGACGAAGTAGGCCGAGTCCATCATCCCGATGTTCGTCGCCATTGCTGGATTCTCCTCTCCTTCTTCGTCTTCTTCCTTTGGTTCGCGCAGAGAGAGAGAGAGAGAGAGAGAGAGAAAGAGAGATGGTGGGGGAAGAGGAGCGGGACTTTTAGGAATTCAAAATTGAGGGGGGAGAGCAGAGAGGCGCGTCAGAGGTCCGAACGAAACGACTCGTCGGATCGAGAGGGGGCGAGGGGGTATATGAATACGATGGTTAATGGAGAGGCCCATCGTCGTATTAGGCCCACGAGAGAGACCGGTGGGTCCTGCTGCGGGATTTTTTTTTTCCCAATTTTTTTTGTTTGGTGAATCTTATTATACTCCTAATTTTAATTTTTCATTTTATCTTCTTATAAGGCATGTGAGTTGAAATCCACACTTAAAATTAAATCATCATTATCTCAATCTCTCGAAAATGTGGAGTTTTGAACTCTCCACTTCTTGCTCTTAAAAATGATGGTTATTGAAATAAACTTCAGTGCTTTTTTTTTAAATTTTGCTGCTCGGAGAAAAGTGGGGAAAATAATCCCGAAACTGAAAACGAATTTAAAATGGAAAAAGAAGGAAAGGGTAGTGGGCCCCACGCGCAACCAAACCGAAGATATGAAAGGGCAAAGATGGGGTTCGAGGAGCTTCGTGAAGCTTTGACGGAATCCTTCGAAATTGGTTGAATTATTTTTTTCTTCCACGCTAAAACATGTACACGCCTCATAATTTCTAATGACACCAAAGGCCCTTTGATCTATATGACGACAACTTAGACTCTTAAAAAAGACTCTGGAGAGAATCGATCAGATATGAAACGAACATGATATTTTTTTGGGTTTTACTTTTTCTCAACTCATTTATAACCTATTTAAAAAGGGACAATTTTACTCGTACTAAGGTGGACTTATTAAATCCGAGTCACAAAATGGAACCTATTTTACCAACGAATTCTTTATAAGTATTTCAATTTATAGGTTTTTTACATTTATTATTTTATTTACTAATTTTTTATTTTTTTATTTTATTTTCTAATTTGATGCGAAGCTTTTATTCAAGTAATATATACATGTGAAGAGCTTAAAGTAAGTTAATTGGGTAAATATGAGTTTCCTAGAATATTCATGTTATTTGAAAATATAGGATGGGTCAGGTTGTGTCAGCGCCAAAAATCGGCTTGATGGGTCATGACCAAATCGCAAGGCCCGCCAAGCCCAATACACAAGAGAAAAGGCCCACAATAATCTGAGCAAAGCCCACCATCAAAGATACTCGCAGTTCAGTACTGAGTAATGCCCATGAGCGGAAGGATAAATATGAAGGCGGTTTTTTTGGAGCCCAATACCAAAGACGATACAGTTATTAACTCGATACCAAAGACGTGACGAATAAGACAATATAATTATTAACACGGTACCAAAGATTCCAAGAAATTCGAAATTAAAATGATAACTATCCAAAGACGATCACTCATAACGTGAGGTTATAAATAGCTGAGAGAACATTATTATAAAAGATCACGACAAACATCAATATAACCAATCTTTCGGCTATTTTACTTATCCTTTTATTTACTTTCAATTGCTTTAGATTTTTATTTTATTTTATCATAGTTGTATTAGAATTTGTAGCCTCATTTATGAAAGGACACAGGATTTTATTCAAACAATAAATCCAAAGAAAGACTCTTTTTCAGTGAAAGATATTTGGTTCGAAAATCATCTAGTTAGGTTGGTATAGGTTATTAAATTTACATTATATTTAAAATAAATCAAAATAAATTTAATAGGTCAATATGAGTCCAACCATATTCGATCCCAACCCAAGTCCGAGCCGGCCCACCCATTTGACGTCAAAACAAGGGGTCAACATGCAAAATTGATAAGCCGCTGAACATATAAGTTCCAACGACATCCAGCCAGAATAACTAAGCACGACCTACTTCATTTTCATTTTTTTTATGAGAATTATTGTAAATAGAGTCGGGACTGACTAACTATAGTCATAGGATGAAATGTGCGAAAACAACAAAAACACGAGATGCACTTTTACAATTTAGCATTAAAAGTGGGGCCAAAAAAGAAATCGGCATGAACCCTAGGGACCACATACATGTTATAGCAGCAAAACCAAACCCACCTAATGCCATTGTCGTTCTGCTCAAGTACAGTTTAAAAAAACCATCAGATATGCTTAATATCCAACTGATACAATGTTTAATCCCCCAACGAAAACGATGTGACCACGAACTAGTCACGAAACCAACCAACATATAAAAAAATTCGAGCTTAAGTTTCTGATGATTAAAAAAAAATCAGCATGGATTAGGCCCGGATTAGCCAAAAAGCGAGGCTCGATTATTGTCCGTCCCATAGCGAATGAAAAATCTCTATCTAACTCTCTATTTCATGCTCCAACCACAACAAATTTGACAAATTTGTCAGTCAATGACAAGATTAGATACATCGCTCTCTACAACAGCGTTGACCTTTTTCATAACAAGTGACCATAATAGTGCATAGACGTTGATGAAAACGGGATTTTTTCAAGAACGTGCAGGGCCTCCTTCATCGTGGGTCTCTTCTGGGCCAGGGGAGACGCGCAGCTGAGCCCCAGCCGGAAGCAGGCCAGCAGGGCCTCCTCCTTGCCCTCCAGGTCGCCCCGGATCGTCGCGTCGGCCATCCTCATAGCCCGGGCCTGGTCGTCCACCACGACTCCATTGGCCTGGCCCAGCTCATCCACCGCCACCACCTTCCCCGATAGCAGCTCGAGCAGGATGACCCCGAACGAGAACACGTCCCACTTTGGGCTTGGCTTGAGGCTCCTCAGCGACTCGGGCGCGTGGTACAGGGAGATCCCCCCGATCGAGCTCGGGCTCGGGCTGGGGCTCGGGCCCAGCCCGAGGTCCTGGAGGCTGTCGCGCGAGGCGGTCGACCGCTTGCTCCCAAAGTTCCGAGCAGAGCCCCCGGCCTTGTAGCTCGTGTCGCCGGTGACAAGGCGCTCGAGCCCGAAGTCGCCAATCTTGGGCTCCATGTTGCCGCCCAGCAGGATGTTGCTGGGCTTCAGGTTGCCGTGGACGTGCTTCTTCTCGTGGAGGTACGCGAGCCCGCGGGCCACCCCTTTGGCGATCCGGAGCCGGGCCTCCCACGGCAGGTGGCAAGGGGACGAGCCCACTTTCCCTACAATCGCAAAGCCCAAAAATATATAAATTACACAATATAAAGACATTAAAAATATATAAAATAATTAAAAAAATCTATTTTCCTCGTAGAACCAGTAGAAGCTAGACAGATGCAAGTGTCGCTGTCCACGTAGGTGATGACGTGTCACTTTTGGTCATCGCGGCGGACCAAAATTGCAACCAGGTTCGCAGACGGGGTTGACTTCCCCATCGCATTAAAACAAAGGTTTAGTTACACCTACTCCACGGCCGGATTCCACCCTCGGCGCACGATACTGGGCCCCCTTTACCCCATGCTAACGTACGCCGCCGGTCAAAGCCGGCTTAGGTCCCCATTTTTTTCCCCCTAATCGCCATGCAAAAATATTTCCGAAATCGACAAAAAATAAGTTCCCCGGCGGAGGACGTGAGATCTTAATCTTAGTACGATGATTTTTAATTTCGATAAATTTAATTTTGCAATATGAGGCTTGGTAAATTCGAAAATGGAGATTGGGACGATGGATGGATGGATGGATCGATTGCTTACTGTAACGTGCGTTGGCGAGGCTGCCGTTGGGGACGAAATCGTAGATGATGAGCTTCTCGTCGGCGCCCCAGTAGAAGCCGCGGACCCGGACCAGGTTCGGGTGGACCAGCTTGGCCACGGCCCGGACCTGCGCCTCGAAGTCCTTGAACCGCTCCACGCCGCTCTCGCCGATCCGCCGGACCGCCAGCGTCGTTCCGTCCTCCAGCACCGCCTTGTACATTATGCTCGACCCCGTCGCCCCTAGTATGTACGCCGACGCCTTCAGCAGCGTCTCCAGCTCCAGCGCCGCCATCTTGTCCCCGCCGCTGCCGCCGTCGATGGTCACGAGCATCCCTTGCTTGTAGGGCTCCTGCTTCTCGGGCCGGTGGGCGTTGTCGTAGCTCTTGGCGTCGTCGTTGTCGTCGGTGTCGGAGGCGTTGGTCTCCGAGCTCTCGCCGTCGTTGTCGCCTCGCTTCCTCAGGCACGACCACCGCGTGAAGCCGCGCGACTCCGAGGAGGTCGACGACCACGCGTCCCCTGCCGTCGCGCTGGGTTCCCTCTTGGCCGGCGCCGCCGCGAGGCTCTTCTTCCTCTTCTTGATCCGGCGGACGCACACGAAGATCGCGGCCACTATGGCAATGCCCGCAATGTCACCCACCACAATGCCGACTATGGCCACCGGCCGAAGCCCCGTTTGCCTATTGGACTTGCCCGCCGTCGAGTTCGTCGTCTCAGGGGTTGAGTCGACCGTCTTCGGGAAAGCCGCGAACGCTGGAGGCGAGGTCGGAGCCGACGCGTTTGACGGCGAGAACGACGGGGAAGAAGGGATCGGGCACGGGTTCGTCGTCGGGATCCCACAGAGGTCCGGGTTCCCGCCGAACGACAGCTCGTCTTGGTTCATCAACACTTCAGACTCCGGAATCTCGCCGGTGAGCTCATTGGAGGAGAAGTCGAGGGAGGCGTTGCCCGGGATCCTCGCGGCGAAGCCCCCGGGGATCTCCCCGGAGAGCTGGTTGTGGGACACATTCAGGTACTGGAGGCCCTCGCCGCCGAAATCCTCCGGCAGCGACCCGTTGATCAGGTTCGACGACAGATCGAGAACCTCCACGCGGTGGAACCCGCCGGGGAGGTACCCCGTGAGGTAATTGTTCTTGAGCGACACGGCGGTCAGGTTCGGGAGCGCGGTGAGGTTGGCCGGCAGGCTCCCCGACAGGGCGTTGTTGGAGAGGTTGAGCTGCTGGAGGTTCCCGAGCATCCCGACGGCCGGCGGGATCGGGCCCTCGAGCCGGTTGTCGGAGAGATCCAGGACGCGGAGCTCGGCGGCGCCGAAGAGGGTGTCCGGGAGGGTGCCGTTGAGGGAGTTGTTGGAGAGGTCGAGGGTGCGCAGGTACCTGAGCATGCCCATGTCGGAGGGGATAGACCCGGCGAGCCGCGAGCCCCGGAGGGATAGCACGACGACGCGGGAGGCGGTCGTGTCGTTACCGTCGGCGCCGCCGCACGTGACGCCGGCCCACGAGCACGGCGTGTCGTCGCCGTAGTTCCAGGTGGCGAGGGCGTCCAGCGGGTCGCTGCTGATGGAGTACTTGAAGGACTGCAGGAGCACGCCGTCCATGCTGAGGCCGCGGGCGCGCGGGGCGAGGCGACCGACGAGGGCGAGAACGAGGACAGGAATCGTCCAACATGGCGAGGCGGTCTTCCTCTCCTTCATGATGACGATGATGGTCGGCCAGTCCACTCGCAATCATGCCTCATTCGCTCGACAGGCAGAAAGAGATGGAGAAAGAGAGAGAGAAAGAGAAGCAGAGACGCTTACGGCCGTACATCAGAGGAAAGCCATGTGAAGTGGGTTCTCTCTTGGCTAATAAAGATGGAAATGAATATCGGGGTCAGAAGCCGCACAGCTCACCAAACCAAACCCTCTCTCTCTCTGCGTCTGAGAGGAGCAAAAAGATGGAATTAAATATACTTACATGAAGGAGGGAGTGAGGTTAAAAAAATTGGCTTGGGGAACGATGGACATGATTAATGCACTCACCGCAATGTGCAAGTGTCATGGCCTCGTATCGAGCTCACATTTAAGAAGCGCACACAGAGAGAGAGAAAGAGAGAGAGAGGGAGGGAGAGAGAGAGGGAGAGGAATAATGGCATCTTGGGTAAAGGACATGGAGATAGAGTTAAGGTAGTGTGGCAGGTCCCTTGCGTCTAGATTGACTTTATAAATTGACATTAATTCAGCTCATTTTTTTGCAGTAACATGCTGCGCCTGCGCTGTATTAAACTATATGTGTGCTACAGAGATTTGGGTAAATTTTAATTTGGGTAAGTACCCGAATTGCTGGCTGGTGCGATCTGGTTCGACAGTTGGAAAGTGTTTGTTGCCAGTTAATTTAAGGAAAAAATTGATTAATGATTTAGTTCGATTAGGGATGAGATTAGATTAGATTCCGTCTGATCTGATTGAGCTAAATAAAGAAAGGGGGATCAGAAACATTCGACAGTGTTTTGGCATGTTGGTCATGTTATTGTTTGAATGAGGAAGAGCACGTTCCCATTTTTGGCAGGGAGATTCAAGAAAATTGAGTAACCATTTATGAGGATGTTCTCTGTGGTGGGAAGAATTATTGCAAGGGGTCCCAATTTCCAAGGGATTTCAAACCTAATTTATCTTTTTTATTTGGGATCCGCAGAATCCAATTTAATTGGAAAGCATATTGTTCGGTGATTAACGAAAATAGTCTTAGCAGGACATGTGCTAATCCTGCTTAACAAGAAAATATTCAATTTTGTAAGCATTGATTATATACGTCACAAATGAGTAGCCAATTCATTGTGACAAAAATACCTTAATCATAAAAATCCCGAACTTGTGACAAATATACTTTAAATGAAACTGAAATAGATTATATATGTCACATACCTATGAATTTAGGTTTTTCAATAACATAAAAAAATTGAGGGTATTTATGTTACGTTGGAAAATTGTTTTTGGTAATAGAAAAAAATAAGTTTGGACTATTTTTGCCGTAACGGGTGGTTGCCTAGAAATTGTGATATTTATTTATTTGGTTACAAAAATGATGATATTCATTTATTGATGTCTGAGACCTGGGCCAGTGGTGAGAGGTAAAATTTTGCATTTGGAATAGTGCATGGGGATAGAGAAGTACACTAAGAATTCCTTCCACGTCGATACTTTCAAATAAAAGGATAAGAAAAGTCAGGCGTCTTCAGCATCATTTAATATTCCTATTTTATGCGTAATAAATGATAATGTGTAAAAGAAATATTTAGTGCGCGGTGAAAATGACAAATACATCTACCTAATCCGTTAAAAAAGTCATCCGACATTCTCGCGAATTATTTGTTCACACTATTCATGAAAATAACGTTACCGATCTGACAGGCACACCGACGGGAGGCCCAAAGCAAAAACATGGAAATTCATTTTTGCCATGGCATAAAAACAAAAATATTAACCATGTCTTTGATAAATATTTTCTCAAATAAAGTGATTTTGTATTGGGAATTTTCTGAACTTTTGTGTTTATGTAAACTTCTTCTCTATCATGCACATTTAACTCGTACATATTTATAAAGCATATAGGTAATAATTATTACGAAATTGTATAAGCAGAAAGAAATATCACCCTACAACAATATATGCCAAGTTGGATACTTGAATAGCTTACACTAATCAAATGTCTCTTACATTTTATTTTATGAAAATCGAATTGATCAAGGATCGTTTCTATTCAATTCAACTTAATTAATCATGGATTGTTTTTGTTCGATTTTGACTCAATCGCTTGGTTTTTTTATTCTATTATATTCCAAGCAACGAAGTCAAATTTCCTCTCTATATTATAACTTTATAATTAAAACAGTGGAATTTTTTTCTAAATATATGTCCAAATCACAAGCCATGCATAATAGCAACAATTTTTCATGAAATTATAGCCATAATTATTTTTTCCATAGAGTTACGTTTACAACTAATTACTACAAGTATCAATAAATTAATGAAATATCTATAACTACAAAACATTTGAAAAATATTTTAATTATTTTAAATATATTTTCTTAGTCTCAAAAAGTTCATTCTACTTCTTATTATCAAGATATGTTGCTTTCACTTTCACTTTTTCTTGGAAAAAAAATCTTTATTTTTTATTTGAAAAAGAAAAGGCTATTTATAAATAAAATGCATTTAATATGCAAGGTCGCTTTTAGTATAATATCTTAGATTAGATTGGTCTTCTTACCCATACTTCAGATGTGATTTCCCTTAAAAAATTGTTGAAACGTTTTTTTTTATAAGTAAAAGTTTAGGAGGATTGAAGGTTATCCTCGGACATACCACAAGCATAGAAGACCTTATAGCGGATTTACAAATCGCCTTACGTACCACAAGCCTATAGGTTTTATAATGGATTTACAAACCGATTGTCAAAGGGGACCGCTGATAGAGGGATTCAAACCTAAGCATAGTGTACGAAGAGTTTGAATCTTATCAGTTGAGCCAACCACTTCGGTTGTTGTTGCGTTCTTTATCACAAAAACTCTTGACTGGTAAAAAAAATAATAAATAAAAAACTTATGTTTTCGCATATATATTCAACTTGTAAGAAATATAATAGGTACTATTATGAATAACTAACGTAATTTGGCAGTGTATGCGTTACTAATCATCAAAGGTTTAGATATTTCATTACAATTCTTCACCCCATAACTATTACACCCGGTTGATTTTTCTCCATACATGAAAAACTAGAACAAGATAAGATACTTATATCTAGATTGAGATTTCAAAAGATGTCATCTTAAACTTTTTTTGATATATATTTACTGTATTTCGGTAATTCTTAATGTCTTGATGGTACAAATCCTTATTCATTATGAGGATCTTATTAAAACCTATTTTGGGGAGCTTGTCAAGCAATCACATGAGGAAACACCACATCTTTTACTCTATCGATTGCATTCTTGACATGCACAATCATATATTAAGGGTATGTTTGTTTCAAGGAAAAAGAGTATTTGGAGAATATTTTCCTAAAAATTTCTGCATATATCCCTTACAAAAAAATATTTTCATTGTCTATAAAAATATTTAGACAAATTTCTATAGATAATGAAAATATTTTTTATTGACTATTTATTTCAAGTGATATAAGTAAATATTTTAAAAATATCTATATTTTTAAATTATTTATTTTTTATGATACAAACGGATCAATTATGTTTAACAATGTCCCTGGACAATTCCCTGGTGATAAATACCAAAGGGTGTCGTTTAGACTCTCAAATGCACTATGTGGGGGAAACTATTGTCAATTCGACTACCCACTAAAGGAATAGTTTCTTTTGCTCTTAGGTTGTATATTCATTGAGGACCCAGAACCTACAAATGCTAAGTCCAAAAAAGAGAAAAAAAAACTCATTGTATTTTACTGCGCTGTCACACTCCTGCAACTTGTCCTTAGCCTCTAGATGGGCATGGCGTGGGCTTCCAAAATGACAGTTGACCACAAAAACTTTCATTGCTCTCAATTTCACCTTCTCTGGAAATCACAACACAAGCTGCAGATCCCCACCCACCATTTACTCTGCTGGGACCGAAAGCCATTTTTGGATCACTTTCCATGATTGCCCGGTTAACTCTTTCGTAAGTACATCATAAAAGGACTTATTACTTTTCTGCATGGAAGGGTTGGGTTGGGATGAGAGAGAGAGAACAAATACATCAGCATCATCCTGTTAATCCTTTGGTTGGAGAGGAGGGTGAACACTGTTGACAAGTTAAAAAGAATGATTAATATCATAAAAGATATACTTATAGTAAGTTCACCATAAACTAATTTTTTTACCACAAAAATTTTAAATTGATATTCCTAAGACAATTTTACCCTCAATTAATTTTTATTATATTTTACATTCAAATTATTGAATTGAATGACACATGGCGAAGAAGGGCAATGCAAGCTAATGGAAGTTTTCCAAAGAATGAAGATAGATAGGGCAATCAAACCTGTGACCTTCGACTTGTAAAACAAGTTGTGATTCTGGACCCCTTAATGGATACAGGGGATATGCTTCTTTCTATTTTTTTGGGTTTTCTATTTCTCTGTCCTTTCCAAATTCAACAGCCCTTTGATGCAGTAAAAGATTCTTAGGTTTTCTTAAGCATCATTTAATTAATTATGCAATCAATCAATAAGTAGGAAATTGTACTAAAATTTTCTTTAAGGAAAATAAAGAAGTTAATGACCTTAGGTGCCTCATGATTAGTTGGGTGGATGGTTACTTGATATTTTGATGGAACATAATAATCTTTTCAAAAAAAAAAAAATATAATATTTCCTAGCACAAAACTAAAACTAGACTACTTTATCAAACTCCATATAAAAGTGAGCATGCTTTCAGAGAATTGCAGATCTAGACCGGTTGGATTTGATCTTGTTCCAAATTGCAAGATTTGTAGGATGGGTTCCAGAAATTGGGGAATTGGTTTCAATTTGTAGTTTTCAGATTATAAGGTATGCATGGTATCGTCTAAATTCCAAAAATTGGGAAATCAATTCTAATTATAAGTTTCAGGTTTTAGGTGAAACCTGGACTTACTATGAAACTGCTTATCCTTAACTCTGTATCCATTAAAAGATAATATTTGACTCGTATATAGGCAAATTATAGGTGAATATTCTTTAAAGTGGCAACTTTTTTTAATAGATTCATCAATTTTCTGTATAAGGCAACCAATCACGACTCCGGCATAAATTAAGTAGCATTTATATGAAGAGCGGCCAAACATTACAAATAAACAAAAGTGCAATCCAATAAATGGTAGCAATAGCTAAGTCTGTGTATTTTTGTGGAAGTTTATGCATGTGGACACTTGAGCTAGGGGGTACTATTCAAGATTAATAAAAGTCTGTCGCAAGCCAACTTTCACACACTCGACCCGTTCACCTCTTCAAGCAATTTTTTAAGGACGCATTCCCCTAGATCGGCCTGGTGTGTCTAGAGTGCTCCAAAATATATTTAAACCAAGATCATATGAAGAGAAGCAAAATCCATTGCGATCTAAGTCACCACTGTTTTGGTAAATCTATCTTAATATTCTTGGCATTTCGTCTTTTTCCTTCGTATGGTGGACCGGCGACTTTAGATGCACAATCAAGATCAAGAAATTGCATCGATTGCCTTAATGACCCTCTTTAGCTTCTAAAGCCCCTTTTGTGGCTAACACTCCAGAAAATGAGCTTGAAAAGATTGCCAAAAGGAATAGATCCAAAGCGTTCCACTTTTCCTTTCTTTTACGGGGAAAAAGGCTGATGAAAGGAGCTGGTGGAGGTGGATGCTGGCACTTGGCATGTTCTCACAAGACAAAATCGAACAGGAGAAAAAAGGGATACTCTTTTTGAAAGCTCTTTGTCAACTTCCTTGGCGACCCGATTGGTACATAGGCACAGGGAGGCTTTTCCATGGCGACACACGAGCATTGACAATTTGATATCGACGCCCATAAGAATCTTGAGCATTGTTTTTTACTAAGCCCTTTAACTTTACCCTCCGGGAGGAAACTAACGAATTAAACACTTTTGAATTATTTTTGGCTATGTTTTTTCTTCATCAGATTGGAGGAATTTCTCTAACAATGCCTTCAATTGGCTGGTTACAAGTTATGGGCATCAATCATATGCCAACGATATAAAGGGAAAATTGTGTAAATAATCATAAACTTATTGTTCAATAATAAATTCGATCCTAAACTTTAAAATTCTACAAATTTAGTCTTAATTTTTTTTGATGATCTAGTTTAGTTATTTCAATCAATTTTGATTGACAATCGCTAACATGGAAGTTTGGAAGATTTTATTTTTATTTTTTTATGAAGCTTTTATTATTTTTTCTTTTGCTCTTTTTTTCTTGCTTCCTCCATCGGTTGCCATGGCCGTTGATAGATCTCACTAGCCTCAAGTGAGGTCAAGCCTCAGCCGATGTGGGCGAGGTTGACCCTCGCCTCACTGGCTCTCGCCTATGGTCAGTTGTCGGGTATCATCAGTAGTGACCGACGGAGGAACAAAGAAAAGAAAGAAAGAAAGAAAGAAAGAAATTCAATAATAATTAAAAAAATTCAAAGAAACGCAAAATATTGTTCATGATTAAGGCTGTTGTGCTATCTAGGACGGTTGGCATTCACATTGGCATTGCTGGCCAAAATTGGCTGGAAGAAATATTTCAACAAATCGTCAATATATGTAGAATTAAATGGCTAAAATAATAAGTTTAGAACTGAATTAACATTCATACAATAGATTTAGTACTTCTTTTAAATAATTTTTTTTTTTTTAAATATAAACATGGGCAACATCTACATTTATAGCCCTCCATTGAAAGGCTTATTGGAGGAAGTGTTTCCTCTTATGATCCTATTAGAGATGGAGGAGAATATTATCCAACAATTTTCCTTGTAGATAATAAGTTTAGACAAGTTGTGCCTTCTATAGCGCATTGGCAAACTTGACCAAACTTCTACGGGGTAATTAATAACTTTTAAGTTCAAGGGCTATGTTACAATGGTGCCAAAATTAAGAGGGATATTCTATAACTTTTCAAAATTCGGGAGCAGTTGTTCAAAAATGCCAAAGTTGAGGAGAGTTTTAGGTAATCAACGCTCGTTGCTACAATGCATTTGCTACACGTACCTTCTCCTATATATTGACTCTTAGTCTAGATCGTTGACTGTTAGATAATTTTGATTGAATAGTGCGACGATTAACAAAGGTTTTACTTAACACACTTCTCGAACACTATCAAATAGATTATTACAGTCCACGTATTCACACCTTTAACTCTACTACCACTTGGTTGAGAATGTGAAAAAAGTAAACTACCTCGTAATGGGATATAACACTGAGTTACGAGCGATCTAAACATATCAATCACTCATTTAATGCTTACTTAATCCAAGTAGGTTCATTTCAACCAACTTGACACCTTACTCCTCTGGGGTATAATAGGAATCAAAGTTAGGTCGGGTGGAAATACCTAATTATCAGCAACTAAACATAACTAGGTTATCAAACAAATTAATCGCTGCACTTAAAACTCTATAATTGGGATTAACTTCAACCAACTTCACACCTCACTTGTCTGTTAATAATAGGCACGTAGAAATTATTGTAAGCCAAATATTATATTTAAGTACTATGGAGAGCTAGGACGCCAAACTAGATTAAATAATGTAGCCGCTCATGAGCACCTTCCGTCAGTTGGAACTCAATTGGAGCTGCCTCCTTTTTCAATATAAAACATTAGAATATCTCTTAGGGACTCTGAGCTCTTTGCATTGTAGTTGGTTGAAGAGTCAACCATAGATAATAGACTAGCTGTAGATCTATAGTCACTTTAATAAGCTACTTGTAAGAGCTCCATTTTTACATTTTTTTGTGGGTTTGACATTTCCTCGTGCGCGCGATATATACCATTCACACTCACTTTTTTATTTTATTTTTTTTATATCATAGTATATTAGAATGCTTACGTAACAATTTAAACTTATTAATAGAGGGAGACCATATATAGATAAAAAGCAAATAAACCGCATAAACAAGTGATATGAAATATTTAACACCTCTTCATGCGCAAGCTAATCGAATTAGCAACAACACGTGGAATTGAATGAATAGACAGCCACATACACGAAATAAATTAAGGCAAAACTTGACTTTAATATTGTATTAGAACTATCAATCAAAAAACTTAAGCTCATAGGTAGAGAGAGATTAGCATATAAATCCCGTAGATAAGCGAGATGTGGTATTTTGACGAAGAACTTCTGTATAAGGGTGCATTTGGTAACTATTCTGTTTTCAGGAATAATTTCTGATCAAAAATGATTTTTTTTATTTTGCTTTCGAGAACAATTTTTAAGTATTTTAAGGTAATTGGTAACTATCCAAAATTTATATTCTTATAATAGAATTGCGTTTGATACCATTCTCAAAATTTCTACTCTAAACCATTTTCTTTTAATTTTTTTAATAATTTTATCAAAAATTTTCCTCCTTTTTTTTCTCTTTTCTTCTTATTTTCCTTTTTTCTTTCCTTTCCTTTATTCCTCTTCAATTTTTGGTTGTTGTCAGCCTTGGGATGACTGGTGACCAACTAGACAAGAGCCAGCGACCTCACTAGCCCTCAGTGAGGCTATACATCGTCGGTTGAGTGGTTTCGCCCATATCTAGTGAGGCTTAGCTCACCTAGCCATCGGCGAGGTTAAGCTCCATTGACAATTGGGCGAGCTCAGCTTTGTTAGATCTAGACTCGGCCAAGCCTCGGTGGTGACTGGGTGAGCCTTTGGCTCCTTGCCCTAGCTTGGCGAGCCTCTGGCAAGGTCGTTGGACCTCGTCCAATTGGTCATGGCGATCAGCGGCGGTGGATAGCGGTGGTGGCGGCAAACAATAGTGGAAAAAGAAGAGAGAAGGAAGAAGAACAAGAAAAAAAGAAGGGAAGAGGAGAAAAAAAAAATGGATTGGTTGATTTTGGAATTGTTCCTGGGAACAAAGAATCAACTTTTTTATAACTTTTCAATTCTACTCCAAATATATTATGAGGAATAAAAAATTCACTAAATGAATTTTTATTTCAAATCTACTCTCGATAATAAAATAATATATATTTTTACTATTTGGTTGATTGTCGTCGTAAGTCTAGACAAAATGAAGTAAAATTTGATGTACCCCTTCCCCGCTGTCCTTTCAATTTCTAGTAACAAAGCCGACAATACCTGTCTCGCATGAGGAAAAATGATCTTTTGGCAATATCGTCGTTACAAAAAATCATGTCCTCTTTTTTTGGCCTTAGTTGTGACCGACACTGAACTACGTTATTCACTTTCACTCCCAAGTAAATGATGGGTCGTCGGTTCCCCCTCCATTTCGGGCACGCAAGGTCAGAATCTTGTTCTTGAATGTGACTCTTCATTATTTTTTTTCACTTTGACGAGCAAAGTACATCAATAACGACACTGGCTGAGAGAAATTTTTCTCTTCGCTGCAATAGCTTATCAAAATGATAGGTACAAGTCAACAGCCAGAACTTGTCACTCTCCAATTCGCTATTAAATTGATCGTGCAATCGCAAATTGGAATAATGTATGTTTTTAGTTACTTGTTTGGGTATACATAGGGCTTAGAAAAATATGGTTAGGTTCGTGCATTTCTGTGATGGGCACGTCATCCAAATTAGGGTTCTTAATCAGACGGACAGGTTGCATGACTTGAACCCTCTCCCACCTTCAACATCGACATCATACGGGAATCGAAGGTTCCCAGGATTAACAACAGCACTTTGGAATTTCAGAATTCTTCGAATGTATATTGAGTTTTGGATTTAGCATCACAAGGCAAAGGCGAGTGATTTGCCATTTGAAATGTTGATAAGGGAATCGATGGAATTTGGCATGATATAACCTACTAGTATTTAATTCGCGTATTCGGACGATACTTCCATGAATTTTTTAAAGTGATGTATCTAATATTCACGGGTCCAATTGGCCAAGTGAAGCCATTGATCTTCTTAATTAATTGAAGTCGAAGCTGGTGTTTTGTGCAGGAAGTTGCTATTGAGAACACGAACTGACATTCAAATTCGATTATAGGATGATCAATAATTGAGAAACTTTTTTATTTTTTATTTTTTTGGTTGAAAGTGAATAATTGAGATCTTTTGAGGTATGAATGTATAATTGAGAAACTTGAGCTCCTTACAAATTGGCATATCTTGGCTATAATCATAGCTAAAGACTAAAATATATATTACCGATACTCGAAGTGTCTTTAAGGCGTAATCATTGAGGCACAACAAAATTAGAATTCTTGCAGTCGCTTTCTTGAAGTCTTCCCCATGATCCACCTGAGTCACGCAAAGTTCATAGCATGAAGCGGGATTGATATTTGGTGCCTAAGTCCAAATGAATCGTCCCTTTCATGCAAGTCCTAGCAATTTCTTTCAAAGGATTCCATAATAAAGCTCATCAAATAATTGTGTTAGGGAGAATTCTGAAGACAAGATCATCCAAAGGGTTTCCATATTTTGATTAACCATAGGGTTAAGTGTAGAGGCCCAACTATTAAGAGATTTATAAATCATCTTATGCCATGAAGCAGTTTAGTCCGATTCTTTAATCCAAGCAGGTGGCCTTGACCCAAATCAGTTTTCATGTAATGGCGAGATTTCGATAGATGAGCTTCAATTCTTGAATTGGATATCTTAATGATCAAACCAATTACGGCAACCTTGAAAACTTATGGCTTTTGTAATTAATCTTACCGTTTATGTTTGGTGACTATTTTTTCCTAAATGCAATGGCGAAGAAGGGTAATAAGGGGTTGATGATTGGTGTAAAATTCTTCCTAGAAATGCAAGGAGCCTTAGGCTCTATTTGTTTTATGGAAAATAAATAATTTGGAAAATATTTTCCTAAAAATAATTATTTGTATTGCTTAAAAAATAAAAAAAAAAAATATTTTCATCATTTGCAAAATTGTTTAGACATAAATTGATAATGAAAACATCTTTTATCAACTAATCATTTCACATGATATGATCGACAATTTTTATGATTTTTTTAAATTATTCATTTTTTGCGAAACAAATAGAACCTTAGCTGACTTGTTCGCTTTTACAACATGGTTTCTCTGTGTTTTTTTTTTTTTATTTTAATATTCAGATGTTGGCTAATTATTCACCGAACTCCAAAATTAGACAAGCTTTTCTCTCAAAGATATCGAACTATTTGGGACGCAGTATGAACTAGCCACGCTAAGAGAGCTTCAATGGTCAGGTCCCCCGAGAACTAGGTCAAATGCTTATTTGTATTAACTCGTATTCAACGAAAATAAAGTAGATCACTCAATTGTTTTTATAAATTTTTTTTTTCAAAAGGAAAAATGAAAAAATTCTTGTATAGTGAAGTATAGTTATTCTAAGTCATTTCATCTTATGGTATACCATATTCGTCAAGAGTAAATTGAGTCAATTTGTTTGTAAAAATTGTTTGTTCGTAGTAAGCTTGACCATGGCAAAACTTCTCACATTTATTAGCAGTTTTTTTTTTAATAAATAGTTTCCAATAATAAAGAACGGTCAATGATAAACCTTTTTCCTTTCTTAGCCAACCTTATTTATTCTCAATAAACGTTCTTATTTCAATTAATATTACTTAGATAATCCTATTATAGAATAATTATTATTAGAGTAGTTTTATAAAAGAAAACTTCTAGAGAGGGAGAGTGGTGGGCAGGGGCTATCAACTACTCTGACGGGGGTTGAGGATGCTCAATTGGGGTGCACATGATAATCATTTTATTTCTTTATTTTTCTATTTTTCTATTCCTTAAAACAGGTTTGAAGCATAAATTTTTTTGGTAATACAATTTTATTTTCTATTTCTAAAATAGATTTTTTCTCCATAAATAAATTTAAACAAGAAATTAAATTTAAAATTTTTAGTTTTTCTATTTTGAAAAAAACAAAAAACAAAAAGAAATGAATTTTTTTTTTCATTGTTCACTCTTGTCATTGATTGCCGCCCACCCGCCGCCCACTCACTGCCTGTTCATTGCTTGTGGGATGCCAGACATCTGCCATTGATCATTGGACACCAAGCGTCAAGCGCCTGTTGCCGATCGCCAAACACTAGTCACTAGTTGTCAACTGCAGGCTTCAGGCATCCACGTCTTGTCAGCCCCCTCGGGTTGTTGGATGTCACCTGCTTGCCTCTCGCAGCCAATTGTCAGTCGCCTACCAACCACTAGACGCCTCCCACCACTACTTGGGAGAGAAAAATTTTGTATTGTTATCGAAAGAATTTATATTTCAAGAACATAAATTTTTTAAGGTTATTAAATGGGTATTTTTGCTCAAAAATTTGTCCGGGAAATAAAAATAGAAAAATTAATTTCTAACAAGAAATTAATTTCTGGAACAGAATGATTATCATATGTGCCCTTGGAGCATTGGCAAGAATCACCAACTTTGGCTAATCTAAGGTAAGGATCGTGTATACCCCATTAGCTACTAATGAGGGTCGCGCTACACCCTCCTTAAATTTGCGCCATGGTTGTAGAGGTTTATGTTGCTCGTAGGTTGGTGACTAGGGGTGATCGGGTTCACGGTGGGTAGGGTCTAAACCTAGACTCTGTATCCAACCCTATTATAACCGGTTCTCCTTTTTTAGAACCTGTACCCAACCATATTATAATCGGTTCCTCTTTTTTGGACCATGTACTCAACCCTATTTGTATTAGACCTTGTACCCGACCCACCATGTTTTTCCGATTTGGTTCTAGGGTTTATCATATTTCCACTGGAATCTATTTTGTAACCACTTGATATTTTATACAACTTCGAATTTTACATAAATAGGCGAGAAAATAACGTAATCCTCATAATTTGTATAGAAACATTAAGCATTTATAATGAATAAGTACATTAACTTTTTGTTATTAAATGAAAAATTAAGGATCCACAAAGCTAATTATCATAAATAAAATCATAAAGCAAAGATCATAACATTGTGTAAACATTAGCGACAAAAATGGGTCTAATATTAGTCTCATTCCCACAGTTACTACATGAAACCATTCATTTATCTAAAATGATTAACAAATCTCTATTGCAAGCATAACTCCTCCTTCAAAAGAGAAATTAGGCGAGCTAATTCACGTGGTACATAGGAATTTGGCGATGATGGACGATGTTTGTCTTTTAAACGGTGTGAGAGGGAGTTGGTGAGGGAGGGATGCAAGCAAGGAAGAGGAATGATGAAGGAGGAGCACCGTGCATGTTTGAGAGAATCAAGAGGAAAAACGCCGTGCAATTGCGGGAATAATAATATAAATCAGGGGAAAAAATGGGGTTTTGACCTCTACTTACAAAAAACGGTTCGAGAACCTGTTCCCAAGTGGGTAATCACTTGGAACTCATTCTCGAACCAATTCAAAACGGGTTCCAAATTTTGGGAAACTGTTTCTAGACTGGTTTCAACAAGAATCGGTTCCTAACCCTGTTTTTCAGGTGGGCTGGTTCGGTTTTCAGTTATAACTGATTCAATTGCACACCCCTATTGGTGACACTTGTCGTGCTATAGGAATTGACAATCCTAGCCAAACATGGTGGTGGCTAGGCACTGGTTTGCTATTGATTGCAGTGATGAGTTTGCCAATCTTAAATCTTCGAGCGATAAGTTTTGAGTGAAAATATGTTTAGATTTAAGCTTTGTCTTGATGTGAAGGTAATTGGGTCTTCGCTGCACCTCTCAACGTAATTATTGAGCTTAAATTCGAACATCACAAGATATGTTGACTTTTATTTTTAACTTTTCGCTTAATCAAAATCTTGTCACTCGTTTCTTTTTGACTTCTTTTTTAATCCAAAGCACTTTAAAATCCCAAATCACTTAAAAATATTCACTAAAGACTATTGTCGACGCGCAAATTCACATCAAAACTTTTCATGGCATCGTTTATATATTTGAGTACCATATTAAATTTCCGTGGGACAATATTGTTCTTTCGTAAGCCGAAACGACCTCCTCTCATCTTTGCTTTTTGCTTTTCGAGAACAAAGAAAGGAATCCTCTTTTATCACCACCACTCATTGCTTAGAGGCCACTTTACCAACACCGCCACCTTTATCACCCCCAATAATTACAAAAGCCATCGCCCCATCTTAGTCAAAAGGGCCTTTCTTCTCCGTACTCGCACGTGCTTCCCCTCTTTAATTAATGCCCCCATTGAAACACCATAATTAACCCACACATGCATGCACAGAGAGAGAAAGAAAGAGAGAGAGAGAGAGACGGGTGGTGAGCTGGTCGTGACTTCGGAAAGCGTAGTCGACCCCGTGAACGAGAAGTCACGGTGCAGAGCTAGCGAAGACCGGTGGTCTTCATGTGAATTCGGGGGCCGTGTGTGAATGCGATGGCGATTTATAATACTATCTTCGAGCTGTCCGGAGCGGTGTCGTTAAGAGGCAGGATTTTGTCCGGGAGATTAGATTGCAGACGATGACGTTGTTCATTACATTATGAGGGTTTTCTTTTCGTCTTTGGAATCTTCTTTTATATGCGAGGGAATTGGATTCCCAAGTTGTGATGGTGGGGGTGGAATTTTATGATTCCGCGATAAGGTTTGGCCGCGCTTTCGCTGATCAAATATTCTGATTCTTCTTTCCCGAGAGAGTTCTTTAGCGGGAAACAATGCACGGGGCCATCTTTTTGTCTTTGTTTCCTTTCATTAGACCCACAATACAAAGAAGAGGAAAAGCATATGTAATTTTTTTTGTTAATTTTTATAGGGACCATGTTGCTCTGCTGTCCTCCAACTAGTTTTTGATCGGCAGATTACGAATATGGTCATCGTGCACAATAACATTTCGATTAGTTTGTATCTGGACTAATCCATGACTTGTAATCGATAGATCAAATGCATGATTGGAGAAAGTTAGGGAAGTGGATCCCCTTTCCTTGACCTCTAATCCATTCACGCTTTCTTTGCTGAAAGATGGATTCATTGAACAAGATGCACACATGTTTCTTTCTTTTTCCTTTTATCGTGATCAAATGATGTATTAGATCACCTTTTGTGTGTGTGTGTGTGTGTGTGTGTGTGTGTGTAGTGAGCAAAATTTACATAGATAGATTTCATGTAGTTGGAGGACTAGTGTACACTTAAAAGCAAGTATTTATCTCTTCTAGAGATATCTTCATGGTAACATGGTTAATTTGGGTGGTTGATTGGATATCTAGTAAAAACAAAATGGTAATAGTGATCATTCATTGACCAAACTGAGAGATCAGCAAAGAATGTCTACCCCATCTAAGTGGGTTGGTAAAAAACAGGATGCAATCGGATGGGGGTAGGTAGTTTTTTTTTTTTTTTTGGGTCCTTTTAGCTTTTTTGAACCACTAATTTTGCACCATTGTAACGAGATATAGGAAACATCGACCATTTATTTTGACGGGGCCAGATGTCATTAAAAGCCTGAAATTTGCACTTTTTAAAGAAACATCCTCAAATCTAAAGTCGTTCTAGAGGAATTCAAAATTACTATCAATTGTCAGTGTGGTGTGGTCGGTGGTAAAGGAAAAACCCTTCAATTTCTCATGTTGCATTGTCTAATTGCAACATATCATGTATAGAGAGATTTTTTTAATTGATAGCATATTAGTAGGACCGTGGTAATGGGTTCGCCAATCTCAGACTTTTAGGATCAATGGTGACCAAAGTAATTATAAATGAAATCGAATAATTTGTAATGAATATATGATCCATATGATAATGCTTAGAAGGGAGTTGCTAACATTTGTCACTTCTCCGCACCCTCTTACTAATCAAAGTTCACATCTTTTCATGTCTCTTATTTTCCTCCCACCATGTATTTCCATGCTTTACACTCAGTTTAGATGGAGTTATTTATTGGAGAGAAGAAAATGAAAAGGATTCGTAAAAAGAAGGTATTGACATCTAAGATTTTTGAAGAAAAAATAAAGAGCACACCTTCAAACTTAATAATTTTTATTTTAGATGTTTTTACAGTTTGCACAATATCTTTCCCATATCAGCACCTTCTTTTTAATTGTCGAGAGGGTTACCCAAAAGCATTATATAAAGCGTATCCAATAAAACTTACATGTAAATCAAATATGGAAATGGCAACTAAGGTTGCTTATATCCTCATTGCGATAGAGCACAAAAGGCTACAATGTAGTAAAAATCCTAAACCTTGGGTATTTGACAAAATCACAAGAGGACAATTGTCTAAAAAGTCCTAAATTTATTGTATGATGGCCAATTCAATTATAAATCTTTCAATTATGTCAATTTAATCTTAAGAATTTTAATGATTTGTTAACTTAGTCCTAAATCTTTCAATTGTGCTAATTTAGTTCTAAACTTTTTGACAGTTTATCAATTTAGTCCCAAATATTTTAATAGTTTGTCAATATAATCCTTTGGGCCAACTATCCAAATAATAAGTTTAAGACTAAATTGGCAAAATATTGAAATTTTTGTGACTAAATTAATATAATTGAAAGGTTTAAATTTAGATTAACAAATTGTTAAAATGGTTTATGATTAAATTGACATAATTGAAATGTTTACAACAAACTAGCTGCTATACAGTAAGTTTATGACTTTTTAGACAACTATCCTAAATCACAAGAGGATACCCCTATGTTGTGCTTCTCTAAACATCTATTCGTTCCACGATCATATGAATGCTTTCATTCAAAAAGACTTCTCATGAAGTTTTAGTTGTCCTCGTTAATTTATCTTTAACATGAGTCACACTTTCCCCTCTAACCGAAATAGAACATTAAAAAGAATTATTTCGTATATCTTGGAACATCCAAACACTCTGACCAAGAAAAGAACAAAAAACATCCGAACACGATTGTCAGGTCATTGATTTGATTGACACTTTCGTTCGAGAGTTTTATGATTATCGACCTACCATACTTTCAAAAAGAGATGCCGACAAACTCCTTTTCAGCGATGTCACGCCGAATTTCCCCCGCATTGGCGTATGGTGCCCCATATGGTACCTCTTTCAAAGTGCAAACGCTCGGTTGACGTATGGTACAACTCCTACGGGACAAATACTCTCTTAATTACCCGTCAGAATTCCTGAAACATCTCCTGAACTTGTGCTTGGACTGAATCATATGCAGATCTGTTCTTGACACGAGGCATAGACCACCCCCAGTGCTGACCTCGATAAGCTAATTCCTGGCAACATGAAACGGGCCAAAGTTTCAAACTTTACATTTATGAATGAATTTAACTCGTGGCTTCGACCGAACGCTTGAGACGATCGAACGGGTTTGCGTTCTTGGCAGGGAAAACAGAAACCTGAAGTTATGGTCACATGGCCCATGACGTGCCTCTTGAATTGGCGTACAAACTACAGAGCATTCGCATCCATTGGCCAGTCAAAAGTGTACTGCAGAGTGTAGCTGGTAGACCATTAAAGAAAGGAGGGTAAGAATATGATCATGGATTGACCGAGCCACATTATTTAGTTAAAGTTCACACCGACCAAATATATAGTTCACCGCCCATCATCATGCGTGTACACAATTTTGTGTGGTCCAAATGTACGTCTACAGCAACTTTCCCTGCAAGAAACTCAAAGTAAGGCCAGGACAATGAACTCCAAACCCGTAAAATATTTTTTAATCTAATGGATCGGATTAAATATTGGTGGGAACTCGGGTTGATGCTCTGTCGATTGCATGATATATCAGCAAAGGGTGTACCTAGATATAGACTGTTCATGATCATACCGAAGGCCATTAATGGGGCTACTGAGCTGTTTCTTTAGAAAGTTCATAATCCAACGACTACTCGATCTTTTCTTCCTCAGAAGACTAAAGTTCGAGAATTGAAATTTAGATCTCTTAGTCTATCTTTACCTCTCGCTTTCCGAACTCCCTTGTTGACGATATGCAATTAAATGGACTTTTGAGGAGATCAGGCAAATTTGACATACTTGTAATGAAGAAAAAATTAGTCCAAGGAGCATCAAGTGCGATTCTAGGCCACTAGTGAAGATCTTGAAATTGTACAAGATTTTGGTGTAGGTACACAACGATTAGAATAGATGTCTTACTCCCAAATAACTAAATGCTGGGATGTGGTAGAGAAGTTAAATAAAATAATCTCTATAATGCACACGAAATATATAATGGAATAGCAAGTGAGAAGCACATTATTTTTCTTGTTAAACTCAACATTAATTATTTTACTAAGATCACATCACTTTAAAAAAAGAGTATAAAATCAAGCAAAATAAAGCAATTGAAAATGGAATTGCTTGGACAACGTGAACATATCAGGCTTATACCATTTTACAATTTATAGACTTAGTTAGAAAATTGATTGTATTTTCCTCGTACTGCTTTTATTATTATTATTATTATTATTATTATTATTATTATTATTATTATTATTATTATTATTATTATTATTATTATTATTATTATTATTATTTTATTATTATTATTATTATTATTATTATTATTATTATTAGTATTTATTTATAGAGATTTTTGAGAATTCAGTGGTTAGAGAACAACCGCGTTACATAAAGCCATTCAAGCTATTGAAGATATTTGTAGCTATTCATTAAGTAAGATTTGAAATGTCTAAAAATGTCTAACATATTTATAACATATTAGATAGATTCACTATTTATGAGCGTAGATAGGATTAAAATAGATTTACATCAAGTTTTTACGATAAAATAAATTGACCACGATGCTCCCATAAGGGAGTTATTATTTTCTTTCAAAAGAGTGAATGATTTATTAAAATTTTAATTTTGAACTCATTAGTCAAAAGATCAATTCTCTCACGAAACGCTTTTTTTTTTTCTTTTGAAGTGACTAGAATATATATAAGTTAAAGGATGTGTTAAAATTACATATGATGTGGATATAGTTGTATTTGGTCAACTTAAATCCATTGTAAGACATGATACGTATACTTATCCCAATAAGATTTAAGATTGCCTTACAATAATCCTTTTAAAATTCTTTTGAAAGACAAATCATGTCCAATTGTTTGATCACTTGGGTGCAACAAGTTTCAAGAATATATCATTCTTGAAGAATTACAATTCGAAATTTTTTTACTCAGTTTTAAATTTGACGAACGAAAAGAACAATTGCAAGAGTTGAATTCGTTCGAGGATTGGATATAAACATAAAAGAGCACTCACCACAGCTAATGTCAAAAAGAAAAGAAAAGGCAAAAACTACTAATACATTTGTGCATATGTAGAGAGAAGTTCTCTTAGAGAACTGGACAATAATGCATTTGACTTGAAAAATACTTTTATAGTCGATAAATTCAATTGGGTCCTTACCAAAAAAAAAAAATTCAATTGGGTCTAAACATCATGCTACTCGTGCTAGATAGTTTTAGGGTCGTAATGCATTTGGGTTATTGCATTAACCAACATCAACCCGATCCGTACTTTTCAGAATATTGAACATAATGAGTTAGTTGTATCCATACATGTCGATTTCACGCCCAAAATTGATTCTCCATTAAGAGAAACATTTTCACTCTAGTTATTTGGACGCACTAGGAAGATTAATTGAATGAAAAAAAAATAATGCATAAGTAATACTATAATTTAGGGACGAGAAATAGTTTAGTCTTAAAAAAAGAATTTAAAAGCATGGATGAGAAAATTTGAGTTGATTAAAAAAGAAGATTTCAAATATGTGCCCCACACTGAAAAATAAAAATAAAAGACAAGCAAATTTTACATCCGTTTATAATTAATAATAGGATTTCCTGGTTTTTTTTTTCATTATTATTGTGGAAGAAGAGTGGTTGGGAAAAACATAGACCATATATGGTCCCTCTCTAAATACAATACCATTTCTACCTTTTAGACACGTGATCACATGCTTGTATTAAAACCTTCATTTATAAGTACAGACGTCCTAAATTGTGTTCTGGTCAATTTCATGATGAAAGAGAGAAGGACGAATCACGTTAAAAAAAAGGAGAAAATCCTCGACTTGATAGAAAACAAACACAATTTATATTTCTGAATGCCACATTTCATTTCTTCCTAGAGAGTACAAATCGTGCAGGGCTGAACCGAGTCAGGTCCAGGGTCTGAGCCCGCCCTTCGAGCACGAGCTCCGCCACCGCAGCCCCAGTAGCGGGCCCGTTGAGGATGCCCCAGCAACTGTGGCCTGTCACCACGTAGCAGCCTTCCAAGCCCGGTAGCTCCCCGATCACGGGGACCTCATCCTCGGTGCACGGCAAGAAGCAGGCTTGCTCGGCCTTGATGCCCGCCTCGCCCTCCGCCAGGTGACTCGACACGGCCCGAGCCACCCGCTTCAGCACCTTTATGGATTCCGGGTTGGCGCGACCTCTTCAAGGTCATCCGGCACCTCCTCCCGGGACGACATCCCACACAAATAGACTTCCCCTAAATATGTTCAATCATAACCAAAATCATTCAAAATACATCTCAAATGCACATGGAGCGGGTCGACTCGACCCGATTTTTTTCCAGGAAAAAAAAAAGAAAACATCAATCAACCCCACAATTGATACATCAATCGGAAGATGCAGGCTACCTTGGTAGCTCAATTTCAAGCTACACAGAAAAAGAGAGACCTCCCATTTCAATGAATCAATGCTTGTACTTTGGCCACATTATAATTCAGCTAAACATGTAATTGGAAAGAACTAGGCATTGCTAAATTTAGAAACTTCTTGGGATGGCAGCTACAAAAGAAATAGCCCCATCTTCTATTGCTAGGCAGTAGACAGGTAGGCAAGCCAAAGCTAGCAGAAACTAATAATTGCTTCCTAGACATGTGACAGTACATATGACAGCCATTCAAATAATTCATCCTAAAAACCAATGTTTTAATGATCATAATTAACAATCAATTAAATAATAATACATACATACAATGATTAAAAGGGAAAAAAAAAAAAACAAAAAAGATTACAAACATGGTTACATACCAGTAGGGCGAGGGCAGACTTCCGGGTCCATGGCTGGGCCGCCGCCGGAGGGCAGGAAGCTCAGGAACAGAGCTTCCGGGCCTATCGCGCCGGGCTCTCTTGGCTCCAAGACGATGCTGTGGGCCTTGAGCCCATACACCCTGAACAGTGATGACAGGAGCCAGAATATGCCGGACCACGGCCCGAGCGCCAGCACCACTGCGTCCGCCTCCACGACCCTCACTCCCTCCAGCACCACCGCCGACACCCTCCCGCCGCCGCCCGCGTCGACCCTGACCACCTTCCCGATCAGCACCTTGAGCCCGTAATCCCTCACGGCCTTGTCCAGCAGGGCCCGAGTGAAGAGCCGGGGATGGACCTGGGCCGTGGTGTCCGTCGACCCGATCGCCCTAGCGGCCCGGCCCGGCCCGTCGACCCAGTCGGGCAGGACGGCGTCGCGCGGGGCCCCACGCTTGGGCCGCTGGCCCGACCCGGAGCCCGACTCCGATTCCTTCACGGTGAGGCTGAGGGTGGTGAGGGCGCGGTAGCCGTAGGCCCGGGGCCCGTCAAGCTCCGCGGCGAGGGCGCGGTGGAGGTCGAAGCTGGCGCGGGCGAGGGGGCCGAGGGGCCCGCCGCACCAGTCGAGGGCGAGGAAGCCGCCGGCCTTCCCGGAGGCGGCGCAGGCGACGGAGGACTGCTCGACGATGGAGACGGAGGCGCCGGCGCTGGCGGACTTGGAGAGGAAGTAGGCGGTGCAGACGCCAATGACGCCGCCGCCGCAGACGACGACGTGCCTCGGCGGATCCCGCCGGGGAGGGGGAAGGAGGGGTTTCCATGGAGGAGCGGGGGGCGACGGCGACGGAGGATGGAGATCGGGCGGGGGAGGAAGCTCTTGGGCTTGGGCGGAGGAGCGCGAGGGCGGGGGACGACGGCGAGGAGGAGGCGGTCGTTAACATTATTGGGGAATCGATCCTAATCTAAATTGTCTTGGGGGCGTTGTGTGCTTGGAAGATGACACGTGTCGTTAGGCCCTTTTTTTTTTCGTTAGGCCCATTTGGGAATTTTTTTTTTTTTTTTTATTGTTTTGATTTAGGAGAGTTTGAGAGTGCCGTGACCCATTGTTTTTTTTGTTAATACCATAAAAAATCCAAAATTGATAGATTTATGATAAATTTACTTCCATAAAAAATTTCAAATTAAACAGAGGGTAAACCCTAAATGAAGGGTGTCATAACTTGATGAAATTTTTTTTAATGAAAACTAATATATGATGAATTCATCACATGTATATTAATTTAAATTTTTTTGTGAGGGAAATTTGTCAAAAAAATATTAGTTTAAGATTATTTGTCACATTTAGGGGTGATATGTTTCCATTCCGATTTCCAAAATTAAGAACTAGGATTGAACCAATTGATTTGATTTGGTTTTGGTTTGGTCCAATGAAATGGTTACTTATTGTTACTCACTACTTTTTTCCCATTACTTTTTTTCTCACTACTTGGAATCAAACTGAGATAATATTTAGTTCACATTTTACTAAATCTTTTACAGAAATTAAAAAAAAAAAAAAAGTATCTTCAATTGGTCCAATCCGGTTCCCTTTAGAACCAGGAATTGGAATAACACTCTAGAAACTAAACTAATCTCGACAGTTTTCGATTCAGGCGATCCGTTTTGCATGCCTTTAATCATGTTAACCCCTAATTCTTTTTCCAATTGTTGCACAAAATAAGTGCATTCACCGATGTATTAAATATGAATTTACCGGCAGCTTGTAGTATATACTCACGTACACCAATTTAAAGATGTAAAGTGATGTGAAGGGAAAATAAGGGTTGAGGGAACAAAGTAAAACACAAGAAACATCGTTCAAAAAGTATGACTTATTGAGATAAAATGTGTTTCCTATCAACCGTCTAGGTCTTGAGGTTCTTGTTGAGTACAATAGTGAGTTTGGATGAATTGAAATACCCGACAGTTGGTCTTGTTTGAGAAACAATCATCAGCGTAAGAACTGCGCCGAATCGAACCGTATAAAGGTAATTTACCAACTATCACCCCCCTTCACTACGAGGGGAAACGGATCATAAAGAAAGAATGAACTAGTCAATGCTAATGTTACAACAACACAGCAAAAGGAATTCTTCTGGCTTTTAATGGGCAGAGAATTCCACGACATCAGAATCATTAGATAGATTCACTATTTATGAGCGTAGATAGGATTAAAATAGATTTACATCAAGTTTTTACGATAAAATAAATTGACCACGATGCTCCCATAAGGGAGTTATTATTTTCTTTCAAAAGAGTGAATGATTTATTAAACTTTTAATTTTGAACTCATTAGTCAAAAGATCAATTCTCTCATGAAATGCTTCTTTTTTTTTTCTTTTGAAGTGACTAGAATATATATAAGTTAAAGGACGTGTTAAAATTACATATAATGTGAATATAGTTGTATTTGGTCAACTTAAATCCATTGTAAGACATGATACGTATAATTATCCCAATAAGATTTAAGATTGCCTTACGATAATCCTTTTAAAATTCTTTTGAAAGACAAATCATGTCCAATTGTTTGATCACTTGGGTGCAACAAGTTTCAAGAATATATCATTCTTGAAGAATTACAATTCGAAATTTTTTTACTCAGTTTTAAATTTGACGAACGAAAAGAACAATTGCAAGAGTTGAATTCGTTCAAGGATTGGATGTAAACATAAAAGATCACTCACCACTGCTAATGTCAAAAAGAAAAGAAAAGGCAAAAACTACTAATACATTTGTGCATATGTAGAGAGAACTGGACAATAATGCATTTGACTTGAAAAAATACTTTTATAGACGATAAATTCAATTGGGTCCTTACCAAAAAAAAAAAAAAATTCAATTGGGTCTAAACATCATGCTACTCGTGCTAGATAGTTTTAGGGTCGTAATGCATTTGGGTTATTGCATTAACCAACATCAGCCCAATCCGTGCTTTTCGGAATATTGAACATAATGAGTTAGTTGTATCTATACATGTCGATTTCACGCCCAAAATTGATTCTCCATTAAGAGAAACATTTTCACTCTAGTTATTTGGACGCGTAAGGAAGATTAATTGAATGAAAAAAGTATATTGCATAAGTAATACTATAATATAGGGATGAGAAATAAATTAGTCTTAAAAAAAAAAGAATTTAAAAGCATGAATGAGAAAATGAGAAAATTCGAGTTGATTAAAAAAGAAAATGTCAAATATGTGCCCCACACTAAAAAAAAAAAAAAGACAAGCAAATTTTACATCCGTTTATAATTAATAATATGATTTCCTGTTTTTTTTTTTTTCATTATTATCGTGGAAGAAGAGTGGTTGGGAAAAACATAGACCATATATGGTCCCCCTCTAAATACAATACCATTTCTACCTTTCAGATACCTGACCACATGCTTGTATTAAAAACCTTCACTTATAAGTACAGATGCACTAAATTGTGTTCTAGTCAATTTCTTGATGAAAGAGAGAAGGAAAAATCACGTTAAAGAAAAAGGAGAAAATCCTCGACTTGATAGTAAACAAACACAATTTATATTTCCGAATGCCACATTTCATCTCTTCCTAGAGAGTACAAATCGTGCAGGGCTGAACCGGGTCAGGTCCACGGTCTGAGCCCGCCCTTCGAGCACGAGCTCCGCCACTGCAGCCCCAGTAGCAGGCCCGTTGAGGATGCCCCAGCAACTGTGGCCCGTCGCCACGTAGCAACCTTCCAAGCCCGGTAGCTCCCCGATCACGGGGACCTCGTCCTCGGTGCACGGCAAGAAGCAGGCTTGCTTGGCCTTCACGCCCGCCTTGCCCTCTGCTAGGTGACTCGACACGGCCCGAGCCACCCGCTTCAGCACCTTTATGGATTCCGGGTTAGGTGCGACCTCTTCAGGGTCATCCGGCACCTCCTCCTGGGACGACATCCCACACAAATAGACTTCCCCTAAATATGTTCAATCAAAACCCAAATCATTCAAAAAAAAAAAAAATCTCAAATGCACATGGAACGGGTTGACTCGACGCGATATTTTTTCCAGGGAATAATAAAAACCAATCAACCCCACAATTGATACATCAATTGGAAGATGCAGGCTACTTTGGTAGCTCGATTTCAAGCCACACAGAAAGAGAGAGACCTTCCATTTCAGTGAATCAATGCTTGTACTTTGGCCACATTATAATTCAGCTAAACATGTAATTGAATAGAACTAGGCATTGCTAAATTTATAAACTTCATAGGATGGCAGCTACAAAAGAAATAGCCCCATCTTCTATTGCTAGACAGTAGACAGGTAGGCAAGCCAAAGCTAGCAAAAGCTAATAATTGCTTCCTAGACATGTGACGGTACAAATGATAGCCATTCAAATAATTCATCCTAAAAACCGATGTTTTAATGAACATAAATAACCATTAATTAAAAATAATAATACATACAATAATTAAAAGGAAAAAAGAAGAAGAAGAAGAAGAAGATTACAAACATGGGTACATTACCAGTGGGGCGAGGGTAGACTTCCGGGTCCATGGCCGGGCCGCCGCCGGAGGGCAGGAAGCTCAGGAACAGAGCTTCCGGGCCTATCGCGCCGGGCTCTCTCGGCTCCAAGACGATGCTGTGGGCCTTGAGCCCATACACCCTGAACAGTGACGACAGGAGCCCGAACTTGCCGGACCACGGCCCGAGCGCCAGCACCACCGCGTCCGCCTCCATGACCGTCCCTCCCTCCAGCACCACTGCCGACACCCTCCCGCCATCGCCGCCGCCCGCGTCGACCCTGACTGCCTTCCCGATCACCACCTCGAGCCCATAATCCCTCACGGCCTTGTCCAGCAGGGCCCGGGTGAAGAGCCGGGGATGTACCTGGGCCGTGGTGGCCGTCGACCCGATCGCCCTCGCGGCCCGGCCCGGCCCGTCGACCCAGTCGGGCAGGACGGCGTCCCGCGGGGCCCCCCGTTTGGGCTGCTGCTGGCCCGACCCGGACCCGGACCCCGACTCCGATTCCTTCACGGTGAGGCTGACGGTGGTGAGGGCGCGGTAGCCGTAGGCCCGGGGCCCGTCGAGCTCCGCGGCGAGCGCGCGGTGGAGGTCGAAGCTGGCGCGGGCGAGGGGGCCGAGGGGGCCGCCGTCGCACCAGTCGAGGGCGAGGAAGCCGCCGGCCTTCCCGGAGGCGGCGCAGGCGACGGAGGACTGCTCGACGAGGGCGACGGAGACGGCGGCGCCGGCGGACTTGGAGAGGAAGTAGGCGGTGCAGACGCCGATGACGCCGCCGCCGCATACGACGACGCGCCTCGGCGGATCCCGCCGCGGAGGGGGAGGAGGGGTTTCCATGGAGGAGCGGGGGCGACGGCGACGACGACGGAGGATGGAGATCGGGCGGGGCAGGAAGATCTTGGGCTTGGGCGGAGGTGCGCGAGTGCGGGGGACGACGGCGAGGAGGCGGTCGTAGACATTATTGGGGAATCGATGCTAATCTAAATTGTCTTGGGGGGCGTTGTGTGCTTGGAAGATGACACGTGTCGTTGGCCCCTTTTTTTATTTATTTATTTTTTGGTTAGGCCCATTTGGGATTTTTTTTTTCTTTTTCATTGTTTTGATTTAGGAGAGTTTGAGAGTGGCGTAACCCATTTTTCTTTGTTTTTTTTGTTAATACCATAAAAATTCAAAATTGATAGATTCACGATTAATTTACTTTAATTAGTTTTATTAAATTAGATTAATATTATAAAAAACCCTAAAAAAGAGTGCTTAGTAATTTGATGATAAAATTTAACAAAAAAATTAACATATCATAAATTCATCACATGTATATTATTTTAAAATTTTTTGTGAGAATAAATTTATCACAAATATATTAGTTAAATATTTTTTTCATATTTAGGAGTGATGTTTTTGTTCAAGTTTTCAAAATTAAGAATTGGAATTGAATCGATTTATCTATTTTGATTTTGGTTTGGTCTAATGAAACGATCACTTATTATTTCTAACTACTTTTTTCCCATTACTTCTTTTCCTCACTACTTAAAATCAGATCGAAATAATATTTAGTTCACATTTTACTAAATCTTTTGCCAAAAAAAAAAAAAAAAATATCTTCAATTGATCCAATCCAATTTCCTTTAGAACCAAGAATTAGACTAACACTCCAAAAACTAGACTAATCTCGACGGTTTCCAATTCGGGCAATCCGTTTTGCATGATTACCTTTAATCATGTTAACCCCTAATTCTTTTTCCAATTGTTGCACAAAATAAGTGCATTCACGGATGTAGTGAACATGAATTTACCAGCAGCTTGTGGTATACTCATGTACACCAATTTGAAGATGTGGAGTGATGCGAAGCGAAATAAGGGTCGAGGGAACAAAGTAATACACAAGAAACATCGTTCAAAAAGTAGGACTTATTGAGATAAAATGTGTTTCCTATCGACCGTCTGGGTCTTTGAGGTTCTTGTCGAGTACAATAGTGAGTCTAGATGAATCGAAATACCCGACAGTTGGTCTTGTCTGAGAAACAATCGTCAGCGTAAGAACCGCGCCGAATCGAACCGTATAAAGGTAATTTACCAACTATCACCCCCTTCACTACGAAGGGAAACGGATCATAAAGAAAGAATGAACTAGTCAATGCTAATGTTACAACAACACAGCAAAAGGAATTCTTCCAGCTTTTAATGGGCAGAGAATTCCACGGACATCAGAATCGTTAGCCGACAGCGTCCCCTAATGAATTGGAAATTGCCGGAAACGGAGCAGTGGACGCTCCGGCTAGGCTACGCTCCCTCATCTTTCCTCTTCCCTTTTCCTTCCGAAGCTTTGGACGCTTCATATGCAGAAAGGAAGAAGGTACTTTGGTTCTTCTGGAGGAACCTGCATTTTGAAGCATGATACAGAAGCTGATCTTAGGGGGACATCCTTACAAGTTGCAAGTAGAATAGCTGAGTTAAAATAATGGATCTCGAGCAAATATCAAAATGATGAAGCATTCAAAAAGATGTGGATACCACCGTTGAAAAGACAAGAGGTATGAATCAGTACTTGAGAAAGTCGAGCAGTTTCTGCTGCAACCGTATCAAGGTGTCCTCTTCAATGTTCACATGAGCCAGTAACTCGGGCAGCTTTACTGGAAGGCAGAGATTGCAGCATATTAGGGTAAAACTAGACAACCTGATTACTTTTCTGTAATGGAAAATTGAATTATACTTGCAGAAGTCAATAGCCAAGAGATGTTCTCTACCAAAGTTTAAACAACATTTGGCCACAGCCGCTTGTAGGTCAATACCAGACAACAAAGACCAAGGGAAAGCTAATCAGCAACCTCTCATTCGAAAGTACCAGTTAGCAGTTTCGCACTCACTTGTGAAGTTAGCCCCCCAAAAAAACATATTTGTAACTAGAAATACTTCAAGAAAGCGCAGGCTATGTTGGTAGTAGTTGAAGCTCTAAAGCCCTAAGCTATTGCAACTAGATCACATAAAAGTACTAACAACATACCTAAAATCTTGAACTTGCATAGAAAAGCATGGTCTCTCTCTCTCTCCCTCTCTCTAAACTTCAAAAGCTCCTGAGTAGCGAAAAAATAGATCTTCAACACTTACTCATAACAAGAAGTGGGTATTGACTAAAACCTGTGGTGTGGAAATTGATTTAAGTAGAGAGGCATGTTATAGGTCCCAAAAACTACAACCCTATCATTATCAGTACAGCATGCATCATCTTAAGTGTACTAAAATTTACACAGAATGTGAATATGGAAAATATTGGCATAACGATAGTAAAATCACATAGAAGAAAAGACTAGTAAAACCACCTCCACCTCCATAACTGACCTGCGAGTAAAAGGGCATTGCCACAACTGCAGTTTCATGACAGGCATAACTGAATATTTAACTTATTATGGAATAAAGAACATATGAGAGGATGAGACTTGGATTAAAGCATACGAACCAAAAAGCCTCAGGAGATGTTCAGCACCGTAAATAGTTGACGGAGAGGTGTCACCTACAACTGCTTCGCGATACTGTTGGCGCTCCTTTTTGTACAAGAGCATCACAGGCAATGCTATGTCAAAGTAACAACGCAATCCTTTCAAGATTTCTCCTATTATGTCAGTCATCCTGCAAGCAAAAGGTGAAAAACTTGGAATTGAAGTCAGGGGTAAAATCATAAGGATGAGAAATTTAAATGGGATCCCATTTGCCTATTTTTCCAAGAATTAACTGAGAATACAATGCACTTTGTCCACAGCTAAGGTAACAGAGTGTCAGCTAAAACTTTCTACTGGCACAATGTGCTTTGTGCAAAGTTCGAGTAGCAGCACGTAGCTAAAAAGATTCTACTGGCAGAAAAGGGCATGTTTACCTATTAAATAAATATGTTTATTCATAGAGAATATCACTTTCACCTCCCAAAGAACTTCGAGAAATTTGAAATCTCAGAACAGTTTGGAAAAGCAGTTTCTCTTAGCTTGCTCTTGCACACAGCTAGGTTCCCTTAGATATATTTAGACACATAATATATACTTGTCCAATGACAATGTTATGTGAAAATCACTGTTCCGCTTCAACAGTACAATTTCAGAGTGCTATACATGGATCATAGAGGAGCAGTCCAAATAAGAAAAACAACCAAATTACATTCCAAACATTTTCATCCTTCAAATATGTCTTATTTGATATCCCATCACAAAAGAAACAAGCCGGCACACCCTTATCTATGCAGGGTCTGGAAATTTAAGTACTGGATCCAGTAGATAAAACATTTCAAGAACATCCAGTCTACAAATTTAAGCATGAATTGAACAAAGTAGAGTTGAAAGAACCTAAGAGGGATGACTTCAAGTTCTCACAGTAATAGCATCTAAATATCTGTGAACATACTCATACGTGCAAGGTTCTTAGGTTCCACCGCCATTTATCTATGCAGGGTCTGGAAATGTGTATGTGCACACCCTTGTGCACGTATGAGCATGTGCATGCAAGAGTGTGTATATGTCAACAAAGACTCATGTATGAGTAGGTGTGTGGACAATAATTGTCTTGATGTAAAAGCAAAATTATTGACAAAGCACATTGGAAGTAGACTCAATTCACTTGGATGACCGCAATGCAGTTGCTATTATAGAAAGACAGTATGTGAACCTACATGCCATCCTTCTTGGTCCTGTATTCAAGGTAATTTGTGAAAATTTCATCCACACTTGGAGAACGGGGTAGTTTAACAAGCTGCAGGGAAGAAAAAAAGAAAATTCAAATTAACCATATAATTGATAACCCGCAGTCACACAAAACATTCAAACATGAATACCAAGTAAATTTTAGTTAACTTCTCTAATGACATACTTAAAGCACTATAAAATTAACTAGATATTTATCCTGTTTGCACACAAACTTTTCAAGCGATGGCAAAATAAGACTATTGATCTTTAATAGTTACCTTATCCCTCTGAGTAACAAATTCCCAGTCATCAACAAGTTGCTTCCTTAATGCTGCTGGAATTTGAATCTTGACAAGCTTCTCCGCTGGTTCATGGTCTTTCTATCAATTGTACAACTACAATTAGACTACAACTACAAAAGAAAGCATTCTTAAAAAAGTAGCACTGCTGGAATATAGGATGATTTCAAAATGAAGCCTATTTCACTCCCTCTATAGAATAAGGGAGAAGCTTTTATTAGACTATGGATACCTTAACAGCTAATTGTAATGTCTGGGTGAATAAAATGAAAAGCCTGAAACTTCTTTACTTGCCATGCTTTGGGTTGCATTTCAATTTAGTCCTTGTACTTCTCATTATCCCTTTACTTTATCATCTTGCAATTTAAAGATATTTGCCCAATTTGTAGGGAAATCTGAGATTATGTAGTTTGACCATCAACATCCCTATTGTTAATTCTCACATGAAAGAGATAACAATCTGCACTATGAAGCACAAATTCCTCCATTTAAAATCATCAAATCCGCCTTAAGGGCTTTATATGGGACATAAATAATCATTACATTTTATCTAAAGAAAAATTTATT
This sequence comes from Eucalyptus victrix, assembly GCA_016097545.1. Lineage (NCBI taxonomy): Eukaryota > Viridiplantae > Streptophyta > Magnoliopsida > Myrtales > Myrtaceae > Eucalyptus > Eucalyptus victrix. The sequence continues at coordinate 47,111,584 of CM027843.1, forward strand.
TTCTGAGTGAGCTGTAGGAATGTCAACTGCAAGTCCTGCAATTGTCATGAAAATCTATGGAAATATGTCCTTAAATTGGCAAGATGATTAAGTATATGGACTACAATTGTAAATACAGGAACAAAAGTGAAATGAAGACTAGTGTGAAATTTACACCAGTCTTTTTAACTTATCAATTGAGTGACAAAGTTAAAATTTGTAAAATGAAGTCTATCAAGTTCTTTTATTACTTCCTAAAATAAATGTGACAGAGAATCATGGGGAGCTTCAGAATTGTCCTTGTTTTGAAACTTCTAACAGAGTTGCTCCTGCTTTTTGCAAAGAAATGGTTACCGAAAGGTCGCAAGCTGTTTGATGGAATTTCATGGAAAATATGTAAATCATGTGCATAATCCAATTTCATACTTCATTCATTAATGGAGCAATTTCTAAGAAGGCCCACACAAAATATAAAACCCTAAATACAACTCTAATTTGCTGATATAACCAACTTATGCTACAGTATGGCTTCGATTAAACACATATATAGATGCGTAGATCATTAATATAGAAGTTAAACCTATTCAATAGACTCTGATTACATCATCATAAAATTTTATATCTTGACTAAAACAAGCATAACTTTAGATAGAATATGTAATCTGATAGAACTTGCTCAAAATGTCATGTTGGATATTGTTTTCATGAGTCAACATTTCTGTCAAAGGTAATAAAAGACTATTAAGTTCTTTTTATAAAATTTCAGTCTTTTCGTCCAATTACCTAGTATCTTAAAAAATATTTAAAGAGAGACGGTGTTGGGCACAAGAATGTATCCTTCTAAACATATTCATTCTGCTCCACTCTTAAGGTAACATTAGTTAATGCAATATAAGTAAAGCCATTAATAAGACAAGGTCCCCATAATACGATAGTTATGAGCCAAGGGCAGAAAACATGTGTTGCCATTGACCATGGTAGTGTTCAACACATATTACCAACAAAAATCAAACCAGAAGAAAGGATGTTGTCATGATACAAACCAGACCTCAGCACCAGCTTCACTCTTTCGCTTCTTGCCTTTTGTCACTGCAACCAATTTATAGATCAGTTTTAACAACTTATTTAGCATAACCCAACATAATTTTCATAAACAAACAAACAAATATCTACTAGCTAACTGAAAGTGTCTTGCTCATAAAAGATGCAAATTGTAATGAGCAGGTTGGATAATTCTAGGCATTAAAATTTTGATGTCTCAAGCAACTTGAAAGTTAGACTATTGATGAAATATCTATTATCTAGGTGCTCCACAAGGTATGCACAGTTTATGGATTTTGGAAGAAATAAATTCACCACAGGTGATTGATAGAGGGAAATTTATCACATTCAAGCACAATTGCACTACCATATGAACGCAAATTTCATCATTTGTACCCTTCTTTTCATTATATCTACTTGTGCCAATATCATGTAATCTGGGGACAAGAAAAGAATAAACAAGGCCCATAATAATGCTCCATTGAAATAAACTGTAGCAGTGAAGAAAACATGTTAAGAGCTAACAAATAAGGAACCAGAAAAATCGCAGATGAACCCCATTCTCAACATTCAGCCGCCAGAAAGAGAGCCGGACAGAAAATGCAATTGCTGGTCAACAGTATTATTCACTATTTTTTGAGAGCAAAGTCCAAGCTAGAAACCTGCTGAACATGTACTGCAAGTTGTTGGGCCCAGCTTACAGCCAATAGCAGTTTAATTTACTTTATCAGGAAGACATCATCTCAAAGCCCTTTCACTTACACCAATAGCAAACAATGTGCAAAATCCCAAGATGGACTTGGATTCAACAGGAAAAAGACAGTATCAGAGAACAAGAAAATTTAACATACCTGTGCTCTTAAGATCCTCCTTATCGACTTTCACATCTACAAAATTTTGAAAAACACAGTAAGATGTACAGCTGGCAAAAGACAAGCACTGGCACACCTGACAAGAGTCAGCAACTTGGAAAAATGAGACACTTTTGCTATCATAATTGCTAACCAATGATTTCAAAAGGTGTTCCCTAAATGAATTCCATGTGCAGATAGAAAGAAATAATTGCTTTCCAATCAGAATGGACTTTTCCAAGCCAAGTCCTGAAACAATAAATATCCTAGATTTGTGGGCAACTGCAATAAGCATAGGACAAAATCAGGAGTCCAGCATCCACCAGGAAATATCAAGCAGGTCTTGCAGCAGATGCAGTGGTAACAACTATTCTCTATGATTTTGTACATATAATTTCATAAATAATTAACTTAGCACTTAAAACAGCATCTATGACAACATTTATTCCTGCCAAGTAGAGCAAATTTCCCATGATAACCACTACAATTCTTCTGGCAAGTGACAGGTCACAGTCGTGCATAATACGAAGGCCTAACTGGTAAAAAGCTATACTTGGTGAGGCCCCTGAATTATTCATTTTTTTTTTTTTTTTTTGGGAACTCAAATAGAAAGCACACTATACCCGTTGTACTGCCTTAAAAGCCAAGAAAGATCCCGACTTAATTTTGAAGCATTTATTAAGGTAGGAGATGAGGTTGAGAAGCAAGTTAAAGAAAACAATCTGAAGCACAGTGGGAAAGGGAGAAATCCAGCTGAGCCTTAAGGTCTCCCATTTCAAAGAGAGAAGGTCCATTCCTGAAGGATGAAGTGTTTAAAATGCTCTCTTACTAAGTGATTTAGAATTTTATTAATGGAAGCACTTGCCAACTATGGCCATCTGTTTGCAAAGGATGGAGAGTGTTATGGCTATCAATAAATAAAGTTATGTTTCAAAATTCTTCTTGTGCTTCTAGGACTTAATCTAAGATCTTCAAGTGCATTGGATAGTTTGCTCAGTTTTTTTATTAAAAAAAAAAAGAAAAAACCAAATTTATATTTCATACGCTAAAAAATGTTGGAAGTTGAAGATACATCATCAAACTGGGGCATCCCTCTGGTCTGGAATGGTTCCCAAACAGAGGTCTTATGAAAATCAAGAATTCCCTTCTGACAGTTAGAACTACTAGGAAATTATCTCGTCTATTTTTACCAAAAGTTATTCTTGTAACCAAAAACGATAATACTAAAAGCTTTTCTATAGATGTTTCCTTCATGCAAAAAGTTATTCTAATGCTCATTTATTTGGGGATGGTATAGTAATCCAATGTTTGGTGGGAAAAAAATACTGCGGAATAGTTTTCCAAGCAGGGGGTACTCTCCACAAATGTGGAGTGGCAATTCCTCAAGTCCCCACTGCATAAATATTCCAACAGTAATTATGATATCAACATATCCTCCCACACGAAACTTTCCAAATGACAGCCCAAGACAAACACAATCAAGCCCTCCCTAATATCCATTTGAGGAGTTGAATTCCACTGCCATCATTCTCATCTTTGCCATCTTGAATTTTCCATGGTTGCACCATGGCTCTCCTTCATTAATCTATTTGTCTGTATTCCCTCGATTGTTGACTGAACCCTAACTTGTTGAGATATAAACTATTTGATGCACACAATTTGGAATAGGTAAGTCTATCTCCACATAATACTTTCATGAACATATTGAATCAGATAAAGTTCCAAAATTGTACTTAAAAGTCACTCTAAGATTGCAAATGGGCACATAAGGGAAATTCCTTGTCAAAATTCCGTGAATTGAGCATGCAGACCTCAAATGGCTATTCTATTTTGCAAACCACACTATAAATATCTATCCCAGGAAATAGCAATTGTATTCTTGCTTCCATTTCTCAAATTGATTGAGTTATCAGGTTTAGCTCCTTTTCTACATAAATTTGAGCAATAATACTAAAACACATATGATGCATATTACATACAATCTTGTCGGATGCCATACTTAATGAAATGTCAAAAAATGTTTTTCCGTTTTAAAAGTTCTCAAAATATATGTGCCTAAATCATTTCTGGACGTAGTGAACATACACCTATTCTTGTAGCCTGCCTTATCCGAGAATGAAATTGAACGATTCCTCGTGGAAGAAGTAAGCATCTATATGAAAACTAACTCAAAAAATCATCAAGAAGGTAATTTTGGTCAAAATGTCAACATCAAGAAGAAGAAGATTCTCTTCCACTATCATCACATAAGAATGTGCTTGAACCCAGCAAATACATTCATATGATTGCAATATGAAAGTAAATCACTGTGTAAAGCAACATCAAAGCTGGCAAAGTAAAATTAAATACATAGTGAAGAAACTAACCAGTAATACTTTTTGGCTTATTCTGAGTCATACGACCTGACTTTGGGTTCTTGTCTACGCCTTGTTTCTTATCAAGAACTTGCTGCTTCATTATATTTTCCTCAGTATATTTCATCAGACGCTCTGGGCCTACCCATTCATCCCAACTGTTGGCAAATCAGGCAAAAGAAATTATTTATACACTACTTTCTTTCTCGCTTCAGGTGCCGGGAGATTTATGACTAACATACTAAATGCAATGTGGTAACAACTCACACAAGAAATTAGATGTATTTTTTTTATGAAGGGGAATTGGACACTCATTACTTCTTCCTTGCCATTGGTTTAGATGATATGCCACCACCAAACCACATGTTTCTACACCTTTCTACTTACAACATCAAGATTCAAAAGGCAGTCAACTAGTCATTGGGTCCAATACACTTCAATCCTATAACAGACACCCAAAAAATTTCATAGCTTCTTCATTTATGTTTTCAAAATGAAATGGCGATTTGAAAAATACAGGGAAAGAACTCTGACTAGGTTTGTGGACAGGATAAGCATGACAGAGCACAAAATTTTGGAGCATCCATGTTATTTGAATTGGAGACCCGAAGGAGAAGAAAATAGAGATTAATGCTTGTTAGTCTTTGCAACAAGAAAGTAAAAGTACTGGCCATATGCCACTACAATCACACCTGAAGTCCAAAAGATGGATGATGGAGAAAATCCAACTTTTCAAGTCAATTTCAGCAACAAATTCATGCATCAGATGATTAAAGCATTCAATTTATAAGTGAGTCAAAACAACATGATCAGTGGACCAGTTCAAATAAAGAGAAGAGAAGAGAGTGACTGCTGACAAAAAAATGATTATTTGCACAATTTTCCATCACCAATCAGCAATAGTTCACTGATTTCAAGCAGACATCATGTTTCATGAGAGTTAGACAATAGAACAGGGTGGGATATTCACTACACTGAAGGTGATCGAAAATGCTCACTTTTTGTTCCATCCCTGCAAAGCAGCAAGAGAAACATCATTAGATATGGTTTTGGGCAAATAAAGTCCAGAGATACACTTGATATAATGAGTTCCCTCAAGATATTTTGCAGTCTAGAGCTTGAAGTATTGACAGCTTTGTCAGACAAAAAGCATGCTATAAAGACGACATGAGATTGCTTCAACTACTGCAGGTGCAAAAGTAAAAGACAGCAAACAACTTACGAGGTAGTGAACAAAGTATTTCCATTCATTCTTCCGAACCTCAGCCTTTTGAACCTAATCATAAGAACCATATAGCTGTTTAATTAGATAGAACAAAAAACACGTCACATCAGACACATCATGTTATATATAATTTGACATAGGAGAAAATGAAAAAAGATAACAACTCATTTAGATAAAATGCCATAGCCATTCTATATCAAGTATTTTCAGGCTATACTAAATGCAAAGACAGAAAATTCCATATCGAATGATAACATCAGCCATCATATCAAGTAACAAAATGTCATTGATGGATGTAACTATTAGTACCCTGGCTATTTTTCTGTCAATCATTACAAATAAGGAAAAGACTAATCCTGGTCAACCATTTAATTCGCAAATTAAGTAACTGGATGAGATTGTGTTAGAGCAATTGCACAGCTAGTATAACATATCAAATTAAGACAACCGATATTGTATATTAAATCGTCACCTAGAAAATAACTAAGCAAACAGTTACCAAAGCAACCTAAGAAGATCCAATGTATGCATGAATTCTCCCAACATGCACACGTTTTTATTATTTACTGATAGTGTGGGAAAGAGGGGAACCAAATCTCTGAACTATTGCCCGATGAAGAACATTCAAATTGCCGAGGAAAGTGCAAAAGCAAAGTTTAAGTGCACCATTAGACCTAGCAGTCCACATGCATAAACTCCATCACACACTATCCTTGTAAAGACAGTACCCTAACCTAATTGTTAAAAAAGAAGAAGAGCAAAGCATGAATGACCGAAAGGTATTAACATAAGATGGTGAAGCTCCTGCAAACCAGAAAATTCCATCTTGACACTACAGGACTCACCCAAGAAGGCAACGGCTGATGCACCGATAGAAAGCATGGGTCAACAAATTTATAGAACAATCCAAGATCAAATGGGATGCAACTTGACCAAATTTTAATCCATTTTGGGACCAAACTCCCATTAACCATTTTTTTTTTCTAGCAAATTCATGTTGAAAGATCTTGATTGTCTGTGCACACATAGTGCAAAGAACATTCAATAAGCCTGAGCTCATCAAGAAGTAGTTTACTCAAAGGGTTAGGTGTATTGATCAGCTCCAGCAGTGGCAACTTCACACGCCAACGGAAGAACGATTAAACGAGGAACGGAAAGCACAGAGCCCATCAACACTAAAATCAACAACAGAACATGAAAAAGTCCACCAAAGCTGAATTCTACACAGCATTCTATCCTGAAACGCCAAATGAGGCTGCATTTCCTCGCTTCCTACGAACCCAGATGGCCTCTTAAGCCCCTCCTCGTTTCACTTTCGAGTTCTCATAAACACAGCCAATAATCTCAGCCCGAGCAGAACCTGGGCAGAACCCAACTCCTCAAAATCACCTTAACCACGATGAAACACCACCGACACAGCACGAAAGCGTACTAAGCAGCTCCTCGAGCAATGAATTACCAAAACGCGAGAAGGGTGAAGGGAAATAAGACCACGGAGAGAGGAGAAGGATAGAAAACCGTGCCTTGGCCTCGTAGATCCGAGGGCCGTGAAAGGCGAGGACCTTCTCTCCCTCGGAGAAGACGGTGGAGGTGGACTTGGGAGGGTCGCCGCCGCCGCCGCCGCCTCCGCCGCCGCCGCCGGAATTGCCGCCGTCGCTGCCCGACTCGTCCTTCGATGAGCTCCCCATTTCAGCTTCTTCGGCTCGGACGCTCTCGCGCAGAGAGGGAGAGGGAGAGAGAGAGAGAGAAGAGCACACGTGCTGACGGCCTTCCAGTGCAGTTCGCGGAGATAGTTTTTCAAAAGGGTATTTCTTGATAAATTCAATATTTTCTTTTCAATGAAATATATATACCTTAATAATTATATAAATTTCATGTTAGATATAACTGCATAATTTTTCATGATTTTGGTGATTGTCGCAACCCTGTCGAAGTGAACCCCGGAAGCTAATGGATTTTTAAATAGGGGCAAATAATCTTCCTAAGGTGCGCCTAAGCTTTGAATGATCTATTTGCGATCGAGTTTCTAAAATTTGTTCATGATTATTTTAGAGCCGTTATTGACCTATTCACGAGGACGGTTAGGAGTTCGGTAAAGTACGGAAGATCGCTTTATTTTGAACTAGAGAATTTTAGTTCTAGGATTTGGTTATACTAGATTAGATTAACACTCTTGGATTGGTAATCTTTTTTCCTCTTTGAGGAAATCTTTTCATACGATCTTGAGTGATTTTTACTTCCTAACATGCATCTACATGTCCATATATTCACAGTAATATCAAACTTTTAAAAAATTACCAAATACAAATAGTGTGTGTAAAGTAGTGAATAAATTAAAATTAAATAGTGAAAAAAATGCATGTATTTTTACGAGGCCTTCCTAAGATAGGACCTCCTGAGTGATAAACGGAAAGCTTTCACAAATACTCGCGCGAGTTTCCCAAATTCGACAATTGCGTAGAAGGAAAAGTGAATATGCATATATGATATACTATGTAAAACTTTGTAATTAATAAATTGCTAATATGAGTTCCGACCAAAAAAAAAAAAAATATATACCAATATGAGCTATTAATAAAAATGGAAAATTTAACGTGATGTAATCTAAAATGAATGGCAACACTATGAGCGTAATTTCATAAGTATGCAACAAATTTGCAAATAAATCTAAATATCCCTAAATCCACCCCTAAACATACTTTGTAATATTTTATTAATGAATATGCAAACTAAAATGACTAACAAGATGGAGATTTTTTATATTTTCCAGTTTACCACATGTGATTTATGGATAAAAACGTGCAAATATGGCAACTTAATAATAATGCAAAATCTTAGATATGTCCCAATATGAACACACTAGGATATGCAAATATGATTTTTTTTTTTTTAGATTCACAATGAAATTTATAAATACAGAATATCAAATAAATTTGAAAATATGATTTCATTAGATATTCTTCTAACATGCAAATATGGATATATGATCAATGTCTATAAAATAAGCATGTCATGAATGATTTTGATGAAAAGTAATTAATTATGTGCAATGCAAAATGTAAAATTAAATGCGATGACGTGATTTGAAATATCCCATCAATATATATTTTCATAAAATTCTAATATGGATATAAAAAGTTATAACATTACAGTCACGTGAAAGGACTCTCACATTGGTTAAATGTGTTCAGTTCTTAAGTAAACTTGGCTCTTCGAATGTGTGACCTTGAGTAAGTTGAGTGATTTTGATATCACATTAATAGATGAGGTATAAGTCTTTTTATTTGATTCCATGAGAAAGTCCTTTTATGTCAGAGAATTTATTCGATTCTTGAGATAAACCTTGTGATTATTGTGTTTATCAAGAAGATTACTTTTTTCTCTATGAGGCATCTGAATTATGCATGATGGCTAATTATAATGAACTCACGAAATTAATATTTCGTGTACAAACACTTGATTGTTGCATCTTGTGTTTTGTTCGAATTGAATATGCTGTTTCTAATGGATCTTTGTTTTGTCCAAAGCTACTTTGCCGGATGTTTTCTTAGATCAATCGGGTATCCATAGCAAAAGCGAATTGCATGTTGGACTTCCACTCCGTGATTCCGGCCCCATCATTTCAACTTAAGTTTACTGATGATTGTCTCCATCCCATCAGAATAAATACTTTGGGATTTTCCGAATTTCGACGCTCTGGAGAAAGAACTCCTCGGGACTTTACCTTATTGGAAGAACTCTAGGAGCCAATATATATTTTAAATAGTTTGCGGGTAATCTAGAGGGTACAATTCTCTTGAACCTTTCCTTGGTCGGAAGAAATCCTAAGGTGTTAGGTCTTTGGTCCTAAGAGTTACATAGGCGACGCCTAACTCCTGCCAAAAGTTAGGTTCCTGGTCGTAAGGCTTACAAATGCAACGTCTTAAATGCCTGGTCGCAAGAACTCTGAAGATGTTAGGCCCTTGTTTGTAAGAACTACGAAGGCGACATCTCAAATGCTGATGAAAGTCAGGACTCTCGTTGAAAGATCTCCTAAGATGTTAGGTCCCTGGTCGTAAAACTTGTGAAGTTACCATCTCAAGTCTTGACAATGTGGTCCCTGATGGGAGGAACTCCAAAGGTGGTAGGTCTTTGGTTATTAACTAGGTTGCATCGACACAACTTAATAGTATCGAATCAAATGAACATTTTTTTTTTTTTTAAAAAAATGGTGTCATCATTAATAAATAACTCATAAGTGACTTTCCTGAGATATTTCCTTTTAGTCGTGTTGTTCCCTCATTGGAATTCTCATTTCTAGATATACGCCAATAATGTCATGGTACCATGGCTTGCCATTAGACTCCTCTACAACTACCATGAAGTAGGTAGGCTTCCTGAGTATCTTAGTATTCAATGTTTCAATGTCTAAACCATTAGTTACTTGAATCATTGACAATTATGTGGCAAGTGTATTGGCAAACTGACTATGAGACTCGACTAGGTAGGCAAAAGATATTCCATCAAATTCCTTTATTAGCTCTTCCAGAGATTTGGTAACGATGGTTAGAAGTGAGCAGTTCTGAATTCCTTGTAGGTTTTATTTAGAACCTAGAACTTACTTGTCGGGATAAGTTCCTCATTTTTTTTGACTTAGAACCTATTTTGCATACCCTAGAATTTGGAATCTACTACCTACCTGTCGAATAGGTTTATTATTTTTTGAAATCTATAATTTACCCTATATACCTATCATAGATTCTGGGGTTTAACAAGTTCCTATTTTTGTTTTATTTTTAGTTAAACAAAATGAAAGTGAACACAACAACAAAAATGAAAGTTTCTCATTTTTCAATAGAAACAATCCATAAAAGATGAGCACGTAAAATAAAATAAATAATAAAAATTTCAAACATGTAACATAGAATGAAAATCATAGAGTTCAGTCCTAAAAAATTCATGAAAAATTGTTCCACATTTTAACCATCTAAATCCAAAAGAAACAACAAACAGTTAAGCACTTAATAATAGTTTTTAATTAAAATTACTATTAATTTAGCTAAAATAATTATTAGAAGTCGTACCTCATATATTCATTCCACTTCAATTTGTAAACTCTATTTACTAATGATAATCTCCTCCTTAAGACAATCCATATCTAGTAGGAAGAAGATATTAAATAAAATATTACTTATTATATCTAAAAGGAATTACAATATAAAAATATATAAACATCACTGACTCAACTTAAACTTTTTTGCATTCTCCATGCACTCCTCAACATTATTCAGCATATGAACGGCTCTTAACCAATCTTGAGTGCAAATTCAAACTTTCACTACTTTAAGAATCAAACAACTTCAAAAACCATCAACAACTATAGGGTAATTTATCCCAATATGTTAATGAGATAGAATGATATCAATTACAACAAGATACCAATGTTATATGTTTGGTTATAAGAAATGAAACTAGAATAGATATAATGGTCTCGAAAAACTAGTATGATATCTGACTTTTTTGTTGCTCTATGTAGCCATTAACATTTGAAAACCTTTAATGTGAAGTCTTAGTCTAGGTTTAGAAATTTACAATTGACTATTAGTGGAGAATTAGAAGATGACGCTGAAGTAGAACATCATGTGAAACCAGTTTACCCCCAAAGCTGAAATACAAAATTTCAATTATTCAGGATTTGGAAGGGACACCTAGTGTGGTCATAAATAAGATTTACTCATTTTAGAATTCAAGTAGACCGAAAAACATGAATGGCAAGTCTAGCACTTGAACATGACCCATCCATCTCAATATGCCAAATTACTCAATATACTCATTTTGTATATTGAGTGTTCAGTTCACTCGCCACAGCCTCATCAAGAGGCAAGTAATTCATGAAATTGCCACCCTGAGAGGAACACGCTCTCTGCCCTCGTCGGGTTGAGCCCCATTGTTGGCTTCGAAGTTGGTGGGTTTTAGAGGGAGTTTGAGAGTGTGGTGATAAAGCTCAAAGCCTTGGGTTACGCTTGATTGTTCGAATTTCTAATCAAGATAAGATTAGACAAGATATGATACGGAATTTAGGGATTTTATTATATCCAATCTACTATTTGGTGAATAAAATCGGATATATTCACATAATATCACATGCATTTTTTTTTTGTATAAATGGCATATCGGTGTAAATGAACCCTAAAAATTCACAAATGGAGATAGTAATCTCTCACAACACTTCCCTAATTTATTTTACTTTAATTTTTTATTTTATTCCTTTTCTCTTTCTTAAACTATTTTCTTTGTTATCTCTTTTTTCCTCTTCCATCATTCTATTATAAAATTTTATTAAAAAGTAAACTATACTAATATAACTTAAAATACAAAAATGTCTAAAATATATATTAAATATAAATATATATTTATATTTATGTTTTGAATTTATATTAGAAGATAGAATTAAAGTCAAATATATAAATAAAAATAAGATTAAATAAAAAATATTTTTTTTTGTTGTTTTGAATTTCTTATATTAGAATTTGAATACCATTTATATTGAAAATATAATTTAAGTTTTTTTTATTTAATAAGTTAGTTATTTGAGAAAAATAATTTTCCTATTATGGATATTATAAATCATATCCATTTTATTTTACCTCTCCCATAGGATAATTCTATCCAGCCTATATCTCTTTTATATTTGACTTTATCTTATCTTGAGTAGACACCAAATGTATATAAGGTCAATTTGATTCTATCCTAAATTTTATCATGACTACCAAATGCAGCCTTTGAGGTTTCATTTTGTGACGATTTGGTGAAGTACTACTTTTGCAACTTGGCAGGAGGCCTGGTGCTAGTTTCACACATGTTTTTAGCATGCGAGTGTCGATCTGACATGGCTTTTCAAGCATTTATAGGTTCATTAGATATCATTTCAACTTGTCCAATTTCTCTTGGCACTTGTCATCCCATTCCTAGTATGCGTTTTTGTTTAGAAGTTTGAAAGATGGCTTGGTCATTTTAGAGAATTGGGATATGAATCGAGCTATGTAATTTAATTTGCCAACAAGCTCTAGACTTCCCTTGCAGTTGATGGGGGATGCAAGTTACCCATTGCTTTAACCTTGGATGAATTGACGTTAATATCGCTGCTACTAATGATGATGCTAAGTAACTTGCTTGAGGTCGATCCAAACACACACTTTACTGGATTAAGGCAAAGTTTGAATTCATGAAGATAGTCGAAGAGCTTCCTTGAAATGTCTTGAGGTGATCCTTGCCATGTCTGGTTGTTGCAGTAATGTCTTTGGTGGATACTTCATTCTCGTTGTGCAGCATGTCATGGAAGGGCTTATTTGTTAATGTTCATGCTCTTTTGTTTTTCTATTCTTTTGTTCTTCAGAAAAAGAAAAAGAACATAAATCTATTTGGTAATGTCAACTAATTTTTGCATTTTCCGGAATAGAAAAGTGACTAGGAATATATTTGAAATAGGAATAAGAAGTAAAAAAAGTAGCTTCTTATTCCCAAGAACAATTTTTAGAAATAAGTTTGTTTTTCTTTTCTTTTTCTCTTTTCTTATTCCTTATAGCTCGTTGCCCTCACCACCACTGGTCACTGATTGTCGCTACTAAGCACTGTTGTCGCCACCAATGCCAACTGCCGACTGTCACCACCCACTAGCCACCACCGTTGCCAATTGCCAACTAGTGGATGGTAAGGAAGAATAAGAAGAGAAAAAAAAAAAAAATCTTTAAAAATTAAAAGAAATAATACGTTACAAAATTTTTTTATGGATCGTATCAAATGCATTTTTGTTCTTTTTCCTTTCCAAGAATATAAGTTTTGTGTAGTTACTAAGCATGTTTTTTTACTCATAAATTGTTCTGGAGAATAGAAATATAAAAAAGACTATTTCCAAAAAGAGATTATTCTTCGGAATAGAAGTGTTATTAAACGGACAGACAATGTCAATGGCGGTGACGTGGCAAAGGCTTGTGGGGATTGAAGGTGAAGGGGAGAGAATATGGTGGGGGAAAGAGTTAAGGTGTATTGCGGTCAATTTTGTGAAAATTTCTCGAAATGCAATGGCGATTGGGTCTTCTAGGGTATAATTACCCCGAAATATAAGAAAATCCCGATCTACGTCAAACTCCCAGAAAAGACATCATTCATCGATTCATATAATTATCAATGGATTGAAGGAAGAAGTGCCAGGAAACCTACAAAACAATCCGAACAAGGAAACAAAACCAAGGTAGAGTTTCCTTCCAAGTCACCACAGGATCCCTATAATGCGACAAGAAGATGCTTTGAGTGTACCGAAATTACATTAATTAAATATTACCGATTTTTGGCACCATGTCTTTGGCACTGTGCTAGGCTATCAAAGACAACCGTCGATGTCGCCCTAATCATTATCACCCTAATCATCATTATTATCCAATTTACCTTGAATTTGTACTTTTCCAAAACGTCGCGTCCAGCTAGAATATTTCCACAGACGGGGAAATACTACTTGCCTTAAACAAATTCCCAAGTCGTGGCCTCATTATTGATGCTGATTAGGTTCCTTTCGTTTCTATATTTGTTTATAGTATGTGTGCTGTTGAGGGACGTGAGATTTATTTGTGCTTGTCAATTCTGATTTTGGTTTCTTTCTTTTTCACATGAGAATCCACTTACCAACCTGTTTTTTGTATGCACTCATCAGAAAGCTAGTTGAGCTTCCTTAGAAACCTTCCTCAATCGGCATGGGGTGGGATCTTTATTTTATCGCATGCACGCGTGACATTTTTGGTCACAGTGCATGACTCTTACACAATACAAACACCTCATTTAAAGAGTATTTGGCTTGGCCAGCCAATGAACCAAAAGCAATGCAAGAAAATTAATTAAATGCAAAAGAGATACATCAATGGATGAGAAGGGAATGGAGAAAAGAAAGAGAACCATGTACAACTCAAAACCCATGAATTAAGGAAATAATTCTGGAGGAAACAGAAAATACAACGCACGCTATTGATTCTTATGCATCAGCTTGCGCATCTCAATGGCTGTCTTTGGATATCGGACCGGCACGAACAATTCATCATCGATTTGACGACGGTCTTGTTTGCTGAAACTTGCGGCTTGTCCTATGGCGTTGGTGATGTTAACGATCAAAAGAGAAGATAGAGGTTAGATGTCGGCACATCATCAAGGGCGCGTTGTGCTACTAATGCCCTTATGTCCGATGCCGGGGCTCAGACCAGAGTCCCTTATTCCTTCTAAAGGGACAGAGTTTGCTTTCTTGTGCCCTTGGCCGGGGCTCGGCCCCGACCTATCGATCTCTAGAAGTGACACGCCCTCAAATAGTCCTCCATTTTTGCTGTCACTAGATCTCTGGGACTTCATGCCTTTGAACGGTCGACCTTCTATTCCATGCAAAATCGAGATCAATAGTACGAGAAGAAAGAAGGAGGTTATCAGGAAGGGTTGGTTTGTAATTTTCATGGTGGAGAAATCTTCTCGCGAGTGTTGGAGGAGGGTTATGTGCTTTTCTGGGCACACGGGAGACAAAAGCTTTGGATCTGGAACTTGGTGTTGCAAATATATATATGGCGTTTGGAGTGCGAACGGCACTTGGTGCTTTCATATGAGATGATATTTCTTGGGCGTCCCAAGGTAATTTGTGATGTGCACAGTTCAAATTTCAATAATACATTAGAAGTCCTTTTTGTTTTCATATCAGGAGACAAACGTAAGTTCATGCAAAAGCATTTAAGTATGAAACCAATCATGGACCTAAAGGGGTTTGGTAGGGCCACCATCCTTGCCAGTTAGGTGGGCAGCATAACTTTTGATAACGTCACGGCGAGTTAGTATGCTCGAAATTTAGGAGGTAAAATTTTCCTTTTAGAGGGGGACATGAATTCAATGCCTAATGATTCGTTTGTTTGAAGTAAAATTACTTTTTGGAAAGTATTTTCTGACTTTCCTATATTTATATGGAAAACTAATCAATCTACGAAAATTTTGTCATAGATTGAAAACAATAAAGGTACACTTGTTTTACGAAAAACTCAATAACAACGGAAAGTGCTTCCCAAAAAAATATTTTTTAGAAATACAGCTAGTTTTCCTTTATTTAGTGAGATATGATCGAAAACATTTTTTGATATATGAATCTCATTAGAAAATGATTTCAATCTAATGACTTTATCTTAGGAAAAAGAAAATATATTCTTTTTTTTTTTTTTTTTAAATCTAAATTTTAATTATTTTGCATTTTGAATTTTTCCTCATTTTATGTTTTAATTTATTTTTTATAAAAATATAATTTTTAATTATTTTGTATTTTGTATTTTCTATCTTCTTTTTCCTTTTCTTTTCCCCCTTCCCTTCGTTGCAACCAGCTGGCAACGACCATAGGGAGCTCGAGCTTGCCAACCTTTGGCAAGCAGGATCAAACGAGCCAACCTTTGGTTCTTTCAAAGGGAAAATCATTTTCCTAAATTAAAGCTTTGGGAAAAACTTTTCCGTTGACTAAAAAAATATTTTTAGTTGACTCATTTTCTTAAACGAACTAAATATTGGAAAATTAGGAAAATGTTTTTTGTGAAACAAGTGGATCCTAAGTTTATATTGAGGTAAAACAACTTTTTCTTTTGGTAAGAAAGGAATTACCTTTCCTAAGCTACTAAAGAAATGAAATTAACCATTTTTGTTGGAAATAATTTTCATGAGAAATATTTTCTTTTATGATGAAGTTTTAGTGATAGTGCGTTTTTTTTTTTTTTTTTTTTTTTGGGGAGAAACTCCATGATAAGATAAAATACTTTTCCAAAAATCATTTCAAGGGAAAATGGTTAGTTTTACTTTATTTGGTGATACGTCACCAAAAATATTTTCTGGTGTTTGGATCTCGTTTGGAAAATGATTTAGAATTTTTAGGAAGACACATCTCGACCATCAAACAACTCAATGGTTGAGATGTGCTCTATGCTTTCCCTTTCCTTCCCTTTTTTTTTTCTTTGTTTTGTTCCCTCTTCTTCCGTAACCCAACCTAGGCCATAGATATCTGCTACTCACCAGCCGCCATGTCGCCACACGACCATCCCCGCCATAAGTCATCAGCATCCCGCCTCCGTCCGCCTTCGACACTAGCCTCTCATCCGTTGGAATCATTGTTGTGTCCCCCACTCTCTATCTTAGTCACTATGCGTGTGTAGGCTAATTGTTGGTACAAAATTCTTTTGGCTAGGGCAAGGAACGGAGTGAGGAAGATGTCGAATGCAGGTGGAAGATGGAGGTTGATGAGTGGTGTGAGCAGGGGGATTCGCGTCGCGGAGGTGGTGGATGATGGTCTCAACCTCACTATCGCAAGAGAGGGAGCGAGCGACTAGCTGGGGGAGTGTGGGGGCTTGCAAAGTGACGATTCGGCTTTTGGAGGGCTTCAAAGAAGAGGAAGAGAAAGCTTTGTCCATCTTCAAATTAGGGCTAGCAATGGCGGCGGATGCTTGGGGCGGGCGTGGACGATTTGGGCGAGAGCTTTCGGATTTTCTGTAGGCGAAGGGGGATTTTGGATGGAGAAGAGGCGGATTGCTGTGGCGGTGGCGGTGGCGGGGCGTTGATTATTTCAAGGGTGGTTGACGCGGTGGATGAGGAGAAAGAGGCTGGGTCATGGCTTGGTTGGAGTTGCGGTTGCAATTTTCAATTTTTTTGTGCTAACATTTTTCAAATCTGTTTTTGCAAAAAAAAAAAATTAAGAAGTTGCTCAATTTTGGAAAGTGTTTCTGCATTTTTAGATTTAGGAATTCACTTTCCTAATTTTATAAAGAGAAATGATTTGGCGACAATTTTTAATTTACCGTGAAAATAAACACTCTGTTTTGGACCACAAAAAAAAATTAAATAATAAATTTATAAATTGTTATAAAGTCTATTTTTTAAAAAATTTGTGACTTACAACAAGCTGCTATTCTTACAACGGCCCAAAAATTGTTACGCAAAGCAAAGCCCTTTTATATATAAATATATTATTGACAGAAAAGTGTTTCAGTTGACTAATTATTTTCGGCAAACTAAACAGGTGAAAATCTAAAAAAATAATTTCCAGAATTGATGAACCTCATACCATCATTGGCATATCCCATCATTGAGCGACGCCATTCATTGCAAAAATAACCGTGGTGCAAGTCATCAACACTCCAGCATTGATGAACCTCATACCTTTGTGTCAGGCTAAGTGACCTCAAGGTCAATTGAGAGAGAAAGAGACTTTCTCGCCGCGCGAAGCAAGAACACAATGCATGGACTGGTGATAATTGGATCGCTACGTATCTTCAATAGAGATGCAATCTCTTCTTGCAAGTTTTGTTTTTATTACCATCAATTTGATCGTCTACCAACTTCGATTAGTAACAGCTGCCGTCACATCACCCCTGCTAGCCACCGCAACCTCGGCCGTAAGGGAGCAGAGCATCCATGCTCATCACCAGTGCCAATCGAACTTCTCCCATGCTCTTTCTCCCTTGTCTAGTGCACTGGAGATTCCTTTTAAGTTGATGATTTCACGCTTTGCAGGAGAATTTATTCACAACCACAACACACTCTCTAAAGCTCGGTGCTTGCGCGAGGGCTGAGGAACCAAGCGAAGCAATAAGACAATGCATAGACCGAGGAAATCTCTCTCTCGTCTTCAGCGCTCTCGACCAAATCCAGTGTCTTCGCTCCCGGTCAAAGCCTGTCGCTGTTAGTAGTATTATGCCCTAAATTAACTTGTTTATTAAAAAAAAAAAAGGTTAAAGCTTCATGCATGTGCACGAATTCGTGCACATGCACGAAGCGTGATGGTCAGCGGTTGCTGACCATTATGCATGTTGCATTGATGGTCAGCAAACCGCTGACCATCATGCCACGTTCATGCATGAGCAACCGCTCATGCACGATCGTCCACTATGGACGATCAGCAACGGTTGCTGATCGTCCATTGATCAGCAACCGTTGCTGGTCATTTTTTAATATAAAAAGCAATTGAGGATGAGAGAAAAAGGTGTTGTTGGAAAAACAGAGAAAAGGTGGGTGTGCATTTTGTGTTTTAGAGAGAAAATGTTTTGCTGAAAACAGAGAGCAAATTGTGTGCATGTTCTTGTGTTCTTTGAGATGCAAGAAAGAAGAACATTATCTCGTTCGGGCCGTGACTATTATACATCAAGGATACGATGGTTTGTTTCCACGTGATTGCTAGCACGATCGAAGTGGTGAATATCCGAAATTCTCTCTTCCGTTCGACGTTCGTTGTTGGTGTGTCTGAACTAGAGGTCCGACGCTTGTGGGACTCGAACTGTAGAACATCCGAACCGACTTGTTTAAAGCGCGCTTCAAGAGGTAATTCGTTTAACTCCCTTTTTATGTTTAGATTTTTGATTAAAACGCACGAACAACGCCTAAGGAGAATCATGTGTAAAATATATCTTTGTTTCCGTTGCGTTTATTCTGTTGATTTTTCTTATACATGATTCATGAAACCCCAACAGTCGCAACATTGATTGATGAACCTCATTGCCTTCGCCATGGTCACTTAAGGAGGGAGGGAAAGAGAGGAAGAAGAAGAGCAAAATATTTTTGTAGAGTGAAGTTCTATCTCTAAGGATTTTGCATACTTTAGCCAAAATAAGGTGGATATTATTTGACTTGTTTTGAAAATGCTTGCAGTTGCATTCCATCCACATGCAATATATTGTTGCAAAGAACCATACTTTGAGGGGCCTTACCACCAAGTCTTTGCCCCTAGTAGCCCATTGAAATTCATCATTTCATCCTCCCACAAAACAATGATTCCCATGTTGTGCCAAGATACCATGGCATATACTTTTGGTCCAATTACACTGAAAATATAAATGTGTTCTATCTTCCAAATGGGTCATACAGAAATTGCACAGGGGATCGACTAAAGGCATCCTTGTGAAAAGATCTCTCTATTGAGAGGCTACCTCAACAAAAAAGGCCGCCGATAGAATTATGTTTGCTGATACTGCTAGTCCATATTAGATTATGCCGCTCCACAATTGATCCCACTTGTCTGAGTTCATCACAAATCTCTTTACAATAGTACCTAGAGCTAGATATGATTGAAGCTAAAGGAAGTCTCAACTTAAGAAGAACTCACCAGCTCCAGGCCATACTGTCTTTCATGTTGAGTTGTATAATTTGAGTACCTCTACATTTAGTGCTGTGAATCCAATAGGAAAGAGGATGTATAATTTATGAGGTTTCAAAGCATGCGGCCTAACAATATTTTGTTCTATAATTTCATATCGAGCAACTCTAGTCCTCCCTCCCTTTTGGGTAAGCAAACTATTTTTGAAGTGATTTTGTGGCCTAGCAATCTTAGTAAAAATACAAGTTGTTAACATTTCGAGGATGGATCTTACTTGGGAAAACATTACAAGGCGTCAGCCATCCTTAGAAAAACTTGGGCATGACAAATTCTTGTATGCAAGCCATTAAGATTCTCATCACTGTTGTCTAATATCACTCAAATGATACTCCCCTTATTTTAGGTGTGGTTCAGTCTATTCTTGCCCCTTTTTAATCCTGAAAAAATGTCAGGAGTCACACCTTATTTGAGTTATGTTGCTCTGATGATCACTCCCCACCCTTAACTGAGAAAATTTAATTGCATTTTTTCTCAAAAGTTTAGAACTACATTAGTTCAATTAAAATTTTAAAGACTCTATTGGTTCCCATAACTGGTTTAGGACTGAATGTACATTAATTTAATTTTTTTTATCTTAACGTACACCATGAAATGTTGACTGATAAATTAAACTGAATGATTTCAAACTAAAAGCTAAATGCTATTAGTTTCAAAGTTTATGTACACATTGTCTGATAAACAAATTTCCTCAAAAGTTTAAATTTTTAGGAAACCAACATACACCATTTTTTGATTTTATATGTCTATTGCCAATTGATCTAAAATTCAAAGTTGTGAAACAAAAATGTGATTTATTAATTTTAATCGTTCCAGCCCTCCCCTTCATGGCATGCTAAGATTTATGTTAAAAATTAATTGTGAAACTAATTATAAATATGGAGGTGATGCACATAAGGGATTTCAACAGATTATACATAATTCAACCAAACAAAACAAAAAAGATTACAGATAGAATTTCTCCTCCTGACATTATGTAATGGTAGAATGTGCACTTAGCTTTTTCTGAAACACCATGTCACTAAAAAGTGTGGTTTAATATTTCAATATTCCAACATCCACCTCTTGTATAAGCCGTCTTATGGGTGAAATATAACTATGAATATCATCATCG
Source organism: Eucalyptus victrix (assembly GCA_016097545.1). Classification (NCBI taxonomy): domain Eukaryota; kingdom Viridiplantae; phylum Streptophyta; class Magnoliopsida; order Myrtales; family Myrtaceae; genus Eucalyptus; species Eucalyptus victrix. The sequence continues at coordinate 47,132,321 of CM027843.1, forward strand.
ACAAGATAATACTGGAATAGGAAAATAAATCGAATAACATGAGTGAAAATCAAAATCAAACATAATTCACTTACTGAGTAATATTCAAATCGTTGACTCTGCTGTATGATTTTCTCATAACGCAACAAAAATCCGACTTTTCAACTTGAATAATAGCCATAGATGCTCGCAAACCACCTTGTGGACATGCATCGGGTAAAAATTCACTTACAGAGTGATTGAAGTGGTCTTCAGGGTAACTCTAACTAGGAAAAAAGTGGTGATTTTGAGCATGAGGTTTGCTATATTCAGTCAAGCGCTTAACTCCTTAATTGACCCCGGAAGGTTTACATTCGTTCTTTTTTAAAAAGCTCTAATATGTTGGAATACTGGCTAGCAAATGTATATATAATATATTTCCTAGCATATATTGGGCTTTACTGGATTGGGGCAATGCAGAAATGAGTCAAACCTCTTCGAATTTTATTCAGTCTGAAAGCTAAGCTGGTTCCATTGAAAACCGTATTTGCTAGACAAACTTGAAAAAATAGGTGTGGTAATCATGACGTAATAAGCCGTCAGTTCAATTTTCTATTTCGTCTCACTTCGTTTAACTTATCAACTCAACATAAAATAAATGGGGAATACAACAAATCCTCCACCACCATCAATAATCTAATAAATTCTTTATGCTTGTAAATAATCGCGCCACGCCGTTATGTAAGAGGTCATGAAGAGGACCACGAAGTCTTTGCTCACGCTTGCTAATGGCGCCACGTCACCTACGAGGGAACTAAGATTTCCATGCAGATTCTAGACGTATGGTTCACGTTAAAAAATTGTGATTACTTGCAATGTTGATAGATTTAGACACCCAATAAGAAAGTTGATCCCACGTAACCAAAAAATGAAAAGAAAAATGAAAAGAAAAAATCTATGCAGAAACAAGTTTAATGAAGGCCATAAAAGGCCAAAGAAATAGATAAGAAAAGAAGATGGATGTTCAGTCAAGTAAGAAGTTATGCATGCGTATCCAGAAACTTATATTATATAACTAGATAAACATTGGCCGTCTTATCTAGGACTTACGTAAAACTTACGTGGATTTATTCTATTTATGTAAAGCCCCGTCCGTCAGGTCGAATTGCACAACGACAATAGATTATTAAGTACGTCTAAATTCTTCAAAAGTCTATCTCTTCAACGAGATGTATTTGCCCTAATAACTCTTTGTCTTGCTACCCGGAGTTGTCATTTTAGTCTTTATAAATAAGGAATGCGATCTTCTACGTTTAGGATATATAACCATAAAAAGTACCAGAATTGTATGGGACAAAAATGTAATTTCATGACTCATAATATATCTAATCTATATCTCTTTCAAAGTATGAGTTTACAAAATTAAAAAACGTAATGGTACCATTTACTTGGAAATGCCAAAGACCTCACAACAAAGGTTGTTTGAACCGACAAACTTGCCGTCCTATTAAATAAGCAAAAAAACAACATTGAAATCAAGTAATACGCTACCTCAACCATGAATTGACTAAATTATGATTAGTCATTGACAAAATGACTCGCACGCAATATTATTTGTAATGGTGAAGCTCGTACACGAAACTTTAAAATTTTGCTCTGACTAAGGCATTAACTCAAATTGATTTTCACTGAACCCCACGGCACCATAATTTCCTGATCTACCATCTCCATGTAATTTCTTAGCTTATCTACTCTCAAATCGGACCCCGCAGTTCAAAATTCACATAACTTTGAATTTATGCCCTAATCTTGAAAATTACTCTGATTAGATGAACAAAAAAGGCTTGAATCATTACCGAGTGTTGTGAAACCAAGTTAATCTGGCTTGGCGAGTCGCCCTTGGCATGTACGCGATAAAGCATTTCCCTTTTGTTTCCCTTTCCGTTCTCTCTTGTCTTCTTTTTCTCCTCTTTCCCTTTCATGTACGTGCGCTCCTTTTCTTTTTACAAAGACAGTCCACTTTCTTCTCTCTCGCTTTTTTTTTTTTTTTGGGGGACTAGTCAATGTTGACTAAGTCTCAAGCCAACCATTACAGACTGGATGTGGAAAGTGATGCCAAAACTGGAGAATCTAGGAGATGGGAATCAAGAAAGCAATTGAAACTTATAATGGGTTGCAGAGTACTGAGGGAAGCATCAAGAACTATGGAGTGAGGCTGGACAATGATATCATACACATGAAGGCTTCCCAAGACACTTTGGTCAATGAGCTTCTAGGAGTCTATCGCATTCTCACCAAGGTCAATCGTGACAAAGTCCAACTTTCTGGTCCTAGCCAAGTCACATGCCTGTTGAGCACATTCATATCCCTGATGATTCTGATGTAATTAAATCCCTTGGTTTAAATCTAAGAAAAGAAAAAGGAAGCGATGTTTGATGATTGTTCTCTGATGTTCTGTGAATCGTACAAGAATAGGGATCTCGTGCATATTTCGCCATTCAGTAGTGTGTTGTGCTGCTACTGCTCATCCTTTGTAATGGTCCGGTTATGAATAAAGTGGGCTCTTCATTATCTATTTATTTTTAAACGTTTCTTTGTGTTCATGAAAAGGCAGAGAAATAGTGTGGATACTGGAAGAAGTATGGAGTTTTTTTTTTTTTTTTTGGTCGAGGGGAAAAAGCATGGATTTGGTGATATGAAACTTTGCTATGTGTTCTGTCGTGTACTTGCTCTCATATAGCATTTGCTCTGATACGATTTTATATGCTCTTGATTATGCTCTACAAATAAAATTTATTATGCTCTGATCCTTAAAAATTTACTTACTCCGATTCTTATGCACATAGTTCGGGTGAGCACTTTTAATCCGTGCATATTGGAATGAGCATTTTCACATACTTAGATGCATAGGCATTCAATAGGAAAGACGTGGTTTTGCCATAATAAATTGGGTTTTCCGTCCGACGCCCCCGGGGGGGGGGGTGGTTTGGGGTGTGTGTGGGCGAATCTTGGACAATATATAAACCAGTGTTGGAATCCTTTTACGATGAGAAACTTTTATCATCCGATGATTTCTTTGAGTGAATGCAGGAGAAGTATTACATAATAGATCTTTTACGAGTTTGTTAAGTTTTTAGATAAACGTGTGATTTATTACCCCTCATGCTTAGTTTGGTCTTTTTACTTAGTACTAAGTGTGGAAATTTCATTAGATAGGCAAATGAGGCCTAAAAATATTTGAACTCAGAACCTCTATCGATATCAAGTGAGATTTTGATGAGGCCACTGTCAATTATTCTAAAAACTTAAATTGTTAGATGAATGCGCGATTTATTATTTAACTATTTTAACATTTCCCTTTTTGTTTGGTCTAGTCTTTTGTCTAGTACTGAGCGTGAAAATTTAGGGTGCATATGAAAAAATTTATGAAACATAAATCAATTTCTATACATTAGACGAGTTTCTAAGCAAAGAAACGTGTTTGATGACAACTCAAAATTTTTATTCCTAGAACAGAAATTCGTTTGATATCAAAATAAAATTTTTATTTTTAGGGGGGTGGGGGTCGACATCTAGCATCCGGTGGCAGCCCAGTGGCCAGACATTGGCCTAGTGATTGGTGACCAGTGACGGTAGCTGACATCCGACAATTGGTGGCGGCATATGATGGTCGGCGTTTGATAGTCAGTGGCGGGCATTCAGTCTCCCATGGGTAGCGGGTGGGCGGTAGGTAGGGGTGTGCAAAAGAACCAAGACCCGCCCAGACCGCCCGGAACCAGACCGAAACCACCAAGAACCGATGGTTCTTAAGGGAACCGGTCCGGTTCTTGGTTTCAATTTACGAGAACCAATGGGTACCAGTTTGGTTCCCAGTTCTATGGGTGGATCCACCCACCCGCCCATCTAGGACCGGATTGGTTATATTATAATAATATATTAATTTTAATATTAAAAATTCAAAATTAACAAATCTAAAATTTAGGGCTCCTACTCCATCTCGTCTCTCTTAGTTCAAAATCTCCCTAAGCTCTCTCTTCCTCTCCGATTCACCTTTGGATCTACTCATCTCCCTTGGAGTCCTAGTCCGAACTCGGCAAAATAGTGAATTAATTCTCTTTTCCTCCCTCATACTTGAACTCTCTCTCCACATCGTCGCCACCTTTGCATTCATTATCACTATCATCCTCTTCGTTGTTGGGCTCGTCTCACTTCTACCTCCCCTCTTCCTCCTCCCCCTCCTCAAACTTCTACCCATCATCCTCATCTTCGGGGATGGGTGAACTCTAGGTCTAAGAACGGCTCATCATTCCCGTTGTCCTCCTCATTGTTGGTCTTGAGGGAGGAGTGGGAGACGACGGAGGTAGGTGGCCAAGATGGTGGTGGTGGCCGAGACGGAAGTGGAGCAAGGGTCGCAACCGGTTGAAGGCGAAAAGGGGAAGGCGTGGAGATTGGACCGGTTCTATGGATCCACCCGGGAACCGACCGGACCGGCGGTCTGGTTCCCGGGTGGATCCATGCAACTAGCGGGCAATTCCCGGTTCCAATTTTTCGGAACTAGTTCTTAGTAGGCGGTTCCTGGTTCTAGGTCAAGAACCGCCCGAACCATGCACACCCCTAACGATAGGGAGTGACGAGAGTGAACAATGAGAAGAATTTTCATTTCTTACTTTTTTTCTAGAAATTAAAAAAAATAAAAATTTTGGTTTTTTATTTCTATTCCAAATCTAGTTCTAGAATAGAAATTTGTTTCAAAAATAGAAAAATGATATTAGATTACCAACTGCTCCAAACCTATTTAGGAGAACCAAAAAACAAAGAAATAGAGAAATAAAAATTTTGTTATGTGCCCGTGGGGAGGCAAATGGGGCTTGAAAAGATTTGAATTCAAGACCTCCAATTGTGATATTAAGTGAGATTTTGATAGGGTTACTACCAATTATTCTAAAAACTTAAATATCCAAACACATGTTATAGTGTTATCTAAACCTAGAAGTGAAGACATTCACATCTTAATGATATACTGATCTGATGGTTATTGAAAAAGGAAAGAAACACCCATGCACACGACATAATAGTGATATTGTTTGAAGGTAAAAAAATTGCAGAAGATAAATGTGCCAAATTAATGTTGCACAAAAACGTGTCTGAAAGTTTCCAAATATTAATCAAGCTTGTAAAATTCAAATATTTAAGACTCAATGCATGGATATCATTCTGATATTCTACGCACAATAGCACACCCAATTTTGGCGAGGTATTTCGTGATTTATTTGCTTGACTGCTAATCAAAGACGGCCAGATTTACCGCCAGATATAGAAGATTCTATACAGGCGGGTCTGGAGTGATTGGAAGACATTTTGGAAATCTGATTTCTTGGATTAACGGCTACAAGATTAAAAAAAAAAAAAATCAAGATCGATGCAATATAAATTGATTCAAGTTTCATATGTTCAGATTTAGAAATCTATAAGAACGAGAAGCGAAGCTGTGAAAAGAGTTGATGGAATTGCTGCAAGTACGTGAACTTGCTGCAAGTACGTGAACTTGCGGATACACTTAATCTCAAGAGCTTCAAATTTGTGATTTTACTCTAAGAGTCGGGAGCTTTCTTTAAAATTTTCTCTAAAGATATACTCATTTTTGTACATCTGGGTGATTGTGAGATAGACCAACCGTTATCATTGTAAGTGATCGTACAGGCTGCTTGATCTACAAATAGAGAACTGGGATTTCATAAAAAAATTTGACAAAGGGATTTGTAAATGCACTGTGGGATTAGTGGAGGGTGTGGGAACACTTAACACTAATGTGGGGGCATTAATAGAGGAAGTAGTCTTGTAGAAAGTGAACTACCGGAGAATCATCTTCAACACTGAAGAGTGGATGAGGCGTGACCGGGCTGCCGGAGTTGGAAGAATGGAGTAGGTACCAGCAAAACAAAACCGCTGTAATCGACTGTATGTTGAAGTTTGAAAGTCTATAGTTTGTATAAATTTTAAATTTTGCACGTGCACGAAATTTTTTGCAAAATCTTCAACGAATTTAACTCTCTCTTTGTTGCTATAATCGAACCTAAAACATTTGCAATCTGTTAAATTACTTAACATGCACTGGTAATACATATTTTAATGCTTATCAGACCATATTGTTAGAGAGATAAAAGTAAATTCTATATATTTTCCTTGATTGGTCCTAATTGATTGTAATTGATATTTTGCTATTCTAGATAAACATCCTATAAAATCTATAAATAGGCTCATCTACTTTTTATATAAAAATGTACGTGATTTTTTTTTTTTTTACTGAGGATTCGCCTTAGCCCCCTTTCGCTTATGCTAGTCGGGGTCATACAGCCCTCTGGTACTCAGTGGTACTGGCAAACCTCATCAAAGCTGTTTGGACAGCTATACTTTAGGAAAAGCTAGCCCAGCAACTCACCACTAAGGCCTCCCACTTAAATCGCGATAGCAATGTGGGGATTCGAACTCTCGACCACATTGAAGCAGGAGAGAACAAATACGAACGCAACTGCCCACAGGTGGGTGTGATATCATATCCTTCTATTGTCATAATTTTTAACTTTGTATAAGAGGTTTTTTTTTTTTTTTTCCTATCATCACAATTTTTAACTTGATATCAACGCCTTGTTGTTTTATGAGGAAGTGCACAAAAATAACGTCTACTGCATCGACATATGTTTCTTGGGCAAATTATCAAGAAAGTTTTAAATTTATTACACTTGTACTAATGTAGTCCTAAAAATTTAAATTTGACTAATTTAATCATAAATATTTTGATAATTTATCAATTCAATTTTAAACCTTTCAATTATGCCAATTTAATTTTAAACCTTTTGTTGATTAATTTAGTTCTTTCAGTCAATTCTAGCCAAAAACCCTAACATGGTAGTTTAGTTAGGGTTGGTTATCCTATATGACATGACCGGCACTAGCGTAGACAATGTTTTACAATTTTTAATTTTTTTTAGTTTTTTTATTTTTTTTATTTATGTATTCTTTTCTCTTTTTTCCCCGTTTTCTTATAACTCTTGGTAAGCAAGGGCATGGATGTTGCCAACCATGACTCTCACTTGGAGGTGAAGGCTATGCCCTTGCCTTTGGTTGGTGAGGGCATGGAGGTCCTCGCTTATGGCCAGTGACCTTGCTTGCCAAGAGTTGGGGAAGAAAAAGAAAAGAAAAAAGAAAAAAAAGATTTGCATCAATGTTAGCTTTGCCATAAAAGACGACAGGCACTGATTAGACTGCCACATCAGAGTCTTCTAGTTAAAATTGATAAAAATGACTAAATTTGACAAATTATTAAAAGATTTAGGACTAAATTAGCATAATTAAAAGGTTTAGAAACAAATTGGTAAATTGTCAAAAAGTTTAGGATTGAATTGGCATAATTGATAAGTTTAGGACTGAATTGAGGCATGTATAATATGGTTAAAACTTTTTTGGTAATTCCCATGGTCTCTCCACTATGGTTGTCACAACGCATGGGCCACATGGCTCTTGTTTCTCCACGAAGTCTACAATTTCAGTTGCCATTCGAGACTCTTTTGCTGCTTGTTTAGAAAATTACACCACCACTAGACTTGTCGCCCCCTGAAAAGCAAAATCCTGAGATTTCTTTGTAGACAATCAATGGACGTAGCCTCATGTGCTGCTGCCTCTCCGGTCTATTGAGCTCGCTGCATTTCAATGCTAGTCTGACACACTTTGATATTGTTTATAAAAATGAACACCGTCACCAAACTTGCTGCTGCTGGCTGACTGTTTGACTTGTCTCCACTTTCATTCGTTGAACAAAATGCCGATATCTTCATCAAGACATATCCACCTAGGGTTTTCTGAATATTTTCTCTAAATTCAAGTTAACCTATCTTAAATCACCTAGAGTTTGAAGGGATGTTAAAGATATAATTAAGAGATTAAGTATATTTACCTCAATTGGTCTAGATTGATTATAATATATATTTTGTCACTTTAAATAGTTATCTTTTAATGCTTCATGTACTTTTCATTTGATAAAGTACCAAAATAGTCCTAAACCTTTTATATCAGTACCAATTCAGTCCTAAACTTTTTAATTGAACCAATTTAGTCTTAAACTTTTTCATATTTGTACCAATTCAGTCCATCCAGCTAATTTAAGCCGGAAATTGCCAACGTGGCCACCGGCGGTCTTATGTGGCACCACATGGACAAATTTTATAATTTTTTTATAATTTTTCAGATTTTTTAAATTATTATTTTTTTTTTTTTCTCTTTTTTTTTTTCCTTTTTCCTTACCCTTGGCCGATGAGGTCGTGGGCCAATTGACCATCGCCGACCACAAACGAGGCGACAACCCCCGCCCAGATATAGGCGAGGGCCATGGTGGCCTCGCTTGTGGCCGACGAGGGCATCGAGCCCTTGCCTAGATCTAGGTGAGGGCCGCCGCACCCTCGCCCGCCACTAGTGAGGGCTGTCGTGCCCTCGCTGGCCAACAGGCAAGGGTTTCGGCCCTCGCTTGGATCTAGGCGGGGGCCATTGCCCTCACTTGTGGCCAGCGAGGGTGCGGGGCCCCTTGCCTCGACCAGCTTGTGGCCAGTGATGGTTGGCCGGCTGGCAACCTTGTCGGACAAGGGTAAGCAGAAAAAAAAAGGAAAAAAGAAAAAAATTATAAATCTGAAAAAATTATAAAATTTGTACACGTGGCGCCACATAAGACCAATTTCCGACTTAAATTAGCCTGATGGACTGAATTGGTATCAATGTGAAAATGTTTAGGACTAAATTGGTTCAATTAAAAAGTTTATGACTGAATTGGTACTGATACAAAAGGTTTATGACTATTTTGGTACTTTTCCCTAAGATAAACTAAGCTTAACTAATCATGAAGAGGTTGTCGCATGCTAGTTTAGTTGATATCGTGGCACTATTTACTGTCATTTTTAAAAAATTAAAACTAACCATTTTTGAAGTGCAAATGTTTACGTAGCAATGGCAATCCGGGGAGGATAGTCAGTACAATCTATAAGTGAAATTTCACCCCTACTTTAATTGGGAAATTGCATACACAAAATCAAGCCCATAATGGACGGTCCATATCCAAAACCCAACAGATAGTCTTATATTCTCTCGGCTCCACAAAATAGGTACATAAAATAACTTTACCTACATATGTAAGCCATGTTAGTGGTAGGAACAAACACATCATCTGTTACGTTAGAACGGACCATGACCCATTTACTAAACAACCCCGATAAGTGGGAAAAGGCCTGAGCAGAGATCGATTAGGCTATTGGCCATGGCCACTTGAAGGAGGAATTGGATGTTTCAAAGCTGTCTTACCTTCAATGCATCATTTTCGAGACATTATGCCTAAGCATATCAGTCTCACTTGTTGTTCCGTGCGAGTCATCAGCTGATTGCACCATAGGGGAGTACCTTGTGCCACATGGTACCATAGTGCTGGCGAATGCATGGGAGGACCCGACCTCCAAGCCCAAGAGACTTGAGGGTGGTGACTGCGAAAAATGCCAAAAGATAATACTACCGTTTGGGTTAGGACGGAGGGCATGTCCTGGCACGTCCTTGGCTCAACGGGTCATGGGATTAACATTGGGCTTATTGATTCAGTGCTTTGATTGGGAAAGAGTAAGTGAAGAGGAGATTGGCATGACCGAAGGCAAAGCAACCCCCATGCCAGAAGTAGTGCCATTGGAATTAATGTCTAGAGTATGGCCTCTAATGGAGAAACTCGTTCCTAAAGATTAATTTGGTTGAAATTGTTGGAATTAATGTGCTGTTGGATTTTTTTTGCTTTCAAGCTTCACCCAGGGTTTCTTTTTTGGGCGGGGGGTTATCATTGTTGAAGCGCTAGTAGGTAGAATAAGAGTATATCTATTGTTACTTTTAAAAATAATAAGGCACTCTATTCTGAAGGTAGAATTAGGGTATGTGCTGTACTTTAATTTTCCTCTTGCCGATGACAGGCTTTTGAATGTGCCTTCTTTTCGCAATACCCGCACCTCCCCCACCCCAGCAGCCCCCCCGGGCGGCGCCTTTGATCTGGTTCAAGTTAATCTACTTGCATGGTTTTCTACGCATATCACGTGACAAGGTGTGTCTGCCAACCTTCCATTGGAGATTAGATGTGAATAGAGAGATGATAAGTTTTTACACTAGTTACAGATGGATGCCATTAGAGGAATAATAACACAAATATTCCTTAAATATGTGATTCATAAATCTTTAATTCATTTAATGTGATCCTTAAATTATAACCCAATTTGCAATTTTTTTATAAACTTTTAATTTTTTTTAATGTGATCCCTGTACTTTTGATACATTTTCAAATTAATTCATGGACTATAGGGGCTAGATTGAATATGTATCATAAGTTCATGTATCACGTTGAACAAACTAAATGTTTATGGACAATATTGCACATTTGGTAAAAGTTCAAGGATCATATTGAATAAATCAAAATTTTAGAGATCCCATTACATATCGAGCCATAATTCATGAGTTATTTGTGTCATTTTCCACTATTAAATAAAGAATATCAATACGTTCTATGGTCCAATTGATAAGGAAATGATATGGCCATTGGCCAAGGAGAAAGAGAGCATTTCAAACATTTGGACCTTGGGCCCAATAAGCCCAGAAAACGCAGTCGGAATTGGAGAGAGATGCCATCTGCGTCAGCCCAGAGAACTAGGAAGGGCCCAGGTGTCGGTCAGGGGCCTCGGACAATTATAAATAGTAAGGGGTAGGCCAACCCAGCTAAGAATGTTCTCTCTTTCTCTCTTTCCTGCCTCCCCGGATGTTCCTCTCTTCTTGTCTTTCCTCGTCTTTTATGTTTCCTAATTCTTTACTCAGTTAAGCATCAGAAGGTTCTCACGAGAAAAACCCATGAGAGCTGCTTTGCTTTAACTATGCACATCACTAACTCGATCCGAGGCTTTGGATCAGTCTAGTCTCATTAGAGGTACACAAGAGAGAGTTGCCCAGAGACGAGAGGTTTCATGAGAGAGATAGTTAGCGAAGAGTTAGAATTTGTCCTTTTTTATTTGTCATACCAGACTCCTTCCGTCTACTGAGACCTAGATTATAGAGACTATACTTACAGAACCTATCGCCATGAGCCCCTAAGAACGAATTGAATCAGTAACTTCCCCTGGAGAGCTAACTTGCAAGAAGCAAGAAGATTCCCAGCTAATCAGTGAGTAGTGGTCAAAGAGAGCGCGGAGTGGGCAATAGGAAAAGTTTCACCTTATTCAAGAATCATTCTCCTAGTCAATTCGTTAGCTAATTCATCCTAGCCTTGAGCTTGCTTCTATTATGATAGAGATAGTGACTTTGAAAGAGCGACTTCTTGAATCAATTACTGCGAATTCAATCATTCAATTGCAGCGGTTAAGTATCATAGATGATGAAAAACACTCAAACATAAAAAGCCTGTTGACAAAGCAAATCCTAAATAATTTGAGAGATGAGCTACCCAATTAAATTGATCTGTTAATTAGCCAAGAAATCAGTGGTTAAGATGGCATGGTGTGGCCATTTTGAAGCTTTGTGTTGTTGCTTAATTTGACTTCGATTGAACTCTTTTCTTGTTTTGGTGCACAGCGCGATATCAAACGAAATTAATTTTTTTTTGGTCGGATTATGAAATTGATTTAGCGGGTAAATTATGGAACTGAAAAACCAAATTCATTGAAGAGCAATAGTTGTTGTTGGAGAGATTTTCCACTTTCATCAAAGTTGTCACTATTTTTCAGATCTAGGGATGGCTCTGCCCCTCGATACAAAGTCAGCAACAGTCGATAGCAAGTGTGATGCCAGGCTTCCCAAAACTCTTGCTATTTCTTTGTTGTGGCGAATGTGTAGGCTATGCCGAGCGATGGATGATCCGTGGGATTGCATTTTGGACTTTTAGGGAGGGCTTTTTCTCATTGTCTAGTGTCCGTTTTCTAGTATTGACATTAAAGCATCCAATTGGAGTATTCAAAATTTTCTCCAAATACAAATTCTTGACAGCAACAGCCGTTAATATTAGCCTCAGAGTAGTCAATTTTACAACATGAGAGAAAATCTCTATGTAGTCAATTCCTTTCATTTGCTAAAACTATTTTACTACTAACCTTGCTTTGTACCTCTTGCTACAATCAAGACTCAATACAGCCACTTGTTTTGTAATGCATTTTTCCCATCTGATAATTGAGTTAACACCTAAGTTTCATTCTTCTTGAGTGAATCAAACTCATCTTGCATTGCTAACCCCCACTTAATAGAATTTTAACTTGCATTGCTTCCAAAATTTTTTTCTAATTCGCCAACATTAGCCAAAAGCAAATAATGCAATGATAGAGTTTGTACAGGTTTAGGTGTTCTACTATATCTTCTCAAAGTGAGTTCAAGTGAACGTGATTCTTGTTCTAGGTTTTTGAATAGTCAACCAGAACATTCTTAGAAACCTCCTCCAATTCAATCTCTCTATTCTCCACCATTTATTTCTTCACACTAAATTCTACCACAGATTTGTCCTTATACAACATGTTTTCATTGAATATGATACCATCAGTTCTTATTATTTTTCTATTTTGTTCATCCTAGATATGCTCGACCACCATGGTATCTCGAGAATGCTTGCTTGATTTTTTGAGAACCGTCCTTTTCTTTTGCACCATCAAGCTTCAAAGAGAACATTCAAATATTAGAGGTTCATTTTTAAATCAATCTAGAGGGACAATTTTGTCATGTCAATTGAAAATTATCCATGTTGAACATGAGTTTTATTTATAAAAAATTCATGTCAGAATCAAAGTTTAATTTTAAAAGTCACGTAAAATAATTCGTCAGAATAAACACTCAAGTATTTGATTTTTCATCAAAGTAGCACTCAAGTTATATATAAAAAAAAAATGTCCATTTTAAATTTTGACACGTGATATCTTTTTGTCTTTAGGGTCTGGACACCCCCATTAAACAGAGGATTGGACCTGGCATCGCGTCGATGAGTTTTGACTAGTTTTCTCATAAATAAATAAATAGGTAACTAAATAAATAAAAGAACGGTTGAGTGCACGCCAAGACTATGAGTTTCTCACAGGTTCTAGGTGATCTTCAGGCTCCCTTTTTTCTTTTGTTTGACTTTTTCTCATCAAGCTTTATCCGGGACAGGTTGATCCGGCGAAAGGTCAAAAAAAAAACTCAATGCAAATCTGATACAGACGCGGCCAGATATACTTCCCCATATTAATATGTTCATATACATTCGCAAATGACCGTCATCCACCAATAATTCTCTCACAGACCGAAAGAAGAGAAAAATGGCAGACGCCACTCTCTATGCGATCATCGTCTCTTTGCTCTCTCTGATCATTCTCTACTCCTTCCTAACAAGAAAACCCAAGAACCTCCCGCCGGGCCCTCCTCCTCTCCCCATCATCGGCCACCTCCATCTCTTGAAATTCCCATTTCATACGACCCTCTGCAACCTCTCCGACAAGTATGGCCCGATCATATCCCTCTGGTTCGGCGTCCGCCACTGTGTAGTCGTGTCGTCCCTGCCGCTGGCCGAGGAGTGCTTCACCAAGAACGATATCGTGCTCGCCAACCGCCCCAGGCTGTTCATCAGCAAGCACCTCGCCTATGACAATAGCACGCTCATCCTCCTGCCCTATGGGGCCGAATGGCGCAACCTCCGCAAAATTGCCACCATCGAAGTCCTCTCCACGCATCGCCTCAACGTCCTCTCGCGCATCCGGAGGGAGAGGCCGAACGGCTGATTCTCCGGTTGGCTAGGAACGGGTCAGGGGACTTCCACCTGGTCGAGCTGAAGACCCTCTTCACGGAACTGACGTTCAATGTCATCATGAGGATGATCTCGGGGAAGCGGTACTACGGGGAAGGCGTGAGTGTCGACGAAGCTGAGGCGAGGGAGGCCAGGGAGCTGATCAAGCAGATTCATTTGAGTGGCAGCACGAGCTATTTGGGCGATTTCTTGCCCATATTGAAGTGGATCGATCCCAGAGGGATTAAGAAGACGGTGGCGGAACTAGGGAAGAGGGTCGATACGTTCGTACAGGGTTTAGTCGACGAGCACAGGAGAAGGAAGGGTGATCCGGAGTTGGCGGACAGTATGATCAGCCATCTTTTGCGTCTGCAAGAATCTGAGCCGGAGAATTACTCGGACTTGATGATCAAAGGCCTCGTCAATGTAAGTCTTGCTTTATTGGCTCTCTTCTATTCTTGCTGCCCGGAATTTGCTACTGTAATTTGGAACATTAGAATGGACCTAGACCACAAGCAGTACCACTAGTTAAAAAGAAAAAATTCAGAAAATAAAACTATCAAAGGTACATATTTTATCCTGGGAGATTATTAGATAAACTAAGCTTAACTGATCATGAAGAGCTCGTCGCGTGCTAGTTTAGTTGATATCGTGGCACTATTTACTTTAAAAAAATAATTAAAATAAACTATTTTTGAAGTGTAGATGTTTACATAGCAATAGCATTTAGGGAGGATAGTCGATAACATCTGTCAGTGAAATTTCACTCCCCACTTTAATTGGGAAAAGAAAAACTCGCATAACCAAAGTGACTTGAATACTTCCATCCATTGGGGAATTTGAGTGCGTTGGGCTGCCTTTAGGTCAGGCCCAGAATGGACTGTCCATATCCAAAACCCAGCAGATAGTCTAGTGTGAATATTTCTGTTTCCCGAAAATAATTTCTTTTCAGAATTTTATTGTTGTTATGTAGAATAATTTCCGAGTATTTTAAGGTGTTTGGTAACTATAAAAAATTTCTGTTCTAGAAAAGAAATACGTTTGGTATAACTCAAAATATTTTTGTAATTTAAAATTTCTTTTAATAAATTAATAATTTTATTACTTTTTTCTTTTTCTTCTCCTTCCTCTTAACTAATCGCCAACCTTGGTGACCGGCTAAATGAGGGTCAGTGAGGTCCACCCGAGCCTCATCATGGCTTGATGAGGCTTGGCCTTGCCCTTGCTAGGTGAGGCGATGTTGCCCAAATCTAGTGAGGTTGAGTCTCGCCTGCCCACCGGCGGTCACTAGCGAGGCTCGCGTCGCTAGATCTAGGCGAGATCGAGCCTTGCCAATGGTCGGTAAGCTTGAGATGACCTTGTCTAGCCAATTGTTGGCCATCGCTAAGGCAAGCGACTAGCTAAGAAGAAGAGAGGAAAAGAAAAAGAAAGAAAAGAAAAGGAAAAAAAAAAAAAAAACTTGTTTTTTGAATTGTTTCTAGAAGTAAGAAGTAATTTTTTTTTTAAAAATTTCTTGTATATGTTCTAAATCTATTCGAGAACAAATTTGTTCTCGGGAGTAAAAAATTTACCAAACTCGTTTTTGTTTTTTTTTTTTTTTGTTTTTTTTTTATTTCTACTCTTGATAACAAAAAAATAAAAATACCTGTTTTCGAGCAGTGTTACCAAACGTGCGCTAACTTTATATACATATTTAGGTCATGTTAGTGGCAGGAACAGACACGTCATCTGTTACGTTAGAATGGGCCATGGCCAATTTATTGAACAACCTAGACAAGATGGAGAAGGCCCGAGCAGAGATCGACTCGGTTATCGGCCATGATCGCTTGATGGAAGAGTCGGATGTTTCAAAGCTACCTTACCTTCAATGCATCATCTCCGAGACATTACGCCTAAACACAACGGTCCCACTTCTCGTCCCGCACGAGTCATCGGCTGATTGCACCATTGGGGGATACCTTGTGCCGCGTGGTACCATAGTGTTCGTGAATGCATGGGCCATTCACAGAGATCCAAAGCTATGGGAGGACCCTACGACCTTCAGGCCAGAGAGATTTGAGGGTAGTGATGGCGAAAAATGTCAAAAGCTAATACTACCATTCGGGTTAGGACGAAGGGCGTGTCCTGGCACATCCTTGGCTCAACGGGTCATGGGGTTAACATTGGGCTTATTAATTCAATGCTTTGATTGGGAAAGAGTAAGTGAAGAGGAGATTGACATGACCGAAGGCAAAGGAACTACCATGCCAAAATTAGTGCCGTTGGAAGCAATGTGTAGAGTACGGCCTCTATTGGAGAATCTCATTCCTAAAGATTAAGGGTTTGTTTGATTCATCTTTGTAATGGGTGTTGGGTGTAATTCAAATGCTAAAAGTCAAAGCTATTTAGGGAAATGTAAATTGTGTTTAGTTAATATCTCTTTGCAAATGGACTTTGAGTTGAAAGTATATTTGGCAAAAAAGCTTTTGTAATGGGTTTTGAATATATATATTGAAAAATGACCAAACCCTTTGCCAAATATAGCAAGGACTATAACCGCCAGCAAGTCAAATATAGTGTCGGCGATCGTTGGTCAAGGTCGCATGACGATAGGCGACCTTCAGTGAGGGTCGCACGACCCAACTGAGGGTCATTGGCCCCTCGTGACACCTAGGCGAGGGTAGCTTGAGGTAGTGAGACCCAGGTGGCTGTCACTCCGTAGCCCTTCCCCGGTTCGGCAAAGGGACTAGCGAAGGCTTTGGTCATTTTTTAATTAAAAAAAAAAAAACTAATGAAGGGTGAAATTGAAAATTTTTAAAAATTGGTTAGGGTAGTTTTGAAGGAAAAAAATGAGTTTCAACTTAAATGTTGAAAATCCAAAGTTAATTCCTATTAATTAGGTCGAAATGGTTGAGATGCTGTCATGTTCATTGTTCTACAGTTTTCATCTAGGATTTTTTTCGTTTTCAAACGGGGACGACCTGGGGCCTTTTTTTTTTTTTTTTTGTGGGGGGGGGGGGTGGGGAGGCGTGCTTGAACGAATTGTTGAAGCCATAGTAGCGTTACTTTTTAAAATAATAAGGTACTCGATTCTGAAGGTAGAATAAGAGGACATCCATTGTTACTTTTTAAAATAGTAAGGCACTTGATTATGAATGTAGAATTATAGTATATCTTGTACTTCAATTTTCCTCTTGCTGATGGCAGGGTTTTGAATCTGCCTTCTTTTCGCAATATCGTTCCTTTTTTTTATTTTCCCCCGCCTTTGATATGGTTCAAGTTACTCTACTTGCATGGCTTTCTACCCTTATCATGTGAAACAGCTGTGTTGGAAGAAATTAGATGTGAATAGAGAGATAATTGGTTGCTACACTAGTTACGGATCGATGCTATTAAAGGGACAATGATACAAATATCTTGAATATGTGGTTCATAAATTTTTATTTTTTCAATGTGATTCTCAAACTATAACTCAATATGTTATGAACTTTTAATTTATTCAATATGATCCCTACACTTTTGATATATATTCAAGTTAATCCATGAATTATATGAAAATGTTCAATAAGTGATTAGATTAAACATGTATCACAAGTTCATGGATCATGTGGAATAAACTAAACATTCATGGACAACATTGCACGTTAGGTAAAAGTTTATGGATCATAATGAACAAATCAAAAGTTCGGAGATCATCCATAATTCATGGGTATTTGTATAATTTTCTCGCTATTAAATAAAGGATATCTATATATTCTACGGCCCAGTTGATGAGTCAAAAAATCGTATCCATTGGCTGGGAAGATGATGCGGCCGAGGAGAAAGAAAGCATTTTAAACATTTGGACCTGGGGCCCAATAGGCCCAGCAAATGCAGGCGTAATTGGAGAGGGATGCCATCGACCATTGCGAAGGGTAGGGACGAATTATTATATTTCTTATTAACGGTTGGAAATGAATGTGGGGGTTAGGCCGCCGTCTTCGTCGGCCCAGAGAGAGCCGGGCACGGCACACGTGTCGGTCATGGGCCTCGGACAATTATACATAGTAAAGGTAGGCCACAGGTAAGAGTCTTCTCTCTTTATTTTATCATTCTTGCCTCTTTGGATGTTCCTCTCTTCTTGTCTTCTCTCGTCTTTCATGTTTCCTAATTTTTTACTTCCTTAAGCATCAGAATGAAACCCAAGACAGCTCGTTTACTTTAACTATGCATGTCACTTGCTCGATCCGAGGCTTTGGGTTGGTCTAGTCTCATTAAAGGTACATAAGAGAGTTGCCTGGGATGAGAGGTTTCATGAGAGAGAAGTCGGCCAAGAGTTAGAATTTGTCCTTTTTCATTTTTCATTTTTGTTGGAAAATGAGTATCATTGATGATGAAAAATACGCAAACATTAAAGCCCATAAAAAAGGGTATCAAGATGAAGCGTATCCTGAATAACTTGAGGAATGAACTACCCAGTTATATTGATATGTTGATTGGCCAAGAAATCAATGGTTAAGATGGCATGACATGGACATTTGGAAGTTTTATGTTTTGCTTGATTTGACTCTAATTGAATTCTTATCTTGTTTTGGTGCACAGCATGTTATCGAACTAAATTGATTTAGCAAGTAAATTAAGGAACTGAAAAACCAACTTCATGGAAGAGCAATAGTTGTCGTTGAAGAGATTTTCCACTTTTAGAGACAGTCATATTCGTCACTGTTTTGTAGATCTAGGGATGACTCTAGCCCTCGATACAACGTTAATAATGAGTGAATGGTCCCTAATATCAAAACGGTAGTCAATAGTAAGTGTGATGTCAGGCTTCACAAAACCCTCGCCGTTTCTTTTTTTGTGGCAAATGTATAGACTACATTGAGTGATGAATAATTTGTGGGACTTCATTTTTGTAACGATTCGGGCCCCACTGTATAATATTGTCGACTTTGAACACTGAGTTTCATGGCTTTAAAACATGTTATACAGATTAAAGGGACCCAAGCCTTTATAAACTAGCCCATGACTCCCCCTAAGTGATATGGAATGTGAGACATGTCCTTAACCTCACCCGCGTACTGCCATGCCCCGGGTCTGGGTCATCACAATTTTGGACTTTTAGGGAGGCTCTTCTCAATGTTTGGTGTTCGTTTTTTAGTATCGACAGTAAAGCATCCAATAGGAGTATTCAAGTTTCTCTCCATAAGTTTCCTGGGTGAGTTCTCTACAAGAGATTTTGCAAATACATGTTATGGGCTTGCTTCGGTGGAATCTAAGGTTTGAAATATTTGAGAAATTGTGAGATTGGTGCTTGTAATCCTACGGATCATGGCGAAACTTTCGCAACTGCTTTCTTTGTGAACGTATGCACCGATTTAGATTGAAGCAAAAAAGTCTTGGCATGCCTTTGATTTTTTTGTTAGTTCTCTCTAAAATTGTCTCAATTGTCATCGTCAGTCTATTACAAGATCTGTTGAAAGTCTCACTCTGTAAAACCATCCGTAATAAGTTGTTTGCACAAAGAATCAAAATTGTGGCCAAGTTTTTTGGACGCAATATTATGTTTAATATAACATAGAGAAAGGTCAAAGGTCAGAACATTAGGTTTGGTGAACTTTGTACGTTTGACCTGAGACCCTATTGCACGTGATTTCCTTGAAATGTCGGATTTGCAAGTTGGTACACGCCACACATGATCTATCTAACGCGGGGCCGACATAGAATTGCGCAACCTCAGGACGATTTGTGGGTCACGAGAACAGATTTTGCCTCCTAATCAATGCACGCTCCAAAATCTTTGTTCCACAGAATTCCACAAAGTATTTCATACAATCCTGGATGTCACATGTCAAGATGTCTGCAAGATATCACTTTGTTTATGCCAGTCTCTTTAAATTTCCAAATCCGATGAGATAGCCATTTTGTGCTTATTTAGGAAAGTAATATTAGGAAAATGAGAAGGTGTTTTGAGTTGACATGATCTAGTGTTGATTGAAATACTTTCTTCATCCAAAGAAGCCCTAGTGCACCATTTTTAGTGCATTTTAAGGGCCTAAACCATTTAGACCGCTAGTATTATCAAACTGGCTATTACTTTTCACCATTCCAAATATGAGGAAACTTCTTCGAGTCGTATTTTTAATCAGTGGGTTACAATTTGTGAACATTATACATTTAATCGAATATAAATTATATAATGTCCATGTTTGCAACCTACCAAATATAGGAACTGAGGCTGTTATTTGGAAGATTGTTGGTTTGATTACTCTATGTTGCATTCGATGTTATTTTGATAAATACGTCGGATTGTTGTTGGTCTGTTATTTTCTTTAATGTTGCTCAGATTTTGAAATTTCCCACTACTTCAGACAGTAATATTTCCTAAATTGAAGCTTGAAGAGGGGAAGTGGCATTTTGATCAATCAACTAAACGACTTTTCAGGAAAAAAAAAATTCTGAGTATGAAATTCAAGCTTCGCTCAGATTGAACCTGCTCGTGCACATTTATCCAGACCAAAAGTTTTACTCTCCTATTATTTTCAGGCCAGGGTTATGTTTTAACAGGAGCAAGGCTAACTCGGACTGTTTGCACCACCAAAATATAGTATATCAACCAAGATTGACCTATAATTCGAATCGATGGATACATTTTGATTCAATTTTATCGGTCTTTAGAGATCCATTCTTTTAATAACACTTGATACGATGTGGAGTTAGTATATGACATCGTCATTATCTTGATTTCCTAGGAGATATTAATCAGACATGACGAGGAAAGCTAGCTGCCACAGAAATTGATCTATGTTCTGTTAACAAGTAAATAGGTCAACTCATCACTGTTAAGGTGAACTTGTAATTGGCTTGTGAAATAGAGCGATAAATCAAGCAACTAATAAGGAAATGGATGGCCAATGCAATTAGTTGGCTCGTAACTCCGTGAAGTTTTTGAAAAACGATGATTCAACTAGATATATTAACACACTTGAGTTTGGGTTTGAACTCTCTCTTTATTATCTCCTTGGGACGTGAATTACAAGCGAGCATCTCAACAAGTGGTATTATATTTGATGGATTTCTTAGTGGAGATATATCCAGCTTGATATTTTAATGGGCTCATATTCGGGCTCCCTCTCCACGATATTTCTTAGATAAAGAATGTCAGACTTTTGTTGCTTTCCCACAATTTTTACGGAACAACATGGGCTCAGAAACCATGTTAGAAAAGTGTGCAAATTTTTAATTGAATTCAACTGAATCTATATGTATCAATTTATATGGAACACATTTTAGATTAATATACTACTTGCCCATTATAATCAAATTACTACCGCTCGTAGAAATCCTAAAGATAATATCAAGACTTAAAATAGCTGGCTTGTCCACTTGATTTAATTCTAAATGAAGTTCTCCTATTACTATTATATGAAATATATTTTAAAATATACATAAATGTCACTATTGTAATGTTTGTAATGACCCAAAGATTAAAAGGCATTAAAAAGTTAACTTATTTTCAATTGGTTTAAGAAATGGACTAAAATGTAAAGATATTCTCAAATCTAGGAACAACGTAATCATGAAAACTTGTAAATAGCATTGAAG
Organism: Eucalyptus victrix; assembly: GCA_016097545.1. Lineage (NCBI taxonomy): Eukaryota > Viridiplantae > Streptophyta > Magnoliopsida > Myrtales > Myrtaceae > Eucalyptus > Eucalyptus victrix. The sequence goes on from CM027843.1 coordinate 47,153,631, forward strand.
GACTGATTTAAGCCCCGCTTCAGAAAATGGATGGATTAGATTGAAAAAGTTAAAATTTTATGGACTAGAATGTACGAATCTCAATGGTTTAGAGAATTATGGTGATTGTATCACTTTTTCTTTTTTCGATTGGCCATTCAACTATGGGTACGGTTACCCAGAAGAATGTCACTTCAATTAGGTTCCAAAGCGATAAAAATTGACATGTTAGTTCGATTGACTGAATTGAACTTCCCTTGCTTCCGCAGAAAAAGAATATTCCCACATACTGAAAATAAAAGCTGAGAGAACCGAGTCCAACCAAATAAAAAAATGGCTTTGTGAACCCTTTTCATCGCGTCCAATTCTGATCTAACTTTAAATCACATTCACTGACTTGTATCCCCCTTGTCCCTGAAAAAATCGTAAAAAATTAGGGAATGGACTTAATATCGGACGCTGAATTCGCATCTCAAACTCCAACCTCCCATGAGAGACCCTACAACCCAAGATTGACACCTGCAGTATCTTCGTTCCCACTTATGGTGGTCGATTCTTCTTCCTCAATTTCCCAAACCAGGAATTATGATAAGAGATTTTTCTTGTAAGTGGGTATTTGAAGAGGGAAAATTGGGAATCGAGTTGAGGAATGGAGTAGATTGCTCAATGAAGGAAAATTGCTAGAGAATTTGCGGAACGCAATGCGCTTGTACGAAAAGAGACGCTATAAAAGAAAAAAAAAAAAACCAAGAAACAAGGCACAAGAATAAGCTCAAGTGAGAAGATGCTTTTGCCACTTTACATTGAGAGAGTGTGAAGGAATTCCTTTCAAGCTTATGATTCGCATTATTATTGATACATTGCGGCAAGATAGGAAAGTATTATTAACATATGTTTAAGCAGACCAAAAAAAGCGGTTTCACCTAGTTTGAAGCAATCAACCAATTGATTTACTTACATCATAACATGAGCTCAAAGTGGTGAGCATGTTCATCTCTCTAACTTAAGAACCGACTTCAAATTTGCACACTTGCATGTTCTCCAAAGGAAAATTCTAATAGCTAGAATTTGCGTGTTTCAATGGTTATATGCCAAAATTGTAGTAATGGTCTAAGATGAGTTGAAAAATAAAGAATCAATATCATGAAAAACCTTAAACTGGTATAATCATAGCAAATTCACCCCAATTTTTTTTTACCATAAAAAATCGCTAAACTGGTATACCTGTGACAAATTCACATTCTATTAGTTTTCGTTAAATTTTATCAACAAATTGCCAAGTTGGATGGCATATAATAATTTGAGATATATTAATTTGGGGTTTTACTTCGTTTGTCATATGTATATCGGTTTTATAATTTTTCATGGTATCAATCTAATTTAGTGGAGGGTTTCACAAAAAAAAAATCTAATTTAGCGGAGGGCATATTTATCACATATATATTAATTTAGAATTTTCTGTAATATTAACCCAAAAAAAAGTATAAAAAATTTCTCGAAGTGTCAAAGCATTCCATTATTAGTAGGAAATAATTTGGTCCGAACGACATAACATAAGAGCATAATAGAAAAGATAAAGGGGGAGGAGAATCGCCGACTAATTTAATGTAATGGTCCAAAAAATTGGGAATCCCCCATAATGCCGCGTACAAAATCAAAGCACCTTCCTTTCCCCCATCCTCGGCGCCAACCAACCACCGCAAAAGAATTCTCAAAATGCTCCCTGCCTCGGTCAAACTAAGGACTAAGGAGGGCCCCAACTTCCGAAAAGTTCTCGCATCTCCACCGTCCTCTCTCCTCCACCGTCCACGCAGAACCATTGCCCACCAGCCTCTTCAGCCTTTTCACATCGCGCTCGCCGCTCCTATATATGCAGTGGGCCTGTTTACATCTTCCCTTGGAGATCGCAGATGCCAAAAGCAAAGCATTCTAGCGCCCTTGAAGAGCCACCGCTCGTGCTCGAGTCCTCGGCGGAGATGGGTTCCGCCGTTAGGGCCAGGAGAAGATCCAGAACGGCCGGCTGTTCGATCATGGCGGTGCTCTTCATGACGCTGCTCCTTGGAAGGTTCGGCGCCGCCCGTGGCAGAGTGCTTTTGCCGGGCACGACCAAGCAGGAAGTCGCCGGTTTCGACGGGCGAGGAGTCGAGTCTGCGAGGGTTGGTGCTTCCGGTACTGGTGGTCGGCACGCGAGGAGCCGGGCTTCGCCGGGGGGTCGGGCGTTCACGATGGCCTCCGGACCGAGCAGGAAAGGCACTGGCCATTGACGACTCGGCTTCATGCCCTCGTGTTTTCCCATATTAAGTTCTGTCGCTGATGATTTTCGAGTAGTGTTTCCGGTGGAATTTGTACATGGTCTTCGTGAATACTTTATGCGTGTTAATGTGAATAGAACCGAGAGATTCTTTGATTATATCGGTCGAATGTAGCTGGTTCGTGCTTGTACATGTTCGAGCCTAGCTTAAATTTCAGTCAAGAATACTTTTAAAGTACGATCTTTTCGGGATGCGATCCAACGCGTTCCATTGAAAGGCACAAGGATTCGTAAAGGGCTCATGACACACCTATTACTTTTACCAATTTTGCAGCCATGTACCTAAACCTTTTCTTTTTCCAATCAAGTACCTCAAATTTTTTAATTACGCTCGTAGCAAGAGCTCCGTTAAATTCATGGATGAATCATTAAAATATCTCACATCATTTATTTGTGAGTTACATAGGCTTTTTATATGCACACGATCTCTACACTAATAAGATATTAGACCCAAATTGTCCGCATTATTTATATACTTTATGATTTCTTTTGACCTACTTTAAGCCTCACCTATTTGCTTTTTTTTTTTTTTTTTTTTTTTCAGTTGGATTCATACTAAGAGTATCGTTAAATTCATGGATTGACTGTTGAAATATCCCACTTTATTTGTATACAGAATTTGTATGCTCTTTATATGCATGCATTTTGCTTGCTCCAACCATGGTATTGAAGCCAGATTCTCCATACTCTATATATACCTATGGTTTCAGTTGACTTATTGGCTTAAGTTTTTTCTTATGCTTCATCTATTAGCATCAATTTTTAGGCTGGATTTTCTAGCATGGACAATGTTAATCATTAACGCCGGCATTTGATATATTCCTTTAGGATGAAGGAATATTAGCGTAGAAATTTTTGAGGATGTACCTATCAAAATTTAGGCAGTCGTATGTCATTTGAAAGGTTAGGAAGGGAGAGAAAGCAGCGAGTTGAAGCCGTGATGGCGGCATGGTGGGTGGCGGAGACGGCATCGAATGCTCTGGGCTGGAGCGATAAGTCCAAGCTTGACCTGAGGTGACAATGTCTTTTCTTTGTGGCCCCAAAACTAAGAAGGAAAAGGAAGACCGGGAGGAGAAGAATAGTGGGAAATGATAAGATTTTAGTTCGTTTTAAAGCTGACTTGTCAATTCGAACAAAAGAGAGAGTTAAATCGTCAATCCTAGTCAGCAATAGCACTAATTTTGCTAAGTAAACCACCTTAGCCTAATTTTTTTGATACCGAGAATTTGCCTTGGCACACCTTACGGGTGCTCACGGCTCCCGTTGGACACTAGCCAGTGAAGCGTAGCGATTATATCTTGAGAGGGACTAACACGGGACCCTATTACCCATGGCCCCCCACTTAAATCGTAATCAACTAGTTGGGAAATCAAAGCCAAGACCTCAAGGTCGACTATGCCCTAACCAACTAAGCTACCTACGGGTAGGTAGGAAAAGTTGATACATTTAATCGAGAAAAGAAGAAGATGAAGATTTATGTGCTTAGTTGCAAACAGGCAAAAATCATGTATTTGTGATATCATTACCTCGCAAATTGTAATATGAAATGCGATTTTTAACTTTGAGAACAGAAATGTAAAATACTCAACTTGCAGAAACATATAAGAAAAAGTTTGTGTGGTCAAACTTAGGAGGGCCCCAAACTTCCAAAAAGTTCTCCCATCTCCACCGTCCTCTCTCCTCCACCATCCACGCAGACCCATGCCCACCAGCCTTTTCACATCGCGCTCGCCGCTCCTATATATGCAGAGGGCCTGTTTACTTCTTCCCTTGGAGATCACAGATGCCAAAAGCAAAGCATTCTAGCGCCCTTGAAGAGCCACCGCTCGTGCTCGAGTCCTCGGCGGAGATGGGTTCCGCCGTTAGGGCCAGGAGAAGATCCAGAACGGCCGGCTGTTCGATCATGGCGGTGCTCTTCATGACGCTGCTCCTTGGGGAGTTCGGCGCCGCCCGTGGCAGAGTGCTTTCGCCGGGCACGAGCAAGCAGGAAGTCGCCGGTTTCGACGGGCGAGGAGTCGAGTCTGCGAGGGTCGGTGCTTCCGGTACTGGTGGTCGGCGGGCAAGGAGCCGGGCTTCGCCGGGGGGTCGGGTGTTCACGATGGCCTCCGGACCGAGCAGGAAAGGCACTGGCCATTGACGACTCGGCTTCATGCCCTCGTGTTTTCCCATATTAAGTTCTGTCGCTGATGATTTTCGAGCAGTGTTTCCGGTGGAAATTTGTACATGGTCTTCGTGAATACTTTATGCGTGTTAATGTGTATAGAACCGAGAGATTCTTTCATTATATCGGTCGAATGTAGCTGGTTCGTGCTTGTACATGTTCGAGCCTAGCTTAAATTTCAGTCAGGAATACTTTTAAAGTACGATCTTTTCGGGTTGCGATCCAACGCGTTCCATTGAAAGGCACAAGGATTCGTAAAGGGCTCATGACACACCTATTACTTTTACCAATTTTGCAGCCATGTACCTAAACCTTTTCTTTTTCCAATCAAGTACCTCAAATTTTTTAATTACGCTCGTAGCAAGGGCTCCGTTAAATTCATGGATGAATCGTTAAAATATCTCACATAATTTATTTGTGAGGTACATAGGCTTTTTTTATGCATATAATTTCTACACTAATATGATATTAGAGCTAAATTGCCTATATTATTTATATACTTTATGATTTCTTTTGACCTACTTTAAGCCTCACCTATTAGCTAAAGTTTTTTTTATAGTTGGATTCATACTAAGAGTATCGTTAAATTCATGGATTAACTATTGAAATATCCCACTTCGTTTGTATATAGAATTTGTATGCTCTTTATATGCATGCATTCTGCCTGCACCAATCATGGTATTGAAGCATTCTCTATATTGTATATAACCTATGGTTTTAATTGACTTAGGTTCCGGCGGGTTTCGATAATCTATATATACCTATAGTTTCAATTGACTTATTAGCTTAAAATATAAATTAAAAATTTTTCTCCATACTTCATCTATTAGTTTCAATTTTTAGGTTGGATTTTCTAGCATGGACCGGCATTGGATATATTCCTTTAGGACAAAGGAATATTAGCGTAGAAATTTTTGAGGACGTACCTATCAAAATTTAGACAGTCGTATGTCATTTGAAAGGTTAGAAAGGGAGAGAAAGCAGCGAGTTGAAGCCGTGATGGCGGCACGGTGGGTGGCGGAGACGGCATCGAATGCTCTGGGCTGGAGCGTTAAGTCCAAGATTGACCTGAGGTGACAATGTCTTTTCTTTGTGGCCCCAAAACTAAGAAGGAAAAGGAAGACCAGGAGGAGAAGAAAAGTGGGAAATGATAAGATTTTAGTTCGTTTTAAAGCTGACTTGTCAATTCGAACAAAAAAACAAAAAGTTAAATCGTCAATCCTAGTCAGCAATAGCACTAATTTTGCTAAGTAAACCACCTTAGCCTAATTTACCAAAGTCTCACACTGACCATAATTCACTTAAGTCACAAAACCGGTTGGGTTGATACATTTAATACGGATAGGTAGGAAGAGTTGATACATTTAATCGAGAAAAGAAGAAGAAGAAGATTTATGTACTTATTTGCAAACAGGCAAAAACCATGTATTTGTGATATTGTTACCTTGCAAATTGTAATATTAAATGTGATTTTTAACTTTGAGAATAGCAATGTAAAATACCCAACTTGCAGAAACATATAGGAAAAAGTTTGTGCGGCTAAACAGTTACTAATTGTCATGTCTAAGTCGTGCATCTTCGGAATGCATTGGCAAGAATGTTGTATACCCTAAATTAACCAAAAGCAGGATGAGATAAATAAGGCCTCAGAGGAGGAGTGATTGATTCTAGTAGACTAATTGCATGTAGCAAGGAATTTCTAGCACCGATGACGGGCTATCACATGTCATGAAGATAAAGGCTTACATCAAACCTGCTAAAATGAGTTAGGCAATGAGCCGAGCCATCCCTTACAATTCCATTTTGGCAAAGGTAACATAACATCCTACCACCAATCCTACGTTGTTCCTGCATAGAGCAATACTCTATGAAGCAAGCCTACAATAAATCCCTCAACAAAAGATATTTGCTGGTAATTAAATATCATAATAAGAGAGAATTTATCTCATTTCACATCAATATCAAATGAACAATTTACGCATCTGTAAAATCCACAAATCTAGTGATCGGAAGAGGAAAATTTTCTCCTCACCCTGGAGTGGAGTTTAAAGCAGCCAAGATAAGAAAGCTCATTATTTCTCGAGAAAACGGAAAAAGCTTGAAGCTCAACAAAATAAAAAGAAAATCTTCGACATGGACAAATAAAACGACAATGCCAATGCCACCAGCCTAAGCCCAGCTCAGAAAGAAGGATGAAGTAAGGAACATTTTTTTCAACCTTGAAAGCAGAGAGCACAAATTATACGGCATACTGGTTGCAATTTGAGCCGAAAGCCATTCGGCAGCAGCAAAGCATTTCTCATGAATGATGAAGAACAGCAAATTTACAGTAAGCTCACGCTTTACGCGAGCTGAAGCCTCAAGTCTAAATGAAATCTTTTAAAGAGAGTATTAATAGGGGGCATGCAATCTCTAGTAATAGCACACGACTATAAAAGCCATCTGGCATCATCACCGGAAACATCTACAGAGCAGGACATTCATGATGCAATTTGTGAAACAAGTGCTTATTTAAGGTCTTCAACTAAGGGGCGTACAATCTCTCTCACATTCCCTTTTATCATGGTCCAACGTTGTCCTATCGTGTGCAAATAAACAATCATATGCTTACACATTGCAACAACAGCAACTATCATGCACCATATGCCGCGACAAGATGCAATATAAGGCGATGGGTACGTGTACGCTTCTTTCTCAGATAAATAGGATGCATATCTGAATACAATTCGGGAACACTTCAATGGATATTTACTGCAATGTGAAACTCATCTGGCTTCATCTATCTTCATCTGGGAGAAAACTCCCCTAGTGGACATCATTGAGCTACCCTCCCCTTCGGCGGCCACACCATCTTCCTCAACCGCGTCTTCGCTAAATGATGGGAGCTTCCTCATGGTTGAAAGAGTCAATATCGACGAACCGTCGGTCGTGCTGTCGTCATACATCTCTCTTTTCACCGTAGTTTGCTGAAGCTGCAAGGCGTATTCCAAGTCCCAGAGCACATCCCCCATGCTAGGCCTCTCTTCGTCCTCTTCTTGCAGGCATTTCTCAGCAACCTCCCCATATTTCCTCAGCGAGTTGGCATTGATCTCACCAGCAAGAACAGGGTCCACTATTTGCTCGATGGTTCCTTTCTGGATGCACATAATGCCCCAGTCGGCCAAGTTCGCCTGTTCTCTAGGAAGCGAAGGGTCAATAGCAGGCCTTGCGCATAGCACCTCAAGAAGCACCACTCCAAATGAGTAGACATCGGATTTTTTTGTCAGCTGTAGGGTCTTAAAGTACTCTGGATCGAGGTACCCAAAGGTGCCCTTAACCCCCGTAGTCACATGGGTTTGGCTTTGATCAAGAGGACCCGACTTGGACAGACCAAAGTCAGCGACCTTCGCAACATAATTCTCATCAAGCAAAATGTTGGTGGACTTGATGTCCCGATGAATAATTCCTCCAGCCGCCCCTCTGTGGAGGTAGTCCAATCCCTGGGCTGCTCCAATACAGATCTCGAGCCTTTGCTTCCATGGTAAGTATGGGAAATCCGAATTGTACAGGTGATCTCTTAAGCTCCCCTTCTCCATAAACTCAAAAACAAGTATCATCTCAGACTGTTCAGCACAATACCCAATAAAGGAGACGAGGTGGCAATGGCGGATTTTGGACAAAATGGTGATCTCTGTTTGGAACTCGAGGAAGCCTTGTCCCGACCCCAGCTCGCTCCGTTTCACGGCAACTTTAGTGCCGTCCCTGAGAGTTCCTCTGTAAACATTGCCAAATCCACCCTTGCCGATCAAAAGTTTGGGATCGAAGTTGTTGGTAGCGAAATGGATTTCGGCGAGGGGTATTTTCAGTCCCAAATGAAAATTAGGGAAGATGGAGCCATGGGTACTTTGCTCGGTAAGTTTACAGTAAGAATTGCCTCTTCCGAGTGCAGGCAATGGTGACCAAACCGAAATTTCAGTTCTCTTTGGCTTTCTATGCTTGCGTATGAAGATCGCTGCAGATACAAATATGCAGAGAAACACGATGCTTCCGGAAACTAGACCAATTATGAGGCCAATGTGCTTATTCTGGTTATCGCCCCCTGATGGCACAAAATGTGAGTTCCACGACCCAATTATCTCCATTATCTCCAGGCCATTGAGATAGGCTTGCTGAGATTCTGTGTCTGAGGCATTAAGGAGGCCTATGCTGATGCTCACTAGCCCTGAGATGAGCGGCTGAACCACAAAATCATAATGAAAAGGAGCTGCAGACCGACGAAACCCATTTACACTGTATGGGTTGATGTACTCAGTGAAATTCCCGTTAATATAAAGATTGAAGGACACCGTGTTGAGAGACTGGCTAATGATGTCACAGAAATGAGCCCGGACCAAGTGCGAGGCGTTTGCACTCACCTTGAAATTCCAGGTGGTGTTGGGGTATGATGACCGAGCAGATCCATTCATCACCTTAGCAGTCTTGTAAACGCGTTCCGATGCTAAGTATCTGTCTAGATCATACCGGTAATTAAGATTAACCTCATAGCTAGTCGTATTTTTTGCAGCATTTGGGAAATAAATGTATTTATTATCAGGATCCCAACTTCTCCAAATGCTATCATCAACCGGAGTTACTGCATCGCCCCCAACATTTATTCGGTAAACCGTTCGTAAGACTTGGGAAGGAATTCCACTGTAGTTGCTGCTATTTTTCCCTGAAATGCCCACCCTTGGAGCAGAATCGGGAACGACTCCATCGGGCACACTGAACACTTCAAGGGCATTTATAAATGCGAAGGATGACCCTTGAGGACTAAAATAAAGTACAAACTTACTACTATTTATGCTAAGCAAGAACTCCTCCACTACAGGAGAGTTGGTTCTACTGGGTATTTGGAAATTGCTGAGAAGGGTGAGCCCCTTTACTGAGACATTGAACACAGCCTCAGAGAGATTTCCTTTGGAAGCGAAAGGGAAAAAGTGGAGTCGCACGATGTGAGTACCTTCATCGATTACATCAAGAACGTATTGCGACGAAGGGTTTCTGAAGATTCTTGCCGTGTCGTAGATAGGTGAGACGCTCGAGAATTGGCCGCTGGATTGGGCAGAGGTTCTCTGTTTTGTGAAGGAGATGGAGTCAGAACTCGTGTCCCCAACAAAGCCCCTGTTGGAATAGCTTATGTTCTCGCTTGATCCACAATTGATGAAGTGCTTGGTCTGGGTGGTGTAGGCTGAGGATAGAGCGAGAAGAAGAAGTGGGTACTGAAGAGAGACGAAGAAGAGAATGAAGCCAGGGGCGTGGACTCCATGGATGTGAAGCTTTGCCATCGAACCAGATGAAGAGCATGAAACTCTGCTTCGGAAGAGAGACAGCTAGAGATTGGCCCGCGAATTGTGATCAAGTAGTTTCAGTCGTGTTGACTTGAGATTGACTATCAGGCATAGGAAGATGGGCAGGAAGAAGATTCTCAGCTGGAGATGAGGGGCCCATTTGGGGAGGGGAAGAATTTCTTCCGCAAAGACCATTTTGACTCCCAAACGGAGCACTGTTTTAGTCATAATTGCTGAGGACGATTTGGCCCTTCTCTCCAACTCGACTTTCCGCGAATGGGGCACGAGCACACGAGGTATAATGTTAAAGATGGATGTCCCTTCGCTCAACTTTCCGTGAGTAGCCGCCGGAGGAGACGGTCGCACGGAAGTCAATGTCGATTTTGAAAAATCAAAGGTCGTGCTGAAAACATTAGATAAATCGGTGACGCTTCACTTTTGTCCAAAATTCAAATCGTCCTTGGCTTTTTCTATTTTATTTAAACGCATCCCTCCATTTTTAATTTTATTTTTATAGAAAGTGTCATCATTCATCCTTGGTCGACTTGGCAATGGATTTTGCTCACTTGATGCCAACATTGTTGAAAATGTTCTAACCTTGATTTTTGTTATTCAAATCCAATAAAATACTACAAATAACTATAAAACTTCCTAATGAATTTTGAAGTTGACAAAACTATCCATATAAATGTCTTGAAGTATTCTTGATTTAGGGAAACACTTTCAAAAGAAAAGTCAATAACAATCTCAATCTGTTTAGACTTAAGTCTAAGTTATTTTGAATTAAATAAGCTAGTTAGTGGATATTATCAAGATTTTGTGTGGATATCATAAAACGTATCCAAACTCAAAGATTATAAGCTGAATATCATTAGATTGTGTAATTTACTTCAAGTGAGACAAATTCGGACTTTATACTAAAGTTGAGATTCTTTAGACTTAGAGAACTAGTGTTCCATTTCATACACAAGTTCAGAACATATATTATGGCTAGTGGTCTAGCTCAGATTTCACATTTAAAAAAACTTGATTGACTCTTAATCATAAAGATTGTTTTGCAAACCAATGTTGTAAGATTGTTTTGCAAACCAATGTTGTAATGCAAAACACTTTAATTAATTGGCAATCAAACTTGATACAAGTTCTTTTTTTTTTTTTTTTTGATAATGGAGATAATTATTTTTGAAAACAAAGATTTTGATTGTATGTGTGTGACTAGAATCAATGGTGTGACTAGAATCAATGGAGATTCATATTGTCACTAAATAGCTACTCAATTTTCTTGATATATAGCTGTCCAACTGACGGATTGAAAAATAATCTTCTGGAGACTGTCCAATAAATAAATTGGATAGATTTGATAGAATCACCTATTCACTCCCTTTTAGGTACTACTTGCTAGCTCCAACAATAACATCTCGTGACAATGTAATTTGTAAGTATTCTCCCATGACGACTTTTAGCGGCCATGACCGCAGCTCAAAAGCTTGAGCAGTGGTTACGACCATGAGCTTGAGATCAGTCGGCTTTAGGTAGTTGCCATGGCAACCAGCCACTTGAGCTCTTGCATGGCCGTGAGACCAAAGGTTGACAAAATGGCAACGGCGAGCCGCGGGCTTCGAGTAGGAGTGACCGTGGCTACCTCGGTAAAAACGCTTGTCACGGATTAACCTCACTCCTTTCATCAACAAATCTTCTGCACTATGTCTTCTTCATGGTTTCTCTCTCAATTAATTCTAATTAGAAAGCTAGCGACCCGTATCAACAAAGGTTGACCGCGGAAGAAGATATTTGAGGAGAGGTAGCGTGGAACATAATAAGAAGTACAAGAAAAATATTGAATAAGAATAAAAAAAGTAGAGTTATAATTATTAATTCTTATCAAAAGCAAAAATACCATGGTTAATACCTGAGTTTTAGCTGACGTGTTATTAAAAATAAAAACGTGAGATTATGATTTTTGATCACGATAGAGTCTGCTTCTCAAGTCGAAAGTGTCATTTTTATTTTTATTTTCTTTGACCAATCATTTGTAGATAATTTATTACTCATTTGTAATGAAAACCCAAAAAGTCAAAAAAAAAAATTAACTTTTGAGTTGAGCTTTGATCAAAAGTCAACTCCACATCAAAATTTGGCTTTTTTGCACAAAAAGATCCCAATTAGTCTTAATATCGCTTTGGCAACAAAAAAATTTAAAGTTTTGATCATTAAATCAACTTTTTTTTTTAATGAAAATCAACTAAAAGATTAACTTTTGATCAACTTTTTAACAAAAAAAATTTGAAAAATACAAAACTCACAAATCATCTTGTTTTAGCTTTAATTTAACTTTGACATTGAAAATTTTCTAAAAATCCATTAAGATCATTTTTCAAATTTTTTGATTTTAAATTCCAAATCGACCGGAAATAAAAGTACTTTCATTTTATTCGTATTTGGCAACGGCAACAAAGCCGAACTTTCATTTCTCTTTGGCTTTCCATGCTTGCATATGAAGATCGCTGCAGATACAAAAAGCAGAGAAGCACGATGCTTCCGGCAATTAGCCCAATTACGAGGCCTACGTGCTTATTCTGGTTATCACCCTCTAAGTGCACAAAATCCGAGTCCCACGACCCTATGATCTCCACTATCTCCTGGCCATTGCGATAGGCCTTCCGAGACGTTTCTCTGAGGCACTAAGGAGGCCTATGCTAATGTTCACTAGCCCTGAGCTGCCCGGTTGAACCACATAATCATAATGAAAAGGAACTGGGGACAGAAATCCGTAATTATCATATGGGTCGATCAACTCAGCAAAATTCTCATAAGCATAGAGATTGAAGTGGACCGTGTCGGCAGACTGGCTAATGATGTCGCATAAATGAGCCCGGACTAAATGCTAGGCGTTCGCACTCACCTTGAAACCCCAGGTGGTGTTGGATATAAGTCCCCATTGGTAAATTTCACACTCATCTCCTTAGCACACGTAGACGGGTTCTGATGCCGAGTTTTTGTCTAGATCATCCTGGTACTTTGGAACACACTCGTAGCTAGTATTTTGTGCAGCATTTGGGACATAAATGTAATGATCATCAGGATCCCAACGTCTCCAAAAACTATGATGGACCTGAGTTACTTCATCGCCTACGACATTTATTCGGTAAACCGTTCGTGAGACCTGGGAGTTAATTCCACTATAGTTGCTGCGGATCCCTGGAATGCCCACACCACGAGCAGAATCAGGAACGACTCCATCGGGCACAAGGAACACTTCAAGGGCATATATATATGCAAGGGATGACCCTTGAGGACTAAAATAGAGTACAAACTTATTACTATTTATGCTAAGCAAGAACTCCTCCACTACAGGAGAGTTGGCACTACTGGGCATTTGGAAATTGCTGAGAAGGGTGAGCCCCTTTACTGAGACACTGAGCAGAGCCTCAGAGAGATTTCTTGTGGAAGCAAGAGGGAAAAAGTGGAGCCGCATGATGTGAGTACCTTCATCGATTACATCAAGAATGTACTGTGACAAAGGGCTTCTGAAGATTCTTGCTGTGTCGTAGGTAGCTGAGACGCTCAAGAATTGGTTGCTGGATCGTGTGGAGGTGTTCTGTTTTGTGAAGGAGACGGAGTCAGAACTCGTGTCACCAACAACGCTCCTGTTGGTGCAGTTCACGCTGTTGCTTGATCCACAATTTATTAAGTGCTTGGTCCGGGTAGTGTAGGCTGAGGAAAGAGTGAGAAGAAGTAGAGGGCACTGAAGAAAGAGGAGGAAGAGAATGAAGCCAGGGGCATGGAGTCCATGGATGTGAAGCTTTGCCATGGAACCAGTGGAAAAGCATGCTTCAAGAATTGACTTTTAATATCTTTCTTTTAGAAAAAAGTCTTAGTTCGTGTTGACTTGAGATTGACTATCATGCTTCAAGAATTGACGAATTTTTTAATATCTTTCTTTTAGAAATTTCGACGGGAAGAACAAGAGAGTTAATTCCAAATTCCAAACAAGCTGAGACGTTCTGATCTTTTAGATCAGTCAAACAAGAGAGAGAAATCCATCGAGTCCTCGGCTCCGCCTTCTTCTCCGACGAGATTGGCCCGTGAAATGTGAACAAGGAGTATTAGTTCGTGTTGACTTGAGATTGACTATCAGGATCGCAAGTGGAGCATGGAGAAGATTCTCAGCTGGAAATGAGTGGCTCATTTGGGGACGGGACGAATTTGCTTCTGCAAAGACCATTTTGACTCCTAAACGGGGAATCCATGTGGATTCCACCGTGTGAAATAGCTTGCAAAAATCAGCAACATTTACTGACTTTGACTGATAATTTGAAACATCCTGCTAGATCATGAATCAAAATAGCACAGAAATCTATAGGAAATAATGGAACTTTAAGAACTAGTCAGTAGCTGAACGCTTTTTAGATATAAAATCAAGAAAAATCAATAGAACCATTGGGGAGATAGGGTGAGTAGGTTAAGTTCTACTATGCATTCATCTGTAAAGTTTAAGAGAAATTTACAGATGTAAGTGTGGGTTTATAGTTCTACAGATTTTAAGTTTTGGGTTGAGACAGGGTGAGTACTGTATCTTTCCCCAATCTGGTTGACCTTGCTGTGTTTGAACTGGTGCATGAAGCTTGTAATGGAGGGCATGCCTTGCACCATAATGTGCGCTTCCCTTATATGCTATAATGATGCAATACAATGTGTTTTATACATTGGAATTTTGTTCTATCACTAGATCTTTATTGGCTTTGGTCAGACACAATTAAACTCCATCTCAAGGACATTGGGTTAGAATTTTCCTTTTAATCAGGTTCAGTAATGGCATTTCCAAGTCTTGGTTGAAAGCAATTCTTCGCTGTCCATCCTTCCGTGGATTTATAGAAGATTGGTGTACAGCCATTTATCAAACTTTCGATGTCTTGATTTGCATTTTTGCAGGCTAATGATAATTTGCAAGAATTGATGTTCGAGAGGAATGTGTGAAACTTGGCCTGTGGATTCCGTAAAAGAAAATTTGGAGCTCTATCGCCGTTTTAAGGTAACCAGAACCAATGGTTCCTGATGCAACATCTGAAGTTTTGAGTGATGAACAGCTCGCTTTGTTAGTCCACACGTTATGGGTATTGGGTGGGCTGATGGAACTCCTATGAGATATCAATATGAAGATTTGTGTGAAAAAGATTGAGGGCTTGTGGTTTTGTTGCCAGTGTATGGTAGTTTCAATTCGCAATTAGGGGGTAGTTGATGACTATGGAAACATGACTGTTGCATTTACTGTGAGGCCAAACTCAAAGCTTGCATGTTCTTCTCGACTGGGATGTTTTGCTGGCTCATGATGTTGAGGACAATTTGGCCCTTCTCATCCAACTTTAAAAGGGAGAAAAATTTCAAGAACTTTCTGCGATATCGGCCCTCGCATTTAGCTTGAGCAAATGAGATGGAAAGTTAAAGATGGATATCCCTTTGCACTTGGGAAAGGATAGCAAGCCGAAGGAGACGGTCCCACATAAGTCAATGTTGATTTTGAAAAATCGAATTTGTTTCAAAAAACAACAAATAAGTGTAGAGGTTAAATTAAATCAGAGCGATTCACAATGAAAGCAAAAACATCCATACATGTATCTTCAAAACAAATTATTCATGCATTATAAAAAAACAAGTAGAAATGAAAAGGAGGCTAATCATATTATCGTTGTACTGTGTTCCAAAGGTTTTGATTATGACGTTATTCAGATTCATACCACAAATGTTTGATGTCCTTGATGCATAAGTTCCAACATTCTTCAGATTTAAACCACAAACGTTTGATCTCTTTGTATCGTAGGTTCTAACATTCTTTAGATCTTGACCACGGACATTTGGTCTCCTTGTAGTGTTGGTTTTGAAGAATTCTAGTTCTAATGTTCTTTAGTTCTAGCCCCACAAGTGTTGGACATTTAATTTAGACACATCAACAATCTCACATCAAATAAAAGAGACAAATTGAGAGAAGTCACAACTTAGATTGTGCTAGCAATTGCTCTTGTGTGTGTTTAATTTTTGATTGATCACGATCATCTCACTTGATCATCTTATGATCTTCTTTCAATCGCCTCTTATAATCAGTTTCAAATCACATTTATTTAAATCAATTTGGCTCATTGTCGTGACCTCCTTGCATTAGGTAAAACCACCTAGGGGTTTGGCTAAAGGATTACTAAATTTAAACCAGCTTAGATTTTCCCAAACCTATATCAATTCGCAACTTAGATTCAAGTTAAAATGCAAACAACTTTTATCTATGAGTTACTACTAATTAGTTTATGGTGGGTCAATTAGATATCCAAATAAACTATCAAGAGAAATACCTTATACAGAATAGAGATTAAATGAGTTCGGAAATTTAATTACGCTAGATTACTCTAATGTTCTTTCGGTACCTTTTCTCTTTTCACTTTCAGAAATATTTTGTAGGCAACTTGAATTGATTTCAACTTATTTTTAACATGTAAGATGATAATGCGGATATGCAACCATTATTAAACACTCATTAAAGCAAAACATAAAATAAATTCCAAGCATAAGGAACGAACACTTACCTCAATGCAATGTAAATAAAAATTAATTAGAAGCACATATTCAACCTAAATATGATTTCTAATTATCACAAAATTCCACTCAAATCTTTTTTGTGCTTTTTCTTATGAAAACTAAATTATATGACATATAATTTAACTAAATGGCCTAATTCTAAGAATGTGCAATTTTTAATTAAATGGACCTAGCAAAAATTGCTAAATGTTGCAACCTAACCCCCCTTGTCAAAGGGAGAGTTTTAGGTTTAAGGGTTTTGTCAATGTTGGCCCAACGGCCTTCCATTGTCTTGAGTTCTCCCAAGTCCATACCTTTCGTAACATTAGGTATTCAAAATTTTATTCAACTAAGCCTATGCAAATTTTAACAAAGGATTCGCCACTAACCCCTTTTTTAGGGGTCGACTAGAAATTCAGTAACATATGAAAAGATATTTTAATATTTATGTAACCAGAGATTTTGGACTTGGACTTTATTACATTAACCCTAAAGCTAATGTTCTTTCAGTACCTAACCTAATCATGTGCTAACTAATGCCATAGCGGCCTATCATGAAAAATCCAAGGTTTGTCCTAACCGTTTCAAAACAAGAAAATAACATCCAAATATTGAAAAGTGTAGTCAATTATAATTATAATAAAAAGTATGCAAGCATCCTAAAATTGTCCATAAAAAAGGAAAATAAAACAAAGCGAAACAAGAATCCATATTGGAAAGCCCTAAAGGCTTGTCCATATTTTGGGCTTTAATATTTTTAAGGGTTTTCAATTTTTCTAAAATATTCTGATTTTTGATTTTTTTTTCAAATTTTTAACGATTTTAA
Source organism: Eucalyptus victrix (assembly GCA_016097545.1). Lineage (NCBI taxonomy): Eukaryota > Viridiplantae > Streptophyta > Magnoliopsida > Myrtales > Myrtaceae > Eucalyptus > Eucalyptus victrix. Next base: position 47,170,781 of record CM027843.1, read on the forward strand.
AAAATAAATCGAATTTTTTAATGGTTTTCTATTTTAAATTTATTTTCGAATTTTCTAAATTTTTATTATTTCCTCGAATTTAAATTTTTTTTATCATTTTTAATATTTTTTATTTATTGTTAATAAAAAAGGGAATTAGGACCGGGTCAATAGACCTGACCCAACTAAACCGACCTGAAACATATTGGATCGGGTTGGACTAAAAACCTTAACCCTAAAAGCCCGCTCAAAATTAATTATAAAAGCCCACAAACTTTTATTGGCCCACATTTTGAAATGAGCCAAGGCCACAACAGAACACCCCCTAGCCCTTTCAATTTTCTACGGTTCCCTTTTTTTTCCTTTTTTATTTTCTTTTAATTGTTTTCTCTCTTTTTGGTCCTTTTCCGGTTTGTCTTATTGCCCTTCATCCCCCACCTCTCGCCTCCTTCTCCTCTCCTCACGCCGAACCAGCGGACGTCTCCCTCCATGTCTGCTGCTCCTATTTCCAGAAAATAAGCTCTTGACATCACCACTTCTCTAGCCACCGACCGACATTCTACACCAGGCATCGACAACGAACGTCCAGCAACAACGCTGGATCTGGCTCGCTCTACTGGAAAACCACTTATAACTAGCCTATCACCGGTGATGGTTGGAACAAGCTCGCTATATCGTGACTCTTATTTTTTGATCACAGAAACTAACAACTATAAGCCATAATGTAATTTTATAATGCGGAAAGTACAAAACATAGGATCTTTGATCTTCATAATTCTCACAATAAGAAGAATGGACGTATATCTTTATCCATAGCAAAACCTTCAAAGTATTTATCACGGAAAAATCGCAAGAGATAGAAAAAATCTGATTTCTCTTCTTTAACCTACTTTTCCTTAACTATTTTATGTGATATTCTATGTGATGAGAATAGAATACATGGTTACGTTTATCACTTTGTAGGTGGGGAGAGGACATACTCTTATAGGCGTCTTCTATTAAAGTGCATTTTAAACTTTTTTAAGGTCACACCTCTTCTCAAAATAAACAGTAACTTCTCAACGAGATTGTAAAATTTCATTAGTCATAACTTCCTATAGCCAAGTATTTTTTAGCCTTGATATTTTATTAAACTATCAATCAATAATGTCATGTGGGATGCACAATATTTCTTACAAACTAATAGAATCGGATTTGAATCATGAACAAAACCAACGAAGGGCTTGAAGGTTGGACAACGATATTGGCTCAGTGAAACACGGATCAACAAAATAAACAGACCGAGATGTGGATGTAGGCGTGTTCCTCATAATCTGTGGAGAAATTACTGAACAACCTGACTACTCGGTTTTGTGGATTAAGCTTTTATAAAGTTCGTTCAGGCAAATCGTCAAACACTTGGTGTGTACCATGGATTGTAAACTCCAGAAACATTTCAGCGCTGCACTCAGCCTAAACATGGAGCATCAACGTCTAGATCAACACAAATCATTGCAAAAGAATCTTAATTTCACCCACACCCTTATGAGCTCATGTTCAAACAAAAATTTAGCAAAGCCGAGCCAGAACAGGGAGGGTCTTAGTCGTTGCGCAGTCACTGACGAAATTTCGACGGCTCAAAAGGGACTAGGCGTTTCTTCTCCGGCAAACCACCTCTCTCCCAATGATATCTCTCTATCTCCCTTTTGCGATCTAGTCCTAGCCAAATAAAGAAGAGGTGTCCCTCACGTGTGCGCGTGGAGAGCTTATAGAGAACCGCCCAAAAAACTTTGCAAGCCAATCTCCACCAGAACGTCGAGCGTCTCCCCCTCTTCTCCTCTCCTGCTCTCTGTTGCGACCTCTCCCGCCAATGTCCGAGCGCCGCCCACGGAAAATGTATTTTTCTTTCCCTTGAGCCAATCCTCAAATTCTAATGACTTCAGCGAGCAAATGATAAAGGGTAACGACATCTCCACCTAAGCAGAAAGCTTTGCCACTACCCTTCATCAACACACACTCGATGTTTGGATTCTCTTCCCATGATTCATAGAGCCTCTTTAGCCTGGCCACCGTTGAGGTAGTGAGAGAATTAAGAGCTGATGCCCTGTTGAGTATCGCAGTTCTTGAGTAGGCTTTTCTATCCACCAAAACCTGGTCTTGGACGTCGTCGTAGCTAGCGTAATGGGGCTGCGCAGAGAAACTTATCCAGTAAGGGAAAGCGCCGAGCTTGTGAAGCGAACGCCCGGCTCTCACCAAAATCTTCAAGCTATGCATCTCTCTCTCTTGTGAACACCAGCCTCCCCATCTCTCTCAGCCTTCTTTGTTTTTTTTTTTTTTTTTTTTTAATTTTTTATTTATGGCAAGGTTCCCTGTCTCCCATGGCCGAACGAAGGACCCCCTCGCCTCCTCTATGTAGTCGCTCACTCCCTCACGCTGCTCACGCCTTCCTCGCCTCTGCATCTTCCATGTTCCCCGCCCCTATTCCCCCGTCCCAGCTCATGCATTCTAGAAGGCTCCCCCGCCTTTTCTCACGTCACTCTAGTGGCGTTTTTTGCTTCGTGGGTGCTGGTTTGTGCAATCAAAGGGGAAGAAGTGGCCTTGGGCTGGGCCACTTTTTAGGCTCTAGTGGCCCAAGGAAAAGAAGGAAAATGGACCAAAGAAAAGAGAAAAAAAAAATGGGAAGCTGGGTTGATGGGTGAGCCGAAAGTAACCAAGTGGGGCTAAACAAGCCGGCCCGCTTGATTTCCCCTTTTATTTTTGTTTTATTTTTTGATTTTTATGTTTTATATTTTGTACCCACACGATTTCATTTCATTTTTTTGGTTTTATTTTTTTTTATGTTATATATACTTTTCTTTTTATCTTTTGTAAAATTTTTAATATTTTTGTAAAATAAATAGATATTTAAAACGTCGACAAAAATTGGTGTCCACACTAAATCACATGCATCGAACTTAATGCTATATAACATGCTTGTGATGTTTTTTTGTATATTTTATTGAAACTCGAAATTAAAAATAAAGGATATTAACCATCTAGAACAAGGATAATATTTAATTCAATTTAGGTATTAAACAATGCCAATTCCTAATTTTAATTAGATTCTTATCTTGAACATTGTATAATCTACTTAAACATGCAATATGACTTAATTAATCTACATGATATGCAATCTTTTTATATTTTCAAGATTAGGAAAGCAATCAAAATATTTAACCCACTCAATCCACAAATGTGTCATCCAATCAATTCAAATACAAAAACAATGTCTAGTTATCCGAAATTCCGCAAATAAAATTGATAAATTAATCTTAAGTCTTAATGATCACAATATAAATTTTAAGGATACTTGTGCAATCGTAATTCCATCTAAAGCCTTATAGATATAATCGAATATTTTATGTGGTTACTGATTAGAAAATATATTCTAATGGATAACATGCCTATCGCTCAAAAGGATTAAATTAGATATCAATCTTCCAAATTCGAATTTGTTGATGGACAGCTCACAAACGATGGCGGCGGTGACTCAAACGGTAGTGGGTCACGTGATGGTTCATAGTGATGCTAGCCAACGGGGTCTCGTGGTGGTGCTTGGCCCGGAGAGATCACAGGGGTGCCACCCGACACCACGAGATACTAGAATTGGTGGCGATCCAGAATCCACTAAGACTTCATGGCAGGGGCGCCATCGGGAGTTCGTTGAAGCTGTTTGACCTTTGGAAACAAACCAGACAACGCGGACAGGACATGCTAGCGGGTCGTCCGGTGGGAAGCAGCTTGGGTCGTGGCTCGATGATCGATCAGGAGAGGACCGAGAATCCTCGGCCACCAGTGGTGTGCATGTGGCTTGTAAATCACACCTGGGATCAAGAAGAGCGACGTTAATCCATGTGCGGTGGACTAATTGCGTTAGCACTACACAATAAAGGAGACGTCTTTGAAGATGGCACTGCTTCGTTAAGATAATCAATGAGCGCGGTAGGAAAGTAACTGGTCACACAAAAATTGCAATGGACTCAGGTGGTCGCTGGATCGCTATCGGGTGTTGCCGCGTTGATGATCGAGCAAGGATGGGGCTGCTGGAATCGCCTAGGAATCTGCAAGAAGTGACTGTGAAACCTGTAAGAACTCATGAAATTGCTAGGGGATACTGTGAAGTCGCAGGTTCAGGCGGTGTCTCGGGAAGCGGCCACTAGAGAAGCTAGACCAAGATTGGCAAAGCGTGGACATGGTGCGTGCAAGGTCGACTCCAACTGGTCACGGTGGCAGCAGATCCTCAAGCATGTCGGGACCAAATTGGGAAAAAGAAGGCCATAGTCGAGTATGAGCAGAATTCAACTTTGAAATTCCATGAACAACTCACTCCCTTGCTGAGAAGAGAATTTCTTCTTTTTTTGGGATTCTGGCTGTGTCTTTTGACGCAAGGGTAGACACGTTTTGGAAAGAATTTCAAAAACTAATGTTTATTTTGAATCATAAAGTGCGGATTACAATATCTTAGGCATCTATTTATGGAGATGTCGCCATTTAGGAAATAATTAATTGATTGAAATCAAATAACAAAATCAAGGAAAAGATATTGATAAAGGGGAAAGTCTTCAAAACGCGATTAGAAAAAAAAATATGCAAAATACTTTTTAAACTTTTGATATCTCGAAAATCAAAGAAAATATGTGAATTTGAAATCAAACATCATAACCCATTTATAACTATGAAAATCCCACAATTCTCTTTGATTTGTGGGATTGCCAGCTATTATAACACTTAAATATTTCCATATAAGTATTTGCCTATTGTTTTACATTAATCTCCTCAACTATAGAAGTACTCGACCCGAGTTATTGTTAGGATAAAGGGGAGTAATTGGAGAATGATACTCAAATAGGCCCGCTACATTGAATATCGGGGAGATGTTGAGGTCACCAAGAAGATCAACAATATAGGCATTGTCATTAATTTTCTTTACGATTCGACATGGGTCAACTTTCTTGTGTTTCAAGTTGTTATATGTTCCAATAGGAAAGCATTCGTTGTGGAGGTAGACCATCACTTCATCCCCCTCAACAAATACTTTGAGGAGACGGTGTTTATCTATAGTAGCTTTGGAGACAATGGTGGAAGCTTCCGGTTGTTGCTTCACACCCTCTTGTGTCTCATGTAATTTTGTTGCTCAGTTCTTGTTGCAACACTATATCCTAGGACTTTGGGCAAAGGCAAGATGTCTAGTGTATGTTGTGGTGTTCACTTGTAGATGACCTTGAATGGAGATTTGCCTATGGAGTGACTAACGATGTGGTTGCAAGTGAATTCTTCAAGTGCAAGGTACTGGTCCAATTGCTTTGGTATGTCACTATAGAGACATCGAATGATATACCATAGCACGGTTCGACGACTTTAGTTTCAACCTTAGTCGCTGGGATGAAGGTACTATACTATAAATTCATCCTAAATAAGTGCTATGGGATCCTCCAAAAATGAATAAGAAATTTGGTGTCACCTTGGCGGTGATAGTTTTGGGCACACCATATAGGTGATCTACTTTTCAAAAGAATAAGCTTGCCACATGGGAAGCATCGAAAGTCTTTTTGCAAGCGATGAAGTGTGCTATTTTTGTAAACTTATCCACTACCACAAAAACAAAATCCATACCTCATTGGGTTTAGGGAAGCCCCGACACGAAATCCAAAAGGAATGGGTAGAGTAGCGTGAAGACCAATGTTTTGAGAATGGTCTTTGGTAGTTTCACAAATGTAGCACTCCTTCACAAGTCACCCAATGTCTTGCTTTAGTTGAGGCCAATAGTATCACTCTTCAACTAAAGCAATAGTTTTGTCTCACCCAAAATGTCCTTCAAGGGTACCACCATGGAGCACTTGAATAAGTTATTCCCACAAAGAGCTGCGAGGGATGTGTGATCTATTGCCAAAGAACAAGAATTTATCTTGAATGATCATGTTGCCATGAGAGCCTACCACAAAATCTCCCAAATGTCCCAAAAGTTGTCACCATCGATATAAAGGGGAAATAGCGGGAACAATTTTTGAATAAAAAAAAATGCGTTTGGTAAACTTGTTTCGGGAATAAAAAATGAACAAAAACAGGTGGTCAAAGCCCAACACATTGGTGTGCATGGTGACAAGTGCTGTAGCATGACGACTAAGTGCATGGAACAAAAACGCAAACAAACAAGTGGCTTTGTTCAAATGTATCTGGGAAAGAACAAAAACAAAAAACATTGTTTCTTTTTTGTTTAACAGAAATTTTGTTCATAGAAACAAAAAACATTATTAACAAATAGGCCCTAAGTGCATAAGTGGCTTTGTTCAAGTGGCTCGCCTTCTGTCGAAGCATGAAATTGAATTGCTCCAAAAATGAGACTTAACGTCCATGCATTCGATTCAAATGCCTTTGACTCTTGATATACTTGAGTGCCTGATGGTCAGTGTCAAGAATAAGAACAAACTCATGTTGGTAAAGATAGGGCTGCTAATGCTTGATGGCTTGTATTATTGCAAAGTACTCATGCCCATAAGTAGACAATTGCTTGGGACATTATTAAGTTTCTCAATAAAACAAGCAATAGGCTTACGTTCCTAGGAAAGAATAGCCCCAATGCCTATGCCAAAGGCATCACAATCCAATTCAAATACCTTTTCAAAATTTGGGAGCATCAATACTGGTGCCATGGAAAGTTTTTCTTTGATGAGAGCAAAGTTGGCTTCTACTTCATCAGCCCAATGAAACTTTCCTTTCTTCAAGCACTCGGTTATTGGGGCAATAATTGTACTAAAATTTCATATAAAGTGTTGGTAGAATGTTGCAAGCCCGTGGAAACTGTGTGCCTTTCCAATGGTTTGGGGAGTTGGCTAGTTGTGAATGGCAGCTACCTTATTTGCATCTACTTCAAGGCCTTTTGCTCCAACAACATACCTCAAGAAGTAGAGTCAATCGGTCATGAAGCTACTTTTCTTCAAATTAGTGTACAATTTTTTGGTCTATAAGGCCAATGAGACGTCCTTTAAATGTTCTATATGATGTTGGTTAATTGGATTATCTATGAGGATGTCATCAAAGTAGACCACCTTTAACCTACCAATGAAAGGCTTGAGGACTTGAGTCATCAAACACATGAAGTGGCCAGATGTGTTGGTGAGGCCAAACAACACAACAAACCATTTGTACAAACCTTCATTTGTTTTAAAGGTTTTTTTTTCCATTCATTGCTAGGGCGGATGCGGACTTGGTGGTATCCGTTACGTGGATCGATCTTTGTAAAGACATTTGATCGAGCAAGCCGGTCGAGCATGTCATCGAGATGAGGAATTAGGAATTGGTATTTGATAGTAATCTGATTAATTGCCTAGTTATCAACTTACATACGCATACTCCCGTCTTTTTTTAGAGTGAGGAGTGTAGGGATTGCACAAGGTCTCATCATTTCACCCAAGAAGCCTTTTCAAAGGAGTTCTCCCACTTGGTCTTGTAAAATTTGGTTCTCTTTCGGATTCATCTAGTAGTGCAGCAAATTAGGGAGGCTCGCCCTCGGAAGAAAGTCAATCTTATGTTGGATATCCATCAAGGGAGGTAATCTGACATGTGGATCCTCTAGAATAATGTCACTAAATGCTTTCAAAAAAGGTTAAAGAGCCTCAAGAAGGGAAAAAAAAAACAGATTTTTGATCAACCTTTCTCCATAATCATGTACATACCTTCACATTTACGAACGTTTAACATAATGCCCACATTCTACTTCTTTGGGACTTGTGGAGTGTTACTTTTTAGCTTTGAGGTAATCTTTGTCTTTTTCCACACAAAAGAGTAGGTGTTCTCTCGAGCTCGGTGAGCGATATTGATGTTGTATTACCATAGTCATCCCAGCAAAACATTACATGCATCCATCTCCTCCACATCACAAATAATAGTGTCCTTTTATGATATTCTGGTTGAAATATGTAAATAACATAATTGTGTTACCTTGAGTTTAGCCTTTTTATGAATCCACCTAATTGTATAGGGATATGACTCTTTCTTCAGTTGTAAATGGTCCATTAGGGATATGGAAACTATGTTCTCACAACTACAACTATCGATGGTGACATCTCAGACTTTGTTGTTGATAGTACAATGAGCATAGAAAAGACTATTCCATTGGGTGTTCTCTCTTCCCAAGGCAAGTAGTAGTTGCCTAACGACGCAATAGACATGCTCGCCCCTTGGTCCTCTACTTCTTCTTCAGCCACCCAATCATCTTTGAAAATGTTGTCATCGTGCTCGACAACATTGACCATCTTCCGTTGTGGGCAATCACTTGAACAATGGCCTAGTTTGTTACACTTGTAGCATCTAATTGGTTGTGACTTAGCATACGGGTTCTAGGCATTTTAATTGATGTTATGGTTGTTTGCAAAGATTGCTTCCTTGGGTGCCCCAGTAGTACTCCTCAAAGTTCAGTTCATAGTGCTGGTTTGCTGGTTGGAAGATTTTGGAACATCTAACTATCTCCCCCTTCCAAATGATCCTTAGGGGGAATAATTGTTAGCCCAATTAATGGGGTTAGTTCATTGTGTTGGTTTGCTTGTTAGAGGATTCTGGAACATCTAATTGTCTTTGTCTTCTAAATGATCTCTAGGTGAAGTAATTATTAGCTCGATTAATGGGGCTACTTCTCTCCAATTGCATCTTGACCTTTCGGGCCATTTCTTGGGCATCCTCAATAGAGAAGAAACAGTGTGATGAAACACGGTTTTGAATGTTAAGTTGCAAGCCATTAATGTGCTTGGCAGTTTGTTGTGCCTTCGGTTCAACCAAGTTGTTGTGGGTGGAAAGTGAGAAAAACTCATTTGTGTAGGCTTGGATTAATCAGCTTAGCCACTTACAATTCTAGAATTGTTGATAATAATTGTTCATAATCGGTTGGGAGGAATTGAGCTTTCAACATCTCCTTCATTCGATTCCATGTTTAGATAGGAGCTTTTCCTTGTCAACATCAGGTCAGTTGTGTCTGCTCCCACCAGGTTGAGGCACCGCCCTTCAACTTGTATGTCGCCAATTTTACTTGGTGGTCCTCTTCAATCTCCATGGCATTGAAGAATTTCTCAACTTCCCAAAGCCAATCTAGAAAGTTTTCAATATTCAAGTTGCCATTGAAGGTTGGAAGGTTAGCCTTAAGTTGATATTGGTTGGGGTCTTATCGATATCCCCTACTTTGGCAGCCTCCACAAATCGGCCCATCTAGAAACTCTTCTTTTTCTCATTTGGAGTCCTTGACATAGCCTTGTTGCCTTTGTTGGGGATTTGCCTCACATTCTATAGCTACTTTTGGGACTCGAGTAGCTTGAGCATGATCGGTTGAAAGATTATTAGGTAAGGGTGGGTAGACAAATGTTGGATAGCGACAAGTAATTCTTGAAACCTCCATTCGGTTTGCTCCACAAATTGATTAAACTTAGGTCGTGTAATAGGCTCGTTTTCACAGCCTTCAGCTAAAGGAAGATTTTCAATGACGTTATGAGCCATCATTATAGGAGAGACCTACTCTGATACCAAATGTTGTAGAGGAAGGTATGCTTGGAAAAGAATTTCAAAATATAGTAGTTATTTTGAATCATGAAGTGCGGATTACAATATCTTAGCCACTTATTTATGGGGAGGTTGCCATTTAAGAAATAAATAATTAATTGAAATCAAATAATAAAATCAAGGAAAAGATATTGATCAAGGGAAAAGTTTTCAAAACGCGACTAAAAAATCTGCAAAAAGTCTTGGAAATCAAGGAAAATGCGTGAATTTGAAATCAAACATAGTAACCTATTTGTAACTTCCCACAATCCTTTGTGATTTGTTGGATCGCCCGCTCTGATGACTTTCCAATATTTCCATATAAGTATATGTCCGTTGTTCTACATCACTTTCAATTTTGTGGCCCCTACTGGTCACTTAGCAATTAATGTGAAAGAACCAAAATTCATAGGAGTTCTTCAAAACCTAGGCTAAGGAGTGGTGAGTGAGTCGTGACAATGGAGCTATGGAGAGAGAGAGAGAGAGAGAGAGAGAGAGAGAGAGAGAGAGAGTTACCCGATGTTGTTTCTTGTGGACATAAGGGCACTGTAGGAACTTGTTGAACTTGCGAAGGGTGCAAGGGATTGATTTTGCTTCTGGATTGGCCACACGAGATTGGTCAAGACTATGGGCTCGCTTGAGGCACTTAGATGGCCTACTGAATGCTTTGTGGGTATGAGCGCACCAGGACTCCGTTGGAGCTAGAACGTTGCGAATGGGCTCGTTGGCGTGGCTTAAAACTCGTTGATCAAAAGAGACTCGGCTGGGAATTTCTCGGGACTCACCTGGAAACTTGCGGGAATTCGCTTTGAGATGCTAGTTGGCGATCTATAAGTCTTGAAGAACATCAAAAAATCAGAAATGTGGTGATGCAAAAGGTGTGAAGCTCAATCACCGAGATAGGGCAACGCACGGGTCCTTCAAGGGAAAAGAATAGCTTTTTCTCTCCTCTTGCTGGCCTCTCTCTTGGTCGGTTGATTCTCCCAATATTGTGGCCTGTCTATGGAATTGCGTGGCTTCCCCTCTTTGAACGTCTTCTTTGTCTCCTTTTATACTGTTCACTCCTGCACCTCAAAACAGAAGCGTGAATATTCGAAAGGATTCTCCGATTTCTCAACTCCTTTTCCTTCCTGCTGTCTTTGTAACATGGAGAAATAATCTTGATTTTCTATTTTGTTCTTAATCTTCCATACTTTCAACTTACTACTATAGATCTTCATGAATTATCTCATTTTGACCAAGAATATCTCCCTTAGTACATATCAAGTCCACTTTTATATGTGAGAAAGCTTATTCTTTTTTGGACAAATATATCTCTTCCTTCCCTTTTGCTTGAGCGAATATCACCTCACTTGCAATCAAATCTTTTCCCTTCCCGGAGTGAATAAAAATATGCCCCTTTTACTTCCAAGTTTAATAATTCAATATCCTCTTCATATCATGCGAGCTTTAGCCATCACGTGAAAGTATAATGTGATTCTCATCCATGGATTTGGCCGAACTCGTTGGCTCAATTAAATTCAAGGCCAATTGGTAAAGTCCATCCGTTGCCAGTCTAATGCATATGAAATTATATGGGCTTGAATGCTGCGATAAATCTATATGTAGTGTAATTTAATTTTAATATTTTGGTTTAGGAGTTAAAAATTAATATATAATTTTCTATGCAATAAATGAGGTCACCAAAATTTATGCGTCAACACTCATTAACTCTATAATCGTTTTGGAGCATTAATGCGGCTATAATGTCTGAGCTCACTTTAGAGTTTGAATCTAAAATTAGCTCTAAAACCATTTCAAAATTAAATTTTGGGCATTAATTATGTAACCATTAAGAGCATTATTTTGGAAATTGCGTTGATTGAAATTAATCGTGAATTTGAATCCGATTTCAGAAATTGAAAATTTTGTCATGTCACAGTCATTTTAAGAATGTCAACTCAGTCTTTGAAGATTTTTCTGCAAACCGAGATTTTGGCGGAAAAAGTCGACATAAGGCTGTTTTCAAGCAGGAAAATCAGAGGATCGTTTTTTTATCGCAAAATTGAGAGGCAAGTAAGTTCTATTAGTAAGCAAAAGTGCCAATTTGATCAAGGGTATGATGGTTGGATTAATAGAGGCCGAATTGAGTTGGTTCAAGATGCATTGGAGTCTAATTTGAGGGAAAATGTTGTGAAATTCGTATGCCTCATGACCCACAACCTTTGGACCCTTTCATTTGCTTCTAGAAGAAGTCTTGTGGCTGGAAATTGGGCTGAGAAAGCTAGCTACCAAGGTGGACTAGTCAAGGGGACAAAAGGGATGAGAAGAAGGCCTTGGTGGCCCCCTCCAAAGCAAGTTGGTTCCCTCTCCCCCTCCTTCTCCCTCCCACCGTTGACTAGCCCCCATTCCAGTTGCTGAAGCCTCCAAAAGCTAAGAAAAAATGAACCAGCAAGCCAGTAGCTTGCCGAAACCACCACATGTCACCGCTCACTGTCGCTCGCTCGTTGTGCACCAAGCCAGCCACGAAACCGTCCCATTCATCCTTGGCCGTCGTTCCGCCTTGGCCGTGGCCCCGGGGAGTCCCCTGAGCCGTTCGCACCTCCATCACCGTCGTCGGAGCTGCTTGGTCGCCCGCTTGCTACTGTGAAGCCCCGCTACAACCTTCGCCAGTCTTCCTTAGCTGTTTTGGCCCCAACCAGCCACCGGTTCCACCTTTCTCAGCCCCAACCAGAACTGAAGCTAGTGGGTCTCACAACCACTGTTTGGCTCGTTGTGGATTTCCTCCGCGTCCCCGTTGTTTTGATCTAAGCAGATCTTTAATCAAGTGAATTTAACTCATTAATCATTGCTTAGTAAGTTAATGAAGCTTAAGGGTTGATTAGTTTTAGACTAAGTATGGATTAGGTGGATATTTATAGTAGATTAGCAATTTAATTAATTGTTATTACATGTTAGGTGATTAGAATAGTGTAATTAGAGCCTAGACAAGCTCTAGTATTTATCTAGAGTAGTTCGGAAATTTTTTGGGCCCATCTCAGCTTTTAATTAGGCTTTTCGGCATAAGTTGCTATTTTTGGCATTTATTAATTAATTTTCGAAATTAATTAATTAATTATTATTTTCCGAAAATTAGACTGTGATAGCTAGTGACTAGAATTTTGTGCTGATTGTAGTGGTGTGATCAAATTATTTATTTGACTGCTAATTTGTGCTAATTGAGTGTGATTTGCAATTTTGGGGTATTTATCCTAAAATTATTAATTTCAGTATTTAATTAGATAATAACGAGTGTCGGTTTACGGGGCCAAAAATACATTTATCGCCTATATAAATGGGGGGAGTTTTGAAAGTGAAGATATTATATTTTTGGCTAAGGCCGACCGTGTACCCATACACGATTATTTTTATTGAGTATTTTTAACACGAGAAAAATAGGCCAATGTATTATCTTAATTGAGAAATTTAATTGTGAAGTACAATGTTGTTGGCCATGGGTGAATAACCATGTGATGTTGTGAGTTAGATCAAGAAAACCGCCAAAGTATGGTTGTGCCTATTAGGCCATAATTTATTGCGGAACTTGAAACGGGTTGTGCCCATTGGGTCGTAATTCATTGTTGAACATTTAGTAGGCTGTGCCTGTTGGGCCATAATTAATAATTGGAGTGAGTAATTGAAATGACTGTGTGATTGTCCTAATGACATTGAATCGGCTAGGTCGATTGATCGATGATTCGACTCGATTTAATGATTTGAATTGATTTGTTGATGTGATTCCATGAATTTGCGAATTGTGCTGACTTGTAGGAATGAACGGAGGTAAAGGTAAGTCATCTGACTCGTGTTTGTATTTAGGTAACCCTTAGAGCGTATTTCCTTCCTGATCGGGTCTTAAGGGGTGGACTCGCTAAGACGTCGTCTCACCCCATTGGTGAGATAACATTTCAGGTCCATTGATGGCAGCTCCTCCCGAGCTTTTTTGTCAGCCAAAGAAGGTCACGGAGCATAAGTGTTTCATTCTTTTTCATGGGAACCCAAGGGGGTGGGTATATGAGTTAGTGAGGTCCGTAGTCTGAGTTGATGCAGGTCTACCCAAAAAGGTGCCCCATCGATACAGATCATGGTATCATTAGGAGCGGATTGCATAGAGAGAAGGGCCCATACCAGAGTCCGAGGTTCCTCTGTATCTACTTGAAGTTGTTTTTGGAAAAGGCACAGCAGATTCCCCTGGTGGTTCAATGATAGACCCGGTAGACTCTGATCTTGAAGATCCAGGAACTCCGGTGTACTCGGAGGAAGGCTCTAATGAGGATGATGATGTAGAGCACAAGGAAAATTCATAGTTGTTTGCAAACTCCCCCTATTTTGTAGACCTGACATATATATATCGGCTTGGTTTGTGTATGACTTGTTATGATATGTATATATAAGTGTGTTGTTGGTTTTCAAAAGTATTGCCCTACTTTCCTATCCCATCTTGTTGTTGTTTGGAGATTATTTATTTGCTTCCGCATGCGTATTAAAAGAAAAGGGTCGGCGATGCGTCTTGGGATGTCGCTATTTAATCGACCATGGAGGGATGGGCACGTGCTTGGAGAATCAGGGCGTGACAAAAGGTCATGGAATTGTTTGTCAAGTCACCAATTCAATTATATGCCAAAATCTAACTGATATGTATTTCTAAAAGACAAGACCATTCATTTTCGGTTACAACATTAGTCGAGGATTTCAATACAATGTCAAGATTTGACACATAGGACATCAATTTATATCTTGTATATTTAACAAGAAGACAAATTCCTTATTATGCATGTGTCACGGCCCGAAAGATAGCATGTCCAAGAGGTTTTCCTAGCACGGGCGTGACACAATGATGACCCTCGGCCTATGTCCCGAGATGTAGCGTATTCTCCTTGGGGCGGGCGAATACTGTATTTGTACGCATACGATATAAATGCGAGTAGCTGGTAGTTGGCAATAAATGCCGGTAGTTGGTAGATGGGGAGGTGCAATCTCCACCGTTAGATCTAAGGGAGATCTACGGCTAGGGTTTGCCTTGTACTTGTATATAAAGGGATGTCCTCCCTCATTGTAATTCATTCACAAGCAATACAAATCCAGAGCTTCTCTCTCTAAGAGTTGTTTCTCTCTCTACATACGAGTCTTGTGAGTCGAGTGTGAAAGGCTGCTTAGGGGTAAAACCTTAAGGCCGCACGGGTAAGCCAAGCATTGATCGAGAGTTGATCGATCGGCCCGTGACAAGTGGTATCAGAGCTGATTTGCGATCCAAGCGCAAGTGCAATGGCTGATCCACGATCTGATGAGGCGTTGGTCTTGGGTGATGACTGCGCTGATCGTGGGCGGATTGCTGAGAAGGGTGTTGGCAAGGGCCGGAAGGGCCGTGGTGTGTCGAAGGAACCTATGGGGGATCTTGCGCAGAGGATGACGAAGCTAGAGTTGTTCGTCTCCGATGTCCAAGGATCGGTCGATGACCTGACCCAGACCGTGGACGGGGTTGACGCCGGAAGGGAGGAGCTGGTTGCGGAAGTGCAAGAGCTCAAGACGGGCATGGGAGAACTCCGCCACGAGTTCTTTGGGGACCTTGCAGGAGGAACTGGCACAACGGTACGAACCCTTCGAAGCCGCAATGGCGGCCATGCGCGCTGAGATTGCGGAGCTTACGGGTAAGCTCGCTGAAGCACAGGCTGCACGTGTGAACGGTGTCATCACGGTGCAAGGTCCACGGGTGGACACGCCGAAGCCAAAGGAATTCCGGGGCTCGCGGGTGGCCAAGGACGTGGACAACTTTCTGTGGTACATGGAGCGATACTTCCAGGCCATGGGAATCAACGACGACCAAACTCGGGTAAACACTGCTTCGATGTATTTAGCTGATAGTGCATTGTTGTGGTGGCGTCGTCGGTCGGATGATAGGTGTGGGAATCCTATCACGACCTGGAATGGTTTTGTCGAGGAGTTCCGACGGAACTATTTCCCCGCTTACGCGGAGGAAGAAGCTCGTGACGAGCTGAAACGTCTCGAGCAGAAGAGCGGTGTGCGCGACTACATCAAGCGGTTCTCGGAGTTGTTACTCCAAATCCCCTCGATGAATGAAGTCGAAGCGTTTCACCAGTTCATGGGTGGTCTGAAGCCATGGACGAAGCAAGAGCTAAAGCGGTACAACGTGGGAGATCTCACTATGGCCATGACCGTAGCCGAGTCGCTCGTGGAGTACAAGGCGTCGCCTTCCACATCCCGACCGGACAACCGTTCAAGGGACAAAGGCACTGGTGGGGGAGATCGGGGTAGATTCAACAATCGCCCGACTGGAGCTAGACCGCAGAATGGTCCCCATCCTCACCGGGCTAATGCTGGTCAAAACGGAGGTGGGCAAAGGAAGGTACGTTCATATAGCTGCTTCTTTTGCGATGGTCCACACATGGCGCGGGATTGCCCGAACAAGGCCAAGCGCGCTACGTGCAAAGAGGATGAGCCAAGGGAGGAAGCGCGATTGGGATCGTTGCGACTCCTAAGCACGATCAAAGCCAAGAAGGCGAAGGAGCCTAAAGGCTTGATGTTCGCGGACGTGAAGATCGGAGTGACCACGATGAGTGCACTCGTGGACACGGGAGCATCCGACATCTTCATCTCGGAAGAGGCCGCGAAGAAACTTAACCTACGGGTTGAGAAGGGAGCCAGCTGGCTCAAAACCGTGAATTCAAAAGAAGTCCCTGCGATCGGGGTTGCAAGGGACGTGGAGCTACAACTCGGATCATGGAGAGGCAAGGAGACTCTAGAGGTAATTCCACTTGACGACTACGATATTGTCATTGGGATTAAATTCCTAGATAGGATCCATGCTGCTGTAGTTCCCTTTGCGGAATGCATTTGCGTGTTGGAAAGGGGTAGCCAATGCGTGATTCCCGTCCATCGTGAGTCGGAGCGCGATCGAAAGATGATCTCGGCCATTCGACTCACCAAAGGAACAAGGAAGGGAGAGGTGACCTTCCTAGCGACCTTGAAGATCGAGGACAACGAGGGTGAAGGGAAGAAGGTCCCGACGGAAGCAGCCCAAGTCCTCGACTCGTTCAAGGATGTAATGCCTTCGGAGCTGCCGAAGAAGCTGCCACCCAAGAGGGAGGTAGATCACCGGATCGAGCTTGTGCCTGATGCTCGACCGCCTGCCATGGCGCCTTACCGCATGGCGCCACCCGAGTTGGAAGAATTAAGGAAGCAACTCAAGGAGCTGCTCGATGCGGGCTACATTCGGCCGTCCAAAGCTCCGTTCGGTGCGCCGGTCCTGTTCCAAAAGAAGCACGATGGGTCACTCCGGATGTGCATCGACTACCGGGCGCTGAACAAGCTGACCGTGAAGAACAAGTACCCGATCCCGCTCATTGCGGATCTCTTTGATCAACTTGGGGAAGCTCGATGGTTTACCAAGCTAGATCTTCGATCGGGCTACTACCAAGTTCGGATCGCCGAGGGGGACGAGCCAAAGATAGCCTGCGTGACACGGTACGGATCCTACGAGTTCCTGGTTATGCCGTTCGGCTTGACCAACGCTCCGGCCACCTTTTGCACAATGATGAACAAGGTACTCCATCCTTTCCTAGATAGGTTTGTTGTGGTTTACCTAGACGACATTGTCATATATAGTCGGATGTTGGAAGAACATGTTGAGCACATAAGGCAGGTGTTCCAAACCTTGCGCGAGAATGAGTTGTATGTCAAGCGCGAGAAGTGCGCCTTCGCCCAAGAGGAAGTTCCGTTCCTGGGGCACATCGTCGGGGCTGGACGAGTGCGCATGGACAAGGCCAAGATCCAGTCGATCGTCGAGTGGGAGCCGCCAACAAGGGTGACGGAGTTGAGGTCGTTTCTCGGCCTAACCAACTACTACCGGCGGTTCATTCGAAGCTATTCAAGCATCACCGTGCCTCTCACGGACCTCTTGAAGAAGGAGAAGCCATGGGAGTGGACGGATCGATGCCAAAGAGCATTCGATCGACTGAAGAAAGCCATGACGGAAGAGCCGGTGTTGGTGTTGCCCGACCACACCAAGCCCTACGAGGTAGAAACTGATGCCTCGGATTATGCTATTGGTGGTGTGCTTATGCAGGATGGCCATCCGATAGCCTATGAGTCCCGAAAGCTGAACGATACCGAGCGTCGGTATACCGTTCAGGAGAAGGAGATGACCGCGGTGGTCCATTGCCTCCGGACGTGGAGACACTATCTCCTGGGGTCAAAGTTCGTCGTGAAGACGGACAATGTGGCCACGAGTTACTTTCAGACTCAAAAGAAGTTGAGCCCGAAGCAAGCTCGCTGGCAAGATTTTCTGGCGGAGTTCGACTACGCGCTGGAATACAAGCCGGGGAAGGCCAACTCCGTGGCAGACGCGTTGAGTCGGAGGACGGAACTGATGAGCCATACGATGAGTCGACCGAGCTGTCCATGGGTCGGCCGCATCAAGGAGGGATTGGCGCATGATCCAAGAGCCCAAGCCCTCATCGGGTATGCCAAGGAGGGCAAGACTCGACAGTTTTGGTGCGAGGACGAGCTCCTCTACACCAAGGGAAGGCGGTTATATGTGCCTTTCTATGGGAAGCTGAGGAAGGAGATCTTGCGCGAGTGCCACGACTCAAAGTGGGCGGGTCATCCTGGGATCCACCGCACGTTGGCCCTCGTCGAAGATCGCTACTACTGGCCACAAATGCGGGACGACGTGGAGGCGTTTGTGAAGACTTGTCTGGTATGCCAACAAGACAAGCTGGAGCAACGGTCGTCGCCGGGGTTGCTGGAGCCACTTCCCGTTCCATCTCGTCCATGGGAAAGCGTTTCCATGGACTTCATCGTCAACCTACCGAAGTCCGAAGGGTGCCGGACTCTAATGGTGGTGGTTGATCGGTTTTCCAAGTACGCAACCTTTGTGCCTGCAACAAAGGATTGCCCGGCCGAGGAAGCGGCCAAATTATTCATGAAGCACGTAGTGAAGTACTGGGGGATTCCACAAACGATCGTGAGTGATCGGGATCCTCGCTTCACGGGACGGTTCTGGTCCGAGTTGTTCAAGCTGCTGGGGTCGGAGCTAAACATGTCAACAAGTTTGCATCCCCAAACCGACGGTCAGACGGAGCGGGTCAATGCTCTCTTGGAGATCTACCTCCGGCACTACGTGAGTACAACCCAAGCGAATTGGGCAAAGTTGATCGACGTAGCCCAATTCTCATATAACTTGCAGCGGAGCGAGTCGACCGGCCAGAGTCCATTCGAGGTTGCGATTGGGCAGCAACCAAATACCCCGAGCACTATCGCTTCGGGATACCGGGGGAGTAGTCCGCCCGCGTACAAGTTTGCCAAGAACATGCAAGAAGAGGCGGACTTGGCCCGGGCGTGTCTACACAAAGCCTCCAAGCGCATGAAGAAATGGGCGGATAAGAAGCGACGGCACGTGGAGTTCCAAGTAGGAGACCAGGTGTTGGCCAAGCTGCACGTGGTGCTTCGATACAAGGACGTGCACAAGGGGTTGATCCGTCGCTATGAGGGACCATTTCGAGTGCTGCAACGGGTCGGGAAGGTCGCATACAAGCTGGAGCTACCACCAAAACTCAAGGTACATCCGGTGTTCCACGTAAGTATGCTCAAACCTTTCCAAGTTGATGAGGAAGATCCGGATCGTGGGGAGTCTCATCGGGCGCCACTTGGGGCAAAAACCTCGTATGATCGAGAGGTCGAGAGCATCTTGGCGGATCGAGTCATACGGAAACGATATTGCGCGCCCAAACGAGAATATATGATCCGATGGAAGGGTCTTCCAGAGAGCGAAGCCAGTTGGGAGCCCGAGGAGAATCTTTGGCAGTTCAAGAAGGAGATAGAAGATTTTCATGCCGAAGATGCGACGAGGGCGTCGCCTGATTAGGTGGGGGAGAATGTCACGGCCCGAAAGATAGCATGTCCAAGAGGTTTTCCTAGCACGGGCGTGACACAATGATGACCCTCGGCCTATGTCCCGAGATGTAGCGTATTCTCCTTGGGGCGGGCGAATACTGTATTTGTACGCATACGATATAAATGCGAGTAGCTGGTAGTTGGCAATAAATGCCGGTAGTTGGTAGATGGGGAGGTGCAATCTCCACCGTTAGATCTAAGGGAGATCTACGGCTAGGGTTTGCCTTGTACTTGTATATAAAGGGATGTCCTCCCTCATTGTAATTTATTCACAAGCAATACAAATCCAGAGCTTCTCTCTCTAAGAGTTGTTTCTCTCTCTACATACGAGTCTTGTGAGTCGAGTGTGAAAGGCTGCTTAGGGGTAAAACCTTAAGGCCGCACGGGTAAGCCAAGCATTGATCGAGAGTTGATCGATCGGCCCGTGACACATGCATGTGCCTTTGTATGTAAACAAACTATGACTATCAAGTACATAAACGATTTGACGAACCGTTAATAATTGCACTTATGAATCATAGCGATTCAACATACAAGTCAGCACCGTGCCTTAGGTCAAGACCAAAGTACAAATGATTAGTCATTAACCTCACTAAAAGCTTCCATGTTGTTAATCATTCTATACATGTTATGTTTAGTGAACTTGTCCGGGACAAGCACTTGTGTTCTAATTCGGGTATCACAATATCCCATAACTTGCAACTCATCATTTCTCGTTAAGTGGATCTTGATGATTGTATTGAGACAGGTGTGTTCTCAAACTTTGTAGTAGCCATAGACAGCCCTTTAGTTTAGAGCAAAGGAAAGAGTAACCGAATTGCTTTTTGGAAAATCAAGAAAGCGTTTTTTCTGCTTGAGAAGCCTAAGGGCTTCTATTGGACAGAAATAAAAGATGAACTAAATAGTTGTTCCTCTCAAAAGGAATATGATCGATTAATCACTTTTGAGAATCACGATCAACACAATGGCGAACAAAAGCATCAGGCTTATTCTATCTCTAAGGAAATCCTTTATCAGCATCGTGCCTTGGCAACGAATTCTGCTTACAATCCGGAAGAAGTCTTCTTGGATTTTGTAACTGCCAAGCGGGAAGAACTTGACCAGCAAGGCGACGAGGTTGTGGTGACGGACCAAAGGGAACTACATTATTTAAATGTATTTGTCCAAGATCTTCGAATGCATGGCCCAAACTCTCCCTATATCCGAGATACACTTTCTATCGAATAAGAGTACTTGGGTACCTGTAACACGCCCTTTTTTTTTTTTTTCTTTTATGACTTGGATTTTGAATGGGCGCTGGCCAGCCGCTTGATGTGAACTCGAGAATAAGGGATATATCGAATCAATACTATGTACCATACCGTAAAGAAAGAACAATAACCTGAAAGGGCTCTCAATGGCGGGTATTGACATAAGATGAAAACAACGCAGTCCCCCCTTCTTTAGTATCAGAAGCGCGAGCAAGAGAAGTTTCTATTCATTTAGGACTTTCTAAGTCTAAGACTAAGTTTGGGTGTTTAGGCTTTTTAACCTTGCTATCAAGGGAGTCCCTCGGTGGCGCAACCTCAGGCGTCACAAACTAGGCAGTCTTCACTTGGGTCTCGCAACCTCAAGCCTCGTCATGATTGCCGCCTAGGTTGCTCAACAACAATTGGCCTGCTGCTTGGGTTGTGACACCCAAGGTCACGCAACCCTCACCAGGGTCGCAAGACCTTGGGCGATGGTCGCTGGTGTCAGATTTGGCTCATCGGTAGCCTTGGCCCATTGTTGGAGGGTTTGATTTTTTAATAAGAAAAGAAAAATTAGACCCAAAAGCCCTTTGCAAAAAAAAATTTGCAAAACACTATTTAGGACAAAGTTAGCATTACAAAGGATATTTTACCAAATGTAATTTGCATTTCTCTATTGTGCTTTACGTCAAAAGCATTTACATTTCCCCAAGGCTCATTTGTAAAGTTGAACCAAACTCATCCTAAGACATTCTATTTTGGCAGAGATAACTTAAGATCCTACCATCAATCCTACGTTATTCCAACGTAAAGAAATACTCTATGAAGCAAGCCTATAATAAATACCTTATGTAAAGACATTTGCTAGTAGTTAAATAGTATAATGAGAGAAATTATTTATTTCACATCAATATCAAATGATCAATTTACGTATCTGTAAAATCGACAAATCTAGTGATCGGAAGAGGAAGATTTTCTTCTCACCCTGGAGTGGAGTTTAACGCAGCCAAGACAACAAAGCTCATTATTTCTCTATAAAACCAAAAAGCTGAGGCACAACAAGATAAAAGAAAATTTTCGACATGGACGAATGAAACAACAATGCCAATGCCACCGACCTGAGCCCTGCTGAGAAAGAAAGATGAAGTACGACTTTTTCCACCTTGAAAGCAGAGACAGCACAAATTACACTGGCAATTTGAGTCGAAAGCCATTCAGCAGCAAAGCATTTTTCATGAATAACAGCAAATTTACAGTAAGTTCGTGCTCTCCGTGAGTTGAAACCTCGAGTCTAACTTAAATCTTTTAAAGAGAATAATAAAACAGGGTGTGCAATCTCTAGTAATAGCACATTACTATAAAAGCTATCTAGCATTACAAAGCAAGACATCCAGGGTGCAATCTGTGAAACAAATGCTTATTCAAGGTCTTCAACTAAGGGGCGTGCAATCTCTCTCACTTTCCCATCTATCACGGTCCAATGTTGCCCTCTCTTGTACAATAAACAATTATACGCTTACACGTTACAACAGCCCCAACTATCATTAAAGCAGATGATTCAACAAGATGGAATTGAAGACGATTGGTACATGCACACTCCTATCTCAGATAAATAGAATTCACATCTGAAAACTACTCGGAAACACGTTGACTAAATATACTGCACAGTGAAACTCATCTGGCTTCATCAATCTTCATCTGGGAGAAAACTCCAGTCGTGGACATCTCTGAGCCATCCGCCCCTTCTTTGCTCACGCCCTCTTCCTCCAAGTCTGTGCTAAATGATGGGAGCTTCCTCACATTTGAAAGAGTCAATATCGACGAACCGTTGGTCGTGCTGTCGTCGTACATCCCTCTTTTCACCGCAGTTTGCTGAAGCTGCAAGGCGTATTCCAAGTCCCAGAGCACATCCCCCATGCTAGGCCTCTCTTCGTCCTCTTCTTGCAAGCATTTCTCAGCAACCTCCCCATATTTCCTCAGCGAGTTGGGATTGATCTCACCAGCAAGGACAGGGTCCACTATTTGCTCGATGGTTCCTTTCTGGATGCACCTAATGCCCCAGTCGGCCAAGTTCGCCTCTTCTCTAGGCAGCGAAGGGACAATCGCAGGCCTCGCACATAGCACCTCGAGAAGAACCACTCCGAATGAGTACACATCTGATTTTTCCGTCAGCTGTTGGGTCTTAAAGTACTCTGGATCGAGGTACCCGAAGGTGCCCTTGACCCCCGTACTCACATGGGTTTGACTTTGATCAAGAGGCCCCGACTTGGACAGACCAAAGTCAGCGACCTTCGCAACATAATTCTCATCAAGCAAAATGTTGGTGGACTTGATGTCCCGATGAATAATTCCTCCAGCCGCGCCTCTGTGGAGGTAGTGCAAGCCCCGGGCTGCTCCAACACAGATCTCGAGCCTTTGCTTCCATGGTAAGTATGGGAAATCGGAATTGTACAGGTGATCTCTTAAGCTCCCCTTCTCCATAAACTCGTAAACGAGTATCATCTCGGACTGTTCAGCACAATACCCAATTAAGGAGACGAGGTGGCGATGGCGGATTTTGGACAAAATGGTGATCTCTGTTTGGAACTCGGAGAAGCCTTGTCCTGACCCCAGCTCGCTCCGTTTTATGGCAACTTTAGTGCCGTCCCTGAGAGTTCCTCTGTAGACATTGCCAAATCCACCCTTGCCGATCAAAAGTTTGCTATCAAACTTGTTGGTAGCAAAATGGATTTCAGCGAGGGGTATTTTCAGTCCCAGGTGAAAATTAGGGACGATGGAGTCATGGTTACTTTGCTCAGTCAGTCTACTGTGAGAACTGCCTCCTCCCAACGCAGGTAATGGTGACCAAACCGAAGTTTCAGTTCTCTTTGGCTTTCTATGCTTGCATATGAAGATCGCTGCAGATACAAATATGCAGAGAAACACGATGCTTCCGGAAACTAGACCAATTATGAGGCTAATGTGCTTATTCTGGTTATCGCCCCCAGATGGCACAAAATGTGAGTCCCACGACCCAATTATCTCCATTATCTCCAGGCCATTGAGATAGGCCTGCTGAGACGTTGTCTCTGATGCTCTAAGGAGGCCTATGCTCATGTTTACTAACCCTGAGCTGCCCGGTTGAACTACGTAATCATAATGAAAAGGAGCTGCATCCTCACGAAACCCTTCTTTATTATACGGGTCAATGAACTCAGCGAAATTCTCATAAATGTAGAAATTAAAGTACACTGTGTTGAGAGACGGGCTAATGAAGTCGCAGAAATGAGCCCGGACCAAGTGTGGGACGTTGGCACTCACGTTAAAACCCCAGGTGGTGTTGGGGTGTAATGGCCAAGCAGATGCAGTCATCTCCTTAGCAGTCAGGTAAACGCGTTCTGATGCTAAGCATTTGTCTAGAGAACCATCCTGGTAATGAAGATTTCTCCCATAGCCATCTGTATCTTTTGCAGCATTTGGGGGATAAATGTAATTATCATCAGGATCCCAACTTCTCCACAAAGGATCATCAACCGGAGTTACTTCATCGCCACCGACATTTATTCGGTAAACTGTTCGTGAGACTTGGGAGGGAATTCCACTGTAGTTGCCGCTATTTTTCCCTGAAATGCCCACACTCGGAGCAGAACCAGGAATGACTCCATCGGGCACAAGGAGCACTTCAAGGGCATTTATAAATGCGAAGGATGACCCTTGAGGACTAAAATAAAGTATAAACTTATTACTATTTATGCTAAGCAAGAACTCCTCCACTACAGGAGAGTTGGTACCAGCGGGAATTTGGAAATCGCTGAGAAGGGTGAGCCCCCTCACTGAGACATTGAACACAGCCTCAGAGAGATTTCTTGTGGAAGCGAAAGGGAGAAAGTGGAGTCGCACGATGTGAGTACCTTTATCATTTACATCAAGAACGTATTGCGACGAAGGGCTTCCGAAGATTCTTGCTGTATCGTAGATTTCTGAGACGGTCGAGAATTGGTTGCTGGATTGTGTGGAGGTACTCTGTTTCGTGAAGGAGATGGAGTCAGAACTCGTGTCCCCGACAAAGACCCTGTCGGAATAGTTCAGGCTTTTGCTTGATCCACAATTGATGAAGTAACTGGTCTGAGTTGTGCAGGTCAAGGAAAGAGTGAGAAGAAGTGGGAACTGAAGAGAGACAAAGAAGAGAATGAAGCCAGGGGTGTGGACTCCATGGATGATGCGAAGCTTTGCCATCGAACCAGAGGAAGAACATGAAACTCTGCTTCGGGAGAGAGAGAGAGAGAGAGAGAGAGAGAGAGGGAGAGAGAGATTGGTCCGTGAATTGTGATCAAGTAGTTTCAGTTTGCGTTGACTTGAGATTGCCTATCAGGCACTGGAAGTTGGGCCAGAAGATAATTCTCAGCTGGAGATGAGTGGCTCATGTGGGGAGTGGATGAATTTGCTTCTGCAAAAGGGTGTTCGACTCTCAAACGGGCAGTGTCCTAGTCATGATGGAGGACAATTTGGCCCTTCTAATCCCACACTTTCAGCGAGCGGCACGTGCCACGAGCAGACGAGACAGAGAAAGTGGAAGATGATATTGAAATTTGGGAGACCGGCCGAGAGATGAATGTCCTTTCGCTCTTGGGAGAGAATAGCAGACGGAGGAGACGGTCCCGCAGAAGTTGAGGTTGATTATGAAAAATAATAGCTCGTGTACCGAAAATATACGAAAATGTTAATGACGATCTTCTACTTCTATCTCACCAGTTGTCCCTAGATCGGTCCTATGACGAATTTCTCTGTTGCGGCATTAAGGTCATTAAATATTTTTTACCTGGATTTTTTTTTCTCTTTTTCCAAATATGAACTTTCTCTTTGCCCTTGCTAGCAGTTCCTAAATATTGTTCACAATCCCCTCTCAGACCAAGGCCGCAACTCAAAAGCTCAAGCCCATTGGTGACGGCCACGATCTTAAGATCTATGAGATTTAGATCTCGCGGGCATGGCCGCATGAGTTATCTCCCATCGGTGAGAGCAAAGCTCGATCAACCATGGTGAACTTAAGCCCATATCTCAAGCTTGGGTGGCCATGGTTATGAGCTTTAAGTTTGAGTAAGCATGCAGCCATGTTGAAATCAATTGTCATCGATCAATTTCACTCTTATCATCAACAAATCGTCTTCTTCATGATCTCTCTCTCCCTCGATTGTTGTTTTAAGTTTTCACATTGACTTTAATGCTGCATAATAGTTTTAAGCAAATCATAACATCACCCACGTACTTCAACATCAGTATCAATGATTTATTGTCTTATGTTAGCAAACCTTGATAAGTAGAAAAAGAAAACTTAACAAAAGCATTATCATGAAATGTTTTAATGGAAAAGTATACAAAAAGTCCTAAATCTATTACATTGATATCAATTTAATCCTAAATATTTTAATTAGACTAATTTAATTCTAAATCTTTTCATATCGGTACCAAATTTGAGACAATGCCCTACATCCCCTTTGAGCTGTGGCTAGAATTTTCCCAAGTTTCTGTTGTTTATATGCATTTACAAAGGAAAATTGCTATTTTAGCTATGAGCCGCCTAATATAGTTTTATTCCATTCAATTTATCTAATATAAGAACAAACTTTTGTGTGAAATTCAACTGTCATTGTTCTATGTGAGCTCTAAGTTGATGTCCAAACGAAAGAAGAGAACTACTTGCCTGATCTTTTCATCCACACAAGTTCCCCGAACAGTGCCCCGCCCTTGGTGTGCGGTGGCACGAACAATGAGGGGCCTTTAAACTGAAGCTTTGATACATGGCACAGAAGTGCCAAGGATGACGCAAAAAGTCCCGCGACATCAATTCCATTCTCAAGGCTAATGTCGCCGCGGATGCTTGACTCTGCCTATTGAACTATCCCACTCGCTGCCTAGCTCGCCAAAAACCCCTTAGAAGCCAAGACCCCATGGTGGAGGAGCATCAATGACACCCACAACGGAGAATATCTAGTAGAAGGTTATTTTTAGAGGAGACATGCGATTGGCGATGGAAGTCGCCGCTACGTAAGTGCCGGATCTTGTTTCTAAACAAAACGAGCATCCACTATGCATAAATAAAATGATACCAAAAACTCATAATTCAAACCCAAGATATAATATATGTATCAAATAAAATATGAGCCGTTTCATTTAGATAAAACTTTATACAAATTATAAATACTGATTTAATTCACCATTACAATTTAAACAATGGTCAAGTCCAATGCTCTCTGTTAAATCACAAATCAACGGTCTATTCTATTGACTAATTCTTACCATGCTTTGCGAGCTGAAGTAAATCTAGCTTGACAAAATTCCCGTGACATTTATGCACAACCTTCTTTTCTTTCTCTTCTTTTCCCCTATTTTGCGTTCACTATCTTTTTCTTCTTCCCATTTTGTCTCTCAATCAGTCAACGTCCCTTTGCTTTAAATAAAGCGGTCTCCCTTTCCTTTTTTTTTTTCTTCTTTTATTTTATTAGCCAATTCATCTGACCAACTCAACAAACCCAAATATTACAAAATATGTCAATATAGACGTACTATATAATATTCACCATTATGAGAAGGTAATGTGTATATGAAGATTATATGATATTCCATATTTTGTTTTTTTTTTTTTAATATCCATGATCCGGCCTAGCACAACCTTGCGGGTGCTCACGGCCTTCAAGGGCCCGACAAACCCAACAACGACCATCGAGTATACCTGGAGGGGAACTGGCCTAGGAACCCACCACTATGGCTCTCCCACTTAAAACTCTAGCAACGAGAAGATTTGAACTCCTGACCTTGCGGTGGAACGAGGGAGAACTTACCAACCGCGCTGTCTGCTGGTGGGTTGATATTCCATATTGTTTATACCACAGATTTCTGAGATGGTCGAGAATTGGTTGCTGGATTGTGAGGAGGTATTATGTTTTGTGAAGGAGATGGAGCCAGAACCTGTGTCACCAACAAAGTCCCTGTTGGTGTAGTTCACTCTGTTGCTTGATCCACAAATGATGAAGTGCTTGGTCTGGGAAGTGTAGGCTGAGGAAATAGTCATAAGATATAGAGGGTACTGAAGAGAGAAGAGGAAGAGAATGAAGCTAGGGGCATGGAGTCCATGGATGTGAAGCTTTGCCATGGAACCAGTGGAGAAGCATGAAACTCTGCTTCAAGAAATGGCTTTTGATTTCCATCTCTTAGCTATTTCGAGGGAGAGATAGCGATTGGCCTGTGAATTGTGATCAAGTAGTTTCAGTTCGTGTTGACTTGAGATTGACTATTGGGCATTGGAAGTTGGGCAGGAAGAAGATTCTCAGCTGGAGATGAGAGGCTCACTTGGGCAGGGGATGAATTCGCTTCTGCAAAGACCATTTTAACATGCAAACGGTCATTGTTTTAGTCGTGACGCTGAGGACATTTTGGCCCTTCTAACCCAACTCAACTTTCCGCGAAAGGGGCATGAGCACACAAGATAGAAAGTTAGAGATGGATGTCCCTAGGCTTTCGGGAAAGAACAGCATCCGGAGGAGACGGTCCTACAGAAATCAATGTTGATTCTGAAAAATTAAAGGCCATGCTGATAATATGGGATAAATCGGTGATGCCTCACTTTTGTCCAAAAGTTTAAATCGTCCTTGGATTTCTCTATTTTATTTAAAAGCATCACTCTAGTTTTTATTTTTACTTTTAAAGAAGTGTCACCATTTGTCCTTTGGTCAATTGGCAATGGATTTTGCTCACGTGACGTCAACATTGTCGAAAATTTTCTAACCTTAATCTTTGTTATCAGATCAAATAAAAAGACTACAAATAATTGTTGATAAAATTTCCTAATGAATTTTGAAGTTGATAAAACTATCGATATAACTGTTTTGAAGTATTCTTGATTCAAGGAAACACTCTTGGAAGAGAAGTCTATAAGAATCTTGATCCTGTTCAAACTCAAGTCTAAGTTCTTTTGAATTCAATAAGCTAGTTAGTGGATATAATCAAGATTTTATGTTGATATCATAAACTATATTCAGACTCAAAGATTATAAGCTGAATATCATTAGATTGTGTAATCTACTTCAAGTGAAACAGATTCAAACTTTATACCAAAGTTGAAATTCTTCATACTTAGAGAACAACTTATATTCTCTTTCAGACACAAGTTCATAATGTATGTAACGGCTAGTGATTTGGCTCAAATTTCACACTTAGAAAAACTTGATTGACTCTCAATCATAGGGATTGTTTTGCAAACCAAGATT
Source organism: Eucalyptus victrix (assembly GCA_016097545.1). Lineage (NCBI taxonomy): Eukaryota > Viridiplantae > Streptophyta > Magnoliopsida > Myrtales > Myrtaceae > Eucalyptus > Eucalyptus victrix. Next base: position 47,199,702 of record CM027843.1, read on the forward strand.
GTAATGCATAACACTTTAAATGATTGGCAATCAATCTAGAAGAAAAGTTCTTTCTTTGAGTAGAGATATCTACTTTTGGGAACCAAGACCTTGGTTGTATGGGTGACCAAAATCAATGGAGATTTAGATTTTATCACTCAATGGCTATTCAATTTTCTTGATATATATCTGTCCAATGAGTAAATTGGAAGATAATTCTCTGGAGACTGTCCAATGGTTAAATTGGATAGATTTGATGGAATAACCTATTCATCCCCCTTTAGGTGCTATTTACTAGCTCCAATAATAACATCTCACAACAATGCAATTTGTAAGTAGTCTCCCATGATGACCCTTATTGGCCATGACCACAACTCAAAAGCTTGAGTAGTGGTGACGACCATGAGCTCCTGATCAACTGGCTTTAGATCTTGCGGTCATGGCAACCAACTACTTGAGCTCTTCCGTAGCTATGAGAGCAAAGCTTGAATGGCCATGGTGATAGTGAGCCTAGGTCTCAAGCTTAAGTGGCCATGGCCGTGAGCTTCAAAGTTTTGATGGTGATCACAAACTTTGAGTTTAGACGCCCATGTTAGTGAACTTCGAATTGAAGCTCAAGTAGCCATGGTGATGGCTGTGGGCTACGAGTTGGAGGACCATGGCTACCTTGGTGAAAATGCTTTTCACGGATTAATCTCACTCCTATTGTCAACAAATTTTATGCAATATGCTTCTTCATGGTCTCTCTCTCTCAATTAATTCTAATTAGAATATCAACAAAGGTTTATTGCAAAAGAAGAAATTTAAGAAGGATTAGCATGTGACAAATAAAGAATTACAAGAACAATAAAAAAATTAAAAGTAGAGCTATGGTTATCAATTTTGGTCAAAAGTAGAAGGACCATGGATGACATCATCTCATGGTATTGGTAGCTGTGAGCTCCTTGTGACATCCCAAGTATACCATGCACTACATGTGTCATTTCTTATTCGATTTTTTTCCTTGGATTGATAGCATGTCGAAGCATTACAAAATAAATTATAACATTCCTTACGAAAGTTGCATGACTTTAATACATACGCATATATTTTCTTTTTTATACAAACATTAGTTGTTATTATCATAAAAAATCATTTAAAAAAATACATACTTCTAGGAAAAGGGTTAAGTTAACTAGCACCACTACTCTCATACTATTCCACAAGGGAGCCACCATCAAATTCGGGGTTGATGGTCTTAGGTGTCACCTTGTCCCCTCCACCATCATGTCCAAGGAGACCATCATCCTACACTGAGAAATAAGAGGTGATTTGAAGTCTAGTAAATGAAATCCCTAGGTCTAAGGTAGGAAATTATCTTAATACTCAACCTGACATCAATCAAAGAAAATAAGTTCAAACCAATACAAAATGACCATCCATAAGCAAATTATCTCTCTTTTTATTTATTGATTTATCATGATGTGCCTATAAAAACCATTAACTATAATGTAAGTCCATTCACTCATAAGCAAGCAGAAGGCATGTTATTTCACGATACACTAGTATACCCTACTCATCAAGAAGTTTATTGATATATATTAGTAACTTCATACATGTCATAAAGCTCACTAACACACGCGCGTGCAGAGGTGAATTTATACTTGTCATTAGCTAAGACCTTCTCGATTCACGAGGCATTTCGACTTATGAGGCATCGTCATCCCCAACTTATGGAGGACGGAATTATACATACCTTTTGCCACACCTTAGGCCATTCATCTTGGATGTCCTCTGCATTAGCGAGGATAAATATACCATTGTATATCCACATGATCATGGTCATTTTTTAACATCATAACATGACTATAAGAGTCATGTCATACCATGATTATACGAGGCCATGTCATAATAGCATTTCATATCATCTCAACCTTATAGAGAATTATCATATACAATAGAACATCTAATTGACTCTAGAGTCTTATCCACATATTCATACAAGGGAATTTGCTCGGACACGAATAGGCCATGGCAAAGGTCTTAATCACATAGCATCATTCACATGCAATTCATTATAGCATAACAATCACCATGTTCATCACAAGATTTTGCCATTACTCATGCACTTTCACACCATCTTTATTTTTTCATCTCACTTTCGTCAATGAAAAGAACTACATTAGTCAAACAATCAAGTAAGGCAACAACACGTGATTATACTCACAAAGCGAATCAAACTCAATGAGTATATCAAACTCAAAAGCAAATCAGACTCATAGAGTATCAGACTCAACGAGTAAATCGGATTCAAAAAGTGTATCAAACTCAAAAGGGAATCAGACTTAGATAGCATATCAGACTCAAAAGCGAATTAGACTTGGAGAGTAAATCAGACTTAGAGAGCAAATCAAACTCAAAAGCAAATCTGACTTAGAGAGCACATGAAAAGCAAAACGTAAATCAAATTCCGAGAGCATATCAAACTCAAAAGTGAATCACACTTAGAGAATAAATCATACTCAAAGAGCATATCAAACTAAAAAACGAATTAGACCGAGAGAGTAGATTAGACTCTAGAGAGCATACTAGGCTCAAAAGCGAATCAAACTAAGAGAGTAAATTATACTTGAAGAGCATATCGGATTTTTAAAAAAAAAAATCAAACTTAGAGAACAAGTCAGACTCAAAGAATATATCAAATTGAAAAGCGACTCGGATTCACACTCAATAAGTGAATATTACAAAGGACGGTTAAATATTAAGTTACAACAATAACACTTTCAAATTCATATTCATCATTGCACATACCATGTGTCACCACACCTAAAAGAAACAAATTGACACATTCTAATCATGTATGAAATCCGCAAAATAAGTCAAACTATCACAATTTATTTGAATCCCTATTTCATATAGTTACATTAAGTTCACATAGATCAACCAACCAAGTCAAAAGCATTAAGTAAATCAATTCAACTTAGCGCCTAAAGTTTTCACTTACCTTGAAAATGACTTCAGATTCAGAGCTTTAAATCACCTTCAAATGGAAACCAAAACTAAGAATCAACAAAGTTTGATTTAAAAACAACAAAATCAATTGGTATAAAAGAGAGAAAATCGATAAATTTTATCACATTGAAAACAATTGAGACAGAATCTAATATTTTGAGTGTGGGGCCATTCCTCCTATCCGTGGATTCTTGAAAATGAAAGATTTGGAGAAAGGAGTTGGTGATTGGTGTTAGGGAAATCCCTTATGATGTTTTGAAGATGACAAAATAAATCAAAGGCTACTAACATGTTTGATGGTTGAGTAATAGACCATGCAAATGATAGAACATGTAAAGGATTTTATCAGAGTTAGAAGACGGCCAGAAGACTGAACGTAACATATGTCCAAAGTATATTTTGAAGATTTCCAGACTTTTGTGTCAAAGTACGAAGGCGCAAACTCAAGACTCAAAGTCGAAGGCGCCATACTCAAGACTCAAAGTCTGAAGACTGCCAGACTCAAGACTCAAAGTCTGTTCTTCGTCAGAAGTTTGTCAACTCTGACTAATTCCAGACTGAATGTGAATGATGAACCAGAAGACAGACTCTATGCTGAAGCTGAACTGGGTACAGACCTTAAAGCTAAATCTGTTCAGAAGCAGATATGTTCAGACCCAGATTGTAAAGTCTACAGACCTAGATTGTAAAGTCTATAGACTCATATTGTAAAGTCTACAGACTCAGACTTTACATCCAGATTCAACAGATCGTAATTCAAGCCCAATCATACAACGACTAGTGATCTGGTTTGGATTCCACATCAAGATTGATTTGATTGATTCAATCTAATTGATTGACGATTGGATCTTGAAGACAAGAACTTTCTATACGAAGAAGCTTTACTTATGGAAACCAATATTTCTTTTGTATGGGCGATCGGAATCAATTTGGGATTCTACCTTTGTCACTCAACGGCTACCAAATCTTCCAGATACAAAGCTGTCCAATGGGTATATTGGAAGACGATTCTCCAGGATACTATCCAATGGGTAGTTTGGAAGTGGAGGAGTATTTAAGGAGATCATGGACCGATGAGCAAGTAAGAGAAGGAGCGTAGAATTTATAATTCCAAAGTCTGAGCGACCTTCAATCATACACTTGTCTTTGGAGAGCTTAAACGTTTGTGATTGTGAGAGAAATATCAAAAGAGTGACTTAGTGAGATAGTGTGATCTACTACTAAGTGTTTGCACTCGAAGTTGTAATCTCTTATTGATTGCATAGTAGAATCTAGCCAAGAAGGCTATTAGCGTGGAAGAGTGGACGTAGGCTTGGATTAAACAGAACCACTACAAATCTTGTGTTCTTATTCTCTTCCCTAACTCCTTTATTTTGTTCATACTATCACTCTCAATTGGTAGTTATTGAAGTAAATGTTTTTATCCTTGGATCTTGAGTATTCTCAAGGGTCCTTTTATATGGCCAAAAAGTTATGAGAGATGAAAGGCATAAATGGCCCAATGAAAGAGCTTCAAGTGTTTTTATCCATGGTTAAAGTGTTCCAATGAAAGATATTCAAATGGCTCCAGTGAGAGCAGCTAAGGACAAATGGCCCAATGAAAGTTTGGCACAAGAAAATATTTTGATGGAGATGAAGATGAACCTCTCTCATTCAGTCAAGTTTGTGCATGAATCACCAAAACACTAATGATGAACTATAGGCATGAGTCACCAAAAACATTGATAAACTATAGACATGAGTCACCAAAATAATCATGACTATAGACATGGGTCGCCCAAAGCATTAATGAACCATAGTTGAAATTGATGATATCATGCATGATGTCAAAACTATCAAGTTCAATACTCAGATCAAAGCGTAGGTTTAAGAATTTTGGTAGAGAAAAGAAAAGTGGTGTGTCAAATGAAGAAAAATAAGGATTTAAGAAACCAATATTCATTCCGAACATTGGTTAGTCCTAAAATATTGTGAATATAATAAAATCATCAAAGAAAGATATCAAAATTAGGAAAACCTCAATTCAATAAAGTTGAAACTTGAATATCATAAAATATGAAATTCAGAGTATACCAGCCATTCTCTACAACTACTATGGCGGTAATTTAATTACCTTCATTCTACTCACCAAGGTAGTGATGATATCTATCCATTTAATCTCAAAGTATCGTAATTTGGGCTATTACAATGACAAAAATCATGCTAAATAATATCGTTGAGCACAGAAAATTCAGGATATCACACTCCTAGCTCCGGGGGCATGGCTATGTACTGCAAGGTTGAGCGATCATGACAGCTGCGGCGAAAATATTTATCACTAATTAATTTCACTCTCTTCATCGATAAATTTTCATTCACTGATTTTGTGGTGAGTGTTGCAATATTCATGGGTTAGCCCTCCCTCCCTCTCTCAATTAATAGAAAAGTTTAAATAAAAAAGAGGAGTGATTCAAACAAATTTATCAACCATTCACCCCATTTAGAATTTAATACGTTGATTAACGACATATGTATTAATGTAATTAACATGTGTATGTCATTTAGGAATATAGATTACTAATATTGGCCTCTTCTCAATGAAAGAAAAATGTTGTTTTCTCTGCAAAAGTAGCCAAAACACGTATGCACTAATTTATTGTCTCTCATCTTTATCTTTTCATTCTTTTACTATTTGATGATAACTCATATGTATTTAATTTTTTCTATTTCGTCATAGTAATATAATTTAAATTTTTTCCTATATTAGTTAGTAGACAAAAAAATCTATCATTTTTATATGCATTTAGGATAGTATAATTTGTATAATACCTAATTTGTTATATTGTGCTTAGGAATGTCAATTTTATACAAATTAATTGTTTTGAACGTTAATAATCGAGTTTTATATGTACCTTGTAGAATTAAGGATGCGCTGAAATATTGTTGTGTTCATGCTAAAATATTTCGTACTCCATTTTAATTATAAATTTTATATGATATTCCATGCAAAGTATGGATGAATGTCTAGTTAATATTATATATCAACGGTAGAATCTTGGAAAAGTACCAAAAAAAGTTATAAGCCTATTACACTTATTAATTTAGTCATAAATCTTATAAATGTACCAATTGAGTAATAAACTTTTGGACAATTTGTCAATGTATTTCATCCAGCCAATTTTGGCTGAAAATCGCTGATTTGGACATTGTCTATTCTACGTAACATGATCGATGCTGATGTGGACAAAATTTACAATTTTTAAATATATTTCAGAACTTTTCTTTTTATTATTTTCTTTTCTTTTCTCTGTTTTTGTTTTACAAGTCTAGGCTGACGAGGGCCAATGACCCTCACCTAGTTAGGTAAAGGGCATCATAGCCTTTGCTGGCCATGGCTGAGAGCCTCTAGACACTCTCCAAAAGCCAATGGAGGGTGTTGAGCCCTCACCCAAATCCAAGTGAGGTGCTCGAAGTCCTTGCCCATGGGTGGTGAGGGCATTGGGACCTCACTGGCTAACAAACAAGGGTTGCGACCCTCTCCTAGATCTAGGTAAGGGCATGAAGCCCTCACTAGCCCATGGTTGCGAAAAAATGAAAAGAAAGAAAAGAAAAAAGAAATGATGAAAAATAAAAGAGAAGAAAAAAAGGTAATAAAAAGTATAAAAAAATTAAAAATTTGTCCATATCAGTATCAGCCATGCCACGTAAGATGGCTAATATTCATGTCAACATTTTTTGGCCAAAACTAGTTGGAAGATGATTATATTGGCAAATTTTTAAAAAATTTAAGACTCAATTAGTAAAAATTTATGACTGAATTAGTGCAAGTGCAATAAGCTTAGACCTTTTTCTTTTTTTGTACCTTTTCAGTGCAATCTTTGAAAGTAATTTCCAAAGTCATACTATATGTCACACGTACATGTCCCACCAAGTTTCTTTTTAAAAATCAATTTGTCCCCATCACTTCGTAGACTTTAAATTATTTAATTTGTAGTATGGAGGGGCTCCATCAGAACCTAATATTAAAGAATGGGAGGTTGAAAAGTATACAAGGAGGAGAAACTATCAACCATTGTTTCTCTCCTCTTGTATCAACCCTTTTAAGTCTGAGCATAGTAGGTCTAGACTATAGAGCACCATTAGAAATCAGAGCTACCAAATGAGCAGGTAAGAAATCAACAAGCTTAATGAATATGGTGAAACTAAATTCTACCTTAAGAGCTTTTTTTTTTTTTTTTTGCACAATTATCTTTAGAGCTTTTGTACTATTTTGAATAAATATGTTATGATATTATGAATCTTTTATCCATCCAAATTAATCATTTAATGCCAAAGAATAATTAGCTTAAGTTTTGGCTTGCTCTATTACTTCCCTCTATTAGTTTTTGATACTCTGACTACATACTCTTTACGGTTCCTATTTGTTGACACCTAAATTTTTGCATAATTTTTAGGGTTAATTTTTACTTAAAAAAAAAACACATACACACACACACATGGCATATAGTTTAGAAACATTTCATTTTTATTTTGGGCCGCCGGTGAAACGAGGATTTTTTACATATTCCGTTCAGATTTTTCACATATTCAAGTAATATATACCAGGGGGTGTATTTTGCTTGAAAAGGGAATTTTTTTGGATGGAATATGTGGAAAAAGTAAAAGAGAATATTGCACAAGCAAAATTGGAAACGAAATATGCAATAAAGATTCAATTTTTTACCCTATAAAAGGTGTGATGGGGTACAAAAAAAAGGAGGCCACGCAATTGAGACATTCGGCCATATTGAAGAAAAAAGAAATTCAGAGAGAAAAGCACGAGAGAGAGAGGGGCTTCTTCCGTTTTGTTCTTGGGGAGAAAACAAAAGCACAAAAGAAAACTCTTCTTTGATGGCTTTTCGGAGGTTCCTTTCCGTGGGTAAAAAAAAGAGAGAATAAGGTGAAAAGTGAGTGGAGAGAGGAAAGGTCAAAAAGAAAAAAAAAAAAAGAAAAGAAAAGGTAGCCGAAACCCTAATCGGCTACTATTCATCTTCCCCGAAGAGCAGCCGGCGCCGCTGCTGCTCACCGCCGTCGATCTCCGTCCGCGTCGCCACCCCGCCGCCCACGCCACGTCTCCGCCTCTCCGCGACACCACCGGTATCTCGATCTACCCACTCGAGAGCCCCGACGACCGCAGATTCGAGCCGGTCGTCGTTCCGCCGCCGAGCGTGCCCTCGCACCGGCCCGCATCTCCTTTGCAGCCTCGCGACCCAAAGCCAACGCCCTTCCTCCTCCAGATCTGAACAGCAACCGGCCTAGATCCGGCGCCTTCCCCGCTCGCCCGTGCCGGCATCCGAGCCCCGACGTCCGTCAGCCGCACGTCGCTCCGCTTGCAACCTCTCGCTGACCTCCACCGCGAGCCCCGGCGCCTGAAGCTCGAGCCGCCCCGACGCTCCACCGCCTCCACGAGCAGCACCGCCGCTTCGCCGAAGCTTGCGCCGCCCCGACGCCGCCTCCGCTTCGCCTCCAGCCCGAGCAGACCCGCGACGCTCCCTGCTGCCTCGCTGCCGACACGCCGCTCCGGAGCCTCACCGGAACCCTAACCGGTGATCTCCCCTTGCTGGACCGGCCACAGCTTTGTTTTTCTTTTTCTTTTTTAGAAAAAAAAAAGAAAAGAAAAAAAGAGAGAAACAAAAGAAAATTTAGGTATTTTCTTTATCTTATATTTGTTTTATTATTTTTGCTATTTTACTTTATCTTTTTAGTGTGATTATTCCTTTAATGTGAAATTGAAATTCCATGATATGAAATTGCCTTGAAATTAGTGATTGTCAGTCCGATTTTATTTCAAAATCCATTTCGCAATTACTTAAAAAATTAATCCGATCTCCCGCTCGAGATCCGATTCCTTATTTATGTGAAAGGGCCAACCCGATCTAAATGCGAGATATGGTTCGTCCCGATTTGTATCAATATGGCTTGATTTGCTGTGATGTTACTTAAATTAGTTTTCTTTTAAAAAAATCAAAAAATGTAGTTTTAGGGTTTGCATGTTCATAATAGGTATTTTATTTCGAATTTTCAAAAAAAATAAAAAAATCAAATCAAGTAATTAAGGTTGCTAGTTTTCTTTAAAACTTGGATTGCATGTTTAATTATTTGGCAATCATTAATTTCGAAATTTAAAAAAAAAGGGGAAAAAAGGGAAAAAACACAAAAAAATCATCATGCATAATTCATGTAGAATTAGGGTACATTTTGCACGTCATTGCATATTAGGATTAAATTGCACTTAGTTTAATTTTAGATAATAGTTTTTTTTAATTTATTATAAGTGTAGGTATTTTATCAAATAGATTGCATTTTAGGATCATTTAGGTTAAGACAATATTTTAGTTCAAATTAGGATTTGGCTCAACCTAATTCCTAATATAAACTAATTAGGTTCTTAATCTAATTAGGTAATTTTCACATTTCACCTAATTTCGAATTTCATGAAAAATACAAAAAAAATGCCATAAGTTGAATTAGTTTTATTTTCTAGGATAGATTGCATTCTTTTAGGAAAAAGAAAGAAAGGAAAGAAAAGGAAAATGTCACATGCACATCACTAGGATTAGATTCATTGAAATGCATGTCATGTGGTAGTTGTTGCTAGGCCCATTCAACTAGAAGTTACATGTCATTAGAGTTAGGTTATTTAGTTAATATTGCATCGCATATTTTTAATTTTCATTAAATAAGTGAAAACAAAAAAGAGAATTTGCATGTTAATTAGAAACTATATCCAAGGTTGTTAATGTGGATTTTGAATTAACATTACGATGATCTTTCGTTCTACGAGGTAAGTCCGTATTTTCTATTGGCTTTATTGGGTGTTAAATTGATGGATTGCGCACCCGCATGATAGCCTCACATGTTAGGAAATAAATTTAAAATCAATCCAAACTACTTGCCAAACATTTTTCAAAATAAAAAGAAAGGTACCGAAAGGCGTTAGCGAAATCTAGCGTAATCAAGTCCCCGAACTCATAAATCTCGATTCGTAGGAGTAAAGTAAAACTCGTTACTTTACTTGGGTTTCTAATCGACCCACCAAAAATAGATTAGTGGCGACTCCTAAATAAAATTTATTTGCATGTTAAAAAACTTGAACCTAAGTCGCGAATTGGTATGGGCTTGGGAGAGTCCGAGTTAAGTCTAGGCTTAACAATCCATTAGCCAAAACCCTAGGTGGTTCAAACCAAAAAAATTAGTCGCGACACTATTCTTGATATAATATTATTTTGTACATCATTTCTTCTTCTTCTTTTTTCTCAATTTTACTGAAAGAAAAACTTACCTAAATCCTTTCCAAATAACTTTTTTTTCCACCCTAATTGGTTATTCTAAACTCATTACATTTCAAATTTTCTTCATGTTTGTCTTCTTTTAAATTTATTCTTCATTATCATAAATCTAAGTAAGCACTAATCATATATCGGACTAAAGAAATGTTAGTTTAATATGCAAATTGTATACTTTATTTCTCTAAATTATCCTCATGATCGTGAATTTTTTGACTTTGATTTTTGGTATGAATTTAGAAGAATTTATTCAAAGATTGAATATTATGGTTGATATATGCATTATGCACAATTTACTCAAAGACTATCCTCTTGCTTGTGCTCAAGTTTATTTTGAATAATAGTTTCCCACTACATATATATATATATATATATATATATATATATATATTTATTTATTTATAGACACACACACACAACTTACTAACAAAATAATTAGTTTTTTTGTCAAAAACACAATAATAAGTTATCTATCTACGAAATAAACTAGTTTTTGGAAAAGAGGTACACCAATTATGTTCCAAATGGTGAAACAAAAAGAAAAAGCCAAAAAAAAAGAAGAAGAAGAAAGAGGAGAAGGCAAGCATTAGTCTTAAATCAAAAGTGACCCCACATTTAACCTTAATAAATGTTGTTTGAAAGGAGCATGTGCAGTTTCATCTTTAGTAAAATTGAAACAAAAGAAAAGAGGAAAAAAAATGTAAGAAATAATATTAAATCAAGAACAGGGTAATATAGTTAATTCAATGTAAAAAAAAATGGTGTCGAAAGCCAATAAGGGCACAATTGGGATAAGTTTATGACTTTTTTGGCAATTATTCCCATTTGCCGGCATTAATGATGTGGTCCATTGCTAGCAAATCATTGACCATCATGACGGCAATCCAAATTCCACCGTCGCAGCTAAGACCCACTCCTCCACGAGAGGTCGTAAACGAAGATCGTTGACCATGGAGGGTCATGCATCGCCTAGGATCACACACCTGAACCGATTTGGGGTTGCTCCATGAGAGAAACGACCAGGTAAAATGGAGGGAGGAGAGAAAAGAGGGCTTGGCAATATTGGGCACGAATTTGACGGCTGCACCAGCGATGTGAAAAGGCCGAAATCGACTTCAAGGTTATGTTGGCGGCATTGTGGCAAGGCCTGCAAAGGCATGCTATGATTGGAGTTGGGTGCGGCCAAAGTGAGAGAGGAAGGGATAGTGCGGAAAATGAGACATGAAAAAAAAAAAAAAAAAAATTGGTTTTGAATTCGGTGTTTTTAATTGGGTGGTTAAGAGTCGATGTAACATTTACCCAAAAAGAAAATTGTTGAGGTGGTTTACTCGTGAGATCCCTTGGCAATACAAAAGGATTAGTGTTAGGTAGAAATTACACCCAAGCAAGATGAGATAAAAAGAGGGCATGAGGAGGAATGGTCAATTCTAGTAGACTCAGATACCAAGTGGGAATTGAAGAATTTCTACTCTAACGCTTATTGTGGAGAGCTCCTCAATGATTATCTGCCGAAATTCCAAAGCCTGATGATGTTGAAGTCGATTGAAGAGCTAAGTCCCAATATTCAGAAGTCCCAAAGTTTCGAGAGCCAACTGCCAAAAGTTTCCGAATGAGCAGATGAATGGACCGTTTTTAGTAAGAGGGTTGAGTAGGATGATGCCATGTGGCAATCCATGTATGGAAATCAATGGTGGACAAGTTGCCATGCGTTATGAGGGCTCAAGCTAATGGCGGACAGTCACATGTGAGGATTGAGGAGGACACAAACTAACCCCAGGTGCACCAAAAAGGTTAAGAATGGGCCAAGTCATCCCTAATGAACTCTCACTCTATTTTCTTTTAGTCAAATCTCTTTAAAATTTCTTAGTCGGGCAAAAAACTTAGTCTTCTAGCACCAATCCTAACTTATTCCTCCATAGAGCAATATTCAGAGAAGGAAGCTCGCTATAAGTCCCTCTGCAAAAGACAATTGCTAGTAAATTTCACAAATTATAATAAGAAAAAATTTACTTATTCTGCATAAATATGACATGATCAATTTACTCATCTACAAAATGCACAAATCAAGTGATGGGAGGAGGAAAATTTCCCCCTAGCCTGGATTGGAGTAAAACGCAGCCAAAACAACAAAGCTCATTATTTCCAAAAGAAAACGGAAAAGCTCAAGAACAACCAGATAGAAATTTTTTTTTTGTCGACCCAGACAAATAAAATCACAATGCTAATGCCACCAACCTAAGCCCAGATGACGAAGAAGGATGAATTAGGACTTTTTCCACTAAGCCCAGACGACAAAGAAGGATGAAGTAGGACTTTTTCCGCCTTGAAAGAAGAAACAATGCAAATTACACCGCAAACGGGTTGAAATTTGAGTCGAAAGCCATTCAGCAGGAAGTGGTAAATGATGGAGAACAGCAAAGGAGTAGTTTTTTGGAATTATATAGGAAGCTCATGCTCTGAACTATCGATGAATCTGAAACCTTGAGTCTAATCAAATCTATTGAAATCCTTCAAAGGAAATAACAATAGGGCGTCTCATAGCTATAAAAGCCATCTAGCATCATTACCAAAAACAATTACGGAGCAGGACATCCATGGTGCAATCTGTGAAACGAGTGTTTATTCAAGGTCTGCAACTAAGGGGCGTGTAATATCTCTCACATTTGGATATATTTGCCCTCTATCGTACAATAAACAATTATATGCATACACGTTACGATAGCAACAACTATCATTATAGCAGATGCTTCAACAAGGACTTTAAAACGATTGGTACATGCACGCATGCACACTTCTTTCTCAGATAAATAGAATTCAAATCTGAAAACTCCTCAGAAACACGTTGAATAAATATACTGCACAATGAAACTCATCTGGCTTCATCAATCTTCATTTGGGAGAAAACTCCGCTCATGGACGTCTCTGAATTATCCGCCCATTCTTTGCCCACGCCCTCTTCCTCGACCAAGTCTGTGCTGAATGATGGGAGCTTCCTCACGTCTGAAAGAGTCAATAACGATGAACCATCGGTCACACTGTCGTTGTACATCTCTCTTTTCACTGCAGTTTGCTGAAGCTGCAAGGCGTATTCCAAGTCCCAGAGTACATCGCCCATGCTAGGTCTCTCTTCGTCCTCTTCTTGCAAGCATTTCTCAGCAACCTCCCCATATTTTCTCAGCGAGTTCGGATTGATCTGACCAGCAATAAGAGGGTCCACTATTTGCTCGATGATTCCATTCTGGATGCATGCGATGCCCCATTCAGCCAAGTTCACCTGGTCTCTGGGAAGCGAAGGGTCTATAGCAGGCCTTGCGCATAGCACCTCGAGAGGAACCACTCCACACGAGTACACATCTGATTTTTCTGTTAGCTGCTGGGTCTTGAAGTACTCTGGATCGAGGTACCCAAAAGTGCCCTTGACCCCTGTACTCACATGGGTTCGGCTTTGATCCAGTGGGCCTGACTTGGACAGACCAAAGTCAGCAACCTTCGCAACATAATTCTCATCAAGCAAAATGTTGGTGGGCTTGATGTCCCGGTGAATAATTCCTCTGGCTGCGCCTTTGTGGAGGTAATTCAAGCCCCGGGCCGCTCCAATGCAGATCTGGAGCCTTTGCTTCCAAGGTAAGCATGGGAAATCGGAATTGTACAGATGATCTTTTAAGCTCCCCTTCTCCATAAACTCGTAAACAAGTATCATCTCGGACCGTTCAGCACAATACCCAATTAAGGATACGAGGTGGCGATGGCGGATTTTGGACAAAACAGTGATCTCTGTTTGGAACTCAGAGAACCCTTGTCCCGACCCTGGCTCGCTCCGTTTCACAGCAACTTTGGTGCCGTCCCTGAGAGTTCCTCTGTAGACATTGCCGAATCCACCCTTGCCAATCAAAAGTTTGCCATGGAAGTTGTTGGTGGCGAAATGGATTTCAGCAAGGGGTACTTTCAGTCCTAGATGAAGATTAGGGACAGCAGAGCCGGGAGTACTTTGCTCAGTCAGTTCACTGTGCGAACTGCCTCCTCCGATTGCAGGCAATGGCGACCAAGCCCAAGTTTCAGTTCTCTTCGGCTTTCTATACTTGCATGTGAAGATCGCAGCAGAAACACATATGAGCACGATGCTTCCAGAAACTAGCCCAATTATGAGGCCAACGTGCTTATTCTGGTTATCAACCTCTGAATGCGCAAAATCCAAGTCCCACGACCCTATTATCTCCGTTATCTCCAGGCCATTGAGATAGGCTTGCTGAGATGGTGTGTCTGAGGCATTAAGGAGGCCTATGCTGATGTTCACTAGGCCTGAGCTGCCCGGCTGAACCACAAAATCATAATGAAAAGGAACATAGGACTGACGAAACCCATTTACACCGTATGGGTCGATGTACTCAGTGAAATTTCCATTAATATAAAGATTGAAGTACACCGTGTTTAGAGACAGGCTAATGAAGTCACAGAAATGAGCCCGGACCAAGTGCGAGGCGTTTGCACTCACCTTGAAATTCCAGGTGGTGTTGGGGTATAATCCCCAAGCAGATTCGTTCATCACTTTAGCAGTCCGGTAAATGCGTTCCGATGCTAAGTATTTGTCTAGATCATCCTGGTAATGAAGAACACCCTGCTCATAGCCACCGCTTTGTGCAGCGTTTGGGACATAAATGTATTTACTATCAGGAACCCAACTTCTCCACAAAGGATCATCACCCAGAGCTACTTCATCGCCTCCGACATTAATAAGGTAAACCGTGCGCAAAACCTGGGAGGAAATTCTGCTATAGTCGCTGCTATTAATCACCAAAGTGCCCACACTCGGAGCAGAACCAGGAATGAATCTATCAGGCACAAGGAACACTTCAAGGGCATTGATAAATGCAAAAGATGACCCTCGAGGACGAAAATAGCGTACGAACTTAGTAGTATTTATGCTAAGCAAGAACTCCTCCACCACAAGAGAGCCGTTACTACTGGGCACTTGGAAATTGCTGAGAAGCGTGAGCCCATCTACACACACATCAAACACGGCCTCGGAGAGATTGATTGTGGAAGCGAAAGGGAAAAAGTGGAGTCGCACGATGTGAGTACCTCTATCCATTCCCTCAAGAGCGTATTGCGACGAAGGGTTTCTGAAGATTCTTGCCGTGTCATAGATGGGGGAGACGCTCGAGAATTGGCTGCTGGATTGGGCGGAGGTACTCTGTTTTGTGAAGGAGATGGAGTCAGAACCCGTGTCACCGACAAAGACCCTGTTGGAATAGTTCTGGCTTTTGCTTGATCCACAATTGATGAAGTAACTGGTCTGAGTTGTGTAGGCTGAGGAAAGAGTGAGAAGAAGAAGTGGGTACTGAAGAGAGACGAAGGAGAGAATGAAGCTAGGGGCGTGGACTCCATGGATGTGAAGCTTTGCCATCGAGCTGGTGATTGGCCCGTGAATTGTGATCAAGTAGTTTCAGTCGTGTTGACTAGAGATTGACTATCAGGCATAGGAAGATGGGCAGGAAGAAGATTCTCAGCTGGAGATGAGTGGTCCATTTGGGAGGGGATGGATTTGCTTCTGCAAAGACCATTTTGACTCCCAAACGGAGCACTGTTTTAGTCACAATGCTGAGGGCGATTTGGACCTTCTCATCCAACTCAACTTTCCGCGAATGGGGCACGAGCACACGAGATAGAAAGTTAAAGATGGATGTCCCTCCGCTCAACTTTCCGTGAGTAGCAGTCGGAGGAGACGGTCGCACGGAAGTCAATGTTGATTTTGAAAAGTCAAAGGTCATGCTGAAAATATTAGATAAATCCGTGACGCCTCACTTTTGTCCAAAATTCAAATCCTCCTTGGCTTTTCTTGTTTTATTCAGAAACATCCCTCCATTTTCATCTTTATTTTTATAAAAAGCGTCATCATTCGTCCTTGGTCGACTTGCCAATGGATTTTGCTCACTTGATGCCATGCCAACATTGTTGAAAATGTTCTAACCTTGATTTTTGTTATTCAAATCCAATAAAAGACTACAAATAACTATTGAGAAAACTTCCTAATGAATTTTGAAGTTGACAAAACTATCCATATAAATGTCTTGAAGTCTTCTTGATTTAGGGAAACACTCTCGAAAGAGAAGTCTATAACAGTTTCGATCCTGTTTAGACTCAATTCTAAGTTATTTTGAATTTAATAAGCTAGTTAGTGGATATTATCAAGATTTTATGTGAATATCATAAAACGTATTCAAACTCAAAGATTATAAGCCGATTATCATCAGACTGCGTAATTTACTTCAAGGGAAACAGATTCAGACTTTATATTGAAGTTCAACTAGTGTTCTATTTCATACACATGTTCGAACACATATTATGACTAGTGATTTGGCTCGATTTCACACGTAAAAAAACTTGATTGACTCTTAATCATAAAGATTGTTTTGCAAACCAATGTTATAATGCAAAACACTTTAATTAATTGGCAATCGATCTTGAAGACAAGTTCTTTTTTTGAACGGAGACATCTATTTTTGCAAACCAAAACTTTGATTGTATGTGTGGCGAGAATCAATGAAGATTCATATTTTATCACTAAATGGTTATTCAATTTTCTTGATATATATATATATATATCCAACGAACGGACTGAAATATGATCTTCTAGAGACTCTCCAATAGATAAATTGGATAGATTTGATAGAATCACCTATTCACCTCCTTTTAGATGCTACTTGCTAGCTCCAACTTCGTAAAAATATAATTTGTAAGTATTCTCCCATGACAACCCGTAGCAGCCATGACCATAGCTTAAAAGCTTGAGCAGTGGTTACGGCCATGAGTTTGAGATCAGCCGGCTTTAGATAGCGGCCATGGCAACCGGCCACTTGAGTTCTTGCATGGCCGTGAGACCGGCCACAAGCCGCGGGGTTCGAGTAGGAGTGACCATGGCTACCTCGGTGAAAACACTTGTCACGGATTAACCTCACTCCTTTCATCAACAAATCTTTTGCAATATGTCTTCTTCATGGTCTCTCTCTCAATTAATTCTTATTAGAAATCTAGCGACCCCCATCAACAAAGGTTGACCGCAAAAGAAGATATTTGAGGAGAACTAGCGTGGAACAAATTAAGAAGTACAAGAACAATTTTGAATAAGAATAAAAAAGTAGAGTTATAGTTATTAATTTTGGTCAAAAGTAAAAGGACCGTTGTTAACACTTAACTTTTAACCAACGCGTCATCAAAGTTAAAAATGTGAGATTAGGGTTTTTGATCATAACATAGTCTATTTATCGAGTCAAAAGTGTCATTTTTAGTTTTATTTTCTTTGACCAGCCATTTGTAAACAATTTCTTACTCATTTATAATGAAAACCAAAAAAGTCAGAGTTAACTTTTGAATTGACGTTTTAGTCAACCCTTTGATAAAAAAATCAATTTTAAGTTAAAATTTGGCTTTTTTTTTTTTTTTTTTTTTTCACAAAAAGATCGCAATTAGGCTTAACATCACTTTGGCAACAAAATTTTTTTGAAAAAAATGTTAACATTTTTTATTATAAAATCAACATTTTAATGAAAAGTCAACTAAAATGCTGACTTTTGATCAACTCTTTACAAAAAAAAAAAAAAAATTGAAAAGTACAAAAACTCACAATTCATCTTATTTTAGCTTTGACTTTACTTTGACATTGAAAATTCTATGAAAATCAATTAATAACCTCATTTTTCTTTTTTTTTTTTTTTTTATTATTTTAAGTTCCAAATCGACAAAAAATAAAAGCACTTTCATTTTATTCATATTTTGGCTTAGTTTCATTTATGATATTTAATCTAGAGGCTATTTTGAAATCACTCTCGTGATCATTTCAATGATTTAGCATCTTGGGATAAAATTTGCCATTTTTAGCCTTAATTGAGGGTCTGAATCGATTTTCTTGGATTGTGTGCCAGTATTTCCATTCAGCTCATTTTTTAAAATTGAATCCAAATCTGATCAATTTTGGCAAAGCCAATTGGGAAATCTCTAATTTGATGGATTTAGCTTAGTTGAACTTAAGAAATCTAAGCTAATAAGCTTCAATTAGTGCGATTCAAGTCGACCCATTTTACCCATTTTAAAAATAAAGTTTAATTTGATAGATTGAGGTTTAATTTCAACATTAGCCCTCAATTTAATTTTGGCATAAAGGTTGTACCTTCATTTTAGTGTCAATTTGGATGCAACAACCATCCCGAATGTGTAATTGAACTAATTGATATCTTGTTATATTAATTGGATTCAATTTCAATCAATTTGCGTTTTGAGATAGAAAATTGCACAAATTGCGCTAATTGGAATAGAAATTCTAATTTCGTACACCCATTGAGTATATTCATGATTTCTAACGTTATAAAGGTGATTAAACCAATTGGAACTAATTGAGATGCTTTCACAAGATTTAATTGGTTTAATTTCATTGAAACTGGATAATTTCTTTTCAAACTAGCTCATTTCTTCTCCTAATTGAACAAAGATTCTTTGCAATTAAGTCCCTAGACTAAGTTGCACAAGAAAAGACCAAGAACCGATTGGACCGGTCGAAGTCGGTTTGGACCAGTGCGATTGACTTGGTTGGCCTTCGTCGGAAAACGGCCAAGCTAGCCATTTTCCAGTGAACCTTTGGTGGCCAGCCGCCATCACTGGCAAGCCCAAGGTCTAGTTGATCTTCCCTCACCGCGTTGCATGAAATTACAAGTTTGCCCCTAGTGAAATTACAAAATTGCTGTGAGATTTGTGAAATTATAAAATTGCCCTGATGAGCCTTTTATCCCGAAATTGATCATGACTATCCATTGAGAGTTCGTCTTAGATATTCACATTGACATGTGCATATTATTGACCAATCGTAAACAAGCTTAATGGCTAAGTAAGTTGGTTAAACTAGGAAGATAAGATGCTAATCCTAAATCAATCCAAGAGCTAGGATATGATCTTACAAGGAGAGGTATAAAAGCCCATTTTCCCTTCAAAATTGAAATTGAGGGACTCTTTCATTTTCAGATTCTCTCTCTCTCTCTCTCTCTCTCTCTCTCTCTCTCGATCGCCCTCTCTTGGCCTCCCTCTTTGCCGTGCCGATCACTGCTTGCTAGAGCCCCTATCAGCGACGCGCCTGCACCTCTGATCACCACCACCTTCTCGTGAGTCTCACCGTCACCGTCCCCTGCCTCAAATCGCATTGGAGCCTTCTGTCTAGCTCCTCTTTTCCGATCGGCTCGAAGACTGGCTCTGGTGCCGGTAATTTTGGTCGGCGGTTCCGCAGCTGTTCCAGGTGGTCTGCCATTTTTCTAGCTATCCTGACCTGTCCTTTGACATCCCTTGGTGAGTTCTCAACATTCCGGTGATTGGAGTCTAGTCTAACAGCCATCAAAAGCCCTCCATTCTAGCGATCTCCTTCTGGCGGTCCTAGGTGTTTGTCCGGCACCAATCCTAGCTCTAGCTACCACTCGGTGCTCATCGGATCATTCCTGAGCCATTCCGATGGTCCTTATCTCCCCTACATAGATCCCTCTCGACGTGTCCTAAGTCCCAACGAAGTTTGATCCTAGCTCGCTAGAGCTCATTTCGCAAAATATACAAGGCATAATATATTCTCAAACTTAAGCTCCATGAAGCAAGACTGCCTTACGCAATCGGGGCTTGCACTCGAACCCAGGATGATTGGTCATGCTTAAATCTAAATTTTAGATGCCATCAAAGTTGCTGTGAGAGGTTTTGGTGATTGATGATAATTCAGTGGCTTGATTGATCTTGATTGCTGGTTCTGCGAAAATCGTCTACTTATTAAACCGACCTGATAAACGTTTTCATTTAAGCTAGATGATGTCGTTTTTAGGCTTCGGCTTCTGCATGAGATTCTTGCATGACTCCACGACCTTTTAAACGATATATTCCATGCATGAGTTTGACGTCATTTGCTATGTCAAAACCTATTCAAAATTAGTGATAAAATCTGCAATATGCTATTTGCCGCATATGTTTTTGAAGCTGACTGACCTGCTCGGTTTGTCATTTTTGTATATTTTTTGTACTCTGATTTTGGACTGAGTGTCTTCATAAGTTTGATCTTGACATTTATTTTTAAATAATATAAAAATTTCATTGGATTTGCAAACCGTTTAGCTATATTAAAATCATGTTATTCATGCATAGATATGTAAACTCTGTTTTAGACCTGTTTGCTAGATATCTTCGTTTGAGCTGAAAAACGACATTAATTGAACTTGTCGCCTTCTATAAGTTTGTAGGAGACATCTTAAGCTTTCTTTTCATGTCTGGTTTGCATGATTTTAAGATCATTTTCTGTGTTTACCATTTTTCCCAATTCGAGTTACAATCAGGAGCTTGCATTGAATTGAAATGCTTGCTGCGCTTCTATGGTTCTGACTATTTGCCAATTTTGTGTGATTTTTTGGGTGCTGTTTTGTGGTTAAGTCCGGATAAAATTTTTCCATGAAATGCATGTTTATAACATATAAAATTTGAATTTTTTTGAATACCAATTGATAGGATCGATTGGCTATAGAACATTCTCACTCATATTGCCCTGTTGTATTCCTGACTGACCTGTTTGTGTTCTTAGATTTTTAGAAATTCGTGTGTTAGGAATTGAGATGCTTCCCACATAAAAGTTGCTCTCACACGTTGGTTTACTTTCCATAAAAATCCTAGCTCGAGATGACCATTGATCCTGCTTCTGTTAAATAGAGTTGGTTACCTTGTTTCTAAGATTGTTGATTTGGCTGATTGACATACATGTGTGATTTTTAGAGAATAAAGCATGCTGAATTAGACTTCGATGTCCTCTTGATAATTGTTTGCCACATACTGAACTTAATTGTCATTAATGTTCAGAAAATAAAAACATGTTTTGATATTTTTACCAACCCTCTCAAAGTAATAGTGCATTATGGAATTTTGATTTCCTGAACTGTTTAAATTGAGATCTTTATAAGTTCATGTGATGCCCATATTGCAAAAATTTCTTCAACAAAGTTGTTTGGCATTTCTCAAATATTGTTTTGATGTCAATTTTATCGGATTAAATGATCATTTGATGGTTCAAGGAGTTCGATAAATGTGTTGACATTATCTGCACCCGGGTTCTAGATATATTTTCCAATAACATCAAACTCATTCAAATTCTATAAAACTGTCATATCTTAAAAAAAAATAAAAAAAAATAAAGCCATTTTGTTAAGATTTGACGTTTGTTAGATGGTTCATGAAGTCCGATTAGTGTACCGACATTATTCGCACTCAGACTTTGGATTTATTTCCAGAAAACATCTAACATGTTCAAATTCTTATAAAATTGATATACATGTTTTCTAAACAATTGAAATTTTGAAATTTCCTTTCATTAGGACTTGTTTGTAAATATGTGAAGTTGAGGTCTCCCTTTGCAATTTCATCTAACTTAAGCCCTTGCTTGCAAATTGAATATGAATCATTTTTTGGCATTACATGAATGGGATTTTGACTGCCTTTGCTTGTAATGGTTATGCATTGTGTGATTATATTCATTGGTGTGCATGATTGAATAATCGATCCATTATTACTAAATTGGTTGATTGATTGAGTACTAAGGGTTTATGGCCTAAGTGCATGCTGCTACTTTGCGTGTGATTTCTAGATAAATGGCCTAGGTGCGATGCATGATCATGTGGATTACTTTGAGATGTCACTTAGAACCCGACTTAGGGATTTCATAGCATTGGTCACTTCTTGTGAACGCAAGCAATGGCTAATGAGGGCATTGCATGAATTTCAAAGGCCAATGAGGGTAGGTGTCACAACCCGACCTAAAAATGAATGGGGGTAGGTGTCTTAATGAGGGCATTGCATGAATTTCAAAGGCCAACTCTAATGCCATGCTTGACAAGTGGAGTGGATTTGTTTGATGCTTTGTATTGCTTGCTTTTGTTTGATCTATGCATTTGTCATTGCTCGTGTGACGCATGTCTTGTAATTCTATGCTCTAGTTTAGTATTGGCCTAGGATTAGAATAAGTTTGAAAGGCATCCTTTGGAGGTGGAGGTCCCAAAGACTTGAATATGGCAAATGATCGATATCCAATTTGGCATTTTCAAATTGTAATATTCATTTCTGAACAAATGTCTCGGTCTCCTTTTGTGTTGTATAAAGGTCCAATGAGTTGCGAGTTTTTCTTTTATTGTCTTTTTTAGACTTGTTTCCTTATATCATCTTTAAAATTATCTTTGGTGTTTACTTTCAGTAATGTCTCTTCAATTAATTGATTGTCTCCTTTATTATTCTGATTAGATTAGAATAGAATGGAATGAACCAACCACGCATGGTCACACCTTTGTTTGGGATGCATGAAAATGTAACAAGAAATGTAAGGACATGTTAAGTAATAAAGCACACCTATTAGGTATCGAAAGGGCGTTAATACAAATGTTAAAGTAACACAAATCCTTAAGCCTTTGATCTTTGGTTGCATAGAAATTGAAGGACTACTCCTAACCCTTGATTGGGTATTCTAGTCGACCCCCAAAAAAGATGCTGGTGGCGACTCCTAGAATCCAAATTTTAGGTTGTTTAAAACAACTTTAAATAAATTCTGTTGTCATGCAAGATGTGAGCTTATGAGAGCTTAAGACAATACGCAAACTCATGTGGTTGGTCCCAAAAAATGAGATGATGACATCTCTTGGAGTAGTATATGGTGAGGGAGTTCTCACAATCAAGTACCTCTAAATTCTATCTTTATATCACATCCCTAAAACTGGGGGCATCAAGGTCGGGTTGTGACAACAACAAATGACGTGATCTTGTAAATATTATTGGTAGCCATGAGCT
The DNA here is from genome assembly GCA_016097545.1 of Eucalyptus victrix. Classification (NCBI taxonomy): domain Eukaryota; kingdom Viridiplantae; phylum Streptophyta; class Magnoliopsida; order Myrtales; family Myrtaceae; genus Eucalyptus; species Eucalyptus victrix. The sequence continues at coordinate 47,222,807 of CM027843.1, forward strand.
CCTTGTGACGGCCTAGGTACGTCACGCACTATATGTGTAGATTTTTCTCTTTGATTAATAGCATGCAGAAGTACTACAAAATACATAATAACATTCCATAAAAGAAAGTCGCACTAGTTTAATACATATGTATATGCTTTTTCTTCATACAAACATTAGAAGTTATCATCATGACAAAATATATATTCCTGGGAAAATGGTTGGTTAACTAATATCACTACTCTCCTACTATTCCACAAGTGAGCCACCATCTAACTTGAGGTTGATGGTCTTAGGCATCACCACATCGCACCCACAATCATGTTCAAAGGGGTCATCCTACACATTGAGAAATGAGGAGTGAGCTAAAAACCGGTATAAAATTTCTGGGTCTAAGGTAGGAGATCATCTTAATGCACAATCTAGCACCAATCAAATAATGTGAGTTTAAGGCAATACAAAATAATCATGCATGAGTAAGTTCTCTTTCTTTTTCAATCATGATATGCCAATAAAAACTAGAAACTATCATGTAAGTTCATTCACTCATAAGCAAGCAAATAACATGTTATTTCATGATGCATCAGTATTGCCTCGTGGGTCATCACTATACTAGGGAATGTATATTCATTACGCATTATGAAGCCTACTAATATATATCATATTGATAGGTTCATACCCATCATAAAGCTCACCAAGACACACATTGGCGATACTTATCACTAGCTAGAACTATCTCAATTTATAAGGCATTTCGACTAATGAGGCTACAATTTTTAATAATATTTTATTATTTTGAATTTATTATTATTTTTTTCTTTTTTTTTTTCTTTTCTTTTTCTTCCTTCTTTGCTTCTTTTCCTCCAATGAGGGTCATGGCCCTCGCCTAGGCAAGGCTGAGGGAGGGCCACATTTTTGGTAGTTAACGAGAGCTTCACAACCCTCACCCAATGGCTAGTGTCTCTTGTGGGAGGCTTGCCGGCCATTATGGGGAAAAGAAGTAAAGAAGGAAAAAAAAAAAGGAAAAAGAAAAAATTGATAAAATAATTTGAAAATAATAAAATATTATCAAATTTTTTCACGTCAGTGCTGGCCGACGTCAGATTAGTGTCTCTGGCTAAATTGATCGGGTAAACTAAATTAATACAATTGCAAAATATTTAGGATTAAAATGGTTAAAAAAATTAATGACTAAATTGACACAATTACCATAAGTTTAAGACTTTTTTGTTAATTTTCCTCATTTGTTGACATTAATGTCATAGTCCATTGCTAGCAAATCGTTGGTCATCGTGACGACAATCCAAATTCCACTGCCAAATCGTTGACCATCACGACGACAACCCAAAACTCCGACTAAGAGCCATCCCTCCATGAGATGTCATAAACGAAGCTTGTTGACCATGGAGGGTCACCCACCATCGGGGATCACACACCTAAACTGATTTGGGTTTGCTCCATGATAGAGAGACGACCAAGTGAAATGGAGGAAGGAGAGAAATAGGGCTTGGTAATAGTGGGCACAGATTTGTTGGTTACGTCAAGAATATGGAAAGGCCGAAATCGACTTCAAGGTTATGGTGGCAGCATCTTAGCAAGGCTTGCTTGAGGCATGCTATGGCTGGAGTTAGGTACCGTCGAAGTGAGAGAGAAAGGGAGAGCGGGGAAAATGAGACATACAAAAATTTGGTTTTGAATTTGGTGTATTTAATTGGGTCGTTAAGAGTCACTTGGCATAAGACTTACCCAAAAGGTTTAGCGTTAGGTAGAAATTACACCAAAGCAAGATGAGATAAAGAGGGCATGAAGAGGAATGGTCAATTCCAGTAGACTCAAATGCCAAGGGGAAATTGTAGAATTTCTACTGTAGCGCTTATCGTGGAGTGCTATTCAATGATTATTTGGCGAAGTTCCAAAGTCTGAAGATGTTGAAGTCGATCGAAGAGCTGCATTCCTAGTTCCAAAAGTTTCCAGATCCAACCGCCAAAAGTTTCCAAATAAATAGATGAATGGACTGTTTATAATAAGAGGGTTGAGCAGGATGATGCCATGTGGCAATCCATGTGTGATAAACAACGGTGGATAAATTGCCACCCGTCATGAGGGCACAAACCAATGACGAATTGCCATATGTGAGGAGGATATGAACTGACACCAGATGTGCTAAAAAGTTTAAAGAATGGGCCAACTCATCCCTAACGAGCGAGCTCCGCTCCCTTTAAATCAAACATCTTTAGAACATTCGTCCAAAAAGAAAAATCTCTTTAAAATATCTTAGTAGGGCGAAAATAACTTAGTATCCTAGCACCAATCCTAAGTTATTCCTCCATAGAGCAATATTCAATGAAGCAAGCTTGCTGTAAGTCCCTTTAGAAAAGACATTTGCTAGCAAATTTCATAAAGTATAACAAGATATAATTTACTTAGTTTGCATAAAGATGACGTGGTTAATTTACGCATCTACAAAATGCACAAATCAAGTGATGGGAGGAGGAAAAATTTCCCCTAACCTGAATGGGAGTAAAACGCAGCCAAGACATCAAAGCTCATTATTTCCGAAAGAAAACGGAAAAGCCGAAGCACGATCAGATAAAATAAAATAAAAAATTGCCGACCCGGCCATAAAAAATCACAATGCTAATGCCACCAACCTAAGCCCGGGTGATAAAGAAGGATGAAGTGGCGCTTTTTCCACCTTGAAAGCAGAGACAGCACTAATCATATTGCAAACGGGTTGAACTTTGAATCGAAAGCCATTCAGCAGGAAAGAATTTTTGGTGAACGATGGAGAACAGCAGAGAAGTAGTTTTCAAGAATTATATAGGAAGCTCATGCTCTGAAATATCAATGAATCTGAAACCTCGAGTCTAATCAAATCTATTGAAATCCTTCAAAGGAAATAACAATAGGGCTTGTGCAATCTCTAATAATAGCACATAGCCGTAGAAGCCATCTAGCATCATTACCAAAAACAATTACGTAGCAGGACATCGATGGCACAATCTGTGGGACAAGTGTCTATTCAAGGTCTGCAACTAAGGGGCGTGCAATATTTATCACATTTGGATATATCACGGTCAAATGTTGCCCTCTCTTGTACAATAAATAATTATATGCTTTGACGTTACGACAGCAACATCTGTCATTATACCAGATGCTTCAACAAGATGGAATTTAAAACGATTGGTACATGCACTCTTCTTTATCAGATAAATAGAATTCATACCTGAAAACTACTCAGAAACACGTTAAATAAACATACTGCACAATGAAACTCATCTGGCTTCATCAATCTTCATCTGGGAGAAAACTCCACTCATTGACATCTGTGAACTATCCGCCCATTCTTTGCCCACGCCCTCTTCCTCGACCAAGTCTGTGCTAAATGATGGGAGTTTCCTCACGTTTGAAAGAGTCAATATTGACGAACCGTCGGTCGTGCTGTCATTGTACATCTCTCTTTTCACCGCAGTTTGCTGAAGCTGCAAGGCGTATTCCAAGTCCCAGAGTACATCGCCCATGCTAGGTCTCTCTTCATCCTCTTCTTTCAAGCATTTCTCAGCAACCTCCCCATATTTTCTCAGCGAGTTCGAATTGATCTGACCAGCAATAAGAGGGTCGACTATTTGCTCAATGATTCCGTTCTGGATGCATGCGATGCCCCATTCAGCCAAGTTCGCCTGGTCTCTGGGAAGCGAAGGGTCTATAGCAGGCCTTGCGCATAGCACCTCGAGAAGAACCACTCCAAACGAGTACACATCTGATTTTTCTGTCAGCTGCTGGGTCTTGAAGTACTCTGGATCGAGGTACCCAAAAGTTCCCTTGACCCCTGTACTCACATGGGTTCGGCTTTGATCCAGTGGGCCTGACTTGGACAGACCAAAGTCAGCAACCTTCGCAACATAATTCTCATCAAGCAAAATGTTGGTGGGCTTGATGTCCCGGTGAATAATTCCTCCAGCTGCGCCTTTGTGGAGGTAATTCAAGCCCCGGGCCGCTCCAATGCAGATCTGGAGCCTTTGCTTCCAAGGTAAGCATGGGAAATCGGAATTGTACAGGTGATCTTTTAAGCTTCCCTTCTCCATAAACTCGTAAACAAGTATCATCTCGGACCGTTCAGCACAATACCCAATTAAGGATACGAGGTGGCGATGGCGGATTTTGGACAAAACGGTGATCTCTGTTTGGAACTCAGAGAACCCTTGTCCCGACCCTGGCTCGCTCCGTTTCACAGCAACTTTGGTGCCGTCCCTGAGAGTTCCTCTATAGACATTGCCGAATCCACCCTTGCCAATCAAAAGTTTGCCATTGAAGTTGTTGGTGGCGAAATGGATTTCAGCAAGGGGTACTTTCAGTCCTAGATGAAGATTAGGAACAGCAGAGCCGTGAGTACTTTGCTCAGTCAGTTCACTGTGCGAACTGCCTCCTCCGATTGCAGGCAATGGCGACCAAGCCCAAGATTCAGTTCTCTTCGGCTTTCTATACTTGCATATGAAGATCGCAGCAGAAACACATATGAGCACGATGCTTCCAGAAACTAGCCCTATTATGAGGCCAACGTGCTTATTCTGGTTATCCACCTCTGAATGCGCAAAATCCGAGTCCCACGACCCTATTATCTCCATTATCTCGAGGCCATTGAGATAGGCTTGCTGAGATCCTGGGTATGAGGCATTAAGGCCTATGCTGATGTTCACTAGCCCTGAGCTGCCCGGCTGAACCACAAAATCATAATGAAAAGGAACATAGGAATGAAGAAACCCATTTACACCGTATGGGTCGATGAACTCAGTGAAATTCCCATTAATATAAAGATTGAAGTACACCGTGTTGAGAGACAGGCTAATGATGTCACAGAAATGAGCCCGGACCAAGTGCAAGGCGTTTGCGCTCACCTTGAAATTCCAGGTGGTGTTGGGGTACAATCCCCAAGCAGATTTGTCCATCACCTTAGCAGTCCGGTAAACGCGTTCCGATGCTAAGTATCTGTCTAGATCATCCTGGTAATTAAGAACACTCTCATAGCTATGGTTATTTGCAGCGTTTGGGACATGAATGTAATTATCATCAGGAACCCAACTTCTCCACAAAGGATCATCACCCAGAGCTACTTCATCGCCTCCGACATTAATTCGGTAAACCGTGCGCAAAACCTGGGAGGAAATTCTGCTATAGTTGCTGCTATTAGTCGCCAAAGTGCCCACACTCGGAGCAGAACCAGGAATGAATCTATCAGGCACAAGGAACACTTCAAGGGCATTGATAAATGCAAAAGATGACCCTCGAGGACGAAAATAGAGTACGAACTTAGTAGTATTTATGCTAAGCAAGAACTCCTCCACCACAAGAGAGCCGTTACTACTAGGCACTTGGAAATTGCTGAGAAGCGTGAGCCCATCTACAGAGACATCGAACACGGCCTCGGAGAGATTGATTGTGGAAGCGAAAGGGAAAAAGTGGAGTCGCACGATTTGAGTACCTTTATCGATTACATCAAGAACGTATTGCGACGAAGGGCTTCTGAAGATTCTTGCCGTGTCGTAGATAGCTGAGACGCTAGAGGATTGGCTGCTGGATTGGGCGGAGGTACTCTGTTTCGTGAAGGAGATGGAGTCAGAAGTCGTGTCCCCAACAAAGCCCCTGTTGAAATAGCTTATGTTCTTGCTTGATCCACAATTGATGAAGTGCTTGGTCTGGGTGGTGTAGGCTGAGGATAGAGCGAGAAGAAGAAGTGGGTACTGAAGAGAGACGAAGAAGAGAATGAAGCCAGGGGCGTGGACTCCATGGATGATGTGAAGCTTTGCCATCGAACCGGAGGAAGAGCATGAAACTCTGCTTCGGGAGAGAGAGAGAGAGAGAGAGATTCGTCCGTGAATTGTGATCAAGTAGTTTCAGATGTGTTGACTTGAGATTGACTATCAGGCAATGGGAGTTGGGCAGGAAGATAATTCTCAGCTGGAGATGAGTGGTTCATGTGGGGAGTGGATGAATTTGCTTCTCCAAAAAGGTGTTTGACTCTCAAACGGGCACTGTTCCAGTCATGATGCAGAGGACAATTTGGCCCTTCTAATCCCACTCAACTTTCAGCGAGTGGCCCCAGCAGACGAGACAGAGTGGAGGACATCGAAATTTCGGAGACCGGACAAGAGATGAATGTCCTTTTGCTCTTGGGAGAGAATAGCAGACGGAGGAGATGGTCCCACAGAAGTCGAGGTTGATTATGAAAAATAATAGCTCGTGTACCGAAAATATACGATGACGTTAATGGTGGTCTTCTACTTCTATCTGAAATTTAAAATAGGCATAATACCATAAAAAACCCTAAATTGATATACTTGTGACAAATTTATCTCAAATTATTTTTTTGACCATCAAAAACCTCAAACTGATATACTTTTTGACAAATTTATCCCAAACCGATATACTTGTGACAAATTTACCCTATGTTAGTTTTCATTAAATTTTATTATCAAATTATTAAATTAAATGACACGTGACAGTTAACCAAGATATCTTAATTTAGGATTTTATATTCCGTTTGTCACAGTTTACAATTTTCATGATTTTTTTGTGGTATTAATCCAATTTAGCATAGGGATATTTATCATAAATTTACCAGTTTATGATTTTTTGCAATCGAATAAATTAGTTTGGGGTAAATTTGTCATAAATGTACTAGTTTAGGGTTTTTATAATCAGTCGGTAAATTTGTCACAAGTTTACCGGTTTGGGGTTTTTCATGGTCAAAAAAATAGTTTGGAGTAAATTTATCACGAGATATACCAAGTTTGGGGTTTTTCAAGATATTAACCCTTTAAAATATCTCTCTATTATTTATTTATTTAAAAGCATTCCTCGACGTGTAGAAAGTGTCAGCAGTTGTCCGTGATCGGGCCAGTGACGAATTTCACTGTGGTGGCGTTAAGGTCATTTAATATTTTTTTATTGAACTTTCTTTTTGCCCTTATTAGCAGTTCCTAAATATTGTTCACGTACAGCTTTCGGACCCTGGCCGCAACTCAAAAGCTCAACCCCATTGATGATGGCCACGAGCTCGAGATGTGCGGGCATTAGATCTTGTGGCTGTGGCTGCTCGAGTGCTTTCCCATCCTTTAGACCAAAGCTTGATCGACCATAGTAAACTTAAGCTTATATCTAAAGCTTGAGTGGCCATGATCACAAGCTTCAAGTCTGAGCAACCATGCGTCCATGTTGAAAACAATTGTCATCGACCAATTTCACTCTCATCATCAACAAATCTTTGTTGTCACTAACTTTTGTTGCAGGAGTTGCAATGTCTTTTTTATGATCTCTCTCTCCCTCAATTGTTATTTTAATTTTTCATATTGACTTTAATGCCAGATAATAGTTTTAAGCAAATCATAATATCACCCACGCATACTTCAAGATCGATATCAATGATTCATTGACTTATGTCAACAAAAATTGATCAATAGAAAAAGAAAACTTGATAGAGGGATTAACATTAAATATTTTAAGAGAAAAGTATCAAAAAAAGTTTTAAACCTATTATATTGATACTAATTTAATCTCAAATTTTTGAATTAAATTAATTTAGTTATAAAATTGTTTTCACCAAATTTGAGACAATGTCCAAGCTATTTGAGACAATGCATCCATTCTCAGCTATCATTTGAGCAAATGCATCCACTTTGAGCTCTTGGCTAGAGTTTTCTCAAGTTTCTGTTGTTTATATGCATTTACGAGGGAAAATTGCTATTTTAGTTATAAGCCTAATATAGTTTTATTCCATTCAATTAATTTAATATAAATACAAATATTTCAAATGGAGGCATGTGATTGGTAATGGAAGTTTCCACCACATAAGCTTAATGGTGGATCTCGCTAACCTGAGGGGTGTCTCAGCTTTGACAACAATCCACCAATGAGTAATACATCGATTTTTAATCAAATCCAACACTCATCCATCATTTTTAAAAATTCATGATACAAAAAACTCTTAATTCAAACTTAAAATATAATAAACGTGTCAAATCAAATGTAAGTTGATTTATACAAAACTTTTATTAAATACTAATTTAATTCTTCGTCACAATTAATACAGTGGTCAAGCCCATTGATCTGTGTCAAATCACAAGTCAATAATCCTTTTTATTGACTAATTCTTACCGTGCATTGTGAGCCGAAGTAAATGCCGGTTGCGCGCACGCACAACCTGCTTTTCCTTCTCCTCTTTTCCCCTATTTTGCGGTCACTGTCTTTTTCTTCTTCCCGTGTCTCTCGATCCGTCAATGTCCCTTTGCTTTAAATAAAGTAGTCTTCCTTCTCTTTTTCTTTTTCTTCTTTTCTTTTTCTTCTTTTCTTTTATTAGCCAATTCATTTGACCAACTCAACAAACCCAAATATTACAAAATATGTCAATACTATATACTATATAATGTTTACTATTTAGAGAAGCTAATGTATATATGAAGATTATATGATATTCCATACTATTTATATCTTTTTGGAATATATACATTAAAAGTCCTAAAATTTATCACAAAAATATAATTGAATCTTAAAACTTATAAAAAGTAAAATCAAGTTTTAAAACTTGTCAAATTGATTTTATAAATCCTTTCAATGACTTTATCAAAGTTAGCTAATGAAAAACATTGACATGACTTTTTAAAATTATTTTTATACATTTAATTTAATTAAATTTAAAAAATAAGCTAATTATTTTTTAAAGGAGAAGTAAGGTTGGTAGGGGTTGATGAGCATGGGGGACAACAAGTGGGGGTCATCAAGCCTTGACCAAGGGTTGGTGGCCCTCGCCAACGATGGAAGAGAGCTTGATCTAGAACCTAGCGAAGGGTTGCCACTAGCGGCCGACCCTGACTAATGGTTTCCCTCACCTAAGTCTAGGCGAGGGCCGATGAGCCTCACTCAATCTAGGCGAGCATTGGGGGAAGGCCACAACCCTTGCCTAGATTTGGGCAAGGGCCTATAAGCCTTTTGTCATCATTGGCTAGCGTCCGACGACCCTCGTTGATTCACCCCCACCCTCACCATTACTTCTTGATAATGGTGGGGTGGCAGCGATGGTGAGGGCTTGTTGCCTTGCCTACTTGCCTGCCTGACTTCTTCTTCTTTTTTATTATATAAATTTAGCTTATTTTTAAAATTTTTATTTAAAAAATTAGTATTGAAAATCATATTTAGACTAAATTTAGCTTAATTTGCAATCTTATACTTCATGATGGATTAGCCACATAAGAAAGAGAAAATATTAAAAAAACTATGCTTGTATTTTCCATTAGTCAAAATAGAAAGTTAATGGAAGGATTCAATTAAATTAATTTGATAAATTTTAAGATTTGATTGTACTTTTTATAAGTTTTATAACTTAATTATACTTTCCCGACAAATTTTATGATTTGTAGTGAACATCTCTACTTTTTTTTTTTTAAAAATAAAAATACATCTCAATTACATTTACTTCTTACATCATAATACTGTGATATTCTTTTATATAAAAATAGATAAAATAAATTGTTATTTGAGATAAAGCGACGAAAAAATGAAGAGATGAGAAACGATAGCAGTGTGACCCCGAACGCTGAGAGAGAAGAGCTCTTACATTTTCAACTAAGCAAAATAGCCTAAAAGTAGTGTAAAGCACCAACATTACTCCATTTGCATTATCTTTCTTAATATATATGTATTTTCCTGTCTATCTTAAAATCAATACAAACTATCTCATATTTGAATCGCTTATCAAAATTTTGATATACATCTCATCATATCCATAAGATTACTACCGAGTTTGTTCACTTAAGATAGACTTTCACATTATAAACATCTATGTCATTTGTTGAAAAATATGTTTCAAATTTGAGTTCATAAAGAAACCTTGGTCCAATAGATTTTTTTGAAAAAAGTTAACTATTTTGGACCTAGAATTTATATATGCACACACAAGTGTGTGTGTGAATATATGTATGTATGTATGTATGCATAATGATAGTGTTTTTGCCAATGAGTTAGTAGTTTTTAGCCGAAACTATTAATTCTACGTCTGTTTGTCCCGAAGGAATCATATGTACTTTGAAGTTAACAAAACTTATGGTAAGATTTGTGAATTCCTTTAAAGTTTTGAAAATTTTTTGGCCGAATATTCTCAAATGTGTAAAAATCTTCCATTTTCTCTGTGTTGTGTGCTCGTGCCGTTCGCTGAAAGTTAAGTGGCATCAAAAGGGCCAAATTGTCCTCAGATCACGACCAAAACAGTGCCCGTTTGGGAATCAAAATCGTCTTGGCAGAAGCAAACTTATCCCCACCCCAAATGAGCCATTCATCTCTAGCGGAAAATCTTCTTCCTGCCCCACTTCCAATGCCTGATAATCAATCTCAAGTCAACACGAAACTGGAACTGCTTAACCATAATTTACGGACCAAACTATCTTTCACTCTCCCGAAGCATCTGAAAGAAAGAAATTAAAAAGCCATTTCTTGAAGCAGTTTCATGCTTTTCCACTGGTTCCACCATGACAAAGCTTCTCATCCATGGAGTCCACGTTCCTGGCTCCGCACTCTTCTTCATCTCTCTTCAATTTCCACTTCTTCTTCTCACTCTTTCCCCGGCCTACGCAACTCAGACCAAGCACTTCATCAATTGTGGATCAAGCAACAGCATAAACTACTTCACCAGGAACTTTGTTGGGGACGCGAGTTCTGACTCCGTCTCCTTCACAAAACAGAATACATCCGTACTATCTAGCAACCAATCATCCAGCGTCTCAGCAATCTACAACACAGCAAGAATCTTCAGAAGCCCTTCGTCGCGATACGTTCTTGATAGAACCGGTAAAGGTACTCATATTGTGCGACTTCACTTTTTCCCTTTCGCTTCCACAAGCAATCTTTCTGAGGCTGTGTTCAATGTCTCCGTAAACGGGCTCACACTTCTCAGCACTTTCCAAGTGCCCAGCACCACGAACTCTCCTGTAGTGGAGGAATTCTTCCTTAGCATAAATAGGACTAAGTTCGTGATCTATTTTAGTCCTCAAGGGTCATCTTTTGCATTTATCAATGCCCTTGAAGTGTTCCTTGTGCCTGACGGATTCATTCCAGATTCTGCTCCAAATGTGCGCACAGTTTACCGAATAAACGTCGGAGGTGATGAAGTAATTCCAGCCGATGATAGTTTGTGGAGAAGTTGGGATCCTGATGATAATTATATTGATGTCCCAAATGCTGCACAGAACAGCACTCACTATGGGAGGGTTCTTAATTATCAGGATGATCTAGACAAATACTTAGCATCAGAACAAGTCTACCAGACTGCTAAAGTGATGAGTGTGAATTCTACCAATGGGAAATTATACCGTAACACCACCTGGAGTTTCAAGGCGAATGCTAACGCCCGGCACTTGGTCCGGGTTCATTTTTGTGACTTCATTAGCCCATCTCCCAACACGGTGCACTTCAATCTCTATTTTTATCGGAACTTCACTGAGCTTATCGACCCATATGGCAAAAATGGGTTTCGTGTGCAGGCAGTTCCCTTTCATTATGATTTTCTGGTTAAACCGGGCAGCTCAGGGCTAGTGAAAATCAGCATCGGCCTCCTAAATGCCTCAATATATCAGCAGGCCTATCTCAATGGCCTGGAGATAATGGAGATTATAGGGTCGTGGGACTCGAATTATATGCCCTCCGAGAAAGATAATCACAATGTTGGCCTCATATCGCGCTAGTTTCTGGAAGCATCACGCTTCTCTGCATTTTTGGATTTGCAGCGATCTTCGTCTGCAAGTATAGAAAGCCAAAGAAAACTGATATGCCGGTTTGGACACCATTGCCTGCATTCCGAGGAGGCAGTAAACTGACCGAGCAAACTACCCACGGCTCCGCTGTCCCTAACTTTCACCTAGGACTGAATATACCCCTCGCTGAAATCCATTTTGCTACCAACTGCTTCAACGAAAAACTTTTGATAGGCAGTGGCGGATTCGGTAATGTCTATAGAGGAACTCTCAGGGATGGCACTAAAGTTGCCGTGAAACGGAGCCAGCCAGGGTCTGGACAGGGCTTCTCCGAGTTCCAGACAGAGCTCACCGTTTTGTCCAAAATCCGCCATCGCCACCTCGTATCTTTAATTGGGTATTGCGCTGAACGGTTGGAGATGATACTTGTTTACGAGTTTATGGAGAAGGGGAGCTTAAGAGATCACCTGTACGATTCTGATTTCCCATTCTTAGCATGGAAGCAAAGGCTTGAGATCTGCATTGGAGCGGCCCGGGGCTTGAACTACCTCCACAAAGGCGTGGCTGGAGGAATTATTCACCGTGACATTAAGTCCACCAACATTTTGCTTGACGAGAACTACGTTGCAAAGGTCGCTGACTTTGGTCTTTCCAAGTTGGGGCCTCTCGATCAAAGCCAAACCCATGTGAGTACAGCGGTCAAGGGTACCTTCGGGTACTTTGATCCAGAGTACTTTATGACCCAACAGCTGACGGAAAAATCAGATGTGTACTCGTTTGGAGTTGTTCTTCTCGAGGTGCTATGTGCGAGGCCTTCTATCGACCCTTTGCTTCCTAGAGAACAGGCCAACTTGGCCGAGTGGGGCATTACATGCATCAAGAATGGAAACATTGACAAAATAGTGGACCCCGTTCTTGCTGGTCAGATCAATCCGAATTCGCTGAGGAAATATGGGGAAGTTGCTGAGAAATGCTTGCAAGAAGAGGGCAAAGAGAGGCCTAGCATGCGGGATGTGCTCTTGGACTTGGAATTCGCCTTGCAGCTTCAGCAAACTCCATTGAAAAGAGAGATATATGGTGACAGCGCAACTGGCAGTTCGCCGGTTTTTACTCTTTCGAATGTGAGGGAGCTCCCATCATCTAGTGTAGCCACGATCGAGGAAGAGGGTGTGGCCACAGAAGGGATGTATAGCTGTGAGATGTCCATGAGCGAAATTTTTCCCAGATGAAGATTGATGAAGTCAGATGAGTTCCATAACACACGGTATCTATTGAAGTGTTTCCCATCATTGTCCTGAATTGAGCCTTGTTGAAGCATTCGGTTCAGCATAGTTGTTGTGGTGATGTGTAAGCATATAATTGTTTATTGTACAGGAGAAGGCAACAGTGGATCGTGATAAATGGGAAGTGAGAGAGATTGCATGCCTCTTAGTTGGAGACCTTAAAAAAAAAAAAAAAAACACTTGTTTTACAGATTGAACCATGGATGTCCTGTTCTGTAATTGTTTTGTTAACGATGCTAGATGGCTTTTATAGTTCTGTGTTATTATTAGAGATTTCCCATCTTGTATTGTTATTTTCTCTAAAAGATTCCGATAAATTTGGTTAGATTCGAGATTTCCAACATAGATTCATCAATTGTTGTGAGTGTGAGCTTACTATACAATCCTAAAATTTCTCCTCTGTTGTCCTTCATCGTTCATGAGAAATGCTTTGATGATGAATGGCATTCGACTCAAATTGCAACCCATTTGCAGCATAATTCGCGTTGTCTCTGCTTTCAAGATGGTAAAAGTCCTACTTTATCCTTCTTTATAAGCTAGGCTTAGATTGGTCTGCATTGTGATTTTATTGGGTCGACCTTATTATCTTGTTATGCTTCAAGGGTTTTCTTTTCTTTAGAAATAATGAGTTTTTTTCGTCTTGACTACGTTTTACTCCAATCCAGGTCAGAAGAAATTTGTCTCCACCCTTCACTTGTTTTGTGGATTTTGTAGACCATGTTATATTTATACGAAACGAGTAAGTTATTTCTTATCATAATTTATCAAGTTTACCAGCAAATATCTCTTGCTAAGGAACTTATCGAAGGCTTGCTTTATAGAGTGTTGTTCTATGTAGGAATAACTTTGAATTGGTGGCACAATCCTAATTATCTTTGCTCGATTAGAATGTCTCATAGAGTTTTGACTTGATGAGCTCAGAGTAGAGTTCATTAGGGATGGTTTGACCCATTTCCTAACCCTTTTTAGTAGACACCAGCTGAGAGGATCAATTCGGCTGTGAGGTTGCGGGTGGAGGGGCCACCAAAAGTGGGGCTATTTGAGGAGATGCACAGGGCGATTAGCTAAGATGATGCGTTGGTAACGAGAAGGAAAGGGCGACCAGCGAACATGCGCAAGGGCGTAATTGGGGACTTTTCACTTGTCAGAAAAGCTTAATATTACTTATAAATTAAAATATTTATTTCCACTTTTTTCATTTGTTCTATTGACTTAATATCCATTTAATTGATCATGACCAAGTCATCATTTAGTAAATGACAGTAAATGTTTTAGTAAGTCTAACATTGCTCTTAAACTTTTTATAGCATAAGCGTTATGTTTGGGAAATTAATGAAGTGAAACTAAGCACACTTCCACCTTACTCTATAGGAGATGTGAATTTCGTGAATTAATAGTCACATGTTAGTAAATTGATCTATTTACTTAGTTATTGGAGATGCTTGATTAGGGGTGAGCATGGTCCGGGTTGGTCCGGGCTACCCCCTAACCCTAGGACCAACCCGTACAGTGTCGGTCCTCAATTTTTAGGACCGAGGACCGACCTTATTGAGCCTAGGATCAAGGACCAGACCGACCCAATGGGTTCAGTCCGGTTCCAGGTCAACTCAGGACCGATTGATAATTTTTTTCGTCTTATTTTTTATACTTCCTAAAAAAGCAAACCTACACATTCAAATTACACATTTATCGACAATGCGGCATTGTGCAACTAAACTATAAATACCAATACATATTTAGCAAATTTAAGATAACATAATAATAGAAATTTTGTACCTGCTAACCACTCATCGAGATATGGGACAAGATGTAAAGTTTTTGTAATCATTTATCTTTAATATTCATAACACCATATGCAAAAGCATTTTCAATTTCCTAGCAAATCACCGTGGTAACTGCAATATTGCTCTGCTCTTCAAAAACTTCTACCATTTGACATAAATTAAAAAGCAAAGTGCAGCTGAAATTTATTAGTAAAATACAATTAAATCATAAAAAGTTCAAAATACTTAATATAAACCATGAATATATAATTTCACATCTTGTTAATTCACTTGAATTTCTAAACACCGAAAACAAAACAAACGACACATAATTAATACTCAACAAAAGTTTTAAATTGAAATTACCATTAGTGCTATTGATAGAACATCTCAATATAATATAATATAACAGACATTTTACTTAGGTTTGAGTATATAAAAGAATTATAAATAATATAATATAATATACAGGGTTGGTTTAGGGTTGGACCAACCAAAAACTCTTAGGACCGAGGACCAAACCGCACAGTGTTGGTTCTGGAATTTCAGGACCAAGGACCGACCGAGTCCCCTTAGGAACTAGACCAGGACCGGCAGGATTGGGCCGGTCTAGGGTCGGTCCAGGGTCGACCCTAGACCGCTGCTCACCCCTATGCTTGAAATGACCAACTAATTAGTAATTATAGGTTGGTAATCATCAACAGATGTTTTGTCTATAGTATACTGAAAAATCAAATTGTGAAAAGAGAGCAAACACTAATATAAACAGCATGAAAAAACTAAATCGAACATGAGATTCATGTGATTCACTAGTGGCACCTACTCTACGGGTACAATAACACAAGATTACACTATAAATTATGCAATATTCCAAATATTGCATTCACACTCAAGTTAGCAAATACTATGAGTGGTTTTCACCCTTCAATTACACATAATAAACTCGTACAATCTTTAGCCATTACAATTCAACATGAAACAATCTCTCAATCTCACAAAAAAATTCACAAATTTTACCACAAATTTTATTTGCTTCAAAACACCAGTAGTTTTTTTACATTATCAATTGAGCAAAGTAGCCTAAAAGTAGTGTGAAGAACTAACATTACTTCTTTTGCACTATCTTTTGTAATTATGTTATTGTATATATATTTATATTTCTCGTAAAATCAATGCCAACTATCCCGTATTTGAACCATTTACAAGATTACTGCGATATCTAGTGGATGTGAGTTTGTTCACTTAAGATAGACTTTCACATTATAAATTTCTATGTAATTTGTTGAAAAATATGTTTCGAATTTGAGTTAGTAAAAAAAATACTCAATCCTAGTTGGTTTTTGAGTAGTGTTTCCTATATTGGATATGGAATTTTTATATATAAAACGTGGGTGGTGGTGTTTATACTAATGAGTTAACGTCGGAATTTTTTGGCCAAAACAATCAATTTTGGGAATGTTCGTCCCAGACAAATTGTGAGTATTTTGAAGCCAAAATAAAACTTACGGCAAGATTTGTGAATTTCGTTAAAAATTTGAAAATTTAGTGGGATATTCTCTCAAAAATTTGTAAAAACCTTCCATTTTCTGTGTCTTGAGCGTTCGTGCCATTCGCTGAAAGTTGCGTGGGATCAAAAGGGCCAAAATGTCCTCAGCATCATGACCAAAACAGTGCCCGTTTGGGAGTCAAAATCGTCTTTGCACTGCAAACCCCCCAAAAATTGAGACGCTCATCTCCAGCCGACAGTTCTCTTCCTCCAGCCGAGAATCTTTGATAGTCAATCTCAAGTCAACACGACTTAAACTCCGAATCATAATTCACAGACCGATCTCTCTCTCTCTCTCTCTCTCTATCCAGCAGACTCCAGCTAAAAG
Organism: Eucalyptus victrix; assembly: GCA_016097545.1. Lineage (NCBI taxonomy): Eukaryota > Viridiplantae > Streptophyta > Magnoliopsida > Myrtales > Myrtaceae > Eucalyptus > Eucalyptus victrix. The sequence goes on from CM027843.1 coordinate 47,239,441, forward strand.
AAAGATACTAAAACCCATTTCTTGTAGCAGTATTTCATGCTCTTCCGCTGGTTCCATGGCAAAGCTTCACATCCAGGGAGTCCACCCCCCTGGCTTCACGCTCTTCTTCATCTCTCTTCAATATCCACTTCTTCTTCTCACTCTTTCCTCAGCCTACACAACTCAGACCAAGCATTTCATCAATTGTGGATCAAGCAACAGCATAAACTACTTCACCAGGAACTTTGTTGGGGACGCGAGTTCTGACTCCGCCTCCTTCACAAAACAGAATACCTCCACACTATCCAGCGACCAATCATCGAGTGTCTCGCCCATCTACGACACAGCAAGAATCTTCAGAAGCCCTTCGTCACGATACGTTCTTGACGTCATCGATAAAGGTACTCATATCGTGCGACTTCACTTCTTCCCTTTCGCTTCCACAAGCGATCTGTCTGAGGCTGTATTTAATGTCTATGGAAATGGGCTCACGCTTCTCAGCGCTTTCTAAGTGCTCGGTAGTATGAACTCTCCTGTAGTGGAGGAATTCTTCCTTAGCATAAATAGAACCAAGTTTGTGCTCTATTTTAGTCCTCAAGGGTCATCTTGTGCATTTATCAATGCCCTTGAATTGTTCCCTGTGCCTGACGGATTCATTCCAGACTCCGCTCCAAATGTGCGCACGGTTTACCGAATAAACGTTGGAGGCAATGAAGTAACTCTGGCTGATGATAATTTGTGGAGAAGTTGGGATCCTGATGATAATTATATTGATGTTCCAAATGCTGCACAGAATGGCACTAACTATGAGAGTGTTGTTAATTACCAGGATGATCTAGAAAAATACTTAGCATCAGAACGTGTCTACCTGACTGCTAAAGTGATGAGTGTGAATTTTACCAATGGGCAATTATACCGTAACACCACCTGGGTTTTCAAGGTGAGTACCAACGCCCGGCACTTGGTCCGGGCTCATTTTTGCAACTTCATAAGCCCGTCTCTCAACACAGTGTACTTCAATCTCTATTTTTATCGAAATTTCACTGAGCTCATCGACCCATATGGCAAAAATGGGTTTCGTAAGCGTGCAGTGCCTTTTCATTATGATTTTCTGGTTAAACCGGGCATCTCAGGGCTAGTGAAAATCAGCATAGGCCTCCTGAATGCCTCAATTTATCAGCAGGCCTATCTCAATGGACTGGAGATAATGGAGATAATAGGGTCGTGGGACTCGAAATATGTGCCCTCAGAGGGAGATAACTACAATGTCGGCCTCATAATTGGGCTAGTTTCCGGAAGCATCACACTTCTCTGCATTTTTGTATCTGCAGCAATCGTCATACGCAAGTATAGAAAGCCAAAGAGAACCGACATGTCGATTTGGACACCATCTCCTGCAATCCGAGGAGGCAGTTCTCACACTGAACTGACTGACCAAACTACCCATGGTTCCATCGTGCCTAATTTTCACCTAGGACTGATAATACCCCTAGCTGAAATCCATTTTGCAACCAACAATTTCGATGGCAAACTTTTGATTGGCAAGGGCGGATTTGGCTATGTCTACAGAGGAACTCTCAGGGACGGCACTGAAGTTGCTGTGAAACGGAGCAAGCCAGGGTCTGGCCAAGGCTTCTCTGAGTTCACAGAGATCACCGTTTTGTCCAAAATCTACCATCGCCACCTCGTCTCCCTAATTGGTTATTGTGCTGAACGGTTTGAGATGATACTTGTTTACGAGTTCATGGAGAAGGGGAGCTTAAGAGATCACCTGTACAATTCCGATTTGCCATACTTACCATGGAAGCAAAGGCTCGAGATCTGCATTGGAGCAGCCCGGGGCTTGGACTACCTCCATAGAGGCGCAGCAGGAGGAATTATTCATCGGGACATCAAATCCACTAACATTTTGCTTGATGAGAAGTATGTTGCGAAGGTCGCTGACTTTGGTCTGTCCAAGTTGGGACCTCTCGATCAAAGCCATACCCATGTGAGTACGGGGATCAAGGGCACCTTTGGATACCTCGATCCAGAGTACTTTAAGACCCAAAAGCTGACGAAAAAATCAGATGTGTACTCCTTCGGAGTGGTTCTCCTCGAGGTGCTATGCGCAAGGCCTGCTATTGACCCCTTGCTTCCTGGAGACCAGGCGAACTTGGCCGAGTGGGGCATTAAATGCATTCAGAACGGAGCCATCGAGCAAATAGTGGACCCTCTTCTTGTTGGTCTAATCAATCCGAACTCACTGAGGAAATATGGGGAAATTGCTGAGAAATGCTTGCAAGAAGAGGACCAAGGGAGGCCTAGCATGGGGGATGTGCTCTGGGACTTGGAATACGCCTTGCAGCTTCAGCAAACTGGGGTGAAAAGAGAGATGTACGACGACGGTGACCAGAGATTCGTCAATAATGACTCTTCCGAATGTGAGGAAGCTCCCATCATTCAGTGAAGACACAGTCGAGGAAGAGGGTGTGGCCGCATAAGAGGCAGATAGCTCAGTGAAGTCCACCAGTGGAGTTTTCTTCAGAGATGAAGATTGGTGAAGCCAGGTGAGTTTCATATTGCAGTTTAAGTGTTTCCAAGTTGTTTTCAGATGTGCATTCTGTTTATCTGAGAAAGACGTGTACATGTAAGCTTTGTCTTACATTGCATTTTGCTGAAGCATTTGGCTTATGATAGTTGTTGTAATGTGTAAGCATATAATTGTTCATACGAGGGAAGACCCCATTGGATTGTGATGGATAGAAAGTGAGAGAGATTGCATGCCCCTTAGTTGTGTTAATATTTAAATAATATATCATACATTCATCTAATAAAGCTTAAACTTTTATAAAATCTACAAAATCTGATAGATCAATTCCTACCAGACCTCAATTGTTTTCCCAATTAAACATGTCCACATTCAGTATTAGGTAAAAAAATCAGACCAAGCATGAGGAGAGGTGTTTGAATAATTAAATATTAAAATATGTCTCAATATAACAACTTAAGCTTTTAGGATAGTCGATAGTGGTCATTCCAAATTCTCACGAGTTGGAGACTTTAAATAAACACTTGTTGCACATATTGCACCACAGAATCCTATTTGTAATTGTTTTTACTAATGATGCTAGATGACTCATGCTATTGTTAAAGATTGCATGGTTCGTATTGTTATTTTCTCTAAACGATTCCAATAAATTTGATTAGACTTGAAGTTTATCTTGTAAAATCAATGCGGAAACTAATAGGATCTTATAATTTAAATTAACATGAAATCATCAAAGAAATAAACGAGAAATAATATAAGAGATTTATGGGGTTTGGTCCAAATGTAGGAACCTAGTCTATGTAAAGAGTTAGCCATAAATAATCTATTAATGATCAAGGAATTAGAGTTATAATCACTTATATATTTGAGTGTTTTTCATACTTAAACTATACCCATATCCAAAATATTTACAAATTAATAAATAGTTCAATTGGATGATAAATTTACAGCACAAATCATCAGGTGTTTAAGTCCAAGCACAGCTCTATGTACGGCTGAACCAAGAACATTCTGTACGTTATTTTCGTTCTCTTCTGGTGGCTGCTCTTTCACTAAAAAGAACCCTCGGCCTTGTTCTCTTATTTTTGAAGGGGTCGACAACTTCACCTTTGACCTGGACCCACCAAATATATACCTTTCCTTCTGCGGTGTTTAGAATATATCAGGTTTCTTTTTTTTTTCTTCTTTTTCTCGAAGAATATATTAGCTTTTGGAGACCTGTTCTTTTGCGGATAAAAGAGACCCTTGTCTGCACAATATAGGAAATAATAGTCCACTTGGTCAAATCAGTCAAACCGGAGTTCCCTCTTCTCTCCAAGCAGGAAATAAGGCATCTTCAACAAAATCCACTTCTCATGGCCACAACTAAATTCAAAGAAGACATATTATATGAACCCAAACTTGAGACATAATTTAATAATTATTCATATTGGCTCAATATTTGAAGCCAAGTCATAACACTTGATATCCATGCTCTATCCTAAAACCTTGATAGGCACTCACTTTCTATAAATGCCAATCAAGGTTTGAGCTTTGTCAAAGGAAAAAGGCTTCATCTTCATGTTTGATGGGTCCTACACTCTTGTGATCTTCTTCACAACAACTTTAGCCCCTTTGTCAAGACGTCTCCGGTAAAATGGTACTTTACATCAATATATTTTGTTTGTTAGTGATAAATTGGATTATATGTCATATATATTGCACCTTGATTGTTACGGTATATATCAAAACTTTTCAATTCTAATCCAAAGTTCGAGAACAAACCTTATAGCCATTATTGCCTCCTTCACTATAAAAATGAGTGTCACTTTGCCTTAGTCATATGGGGGCTACCAATACAATCTAGAGAGGGGGAAATATATCGTTTTAATGAACTCTTTATCCTAATAAACTTTACCAATTTTGTATAAATCAAAAACTGCCATGAAAATTAGATGAAGCAGATGTTTCAAATATCACATGCTGTTGATGTGCAAGAATAGATGACACTGAAATCAATAAGAGCACATAACAACTTAAAGGAAAATAGGTTGTTCGAGAATTATGAAAAACATTTATAGAAGATAACAAGTAAATCTTCAAATATCGTTAGAAACCAATTTTAGAAATCGCATGCATGCGTTTCCATTTAACATATAATGAGGATTATGAATAAATAATACTAATACCAATGAGACAAGAGATATTGCAAGCGGATATATAATAGTTCAGCTTTATCTTACATCCACTCTCAACACTAACAACAAGGCTAGTCACTAATGAGATAGCTAGTATAAGCACCTAGATGGGGGTGAATAGGTGTAAAAATAATTTCTCGAGATACCACAGTGATACTAGGTAGACGATAGAAAGAAAGTTCTCTTTTGATTAACAAAATGAATTACGATCAAAGTAAAGTAAAGAGTAGGGAAGAGAAAATTAAACACAAGGTTTATAGTGGTTCAGCTTATCCCAAGCCTACGTCCACTATTCCGCACTGACAGCTCACCGGCTGGATTTCACTATGAACAAAAGAGATATTACAGCACAGTATGTTATAGCACAGTTCTTCCTTGATTATATAGTGTTGATATTTTATCACACTTCCTCAAGGTTTCTCACGAATATAAATATTCTTTTGCATACAAGATTTCGCTCAAATAAATTGACTAAAAAACAAGGAGCTTCAAACTTTGGAATTCTTTTATCGTGCACTCCTCGAACAACTAGAACGTCTTCCTTATATACTCCTTTATGCCATCATACCTGTTGGCACTTACCAAAGGAATTCTTCTAATCTTCCCGTTGGACAGAATCAATTAGGAAGATTATTCGAGCTATTAAAGGAACATGTCGATAGCCCATCAATCCTGTTCGCCCATACAATCAGGATCTCGGTTTCCATAAGTGGAATCTTCCAAGAATATTTCACCAATCATCGGATTCTTAATCTCCGAATCAATCACGATCAAATAAAGGATTCCGTTATGTCATATTCAGCTAAGAGATCTTCTCCAGTCGATAAAGTGACATCCTTAGTGAAACATCCAGTTCTGGATAGCCTTTCTTCAACAGATTAGAAACTGTCAATGAGGATAGATTTTGAGTCTTGAGTCTGGCTATCTGGAGGTCTTCAGACTTTAAATGGCAGAGTCTGCAAACTTTCAGACTAGACTGATGGAAACATTTTGTCAGCTTCAAAACATTTCAAGAAGATTTCTCCAACAATCTCCCCCTTTTTGATGGTGACAAAACTTTTCCTGCAGATTTGGATAACTTTGATCTGCAAAACATTACTCAAACAAATATGTATATCTTATAAAGAATGGCTAAATGAATAATAACACTAGAATCTGCAACCACAGAAGATAGGTTAGTCTTGTATGTGATAAAGCCATCCATAAGATATCAATAGCAGTCAAATCCAAATTCAAATTCGGTTCTCATCCAGGCGCAAAAGTAAAGTCAAACATCAAAATAATCCAAATCAAATAATCCAAACGATTAAAAATTCAAAGTTTGTTTCAAATCTTGCATCTCTCCCCCTTTTTGTCAGCATAAAAAAGGTTGAGATGAAAATGGAAGAGAGTTAAGATTGCTTAGGAACGTGAACAAGCTGGAAATCTCCCATGGACTGAATGATCCCTTCCAGCCTTTTCAAGTCTTCCTTCAGTTAAACATCATGTTCTTCCTCAGGAAAATTAGAGGCATGAATGTCTTCTGGATCTGCTGGAGAGCAGCTGACTCCCTCACTAGTAGCAGCTGACATTCCTCTTTTCTCATGATCTCCCCCTGTTTTCATGCCTTCAGGTGGAAAATAGTGTTTTTCAGGCTCTCCTTCCTCTTGATTTTCTCTCTCTTCTTCTTCTTCTTCAAACCTTTCCTCCTCTGCTTCTTTTTCTCCAACTTCTCTTTCTTATGCTTCTTTCTCTTGTCCTTCTCTCCCCTTTGCTTCTTTCTCCTGTCGTTCCATTGATTTTGGAACAGGATGACTTAGCTTCTTCAATGCTATAGCAGAAATGGTAAGGTCTTCATCATCATCTTCATCTTCAACGATGAGAGCTCTTTTTTTCTTGGATGGAGCAACCATGGGCTCCTTCCCTTTTCTTTTTGCTGCAGAAGAGATTTGATGAGTTTTGACAGGAGTCTTCTCCTTGAATTTCTCCAATGCCTTGCTTAGTTCTTTCAGACGCATTTTGATATAGCTAGTATAAGTACCTAGAGGGGGGTGAATAGGTATATAAAAGATTTTTCTCGATAATTGCACAATACTAGACAGTTAATAGATTTGAGACAAACAATAATCAAAGTAAGATTGAGAGAAGGGAAGAGAGAATTGAACACGCGGTTTATAGTGGTTCGGCTTATTTCAAGCCTACGTCCACTCTTCTGCACTGACAGCCTATTGGCTGGATTCCACTATGAACAAAGAGATGTTACAGCGTTGTTCTCCCTTGATTTCTTGGTGTAGATGATCTACCACACTCGCTCAAGGTATCACTAAGTATAGACACTCTTTGTGTATACAATTTTGCTCAAAATGTATCGACTAATAATCAAGGTGCTTCATACTCTGGAATTTCTCTATCGATCATTCACTAAAGCAACTAGAACGTCTTCCTTTTATACTCCTTTATGCCATCATACCCGTTAGCACTACCAAAGGAATTCCTCCAATCTACCCGTTGGACGGAATTAATCAAGAAGATTATTCGAGCTATTAAAGGAACCTGACGATAGCCCATCAATCCTGTTCGCCCATACAATCAGGATCTTGGTTTCCAAGAATAGAACCTTCCAAGAATATTTCGTCGACCATCGGATCTTCAAACGATCTTGATTACGAATAAAACAATCCGTTATATTTATCCAGCCAAGAGATCTTCTCCAGAGGATAGGACTAAATCCTCAACCAAATACTTTGGCTCTAGATTGCCTTCGTCACTGGATTAGAAAAACTGTCAATGAGAATAGTCTTGAGTCTTGAGTCTTGAGTGCTGAGTCTGGTGATCTGAAAGTCTTCAGACTCTAAACAGAAGGTCTGCAATTATCCAGACTAGACTGATAGAAACGTTTTGTCAGCTTTAAAATATTCTGGAAAGATTTCTCCAACACATTTTAGTCACCATTTTCAGTCCTACCACCATATGATAACACGATCTAACACAACGAATTTGTAGAGGCTGAATATTCAGATGTCTGAATAACTTCGTTACAAGACCTGGATAAAGAAGTTGACCTCTGTCATTCGCAACTGCTCTATATACATGTGGAACATAACAGTGTGAGGAAGAGAAAACTTTTTTTCCATTAATGATGGCATATATCAGCTTTGCCTCTGAACTTGAAACATCAGTCTTGGAAGTTGATTTCGGTCTGAGGCAATTGATCACAATCTTGTGAAGTAGAATGTTAAACGCACTCATCCTCAAGTAGGAAATCTTTTTCTCTGTTCTTCTATCCTTGACAAGCTCTAATGTGGCACGAGCAGTAGAAACATTGATCGGTTGATATCTTCCTTTCTCAACCCTAATCACATCCGCCAGCATATCCACATCAACCACAAAGTCTTGATCTCGAACATTGAAAGATATTCTATTTGCATCCAAGAAACTAAGATTTGAAGAGAAATATACAGTTAATTGAGCATAGGCCTCTGTGGTGTCAGAACAGAACTTTTCTAATTGAAGAAAATTGAACTTTTCCCTCAAGTTCACATTCATAGCATCCAGAAAGTCAAAATCTACACTCCTAGGGTTTATCACCCCACGCTTCAGCAATTTTGAGTATAAAATTTTCTGTTCCTTTGATCTAAACAACTCTCCTATTTTTCCTCGAATTTTCGCTGCAACACCCATTCTCGGTTGAAATTGACTGTACAATTTGTCATCATCATTTCCATTTATCGAATTAAGTCCCCCAACATGCGGATCACTTGGGATATTTGCAAGGGTTTCTTCTGCCATCCCTTTAGGAGCAATTCCCAAACCTTCCATTTTTTTTGCAAAAAGATGTACTCATTCCCATGTCCTTTGTCCTTAAGAAATTCATCGACGTAGTTCAATGGAGTACCAGTCCTCTTTAAAGCGCGGTAAAGCTTATAAATAAAAGAGGGCCTTTGAATTCTTACAGAGTTTGCATCTTCAACGATTTCTTTCTCTTGTTGATGACCAGCACCCTGTGGACTAGTTGGTGGAGAATGACGCTGCTGAGAATGTTGTGGGCTTTGTTGCTGATTTGGAGATCCTCAGTGAGATCGAAGTGCGTAGGCCCCTCACTCATCCGTCGTGGTCCCCTGCTTGCAATCCTCGAAGACTTTTTTAAAGACGACATCTTTCTTAGTCTTTGAAAGATTCCTTGCTTGACTTTCCCAAGAAAGATGGCAACTTTTTCGAAGATTAAACAAGGGAAGAAAACAGGAATGGAAGATCGGTGCTTTCTTAGGGCTTTTGGAGAGTAAAGCGAAGAAGAAACAATAGTGCATAACCGAGTTAAAAGAGGTATACGGATTGTCATAAAAGTAAATAAAAAGATGCATTTTCAAAAAATAACTGCATTTTTCGAGAAAATAGTCATTTAAAAAATAACTTCTTTTTCGAAAAGGAAATGTTGCAATAATCACATCAATTAAAGATAGCAATAATCAAACACGGTTGATAATCGTACCTTTGCAAAATGAGATTCGAGAGAGAATAACTTATAGTCAAAGTCTTGTTTGTCTCGAGTTTGAGAGTCTCTAGACTTTAATTTCTTCAAATCTCAAAATATTGAGTCTGGAATGGATAATTTCAAATTGATTTTTCTCCAAAGGCTTTGTGAATATATCCGCCAGTTAGTTCTTTGAGTCAACAAACTGAATCGAAACTTCTCCATTTTGAACATGATCTCTAATGAAGTGATGTCGAATCTCTATATGCTTTGCTCTTGAGTGAAGAATTGGATTTTTAGTAAAATTAATTGCCTCGGTGTTGTCGCAGTTAATCTCGTGCATGAATCTTCAATTCCAAAGTCTCTTAGCTGTTGTTTTATCTACAAAATTTGTGAACAACAACTTCCGAGAGCTACATACTCCGCTTCTGCTGTAGAAAGAGCTACTGTAGTTTGCTTCCTTGTAAACCAAGACATTGTTCTGCCTCCAAGTAGTTGACAAGTACCCGAGGTGCTCTTTCTATCAACTCTGCATTCGGCTAGATCTGCGTTTGAGTATCCAAGAAGAGTAAAGTCTCCCTTTTTAGGATACCAAAGGCCGATGCTTGAAGTTGAAGCAATGTATTTGATAATATGCTCTGCAGCATTTAAATGAGATTCTTTAGGGTTTGTTTGAAATCTGGCACAAATGCAAACACTAAACAAAATGTCAGGTCTAGAAGCAGTAAGATAAAGAAGTGAGCCAATGATACTCTTGTATAGCTTCTGGTCGACTTTCTTTCCTCCTTCATCTTTGTCTATCTTCAAGGAACTTGATATTGGTATTTCAGCATTTTTGCAATTGTTTAGTTCAAACTTTTTGACGAGATCATTAGCATATTTTTCTTGATGAATAAAAGTTCCTTCCTTCAGTTGTTTCACTTGAAGCCCGAGAAAGAAGGTTAACTCACCCATCATGCTCATTTCAAATTCATCCTGTATAGTCTTAGAGAATTTCTTGCACAAACTTTCATTAGGAGATCCGAATATAATATCATTGACATATATTTGAAATAGCACAAAACTTTTACTTTCTCTTTTGATAAACAGAGTAGTGTCTACTTTACCTTTCATAAAACCGTTTTGAATTAAAAACTTACTTAGCCTGTCGTACCAAGCTCGAGGTGCTTGTTTTAAACTATATAAGGCATTTTTGAGTCTGAATACTGAGTCTGGTTTCCTTAGGTCTTCAAACCCAGGTGGTTGTTCCACATAGACTTCCTCATAGATGAATCTATTTAGGAAAGTACTTTTGACGTCCATTTGGAATAACGTGAAATTTTTATAACAAGCAAATGCAAGTGATAAACGAATTGCTTCTAATCTTGCTGCGGTGCGTAAGTCTCGTCATAGTCTATCCATTCTTCTTGCGTATATCCTTTGGCCACGAGTCTTGCTTTGTTTCTTATGACTTTTCCTTTCTCGTCCATCTTGTTCCTGAAAACCCATTTAGCACCAATAATAGATTTACCTTTTGGTTTAAGAGTTAACTCCCAAACCTCATTAATGCTGAATTGCCTGAGTTCCTCTTGCATAGCTTCGATCTAGCTTTCATTAGTCAAAGCTTCTTCTATGCTTTTGGGTTCTATGTCAGAAATAAGAGCCACAACACTAGACTCTTCGCGCCTTTTGGATCTTATGCGAATTCTTTCATTGATGTCGCCAATAATAAGATCTTTGGGATGATTGGACTTATGCTTTCAGTTGCTGGTTAATTTGTCAGATTGATGGTCACTTCCTTCACTTGAATCTTCAACAGTCACTTGTTGCTGGTCCTTCAAAGTCTGAGCTGCTTCCTGAGATTTAGACTTTGTAAAGTCTAGAGTAGGTTCAAGCTCTTCAAGATGAGTCTGAATAGATCCATTTTGCATAGAATCTTGGAATTTGACATTCATTGATTCCTCCACAGATTGACTCTTCTTGTTATAGACTTTATAGGCTTTGCTTGAGGTTGAATATCCAAGGAAGATACTTCATCTGATTTTTCTTCAAATTTGCCAACTCGATCATTTCCATTTTTCAATATAAAACATTTGCATCCAAACACATGAAAATATGAAATAATAGGCTTCTTTTCTTTGAATAATTCATAGGGGGTTTATTCTAGAATAGGCCTTAGAAAAACTCTATTGATAATATAACAAGTTGTAGAAACTGCTTCAACCCAAAATCGTAAAGAGATGTTGCTTTCAATTAAAAGAGTTCTAGCCATTTCTTGAAGCGATCTATTATTTCTTTCCACAACTTTATTTTGCTCTGGAGTATATGGAGAAGAGAACACATGCTGAAAACCAAATTTATCACAGAATTTTGTAAAATCTTGACTTTCAAATTCACCTCCATGGTCTGTTCTTATACTTGAAATAACATTACCCTTTTTCATTTTGAACCTTTTTAGCAAATTTTTCAAAATAAGAGAAGGTTTCAGACTTACTTGTTAGGAAATATACCAAAGTAAATCGTTAGTAGTCATCCACAATTACTAAGCAATATTTCTTACCTCCAATGCTCTGTATTCTAGTTGGTCCAAAAAGATCTAAATGCAGAAGCTGCAATACACGGTTGGTGGAAACTTGATTTATTGGTTTAAAGGAATTTCTTACTTGTTTTCCCAATATGCATGGTGTACATAGATCAGACTTTTGATATGATAAATTGGGTAGATCACGAACAAGCTTTTTTGCTGAGATTTTGGCTATCTGTTTCATATTAATGTGCCAAAGCTTTCTGTGCCATAAGCTTGCTTTGTCTTGGATTGAGATTAGACATTGTGATTCATTTGGTTTCACATTCAAGAGGTAAATATTTCCATGTATTCGACCCATGAATGACTGAGTAGAGTCTTTACTGGTTCCTGTACATATTCCCTCTTAAAAGTAGATTTTGAAACTGGTATCACACAGCTGACTGGCACTGAGCAGATTGTAGTTGAGTTCTTCAACTAAAGAAACATTGCTTATTGAGAGGTTTCCAATCTTTACAGTTCCAAATCCCACTATTATTCCTCTGCTATTTCTTCCAAATGAAACTTTTCCACCATTCACTTGAACAAGTTTTATGAAGCAATTTGAATCTCCTATCATATGTCTTGAGCATTCACTATCCAGATACCATTTTACCTTTTTCCTAATAGTGATCTGCATTTAAAAAGAGACTTAAACTTTCTTTGGTACCCATATTTTCTTGGGTCCATTGGAGTTAGTATAATATACGGTTTTTGCCCATACTTTCTTAACAGGTTTCCAAACCGTAGGATATTCTTTTTCAAAATGATCGCATTATTGCACTTAGAACATCCGAGAGCATTGCAACCTACTTTTGGTTTTACAAAGATCTTTTTAAAATGATTTTTGTAAGTATCTCTTGTCGGTATTTGCTTAATTCTTTCTTGCACCTTTGGAAAATCAATTAAAGGAATGGTTTTAGCAGTCATTCCCAAACTAGATTTGTTAAAATAAGATCTTTGAACAGAAAGAATTTTTTCTAGTTTTTCAGATCCTATAGAAACTTTTTTAGAAATATTTGAGATATCATTTTTCAATAGAGTATTTTCTTTCGAAAGATTATCTTCACTTTCTCTAAGAGAAGAAACATTTATGTCTAAACATTTCACCTTTTCTTTCAAAATATTTTCTTGTTGTTTTAGAGTAGAATTTTCTCTTTTGAGCTCGAAAATCTTTTTAAGAGAAGTTTTAAGACTAAAACACAACTCATCAATGTATTTAGAAACTTTAATAGGGATTTTGAAGTTACTCACCTCAAATTCTTTGTCGATCGATTGTCTCGAGTTTGAATCGAATCGATTGTGCCATTAGACATATATTGACATAATCATCATCACTTTCTTTACACTCGTATCACTCTAGGTTTTGCTTTAAGAGCCTTTCGATACTTTTCAGCTTTTCCTTTCTTCTTCCTCAGAAGAGGATAGTTGGGTCTGATGTGTCCATTTTTCTTACATTCAAAGCAGACTACATCTTTGTTTGATTCATCATCCTCAACAGACTTAGTCTATTGCTTTTGAAAACTTTGTTGTTTTGGATTGAATCTTCTTCATTTTCTGTTCAGTTTTTTGAATCTTCTTATCATGAGAGCAAGCTCCTCATCATCCATATCGTCTTCAGAATCTGTAACGTCAGAATCATCATTGGACTTTAATGCAATGGATTTCTTACATTTAGGGTCTTCGTCTTCATTGATTTGTTCCATTTCATAAGACTGAAGAGTTCCAACCAACTCATCAACAGATAGTGGCATGATTCTTTGGGTTTCTCTGATTGAGATCTTTATGTGATTCAAATCCTTGGAGAGTCCACGCAGTAGCTTGTTTACCTTCATGGGATTAGAAATTGGTTGACCTTGATTTTCAAGACCATTCACGATTTCTGTAAAACGACTAAACATGTCAGTTATAGATTCTCCCGATTTCATTCTGAAGGCTTCGTATTAACCAAGGAGAATGTTGATTCTAGTCTCTTTCACTCGATCGGTTCCTTCATAGGTAATATGTAATCTATCCTAGACTTCTTTAGCTGTAACACAAGAAGATATTCTATTATATTTAATAGGAAATAAAGCACAATATAAAGAATAACTTGCTTTTGCATCAAGAGCTTGTCTCTTGATTATCTCTTCCTAAGTCATTTCACTAGATTCCATAGTATCTTTCCTCTCTCTAAGACAGGTGCAGCTTTAGGAGTGATTCCTTTTTCTACAATGTCCCATTCCAGAGGATCCTCTGATCTTAGGAACGCATTCATCTTGTTTTTCCATATGTTGTAATATCCTTTCCATCAAAGTAAGGTGGTCTAGTATTGCTTTGCCCTTCTACTAGCCCTAGAGCCAACATATTAGCTATGGATTTTTAACTCTGAAGTAAAACACTTCAAACAAAGTGAGTACACAAGCTCTGATACCAATTGAGATAGCTAGTATAAGCACTTAGAGGGGGGTGAATAGGGGTAAAAATAATTTCTCTAGATACCACAGTGATACTAGGCAGACGATAGAAAAGAAGTTATCTTTTGATTAACAAAATGAATTACGATCAAAGTAAAGTAAAGAGTAGGGAAGAGAAAATTAAACACAAGGTTTATAATGGTTTGGCTTATCCCAAGCCTACGTCCATTCTTCCGCACTGACAGCCCACCGGCTGGATTTCACTATGAACAAAAGAGATGTTACAACACAGTTCTTCCTTGATTCCATAGTGTTGATATTTTATCACACTTTCTCAAGGTTTCTCATGAATATAAACACTCTTTTGCGTACAAGATTTTGCTCAAATGAATTGACTAAAAAACAAGGAGCTTCAGACTTTGGAATTCTTCTATCGTGCATTCCTCGAACAACTAGAACGTCTTCCTTATATACTCCTTTATGCCATCATACTCGTTGGCGCTTACCAAAGGAATTCTTCAAATCTTCCCGTTGGACAGAATCAATTAGGAAGATTATTCGAGCTATTAAAGGAACATGTCAATAGCCCATCAATCCTATTCGCCCATACAATCAGGATCTCGGTTTCCATAAATAGAACCTTCCAAGAATATTTCGCCAATAATTGGATCCTTAATCTCCAAATCAATCTTGATCAAATAAAGGATTCCGTTATGTCATATCCAGTCAAGAAATCTTCTCCAGTCGATAAGGTCACATCCTTAGTGAAACATCCAGTTCTGGATAGCCTTTCTTCAACGGATTAGAAACTGTCAATGAGGATAGACTTTGAGTCTTGAGTCTGGTTGTCTGGAGGTCTTCAAACTTTAAATGGCAGAGTTTGCAAACCTTTAGACTAGACTGATGGAAACGTTTTGTCAGCTTCAAAACATTTCAAGAAGATTTCTCCAACAACTAATTGTCAGCTTTTGTGGAATCTTCATCTTCCTCTCCTATTCATTCTATTAAGTAGCTTGTTAAGCATACTCCTCGAGAAGTTAAAGAGTATGTTCAGTTCTCAAAATTTGATCAGCATCTAATCCTTGCTTCCCAGCAAGAACATTTTGTAACCCTTCAAATTCCTTATGATTTTCCATGACAAAGGATACAACAAGGTTACATGCATCTTCACTTCGGTACCATTAGACTTGCTTTACCCTTTCATGGAAGAAAATGGTTATCCATGGTTGCTTGTATCGCCTTTCTAGACACCCATTTTTTGGATTACCATCATGCTTGTATTGATAATAGCCAAACCACTATGAATGCAGGAACAATGTTTGTTATGCTATTTCCAAATTTTAACATGGCTCTTTTAGATCCATGGTTTCCCTTGGACCTTGAAATTCAGTTGCAAATTACTAGAGCTCCTCAAACTCTAGATTCTATTGATGTTACTTTGTATATCATATGGTTTAGTGAGTTCGAAATCATGCTATTAACCTTAACTTCCTTGGTTTTGAAAATGCATTTTTCATTTTGTTGGATAATGATCAGACTTCCTATATCCATGTGCCTAGAGACTCCTCATGATCAACTAGTTAAGTTACTCTTAGATACTTGGGTAACTAACTATAGAAAGCTTTATGAAACTCTAGGCCAATCTAGTCCACAAATTCCAAGTTTACCAAGAAAAAAAAGATAGCACAATGTCATTAAATCTAGTAATTTTATCTTTCTCACTATTTTTATAATGCAACATTGTGTAGTTGATGTTCTAGTCGAAGTTGGTGATTTAGATCTAAAAGCCTTGATTGAATCCTTTGATCAAGAGGGATGAACCTTTCATTACTACAAGGATCTCCGAGCAGGACATTGTTTTTGGGATCTTGATTGCTAGTGTTCCTTTTGTATAAACCTTCCATATAAAGAAGAAGATGATAGATCGTCCAAGAGAAAGAAACGGTCAAAAGATAGTCTTTACTAGAGATATCTGATGGAGATCATACTATAGGACCTCCTGTGAAGATGGATGAAAATATCATTTCATGGTTTGATATGGACCACCTCGATATCAGCCTTCTCCACTGGTCCCTAGGCCATGTGAACTTCCTTTGCCACCATAGTCACCATCTGGAAAGAAACCTCCACGGCAAAAACCAATTGTCTTGCCCATTTATAAACCTATTTACGAATGGGTAAGAAAAAGTCTTTCCATTTAAAAATACCTAAAGCACCTCAACCCTCATGCTTTTCAAAACCATAACCACCACCTATCCTTCCATCTATTTGTATATTTCAACCTTTAGATTTGCAACCTTTGGAAAGATCTAATTCTAGTGCCCCAATCCCTACATTATAAGAATTTACAATGCTCAACATTGGTTCCGTCATATGCCTAAAATCCCAAACCCTACAGATGTTGATTGTCATGGCAAACAAAAGAGAGCAAATATTGTTGAAGCTATTCTATATTGGTAGTCATAAATGCTTTAACGTTCTAAAGACAATTGACAACAAACTTTCAACTATCCAGACTCGTTTTGATCATGTTGATAAAAAGATTGATCAAATGGTTTTGATCACGAATAAACTGCTTGAGATATTCCAAAGGAGACTACAGCGTATGGAATCTAGCAATTACGTTCCTCATCATTATTTGGAGGAATACACTACTCAAATGGAGAAATTAAGGAGACAGATCAAGCTCTTAAAGGAAGGAAAGTTTATTCTCTCTTCAGACCCATTTTCCCAGCCTTGGAAACCAACTCGAATGGAAGTGCCTCCCCTTAAGGCTACATCAATTGCCTCGATCATTGAACTCAAATTAGCCGAGTCAAACCAGTTTGTGATTGGTAGGCTTTGGGAGAACTCAAGGCAAGTACAAGCGGCACCTCATAGAAGGAGTCGTTCATGCCTATCTGGTAATTCGTTAACTCACTTCAATGAAAAATCTGATATTCGCCTCTAGAGGTCGCACCGAGTATACCAATTTTAGTGTACCTTAAATAAATATAACGTTTGTCATACTATAAGAATAAAGTTGAGATTGAACCAAAACTCAGACTATTTTGGTAGCCCCTGTGCCTGCCAAAACTACTTAGCGAACCTCTACCGCTGCCAAGACCCACCAAACTGCTGCTTCTCCATTACTAATTAACTTCAAATTTCCTGAACGAATAAACCAGCGGCACTCAAGATTTAAATTTATAATAATTGAGTTTTTCATTTTTATTTCCTGAATTCTGTACTTGCTGATTACGTGTCTTACAAGCATGTGCGCACATATGTATCCTTTCCTCGCTTTCACCTTGAATTGTAGGGCATTATCTTCTTACACACCAACTAACCTTTTTTTTTTTTTTTGATGTCATTGCAACGTCACTAAGGGCATTATCCTTTCCTCGATTACGTGTCATTTGAATCGTCACTATTAATCCAATATTATCATTATTTTAACGTAAAAATAAGCGCCAAAAGCAATTGCAATGCGCACGGGCTTAGCAAGGGCATGGGAGATAGTGGGTTTTTTTAATGAAAAATGAGAAGATACACTCTCATTGTGTCTCTCATCTCACCGTGACACTTATTTTTCCATTATGAATTAAGCCTGGGTAGATTGGGCCTAAACTGTCTAGATCAATCCTATCAATAGGCCTGGTGCAACCCACACTAAAAAGGCTGAAGTTTCAGTTTGTGATATCACTGTTCAAGCTAGTAGGTTTTTAATTAAAAATGAGAAGAGAAACTCTTATAATGTCTCTCATATCTCATCGTGATCACTTATTTTTTCATTATGAACTTGGCCTGGATAGATTGGGCTTGACATTTCTAGATCAATCCTATCAATAGGCTTAGCTCAATCCACATTAAAAAAGCTGAAATTTTGGCTTGCCATATCAATTCACTATCCAAGCTAGTAGGTTTTTAATGAAAAATGAGGAGAAATTCTCACATCTCATCAAGATCACTTAATTTTCCATTATTGGTTTAGTTAAAATAGATCGGGTGAGACTTTTCTAGACCAATCCTATCAAAAGACCTCGCTCAACCCACACTTAAAAGGCTTAAGTTTTGGCTTGTGGTATTATTCCACTAGCCAAGCTAGTAGGTTTTTAATGAAAAATAAGAAGAGAAACTCTCATCATGTCTCTTACATCTTATCGCGATCACTTATTTTTCTATTATTACCTTGGCACAAATGGATTGGGCCTAACTTTTTTAGACCAATCCTATCAATAGACCTAACTCAACCCACACTGAAGAGGCTGAAGTTTCAGCTTGCGATATCATTCCGCTGTACATGGGATTGTACAAATTACATGGTATCATAGCTACTCTGTGGATTGACCATCCCCCAGGAGAGTTCTTACGTTGCTCTGCCTTGCTCAATCAGTTTTAATGTACAGAATCGGACCCACCATCTTTGAAAATTGTTGGATGTCCAGGTGCCGTAAAGCCCTATACATTATACCGTTGATTTTGATGAATTCCACGTAGATCGCACATTGCACATTGTTCACAGGATATGACGTGTCAGGCTTAATAGACCCGATCCATAATTTTTTTTTTAAAAAAAGACTCAAATCAAGGAAAGATTCCCTTCGAAGTCCGATGAAGTGGTTTTAGGTGACCCCTGGTTTTCAAGAACCACGCCCCTTGACACACTTAGAACTTGATCCAAAATCCTTAGAAAGCAAAAGAGAAGCATTCGGTAAAGCTTCGAAGAAAACCATGGTGGGTCAGTGGCCGACGGTGACGAAGCCGAGCCGCAGCGACGAGGTGCCGGACGAGGAGGAGCAGCTGAAGATCGCCAACCAGGTCCGAGCCCAGTTCGATTCGGTGGCCCCGAAGCGCCCTCTCAAGCCCAACCGCAGCGATCCCGATTCGTCATCATCTCCCGTCGACACTTGTAGCAGCTTCGACCATGCCATTCCAGAGCTCGACAAGCTCAGATCTCTCAAGTCCCAATCTCAGAAGGTAATAATAAATCCACAAGCTTTCTTTTCCCCTTCCTTTTGTGTTTGCATCTGCTGATCCTGATCGAGACGCAAGAATGGTCAGAGTTGAATGGCTTCTGTACGTATTATCAGGGCCTGTTCTTTGCGGGATCCGGTTCTGTGGACGTGCAGGATGAGTTCGTGGAGACCCAGTATTACAAAGAGCTGGAATCGATCGACAAACAGCATCACGCGGTGACTAACGTTCATCCGACCAATCTCCAACCTTCTTTTTGTTTTTCTTTTCAGATCTTTGCAATTCAAATTGACGTAGGTTCGTTTTTGATGAATCAGACTGGAAGTGGGTTCATAAGCCCTCCCGGAGAAGACGGCCAAAACGGCGGGTACGACTTTCGGTGCGAAAGAGACGGTTTCGAGAATGCCCGAGATCACAAGCCGGCTTTTCGAAGCAATCCCGCGACGAACGATTGGGTCCCCAGCGATGAATTTAATCAGGTAATTCATCACCGCGATTCTTCTCTGCTATTTTTCATACGATCCTTCTGAATTAGTTCGTAATTTTCAGTGTTCTGATCACACCCCCTCAGGACTACGTTTCGACCAAGCCCAACAGGAGCGAGAGTTCTTAGATCTGTCCAGTAGCAGCGAGCCGGCGCTGAAGCAATTTAGAAAACATTTTCTTTCTTCTTCTTCTTTTTCTTTTTGTCCTTTTATCCTTATATTGTAATAAAATTATGTATCAGTTTACGAAAAGATTATAAGAACCGTGCCTTTATGCTGATAATGATGACGACTATTGAACCGTTCGGGCAACAATGTTTCTTTATTGTTTGAGCTTATCCGTTGCCGCCTGATGCGCATAAATTAATGGCGACAAGTTTGGTGCGGTTGTTGGAATAGTCCGTGTGGGTATGTCTATCCAATTCTCTGTAACGGCATGAGTGTCTGGTTTACTGCCGAGCCGAATTTTATTTTATTTCATAAAAAGTCACAGACTTATATTTGAATCTCATATATAGTACCTATTAATTTGAAATCGTTAATTGACCACTTTCTCAATGGTTGCTTGTCAACGGTGATCACCACGACGATGGTCAACCATCAACATGGAAAAAACGAAGGGAGTAGTGTAATTGACATCTAAGGCGACCATCATGACAGGTTCGCCCCATAGATGCTACCACTGCATGATGGACACTAATGAAGCCAATAATAGGGCCACCGTTGGCATTGCCTAGGCAGAAAAAAATATATGCTATGGACACAAAGAATCTTCAAAATGCAAATAAAAAAATTCCAAGTCAAAAGAAAAAAAAAGTTGATGGGTATTTATTGCTAACATTCCAAATTAAGGAATACCAGTTTTGAAACTTGAGTGAAAGTTGATGAATTTTATGATATAAAGAAAAGTTTAGGCTAAAATTGATACTAGACCTAAAATTTGTGCTTTTTTAGGGAATTGGCCCATTTATTATATATAATTAAAGCATTAAGAAAAACTTTGTTCTTACACTTGTTGCATGCTACTTAATTATACTTTTGTGATTGCCATGGTGCATAATTATGCCACATAGCCACGCTCGATAATGAAGCTAATTTAGTGATTTGCCATCCTTGTCACTTACTAAAAATGGATATATAATCTAAAATTATTTAAATGTATTGCAAAATATATTTTACCAATAAAATAGATAAATATAAGGATCAAATATCTTAAAATTAATTTCTATTAATCTGATCGAATATTTATTTCCTTCCACTTAACCAATGGATGTACTTTTTTTTTTTAATACAAAAAGCATTTAAAATAAAGTATTTTTGGATAAATAAATTTCCATTTAATTTGAAATGAAGTTAAAAAAAAATATATCTTGTTATGTGAATAGTGCTTATAACTTGAAGCAAAACTTTTTATAGTTACATGAATAAATACAAACTTATCCGTCCAGTTCGAAATCAATTGAAGGTAACTTGTTTAAACTTCACTTAATGGTGTGTCTATGTAATGAAAAACTATATGATAAAGAAAAATCCTTTTTGTGGAATTTATTCAGAAAAAAAAGCTCAGTTTTCATTTATTTGGTGGTGTGGTAAAAATGATTTCCCTTAATTAGAACCAGGAATTCATTTTTCTAAATTTGAGTACACTAGTTTTCATTGAGTGAAAATGTTATACTATTGACTAACTAATTTCAAGTATGGATTATTGATTCCGAGATGGAAGATTCCACCTTGGAAACAAGAACCTTGCACTAGGGACCGATTTCAAAAAATTAAAATCGGAAATCACCCATTGGTTTCATGGACCTACCTATCGAAATGTCCCCACCAAATTCAGGCAATTCATTTGTGCAAAGCAAAGCAATTCACCTTTTTACTGTAATCTATTCCACTGCCATACTTGACCCTCTTAGATCATTAAAGACAAAGGTTAATATGGGAGAGACATCTAGATTGTGGGAATGTGACTAGTTGGAAGTCACGATTGGTGCTCTTTTTAAAAACTGCAAAGATGTAAAACTAAATAGCGAGGCAAGATGTTTTAATTAGGATCTGAGAAATTGGAAAAGATTCACTTAGCTCAAAGACTTTATTTTAACAAATCAGGCTTGGGAATGACTGCTGAAACCATCCCTCTAATTGATTTTCCAAAAATAAAGGAAATGATCAAACAAAAACCTACAAAAGACTTTTAAAGAAAATATTTTCAAAAAGTTTTTGTAAAACCTGTTGGCCGTAGTATTCTTAAATGTTCTATCCTCAAAACATTTTGAGAAATAATGTCCTATGGTTTGGAAACCTATTAAGAAGGTTTGGGTAAAGACCATATATTGCACTAACTCCATTGGACCCAAGAAAGTCTTGGTACCAAAGAAAGCTTGAGTTTCCTTTTTAAATGTAGGTCACTATCAAGAAAAATGTCAAATGGTACTTGGATAGTGGATGCTCAAGACATATGATAGGAGACTCAAGTTGTTTCATAAATCTTATGCAAGTTAATGGTGGAAAAGTTTATTTTGGTGGAAATAACAAAGAAAGAATTGTTGGTTGCAAAACAGTAAAGATTGGAAGTCTCACAATCAACAACATTTTCTTAGTGAAAGGACTTAATTACAACTTGTTGAGCATCAGCCAGCTGTGCAATATAGGTTTCAAAATCAACTTCCAAGAAGGAATATGTTTGGGAACTAGTAAAGACTTCTCTCAGACTTTCACAAGGCGAAGACATGGGAACATCCATCTATTGGACATCAAACCAAAAAAATCTCAGTGTTTGATTTCAATTCAGGAAGAAGCTAATCTCTGGCATCGAAAACTTGGCCATATCAACATGAAGCAAATAACCAAGATCTCAACAAAGAAGTTTGTTCGTGGACTACCCAACCTAACATACCAAAAATCTGAATTATGTACACCATGTGTATTGGGAAAACATGTTAGAAATTATTTCAAACCAATAAATCAAGTTTTGACTAATCGTGTGCTGCAGCTTTTACATATGGATCTCTTTGGACCAACTAGAATCTAGAGCATTGGTGGTAAGAAAATATTGCCTAGTAATAATGGATGATTATTCATGATTCACTTAGGTATATTTCCAGGCAAGAAGTTAGAAACCTTTTCTTATTTTATAAAATTTGCTAAGAAAGTTCAAAATGAGAAATGGTATGTTATTTCAAGCATATGAACAGACCATGAAGGTGAGTTTGGAAATCAAGTCTTTGCTAAATTCTATGATGAATTTGGTTTTTAGCATGTGTTTTCCTCTCCTTACACTCCAGAACAGAATGAAGTTGTGGAAATGAAGAATAGATTGTTGCAAGAAATGGCTAAAACGCTTTTAATTGAAAGTAACATTTTTTCTCGTTTTTGGGCTGAAGCAGTTTCTATAGCATGTTATATTATTAATAGAGTCTTCTTAAGGCCTATTTTGGAGAAAACTCTTTATTAGTTGTTCAAAGGAAAGAAGCCAATTGTTTCCTATTTTCATGTGTTTGATTGCAAATGTTTTATATTGAAAAATGCAAATGATCGAATTGGTAAGTTTGAAAAAAAATCAAACGAATGCATCTTCCTTGGATATTCAACCACCAGCAAAGCTTACAGAGTGTACAACAAAAGACTCAATCTGTGGAGGAATCGATGAATGTCAAATTTCAAAACTTTATTCAAAATCAATCAATCCTGACTCAACTTGAAGAATATGAATTTGCTCCAGACTCTACAAAGTCTAAATCCCTAGAATTAGCTCAGACTTAAGAAGATCAACAACAAACGATCGTTGAAGAATCAAATGAAGAAAAAGATTAACAGTCTATCAAACCAACTAGCAATTGGAAGCACAAGTCTAATCATCCTAAAGAACTCATTATTGGTGACATTGATGAAGGGATTTGTACAAGATCCAAAAGGCGTGAAGAGTCTAGCAATGTGGCTCTTGTTTTTGAAATAGAACCCAAAAGCATAGAAGAAACTTTAACTGATGAAAGCTGGATTGAAGTTATGCAAGAAGAACTCAGGCAGTTCAGTATTAAAGATGTTTGAGAACTGACTCCTAAACCAAAAGGTAAATTTATTATTGGAGCTAAATGGGTTTTCAGGAACAAAATGGACGAAAAAGGAAAAGTCATAAGAAACAAAGCAAGACTCGTGGCCAAAGGATATACGCAAGAAGAAGGGATAGACTATGATGAGACTTATGCACTAGTAGCAAGGTTATAAGCAATTGGATTATTATTTGCTTTTGCTTGTTATAAGAATTTCAGGTTATTCCAAATGGACATCAAAAGTTCATTCTTGAATGGTTTTATCCAAAAGGAAATCTATGTGGAACAACCTCTCCCGGTTTTGAAGACCCAAGAAAACTAGACTCTATATTCGAACTGAAAAAAGGCGTTATATGGTTTAAAGTAAGCACCTCGATTTTGGTACGACATGTAAAGTAAGTTTTTAATCCAAAATGGTTTTGTTAAAGGTAAAGTAGACACTACTTTGTTTATCAAAAGAGAAAGTAAAGATTTTTTACTTGTTCAAATCTATGTTGATGATATTGTTTTTGGATCACCTAACGAAAATCTATGTAAGAAATTCTTTAAGTCTATGTAGGATTAATTCGAGATGAGCATGATGGGTGAACTATCCTTCTTTCTTAGGCTACAAGTAAAGCAATTGAAGGAAGGGACTTTCATTCACCAAGAAAAATATGCTAAAGAACTTGTTAAAAAGTTCATTCTAGAAAATTGCAAAAAGACTGATATACCAATGTCAAACTCTTTGAAGCAGGACAAAGATGAAGGAGGAAAAAAGTTGATCAGAAGTTGTACATGAGTATTATTGAATCAGCTGGCGGACATATTTACAAAACCTTTGGAGAAAAGTCAATTTGAGTCTATTCGTTCTAGACTTAATATCTTAAAGTCGGAAAAAGCTCAGACTCAGGGATAAAAGTCTAAGGATACTTAGACTCATAAGATCAATATTCACAACTATAAGTTATGTTAGTTTTAGAAATTTATCTATCGAATTAAATCTCAAAAAGGTACGGATGTCTATTAATTTGTAATTGATTGATGTTATCTTCCCAAGTTTTGTAATTATAGCAATCATTCCTTTTCGAAAAAGATGTTATCTTTTTTGATAGTTATCTATTTTAAAAAGTGTAGTTTTTTTTTTTTGAAAATGCATTTTCTATTTTTCCTTCTATGGCGATCTGTATACCTCGTTTCGATTGCTTTATATACTGTCTGTCTTCTTCTGTTTTACTCACAAAACCCTAGAAGCAACGCATCATCTTCTTACTTTTACTCTCTAGTTTAATCCTCAAAGTTTTCATCTTTCTCAGGAATCGAGTTTGGAATTTCTTAAAGACTGAGAATGTCTTTCCAAAGAAAGTCTTTAAGGCTTGTGAGCAGGGGACCACAACATATGCGTGAGGGTCTTACGCACTTTGATTTTAAGAAGGAAGAAGAATCTCTAAGATAGCAACAAAATCCACAACATTCTCAACCATGTCATTCTCCTCAAGCTAGACCACAGGATGTTCATCGACGAGCGGAGGAAGAAATTATTGAAGATGTAGAACCTTTAAGAACTCAAAAGCCTGATTTTACATTTAAACTCTACTCTACCTTGAAGGAGGGAGGTACTCCCTTGAATTTTATTAATGAATTTTTGAAAGAGAAAGAGTATCAAAATGAAACCCACTTTTTGCGAATGATGGAACATTTGGGAGTTGCTCTTGCGGGGTCGGCTAGAAAGAGCCTTTGCGTGTTGGAGAACTTAGTCAACCTGATGGAAATGATGATGACAAGATGTTCACTCATTTTAAGCCTAGAATGGGTGTTGCAGCAAATATTCAAAGCAAAAGGATAGATTTGTTTCGTTCAAAGGAACACAAGCGACTTTACTTTAAGTTGCTGAAGTGAGGGATGATGAACTCAAGAAGTGTGGTCTTTGATTTTCTCGATTCTCTGAACATGAAGTTGCGAGAGAAATTCACATTATTTCAACTTGAACGATTTTGTTATGAGACAACAGTGGCTCATCTAGAACTTACTACATATTTCTATTCTAATCTAAGCTTCTTGGATGCAAATATATTTTCTTTCAGTGTTGGAGACCAAGATTATGTAGTTGATATGGACACTTTGGTCGATGTGATTGGAGTAGAGAGAGGGGTATTCCAATCAATTAGTGTGTCTATTGGTCGTGCGACTATAGAGCTTGTTTGGGATGGAATGGCGGAAGGACGGATTTCGTACTTGAGGATGAATGCCTCAAATGTTTTGCTTCACAAGATTGTGATAAATTGTCTTAGACCCAAATCGACTTCAAAGATTGATGTCTCAAATTCAGAAGCGAAGCTGATGTATGCTATCAATGCTAGTAAAAAGTTCTCTCTGCCACACACTATCATGTTTCACATGTATAGATCAATGGTGAAGGACAAATGCCAACTTCCTTATTCAGCTCTTGTTACTCAGTTATTTAGACATTTTCATATTCGGCCTCCCAAAATCTTACGTGTTCGAACGTGTGATCAAATGGTGGTGGGACTGAAGATGGTTTCCAAATTGCATTTGAAGGAGTTGAACAAGGCTTTTGAGCAATTTAAGGAGAAAACCCCTATCAAGACTAGACAAGACTTTGTGACGGCAAAACGGAAAGGCAAGGAGCCGATAACAGCTCCATCCAAGAAAAGGAGAGCACTCATCTTGGAGGATGAAGAAGATGAGGATGATGTTACCATTTCTGCTTTTGCCTTAAGAAACCTTTAGCGTTTTGTTCTAGAGACAAAGGAGAGAGAGGATTAAGACAAAGAAGAGACAGAGTAGAGACATGAGGAGAGGGAAGCATTGAGAAAAATAGCAGAGGAAGAAAGAACTACAGAAGAAGAGGAAAGAGGAGAACAAGATCATCATGTCACTGAGGACAAGACAGAACATGAAGAGTACTTCTCTCCACCCGAAGGCATTAAAACAGGGGGAGCTATTGAGAAAAGAGGTACTTCTTCACTTGTTTTTACTAGTGATGATGCTAGTCGTTCTCCTATCAATTTAGAAGATGTATATGTCTCTTAATTTCCTAAAGAAGGTCATGAGGTTTCATCTCCAAATTTGGGTGCTCATGCTGAAATGCTATCATCTACCAATACTCCACAAACTGATCATGCTGAAGTAAGCACTCAAACTGATAACTCAGCATACTTTCGAAGGTTGCTCAATGTTCTTTTGGAGATGCGAGGCCAAATTTATGTCTTGGGATGCAAAGTTCAGAATATGCGGAATGCCAATCAAGACTCTTTAGTTTCTTTGCACAATCAAATTCAGGCCCTTAATCTTCAGATTCAAGCAACTGCCAAGGGTGATGAAGTAGAACAACTGAAGGAGGACTTGAGAAAGCTGGAGGAGACTGTCAAGTCGATGGGAGATTTCCAGCTTGTTTGTGTTCCAAAGCAATCTTAATTTTATTCAAATCTCTATTTCATCTCTACCTTTTTAATGCTAACAAAAATGGGGAGAATGTTGGTGTAGATTTGCAGATTTAACTTTTGTTTGACTTTACTTTTGTTTGGTTGTGACTGGCTTGGATTGTATTTTGATGGTTTGGACTGTGTTTTGATTGCTTGCAGTATCTTAAGCATTTGCAGTATTTTAAGCATTGTTTGATATTCTCATGGCAAAGATAGTTGTTTTATATGACTAACTCATTTCCTATGGATGCAGATTCGATACTATCTTTATTCTAATCCATTTATCTTTTATGAGATATCATTGTTTGCTTGAGTATTGTCTTGTAGGTCAAAAGTATCCAAATCTACAGGAAAATTTTGTTATCATAAAAAATGGGGAGATTGTTGGAGAAAACTTCTTTATTTGTTTTGAAGTTGATAAAACGTTTCCATCAATCTAGTCTAAAGACTTGTAGACTCTTTAGTAAAAGTTTGAAGACCGCCAGACCGCCAGACTGCCAGACTCAAGATTCAAAGTCTGCCATCATTGACAATTTCTAGACCATCGAAGAAGACTTATCCAGAATCGAGTATTTCTTTAAGGATTTAATTCGAGCGGCCAAAGAAGATCTCATGTGGCACCCCTTGACACGGCCCCTGATCCACTAGTGTTGCCACAGATTATGTGGCATCCCAAAATTTTATGGTAATTTCTAGAGGCATTACGACTTATGAAAAGTGAATGGTTGTGTTGTTGAAGTATGTTGTGGCCACTCGACCGAAGAATTGTAATAGATTAAGGCTGACCACTTTAATGGAAAGATATCTTATGTTCTTAGGTCAATTTGATAATGAGAATTTTGTTCTTGGCTATGTGATTTATAATTGGAATTTATTAATTTATGTTGTAAGTTTTATGGCCAACTAAAATGCAGTTAAGTATTTTTATAAGTGGGAAATTTATGTTAGATCTTTTAAAGGAAAATGGGCCGAAATTTTTAGGCCAAGCCGGCCCAAAAACCCAGCCCACAACCCCACCATTCGATTGGCCCATGAAGCCCAAGAGGGGGTTGCCATCAACCAAGGGGGAAGGGGGGGAAACCAGTTTTGCATGCCTCTCCATTTGTCCCATGAAGAAAGCCAAGTGTCTAAGCATGCAATGTGGCACCCCCAAACAGCTATGGTCGCCACAGCTACCTATCGCTCCACCTAATGAATACCAGTTACATATCTTTGATATAAAGAGGTTTAAAGAATGACCGAAGTCCATAGGCATTTTTTTTTTTGAAAAGAATTTAGCGCATCTCATAGCGAAATTAAAGACGAGTCTCACCATCCTCTACTCTCTTAATGATGGTACAATACACACTAGCTACACATCAAAGGAAAACATAAGCCGTGCCACTTTTATTTACATTTTTAAGACGGACATCTTGGGTCGGTACAACCAAAAAGCCAAGACTTTTAGTTAAACTTGGCTACAGCTCAAAAGAGAGATCTCGACCCCCTATATCGATCATGTATAACCCTCCATCTACAAGTGTTAGCTATCTCCAAAAAGTCAGCTCCCCCTCTTCACGCGAGCCATCACACCCATCCTGGTGCATCGGGCGGTGGCGGTGGCAACATCCCCCGTATCACTCCGTCACGGTGGACGTGGACAGACAAAAACTCTCGGATGACCAGGCCCCCAGCCAGGCCCACATCATACATCACTAGCACAAGAACTCGTACGAAGGTCAAACCAGGGATGGTGACACAATCAAGCTTTGTACGATCAACCTCCACGTCAAATGGAAGGCCGTAAAAAGTACCCCGCGTGACCGAAGAGAGAGGCATCTTTCTACTCTGAAATGTTGGTCCCTAAAGGGGTGAGTACAACCACTCAGCAAGCAAAAGATCCATTAAACTACTTAATGCATCAAACAAACAATCATAACATCATAGTAGAGTACATATCATTCATGCATCTAAACATAATTTACCCTGCAGCTATGCATATGTCATCATACCATATGTGCATACACCATCATGCACTCATTATCAAGCATTCATGCATATACCATCATGCCATAGGTGCATATACAACCATGCACTCGTCACCAAGCATTCATGCATATCCATACCATAGGTGCATATTCAACCATGCACTAATCCATATTATATCATACGATCATGCATACATGTCACTATACCATGCATGTTCAATTTCAACTTTTTATCTCTCAATTTGGGTCACCACATTTTTCTTTCTCGGAACCAGTAATTGCATCCCACATTTTATCACTCGCACTCAACCTGGTGTCATGAGGAACCTCCAAAACACACCTCCGGGCATCCGGCACACAGCACCGGGCATTCCGAAACTCCCGAGTACATCCAGCACACACACTCCAGGCATCCGACACCCACCTCCGATGGTATCCTCATTTATCATAATTCATATTCACATTTGTGTCTCAATATCAACATGGCACATGATGTAATGGCAACAAGGTCAATTTCAGCTTTTGAAATTCGCACAATCCAGCTTGCACAGTTTTAGAAAAAAATTTCAGTAAATACCCAAATGACATTAAAAAATTATGAAATTCGAACATGTGATAGTCAAGACATAAAGGCAGATACTTCATGAAGAACACTACCCCAAAATATCCTCATATAGTTCAATACAGAACATGCATCACAGCACTACTAATTATGTCCGTTCCACTTGCACAGTTTTTGAAACATTTTTGGTTAAATAGGCAAATGAACTTAAAAAATTATGAAATTTGAATATGTTGTATTCAAGACATAAAAAAAGATATTTCATGCAGAACATTTTTTCAAAATAATCTCATACAAAACGGTATAGACTATGCATTGCAACATTACCAAGTCCGAACACATCAGATTACCCAGTTTTAGAAATATTTTCGATTAAATACCTTAATGACGTTAAAAACTCATGCAATTTGACTATGTGGTAGATAAGACCATAAGGTAAATACTTCATCAAGACATAGAGGTCAGATTCGTCCTAGGTAATGAAATATAGGTGGTTGAAACCCCTGTTCCTAGTACCGAAATTTCTAGATCCAGTCTTTCCAAAGAATAACGATTTCACCCACTTATACTTGTATTTTTTGTCCCAAATTTGAGTATGTTATACTACAAGAAGTCCTTAAAAACATTTATTTAGAAGTCAAAGCCAAAATCCAACTCAAACATCACATACAAGTCACTAGAACATCCAAGGTCGAGCTGTTTTCTCAAGAACAGTACACTAGGCTAGAGCACCACCCTGATAACTTCAAATTTTCACATTCTAAACCTCCGAAATTTTATCATTCAATGACACACACTAAGCACAACATGCAAGAGTAGATCAAGAGATCCCACTTGCCTCTAGACCAAGCGAACACAGCAAACACGAATGGAGGGCGAGGCGGACTCGATGGCAGCGAACGGACAATAGTGGACTGCCCTTCTCCTTCCTCTCGCGCATGCACAGCCTCCTTCTTCTTCCTTTCTTCCTTCTCTTCTCTTCTCTCTCTCTCTCTCTCTCTCTCTCGGACGAACTCCCCTCTCTCTCTCTCTCTCTCTCTCTTCTCTCTCTCTCTCTTTCTCTCTTAAGCTGGCCATCATTTTCCCCTAATTTTCCTTCCCTCCATCATTAGCCATCATTAGTTGTGCATGGGTGACACTTGGCTAACTTCAAAGGACAAATGGGGGGCATGCAAACCAGTCTCTCCCCCCTTCTTTGTGCGATCAATGGCCCCTTCATGGGCTTATGGGCCGGCCATTTTGGCCCATCTTAGGCCCAACTCTTGGGCCTAAGACCCAAGCTTAAATAACCTAAGATTAACCCTTTAAAAAACTAACTAAATCCCTATTAAATCAAAGTACTAAATTGCAAATTAAATGGCTATACACTTACAATCATAAATCCATAAGTTCCAATTTATAATACATATGGCCAAAGATAGAACTTTCTTTCCCAAAATTTATCCATTAAAAGCTTGGTCATAAATCTTATTGCGAATCATGGATCAAAAGGCTACAAAAATACAATAACGGTGTTTGCATTGCCTATCCATGGCTCATGGCATGTTTAGGGATTTTCATGAAATTCTAGGATGCCGCATGCAAAGCTAATGATGATTAATCATTGAGGGGAATAAATTAGTGAGGGGAAGGGGGCGGATTACTCGAGAGATTGAACCGAGAGAGAGAGTGATCATCCGAGAGAGAGAGAGAGAGAGAGAGAGAGAGAGAGAGAGAGAGAGAGAGAGAGAGAGAGAGAGAGAGAGAGAGAGAGAGAGAGAGAGAGAGAGAGGGAGAGCGAGCGAGTGAGAGAAGAAGGGGAAGAGGGAGGCCGTTCGCTGCCATTCGTCGCCGCCGTCGAGCCGCCAAGTCCCGACTTGCCTTGCCGTTTTTGCCCTGCCTTTGCTTGCTGTGATATGTGTTGTGAGGGATCATAAACTTTGGTTGTGGTAGAAATGAAAAAATTCGAAGCTCTAGGGAAAAATATGGTAGCCTTGCATTCTGTTTTCTAGAAAGGCAGTCCGACCTTTGATGAATTTGTGAGCTGCATGTGACTTTTTAGTTGAAATATCACTTTGACTTCTCGATGAAAGTTGTAGAGAACTTCTTGGAGAGTAACATATCAAAATTTCAGAAGAAATGAACAAGTATAGACCGGTGAAACTATTTTTCTTTGAAGAAGTTAGATCTGGAAATCGTAATGCTGACCTAGTGTGATTCTATGAATTTTATAAAATTCTCCGGTTGAAATTTGATCTTGTGTTCTGAATGAAAGTTGAAGATGACATGTTAAGGAGTAACATACTAAATTTTTAGAGGAAATTGATGAGTTTAGGTTGGTGAAAAAATCTTTATCCAAAACGGTTAGAGCTGGAATTCGGTGCCGAGGGTTATGGACGGTTATGGTTATTATATTTTTTAATATATCACAAATTTGGTTTCGAGTTCTTCATGAAATATTTACTTCTGGATGTTTTATATAACATAAAAATTTCAGAAATTTTTGAATTTATTTAGGATTTTTACTGAATTTATGAATGAAACTGTGTGTGGCAATATTCCGAAATTATAAAGATTGTGATGCGTGGACTGTACCAAATTGGATGATGTTCTTTTGATATGGTGTTTTCACAGAATATTTTCCTCTAGATCTTGTATATAACATGTCAAATTTTTAGAATTTATTAAGGCTAGTTACTAATTTTTCAAGAATTATGACCAAATGAGTGCAATATGTTTTTATCTGAAAATTTTCTGTATTTTCAAAAATAAATGAAATTGCTCCATGTGATATAATATCTTGAGTGGTTGATTATGCTGCATATGTGATGACATATGGCATGTTATATGACATCAAGAGCTAGTTGAGACCTTTGATATTGTTGCATCAAATGCCATGTTGAAATTGAGATATATGTGTGAATATAAATTATGATAATGATAATACCGTCAGAGATGTGAGCCGACGATGCCTCGGGAGTGTTGGGATGCCCGGAGTGTGGGTGCCAGATGCCTTGGGAGTGTTGGGATGCCCGGAGATGTGTGCCGGAGGCTCTCGCGATGCCAGGTTAGATGCGAGTGATAAATTGAAGGATGCAAACATTGGTCCCTAGGAAGAAAAATGATGTGATTTAATTGGAAGATAAAGATCGAGGATTGAATCATGCACATGGATGTATGCATATGGCATGGGATGAACCTCATGGGAATGCAAACCTGGAGTGCATGGTGGTATATGTATGGCTGCTTGATGATAAGTGCATGGCGGTATATGCACGTTGCATGGTAATATATGCATGGCTGCTTGATGATAAGTGCATGGTGGTATATGCACGTTGCATGATGATATATGCATGGCTGCTTGATGATATAAGTACAAGTGCATGGTGATATATGTACATTATATGGTGATATATGCATGGTTGCAAGGTGAGATATGCTTGAATGTATGAATTATATGTGTTTTATTTATGATACCTTGATTTTTCTATTTGATGCATTGTGTAGTTTGGTGGATCTTTACTATTGAGTGGTTGTACTCACCCCTTTGGGGATTAACATTTCAGATTAGAAAGATGTCTCTTTCATCAGTTGTGCGTGGTACCTTCTATGGCATACCTACTGACGTTGAGGTGGAGTGCACAGAGCATTCTTGTATTAGTGTACCTGGTCTGGTGTATGTCCGAGTCCGTGTCTTGGTGATGTGCAACGTGGGTTCTGCTGATGGCCTTGTTATCCAAGAGTTGTTGTTCGTTCACGTTTGACGCAATAGGGGGTGATGCTTGGGATGCTATCGCCGCCGCCACCCGATGCACTAGGTTGGGTGTGATGGCACGCATGACTGGTGGGAGCTGACACTTTTTGGGGATAGCTAATGCTTGTTGATGGAGGGGTGTACATATTTGATGTAGGGTTGAGTTCTCTTTTAAGTTATAGCCAAGTATAGTTAAAAATCTTGGCCTTTTTTCTGTACCGACCCGAAATGTCCATTGTGAAGATATAAATAAAAGTGACTCGGCTTTGTCTTTTCATTTGGAACGTAGTTGGTGTGCATTACATTATTGTTATTGGAGTAAGGGATGGTGAGACTCGTTTATGCTTCCACTGATGAGCTGTGCTGGGACCTTTACAAAAAAAAAAAAAAAGAAGGAAAAGAGAAAAAGGGGAGAAGAATTTTATTGATAAAACTCTATGAACTATGGTTTCACTTTAATTAAAAAGTTATTAGACTGGTATGTAGTAGGATAAATGGCAAGTACCTGTGGTGACCCTAACGGATCGGGGCTCGTTGAGGGGTGCCACAGATTACTTACCTTTCCTTTTGCCCTCATAACATGTTACTCTTATACCATTTCAATTGTAGTGGGTTCATAAAACCTGGGGGTTCGTATCATCTCAATCAGTCCCAACGTAGTTCATATAGTAGAAGCATACTCGACATCTCCCTAACCTGTACTCAAACTAAATAATACAATGTGATGCACACCAACTACACTTTTCATATATATAAAAGCTAATGCTGAATCACTTTTATTTACATACTTTGATGGACATCACGAGTCGGTACAAAAAAAGGCCAAGGCTTTAATTAAGCTTGGCTATAACCCAAAAGAACCTAACTCTACATCAGGCATGTACACCAATCCATCATTTAGTGTCAGCCATCTAAAAAGTGTCAACCTCTACTAGTCACACGCGCAATCACACCCAGCTCGGTGCATCGGCCGGTGGCGGTGATAGCATCCTCATCATCCTCCCGTCTCGATGAACATGGATGGATAGGAACTCCTGGACTACGGGGCCATCGGGTAGGCCCACATCATACATAATCAAAACATGGATGCGGATAAACACCAGACCATGAACACCAATGCAGGGGTGCTCCAAGCACTCGACCTCAGCATCAGACGGTAAGCCATAAAATGTACTACGCGTGGCAGGTGATAGATGCATCTCTCAATTTGAAATGTTAATCCCCAAAAGGGGTGAGTACAACCACTCAGCAGTAAAGATCCATCATACTACACAATGCAATAAGCAAGACAACCACAATTTTGTGTGAAATGCACATATCATTCATGTAATCATGCTTGCATTTCCATGAGATTCATTCATTAAAGCAATTCATGTTCCATGCCATAAACACATACATGCGCATAATTCATATCATCCATACCATCATGTATCTATCCCCATGAGATCCATTCAATACCATCATGATTGCATTCTCAATGCCATATAATACCAACTCAATTTCATAGGCAATTATATCCCATGCCATATGCACACACACATGTGCATGATTCAATTTTCATTTTAATTTTTCAAAAGGATCTCATTTTTTTTTCTTTCAGGGACTAGTGTTTGCATCCCTCATATATCACTCACACCCAACCTAGCATCGCGAGGAACCTCCGACACACACCTCCGGGCATCTGACACACACACTCCGGACATCTTGACACTCTTGAGGCATCGTTGACTCACACCTCCGACGGTATCATCATCATAGTGCATATTCACATATACATCTCATTTTCAAATTAACTCACACCTCCGACGGTATCATCATCATAGTGCATATTCACATATACATCTCATTTTCAAATTAACATTTGATACAATAATATTAGAGGTTTAAACCAGCTTTTTTGATGTCATATGATATGCCAAATGTCACCATATATGCAATACAAATAACACCCAAGATATCACACTTTATAAAGCAATTCATTGGTTCTAGAAAATGAAGCAAATTTTTGAATAAAGCAGAATGCACTCCTTTAATTAAAATTCTGGAAAAATTAGTAAATGGTCTGATAAATTCTGAAAATTTAACATGTTATAAAAAAATATCTAGAGAAAAAGGTTTCATGAAGAACACCATGTCAAAAGAGCTTCGTATGGGTCACTACAATCCATGCATCACAACTTAAAGTTTCGGAACATCACCATTTTACAGTTTTATTCATAAATTTGGTATAAACCCTAAATCAACTTAGAAAATTCTGAAACTTTCATATGTCATAGCCAAGACCTAGAGGTAAAAGTTTCGTGCATAACTTGAAGTCAGATTCTTTATGGATCATGAGCTACATTCACCAAAACTCCCGCTAACCCTCGGTAATGATTTCCAAATTTAACATTTCAAAGAAAAATCATTTTACCAACCAATACTTGTCCATTTCTTCTCACATTTTAGTATGTTACTCCTCAAGATGTTAATTACAACTTTCGTCAAGAACACATGATTAAATTATAACTGGATAATTTTATAAAATTCACGGAATTACACGGGGTCGGACTGTTCCTACATGCAACAGCTTACTTGGAAAACTACCACCATTCACTCGAATTTCTAGCATGCAACATCACAACCCAAGCATTTCCAACACCCATTACACTTCACACACAACCATAGAAAGCAAAGTGTAGGCTAATGGACTCTACTTGCCTTAGATCCGACAAAATCAAGCAAGCAACGGCGACTCGGGGACTCCGAACACAACACGATTGCTGGTGAAGCTAGGCGCACGCACGGTGGCAACGGGTCTTTTCTTCCCTTCCTCTCTCGCACGCTCGCTCGGCCTCCCTCTTTCTCGTGAACACTCTCTTTCTCTTGGCTTTCTCTCCCTCTCTTACGTGACAACTCTCTCTCTCTCTCTCTCTCTCTCTCTCTCTCTCTCTCTCTCAGTACTCCTCACTCACTCTGCCCCTTTCTCTCTCCCTTTTTCTTCCTTTCACCCTCATGATTAGCTAGTAATCATGAGGTTTTGCATGCAAGAGCCACTTGGCTGATCTCTCTTGCCACTTGTAGATTTTCATGCAAGTTGTTGGGCTTAAATGGGCTGGGCTTCTCCATCTGGTCTCTCCTCCTTCAATCGACAGCCCTTTGGGCTTCTTGGGCCAGGCCTTGGTCGGTCGAATGGTGGGAGCTGTGGGCTAGTTTTTGGGCTGGTTCGGCCTTAAGAAAATCAGCCCACTTCTTCTCCTATTTTTCCATTTAATCCCCACTTATATAAATACCTAATTACAATTTATATGGCCATAAAATTTTGTAACAAAAATCAATAAAATCCAATTTATAAAGCGCACGGCCAAGAATAAAATTTTCCTATCAATTTGTCCCTTAGTACAATCCTTGATCACTCATGGACATATAATATATTTCCAACCAAATAATTGTCCCTTAAATGCTTAGCCTTAATCTATTGTAATTCATTGGTCTCATGGCTATAATATAATTCGATGGCACTTCCATCACCTATTCATGGTTCATGGTATATTTAGGGGTTGTCATGAAATTTTAGGATGCCACATCTCACAACTGGAAATAACATCTCAAGATCTTTTATTCATTTTGAATTCAATTCGAGTAATTTGGATCCGTTAATTGGCGAAGTATACTTGGAAGGTTCTACTTATGGAAACCTAGATCCTAATTGTATGGGCGAGCATGATTGGTGGGCTATCATCACATTTCTTAAATAACTCGAGATCTCCCTAATTGATTTTGTCCAACGGATAGATTGAAAGAACTCATTTGGAATGTGTCAACGGTTATGTAGGCATGGATGAGTATATAAGGAAGATGCTCTAGTTATTTGAGTGTGTACATGATAGATAAATTCCAAAGTCTAAAGCTCATTGTTCTTTGCTGATACAATTGTTGAGAGTAAATTTGTACTCAAAAGAGAGTTTAGATTCTTATGAGACCTTGAGGTAGTGTAGCAGAGTCTCTATATTATGGAATCAAGGATATGATACTGTAATGACTCTTTTGATTCATAGTGAAATCCAGTCAGTGGGCTGTCAGTGCAGGAGAGTGGATGTAGGCTCGGATTAAGCCGAGCCACTATAAATTTTGTGTTCTTATTCTCTTCCCTGAACTCTTTTACTTTATTCGTAACTCTACTTAATTGTTATAGTTTGATTCTTTCTGCAAAGTTTATTCTCAATCATACCACAATTAAAAGGAAAATTTTTATACTATATTTTGCAAAATTTTCCTTTGCACCTATTCACCCCCTCTAGGTGCTCATACTAGCTCTTTCATTTTTTTAGTCTAAAGACTGAGTCTGGCTTTCTTGGATCTTCAAAACCAGGAGATTGTTCCACATAAACTTCTTCTTGAATAAATCCATTTAGGAATGCAGTTTTTACATCCATCTGGAATAACCTGAATTTTTTTTTGGTAAAAAAATAACCTAAAATTTTTATAGCAAGCAAAAGCAAATAATAATCTAATTGCTTATAACCTCACTATTGATGCATAGGTCTCATCATGGTATATCCATTCTTCTTGTGTATATCCTTTGGCCATGAGTCTTGCTTTATTTCTGAACACTTTTCATTTCTCATCCACCTTGTTCCTAAAATGCCATTTAGTTTCTATAATATACTTACCTCTAGGTTTATGAATTAGCTCCCAAACATCATTGATGCTGAATTGTTTGAGCTCTTTTTACATATTTTCGATCCGGCTTTCATAACATAGGGCTTCTTCTACACTTTTGGGTTCTATTTTAGAAATAAGTGCTAAAGCACTAAACTCTTCTTGATTTTTGGATATGGTGCGAATTCCTTCATTAATGCTGTCAATGATGAGTTCCTTGGGATGAGTTGACTTATGTTTCCAATTGCTGATTGGTTTGAGAGTTTGTTGATCCTTTGCTTCAGTTGAATCATCTGGGTTTGCTTGAAATTGATCTCCAATGGTTTGAGCCACTTTAGGTGAAGTAGATTTTGTAAAGTTTGGAGTAGGTTTAAATTCTTCAAGTTGAGTCCGATCTAGTTGATTCTGCATAGATTCTTGAAACTTAACATTCATAGATTATTCCTCAAATAAAGTCTTCTTGTTGAATACTCTGTATGCTTTGCTTGAAGCAGAGTAGCCAAAGAAAATTCATTTGTCTAATCCTTCTTCAAACTTCCTAGTTCGATCATTTGCATTCTTAAAGACATAGCATTTACAGCCGAACACATGAAAGTAAGAACATTTGGCTTTTTCCCTTTATACACTTCATAAGGAGTTTTCTCTAAAATATGCCTCCAAAATACTCTGTTGATGATGTAGCAAGCTGTAAAACTGCTTAGCTCAAAATTGAGAGGAAATTTTGCACTCAATTAAGAGTGTTCTTGCCATCTCTCGCAATGACCTATTCTTCCTTTCCACAACCCTATTTTATTCTAGAGAATATGGAGAAGAGAAAATATGCTGGAAACCAAATTCATCACAAAACTTTGTAAAGTCTTGATTTTCAAACTCACCTCCATGGTCTGTACGTATGCTTGAAATAGCATATCTTTTTTCATTCTGAACTATCTCGGCAAACTTTGAAAAGTGAGAGTGTTTCAGACTTATTTGCTAGAAAAAAACTCAAGTAAAATGAGAGTAATCATCCACGACTACTAGACAATATCTTTTTCCACCAATGCTTTGAGTCCTAGTTGGTCCAAAGAGGTCTATATGCAGAAGCTGCAAAGCTCAATTTGTAAAAACTTGATCTATAGGTTTAAAAGAACTTCTACCCTATTTTCCTAAAACACAAGGAGTGCATAATTCAGACTTTTGATAAGTCATGTTGGGAAGATCATGAACAAGCTTCTTCGATGAAATCTTGGTAATCTGCTTCATGTTGACATGACCAAGCTTTTGATGCCAAAGATTTGCTTCATCTTGAATGGAAATAAGACACTGAGAACTTTCTGGTTTTATGTTAGAAGATAAATGTTCCCATGTCTTCTTCCAATAAAGGATTGAGAGAGATCTTTACCTGTCCCCGAATAGATGCCTTCTTGGAAATTAATTTTGAATCCAGTATCGCAAAGTTGACTTATGTTGAGTAGATTATAATTAAATACTTCCACTATGGATACATTATCGATAGTTAGGCTTTCAATTTTCATGGTTTCACATCCAACAATTCTTCCTTTGTTGTTCTCACCAAAAGAGACTTTTCCACTATTTAATTGAACAAGCTTAATAAAACAATCAAATACCATTTGATATTCTTCTTTATAGTGACCGTGATCAAAAGAAAAACTCAAGCCTTTTTTGATTCCCATATTTTCTTAAGTCCAGGAGAGTTAGTGTTAAAAACAGTCTTTACCCAATCTCTCTTAACAGGTCTCCAAACCTTGGGACAATTCTTCTTGAAATGTTCTGAGTTGTTACACTTTGAATATTTAAGAGCATTTTGGCCAACAAGTTTCACAAAAACTCTTTGAAAGTGATTATTGTAAAATGTCTTGGTAGGTCTTTGTTTGATTCTTTCTTTAACTTTAGAAATATCAATTAAAGGAATAGTTTTTGGAGTCATACCTAAACTAGATTTGTTGAAATAAG
Source organism: Eucalyptus victrix (assembly GCA_016097545.1). Taxonomy (NCBI): domain Eukaryota; kingdom Viridiplantae; phylum Streptophyta; class Magnoliopsida; order Myrtales; family Myrtaceae; genus Eucalyptus; species Eucalyptus victrix. The sequence continues at coordinate 47,279,283 of CM027843.1, forward strand.
GTCTTTGTACAAAAAAATTTTCTCTAACTTCTCAGATCCTTTTAAAAATCTTTTTGTGATATTTGAGATGTCTTCTTTCAAAAATGCATTTTCCTTTGAAAGAGAATATGCATTTTCTTTCAATTCAACAAAACCTTTATCCATACTTTCAAGCTTTTCTTTCAAAATAATTTCCTATTGCCTTAGTTTTGAATTCTCCTTTTTTTAGCTCAGAAGTCATTTCAAGAGATGTTTTGAGACTAAGATAGAATTCATCTATATACTTCGAGACTTTAACATGAATTTTTAAATTGCTAACCTCAACTTCCTTGTCTGAGTCTGACTCTGGATTAGTCATTAAACATATGTTGGCATAATTTTTATCATTTTCCTCGCATTCGATACCGCTCCATGCCTCTGCTTTGTGAGCCTTTTTGTATTTCTCAATTCTTCCTTTTTTTTTCTCTTCAACAAAGAACAGTTGGGATTGATGTGTCCCTTTTTCTTGCATTCAAAGTATATCACATCTTTGTTGATTTCATCGCTCTTAGTTGGTTTGTTTTGTTATTTTTGAGTGCTCTGCTTCTTCTAGTTGAATCTTCTTCCCTTTCTATTCAACTTCCTGAACTTCTTAATCATAAGCACCAGTTCTTCATCGTCCATTTCATCCTTTGAATCTGTATCATCAAAATTATCGTTAGATTTTAAAGTAATTAATTTTTTTTTTAACCTTTAGGATCTTTTTTCTCATTAATCTGCTCCACTTCATATGATTGAAGTGTGCCAACAAGTTCATCTAGTGAAAGAGGCATGATCCTCTGGGTTTCTCTAATTGAAGTCTTCACGTGATTTTAGTCTTTAGAGAGTCTACGCAACAACTTATTGACCTTCATTGGTCTTGAGATTAATTGTCCTTGATATGCTAATCCATTCACGATTTCAGTGAAATGACTGAACATTCAATGATAGATTCTCCATGCTTCATCTTGAAGGCTTCATACTGTCAGAGTAGAATATTGATTTTTGTTTCCTTTACTCAATCAGTTCCTTCATAGGTAACATGCAATATGTTCCAAACTTCTTTTGCTATTTCACAGGAAGAAATTCAATTATACTTTGTAGGAGATAAAGCACAATATAAAGAGTAGATAGTTTTAGTATCAAGAGCTTGTTTCTTGGTTATTTCTTCTTGTGTCATTTTGCCAGCATCTACAGCTTCTTTTCCTCTTTCTATAGCTTTAGGATTGATTCCTTTTTCTACCACATCTCATTTTAGGGAATCTTTCAATCTTAGGAATGCCTTTATCTTGTTTTTCCATACGTTGTATTCCTTTCCATCAAAGTAAGAAGGAAAACACTTCGGTAAAATGAGCACACAAGCTCTAATGCCAATTGAAAGGATTAGTAATGACACCTAGAGGGGGTGAATATGTGTAATAACAATTCTTACAAAATTTAGAAGTAATAGTTCTTTGTAAAAATTCACAGAAAAATTTAGACTTTAATAGTTTTAAACAGATAAAAAAAAGCCATCAATCAAAATAAAGGAGTTGAGGGAAGAGAATAAGAACACAAGATTTATAGTGGTTCGGCTTAGATCAAACCTACATCGACTCTCCCGTATTGACAACTTATTGGCTGGATTTCACTAAGAATTCAAAAGAGACTCAACTTCATAGTGAAAAGTCTCTACTAGTCTCTCACAGAGTCTAACTAGAAGTATCTCTCTTTTGTAAACAATTTGAGCTTAGTGTTCTTACCCTTTACCAAAAAAAAAAAAAAAACAATTTGAGCTCATTGAATGATGCAAGGAACTAGGAAGCTTCAGACTTTGAATTTTTTTTTTTTTTACGCACTCTATTGAACAACTAGAGAGTCCATCTTAAATACTCATTCATGCCTTTATAACCATTGACACTTTCCAAATGAATTCTTCCAATCTACCCGTTGGATAGAATTAATCAAAGAGATCTTGAGTCGTTTGAAGGTTAAGGTGAAAGCCCCTCAATCATGTTTATCCATACAATTAGGATCTTGATTTCCATAAGTAGAACTTTCTAAGTTTACCTGCCTTCAAAAGATTTGATTATCGAAATTGTTTCCAATAAAGATATTCAATCATATAGGTGCTATATTCAGCTATAAGGTCATCTGTAGGCCATATGAATCGAATCCTTGAAGAAATAAAGATAATCTCGCATTTAGATAAGTCTTCATTCTTCAGTTTAGAAATTGTTAGTATGGATAGACTTTGAACTTAAAGTCTGACGGTCTTCAGATTTTGGTGCTAGAGTCTAGAAGTCTTCAGGCTAGACTTTTTGGAAATGTTTTGTCAACTTCTAAACAGTAAAGGAGTTTTCTCCAACAAAAACCAAAGAAAAAAATATCATTCAACTGAAAGGATTTCAAAAACCTAATCACCATGATTTTGGAAAATAACAAAAAAATTGAGTGGTCTGGCCATATTAGAGAGACGTCGGGAGTGTGAGCTTTAAAAAGGAAAACAACGGTTATCAGAGTTTGAGCGGTAGGTTTGTTCTTTTCTGGATTGTCTACTTTGAGAAAATAGAAGGGATTGTTAAAAAGAAACTCAACAGCATATTCAGTAGAGAAAAATCGAGATAAAGTATCCGTTTCTACCAATATTTTCTTCCGTTGGAAGATCGGTTTTTTCTCAGCTAGTTTTGTTTTAGCACATAGTTTTTATTTTGCTTATAAATAATTAATTAGTTTTATTTCATCGTAAATATTTAGTTAGTTTATATATTATAAAAAAGGATAAAAAATAAAGAAACTATTAGAAATAATATTTATATTGCATTTAGGTGATTGTTGCATCGTGGGCCTAGCTAATTCATTACTATGTCGCGTCTTGTTTTGTATTTATCTTCATCACTTAGACTATGATAGTCATATTTATTAATATATTTTTATGCAAGTTTACTTTCAATGCATATCTTGATGGGTTCTATCCCAAGGCTTAATAACAAGACATAGAGGTGTTAAAATGGGTCTTAAACCCACATATGACCCGGTTAAATCATAAATGGGTTATATCTAGATCACTTACATTTTAAAGAAACTAGTTAAATGTGTTTAAAAATTGAAAGTTTAAGATAAACGGGTCTTAAATGGGTTGGACTTGGAACCATTTCCAACCCAACCTGCACAATTTAAATTAATAATTTTTTTATAAAAATAAAAATTATAATTATATTTTACATTTCTTTTTCTTTTCTTTTTTCTTTCCTCATCCTCCTTCCTTAGCTAGTGGTCGGCACGATGACGGCCGGTGACCAGCCAGGTGAGGTTCTAGCTCGTAAGCCTCAGGCGAGCTTGAGGTCATCAGTGAATGGTGAGGCTCAAGTTCACTAGATTTGGCGAGACTCGAACTCGCCAACGTCGGTTGAGCTTGATCTTGCCAATCTAGCAACGCTTGAGCCTTGCTGATTTGGTGAAACTCTAGTTTGTCGGTGTTGAGTGAGCTTGAGCTCACTGATTTGGTGAGGTGGAGGCCTTGCTGACATTTGGCGAGGTTTGAGCCTTGTCGACATTGGGTGAGCTCGATCTTGCTGATTTGGCCTGTGGCCAATCATTGACTAACATCTTGGTTGATGACCGACAAAAGAAGAAGAAAAGAAGAAGGAAAATAATAAATAAACATTATATATTTAAAATGAAAAAAATTAGATTTTTTAAAATAAAAATGATTAAAAGTCAAATTTCACTTTTTTCAAATTATAAAAATTGTCCATTTTGTATTGCATTAAAGTGTTTTAGAACTGCCAACTTTTAAATATATTTATAATATATATATATATATATTAAAGTTCTTTCAAGTTTTTATTTTATTTTATTTACTAACTTTTTATTGTTTAATTTATTCTTTAAATTTGATGTGAATTTTTATTGAAGTAGCATATATGTAAGAGCTTAAAGTGAATTAAATGGGTAAGAGTGGATTAAACTAAATTGAGTTACATATTAAAGCTTTTCGATAATATGAGTTGGGTTAGGTACAGGTTGAGAATGGGTCGGGTTGGGTATGGGTTATCGAATTTATATTACGTGAAAATGGATCAAAATGGATTAAATGGGTCAATATGGATTGAACTATTTTTGACTTGACCCAAACTCTACTTGACCCACCAATTTAATTACCATGTATGATGGGCCTGTTTGGTTTGACTTTTGGGGAATGCATTTGCAGAAATGCAAATACCTTTGGGTGAATGGAGTTTTCCGAAATGCAAATATCATTTGGTAAAATTTGCATTGAGAAACAACTTTGGCCAAAATACCTTTTGATAAAATTTATATTTGCAATGGACTTTTATTAAATTAAAAAAAGCAAAAATACACTTATATATATTTTTTGAAGTTCAGCCTATTGGACCGCCGGATCTGGCACCCGTATGATCGCCGAGGCTAGGTGACCCGAGGCGGGCGGCCATCGCCTGAGGTCCAATGACGGTTGTCGGGGTCGGGCGACCCTCAGGCGGTGATCACTAGTGTGCACGACCCCTTGGTCGGTAGTCGTCGGCCTTCGTGCAGTGGTTTTCCTCACGGATGAACAGTAATTGCGAAGTGAACAGTACCCGAACTTGCATTATGAAAATGTAAATTCCAAAAGGACCTCTGGACCTGCTTTGGACTAAGGGCTCTTAGAGTCATTTGGAGATGTAATTGTATCTTGCCAAAGTCACCCAAAAAATCGAACCAAACGCGTTTGCATTTGGCCAAGGGACTTTAGAGTCCCAAAGCTCATTTGCAAAGTTGAACCAAACAGGCCGATGTTGCCCAATAAGTTCAGGTTATTTCTTTCATTGTGTTTTGTTACTTTTATTATTGCTTGACTGGAATTTTTCATTGTTTGTATACCCACGCATAACAACTTAGATTTTTGTGTTGTTTTTGTGATAAATAAGAAGGATTGCATGCAGAACACTTTATAAAAGAGAAAACATACACTGATAATGGGTTCAAGCCCGTCTTTCCCCCGCCGAGCCACCCCCCCCTCTCCACTCGACCCACTAAGCCCATGACCGGCCCTTTATATGTTAGTGACGACTCATAAAGAAAGAAACATAACAACATAACTAACGAGAAAATCAACTTGTGATCAGCAATGCTTAAGAGGGCCCCGTGCTAAGAGCCAATGCAAACTTGCAAGAGGGACAACTCATGCTAACTCGGCAGTCCGTTAAACCCCTTTGGAGTTCATCGACCCATAAAACTTAAGTTTTTAAAATAGGTTGTTGGTAGTGGCTCGACAAAAAATTACATGGTATGGGTAGAGTTAAGTCCAAATCTTTCTTGACTCTTATTGGTATTCTATAGTTTTACATGTTAGAATGTTTAATTACCAAATGATGCTATGATCTAATAGTTAAAACTTTTAGGTTAGACATTTCATTGTAGTATTCGAACAGGGGATCCTATGTTCAATCATTGTATGCCTCCACCTCTCTAATAATAGATTTGCATGCTTTAAACTTAATTCCCAGCCCATTTTTAATGGTAAGAGAGTGTTTGCTCATATTCTCGCCATATGACACTTCACATTGCCTCCATGATCATTACATTGAAAGGTGCATGACATTGTTTGCCATATGATTCACATTCGACTAATAAACATTGATTTATTGAATTGTCTTCCCCAAATTTTGTTATTTCTTATTAAGTTCAATTTTGAAGAAAAGATGGACAACGAGAAAGTATCTCAAATTTATTCACCTACATTTTGATAACTCTATAAAAATAGATTTATTTTACCTATTTTTGGTAACAATTAATGCAATATCTATGAGAAAATATTTGGATTTCCTTCTAAGTATTCAAATTTTCCTTGTTTATGCAGAATAATGAGATATGGAGAATATAAGGAAAAGAATGGCAAAAAAATCAAGAATTCAAATCAAGAAGCAATGGAAGATAGATATCAAATCAAAATCATCTAATTTACTCCTTGATTTTTTTTTTTTTTTTGTGCAATTGCTTGGAGCTTGGATATATCCTCTAAATGGGAGAACATTGAGAGAGAGAGAGAGAGAGAGAGAGAGAGAGAGAGAGAGAGCAGTTAGGTTTTTGTTAAATCATTTTTTCATTCTTCTAAGAGTTTTCCAAGTATTTTGAAGAGAAGACAAAAGTGGTAACATAATTCTTATTCTTTGATTCAAGATGCTAGGTTTGATTTATATTTTTATTTATTCTTCTACTATGTTCTAATTTTCTTTTATTAGGGCTACGATGTAGCCTAACCATAATAATGTGAATTTCATGATTTTTATAGTTTACAATTGATTTCATTTTTGTGAGTTATATATTATTGTGCTTAATGCTTTTGAGTGACTGGCCATTACTTGAATGATCTGATATGCATGTTTGAGATTGAGAAGTGATAAACACAATTGCTCATTATAATATATAACTATAAATTAAACGTGGATAGAGATATACCACATTATTTGTGTAGCTTTTGGTGATAAAGTGATTTAAAAGACTCATTGTAAGGCGAGAATATTCATAATTTTTAATGTACTCATGTTTATTTTAATTCATATAGAGATATAGTGGATTAATAAACTGAGTAGGTTTGCTATACCTAGAGATATGATAGTAAATAGATTAGGAAATTCCGCTGTCATATGTTTGATATTGTTCTTGTATTTACAACAATCTGAAATTCATATTTACTGGTTATGGTGAAATCGAATGCTCAACATATTTATCTGATTGATTTACTCCATTTAGTCGACAAATTTTGTTTTTAATTTATTCTTAATTATATTTTGATCCGTTAGATATATTTTAGAATTAGTTTATTTGAGTATTTAATTGGTTTATTAATCATCGATCTCCGTGGGATGATACTTTTTCTCATCATTATATTACTTGTTTGACATGTTCACTTGCGTTTAGAATTTTATGAACACATTTATCTTTTTTAGTTTTTTCTCTCGTTAATTCTAAATTTGAAAAGAAAAACTAAAAGAGATCAAATAATTGAAATATATAATTATTATATTTTCAAAACATCTATACTTTACGATATAAATATTGCAATGATTTTAATATAGGAATAAAATGAATAATATAAGATATATGGGAATTCATAACTTGCTCAATTAATTCAAAATGAAGATAAAAAGAGAAGTACATTCTACTGGATCAATAATATTCATACTTCTAACTATATACTTATTTCAAGATGTGATGTTAGTACTCAGTCATCCACTTAATTCAAATTTGTATTATAATAACTTAAAAGGATATTTTATTTTATGAAACATTACAACGACATTAACTTATGAAAAATAAGAGCACAAAAAAAATTTACTTTTCTGAAACATGCATGTTGACATTTTATTCAATTTTATCTTCTTCTTTTGAGATCCATTTGTTTAAGAAATTCTTCTCCCCATCATTATTCCAAAAGACTAAGTGGAAGATTTTCGGACAATTATGGTAAATGCCCTAATTTATATCGATGACACTACCCTTTTTAGCCCAAATGAAGAATTTTATTGCAGATTATTGAAGCACATTGCAGATCTTGTGCTCCAATATGCATCATGATTACTCAAAAAGAAAACAGAAAAAAGGATGTTTGTTGTACACAATGAAACGGATTTTCTGGGCACGCACCTCAAGAATGGGAGATACCACCCTAATGATAATATAGAATAAGTACCTCAAAATTCCCTGATCAGAATCTTTCTCATAAGGATGTTTAATTATTTCTTGAAACTGTCGATTACCTTAAAGATTGCGTCCAAAAAATCTCTAGAGCCATGCGTCTCTTGCAAAAAAATCTTGAAAAAGAATACCACCTATATGGAAAAAGGAGCATACCACAGCAATATAAGTGTTAAATGAGATGTCACAACATCTTTCCCATTAATGAGAAGTCACAACATCTTCTCCCATTGCAAATTCCTTTTGATGGCCAATGAATCCTGAAAACAAATGCCAATTATTTATATTGGACGATAGATTTGCTTAAAGAAATTGATAAAAAGAAATGCATCCGTAAACGTAAGAGTGAATTATTTTGCTTGCTGAACTTCACTACCACTCTAAATTCAAAGAAATTTTAGCCATCAAATTTGAAATCATGAAATTGGAATTCCAGTTGACTGTGTTATCATTTCTTTGTTGAAATGGATATCCCATCCTTTTCTCAAACGATGAAGTTTAAAGACAAAATAGCTCCCCATCCTCAACTTTGTTTGTGTTGGATATTTTAGTAGTTTTAAAATATTGGTTAAAAGTTATGACCGCCATGAAATTCATTATTTTTTGTAACGGTTTTGCAACAGTAGTATAACGACTTTCTGACTTCTTTATAATGTTTAATTTATTTCTTCATAAGCTCTTTATTATTTTTATAACAGCCATATAATGGTCATCTTATTCGATAATTACTGATTTATTTATAATTGTTTCTTAACGGCTCTTTCTTTTACCTATAAATTGTTACTCTGAATATGATTGGAAAGTGATATTGATATATCAAAATAAGAACAATTTTATTTCCCATTACATATCTTTCTTTTTTTTTTCGTTGCTGGGTTATGTACATAATGTTGTTTTTTTGTTGTTGTTTTTTTTTTTTGTAAAGCTGTTTTTGTTTATTTTCATATTATCTAACTTTTTTTTTTTAACATTTTGATGGAGAAGAGTCGTTTTCAAAGTACTCTTTTGAAACCAAATACGTCAAAGGAAAGAAGAATGGTCATAAACCGGCCACATGTTAGCCATGTCCGGGCCTAGAGACCTATTTGTGGTAAATGAACTTGCTTCAAAATAAATCAAAACTTAGCACTGTAAGGTGCATAACTAATAAAAACAGTGGGTGTGGTGATTAAATTACCAGAGTTAAGAGGGACGGCCACACATTCAGCCCTTTAAATGGGCCAAAAAAAAAAAGGCTGAGCAACAATCTGTTTCGTTCGACTTCCCATGGGCCAAATCGAAAGATCTCCAACCACTTATGCCTTTTACACATTGAATCGCTGGGGCCAGTTTTGGACAACATCTGGTGGAAGGTGGCCGCAGACCATTTACTCAGATTAGGCCACAAGTAGGCCACCGAGAGGAACTCTGGGCCACGGATAAACAAAGCGAAATTATCTGATTTCGATTAAATTTCACTCATGTTTTTATTTGTTTGCTTGCCGCCAGTGGATTTCGATTTCGATGTTGTCGACCTGTTGATGGCCTGAGATAAGCACTGAAAATGGGCTGCGGAAGAGGCCCCAAGCCACAGCCCAAACGAAGCGGAAACCTCCGATCCAAATTGAAATTTCACCAACACTTTCCAGTACTTTAAGTCTGTTAGAGAAATTCCTTATGATGTTTTGAAGATAACAAAATAAATCAAAGGCCACTAATATGTTTGATGGTTGAGTAATAGACCATGCATATGATAGAACATGTAAATGATATTATCAAAGTTAGAAGATGGCCAGAAGACTGAACGTAACATATGTCCAGAGTATATTTTGAAGATTTCCAGACTTTTGTGTCAAAGTCTGAAGATTGCCAGACTCAAGACTCAAAGTCTGAAGACTGCCAGACTTTAGTGTCAAAGTCTGTTCTACATCAGAAGTCTGTCAACTCTGACTAATTCTAGACTGAACGTGAATGATGAATCAAGACAGATTCTATAATCGAAGTTCGAACCGCAACACAGACTCTATGTTGAAGCTAAACCGGGTACGACCTTAAAGCTAAATCTGTTCAGAAGCAGAATATGTTTAGACTCAGATTGTAAAGTCTATAGCACTTAGACTCAGATTGTAAAGTCTATTGCTCTCAGACTTTACATCCAGATTCGACATATCGTAACTCAAGCCCAATCATATAACGGCTAGTGATCTGGTTTGGATTCCACATCAAGATTGATTTGATTGATTCAATCTAATTGATTGACGATTGGATCTTGAAGACAAGAACTTTCTATACGAAGAAGCTTTATTTATGGAAACCAATATTTCATTTGTATGGGCGATCGGAATCAATTTGGGATTCTACCTTTGTCACTCAACGGCTACCAAATCTTCTAGATATAGAGCTGTCCAATGGGTATATTGGAAGACGATTCTGGGGATCTTGTCCAACGGGTAGTTTGGAAGTGGAGGAGTATTTAAGGAGATGATGAACCGATGAGCAAGTAAGAGACGGAGCGTAGAATTTATAATTCCAAAGTCTGAGCGACTTTCGATCATATACTTGTCTCTTGAGAGCTTAAACGTTTGTAATCGTGAGAAAAATACCAAAAGAGTGACTTAGTGAGATAGTGTGATCTACTACTAAGTGTTTGCACTCGAAGTTGTAATCTCTTGTTGATTGCATAGTGGAATCTAGCCAAGAAGGCTGTTAGCGTGGGAGAGTAGACGTAGGCTTGGATTAAGTCGAACCACTATAAATCTTGTGTTCTTATTCTCTTCCCTAACTCATTTATTTTAATCGAAGTTTATTTTATTCAGCATATATTTGCCAAGGTTTATTTTATACACCTATTCACCCCCTCTAGGTGTTCATACTAGAACTCTCAAAGTCATCTCGTTGGCCAGAGATGACCCTTCGAAATTCTCTAATCCAAAGCGATCCAATTGACTTGGATGTCGTTTGCGCGATGGCTGAGTCCCTCACTCTCTTAGAAGCACTCACTCACTTCTTTCCCAAAGGCACGAAGCACTTGTACTTAAGTTTGATAGTTTAGACTTAATTGACACCTTGAAGAGCCCGGATCAGTTCACTTGGGAAGCTCACACACTTATCTTGAAATGGAGAGATATGTTAAAGAGGCCAACTTTGTAGCGGACTAGATTGTCAAAACCCACAAACAAAATTACCTTTCTCTAAAATGGGTCCTATCTCCCTCCCAAAACCTTTGAGAGCTCTTACGTACCGATGCTCATTTATTGGGTCCTATAATCTTTTCTTAGTGAATACTATATTTCATTTTCTGACAAAAAAATGACTTGGACGTATCTTGCCTAGTGATGGCCAGAGATAAACCCTTCATAATAAGTCGCGGACTCTCCTTGGTGGGTGGTTATCGTCCACAGCTTGAACATTGAAGATGATTCATGCATCCATATTAAATTCTTCACAATGTTATTGTATATTTTGGAGATAAGTACACGAGAAGTCCTATAATTTATAGTAAAAGTGTAATTAATCTCATTCCCTTTCCACAGAAGAAGCAAATTTTCTTCACGTGCTTTAGGGGGACTGGATATCTTATCCAGAAAAACGAGTGGTGAGGAATGCATACAGCACGGCCAGAAGAAAATGTGGCTCAAATACCCCAATGCTCGTGGTTTCCATGTGAAAGCTGGACCCTCAACGGATGCATATCTCCTAAGACCGCGTGCACGTGGGTCCATAAATAATACATATGTCCAATCCTGGAAGGTTCTGTATTTAACTTATACTTTTAAATATCAATATTTAAAGCTCAAAATGTTGTATGGACGGTGACTGGACTTCTTCTCGTATTGCTCTTTCTTCTACGTCCCTAACTTTTGTTAATTTTTGTTCTATGATTTCTGTCAGGTCTTTTAATTTTAATCCAAGCTATACATTAGAGCAAACGGTTCACATTATTGAGAATATGTCAAAAGTTTGAATAGATTTCTTATTTAGAATAGGTTTTCTAAAAGGAATTTCTTATTTAAGTAGGTATATTATACAAATAATAAAAAATCTACTATGATATTAGACGCAAATGAGCAAACAAGAGGAGTATCAGATTTTCTCTTTGTGAGTTTTTAGAGTGAGATCCATATGAAAGATTGTGAAATAACATTCGTCAGTTTGCTAAGAGTGTAATTAAGGGCTGGACAACAATTGAGCAACCGAGCGACTTTTAACTTTATATCCTCCAATTTCATAGTGGGTTTCTTGGTGGTTGGCTCTCCCATGGAGTAAGTATTGACACTTGAATTGAATCATGTAAATCTCCGGTGTCCTTATTGTTCATTGTTAATCTTTCTAGTAATTTTATTCTTTTGCATTTAACTTGATTTGTAAGAGGCGCTAGATTCTATGTTTTCTTCAAATAATTGGTATTAGAGCTAAGCTTAGGGTTTCTAGAGTGAATCTGGGGTTTTTGCTTTTTTGATCACTGTTGAGAAATTTTATTGCTGCAATTGCATTTGGGGTGAAAGTAGAGAGTGAGAAGTTCAAATGGAGGTACAATTCTGAGTTATGGAGGATTAAGACACGGGCATGTCAACATTTTGCGTAAGTTTCAATTTTCTGATGTAGAAATGATTGCAGAGAGTCTAAAAATAGTGGATGGAAGAGTTGTGTACAAATGCAAGCTATGTACTTGAGTTGAGAAGGAACTTTATCATGTTGAGTGCTTTTGATGGGTTCAAATAACGAATCTCTGCTTAATTTGGAGTTTGAAGGTCTCTCGAGGTGTGCTTACTGTGATGCGGTGAAAAATAGAGTGCGAGTTATATCTTCTCATGGGAATGATAGTAATTTACCTATTTGCTAGATTCTTTGAAGCTTTAAATTAGGACACAACACATTTGTGGCACATGAGACTCACACACAAAAGTGAGAGGGAAATAATAAATTTTGGGTCAGAGGGTTCTACTAGGAGGTCACTAAATTGAGAAGCTGAACTTTTGTGAACTCTACTGCATGAGTAGTCAATAGAGAGTGAAATTCATGATAGCTATTCATCGGACTTAGACTTATGGGAGAGGCCCTTTCAAGTTACAACCAAGGGTAGTGCCAAGTACATGTTGTCCTTTATTGATGACACTTTGAAAAGTCTAGATTCTTCTTCTTAAGCACAAGAGTGAGGTGCTTCATTAGTTCAGTTATGGAAGGTGATGATCGAAAAGTAGAAAGGAAGGAAGATCAAATACTTCTGAACTAACCTAGGTTGGATTGAGTGAAGATCTCTAGGCCAAAATAGCGAATACCAAAAAATCACCATCACTAGCAATCGATTGGAAAACTCTTGACGAACATGGTCAAGTAAGCTTATTGATTACAATTGAATGAGATTATTCTATTGCCTAGTTTATGATTTGTGAGTGATGGCGTGTTGGAGCTGGGGGCGTGGAAATATTTCTAGGCTATACAAATAGGATGAAAGGACACAAGCTATGGTGCATTAAGGAAGATTCACTTAGTTTTTTGTTTAGTAGAGAGGTTACCTTTGAGACTTTGCTTAGTCTTGTAAGAGGAATGGGGGATCAATTGCAAAGAAGATATGAACAATGTTCAAAAGCGATGGAGCTTCAAAAAAAGCCTAGAGAAGTTTAAAGTGCAATTGATGTGACAATGTATGCAAAATTGCTAGATTCTATAGTAGTTGATAGTTGTTTCAAGGTCACCATTTGATGAATTTTTTAGGTGGTCAATGGAGGTGAATAGAGATAGAAAGACAATTGTATACTACTAATGAAGTAGATAATTTTGGTGTATTAGAGACAATTTGAGGTATGCAAATGTAGAGAGCAAAGACTATTGGAATGTTGTGAGTGACTCGAAGTTATGTGGGAAAGTGCTAAGGCGCTTCAACATACAATTAAAAAATTATGTAAGTAAACCTATTATTGCAAATCATAAACTGTCAATAGTGTCATCATGCACTTGAATGGAGGTAGAATACTCGTCCCTTTCACAAGCTAGAAATGTTGATTTTCCTAGTTATGTTTTGGATAGGACTAGGCTTCATCTATCCCATGTAGTTAAGAGAATGTATACAGTCAACCCAGGTATTTGTTGTGATGTGAGCATCCTCCCAGTTTTTGTTAGGGAAGAGAGAAGTTGAGGTATGTTTCAGGGGATGCAATTTATGTAGTGTGGCAACAATTGTCTTTGAGAACTCGGATCATGTAGAGAACTTGAAGGATGGTTAATTTCTAAGCTATTGTGCCTTTACATCCATTAGTTGTGTTGTAAGTTGTAAACACAAGTTGTAAACATAATGATTGAAGCTGGAAACATGGTGACAATAGGAATTGAAGAGGGGATATAATCTAATGACATAGTTAGTGATGTTGACATGGTACATCGGGCTGATGTGTTGTGTAGTGTGTTGGAAAAAACTTTCTTATTTATTTTGAAGCTGACAAAACCTTTCCATCAATCTAGTCTAAACACTTGCAGACTCTTTCATCAAAGTCTGAAGACCGCCAGATTGCTAGACTCAAGACTCAAAGTCTGCCCTCATTGATAGTTTCTAGACCGTCGAAGAAGACTTATTTAGAATCAAGTATTTCTTTAAGGATTTGATTTGATCGACTAAAAAAGATTTCACGATTGGAGATAGCATCTTGGAATCTATTATTCTTGAAATTAATTATGGTAATTTGGATCTGTTGTATGGCGAAGCATACTTGGAAGATTCTACTAATAGAAATCTAGATCCTGATTGTATGGGCGAGCATGATTGGTGGACTATCGTCATATTTTTAAATAACTCGAGATCTCCCTAATTGATTCTATCAATGGGTAGATTTGAAGAACTCCTTTGGAAAGTGCCAACGGTTATGAAGGCATGGAGGAGTATATAAGGAAGATGCTCTAATTATTCGAGTGTGTGTGTGATAGATAAATTCCAAAGTCTAAAGCCTTTGTTCTTTGCTAATTCAATTGTTGAGCGTAAACTTGTACTCAAAAGAGAGTTTATACATTTGTGAGACCTTGAGGAAGTGTAGCAGAGTCTCTACACTGTGGAATTAAGGATGTGATACTGTAACGACTCTTTTGATTCATAGTGAAATCCAGCCGGTGGGCTGTCAATGCAGAAGAGTGGACGTAGGCTTGGATTAAGCCGAACCACTATAAATCTTGTATTCTTATTCTCTTTCATGAACTCTTTACTTTGTTCATATCTCTATTTAATTGTTAAAGCTTGATTCCTTCTCCAAAGTCTATTTTCAACCGTACTCTAGTTAAAAGGAAAAGTTTTATATGATATTTTGCAAGAATTTGTCTTAGCACCTGTTCACCCCCCTTTAGGTGCTCATACTAACTCTTTCAATTGGTATCCGAGCCTGTGTGCTCATTTAAATTGAAGTGTTTTTACTTCAGAGTTAACGATCCATGGCTAGTATGTTGGCTCTAGGTTTGGTTGAAGAGCAAAGCAACACCAGACCGCCTTACTTTGATGGGAAAGAATACAATATATGGAAAAACAAGATTAAGGAATTCCTAAGATCGAAAGACCCTCTTGAATGGGATATAGTAGACAAATAAATCATTCCTAAAACTACAACAGTCTCAGAAAGGGGAAAAGTGTTGGAGAAATCTTTTTGAAGTGTTTTGAAGTTGACAAAACGTTTCCATTAGTCTAGTTTGAAGGTTTGCAGACTCTGCTATTTAAAGTCTGAAGACCTCCGGACAGCCAGACTCAAGACTCAAAGTCTATCCTCATTGACAGTCTCTAATCCGTTGAAGAAAGGTTATCCAGAACTGGATGTTTCATTAAGGGCTTGACTTTATCAACTAGAGAAGATCTCGTGGCTGGAAAAGACTCAACCGAATTCATTGATTGATCGTGATTGACTTGAAGATTAAGGAATCGTTGATTGCCTAAATATTCTTGGAAGGTTCTACTTATGGAAACCGAGATCCTGATTGTATGGGCGAACAAAACTGATGGGCTATCGACACGTTCTTTTAATAGCCAGAATGATCTTCCTAATTGATTCCGTCCAACGGGTAGATTGGAGGAATTCATTTGGTAAGTGCCAATGGGTATGATGGCATAAAGAAGTATATAAGGAATACGTTCTAAGTTGTTGAGGTGTGCGCGATAGAAGAATTTCAAAGTCTGAAGCTCCTTGTTGTTTAGACAATTCCTTTGAGTGAATACTTATATACAAAAGAGAGTCTATATTTGTGAGAAACCTTGAGGAGGTGTGATAGAACATCTACACTGTAGAATCAAGGAAAAGCAGTGCTGTAACTTATCTTTTGTTCATAGTGAAATCCAGCCGGTGGGCTGTCAGTGCGGAAGAGTGGATGTAGGCTTGGATTAAGCCGAACCACTATAAACCCTTTGTTCAATCTTCTCTCCCTTACTCTCTTTACTTTGATCGTATTTCATTTTGTCAATCAATAGTGAACTACCTTTCTATCGTTTGCCAATAATTGCTTCCGTATTTCGATAAATTGATTGTGCACCTATTCACCCCCCTCTAGGTGCTTATACTAGCTATCTAATTGGTATCAGAGCTCGTGTACTCATTTTGTTTGAAGTGTTTTACTTCAGAGTAAAAGATCCATGGCTAGTATGTTGGCTCTAGGGTTGGTAGAAGGGCAAAGCAACACCAGACTGCCTTACTTTGATGGAAAGGACTATAACATATGGAAGAACAAGATGAAGGCGTTCTTAAGATCAAAGGATCCTCTGGAATGGGACGTTGTAGAAAAATGAATTATTCCTAAAGTTGCATCTATCTCAGAAAGAGGAAAGGACACTGTTGAGTCTAGCGAAATAAGTCAGGAAGAGATAATCAACAGACAAACTCTTGATGCAAAAGCAATTTACTCTTTATATTGTGCTTTATCACCTACTGAATATAACATAATATCTTCTTGTGATACAGCCAAAGAAGTCTGGGATAGATTACACATCATTTATGAAAGAACCGATCGAGTGAAAGAGACTAGAATCAACATTCTTCTCGGTCAATACGAAGCATTCAGAATGAAACTAGGAGAATTTATAACTGACATGTTTAGTCGTTTTACAGAAATTGTGAATGGTCTTGAAAATCAAGGTTAACCAATTTCTGATCCCATGAAAATGAACAAGCTCTCCAAGGATTGGAATCATATAAAGACCTCAATCTGAGAGACCCAAAGAATCATGCCACTGTCTGTTGATGAGTTGGTTGGGACTCTTCAGTCTTATGAAGTGGAACGAATCAATGAAGACGAAGATCCTAAAGGTAAGAAATCTATTGCATTAAAATCTAATGATGAGGATGATGTAACAGATTCGAAGACGACATGGATGATGAAGAACTTGCTCTCATGATAAGAAGATTCAGAAAGCTGAATAGAAAAGGAAGAAGATTCAATTCAAGGAAACAAAGTTTTCAAAAGCAACGAGACCAAGTCTATCGAAGATGATGAATCAAACAAAGATGTAGTTTGCTTTGAATGCAAGAAAAAGGGACACATCGGACCCTAACTGTCCTCTTTTGAGGAAGAAGAAAGGAAAAAACGAAAGGTATCAAAAAGCTCTCAAAGCCGAAACCACGGAGTGATATGGAGTGTGAAGATAGTGATGATGATTATGCCAACATATGTCTAATGGCACAATCAAACTCACAATCAAACTCCGAGACTCGATTCGATTCGAAAGTGAATTCGAGATAAGTAATTTCAAAATCCCTATTAAAGTTTCAAAATACATTGATGAATTATGTTTTAGTCTTAAGACTTCTCTTAAAAGAATTTTCCGAACTCAAAAAGGAAAATTTTGCTTTAAAACAACAAGAGAATGTGTTGAAGAAAAAGTGAAATGCTTAGACCGAATGTTTCCTCTCTCGAAAAGTAAAGATAATCTTTTAAAAGAAAATGCATTTTTGAAAAATAATATTTCAAATATTTCCAAAAGATTTTCTCTAGGATCTGAAAAACTAGAGAAAATACTTTCTCGTTCAAAGACCTTATTTCAATAAATCTGGTTTGGGAATGACCTGAAACTATTCCTTTAATCGATTTTCCTAAAGTAAAAGAAAGAATTAAGCAAAGACCCACAAAAATGCTTACAAAAATCATTTTGAAAGAAACTTTGTAAAACCAAAGAGGTCGCAATGCTCTTAGATGTTCAAAATGCAATAGTGCAGATCATTTTGAGAAAGAATGTCCTATGGTTTGGAGACCTGTCAATAAAGTTTGGGCAAAAACCGTATATTAGATTAACTCAAAATGACCCAAGAAAATATGGGTACCAAAGAAAGCTTGAGTTTCTTTTCAAATGCAGGTCACTATCAAGAAAAAGGTGAAATGGTATCTAGATAATGGATGCTCAAGACACATGACATGAGACTCAAATTGCTTCATAAAGATTGTTCAAGTGAATGGTGGAAAAGTATCATTTGGAGGAAACAGCAAAGAAAAATAGTAGGATTTGGAACTGTAAAGATTGAGAATCTCACAATAAGCAATGTTTCTTTAGTTGAAGGGCTCAATTACAATCTGCTCAGTATTAGTCAACTGTGTGATGCTGGTTTTAAAATCAACTTTCAAGAGGGTATTTGTTCAAGAACCAATAAAGACTCTACTCAGTCATTCATGGGTTGAAGACATGGAAATATCTATCTCTTGGACGTGATGAATCACAATGAATCAACAAGATGCAAACTTATGGCATAAAAAATCAACATCATATAGCCAAGATGAGCTTGTTCGTGGTCTACCCAATTTATCAACCAAAAGTTTGATTATGTACATCATGTATATTGGGAAAACAGGTAAGAAATTCTTTTAAGCCAATAAATCAAGTTTCCGCTAACCGTGTACTGTAGCTCTTGCATACGGATCTCTTCGGACCAACAAGAACATAGAGCATTGGAGGTAAGAAATATTGCCTAGTAATTGTGGATGACTACTCACGATTTACTTGGGTATATTTCTTGGCAAGTAAGTCTGAAACTTTCTCTTACTTTGAAAAATTTGCTAAGAAGGTTCAAAATGAAAAGGGGTATGTTATTTCAAGTATAAAAACATACCATGAAGGTGAATTTGAAAATCAGGATTTTGCCAAATTTTGTGAAGAGTCTGGTTTTCAGCATTTGTTCTCTTCTTCATATACTCCAGAACAAAACAGAGTTGTGGAAAGGAAAAATAGATCTCTTCAAGAAATGGTTAGAACTCTCTTAATTGAAAGTAATATTTCTTTACGGTTTTGGGCTGAAGTAGTTTCAACATCATGTTATATTATCAATAGAGTTTTTCTAAGACCTATGCTAGAAAAAAAAAAAACCCCATGAACTATTTAATGAAAAGAAGCCTATTGTTTCATATTTTCATGTATTTGGATGCAAATGTTTCATATTGAAAAATGCAAATGATCGAGTTGGTAAGTTTGAAGAAAAGTCAGATGAAGGCATCTTCCTTGGATATTCAACCACAAGTAAGTCATATAGAGTCTACAATAAGAAGACTCAAACAGTGAAAGAATCAATGAATGTCAAATTCCAAGATTCTACACAAAATGAATCCATTCAGACTCATCTCGAAGAGATCGAACTCGCTTCGAGACTCTAGAAAGTCTAAATCTCAAGAAGCAGCTCGGACTTTGAAGGACCAAAGCAACAAGTGATCGTTGAAGATTCTAGTGAAGGAAGTGACCATCAATCGATAAATTAACCAAAGAATCTGGAAACATAAGTCCAATCATCCCAAAGATCTTATTATTGGCGACATAATGAAGGAATCCGCACAAGATCCAAAAGGCGAGAAGAGTCTAGTCTTGTGGCTCTTATTTTGAAATAGAACCTAGGAGCATAGAAGAAGCTTTATTCTAATGAAAGCTGGATTGAGCTATGCAAGAAGAACTCGAGACAATTCAGAGTTAATGATGTCCGGGAGTTAACTCCTAAACCAAAAGGTAAATCAATTGTTGGAGCTAAATGGGTTTTCGGGAACAAAATGGATGAGAAAGGAAAAGTCATAATAAACAAGGCTAGACTCATGGCCAAGGGATACACACAAGAAGAAAGGATCAACTATGACGAGACTTATGCATCGGTAGCAAGGTTAGAAGCAATTCGTTTATTACTTGCATTTGCTTGTCATAAAAATTTCAGGTTATTTCAAATGGACGTCAAAAGTTCTTTCCTAAACGGTTTCATCCGTGAGGAAGTCTATGTGGAACAACCACCAAGGTTTGAAGACTCAAAGAAACTAGACTCAGTATTCAGACTTAAAAAGGCATTGTATGGCTTAAAGCAAGTACCTCAAGCTTGGTACGACAGATTAAGTAAGTTTTTAATTCGAAATGGATTTATTAAAAGGTAAAGTAGACACTACTCTTTTTATTAAAAGAGAAAGCAAAAGTTTTCTACTTGTTCAAATATATGTCGATGATATCATTTTTGGATCCTCTAATGAAAGTCTATGTAAGAAATTCTCTAAGACTATGCAGGATGAATTTGAAATGAGCATGATGGGTGAGTTAACCTTCTTTCTTGGACTTCAAATAAAACAATTGGAGGAAGGAACTTTCATTCATCAAGAAAAGTATGCAAATGATCTTGTCAAAAAGTTTGGACTGGACAATTGCAAAAAGACTGACATACCGATGTCAAATTCCTTGAAGATAGACAAAGATGAAGAAAGGAAAGAAAGTTGATCAGAAGTTGTACAAGAGTATCATTGGATCACTTCTTTATCTTATTGCTTCTAGACCTGACATTCTATTTAGTGTTTGCATTTGTGCCAGATTTCAATCAGACCCAAAAGAATCTCATTTGAATGCTGCGAAGCTTATTATTAATATGTTTCATCAACTTCAAGCTTTGGTCTCTGGTATCTAAAAAGGGGAGACTTTGCTCTTCTTGGATATTCAGACGCAGACCTTGCTGGATGCAGAGTCGATAGAAAGAGCACCTCGGGTACTTGTCAACTACTTGGAGGCTTCCAGAAAGCAAAGTACATTAGCTCTCTCTATAGCAGAAGCAGAGTATATAGCTCAAAGAAGTTGTTGTTCACAAATTTTGTGGATAAAACAGCAGCTAAGAGACTTTGAAATTGAAGATTCATGCACGGAGATTAATTGCGACAACACCAGCGCTATCAACTTCACCAAAAATCCAATTCTCCACTCAAGAGCAAAGCATATAGATATTCGACATTACTTTATTAGAGACCATATTCAAAATGGAGATGTTTCAATCCAATATGTTGATTCAAAGAACCAACTAGCGGATATATTCACAAAGCCTTTGGAGAAAAATCAATTTGAAACCATCCGTTCCAGACTCAACATTTTAAAGTATGAGTAGATCAAAATCTAAAGATTTTCAGACTCAGACATACAAGACTTTAACTGTAAGTTAGCTTTGGTACGACCATCAAATTGTAAGTCTTTTTCTCTCTCTTTCTCTTGAATCTTATCTTGAAGAGGTATGATTGTCAAACTGTGTTTAAATTGTTGCTATATTTAATCGACTTATTTACTCCATCGTTTCATTTTCAAAAAGGAAGTTATTTTTGAAATGACTATTTTCGCGGAAAAAAGACAGTTATTTTGAAAAGGCATTTCTTTATTTCCTTTGTGACGGTTCGCTTATCTCTCTTTTAAAAACAATAGTGCACTGTCGATTCTTCTTCACTTTACTCTCAGAAACCCTAGAAAGCATGATCCTCCATTCCCGTTTTCTTCCCTTGTTTAATCTTCAAAAATTGTCATCTTTCTTGGAAAAGTCAAGCAAGGAATCTTCCAAAAACTGAGAAAGATGTCATCTTCAAGAAAGTCTTCGAGAACCGCAAGCAGGGGACCACGGCGAATGAGTGAGGGGCCTACGCATTTCGATCTCACAGAAGAAGAAGTGTCTCTAGAACAGCAACCAAGCCCACAACATTCTTAGCAGCGTCATTCTCCTCCATCTAATTCTCAAGGCGTTCATCATCAATAAGAAGAACAAATCATTGAGGATGCAGATCTAGTAAGAGTTCAAAAGCCCGCTACTATTTATAAGCTAAATCGTGCCTTAAAAGCAACTCGTACTCCCTTGAAATATGTCGATGATTTTCTTAAAGATAAAGGATATAAGAACGAATATATCTTTCTGCGAAGAATGGAAAGTTTTGGAATTGCTCGTAAAGGGTTAGCTGAGGAAACTCTTGCGAATATTCCAAGTGATCCTCGTGATTGGGGACTGAATCTTGTAGATGGGAATGATGATGACAAATTGTACAGTCAATTTCAACCAAGAATGGGTATTGCGGTTGGAAGTCGAGGAAAAATGGGAGATTTGTTTAGATCGAAGGAACAAAAGGATTTGTACTCGAAATTGCTAAAATGTGGGGTAATAAACCCTAGAAGTGTGGTTTTTGACTTTCTGGATGCTGTGAATATGAACTTGAGGGAGAAGTTCAGTTATCTTCAACTTGAAAGGTTATGCTTCGACACTATAGAGGTGTATGCTGAACTAACTGCATATTTCTATTCAAATATTAGCTTTTTGGATGCGAATAGATATTCTTTCAATGTTAAAGATCAAGACTATGTTGTCGATATGGATATACCGGCATATGTGTTAGGAGTTGAAAGAGGAAAATATCAACCGATCAAAGCTTCCATTGCTCGGGTCACACTGGAACTGGTGAAGGATAGGAGAACAAAGGAAAATATCACCTACTTGAGGATGAGAGCATTCAACATCTTGCTTCACAAGATTGTGATCAATTGCCTCCGACTGAAATCAACTTCCAAGATTGATGTTTCAAGCTCAGAGGCAAAGCTGATGTATGCATCCTCACTGGGAAAAGGTTTTCTCTCCCTCACACTATCATGTTTCACATGTATAGAACAATGATGAAGGACAGAGGTCAACTTCCTTACCCAAGCCTTGTGACGAAGTTATTCAAACATCTGAATATTCAGCCTCCGCAAATCTTTTGTGTTCTATCGTGCGATCATATGGTGGTAGGACTAAAGATGGTGACCAAAATGCATCTGAAGGAACTGAACAAGGATTTGGAGAAATTCAAGGGGAAGAATCCAGTCAAAGCTCATCAAATCTCTTCTTCAAAACGGAAAGGAAATGAGCCCTTGGTTGCTTCAAAACCAAAAATGAGAGCTCTTATTGTGGAAGATGAAGAAAATGATGGCCTTACCAGAGTCAATGGAACATCGTGAGAAAGAAGGCCAAGAGGAAAGATAAGAAGAAGAAGAAGAAGAGAAGGAAGAAGAAAGAGCAGTTGGTGAAAAAGAAACAGAGGAGGAAAGACCTGAGGAAGAAAGACGAGAAGAATGAGAACCTGAGGAACACTCCTCTCCACCTGTAGGCATGGAAACAGGGGGAGATCAAGAGAAAGGAGGGAAGTCCTCATATCCTGATGTGAGTGAAGGAGTCAGTCGATCACTTGCAGACCCAGAGGATGTTTATGCCTCTCAATTTCCAGAAGAAGGTCATGAAGTTTCACCGCCAAACCTGTGAGATTATTCTGATATGCTATCATCTGCAGAACGTGCTGAAGCTAGTACGCAGAACGACAACCCAGCCGATTTTCGCGGAATCATGGATTTTCTAATGGAAATGCAAGGTCAAATTTATGCCTTGGGATGCGAGGTTCAAAATTTGCAAACTGCGGGTCGAGTTTCTTCATGTTCATTGAATGATCAAATCCAAGCCCTCTTTGTTCAGATTCAGGCCAATGCCAAGGGTGAGGAGATTGCACAATTGAAGGAAGACTTGAAAAGGCTGGAAGGCATCGTTCAGTCTATGGGAGATTTCCAGCTTGTCCGCGTTCCCAAGCAATCTTGACTTCATTCCATTTTCATCTCAACCTTTTTAAATGCTGACAAAAAGGGGGAGAGATGGAAGATTTGAACAACTTTTTGAACAACTTGATTTCTAGTCGTGTGGACTATTTGTTGGATTGTTTGAACTCTATTTGTTTGATTTTGTTTTTGTGTCTGGATGAGAACTGAACTAGACTTGGACTTGAATGCTTTTATTAACTATCATTGGTATCTTATGGATGGCTTTATCACTTATTAGACTAATCTAATTTCTGTGATTGCAGAATCTAGTGTTATTCATTTAGCCATTTATTTCTATAAGATATGCATATGTGTTTGAGAAATGTTTTACAGGTCAAAATTGTCCAAATCTGCAGGAAAGTTTTGTCACCATCAAAAAGGGGGAGATTGTTGGAGAAATATTCTTGAAGTGTTTTGAAGCTGACAAAACATTTCCATAAGTCTAATCTGAAGGTTTGCAGACTCTGCTATTTAAAGTCTGAAGACCTCCGAACAGCCAGACTCAAGACTCAAAGTCTATCCTCATTGACAGTCTCTAATCCGTTGAAGAAAGGTTATCCAGAATTGGATGTTTCGTTAAGGGCTTGACCTTATCAACTAGAGAAGATCTCGTGGCTAGAAAAGACTCAACCGAATTCTTTAATTGATCGTGATTAACTCGAAGATTAAGGAATCGTTGATTGCCTAAATATTCTTGGAAGGTTCTACTTATGGAAACCGAGATCCTGATTGTATGGGCGAACAAAATTGATGGGCTATCAACACGTTCCTTTAATAGCCAAAATGATCTTCCTAATTGATTCCGTCCAACGGGTAGATTGGAGGAATTCATTTGGTAAGTGCCAACGAGTATGATGGCATAAAGGAGTATATAAGGAAGACGTTCTAAGTTGTTGAGGTGTGCGCGATAGAAGAATTTCAAAGTCTGAAGCTCCTTGTTGTTTAGACAATTCATTTGAGCAAATACTTGTATACAAAAGAGAGTCTATATTTGTGAGAAACCTTGATGATGTGTGATAGAACATCTACACTGTAGAATCAAGGAAAAGCAGTGCTGTAACTTATCTTTTGTTCATAGTGAAATCCAGCCGGTGGGCTGTCAGTGCGGAAGAGTGGACGTAGGCTTGGATAAAGCCAAACCACTATAAATCCTATGTTCAATCTTCTCTCCCTTACTCTCTTTATTTGATCGTATTTCATTTTGTCAATCAATAATGTACTACCTTTCTATCGTTTGCCAAGAATTGCTTCCGTATTTCGATAAATTCATTGTGCACCTATTCAGCCCCCTCTAGATGCTTATGCTAGCTATCTCAGCATGAAAATGAGTGCACATCATGATGGACCTTGAGATGTGCTTTTAAGGAGCCGGAGGGGTAATGATTCCATTTGGGGTAGTAGTCAACAGACGCACGAAGCCGACTCACTTCATTGATGTACGAAAAGATCTTGATTCGGATAGACTTGTAGTGTTGTACATGCTCAAATAGTTTGTTTGCATAGAGTGCCAGTGACGAATTGATATCAAATCTAGAATCGAGATTCCTAGTTTCAGCAGAGCTTTCAGATGGTTTCTCTTTAAGCATTACATAGCATAATGTACAAAATTTCAATTGTGGGAAGGAACTTAGATGAAGAAATATCATAGGCTTGGAGTCAGTTTAGCAGTCGATGATTGCAGTTGGTGTGATTAGAGACAAATTAAAGACTACTCAGAGTCGCTTTGAAAGTTTACTTGTTAAGCATTAAAGGCTAGATTTCCAAGTTGGTGATAGCATTTTTCTAAAGGTGTCACCAATTAGGGGTACTTCATGCTTTGGCAAGAAGAGAAGCTAAGACTTAGGTACGTGGGTCCCTTTGAGATTCTGGAAAGAATCGGGATCATAGCATACTATCTTACATTGTAGCCAAGGTTGGCTCAAATGCATGACATCTTTTACGTGTCGAGGTTGAGGATGTATGAGTCGGACCCGACTCACATGCCGATCCTGATTAGTCAAACGTGGACGGCAAAGTGTCATACATAGGAAGCTCAGTTCAAATTGTGAATCAGAAAGATTAGATTTTGTGTACCAAAATGGTCCCTTTGGTCAAAGTGGTCTAACAACATCACAAGACCGAGGAAGTAACTTGGGAAAGTGAGACTTGATGAGGCGATGATACTCCCACCCTTTCGTTTAAGGATTGGTAAATGTTTAAATTTCGTGGACAAAATTTTTATAAGAGGGGATGAATTATGACATCCTATGGTGTTTTTTTTTTTTTTTTTTTCTGAGATGGCAATTCATGAGATAACTAACCTATCAGGTGAAGTTGTTAACAGATTTTAACACAATAAACTTGAGAATTTGATCAAGAATCGACTGCATAACCGTGCTAGTCTGCAAGGGCCATTATAACACAATTAAAAATCGATAAGAGACCAGAGATAAGTCGATTTAATTGAGATGTGTGATCAAGTGTGGGTGATTCCACCTAATTGCAAAATTCTCGTCGATTGGTACTAGACCATTTTTCTATTGTTTTGGGTACCTTGTGCCTGTATTTGAAATCTCGATATTTTCATGACCATTGAGAGTTGCCAATGTATTAAAGAAGTATGTTGTGGCTCAAAGAAAACCGATCACGGGTCACAATTGCACCAAAAATTCCTAAAAGTTACCCGGTAAGTTAGGTTATGCTAAAATCGCGCATGATTGAAATAAATCACAAATTTGAATTCGATTTCAGTAATTGAAAGTTCTGTCATGTCATGAATCATTTTAGGAACGTCAACTCATCTTTCGAGGAATTTTTGGCAAGTTCGGGATTTTTACGGAAAATCGATTTGGATGATTCGGAAAATGAACGGAAATTCAGATTAGCCAAATTGAAGGGATTTTTAACTTCCAGAGTGAGTTACTTGGTGAAAGGAAATCTTAGGAATCATGTGGGCTTCTTTCTCAACCAAATTGGACGTTAAATTGGACAATTGATGAAGGAATTCAAACCTTAATTGTAAAATTCGGAGGTTGGTGTGAAGGTTGCGACTTGTGGACATCAACTTGGCTATTTGTTGATTTATTGATCAAGATTGCGTTAAGGGACAAGAGGAATTTTTGTGAGAATTACAAGACCAAGTATTGTTCCGCATAGGATAATTTATTTAAATTTTTCCTCCCCCTCCTTCAGCCCTCCAATTTGCACACTTCCCCCCTCCTGGCTAACAAATCCCTTTGCTCTCTTATCCCTATCTCTCCCCAGCCGGACGTCCCTTTCTCTCTCTCCTCCCTCATTCTTCTTTGATTGCTTGCTTGTTCCTTTCCCTGATCTAGCTATGCTCTGCTTTCTTTATTTTTTGTTTTTTTCGAAGCTAAGCCCCACTCATGCTACCTATTTCTCTTCCACTCTCATGCCACGTGTTCTCCCTCATGCTTGCGGCTCCACCATCAGTTGTCTTCTTTGGTCAATCTCCTTAGCAAATCTCTAGTGGTTGACTCTCCATTGTGGCCCATCTTCACCGTTCGAAGCCGCTCCATCATTCGCCCGCGTAACAGCTCCATTTTCAACTCACCCGTCCAGCTTCATCTTCGAGTTGCAAGCCCAACAACCACCACCGGAACCACCGAAGCCCATTAGTTGTTCGTTCTAGCCCGTTTAGCCCACGATCCATTTTCAAAACAAGTAGAAATTAGCCCATCAAGTCAAGGCTAGTAGCCTCTTGAAATCAGTCTAGCAACCATAGGCCTTGTGTGGCCGATTTTGGGCTCGTCCCAACCTTGCTTGGTGCTCTCACTTTGGAGTTTTTAGCCCGTCTCCTCGCCGCCGTCATCATGGTTCAATCGATTCGTTAATCAAGTGAGTTTAACTCGCTAATCCCTACTTAGTAAGTTAATGACGTTTAAGGGTTGATTAGTTTATACTAAGTATGGATTAGGTGGATAGTTAGAATAGATTAGTGAATTTAATTAACCGTTATTACATGTTAGGTGGTTAGAGTAGTGTAATTAGAGCCTAAACAAGCTCTAGTATTTATCTAGAGTGGTTCGGACCCATTTCGGCTTTTAATTAGGCTTTTCTAGCCTAAGTTGTATTTATTGACATTTCATAATTCATTTCGGTAATTATTTAATTAATTATTTTTTTTCGAAAATTAGATCGGGATAGTTGGTGACCGGAATTTTGTGCTGATTGCAATTGTATGGTTCATTTATTTATCTAGCTATTAATTTGTACAAATTGAGTGTGATTTGTCATTTTGGGTATTTCTCCCGAAATTTATTTAATTTCAGTAATTAATTAGAAAATTATTAGGCATCGGTTTACAACGCCAAAAATGGATTTGTGGAGTGTTGAAATTAGTGGGATTTTCAAAGGCGAAAATATCATATTTTGGCTAAGGCCGAACATGTACCCACACACAATTGTTTTATTGGGTATGATAAAAATTGTGATTTTGTTAGATGGTTAGGATGGTATGCTATATTAGCCTACGGGCTCTAATATGTTAGCTTAGAGTGAGCAGTATAGCGGTATAATATATTAGCCTAAGGACTTTGATATGTCAAGTTAGAGTAAATAGTATACCTTATCAGCTTTTGATGAGCATTATTAGTATACCATATCATCCTACGGGCCTCAATATATCAGCTTAGTGTGAGCAATATACTATTTATCAACTTAGTGAGAGCTATACTATCTATTATCAGCTTACAATGAGAAGTTCTAATTATGATCGGACTTTATAGATAGTATGATTGAGATGATCGGGAGATGGTCTTGATGACATGTAATCAATTGATTCGATGGATCGATGATTCAATTTGATTGGTTGAAATGTTTGGATGGTTATTTCAATTATATTGACTTGCAGGAAGGAACTGAGGTCAAGGTAAGTCCCTTGACTCGTACTTGCACTAAAGTAGCCCTTAGGGCGTATTTTCTTCTAGTCGGGTCTTAGAGGGAACTTGACGAGATGTCGTCTCACCCCATTGTGAGATAACATTTTTAGGTTCTCAAATGGCGAATCCTTATAGCTTCATGGTCATCCCATGAGGGTTACAGAGCGAGTTTCCAGTTTTCCAAATCTCGGAAGTTTTTGGGTCTATGACCCAACGGTGTTAGGAGATACCTAATTGATTTAGAGCATAGTTATGCTATGCTCTTAACGGTGTTAGGCTAGGTCCCTTTAGGAATTTTGATATCCCCATTGTGATGATTGATGTTGTTCTAGACGAAGATCCAGCTGACCCTTCTGATGGTATAGTAAAGAACCCATCGTCTCACTTAGATCCTATAGACACTCAAGAATCGGGAAATGAGTCAAACTAGTTGATGATAGGACAACTTGTTTTGGAGAGTAGACCTTTTTGTAGACTTGGTAAATATCAGCTAGTAATGTATATGAATTAGTTTGATATGTATAAATGTGTGGTTTGGTTTTCGTTAATTGGTGGTCTTGCTTTTCTATTCCATCTTGTTGTTGTCTTGGAATTTATTTATTTGCTTCCGTATGTGCATTAAAAATAATGGGTCCGCAACGCATCTAGGGACGTGGCTAGTTAATTGACTACATAAGGATGGGCATGCGCTCGGAGGATTGGGCGTGACATGCCCGTTTAAGTGGTATTAGAGCCGGGTTTGTGTTTGGAGTAATAAGGTGCGATAAGTCATGGGATAGTTAGTAAGAATGACCTTTATTTCATGTTGGTCCATGTGATTGATAGCTGATTGGTAGCTTGTTTGTAAGGGTCATTCAAATTCTAATATGGTATTAGAATTAGAAAACAAGTTTCTATAAAAATCTTGTAGTATGAGTGATTAGGAGCTGAGGACTCATAGTAAGAAGGCAGTAGCATCTGTAACTCGGGGTACTCGAGGTAGTCAAGGTAAGCGCAAGTTCAGACTATCACTAGTGTAAAAGTATTGCCACAAGTCAATACTAGCATAGCGGCACCTAGCGATCCTATGTTTGGTGGGATCGATCAGGCGCTAGTGACCCTTGGGAACTTATTGAGTCAGCAAATTGGAGACCAAGCCGTTGCTATTGCCGTTGTCACTATCGCCGTCAGTGTTGTAACTGCTGTTGTTGCCATTGTCATTATCGCCGTTAGTGCCGTAACCACTGTTGTTGCCGTATCTGTTGAGGTCCAAGCTGGGATTATGATTAGGGAATGTACTACAGTATCTGAGTCAAGATTTAGTTCATGCAAAAATGGAAATCAATCAGGGAAAATATTGATGTCAAAAGAAAAGTATTTTATTTCGCCCAATAGGAAGGATGGGATATAGCACCAAGTCAAAAGGGAGTATGTCGTTCCTATGGGAGACGACAAGGATCGGCCTTGTCTTTCCCCTAGGATAAGAATTTGTTACGGGTGTTGCCATCACGGCCATCTAATCAAGGATTATCCACATAGGCCGATGGGATTGCAAGTGTCATCGTCGCTAATGGGATAGATCAAAGGGAATGCCCTATAGAACATTTAGTGGGGCACTTGGAATAGGTCTAGATATAAGAAAGAGGTGCATGCTACCACCCGACAAAAGACAAAGGACTCACCAGATGTGTGCAAAGTTTGTAGATGGAAGGATGGATTAATCCAGTATCCCGGTATGTTTGGAGCATGCTATAGATGTGGCTAATATAGCCACTAGATGAGGGATTGTTGGTGAGAGTCCTAGGGAGCATAAACACCGCTACTGTAGGTAGGACACTACTAGGATGGTGAAAAGGATAGAAATAAAATCGACTATGCACCGATCAGAGGAAGAATGTTTTTGGGGTAATTCTATCAAAGTAGCGTAACAAAGATTTGGTTAAGTTCGTGGAACTTCAGTTTGTTGTATTAAAGTTGTAGAAAGGAGAATCATTAACTAGAGTTGTACTTGACTGGTTGGCTAATGTGTAACTTTGACACCATGTGTAAAAAGTTTGACTCAAAGAACATCTTGTAGTAATGAATCATTGTCGTGGAGGAATCCAGCTTAATCCATCAACATGTGAAAGTGTTGGGTTTATTGGGAGTCGAGAAGGACCCTCGAAGTCGACTCACTTCATTGCTCTACGAAAAGATCTTGATTGTGATAGACCTGCAAAGTTGTATGTACGTCAAATAGTTCGTCTGCGTAGAGTGCCAATGATGAATTTATATCTAATCTAGAACCGAGATTTCCATTTTCAGCAAAGCTTTCAGATGGTTTCTCTTTAAGCATTACATAGTAGAGTTTACAAAATTTCAGTTGTGGGAAGGAAGTTAGATGAAGAAAGATCACAGGCCTAGAGTCAATTCAACAGTCGATGATTGCAGTTGGCATGAATAAAGACAAATTAAAAACTGCTTAGAGCCGCCTTGAAAGTCAACTTGTTAAGTGTCCAAGGCTAGATTTCCAAGTTGGTGATAGCTAAGTTGGTGATAGCATTTTTCTAAAGGTGTCATCAATGAGGGGTATTTTGTGCTTCGGCAAGAAGAGAAGATGAGACCCAGGTATGTGGGTCGCTTTGTGATTTTGGAAATAATTGGGATCATAGCATATCGTCTTACATTGCCACCGAGGTTGGCTCAAATGTATGACGTCTTTTATGTGTTGAGGTTGAGGATGTATAAGTCTGACCAAACCCATGTGCTAAGTCGTGATTAGTCAGACGTGGATGACAGAGTGTCGTACGTAGGAAGCTTTGTTCAAATTGTGAATCAAAAGATCATATTCTGTGTACCAAGATGGTCCCTTTGGTCAAAGTGGTTTGACAACATCATGGGACTGATGAAGCAACCAGGGAAAGTGAGACTTGATGAGACGACGATACCCCTACCTTTTTGTTTAAGGATTGGTAAATGTTTCGATTTCAAGGACAAAATTTTATAAAAGTAGAAGAGTTGTGACATCCTATAGTGCTTTTTTTTTTAGATGATCACTCATGAGATAACTGGCTTATCAGGTGAAGCTGTTAAGGGATTTTAATGCAATGGACTTGAGAATTTGACTATGAATCGACTGCTCGACCGAGCTAGTCTGCAAGGGCCATTATAGCACAATTAAAAATTGATTAGAGACTAGAGATAGGTCGATTTGACTAAGATATGTGATCAAGTGTGGGTGATTTCACCTGATTGCAAAATTCTCGTTGATTGGTACTAGACCGATTTTCTATCATTTTGGATACCCTATGCTCGTATTTGAAACCTCAAGATTTTCATGACCACCGAATCACCAATATGTCAAAGAGCTATGTTGTGGCTGAAAGAAAATCGATCACGGGTCAATTGCACAAAAAATTCCTAAAAGCGACCCGGTAGGTTAGGTCACGCTAAAATCGTGTCTAATTGAAATTAACCGCAAATTTGAATTCAATTTCAGAAATTGAAAGTTTTGTCATGTCGTGAATCATTTTAGGAACGTCGACTCATCTTTCGAGGAATTTTCGATGAGTTTGGGATTTTTACATAAAATAGATTCGGACGATTCGGAAAACGAACGTAAATTCAGATTGGCCAAATTGAAAGGATTTTTAACCTCTAGAGTGAGCTACTTGGTGAGAGGAAATCTTAGGAATCGTGTGGGCTTCTTTCTTAGCCAAATTGGGCATTAAATTGCACAATTGATGAAGGAATTGAAGCTTTAATTGTAAAATTCGGAGGTCGGTGTGAAGGCTGCAACTTGTGGACATCAACTTGGCTATTTGTGGATTTATTGATCAAGATTGTGTTAGGGGACAAGAGGAATTTGTGTGAGAATTACGGGACCAAGTATTGTTTAGCATAGGATAATTTATTTCAAATTTTCCTCCCTCTCCTTCGGCCCTCCAATTCGCACGTTCCCCCCCCTTTCTTTCTTCTTTTTCTCATGTTTTTGCACTTTTCTCCTCATGGCTGACAAACCCCTCTATGCTCTTATCCCTTTCTCTCTCTCCTCCCTCATTCTTCTTTGATTGCTTGCTTTTTCCTTTCCTCGATCTAGCTATGCTCTGCTTTCTTTATTTTCTATTTCTTTTTAAGTTGAGCCCTCACTTATGCCGCATGCTTCTCTTTCACTCTCATGTTGCATGTTCTCCCTCATGCCTATGGCTCCACCATCGGTTGTCTTCTTTAGTCAATCTCCTCAGCAAATCTCTGCGGTTGACTCTCCATCATGGCCCATCTTCACCTTCCGAAACCACTCCATCATTTGCCCGCGTAACAACTCGATTTTTAGCCCACCTGTCTAGCTTCATCTTCAAGTTGTAGGCCCAACAACCACCACCGGAACCGCCAAAGCCCAATAGTCATTCATTCTAGCCCGCTCAACCCGCGATCCAGCTTCGAAACAAGTAGAAACTAGCCATCGAGCTAAGGCTAGCAACCTCTCGAAGTCAGTCCTAGCAATTGTGTGCCTTGTGTGGCCCGATTTCGGACTCATCCTAGCCTCGCTTGGTGCTCTCACTTTGGACTTTTTGGCCCGTCTCCTTGTTGCCGTCGTCATGGTTCATTCGATTTGTTAATCAAGTGATTTTAACTCACTAATACCTACTTAGTAAGTTAATGATGTTTAAAGGTTGATTAGTTTAGATTAAGTATGGATTAGGTGGATAATCATAATAGATTGGTGAATTGAATTAACTGTTATTGCATGTTAGGTGGTTAGAGTAGTGTAATTAGAGTCTAGATAAGCTCTAGTATTTATCTAGTGTGGTTCGGAAATTTTCTGGACCCATTTTGGCTTTTAATTAGGCTTTTCCGACCTAAGTTGTATTTATTGGCATTTAATAATAAATTTTTGTAATTATTTAATTATTTAATTATTTAATTATTTTTCAAAAATTAGACCGGGATAGTTGGTGACTGGAATTTCTTGTCGATTACAATGGTATGGTTGGTTTATTTATCTAGCTATTAATTTGTGTAAATTGAGTGTGATTTATCATTTTGGGTATTTATCCCAAAATTTATTTAATTTCAGTAATTAATTAGAAAATCACTAGGCGTTAGTTTACAACATTAAAAATGGATTTGTGGATTGTTGAAATTAGTGAGATTTTCAAAGGTGAAAATATTGCATTTTGGCTATGGCTGACCGTGTACCCACACACGATTATTTTTATCGAATATGATAAAAATGGTGATTTTATTAGATGGTCAGGATAGTATACTATATCAGCCTATGGGCTTTGATATGTGAGCTTAGAGCGTGCAGTATACATTAGTAGCTTCTGATGAGCATTATTAGTATACTATATTAGCATATGGTTCTTGATATATCAGCTTAGTACAAGCAGTATACTATTTATCAGCTTAATGTGAGCTATATTATCTATTAACAACTTTGAGTGAGTAGTCTTAGTTATGATAGGACTTTGTAGATAGTATTGATTAATATGACCGAGAGATGGTCTCAATGACATGGAATCGACTGAGTTGATGGATCGATGATTCGATCTGATTGATTGAAATGTTTGGATGGTCATTTGAATTATATTGACTTGTAGGAAGGAACTGATGCCAAGGTAAGTCCCATAACTCATGCTTGTGCTTAAGTAGCCCTCATGGCATATTTTCTTTCTCATCGAATCTTAGGGGGTGAACTTGCCGAGATGTCGTCTTATCCCATTGTGGGATAACATTTTCAGGTTCTTAGATGGCGAATCCCCCAGAGCGTCATGGTCGTCCCACAAGGGTTATAGAGCAAGTTTATAGTTTTCTCGATCCCAGAAGTTTTTGGGTCTACGAGCTAGTTGTAACCACTGTCTGGGTTGAATAAGTTCCACATCAGGAGATAC
This sequence comes from Eucalyptus victrix, assembly GCA_016097545.1. Classification (NCBI taxonomy): domain Eukaryota; kingdom Viridiplantae; phylum Streptophyta; class Magnoliopsida; order Myrtales; family Myrtaceae; genus Eucalyptus; species Eucalyptus victrix. The sequence goes on from CM027843.1 coordinate 47,313,491, forward strand.
CTAATCGATTTAGAGCATGGTTCCATTATGCTCCCAATGGTGTTAGGCTAGGTCCCCTTAGGACTTTTAATATCCCCGTTGTGGTGATTGATGCTACTCTGGATGAGGATCCAGTTGACCCTCCTGATAATGTAGTGGAGAACCCACTATCTTGCCCAGATCTTGTGGACACTAAAGAATCGGCAAATGAGTCAGACTAGCTGGTCATAGGATAGCTTGTTTTGGAGAGTAGACTTTTTTGTAGACCTGGTAAATATCGGCTAGTAATGTATATAAATTAGTCTGATAAATTTGACATGTATAAAGGTATGGTTTGGTTTTCGTTAATTGGTGGTCTTGTTTTTCTATCCCATCTTGTTGTTGTTTGGGAATTTATTTCTTTGCTTCCGCATGTGCATAAAAAAGAATGAGTCGGTGATGCGTCTTGGGACATCGCTAGTTAATCGATCACATAGGGATGGGCACGTGTTCGGAGGATTGGGACATGACAAAAAGAAACTGATGTTTTGATTGCATGAAAAATACTCATGTGGCATAGGAAAAATCGTCCACGATCATAAGGAAAAATTGAGAATCATCATGATGGAGTGTATGATAAGGTCCCCAAACATCAACATGAATTAAGGAAAAAAGACCCTTTTCACGAGAATTGCTATTTGGAAAGGGAGCACGAGCTACTTTGCCAAAAGGCAAATGGAACACTAAAGATAAGGAAAAGAAGCAAAATGGCCCAATTTTTTTATGATTAAGAAAACTCTTATCATTGGTAGCAGTGTTACATAATGATTGATTATTCAATTCAATATAGGATATACTTGAATCGCTAGGAAAACTAATCCAAAAATCTAATCCTTGCAAGATAATTGTGACATCCTAGAATTTTAATTTTGTTTTCAATGAGATAAATTGGACCTTTCATGGATGCGCTTATAGTGCTATTCTCTGAGCTGATCACTCGTGAGATAACTAGACTATCTGTGGAAGTTATTAAGAGATTTTAATGCAATAGACTTGAGAATTTGACCAAGAATCAACTGCTCGATTGTGCTCATCTGCAAAGATCATTACGGCATAGTAAAAATCGATTAGAGATCAAAGATAGGTCGGTTCGACTGAGATGTGTGGTTAAACGTGGGTGATTCCATCAAATTGAAAAATTTTCGCCAATTGACACTAGATTGAGAGTCGCCAATGTGTCAAAGAGGTTCATTGTGGCTTGAAGAAAATCAACCACGGGTCATTTGCACTAAAAATTTCTAAAAGCTACCTAGTAGGCTAGGTCACGCTAAAATCGCATCAAATTGAAATTAACCACAAATTTGAGTCTGATTTTAGAAATTAAAAGTTTATCATGTCACGAGTCATTTTAGAAACGTCAACTCATCCTCTGAAAATTTTTTTGCAAATCGAGATTTTCAGCAAAATTTACGGCCGTTTTGATTGGAAAATTTAAGGGACCATTTTTTATTGCATTTTTGGGATGTGAGTTAGTTCTAGTGGTGTGGAAAAATGTCAATTTAATTGAGGACTCGATAGTGGAATTTTCGAGGGCCGAATTGACTTCAATTGGAGAGAGATTAGTTCAATTTGAGGGGGAAACACTTGGACATGGTGGGGCCAAGTCAAGGGGACAAATGGATAGAGAGGGAGACCAAGGTGGCCCCATCAAGCCGTGTTGTTCCTCCTCCCCCTCCATTTCCTTCGACCCCTCCATCTCTAGCAAAGGGAAGCTTAAAAAATTTGCAGAGAGAAGCCGAGCAACCTCCCTCCACCATTGAGCCACCTGCCGAAGTCACCTAGTGCCATCGCTGCCACCACGAGTCCCTGCGTGAACCGCACCGGTCCCGTGTGCCATCCCGCCCCCTCCCACGTCCAGCTCGTCCCTCAGGCCTATCTAGCCACTGTCACAAGTCGTTCCTATTGCCTGAGCCGCCATGAGTAGCCACGTGCTGTTGTGAGGCCCCACTTGGACTGCTACAACCTTCGCCGACCTTGTCTCAGCCCAAGAACAGAAACCAAAGCCCCTGGGTTTGCAACACACTGTTTTGCCCACTTTGGACCACTTCCAGACCTTGAAAGGTGCACCCGCTTTGGAGTTTGTGGCTTGTCTCTGTGTCCCCATCGCCGTGGTCCCGTTGGATCGCTAATCTAGTGAGTTTACTCACTAATTCCTACTTATGAAGTTAATTATACTTAATGGATTGATTAGTTTAGACTAAGTATGGTTTATGTGATTAGATAGAACGAATTAGCAATTTAGTTAATCGATTATGCATGTTAAGTGGTTAGAGTAGTGCAATTAGCAAGTAAATATGTTTTAGTATTTATTTAAATAGGTTCAAAAATTTTCCGAACCCATTTTGGTATTTAATTAGGCTTTTCCGGCCTTAGTGTGCATTTTTATTATTTATTGGTATTTATTAATTAATTTTGGCAATTATTTAATTAATTATTATTTTTCAAAAATTAGAATGGGATAACTAAAGGACCGAAACTTTATACTTATTGCAATAGTATGGTTGATTTATTTAATTGAGTGCTGGATTGTGCAAATTGTGTGTGATTTGAAATTTCGGAGTATTTATTATAAAATTTAATAATTTTGGTAATTAATTAGAAAATACGGAGCATTGGTTTATAATGCCAAAAATGTGTTTATGGACTATTGGAATTGGTGGGATTTTCAAAAGGGAAAATATTGTATCTTGGCTAAAGCCGACCATGTACCCACACACAATTATTTTTATCGGGTATGATAAAAATGATGGCACTCTCAAATGGTAAGAACAGTATACTTTATCAGCCTACGGGCTTCGATATGTCAGCTTAGTGTGAGCAATATACTTTATCAGCTTAGAGTAAGCGTCATGGGTATACTATATCAACCTAAGGGTTTTGATATGTTAGCTTAGTGGGATTAATATACCGGTATACTATATTAGCCTGAGGACTTTGATATGTTAGCTTAACGAGAGTAGTATACTTTAGCAACTTCTGATGAGCATTATTAGTATACTATATCAGCCTAAGGGCTTTGATATGTCAGCTTAGCGAGAGCAGTATACTTTATTAGTTTAGTGCGAGCTATACTATCTATCTTCACCTTAAAGTGAGCAGTCCTTGATATGATCAAACTTTATAGATAGTATTGAATGGATTGACCGAGTGATAGTCTTGATGATATGAAATCGATTGGATCAATTGATCGATGGTTCGATCTGATGTGATGATTTGTGTTGTTGATGTGATTCGATGATTATAGGAACCATACTCACTTGCAGGAAGGAACAGAGGCAAAGGTAAGTCCGCTGACTTGTGCTTGTGCCTTAGGCGGCCCTTGGGGTGTATTTTCTTCCTAATAGGGTTTTAGAGGGTGAACTTGTTGAGACATCGTCCCACCCCATTGTGGGATAACATTTTCAGGTCCTTAGATGGCAACTCCTCCCAAGTGTTTTGGATAGCCGAATAAGGTCATAGAGCAGGTATCTTACATCCCGCTTCATGGGAGCCCAAGAGGATGGGTCTATGAGCTCACAAGGTCCGTGCTTTAGGTTGATGAGGCTCTACCCCATAAGGTACCCTATCAATACAAATCATGGTATTGACGTGCGTGGAATGGACAAAGAGAGGGTCCCATATCAAAATCCGAGATACCTGTGTATGTGCTGGATATTGCTTTTGGAAAAGGCACGGCAGATCCTCTTGATGGTTCAGTGGTGGACCCGTACCTATTGGATCCAAGATTCCCAATGTATTCTGAGGAGGACTCGAATGCCCGAAGATCTTTAGCACTCTACCTTCCCCTTGTTTTGCAAACCTTGTATATATATCGGCTTGTATTATATATGACATGGTTTGTTAATGGATAGGATGCTCATGAGCTGTCAGATTGCACAATTGCATCTGGGTCGTCCATCCCTTTCTTGAAGATTCTAGTGTCTTCTCTAGGAAACCCTAATTGTAGCCCTTGCCTTCCCTCTTGTCCTCTGGTCGTGGCTTCTCTTTGTGAGGTGTTCCCACGAGCTACAAACACCACTCCTTTGCTAGCCTTGGGTAGATCAGAAGCGGCGAGGCGTTGGCTCTTCTCTTGAATGGAAAGCTAATAAATCTGACCAAGCGTCGGCATGGGTTCCATGGTCAAGATTTGTGATTGAAAAAAAAAGGTAAGATTCATTCAAAATAAGTAGAAATTTGGACACATTTTCCCTCTCCCTTATGATTCGGTATTGTTATAAAGTTGATTTCGACCCTTCTAATTTCTCCTCGACTATCTCTAATTCATTCCATAAGGCTGAGAGCTTGTTGTAGATTGTGGCTATGTTCATATTCCCCTAATTCAAATCCAAAAGCTGTTGGGTCAATGAAAATATTTTAACCCAATCAAATTTCCCATACATTTCTTATATATTCTCCTACATCTATCTCGAGCCTTCCATGGGGGTAGTCCAACCGTGACCTTGAGGGTGATGCAACTTCTGATCCAAGTTTAGACAAGTTAATTGCATTTCTCAATAGTTGTCCCATTCGCTCATCCGACAAAAGCGGTATTATTCCATCGATAAGTCTGTCTTTGTCATTGGTGATCAATGCTCATTGGTACTCAACCAACCAAGTGGAATAGTTGTCGAAATTGCACAATTGCTAGGTGATAAGCGGCTACTCTGGCTCATCATCCGTCAACATGCTTAACGGATTGTCGGGCTCCGATCGATTACTAGAAACAACAAGCTAGTACGGTAAGAACTCAGGTTGGGGAACTGGGCAAGGATTCAGATCCGAACCCGGAGTACCCAATTCGGGCATATGACACACATGTATGAAATTCGGCCCAATGGCTAGGCTTGTCCCGAACATGGCTAGTGGGCCTCCACTTGGCTAGACTGGTTCTCTATGGCCTTGACTCATTAGCCATGGGCTTGTTTGTGCATGCCTATAAAGCCATGGGCCGGGTGCCATCTTAACAAGCAACCACTAGATGGATTGCCTTGAAATAGGCTAGCTTGCAATCGGTTGCCTCAAAGTGGGCTGGCCCGTGATGGGCTCTCCCTACTTGGGCTGGGCATGGACTCTTGGTCTTGGTTCATGATCTCAGAAGGTTGGTCTAAGGTATGTTCTTGGATCAACATGCTTTCTTGCACAATTGACTCCTTAAGAGTTCTCTCTTTAGAAGTCGATGAATGCTCTTTAAGCATGGTGTCAGTAAGGAAGAAAATAGCTAGGTCAAAATTTGTTTTTTCTTGTTTTTGGGAATGTTTAGATATTGATTCCTACACCAGAGTGCTAACCTTATTTTGCAAGTTTAGTGTTCCCACAACAACAAAGGTTATAATACTATTCAGAGGGCAATAAGAAGAAAATGCGGAAGCTAGACCAAGAATGTTCGCTCTAATACCGTGTCACGAATTTAGATGGAAGCAAGAAGATGAGGGAAGTCTCATGGAAGGAAGAAAATGTATTATGTGCACTTCATTGATTGTATTCAATGTACAAGAGGATCTATATATAAAACAAAGAATGTTCAATAAAAACGGAAAGACTATATTCTTCTAATCTAGGTATACAAATCTAATCCTAGATTGATTCAACAATCAACTACAATCTTGAATATATCAACCACAATCTAGGCAAATCTCCAATATCTCAAAGTATATCTTCCAACAATCTGATTTTTCATTGTATCTTTCCTTTACATGTATACATTAGAAATGTATTACCATTTCCATCGTTCAAAAGTTTTGTACAACACCTACTTCACAATATGATTACCATTTCCTACTTTATCTCCGAGTATCCTTGATTGAATCAATTAAGGTCAAGGTCAATCATAACTTTCTCCAACACAACTCACCGCACTAGTCGACAACCTTTCAGCAAGGAATTTATAGGTACTCGACAAGTATAATTTCTTTACTAATTGGTGGCTTTTGAGAATTAGGGTTTATTTATGAGGCATTTGGGAAAATCCTCAACGTCGTTTAAGGGATTATATGTTGACTAGGCATGCCAACGAGCCACATTAAATAGAGAACTTAGTAAATAAAAGCGACCCAAATCAGAAATAGCACTTGAATGACCTCTTTTTTTTTTTTTTTTTTTTTTAGCAAAATGATCCTTAAGTGATTTGAAAAAATAAAGATAGTAAAGTGGGTGTTGTACGAAAATTTTGACCGAAATCATTGGGGTTGATGATGCTGCCAGTGCGACTGATTCAATTATGTGATGATTAGAGTAGTGGTGTGCATTCAAGGTTGAAGAAGGTATTCAAGCTCACAGCCCTTTTTTTCGTCTCTTCTCCTTCAATCATTATTTTATCGGATGTTTGGCCTTTGGGTTTTTTATATTAATTTTTGGCATGTTTCCCGATGTGGAACTCGCTTAACACCACGTGTTCTTGAAAATATTAAAAACATGCCATATCAGTATAAACCAGTACTTAATTTGTACAGCATCATTATAAGTACTTAATTGTACTAATTATGAAAATTTTAGAACTTAATTGTATTCATTAAAAGTTCTGATGCATTTGTCCTTATATTTTGAGTAGTATAGAAGAAACGCGGTTCGATTGAGTGGTCGAAAGAGGTGGGTTAGCCGAGAATGGTCCCAAATAGGTTTTGATACTTTGATATTCCAACGGTCTCCTCATTCTCCTAAGATCGAAAATTATGATTTATAGTAGTCATAGATCAATCCGCAGATGAGATTTCTCCATTTACTTGATCACTTTCCTAACAGGTGTGCACCAAAGAGGAAAGTGCCATCATTCAAGTTTGTCTTTTCTTTTTCTAAAAATCGTAAATAGTGCTTGGTGAAGAAGGGAACGAGGGAGACTGGCCGGCATGACATTGCTCATTTGTCCAACGCCAAGGCTGGACCGGCCAGGACCACTACGAACCAATTATAATAAAATGATCGAAAGAACCATGTACTTGAAACCATAATAACCCTCGATCTTAGAAAGTGACCAATATGCCATTTTATTTAGGCTTAGGAAAACCTTCTAAATGTATGATGAAAAATCGTTTTGGCAGGAAATAGATTCCTTTTTCTTACAAATATGCGTAAATGACCTCTGGGGCAAAAGGTTTTGGGTATCAACACTTAATGTTGAGTAGTTTGTACGCCTTATATGCAATTTGCACTTATGGCACCCAATCAACAGCATCAACCCTAAGAATCTTGGGGCACGTATGCTATTGCCACTTGCCATGTTACATCATAAGCTAGTGAACAAGACATGAAAATTGATAAATTTGCTTGATAAATTTGCTAAATGATGAAAATTTTTGTTCAGTATTTGAATAAGGGCACCCAATTTTATTTTTAGTACATAGGTTTGTAACTAACTTAGCAACAAATTATCTCTCTATAACTATTCTCCAATGAAAGATGGAAAAGGAATATTCTTGTGTGTTTATAGAAAGATAATTCGAGACGAGATGAGTAACTTGCATGAAGGCAAAAACTTGGGGAAAAGAAAAGAAATTAATTTCTAAAAATAAGGCGGAATGTGACATTGCATGAGCAAGAGACAATTAAAGTACCAAAAAAAGAAAAAAAAACTCTGAACCTATAATATCAGAATCCATAAAGTTGTTCAAGAAAAGTAAATACTAGGTTCAAGTAAGAACGATCCGTAGGGCCACCATTAGCATTATGTATCTTCTTCACATTAGGAGCTCCTCTTTAATCTTCGAAAGTAAATAGGAAAATGTTCTTGAATACTCAAAAGTTAAAAGCCATATTCGAGGGGGACTTTTATTACATAAAACGTGAAAGCATGTCAACCAACCATCTAGCACAACTAGTCGACTAACTTAATCTTTAGGGACAAGCTTATTCATAAAAGGGCGTATTTTGCACATTATCTCTAATGGTACTTCCTTTGGCATGATAGTTCCTCGGCCTTCCCTCATGTCAATCTCTTCTTCGCTCAATCTTTTCCAATCAAAACATTGAAGCAACAAGCCCAATGTCCACCCCATGACCCGCTGAGCAAGGGGTGCACCAGGGCATGCCCTTCGTCCTAGCCCGAAGGCAATATCAGCTTATACTGTTTTTCGCCGCCACTGCCCTCGAACCTTTCAGGCTTGAAGCTCAATGGGTCCTCCCACAACCTAGGATCTCTGTGGATAGCCCATGCATTCACCATTACAATAGTGTCGCGTGGAACGAAGTGCCCTCCTATGGTGCAATCAGCAGAAGACACATGCGGGACAAGAAGTGGAGTCGTTGTGTTTAGGCGAAGGGTCTCAAAGATGATGCATTGAAGGTAAGGTAGATTCGAAACATCTGATTCTTCCATCAGACGATCATGGCCGATAATGTAATCAATATCATCTTGAGCCTTCTTCAACTTTTCAGGGTTGTTTAGTAAATTTGCCATTATCCATTCTAATGTAACTGATGATGTATCAGTTCCCGCAACTAACAAAGCCTGCAAATATATAAGAAGTTATCGTGCAAATCAACGTTGGGAGTCAAGATAATAAGATTTCAAATGATAAATAAAACAAATTAAGTCAATTTATTTACCATAGGCCCCAGTAATGAAAATTTCCTTCCAAGGAAACAGTTTCTTTTCCTAATTTCTTTCCAACGATTAGACTACTTTGGATCAATGCCGTTCTAGAAGGGATTCTTTAATGTCGTAAATATATCTAAGTAAGATAATCACTCGGAATAATTGGTATATGGTCGTGTAAGTCTATGAACATATACCTAATTATGGAGAAAATCTAAAAGAAATGAGTGTTGACATTTTACATAAAGTTAATCTCAATTACAAATTGGACTCTCTTTAATGCAGGCTTCGAAGTCTTTACACCCAACTTGATGTATAGATTGGCATTTGCACCAATAGTCCTGTCCCAAATATGCAATCAAGTTCTAAACAGTTGAAAAAATGCAGTCTGGTCCAATTTGAAAAACTGCAGTAAAATCAAACCAAATCAACCCAACTCAATCAATCAATATTACCAATTTTTTGGCGTTTCATCCTTAATCACCCTCCTTTTTCTTTTGCTCCATTTGATAATTGACCCCTTAATAATTACAAACCCAAACGACCAAATAGCGAAGTTTTGTTTTTTAGGGTCAATTAATTCAGGCAAAGTCTGGTTGAGCAGATTTGTGGGTAAGCCCATGCCAAAAATCCACATCCATATCAGAAAAATCAGACAAATTAGGAACTTTTGTCTAAACTACGTGAAACATCATTATCTTCTACGAAGAACACAGAAAGGAATTGCTCCAAGTGGTAGAGTGAAAGTGAATTGCCCAGCACCACAAACATCAGCCCAGTCGAAAGGTCAGTCTCGAGGAAAATTTGACAATCCAAGTGCGTAAAGACAACAACAATGATTGCAATTGCTGGTTATACATTTATTTAGTAAAATAGTACTATCTAAGATATATTTGAGAGAGAGCGTGACGTATTTCTGTTCCTTGAAAAAATAAACCAATTTTTTAGCCATCATTGAGAGCATTATTATCATTTGTGGTGGACGTGCATTCTTAATCTTCGAAACAGAAGTAACATAAAGAGGTCAATTCTACGCTGCCGTGGCTTTGGGCTTGACAAAATCGCCCGACTTAATTCAACCGTCAACATTCACATGAATTTAATGCAACGACTGACAACATATATCAAGTGGACAAGAATGGACGTCTGTTGCCGTAAGTATTCTCACGGGAGCATAGGATTTGCCCAGAAGAGAATGAAAAAAACAGATGTACAGGTAGGAATAAGAAACAACACTTACAAAGACGAGCCCTTTGATCGTGAAGTCTGAGTAGTCCTCAGGCTGAGACTCTTGTAGATGCAAAAGATGACTGATCATGCTGTCCGCAAATTCTGGGTCGCCCTTCTTCCTCCGGTGCTCGTCGATCAACCCCTGGATGAACGCATCGATCTTCTCCTTCAGCTCCAACACCCTCTTCTTGACCCCATTATAATCGACCAGCTTTAGTACGGGCAGGAAATCGCCAGCATAACTTAACCCGCCAGTCCCAACGATCTGTTTAATCAGCTTCCTCGCGTCCCTTGCCTCGGTCTCGTCGATGGTCACGCCCTCGCCGTAGTACCGCTTCCCCGCAATCATCCTCATCATGATGTTGAACGTCAGTTCCGAGAAGAGAGTCCTGAGCTCGACCTGGTGGTGGGACTGGAGCCCACCATGGGCCAGCCGGAGCATCAGCCGGTGGATCTCGTCCCTCCGGACATGGGAGAGCAAGTTGAGACGGTGTGATGAGAGAACCTCGATGGTGGCAATCTTCCGGAGGTTGCGCCAATGGTTGCCGTAGGGCGCTGAGACGAGGGTGGTGTTGTTGTAGCCAAGGTGCTTGCCTTTGAACATCTTGGGGCGGTTGGCAAGCACGATGTCATTCTTGGTGAAGCATTCCTCGGCCAGTGGCAGTGAAGACACAACCACGAACCTGCGGACCCCGAACCGAAGGGTCATGATGGGACCATACTTAGCGGAGAGGCTGTGGAAGGTCCTGTGAAGGGGCAACTTCAAGTGGTGGAGGTGGCCAATGATGGGGAAAGAAGGAGGGGATGGAGGGAGGTTCTTGGGTTCTCTTGTTAGGAAGAAATAGAGAATAACTAGAGAGAGGACTGGGAGGAGGACCGCATAGAGGATTGTGTTTTCCATGGTTCTTATTTGCTTCGTGTTATAAACTTCCGCTGGAGGTTCTTGACATGTGGGTGTTTATATATAGAGACGTATATTTGTCAAAAGATAGAAGGAGATTCTGACTCAAATTTTGGGTATAATTTGGCTGCGTTATAATTTGGCTGCGTCTGTGTTCGTTTTGCATCGAACTTTTTGACCTTTCGCCGGATCAAACGTATCAAACTTGATGAGGATATCGTTACCTTAGAAAAGTAAAAGAAATTGAAAAGGAACTTAATGATCGTCTAGAATATGTCACATGCTCACGATCTTGTGGGGCACGAAACCCCCGCTTTTAACTTTTCGTTGTTAAGAACTAGCTAGAAAAGAAAATACCGGGTAGGCCTAATTTGTCATTTCAACGATATACTACTCAATTCAGTAGTCGATACGTATTCATATGAGTCCCACCTATACGACATTTTTTAAACTCTCACTTCTCCTTCAACTCGTTCCTGCCACTCTCTTTGCTTTCTCTCACCTTGCTTCGTCTTTTGTTTTTCTTCCTTCTTCTAAGAATTGAAAGTTGTTCATTCACTTCCTCTCCGTCTCTCTGCCGAAGGTGTCTCTCTCTTCGCTCCCAACCTTGCCAAGCCGAGTGATCGGTCGTTGCACTTCATGTTCTCAGGAAAGGCTTGGGTTTAGGTTTTCTGTGAAGTCGAGATGTTTGTGCTTTCGAGATTGATGAGTTTATGAAGGTTTCTGCAACTTGAAGCAGGTTTTTAGTTCTTCTGTTTCATTACTTCAATAACCTTGAGATTTATCTGCAGAGGATGTTGGAGTCAACGCCTAATATAATAATAAACCGCCAAAGAGAAGCGTGCTGCAGCGCCACATTTAAACCGCCGAAGAAGAAAATTCTTGAAGAAGCCACAAGCTTATCAAAAGGAAGGGGCACACATTATAATAATAAGAAGCCAAAAGCATGAAGAAAACAAAGAAAGAATTCTCCACTCTCCACGTGAGAATTCTAGAGGGAAGAAGAGAAACTTGAAGAAAGTCAACAATAGTGGCTGAAGAAGAAACTTGTACATGGGCAGCAAGAATACTTTAAGAAGAAGAAAATGAATTGTCTTGCATGTTGGAGTTCAGGCGGTGGAAGATGCTTATAAGTATAGGGTTACGTTAGTTTATTTAGAAAGAGAGATAGGGGGTAGATACCCAATTCTGACAGGAGGTGCCAATGGATCGAAAGGTCTGAACCTTCCTTCTCAAAGCTAGAGAGAGTTTTAAACTTAGCAAAATTTGTGTGTGTACTCCATTAAGCCTTTGAAGGCATATTGTGTAATACATTCTCTCTTTGTGTGTTTGTACTCTCTCCCTCCAAATCCTTTTGGTTACAACAAAGGAAACGGGAGACTAGGAGACTGGGAAAGAAATTTAATTTAGCATTAATTTCAACTAATTTTAATTCCTTATGAACTATAAAAGCTCAGGGGATTTCGCGTGTGAATTTTCCCTGTAATTTTGGTCATCTTGGTGTGCACATTTTTATTTGCAGAGCCTGTTAAAGGAGTCCAAGCATTTCTTGGTTGAAGGTGTGGCGCAGAAAGGACTAACTGAGGAGAGAAAGGGTAACTAGGGAGAGACGCAATGGAGCCTGGAGGAGAGAAGATAAAAAAAAGTGGGCCCACTGTGGAGACGTGACCATCTCGAATGAAATGGCTTTAGACATAGCAAATTAAACCTATCCAACAGTAAAACGCGCACGTGACTCCACATCCTATTTACTGGAGATTATAAAATAGCTAAAATAAAGCAGCGGAGTAATTGACGTAAAATTAATTGCATGGATGTTATAACTTTCACGTAAAATACAAAAAGAAACTAATGAGTACTATACAGCATCATATTTTTTAATTAGTCTTCAATGATATTGGCCCTTTTACATTGTTATCCGAAGATAGGAAGCGGATTTGATGCAGCCATACAACCAATGACAGATCTTGTTTTCCTGTCTCCTTTGTGTTTGTTTTTGTTTACTCCCTTTCACTCACAAAACCATTTTTTCCCACGCATTTTATTTAAGAACTCTTTGTTTAAGATTTGAGATAATATCGGGCAAATGCATCAATACCGCACTTGGTGGAGTGCTCCCTAACATTGTTTTTGAGTCCAGCCGTAAGGAAATGACTTTCAATGTCTTTATGAGGTATTGGAAAATTTTCAAATAAGAATCTAGGGTGAGATTATTTCTTTGAAAAAAAAAAGGACTCCTGTCCTACCTGAGATTTTGGGGAAGACAAAATAGGAGGATTCTTCTTATTCGTAAGTATCATGGCACGAATTGAAAATCATTTACTCTAGGATCTGATAAATCTTTTTAAGAATTGATTAATTGGACAATAATAAAAATAGAGTCTTATTTTTTACTCAGGCTTATTTTTTTAATCTTATCTCAGATAATGGTTCGAAATGTCAACTTTGTTTCAAATAATGGTTTGAATTTACCAGCTGGCGAGCAAGTGCTTACTCTGATAGCAGTGCAAGGTATTTCATCCAAAAAAATTTATGTTATGTTTTTTTTATCTTTTTCTTCATCTGTTCATCTCCTTCTTCGTCCAAGCCATGGCTGCCCTCTTCGCCTTCAATCCCTAGCATTCAACCTCTAACGGCAATACGCTTAAATGGCAAACTTTGCAAAGGAATAGCAATTTTACCTGACAATCCTTTAATGTGACAACTCCATGCATCTCGTCCTTAGAGGACCGTAGTGCATTTTCTTTCCTATTGAGACTGCCTCAACATGTTTATTCTCCACTGTTAGGGAAATATCTTATGATGTTTTAAAGATGACAAAATAAATCAAAGATTACTAACATGTTTGATTGTTAAGTAATAGACCATGCAAATGATAGAACATGTAAATGATATTGTCAAAGTCTGAAGACGGCCAGAAGATTGAACGCAACATATGTCCAAAGTATATTATGAAGATTTCCAGACTTCTGTATCAAAGTATATTCTACATCAGAAGTCTGCTCACTCTGACAAATTCAAGACTGAACGAGAATGAAAAACCAGAAGACAGACTCTATACTGAAGGTGAACTTATTCAGATGGTGTTCATACCATAAAGCTAAATATGTTCAGAAGCAGAATATGTTTAGATCCAGATTGTAAAGTCTATTGTACTTAGACTCAGATTGTAAAATTTATTGCACTCAGACTTTACATCCAGATTCGACAGAACGTAACATAAGCCCCAATCATATAACGGCTAGTGATCTAGTTTGGATTCCACATCAAAATTGATTTGATTGATTCAATCTAATTGATTGACGATTGGATCTTGAAGACAATAACATTCTATACGAAGAAAGCTCTACTTATGAAAACCAAGATTCTGTTTGTATGTGTGGCACCCCTCGACGGCCCCCGATCCGCTAGAGTCACCACAGTTCGCTTTTCCTTTTTCTTTCCCAAATAACAAGTCACTCTGATACCATTTTTAGTTGCAGCGGGTCCATACAACCATGGGGGCTTACATCTTTTATTAAAGGTCCCTTTACATAACGGAAGCATATCCAACAATTCCCTTCCCTACATTCAGAAATTGATGCACACCTACTAAACATCTTATATAAGTTAAAGCCGGACACGTTTATTTACATAAAGCATATGGACATCTTTAGTCAGTATATCGAAATGCCAATGTTTCTATACTCGGCTATACTTTAAAAGATGACCGACATCTCCTCCCACAATCGTATGCTTAAGGTCCATCAACCAGTGTCGGCGTCCAAAGGTTCCCTCCTTTGCTATCCTTCTCCCCGCAGTCATATCCAACCGCTCAAACCATCTACTAATCTGAAATGTTGGTCCCAAAAAGAGGTGAGTATAACCACTCAGCAGGTAAAGGAATCCAATAACCAATCAATGCATCATACAAATAATACATGCATTGCAGGCGTAACTTACCTTGTAGCCAAGCGTAATACTATCATGCATCATCATGCCTTATCATCATGCATATCATATCATCATATGTCATCATCATAATCATCATCATGGCATCATTATATCATACATGTCATCCTTATCATGACATCATGACATCACATATCATCATCATCATCATCATGCATATCATCATGCATATCATACCATGGGTGATCATCATATCACATCACATATCATCATCATCATCATGCATATCATCATGCATATCATACCATGGGTGATCATCATATCACATCACATATCATCACCATCATCATGCATATCATCATGCATATCATACCATGGGTGATCATCATATTACATCACATATCATCACCATCATCATGCATATCATCATGCATATCATATCATGAGTGATCATCATAACATATCACATCATCATCACCATCATCATGCATATCATACCATGGGTGATCATTATATCATATCACATATCATCACCATCATCATGCATATCATCATGCATATCATATCATGAGTGATCATCATAACATATCACATCATCATCACCATCATCATGCATATCATACCATGGGTGATCATTATATCATATCACATATCATCACCATCATCATGCATATCATCATGCATATCATACCATATCATGCCATGAGTTAATTTTCATCTTTATTTTTAAATTTGATCACCACATCACCCTTCCTCGATTCATCAATTTTATCTCATATTTTACACTCGCATCGCATGCGAGAAAAACCTCCGGGCATGTATCCAAGATACAACCGAGCATCCGGCCCCCCCACATTCCGGGCATCTCGCATCCCAACTAGCATCACGAGGAACCTCCGGGCATGTATCCAAGATACAACTGGACATCTGGCCTTTACCCTTCTACCCGGGCATCTCGCACCCAAATCCTAGCATCGCGAGGCATTCCCTTCGGGCAAAGACCTCCGACAGGGCTTCCGAAATTATGTACCGACATACCACCAGGCCTCCCCTGGAATTACGTACCGTATACCACCGGACATCCCGACACTCCTGAGGAAATCTGGCAATGTATTTCTATACATTCCGCCCTCATCCTCCACCACAACCTCTTACTCACATATCATTTTCCACATTCACCATCCTTTTAATCTCATTATTACATGGCATATGATTCACACATGCATCACAATTTATGATCATACATACACCAATGTCATATAACAATGCATAATAAATTCAATGGAATTCATGGCCAATAAAATAATCCCTTTTTATTTATTATTATTTTATTTATTTATTTTCATAAATAAATATTAAATTTAACATCTATGATTTTCCCAAAATCATAATATTCAAACAATCATTAAACAAACCAATAGGATGACAATTTCATACGAAATTCATGGCCAAATTGAATTTCACATAATTTCACAATTTCCATAAAATAGCACATTATATTCGGATAATGACCAGAATGCACAGTTTCCAAATAAATTCGATTAAAATACTCATATGGCCTCCAAAAATTACGAAATTTTACAGGGTGATATCCAAGACATTTTCGTACAACTTTCATGCAGAACTCCAAGCCAGATTCTTTTTGGATTATTTTACACGACCTCACGAAGCTTCTGGAACTACTACCGCATCGTCCAGAATACACATCTCCGAAATATTAAGATTTCACCCATCTATTCTCTTTAGTTTCCTCTGAAATTTAAGTATGTTATGTACCAAGGTGTCCTTTACAAGTTTCATGAAGAGATCTAGGTCAAATAACCAAATTATGGTCACCATTTAAGTCCATGAAGTCTCGGGTGTCTCGGAACACATCACCAGAACCATCGTCTCCAAGATCTAGCCGATTTACTAGGCTATACTTGTTCTTTTCTCTTCAAATTCGAGTATGTTGAAGTTTAAGGTGTTACCTACAACTTACATGAAGACATCAAAGTCATATTTTCATCACAAACCAACATGCAACCAAGAATCCAACAAGAGGTCAGTGGAAACTTCACAGATCTGGGGTCTTCGTAAAATAGAACTTTAACCTCTCATATCTCCATAATTTTCCACGAAATTTTAGTATGTTATATTACAAGATGTTAGCTACAACTTCCATGAAGACACCGAAGCCAAAATCGGACTCTAAACGCACATGCAAGCTCAAACAAGTTACTGACTCACACAACCCGAGCAAGAACAGTCACACGGCTTGAAAACAACCAACCCTTACCTCGGTTTTTCTCACAAATAACACCTAAAATTGAACATGCAAACCGTATACACACATGCAAGAGAAGTTAGAGGACTCCACTTGCCTCTAGACCACACGAACGGCGGCACACCGGCGACGGACGAACGGCGTGCGGGTGGCGACGGGCGAGCTCCTCCTCTCTCGGCCTCCCTCTCTCTCAGATCTCACTCTCTCTCACTTGGCTTGGCCGAATACCACTCTCTCTCTCCCTTTCTCTCTCTTTTTTTGGTTGCTTTTATATTGCATGCATTCTAGGTTTGCATGAGGGACAAGTGTAATTGTGGAGGAAGACAAGTGTCCACCATGCTTCACCTCCTCCATGCCACTTGTCCTATTGCATGCATCATGGGCCGGCCACCTCTTCCTTTGGGCCTTAATGGGCCGGTCGAACTCCCTCTTGGGCCGACTAGCTTGGCCCATCAAGCTTAGGCCAAATGGGCTTAAGGCCCATTCGAAAATTAACCCCTTTTCCTTTTTTTTTTTTTTTTTAATTCCTTTCTGTAATTATTTTTAAATTTCAATTTTCATCTTGGCCAAAGTCTTAGGGCATCTTGGTTATTGAAATTTAATGGCCAAGCATAATTTATTAATCCATCAAATTTAAATTCTCACAATCATAGGCACAAGTTATCTAAATAAAAGACTAATGGCTAAAACATAAGCCATGGAAATTCTATCACCTAATTAAAGACTTTAACACACCTTATGGCTTGGCTCTGAATTTTGGGATGCCACAATTCTCCCCTCCTTAAAGAATTTCGTCCTCGAAATTCAAGCACTACTCGCGCCTTCTTGAAATAAGTAAGGGTACTTTTCCTTCATTTGATCCTCACTTTCCCACGTGGCTTTCTTCACATCATGATATCGCCATAATATCTTAACCAATGGAATTCTCTTGGTCCTGAGAATTTGTTCCTTTCAATCCAATATTTGCACAGGCTCCTTAATGTACCTCACTTTCTCATCCACTTTGATGGCTTCATGATTGAGTATGTGTCCTAGATCGGGCTGATACTTCCTCTAAAGTTAAGGATGCAAGCTCTTAACATATCTTAATTTATCTCAACATCATAAACAGTTTTAAAACAATAACCCCATCTGAAATTTCTTTTGAATGCTTGAGAATCTTCCTTCATGAAATCGAACAATACAAACTGAGGTTTTCAAAAGCATTCAACGACAATAGCAAGCTTTGAAGTCATATATCATTTCCATGTCAAAACGTTTTCAAATCACCAATGTGGAAAATCCTTTGAGTTCTCGAAAATTCCACTTTACAATGTGAAATAGGGATTCCAAAGACATAGCAGTATAACAATAATAGTATTTGAAAATAGGTAAATCTCATATTGTTGAAACCAATTCATAAAATCCAAAAGCATGATACCAATTCCATAAAATCCATGATCACGTTTAAATTTCAAATGTTTTTCGGAATTCACATGTAAAGCCTCGAGTTGCACTTACATCACGGCACGAAATAAAATACTTTATCAAAACCCTTAGTAAATTTAAATCGGCACGTTGGCAAATTCCAATCTTAATCCCAACTCCAATGGGTTGGAATGTTTTCTATAAAAAGTTCAGAATTCTTTGTACGGTGTCACAGTACTCATAAATTTTGATGAAATTCAAGAGATTTTCTAAAACAGCTCACAATCAAAATCTTTTAATAATTCCATCCACCTCCTCTGTCTCATATTCGATTCCTTTTGTGAAAACATCTATTTCAAGCTCTATCCTAAGTGCAACTATCAATGAGATTCAAATTTAAAGAATTCCACCTTCTCGACTCAATCGAATGCAGCATTTAGCCAAATTATTCCTATACCTTTGTCACCACCAATTCAAGCCTAGAACCATCAAAATCAGCACCACCAATAACTCATTTGGTTTTGTCCAACAAAGACATTCACTACGCATTCACCGCAACATAGATTCAAGCCTAAAATATAGCATCATTCCTTCGATTCAAATATCTATAGTCCACCAAGACTCACTCAATTCAAAGATCGACAATCCACCAAAATAAAACTTGTCTAGTTTCCACCGAATATATCTTATATCTCATCCTAAATGATCATCACTTAGACTAATCTTTCATCAAATCCACAACTTGAACTTCCACCATTTCACCTTGGAAAGTCTATAACCACAAATGATCATGTTCACTAATTCCACCAAACCTTTTTCAAACTGAGATCATCACCTAAAATTAAAAGTTGATCATCGTCAATTAAACCTATTATTTCAATATATAAACCACAAATAATTTCATGTCTCATATGACCACTCAAACTCATGACTTCCAAGATCAATCTATACATACTAAATACCTCCATGTAATGCATCAAGACTTCCAATGAAATCCTCAAATAGGAAGTCACTACTTAGCTCAAATGATCATAACTTAATCCTCAAACTCATAACTCACTCTCTATAATCCACTTCTTAAGCCTTGCTTGCAGCACTACGCTTAGATGCTACGCATGTCCTTTAGGTACTTTAGAATATACTAGGATATCATCAAATGAAAACAATCACAATTTAATCCAAATAAGGCTTAAGTATCCTATCCATTAAGTCCATGAATGCAGTTAAGGCATTCGTCAATCCAAATAGCATAACTAGGAACTCATAATATCCATAGTGAGTCCTAGATGCGGTCTTAGGAATGTCTTCTTTCTTAATCCTTAGCTGGTATCCTGATCTCAAGTCAATTAAAAACCAAACTTCCTTGCAGTTGGTCGAATACGTCATCAATTCTAAATAAGGGATACTTATTCTTAATTGTCACTTGATTCAATTGCCTATAATTAATGCACAAATGGATCGACTTGTCCTTCTTTCTCACGAACAAGAGTTCTACAAGCTTAACCATGCTTCCGCTGTGCCACTCTGATAAAATTATCCCAGAAACACTACCCTCCTAATTCAGTTCATAGTTTGGTTCATTCCTGCCCCCTTTTGCCATTCTAGAAGCTTGCCAGGAGCCGCTCCTTGTTCAAGTCCTCTGACCTCGGCATCCACTCCCCGCCCTCATCAAACCGGGACGTTACAGGTACATAAGTTTTCGCCTGGTTCGAACCCAAACTACACATCTACTGAAGGGTCTCGTTTCAATAGGGATTAACTTATAGAGTTATTATCCGCTTTGGCTTATCCCATTCTTAGCCTCACGGTTTTATCTTTAGCACACGGGCAAGTACTATCTCAGGAGATCATTCATCCTAGTCCATTGCTTACGGAGCTAGTCCATTCCTATGATGACATCAAAGTCATACATAACTATCATTATCAAGTCCATTTCCAGATGTCATTCCTCTAGGGTTATCTCACTCATCTCACATGCCAACGTAGATAACAGCATATCTTTCAGCGATGTAGAAATACGAAGAGGCATATCTAGAGATTTGTTCCTACTCCTCACAATCATCTATATTTTTTTTCGGACATAAATGAATGCGTGCCACTTATATCAAATAACATATGCCTTCTTATCCCTCTATCGAAATCATACCTGAGATAACACTTTTGGAAGCTCCTGCTTCCTCTTGAGTGACCGCATACACCCTTCCTTGTGGTGGCAGCCTCTGTGAATTCCTTGGTGGATTTGGTTCAATAGTACTTTGTCGTTCCTGTCGCACCGAGCTAACATTCGGTTGCAACCTCTTTTGTGGACAGTCTTTCTTAAAGTGTCCTATTTGGCCCATGTTGTCTACCACATCTCTGGCAAAAATTACCCTGGTAGGCATGCCAACGTAGATAACAACATATCTTTCAGCGATGTAGAAATACGAAGAGGCATATCTAGAGATTTGTTCCTACTCCTCACAATCATCTATATTTTTTTTCGGACATAAATGAATGCGTGCCACTTATATCAAATAACATATGCCTTCTTATCCCTCTATCGAAATCATACCTGAGATAACACTTTTGGAAGCTCCTGCTTCCTCTTGAGTGACTGCATACACCCTTCCTTGTGGTGGCAGCCTCTGTGAATTCCTTGGTGGATTTGGTTCAATAGTACTTTGTCGTACCTGTCGCACCGAGCTAACATTCGGCTGCAACCTCTTTTGTGGACAGTCTTTCTTAAAGTGTCCTATTTGGCCCATGTTGTCTACCACATCTCTGGCAAAAATTACCCTGGTAGGGTGCTCTCCCTAAAATGGGGCCATTCCAAGCTCTTCTAAAATTTCCAAAGTTACTCCTTTTCTTAGATTCCCACGTCTGACCTTGACCAGGATAAGGTCTCTTACCTCTTCGAATATCATTAAAGGTCATCTGCCTCTTAGGTTCTAGTTGCTGTCTTACTAACTCTTGCTCCACCAACTGTGCCCTCTCATAAATCTCATTATAATCCCTTATATTCAAAGGCACTAGTTGTTTCCTAATATCAGTCCTTAATCCTTTCAAAAATCTTTTAGCCTTTTCTTCTCAATCCTCAACCAACCTAGGAGCATACCTAGACAATTCAGAAAATTTTGCCTCATACTGGTCTACCGTCAGCTCCCTTTGTTCTAACTGAACAAATTCAGTGATCTTTCTATCCTTGGCATAATCAGAGAAATGCTTCCTATTGAAAGCCCTAACAAACTCATCCCAGTTCACATTAGTACCTGGTGGAAAGATTGTATCCTTCGAGGCTCTCCACCAAAACTTTGCATTTCCCTCCAGCTGGTACTCTGCCAAAACTATTCTCTCGACATCACTGTAGTCCAACAACTGGAAAATTCATTCCATTCCATCGATCCATTGTTCCGCCTCCTCGGGACTTCTCATCCCACTAAACTTAAGTGGTTTCAACTTTAGGAATTGTTCCACCAATCCCTGAGGGCGACGTTCCACTCCGAGTTGTTGCTGCGCTTGTCTATCCATCACATTTCCAATATTGGCCAATGCTTGCAGGATATCTTCCATTCGGGGTTCAGCCCTTGCAGCAGAGGCTTCAGCCCTCGATGGATGAGCACTTCCAGCTCGCACCATGACTTTCCTGCGATTTCCAAGCATTGCCTCAGGAATAATCTGAGACTCACTGTCTCTATCCAAAGCGACTACTACTACATAAGTAACATATACACGTTACTAGTACTTAAAGTCAACTCAAATTACTGGTACTTAAAGTCAACTCAAAGCCAACTACTAGGGATCTATGAGTGAATACTCATCACCCGTTGTTCAAAGTTAGTCAACCATTCAAGTTAGTATCCTATGGTGTGCATCATTCTATCCTCATTTCCATCTGAGGCACCTTATCACTCCAAATAAACCATAGCTCTGATACCAACAAAGGCTGTGGCACCCCTCGACGGCCCCCGATCCGCTAGAGTCACTACAGTTCGCTTTTCCTTTTTCTTTCCCAAATAACAAGTCACTCTGATACCATTTTTAGTTGCAGCGGGTCCATACAACCATGGGGGCGTACATCTTTTATTAAAGGTCCCTTGCGCAATTTACATCGGAAGCATATCCAACAATTCCCTTCACTACATTCAGAAATCGATGCACACCTACTAAACATCTTATATAAGTTAAAGCCGGACACGTTTATTTACATAAAGCATATGGACATCTTTAGTCAGTATATCGAAATGCCAATGTTTCTATACTTGGCTATACTTTAAAAGATAACCGACATCTCCTCCCACAATTGTATGCTTAAGGTCCATCAACCAGTGTCGGCGTCCAAAGGTTCCCTCCTTTGCTATCCTTCTCCCCGCGGTCATATCCAACCGCTCAAACCATCTACTAATCTGAAATGTTGGTCCCAAAAAGAGGTGAGTACAACCACTCAGCAGGTAAAGGAATCCAATAACCACTCAATGCATTATACAAATCATACATGCATTGCAGGCATAACTTACCTTGTAGCCATGCGTAATACTATCATGCATCATCATCCCTTATCATCATGCCTATCATATCATCATATGTAATCATCATAATCATCATCATGGCATCATTATATCATACATGTCATCTTTATTATGACATCATCACATCACATATTATCATCATCATCATGTATATCACCATGCATATCATACCATGGGTGATCATCACATCACATCACATATCATCATCATCATCATCATCCATATCATCATGCATATCATACCATGGGTGATCATCATATCACATCACATATCATCACCATCATCATGCATATCATCATGCATATCATACCATGGGTGATCATCATATCACATCACATATCATCATCATCATCATCATGCATATCATCATGCATATCATACCATGGGTGATCATCATATCACATCACATATCATCACCATCATCATGCATATCATCATGCATATCATATCATGAGTGATCATCATAACATATCACATCATCATCACCATCATCATGCATATCATACCATGGGTGATCATCATATCATATCACATATCATCACCATCATCATGCATATCATCATGCATATCATACCATATCATGCCATGAGTTAGTTTTCATCTTTATCTTTAAATTTGATCACCACATCACCCTTCCTCGATTCATCAATTTTATCTCATATTTTACACTCGCATCGCATGCGAGAAAAACCTCCGGGCATGTATCCAAGATACAACCGGGCATCCAGCCCCCCCACATTCCGGGCATCTCGCATCCCAACTAGCATCACGAGGAACCTCCGGGCATATATCCAAGATACAACTGGACATCCGGCCTTTACCCTTCTACCCGGGCATCTCGCACCCAAATCCTAGCATCGCGAAGCATTCCCTTCGGGCAAAGACCTCCGACAGGGCTTCCGGAATTATGTACCGACATACCACCAGGCCTCCCTTGGAATTACGTACCGTATACCACCGGGCATCACGACACTCCTGAGGAAATCCGGCAATGTATCTCTATACATTCCAGCCTCATCCTCCACCACAACCTCTTACTCACATATCATTTTCCACATTCACCATCCTTTTCATCTCATTATTACATGGCATATGATTCACACATGCATCACAATTTATGATCATACATACACCAATGTCATATAACAATGCATAATAAATTCAATGGAATTCATGGCCAATAAAATAACCCCTTTTTATTTTATTATTATTTTATTTATTTATTTTCATAAATAAATATTAAATTTAATATCTATGATTTTCCCAAAATCATAATATTCAAACAATCATTAAACAAACCAATAGGATGACAATTTCATACAAAATTCATGGCCAAATTGATTTTCACATAATTTCACAAAATAGCACATGATATTCGGATAATGACCAGAATGCACAGTTTCCAAATAAATTCGATTAAAATACTCATATGGCCTCCAAAAATTACGAAATTTTACAGGGTGATAGCCAAGACATTTTCGTACAACTTTCATGAAGAACTCCAAGCCAGATTCTTTTTGGATTATTTTACACGACCTCACGAAGCTTCTGGAACCACTACCGCATCGTCCAGAATACACATCTCCGAAATATTAAGATTTCACCCATCTATTCTCTTTAGTTTCCTCTGAAATTTGAGTATGTTATGTACCAAGGTGTCCTTTACAAGTTTCATGAAGAGATCTAGGTCAAATAACCAAAGTATGGTCACCATTTAAGTCCATGAAGTCTCGGGTGTCTCGGAACACATCACCAAAACCATCGTCTCCAAGATCTAGCCGATTTACTAGGCTATACCTGTTCTTTTCTCTTCAAATTCGAGTATGTTGAATTTTAAGGTGTTACCTACAACTTACATGAAGACATCGAAGTCAGATTTTCATCACAAACCAACATGCAACCAAGAATCCAACAAGAGGTCAGTGGAAACTTCATAGATCTGGGGTCTCCGTAAAATAGAACTTTAGCCTCTCATATCTCCATAATTTTCCACGAAATTTTAGTATGTTATATTGCAAGATGTTAGCTACAACTTCCATGAAGACATTGAAGCCAAAATCGGACTCCAAATACACATGCAAGCTCAAACAATTTACTGACTCACACAACCCGAGCAAGAACAGTCACACGGCTTGAAATCAACCAACCCTTACCTCGGTTTTTCTCACAAATAACACCTAAAATCGAACATGCAAACTGTATACACACATGCAAGAGAAGTTAGAGGACTCCACTTGCCTCTAGACCACACGAACGGCAGCACACCGGCGACGGACGAACGGCGTGCGGGCGGCAACGGGCGAGCTCCTCCTCTCTCGGCCTCCCTCTCTCTCGCATCTCACTCTCTCTCACTTGGCTTGGCCGAATGCCACTCTCTCTCTCCCTTTCTCTCTCTTTTTTTGGTTGCTTTTATATTGCATGCATTCTAGGTTTGCATGAGGGACAAGTGTAATTGTGGAGGAAGACAAGTGTCCACCATGCTTCACCTCCTCCATGCCACTTGTCCTATTGCATGCATCATGGGCCGGCCACCTCTTCCTTTGGGCCTTAATGGGCCGGTCGAACTCCCTCTTGGGCCGACTAGCTTGGCCCATCAAGCTTAGGCCAAATGGGCTTAAGGCCCATTCGAAAATTAACCCCTTTTTCCCTTTTTTTTTTTGAATTCCTTTCTGTAATTATTTTTAAATTTCAATTTTCATCTTGGCCAAAGTCTTAGGGCATCTTGGTTATTGAAATTTAATGGCCAAGCATAATTTATTAATCCATCAAATTTAAATTCTCACAATCATAGGCACAAGTTATCTAAATAAAAGACTAATGGCTAAAACATAAGCCATGGAAATTCTATCACCTAATTAAAGACTTTAACACACCTTATGGCTTGGCTCTGAATTTTGGGATGCCACAGTATGGGCGATCGGAATCAATTTGGGATTCTACCTTTGTCACTCAACGGCTACCAAATATTCTAGATACAGAGCTGTCCAATTGGTAGATTGGAAGAAGATCCTCAAGATACTGTCCAACGGCTAGTTTGGAAGTGGATGAGTAATTAAGATGAAGGACCGATGAGCAAGTAAGAGACGAAGCGCAGAATTTATAATTTTAAAGTCTGAACAACCTTCGATCATACACTTGTCTCTTGTGAGCTTAAACGTTTGTGATCGTGAGAGAAATATCGAAAGAGTGACTTGGTGAGATAGTGTGATCTACTAAGTGTTTGCACTCAAAGTTGTAATATCTTGTTGATTGTATAGTGGAATCCAGCCAAGAAGGCTGTTAGAATGGAAGAGTAGACGTAGGCTTGAATTAAGCCGAACCACTATAAACCTTGTGTTCTTATTCTCTTCCCTAGCTCCTTTGTTTTGTTTGAAGTTGATTTTATTCCGCATATACTTGCCAAGATTTAGTTTAAACACCTATTCACCCCCTCTAGGTGTTCATACTAGCACTTTCATCCACCACTTTCTCGCTATCTCCTTCATCTTCTCTTTTATTCTTCTTGATTTGCTAATCACTCCCCTTTCAAATTCAATTCCGATTTCTTCAAAGTCTCCCAATTTTTGTTTTTTATTGTGCTGTTTTGTTTTGTTGTGTGGGTTTAACCTGTATTTCGATGTGCTCGTGATGATTGCTGGAATTGTCCTGTTCTAGTGAGGTTTCCATTTTATGAATCTTTGATTTTGTAGGTTGGGTTGTGGCGTGGAAGCTAGTTCTGGTTCAGGATTTCTTTGGCCTCCGGCACACCACTCACGGTTTCTGACAATGTCAACTATTTCACCGACCACTGCTTCTTCCCCTTCACCAAAAATGGCGTGAAGCTTGTCAATTTCATGTAACAACTTAGACTAAACCAAAAGGGAATCAAACGGGGGACCTATTGGTAGCTCGCCTGCTCGTCTGCTACTTGGTCGTTGGTGCGGCAATGGAGCAGCGGTGTAGGGAGGGAGGGAGGAAGAACAAACGGAGTTCCGAGATAGAGATGGGAGACGAATGAGATTTTGCCTTTGTGAGCAACTGTGGAGAAAGCTTTAGAACACTGAGATTTTGCCTCACTTTATACCGGGTGATATGTTCTCTTAGAAGTGTTTTTATGGCTTGGATTAAGAAGGTAGTACAGTGAAGAGAAGAAAGAAAAAGAAAGAAAATTGGCCAGCCAGCTAGCGGGCTCATATCCTTATTTAGGTCTAAGTGATCTCTGCGGGCTCTCTTTTAATAAAACGACCTTATTTTAAGCCTTATATGAGTCTAAGTGGTTGATTCAAGCCCTTGTTTGAGATAATGACTACTTTGGACCTTTTTTTCAAAAAGAGAAGATGGCATCATTTCATGCCTTTATTTAATTTTTTCGAAGGTATTATTATTATGCCCCTATCTTGGGATAAAATCTCCTTGAGCGCTAACGTGCAATATGAGCGAAGGGAAAATAAATATGCAAGTGGGACGTGCCTTGCAAAAGCACTGCCTCCATAAACTATTTTCCTAAGATGTGATTTTAAACATGGAAAGAAAATACAGCTAAAATCTTTTAAATCTTGCAACATGTTCTCCTAAAATGCTAAATTAAAGGACATTAAATCTACCGTGAACGGTATAATTATAAGAGGTTTTTTTTTTTTTGGAAAGGTATAATTATGGAAGGTTGGTCTGAATGTAATCCTAAAAAGATCTTTTTAATCTTTTATTATATCAAATGCATCCCAATATCCCTAAAATGTGAGACATTATAACTTTTTCCCCTCCTTATGGAGTGAAAATGTGGAATTAAACATAAAAAAGTAACAAAATAATAACTCTAAAATATGCATGGTAGCTTTTATTCATGGAATACCCCTATGCAATCACAAAACAATTTTATTATACAAGATGCAATTCGTATTCTATTATGCAATATAAACATGCATAAATATGAATATCTCTATCAATGCAAATTTGAAAATGCATGAACTTGCGACATCCAGATATAGATATAAATTAAAAATATTTATACAGATGTAAATCCCTAAATATATGAAGATGAGGATATTCCCACTCATGCAATTGCTAAATATGCAAAATTGAATTCTTATTTCTTTTTTGGGAAGAAAAAACAAGATGCAAGGTAGGGGTGATCAGTTCCAGTCCAATCCAATCCAATGGAATTGGCCACTTATTTAACATGAGATCAAATTAAAAACAAAAGAGTGTGAGAGATTTCAGCTTTTCTCTAGCAAAAAGAATTAGGTCTAACCAATCAATTAGAGAATTCTTATATGCTTTTCTTCAACAAATTTTAGCTAGCATGATCAAAGGAATTAATTTCTCCTGATTATGTTTAAAAAGGGGCAAAAAATGTGCTAGTGATAACAGGGAAGCAAAGGAGATTGTCTCCATTTTATTTTGGCAACAAATTGGCAAGGGAATTTAGTTGTGAGGGAAAGAGCGTAAAATAAAGGGATATTCTCTTAAGAAAATAATGAGAAAGGTAGATCCACATAAGAGAAATAAAAGGAAAATATGAAAGAAAGGGCGAGATCTTTAAGCACTAATAGGAGCGAAGCAAATCAGTGAGACAGTTCACACTACTTTTTCTATCTAACCTTAGACCAACCCCGTAAAATGGTAAATTATAATATCAATTAATGTAGCCCGCGTTAAGAAAACTCATACACCACTTACTAGCAATCATCCTCATCATCATGTTGAATGTCAGCTCTAAGAAGAGAGTCTTGAGCTTGACCCAAGGGTGGGACCCAAACTCACCCCGGGCTAACCGAAGCATCAGCCGTTGGATCTCGTCCCTCTGATTATGGGAGAGCTCGTTGAGGCAGTGTGACGAGAGAACCTCAATGGTAGCAATATTCAGGGGGGTGCGCCACCTGTCGCCATAGGGTGACGAGACAAGAGTGGTGTAGTCGTAGCTGAGGTGCTTGCCAGTGAGGAGCTTGGGGCAGTTAGCAAGCATAATGTTATTCTTTGTGAAGCATTCCTCAGTCAGCGACAACGATGACATGACCACCACCTGGCGAACCCCGACCTAGATTGTCATGATGGGGTTATATTTAGAGGAGAGGCTGTGGAGGGTCTGATGATGGGGCAATTTCAAGTGGTGGAGGTGGCCAATGATGGGGAGAGAAGGAGGGGATGGGGGAAGATTTTTGGGTTCTCTTGTTCAGAAGAAGTAGAGAATAACTAGAGAGGGGGCAGGGAGGAGGATCGCATAATGAATTGTCTTTTACATTGTTTATGCTTTGCTTCATGTTAAGCATAAAGAACCAAGGGCTAGCCTAAGGTTTAGTAAGAAAGGACATGGTTACATGTTCCCTTTCTCACCTCCCCCTTAAACTAAGAAGCAGTCTGGCCACCCATTCCGGGTCTACCGGTGCTTATCCGTTTGATATACAATGACAGCGAGTTGTCTGAATTCTCCCAATACAATGCCTCGAGGACCTGGCTCTTGACACCTCCATCTCCTTACCAAGTTTTTTCTTCCTAGTAGGAGGGGAATACGAAGTCCAGACAAAGCAGGGTCTCTCACCCCTGGGTGGTGTTTTTTTCTCCTTGAGGCTTTTAAGGACCTACTCAGGTCCAACAGAACTATGTTTTCCATTATTTATGCTTTGCTTCATGTTACGAATTGCTAATGGAGGTTCTTCGTATTTATAATATAGAGACCAAAAGCCAAATCCTTGTTCCTAGAAGCCTTGATGGAAAAGTGTTGGCGTAATCTATTGGAGTATTATGGATATGTTCAATTTTATAATTGAAGACTAATCATTATAATTGCATCAATTATATTTGGATTGCAAAAATTTTGACTTCAAATCTATACAATGCTCTTTATGAGGTTAATCCCTTCTACCCTATATGGTTTGAGACATTTGTCGTGTAATTTGTAAGCAATATCAACTCCATCTCAATTTTGCCATCCATAGGGACCGAACACCTCTCATAATAATGATCAAAGCTGTAACCATGGAACTCTTTTGATAATTTTACACGTACAAGTTTAAAAAAGTCATACATTGAAAATTTAGTATGGTGTGAAGTAATTAACACATCGAAATCAGCCCATAACTCATTGGCTTAAAATATTAAATGAAAATGAGTCTAATTAAATATGTTGGGGAAAATTGTACAAAAAGTCCTAAACATATTACACTTTTGCTAGAGTGTCATGATGGGGCCATATCTAAAGGAGAGGCTGTGGAGGATCCAATGAAGGGGCAATTTCAAGTGGTGGAGGTGGCCAATGATGGGGAGAGGAGGGGATGGGGGAAGATTTTTGGGTTCTCTTGTTCAAAAGAAGTAGAGAATAACCAAAGAGAGGGCAAGGAGGAGGATTGCACAATGAATTGTGTTTTCCATTGTTTATGCTTTGCTTCATGTTAAGTATAAAGAACCAAGGGCTAGCCTAAGATTTAGTAAGAAAGGACATAGTTACATGGTTCCCTTCTTACCTCCCCCTTAAACTAGGAGGCGGTCTGAACGACCATTCCAGGCCTATTAGTGTTTATCCATTTGATATACAGTTATGACGAGAAATTTGGATTCTCTCGATACATGCCTTGGGGACTTGGCTCCTAACACCTCCAGCTCTCTACCAAGTTTTTTTTTTTTCCCCGGTGGGAGGGGAATACAAAGTCTAGATAGAGCAGGGTCTCTCATCCCCGGGTGGTGTCTTTTCTCCTTGAGGCTTTTAATGACCTGCTCAGGTCCAACATAATTATGTTTTCCATTGTTTATGCTTTGTTTACATGTTACAAATTGCTAATGGAGGTTCTTCGTATTTATAATATAGAGACCAAAAGCCAAATCCTTGTTCCTAGAAGCCTTGAAGGAAAAGTGTCGGTGTAATCTATTGGAGTATCATGGATATGTTCAATTTTATAATTGAAGACTAATCACTATAATTGAATCAATTATATTTGGATCGCGAAATTTTTTACTTCAACTCTGTACAATGTTCTTTACAAGGTTCATCCCTCCTACACTATATGGTTTGAGACATTTGTCGTATAATTTGTAAGCAATATCAACACTATCTCAATTTTTCCTTCCATAGAGATCGAACACCTCTCATAATAATGATCAAAGCTATACATCATGGAACTCTTTTGATAATTTTACATGTACAAGTTTAAAAAAATCATACATTGAAAATTTTATATGGTATGAAGTAATTAATATATCAAAATTAGCTCATAACTCATTAGCTTAAGATCTTAAATGAAAATGAGTCTAATTAAATATATTGGGAAAAATTGTACAAAAGGTCCTAAACCTATTATACTTTTGATTAATTCAGTCCTAAACCTTTTAATTTTGTCAATTTAGTCCTAAATATTTTCACTTCTTGCCAATTAAGTCCATCCACTTAATTTTGCCCAGAAAATGCTAACGTGGATGCCAACGATGCCATGTAGGACCACCGGTGCCGACGTAGATAAATCTTAATAATATTTTAATATTTTTTGCATTCTATTATTCTTTTCTTTTTTTTGGATTTTCTTCTTCTTCATTTTTCCTTTTCTTTTTGGCTTTTTTCATTTTGTTTTTCCTTTGGCCGGCCACTGCCCATAGGCCATAGCTAGCCAACTGACCTTGTTGGCCACGGGCCCGGCTGCGTGGGGGCAAGCACTAGTGAGGGGAGCTTTCACCCAAGCATGGCCCGACAAGGGTTGGCCTCGCCCAGGCCAAATCTGGCAAGGCAAGCCTTCCCCTAGGCCAAGGCAGCCTCACTAAGTGTCGGTCGGGCAAAGGCAACACCAAGTGAGGCCGCCCTACCCTAGGCGAGGGCCAGCCCAACCAAATCTAACGAGGGGAGCCTTTGCTGGGGCTGGCCCTTGCCTAGGTGAGTGTTGGCCTAGCCTAGGCCAGGCTGACCCTCACCAAGTCGCACTTGGGCAAGGGCTTCCCACGCCGAGGCTCACCTTCGCTCGGCCTGGCCTCACCTCTAGTGGGCTAGGCTAGCAAATTAGCTGTGGACAGTGGCCGGCACTGGCAAAAGGAAAAGAAGAAAGCCAAAAATAAATGCAAAATATCTATAAATATTTATAAATATCATTAGTCCACATCAACACCGGTGATCCCATGTGACACTATCGGCTCCACGTTGGCATTTTCTAGCCTAAATTGGCTAGATTGACTAAATTGGCAAAAAGTAAAAAGGTTTAGAACTAAATTAGTGAAACTAAAATGTTTATAATTGAATTGACAAAAATGTAATAAGTTTAAGACTTTTTGGACAATTTTCCCAAATATGTTGATAAGCTTGCACTTGGGCTCCTTCTAAGTAATCTTCCCTACGAAGTTATTAGGTTTTTGCTACGGGATCTCAACACATTAATACATCTATTTCACTCTTTTTATTTTGTTATAGCCAAACAAAAATTTACCTTCGAGACCACCGCTTGCTGTGGCCTAGCTAGATAAGAGCTCCCATGACATCTACCCAGGATGGAGGGGTTCAAATCTCGCAAGACGCACGGGATCTTAAGCACGACGTCGGGGTGGTGGGGTGGTGGGTCCTCTGCTAGCGTCGCTCCAGGGTTTACCCGCCGGCTGCCGGCTGTACGGGGTTTCCTGGGTATAAAAAAAAAAAATTACCTTCGAGTGCTTTCGGGGATTGGACATCTAATCCAGAAAATGAGCAGAGAGCTGGAATCTCAACGAAAATATGTATAGGTACCACGTTATCGTGGGAACATAAAATGAATATGTTTGTTTGAATTTGATTTTTCTAATTTGTCCATAATTAAGTTTGTGAAACGTTAATGCAATTAAACTCATTTTAAGGGCCTCAAGCCCAGCTAACAGGCAATTTGGAGGGTAAAATTATTATGTGTCTGATTATTCAATTCTTTAAAAGATAAATATTTATGTACGGGATAAATATGCTCGTTATTTTTGTTTTTAATTTGCTATAAGTGATGTTTGTAAACTTTAGCCATTCTTCTATATTTCCAAATGATGTTCAAAGAACTTCATGCTCAACCATAATTCAAATTCAGCGGAAGCTGTCCATTGAAGTTTTGTACAATGTAACGAATGTATCAAATCACAATACAACCCCTGTTATAATTAAACACAAAATAAAATAACACATTAGAAATTTACTTTACTGGTTGTTTATCTAAATTAAGGTAAAAGAATTGCAAAAGATGAGGTGGTGCCATATATTAACATATGTTAGGATCTGAGCAGGTGCTTAAAAGGTTCAATAGAGAAAAAATAGGCAGGAATTCCACATGAGGTGAGAGACTTTACTATGCCTCTTTTATTTGCTGGTTGGTGAGGAACAAAAATAAACACCGACCAATAAGGAATGCGAGACAGGCAGATACCGGCACGTTGAAATAAGAAATGCAGCCTAACAGGCCTCTCAATTAGGAGATTACTATAGGCAACCCTCGTAGGCGGAAAACCACCCAGATCTGAGATGAGGTTAAGAAAAGATACATGAACTTGTCATTTCTAAACTAATGATCCTCACGGATGCCCCGAGTGCATTAAAGTTTTTACAATGTCACAAATATATCAAATCACATTATAACCCGTCTTGTTATTGAACACAAAATATAAGAACACGTTAGAAATTTATTGTACTAGTTGACCATCGTAATTATGGTAAAAGAATTGCAAAAGATGAGGTGGTGCCGTGTATTAATGTACGTGAACCCATTTTTAGATATAACTTCTATGAATTGCAAATTCATGTCAGAATTCCCCTCCTAGGGACCACCTGGTGGTTGACGAATTCAATGACGCAATTGTCCGTACGCGTCAATTTTACAGATGAGTAGAAAAAATTGAAATCAATCTCAAACCGTGAGAAGACATCATATTGATTACATGTTTGTGCTAACTTAATCATAATCCAAAGTTAATGGTTGGTGTGTTTGAACTAGAGGTCCGACGCTTGTGGGACACGAATTGAAGAACATCCAAACCGATTCGTTTTAAAGCGCGTTTTGAGGGATAATTCGTTTAACTCCATTTTTATATTCAGATTTTTGATTAAAACGCACGAACAACGCCTAAGGAGAATTAAATATAAAATATATCTTTGTTTCCACTGCGTTCGTTTTGTTAATTTTACCTATATATGATTCATGAAACCCCAACAGTAGTGCCATATATTAACGTACGTGAACCCATTTTTAGATATAACATCTATGAATTGCAAATTCATGTCCTCCCATGGATCACCTGGTGGTTGACGTATTCAATGACGCAATTGTCCGTACGCGACAATTTTACAGAGGAGTAGAAGAACTTGAAATCAATCTCAAACCGTGATAAGACATCATATTGATTACATTTTTGTGCTAACTTAATCGTAATCCAAAGTTAATGTATGGGATGATAATGTTTGTAATTTATGTTTATTTACTGCAACTGATATCTATAAATTTTAGCCCTTTTTCTATATTTCCAAATAATGTTTGATCAACTTCATGCTCGATTATATTCAAATTCATCCGGATTGCTATTGAAGTCATGCGCACTTCTATGATGGGACAGATGTATAGTATCGAATCACATTGCAACGTGTCTTATAGCCGAACACAACAATATGGTAACACATTGTAAAATTATTTTAATAAGGTGAGGCCATTTTTAGAAGGAAAAATTCTACATAAAGACCTAAAATGCCTTCATTTTTCAAATAATGGCTCAAAATGGACATTATTTAAAATAACAGGATGAAGTGCCATCATTTTTTTAAATAATGACTTGAAGTAAATCTTATTTCAAATAATACCTTGAAGTAACTATATCAATTTCAAAGAAGAGTTAAACTTTTCAACCGGTCAAGAGCATTTTTGTCATTTACCTTTCTTTGAATTTTTTCCTTTTATCTTTCTTTCTTCCTATTTTTCTAGTAATTTCTTTCTTCTTCACAATGTCTGGATAGAGTTGAGTGAGGGTTGTCATTGCTTGATCTGGTAAGGGCCACCCTCAATGGTTACAAGTGAGGGACAACCTCATGTGAGGGAGGCAACATCACCCAATTGGGTAAGGGATGGCAACCTCTGCCTTCGAGAGGCCACCCTCATGGCCATAGGTAAGCTAGCACTCTCTAGATTTGGGCAAGGGTCACCTTGCAAATGGCCAACAAGGGATGGCCCTAGAGGAGGATAGCCCTATGGCCATCAACGAGATCGATCCTTGCTAGATTTCGGCGATGGTCGCCTCATCGGGCAAAAAGCTAAAAAAAACAACAAGGAAAGGAGAAACTAACGAAAAAGAAAACAATACAAATAATTTTAAATTAAAATTGTATTTGGACAAAAAAATGCTCTTGACTGACTAAAATATTTTGCTAGCCGGCAACCGGCGAGGTCAGTATTATAATTAAAACTATCATGGCCACTTCAGGCTCATATTTGAGATCGATATAGCCACTTTATGTCTCTATTTGATATAAAGTCCAATTCAATATTTTTATTTGAAAAAATGATAGTACTTTAAGTCTTTATTTGGAATTTATCTTTTTTAGAATAAACTTCTATTAATTGCAAATTCAAGTGAGAATTGCCCTCCAAAGGACCAGCTCTTGGTTGACGTATTTGTCATTCTATTTTCAGATGATCTTCATTCCATTTTTCAAGAATTTGGAAATTCTAGCTCCTTTGTCCCTAGTACTTTTTGCACATTTGTCACTCCAAGTAGTCTTATTCATGAACTCTGCCTTCTACAATCATATGACTTCAAATTCTAATTTGTTTCAATTCAATCTTTCACTTCACATGCTTCTACTATTCACATAGCCGATAATTCGCAAATGAGTTTAACAGCCAATTTTTGCTTACCTAAAATTTTCCTAATTACCAAACTCTTACTAAATTTGATTTCTATATGACAATTGTGTGAACTTGGTTTCAATATTCACTTCTTTTGTCATGGTTATCATGTGTGTGATCCATAGATGGGACAACCATTGAAACAGGCCATAAGGTGGGACCCCTGGTTGAGCTTGTTACCTCAAAATTCCCTACTCTTTTGGTAGTTATGCTACCATAGTAGCATTTGAAACTTGTCATTCTTAGTTGGCTCATGCTTCTTCCTCTAGATGATATTTTTTTATTTCTAGTGGTTATTTAAGTTTTGTTGACAATAAATGTTTTGATTGCCCACCTTATTTTTTAGAAAAAACATCATCCATTGCCATTTAATTTTAATGAATCTATCTCTCATGGTCTTTTTGATCAAATTCACTCCGACATTTGGTGTGACATCTTGAAATATCAGGTTCTATTTCCAATTAAATAAATAGGGATTTTCATCGACGCGCCTATAGTTCTTTTCTCTGAGTTGGCCACTCACGAGATAACAAGTCTATCAAGTGAAGCCATTTAGGAATCTAAACGCAATATACTTAAGAATTCGACCAAGAATCGATTACTCGATCGTGCTAATCTGCAAAGGTTATTACGGCACCATAAGAATTGACCAGGAGACTAGAGATATGTCAATTCGATTGAGTTATGTCATTAGTGTGTTGGTGATTCCACCTAATTACAAAATTTTTGTTGAATGGCACTAGATCAATTTTTCTGTCATTTCTGTACCTAGTGTTCGTATTTGAAATCTTGAGATTTTCACAACAATCGAGAGTTGCCAATGTATCAAAGATGTACAATGTGGCTAAAAAATAATCGACAATGGGTTAATTGCATAAAAAATTCTTAAAAGCTACCCAGTAGGTTAAGTCACATTAACATGGCGCCAAATTAAAATTAACTGCGAATTTGAACCTAATTTCATAAATTGAAAATTCTGTCATATCATGTCATATCACGATTCATTTTAGGAATGTCAACTCACCTTCTGAAGATTTTTTTGCAAACTGGGATTTTTTGCGAAAAATTCAAAGTATGGTCATTTTGGACTGGGAAAATTCAAGGGACCCTTTTTTGTTGCATTTTTGGGATTCAAGTTGGACAAATGGATGAGGAAAAATGTGAATTCACATGTGGGCATCTTGGTGGGATTTATGGACATCAAATTGAGTCCATTCGAGGGAGATTGGAAGGGGAATTGAATGAAATTGAATGGGGATTGCACAAAATTTGTAGACCTTGGTGGTGTGCAACATTTGGACCACTTGGAGGCTTGTTGAGGAAACTTTGGCAGCTACAAATGGGCTGAAGAAGACAACCAAGGTGATGGGGGTAGCCACTTGAGAGTTCAAGATATTTTGGTGGCCCCTATTGACCAGCAGCCATCTTCTCCCTTCAGCAGCTCCTTTCTGCATTGGTGTGCTATTGAGAGCTTGAGGAAAACTAGAGAATTTGAGCCAACCCCTCCCCCTCATTGTCAACCAGCCACCTAAAGCAACCAGAGCTCCCTCACCGCTCGTTGCGCACCCACACGCCAGCCGCAAGACCAACCGTGTGTCCTTGCCATTTTGCCTCCAACTCGAGACCAGTTGTTGTCCTGAGCCATCCCGACCACTGTCGAGACCTCCCGTCACCATTTTAGTCATCGTCAACCTCCGTCATTGCCCGCCTAGCCCCGCTGCAGCCCACCGTCGCCGCCTGGCTTGTTTCGGCCTCAACCAGCCGCTCGAGCAGCCCCTCAGTCCAAGGAGCATAAGCTGAAGATCTCAGCCCAACTAAGACTTCGTGTGGCTTTTCTGAGCCCTTCCGAGCCTTGTTTGATGTTGTCGCTAGGAGGTTTGTCACCTATCTTCTCGTCGCCATTACTGTGGACTCACCTGATCATAAAACCAGTGAGTTTACTTGCTAAAATCTACTTAGGGTGTTAATTATATTTAAGGGGTGTTTAGTTTAAGTTAATTAGGGATTAGGTGATTAGTTAGATTAGATTAGTGATTTAATTATTCAATTATGCATGTTAGGTGGTTAAATAAGATTAATTAAGGATTAGACATGATGTATTATTTATCTAGATAGGTTTGGGAATTTTCCCGGTCCATTTAGGCGATTAATTAAGCATTTCCGGCCTAAGTTAGCATTTTTAGTATTTAAATTTAATTATTTAATTAATTTTGGTAATTATTTAATTATTGAATATTTTCCGAAAATTAGACCGGGATAGCCAAGTGATCGGAATTTCGCTGATAGCAATGGTGAGTTCACTTTATGCAATTGGGTGTTAATTCATGCAAATTAAGTGTTGATTGGAAATTTGGTCATATATTCCAAAAGTTGTGAATATCGATATTTATTCAAAAAATCCAGGGTGTCAAACTTTAACACCGAAAATGATTTTATATACCATATAAAATAGTGGGATTTTAAATTAGAGGATATCACTTTTTCTAGGTCAAGTTGACCGTGTACCCACATACGACTATTTTACCGTGTATTTTTAATATGAAGAAAATTGGTCTGGTTTACCATTTTAATTGAGGCATTTGAGTGTAATGCATAGTGTCCTAGGCGAAGATTGAATGGTCACGTGTTGGTTAAGAGAACCCGTCTTGAGCTGTTGAGCTGAACGTTCCCCCTATACAGGATGCCCTTAGACAACGAAAGCCGGTCGCAGTAGATTCTGGACCTTTGCTCCTTCGAGAAAGCCATCTAAGAAATATGTAACCATGCTCAATGGGGTGACGACACCTAGCTATGCCAGAAGACCGCCGAACAACGAGTAGGCCGTGCTATAAGTCGAGATCAAAACTAGGAACGCATGATTAATTGAGTTTAATGTGCCGGGTTATGAGACAAAATTGTGTGGCACGGTATTAGACGTGTCATAATGATTTGGCCCTATAATCAGGACCTTTGTACTGGGTTGAATTTGAGTGTGGCGTTCCAGTTGATGAGCTTATTTGCTGCTCATGCTTTTGTGGCTATCTATGA
Source organism: Eucalyptus victrix (assembly GCA_016097545.1). Classification (NCBI taxonomy): domain Eukaryota; kingdom Viridiplantae; phylum Streptophyta; class Magnoliopsida; order Myrtales; family Myrtaceae; genus Eucalyptus; species Eucalyptus victrix. The sequence goes on from CM027843.1 coordinate 47,352,030, forward strand.
TATGAATTGTCCTGACCTGTAGGGAGGATCTGAGATGAGGTAAGTCTCTATGGTTGTGTGGTTGTGTGGTTAGGACGCCTTTAGGCGTATTATCCTCCTAATCGTGGTTTAGAGCGTGAACTCGCTAAGATTTATATCTCACCCCGTTGTGGGCTCAATTCTTTTCAAGACCGTAGGGTGGAGGATCTGGAGCCAAGCCGAGGGGATCCAAGGTGTAGGTCAAATGGGACAGCTTCTTTTGAAAGCCGATCTTTTGTAGGCTTTTGGTTGTTGACTTTTGTATTTGACTCAATTTGTATATAAAAGCATGTTTTGTTTTTGAATATGTTTCTTGCTTTTCTATCTCATGTTGTTGATGTTAAGGGATTAGTAATTCGCTTCCGCATGTGCATTAAAATGAATGGGTCGGCGACGCGTCCTGGGACATTGCAAATTTTATCAACCACCAAGGAATGGGCACATGCTCGAGTTTCGGGGGTGTGACAAAGGAAGCTGGAAATTCAATGTCGATTGCTCTCGGCTTGATGGCAATCTAGAGGGCTCGATTGAGGGAGTTCGCCAAGACAATTATTATGGGATTTGCACTCAAGCACAAAGCAATTTTAGTTTTTGAACTCGAAACCCTTGCCGTGAAGCATGCCTGTCGACTAGGGGTGAGCATGATCTAAGTGAACAATTCCCACCTTGGAATTAGCAACAGCCCACTAAGGATCGATTTTAGAAAATTGGAACTGAGACCTACCCGTTGGTCCATGGATCTACCTAGGAACCGAACCACAAGTCTAGTTTGATTCTTAGATGAGTCCATGTTCAATTCTCGGGTGGATCCATAGAACTAATCTCCAATCCGTACAAAGCTTATTTAGCCCTATACTTGGGCTAAATTGCAAGCAATTAATTTTCATTAAGGATTGAGAACTTTAAGGCAAAACAAATAGATAATATTTGTTAGCTAAAAACTTAATTTCTTTGAAGGTTATGGTGTAGTCCTCTTAAGATTTTTTGACATTGAAAACATGTGGAGAATTAGACTCCATGTTAAAAGTCCTAATTACCACACAAGTTAAAATATTAATCACATGATTAATCTATTTTCAATGTTAACCTAATTTAATCATGGAAGTGGATAAGGAGAGACCTAATTATACTCTTAAAATAACCCTTTGGCTCTTATGAATATCTCCAATCGGTTCTCTCATTCCTTTACGTTTGTTTATTTTGTTTTGGTTGAAAAAGCAAGTAAATGGATTATTAGAATTAAAAGAAAAAAAAAGTAAGGGGTTAATCTTATTACATACCCAAGAGACATAATTAGTCAAAAATATCCACATTAAAATATTAAATAATTAAGATGGAATTTTTTTTTTAATATAGATATTGACTGGTCTCGTGTGGGCGAGTGGTTCCACGCTTGGAACTAGGGATCATAACAGTACTCACCGGTTTCACTAAATTGGAACCGGGAACTCGACCAACCCCCATGGAAACTGTTCTAGTCTGGTTCCAGGTGATTTGAACAGTTTTCGGTTCTTTTGCAAACCCCTATTGTTGACTCTGAAGAAGACACAAACTCAACTCTCTCGAGCTGCTCTGTACATCTTCTTGTCAATTGGTAACCTATTAGTATTTATTGGCATATCAAGAGTGAACTAGAGCTCATGGGTTATCCAACAACTCTTTATGGAGTGCTCTAGTCTTTCAGCCCAATAAAATGACGTGTCCCTAGCCCATTGTCCACGGGAAGCCAATTAAGCTGAAGATTTGGTAGCCAAACCCCACCCACTGAAATAGGAACCTTCCCTCTAATTGGCTTTCCAAGCCCCCTCAATCTCCTTAGCCTTTTATGTTTTGAGTCCTACCATCATTGTTCACTATGTACTATTGTTGAATAAATATGACTTGTCTCTTTCAACAACGAAAAAACACCTCGGGAATCTTGGGGCACATATACTATTGCCACTTGCTGATGTACATCATAAGCTAGTAAGCAAGCCATTAAAATTGATGAATATGCTAAATCATGTAGTAAATTTGTGCTCTTGAATAAGGGCGCACAATTTTATTTGCAGAACATTAGTGTGTAACTAATTTAGCAACTAAATATGTTTCTATGACTATTCTCCAAAGAAAAATTGGAAAAGGCATATTCTTGTGCTAAATTTGTAGAAAGATAATTCGAGGCGTGTAACTTGCCCAAAGGCAAAAATGTGTAAAAAGAAAAGAAATAAAATTGCAAGAAGAAGGCAGACTGTGACCTTTGAAGAGCAAGAGACAATTAAAGTACGAAAAAAGATACTCTAAACCTATAATTTCAGAATTGATAAAGTTGTTTAAGAAAAGTAATACTGGGTTCAAATAAGTACAATCCGTAGCCATCAGCACCATATCTCTTCTTTACACTAGGAACCTCCATTATAATGTTCGAAAACAAATAGATTGGAAAATGACGTAAATACAAAAAAGTTGAAAGTCATAGAATGGATGTGGATTCTTACTACATACAACATAAGAGCATGCCAACCAACCAGTTAGCACAAAATAATCGTCCAACTTAATCTTCAGGGACAAGTTTCTTCATACAAGGGCGTACTTTACACATTAATTCTAACGGTACTACCTTTGGCATGGTGGTTCCCGGGCCTTCCGTCATGTCAATCTTTTCTTCACTCACTCTTTTCCAATCAAAACCCTGAATCAACATGCTCAATGTCCACCCCATGACCCGCTGAGCGAGGGGTGCACCGGGGCATGCCCTCCGTCCTAGCCCGAAAGGCAATATCAGCTTTCGTTGTTTTTCACCGTCATTGCCCTCGAACCTTTCAGGCTTGAAGCTCAATGGGTCCTCCCACAACTCACGATCTCTATGGATAGCCCATGCATTCACCATTACAATAGTGTCGCGTGGAACAAAGTATCCACCTATAGTGCAATCAGCTGATGAGGCGTGCGGGAGGAGAAGTGGCACCGTGGCATTTAGTCGAAGGGTCTCTAAGATGATGCACTGAAGGTAAGGTAGATTCGAAACATCCGATTCTTCTACCAGACGATCGTGGCCAATAACAGAATCGATCTCGTTTTGGGCCTTCTCTAACTTTTCAGGATTGTTTAGTAAGTTTGTCATTATCCATTCTAATGTAAGCGATGATGTGTCTGTTCCCGCGACTAACAAAACCTGTACATGTATAAAAAGTTATTGTGCAAATCAACTTCCAAAGTCGAGATAATAAGACTTCAAATGATGAATAAAACAAAATAAGTCAGTTTCTTTACCAAAGGCCCCCCAGTAATGAAAATTTCTTTCCTACAAATCAGCTTCTTTACGTAATTTTTTGCCAATCATTAGACTACTTTGATCAACGCCGTTCGAATAGGGATCTTTTGATGTCTTAACTAATCATACCTTGCTAAGATAATCACTAGGTATAATTGGTATATGGTCGTGAAGGTGCATAAACGTATACGATTTCATGGAGAAAATCTAAAAGGAAAGAGTGCTAACATTTTACAAAAAGTAAATCTCAATTAGTAATTGGACTCTCTTATTGCAGACTTTGAAGTCTTAATAAGCTGTCCCAACTTGATATATAGATTGGCATTTGCACCTATAGTCCTAAACGTTGTGCATAATATGCACTAATCTTTCAAAAAGTAAAGTCAGATCCTATTTGAAAAATTGCAACCAAATCAACTCGACTCAATCAATCATTATTACCATTTTTTTTTTTTTTTTGCCTTCCATACATTATTAGTCTCTCCTTTTTCCTTTGCTCCATTTGATAACTGACCCCTTCAATTTACGAACCCAAACGACCAAAAAGGAAAGTGTTGTTTTTGGGGTCAATTAATTCAGGCAAAGTCTGGTTGAGCAGATTCGTGGGTAAGCCAATCCCAAAAACCCACATCCAAATCTGCTCTTTTTATGAACTCCCAAAATCAGAAAAACTAGGACCCTTCATCTAAATCTATGTGAAACATCATTATCTTCTACGAAAAGCACAGAAAGGGATTGCTCCAAGTGGTAGGGTGAGAGTTAATTGCCCAGCACCACGAACATCCGCCCAATCGAAATTCAGTCTTGAGGAAAATTGACAATACATGTGCGAAAAAACGACAATAATGATGGCAACTGCTGTTACACATTTATTCAGTAAAATAGTACTACCCAAAATTTAAGTAAATTTGAGAGAGAGAGCGACGTATTTCTGTTTATTGAAAAACGAAACCTAAGATTTTTCACCATCATTGCAAGTATTATCATCATTTGTGGTGGAAGTGCATTCTAAATCTTCGACACAAAAGCAATATAAAGCGGTCAATTCTAGGCTGCCGTGACTTTGGGCATGTGTAATTCGCCCGACTCAATTTAACCGTTGTCATTGACAACATTTTAATGCAACTACCGACGACATATATCAAGTTAACAAGAATGGACGACTGACAAGACACGGCAACTTTGCCGGGAGAATTCTCACGAGGGAGGCGGGCCGCGGGGGCGGGGGCGCAGGATTTGTGCAGTGAAAAGAAAAAAAAAAGGCAGATGTAGAAATAAGAAACGACACTTACAAGTGCGAGCCCTTTGATCATGGAGTCCGAGTAGTCTTCCGGCTGAGATTCTTGTAGATGCAGAAGATGACTGATCATGCTGTCTGCGAACTCTGGGTCGCCCTTCTTCCTCCGGTGCTCGTTGATCAAGCCCTGAATGAACGCATCGATCTTCTCTTTCAGCTCAACCACCCACTTCTTGACCCCATTGTAATCGACCAACTTTAGTATGGGCAGGAAATCGCCAACGTAACTTATCCCGCCACTCCCAACAATCTCTTTAATCAGCTTCCTCGCCTCCCTTGCCTCAGCCTCGTCGATGGTCAAGCCCTCGCCGTAGTACCGTTTCCCCGCAATCATCCTCATCATGATGTTGAACGTCAGCTCTGAGAATAGAGATTTGAGCTCGACCCTGTGGTGGGACTGGAACCTGCCCCGGGCCAGACGGAGCATCAGCCGCCGGATCTCGTCCCTCCGGACATGGGAGAGTAAATTGATGCGGTGCGACGAGAGAACCTCGATGGTGGCGATCTTCCGGAGGTTACGCCAATGGTTGCCATAGGACGAGAAGATGAGGGTGGTGTAGTCATAGCCGAGGTACTTGCCAGTGAACAGCTTCGGGCGGTTGGCAAGCACGACGTCATTCTTGGTGAAGCATTCCTCGGCCAGCGGCAGTGATGACACGACCACGATTCGGCGGACCCCGAACCGCAGGGTCATGATGGGGCCATACTTAGTGGAGAGGCTGAGAAGGGTCCTGTGAAGGGGCAACTTCAAGAGGTGGAGGTGGCCAATGATAGGGAGAGAAGGAGGGGATGGAGGGAGGTTCTTGGGTTCTCTTGTTAGGAAGAAGTAGAGAATAACCAGAGAGAGGACAGTGAGGAGGATCGCATACTGAACTGTGTTTTCCATCGAGTTTTCTTTGCTTCGTGTTACGAATTGCCGATCGAGACCGTTCGCATGTGGGTGTTAGTATATATAGAGATCAGAGAGTTCAGATCTGCTTCCTAGAAGCCTCGAGGGAAAACTTGTCGGCGTAATCTATTGGAGTATTTGGATATTTTCACTTTAAATAATGAACTCATCAATTACGTAAGATTGTTTTCATTGACTATTACACGTTTACACCTTCCTTTGGTTGTGATGGATTTATAAGATGGGCTCAAGGCCCATCCGCTCAAGTTGGGCCCAAAAGGTCCCGGCCCACGGGAATAGGGCCCGTGGAGGGGGAAGGTATAAAAGGGAGGAGAGAGAGAGAGAGAAAAGCACCCTTTGGCACAATCAACGTACGCTTCTCTCCCGCGCGTTTTCTCTCCCGAAGAACAGTAGGCATACGGCTTCCAATTTCTTCCCTTCAAGGCTTCAACGACCGGATTCTCTTCCTCCATTAACGACGGTGTTTAATCTGTGGCTAACAAGGTACGCTCGAATCTGTGGTGTGCTTTACGATCGGTGATGCGTGTTTTCCCGGACTTCGTCTTCCGCATTGATTTAGGGGTTCGATTCGGTGTCGAATCCGGTTTTCGGGGATCCGTTATTCCCAACAGGTTGGCTAATTGATGAAGGATAAATTTCATATCATTTCGAGCCCCTTTCATTACCGATTCGATAGCTTCTCAGTTCTTGGTCCCGAAAAACCTTCAATCGTCTGTGTCTTTAATTCGGGTTCTACTAGATTATGAATATATAAGCTCGATTACTACTTGCGATACAGTGGTGCAATGGTGATAGACTCACCGAAAAATAAACAAGAGTTATGAGTCAAAACAAACATAATGTGTTGCCGCAGAACTTTTGTACTTTTGTGGTACTGTTTAGACGTGGTAGTAAAATTCTTGCGGTGATATTAGAGGCTATAGCGAAAGTTAATAGATCTACCTTATTCCCTTTTCACAGAAAAGCAAATTTTCTTCACGTGCTTTAGGGGGACTGGATATCTTATCCTGAAAAATGAGTGGTGAGGAATGCATTCATGCATGGCCAGAAGAAAATGTGGCTCAAAAACCCCAATGCTCTGGTTTCCGTGTGAAAGCTGGACCCTCAACGGATGCATATCTCCTAAGACCGCGTGCTCGTGGGTCCATAAATAATACATATGTCCAATCCTGGAAGGTTCTGGATTTAACTTATACTTTTAAATATCAATATTTAAAGCTCAAAATGTTGTATGGACCGTGACTCGACTTATCCTCGCATTGCTCTTTCTTCTACTTCCCTAACTTTTGTTAATTTTTGTTATATGATTTCTGTCAGGTCTTTTAATTTTAATCCAAGCTATACATTAGAGCAGACGGTTCACATTATTGAGAATATGTCAAAATTTGAATAGATTTCTTATTATAAGATTTCGATCTCACTTAGAAGAAGAAGATTTATCGAGTCGACAACGAGCCCGATTCACTCTCCACCACGTCACTCAACACCATCTACCCCACAAGGTGCGGGTTCTCATCCAGAGGAAGAAATAATCGAGGAAGCAAACCCCGTAAGAGTCCAAAAACCCTCTTTTATTTACAAACTCTATTGTGCGATGAAGAGCATTGGGACTCCGTTGAACTACGTGGATGATTTTCTTAAAGATAAGAATTATGGGAATGAGTATATCTTTCTGTGATGAATGGAGGATTTGGGAATTGCTCCCAAAGGAAAGGCTGAGGAAGCACTTGCGAACATTCCAAGTGACCCTCGTATATCGGGACCAAATCCGACTAACAGGAAACGATGATGATAAAATGTTTAGTGATTTTCAACCTAGAATGGATATTGTTACGAGGGTGAAGGGAAAAAGAATTGAGTTGTTTAAATCAAAGGAATATGAGAATATGTTCTTCGGACTGCTAAAACTTGAGAATTTCTTATTTAAGTAGGATTTAAGACGTCTTTAATTCGGGTTCTACTAGATTATGAATATATAAGCTCTATTGCTACTTGGAATACAGTGGTGCGATGGTGACAGACTTACCGAAAAATAAACAAGAGTTACGAGTCAAAACAAACATAATGTGTTGCCGTGGAACTTTTGTGGTACTGTTTAGACGTGCTAGTAAAATTCTTGCGGTGATGTTAGAGGCTATGGTGAAAGTTAATAGATCTATCTCATTCCCTTTCCACAGAAGAAGCAAATTTTCTTCACGTTCTTTATGGGGACTGGATATCTTATCCAGAAAAACGAGTGGTGAGGAATGCATACAGCACGGCCAGAAGAAAATGTGGCTAAAATACCCCAATGCTCGTGGTTTCCATGTGAAAGCTGGACCCTCAATGGATGCATATCTCCTAAGAACGCGTGTACGTGGGTCCATAAATAATACATATGTCCAATCCTGGAAGGTTCTGGATTTAACTTATACTTTTAAATATCAATATTTAAAGCTCGAAATGTTGTATGGACGGCGAGTGGAATTCTTCTCGTATTGCTCTTTCTTCTACGTCCCTAACTTTTGTTAATTTTTGTTCTATGATTTCTGTCAGGTCTTTTAATTTTAATCCAAGCTATTCATTAGAGCAAACGGTTCACATTATTGAGACTATGTCAAAAGTTTGAATATATTTCTTATTTAGAATAGGTTTCCTAAAAGGGATTTCTTATTTAAGTAGGAATATTATACAAATAATAAAATATCTACTATGATATTAGATGCAAATGAGCAAACAAGAGGAGTATAAGATTTTCTCTTTATGAGTTTTTAGAGTTAGATCCATATGAAAGATTGTGAAAGAACATTCATCAGTTTGCTAAGAGTGTAATTAAGGGCTCGACAACAATTGAGCAACCAAATGACTTTTAACTTTATATCCTCCAATTTCATAGTGGATTTCTTGGTGGTTAGCTCTCCCATGGAGTAAGTACTAACATTTGAACTGAATCATGTAAATCTCTGGTATCCTTATTGTTTATCATTAATCTCTCTAGTAATTTCATTCTTTTGCATTTAACTTGATTTATAAGAGCCGTTGGATTCTATGTTTTCTTCAAATAATTGGTATTAGAGCTAAGCTTAGGGTTTCTAGAGTGAATCCGAGGTTTTTGTTTTTTTGATCATTGTTGAGAAATTTTATTGCTGCAATTGTATTTGGGGTGAAAGTAGAGAATGGGAAGTTCAAAGGGAGGAACAATTCTGAGTTGTGGAGAATTAAGACATGGGCATGTCAACGTTTTGCGTAAGTTTCAATTATTTGATGTAGAAAAGATTGCAGAGAGTCTAAAAATAGTGGATGGAAGAGTTGTGTACAAATGCAATCCATGTACTTGAGTTGAGAAGGAACTTTATTATGTTGAGTGCTCTTGATGGGTTCAAATAACGAATCTCCGCTTAATTTGGAGTTTTGAAGGTCTCTCAAGGTGTGCTTACTATGATGCGGTGAAAAATAGAGTGCTAGTTATATCTTCTCATGGGAACGATAGTAATTTGCCTATCTGCTAGATTCTTTGAGGCTTTAAATTAGGACACAACACATTTGTGGCACATGAGACTCACACACAAAAGTGAGAGGGAGATAATAAATTTTGGGTTAGAAGGTTCTACTAGGAGGTAACTAAATTGAGAAACTGAACTTTTGTAGTGAAAGAACTCATGGCACATACAATTGAATGAGCACGCCTTCGGGTCATGCTTGTGTCGGTTAAGAGAAAAGAAAAGAATTGACTTGTGTGATGCACTTGTGTGTGTGTGTGTGTCTGTAATTAAAGAGGAAAAAATGCCCGTCATCACATAAGGTTAGCGGTGATGCCTTGTTCATAGAATGGGATGCCCTGGTTGAATTAGGAAGCCTTTGAAAGTATGGGATGCCTGGCTTGATGACCAAATGTCCTGGTTGAGTTAGGAAACCCTTGAAAGTATGAGAAGCCCTTGAAAGTAGAGGATGTCCGACTTGATGGCCGGATGCCCTAGTTGGGCAAGGAAGCTCATCGTCACATAGCGTTGGTGGTAATGCTTCGTTCATTGAAAGGGATGCCTTGGTTGAATTAGGAAGCTCATGAAAGTGTGGGATGCCTGGCTTGATGGTCGGATGCCCTAGTTGAGCTAGGAAGCTTGTGAAAGTATGGGAAGCCCCTCAAAGTATGGGATGCTTGGCCTGATGGCTGGATGCCCTGCTTGAGTCAGGAAGCCCTTAAAAGTATGAAAAACCCTTGAGAGCGTTGGATGCTTGGCCTAAGGCTGAATACTTAGCCTACAGCTAGAAGCCCCTGAAAATATAGGAAGAACTGTTGATACGGTTAATGAACTTATTATACGTGTTACTATGTACAATTGATAAGCTTGATTGGTGAAATAGCTTATTTGGTAAGTTTAAAGTGGATCACATACAAATAGTCAAGAGGTGGCAATGGACTTGTGATTGATCTACGACTAACACTGTTTGCAAGTGCTGTACTTGTTAGGCTTTGATGATGAGATTCTTTCCTAGTAGAGAACTATGAATTTTATTTACTGAGTTCCTCAAAACTCATCCCTCATCTTTCACTTGTGTAGGCATAGAAATCTCACGTCAGTTTTGGGAGCTACAGTCACGCTAGAGGAGATAGGATTTCTTTGGCCTATGTGGAAAACTTATATTGTGATGTAAAAAGAAAAGAGGGCCTGTAGAGAAGGGGCTGGTAAAAATACTGTTATAATATAAATTAGTGTGTTCCGCTTGATGTAGGTCCTAGTCTTTCAGCTGTTGTTTGTCTGGGGATTTATTTATTCATGTTTTTGCATGTGCATGATAACGAGATAAAAAGAATCAGGACGGCGAAAAGCCTAAGACGTCACAAAAGTAACTTGTGTCGCTTAGGATCTTGGAGATAGAGTTGGAGTTGTGACAATTTGCTATAAGTGATGATTGTAAATTAGACCACCTTCTATATTTTCAAATGATGTTAAAAAGAAAAAAAAAACTCGATAATCATAATCCCAATTCGTTAGTAAGTTGCCAGTTAAGATGAGGACACCTCTCTAATGTGACAAATGCGTTACGAAGCGTCTTATGGTTAAACACAAAAATAGAATATATCGCATCGTAAATTTACGTTACTATGGTAAAGTCTTTTTTAAGAATAGACTTCTATTTACTGCAAATTCATGTCAGAATCCCCCTCCCAGTGGTTGACGTATTCGATGACGCATTGTCCATGCGCTTCAATTATAGAGATGAGCAGAAGAAATTGAAAGCGATCGCAGTACCATGAGATGATATCGTCATTGATTACGTTTCGGTGCTTCACATGTCGGTCCGTTTCTTTGGACCACCAGAGAGCGAGAGAGGAGAGAGAGAGAGGAGTACGATATTACTTGGGGAAAATGATATGTAACCTTTGAATTTTGACTTAATATGTATTATGTCTTTGAATTTTAAATTTTTTAATGTAATTCCTAAACATTTAGTATATATTATATTTATTTCTTGAATTATATGAAAATTTTTAATATTTTCAATTTGAATTGATGGAAAGACAATGTTAAACATTTTTATATTATCTATTGACTAATTTAAATATGTACTAAAAGTTTATGGACTACAATGATAAATTAAAAGTTTAGGGAGTGCACTAAACAAATTAAAATTTCAAGAATTACATTATACGTTGGGTTAAAATTTAGAAATTTTTTTTATGTTGTAGAGTTTGAAGAAAATTCATATACAATTGTGAGGCTTGTGAAATCATTTTTAAATACCGAATGATCTCTACTATGATTGATTTTCCATCTATTTTGAAGACACAATATGATCTTCTGAACTCTCTTGTAGAATTAATAGTGGTAAAGATATATTTAGGATATTTGGTGAATCTATATATTTTCTTCAATTGGTCTTGATTTGTTACTTTAAATAGTTGTTATGTAAAACATATAAGTAGACACTATTACTCACTAGTCAGTAAAGAGAACGTTATTTTTCTCTTCATTCACAAATCTCAACTTTATATTAGAGCCATTGTTATCTGAAGTGCACCCATCAAGTTTGCTACACGGTGGCCGCTACGATGCCAGCCGCACTAGCCATGTTTCTACCGATTCTTTGCCAAGACCAAAGCCGTTAGTTGGCATACTTCAGTTGCTTATTTCAAAAGACCGTCATCACCATCAGACTCGTTGCCCTTGGATGAGCGAAATACTGAAATTTCGTCACCAAGCGACACCGAACGCCACCACGCACCACCACGCGCCGTCGCATTTCGGACCTGGAAACCCGCCACTGTTTGTGGTAACCTGGACTCCTGCCCCCGAGATTTTCGAAAAACAAATTCCAACCTATGATTCATCGTCTGCCAATGAAGCAGCCCATGAAGTGCGATGCATGCGCTTTGCCAGAGACACGCCACAGTCTCAACTTAGTTGACATCATTCAACATGTCAACGCCATGTCATTCGATATGTTTCCGCCAAATCATTCGACATGTCCATGCCACGTCATTTGGCACGTCAGCGCCTTGTCACCTCTGACTGTTGACCGTTGAGACCAAACCAGACCATTGACCATTTTAGATCAGATCGGTTGGATCATTCCATTATTGGTTTGATAATTTTCTGACAGGTTTTTTTAGGGATTTATGACCAATCCCTAAGGTATTTCGACAAGCTAAGTTCATTTTTGGCTTTTATTGTCCAACCTACTGTGTTTAACAAGGTAAAGTGCATATAATGGAGAAATTTTGTAAACACTATCACTGACATGGTCATATGGCGTCCCATTACTATTAATTATGATATAAGCAACCTACCAGGCTAAACAATCAACTCTGAAGCCAAGGTTTACATGCACATCCATCTGCTAATGTTGCTGCTATAGAGTCTTCTTCTAATAGATTATTGGTCACTTTTTCACTAGAGAACTTTGTTGACACTTGATTTTTAGCCGATACATCGCTAAAGGTAAGAATCCCAAGATTAGGGTTTCTGATCATGACAAAGTCTGTTTCTCGAGAGCAAAGTGTCTTTTTTTCATTTATTTATTTTGGCCAATCATTTGTAGATAATTTCCTACTCATTTTTATCGAAAACTCAAAAGTCAAATGATTGGCTTTTGAGTTAACTTTTTAGTCAACCCTTTGATCAAAAGTCAATCTCAGGTTAACAATTGACTTTTTACATAAAAAGATTTATTTTAGCCTTATATCACTTTGGCCACATTAGTTTTGGAAAAGAATAAGATTTGATCATAAAATCAAACATTTGGAAAATATCAACTAAATGGTTGACTTTAGTTAAACTTTTAACCAAATATATTGATAAATATAAAGATCCACAAATCACTTTGTTTTAGCTTCAATTTGACTTTAGCATCGAAAATTTTGTAAAAAAATCAATTAAGAATCTCATTTTTCAATATTTTCGGTTTTAGGTTCAAAATCAATCAAAAATAAAATTACTTTTATTCTTTTCATATTTTAGTGTAGTTCCTTTTGCAACATTTGATCTAAAAATCATTACCCATTCACTCGTTTGGCCAGCTTTGGAATTTGGCATGTAGGCGTTCAAACTGTCATTTTTAGCCCTAATCATGGGTTCAAGTTGATCCTTCATGATTTGCATATCAACATTTCTATTTAACTCATTTTCTTCAATTAAATCTAAATCCATGGTCAATTTTGGCAAATTCACACTCAAGAACTTACCAATTTGATGGATTTAACTTACTTGAACTTGAAAAATTCAAGCTAATGAGCTCTAATTAGTTTAATTCTAGTTGACCTATTCTAGATGAAGGTTCAATTTGATAGATTTAGGTCCAATTTTGACATTGATCCTCTATTTATTTTTTACGTGAAGGTCACACCCTTGTTCTAATTTCAGTTTGAATGTGATAGGCCATCTCAAATATGGGCAATTGAATCAATTAACTTCTTGTTATTTTAATTAAACTCAATTTTAACCAATTGGTATTTCGAGATAAGCAATTATGAAAATTTACCCATTTAGACCTTCAATTGAGCAAAGATTCAAAGGACCAAATTATACAAAAGAAAAGAAAAAAGAAGATGACTGAAACCGGTACGACCAGTCATGAGTGGAAATGGCCGGTTCCAAATTGGCTCATGGTGGCCAACAACCACAACGAGGTCGCTTGCCTCGTGACCAACACCTCCATACCTTCATCTTTCAAAATTATGCAATTGTCCCTAGAATTTCAAATTACGAAAATGCCCCTAATTAGGCCGTAATTTGAAATTTAGCCCGAAAATCAATCATCACTGTTTATTGAAGATGCATCGTGATCGTTCAAATCAACATGTGCTTAATTAGGGTTTAAATAAGTTTGTTAGACGAGGGAGATCAATCCCTTTAGGACTATGTCTTGCCTTAGATTATATAACCACTTTTCCCTCCAAAATCAAAACGTGGAGGCCATTTTTGAGATCGATATCTCTCTCCCCCCCTACTCTCCCCCTCTCCCTTTCCCGTGCACACTCTCCTTCAATCACTGTCGCTCGCCGCGCTGATCATTGCTAGTCCATTCTCCTTCGGTGATGTGCTGTCGTCGCCAAGCTCCTCCACCATCTGTCAGTCCTTACCATCGCTGCTAGGTCCCCTGACGGTCGCCCGATCAGCCCACCAAGGCCGATCTCCCTTTCGGCCTAATCACCAGCGTGATTCCTTCAAGCCGACTAGTGACTATCCTGGTGCTATCTAGCGGTGTTCAAAGATCCTCAGCACATCTCGATGTGTCCTCGAGCTTTGGCGATCCTTGATCGAGTTTTGATCAAGCTCAATCGGTCGTGGTTCAAGAATATTGCAATGGTATTAATCCAACACTTGAATCTGATGAAGCGAGGTCAAGTTAGTTGACTCAGGCTAGGATTCAAAGTTTAAGAGCTTTTATATGCTTGAAATCATGGATTATAGGTGATGTAACTGATTATGGCTGATGTACACATTAATTGTGTTCATATGCCTTTTTTGAAAATTTGTAGGATTATCATAATGAGTTTTTGTTATAGTAAATTTGAGGTCCTAAACCTTGAAATCTTGAGTTGAGATGTTCTAGATTTTTTATCTACGTTCAATAACCTTTGATTTGATATATTATAGGCCTTGAACGAATGTCGTTTGAGACTTGAAATCCACTTCGAAAATTCATTGATTTGTTTTGGAAACAAGCAGTCCGTTGTTGTGCCTGTTGCTCCATCAAACTTCCGACGTTAGCTAGCACCTGAAGGATTTCTTCCATTCGAGGATCTCATTTTGAGTTCTCACCAGAGCTCATTTTCTCTTACAAAGCCTACACATATGGCTTAACTTAGTGGGTACTAATAAGTAATAGAAATTACTTATTCAATCAGCCAAATTTAACTAATAAGTAATCAAACTTACTTGTTCAATCAATCAAGATAAACACATGCATTGCACATGTGTTCGCAATTGACTACCCAATTCACTAAGCGCACCTTATCACTCTAAAGATTAACCTACTTTGATACCAAAAACAAAGCTGTGACATCTCAGAACGTCATTGAACACGTGTATTTTATATTACTAATCTCTTTTAGCATGTGGAAGCAAAAATAAATATTTATGAATATTATTTTAATGATTAAAGCCTTACAATTATAACTAACATACTTCTATTTCTTTTATTTATACCACATATGAGTTCACAAGTTCATTACATCACAAGTAAAAAACAGAAGTCTAGGTAGGATTAGGGAGACCTATCTCCAGACTATACTATACTTCCAAAAGTTTGCCTATACAAATGACCAAACTCAGACATGGGTTGACAATTTCTCCTTTTGCTGTGTCTCCAATGTTCAGATCAAAGCTACTCAACGGACTAACTCTCTATCAAGATTTTGGTATTAGGCAACCAACCGGAAAGGAACCCAGGCCGCAAAACCTCCTTCTCGTATTCTCTTAAGGATAAAATATTTCATTAAAATCTCCCATACACACTCAAGGTAAATCGTTCGAATGTTTAATTCCATCTATCTCCCCCATAACATTAGTCTATCACGAAATACAATGGGTGCATGGATACAAGTTATCTGCATACATAACCGTTGTTCTTTCGATTCATACACTATATCGATAAACTTATTAGTACTTTGCTCAATGGAAATTGCTACCTAGTTAGTCCAGAAAATAGCCAATCCCCCTTGGGTTGACAATGAAGCCGCCTTGATACTTCAGTCTCTTTTTATGCACAACACCATATTTTCCCCCATTTTTTTTCCATAACAAAGATCACCATAGGCCTATCTTGAGCCATAAGAGCTCGAAGATATTAAACTACCAGGGGTTTGCTCAATCCCTAACAGTTCCAGCTAATATGGTTCATTTGTAACTCGGTGGCTTATTAGGGCTAGCCACCAAAGCCAATTCATGTACTTCATCTGCCATATAAACTCGTGTTTCCATGAGTTGCATCTCATCCAGAATCTTAATACTATTACCCTTAATAACGACGGGATCTTTTGCTTGCTGGTGTTTTTTTTCTTCTTTGCTGTCTCCTTCTAGAAATTTTGGAATCCAAGGTTAGTAAATCTTAGTTTTTCTTCTCTATCTTCTGTAGGGACATTAAATAGAAAATCAAACAGGTTAATATGCTGACTTGCCAAATGTTACTCAATGTAGAATGCTGACATCTTTTCTTTGCCTTAATCTAAATGTGTGGATGCGTTCAACATTGTAGAGTGAACTACACTTTGTTGAGAAGGAACAAGTTGACTGAAATTTCTTGGAGATTCAGATACAATTTCATCTTCCATGATATCTTCATCCCCCTTTATAAAATAACATCTAGAAAGGTCTGTGATCACTTACCTCAGCCTTAAGCCACTATCCAAATTGATTTTCCTTTTCAGAAAAATATTTTCTCCTTATCATATGGTATCTTGGTGCAATAGCTAGCATAGTGCTCCATCTGCCCATAATAATGGCAAAAATTGGGCAATCTTTCATATTTGAAATCTAACCGGCTTCTTTTTCCTGAAAGGTTGATAATAGTTCTAGACAACATTGGCTTGGACAAATCAATAAGCACTCATGCCTTCCCCAATTTTACTATTCTTAGTCCTCTAGCTTGGATCCTAACTTCAAGAACCTCCCCCATCTCCTCCATAGCTTTACTCATTATATTCTCCAAGCACCACTCATGGGGAAAATCATGAACTTGAATCCAGAAAGCATATGATTCAACTTATAGCAATGAAGAGGTGTATTTGGTTCCCATGGTTTGAGCAATAGCGAGTTGTTTGCAAAAGACCAAGGTCCCATGTGATGTCCTAACAGCGTCACATACTAAGTGCAAGTGAATATTATACGGATTATCATCATGATAGGACCTGTTGGTTTCAATTATCGCACTATAGCATCCAAACCTAATTGGTTAGCATGTATAATATGGATATTTTATGATCTGAAGCTTTTCTAACACATGATCACCCTGTAACAGTCCTGTGACCTAGCATTAGGCAATCCAACTAAGAACATATATAAGGATTATGAGAAGCTTCGTTAACTTTCTTGTTGAAAACCATTCGAGCTTACATACGTCGAACTGGATTACTTACAAGTCCTTCATTGATGCACAACATATATTTACGTGTTAATGAACAAAAGCATAAGTAATTAGGTAGGGAAAGGGTGAGAGGGGTTCTTAACTTCACTACCCCCTACACTAGCCCAAGTCCATAAAAACAAAACAAAACAAAACAAAAGACATCTCTTCGGCTTTATCATGGTGTGGGTGCCTAAGCACCTCCTGCGCTGGCTCTAGGTTCTTCAGCGTCGAACTGAAGAGGGCCAAACAGCTCCCTTTCATGGTTTATGAGCTAAGCAACGAACCTCATAGGAATCTAGTCTACCTTGACATCGTCCATCCAATGCATAGCCTCATATCTCGTGTAGGTCAGCTCAATATCAAGGTCATATACGTCGTGAAAAGAAACATCAATGTACGCTATCACCCCATAATGAGCGATCAGTGGTACGTCCATACTAACGATCTGAAAAATAGAAAGGAATAAGCAATGCCTAGTAAAGAAATAATAAGACCCTAAGCTAGGCAATCCAAAGTTGTCAAAGAAAGCAAGAGAACACAACAAAATAGCTCAACATACTAAGGCAAGATTGTCACAACTAAATGAATTCTAAAATGTCATATGAATGGTCACTTCATAACAAACATGCTAAATGCACATGTATGTCTCATGCTCCTAATTTGAACTAAGATGAGATGACAACAACATGCAAACTCACACGCCAGGCGGATTTATATTATAGTGTGTATATCAAAGTCTACCCTTGATCAGTTTACTCACCATAACACAAGCCAGCCCAATCAAGTCACTTTTGGAGTCCCACATCCGGACTTCCACAATATTGCTATCATGAGCATCTCACTCCGAGGTATCGAGGCATCTCAGTATCACATAACTGAGGCATCCTAAGATCACACAGCATGGGGCATCTCACTCCGAGACATCTCAGTATCCCACAACAAGACATCCCTGATCACACACAGGGGCATCTCAACTCGGAGACATCCTAGTATCTCACTCAATCGAGGCATCCAAGATCATACAACATGGGCATCCCACTCCTCGGGCATCACCGATATCTCAGTACCAATGGAAATCTCTTACTCATTTAATTCACACATTCCACACATCACACCTTTGAATTATATCACATCACAGCATGCATATGACCTTAAGAGTACACAATTACTTCAAGCAGCACATAAGACTCACACATCATTTCATTCATGTTGCACTCATTGCACACATGTGCCATAGTTAGTAACCATATAATTATCACACTTCGAATTATGGAAGAGGCATGCTCATGCACAAACTAACCATTATTAACAAGACCATTAGACTCCCTATATGCCATGAAAAATTAGGTACGAAAGGCATAACATCTATTGCACGGTCTTCAATCAAGGCAAGATACAAGCCGACATGGGTAGTTTCAATCACATAAGCTAAAAGTGCATCAAATCTCATTGAAATGCTACGAATTTTAGTATATTATAGAAGAGACATAGATTAATATTTTTCATGAAGAAACCTGAGCCTATATCTCATTGTATAAAGAGCAGTGATTTGCTGTTTTTACCCCTAAATTTTGTAGCAACTTCTAGATTAAGTGCCTACTGAAGAATGATCATTTCACTATCCAAATCTCGACCATTTGTTCTCAAATTTTGATATGTTTTTTCTAAAGATGTGTTCTACAACTTTCGTGAAGGATTTAAGGTCCAACTCCATCTAGAAAATTTCAAAAAACCATAGAACTACCTATGGTTCTGCTGTTTTTCTATAGGTTAGTTTGCTGTTTTAAGGGAGGAATATTCTTACCAGCTAATTTTCAAAAGAAAATCTCTACAACTAGTAGTTGAAGCCTAAAATAGTTGGTGCACTCTTAAGAAAATTAGTTTTTTCCATTAACTACAACTTTAAAACCCCAAAGTGACGCATAAACTAGTAATTTTGTCTTAGTCTTTCCCGAATAGAACTTCCCAAGCCACTATCTCCATCTACAGCTACATCAGATTATTTAGTTCATCTAAAACCTCTTTTATTACCTCGGCGCCGCTCTGACAAAACTCAAAAGTGATCTCATTAGCTCATCAACTACACATAGCAACCTACAGCTCAACTCGAGGCTAGTATTTTCAACCCCTCAAAAGCAACATGCAACACCCATCTATCACTCAACAGTAGTCTACCCACTAACTCGACCAACACAACTCTGTCGCACTTGATTCCTTGGCCATCCAAACCCCGATCATCACATGCAAAGAGGTCAACATTTCCATTTGAGCATCCATCTAACCTATTTCAACTCAAAACAGAGGCATCAAACTTAATCTTCCATCATTTAGCATGCTCTGCAAGTTCCCTTGACAAACACTGGATAAATTCTAGTTTAGGACCTCATCATTTCCTTATAGGTGGCTTGCTGCTCTTCAGAATTCTGCCCTCAAATGCGCAAAAAGAAGAAGAAGAAGAAGAAGAAGAAGAAGAAGAAGAAGAAGAAGCTAAAGTCACTAAGTTCCACTTTTGTGCAAACTGCACAAGAGAGAAAAGAGAGAAATAGAGCAAGAGAATTTTGGGTCTGTTTTGGGGAGAAGAGAATGGCGTGGGTTCTAAGGAAAAATCAAATATGTGTGTAGATTTTATTTTAAATCCCAAGAATAGATATTATTAAAAATAAATGATGATGTCTCCTTTGAAGGCTTCGGGTTGGAGAGAAACCGAGAGGGAAGAGATGAATGTCGTGGCTCCCATGCACACATTCTTCTTCATGGTTGACACCTAGCACTCGAGAATGGTTAAGATAAATTTCTAATTCGTGTCATTAATTAGTCTAATAGTTTCTAACATCTTCTAATTAGTTTCGTTTCGAATCCACAAAATTTTCAATCTTTTCGTAACTATACGAGTCCATGAGTTCGCACAAATCAAATTGATGTGTTAATGTCTTTACGCTAATCTAGATACAAACAAGAATTAATTGCAAGAATTACTAAAGTTAGTGTTCGATAATAAAATTACAATCGCTTATAAGTTTTTAATAAAATTTCTAATTAAATCTCTCGTAACGGTAATCTATAAACTTAATTGAAAATTAAGGCGCTTAGGCCTAAAAGCTCATCTTTGGCCCACCGGGCTCATCCCACAACATTTCATGACCCACTAGACTTAATTCACAATTTTAAATGAACACGACTCTTGCCTTGCTCCAAGCGAAGCCCAAGTCCATATCTTATCCTTTGACTGATTGTGCCCATGCTCAATATCTTTGTGCAGCCTGTTAACTACTTAAGCCCATACTTTCCTCATGGCCCACTGGTCTTGTCATCTAGCCCGCTTTAAAATAATCAAAGCCCATAACAGTCCGATTACACTTGTAGGGTCGTTAAAATTCAGGATGTCACAATCCAAATCTAAGACCCTTTTCAAATCCTTTTCTAATTTAAAGGTAAATACGAACAACCCATTCTTCATCGGTGTGATTTCCACCGAATCTATATGCCAAGCTTTTTGCATTGTATTTTGAAAAGCTTGAAAGTTAATATTGGGGTTTTGATAAAGCTAATTGAACAAGGTGAGTTTGCATTCCTCCAGTCTTGCATTTGATTGTTCTTCATTTGTGACGGTGATTTCTTTCTTAGACCATAAATCGCCTAACCTTTTGCAGAGCAAAACCAAGCGAGCTTCATCTCGATGGCCTTCCTCCCAAGCTAACCTAAGGAATCCCAGCAAAAGACGAGATGCAAGGACCAAAAAGGGAGAAGATACTAAATTAGGGTAAAGATACCCAAGGCAATGGGATGAAATGGGGCAATACTATCCCACTATCCAAGTTGAGGAGATCCAAGAAGTTGAAGAGGGTTTAGAGTTTTGAAACATTGTTAGGGTTTAGCATCTCTTCCTATCAAGAGAGAATCTATTTGATATAATGTCAATCCAATTATTTTAACTAATTTTAGCCATAAATTGTTAACGTGGATGTTGACTAGCTTAGGTGGTACCACTAACAATAATGTGGACAATTTTTGATCCTTTTTAATTTTTTTAAAAAAATTTTCCCTTCTTATTTCCTTTTGTCGATGACTACCCACAGGTGATGATTGGGCTAGTCTTGCTTAGGTGAGACTTGCCATTGAGCACCATAGGTGAGGCTTAGCTAGGCACGGCTAGGCCTCGCCTAGGTGAGGGCAAGCCTCGGCGAGGTTGACTTGGCCTAGGTAAGGGTTGGTCTTGCCCAATTTGGCTTGTGTGAGGGCGACACTCACTGAGCCTCACTTGGGAAAAGGTGAGCATTGGAGAGGCTAACCCTTGCCCAGGCCAAGGTGGCCTCATTGAGGGTCGCTCGGCCTAAGGCGACTCCTGACGAGGTCACCTTGGCCTAGGCAAGGGTTGGCCTCACTAGATATGGCTTGGGTGAGGTCGACCCTCGCTTGGGGGAGGGCAAGCCCTGGCAAGGGCTCCCCTCGCTTGATTTGATGAGGCTGACCCTCATCTACGATAGATGACATCGCCTATGGTCGGTGGCCAGTCACTAGCTAAATGAAGGAAGAAAAAGGAAAAGAAAATCAATAATTTATCAAAATATTATTAAAAATTATTCACGTCAGTGTCAGCAGTACCATATAGGTTGGCTGATGTCCACATGTAATATTTGACCAAAGTTAGCCATAAGAATTGAATTGATACTATGTAAAAGATATTAGGATTAAAATGATACTTATGTAATAGGTTTAACAATTTTCTAACACTTTTCCTTCTCATACTGTATGTCATTATTGTCGTGTTATGTTTTTTATTTATCGTGTCATGTTACATATGATCATTGGCATGCCATGTCATCTATTGTCGTGCCTTGCATATGATTTATTAGCTCATATTGCATGCGATTTTCGTCGGGTAATGATGTTTCATTGTCTTTTTTTTTTTTTTTTTTTTAATTCTATTTGTCTTGTCTTGTTGCATGTGGTCGGTGCCTTGTTATATCATTCTCATATGAATTAATATTGCATTGTGATGGACATTTGCGTACACACACAAATGGAGTCACTCTAATGTACATAGGCCTCGTTAACTAATAGCGAATTTGGCTGAGTGCTTTAGTGAGTTTTCAAAATCTTAAAAATGAAAAACCATGCATGCTTACGAAATCAATTAAGGACTAAGCAAAACTAGAGCCAAGGTATCCAAAGAGCGCATATGATGCTAATCCGTCCTACTTATAACTGAACTTCCGGACCTAAGATCCCAAGTTTTATTTGACCGGTTCCTTCGCATATGCACCTACTTAGTTGACCCATTAGTGGCTAGGTCCTTCGGGTGTCCAATTAATTTAGATTTACCTAGAAGTGATTGGTGCTGACTCTATTATAGTATTTAAGTTCACGATAGTATCTTGATCTTGTAGATTGCCCAAACCTAAGATTTGGGAGATCCCAGGGGTCGAAAGTGCTACTAGATGTAGCAACACCCGGGTAAAAATTATGTGTCTATAACCCTATCAACGAGTTGTTCCAATTACATAAAGTGGGATTGACTCTCTCTCTCTCTCTCTCTCTCTCTCTCTCTCTCTCTCTCTCTCTTCTCTTACTTTCTAAAGCTTTCCAAAAGCTTGGTTTTACTTTAACATCAAATTCAATATCTCCATAAATTTGACTAAAACAAGACACATAATGAGCAGACCTCGCAGTGTAAGAAGAAGTACTACATCTTCCATACTAGGATTGACAAGATAAATGACTCTAACCGCACATTTGAAAGGACAATAGCCCAAGAAATGATCGAGGACCGTAATTCCATATTACCTTTGAATCATGAGGAAAATTAGACCGTGAAGTCCAAAAAATGAATGTTTTTCTTTTTTTCTTTTCAGTTTCATGTTATAAATATTTTATCCTAAATAGTTGATTAGGTGTTTTGACAGAAAACCATTAGTTGATTAGGTTTCGTTCTTTCTTCCCATGAAGAATTTTTAGTATCTATGCATTTAATTTCAGCTTTATTATACCATTGCTTTAAATTTATTATTATCTAATTTCAAATGAAATGACTAAAACATAGATGGTTAAGTAAAGCAAACCTTGCGACCAAAAAAAAAAAAAAAAAGTACAGCAAATATATAAATTGTCACATCCTAAATTACCTAATAGAACCTAAAATGACAATAAAAAAAAAAAAAACCCTGATAAAATTTTATTTTCTGGGATAGTGTCTCTCGCCATTTAAGTAAAACGCTCCTTTAGAGTATTTATAAAGATAAGTTCAGAGAAAGATTCACTATGGTGCTTACAGCATTGGCTTCTTTGGAATCATAAAACGGTCTTGGGGCCTTCTACGGTCCTCTGGGTACGGACCATTTGGTCATAATATTTCGTAAACCCTTGCATTGTTTTTATGACTCCAATACTAAATGTCGTAATACACGAAAATATAAAAGGTATACGACAAATGGGGGAGATTTACTCTTTCTTTATCTGACAGTCAACGAGAAATTGATCTATTCCTCAAGGATGCATAGTATATGCCAATTGGACCGTGGAATTGGTAAAGGATCAGATTAAAAAGGTGCTTGCTTTTTTAATAAATGGAAGAAAAGTTTCTCTAACAAAATGTTCGAACCGACTTTAAGAAACGATGACTTGGAGCAATTCTTTTCAAGGGCACGTTCAGCTAGAGTTTACTGTTGCTAGTTCTTGTGTTATTCCAATAAAAAGGCTGAGAATTCGATGGCAGTTTTTCAGGGCGAGGATACAGGACCTAATGCCTTTGGAGCCTTGAACGTGCAAATTGAATAAGGATAATGACATAGCCATCCTTCAACCTAAAGACGTAAACTCAAACTTAATCATCATCAACTTGTTATCAAAATATATACATCAATATATTTAATGTAAGAGTTATCTAGTTACACAATTAGAGTTTTTATAATCCATCAAAAAAATATGAACATCTCCAACCAACAATTAACCCAAAAGTTAATCATAGCCATATACTACTCATAACAAAAACTTCCACTAATGTCATGTTGATGTTGTAAACACTCTTGTTCTACTTGCAACTAGTTGAAGAACCTAAAAGACCAAATAAATGGCATGAACAATCACAATCTAGTGAGCAATACATCTTCTAAGTATGTGGAACATTTATTATGCATCTTTATATATTGATATCACAACTCATCAATTTCCAAATTAGTATAAGATATAAGTGAAAAAGCAAAAGTGACATATCTTTTCATAACATAGCTTTTTAGATATCAAATCAATAATCAACAATATAAAAATCAACCATCAATGGTCCATTATACTAATTAATATCTATCAAATCACATGTCAATGGTCCTTTCAATTGACAAATTTTAATGCTTAGTATCTAACTATGATGACGCTTAATGCCCAAGGTGACCAAGTTTCCCCTTTAGCTAGGTTTCCACTTATATCAACTAGTGTGGTTTAGCCCAAAAGGACGTCTAGATAACATATGCACGAATGGGTTCTAATCATAATGATATAAGCATAATCCACTAACAACACTCTCCAATTACTTACAATCAAATCCAAAGTCCATTTCCAAATTTGGGTTGATTAACCAAATTATATTTAACTCATCAAACACATAACTTTTCATAAATCATATTTAAAGTCAAGAACTTTTTGCAATTGTTTCATAAAAGATTTCTCAAACCATTTATAAACAATCAACTCAAACTATAATCGAAACATACCTTATCATTTCAAATAGATAAAATGGTAGTGAATTCTCAATTCAATTTCATGCAACCAAAAATGTAATTTCTTAACTCATAATGAACTAATCCATATTGCTTTCAATATATGAGTTTACAAACTTGAAGAAGAGATAACACAACCCACCTGGAAAAGCTAAAAACCAACCTACAAAGGTTATCGAATCAGTTAATTGAAAACGATGTCAAATTCTACATGATACACTATTCTAACAAACAACTTGACTAAATTATGCTTATTTGTCAACCAATCGACTCCCGTGCACCAAAGAAGAATCTCATTCATAAAGAACATTTATCTTTGTCCATTATGCATATTATCCATTATGTTTAACTTGCACGTGAAATTTTGGAAATTCATTTTGAGCAAACCGTACTTTGTAACTAATTTTCGTCAAATTTTACGACTCCATAGCACCTTAAAATATCATTTCCATATAAATCCACAACTTAATAACTCCTCAATTGAACATTGCAATTCAAAGCTCACAAAACTCCAAATTTAGGGTCTAATTTCGAAAATTACTCTAATTAGATGAATAACAAGTTTGGTTACCTACTAGTGCTGTGAAATGGAGTTGATTCGGCTTGTCGGGAGTCCAAGACGTGTGCACATGAAAATTCTCTCTCCTTCCGTCTTTTCTTTCTTTATGGTCTCATTCTTGCTTCACGTTCTTTCTTCTTTTTTGTTACTGTCCCTCCTTTCTCTTTCTCGTCTTCCCTCTTCCCTATTTTTTCTTTATTTTTTTCTCTTTCTTTTTCGTTATTTTCCAACTTTTGGCTTAGTGAATCCTTCTTATTCTTTTTCCCTACCAATTCTCTTAATTCAATAAGGGGAATATATACCTTTTGGCTATAAACGTGCAATTCGCTTGGTCATATGGATTTGACCAAATGTCCTCAAGCAAAAAAAATGTAAATATGACAGATGCCTAAAAGTGCTCTCTTTTTTTTTAGTCCAATTACTACATAAAGTGCAAAAGTGACAAAAAATCTGAAATTATACCTTCTATGACGTATATACTTTAAACCTTTTTTCTATGACACCAAAAATTCCCAACATATACTTATGTGACACATTTACCTTCCATCAAGACTTCATTAATGAATATCGTTAAAAATTTGTCTACATGGACGCTAGAAAGCAAACGGTATTAACATAGCAATCAAGGGACTAACAAAGTTGTTTTCACTGAAAAATCATTTAACAACATATTGACAGTACAAGTTTGGGATTTTTTTATGTTACAATAAAAAGTTCAGGGTAATTGTGTCACAATAGATATAGTTTGGAATTTTTGATGTCACAAAAAAAAAGTTTCAAGGTTAACATGGGTCAGAATTTTAGATTTTCGTTGGTTTTTCACTTACATAAATTGCCTGAATTAGAGGGCTGGCCACACATTGGTATTTTGAATTGGCCAACATAGAGGCTGTGAGCCGCGACTCCACATTGGCCAAAATCGAAAATTCTCCAGCCACTCATACCTTTTACGTGTTGAATCGTTGGGGCCAGTTTCGGAGAACGTCTCGTGGGAGGTGGCCGGAGATTGTTTATTGAAATCAAGCCACAAATAAGCGACGGAGAGGGGCTTTGGGCCATCAACAAACGGAGTGAAATTCTCCGATTTCAATTAAATTTCGCCGCTGTTTATATTTGTTTGCTTGGCACCAATGGATTTCGATTTCAACGTTGTTTTGATTTTGTTTTTTGGTCAAATATTTCGACATTGTCGACCTGTTGATTGCCCAAGTGCAACTTGGCTGAAATTCAGAAGAGGGTCAAGCATTTTAGTCACTCCTCTGGTACTCGGCGGTTTCCCATCGTGACCATTATGAAATTCGGAATATTATGAATTGGATATGTTGTGGATGTTTGAAATTGAGCAAAGAAGATATGAAGATCAACTTCCCAAAGTTTGAATCTGAGTTGGAGAATTTGGCCGCTGAAATAGGAAAGTTCAACTTTGACTAGGACTTGGATTTTGTTTAAAATATTATTTTGGTTAAAATAGGTAAGCGATGAAACAGAATCCTATGAGAAGTTGGCAAAAGAATAAGGGTTTTACTTATTTATAAACTTGTGGTCGTGAGTGGTAGAGGTGGATTACAAATTGTCTTGAAGCGCCGCATGAGTGCTTGGTGTTCCGCCGTTGATCATGAAGAATTGGTCTTGAGGCGCTGTCTCATTGACGAGTGCTTGGGAAGGATTTTCTTTGTCATTCTTGTTTGTGAATTTCATCCAAGAAGATTTAGTGTTTGTAGCCGATTTAAATCTTATGGTAAGATTTGTGTGTAATTCCTTCATGAGATTGAGAGATTATTTCTTGAGGAATTTTAGAGCTAAACACTGCATGCATTATTGGGTGTAATTGGGGCTTAGGAAACATCGAGAGAGTGTTTGAGTGACTCGAGTGTGTAATCTCCTTGTATTGCTTGATCTATAGTGAAATTTGTTGTTGCTCTCCCCGTGGACGTAGGTCTTTACAACTAAACCACGTAAATTTGGTGTCCAATTTATTTCCTTCTTCTGTCTATATTATTGTTCAATCGCTCGCCTTTTCGCAACAAGTGGTATCAGAGCTAGGTTTGGCTAAATCAAAGCGAATCGATGGTGAAAGAAGAAATAAAAGTGAGAATTGACAGATTTGATGGGAAGGATTTTAGTTTCTGGAAGATTCAGATTGAAGATTATCTTTACCAGATGAAACTGCACTTGCTAGGGAAAAACTAGAAATGATGAAGCAAGCTGATTGGGATTTGCTGGATAGACGAGTTATGGGTATTATTCGGCTGATGTTGGCTCGTAACATCGTGTTTAACATCCTGAATAAGAAGACCATTGCTGATTAGATGCAAGCCCATTCAGATATGTACGTGAAGCCCTGTGCAATCAACAAGGTCTATTTGATGCGACTTGTTTAATTTGAAGATGAGCGAATGTGCGTCAGTTGCAGATCATATCAATGAATTCAATGTGATTGTCAGTCAATTGAGTTCAGTTGAGATTGACTTTGAAGATGAGGTACGTGCTTTGATTCTGTTATCCTCATTGCCTGATAGTTGGAATACTATTGTTACTGCTGTTAGTAATTCCTCTGAGTCAACAAGCTTGACGTTTGATGGGGTTGAGATTTAATTCTGAGCCTGGACATCCATAAAAGAGAATATGGCGAACCTGTATCTACTACTTTAATAGGTGAAAATAGAGGAAGATTACGTGTGGGTAAGAGTAGTACTAATATGAATAGATGTAGTCAATCTAGGATTGTTAATGTTGTCTGTTGGAGCTGTGACAAGAGGGGGCATCTTAGAAGGAATTGCCTTAAGCTGAAGGATGTGAAGGGTAAGGAAATTATAGTTGAGTCTACAGATAATGTTGCAGCTGTGGCTGAAAATGATTCTTGAGCGCTAAAGAAAATGTCTAAAATGTCCAACTAAATTTTCTAACGTGCAATATGAGCGAAGGGAAAATAAATATGCAAGTGGGACGTGCCTTGCAAAAGCATTGCCTTCATAAACTATTTTCCTAAGATGTGATTTTAAACATGGAAAGAAAATACAGCTAAAATATTTTATATCTTGCAATCCTAAGTCTAATGCAGAAAATGGCAATTATATATATACACATATACATTATGCAACATGTTCTCCTAAAAAGCTAAATTAAAGGACATTAAATCTACCGTGAACGGTATAATTATGGAAGGTTGGTCTGAATGTAATCCTAAAAAGATCTTTTTAATCTTTTATTATGTCAAATGCATCCCAATATCCCTAAAATGTAAGACATTATAATTTTCCCCCTCCTTATGGAGTGAAAATGTGGAATTAAACATAAAAAAGTAACAAAATAATAACTCTAAAATATGCATGGTAGCTTTTATACATGGAAAACCCCTATGCAATTACAGAACAATTTTATTATACAAGATGCAAATCCTATTCTATTATGCAATATAAACATGCGTAAATATGAATATCTCTATCAATGCAAATTTGAAAATGCATGAACATGCGACATCCATATTTAGATATAAATTAAAAATATTTATACAGATGTAAATCCCTAAATATATGAAGATGAGGATATTCCCACTCATGCAATTGCTAAATATGCAAAATTAAATTCTTATTTCTTTTTTGGGAAGAAAAAAATGAGATGCAAGTTAGGGGTGATCGGTTCCAATCCAATCCAATCTAATGGAATCGGCCACTTATTTAACATGAGATAAAATTAAAAACAAAAGAGTGAGAGATTTCAACTTTTCTCTAGCAAAAAGATTTAGGTCTTACCAATCAATTAGAGAATTCTTATATGCTTTTCTTCAAAAAAATTTAGCTAGCATGATCAAAGGAATTAATTCCTCTTAATTATGTTTAAAAAGGGGCAAAATAATGTGCTAGTGATAAAAGGGAAGCAAGGGAGATTGTCTCCATTTTATTTTGGCAACAAAGGGAATTTTGTTATGAGGGAAAGAGCATTAAAAAAAAAAAAAAAGGGATACCCTCTTTGGAAAATAATGAGAAAGGTCGATCAACAAAAGATAAATAAAAGGAAAATATGAAAGAAAGGGCGAGATCTTTAAGCACTAACAAGAGCGAAGCAAATCAGTGAGACAATTCACACTACTTTTTCTACCTGACATTAGACCAACCTCATAAAATGGTAAATTATAATATCAATTAATGTAGTCCACATTAAGAAAACTCTTACACCGCTTCTTAGCAATCATCCTCATCATGATGTTGAATGTCAGCTCCAAGAAGAAAGTCTTGAGCTTGACCCAAGGGTGGGACCCGAACTCACCCCGGGCCAACCAGAGCATCAACTATCGGATATCATCCCTTTGATTATGAAAGAGCTCGTTGAGGCAGTGTGATGAGAGAACCTCAATGGTGGCAATATTCGGGAGAATGTGCCACCTATTGCCATAGGGTGACAAGATGAGAGTGGTGTAGTCGTAGCTGAGGTGCTTGCTAGTGAGTAGCTTGGGGCGATTAGCAAGCATAATGTTATTCTTTGTGAAGCATTCCTCAATTAGCGGTAGCAATGACATGACCACCACCTGGTGAACCCCGACCTAGAGTGTCATGATAGGGCTATATTTAGAGGAGAGGCTGTGGAGGGTTCGATGAAGGGGCAATTTCAAGTGGTGGAGGTGGCCAATGATGGGGAGAGAAGGAGGGGATGGGGGAAGATATTTGGGTTCTCTTGTTCAGAAGAAGTAGAGAATAACTAGAGAGTGGGCAGGGAGGAGGATCGCATAATGAATTGTGTTTTCCATTGTTTATGCTTTGCTTCATGTTAAGCATAAAGAACCAAGGGCTAGCCTAAGGATTAGTAAGAAAGGACGTGGTTACATGGTTCCTTTCTCACCTCCCCCTTAAACTAAGAAGCAGTCTGGCCACCCATTCCAAGTCTACCAGTGCTTATTAGTTTGATATACAATGACGGTGAGTTGTCTGAATTCTCCCAATACAATGCCTCGAGGACCTTGCTCTTGACACCTCCAGCTCCCTACCAAGTTTTTTTCTTCCTAGTAGGAGGGGAATACGAAGTACAGATAGAGTAGGGTCTCTCACCCCTGGGTGGTGTTTTTTCTCCTTGAGGCTTTTAAGGACCTACTCAAGTCCAACAGAACTACATTTTTCATTGTTTATGCTTTGCTTCATGTTACGACTTGCTAATGGAGGTTCTTCATATTTATAATATAGAGACCAAAAGCCAAATCCTTGTTCCTAGAAGCCCTGATGGAAAAAAGTTGGCGTAATCTATTGGAGTATTATGGATATGTTCAATTTTATAATTGAAGACTAATCATTATAATCGCATCAATTATAGTTGGATCACAAAAATTTTGACTTCAAATCTATACAATGCTCTTTATGAGGATAATCCCTTCTACCCTATATGGTTTGAGACATTTGTTGAGTAATTTGTAAGCAATATCAACTCCATCTCAATTTTTCCATCCATAGGGATCGAACACCTCTCATAATAATGATCAAAGTTGTACACCATGGAACTCTTTTGATAATTTTACACGTACAAGTTTAAAAAAGTCATTCATTGAAAATTTAATATGGTGTGAAGTAATTAACACATCGAAATTAGCTCATAACTCATTGGCTTAAAATCTTAAATAAAAATGAGTCTAATTAAATATGTTGGGGAAAATTGTACAAAAAGTCTTTAACCTATTACACTTTTGCTAGAGTGTCATGATGGGGCCATATCTAAAGGAGAGGCTGTGGAGGATCCGATTAAGGGGCAATTTTGAGTGGTGGAGGTGGCCAATGATGGGGAGAGGAGGGGATGGGGGAAGATTTTTGGGTTCTCTTGTTCCGAAGAAGTAGAGAATAATTAAAGAGAGGGCAAGGAGGAGGATTGCATAATGAATTGTGTTTTCCATTGTTTATGCTTTGCTTCATGTTAAGCATAAAGAACCAAGGGCTAGCCTAAGATTTAGTAAGAAAGGATATAGTTACATGGTTCCCTTCTTACCTCCCCCTTAAACTAGGAGGCAGTCTGAATGACCATTCCAAGCCTATAAGTGTTTATCCATTTGATATACAGTGACAAAGAGCAGTTTGGATTCTCTCGATACATGCCTCGAGGACTTGGCTCCTGACACCTCCAGCTCCCTACCAAGTTTTTTTTCCCGGTGGGAGGGGAATACAAAGTCTAGACAAAGTAGGGTCTCTCATCCCTAGGTGGTGTCTTTTCTCCTTGAGGCTTTTAATGACCTGTTCATGTCTAACATAATTATGTTTTCCATTTTTTATGTTTTGTTTACGTGTTACAAATTGCTAATGGAGGTTCTTTGTATTTATAATATAGAGACCAGAAGGCAAATCCTTGTTCCCAGAATCCTTGAAGGAAAAGTGTTGGCGTAATCTATTGAAGTATCATGGATATGTTCAGTTTTATAATTGAAGACTAATCATTATAATTGAATCAATTATATTTGGATCGCGAAATTTTTTACTTCAACTCTGGGCAGAAGTACAGCACAAGTGCCATAACTTGGTACCGGGGGACACTTAAGTGCCACTTTTTTTTTTCTAGTGGGACATTTAAGTGCCACCTCCGGCAACCCTTGCCGGAAATCCTACGTGGCAATATTTTATTATTATTATTTGCCTACGTGGCTCGCCGGAGAGCTGAGTTGGCTCTAACTCACCAGGTCGTCTGCATAATAAAAGCCCCAAATCTTCCAAAAATGACATCGTCTCCCCAGATGCTCCAAATCTAAAACCCTAAATCAGCCAAAATCCCTATTGAAGTGCTCGAATTCAAGTCTCGAAACCTAATTTTCATTTGCCCAAAATTCCTTCGTTGAATCTTGGAAATGGAGAGCAAGACTTGCAGCAACGCCTCAATTTCCTCTCACCGAAGCGAAGGAGAAGGCCAGCGTTTCTGTTTTTGTGGGTTGCAGAGTCTAAGAAGAACATCGTGGACTCAAATCAATCTTGGGAGAAGATTTTATGGATGCGTCCGATATAAAGAAGCGTCAAAGTGCAAATACTTCAAATGGATTAATGAGAAGTTCTCTGACCGAGCCATAGAGGTGATATTGGATCTACTTCATAAAAGACAGCAATCTCCATCTGTGTTCGTGAACCACTTGGACAATGTTGACTCAATGCAAGCTCAAGTATCTACAGTTAACTTTTCAAGAATGAAGTCTTAATGCATGCTCAAGCATCTTCAACTAAACCTTTCAAGAATGAAGTTTCAATGATGAAAATTGAACGAAAGTGTTACCAAGCGTGTATTATGGTGTTGTTTTGTTGTCTATTGTACTTTATGATGAATGTAAAGTACTTGAAAATGAGAAAAAGTTTCTCCAACTGCCATAGTTTAAAATGGTGTTGTTCTAGATTAAACGTAGGTTTTTTTTTTTTTTTTCTTTTTGAAAGATGCGAAGAAGTTTGTGTTGTTTCACAAGATCATTGTGGCTTTGTTATTGTTTGTGCTGTCGTATGGAGTTGCCATAAGTTTACCATCATCTTCTCTGTTTTGATGTAGAATCATCTTCTCTGTTTTGATGCAAACCAACATATACACAAGACAAACATGAGTGATTACCCGAGTGTAAGTTGTATTTAGTAATCACATAAGTGCTAGTCGCGATGAAAAAAGGATCACTTAAGTGTCAAGTTATTATTAAAGTGATCGGTTAAGTGTCACTTGTAGTTAAAAGTGAACGGTTAAGTGCTAAGTTTTTTTAGAATATGATCAGTTAAGTGCCAATTTTTTGTGGGTTTTCTCTAAAAATTGCGCTAGCCACCAGAACTGGCTGCACCACCAACCATCACCACTAGCCACACTACACACTAGGCGCTCTAGCCACCACCATGTTGGTGGTGTTGCTGCACAAGATACTAGTGGAAGCTGAGCCTTGCACTAGTTTGCATCAGTACACATGGTGCAAGATGTGCAAACTGCACACTTGTACCAGGTGTAGGTGCAACTGCTTAAGCCTATAACCCCCACCATAAACCGATAATCACCAGGCATCACCACCAGCCACACCAACACCCTAGCCACCACATCAGCACCCCAACAACAAACTGAAGACCACCAAACATCACCATCCACCATCACCAGATACACTAGCACTCTAGCTATCACCACAGAACACCAACAGCAGCAGCAACAAGTAAAAAGAAGAATCCATGATAAACAACAACATAAATTGACAAGTAGCATAAGATCATTTCATTGATATTTCATCAAGTCTGAGTCTAACAACATCAATGAATGACAAACTAAAAAAAAAAAAAAAGATAATCATCCATAGAAAGTCTGACAACATCAACGTTTACATAATTGTTTTGACTCCTAAGCTCCACAAATCCTATCACATCTCATCTCATCAATCAATATGCACGACACCCCATGTTCGTGCTCCTTTCGATGGGCCTTTCACTTGATTCATAATTCTAGCACTCTTTCTAACTTAACGTGCAACTTCTTCTTCAACCTTCTCAGTATCCACTGACTCAGATGGAGCTGCAAATGTCCTAGGCCGAATTGAATCAAAAGGAGCTGGAGCTGAAGCTGGAGCTGGAGCTGGAGCTGGGTTCTTTCTCTTCTTTTTTGTTGGCACAGTTGATATTTTCTTTTTTGTTGTTGCAGCCATCGATTCTTGAGTTAGGCTTGAGATAAGAACCTCTGAACTTCTCCCAGGCTACAAAAAAACAATAAATTGTTAGCAAAAATCTACAGCATAAATTAAATTAAATGCAGACAATAAAACTTACATTGAGAATAATTGTTCCAGTACGCTCATTTGTATAAATGCCATAGCCATATTGTCTTAACCTCTTCCCAAGTGCCCCTCTTGTTTGAATAGGGGCGTCACTTTCAGGAACTTGTGATTTGTTGCCCCTTTTTCCTACTTTCTTGGGCCCTTTAACTACAGCCGGGGCTTCTTCAACCAATTGTGCTGGGCATCTTCTAGATGCCCTTTGTGTACCTGCCCCTTCACCTAGCCTTGTTCTAGTTGTCCTTTTATGTAGCCCTTCAACTTCAGTGACACCTCCTTCTGTTGGGCCTTCTAGTGGTACTGGTGGTGGTACTTGTGGTGCCCCTTGCAGTGATTCTTCTATTGGCCCCTGTGATGATCCTTGAGGTGGCTCTTGTGATGGCCCTTCAGTTGGCAGTTAAGTTCCAACTTACTTTCTTCGAACCTAAGAAAGAGGCCAAAAGATACCATAAATATAATATTGAGACATATAATAATAAAAACCGAATACAAATTGGTTGAATTTACCACTGGGTATTTCTTTCGCTGCTGAAGAACAAGTCATTTGCAGACCGGCCGTGATCTTTGCTTGGGCTAATCCTTCAGCTAGCCATGATGCTGCTTGGGTCAATCATTCAGCTGGCCGTGATGCTGCTTGGGCCAATCCTTCACCTGGCTATCTTCTACCTTGCCTTCTTCGAACAGGCTATTCAGTTTCATGACTTACTGAGATTCTTCTTGTGACCTAACAAACACATTACATACAAGGCCAAATAGGATATTATGTACATTTTTATGATAAATGACAAGAAAGCAACATAAACATAAAATAAATTTCATGATTTACCGGGGTTCTACTTGTTGACTGAAGAACAGTCCACTCACTTGGCCCTGCTGTGTGCATTTCTCCAACTGTCTCTTCACTAGGCCCAACACCTTGCCTCAACAGTTGTTGTTGCTTCCTCAATTGACAACCTTTAATATTATGGCCTATTAGGCGACAATAAGAGCATGTGATTTTTGTACTATGCCTGCTCATTCTTTGCTGACCCGAGACCTCTCCCTCTGCCATTCTTCGTCTTCATTTTGTCCTTCCAATTTTCTTCTTCAGTGCCAAATGTTGAGGTGCTTCATGATCCGTGGGCTCCCAAAACTTGCTACTTCTAATTGGCTGCATCATGAACTTATAGGAAGCAAGATATTTTGATTTACGGTACCAATCATCGATGTAATCATCTGTATTGTCGCCCTTCAACTAGATGGCACATATGGCATGTGCACATGGAATTCCACTTACTTGTCATGCTCTACATGAACACTTCCTATCTCCTAGATTGACAACATACTTATCTGCACCCTTCATTATTTCATATCTGTCATCTCCATTCCAAATGGGATGATAATGCGTACTTGTAGCCAAGTTCTTATACAATTTCTTGACAATCCTAGGACCATATTGTCTTGTCCACTTTGCAGCCTCATCTCTTTGTTTCTGCAGCCAAGTCATAACCGCAACTCGTATAGCTTGGTATTTCTGCAGCCTCATCCAATTTCTTGGTATTTCTAATGAAATCAATATTTCTTTATGCAGCAATGGAGTTCTTCAGTATAGCTTCCCTAAATTGTATCACATCATGGAATTTCATACCTACTGACAAAGTAGGAGAGGCAACATATGGATCATAGGAAGGAAACTTACTTTTCCTTCTACACACAACTCGTTGATCTTCTTCAACTTCGTCCTGGGAAGTTGCGGTGTCGATGCTTTCTTCATAATCTGTCTCTAGGACCTGGCCAGCAGCACCAACATCTGCAGGGCCTTCATCTCTGTTTGGATTAACAGCTACATGCAAAGTTGCAAATCTATCTGCCAAAAAGTCCCTTTGTTTTTTCCTTGAATGTGTAAGCTCCTCATCGTCGGCGTCACTTAAGATTAATAAATTTTCAGCTTTAGCAGCCAACCCTTCATTGTCATCATCATCATCACCGTCACTGGATTCAGCTACTTCCCAATCTAATTCAGTGATGGTGACATCACCCATGTCACAATCGCTCTAATGAACAGCATCTACGCCCCTCTCCTCCCCATCCTGTCCATCATGCCCTACTTCATCCCTAATATCAGTACTAGCTTGAATACCATCTCCTCCTCCTACTTGGGTGTTATCTCTGTCATCATCTTCGTCCTCACTATCACTATTGTTTTCAACAAACACTTTCGCCTCTTCGCCATGAAGATAATGATATAAGACATCCCTAAAACCATTAACATTTTCCAAAACTCTCAAACCATCT
Organism: Eucalyptus victrix; assembly: GCA_016097545.1. NCBI lineage: Eukaryota > Viridiplantae > Streptophyta > Magnoliopsida > Myrtales > Myrtaceae > Eucalyptus > Eucalyptus victrix. The sequence goes on from CM027843.1 coordinate 47,388,331, forward strand.
CTCAAGCCTTTCCCAGGAAAACAATATAGTAACTTTTGTACTCTACAAGGCAAAAAAATCACTATATCCCTAACAAATCCAATATAACATGCCTTCTTTATATCTACAAAGATAGTACCCTCATTCCCCCCTCATACTCCCACTCATCCTCCCCAATCACAAAATCTCCATCGTAGTAAACGATGATAGCAACATAGTCTTTATGCGCCATTTCTGCAACAAAAGAGGACAAATATACAATTAACTTTTAGGACCACATTCACAAAGAACAGACAATTGCAAGAGGAGGTCCCTACACTCTTTATTAAAAAAAAGAAAAGAAGAAAGAGAGAGGGAAGATGTGGTCAGACGACAGCTACAGCTTGAAAACAAGAGGCCTCAGGACAATGACAAATAAAAATAAAGATGGGACCTGACAACTGCTTTGATTATGCCATCACATTCCTCTAAAATATGGAGAGATTCCTCAGCATGGGTCCTCAACAATGCAATTTATTAAAAAAAATCCAAAAGTCCTCATCCCCACAACCTTCAATTTGAACATGTCCAAAGTCCAATACTCTGAACCCTAACAATCACCAATCATCGCACATTTCACATCCAACCACTACAAATTACTTTCGCACATCACAATTCAACACCCTGAATGAATCACACATCACAGTGGATGAGGCGACGTCGAGCCCTACACCGAGCCCTAATTTTCCCCCCACCGAGCCGTACACCGAGCCTATATATTAATGCCGCTCTTAAACTATCAATTCGAACCCCCCAATAGGGTTGTAGCACCACATCTGAGCCATAAATCTCACATCAAGCCTGAGCTTTCCTAGCCGACCCCCAAATTTCAAGTCTGAGCCTTAATAAACGAGTCGGAGCCCTAATTTCACCACAGGGGAGAGGAAGAAGAGAAAAAAACCTGAGCAAATCAATGACGACGAGCGATGAAGGCGAGCGACGAGGCGAGTGACAAAGGCGAGAGACGACGGCGAGCAATCACCTGTGAACGGCAAGCTGTGAATGGCGATGGATTGAGAGGACGTCAGACCTAGTGTGAACTGACGAAAGGTTAAAATTCAAATAAACCAAATGACGTCATTTAACACTTAGGAAAAACGACATCGTTTAGTTTGGCCAAATGCACAATGGATGGGGCGACGTCGTTTTCCTCCTCCACATGTGCTTTTTTTTAAAAAAAAAAAATTGCCACATCAGTTAAGCATGTCATCGGAAAATGTCACGTCTGCATTTTGGCCGGTTTTTGGCCGGATTGGCACTTAAGTGTTCCAATTTACTCCGATAATGGCACTTAAGTGTACCATTTTAAGATTATGGCATTTAAGTGTCCCTCCGTGCCAAGTTATGGCACTCCAGGTGTCCCAACCTCTCAACTCTATACAATGCTCTTTACAGGGTTCATCCCTCCTACACTATATGGTTTGAGACATTTGTTGTGTAATTTGTAAGTAATATCAACCCCATCTCAATTTTGCCTTCCATAGGGATCGAACACCTCTCATAATAATGATCAAAGCTGTAGGCCATGGAACTCTTTTGATAATTTTACATGTACAAGTTTTAAAAAGTCATACACTGAAAATTTTATATGGTATGAAGTAATTAATACATCGAAATTAGCTCATAACTCATTAGCCTAAGATCTTAAATGAAAATGAGTCTAATTAAATATGTTGGGAGAAATTGTACAAAATGTCCTAAACCTATTATACTTTTGATTAACTCAGTCCTAAACCTTTTAATTTTGCCAATTTAATCCTAAATATTTTCACTTTTCGCCAATTAAGTCCATCCACTTAATTTTGCCTAGAAAATGCTAACTTGGATGCCAATGGTGCCATGTAGGACCACCAGTGCCGACATAAACATATTTTAATAATATTTTAATATTTTTGGCATTTTATTATTCTTTTCTTTTTTTGGATTTTCTTCTTCTCTTCTTTTTTTGGATTTTCTTCTTCTTCATTTTTCCTTTTCTTTCTAGCTTTTTTCATTTCCTTTTTCCAGTGACTAGCCACTGCCCATAGGCCACGGCTAGCCAACTAGCCTTGTTAGCCACAGGCTTGGTCGGGTGAGGGCAAGCCCTGGTGAGGGGAGCTTTCACCTAGGCATGGCCTAGCAAGTTTTGGACTTGCCCAAGCCAAATCTGGCAAGGCAAGCATTCACCTAGGCCAGGGCAGCCTCACTGAGCGTCGGTCGAGCAAAGGCAATGCCAGGCGAGGCTGTCCTACCCTAGGCAAGGGCCAGCCTAACCAGATCTGGTGAGGGGAGCCCTTGTTGGGGCTTGCCCTTGCCTAGGCGAGTGTTGGCTTGGCCTAAGCCAGATTTGGCAGGCCAACCCTCACCAAGTCGCACTTGGGCGAGGGCTTCCCTCGCCGAGGCTCACCTTTGCTCGGCCTGGCCTCACCTGTGGTGGGCTAGGCTAGCTGATTAGTTGTGGCCAGTGGCTGGCACTGGCAAAAGGAAAAGAAAAAAGCCAAAAATAAAAAGAAAAATATTTAAAAATATCATTAAATATCATTAAATATTGTCCACGTCAACATCGATGATCCTACGTGACACTACCGGCTCCACAATGGCATTTTCTAGCCAAAATTGGCTAGATTGACACAATTGGCGAGAAGTGAAAATGTTTAGGACTAAATTAGTAAAACTAAAAAATTTATAATTGAATTGACAAAAATGTAATAAGTTTAAGACTTTTTGGACAATTTTCCCAAGTATGTTGATAAGCTTGCACTTGGGCTCTTTCTAAGTAATCTTCCCTACGAAGTTATTAGGTTTTTGCTACTGGATCTCAACACGTTAATACATCTATTTCACTCTTTTTATTTTGTTATAGCCAAACAAAAATTTACCTTCGAGTGCTTTCGGGGATTGGACATCTAATCCAGAAAATGAGCGGAGAGCTGGAATGTCAACGAAAATATGTATAGGTACCACGTTATCGTGGGAACATAAAATGAATGTGTTTGTTTGAATTTGATTTTTCTAATTTGTCCATAATTAAGTTTGTGAAACGTCATTGCAATTAAGATCATTTAAAGGGCCTCAAGCCCAGCTAACAGGCAATTTGGAGTGTAAAATCATTATGTGTCTGATTATTCAATTCTTTAATAGATAAATATTTATGTACGGGATAAATATGCTCGTTATTTTTATTTTTAATTTGCTACAAGTGATGTTTGTAAATTTTAGCCATTCTTCTATATTTCCAAATGATGTTCAAAGAACTTCATGCTCAACCATAATTCAAGTTCAGCGGAAGCTGCCCATTGAAGTTTTGTACGATGTGACGAATGCATCAAATCACAATACAACCCCGGTTATAATTAAACACAAAATAAAATAACACATCAGAAATTTACTTTACTGGTTGTTTATCTAAATTAAGGTAAAAGAATTGCAAAAGATGAGGTGGTGCCATATATTAACATATGTTAGGATCTCAGCAGGTGCTTAAAAGGTTCAATAGAGAAAAAACAGGCAGGAATTCCACATGAGGTGAGAGACTTTACTATGCCTCTTGTATTTGCTGGTTGGTGAGGAACAAAAATAAACACCGACCAATAAGGAAGGCGAGACGGGCAGATACTGGCATGTTGAAATAAGAAATGCAGCCTAACAGGCCTTTCAATTAGGAGATTACTACAGGCAACCCTCGTAGGCGGAAAACCACCCAGATCTGAGATGAGGTTAAGAAAAGATACATGAACTTGTCATTTCTAAACTAATGATCCTCACGGATGCCCTGAGTGCATTAAAGTTTTTACAATGTGACAAATATATCAAATCACATTACAATCCGTCTTATTATTGAACACAAAATATAAGAACACGTCAGAAATTTATTTTATGGTAAAAGAATTGCAAAAGATGAGGTAGTGCCGTGTATTAACGTACGTGAACCCATTTTAGATATAACATCTATGAATTGCAAATTCATGTCAGAATTCCCCTCCCAAGGACCACCTGGTGGTTGACGTATTCAATGACGCAATTGTCCGTACGCGTCAATTTTACAGATGAGTAGAAGAAATTGAAATCAATCTCAAACCGTGAGAAGACATCATATTGATTACATTTTTGTGCTAACTTAATCGTAATCCAAAGTTAATGTATGGGATGATCATGTTTGTAATTTATGTTTATTTACTGCAACTGATGTCTATAAATGTTAGCCCTTTTTCTATATTTCCAAGTAATGTTTGATCAACGTCATGCTCGATTATATTCAAATTCATCCGGATTGCTATTGAAGTCATGCGCACTTCTACGATGTGACAGATGTATAGTATTGAATCACATTGCAACGTGTCTGGTAGCCGAACACAACAATATAATAACACATTGTAAAATTATTTTAATAAGGTGAAGCCATTTTTAGAAGGAAAAATTCTACATAAGGACTTAAAATGCCTTCATTTTTCAAATAATGGCTCAAAATGGACATTATTTAAACTAACGGGATGAAGTGCTATCATTTTTTTAAATATTGACTTGCAGTAAATCTTATTTCAAATAATACCTTGAAGTAACTATGCCAGTTTCAAAGAAGAGTTAAACTTTTCAACCGGTCAAGAGCATTTTTGTCATTTACCTTTCTTTGAATTTTTTCCTTTTCTCTTTCTTTCTTCCTATTTTTCTAGTAATTTGTTTCTTCTTCACAATGTTTGGACAGAGTTGAGTGAGGGTCGTCATTGCTTGATCTAGTAAGGGCCACCCTCAATGGTTACAAGTGAGGGACAACCTCATGTGAGGGAGGCAACATCACCCAATCTAGTACAGGATGGTGACCCCTGCCTTTGGGAGGCTGCCCTCATGGCCATAGGTAAGGCAGCACTCTCTAGATTTGGGCAAGGTTCACCTTGCAAATGGCCAACAAGGGATGGCCCTAGAGGAGGATAGCCTTATGGCCATCAGCGAGATCGATCATTGCTAGATTTGGGCGACGGTTGCCTCATCAGCTGAAAAGCTAAAAATAAAAACAAGGAAGGGAGAAACTAACGAAAAATAAAATAGTACAAATAATTTTAAATTAAAATTGTATTTGGACAAAAAAAATGCTCTTAACTGACTGAAATATTTTGCTGGCCGGCAACCGGCAAGGTCAGTTTTATAATTAAAACTATCATGGCCACTTCAGGCTCATATTTGAGATCAATATAGTCACTTTATGCCTTTATTTGATATAAAGTCCAATTCAATGTTTTTATTTGAAAAAAATTATGGTACTTTAAGTCTTTATTTGGAATTTATCTTTTTTAGAATAAACTTCTATTAATTGCAAATTCAGGTGAGAATTGCCCTCCAAAGGACCAGCTCTTGGTTGACGTAATTGATGACGCAATTGTCCGCGCGCTTTAATTCTAGAAATGAGTTGAAGGATTGAAAGCGATCGCACCACAATTGCGAGGCTTTCGTCATCGATGACGTTTCGGTGCTTCCTCCGTCGGCCTGGTTCTGTAGAACTCTAAACCCGAGAGAGAGAGAGAGAGAGAGAGAGAGAGAGAGAGAGAGTAATATTACCTGAAACTTCTTGTGAGGGCAGTTTTCGGGTTTGATGAATTGTGAGCCTTGTGAGCCTTGTGAAATCATTTTTTAAATACTGACTCATCTCTATTATAATTTATCCCTGCTTATCTTGGAAAAAACAATTTAATCTTCAGAACTCGCGCAGAATTAATTAAAAAGAAATGAGAAAACATACTGTAGCCTTTTAAATTAATTTAATTTGTTTACATGATATGATAATGTACATCGAGGTAAAGTGAATAAGTAAAATGCAACTCAGCATAATTAAAGGGACTCAACCATTAACTTTGAAATTATTTGAATAATTAAGGTAACAAGGCTATAGAACTGCCACCTAAATGTTCACGGATAAAGATTAATTTAAGTGTTATTAACAAGTAATAAAGAGAGGGCAGGAACCCAAGATATATTGATCGGTCAGTCAAGATTGGCAGACGAAAAAAATTTCCCCACCTTAAATGTTTTCAAATTCAAAGTTTCATACCCTGAGGTATCTACATCAGCTCAAAGGGTTCTCCATACGAAGTTTAGTTTAAAAGGACAAGTCCATGCACGGTCTCAAACTATATAGAAGACTTAGTTTTTTTGCTATCCATCTAGAAAAAAACAGCAGAGATGATAGCCCATCTTAAGAGACCTAATTGTTCAGTATCTATTAAATTATACCTTTAATTTGACGCCATAAACAAACCCGATCATAAAGTACATGTGATAATCTGACTCTTGATTTTTGGCGTACTCAAATGCGACACGCATCGGCCAAGTTCATCTTGGACTTGTATTGTTTCTGACTTTTGGATAGAAAACAAGAAAAGGAGATCAACTCCTAATTGAAGCCGCTCCACCAGAAGCCAAAGAAGGAAATTTGACTTTTAGTATGTATGTATATAAAATGTATATTGTTAGAGATGACTAGTCGGGATTAGGTCACTTGTAGTTTAAATTACTTGTAATCGAGTATAATTGTATTATGTTCCCATAGGTTCTCGTGCTCTTCACGTGGCAATATTCAGAATATCATATTTTTTTTCTATTTTATCATGAAATCTCATATAATATTAGAGAATGAGGCCCTAAGTTGAATTTTTTCTTGGCATCTATTTGCCTCATCTATTACATATTTCCATGCTTTGATTTTTGGCCAAAAGTCCAAACTGGAGGAAAAGCGTCAGAATTATGGGATATTAAACTACATTTTTATCTAACAAATTAAATTTAAAATAATTAGTTATAGTCTAACAAAATCATACATGGTATCAAAGCTATCGTTGTTATCCGAGGAAGTGCCCATCAAGTCTATTTTGTGGTGGTCAAAACAACACTAGCCGCACTAGCCGTGTTGTAGTTTCGACATCCTTCCATTGCTCGTCTCAAAGAATGAACACCACTGCCGGACTCGCCGTTCTCAAACAAGCCAATTTCGGGAATTTCCATCACAAAAGGCTGTCGGATGCCGCCTCATGCGATATCATGAATAGCATCTTTGAGTACAGATTTCAACACTTTCTGCTGATTTTTTTTTTTTTTTGATGAAATAAACCCCACCATCAACCTCATTGTATTTTGACAAGTCACATACCGGCGATAGTGTCTGGATCCATTGACAAACGTGCCTTACGTGCCAACAGAAGTCTCTGCACGTGAGATCCATGCACTCACATGCCTTATCTATGAACAGCCGTGTAGAGAGACGTCATCGGTGATGTCATCCTCACATGCCACACGTCAATCGCCTCTGCTGATATCATTGCTGATGTCATCCACCGCGTCATTAAGACACATCTTCCATCACTTCAGCACTCACCACGTCAACAGCCCATGTTAGCCTTGGATCGTTGATCGTTGACCTAGATTGTTGATTATGACCATCTTTGACCGATGCTGATTGTGGTTGACCACCATTGATGGGCAATGACCACACCGATTTAATTACTTTTCTGATTAGTTCAACCTGTTTTTGGCTTGTTCTAGGTGTTGAGTCCATTTGTTACCTTAGTTTCTCCACATCCAACCGCTAGGTACTGTTTTCTTTTACATTCCTTGTTCAATTTGCTTTGTTTAAATCAGTAAAGCGTATCTCTGGATAAATTGAAGTTTTAATGGCCACTTGCTATTGACTACAACCTACGCAACCTACAAGGCTGTACAATTGACCCAAAATTGGAGATTTGCGTGGAAGTCCATCTGCTACTACTGCTACCATAAATTCTTTTCTAAGTAGATTATTTGTCATTCTATTTTTAGAGGATCTTCATTCCATTTTTCAAGAATTTGGAAATTCTAGCTTCTTTGTCCCTAGTACTTTTGCCACATTTGTCACTCCAAGTAGTCTTATTCATGAACTCTACCTTCTACAATCATATGACTTCAAATTCTAATTCGTTTCAATTAAATCTTTCACTTCACATGCTTCTACTATTCACATAGCCAATAATTCACAAATGAATTTAACGTCCAATTTTTGCTTACCTAACATTTTCCTAATTACCAAACTCTTACTAAATTTGATTTCTATAGGACAATTGTGTGAACTTGGTTTCAATATTCACTTATTTTGTCATGGTTATCATGTGCACGATCCATAGATAGGACAACCATTGAAATAGGCCATAGGGTGGGACCCTTGGTTGAGCTTGTTACCTTAAAATTCCCTACTCTTTCAGTAGTTATGCTACCAAAGTAGCATCCGAAACTTGTCATTCTCAGTTGGCTCATGCTTCTTCCTCTAGATGATGATTTTTTTTATTTCTAGTGGTTATTTAAGTTTTGTTGACAATAAATGTTTTGATTGCCCGCCTTATTTTTTTAGAAAAACATCATCCATTGCCATTTAATTTTAGTGAATCTATCTCTCGATGGTCTCTTTGATCAAATTCACTCGACATTTGGTGTGACATCCTCAAATTTCAGGTTTTGTTTTCAATTGAATAAGTAGGGCTTTTCATCAAGGCGCCTATACTTCTTTTTCTGAGTTGGCCACTCACGAGATAACTAGTCTATCAAGTGAAGCCGTTAAGGAATCTAAACGCAATAGAATTGAGAATTTGACTAGGAATTAATTGCTCAACCGTGCTAGTCTGCAAAGGTCATTATGACACTGTTAAAATTTATTAGAGACCGAAGATAGGTCGATTCAATAGAGGTATGTGATTAGTGTGTGGGTGATTCCACCTAATTGTAAAATTTCTGTTGAACAGAACTAAACCAATTTTTCTATCATTCCTGTACCTAGTGTCCATATTTGAAATATCGAGATTTTCACGATAACCAAAATTCGCCAATGTGTCGAAAATGTACAACGTGGCTTGAAAATAATCAACCATGGGTCAATTGCACCAAAAATTCCTAAATGCTATCCGGTAGATTAGGTCACGCTAAAATCGCGCTAGATCAAAATTAACTGCAAATTTGAACCCAATAAAGTTCTGTCATGTCACGATTCATTTTAGGAACATCAACTCACCTTCCAAAGATTTTTCTGCAAACCGAGATTTTTGGCAAAAATTCAAAGTAGGGCTGTTTTGGACCGGGAAAATTCAAGGGACCATTTTTTATCGCATTTTTGAGATTCGAGTTGGACAAATGGGCCAAGAAAAATGTGAATTCACAAGTAGGCATCTTGATGGGATTTATGGACATCAAATTGAGTCCATTTGAGGGAGACTAAAAGGGGAATTGAATGAAATTGAAGAGGGATTGCACAAAATTCATAGGCCTTGGTGGTGTGCAACATTTGGACCAGTTGGAGGCTTGTTGAGGAAGCTTTGGCAACTGCAAATGGGCTAAGGAAGACAACATAGATGGTGGGGTAGCCACTTAGTAGTTCAAGATATTTTGGTGGTCCCCCTTGACCAGTAGCCATCTTCTCCCTTCAACAGCTCCTTTTTCCATTGGTGTGCTATTGAGAGCTTGAGGAAAAGCCAAAAAACCAAGCCAGCCCCTCCCCCTTGCCGTCGATCAACTACCTAAAGCAATTGGAGCTCCCTCGTCGCCTGTCGCGTGCCAACATGCCAACACGCCAATCGCGAGCCCAACCGTGCGTCTTTGCTGACCCGCCTCCAACCTGAGACTAGCTGCTGTCCTGAGCCATCCCAGCCGCCGTTGAGACCTCTCGTCGCTGTTTCAGTCACCGTCAATCTCTGTCGTTGCCTACCTAGCCCCGTTGTAGCCTGTCATCGCCGCCTAGCTTGTTTCAGACTCAACCAGTTGCTTGAGCAGCCCCTCGGTCCAAAGAGCAAAAACCGAAGATCTCCGTCCAGTTGAGACTTCATGTGGCTTTTCCAAGCCCTTCTGGGCCTTGTTTAGTGTCGCCACTAGGAGGTTTGTCGCCCGTATCCGCATTGCCATCGCCGTGGACTCACCAATCGTAAAACCGATGAGTTTACTCGCTAAAATTTACTTAGAGAGTTAATTATGCTTAATGGGTGTTTAGTTTAAGTTAATTAGGAATTAGGTGGTTAGTTAGATAAGATTAGCAATTTAATTATTCAATTATGCATGTTAGGTGGTTAGGTTAAATTAATTAAGGATTAGATAGGATGTATTATTTATCTAGATACGTTCAGAAATTTTCCCGGCCTGTTTAAGTGGTTAATTAAGCATTTCCGACACGAGTTAGTATTTTTGGTATTTAAAATGAATTATTTAATTAATTTTGGTAATTATTTAATTATTTAATATATTCCAGAAATTAGATTGGGATAGTTAGGGGGTGCATGATAAAAAATATTTTTGTTTAAATAGTTTTCTATTCCGACAGGTTTTTAAAATAAACCTTGTTTGATAAATTTTCTCAAGTTTTCTATTTTCGGAATAGATTTCTATTCCGAAATAGAAATGAAAGAAAAATTATAAACAATTTCTCCCACTAAACCTAATTTCGGTGAGTCCTCCCTCATCTCCTCTACGTCTTTGCCTCCTCCTCTTCCTCCTCTGCCTCTCCTCATTTTATTAAAAATAAAAATAAAAATAATTAATATATTCATTTTATTCATTTAAAAATTAAAATAACTTTATTAAAAATAAATAATTTTTTATTTATCATTTTATTTTTATTTTATTTAAAACAAATTTATTAAATTTATTAAAATAATTTATTTATGATAAATAAAAATAAATTAATTTTATTTTCCTTTAGTGTTTTGCCAAGTAAATTTATTTTTATTTTATTTTTTATGATTTATTCTATGTTATTTTATTTTATTCTTTATTTTTTTGTTACTAAATCATTTTTATTTTTATTTTTTATATTAAAGGTTGTCGGTTTATCATTTGCCGCCGTCCGAAAGGAAGAAATTTTGTATCGTTATCAAACGAATTTCTATTTTTAGGGTAGAAATCTTATGTCATTATCAAACGGTTATTTTTGCTTAGAAACTCTTCTAGAAATATAAATAGATTTTTCTATTTTTGTTCTAAACTATTTTGGAAGAATGGTTGTCATACGTGCCCTTAGTGACCGGAATTTCATGTTGATTGCAATGGTGTATTCAGTTTATGCAATTGGGTGTTAATTCATGCAAATTGAATGTTGATTGAAATTTTGGTCATTTATTCCAAAATTTGTGAATTTCGATATTTATTCAGAAAATCCTAGGTGATGGACTTTAACACCAAAAATGATTTTTTGTACCATGTAAAATAGTGAGTTTTTAAATTGAAGGATATCACTTTTTCTGGGTTGAGTTGACCGTGTACCCACACACAACTATTTTACCGTGTATTTCTAATACGAAGAAAATAGGCCAAGTTCACCATTTTAATTGAGGCATTTGAGTGCAATGCATGGTGTCCTAGGCCGAGATTGAATGGTCACGTGTTGGTTAAGAGAAGTCGACCTGAGCTGTTGAGCTGGACGTTCCCCCTATATGGGATACCCTTGGATAACGGAAGCCGGTCGTAGTAGATTTTGAACCTTTACTCCTTCAGGAAAGCCATCAAAGAAAGACGTAGCCATGCTCAATTGGATGAGACGATGCTTGGCTATGCCAGAATACTGCCGAACAGTAAGTAGGTCGTGCTATAAGTCAAGATCAAAACTAGGAACGCATGATTAATTAAGTTGAACGTGCCAAATTATGAGACAAAATAATGTGACACGGTATGGAACATGTAATAATGATTTGACCCTATAATTAGGACCTTTGTACTGGGTTGAATTTAAGTGTGGTGTTCTAGTTGATGAGCTTATTTGCTGCTCATGCTTTTGTGACTGTCTGTGATATGATTTGTGCTAACCTACAAGAAGTATCTGAGACGAGATAAGTCTTTATGGTTGTGTGGTTGTGTGGCTAGGATGCCTTTTACGTGTATTACCCTCCTAATCGGAGTTTAGAAAGTGAATGCGCTGAGATTTATATCTCACCCTGTCATAGGCTCAATTCTTTTCAAGACTGTAGGGTGGAGGATCTGGAGCCAAGCTGAGGGGATCCAAGGTGTAGGTTAGATAGGACAGCTTCTTTTGAAAGTCGATCTTTTGTAGGCTTTTGGTTGTTGACTTTTGTATTTGACTTAGTGTGTATATAAAATCATGTTTTGTCTGTGAATATGTTTCCTGCTTTTCTATCTCATGACGTTGATGTCAGGGGATTAGTAATTCGCTTCTGCATGTGCATTAAAATGAATGGGTTGGCAACGCGTCTTGGGACGTCGCAGATTTTATCGACCACTGAGGGATGGGCACATGCTTGAGGTTTGGGGCGTGACAAAGGAAGTTAGAAATTCAATGATTGCTCTCAGCTTGATGGCAATCCAAAGGGCTCAATTGAGGGAGTTTGCCAAGACAATTATTACGGGATTTGCACTCAAGCACAAAACAATTTTAGTTCTGAAACTCGAAACCCTTGCCGTGAAGCATGCTTGTCAACTAGGAGTGAGCATGATCCGGCTAAACGATTCCCACCTTGGAATTAGCAACTGCCCATTAAGGACCAATTTCAGAAAATTGAAACTAAGACCCACCCGTTGGTCCATGGATCTACCTAGGAATTGGACCACCAGTCTAGTTCGGTTCTTGGATGAGTCCATGTTCAGTTTTCGGGTGGATCCATAGAACTGATCTCCAATCCCTACAAAGCTTATCCGGCCTTATATGGGCTAAATTGCAAGCAATTAATTTTGATTAAGGATTGAAAACTTCAAGGCAAAACAAATAGATAATATTCATTAGCTAAAAACTTAATTTCTTTGAAGGTTATGGTGTAGTCCTCTTAAGATTTTCCGACATTGAAAACATGTGGAGAATTAGACTCCATGTTAAAAGTCCTAATTACCACAAAAGTTAAAATATTAATCACTTGATTCATCTATTTTCAATGTTAACCTAATTTAATCATGGAAGTGGCTAAGGAGAGACCTAATTATACTCTTAAAACAACACTTTGGCTCTTATGAATATCTCCAATCGGTTCTCTCATTCCTTTATGTTTGTTTATTTTGTTTTGGTTGAAAAAGAAAGTAAATGGATTATTAGAATAAAAAAAAAAGTAAGGGGTTAATCCTATTACATACCCAAGAGACAAAATTAATCAAAAATATCCAATAACTACAGATATACATACATACATACATACATATATATATATATATATATATATACACACGTATATATTTGGTAGAAAACTATAAAAAAATAAATAATTAAGATGTAATTTTTTTTTTTAATATAGATATATACCGGTCTCGCATGGGCAAGTGGTTCCACGCCTGGAACTGAGGATCGGACCGGTACTCACTGGTTTCACTAAATTGGAACCGGGAAGTAGACCAACCCCCATGGAAACTGTTCTAGTCTGATTCCGAGTGGTTCGGACAGTTTTTGGTTCTTTTGCACACCCCTATTGTTGACTCTGAAGGAGACACAAACTCAACTCTCTTGAGCTGCTCTGTACATCTACTTGTCAATTGGTAACCTATTAGTATTTATTGGCATATCAGGAGTGAACTAGAGCTCATGGGTTATCCAGCAACTCTTTATGGAGTGCTCCAGTCTTTTGGCCCAATAAAATGACGTGTCCCTAGCCCATTATTCACGGGAAGCCAATTAAGCTGCAAATTTGGTAGCCAAAGCCCACCCATTGAAATAGGAACCTTCCCTCTAATTGGCTTTCCAAGCCCCCTTAATCTCCTTAGCCTTTTATGTTTTGAGTCCTGCCATCATTGTTCACTACGTACTATTGTTGAATAAATATGACTTGTCTCTTTCAACAACGAAAAAACACCCCAGGAATCTTGGGGCGCATATACTATTGCCACTTGCTGATGTACATCATAAGCTAGTAAGCAAGACATTAAAATTGATGAATATGTTAAATAATGTAGTAAATTTGTGCTCTTGAATAAGGGCGCACGATTTTATTTGTAGAACATTAGTGTGTAGCTAATTTAGCAACTAATTATCTTTCTATGACTATTCTCCAAAGAAAAATTGGAAAAGGCATATTCTTGTGCGAAATTTGTAGAAAGATAATTCGAGACAAGTAACTTGCCCAAAGTCAAAAATGTGGAAAAAGAAAAGAAATAAAATTGCAAGAAGAAGGCAGAATGTGACCTTGCAAGAGCAAGAGACAATTAAAGTACGAAAAAAGATACTCTAAACCTACAATTTCAGAATTGATAAAGTTGTTTAAGAAAAGTATTACCGGGTTCGAATAAGCACAATCCGTAGCCATCAGCACCATATCTCTTCTTTACACTAGGAACTTCCATATTATAATGTTTGAAAACAAATAGATTGGAAAATGATGTAAATACAAAAAAGTTGAAAGTCATAGAATGGATGTAGACTCTTACTACATACAACATGAAAGCATGCCAACCAACCAGTTAGCACACACTAAACGACCAACTTAATCTTTAGGGACAAGTTTCTTCATACAAGGGCGTACCTTACACATTAATTCTAATGGTACTACCTTTGGCATGGTGGTTCCTGGGCCTTCCGTCATGTCAATCTTTTCTTCGCTCACTCTTTTCCAATCAAAACCCTGAATCACCAAGCTCAATGTCCACCCCATGACCCGCTGGGCGAGGGCTGCACCAGGGCATGCCCTTCGTCCTAGCCCGAAAGGTAATATAAGCTTTTGTTGTTTTTCACCGCAATTGCCCTCAAACCTTTCAGGCTTGAAGCTCAATGGGTCCTCCCACAACTCACGATCTCTGTGAATAGCCCATGCATTCACCATTACTATAGTGTCGCGTGGAACAAAATATCCACCTATGGTGCAATCAGCTGATGATGCATGCGGGACGAGAAGTGGCGCTGTGGTGTTTAGTCGAAGGGTCTCTAAGATGATGCACTTAAGGTAAGGTAGATTCGAAACATCCGATTCTTCTACCAGACGATCATGGCCAATAGCAGAATCGATCTCGTTTTGGGCCTTCTCTAACTTTTCAGGATTGTTTAGTAAGTTTGCCATTATCCATTCTAATGTAAGCGATGATGTGTCTGTTCCTGCAACTAACAAAACCTGCACATGTATAAAAAGTTATTGTGCAAATAACCTTTAAAAGTCGAGATAATAAGACTTCAAATGATAAATAAAATAAAATAAGTCAGTTTCTTTACCATAGGCCCCCCAGTAATGAAAATTTATTTCCTACAAATCAGCTTCTTTACCTAAATTTTGCCAATCATTAGACTACTTTGATCAACGCCGTTCGAATAGGGACCTTTTGATGTCTTAACTAATCATACCTTGGTAAGATAATCACTAGTTATAATTGGTATATGGTCGTGAAGGTGCATAAACGTATACGATTTCATGGAGAAAATCTAGAAGGAAAGAGTGCTGACATTTTACAAAAAGTAAATCTCAATTAGTGATTGGACTCTCTTATTGCAGACTTTGAAATCTTAATAAGCTGTCCCAACTTGATATATAGATTGGCATTTGCACCAATAGTCCTAAACATTGTGCAGAATATGCAATCAAGTCCTAATCTTTTAAAAAGTAAAGTCAGATCCCATTTGAAAAATTGTAACCAAACCAAACCAAATCAACTCAACTCAACTCAATCAATCATTATTACTATTTTTTTTTTTTGGCCTTCCATACATTATTAGTCTCTCTTTTTTCCTTTGCTCCATTTGATAACCGACCCCTTCAATTACGAACCCAAACGACCAAAAAGGAAAGTGTTGTTTTTGGGGTCAATTAATTCAGGCATGGTCTGGTTGAGCAGATTCGTGGGTAAGCCAATCCCAAAAACCCACATCCAAATCTGGTCCTTTTATGAACCCCCAAAATCAGAAAAACTAGGACCCTTCATCTAAATCCACGTGAAACATCATTATCTTCTACGAAGAACGCGGAAAGGGATTGCTCCAAGTGGTGGGGTGAGAGTTAATTGCCCAGCACCACAAACATCCGCCCAATCGAAATTCAGTCTTGAGGAAAACTGACAATACATGTGCGAAAAAAACGACAATAATGATGGCAAGTACTGGTTAGACATTTATTCGGTAAAATAGTACTACCCAAAATTTAAGTAAATTTGAGAGAGAGAGAGCGACGTATTTCTGTTTATTGAAAAACGAAACCTAAGATTTTTCACCATCATTGCAAGTATTATCATCATTTGTGGTGGAAGTGCATTCTAAATCTTCAAAACAAAAGCAATATAAAGCGGTCAATTCTAGGCTATCGTGACTTTGGGCATGTGTAAGTTGCCCGACTCAAGTTAGCAAGAATGGACGACTGACAAGACACACGGCGACTTTACCGCCAGAATTCTAAGAGGGAAGCGGGCCGCGGTGGCGGGGGCTGCGGCGCAGGATTTGTCCAGTGAAAAAGAAAAAGAAAAAAAAGGCAGATGTAGAAATAAGAAACAACACTTACAAAGACAAGCCCTTTGATCATGAAGTCCGAGTAGTCTTCCGGCTGAGATTCTTGTAGATGCAGAAGATGACTGATCATGCTGTCTGCGAGCTCTGGGTCGCCCTTCTTCCTCCGGTGCTCGTTGATCAAGCCCTGAATGAACGCATCGATCTTCTCTTTCAGCTCAACCACCCTCTTCTTCACCCCATTGTAATCGACCAACTTTAGTATGGGCAGGAAATCGCCAACGTAACTTATCCCGCCACTCCCAACAATCTGTTTAATCAGCTTCCTCGCCTCCCTTGCCTCGGCCTTGTCGATGGTCAAGCCCTCGCCGTAGTACCGTTTCCCCGCAATCATCCTCATCATGATGTTGAACGTCAGCTCTGAGAATAGAGTTTTGAGCTCGACCCTGTGGTGGGACTGGAACCTGCCCCGGGCCAGACGGAGCATCAGCCGCTGGATCTCGTCCCTCCGGACATGGGAGAGCAAATTGAGGCGGTGCGACGAGAGAACCTCGATGGTGGCGATCTTCCGGAGGTTACGCCAATGGTCACCGTAGGGCGCCGAGATGAGGGTGGTGTAGTTGTAGCCGAGGTGCTTGCCAATGTACAGCTTCGGGCGGTTGGCAAGCACGATGTCATTCTTGGTGAAGCATTCCTCGGCCAGCGGCAGTGATGACACGACCACGAACCGGCGGACCCCGAAACGAAGAGTCATGATGGGGCCATACTTAGTGGAAAGGCTGAGAAGGGTCCTGTTAAGGGGCAACTTCAAGTGGTGGAGGTGGCCAATGAAAGGGAGAGAAGGAGGGGATGGAGGGAGGTTCTTGGGTTCTCTTGTTATGAAGAAATAGAGAATAACTAGAGAGAGGACAGGGAGGAGGACCGCATAGAGGATTGTGTTTTCCATGTTTTCTTTTTCGCTTCGTGTAATAATTTGTCGATGGAGGTTCTTCGCATGGTACTGTCTGTATATATAGAGACGACGATCAAATATAAATGTCAAAAGATAGAAGGAGATTCTGACTCAAATTTGTTGGGTATAATTTGGCTGCTTGTATCCGCTAGGCATTGAACTGTTTGACCTTTCACCAGATCAATCATATTGCGTATCAAACTTGATGAGGATACCTTTACCTTGGAAAAGTAAAAGAGATTGAAAGGAAACGATGGCTTTCCAGAATACGCCACATGCTCAAGCGGGGCACGCAACCCACCCTTCTACTTTTCTGTTTTTTGGATGGACACGCTTCAACCTTTTTGCTGTTGAAATTTAGTCAGAACGAGAAAACATTGCTAGGCTTGATTTGCCATATCAGCGATCGACCATTCCATTCGGTGGTTGCCATGAATTCATACGAATCCCACCCATCGGACCTTTTTAAAACTCTCTTTTACTTTTCTTGTCCCTCCGTTACTGATGTTGTCTCTGCTCTTTCTCCCTCATCATTTCATCTTTTGTTTTTTATTTTTTTCCTTCCTCAAAGCTTAGAAAGTTGTTCCATTTCTCCCTCTTCGCATGCTCCCTGTTTCTTTGCCCAAGGTGTCTCTCCTTGCTCCATAAAATATTTAAATGTTTTTTTTTTTTTGGTAAGGTAGAATATTTAAATATTAAATCATCCATCCATCTAATTAAACTTTTAAAAATGTTTGCAGTGATCTCACAAAATTTTACATATTATCAGAACGAGATATCTTGAGTACAAATTTTTCTAGGCCCTATTTGCTTCCCAAATAAATATATCTATGCTTAGTAGTAGATTAAAAAAAATCAGACTAAATATAAGGGTGATTGATAAATTATTTAACTATTAAACCACATTTTTATCTAACTCCTTAAGTTTTTAAAATAATTGGCAGTGATCCCATAAAATTTTAGAGCTCCCAACTTCACCAAGCCTAGTTATCACACGTTGCGCTTCATGTTCTTGGGAACGATGGTGAGAGGGAGGAAGGCTCGTGCTTAGGCTTTTTTGAGGTGGGCAAGTGTTTTTCCGGATTAGGTATGAGTTTATGAATATTTCTGCAACTTGAAGCAGCTTTTGAGTTCCCCTTCTGTTTCATTACTTCAATAATCTCGAGATTTGTCTGCAGAGGTAAAAAACCCTAGAAAAGAAATTTAATTGAGTTTTCATTTCGACTTGTTTTAATTCCTAATGAACCGTAAAAGCTCAGCGATTTCGCTTGTGAATTTTCCCCGTAAATTCGGCCATCTTGCCGTGCGCATCCTTATTTGCTGAGAGTGTTAATGGAGGGCAAGCATTTCCTAATTTGTGGTGTGGTGCATCAAGGAGGAGTAATTGAGGAGAGAGGGCAGCGCATGGGAGAAAAGAGGTAATGGAGGAGAGAAGAATCTGAAAAGTGAACCTTAACGTGGAGAAGTGACCTAGTATGTGCCGGTACTCTTCGAGAGTTTTTATGTCATGTTGAAAACTTCGACACGTGTTCGACACTCTTCGACACTTGTTGATACTTGTTTAACAGGTGTTGTCAACTCTTCGACACTCTTCGATACGCAAGTCCGGAATTCTTACATACGAGTTTAAAATTCCAACAAGCATGGTAAATTTTTTAAAATTTTAATAAATGAGAAGTCAAAATATAAATATATTAAAAAAATAAATGGGGAAAGAAGAAAAACCTAATTTTCTTTTCTTTTCTAACTCTCACTTCCCATAACATAAATTCAGCCCCCAAAGTTATTTTTTTCTTTTATCACCCAACACGCACATGCAAGTTGAGAATATGAAATACATTTTGATTGCGTTTGGCAGTCGGGATAAAATTTGGGATAGGATATGATTTATCCTATCTTACGTTTGGTGCTCGCTTAGGACGGGATAAAGCCGGATATAATGGGGATATAGACAGGATAAAATTCTCCCACGGGGGAGGTGAGATAAATGTGGATAGGATTTGTAATATTCATAATAGGAAAGTTATTTTTCTTGAATAACAAACTTATTAAATTAACAAAATTGAAATTATATTTCAATATAAATAATATTTTAATTCTAATTTAAGAAATAAAAATAAAATAATAAAATTTATTTTTAATTAATCTTATTTTAATTTATATATTCAACTTTAATTCTATCTTATATTAAATATTCAATCTATAAATTAAATATTTATATTTATTATATATTTTAGGTATTTTTGTATTTTTGTATGTTAGTACAATTTACTATTTGATAAAATTTTATTAAAGGATGATGAAAGGGGAAAAAAGAAATAATAATGAAAATAATATAAAAAAGAGGAAAAATAAAATAAACATAAATTAAGTAATAGTGTTACGAGAGATTTTCACTATCTCTATTTATGAACATTTAGTTCATTTATAATGACATGCCGTTTATATATATATAAAATGTAGATGGTATGGTGTAAACATATCCGACTTTAATATTATGATTCACCAAATAATGGACGGGATATAAAAAAATCATAGGATTTCATATCTTATCCTATCCAGTCCTATCCCAATTAAAAATCCAGACGACCAAACGTAGCCTTTGTTTTTTTCCATCTTTGCTAGTTTTGCTCATGAGCACAACCGCCCTCCGAGCATACCCACCCAACCTTCTGTGCCTGTGACATCTGCACCCTATAAATAAGATTATATATCCACGAAATAAGAGGTGAAAAGATCAGGGTCATTGAGAAGTAAAAAAAATTTTCCCTCAATTCGCTCAACTTCTGCGCATCAATCCAGAATTTCAAATGAAATTGGCTCGAAGCTCAAAACCGCCTTTTTTTAAAAAATATCCCTCCAAGACTAGATTACCATTCCTGATTTATTGCCAATTTTTTTATGACAATTATTTTTTAAAGAACCAATTTCAATTGGATGTTATTATTTCACAAACACGATCAAAGCTCAACGTAAACATGATATCTTTATGTGACGAACGTCACGACCTACCCTTAAGGGGTTTTAATTCCAAAGAATAGATTTAGAGATAATTATTCAAGTGACAATAATCAAGGTGCATCATATAAAGAAGGCTCAAACTCATCATTTTTAATGTTCGTCCAAGAGACCTATCAATCAAGAACATGGATTCTTCCAAACTTATACCTTGCATGATAGGAATTCATTTTTTTTTTCTTTAAACAACCTAAAATAGTAACTAGGATTCACCACTAGCTTCATTTTTGGAGGTCGGCTAGATCACCTAGTCAAGGATCATGAGTGCCAAGGACCATGAGTGCTTCCTTGATTTCTAGGAAACTACAGATTGAAGGTTTAGGGACCTAAATTGGTACCTAAATTGGTTGAGTTGTACCTAAATGACTATGCATTTGTTTTTTTTTTTTTTTTTTGGTAAGAATGACTATGCATTTGTTATTTTCCATTTTTGTGCAAGAATCATCTAAAGTATCTCTAAGTGATCACACGTTGATGGTTCTTTTTCTCCACTAATTCTAGTCACAATGATTAAAGAACGAAGCAAACAATCAAAGAAATTGCATTTACATGAAGTAAACACTCAAAAAGAAATAAAAGATAACTCGTCAGGTGTTTATTACAAACTTGATCTAAAAACTCAATACATGGTCGGGATCAAATGGGTACAATGAAAGAGGATCGGAAGCAAATACATGGAGGGAAAGAAAGAAAATTGCAAAAAGAAGGCAGATTAAAAAGGCATGACACCTTCCATAGGCAAGAAAAAATAAAAGCACAAAAAAATACTCTAAATGTATACTTCAAGAAGGGATAAATTCATTCAAGAAAAGTAATACTAGGTTCATATGAGAACAATCCATAGAGCCAACATTGGCACCACATATCTTCTTAACACTAGGAGAAGTTACAATACAAATAGGAAAATGAAAATGTACAAAAGTTGAAACTTAGAAATTAGACGTGGACTCTTACTACATATAGCGTGAAAGCATGTCGACCAACCATTTTGCGACAAACTAGTTGACCAACTTAATCTCTAGGGACGAGTTTCTCCATAAAAGGGCGTATCCCAATGAGCATAATGTATGTTTTTTGTTGGTGTTTTCTCCCATTCAAAATAGGTGGGAAACACGCAACACGACGTACCAGGTGCTTTTCTTTCTGACTGAAAGTGCAAACTATAGTGCCTTTGGTACTGCCTTTGGCATGTTGGTTCCTGGTCCCTTCGCTCATGTCAATCTCTTCTTCGATCACTTTTTTCCAATCAAAACATTGAATCAGCAAGCCAAACGTCCACCCCATGACCCGCTAAGCCAAGGGGGCACCAGGGCATGCCCTCCGTCCCGGCCCAAAAGGCAAATATCAACTTATGTTGCTTTTCACCGCCTTTGCCCTCGAATCTTCTAGGCTTGAAGCACAATGGATCCTCCCACAACTCAGGATCTCTATGAATGGCCCATGCATTCACCGCCACAATAGTGTCACGTGGAACAAAGTATCCTCCTATGGTGCAACCATCTGATGACTCATGTGGGAGTAGAAGTGGCGCCGTTGGGTTTAGTCGAAGGGTTTCAAAGATAATGCATTGAAGGTAAGGTAGCTTCGAAACATCCGATTCTTCCAACAGATTGTTGAAGCCGATAACGCAATCAATCTTGTTTTGGGTCTTCCTTAACTTTTCAAGGGTTGTTTAATAAATTTGTCATTATTCATTCTAATGTAAGTGAAGATGTGTCTGTTCTAGCAATAAACAAAACCTGCACGTGTGTAAGAAGTTATTGTTTAAATCAACTTTTCAAGTTGAGATAATAAGACTTCAAGTGGCACTTATACTTCCAATAAGACTATCTAAAAGAAAACAAAAGCGCATTTTACTTATAATAGTAAGAGGGAAAAGAAAAATAAAGCATTGTTGCGGAAATTTCCTAAATTGATTTTGAAGATCGACAAAACGTTTCCATAAGTGTTCGACGATTCTAATGAAAGAATTTCCAGGTGATATTCTTGGAGCAGTTTGGTTGATTAAGAAGTTCTGATGGAAACTCCAATATGTATCATTAGACTTAGAGAACCAGACTTAAAGACTTATCAAGACGTTGTGGTTGCCTATGATGAAGATGGTGTTATGTTATGATAATCAAGGACTATGGTTGAAAGTCTAATGGGATGTGATCGGACGTTATAAATTAGAACTGGAGTTGTGGTTTAATTATTTCCTTCCTTATGTGTTTTGTCAAATGGCTAGGAAGAAGATAATATCATCGTGCAACGGCTAGTAGCAATTGGTTGGATTTCCTGCCTTATATATAAGGAGTTCCAAAGGAAAGTGTCTTTTGAAGAGTTGGATTTCTGGGAATGTTAGACTTGGGGCGAAACATTCTTTCCAAGATTGAAGGACTTGACTTATGGAAACTCAAACCACTGTATGGGCGGCAGAAATTATGGGAAGTATCAACTTTGGCGATCTTGAAACCATTAGATCTTCTCAACCAGATCCAGGCCAATGGGTAGATTGGTTGGATAAGTCCTCCTAGAGATATGTTCAACGGTCAGCTTGGACTAGAAGGAGTATAAGAGAAGATCTCGAAGCTAAAGGAATCATAATTCGCATTCACGAGAATTGAAGCTTTTAATTCCAAAGTATGAAGAGTCTTTTGTGATCTTTTACATTCGTCTTGTGAGCATCATTATGTAACCATTTAGAGGTTGAGAGTGTATGAGGAGTTATACACACGAGCTTGAGTGTTTAGAGCTCAGACCTTATAAACTCTAATAGGTTCTTATCAGTGGATTCCAGCTAATTGGCTGTAATGCGGGATAGTGGACATAGCCTTGCAAAAGCCAAACCACTATAATCTTGAGCGTGTAATTCTCTATCCCTTACTCTATTTATTAATTGTGGTAGAATTGTATGCCGGAAGATCTGACCACTTCATCAGAAGTTGTCTCATTGCAATATCTATTTAAATTACTTCATTTCCACAAAATCACCTTTTCATCCCTCTAGATGATATTTTAGCCATAACAATTGGTATCAAAGCTTGATTACTCTTAATTAAAGTGCTTTACTACTTTTGAATTTGTGACATCCAGATTTTCGGGTTCGGATTTTGATTAGATAAATTGGGCATTTCATCGACACGACTATAGTGTTTTTCTTTGAGTTGGCCACTCACAAGATAACTAGACTAGCTGGGTAAGCTATTAAGAATTTTAAGGTAGATAGACTTGAGAATTCGACCAGGAATCGAATTCTCGACCGTGCTCATCTTTAGAAGTCATTACGGCACAATTAAAAATCGAATTAAGATCAGAGATAGATCGATTTAATTGAGATGAATGACCGATCATGGGTGACTCCACTAAATTGGAAAACTCTCGTCAATAAGCACTAATTTGATTTTACTGTCATTTTGGTACCCTGTGTTCGTATTTGAATCCTAGAGATTTTCACGACAATCGAGAATCGCCAATGTGTCAAGTGGGTTTGTCGTGGCTTGAAGAAAATCGACCACGGGTCATTTGTCCTAAAAAGTTCTGAAAACTACCTGGTAGTCTAGGTCACACTCAAAGCGTGTCCGAGTGAAATTAACCGCCAGTCTAAATCCGATTTTAGAAATTGGAAGTTCTTTCATGTCACAGGTCATTTTAGGAACACCGAATTCTCCTCCATCAAACCAGAAACAGAAGCAGGAGCAGCGGCCATCGTCGCCTCGGAGCCGTAGAAGCAACCGCCACCCACACGCCGCCTCACCGAACCACCGGTCACACCATCGCTTAGCCGCGTGTGCCGTTCCCCTGCAACCCCGACCCCTGTAACTTCTGTTCATCCATTGAAGAGACTGACCAGCCTCCATCAGCGGCTAAGCAAGTTGCCAGAGTCACCGTACAGCCTCGTCGGACCACTACCTGCCTTCCCTCGAGCCTGGCCACCCTTGCCTCGCCCTCTCGACCCCGAATCCGCCCCAACCAGTAGCGAACAAAGAGTTGAAGAATAGGTATGGCAGCAACTTCGAGGCCCATTTTGGCCATCTTTCCGAGCTCGGATGCTCGGCCCACTTTGAGAAAAGTCGATCCTCGCGTCAATCCCGTCGTTTTGAGTGAGTTTTACTCACTAATGCCTTCTTAGTTTGCTAATTATACTTAAAGGTTGATTATATATAATTAAGTGCAATTAGGTGTTTAGATTAGAGTAAATTAGTGATTATTAGATAATTGTGATGCATGTTAGTCAATTGGATTGTGCAATTAGCGAGTAGGCACGTAATACTATTTATTAAATGCTACTTGGGATTTTCCCGACCCTTATCGGGTGTTAATTAGGCAATTCGAGGATAAGTGGGATTTTGAGGAATTAAATATTAATTTTTGAAATTAATTATTTAATTATTTATTTCTCTGAAATTCAATTGGGATGGCCAGTGACCGGGATTTTATGCTGATGATCGTGGTGCAGTCTATTTATTTAATTGAGCTTTATATTGTGCTAAATTGAATTTATTGTATTTATTTATTTAATTTTCGAAATTAATTATTTAATTATTTATTTCCCGAAAATTCAATTTGGGATGGCCATGTGACCGGAATTTTGTGCTGATTGTCGTGGTGTAGTTCATTTATTTAATTAATCTTTATTTTGTGCTGAATTGAATTACTTGTGAAAGTAAGAATATTCTTTAATTGAATAATCTTTGATTTTTAATTGAAAAATAACCAAGCGTCGGTTGACAGTGCCAATAATATTTTGGTGGCCTATATAAAATTGTGGGATTTATGGAAATGAAATTATTTTATTTTGGCTAAGGCCAGCCGTGTCCCCACACACGGCTATTTTATTGAGAATGATAAAAGATGGAATGGATTGAATGGTCGGATAGTATACTATCTCATCCTACGGGCTCTGATATGTCAACTTAGCGAGCACAGTATACTGGTGTACTATATAAGCCTGCGGGCGATATGTCAGCTTAGCACGAGCAGTACACTTTATCCGTTTAAAGTGAGCATCGGGGGTATACTATATCAACCTGTAGGTGATATGTCAGCTTAACGAGAGCAGTATACCGGTATACTATATTAGCCTACGAGCGATATGTCAACTTAGCAAGAGCAGTATACCTTAACTCTATCAGTTTAGTGTGAGCTATACTATCTATATATCAGCTTAGAGTGAGCAATACTTGATTATGGTTGGACTTATAGATCGTATTGAATGTGCTGACCAAGCATGGGTTGTGATGACATATAATTGACTAGGTTGATTGTTTATTAGTTCATTCTGATGATGTGAATTGATTGATCGAATGGAAATGACCGTGAGTGGTCATGTTGACATGTAATCGACTAGGTCGATTTGATTGATGCTTCGATTAGTGATGTGATTGCTTGGATGCCTATTTGATATGTGCTAATATGTAGATGAAATCTGAGGCCAAGGTAAGTCTTCTAACTCATGTTGTGCATAGGCAGCTCTAAGGTGTATTAGTTTACTAATCATGTCTTATGGGATAGAACTTGCTGAAACGTGGTCTCAATGGTTATTGAATAACCATTTCAGGACTCGGATGAGGAGTCTAAGGAGGAGGAATATGACAAGGAGATCCATGTTGAGGAACCCAAAGAGGAGTACATGGAGGAGGATCTCGAGGATGACCCCGAGTACGACCTGGATGAGGACTGAGATCCCATCCTATCTTGTTAGACCTTGTCTGCATGTGAATAAATATTAGATCATACTTATGTAGATATAGTATTGTGGAATACTATGAGATGTGTATAAAAAGAGAATAGTTGAGAATTTCAGTATGAAAAATATGACCCGCTTTTCTATCCCATTGTATTATTGTTTGGGGATTTATAACTGCTTCCGCATGTGTATATATAAATGAAAGGGGTGGTGATACTTAGCCCTAGGATATCGCATTTTAAAATCCACTAAAGGTAAGGGATGTGCGCGTGCCTGAGGATCGGGGCGTGACATCCCCTTTTTGTGGTATCAGAGCAATGGTTAAGTGTTGGAGTGATAAGGTGTGATGGCCTATAGGATAGTAGTATGAAAGACCTTTAAATTCATGACTGATGCATGTCTTTGATAGCTGATTGGTAGAATTGTTTGTCTTGTGTGAATCGCTTGTTTTTAATCTTTGTGGATTCGGAAGACAGAGTGTCGACTCTGGCCAGCTCGAGCATAAGAGTACCACCGCAGGTTAGTACTAGTGTAGCAGCATTGATTGATCCTAAGTCTGATGAGATCTTTCTGATGCAAGTATACCTTGGGATCTAGATGAGCTAGTAAGATCAAAATCAAGTTGTTATTGTTGCTACCTTCGCTAAGGTCCAAGTTGGAAGGATAATCAGGGAATAGATTTCAATATATGAGTGAAGATTCAGCGAAAGCAGACTTGGAATTTGGTCGGGGTAAAGATCGATGTTGAGGGAAGGGTATTCTATTCCACCTAATAGGAAGAGTGGAATAGTCAGGTTAGCATTCCGACAAATGGAACATGTTGTTCCATGGAATATGGTATGGATCAGTCTCGTGTGTTCTAAGGACAAGAGTTTGTGTTAAACGTCGCCAGCACGGCTAGTGATTTATGGGTTGTCCGCATGAGTAGATGGAATCTCGACAACAGTTACTGTTGTCACCGTCGATAGGATAGGTTAGAAGAAGTGCGTCATAGAACGCACTGTGGAATTGTTGGGATAGGTTTCTGGTACAAGAAATAGTGCATGCTGGCACTTGACAAAAGGTAGAAGACTCACCAGATAGGTGTCGAAATTGTGGAAGGAAACATGGATGAATTCAGTGTCCGAGTATGGTGAGAAGAATGGAAATGGAACTAACTCGACACTAGTCAGAGAAAGAATGTTTTGGGGAAAATTCTATTAGAGTATCATAGTAGAGTTTTGACGGAGTTTAGGGAACTTCAGTTTATTAAAATAAGTGAAAGGAAGGGGAATCACTAGTAATAGTCATGCTTGACTAGTTGCTAAGGTGTAATTTTGACGCTACATGAGTAGAATGGGCTCATGGAGCATCTTGTGGTGATAAATCATGGTCATGGAGCAATTCAACTTAGTCTAGGAGCACATGAAAGTGTGGAGTTTTATTGAGAGTCGAGAAGGGTCCTCGACTTCTTTAATCTCGTCACTGGAAGCAATTCGTTTCTTAGACGCAGGTTGCCTAGGTTACTTGACAATTGTTAGAAATAAGACAGATTGAAGAATTGAAAATTGAGGACTCCTCAGTACTCCAAGAATTCCTGAAAGTGTTGCCAGAAAGATGGCCAGACCATTGCTAGAGAAAGAGATAGAATTACAATCGAGCTAGCATTCGGAATAGAACCATTCTCTTGAAGGCTTCTTACTAGTTAATATTGTTTGAATTGATAGAGCCGAAGGTACGGATGTGAAGGATGGATGATTGAGGAATTCATGCGTATCAATGCATCACTTTAGGGAACATCAGTTTTGTGGAGAGAGAAAAGAAGAGGGTTCATTGCAATCATGCATCAACCATTGTCAACTCAATTGGGTGACTTGTTATAAAGAGTGTTGATGTCTTCAAGGATCGACTTAAGGACATGTTATCATCAGTTGAGAACTAAGAAGGAGGTTATACTTAAGACAACATTTCACACTTGATTTAGCCCTTGCGAGAATAATGTAAAGCCATTTGATTTGACAAACGCTCTAGCCGCTGTCATAGATTTGACAAACCGAGTGTTCAAAGAATATCTAGATCAATGGTGATTGTGTGGTGTAGTGACATTCTAGGGTATTCATTAAGTGCTAAGGATCACGAGAGCCCCTAAGAATGGTCATGTGAGAACAAGTAAAGGAATCTTCATAGACCCAGGCAAGATCAAATCAGTTGTTAATGGATTGAGACCGACATCAATGTCATAGATCAGAAGCCGTGGGGATTGGACAGATTACTACAGAAGGTTCTTGAAAGAATTTTTAGCATTAGTATCATCGTGGGCTTGACCTCTTAAGAAAGAAGAGAAATTCATCGGCGTAGACACGTACGAGGATAGTTTCCAAAGCTTAAAGGATGGGGTATGTATTGATACAATATGAGAAGATTGTTGCATAACTGTTCCGCTAGTTGAGACCCAATAAGTGGAATATGAAATAGTGTCATGAATCAGAATTTTGGCAGGACTATAATATTGATATCGGGTATCACCTTGGAGGAACAAAATGAGTAATTAATGTGTTGAGCCGAGAATCTTCAATTGTGCATAGACTGGCTAAATTGTAGACTTTACTTGAAAAGGGTTCAAAATTTAGTTTTCAAATTTGAGGTAGGCTACCTCTTGAATTCTATAGCCACCCTCAAAATTGAATCGGATGTTCAAGTCAGAATCGATGCCTAATTGACAAACAAAGATCTTTAGAAGATCTTATGAGAGGATGCTAGTAAGAAAGAATCTGACTTTAAGACTTTTGAGGATGGAATGTTCAGATTCCATGAGTGATTGAGTGCACTTGACATTGTAGCACTCAGGGAAAAGATTTTGTCAAGAATTCACTGTAGTATTGCAATATTTGGTTAGACAATCCAAAGTAGATCAGAATCGGTGTCAGCCAGATTAGTAGACTGATGTAAGGATAGATACCGTCAGGTAGGTTGGAAGTGTTAGAGGTGTCAGTAAGTGGAAGTCCAGTAATGCAAACTAAGAGGACTTTTATCATCACTCAAGAGTCCCAAGTGGGAATGAAAATATATCACAATGAAACATTGTGAAAGGCTTACTAAGGAATCGGGGGAGTACTGATTCCATATGAAGATAGTGGTCGATTGATAGATGAAGCTGATTTACTTGAGTACAGTAAGAATAAATCTTGTTTTGAATGGGTATGCCAAAGTGTGTGTGTGTATTAGATAATTCACCGGCATGGAGTGCCGAGGATGAATTATTTTTCGAATCTAGATTAGAGGATTCAAGTTTAGCAGAGTTTTTGGAGGGTTCTTTCTTAAGCAATGCATAGTAGAGAGTACAGAATTTCAGTGGTGAAAAGAAAGTGAAGTGAAGAAAGATCACAAGCCAGAGTCAGCTTAGTAATTAGTGTTTGCAGTTGTCATATCAGAGTAAGATGTGAACGATAGAGTGTCATATGTGAGAAGCTCAGTTCAGTTGTTGGTTCAGAAAGAGTAGATTTTGTATACCAAGATGGCCTCCTTAGTCAAAGTGGTCTAATAACACACGAGACCGAATGATTAGCATGGAAAAGTGAGACTCGATAAGATGACAACACCCCCACTTTTTGTATGAGGATTGATAAAGGTTTAAAGTTCGAAGACGAAATTTTTATAAGAGGGGAAGAGTTGTGAGATTTAGATTTTTGAGTTCGGATTTTGATTAGATAAATTGGGCATTTCATCGACGCTATTATAGTGTTTTCCTCTGAGTTGGTCACTCATGAGATAACTAGACTAGCTCGATATGCTATTAAGGACTTTAAGGCAGATAGACTTGAGAATTCGACCAGGAATCGAATTCTCGACCGTGCTCATCTTTAGAAGTCGGCATAGTTAAAAATCGAATTAAGATTAGAGATAGGTCGGTTCGACTGAGATGAATGACAGATCGTTGGTGACTTCATTAAATTAGAAAACTCTCGTTGACTGGCACTAATTTGATTTTACTGTCGTTTTGATACCCTGTGTCCATATTTGAATCCTAGAGATTTTCATGACAATCAAGAATCGCCAATGTATCAAGTGGGTTCGTCGTGGCTTGAAGAAAATCGACCACGGGTCATTTGTCCTAAAAAGTTCCGAAAACTACCCAGTAGTCTAGGTCACACTAAAAGTGCGTTCGAGTGAATTTAACCGCCAGTCTAAATTCAATTTCAGAAATTGGAAGTTCTGTCACATCATAGGTCATTTTCGAAACGCCGAACTCCCCTCCATCAAACTAGAAACAGAAGCAGGGGTAGCGGCCATCGTCACTTAGAGCTAGAGCAGCAACCGCCAGCCGCATGCCGCCTCACCAAACCGTTGGTTGCACCATCACTTAGCCACGTGTGCCATTCCCTTGCAACCCTAACCCCTATAGCTTCTGTTCGTCCACTAGAGGGACTGACCAGCCTCCGTGAGCGGCTGAACAAGCTGCCGGAGTCACCGTACAGCCTCGCCGAACCACCACCTGCCTTCCCCCGAGCCTAGCCGCCCTTGCCTCGCCTTCTTGGCCCCGGATCCGCCCCAACCAACAACGAACAGAGAGTTGAATAATAGGTATGGCAGCAACTTTGAGGCTCGTTTTGGCCGTCTTCCTGAGTCCGGATGCTCGGTCCGCTTTGAGGAAAGTCGACCCTCGCATTGATCTCGTAGTTTTGAGTGAGTTTTACTCACTAATGCCTTCTTATTTTGCTAATTATACTTAAAGGTTGATTATATTTAATTAAGTGCAATTAGGTGGTTAGATTAGAATAGATTAGTGATTATGAGATAATTGTGATGCATGTTAGTCAATTGGATTGTGCAATTAGCGAGTAGGCACGTAATACTATTTATTGAATGCTACTTGGGATTTTTCCCAACCCTTATCGAGTGTTAATTAGGCAATTCGAAGATAAGTGGGATTTTTAAGAATTAAATAATAATTTTCGAAATTAATTATTTAATTTTTATTTCTCTGAAATTCAATTGGGATGGCCAATGACCGGGATTTTATGCTGATGATCGTGGTGCAGTCTGTTTATTTAATTGAGCTTTATATTGTGTTAAATTGAATTTATTGTATTTATTTATTTAATTTTCGAAATTAAATATTTAATTATTTATTTCCCCGAAATTCAACTAGGATGGCAGTGACAGGAATTTTGTGCTGATTGTCGTGGCGCAGTTCATTTATTTAATTAATCTTTATTTTGTGCTGAATTGAATTACTTGTGTAAGTGAGAATTATTGTTTAATTGAATAATCTTTGGTTATTAATTGAAAAATAATCGGATGTCGGTTGACAGCGTCAAAAATATTTTGGTGGACTTATAAAATGGTGGGATTTACGGAAAGGAAATTATTGTATTTTGGCTAAGGCCGGCCATGTCCCTACACATGACTATTTTATCGAGAATTATAAAAGATGGAATGGATTGAATGGTCGGATAGTATACTATATCATCCTACGGGCTCTGATATGTCAGCTTAGTGAAAGTAGTATACTAGTGTACTATATCAGTTAACGGGTGATATGTCAGCTTAGCGCGAGCAGTACACTTTATTAGTTTAAAGTGACCATCAGGGGTATACTATATCAACTTGTAAGTGATATGTCAGCTTAACGAGAGCAGTATACTAGTATACTATATCAGCCTACGAGCAATATGTCAGCTTAGCGAGAGCAGTATACCTTAACTCTATCAGCTTAGTGCGAGCTATAATATCTATATATTAGCTTAGAGTGAGCAGTCCTTGATTATGGTCGGACTTATAGATCGTATTGAATGTGCTGACCAAGCATGGGTCGTGATGACATATAATCGACCAGGTTGATTGTTTATTAGTTCATTCTGATGATGTGAATGATTGATCGAATGGAAATGACCGTGAGTGGTCTTGTTGACGTGTAATCGACTAGGTCAATTTGATCGATGCTTCGATCAGTGATGTGATTGCTTGGATGCCTATTGGATCTGTGCTAATATGCAGGTGGAATCTGAGGCCAAGGTAAGTCCTTTGACTCATGTTGTGCATAGGCAGCCTTAAGGTGTATTAATTTACTAATCCGGTCTTAAGGGATATAACTTGCTGAGATGTGGTCTCAATGGTCGTTGAATAACCATTTCAGGACTCAAATGAGGAGTCTAAGGAGGAGGAATTTGACGAGGAGATCCCTGTTGAGGAACCCGAAGAGGAGTACGTGGAGGAGGACCCTGAGGATGACCCTGAGTACGACCCGAATGAGGACTTAGATCCCATCCTATCTTGTCAGACCTTGTCTGCATGTGAATAAATGTTAGATTAGACTTATGTATATATAGTATTGTAGAATACTATGAGATGTGTATAAAAAGAGAATAGTTGAGAATTTCAATATGAAAAATATGGCCTACTTTTCTATCTCATTGTATTATTGTTTGGGGATTTATAACTGCTTCCGCATGTGCATATATGAATGAAAGGGTCGGCGATACTTAGTCCTGGGATATCACATTTTAAAATCAACCAAAGGTAAGGGATGTGTGCGTGCCTGAGGATGGGGGCGTGACAAAGTTAATGATCTATCTATGGCTAGCAATACTACACCAGGTCTTATGGAAGGATAGAGTGATACAAGACCTCCTTACATCGACGGAAAATATTATAACATTTGGAAGAACAAGATGAAAGCATTCATCAAATCCAAGGATCCCTTAGAGTGGGACGTTGTTCTGAAGGGCATAATCCTGACGCTTCTTCGTCCAAAGAAGAAGGCAAAAAACCTGAAGTCTTAGCCTCATTGGATGCAAACATAAGAAAAAGAGAAGCACTAGATGCTAAAGCTATTTATTCGTTATATTGCGCATTATCTCTGTCTGAATATAATCGAATTTCTTCTTGTGAATTAGCGAAAAAAATTTGGGATAAGTTGCAGGTGACATACGAAGGAACTAATAGGGTTAAGGAGATGAAAATAATATTCTTCTCCAACAATACGAAGTCTTCAAAATGGAACCGGAAGAATCCATAATTGACATGTTTAGCATATTTACTGACATTGTCAACGGATTGGCATATCAAGGGCAACCTGTATCAAATCCTATTAAAGTGAACAAGATTATTCGGGGATTGTCAAAAGAATGGAACAATATTAAGACGTCCATTTGAGAAACTCAAAGGATATCACCTCTCTTCATGGATGAACTCGTGGGAACACTCCAATCCTATGAAGAAGAACGTCTACATGACAAAGATCCTACCAGAAGAAATTGATTACCTTAAAGTCTAATATTGATTATGATGTTTTAGATTCAGAAGTTGAAGAAGATGGCGATGAGTAGATGGAGTTACTAATCAAAAAGATTTCAAAACCACACGAGAAAGAGAAGAAACTCCAAAGGGAAGAAGCCAACAAAGAAATCCGGAGGAAGAAATTTTTATGATGGAGACGACAATGAAGGTAAGGATGTAATATGTTTTGAGTGCAGGAAAAAGGGTCACATAAAACCCAATTGTACTTATTCAAGAAAAGGAAATGGAAATTTGAAAAGAAGAAGAAAGCTGTAAAGGCTGAGACGTGGAGCGATATTGAATCTGATTCTAGCGATGATGAGCAATGAAATCTATGCTTAATGGTGAACATTGAATCTGAAGAAGATGAGATAACTAGTTTAGATCTTATTCTCGATGATGATGATCTTTTTAAAGAGTTATGCGTGGAACATAAGAAAGCGTCGAAGAAAATTTCCGAGTTGAAAAAGGAAGTCTCTAAATTGAGATAGCAAAATATTATGAACGAGAAAAAGATCAATGAGCTGGAAAAGGAGAATTCTTCTATCAAGGAAGATAAAGATATTTTGCAAAAAGAAGTTGATTCCTATAAGGAAGAAATCTCAAAAGTTTGCAAGAAATTTTCTCTCGGCTTGAAAACATTGGAGCATGTCCTCTCTATACAAATGCCATACTACAAAAAATCTAGCCTAGGCTTTGAAAATGCAAGTGAGATCAAGAATGACTTTTCAAAGGTCAAGGAAAGATTAAAGCGTTGACCGCCAATCCAACATTATCGAAATCATTTTGGCAAGCAATTTGTTGAGTCTATTGGATTTCAATATTATAATTGCTCGAATTGTGGCGATCCTAATCACTTTAAGCAAGAATGTCCATTTGATTGGAGGAAATCCAAGTCAATCAATTGGAGATTTGATGCTTCGATAACGAGAAAGGACCCAAACAAATTTTCATTATATCTAATATAATATTTCTACCTTCATATTGTGCTTGATTTATATGATGTGTTCTATCATTGGTTATGATTGAAATATCCACATGATTGTTGTTTAGAAATAATTCATTTTTTAAAAAACTGATTCTACGCTCATATTTTTATCGTGTTGCGAAATGAGAATTTTTTGATATTACATATTAATCACGTGATGATCTTTATATGCCATTAGATTATACAAAGTTTCCTATTTTGTGACTAACAAAAGGAAAGGATCCACATACATGGATACCAAGAAGGGATGAATTTATTGCAGGCAGTTGTACAAAAAAAAAAAATTGATTGTGATTTATGCAAATCATGATGCAATCAAAGAAGGATTTCGAGTGAGATTTTTTTTTTTTTAAAGAAGGTATATTATGCACATGCACATTGGAATATGAATTGGTAATATTTGTTGCCATATTTATAAGATCTTTGCATAGATTTAATGCTTTTATTAGTTACATTCTATTTGCGAAATATGTTAATATTATATTGATATCTATTTGCAATTGAGTTTTATGGTGAAGGAAGAGTATTTTCAATCTTAAAAGATATTATTACCTATACTTGCTATCTTTTGGAAGTATATCTTATAATTGGAAAGATTGATCCGCAAATCAAAGGAAGGTATGTACATGATATTCTCTATATTTTGCAAAGAATTTTTTTACAAGAAATTGCAAGTGGCAAAAGAATCTTCCCATAGAAAGTTTCAAAGGTTCTGATCCGAAAAATTGTGAAGATTTCGCACCATTTTCAAAGGATCAAAAAATTCTTTTATTTGAGTAAAATTTGTGCAAATTATTAAAGGAGGAGAAAGGGAATGTACATTAAAGGCAGAAAATCGCAATCATTTCAAAAGGGCATCAAATTGAGGGGAGCGTAAATCATGTGTGAGAAAATCCATATTAAATCAATTTAATTTTTGCCTCCTCTTGATTATGGAAGAAAATGTAATGTATGTTTGAATTTGCTAAGTTCTACATGATCCGGTTAGTATATTTCCTATTTCCAATTACCTTTTGTCACTATAAATCTCATATTTTCATTATTATTTTATTATGACCAAAATGTATGTGAAATTTACACATTGCATTCATAATCATTTATATATATTTGCTGATGTATGTGGTATTTGATTTTACGAGAACATGAGATATATTGCATATATTTTATATTCATCATAGCATCTATAAGATATTGTTTTGGAAAATTATTTTTCATGCCAAATATGTTTTGAAGATTGTGTGTGAAGATGAGCTAAATCGCGTGTTCTTTATGTGATACTCCTTCCATTATTATTGTTTCTTTTGTGATGCTGACAAAAAGGGGAAGGAAATGAAAGAAAAGCTGAATGCTAAATGCAACATGAAGATTTTGAAGATCTTTCATGATCTTGCTTAGGGGAAGCTATATGGAAACATTAAGTTTTTCTTTCAATTTATTTATATCGTGAACTTGCTTAATTAGAGCAAAGAATTTCTTCACAAATCTTATGCATTATGATTAGCTCGACTTTCTATAAGAAATATGTGCTTATCTCTAAAAATCAGCAAAATTCTTGTAGAATTCACATTGTGCCTTATATAAAATCTTGCTTTCAATGAAGCTATTTGATTTATAAATCTTTTCAAAATCTTTTATTAAGTTCTACTTGGAAAGTTTAGTCATCATAAAAAATGAGGAGTTGTTGTGGAAATTTCCTAAATTGATTGTGAAGATTGACAAAACACTTCCATAAGTGTTTAATGATTCTAATGAAAGAATTTCCACGTGATATTCTTGGAGCAATTTGGTTGATCAAGAAGTTCTGATGGAAACTTTGATATGTATCATCAGACGTTACTCATCAGATTCAGAGAACTAGACTTAAAGACTTATCAAGATGTTGCGGTTGCCTATGATGAAGAATGTGTTATGTTATGATAATCAAGGACCACAGTTGAAAGTTTGATGGGATGTGATCAGACGTTATAAATCATAACCAGATTTGTGGTTTAATTATTTCCTCCCTTATGTGTTCTATCAAACGACTAGGAAGAAGTTAATATTCTTGTGCAATGGCTAGTAGCGATTGGTTGGATTTCCAATCTTTTGAAGATTTAGATTTCTTGGAATGTTAGACTTGGGGCGAAACATTCTTTCCAAAATTGAAGCACTTGACTTATGGAAACCCAAACTGCTGTATGGGTAGCAGAAATTATGGGAAGTATCAACCTCGGCGATCCCGAAGCCATCAGATCTTCTCAACTAGATCTAGGCCAACGGGTAGATTGGCTAGATAAGTCCTCCTAGAGATATGTCCAACGGTTAGCTTGGACTAGGAGGAGTATAAGAGAAGATCTCGAAGCTGAAGGAATTAGAATTCGCATTCACAAGCATTGAAGTAATTCTAAAGTTTGAAGAGTGTTTCATGATTTTTTACATTCATCTCTGTGAGCATCATTGTGTAACCATTTAGAGGTTGAGAGTGTGTGAGGAGTTATATACACAAGCTTGAGTGTTGAGAACTCAAACCTTGTAACCTCTGATTAGTTCTTATCAGTGGATTCCACCCAATTGATTGTAGCGTGGGAGAGTGGATGTAGGCTTGCAAAAGCAGAACCACAATAATCTTGAGTGTGCAATTCTCTATCACTTACTCTATTTATTAATTGTGGTAAGATCAAACCACTTCATCGTAAGTTGTCTTATTGCAATATCTATTTAAATTACTTCATTTCCGCAAAATCACATATTCACCCCCTGTAGGTGATATTTTAGCCATGACAAACATGACATGTAATTTAGAGACCCGCTAGTAATGAAAATATTGTTTCCCATGAATTAGTTTATGTACTTAATTTCTTCCTAATGATGAGACTACTTTGGATCAATGCCGTTCCAAAAGGGAACTTTTGATATTGTGACTAAGAATATCGTAGTAAATAATCACTACAAATAATTGGTACATGGCCGTCTTAAGTGCATAAAATTATACCCATTCGGGGAAAAAATCTAAAAAGAAAGAATATGAATCTTAATAAGTTGTTGCCGTGTCTCAACTTGATATTTAGATTGGCATTTGCACCGATAGTCCTAAACGTTGTGCCCAATATGCAATCAATAATTAAGCATTTAAAAAGTGAAATCAAATCCAATTAGAAAAACTACAATAAAAAATAAAAATAAAAACCCAACCGAACCCACAAAATCAGAAAAATTAGGACCTTTCATCTAAATCTACGTGAGACATCATTATCTTCAACGAAGAACACAGAAAGGGATTGCTCTAAGTGGTAGACTGAGAGTGAATGGCCCAGCATCCCCAACCACAAACATTAGCCCAATCACGAAGTCAGTCTCGAGGAAAATTGGCAGTACTAGTGGGAAAAAAAAAAAAAAACTAGTAATTGCAACTACTGGTTATGCATTTATTCAGTAAAATGGTAATCTCTAAGATTTTAGTATTTTTGAGAGAGTGTGACGTCTATAATTATTAACATCATTTGTGGTGGAGGTGCATTTTAAATCTTCAAAATAAGAGCATATGTAAAGCAGTCAATTTTACGCTGACGTGACTTTGGGTCCGACAAAATTGCCCGAGTGAATTTGACAATAGCTCTTTAAGTTATCCAATGTTGCCATACTTGCCAAAATACTTACCACCGTGGTCAGGTTTGACAACTTTTTAGACTTATCCCAGCTATTTTTTTTTAAATTTTTAGTCTGAAAAAATCTTAAATTTATCTAGAAATTAAGACTTTTCTTTAATTAAGTATAGAAGAAATAGTCATCAATGACTGTGTTGAAATAAAAAATTTCTATAATGTTACCATATAAGATCCACTAAGATAAATGTAAATGATATCTAACATGTTAGAACTTTAGACT
Organism: Eucalyptus victrix; assembly: GCA_016097545.1. NCBI lineage: Eukaryota > Viridiplantae > Streptophyta > Magnoliopsida > Myrtales > Myrtaceae > Eucalyptus > Eucalyptus victrix. The sequence continues at coordinate 47,426,414 of CM027843.1, forward strand.
GTAGTTTTATTCTTTATCTCAATCATCTTACTTCTATAATAATTTACACAAGTCTTTAGGTGACTATCAAGAGTAGACAGAATATTGAGTTTATCAGCCTTTCTACTCCTTCTCTAGACATGTAACCAAGACATTATTTTATATGATTATTCCTTAGATAAAAAAACTTTTGGAAACATCCTTTTCAACTATATACACAACGTATATATAATTGCAAGTTATATACAATTTGTACAATCCATTTGACATAATTTAGTACTCAATCTTAGTTGGATTAAAGAACACAAAAAAAAAAATCATCTTTTTTTCCCAAACAGAAAATCCTATTTCTACTACTTAAAATTTGAACCAATAAACCCCTTAATAGCTATGGAATATAAAGAAAGTGTCTAAAAATATAATTAGTATCATGAGTATTGTATAACTTGAAGATGCACAAATACACATTCAGAAAGCTACATACATAATCACATAATCACATTTTGGCATAGTACATAACATGCAGTTGCATGCTTCCCACATGACAACAACTATAAGGATATATTCCAACCTTTGTGAATCCATCCCCTTTGGGTGAATAAATCACCAGAATCAGTCACTTCTCCACCATATTATCTTGTATCATTTTATGAACTAATACATAATCTCCTCATTTGGAAGTATGACCATAAATTTTGAACATGAGACATCACATCATTATACAATACCTAATATTTTTCAAATCCAATCATGTGTGCCACTTTGGCGATCATAACTCAATTAAATCATTGAAACTCTCTCATACTAGGGATATAAACTTTACTACTCACATACACCATATACATGTGATTTAAACATTAGTGATAGAGGTAATTTATCACAAAAATCACACATAATGCTAATTATACTACTCTATTCATTGATACAAGTTAAACTTTATATATATCAACTCTACAAAATATCTATGGGATGACATACTTGTAAACCAACATATGTATTTCCAAAATCATGAAAAAAATACAAGAAAATACATGAAAATACACCAAAAAAAACACATGTATTCAAGATTTCGTATCAATTTTCATATCTATAAAATTATCAAATATGCAAAATAAATACACCATAAGATAAAGCATCATACCGTACAAGCACGTAGCCGCTGGACCACACATCGATCGGAAGGCTCTATGCACCTACATGCGCCACATGAGTGTGCGATGCATGGAGCACACACATAGGTAGCCTCAAGCCCTACAATCATGTTCAATTGATAGCAATCCTATTGGTTTTGGTTCAACTCTACGATCCGAACGGTTGACCGGTTAGGTCAATGATTTTAACATCCTCGATTTTGACCCTTATTTTAGTCCCAACTAGGAGGCTAACCTAGATAGGCCTTAGGTTAGTCAAACCTTCCTAGAAAATAAGTGTGAACAAGTGTGAAAAGGATTAAATGAGGATGATGAATGTAAAGGCTTATTTGTCCCTATACCCTAGCCTAATTATAACCCTAAACTAAGTAGGAGATCTTGGAGGCCAATGAATGAAATACACCATCCATTGGAAGAAAGAGCAAGCAAGTCAAATCTTCTTAGACAAGCTAAGAGCACATTAATTACATTTGGCTTCTAGTTATTCAATACCGAGATGAAGTGTCCAAGCTAACCTAGGACCTATTTGAAAACTTGGGAGATAAGGATGCTTGACAATTAATACTTATTGACCAAGTGGGACTTCTCCTTTTCCCAACTAAGATTGCCACCTTTGATTTTTGAAATTTCTGAACCTCCACTATTTGTCAATTTTACACAGATTTTTGTGGTGCAAATTTAAAGAAACTTCCTTCATGAAAGTTGTTCTAAACATATTTATCTAAAAAATAATTAAATTTCATATTTTTATGAGGTGAAATGGTAGGGACGAAGGCCCAATCATTCACCATCTGGAACCTGTCCCGTATGGTGAAAATGGTGACCAGGTCACCTTCTCAAATTTTTATAAAATTTTCCTTTTCAAATTTAATCATGATTCCTTTAATAAAATTTTTAAATGACATCCATATCTATAACATATTAAAATTTCAAATATTTTTGTGAAGATTTAGATTTTGAAATGAGTCTCTCTCTCTAACTATTGAATCTGCTTGATGGACAAATTTTTGGATTGTGTTTAGTGAATTTCTGCTCTTTCCATAGCACAAATTTGACTTTACTTTTTTCATAAAAAGTGTCATTTAAGGTCTTCTCTACAACATATTAAAATTTTATAATTTTTGAGTCTGTTTGATAAGGTAATGTTACTGATTTTGAAAGTTGCTCAAACCTATTCTTTAACTTATAATGGGAGGTCACACACCAAACTTGGAGAAGAAGGAGCTGCACACCCAACTTGAGGAGGAAGCCTTATCAACATCTTAGGTATCCATCTTAAAAATTATATAATAATGCCAAAAGATTTGCCTTGGTAAATAAGTTAGTGATTTATGGTTTAAGTAAACCATACCATGAAAGGTTTTAGAATGCTTGGCTTAATGAGCAAGAAAAGCCATGAAAAATGTACCCAAAAATTCAAGACTTATGATGGTCATATCTTAGGCATTAAATGAAGGGATGAATCACTAGCTTAGGTGGCCATATGAGGATTGTATAGGATTTTCCTTGGAGATTAAGTTATGTCAAGTAATGATGAAATGGTAACTCACAAGCTTAGGTGGACAATTAGGAGTGGCTTAGAGAATAAGTAGCACATATTCCCTGGAGGCTAGTCCTTAAATGAAAGTATGACTCACTAACTTAGGTGGCAAGGAGAAGATTCGGTAATCATAACGATAGGATCTTCCTTAAAGAATAAGTTAGGCCATTAAAAAAGCTTGGCTTGGCCTATAAATAGGAGGACCACCCCCATTCATCCTCATCCTTTGGTCACTCCTTCCCCTCCTTTCTTGCTCTTCCTCTCTCAGCCTTGCTCGCCCATCACTTCACAACACGACCCTTTCTTGGTGAAATCACTTATAGTTCATTGAGGTTTATTGAAGGTAAGTAGAACCTCTAACTCTTGGCTAGGTCGATAGCCTACATCGTCGAGTTTAGTGGTGTGCTCACTTGTGTAAGCCATTTGTATGTTGTAATGTTCTTTCATGTGTTTGTTCATGTTTGCATGTTCATGCCCCGGGACGAGGTCAAGGTTCGCTCGGCTTGGAATCGACATCAAGTTGCGATGGCCTAAGCATGCGACCCAAGCCACAAACCAAGAATCGCTCCCGGCATATTTTATAATATGATGTTGAGGATCATGGCACACTCACTTGAATGAGCATGCCCTTGGGCTATGCATGTGTCAACTAAGATAAAAGATGAAAGACCGGCTTGTGTGATGCACTTATGTATGCACTTAAAGAGAAAAATGCCCTAGTTGAGCCAGAATGCTTGGGTTTGAGCTCGGATGCTTCAAGTAAGCTAGCCCCAAGATGCCTTTGTTGAGCCAGAATGCCTAGGTTGAGCCCGGATGCCTTAGTGAGTTAACACTAGGATAACTCGGTTGAGCCTGAATGCCTTGGTTGAGCTAGGATTCCAAGCTGGAAACTAAATGCCTGGTTGAGCTAGGAGAGCCTAATTGAGCTAGGACAACGATAAATGAATTTGCATGAGTTCCATTATATGCATAAGTATGATATATTGATATGTTCATTGACAAGCTAAATGTAAGTATGCATTGAAGTATGTTACAATGGACATATGCATGTAGTTGAGGTGTAGCAATAAGTTTGCTAATGATTTACCATTGATATTGCATTGCGAGTATTGTACCCACTAGATTTTGATGATGGGATGTCTTCCTAATAGATGATTTGGAGTTTTACTTATTAAGTTTCCCCAAAACTCACCCCCTCATCCTTTTAGTCTTGTAGGCATGGAAGTCTCATGTCAATTTTGGGAGTTGCAATCTTGCTAGAGGAGTTAAAGTTTACCCTGAACTTTTGAAGATTTAGTAGTTGTAAATATAATGGCCGGTGATAGAAGAGCTTGTAAACATAGCTAATGTAATTGTGTATTTGTAAATGGTTATTTTCCTAGCTACTTGTTTTTGTTCGGGTGTTGTATGTACGCTTTTGCATGTGTTTAATGAAAAGATAAAGAGAAATGAGATGGCGACATGGGACGTCGTGAAAATAACCATTGCTGCTCGTGACCTTGGGAATGGACTTGGGGTCATGGCAACAATAACCCGGTTTGGGTGGGTTAACGGGTTCGAGTCATTTAGTCAAAGGGTCAGGTCTCATGGGTTGCTGGGTTGGTGACATCAGATGACGTCAGCCCTAGCGTTTGCAGTGCACATGCAAGCCATGCCCACTCGTGAGCGGCCATAAAGGCTCATGATAGCACGTGTGTCGTGTGCTCAACACCTCAATGGTGTGTGGCTGCACGTGGAGGCACATGCGGCCTCCCCCGGTGGTGCACTACCCACACTTTTTCTCATCTCGTCGAGTTCTCTTTGTTTATATATTGAAAAAATGATTTTTGTTACACAAAAAAATCATGGAAAGGGGCAAAAAACTACATGTTTGTGTTCTAATCTATGAAGGCTTTGATACCACATTTTAAACTCTAAAACACGCAATCCCACAATCTCCATAATTAGAACAAGAACATGTATAATCAAATAGAAAAATTAACCCACTTGTTTTAGAATCCATCGTTCTTGATGCGAAAGTGGAAAATGACGTTTCAAAGGCAAGTTATTCTCCTCTATTACCATTTGTATCACTAGCTTAATGAGATAGCCCCCTCTTCCTGTAGTGCTAAGTAAATGCTCATTTGTGAGGATGATTGTGAGAGTTAGGGTTAGAGAAGAGACTTAAGCACTATTTATAGAATTTCTAGCCAAGTCCTCTTATTATGGGCCAGACTTAACTCAGTCCATATTAACCAGTCTCATATTAAACTAATTAAGAAACTTTCCATTCGACCTTAGACCAACCTCGTAAAATAGTAAATTATGATATCAATTAATATAGCCTACATTAGGAAAACTCTTACACCGCTTCCCAGCAATCATTCTCATCATGATGTTGAATGTTAGCTCCAAGAAGAGAATCTTGAGCTCAACCTAGAGATGGGACCTGAACTCGCCCCAAGCCAACTAGAGCATCAGCTATTGGATCTCCTCCCTCTAGTTGTAGGAGAGCTCGTTGAGGCGGTGTGACGAGAGAACCTTAATGGTGGCGATCTTCCAAAGGCTATGCCACTTGTCACCATAGGTTGACGAGACAAGAGTAGTGTAGTCGTAGCTGAGGTCCTTTTTGGTGAGTAGCTTGGGGCGGTTAGCAAGCACAATGTTATTCTTTGCGAAGCATTCCTCGGCCAGTGGCAGCAATGACATAACCACCACCTAGCGAACCCCGAACTAAAGTGTCATGATGGGGCCATATTTAGAGGAGAGGCTTTGGAGGGTGCAATGAATGGGCAATTTCAAGTGGTGGAGGTGGCCAATGATGGGAAGAGAAGGAGGGGATGGGGGAAGATTTTTGGGTTCTTTTGTTCAAAAGAAGTAGAGAATAACTAGAGAGGGGGTAGGGTGGAGGATCGCCTAATGAATTGTGTTTTCCATTGTTTATGCTTTGGTTCATGTTAAGCATAAAGAACCAAGGGCTAGCCTAAGATTTAGTAAGAAAGGACTTGGTTACATGGTTTCTTTCTAACCTCCCCCTTAGACTAGGAAGTAGTGTGGCCACCCATTCCTGGTCTATCAGTGCTTATCCATTTGGTATACAGTGATGGCAAGCTATCTGGATTCTCCCAATACAATGCCTTAAGGACCTAGCTCTTGGCACCTCCAACTCCCTACCAAGTTCTTTTCTTCTCATTAGGAGGGGAATACAAAGTCCTGACAAAGCATGGTCTCTCACCCCTGGGTGCTGTTTTCTCTCCTTGAGGCTTTTAAGGACCTACTTAGGTCTAATAGAACTATGTTATCCATTGTTTATGCTTTGCTTCATGTTACGAATTGATAATAGAGGTTCTTCATATTTATAATATAGAGACCAGAAGCCAAATCCTCATTTCCAAAAGCCTAAAAGGAAAAGTGTTGGCGTAATCTATTGGAGTATTATGAATATGTTAAATTTTATAATTGAAGACTAATCATTATAATCGCATCAATTATATTTGGATCATGAAAATTTTGACTTCAAATCTATGCAATGCTCTTTACGAGGTTAATCCCTTCTACCCTATATGGTTTGAGACATTTGTCATGTAATTTGTAAGCAATATCAACTCCATCTCAACTCTGCCTTCCACAAGGATCAAACACTTCTCATAATAATGATCAAACCTATACGCCATGGAACTCTTTTGATAATTTTACACGTACAAGTTTAAAAAATTCATACATTAAAATTTAATATGGTGTGAAGTAATTAACATATCGAAATTAGCTCATAACTCATTGGCTTAAAATCTTAAATGAAAACAAGTCTAATTAAATGTGTTGGGGAAAATTGTCTAAAAAGTCCTAAACCTATTACACTTTTTGTTGGAGTGTCATGATGGGGCCATATTTAAAGGAGAGGTTGTGGAGGTTTTGATGAAGGAGCAATTTCGAGTGGTGGAGGTGGCCAATTATGGGGAGAGGAGGGGATGGGGGAAGATTTTTGGGTTCTCTTGTTTGGAAGAAGTAGAGAATAACAAAAGAGAGGGTAGGGAGGAGGATTGCACAATAAATTGTGTTTTCCATTGTTTATGCTTTGCTTCATGTTAAGCATAAAGAACCAAGGGCTAGCCTAAAGTTTAGTAAGAAAGGACATAGTTACATGGTTCCCTTCTTACCTCCCCCTTATACTAGGAGGCAGTTTGAATGATCATTCCAGGTCTATCAGTGCTTATCCATTTGATATACAATGACGGCGAGCTATTTGGATTCCCCTGATACAATGCCTTAGGGACTTGGCACCCAACACCTCTAGCTCCCTACCAAGTTCTTTTCTTCTCAATGGGAGGGGAATACGAAGTCCAAACAGAGCAAGGTCTCTCACCCTAGGTAGTGTATTTTCTCCTTGAGACTTTTAACGACCTGCTCAAGTCCAACAGAATTATGTTTTCCATTGTTTTTGCTTTGTTTCGTATTACAAATTGCTAATGGAGGTTCTTCGTATTTATAATATAGAGACCAGAAGCCAAATCCTTGTTCCCAAAATTTTGGCGTAATCTATTGGAGTATCATGGATTTGTTTAGTTTTATAATTGAAGACTAATCATTATAATTGCATCAATTATATTTGGATCACAAAAATTTTGACTTCAACTCTGTACAATGCTCTTTACAAGGTTCATCCCTCCTACACTATATAGTTTGAGACATTTGTCATGTAATTTGTAAGCAATATCAACCCTATCTCGATTTTGCCTTCCATAGGGATTGAACACCTCTCATAATAATGATCAAAGCTATACGCCATGGAACTCTTTTGATAATTTTACATGTACAAATTTAAAAAAGTCATACATTGTAATTTTAATATGGTGTGAAGTAATTAATACATCAAAATTAGCTCATAACTCATTAGCTTAAGATCTTAGATAAAAATGAGTCTAATTAAATATGTTTGGAAGAATTGTACAAAATGTCATAAACCTATTATACTTTTGATTAAGTTAGTTATAAACCTTTTATTTTTGCCAATTTAGTCTTAGATATTTTCACTTCTTGCCAATTAAGTTCGTCCACTTAATTTTGCCTAGAAAATGCTAACGTGGATACCAACGGTGCCATGTAGGACCACCGGTGCCGATGTGGACAAAAATTTTAATAATATTTTAATATTTTTTGCAATTTTTGCAATTTTTTTTTTCTTTTTTTGGATTTTATTCTTCTTCATTATTCCTTTTCTTTTTGGATTTTTTCATTTCCTTTTCCGATGGCCGGCCACTGCCCATAGGCCACGGCTAGCCAACTGGCCTTGTCGGCCATAGGCCCGATTGGGTGAGGGCAAGCCTTGGTGAGGGGAGCCTTTACCCAAGCATGGCCCAGCAAGGGTTGGCCTCACCTAGGCCAAATCTAGCGAGGCTAGCCTTCACCTAGGCTAGGGCTCCCCTCGCCGAGCATTGGTTTGGCAAAGGTGAAACCAACGAGGCTGCCCTTCCCTTGGCGAGGGTTGGCCCAACAAGATTTGGCAAGGGGAGCCCTCGTTGGGGCTTGCCCTTGCCAAGTGAGTGTTGGCCTAGCTTAGGCCAAATTTGGTGGGCCAACCCTCACCAAGTTGCGCTTGGGCATGGGCTCCCCTCACCGGGGCTCGGCTTGGCCTCACCTGTGGTGGGCTAGGCTAGCCAATTAGCTGTGGCCGGTGGCCGGCACTAGCAAAAGGAAAAGAAGAAAGTCAAAAAGAAAAGAAAAAAATTTAAAAAATTTTTAAAAAACTATTAAATGTTGTCCACGTCAACTCCGGAGATCCTACATTACACTACCGGCTCCATGTTGGCATTTTCTAGCCTAAATTGGCTAGATTGACTCAATTGGCAAGAAGTGAAAAGGTTTAGGACTACATTAGTAAAACTAAAAAGTTTATAATTGAAGTGACAAAAATGCAATAAGTTTAAGACTTTTTGGACAATTTTCCCAAATATGTTGATAAGCTTACACTTGGGCTCCTTCTTAGTAATCTCCCCTACAAAGTTATTAGGTTTTTGCTACTAGATCTCAACACGTTAATACATCTATTTCAATCTTTTTATTTTGTTATAGCCAAACAAAAACCTTCGAGTGCTTTCGGGGATTGGACATCTAATCCAGAAAATGATCGGAGATCTGGAATCTCAACGAAAATATGTATAGGTACTACGTTCTCGTGGGCAGATAAAATGAATGTGTTTGTTTGACTTTGATTTTTCTAATTTGTCCATAATTAAGTTTTTGAAACTTCAATACAATTAAGCTCATTTAAAGGGCCTCAAGCCCAGATAACAGGCAATTTGGAGTGTAAAATTATTATGTGTCTGATTATGGTCAATTCTTTAATCGACAAATATCTATGTACGGGATAAATATGCTTGTTATTTTTATTTTTAATTTGCTATAAGTGAAGTTTGTTTGTAAATTTTAGCCATTCTTCTATATGTCCAAATGATGTTCAAAGAACTTCATGCTCAACCATAATTCAAATTCAGCGGAAGCTGCCCATTGAAGTTTTGTACGATGTGACGAATGTATCAAATCACAATACAACCCCGGTTATAATTAAACACAAAATATAATAACACATCAAAAATTTATTTTATTGATTGTTCATCAAAATTAAGGTAAAAGAATCACAAAAGATGAGGTGGTGCCGTATATTAACATATGTTAGGATCTGAGCAGGTGTTTAAAAGGTTCAATAGAAAAAACAGGCAGGAATTCCACATGAGGTGAGAGACTTTACTATTCCTCTTGTATTTGCTGGTTGGTGAGGGAAAAAAATAAGCACCGACCAATAAGGAAGGCGAGACGGGCAGGTACCGGCATATGTTGAAATAAGAAATGCAGCCCAACAGGCCTCCTGATTAGGAGATTACTATAGGCAACCCTCGTAGGCGGAAAACCACCCGGATCTGAGGTGAGGTTAAGAAAAGATACATGAACTTGTCTTTTCTAAACTAATGATCCTCACGGTCGCCCCATGTGCATTAAATTTTTTACAATGTGACAAATATATCAAATCACATTACAACCCGTCTTACTATTGAACACAAAATACAAGAACACGTCAGAAATTTATTTTACTAATTGTCCATCGTAATTATGGTAAAAGAATTGCAAAAGATGAGGTAGCGCCGTGGATTAACGTACGTGAACCCATTTTTAGATAGAACTTCTATGAATTGCAAATTCATGTTAGAATTCCCCTCCCAAGGACCACCTGGTGGTTGACGTATTCAATGACGCAATTGTCCGTACGCGTCAATTTTACAGATGAGTAGAAGAAATTGAAATCAATCTCATACCGTGAGAAGACGTCATATTGATTACATTTTTGTGCTAACTTAATCGGATTCCAAAGTTAATGTATGGGATGATAATGCTTGTAATTTATGTTTATTTACTACAACTGATGTCTATAAATTTTAGCCATTTTTCTATATTTCCAGATAATGTTTGATCAACTTCATGCTCGATTATAATTCAAATTCATCCGGATTGCTATTGAAGTCGTGCGCACTTCTACGATGGGACAAATGTATAGTATCGAATCACATTGCAATGTGTCATACAGCCGAACACAACAATATGGTAACACATCGTAAAATTATTTTAATAAGGTGAAGCCATTTTTAGAAGGAATCATTCTACATAAAGACTTAAAATACCTTCATTTTTCAAATAATGGCTCAAAATGGACATTATTTAAAATAAGGGAATGTAGTGCCATCATTTTCTTGAATAGGGACTTGAAGTAAATCTTATTTCAAATAATACCTTGAAGTAACTAAGTTAGTTTCAAAAAAGAGTTAGACTTTTTAGATCGGTCAAGAGTATTTTTGTCCTCTACCATTCTTTGAATTTTTTCCTTTTCTCTTTCTTTCTTCCAATTTTTCTAGTAATTTCTTTCTTCTCCACAAGGTCTCGACAAAGTTGCGAGGGTCATCATTGCCTGATCTAGTAAGGGCCACTCTCTTACAAGTGAGGGACGACCTTGTGGGAGGGAGGCAACATCATCCAATCTAGTAAGGGATGGTGACCCTCGCCTTGGGCAAGCCACCCTCATGGCCATAGGCAAGCCAGCCCTCTCTAGATTTGGGCAAGGGTCACCTTGCAAATGGCCAGCAAGGGATGGCCTTAGGGGAGGATAGCCCTATGGCCATTAGCAAGATCAATCCTTGCTAGATTTGGGTGATGGTCGCCTCATCGGCCAAAAAGCTATTAAAAAAAAGGAAGGGAAAAAAAAGAAAAGAAAAGAATGCAAATAATTTTAAATTAAAATTTTATTTGGGCAAAAAAAATGCTCTTGACTTACTAAAATATTTAGTTGGCTAGCGACCAATGAGGTCAGGCCTATAATTAAAACCATCATGACCACTTCAGGTTCATATTTGAGATCGATATGGCCACTTTATGCCTTTAGTTGATATAAAGTCCAATTCAATGTCTTTATTTGAAAAAAATGATGGTACTTTAAGTATTTGTTTGGAATTTTTCCTTTTTAGAATAAACTTTGATTAATTGCAAATTCAGGTGAGAATTGCCCTCCAAAGGACCAGCTGGTGGTTGACGTATTTGATGACGCAATTGTCCGCGCGCTTTAATTCTAGAAATGAGCAGAAGGATTGAAAGCGATCGCAACCACAATTGCGAGGCTTTCGTCATTGATGACGTTTCGGTGCTTCCTCCGGCGGCCTGGTTCTTTAGACCTCTAAACCGGAGAGAGAGAGAGAGAGAGAGTAATATTACCTGAAACTTCTTGTGAGAACTGTTGTCGGGTTTGATGAATTGTGAGGCTTGTGAAATCATTTTTTAAATATTGACTCATCTCTATTTTGATTTATCCTTGCTTATCTTGGAAAAAACAATTTAATCTTCAAAACTCTCGCGCAGAATTACATAAAAAGAAATGAGACAACATACAGTAGCCTTTTAATTTAATTTAATTTGTTTACATGATATGATAATATACATCGGGGTAAAGTGAATAAGTAAAATGCAAGTAAGCATAATTAAAAGAATTCAACCATTAACTTTGAAATTATTTGGATGATTAAGTGTTATTAACAAGTAATAAATGACAAGATAGGAACCCAAGATATTGATCGGTCAGTCAAGATTGGCAGACGACAAAAATTTCCCCACCTTAAATGATGTATCTACATCAGCTCAAAGGGTTCTCCAACAAAATTTAGTTTAAAAGGACAAGTTCATGCACGGTCTCAAACTATATAGAAGACTTAGTTTTCTGCTATCCATCTAGAAAAAAAACAGCACAGATGATAACCCATCTTAACAGACCTAATTGTCCTGTGTCTATTAAATTATACCTTTAATTTGACGCCATAAACAAACCCGATCCAAAATTACATGTGAAAATCTGACTCATGATTTTTGGCGTACTCAAATGCGGCATGCATCGGCAAAGTCCATATTGGACTTGTATTGTTTCTTACTTTTGGATAGAAAACAAGAAAAGGAGATCAACTCCTAATTGAAGCCGCTCCACCAAAAGCCAAAGAGGATACTTAAGGAAATTTGACTTCTAGTATGTATGTATATAAATGTATATTGTTATAGATGACTAGTCAGGATTAGGTAGCTTGTAATTTAAATTACTTGTAATCGAGTATAATGTATTCTGTTCCTATGTATAGGTTATCATGCTCTTCACGTGGCAATATTCAGAATATTATTTTTTTTTTTCTGTTTTATTACGAAATGTCATATAATACAAGTCCATATTAGACTTGTATTGTTTCTGAGTTGAATTTTTTCTTGGCATCCATTTGCCTCCTCTATTACATATTTCCATGCTTTGGTTTCTGGCCAAAGTCCAAACTAGAGGAAAAGCATCAGAATTATGGATTTTTATCTAACAAATTAAATTTAAAATAATTATTTATAGTCTTACAAAATCATACATGATTTTAGAGCTATCATTGTTATCCAAGGAAGTGCCCATCAAGTCTATTTTGTGGTGGTCAAAACAACACTAGCCACACAAGCCGTGTTTTTCCCTTCTAGTCTGTAGCCTTAAGTTGTAGTTTTGACATCCTGCCGCTGCTCGTCTCAAAGAATGAACACCACCGTAGGACTCGCCTTTCTCAAACAAGCCAATTTCGGAAATTTCCATCACAAAAGGCTGTCGGATGCCGCCTCATTCGATATCATGAGTAGCCACACTTGAATCCGCCGAGCCCCACATCTTTGAGTAGGGATTTCAACACTTTCTGCCGACTTTTTTTTTTTTTTGATGAAATAAACCCCACCATCGACCCCATTGTATTTTGACAAGTCACATACGGGTGATGGTGTCTGGATCCATTGACAAACGTGCCTTTACGTGCCAACAGAAGTCTCTGCACGTGAGATCCATGCACCCACACGCCTTATCTATGAACAGCCGTGTAGAGAGACGTCATCGGTGACGTCATCAGGCCACACGTCAAATGACTCTGCTGACATCATTGCTGATGTCATCCACCACGTCATTAAGAGACATCTTCCATCACTTCAGCACTCACCACGTCAACAGCCCATGTTAGCCTCGGATCGTTGATCGTTGACCTAGATTGTTGATTATTGACGATCTTTGACCGATGCTGATTGTGGTTGACCACCATTGATGGGCAATCACCCCACCGATTTAATTACTTTTCCGATTGGTTCAACCTGTTCCTGGCTTGTTCTGGGTGTTGAGTCCCTTTGTTACCTTAGTTTCTCCACATCCGACCGCTAGGTACTGTTTTGTTTTACATTCCTTGTTCAATTTGCTTTGTTTAAATTGGTAAAGCGTATATCATGGATAAATTGAAGTTTTAATGGCCACTTGCTATTAACCCAAAAATTGAGATCCACATGGAAGTCCATATGCTACTACTGCTAGTGTAAACAGTTCGGTTCAGTTCGGTTTTTTTGACAAACCAAACTGAACCGAACCGTTAAAGAAAATTTCCGAACTGAATCGAATAAATCCCGAACCGATAATGAACCGAACCGTTAAAGAAACTTTAGGTTCAATTCGGTTTGGTTTGGTTCGATTTTTCGGTTTTCAACTTTTGTTTTTTTTTTTTTCTTCGGGATGGCTTACCTTCTATATAAGCTCCTTGAAGCATTGATTGATGTTCTCTCTAGTTTTTGTGCTATATTCAAGAAACGAACATCTATGTCTTTGAGTTAGATCTCTTCCTTCTTCCCTTGTTACAGCCCTTTCACTCTCCTGAAATTATCACATAATGAGAAGCGAGATGACTTCTCTTCGAAGAGAAGTCAAGCAAGAAGAAACCGGGGAGGATAAGAAGCGACGACAAGGATGGGAGCTCGGAATGTTGCATGAGAATTCTTTGGAAGAAAGATGGCGTCCCGAGACGTGGTTTCTTTCGTGGGCTTGTCCCAGATGAGCCTCGAAATGGCTCAAGTTTTGCATTGCTTCCAATCGAGTTGGGTTTCAAAAGGAAGCAAAAGCTTCACTTTTGACTTTCTGGATTTCATGGGCATTTGGTCTGGATCAAAAACTGCCTTGCTTTTTGTTTTTCCAATCTTAATTTGTTCCTAGAAGGAATATTTGGTCCTACATGTAGTGTAGCAATTTTAAGTGATTTTTTGACACTAGTGATTAGTAAATACAGCCATAAGCATATGAAATCGTGATAAAGTATGCTAACAACTTATCTTCTTATCTGAATGTTCTACTATAGTCTTTATGCCTCACATCACATTTCACTCAGCAAGTATACCCATTTAGTCTAGGAAATTGTCCTTCTCCAAGGACAAGAAAATCAAGACTTGATGAGACTTCAAAAAGATGCTGTGTAGCATCCCCATTGTACAACAATAACTGGTGTTGATAAAGCTTTGAAACAGGGATTCTATTCACCGGAGAAGAAGAGAAAAAAGAAGAAGAAAGAATCCCAGATTAACAAGAACTCAAAGGAAACTAGTGCTTTTCATCCATAAAACAAGTATCATAGGGCAATTAATTATTGCAAGAATCCAAATTATAGTCATGGCAAGGAGCAAAAGTAAATCACATTAGACATCCATTCAGTCACTTCTTTAACCCCACGATGCTAAGACAAAGCGACAACATATATCTCCATTATGTTGCAGGTGCTAAGGACAACCGCTTCTTCTATATGATTCAAACTATAGAGTTCTCCAATGGCTCAAGGCCATTCTGCCTTAGGATTGGCAAGTTTCTCACGCATCTCCACAGGAGTTGTGTGCACGCTAAGCCCAATAACCACAATGCTGCTCCTTTCTTTTGTATACCCTGACCAAAACAATTGAAATAAAATTAGTGATCTCAACTTAGGAATTTGATGTCACAATATATACTTTCGCTTCTGTGTTTTCTATTTGCATCATTGCTTGAAAAGGAAGAAGGTCACTCTCTATGAACATGCAGGACTGTTTTAAGCTCAACATATCTAAGAAGAGAGGGAAATAAGTAGTTCCACCTCAAAGGTGAAGAAAGGGGTAGATCACCATAGGAATAGAATAAAATCCGAATTGCTCAAACCCCAGACTAGATTCTCAAGTTCAATTGAATCGTTATGGTTTTAACCTAATTTGGACATCAAAACATCTTCAGTTAGCAATCCTACACTACCACCTAACTCTAAACCTCTTGCTTAGCCTTGTATGCATTTCTATCTAAAACCAAAGGTAGAAAATGGTCCATACATACACTCTCTCCCTTACGCTACTATCAATTCACCTCTTCAAGCTTAAAGACGACATTCAATCATCAAGAGAAATTGCTATTGAATTCAGGATCATGGTCATAGATCAACTCTGCATTAAATTCACAATGAAAATGAGAATTGAAATATCAATTGTAATATTGAAAAATATAAATATCCAATGGTTATTTTTTCCTCACCTGCCTCGAAATTTTCAAGTTCTTCTAAGTTCTCCTCGATCGACTATGAAAGTGGTGCGGATCGTAGCCAATCTTAAGTACATATAAGAACCTCTACCATCATTGGGGTCAATGAGCTATGAAATACATCAAGTACTCGACCTCCGGTGCTAAATGCGGACTCTGATGCTACAATAGAGATGGGCACGGCCAAAATATCTTGAGCAATGGAAGATAAGATAGGATATTTGAAAGAATTAACTTTCCACCAATTTAATATATCAAATGTGGAGCTATACCGTTCATATCCTTCTTCCAAATACTTATCTAATTCAGATTTTTCTTCCGCATATTCCTGTCCCATTTGGCTAAGATACATTGTAGTCA
Organism: Eucalyptus victrix; assembly: GCA_016097545.1. Lineage (NCBI taxonomy): Eukaryota > Viridiplantae > Streptophyta > Magnoliopsida > Myrtales > Myrtaceae > Eucalyptus > Eucalyptus victrix. The sequence continues at coordinate 47,442,318 of CM027843.1, forward strand.
TAATGTCCGCACCAACTACAGGAGACATTGAAACATTCACTATCCTTGTCCCCTCTAATCTCACATTGCTTTGGGGGCATGTACCGGTGCAATATTGTTCAAATAATAATGTCAGAAATTTTGTCACTCTATCTCACAAAGTTTCTGCTCGGTTACCTTCATACACTTGATTAATCATCCATTTCACATACTCCATCTCGAGGGTCAAGTATACATGCAATGAACCATGTGAGATTTATATTGTTCACATTGCCAAAGTACTTATTAAACTTGATCTTCATTCTCTTAGCTGTTTCTTGCAAACTCCTATCCTCATCCCCACAATATTTATCAATCATCATATAAATCCCATAGACATCTTTTGCCATATCATTGCAAGTGACATAAGAAGAGCCTGATACTTTTAAAGTTGCATCATAGAACAACTTCAAGAAAGGAAGAAATCGACGGGCATAATCCCAATCATCATCAGTAGGCAACCCTCTCACCTTGGAAAGCTCTTCAGCAAATCTTCTATCTTGAATATCCAATGAAATAAAAGCATTTCGAAACTTCAAGGCCACTTCCAACATCAGGTATGTTGAATTCCACCGAGTCTCCACATCCAAACATACAAGATTATTAGAATCAATATTTTCCAACAGAATGCACTCCTTAAACCGTTGCAATCTCAACGGAGAAGATCTCACATAACATATAGCTGAGCATATTCTAACAAATGGAATCATGTGTATCTTTCAAACCTTCTCTCACAATCAAACTGAAAATATGAGCACAACATCTCATATGGAGTAACTCACCTGATAATATCAAAACATTCCAAGAGTTAAGTCTTTTCTTCGAGTATTGAACTCATGAGTCATAGGAGCTAGCATTATCAACAGTGATAGAAAAAATGCCTTTGATTCCCCAACTAGTTAAGCATTTCTCAACTCATTTCCCTATAATCTCAGCCGAATGTCCTGGGATTTGACAAAAATTCAAAATTTTCTTTTGCAACTTCCAATCAGAGTCTACAAAGTGAGCAGTAAGACACATGTAACTTAGATTTTGACATGAAGTCCATGTGTCAGTTGTAAGACAAACCCTTGGAGAAGTATCAGAAAAAAAAATTTCAATTTGCTTCTTTCCTCCAAGTATAACTTATAACAATCCTCCCTTAATGTGTTTCTTGAAGGGATTAAAAACTTTGGCTGGATTCTACTCACGAATTTCCGAAATGCCTCAAGTTCCACAAACTTAAAAGGTAGTTCACCAATAATAAACATCACTGCTAGATCTTTTCGACTAACATCTTGATCAAATTTCCAAGGACCAGCTGAAATAAAACTACCAACCCCAATAGATTCATTCGAGGCACTTCTTTGCCTTTTCTCCACGTTCACATATGGATAATTCTTACATCTACCTAAATGATTATGCATCCCACTGGTCCCTTGAGTAGTAGAACAACCAATAATAGCCCCACAATATAGACATTTGGCTTTATCTTGGCTATTTTCTATCATTTTAAAGTGTTCCCATACAACAGATCTCAGCTTCCTTCTATTTGTCCCGCTAGATTCACTTAGTAAAGATTCGCTCATTGTATATTTGGCTTTACAAATGATGTTATTGCCTTGACAGGGAGATCTACAAATAAATATAAGACATTGAGCAACCATGTTCGAGAAGTAACATACCAAAACAAATAAGAAATACATAAAAAGGTAGGACAAATAACCTTATAAAAGCATAAGAGATTGAAAAAACTCAGATTTCTCCACTTTTATTTGCATACCACTAAAACATCATTCTAGTCCCAAAACAAGAAGAAAGAATCAAATACAATAAAGAGTAAACTTGATCTTACTTGCAAGAGTCAATTCATGGACATCATTGCACAGTGAATATTTCTCTTCTTATTGCGTACATACAATGATAGATACATGTATAAGAAAGACAGCACAGTTTAAAGCAAGGGCCTCAGTCAATACTCTTCTCCACACATTAAATTTGGCAAGCAAACTCTCCATACAGTAACATTGTACAAAGCTACATTGAATTGATTATCTACCCCTCCTCTTTGTTTAAATAGTGGATGTATTGATATGTAATGATAGTGATTGGTAAAGGTAATCCTGACCATTCAGAATGTGGCAATTTATATTGCACCTAAGCTACTATGCTTGCAAGAAGAAGACACCAATGATAGTAAATCTCCTAATATTCTCTAAATTACTTGGACACTTCCTCATGGTACTTCACCACTAAGAAAACTAAGCAATCTGTGAAGCAAATTTAGTTTTTTGGAACAGTATCGCCTGACATATTCAACTAAGCAGCAGAAACCAACATACCCGTTCCAGCACCAAGCTCCAATGCAACGACTCTGTCAAACTCAGAAGAAGTGGACACGGTATGCAACACGAAATCAGATAATGCTAGTTTAGCTTTCCAAACCTGAACAAATGGGGGGAAAACAAACACAAAAAGGTCATCTAATGTCAAGCAGTTCACAGCATACCGAAAGAGAAGATCATGAATGTAACTAATACTTGCAACCCGACATTCAAGATAGAAGAAGTGATGTTATGATGTATGATCACACTAAAACAATGCGAAGATGGTTCTGCCCATCAGAAAATGTCCAGTCATCATTGCCATTTTGTAGGAAAAAGAGGATGCAAAAGCAAACCATGTGAGCATTGTGTGATTAAGCAATGGGCAACCTGGGACTAGAATCGATTTCGTAACTCTCAATCGAATGAATTCTCACGACAAACTAGTCAGGATTGCTGGCGAATTCAAAGCAAATTGAAATGCATGTACAATTTAGAAATGGGTGTAGAAGGAGATAAGACACTCACGGTCTCGCCTTGTTAAAACGAGGTCACCATCCTGGTCGAACACAATTCCTCGGTGCTTTGCAAAAATCCCCAAGCAATTAAATTATGGTTCTCACCTACCTAATGAACAAGCTCACCAAAACAGAATGGCTCAAAAATCGCAAGTGCAACTCTCTCCATTCCCAGCTCAGAGATCGGAGTAATTCAGACAAACTTTATTAGCATCAGGAAAGCCTACCTTCATGTTGGACATCTCAAGTTTGTGGGTCGACTCAAGCCAAAGAAACAAAACGTCAGAAGTGATTCCGGATCTAGTAACCTAAACCAAAACCCATGAAGTTGTTCAAGCGCATAAACAGGAAGGATTCCTACGGAGCACCAGAGGAAAATAAATTTACGCTTGAAATGGATTATAGCCCACTAAAAAAGAAAAAAAAAAAGAATTATAATTGTAAGCCTTTTAATCTGAAGTAACAGCAGTTAGAACCAAGTTATTGTTTATGTAGAAGTTATTCCTGGAGCCAATTTTCAAATCCAACCCCAGCTTAAACAAAGGAAAAATCAAATCTTGATGAATAAAGTGCATTAGTTTACCACGAACAACCAATGCTAAAGAATGAATTATGAAGCAATAGCTTTGTCTGAGGAACAAAACCCATCCCCACCAGCTACAAGTAGAATCATTAATTTGCATCTAGGCAAAAGTTCAACCGCAATAAACCGGTACTCTTTATTCGTATCTACTATGATAAAAGAAACAACTAACTATTGACACTAATCTCTACTTTTAATGACACCAAAAAGGGGATCGAGAAACATGGGTTTTGCCTTTACCGACGCCCATAAATCGCAGACAACCAAAAAACAACGAAAAAACAAAAAGGAACGTTGGCAATGAAAGACGAACAATGTCTTAAGACAAACCTGAAAATGAGCGATGGCATCAGCAACAATGACATAGTAGAGCGGCGTCGTGAGGACAAAAGGGTCAGTCTCCAAATTGCCGATGCTCGACCAAGCACAGCACACAACTCCGCAAGTGGCCGCTGCCAACAAAGAAGGAGCAGAAGAAGAGAAAAGGGCGTGGCGGAACAACCGGTCCCTCAATCGGTCGCATCCTTGTCATCGTTGCCGTCACTGTCCTTGCCACCATCGTGATCCCTGTCGCTGTCGCAATCACAGTCGCTGTCGTCGTTGCCATCGCACCTTCAAGACGAGAGGAGACAAGAGAGAATTAGAAATAGGGTTGGCCTTTGCCAGTTTGGTTAATCTTAATGGTTCTACTTTTCGGTTTATTGATCCGGTTCGGTTTGATTAACCGGTAAAAACTAAACCGAACCGAAAATTTCAGTTTTTAATAAAAACCAAACCGAAACCCGAACTGAACCGAAAAAATCGAATTTTTCGGTTCGGTTCGGTTCGGTTTTTGGTTCGAGAACTGACACCCTAACTGCTACCATAAATCCTTCTTTAAGTAGATTATTTGTCATTCTATTTTTAGAGGATCTTCATTCCATTTTTTGAGAATCTGGCAATTCTATCTCCTTTATACCTAATACTTTTGCCATGTTTGTCACTCTAAGTAGTCTTATTCATGAATTCTGCCTTCTACAATCATATGACTTCAAATTCTAATTTGTTTCAATTAAATCTTTCACTTCATGTGCTTCTACTATTCACATAGCTGATAATTCACAAATGAGTTTAATATCCAGTTTATGCTTACCTAACACTTTCCTAATTACCAAACTCTAACTAAATTTGATTTCTATAGGACAATTGTGTGAACTTAATTTCAATATTCACTTTTTTTGTCATGGTTATCATGTGCACGACCCATAGATGGGACAACCATTGAAATGGGCCATAGAGTGGGACACTTGGTGTAACATCTCAAAATTTCAGTCCTGTTTCCTACTAAATAAATCGGGCATTTTATTGACGTTCCTATAGGGTTGTTCTCAAAGCTGATCACTCTCGAGATAACTAGACTATCTAAGGAAGCCATTAAGGAATTTTAATGCAATAGACTTGGGAGTTCGACTAGGAATTGGCTTCTCAACCGTGCCCATTTTTAGAGGTCATTATGGCACAGATATGAATTGATTCGAGATCAAAGATAGGTCGGTTCGACTGAAATGTGTGGCTAATCATGAGTGACACCACTAGATTGGAAAATTCTCGTTGATCGGCACTAGTTGATTTATCTATCATTTTGGTACCCTATGTGTCTGTATTTGAATCCTCGAGATTTTCACAACAACCAAGAGTCGCCAATGTGTCGAGTGGGTTCTTGTGGCTCGAAGAAAATCAACCACGAGTCATTTGCACTAAATTTTTTTGAAAGTTACCCAGTAGCCTAGGTCACGCTAAAAATGTGTCGAATGGAAATTAACAGTGAATTCAAGTCCGATTTCATAAATTGAAAGTTCTATGGTGTCACAAGCTATTTCTGGAACATCAACTCATCCTCCGAAAATTTTTCAAAGATTCCAGGGTTTTTGTGGAAAATTGATTCGAACGTTGCAAAAAATTAGAGGAAATTTGGACGGGCCAAATTAAGGGAAATTGGGACTTCCAAGTCGAACCTTTGGGTGTTGGGGACTTGTTGAAAATTGTATGGGATATTTCTTCGATGAAGTTGGACGCTAATTTGGAGAATCAAATTGAAGAATTTGGGCGGAAATTGAAGCTTTATTGAGGAAATTCGGAATTTGAAAAAGGGCAGCATATGTGGACATCAAAATGAGTTTAATTGTGAAGATTATTGCAAGAAAGTATTGTGAGACCAAGGGATAAGATTGAACACTATTTGAGGACCACCCATCTCGGGCTTCAATTATGTATTACGAGCCTAAATTAGATTTTTAGTATTTATTTATCGGAAATTAGGCTAGGATAGCCGACGACCAAAATTTATACCGATTGTCATGGTGTGGTCCATTTATTTTTTGAGCTCTACGTTGTGTTGAATTGAATTGATTATGCAATTTGAGGAATTGTTCCTAAATTGATTGAATTTGAATAATCGAGTGATAGATGACCAAGTATGATTATATAGCGCCGGTGATATTTTGATGGGCTATAAAGTTGAGAAAATTGTGATAGTGAATTGATTATACTCTTGGCTAAGACTAGTTGGGTACGATGTTACCAGGTATGTTAAAGTTAAGGCAGAATTAGGTAGCACGTGGTTCGGTGATTAAAGTACATCACCTAGCGAAAACGGTGCCTAAAAGAGAATGCACGTAATTGGTTTATATCGACTCTGTGATTAAATATATGTCACCCTAGTGAAAAAGACACCTGAGAGAATGGAGGTAAATTGTTTATATTGGCTCTGTAATTAAATATGTCACCTCGGCAAAAACAACGCCTGAGAGCATGCCCATAAAGTGTTTATTGTACATCACATTGGCAAAAACGGCGTCAGAGAGAGAAAGAATGTATGTGAATTACTAACATACGTGGTTCGATGATTAAGGATATTACTAGCAAAAACAACGCCTTAAAGAACGCACGTAACTGTCTATTACATATCTCACCTTGGCAAAAACGATGCCCGAGAGTATTAATGTAGCTTTGTGACTAAGTATACTATTAGAGGTTATATAGTGTAGAGTGAGATGACCTAGAAATGGTCCGACTAACATGTAATCGACTAGGTTGATTGATCATTACTTTGATATGATGTCGTGAATTGATTGATTGAATTGAAATGTCTTATGAATGGTCCGATTGACATTAAATCGACTAGGTCAGTTGATCGAAATAACATTCTGTGATGTGATTGCTTAAGTGCCTATTCAACTATGCTAATATGCAGGTGGAATCTAAGGCCAAGGTAAGTCCTCTGACCCGTGTGTGCATATGCAGTCTGGTTAGCATATTGGTTTACTAATCGAGTTTTAGGGGGTAGAACATCCTAAGACGTGGTCTCAATGGTTATTGAATAACCATTTTAGGACCCTAATGAGGAGCCTGAGGAGGAGGAATCTGAAGAGGAGAACCCTGATGTTAAACCTGAGGAGGAGGAAGATTTTGAAGAAAAACATGACTACGAGGATCTTGAGTACGATCCGAATGAGGATTGAGATCCCATCCTATTTTGCAAACTTTGGGTTTTGATCAGACATATAGTAGATCGGACTTATGAATAGTCTGCCTTGCATAAGAGTGTGGTTATGTGTTTTCACGTTGTGAAAATTGTGGCCTACTTTTCTATCCCAATGTTTTATTGTATGGGGATTATTTTATGCTTTCGCATGCATATATTAAATGAATGGGTCAGTGATGCGTCTTGAGATGTCGCTATTAATTGACTAGGTGAGGGATGGGCACGCGTTTGAGGATTGGGGCGTGACATCTCCGTTTAAGTAGTATTAGAGCAAAGTTCAAGATTGGAATAATAAGGAGCGATGGGTCTTAGGATAGTAGAAAGAAACGCCTTTAAATTCATGCTGGTACATGTCTGTGTTAGTTGAGTACTAGAACAGTTTGTTGTTTGGGTCACTCTGGTTCTAATTTGGTATTGAAATGGAAACAAGTATTAGTTGATTAAAGCTACACCATAAGCAATCGAGAGCCGAGAACTCCTGCTAAAAGGGCCGGTAGGGCCATGACTCGAGGTAGAATGCCGACCAGGATCGGTACCCGAGGAGGCCGTGGCAAAGCGCCAGCTGTAGCTAGCGCTAGTGGTGAAGCACTACTTTCTGTTGGTGCTGGGGTAGTAGCCCCTAATGATCCCAGGTTTGACGGGATCATTCGTGTACTGGAGGCTATCAGTACAAGAATGTATCGACAGGCGTAAAATCAAGCCACTATTGTTGAAGCCGCCGCTACTACCGCAATTGCCGCTACTGCTGGAGTTGCCCCTGTTGTAGCACTTACTGTTGCACCTGCCACTATAAATGTTGAAGGTCCACCAGGGATTATGGTCGCTGAAAGGCCAATCCATAAGCTAGTGAAGCAATTCCTGAAATTAAACCTATCGTTGTTCACCGGGACAGTAGATCCTAGAACTACTGCTTTATGGGTTCAAAAGCTAGAGAAAGCATTTGCACTGTTGATGTGCAACGAGATTGAGAAAGTAGTCTTAGCAACTTACCAACTAGGGGGAGTTGTGAACACTTAGTAGATGACTACCCGAGAAACGATTTTTCCATAAGGTGTTGTTTTGGAGTGGAATACTTTCCTTGAAACCTTCAATGATAAGTACTTCTCAGAGACCACTAGAGAGGTGAAAATGGCCGAATTTCAACGTCTTCACCAGGGTTACCTAACTGTTGATGAGTATGAGGCGAAGTTCGCTGAACTTTTGCGTTATGCTCTTAAGCTAATTGAGAACCCTATAAACCAAGCGAGAAGGTTTAGAGATGGATTCAAACCAGACATGAGAAGCGCCTTAATCCTTCTAGATCTGAAGACTTACAAGGACATATATCGAAGAGCCCAGAAGATCGGGAAAGACCAAAATGAAAGGGCCGCCGCATTTGGATTGTGATTTGGCACCAACAAAGAAGCAATCCAGCGGGAAAGAGGCCCATGCCTGGAGGTAGACCTCATTTTCCACCCAATAAGAGAAATAGATTTAGTAGACCCATGCCCAATAGGATTGATACATGTCACTCATGTGGAAGGTGACACGGGTCAGCTTCGTGCTCCGCCAGGACATGATCATATTTCAAATGTGGCTAATAGGATCACATCGCAATGAATTGTCCAAGGAAGCAAAGAGGGCAACCTCAGTTGCCACTGTCGCCATCGATGAGACAAATAAAAGAGTATGCCCCTCAAAATGCGCCATAAGGAGGTCAGCTGAGACCACCAATTCATGGCACAATGTACGCCAACACCGGAGGACTAGATAAAGGGAAAGCACCGCATATAGACCACCACTAGGGTGACGAAAAGAATAGGAATGGACTAACTAGGCACCGAGCAAAGGAAGAATGTTTTTGAGGTGTTTTTATCAAAGTAGTGCAACGGGATTTTGAGTGAAGGTTGTAAAATTTCTATTATTGTAATAATGTGGTAGAAAGATGAATCTTTAACTATAGTTGTACTTGACGGGTTTGCCTATGTATAACTTGGATACCATATATAAAAAAAGGTTTGGCTCGAGGAGCTTTCGTTATAAGGAATTGTTAGTGCAATGTAATGCCATTGGATCTGACAAACATTCCAACTACTGCCATGGAGTTGACAAATCAAGTGTTTGAAGAATATCTAGATCAATTTCGATTGTGTCGTGTAATGATATTCCAGTGTATTCGAGGAATGCTAAGGGGCACAAGAGACATCTGAGAATGGTGAAGGAATCTCCATGGACCTGGCCAAGATCGAAGAAGTTATCAGTAGACCAAGATCGACAATAGTATCAGAGATCAGAAATGGTTTGAGTTGGACAAGTCACTGCAGGAGGTTTATGGAATGAATCTCAACATCAATGTCGCCATTGACTCGGCTCTTGAAGAAAGGAGAGAAATTCATATGGACAAATAAGTGTGAGGATAATTTCCAAGAGCTTAAGTAGAATTTGTCTACCGCACTTGTGTTGACCATTCCTTATGGTTCAAGAGGATGCGAAATTTTTAGTAACGCATCGCTTAGAGGATTAGGTTGGTGTTGCTGTAACATGGTAGAGTGTTACATACGCATCCCATCAGTCGATACCCCATGAGTTGAGTTACTTGGCGCATGACTTGGAGCTCGCAACAATAATTTTCTCTATGAAAATTTGAAGATGTTATTTGTGTGGAGAAAGACTCTAGATCTTCGTTGAATGCTAAAGTCTCAAAATGTTTACTCTCTCAGAAGGAGTTGAATATGAGACAGTGTTATGAGTTAGAATTTCTGGAAGAATTGTGATTGTGATATCTTGTGTCACCCTTGAAAGACGAATTAAGTCACGAGTGCACTGAGTCGGAAGTCTTCAGTTGCACAAATTGTGATCAAGGAGTGGGATTTACTCGAGAGAGCTCGAGATTCGGTTTTCAAGTTTGTGGTAGGCCACCTTTCAAATTTTATGACCACCTTTAGAACTGAAACCGAACGTCCAATTTAGGATTAAGACGTTTCAGTTAACGAGTCTAGATGTACAGAAAATCCTGCTAGAGGATACTGATAAGAGAGAGGTTGACTTTCAGATTTCTGATGATGGAATACTCAAATTCTTAGAGTAATCAGGTGTACTTGGCGATGCAACACTCAAGGAAGAGACTTGGTCGAGAATTCATGGTAGTAATTGCAGTATTCGACAATACAGTGTGAGATAGGTCAGAATCAAAGTCAGCTCGATTGGTAGACCGATATGAAGATAGTTATCATCGGATAGGTTGTAAATGTCAAATGTGCTAATAAGTGAAAGTTCAGTAATGCAAGCCAAGATGACATTTACAATCACTCGAGAGTCCCAAGTGGGAACAGAAGTATATCATGATGGAATGCTGTGATAGGTTTACCAAGGAGTCAGAGGAATAATGACTCCAGTTAGGGTAGTGGTCGACAGACTGATGAAGTCAGCCCACTTTATCGCCATATGGAAGGATATTGATTGGAATAAGCATGCAAAAGTGTATGTGTGTCAGACAGTTTGTTTGCATGGAGTACCAATGATGAACTTATATTAGATCTAAAACTAAGGTTCTCAATTTCAGTTGAATAGTCAGATAGTTCCTTGTTAGGCAAAACAGAGCAGAGTGTGCAAAACTTCAATTTGTTGAAATAGGATCAAAGAAAGAAAGATCACAGGCCCAGACTCACTTTAGCAGTTAGCGATTGCAGTTGTCGTGAATAGAATCAGATTAAAGACCGCTCAAAGCCACTAGAAAAGTTGTATCGTTGAGTATTGAAGGCCCTTAGAGTTCCAAATTAGTTATTATATTTTTTTGAAGGTGTCACCAATGAGGGATACCTTACGCTTCAGCAAGGAGGGAAGATTCTAAAACCGAGGTGTGTAGTTTCCTCTGAGATTCTAAAAAGAATCAGGATCCCAGCGTACCATTTTGTATTGTCGTGGAGGTAGGCACAAGTGCATGACGTCTTTCATGTGTTGAGGTTGAGGATGTATGAACCTGATCAAATCCACGTGCTAAATCTTGAAGAATTAGACGTGGACGACAGAGTGTCATACGTGGAAAGCTCGGTTCAGATTGTGGTTCAGAACAAATTCGGTGAACCAAGATAGCCCCCTTGGTCAAAGTGGTTTGACAACGCCATGGCACTGAAGAAGCAACCGGGAAAAGTGAGACTAGATGAGACGACAATACCCCCACCTTTTTATTTAAGGATTGGAAAAGATTTAAATTTCGAGGACATAATTTTTATCAGATGAGAAGAGTTGTGACATCCCATATTTTAAGTCTTATTTTCTACTGAATAAATAAGGCATTTCATTAACGCGCCTATAGGGCTGTTCTTAGAGCTGATCACTCTTGAGATAACTAGACTATCCAAGGAAACCATTAAGGAATTTTAATGCAATAGACTTGGGAGTTTGACCAAGAATCGGCTTCTCGATCATGCTCATCTTTAGAGGTCATTACGGCACAAATACAAATTGATTCGAGATCAGAGATAGGTCGGTTCGACTATGATGTATGGTTAATCGTGGATGACACCACTAAATTGGAAAATTCTCACCGATCGGCATTAAATTGATTTCTCATCAACCGGCATTAATGTGTCGAGTGGATTCATTGTGGCTCGAAGAAAATCGACCATGAGTCATTTGCACTAAAAATTTCTTAAAGTTACCAGGTAGCCTAGGTCACGCTACAAACGTGTCGAATGGAAATTAACCATGAATTCAAGTCCGATTTCAGAAATTGAAAGTTATGTGGTGCCACAAGCTATTTTTGGAACGTCAACTCATCCTCCGAAAATTTTTCAAAGATTTCGGGATTTTTGCGGAAAATTGATTCAGATGTTGCGAAAGAATAGCGGAAATTCAGACCGGCCAAATTAAGTGAAATTGGGACTTCCAAGTCAAACCTTTGGGTGTTGAGGACTTGCTGAAAATTGTATGAGATATTTCTTTGATGAAGTTGGATGTTGATTTGGAGAATCAAATTGAAGAATTTGGGCGGAATTGGAGCTTTATTGAGGAAATTCGGAATTTGAAAAAGGGCAGCATATGTGGACATCAAAATGAGCTTAATTGTGAAGATTATTGCAAGAAAGTATTGTGAGACCAAGGGATAAGATTGAACACTATCTGGGGACCAAACAATTAAGTTTTTGGATAGGTTTATGGAATTTTTTCTTCTTCTTTTCCAATCTTCTTAAGCAAGAATTGCCAGTTGCCTTGCGTCGCTTTCTTCTCCTTCGATTGACATCGGCTCCCACGAAGAAAATCAAAACCAAAAATGAGCTGCCCCTGCCTTTGTTTTTCTTTCATTTGTTCTCTCCATTTCGTTGACGCCAATGGCGTCTTGAACGTGCGCCCCTCCGCTAGGTCCATTCTGCCAACTGAAGACCAAAGTTGCCACATTCTTGTCCACCCTCTCCAAATGAAGTCCCTGCCCGAAGACTCTAGTAGCACCAAAGAATTTCACTGAAGTTGTTGCCACGTTGCTGCTCCCTCCAGCAAGTTTGGTCTCCACAGGTCTTCTTGTCGCCAGCTACATCATCCGAAGCTGCGAGACACCGAAGCAAAGCCACGATCCATCGCCCGCACATCCTCCACCTTCTACCAAAGAATTCCATTTGCCAACATCACCTTCCTTGACTTCCCATTTTGTTGACCAAAGCAACCCCATAACTCCACCGAAGACCCTTCATCTTGCTGCCGCGCGTTTCCTACTCCACCACCATTTGTTCCACTGTCTTCATATACACCACGTCCACACTTCAAACTCCTCTAGCAACGAAGACCCACTGAATAATTTCCATCGAGCAACCCATCTCTTTTGTGTTGAAGTCAGGCCCATGTCCACAAGCCCAAGTAAATTTCGCTCAGCCCAGCAAAATCTTCAAGAGTCTAGCAATCCAAATCTTTAGCCCATCTCAGCCCAAGTGAGTCCAATAGCCCACTTCGCAAGCCTAGTTGAAGTCTTCAACCCAGCAATTCAAAAGCCCACGATTTTGAGGCCCAAGCCTAGTGTCAGCAGCAAGCCCGGTCTAATGCAATAACAAATTTCAGTTTGGGCTGAAATTTGTTGGGCCAAGTTTAGGCCAAATCCAAGCCTGTGGGTGTCATTGCGAACCCAAGTTTGGCCACCGTCATGTCGTCATCGCGGTGTTCCAGTCTTTACTTTGCACAAGTGACTTTTGCTCATTAATGCTTTCTTAGCTTGCTAATTATGCTTAAGGGTTGATTAGTGTTAAAGGCAATTAGATTAGAGTAGATTAGTGATTATTAACTAATTATGATGCATGTTAGGCATTTAACTAGTGCAATTAGCTAGAGGATAGCCTATATTATTTATTGAATGCATCTTGAGATTTTTCCCCACCCGTTCAGGCTTCAATTAGGTATTATGGGCCTAAATTGGATTTTTAGTATTTATTTATCGGAAATTAGGCTGGGATAGCTGACGACAAAAATTTTATGCCGATTGTCATGGTGCAGTCCATTTATTTATTTGAGCTCTATGTTGTGTTGAATTGAATTGAATTGATTATGCTATTTGAGAAATTGTTCTTAAATTGATTGAATTTGAATAATCGAGTGATAGATGGCCGAGTCTGATTATATAGCGCCCGGTGATATTTTGATGGGCTATAAAGTGGAGAAAATTGTGATAGTGAATTGATTATACTCTTGGCTAAGACTAGTTAGGTACAACGTTATCGGGTATGTTAAAGTTAAGGTAGAATTAGGTAGCACATGGCTCGGTGATTAAAGTACATCACCATGGCGAAAATAGTGCCTGAAAGAGAATGCATGTAATTTGTTTATATCGGCTCTGTGATTAAATATATATCACCCCAGCGAAAACAACACCCGAGAGCATGTATGTAAATTGTTTATAATGGCTCTGTAATTAAATATATCACTCCGGCGAAAACGACGCCCGAGAGCATGCACATAAAGTGTTTATTATACATCACATTGGTAAAATCGGCACCAGAGAGAGAAAGAATATGTGATTTACTAACATACGTGGTTCGGTGATGAAGGATATTACTGGCGAAAACAATGCCTTAAAGAACGCATGTAACTGTCTATTACATGCGTCACCTTGGCGAAAACGACACTCAAGAGTATTAATATAACTTTGTGACTAAATATACTATTGGAGGTTATATAGTGTGGAGTGAGATAAGTATACTATTGGAGGTTATATAGTGCGGAGTGAGATGACCTAGAAATGGTCCGGTGACATGTAATTGACTAGGTTGATTGATCATTGCTTTGATCCGATGTCGTGAATTGATTGATTGAATTGAAATGACCGATGAATGGTCCGATTGACATGACATAGACTAGGTCGTTTGATCGAGATATCGATCTGTGATGTGATTGCTTTGGTGCCTATTGACATGTGCTAATATGTAGGTGGAATCTGAGACCAAGGTAAGTCCTCTGACTTGTGTGTGCATAGGCAATCCGGTTAGCATATTAGTTTACTAATCTAGTCTTAAGGGGTAGAACTTACTAAGACGTGGTCTCAATGGTTATCGAATAACCATTTTAGGACCCTGATGAGGAGCCTAAGGAGAAGGAATCTAAAGAGGAGAACCCTAATGTTAAACTTGAGGAGGAGGAAGATTTTGAAGAAGAAGATGACCACGAGGAGGATCTTGAGTACGATTCGGATGAGGACTGAGATCCCATCCTGTTTCGCAAACTTTAGGTTTTGATCGGACATATAGTAGATCAGACTTATGAATAGTATTGCATTATACTATATGGTATGCCTTGTATAAAAGTGTGTTTTTCATGTTGTGAAAATTGTGGCCTACTTTTCTATCCCAATGTTTTATCGTTTGGAGAATATCTTATGCTTTCGCATGTGTATATTAAACGAATGGGTCAGCGATGCTTCCTGGGATGTCGCTATTAATCGACCAGATGAGGGATGGGCACGCGTTCGAGGATCGGGGTGTGACACCTAGTTGAGCTTGTTACCTCAAAATTCCCTACTCTTTCGGTAGTTATGCTACCATAGTAGCATCTGAAACTTGTCATTCTCAGTTGGCTCATGCTTCTTCCTTTAGATGATAACTTTTTATTTCTAGTGCTTATTTAAGTTTTGTTGGCAATATATGTTTTTATTGCCCATCTTATTTGTTAGAAAAACATGATCCCTTGCCATTTGATTTTAGTGAATTCGTCTCTCATGGTCCCTTTGATCAGATTCACTCCGACATTTAGGGACCATCTCCAACACCACCATGGGTTGCTCTAGCTATTTTGTAATTCTTTTTTGTTGATGATTATTGTTGAGATGCATGTATGAATTACATTAGAGAAATTCTACATCCGAAAATTTGTGTAGCGTGGATCAATTAATATACCATATTTGGTTCATAACTCATTGGTTTAAACTTTTGATGAAAATGAGTCTAATTGAATATGCTAATAGACTTGGCTTTGGGTTTCCTTTTGGCAATCTTCCTAAGGAAAGGTATAGGGCTTTTACTGGATGATCAAGCCGATGGTAGATGAGTGGACCCCTAATTCGTTTTGATGTCTGGTGAATATTTCAAGCAAGGAATCCAATGATCAGTGTAGTTTCTGGGCAAGTGGACATTGTGATGTGGCAACATGGTCCTGACAACAACCTTCATGGTTCAGTCCAAAGAAAGATATCGAGGATGAAGTTAGGTTTTATTATTACATGCAATCTTTAGGGACAAAAGTTGTAGTGTTGTCGCTACAGTGTAATGATAACATAATGTTTTTTATTTTACCACAAGTTAATTTTTCTAAATTGTAATAAATTAAGCTTGTCATCATAAGTAAATGTTAATATAGATAACCTTTATTTCATTGTTAAAACGAATATAGTTAAATTTTACACTTGAGCACAAACAAAGTCACCACACTATTAAAAGGTTGTGGCCAAGTTTTGATGACCAGATATTGAAATATCGACTCAACTCTAGTAAAAAAGTGATAACATTACATTTTCATGTGAGTGAATTCAATAAGATCAACACTAATTGAAAAACTAAGAAAATCTTAGGGAATTTTTTGCATAAAATAATTCGTCTTAGACTCTTGTGCCAAACTTTATGAATGTATTAGAAATTGGTTGCTAAGATTTCTCATTTTTGCATTTTGATATAGAAAAAGAGAAGGTAACTGTGTCATTATTTGGCAAGTTATACAATCCTCATCCACCACATATTTGAAATGCAAAACCCAGAAAGTCTAACGACCGATTTCTAATACATTAAGAAAGTCTGGCACAAAACTAGTGGAGCTTCCTCTAAGTTGTTGTTACAAGAAGAGTACCCTAGATATAGTGGTGATTGCCCAACTTACATAAGTCAGATCACCACTTAAATTAACGACCGATTATTTCAATTGGCAAATTGTTAAAAGGTTTGATACTCATTTGGTAAAATTGAAATATTTAGGACTAAATTAATAAAAGTGTAATAGATTTAACACTTTTTGGACAATGTTCCCATCAAAAATAGTATGAGCATATGAAATAAAAGACAAACGGACGACGTTTGGTTATAAGGGACAAAGAACTTGTCAAGCTATATATCTTGGAGACTCACGTCGAAGTACCCGCTACTTTAATTTGCTTCTAGTTTCGTCCGTTTTAAATCAATGTTTACCTAATTTTAAATGATTTTACCATTTAGAAATTAAGTAACTTATTTATCCTTAAATAGATAGTGTTGATTGAGATAATCAGGGAATGGTCTAGATGACATGTAATCGATTGAGTCGATTGATCAATAATTTGATATGTATGGATGTGTTGAAATGATTGGTTGAAAATGTCAATTATACTAACTTGCAGGAAGGAACAGAGACAAGGGTAAGACCTCCAACTCATGTTGTACTTAGGTAGCTTCAGGGTGTATTTTCTTCCTAGTCAGGTCTTAGAGGGTTAAACTTCCTAAGACGTCGTCTCACCCTATTGTGGGATAACCTTTTAGGTTCTTGGATGGAGATTCCCCCGAATTGCATGGTCGTCCCGTGAGGATTACAGAGCGAGTTTCCATTTTTCCTGATCCCAGAGGTTTTTGGGTTTACGATCTAGTTGTAACCATGGTCTGGATTGAAAATGTTCCACACCAAGAAATACCTAATTGATTCAGAGCATAGTTCCATACCAATCCTTATGGTATTAGGCTAGGTCCCCTTAGGTCTTTCGATGTCCCCTCTGTAGTGGTTGATGCTACTTGAGATGAGGATCCAGTTGATCCTCCAAATGGTGCAGTGGAGGACCCGTCTTCTCACCCTAGCCTTGTGGACTCTGTCTAATCAGTGAACAAGTCAAACTAGCTAATCGTAGGATAGCTTATTTTGGAGAGTCGACCTTTTTGTAGACTTTGTAAATATCAGCTAGTAATGTATATGAATTAGTTTGATATTTATAATGGTGTGGTTTGGTTTCTAATAATTGGTGGTCCTGTTTTTCTATCACATCTTGTTGTTGTCTAGGGATTTATTTATTTGCTTCCGCATGTACATCAAAAAGAATGGGTTGATGACACGTCCTGGGATGTCACTAGTTAATCGATCGCTTAGGGATGAGCATCGGGATGTGACATCCTTGTTTAGTGGTATCAAAGCAAGGTCAATAGATGGAGTGACAAGGTGTAATGAGTCATAGGATAGTTAGTAGGAATGACATTTATTTCATGATGGCGCATGTGATTGATAGCTTACTGGTAGCTTATTTGGGTGGGTCACTCAAATTCTAATATGGTATTGGAATTAGGAAATAGGTTTTTATAAAGGTCCTATAGTATGAGTAATCAGGAGCTAAGGACTTCTAGTAAGAGAGTAATAGCCTCTATGACTCGAGGTAGAGTGACGACAAGGATTGGTACCCGAGGCAGTAGAGTTAAGTGCAAGTTCAGACCGGTGCTAGTGTAAGAGTACCACCGCTTGTCGATACTAGTGTAGCAGCACCGAGTGATCCTAGGTTTGATGGGATCGTTCAGGCGTTAGTGTTCCTTGGAAACTTGTGGGACTAGCAAGCACAAGGTCGAGCCACCTCTATTGCCACTATCACTGCCACTGCTAATGTCGTAACCACTTATATTACTGTACCTACTAAGGTCCAACATAAAGATGTGATCTGGGAGTAAGACGTTGCATTCAAGTCGAGGTTTAGTTTCAATAGAGATGGAAACTAGTTTGGGAAAGAGCCTATGACCGGAGAAAGGTATTCTATTCCGCCCAACAGGAAAGGTGGGATCCAACAGGAAAGGTGGGATATACAAGTCAATGCTGAGTTAGAATGTCATGGGTAGCTTTTGCGAAAGACAACATGGTTCAGCCTCATGTTTTTCTTAGGACAAGAATTTGTTTTGAGTGTAGCCAACAGGGTTACTTGGTCAAAAACTGACCTAGAAGGTCGATGGAACAATTAGAGGGAATGCACTGCAAGAATTCAGTGGGGTATTTAGAACAGGTCTCCAGTGCAAGAAAAAGTGCATGCTGTCACCTAACGAGAGACAAATGACTCATCAGTTGTGTGCCGAATTTGTAGAAGGAAGCATGGATAATTCCAGTGTAAGAGTATGGCTAGAACGTGCTTTGATTATGACCAACACGGCTATCAGGTGAGGGACTATTAGTAAGAATCCAAGAGAGCATAGACATCGCTACCATAGATAAGACACCACTAGAATGGCAAAAAGGACAGGAAATGAACTGACCATGCACCGACCAGAGGAAGAATTTTTTTGGGGTGATTTTATCAGAGTAGCGTAGCAGAGTTTTAGGTTAAGTTGGTTGAAGTTCAGATTCTTGAAATAAAGCTGAAGGAAGGAGAATCACTAGCTATAGTTGTGCTCAACTAGTTGCTAAGGTACAACTTTAATGTCACATGTGAATATAGTGGGCTCATGGAGCATCTTGTAGTAATGAATTATTGTCATGGAGTAATCCAACTTAGTTCATTAGCATGTGGAAGTGTTGAGTTTATTGGGAGTTGAGAAGAACCCTCAATTTCATTAATCTCGTTGCTTGAAGGTGACCCATTTGTTAGACGGGGGTTGCCTAGGTTACTGGATGATTGACATAGATAAGACAGATTGATGAACTAAAGATTGAGGACATCCCAATAGTCCAAGAATTGATAAATGTATTGTACAAGAATTGTTAGGCTTGTCGTCAGAGAAAAAGATAGAATTCGCAATAAAGTTAGCATTTGGGACAGAGCCACTCTTTAAGGCTTCTTACTAGATGTCATGGCCTAAGTTGGAAGAACTAAGGGTGCATATACAAAAATTGTTGAATAAGGGATTCATACATACCATTGCATCACTTTGGGGAGCACCAGTTTTGTTTGTGAATAAGGAAGATGGTTCGTTGTGATTATGCATCAACTACCGTCCACTCAATTAGGTGATAATCAAGAACAAGTGCTCATTGTCGAAGATCGACGATTTGTGTGATCAATTACAAAGGGTGTCAATACTTTCAAAGGTCGACTGGAGGAGAGGTGATCATCAGTTGAGAATCAGAAAGGAGGTTATACAGAAGACAACGTTTCGTACTCAATACGGCCTTTATGAGAGTACTATAATGCCAATTGGTCTTACGAACGCTCCAGTTGCTGTCATGGATTTAACAAATCGAGTGCTCAAAGAAGATCTAGTTCAGTTCGTGGTCATGTCTATCAATGATATTCTAGCGTATTCAATGAGTGCTAAGGAACACGAGAGCCATCTGAGAATGGTCACGTGATTTCAGGTAAAGGAATCTCCGTGGACCAAGACCGACAACAATATCAGAGATCAGAAGCCGTTTGGATTGGACAAATTACTACAGAGGGTTAGTGGAAGGATTTTTAGCATCGATGTCACTATTGACTCGACTCTTGAAGAAAGAAGAAAACTTCGTATGGGCAAACAGATGCGAGCATAGTTTCGAAGAGCTTAAGTAGAAGCTGACTACCGCACCTGTGTTGACCATTCTATCTAGTCCTAGAGGATACGAAATCTATAGTGATGCGTCATTTAGAAGACTGGGTTATGTACTAATGCAACATGGTAGGATTGTTGCATATTCGTCTCATTAGTTGAGACCCCATGAATTGAATTACCCAATGCAAGACTTAGAATTCGCAGCAATAATTGTTCCTTTGAAGATTTTTAGATATTATTTGTGTGGAGAAAGATTCAAAATCTTCACTGACCACCCTTAAGTGGAGTCTGATGTGCAAATTAGAATCAAGACGCTTCAGATAACGGACCCAGATATTTAGGAAATCCTGCAAGAGGATACAGATAAAAGAAAGGTTGACTTTCTGATTTCTAAAGGTAGAACATTAAAGTTTGTGGGTGATGATAGATATCAAACGGTACAGAGCTTGAGGAGGAGACCTTGTAAAAAATTTACTATGGGAGTTGCAATATTCGACCAGACAGTGCAAAGTGGGTCAGAATCGGCATCTGTTCAATTGGTAGACCAATATAAAGATAGATATTGCCGGATAGGTTGCAAGTGTTAGATGTGTTAGTAAGTGGAAGTTCAGTAATGCAAGTCAGGGGAACTTTTACAATCACTCGAGAGTCCTAAGTGGGAATGGAAGTATATCACAAAGGAACATTATGCCAGGCTTACTAAAAAATCAGGGGAATAATAATTCCACTTAGAGTAGTGGTCGACAAATAGATGAAGCCAACTCACCTTATCGTTGCATGGATGGATCGTGATTCAAATAGGTATGTAAAAGTGAACGTGCGTCAAATAGTTCGTCTGCATGGAGTGACTATGATGGAATTGTATCAAATCAAGACTTTAGGATTCCCAGTTTTAGAAGAACAGTCAGATGATTCCTTTTGGAAGCAAGATAAAGTAGAGTGTATAGAACTTCAGTTCATTGTGATGAGATCAAAGAAAGAAAGGTCATAGCCTAGAGTCAGTTCAACGGTCAATGATTGTAGTTGCTATGATAGAGACAGATTCAAGACCGTTAAGAGCCACTAGAAACGCTATATCGTTGAGCATTGAAGGCCCTTAGAATTCCAAATTGGTGATTACATCTTTCTGAAGGTGTTACCAATGAGGGATACCTTGCATTTTGACAAGGAGGAGAAAGCTTAGACCGAGGTACATAGGTTCATTTTGAGATTCTAGAGAGAGAATCAAGATCCTAACGTATTGTCTTCCATTGCCGCCAAAGTAGGCATGAGTGCATGACGTCCTTCACGTGTCGAGGTTGAGGACATATAAACCTAACCCAACCCACGTGCTGAATCTTGAAGAATTAGACATGGACGACAAAGTGTTGTACATAGAAGCTCGATTCAAATCGTGGATCCAAAAGGACAAATTTTGTATACCCAAAAGGTCCCTTGGTCAAAGTGGTATGATAACACCACGGGACTGAAGAAATGACCGGGGAAAGTGAGACTCAATGAGACGGCGATACCCCCATCTTTTTGTTTAAGGATTGGTAAATGTTTAAATTTCAAGGACAAAATTTTAATAAGAGGGGAAGAGTTGTGACATTCTGAATTTCAAG
This sequence comes from Eucalyptus victrix, assembly GCA_016097545.1. Taxonomy (NCBI): domain Eukaryota; kingdom Viridiplantae; phylum Streptophyta; class Magnoliopsida; order Myrtales; family Myrtaceae; genus Eucalyptus; species Eucalyptus victrix. The sequence goes on from CM027843.1 coordinate 47,463,766, forward strand.
TTCTGATTTCGATTTGATAAATTAGGCTTTTCATCAACGTGACTATAGTGTTTTTCTTTGAGATTGCCACTTATGAGATAACTGACCTATCAGGTGAAACCGTTAAGGAATTTTAAATGTAACAGACTTGAGAATTCAATCAGGAATCGATTGCTCAACCATGCTTGTCTGCAAGGGTCATTACAGTATAATAAAAAATCAATTAGAGACCGGAGATAGGTCGATTCGATTGAAATGTGTGATCAAATGTAGGTGATTCCATATTATTGCAAAATTCTTGTCGATCAGCACTAGATCAATTTTCTGTCGTTTTGAGTACCCTGTGTCCGTATTTGAAACCTCAAGATTTTCATGACCACCGAGAGTTGCCAATGTGTCGAAAAGAAAATCGACCACGGGTCAATTGCATCAAAAATTTCTAAAATCTACCCAATAGGCTAAGTCATGCTAAAATCACATCAGATTGAAATTAACCACGAATTTGAATTCGATTTCGGAAATTGAAAGTTCTGTTATGACACGAGTCATTTTAGGAATGTCGACTCATCTTTTAAGGAATTTCTGACGAGTTCGGAGTTTTTACGGAAAATCGATTCGAACGATTCGGAAAAACGAACAGAAATTCAAATTAGCCAATTTGAAGGGGATTTTGGCCTCCGATGTGAAGTATTTGGTGAAAGGAAGTTATGTGGGCTTTTTCTTCAACAAAGTTTGGCCTCAATCAAAGAAGTTTGTTAAGAAATCGGATTCCAAGAAAAAGGAAATAGAATTCGGAATTGAGGCAAATTTGTAGATTGGAGGGACCATCTTATTTTGGTCTTCAATTGGACTTCGAATTGTGTAAGTTGATGTTAAAATTGGCCTTGGATGACCAATTGTTCAGGTTGTGAAGTTGAGCAAAAGTATAAATATGTTTTATTTAAATTGTTCCTTCCTCTCTTTTGGTCTTGCAATCCACACGTCACCCTCCTTTTATTTTTCTTGTTTTCACACGTTTTCCTTTTGTAGTCGACAAGTCCCTCCCCCTCTTCAATTTCTCTCTCTCTCCCTCTCTCTCCTAATTTTTCACGTTTCTCCCCCCAAGCCGACAAACGTCCCTGCTCTATTATCCCTCTCTCACCCCCTAACTGACATTCTTCTTCTCTCTCCACCCTCTCTATTTGATCACTGCCAGCTACCCAACTTTTCTCTCTTCTTCGGTCTTCTTAAGGTGCACGTCAGCTGCAGTCAACCCCCCCCCCCCCCCCAATTTTGCTGCTTTAGCTTTATTTTCTCTCCCTCTCGGTCCCTTTCACTCTTCGGTCCCGCCAGTTTCATTGACGCCCAGACCACTTCTACTTCTGCCTTATTTTTCATTTGTCTCACACATTTCTGCCCCCACCAAACCCCACCAATTTGTCTTCGACTGCCACCGCTCCATCTCTTTTAGTTCGTGTCTTTTTCTGCCACAAAGTTAGGCTCGTCCAAAGCTGTTCTAGCCCATCCAAAGCCAAACGGCCGCCCCGTTCTAGCAAGTCCAGCAACAAGTCGGCCCGGTTCATGGCCGTTTTAGTCTCAGCTCACACCACCACCCGTGGCCACCAAATCTAGCCTGAGTTGTGCTCGAACCAGCCACCATTGTAGCTTCCTCGAGCCCAGATCTAAATTCAAAATCAGCAAGGGTTGTAGACATCAAGGCCCGTTTTTGAGTCTGTCCCAGCCTCACTTGGCAGTCCCAATTTGAAGTTTATCGAGCCCCTCTACATCCCCATCATTTTGATTCAAGCATATCGTTAAACAAGTGAGTTTAACTCACTAATCATTACTTAGTAAGTTAATGACATTTAAGAGTTGTTTAGTTTACACTATGTATGGATTAAGTGGATAGTTAGATTAGATTAGCAATTTAATTAATTGTTATTGCATGTTAGGTGATTAGACTAGTGTAATTAGAGCCTAAACAAGCTCTAGTATTTAACTAGAGTGGTTCGGTAATTTTCCGAGCCCGTCTCGACTTCCAATTAGGCTTTACAAGCCTAAGTCCTATTTATTGGCATTTATTTATTATTTTCGTAATTAATTAATAATTATTTATTTTCCGGAAATTAGATCAGGATAACCCGGTGATCAAAATTTTATGCTGATTGTAGTGGTGTGATATGTTTATTTAATTGAGCTTGAATTTATGCAAATTTTGTATGATTTGTATTTTATGAATTTATTCCTAAATTTATTTAATTTCACTAATTAACTGGAAATTACCGAGCGTCGGTTTACAACACCAAAAATGAATTTGTGGACTGTTGAAATTTGTGGGATTTTCAAGGGTGAAAGTATTGTATTATAGCTAAGACTGAACGTGTACCCACACACGATTATTTTTATCGGGTAGAATAAAAATGGTGATTTGATCAGATGATCAGAATCGATATTTGAGACAGCTCTGGCGAGCATAATAGTATACTATATCAATATTTAAGGCAGCTTCTAGCAAGTATAACAGTATACTATATCAATATTCTAGGCAGCTTCTAGCAAGCATAATAGTATACTATATTATATATTACGGCAACTTTTAGTGAGCTATACTATCTACTATCGGCTTAGAATGAGCAGTCCTGATTAATGATCGGACTTTATGGATAGTGTTGATAGAGATGACCAGTAAATGGTCTAGATGACATGTAATCGACTGAGTCGATTGATCAATGATTCGATCTGTTTGGATGTGTTGGAATTGATATTGCTAGTACGAGTACCTAGAGGGGGTGAATAGGTGTATAAAAGATTTTTCTTGATAATTTCTTGATGATTGCGCAATACTTAGACAGTTGATGAATTTGCGATAAGTAATAATCAACGTAAGACTAAGTAAAGGAAAAAGAGAATTGAACACGCGGTTTATAGTGGTTCGGCTTGATTCAAGCCTACGTCCACTCTTCTGCACTGACAACCAATTGGCTGGATTCCACTATGAACAAAGAGATGTTACAGTGTTGATCTTCCTTGATTTCTAGGTGTAAATGATCTACCACACTCACTCAAGGTATCACCAAGTATGAACACTCTTTGTATATACAATTTCGCTTAGAATGAATCGACTAATAATCAAGATGCTTCAGACTCTGGAATTTCTCTATCGATCACATTCTTTCACAACTAGAACGTCTTCCCTTTTATACTCCTTTATGTCATCATACCGTTGGCACTTACCAAAGGAATTCCTCCAATCTACCCGTTGGACGGAATCAATTAAGATCATTCGAGCTATAAAAGGAACCTGACGATAGCCCATCAATCCTGTTCGCCCATACAATCAGGATCTTGGTTTCCAAGAATAGAACATTCCAAGAATACTTCGTCGACCATCGGATCTTCAATTGATCTAGATAAGAACAAAAGAATCCGTTATATTTATCCAGCCAAAAAGATCTTCTCTAGAGAATAGGATTAAATCCTCAACCATATACTTCGGCTCTGGATTTCCTTCATCACTGGATCAGAAAGACTGTCAATGAGAATAGTCTTGAGTCTTGAGTCTTGAGTCTTGAAACTTGAGTCTGGTGATCAGAAAGTCTTCAGACTTTAAACTAGACGATCTGCAGATATCCAGACTAAACTGATAGAAACGCTTTGTCAGCTTAAAAATATTCTGGAAAGATTTCTCCAACATTCTTCCCCTTTTTGATTCTGACAAAACTTTCCTGTAGATTTGAACCACTTTGACCTGCAAAAATATTTCTCAAGCAATATGGCTATCTCATAAAGATTTAACAAAACAACCAGACTCTGCATCCATAGAAAATTGGTTAGACTTTCATGAGTAATACCATATAACAACACTTGATATAAATGCAAACAGTCAAGCATTAAAATCCACAGCCAATTCAGTCAAATTCAAGTTCACACCCAAGTTCACTCAAGTCATACTCAAAAACAAACATATTCAACCACAAAAATAAATTTAAAGTCAAAGAAAGTTGGTTGGTTCAAATTGCTTCTCCCCTTTTTGTCATCATTAAAAAGGTGAGAAAGGAGTCAGGTCTGCTTGGGAATGCGCACGATCTAGAAATCTCCCATGGACTGGACTATGCCTTCTAGCCTCTTCAAGTCTTCCCTTAGTTGAGCTACCTCCTCTCCTTTGGCATTGGCTTGAAGTTGTAGAGCGAGGTCTTTCATTTTGTCCTCCAGGGTAACCGAAGATGCTTGTCCAACATTCTTTATGTCTTGAATCTCACAGTCCAGAGCATAGATTTGGCCATGCATTTCCAGAAGAACATCCATAATAAGACGAAAATCTGCAGAATTGTCCGTCTGTGTACTTGCATTTGTTTTCTCAGATGGAGTAAATGCAGACGATGGCACTTCTGTATAGTCTTGCAGATTTGATGGTGACATATCGTGTCCTTCTTCAGGCAATTGAGAAGCCTGGAACTCTTCTGGGTCTGCTGGAGATTGTCTTAGACCTTCACTATCGGCAGCATGAGGTGTGGACCTTTGCTCGCCAACTCCCCCTGTCTCTAGGACATCAAAAGGGGAAGAGTGATGATCATGCTCTTTCGTATCTTGATTCCCCTTCTCTCCGCATTCAGCTGTAGACTTTTCTTGCTCTTCTTCTCCTTCTTCTTCAACTTCTTTCTCCCTCTCTCACCGCTCTTCTTCTTCTCTATTCTTGGCTTGCTCCTCTTCTTCTCTCTCGTTTCTTCCGATGTTCTCGATTGGAGAACAGAACGTCTGGTCCTTATCAAGGCAGTGATTATAGGATCTTCCTCCTCATCTTCATCCTCCAAGATGAGAGTTCTCTTCTTTTTGGATGGGGCACCAATGGCCTCCTTCCCTTTTCTCTTTGAAGCAGATGGAACTGGAGTCTTCACTCTGAATTTCTCCATTGCCTTGGAAAGTTCTTGCAGACACATCTTCGTTAACATCTTCAAACCTACCACCATCTTATCGCACGGTCGAACACAAAGTGTATGTGGCGATTCAATATTCATGTATCTAAAGATCTTGGTCACCAGACCTGGGTAAGGCAATTGTCCCTTATCCTTTGACATTGCTTTGTACATGTGAAAGAGAATAGTACGAGGAAGAGAGAACTTCATCCCTGAGTTGATTGCGTACATCAATTTTGCCTCTGAATTAGACACATCAGTCTTTGATGTAGACTTGGGCCTGATGCAATTGATCATAATTTTATGCAGCACAATATTGATGGCACGCATCCTTGAATAGATGATTTTTCCTTCTACATTTTTATCATTGACAAGTTCCAATGAGGCACGAGCAACTGAGACTTTGATTGGTTGATAACATCCTCGTTCAACTCCAATGATGTCTGCCAACATGTCCACGTCTACCACATAATCCTGATCTCGAACACTGAATGATATTCTATTCGCATCTATAAAGCTAAGATTCGAATAGAAGTACGCAGTCAGTTGTGCATAACCGTCTGTGGTATCAGTGCAGAATTGCTCAAGTTGAAGCAATTTGAATTTCTCCCGTAAGTTCACGTTAACGACATCCAAGAAATCAAAATCGACACTCCTAGGGTTTATCACCCCTCGTTTCAGTAGTCTGAAAAACAAATTCTCCTGTTCCTTTGATTTGAATAACTCCATCCTCTTTCCCTTCACCTTTGCAGCAATACCCATTCTAGGTTGAAAATCCACGAACATTTTATCATCATCGTTCCCATCAATCAGATTCGGTCCCGACATGCGAGGGTCACTGGGAATATTCGCAAGTGCTTCCTCTGCTTTACCTTTCGGAGCAATTCCCAAATCCTCCATTTTTTTTTTCAGAAAGATATACTCATTCCCATAATTCTTATCTTTGAGAAAATCATCCACGTATTTCAACGGAGTCCCAGTACTTTTCAACGCACAGTAAAGTTTGTAAATAAACGAGGGTCTTTGGACTCTTACTGGGTCTGCGTCCTCGATTATCTCTTCCTCCTGTTGTTGACCCGCATCATGTGGGGTAGATGGCGTTGAGTGACGTGGTGGAGAGTGAGTTGGGCTCTATTGCTGACTCGATAATTCTTCCTCTTCGGTGAGATCGAAGTGGGTAAGTCCCTCCTTCATCCTCTGTGGTCCCTTGTTCGCGATTCTTGAAGACTTCCTCAAAGACGACATCCTTCCTAGTCGCTAAAAGATTCCTTTACTTGCTTTCCCAAGAAGAGATGACAACTTTCTCGAGGATGAACACGAAGTAGAAACCGGATTGGGAGGAGAATGCTTTTAGGGTTTTGAAGATTGAAAATGAAAACCGTATATATATAACTCATTTTTTAAAAGGGAAGTTTAATCGGCACAAGAAAAGTGTACGAATACCTCTTTTCGAAATCAATAACTACCAAAATTAATCCTTTTGAAAAAACAAGTTTTCGAAGACTACAAAATAACTGAACGAAAGATCATACCTTTTCGAGTTTAGATAAAATAACAACTTACAGTCTATAGTCATCAAAGTCTGAGTCTGAGAGATTTAGAGTCTGACGATCATCAACTTTCTGAGTCTGAAGGTTGGAGAGTCTCTAGACTTTAACTTCTTCGAGCTTCAAAATGTTGAGTTTGGAGCGAATAAAATCGAATTGATTTTTCTCCAAAGGCTTTGTGAATATATCTGCTAGTTGACTTTTTGAATCAACAAATTGAATCGAGATTTCTCCGTTTTGAATATGATCTCTAATGAAGTGATGTCGAATCTCTATATGCTTTGCTCTTGAATGAAGAATTGGATTTTTTGTGAGATTGATTGCGCTGGTGTTGTCACATTTGATTTATGTGCATGAGTCTTCAATCCCAAAGTCTTGTAGCTGTTGTTTTATCCATAGAATTTGTGAACAGCAGCTTCCAAGAGCTACATACTCTGCTTCTGTTGTCGAGAGAGCTACAATGCTTTGTTTCCTTGAAAACCAAGACACTGTCCTGCTTCCAAGCAACTGGCAAGTTCGTGAAGTACTCTTTCTATCGACTCTGCAGCCGGCTAGATCTACTTCTGAGTATCCCAGAAGATTAAAGTCTCCCTTCTTAGGATACCAAAGACCGATGCTTTAAGATGAAGCAACGTATTTAATAATACGTTTTGCAGCACTGAGATGGGATTCTCTAGGATCTTATTGAAACCTAGCACAGATGCAAACACTCAACAAAATGTTAGGTCTAGAGGCAGTAAGATAAAGAAGTGAACTGATGATGCTCTTGTACAGCTTTTGATCAACTTTCTTCCCTTCTTCATCTTTGTCTATCTTCAAAGAGCTTGACATTGGTATGTCAGTCTTCTTGCAATTTTCCAATCCAAACCTTTTGACAAGATCATTAGCATATTTTTCTTGGTAAATGAAAGTTCCTTCCTTCAATTGCTTTATTTGTAGATCCAGAAAGAATGTTAATTCTCCCATCATACTCATTTCAAACTCATCCCGCATAGACTTAGAAAATTTCTTGCATAGACTTTCATTAGAGGATCCAAAAATAATATCATCCACATATATTTGAACAAGTAAAAAGCTTTTGTTTTCCTTTTTGATAAATAAAGTAGTATCTACTTTACCTTTGACAAAACCATTCGTAATAAGAACTTACTCGTCTGGCCGTACCAAGCTCGAGGTGCTTGCTTTAAACCATACAAGGCCTTTTTCAGTCTGAAGACTGAGTCTGGTTTCTTTGGGTCTTCAAACCCAGGCGGTTGTTCCACATAAACTTCCTCTTAGATAAATCCATTTAGGAAAGCACTTTTGACGTCCATTTGAAATAACCTGAAATTTTTGTAACAAGCAAACGCAAGTAATAGACGAATAGCTTCTAACCTTGCTACAGGAGCGTAAGTCTCATCATAATCTATTCCTTCTTCTTGCGTGTATCCTTTGGCCACGAGTCTTGCTTTATTTCGTACGACTTTTCGTTTTTCATTCATCTTGTTTATGAACACCCATTTGGCTCCAATAACAGTTTTACCTTTTGGTTTAGATGTCAATTCCCAGACATCATTAATGTTGAACTATCTGAGCTCCTCTTGCATAGCTTCGATCTAGCTTTCATCAGATAAAGCTTCTTCTATGCTTTTTGGTTCAATTTCAGAAATGAGAGCCATAGCACTAGACTCTTCACGACTTTTGGATCTGGTTCGAATTCCTTCATTAATTTCGCCGATAATGAGATCTTTGGGATGACTGGACTTATGCTTCCAGTTACTGGTTGATTTGTCTGGATGATGATCTCTTTATTTATTTGAATCTTTATGAACATCTTGATGCTGGTCTTCCAGAGTCTGAGACATTTCTTGAGTTGTCAGCTTTGGAAAGTCTGGAGCAGATTCAGACTCTTCATACTGAGTTTGACTGGATTCATCTTGCGTAAAGTCTTGAAATTTGACATTCATTGACTCCTCCACCGACTGGCTCTTCTTGTTGTAGACTCTGTAGGCTTTGCTTGATGTAGAATATCCAAGGAAGATGCCTTCATCTAATCTTTCTTCAAACTTACCAACTCGATCTTTTGCATTTTTCAATATAAAGCATTTGCAACCGAACACATGAAAGTATGAAACAATGGGCTTCTTACCTTTGAATAATTCATAAGGGGTTTTCTTCAGAATAGGTCTTAGAAAGACTCTATTGATGATATAGCACGTTGTTGAAATAGCTTCAGCCCAAAATCGTGAAGAAATTTTACTTTCAATTAAAAGAGTTCTAGCCATTTCTTGAATAGATCTATTCTTTCTTTCCACAACTCTATTTTGCTGAGGAGTGTATAGAGAGGAGAACACATGCTTAAATCCAGATTCATCACACAATTTTGTGAAATCTTGATTTTCAAATTCACCTCCATGATATGTTCTTATACTTGAGATAACACATCCTTTTTCATTTTGAATCTTTTTAGCAAATTTTTCAAAATACGAAAAGGTTTCTGACTTACTTGCAAGGAAATATACCCAAGTAAAGCGGGAGTAATCATCCACAATTACTAGGCAATATTTCTTACCTCCAATACTCTAGGTTCTGGTTGGTCTGAAGAGATCCATATGCAGCAACTATAGTACATGATTAGTAAATACATGATTTATTGGCTTAAAAGAATTTCTTACCTGCTTTCCCAGAATACATGATGTGCATGGATCGATCTTTTGAAATGGTAATTTGGGTAGACCTCGAACAAGCTGCTTTGATGAGATTTTGGCTAATTGCTTCATATTGACATGACCAAGCTTTCTGTGCCATAAGCTTGCTTCATCTTGAATTGATATTAGGCATTGTGATCCATTCGGTTTCACGTCTAAAAAGTATATATTTCCATGTCTTCGACCCATGAAAGACTGAGTAAAGTCTTTACTGATTCCAAAACATATTCCTTCTTGAAAGGAGATCTTGAAACCAGTATCACACAATTGACTAATGCTGAGAAGGTTATAGTTGAGTCCTTCCACTAGAGAAACATTGCTTATTGTGAGATTTCCAATTTTCACAGTTCCAAATCCCACAATGCTTCCTTTGTCATTTCCTCCAAATGAAACATTTCCACCGTTTACTTGAACAAGTTTTATGAAGCACTTTGAGTCTCCTGTCATGTGTCTTGAACATCCGCTGTCAAGATACCACTTTACCCTTTTCTTGACAGAGACCTGCATTTAAAAGAGAGTCTCAAGCTTTCTTTGGTACCCAAATTTTCTTGGGTCTTTTGATGTTAGTAGGATAAACATTATTAAGCCACACTTTCTTAACAGGCTTCCAAACCATAGGACACTCTTTTTCAAAGTGATCCTTACTATTACATTTTGAACACCTTAGAGCATTTCGTCCTACAGACTTTACAAAAACTTTCTTGAAATGATTTTTGTAAGCCTCTCTCGATGGTCTTTTCTTAATTCTTTCTTTTACTTTAGGAAAATCAATCAAGGGAATTGTTTCGCTGTCATGCCTAGACCGGACTTATTGAAGTAAAGTCTTTGAACTGAAAGAACTTTTTCAAGCTTTTCGAATCCTATCGAAAATTTCTTTGAAATATTTGATAAGTCCGTTTTTAAGAAAACATTTTCTTTCAAAAGATTATCTTCTTTTTCTTTAAGAGTAGAAACATTCAAGTCTAAACTTTTAACTCTTTCTTCTAAAATGGTTTCCTTTTGTTTTAGAGCCAAGTTTTCCTTTTTAAGTTCAGAAATCCTTTTGAGAGAAATCTTAAGACTAAAAACACAGTTCATCAATATATTTAGAAACTTTGACAGGAATTTTAAAATCACTTACCTCAAATTCACTGTCTGAGTCTGATCTAGAATCTGAGTCTGAGTCTGAGTCTGAATGTGCCATCAAACATATGTTGGCATATTCATTATCACTTTCTTCACATTCTGTATCACTCCAGATTTCGGTTTTGAGAGCTTTTCAAAACTTCTCAACTTTTCCTCTTTTCTTCTTCAAAAGAGGACAGGTTGGGTCCGATGTGTCCCTTTTTCTTACACTCGAAAGCGAGACTATATCTTTGTTTGGTCCTCATCATCAACAGACTTGGTCTCTTGTCTCTCGGAAACTTTGTTTCTTTGAGTTGAACCTTCTTCCTTTTCTATTCAGTTTTCGAATCTTCTTATCATGAGAGCAAGTTCCTCGTCGTCTATATCATCTCCTGAATCTGTATCATTAGAATCATCATTTGATTTTAATGCAATGGATTTCTTACCTCTTGGATCTTCGTCCTCATTAATTCGTTCCACTTCATAAGACTAAAGAGTTCCAATCAGCTCGTCGACAGATAGAGGCATAATTCTTTGTGTCTCTCTTATTGAAGTCTTTATATGATTCCAATCCTTGGAGAGTCCACGCAGTAGCTTGTTCACCTTCATGGGATCAGAAATTTTTTGTCCTTGGTTCTCAAGACCATTGACAATATCTGTAAAACGACTAAACATGTCAGTTATAGATTCTCCTGGTTTCATTTTGAAGGCTTCATATTGACCGAGGAGAATGTTGATTCTAGTCTACTTCACTCGATCTGTTCCTTCATAGGTGATATGTAATCTGTCCCATACTTCTTTTGCTGTAACACAAGAAGATATTCTGTTATATTCAGTTGGAGACAAGGCACAATATAAAGAGTAAATTACTTTTGCAAAGAGTACTTGTCTCTTGTTTATCTCTTCCTGAGTCATTCCGCTGGTATCAACAGTTTCTTTCCCTCTTTTAGAGATTGATGCAGCAGCAGGAGTGATTCCTCTTTCCACAACGTCCCATTCCAGAGGATCCTTTGATCGTAGGAAAGCTTTCATCTTGTTCTTTCAGATGTTGTAATCCTTTCCATCAAAGTAGGGTGGTCAAGTATTGCTTTGCCCTTCCACCAGCCCTGGTGCTAGCATACTAGCCATGGATGTTTTACTCTGAAGTAGAACATTTCAAATAAAGTAAGAACACGAGCTCTGATACCAATTGATATTGCTAGTACGAGTACCTAGAGTGGGGTGAATAGGTGTATAAAAGATTTTTCTTGATAATTTCTTGATGATTGCGCAATACTTAGACAGTTGATGAATTTGCGATAAGTAATAATCAACATAAGACTAAGTAAAGGAAAAAGAGAATTGAACACGCGGTATATAGTGGTTCGGCTTGATTCAAGCCTACGTCCACTCTTCTGCACTGACAGCCAATTGGCTGGATTCCACTATGAACAAAGAGATGTTACAGTGTTGATCTTCCTTGATTTCTAGGTGTAGATGATCTACCACACTCACTCAAGGTATCACCAAGTATGAACACTCTCTGTGTATACAATTTCGCTCAGAATGAATCGACTAATAATCAAGATGCTTCAGATTCTGGAATTTCTCTATCGATCACATTCTTTCACAACTAGAACGTCTTCCTTTTTATACTCCTTTATCCTATCATACCGTTGGCACTTACCAAAGGAATTCCTCCAATCTACCCATTGGACGAAATCAATTAAGGAGATCATTCGAGCTATAAAAGGAACCTGACGATAGCCCATCAATCCTGTCCACCCATACAATCAGGATCTTGGTTTCCAAGAATAGAACATTCCAAGAATACTTCGTCGACCATCGAATCTTCAATTGATCTAGATAAGAACAAAAGAATCCGTTATATTTATCCAGCCAAAAAGATCTTCTCCAGAAAATAGGATTAAATCCTCAACCATATACTTCGGCTCTGAATTTCCTTCGTCACTGGATCAAAAAGACTGTCAATGAGAATAGTCTTGAGTCTTGAGTCTTGAGTCTTGAAACTTGAGTCTGGTGATCAGAAAGTCTTCAGACTTTAAACTAGACGATCTGCAGATATCTAAACTAGACTGATAGAAACGTTTTGTCAGCTTCAAAATATTCTGGAAAGATTTCTCCAACATGAATGATTGGTTGAAAATGTCAATTATACTAACTTGTAGGAAGGAACAGAGGCAAAGGTAAGACCTTCGACTCATGTTGTGCTTAGGCAGCCTCAGAGGATATTTTCTTTCTAGTAAGGTCTTAGAGGGTTGAACTTGCTGAGACGTTGTCTCACGCCGTTGTGGGATAACCTTTTAGGTTCTTGGATGGAGAATCCCCCCGAACTACATGGTCATCTCATGAGGATTACAGAGTGGGTTTCTAGTTTTCTCAATCCCTGAGGTTTTTGGGTTTACGACCTAGTTGTAACCATGGTCTGGATCAAAGAGGTTCCACACCAAGAAATACCTAATCGATTCAGAGCATGGTTTCGTACCAATCCCTATGGTATTAGGCTAGGTCCCCTTAGGTCTTTCGATGTCCCCTCTGTAGTGATTGATGCTGCTCGAGATGAGGATCTAGCTGACCCTTCAAATGGTGTAGTGGAAGACCCGTCTTCTCACCCTGGCCCTATGGACTTTGCAGAATCAACGAACAAGTCGGACTAGCTAATCGTAGGATAGCTTGTTTTGGAGAGTTGACATTTTTGTAGACTTTGTAAATATCGGCTAGTAATGTATATGAATAATGTGTGGTTTGGTTTTTGATAATTGGTGGTTCTGCTTTTCTATCTCATTTTATTGTTGTCTAGGGATTTATTTATTTGCTTCCGCATGTGTATTAAAAAGAATGGATCGGCAACGCATCCTAGGACGTCACTAGTTAATCGACTGCTTAGGGATGGGCACGCACTCAGAGGATTAGAATGTGACGCAATACACTTACCTTCCTTAAAGTTCATTTTGTATCCCTTATCATATAATTGACTCAGACTTTCTAATTTGATGCTTTCTTTGCCCGTTGTTCTTCATTTGTCCTTTCCTCCGAAGGTGATAGTGCCTTAATCTACTGTAGTGAGATTTACGAACTTGATGTCATCTACAGTCATATGTCTTGAGTAGTCATTGTTCAGATACCACTTATTTTTCCTCAATATCATTGTAATCAAGAAAATTCCTATCTTTTCTTTGGTACCCACTTAAGTTTGAGTCCCTTCTTATTAAGTTTTGATTCCATATCAAATCTTTGGCGTATTCTTTTGGCCTTCATTTGCTCCTTTGGGCATTCTTATTTGAAATGATCATATTCATTACAAATTGAGCAATAGAAAAATTTCTTCATAGTAAATTTTGTGAAGTGTCTTGCATAATGACACTTATAAAGATATATAGGCAGTCTTTATCTAAACCTTTCTTTGACTTTGGAAAATGCTTCTTCTTAGTATCATTTTCCTTAGGTGTTAGACCACATTTATTGTATTGAGGAATTTAAATTGAGAGAATGTTCTTCAAAGTCTTTGACCCGAGAGAAAACTTTGTGTTGATATTTGAATTCTCTTCTTTAAGAGTGCTATTTTCCACCTGAGTGAGTTCAAGATCTCTTAATTGGAGATCATTATCCTTTTTCAAGTTATCAAGAGTATCTTTGTAAGCAACCACCCATTGTTGCAGCGTAGAGGGTAGAGCTTGTGTTCTCCACCAAGGAGAACCAGGTTCGAAGCCCCTACGAAGTAGGGAGGCTGAAGTGCTGTGTAGTGCCTTGCCCGGGGTGCGTGGGTGGTGGTTTCCTGCATGCCTCCCTAGGGTTTACTCTTCGGCTACCGGCCGTGCGGGGGTTCCCTGGGTCACCAAAAAAAAAAAAAAGAGTAGCTTTGTAAGCAAGGTTTTCAAGTTATCAACATGGAAATCCTTTTGGAAACATTTTTGTGTTCTTCAAACATTTCTTTAAAATACTCCTATAACCCTTCTTAAATTAATTAAGAATTGTTTACCTCGTTTCCATCTTCATGATCAGAATCAGCCATTAAGCAAGGATTTGATTTTTCTTTGCCACTTGATTCGCATTTGGTGTCACTCCATGATTCAATCTTCAATGCTTTATTCTTCTTTTCGTATTTTCCTTTCTTTTCTTTTTTTTTCTTTTTTCTTTGAGAGATGCCAATCTGGTTTTTTGTGACCTTAGTTTCCTACATCCTTAACAGACAATATCCTTACCTTTGGATTCTTTTTTTTTTTTTTTTTGTATGGCTTTTTATCATCTTAATACTTCATTTACATTTGCCTTTAAGGTTTCCTCATTTCCTCATGAAACTTTTGAATCTTCTTGTCAATAGTGACATATCTTCATCATTATCTTCACCATCTGATGATATTTGTTCACCTATCATCATGATCAACTTTAAAGGCAATAACTTCCTTACCTTTTGAGTTTTTTTCCTCATTCAATTGTTCTACTTTGTAGGACATGAATTTTCAAATCAATTCATCCTGTAATTGGCTGGATCCTCATTGTTTCCCATATCAAGGTCTTCACGTTGCTCCATTTCTTTGTAATGCTCTCAATAGCTTGTTTAACTTTTTAGTATTAGTGAATATTTTTCCTTGATTTTCCAAGTCGTTCGCTATCTTGGTGAATCTGGCAGACATCTGTGTTACTATTTCATCATATTTCATCTTGAAGAGCTCATATTGTCTAAGAAGAATATTCATCTTTGTCTCACTCTCTATCAATTCTTTCAAATGTCACATATAGTCAATCTCAAACTTCTTTGGCTGTGACACAAGAAGAAATATTATAAAATTTAAATGGAGACAAAGCACAATATAGTATATGTATGACTTTAGCATTGTGAGTAGCTTTCTTTGAGCTTCTTCTGCATTAGCAACAACAACATCGACTTGAACTTCCTGTCCTTCTTGTCGGGACAGACCTTGAGGAGCTTGAACAAGAGCTTGAGCGGTATAATTATGCCATTTTCGATTTTATATCACATGTCAAGATCCATCGCCTCAAGGTAGGATTGCATTATTTGTTTCTAGCAATCATAGTTGCTTCCATCAAAGTAAGGTGGCTTGTTGGGTGCTTGAACATCATTGGTAAAGAAATCACCAAAGTTAGCCATAATAAAAAGATCTTTATACTTTGAAGAAATACACTTCAAATAACGAGCAATAAGACTTTGATACCAATTATTGAGGCTAACAATACAACCTAGGGAGATGTGAATAGATTGTTTTAAAAACTTTGACAATCTTTTTGTAGAAATTAGCACATACTAAGTAAATATAGGGTCAGATTTTTCTTTTTTTTTTTTAAATTGTTAGCAAATTGTGTCCTTATGCGAGTAAAATGAGTGAGAAAAAAAGTAGCACTCAATAATAAATAGCAGTTCAGATTTATCCCCAAGCCTATGTCTACTCTCACCATTAATAGCTATAAGCCTGGCTGAATTGCATTAGTTTTTTGCTGAACAAGTTACAGTACATGCTGATCCTTTCAAATGATATATCACACTATCAGGAATTAGGTGATGTTGTCAATTGGTACACTTGATTTTTTACAGTATTACAAGACAACAAGAATACAACAAAAGTAAAAATGAACAAGTGCTTTTTGCTAAGGACACAACTTCTCGCAGAGTTCAAGATTTTGTATTGCACATGTGTAATATTCTTCAATGATCTTCTCTTATATAACCATCCTCAAACTCCTCATTGGAGATGTCTTGGAGAAGCAAAGAGCCATTAATTACCTGTTGATGTTGCTGTATAAAGATAAAACTGCCCATGCAATTCTTTTCAGTACATTTGTAAGCCATCCGAAATGGCTTCTGCTGCTATCCTATCACTACGGTTGTGACAGGTTTGTAAGACAACCTATTTTCCGGTTTTCTGTGGTGCACCTCCACTAGACAATGGCTATATTTGTAACATCACCAATGACTTGATATCCTCAGCATCAACACAGAAATTGTCCTCAACCAATCTTCCAATCAGTTGGTGTTGTTCACAAACATAATAGTCTCGTGTTTTTTTTTTAATTTTTTTTATGGACATCACTTTTGTTCTTTACACATTGTCATGAACATCTGTAAATACCATAGTAAATATTATACTAAGAATAGCTTTGGGATCATCAAAATTTCCTTGAGATATTTCTCCAACAAAATGGCGTGAAGTTCGTCAATTTCGTGCAACTGCTGAGGCTAAACCAAAAGGGAGTAAAACGGGGGAACTATCGGTTCGCTCGCTTGCTCGTCTACCATTTGGTCATTGGTTTTGCAGTGGGGCGGCGATGTAGGGAAGGAGGGAGGAAGGAAGAGCGAACAGAGTTCCTAGATGGAGATGAGAGAAATATAAGATTTTGCCTTAGTGAATGGCTGTGAAGAAAGTTTTTGAAGACTAAGATTTTCCCTTACGTCGAACCAATTGAAATGTTCCCGCAAAAGTGTCGAGATGGCTTGGACGAAGAATATAGAATAATGACCAAGGTATAGGGGCCCAGCCCTTCAGTGCCGTCTAAGCATGGGGGCCCGTGGTGGAGTCCTCAATCATAATAACTAAATAAATAAATAAATAAGAATTTCTAGACGAAAAGGCCCTAACTATGCGGCAAGAACAAGCATTTGCTCAAACTGACGAAAATTTAACCACCTGATGAGTTGAGGCCCTTATTTGAGTATAAGTAGCCACTTCATACACTTTTCTAAGAAAATGACCTTGCTTCAGGCCTTATATGAGTCTAAGTGGCCGATTCAAGCCATTATTTAAGACAATGACCACTTTGGGCTCTTTTTTTTAAAAGTTGCCACACTTTAGGCCTTTATATAAAATTTTCCCAGGTATTACTATTATGCCCCAGTCCTGGGATAGGACCTCCTTGAGCAGTAAAGAAAACATCTGAAAAATGTCCAACTAAATTGCTAACGTGCAATAGTGCGTGAAGGCAAAATAAATATGCAAATGGGACGTGCCTTGCAAGGGCCACTGCCTTCATAAACTGTTTTCCTAAGATGTGATTTTACATGCAACGAAAATACAGCTACAATTTTCTATATGTCTTGCAATCCTAAGTCTAATGCAGAAAATGGAATGATATATTATACGCAACAGTGCTCCTAAAATGCTAAATTAAGGGAAATTAAATCTACCCTAAACGGACTAATCATGGAAGCTCGGTCTAAATTAAGGGTGGCAAAATGGGTCTTAGACCCATATATGACCCATTTAAATCATAAATAAGTCATATATGGGTCACTTATTTTTTTATAAAAAGTAGTTAAATGGGTTTAACAATTAAAGACTTAAGATGCGTGGGTCTTAAGTGGGTCTTAAATTGATTAGATTTAGAATCCATTTTCAATCAAAACCTCACAATCTCTCTCTTCCCTCTTTAACTTTACAAAAATATTTTTTTTGATAAAAATCGAAATTATAATTATTTTTTATTTTAATTTTCGAACAACACTAGACCGATTTTCTGTCATTTTTGGTACCTTGTATCCGTAATTGAAACCTTGCAATTTTCACAACCATCGAGAGTCGCCAATGTGTCGAGTAAGTTCATTGTGGCTCGAAGAAAATCGACCGCGGGTCATTTGCATTAAAAATTTCTTAAAATTACCCGGTAACCTAGGTTATGCTAAAAATGTGCATGATTGAAATTAACCATGAATTTGAATCTGAATAATTTTTAGGAACTTCGACTCATCCTCTGAATAATTTTTAGAGATTTCGAGATTTTTACAGAAAATCATTTCGAACATTGCGGAAAATTAATGGAAATTCGGATGGGCTCGTTTGAAGGAAATTTGGACTTCCAAGCCAAGTTAATTGACAATGGGCACCTGCAAAAATGGTATGGCCTTTTTCATCGAGGAAATTGGACATCAAATTTGGGAAATTTGACCACAGCCTACGATGGCCCAATTGGATAAAGCTCCCATGATCCTTTGTGAGGAGGAGAGGAGTTCGAATCCCGCTGGCCACACGGGATCTTAAGTGTGATGTCGGGGTGGTGGGTCCTCCACTAGCATCACCTCAGGTTTACCTCACCGGCTGCCAGTTGTACGGGAGTTCCTGGTCATCAAAAAAAAATTGGTAAATTTGTAAAGAAATTGAAGCTCAATACTTAGGAAATTCGGAGCTAAGGGAGGGCTGCATATTAGTGACTTTAAATTGGATTAAATGGGTGGATTTTCATTGGAAGAAATTATTAGAGACAAAGATGATAAACTTGTGGGCTTTAGGGGACATCTATTTAATTAGAATGATAAGTATTGTTGACTTATCCCCCCTCCTTCGGCAGCTTCTCGACCACGCCTCCTCCATCCCCATTTCCTTCGCTCTTCCTCTTCACCAAAGGCCACAACCGTTCTGCTTTCATTTTCATTTCCTCAGCATTTCCTCATCTCTCTCCACTCACCGAAACCCCACGCCCACGAAGCTCAGCCCTCGCCTCGCCGAAAATTTCATGCCAGCTCCTTCGGTGGATCATCCATCTTCACGCACGATCGCCACCCCAGTTGCTGCCACGTTCCAGTCAATATCCAGCCTTTCTTTCCACCATTATTTGTTCCCCTTCGGTCAACCAACTTCCACCTAGAGCTTCATAGTTGACCGCATGCCCCAAAGCCAGCGAATTCGTGTGCCAGCTCACGGCAGCAAACGTCCCGAAGCTGCTTCCCTCTCTCTTCTTCGCCGTGCTTCGCTCAGCAGCTCGAAGATCCAGCGTTCCCCTCCAGCTCAAGCATTTCCTTGGCCCATCGAATTCAGCTCCGAAGCCCAGCGTCCAAGTCTCCTCCTTTGGGCCATCGAATCCACCGAGCCAGCAGCCCAACTCAGCTCAGTTCAGCCCATTTTCAGTGGCCCATCTTCAATTTCCAGCAGCCCATCTTGAAGCCAGATCAAGCCCAGCCCAGCAATTTGAAGCTCAAGTGAGATCGTCTTGAGGCCCACGAAGTAGGCCAAGCCCAAGGCCAAGCCCGACATTTGCTGTGGGCTTGCAAGGCTTTTGGGCTCTACCCGAGCATCCATCGACACCGCCGAAAATTCGGATTTTTGCTGCCATCACGCCGCCATCACAGTGTTCCGGTCTTCACTTTGCTCAAGTGAGTTTTGCTCACTAATCCCTTATTAGTCAATCAATGATACTTAGGAGTTGATTATATTTAATTAAGTGTAATTAAGTGGATATATTATATTAGAATAATTAGATTAGGAATTTACCTATGCATGTTAGACAAATGGTTAGCATAATTAGCAAGTAAACATGCTCTATTATTTATTAAACGAGTCTAGGTAATTTTCCAAGCTTGTCTCGGCTTCAATCTAGCATTATGGGCCTAAATTGGATTTACTATATTTATTTAATAATTTTCGGAATTATTTAATTATTTATTTATTTTTCGAAAATTAGGCAGGGATAGCCGACGACCAAAATTTTATGTTAATTATTGTGGTACAGTCCATTTATTTATTTGAGCATTGATTTGTGCTAAATTGATTTATTGGTGATTTTAGGATTTATTCCTAAATTAAATAATCTTAGTTATTAATTGAAAAATAATCGTGCATCAATTTATCACGCCAAAAATATGTCATGGGCTATTGAAACTAATGGGATGTTCAAAAAGTGAAAGTATGATATTTTGGCTAAGACCGACCGTATCCCCACACACGGTTATTTTATCAAGAATGATAAAAAGATGAAATTGGTTGTATGATTGGAATGATATACTATATCAACCTATGGGCAATATGTCATCTTAGATAGAGAGCAGTATATCGGTATACTATATCGACCTACGAGCTCTGATATGGCAGCTTAGCAGAGAGCAATATACTTTGTCAGCTTAGCAAAGAGCAATGTCGGTATACTATATCAGCCTACGGGTGATATGGTAGCTTAACAGAGAGCAGTATACCTTATCAGCTTAAATTGAGCACTGTCGATATATTATATCAGCTTACGGGCGATATGACAGCTTACCAGAGAGCAGTATACCCGATCATCTCATAAGCGAGGTATACTATCTATTTATCAGCTTAACAGTGAGCAGTCCTAATATGAACGGACTTATAGATTGTATGAGATGAGCCAACCAAAAAATGGTCGAGATAACATGTAATAGACTAAGTCGGTTGATCAATGATTCGATCTGATTGATATGATGTGATATGATAGTGTATATTTGATATATATACTGACTTGTAAGAAGGAACTGAGGTTAAGGTAAGTCCTCTAACTCGTGTTGTGCTTAGGCAGCCTCTAAAGTTATTGGCTTCATAATTAGGTTTTAGAGTGTAGAACTTGCTGAGACGTAATCTCATCCCAGTTGTGGGACAACATTTCATGTCCCTAGATGCAGTAGACCTGGATTTTGAAGATATCGGAAGTCCGGTGTAATCTGCTAAAGACTCTAGTCAAAGTGTGGAGGATGATGAGGAGGAAAACGAGGACCCATAGTTTGTGGAACCCCCACCCCTACTTGTAGACCTTGTTCTTGAACTTGTTTAAGTTGAATCTAACTTAGTAGTCCGCCTCATATATATGTGCACTAGTTTGCAATGTATATAAGTATGGTTGATTTTGAAAGTTCGGAATTTAATCCTACTTTCTTATCCCATTGCTTTATTGTCTATGGATTTTATATGCTTATGCATGCGTATTAAAATGAAAGGACTAGCGATGCGTCCTGGGACGTCGTTATTAATCGACCAAGGTGAGGGATAGGTGCGTGCCCAAGGATTGGGGCATGACACAGCCAGCCAAAGAAGAAGAAGAACAAAAAAGAAAAAAAATTATATTATATTCTTAAAAAATAAAAAATAATTTAACATTTAATTTTAAAAAAAATAAAAAGTAATTAAAATTCGATTTTTTAAAATGATTATTTTAAAAATTATAAAAACTATCCATTAAATTTGTGTTGTATAAAAACTATTTTAGCAATACCATTTTTAATATATATATACATAAGAAATAAACTTTCTTAAATTTAGTTAAATGAGTTGGGTATAGGTAAAAAAATTTGCACTGCAATAAAGGAGTCATAAACGGGTTAAATAGGTTGATTTGGGTCAGACCATTTATGACCCGACCCAAACCCGACCCGATCCGACCCACCCGTTTAACGGGTCTAGTCTAAACACAATCCTAAAGAGATCTTTTTAATTTTATATAATGTATAGGTTTGAGTTGGAGCATGAAGTTGCCAAAGACGTGAGCTCAATAGGCATTTCGAAAGGTTTCCTAAGGGGCTTTCACCTCTCATTCTCGATATGGCAACTTGGTCATTGAATTCAATTCTCGCTGGAAAAGGAACTCCTTCGGGTGAGAGGAAGATCAATCAATTAGATTGGCAAACAGACCCTTGAATGACATAAAAGGAAGGAAAGAAGTACGGTGAGCAAGAATCCGATTGAATATCTAAAGACGTAAGATTCTTGACCGGGCATTTGAATTAAGCAAGTTCTATTTCTGTGTAGATAGGCTCCATTCTCGGACGGGGAAAAGCGGCACTCGACATCTATTAAACAACACCAAGAACAAAGCCATACCATGCCCTCGGGAGAAAGTAGTGATGATTGCCATGAATGCTGCCCTCGAGGACGTGTACAAGAAGGTCTTTGCCGATTCCTATCAACATGGTGCGCCTCTCAGTAGAGGGGCGTGAAAAGGCCATGGATAGATCTATGTCTTTCTTGTTCTACTAGCTAGGACGAAATTATCACATGTCCCTTTCGTTATTACAACCTTCTTTTTTGATGTCAAAGACCAGAAGCTACGCGCAAATTCTCATTGGATCTCGGTTGTTCTTAACAGCGATGGCTATTCATTTAGGGAAAAGTACCAAAATAGTTCTAAACATTTTGCATTAGTACCAATTCATTCCTAAACTTTTCAATTGGACTAATTTAATCCTAAATCTTTTCACATTGGTATCAATTCAGTCAATCCAACTTATTTAAGCCAAAAATTGCTAACGTGGCCACAAGCAATCTTATATGGCGCCACTTGGACAAAGTTACCTAGGGTAAGGAGAAAAGAAAAAAATTTAAAAAAAAAAAAGAGAAAAAAGGAAAAAAATAATTTAAAAATCTGAAAAAACAAATAAAAATTATAAAATTATAAAATTTGTCCACGTGGCGCCACATAAAATCGACAGCGCCACGTCAACAATTTCCGGCTTAAATTAGCCGGATGAACTGAATTGGTACCAATGTGAAAAGGTTTATGACTAAATTGGTCCAATTAAAAAGTTTAGAACTAAATTTGTACCAATGCAAAATGTTTAGAATTATTTTGATACTTTTCCCTATTCATTTAAGTCTTCGGGTAGCACCACTAGATCTTCAACAAGGTGGAAATTCTCGTATTCCATATGTACATGTTCCCGTGGCTCGGCCTAAAATTTAAGAAATAATCTTTTGTCCCTTCCTATGGAATGCAAATGTGAAATTTAATCATATAAAAATAGTAACAAAATAAATAACTTTGAAACATCCATCGTATCACTTATTCACGGAAAACCCTAATGCAATAAAAGATCAATTTTATTGTACAAGACGCAAATCCTATTCTATTATACAACATAAACATGCCTATATATGAATTTCACTGTAAATGCAAATTTGAAAATGCCTAAACACGCGATATCGAGATATAAATAGATATTCTTATGTAAATTCCTAATATACCTACAGTTGTAAACTCCTAAATATAGGTAGATGAGGATATTCCTAATCATGCAACTACTAAATATGCAAACTTGAATTTCTATTTCTTTTTTAAGGGGCAAAAAATGATTCAAGCTCCTAATTAATCTAATATAAGAATTATATGAATTAAACGGCAACGCCTAACATTCAAATTTAACGCATGAACCAACATGCAGTTTATCAGGCAAATTTTACTTAAAATTCATGAAGAATGATTTTATGATGAATAAACAAGTGATAAAATTAGTAAACATGGAAAAAGTAATCTAATCATGCAAACCCTAAACATTTGTTCTGGTCGACCAACCTGGCCGATTGTAATTCTCTTATTTCAATTAAAATTCCATAATCTTTTCCTTTGTTTGTTTGGCACCAATGGATTTTGATTGCGACGTTGTTTTCCTGGTGATGGTACAGATAACTACCCAGAATGGACCCCGTAGGAGGTGTCCCAGGCCACAGCTCGGAAGATTGATCCAAATTGAAATGTTGCCGGTATTTAGCTGTATTTAGAGTTGTTTTGACGATGGAACATAACCCTTCGAATTGGGTGGCATACACTATATTGGTTTTTTGGTTTATTGGGGGTTGGGGGAGAGGGGGGGGGTGCTTGACAACTCAAATGGTGAAGAATTTGTCTATCGATACTAAAGATTTCATGCTGTTTTTATATGTTTTGAGTGTATGGAAAGACGGGGCTCGATCTGGTGATCGGAAAAGGGGGTTGGCCAAGAGGGGTAAAATAAAAAAAAAAATGGTTGCTGAGACCTTTGGTGTTTCAATCGTCGCCTCCTTCTCTCAAGCTCAAAAATGGTCATTTATAGCCTATAGGAACCTTAGAAACCTTACAGGTTGCCTTAATCTAGAGAAATCATTTTCTCCTTTTAGGGTGCGTTTAGGAAGGCTTTTGGGGAAAATCTTTAGAAAAAACAAAGACCTTTGAGTTAAAGGTGTTTTTCAAAATGCAAACTGTGTTTGGTAAATTGAGTTTGAAAGCCCTTTGTGAAGTACCTTTAAGCAAAATGGTGTTTTGGAGAATTACATTTACAAAGGACTTTTGTGATAAAAAATAAAAATAAAAAATAAAAAAATTGATCGGCAAGGGCAGGCGGCCGCCGGCGATCGAAGTCTTTCGCCGGCAGCCAACATCTGACTTAGGTAGCCTCGGAGACGACTAGAGAGGGCAGCCTGAGGTCGAGCAACTCCCGAAGACCACCGGCAAAGGCCGCCTGAGGTCACACGGCGCCGCCATGACCTCCGGCAACCCTGCCAACCCCTGAAGACCATCGGCAAAGGCTGCCCGAGGTCACATGACACTGCCACAACCTAAGGTGACCCCGGATCTGGGGCAGCGAGGTCACGCGACAACGCCTCGACCTCCGACAACCCCACCACGACTTAGATCCAAGGCATCGAGGTTGTGGGAGGACCTCGTCGGTAACCGCTCGCGGGTGGTGGTGCCAAGGCGCAATGGCGTTAGGCTTCGACAAAGGGGGAAAACCAGTGTCACAGTGGAGCGCAAGGGTCGGTGACCGAGCGGAAGACGGTGGGTAGAGGTGCGACGGAGGCAAGTTGCTAAGGCAGAGGTCCTGCAAATAGTGAGTGGAAGCATCGGCCAATGCGGTGGAGTTAGGTGCTAGGTCGCAGGCTGCTGGGTGGCGACGGTGTCCGGCGGAGGCAAGCTCAGATATGCAAGTGTCGGGGCACTCAAGTAGCGAGATCGGGATAGCAGTAGTCGAGCAATGAAGGCCTCAGGCACTAGGTCACAAGCTGCTGAGCAACGACGGCATTGGGCGGAGGCGAGCAGTAGTCAATGGTGACGCGGTCGTCGAGCAAGATCCGCACGGTAAGCTTCACGATCTGCTGCAGGGGCTTTGGTTCGAAAGGGGCAACGGTCCTCTCGGGTTCAGATTTGGTGGAGGCACAGCGACGGTGGCTGGCGAGGCTGGCAGAATGGTGGTGGAGCAGAGAGGGCTTGCGGGTCACCGGCGCAGGTGGTGTTGGTGCGGTCGAGGGCTACTGGCACAGTGGCCAGTGCAAGCACGGCGCCGACGCAAGCAAGGTTGTATCCGCAAAGAAGATGAACAGTACCCACTCGCGGAATAAGAAGAAGACAATGAGAGGGCAAAATTGAAAAAATGAAAAATCAACAATGATAATTTGGGAATATTTTCTTCTCCCCTCAACTCAGCATTTTTGGCATGTTAAATGCCCAAGGCAGCCTCCAACCTACCTTGAGCTTTCAGCCTTCACAAGGTAGACTTTCAGCCAAGTATCTTTACAAAACATTTTGCCAAACACTCATTTTTTAGTCCAAAGGGCTTTAGAGGCCTAAAGTGGCTTGGAAATGCCAATTCCAAAGCGCACCCTTAGTCAACCTGGCCTTGGCCTGACCATTGCGTCATCGTAGCCAAGCCACAACTTAACCAAGCTTGTTGGTCTAGGCGTCTCCTGTCAACGGGTTAAGTTTGTCAAGTGCCACGGTTGGAACAAGCAGATCACTTTAGACTAATTATTTAATAAAATTACCAGAGAATCCCAAACTTGAACAGTGACGAAAGTAACCTCTGGACTCGAAAGGTGAATGATATGCCCTTTTATTTAGGTGTATGCATGAAACGCCACTAAAAGAGCCCCTGACCAATTCGAAACAAAAATGAACATAGTTCCAATAAAAGGAACCCATGGACCATATTCTTCTCCAATCTGAGTTTTGCTAACATCTTGAATGAATTCAAGAACATATTCGACGAAATTTTGACTGTCAATGTATGGTGGAAAATCTTTTTGGTAGGATATAAATTCCAATTACATACAAATATGCAATAATGGATCGAAAACTTTGGGCGTCAACTCCTGACTCAGTTCAATTTGTGCGCCGTATGTGTGAATTGAGCAAGTGACGTTCAATCAATTACACCAACCATGGGAATCTTTGGGCACAATTACGTAGTAAATTTGCCATAGTATTGCTACTTGCCATACTTGCCATAGTACATCATAAGCTAGCGAACAGTTGAAAAGTGATTGATTTGCTCAATGATGTAGTAAATTTTTTTTGTTTTTGTGCACTTGGATAAGGGCATGGCGTTCAATTTTGAAAAACATTTGCTGGTAACTAATTTAGCAAACAAATAATTCTCTTTAACAAATTTTCAATAAAAGACGAGAAGAAGCATATTCTTGCATTATGGCTGCGTTTGGCTAGGGAAATGCTCAACCGTTTGGTTCAATTTTTTTGCTAGCTTTCAGCTTTCAACTTGCTTTCAAAATTCTGAAATTATTTTTTTCTCTTCCAAAACTACCCTCACTAATTTTTTATATTTTCAATTTGCCCCTGTTTATTTTTTTAATTGAAAAAGGAGGCGGCCCTTTGCTAGTCTAGCAAAGGGTTTAGTTCAATTTAAAAAAAAAAAACATATATATATATATATATATATATATATATATATTATATCCATCAAAGCCCATTACGAAATTTCTCTTTACCAAACACACATTCAACTTAAAGTTTATTTGCAAAAAAAAATTTAGCAAACACAATTACATTTCCCCAAGTAGCTTTGGGCTTTCAGCATTAGCATTGGACTCAAAGCCCATTGCAAATGCTAAACCAAACGCAACCTATATCTATAGAAAGATCATTGAGAAGAGCAGCTTCCTCAATAGCAAAAACATGGGGGTAAAGAAAGAAAATCGCGAAAAGAAGGCAGATTAAAAAGGCATGCGACCTTGTATTAGCGAGAGAAAATTAAAGCACAAAAAATAAATAAATAAATAAACTCTAAGTGTATATTTCAAAACGAATACATTTATTCAAGAAAAGTAATACTGAACTTTTACAAGAACAATCCATAGAGTCACCATTTGCACCATACATATCCATAACAATAGGACCCTAGTTTAAAAAGTTCCAAAACAATTAAGAAAATGAAAATATACAAAAGTTGAACTCATAAATTAGATGTGGACTCTTACTAGATATAGCATGAAAGTATGTCAACCAACCATTTTATGACAAACTAATTGACCAACTTAATCTTTGGGGACAAGTTTCTCCATTGAAGGGCGTACTTTACACATTAATTCTAAAGGTACTACTTTTGGCATGATTGCCCCTAGGCCCTCCGTCATGTCAATCTCTTCTTTGCTTACTCTTTTCCAATCAAAACACTGAATCAACAAGCCCAACGTCCACCCCATGACTTGCTGAGCCAAGGGGGCATCAGGGCATGCCCTCCGTCCCAGTCCAAAAGGCAATATTAGCTTTTGTTGCTTTTCGCTGCCATTGCCCTTGAACCTTTCGGGCTTGAAGCTCAATGGATCCTCCCACAACTGAGGATCTTTGTGAATGGCCCATGCATTCACCATCACAATAGTGTCCCGTGGGACGAACTATCCTCCTATAGTGCAATTAGCCAATGACACGTGTGGGAGGAGAAGTGGTGCCGTCGTGTTTAGTCGAAGGGTCTCCAAGATAATGCATTGAAGGTAAGGTAGTTTTGAAACATCCGATTCTTCTAACAAACTATCATGGCCAATCACAAAATCAATCTCATCTTGGGCCTTCTTTAACTTTTCAGAGTTGTTTGATAAATTTGCCATTGTCCACTCTAATGTTACTGATAATGTGTCTGTTCTGGCAGTTAACAAATTCTGCACATAAGTATAAGAAGTTAATGGGTAAATCGACTTTAGGAGTCAAGATAATAAGACTTCAAATGACAATAACAATACTTACAATAAGACCATATAAAAATAAAGAAAAGGGCACCGTAAATATAATATTAAGTTAGGAAAAAAAATTGAAACATGACACGTCATTTACCACAGGCCCACCAATAATGAAAATATCCAAGTGGTAGACTAGGGAAAAATCCACGAAAAACTTTAAACTTTGTCCAAAGTGACAAATTTAGCCCTAATTTTTTTTTGTGACGTAAAAAATCCTAAACTTTGCCAACCATAACACATTTACTCCAAAAAAAAATTTGTGACACAAAAAACCCTAAAATTTGTGACACATTAGGGAATTTAATTCTTGAGTTTATCTCACTAGTCATTGTTTAAATGTTTTCAAGCTTGTAGTTATGGATGTGCACCCTATTCATTTTGGGACCCTCGTGTCCTCCGAATGGACCATGGCTGAGTATGCAGTGACGGGAACTAAGGTGACTTTTTTTAATCACACCAGCACTATATGGATTAATGAGGGAATAGATCATATGATTCTCCATTGTTTTGTGGCCTGGTTCATTAGGTTCAATGGGGATCTCATTGGTCATTTTCCAAGGCTCGATAGCTTGCTCTAGTGAACTAGTGCTTGTGTGGGAATTGCTTTTTGGATAGCCCATGTGATAAAGTAGTTAAGTTAACCCCGACCTTTCTAAACCTTTTTTGTATATCAATTGCATAAGAAGTTGCCCTTTTATGATGGGCTTGTAATTACTAAACTTCCTAGGGTGAATAGTAAATATATAAAAGAAGTGTGTTGGTTTGATTTTATTGTATTTTCCTTATTATCCTTGTTATATTTTGTTGTTGGAAGTTATTATGCATGATCCGCTTGTGGTTAATTAAAAGATAAAAAGAATGGGTTGGTGATGCATCCTAAGATGTCACAACTAAACAATCATGGAGGGATGGTCACACACTCGAGGGTTTGGGGCGTGACAAATATACATCTTGAGTAAAATGAATAATAAAATGCAAGAAAGCATAATAAAAAAAAATTCAATCATTAACTTCGAAATTATTTGAATAATTAAGGCAACAAGTCCATAGAACTAACATCTAAATGTTCATAGATAAAGAATAGTTTAAGTGTACAAACAAGTAAAAAACGAGAAGGTAAGAACCCAAGATATTCACCAGCAAGTAAGGATTTGTAGCCGAAAAAAAATTTCTAACATTTAAATGTTTTCAAATTCAAAGGTTCATGCAATGAGGTGTCCACATCAACTCAGAGGGTTCTCCATACAAAGTTTAGTTTAAAAGGAAAAGTCTGACCACGGTCTCTAACTATCTAGAAGACTTTAGCTTTTTGCTATGCATCTAGAAAAATACAGTAGAGAATATGGGTGAGCATAGTTCTGGTTATGCCGATCCTTTAACCCTAGGACCAACCCACATGGTATTAGTCCTCATTTTTTGTGATTAAGGACTGACCCTATTAAGTCTAGAACCAAGGACTAGACCGACCCAATGGATTTGGTCTAGTTAGAGTTAACTTGAGAAAAACTGATAATTTTTTTGTTTCATTTTTTGTATTCAATGAAAAGGAAAATATACCATTTTAAATTACATATCTATTAATATTGTGGCATTATGCAACCAAATTATAAATACTAATACATATTCAACAAATTTTAGGATAAGGCAATAATAAAAATTTCACACTTGCTAAAAGCAACAAACCATAAAAACGATAAACACTACTTATAGAGATATGGGACAAGATGGGAAGTTGAGCTGTGAGCAGGGAAGTTGAGCGAGGCGAGTGTCGAGCAAATAAGTTGTTTCTTTCAATTTTGACAAATTGAAGACTAAGAGGACAAAGAAGATAAAACATAATGAGTATTGGAGGAGGACGTCGTGAAGAGTCGTTTAATACTATTTATGCCGTTTTCGACACTATGAAAAATCGTTTAATATTGTTGATACCATTTGACTTAGGTTTATATATTAAAAAGAAAATTATAAATAATATATGAAATATATTTGGCAAAAGTTTAGCCCAAGTGCTAAAACTTGGCACAGAGGAACACTTAAGTGCCAAAACTTCGGAAAGATATCGGAAAGATATACTTAAGTGCCAAAATCGGAGTAAAGTGGATCATTCAAGTGTCACTCCGGCCAAAATCCGGCCAAATTGCTAACATGGAAATTTTTCAGTGAGTTGGGTGCAAAATAGCGTCATTTTGCACGCTAACGTGGCGACAAATTGCAAAAACGACGTCATTTTGTGTCTGATGTATAAAAGCCGGGAAGGGCCAGTGAAGGAGGGGGGAGGGTCAGCCAGGGTCGTCGACCCCCATCCGACTAGCGGCAAGGGCCGCTATCCCTCGCCGAATCGCAACGAGGGCCATGACCCTCACCCCAAATTTGGGCGAGGGTTCACAAGCCCTCACCGCCTCCCCACCATCGCCGGGAAGGGCCGGCGACGATGAGGGGAGCATCGCTAGGAAAGGCCCTCGAGAGGCCTCGCCGCCAATTGGCCGGGGGCTGGCGACCCCAACCAACCCTACCCCCTCCGTCGTCGGCCCTCCCCGACGACTGCAAGGAGGCGGTGCCGACGAGGGCTCGGCCCTTAGCCGCCCCTTCCCCCCCCCCCTTTTTAATTTTTAGTTTTTTATTTTTTAGAATATTTTTAAATAAATTTAAGTATAAATTTAATTTAATTAATTTTTATATTAATTATTTAAACATCAAACACAAACTAACGCCGTTTTTACAATTTTTTATCATGTCAACGTGCAAAACGACGCCGTTTCGCACTCACCTCGCTAGAAAATTGCCACGTCAGCAATTTGGCTGGATTTTAGCTGAAGTAGCACTTAAGTGTACATTTCCAAATTTTTGGCACTTAAGTGTCCCTCCGTGTCAAGTTTTGGCACTTCAGGTGTCCCTAACCTCAAATATATTTTAAATATATAATATATAATATATATAGTTAGGGTTGGTTCGGATTAGACCGACCCTAAACTCTCAAGACCGATAACCAACTTGCATAGTATTGATCTAAAGATCCCAATATCAAAGATCAACCAAGTATCCCTAGGAACCAAACCAGGACCGACAAGATTGGGCCGATCCTAGGTCGATTCAAGGTTTACTTATGAACTGATGCTCACCCCTAACGGAGATGACGACCTATCACAATTCCTTTAGTATGGACTTTTGGTGGAGCGACTTCAATTAGAAGTTGACATCATTTTCTTGTATTTATATAAATACATGTTCTAGTGGAGATAACTAGGATTACCACTTGGGATTGGGTTATTTGTTATTTACATCACTTATAATTAAGTCTAAGACTCCATTCATTTTGCGGACAATGTGGTGTCAAGAAGTCATTTTTCAAAAAATAATCATATTTTTCAGTATTTGGCTGAAATTTGAAAATGAACTAGAAAATATTTTCAGCCTTTTAGTAAGGAAAATCTTTTTCTACGTGCACTCATTTTCAACAATTTTTATTATTTTATTTTTTAATCTATTATTTTATTTTTTTCTTACCTTTTTTTTTTCTTTTATTTTCATTCTTTCCTTCTCTTCTTCTTCAAACTTGGCTAGTCGTTGGCCACAATGGCAGCTAGTGACTGGCCATTGGTGAGCTTTGGTCTCACCATAGGTCGATGAGGTTGAAGCTCGCTCGATGCGAGGCTTGGCCCCGTCTGATCTGGTAGAGCCAAGTTTGCCCGAGGCCAACAAACTTGGGCCTTACCAAATCCGAGGAACTAGGTAGGGCTTGATCTTAGCTTGAGGTCGCCAGAGCCTCGTCATGAGGGGTCCACATCAATTAATTTCCCATGTTAAATGTTTTCAAGTTCAAAGGTTCATGTACTGAGGGGTCCACATCAACTCAAAGGGTTCTCCATTCAAAGTTTAGTTTAAAAGGAAAAGTCCAAGCACGATCTCCAACTATCTAGAAGACGTTAGGTTTTTGCTATCCATCTACAAAAAATACAGTGGAGTTGACAACCCATCACAAAAAACCTAATTGTATGGTATCTATTAAATTATACCTTGAATTTGGCACCATAAAGAAACCTGATCCAATTTTTTTTTTTAGCGTACTCAAAAGTGGCATGCATTGGCAGAGTCCATGTTAGACTTAGATTGTTTCTAACTTTTGGTTAGAAAACAAGAAATAGAGATCAACTCCTAATTGAAGTTGCTCCACCAAGAGTCCATATTAAAGGAAATTTCACTTCTAGCATGTATGTTAGAGATAACTAGGATCTCCATTTGGGATTAGGTTATTTGTTGTTTACAAGTGTAAGTATTCTCTCCCTATGTGTAGGGTTCTTGTACTATACATGTGGCAGTATTCGGAATATTACATTTTTTTCTCTTTTATTATGAAATCTCACATGATATTAGAGAAAGAGATTTCAAGTTCAATTTTTTCTCAGCTCCAATTTGCTTACTTTATCATATAATTCCATGCTTTAGTTTTTGGCTAAAATCCAAACTACACATAAGGAGAAGTGTTAGAACTATGAGATATCAAATTATGTTTTCATCTAACAAATTTAATTTAAAATAGTTGGTTATGGCCTCATAAAGTCTTACATGATACTAGATCTATCGTTGTTATCTAAGGAAGTGCCCATTGAGTCTATTATGTGGTGGTTGTAACAAGACCAATTGCACCAGCCGTGTTTTCACCACCAGTTTGCAGCCTTAAGTTGTTGTTTTGACACTCTCCCGCTACCCATCTCAGAGAAAAAACACTACTACTAGACTCACTGCCCTCAAACGAGCCAATTCAGGACATTTCATCTCGAAAGGCTGTCAAACGCCATCTCATGGCTTACCACGAACAACCACACTCGAATCCACCAAGCGCGACATCTTTGAGTGCTGATTTCAACACTTTTTGTTGATTGTTTTGGAAAACAAACACTGCCATCAACCTCATCTTGTTCTAACAAGTCACATAACAGTAATAGTGTCTAGATCCGTTGATGGATGTGCCTTTAAGCGTCACTAGAAGTCTATACACGTGTGATCCATGCGCCCACATGCCATACGGTGACCTACCTTATTGAGTGACGTCATCGCAAGTGTCCTCATCATGTGCTGCAAATCAATTGAATCCACTGGCTCCATTATTGATGTCATCCACCACGTCATTAGGACACATCCTCCGTCATGTCAGCACTTGCCATATCAATAGTCAATGTTAGCGTTGAAGACTATTGACTATTGACCATCTTTGACCGATGTTAATTGTTGTTGACCATTATTGATGGGCCACTGGACCGGTTTAATTACTTTTCTGATCGTTTCAACTTGTCTTTTGCTGGTTCTTGATGTTTTCAGACCAATTCGTGAGGTATATCTATGTGTTGAGTCCATTTTTTTGCCCTAGTTTCTCCTTACCTAATCCTTAGGTACTGTTTCTTTACATCCGTTGTCTGATTTGCTTTGTTTAATTGGTAATGTGCATACTATGGATAATTTGAAGTTTCAATGGCTACTTGCTATCGAATATAACCTATGTAACCTACAAGGCCGTACACCTGACCCAGAAATAGAGGTCCACATGTAAATCCATCTGCTACTACTACCATAAAGGCTTCTCCAAATAGATTATATGTCACTCTATTCTTAGAGGATCTTCATTCCATTCTTTGAGAATCCAATTGGCTATGTTTGTCACTAGGGGTGAGCAACGGTCTAGGGTTGACCCTGGACCGACCCTGGATCGGCCCAACCCTGCCGGTCTTGGTCCGGTTCCCAAGGGGACTGGGTTGGTCCTCGGTCCTGAAATTCCAGGACCAACACTGTGCGGGTTGGTCCTCGGTCCTACGAGTTTTGGGTCGATCCAACCCTGGACCAACCCCGTATATTATATTATATTATATTATATATAATTCTTTTATATATTCAAATCTAAGTAAAATGTCTATTATATTATATTATATTGAAAGGTTTTATCAATAACACTAATAGTAATTTCAATTTAAAACTTTTGTTGAGTATTAATTATGTGTCGTTTGTTTTGTTTTCAGGTATTTAGAAGTTCAAGTGAATTAACAAGATGTGAAGTTATATATTCATGATTTATATTAAGTATTTTGAACTTTGTATAGTTTAATTGTATTTTACTAATAAATTTCAGCTGCACTTTGCTTTTCAATTTGTGTCAAATGGTAGAAGTTTTTGAAGAGTAGAGTAGTATTGCAGTTGCTACGGTGATTTGCTAGTCAAGTGGTATGAAGCTCATTTTTTTGGTTGAGTGGACTCTACATGATCAAATGCAGAAAAACACTTTTGCATATGGTGTTATGATTATTAAAGATAGATGATTACAAGAACTTTCCATCTTGTCCCATATCTCAATGAGCGGTTAGCAAGTATGAAATTTCTATTATGTCATATTAAATTTGCTAAATATGTATTGGTATTTATAATTTAGTTGCGCAATGCCGCATTGTCAATGGATGTGTAATTTGAATTTGTAGGTTTGCCTTTTTAGGAAGTATAAAAAATAAGACGAAAAAAATTATCGATCGGTCCTGGGTTGACCTTGGAACCGAACCGAACCCATCGGGTCGGTCCGGTCCTTGGTCCTAGGCTCAATAGAGTCGGTCCTCGGTCCTAAAAATTGAGGACCGACACTGTACGGGTTGGTCCTAGGGTTAGGGGGTGGCCCGGACCAACCCGGACCATGCTCACCCCTATTTGCCACTCCAAGTATCATGAACTCTACCTTTTGCAATCATATGGATTCAAATTCTAATTTGTTTCAAATCATGTGCACCACCTATTAACACGGCCGAATTCACAAATGAGAGTCACAGGAAATATTTTAATTCCTCATAACCCAACTCTTACTAAATTTGATTTCTATAAGAAAATTGTGTGAACTTGGTTTCAATATTCATTTTGCTTATTATGGTTGTCATGTGCAAGATCCACATATGGGACGTACTATTGGGACAGGCCATAGAGTGGGCCCCCTAGTTGAGCTTGTTACCTCAAAATTCCCAACACTTTTGTGGTTATGCAGTCACAGGGGCATCTGAAACTCGTCATTCTTAGCTAGGCCAAGTGGTTATTTAAGTTTTTTTTAATGGTAAAAGTTTTGATTGCTTACCTTGTCTGTTAGGAATGTTTTGTTCCCATCCATTGACGTGGGAATTCTACTTTGATCTACGGTATATCTCACATAATCTGGCCTTCAAAAATATTTGGGTTGAGCTCGGTCAATCAGAATTCCTGTCAATCTTGTTGCCTCTACAATCAAATTCAGGTTTCCAAATATGAGATGCTTCAACTGTAGAAAAATCTTGCTTTCGGGATGATTATTAATCAATCAAGATATTTTGCGTAGCTGAGTTTTAAGCATAGATATCGCAGAGCATAATTGTAGGTTTCCAGAGGTGACCGAAGAGTTAAGGTGTTAATGTAAAATAGAGTTGTTGGTGACATTGTATCCCTTAATATTGGCGATCAGGTAAGCTGCTTCATCTTTTTAGATTTCTACTCGCTGTTTGGTAGTTATGCGACCTGATTTCCACTCGATCATCCTTAGGTTCCCGCTGATGGAGTTTTGAGTTTCTGGTCATGGTCATTCTCTTCCAATCGATGAATCTAGCATGACTGGAGAGAGCAAAATTGTATAGCTTACTGCTGGTTTTTCCGAGTGTTGTATCATGCAATTTGACTAGTAAGTTATTATTATTTTTTATTAAGGTTCATAAAGATTCGAGGCATCCTTATCTAATGTCTGGATGCAAAGATGCTCATGGTAGTGGTACCGTGCCAGTAAAATTAATTCTTTCGTAGATTCTTCCGTTTTAATTTCTTCTCGGGCGTAATAAGTCACTCCGGTAACGTCTTTAGAGTCTCATGTAGTTGTTAAAGTGCATAATGAATACACTTCTATAAAGTGGATTGGATTAAGTCCTGTGGCTCCCGTTACTTGCCTCTGTGATTGTAAATGTCCTCCATTATGTTCCCTCGGTGTTGACTGCCAATTCTTGAGATGTACAACAAACATATCGATTTTATCTAGATACAAACAATACTGGCATGCCCTTCCACTCTATTTGAAGTTGTAACTTACTAATTATCTAGATATGGTGGCGCCAAATTAAGTCCTATTGATTAAATGACGATTTGCGAATTGTCTGTTAAGATGTTCCCATACATTTTTGCATCTGAATGTCCTTTCTTATGTTAATGAAAAGGTTTATGACTTATGATATGGAGAGTTCAAAAGAATAGAATTTGGCAATCTGTTTAGTTCAACCCCAGTGGGAGTATGGAAATATAGTTCGGCTCCAAGTCAAGTATTAGATGGTCCCTTCAGCTGTGTATTCTCTTGAATATGCTTCAGGGTGATATTGAATTGTACATGGTAGTGGCTTTGGTCAAGTCATATGCAATATTTTCCTCAGGCAGCTTATTTCTTTGATGTAGCTTTAGCTGCACGTACTAGTGTTGAAGATATTTCTCGTAATTGCATATTGTGAAGTGTTTACTGAGCTTGAGAAAGTGACTGCTGTTTCTCATATGCACGGACATACGCACATGTTGTATTCTTAATTAGAGTTCAGATTGCCTACGATATTTTCTTTCTTTTATGTTAAGAGCGTTGGAATTAATACTAAATGGGGATGCTTATAGGCAGTATTTCAGACGATAATGGTGAAGAGACCCCCTTGCAGGTCCTTCTCTAACTTATCTTGAGTTGTATTTTTTTCACGTGTTGATTGGTGAAGTATTTTCTCTGTTTTTTCTCCAAGCTTTGTCTCGGCATGGATTTAAAGTCTTGAAAGATAAATTGAAAGGATCCAATAAATTGTTTCGGTATTCTGAAAATTAGAAAGGTCTCTATTCATAATGAATAGTGAGATTCTGGGATGAATTGAAGTGTATTGGCTATAATGAGGCAGAGGATCGATTGGAGACGTGGAGGTGAAAGCTTGACATGATGGATTACAGTCAAGAAGACGAAGGTTAGCTAGTTGCCTTGGAGACAAACATATGTGATGTTTGCCTCACAAATAATTCTTATGTTTTCTTTATGGAGAAAAGTCTGAATGCTTCTGTTATTGCATTGTTTCTGAATGTGGCGAGAGTTGAGTATTGATATGATTCATAAAATGTTTATCTCTATGGTTTTGGCGCATAATCTACACTATTATGGCAAAGATCATCCCCTGTTGCAATTGAAAAAAGATTATTTTTCTATCCAAATGCCTTATCCGTGGGGAATACACTGAGGAAGCCATTGCTAATGAGTGATTGGGTACTGTGTAGCAGTATGCATGAAATCATTCACCTATCGGATTTATAAAAGGATTATTTGCTATGAGTGCTTGGGTACTGTGTTGCAGGATCAGGTTCTGGAATACTTGCTGGTATCTTTTGTAATATTCAGGATTCACCTTTCCCTTTATCATTGTCGAGGGAGTTCTTAATCAGATCTGAGAGCGGTAGAATGAGATACTTGGCTGGTTTAAGGTTGAACTGAGTGATATCAGCCTTGTTCAAATCCCATATCTCTAATTTGCTGGCGATGGAGGGTGAATAACTAAGATTCTTAAGATGCTTGTTTGGCTATATTGGTTCAGTGCCAATGAATTTATGGGTCTTACTTTGGGTTAACTGGCAAAACTTTTGGTTTGGAACAACATTTTGGTGATAGCTGAAAGGAAGAACAGACCTGAATATCAGATTTGTTTGTTGGGGGTTATATCCTTTTTACATCTTCAGTTGCACAAAAGGGAGAGAGTAATAGACCTTCTATGGGAAGATTAGAGTGAAATCAGTAAGTTTTATTCGGTTAACTGGCGCGCTATTGACGATCATGTGCAGAAAGATGGATTTAAGAAAAGAGATTTCTGCAAATTGTTATATAACTACCTGGTGAAGTATAGGGTTGTGGAAAGCAGCTACAGTGGTTGGCTTGCTGTGAAAACATCTTATTCTCACGCGATAAGTCTCTGGCAATGGAAATGAAAGCTGTGGAATGAATTTTCTAATGGCTCCTTTCTCAAGTTGGACTTGGCAACAAAGTTAGATTTTAGCATGATATTTGATCCGTTGGACTCATTTCCAAATTTGTTCCATTAGAAATTGAGATGCAACGAGTGAATGGGAAATTTCCCGGGTCTCTTACATTTACAAACTACTCATCAGTAGACTTTATCAGCGTCCCATAAACAGATCTTTTGATTGACTGAGGATTCCTTCTATCATCAATGAGCTCTCTTTCGGCTTTTAGCTCTTCTCAAAAATTGATTGATAATAGGGTATTCAATGAGGTTCAGCTTTCATCGTGAAATCTTATTTACATTGTCCCAGAAGGAGGTATTACCTGTAATTTCCCTGGAAATATTTTGGAGGAAGTGCTGGAACCAAGGCTGCTTTCTTCCTTAAAACATCATCTAGGGATGGAAGTTTATGGAAAGAGGTTAAGTTGTCATTGCGGATTGGTCTATTATATTCTGAAGGCAGGGGATTCTGGAGGCAGGGGAAACAGGAGTTTAGGCATTGTCCCACAGATTAACGGAAAACTTAGGAGCAGCACACCGTCACAGCAGTAGTGGAATATATGGCTAGAGAGTAATAGGAGAGGGTTTAAGCGGGAGATCCATCCAGTCAAAGAGCGAAGAGGAGATTGATTTTGACTGGGTTCCATATTGGGTCTGATACAAATTTTGTGCTTGTCTATGAGCATGTGCTTATGTGTTTTGGCTCAATCATATCCTTGTTTAAGTTACTCGACACTGAATAAGGTTGCCTATTCAAGAAGTGGTATGCTTAATGCTTGTCGCAACCCAGCCTCGTGGAAAAAAGCTTAAGTTTAGGAGTACTTAATAACAAGAGCTCCCTCACGGTTCTCATCCACAAAGGTGTTATCACCTCGCTTTCCAGGCAAACCATTCGCTCAATTACAATCGCGAGCTCTCCCAAGCTCATAT
Source organism: Eucalyptus victrix (assembly GCA_016097545.1). Taxonomy (NCBI): domain Eukaryota; kingdom Viridiplantae; phylum Streptophyta; class Magnoliopsida; order Myrtales; family Myrtaceae; genus Eucalyptus; species Eucalyptus victrix. The sequence goes on from CM027843.1 coordinate 47,502,353, forward strand.
CCCACGTGACAATAGAGTGTCGCGATCTGCACCCCCATGGGTGACATGCCTTGAGAGAGGAGGTCGGATGATGATATCAGATTTCGGGATACCTTTATTTTGATAGCCTTCCTATTAGTACACACTTCCTATGGATGGTATCACTTCATCCATTAGGAACTTTCCATAGAGGGTATGCTAAATCACGGTGAACCTCATTGAGGCTGATACCCCTCAAGACGGGTTTATTAAATAATCTAGTTGTTTAAGATAATCTAAAAAAATAGGACGAGAGTCGCCATTAGCCTTGTTTTTTAGGGTCGGTTGGAAAACCTAATCGAGGATCGGATGTTGTCACTCAATTTCTACGCAGGTAGATATCTAGGTTGGAAAATTTGGGTTACGCTAATATTTATATTAGTGCCCTTTCGGTACCTAACAGTTTGTCGTGTTTTCTAAGGCGTCGATGTGTTTCTTTTTACTTTTTTGAGATCGTTGAACCTAAGCTAAGTGATCATATGTGGATGGTCATTTTCATAAAATTCTATTTCTAAGAAAGATAAAAGAAATCACACAATTGAATTTTAAATGTGAGACGGTAAGTAGACAATCAAGTAAGCAATATAGAGAAGCGATAAATCTAATATGCAATCATAATTGGCAAACAAAAATAAGCACAAGAAAGGAAATCCGCACATTTTCAAGTGTTTATACAAATGAAGAAATCTAAGACATATGTTTGGGACAAATAGTACAAGAACATGGTTGGAATAGGTATCGACCTTCGCCATCTTCATGTCTTGATGATCTTCAGTCTCCAAGGATCTAATCTAGTCCTAACCTGAATCCAAGTTAGGTACATACAATGGAAAGAAACACTCATACATGACAAAACAGTCAAAAGTATAAGAACAATCAATGACAATCAAGAATATAATGTCATACACAACAAATGAACAAATAGGGCCTCAGGTCGGTCTTTTCAATTCATGTGTAGATCCTTCTAGACACCTACCCAATTCATTTTATGTTTTATAGTCATTATTGACCATTTGTGTACTCGCATGGCTAACAACGCCTATAAGTCCCTAAAAGGATGTTCTAGGTGAATCCCAAGATCTACCCACGACATCAAGTCCCTAAAAAGATGTTTTCCTGGTGATGGTACAGATAACTACCCAGAATGGACCACGTAGAGGAGTCCCAGGCCACAGCTCGGAAGATTGATTCAAATTGAAATGTTGCCGGTATTAACCTGTATTTAGAGTTGTTTTGACGATAGAACATAACCCTTCGAATTGGGTGGCATACACTATATTGGTTTTTGGTTTGTTGGGGGTTGGGGGGGGGGGGGGGTTCTTGACAACTCAAATGGTGAAGAATTTGTCTATCAATACTAAAGATTTCATGCTGTTTTTATATGTTTTGAGTGGATGGAAAGACAGGGCTCGATCTGGTGATCGGAAAAGGGGGTTGGGCAAGAGGGGTAAAATAAAAAAATAAAAATAAAAAGGTTGCTGAGACCTTTGGTGTTTCAATCGTCGCCTCCTTCTCTCAAGCTCAAAAATTGTCATTTATAGCCTATAGGAATCTTAGAAACCTTATAGGTCGCATCAATCTGGAGAAATCATTATCTCCTTTTAGTCGACCTAGCCGTGGCCTGACCATTGCCTCATTGTTTGTTGGTCTAGGCCGTCTCCTGTCAACGGCTTAAATTTGTCACGTGCCACGGTTGGAACAGGCAGGATCACTTCGGACTAATTCTTTAATAAAATTACCAAAGAACCCCAAACTTGAACCGTGACGAAAGTAACCTCTGGACTCAAAAGGTAAATGACATGCCCTTTTATTTAGGTGTATGCATGAAACGCCACTAAAATGTCCGAACATTAAATATAATGTATGGTGGAAAATCTTTTTGGTGGGATATAAATTCCAATTACACACAAATATGCAATAATGGATCGAAAACTTTGGGCGTCAACCCCTGACTCAAATCAATTTGTGTGCCGTATGTGTGAATTGAGCAAGTGACGTTCAATCAATTACACCAACCATGAGAATCTTTGGGCACAATTATGTAGTAAATTTGCCATAGTATGGCTACTTGCCATAGTACATCAAAAGCTAGTGAACAGTTGAAAAGTGATGGATTTGCTCAATGATGTAGTAAATTGTTTTTGTTCGGCACTTGAATAAGGGCATGGCATTCAATTTTGAAAAACATTTGCTGGTAACTAGTTTAGCAAACAAATAATTCTCTATAACTAATTTTCAATAAAAGATGAGAAGAAGGATATTCTTGCATTATATCTATAGAAAGATCATCGAGAAGAGCAGCTTCCTCGATAGCAAAAACGTGGGGGTAAAGAAAGAAAATCGCGAAAAGAAGGCATATTAAAAAAGCATGCGACCTTGCATTAGTGAGAGAAAATTAAAGTGAAAAAAAAAAAACCCTAAATGTATACTTTCAGAACGAACACATTTATTCAAGAAAAGTAATACTTAGCTTGTACAAGAACAATCCATAGTCACCATTAGCACCATGCATAATTTTAACACTAGGAACCTAGTTTAAAAAGTTCCAAAACAATTAAGAAAATGAAAATATAAAAAAGTTGAACAGATAAATTAGATGTGGACTCTTACTACATATAGCAAGAAAGTATGTCAACCAACCATTTTATGACAAACTAATTGACCAACTTAATCTTTGGGGACGAGTTTCTCCATTGAAGAGCGTACTTTACACATTAATTCTAAAGGTACTACTTTTGGCATGGTTATCCCTGAGCCCTCCGTCATGTCAATCTCTTCTTTGCTTACTCTTTTCCAATCAAAACACTGAATCAACAAGCCCAACGTCCACCCCATGACCCGCTGAGCCAAGGGGGCACCAGGGCATGCCCTCCGTCCCAATCCAAAAGGCAATATTAGCTTTTGTTGCTTTTCGCTGCCATCGCCCTCGAACCTTTCGGGCTTGAAGCTCAATGGATCCTCCCACAACTGAGGATCTTTGTGAATGGCCCATGCATTCACCATCACAATAGTGTCGCGTGGGACGAAGTATCCTCCTATAATGCAATCAGCTGATGACACATGTGGGAGGAGAAGTGGTGCCGTCGTGTTTAGTCGAAGGGTCTCCAAGATAATGCATTGAAGGTAAGGTAGTTTTGAAACATCTGATTCTTCTAACAAACTATCATGGCCAATCACAAAATCAATCTCATCTTGGGCCTTCTTTAACTTTTCAGGGTTGTTTAATAAATTTGCCATTATCCACTCCAATGTAACTGATGACGTGTCTGTTCCGGCAGCTAACAAATTCTACATATAAGTATAAGAAGTTAATGGGTAAATCGACTTTAGGAGTCAAGATAATAAGACTTCAAATGACAATAACAATACTTACAATAAGACCATCTAAAAATAAAGAAAAGGGCACCGTACATATAATATTAAGTCGGGAAAGAAAATTGAAACACGACACGTCATTTACCACAGGCCCACCAGTAATTAAAATGTCCAAGTGGTAGACTAAGAGTGAATGGCCCAGCATCCACATCCACAAACATCGGCTCAATCGCAATGTCACTCTCAAGGAAAATAGACAATACATGTGAAGAAAAAAACTACCATAGCTATTGCAAATACTAGTTAAAAAAAAAACAAAAAAAAAAACCTACTAGTTATACATTTATTCAGTAAAATAGTATTATCCAAGATTTTAGTATTATTGAGAGAGAGAGAGAGAGAGCGACGAATTTCTGTTTAAGATTTTTCACCATTATTATAATTATTAATGCAACGACTGACAACGTATACCAGCTGGCAGGGGGAGACGACTGATGAGACACGGCACGGATTTGCCCCAAAAAATAACAGATGGAGATGTAGACAGAGGAACAAGAAACAACGCTTACAATGACAAGCCCTTTGATCATGACGTCCGTGTAGTCTTCCGGCTGAGACTCTTGGAGACGCAGGAGATGACTGATCATGCTGTTCGCGAGCTCCGGGTCGCCCTTCTTCCTCCGATGCTCATTGATCAAGCTCTGCATGAACGCCTCGATCTTCACCTTCATCGCCGCCACCTTCTTCTTGAGCCCATTGTAATCGACCAACTTAAGAATGGGCAGGAAATCGCCCGCGTAACTTATCCCGCCATTCCCAGCGATCTGCTTAATGACCTTCCTCGCCTCCGTCGCCTCGGCCTCGTCGACGTTCACGCCCTCCCCGTAGTACCGCTTCCCCGCCATCATCCTCATCATGATGTTGAACGTCAGCTCCGACAAGAGAGTCCTGAGCTCGACGCGGTGGTGGGACCCGAAGCCGCCCCGGGCCAGCCGGAGCATCAGCCGCCGGATCTCGTCCCTCCGCATGTGGGAGAGCATGTTGAGGCGGTGCGCCGAGAGAACCTCGATGGTGGCGATCTTCCTGAGGTTGCGCCACCTGTCGCCGTAGGGTGACGTGGCGAGGGTGGTGTAGTCGTAGGCAAGGTGTTTGGTTATGAACAGCTTGGGGCGGTTGGCGAGCACGATGTCGTTCTTGGTGAAGCATTCCTCGGCCAGCGGCAGCGACGACACGACCACGAACTGTTGGACCCCGAACCGGAGGCTCATGATGGGGCCATACTTGGTGGAGAGGCTGTGGAGGGTCCTGTGAAGGGGCAACTTCAAGTGGTGGAGGTGGCCGATGATGGGGAGAGAAGGAGGGGATGGGGGAAGGTTTTTGGATTCTCTTGTTCTGAAGAAGAAGAGAATAACAAGAGAGAGGGCAGCAAGGAGAATCGCATAAAGAACCGTGCCTTCCATTGTTTTTACTTTGCTATGGAGACCAGAGGCCAAATCCTTGTTGCCAGAAGCCGCGAAGGAAAAGTGGTGGGCGTACTCTATTATTGGAGTGTTTTGGACATTTTCGGTTTTATAATCGCATCAATTATATTTATATGGCGAATATTTTAACTTCGAATCTGGACAATGCTCTTTCCGAGGTTCATCCCTCCTGTCCCGGCAGGTTTGAGACATTGGTCCAGTAATTCGGAAGGAATGGTCGACTCTTGTCTCAATTTTGCCTTATCGAGCACCTCTTATAATAATAATAATCAAAGCTGTATGCCATGGAACTCTTATGATAATTTTACACTTGCGAGTTGAAAAAATCAAACATTGAAAATTTAGCACGGTGTGAAATGATTAATGCATCATTCATAACTTATTAATTTTAAATTTTAAATGAAAATGGGTTCAATTAAATATATTGATAAGTTTGCACTTGAATTTCCTTTTAGGAATCTCCCTTATGAAATTTTTGGCCTTTTACTATTGGAACTCAATACGTTAATACGTCTATTTCACTCATTGTTTTTATAGCCAAACAAAAATATATCTTAACGTGCTTTTGGGAACTAGAGTGTACGCTTCATTGAGTTTAGAGTTATGCTAATTTAAAGGGCCTTAAGCCCAACTAACAATCAATTCGGAGTGTAAAATGTTCATGCATCTCACCGTGGTTAATTTTTTGATCAATTAATATTTATATATTGGAATCTAATACTTGTCAGAATCCCCATCTCAAGGACCACCTGGTACCCGTCAATTTTAGAGACGAAGAGAAGAAATTGAAAGCAATGTGACCACCATGAGATGGAATCGTCATTGATTATGGTTTGATGCTAACTTCACACTTCATCATTATCCAAAATTCATGTATGGGATGATAATGCTTGTAATTTATGTTTATTTGCTACAAGTGATGTTTGTAAATTTCAGTCCTTTTTCTATATTTCAAAATGATGTTAAATAACTTCATGCTCAACTATAATTGAAATTCATCTGAAGTTGCCATTGAAGACGTCGGCACTTCTACGATGTTGACAAATGTATGGTATGAATCATGTTGCTACGCATATTATAACTAAACAAAACAACATGGTAATACATCGTAAAATTATTTTAATAAAGTGAATCCATTTTTAGAATAAACTTTTATTAATTGCAAACTCAGGTCAGAATCGCCCTCCAAAGGACCAGCTGGGGGTTGACGTATTTGATGACGCAATTTTTCGTGTGCTTTAATTATAGAGAGGAGCAGAAGGATTGAAAGCGATATTGCAACAATTGTGAGGCTTTCGTCATTGATGACGCTCCGATGCTTCATCCGGGGGCCGGGTTCCCTGGACAGAGAAAGCGAGAGAGAGAGTTGGAGAAAAAGTATACTATTACTTGAAAACTTCTCGTGAGAAAAGCAGTCGAGTTTGAAGAGAAGTCATATACCATGTAGCACCGACACGTAACACGACACGAGTGTCCAAAACGACACGACACGTCAACACATCATTTCTAAAAAATAGAGAATTACGATACGTTGCAACACGTTGTATATTAAATGAATATTTTTATTTTTAATTAATTTGATTCAAAGTAATAAATAAATAAATAAATAAAGCCTATAATAAATTTACACTAATAATATTAACAAATCAATTCATTTGAAATTCAAAATATGTATTCATAATTAATGCGAAACATTTTTTTAATTTTAACAAAAGTTATCAATGAAACTAATAATTAATAAGAAAATAGAATCAATTTATTTAAATAAATCCATTATTTCCTACAATGACCAAAATTTATCATTATTCAAAATTCAATACTTTTAATTTTCAAAATTATTTTTTAATTTCATTTATTTAATTTTTCGGTTAAACAAACAACCCCAAAATCCACCCTTCTCTCGTTCGTCCTTTTCCCTCCATCCAAGTTTATTTTACTTTTTTCCCTCCCCCCACCACTTGACAGTGACAGGTAAGTTGTCACTTCCCCTCCCCTCACGCTTTCTCATTTTTTTTGGGTTTCTTTATGCAAAACCCTAGCAAGCCGCCGAGCTTCCTTTTCCTATTCCTCCTTGCCGCTCGCCGCACGACCCCCTTCCCTCCTCTCCTCTTCCTCTCGTCGCCGATGCATCGCAACAGTGGCGGCACTCACCGCTCTCTCTGGCCGTCTCTCGCCATCGCGGTGGTCCGTTCGTGGCTTCATCTCGCCGGTGGGAGTTTGTCTTCTCTCTTCTTTCTCTCTGTTTGGTCTTTCTCTCGCTGTCGCGGTGGTTGGTTTGTGGCTTCATCTCGCCGGCGCTCGTGGCCTCTGCTCTCTCGCCCTCCCTTGCTTCCACCCTCCATCAGTCTTCTGGACACACGTCGACACGCGTGTCGAGAAAAGTTGACCGCGTGTTAGATTTTTTGACACGCGTGTCCGAGCGTGTTGACGTGTCCGACACGCTCCAACACGTGTCGAACACGACACGGAAGCACGGACAAGGCTAGGCTTGTAAAATTATTTTTTAAATACCGAGTCATCTCTGTTATTATTTATTCATTGCTTATTTTGAAAACACAATACTACCTATTAAATTAATTCAATTTGTTTACATGATATAATAATAACGTAACATCCTCAAAATTCAACCATATTTAGGATATGATAAGGAGTTGCTTTTATCAATGCACAATTAATAGAATGAGACTTTAAATTGGTTCTAAACCATTCAAGAGTGTTAAATCTATTAGGAAAGGCAATTTGAGATTTTGATGCGCACAACCATAGAATTCAACCATGCATTGATAATTCGATCATAAGGATCGATGAGGAACAAACTTAATCTGTTTCAAACTGTCACGCCCCGAACCTTGAGCGCGCCAACATCCCACCATGGTCATTTAAATGCAACGTTCCCAGGTTAAGTCGTCGACCCAATCAAATGTTTAACGCACATGCGGAAGCATATTATAAAACCCCTGACAATAAAATACGGGATAGAAAAGTAGGAAACAAAATCACAACATAACACTTTCATAATTCAACAGAATTACAAACAGAGGTCTACGGCCAACAGTCTACAAAAGACCGGTTCTTAAAAAGGAACTGTCCTACGACCTACAAGTCAAACACGTTCTCCAATTCTTATGACTTCACCTCTGCAACTCCTTAATAGCCAAACAAAGCTATCTGGCTGCTCCGTCCACCAGGGACCTGAAATTTTAATCCCACAACCGGGATGAGACGATGTCTCAGCAAGTTCAACCCCGTAAACCCCTATTAGAAAGAAAATACGCCTCGGGTGGCCTAGCCACATCACATAGAAGACTTGCCTCGCATTAGCCTTCATCTGCAGGTTAACACAATTTATAAAATTCAACCACGTATAATTATGATAACCAAATAACCATGGCACAATCACATCATCAGAACAATTCAACCACTTAGATCGTCTCAGCGATCAATCGACTTGGCTGATTACATGTCAATTCAGCAAATCAATCATTACTCTTAATCACGGCCCCACTCGACACGACCTTTAAAAAGGTAGTAGATTACAGCCCGGTTGGGTGCGACCTTTATCAGGTGGTAATTCACGGCCTCACTAAGCGTGACCTTTATCAGGTGGCATATCACGGCCCCACTGGGCGCGACCTTTAATAGGTGGCAATTCACGGCCCCACTGAGCGCGACCTTTATCAGGTGGCATATCACGGCCCCACTGGGCGCGACCTCTAATAGGTGGTAATTCACGGCCCCACTGAATGCGACCTTTATCAGGTGGCATATCACGGCTCCACTGGGCGCGACCTCTAATAGGTGGCAATTCACGACCCCACTGGGCGCGACCTTTATCAGGTGGCATATCACGGCCCCATTGGACATGACCTCTAATATATGGCAATTCATGGCCCCACTCTCCCATAAATTTCGACACTTGGGACTTTATAAAAAGAATCCCTATTTATCACAATTACACTCAATTTTCCACAATCAATCATCAAATTCAAATTCTAAATACACAGCAGTGATCGGCATGAAATTTTGAGAGTTTAGGGTCCCGACGAAATTTTCGAATTTTAATAAATAATTAAATTTATTCCGAAAATTAATTAAATAATAATATCCATATTTTTCGTCATCCGCACTCAATTTATAATATCCAACCATCAATTTCAAAATCCGAACACACGGCAGCGATCGGCATAAAATTCTCGAGCAATCGAGGTCAAAAGTAATTTTTCCGTTTTTTTAAATAATAATATTTTAATAATTTCGGAATATAATATAATATTATAAATTCCAGAATTTCGAAACAATTAAATAATTCAAAAATAAAACCCTATTATGTCCCATTCTTAAAATTAAATAAACTCTCTTAGCCTTTAATTAAACATACTTTAGATTAAACAAACATCTTAATCTAAATCATAATTAAATAAACTAAATTAACCACCTAAGATTACTTAACTTAGACTAAGCACACTTAGGGCATCATTAACCGTCTAATCAAGGTTTAGTGAGTTAAACTCACCCAATTAATGAACCGAGCGGACCAAAACGACGAGGACAACAAGGGGATCGACTTTCTCCAAAGTGGGCCAAGCATCCGGGCTCGGGAAGATGGCCAAAACGGGCCAAACGTCTGCTGCCATACCCATTTTCTTGGCTGCTGTCCCCTGCGATTTGAGGCCGAGGAAGGATAGATCCGGAGCTTGGATGAGATGGGGATGGATCGGGGAAGGTTGATGGGTCGACTCGGACCTAGGCGGGGCTCGAACGGTGGTCGGAGGTGGCCGAATGGCTCCGGCACAGGCTGATGCAACAGGTGCGACGCGAGTTGAGGTGAAGACGGCGCGACGGCGAGCCGGCGAGCGCGCGGCGGCGCAAGGCAAACGCACGACGACGGTGGCGACGGCGACAACGGCATGCGAGCGGGAGTGGACGGCCATGGCTGCTCTCGCTTCTTCTCTGAAATTTCTTTGATCTTCGCACAACAACCATGGAGGAGAGAGGCAACGGGAGAGGAAAGGGGGAAGACGGAGGGCATGCGGCCAAGGTGGAGCAGCGACAGACGGAGATGGGGCTGCTGCATTCGGCTTCTTCCATTGCTGGGCGTGCGAAGAAGGAGAAGAAGATGGAGAGGGGGGTGCTAATGGAAGAGGGAGGAAGAAGAGAGGGAGCAGAGAGAAGGAGGATGGGACCATTCCCTTTTCTTTTCCTTTTTCTTTAATCCCACCAAAGTGGCCCACCATGACCTCATGGATGATGTCATACTCCACTCACTCAAAACTCCCACAACCTCATTCCAATGGGTTCAATTCTATTTTCCGTCGGGGTCCAATTCTTGTACATCTAATTTCTTCAAATCTCATCAATTCTCTTCTAATTGAATCAAATTGAAGTCCATAAAATAAATTCAATGTCACCACACTTCAATTCATATCTTCACTTGTCCATAGAACCAACTTAAGTCCCAAAAGCGCGACCAAAGGCAGGCCTACTAATTTCTCGAGCCAAATTAGCCATTCTCTGATTATTTTGTTGAAAAACTTAGCTTGCACGAAAAATCTTCCGAAGATTAGTCAATGTTCCTAAAATAATTTGTGACATACCCAGACTTCCAATTTTTGAATTCGATCTCAATTCCACGGTTAATTTCACTTTGGCACGATACTAGCGCGGCCCAACCTATCGGATAGCCTTTAGAAATTTTCATGCATTTGACCCGTGGTTGATCATCTCAAGCCACAATGTACATCTTTGAAACATTGGCGACTTTCGATTGTCGAGGTAATCTCAAGGTTTCAAATACGGACACAGGGTACCCAATCGATAGAAAAGTCGATCCAGTGCCAATCGACAAGAATTGTGCGATCTGGTGGAAATCACCCACACTTGATCACATGCCTCTGTCGAGTCGACCTATCTCCCATCTCTAATCGATTTTTAATTGTGCCGTAATGACCCTTGCAGATTAGCTCGGTCAAAAGGTCGCTTTCTGGTCAAATTCTCAAGTCTGATGCATTAGAAACTCTTAACAGCTTCACCCGATAGACTAGTTTTCACATGAATGGCCGACTCAAGGAAAAGAACTATATGCGTGCCAACAAAATGCCCATCTCAATTTACTAAAAATAGAATTGAAAAATCGGGATGTCACATAAACCAATCTAAGAATGGTTATAGATCGAACAATAGTATATAATCGGATTGCAGGTGATTCCGCACGATTACTATATTAATTACAAACGATACTAAACCTCGAAATAATTGTGTACTTTAGGACAAGCAATTGATCATTGACAATTACATGACAATTGAGGGTCATCCATGAATTGAAAAGGCTCACCATAAGTAGAACTCACGAAACCCTTGAAGGCCGCTCATTGCTTTTAATTATGCTAAGGTCGCATTTGATCTATTTCAACCATAAATTCTAATCGAACTTTAGAGGATTAAGAAACAGCCATTTGATATTGCTTCCCAACTTCTTTATTTATTGGTGAACCCTACATTTTGGATAAGTAAAATTGGACATGAAATTGGAAGCCCAATGGGGCCCACAAATTTGAAGAGGCCTAATGGGCCACATTTCCTTTAAATTTGGGCCACAAGGCCCCAAACAAATAAAAATTACAATTTTGAATGGTGAAACTACCATTTTGCCCTCAAGCCTTCTAGAAGCCCTTTACTTGGATGGGGATAAAATTGTCTTCTTGCCCGCTTGTAGTTCACGCCCATAATGAAGAAGGGAAGTCCAAATGTGCTTCCCTTCCTTTGTCTTGCACTCTTAATGAGCATTTTATGGCATATATATGCAAGAGTAATTCTTAGCCAAGTAATTTTGCATGGAAAGGAAGTCTTTAGGAAAGAATAGGCTAGAGTAAGTTGGCTTGTGCTTGAAGGATAAGCTACCCGCTCTCTCCCTTGTCTCTCATTCTTTTCATTTCTCATTTACACTCTCTCAATTCTCTCCCAAAAACCACCCTACCCTCTCAATTTTCTCTCTCGTTTCTTTTGGTTTGGCCACTCCTCACCGTTGTGAACCATGATTGCCATCCCTCTCATGCCATTGCCGTGTCATGAGTGTCCATCCATGAGCCATTGCCATCCGCCCTTCACTGTGACTGCACCCTCACCGTGCCACTTGCTACCCATTCGTTCGTCATCCATCATGGATTTTAGCTTAAATTAGAGTAAGTTACTTCCTAACCCTTGTTGAGGGTGATAATTGTACTTTAATTTAGAATTAAGAGTGGATTAGTGAGGATTAAGTTAGAAATACATGGATTAGATTATAGCGTATCTTGATAGGTGATAAGTACTTAGGTGATAACTTATCATGAATAGTGATAGTTGGTAGTAATAGGTCATCTTGAATAATGATAACTTATCCCGCTTGGGTATGATAACTTATCAATTGTTAGGTGATAACCTATCCTATATTGATTGATAACTTATCATGTTTTAGTTAATAGTTTATCATACTTTAAGAGATAGTTTATCTAGTATTTGATGATAATTTACCATTTTTCAAGTAATAGCGTATCTTAAACACAATAAGTAGTTGCAATAACTTATCCTAAATTGTGATAAATGTTTAAGATAAGTTATGTGAACTATTAATAAGTGATAAGCTTATGCACTGTTTGTGAATTGTTACTTGAAAGGAAGTTTTAAAGGCATATTAAGGTGAATTATGGAGTGATGGAATTAAATGCCAAGTTGATGTGCTTGCATGGACAAGTGAGAGTGTTTCATGGCTTGTTATGTGTAAAGTTGTTAGTACGTAATATGTGAGCATTTAAATACTCTTGCATTGGCTTGTTATGTATGAATTAAATGCCAAGTTGATAAGAATTGGCTCGAATGGTTGAGTGCTCTTGTGACCACATAATGGCCCTAATCAGGATAATGATTTTGTCTTGATGGGTATGGACATGCGGAACGATACTTGACTAAGTTTGGATGCTCGATGGGGGTCCGATGTCGAGTTGGGGTTGAGGCGGAATTGATACTCCTAGTAGAATGTCGTTTTGATGCGTATGAGTATTCATGACGATGTTATACCCAATGGGGTGGGACGATGCTCAATCATATCGGAAGACTGCCAACCTTTGGGTTGGCTGTAGCTAAGAATGATTGTAATAATTTGGACATATATGAGTGTAATGTGCATGAAAAAGATATTTGATTACACATGGATTTTTTAATGACATTTGTGCATGGTTATGGGCATTAAATGTTTTTGTTTATGCCTCTTAAATATGTGAATTATTGCGAGAATTATCTATGTGATTATGTTATGAGGGCATTGAGAGGATGAGTTGTCTGTCTCTTGTTTATAGATAAGGCAAAGTAAGGGCTTTGCAATTGATCATGTGACATCCTAATCTTCGACCCGTCTCGATTATATGAAATTGGCATTTCGTCGACGCGCCTATGGTCTTTTTTCTCTGAGTTGGCCACTCACGAGTTAATCGATCTATTAGGTGAAGCCGTTAAGGGATATATACTCGACAGACTTGAGAATTCGATCAGAAATCGACTGCTTAATCGTGATGATCGACAAGGGTCAATACAACATCATTATAATCAATTAGTGATCGGATATAGGTCGATCCAATGGAATGGCGTAATTGAATTGTGAGTGATTCCACATGATTGCAAAATTCGCGTCGAATGGCACTAACCTGATTTTTTGTCGATTCTGTACTTGATACCCATAATTGAAACCTTGTGATTTTTACGACAACCGAAAGTCGCCGACGAGTCGAAGATACACAAACGTTGATTGAAAATTATTAACCACGAGTCAAACGTGATAAAATCCCTAAAAGCTACCCGGTAGGTTAGGTTGCGCTAAAATCGCGTCCGGTCGATTTTAACCACTAAATTAAACTCGGTTTCGGGAATTGAACGTTTGAGCATGTCACGATTTATTTTTAGAATCTCGTCTCATCTTTTGAAGAAATTCCACCAAGCCCGGAAAATTGCGGAAAAATCAATTTGGCAAAAGGAAATGCAAGAGAAATTCGGATGGGCATCTTTAATTGGATTTTTGGCCACCAATTTGAATTGTTACGTGAAGGATTGAAGGAAAATTTGTATGGGCTGTTGCCATGGACTTTTGGTCACCAAAATGGCTTGGTTTGTGAAGACAATGGAAGAAATTCGTAAGGGCTACTGCATGGGATTTTTTGGGCTGCCAAAAGACTTTGCATGGGTGAGGAAATTGTGGGAAATTGCCATTGGAGGATGCATAGACTTTTGTGGCTGAAGACTTTGTGCCAATTTGATCATTGCATGGGATATTTTGCATGCAAGGTGATTGGCCCTCATCTTGACTTCCTCTCCCTTTGTCCACCTTGGTTATGCCCACACCCTACCAGCTGACCAGCTACTTCCACTTTGCTTCTTCTTCTTCTTCCTCAATTCTTCTTCATCTTCATTCCCTTGAAACCACTAGCCACCAGCTCAAAGCCAATCAGCCCCACGCCGTCTAGTCCAGTGCCTCACCACATCACCGTCCCATCCCGTGCCCGCCGTCCGCTTGCCACTAGCAAGCTCGCCAGCTCGCCGTTCCCAGCCCCTGCTCATCCAGCTTGTCCCTGCACCCAATCAGCTCCAGCCCAGCATCAAGTAGCCCTCACCATCGACTAGGCCGCCAACTCGCCCCTGCCATTCTTCCAACCACCTGTCTCGATCCAACCGCAGCACCACCTCAGCCCAAACTAACTAGCCACAGAACTGGTTTCCCCTCCCTTTAGCCGTGACTAGCAAGGCTGTTTTCAGCCTCAATTTGGCCTCCGTTGGTGGCACCGTAGTTACAATTCCTCATAGCCTTTGTGCCACCGTTGCCGAGAACCCGTCGCCTTGCTAATCCGATGATTTAACGCCTTAATATTGGATTAGGAAGTTAATTGCACTTAGTGGATTATTTTAGGCTTAATTAATGATTAGTGGTTAGTTTAGTTAGTGTAACTTAGTTAGGTGGTTAGTTAGGTTAGTTAGTTAGCTTATTAGGTTAATGTAGTTAGCCTAGCTAGATTAGTCTAATTAGATTAATTAGATTAGTTCGGTTAGATTATTTAGACTAATTAAGCGGATTAGTTTAAATGATTTTCAATTTAATTAATTAATTTTGATTTATTTAATTAAATTTTAATTAGTGTAAATTGTACTGAAATAGCCCATTTGCAGAATTTTATGCTAATTGTCATGGATGCGTTTATGTGTGAAATTGATTCCATATTTGTGCAATTGGGTGCTTGATTGTCATTTTGGATTATTATTGCCAAAATTTGATTTTATGGTATTTAATTAGAAAAATACCAGGTGTCAAGTTTTGACACCAAAAATATTTTATGTACTATATAAAATCATGGATTTATAAATTTGGGAGAGTACCGTGTTTACTGGTTCGATTTGAATGTGTGACCGGGCATAATTATTTTACCGGGAATTTTTAATACGAAAATAATTGATCAAATCCATTATTTGAAATTGAGGTATTTGAGTGTAAAGCATGATGTTCTTGGCCAAGTATGTGCTGGTGTGTGATCATCTAAATACTCTGATGCGTTTATGCAAGGTAGTGAACCCATCCTGATGTGTTTACACGGGACGATTCCTAATTAAGTTCGGATGCCCCACGTCAATGGATGCCAGTCGCAGTGGAGGCTAAGCCGATGCTCCTTATGGAATGCCGTCCTGATGTGTTTACACAGGACGATGCCACGCTCAATGGGGGCAAGACGGCGCCTTATTATGCTGGATGACTGTCGACTGTTGAGTTAGACATGGCCGATGAGTTGTAATAACTAGGACACATGTGAGTGATTGAGATAGCCACGACTTATTATGAGACAAAATTGTGTGGCACGGAATGGGATGTGTCATAATGGTTTGGCCTTATAATTGGGATCCCTGTAATTGTTTGAAAGATGAATTGATGTGTTTCAGTTATGAAATATGCTTATTGTATTTATATGATATATGTGGCGTACTAATGTGCAGGGAGGTGCTGAGACGAGGTAAGTCTATGTGTGATGTCTATTTAGACCGCCTCTAAGTGAATTCTCATCCTAATTGGGGTTTAGGATGTAGACTCGCTAAGATTTATCTCACCCCGTCGTGGTTAACCCTTTTTCAAGTCCTTAGATGGAGGTCCGTCACACCCATTTTGGGTGTCCACAGGAGGTGGAGATTGAGACTACCCTTCTCCCTATCCCTAGGACCACCTGGACCCATGAGCTTGTGGTGACCACTATTTGGGTCGATGAGGGCCTACCTTACTTGGTACCTCATTGCTTCAAAGTGTGGTTCCTTAACAAGTCCAACGGGATTCGGGAGGGTCCTTTGGAGGGTTTTAACGGGCCTACCGTTGAACCTAAAGATGAAGAAGTACTTGGTCCCATGGATATCGATATATTGGACAATATCATGGCAAACTCAAGGCCCGAGGCTAAAGGGTCTAGAGTAAAGATAGCTGGTCCTTTGGACATCGACATTCCAAATGATATCGTAGTAGACCCAGATCCCAAGTAGGTACAGTCTGGGGTAAAGTTGGCTTAGTAGCTTTTTTTTTGGATATAGACTCCTGTAAATAAACCTGTAGGTTGAACCTGATGTGTATATAAAGTGTGTTTGGTTTGTGGATAAAAGGCGTTGGTATGTTTTTAGACTATCCCAGATGGTTGTTAGGGTATCTGTTTAATTTGCTTCCGCATATGCATAAAATAAATGGGTCGGTTACGCGTCCTAGGAATGTCGCATTTTAGTCGACCGTCGAGGGATGTGTGTGTGCCCGGGTTCGAGGCGTGATAGATCTACCATCAACAATAATATTGAATTTTTAGAGCGTTTTCGAGGCAAATGATCCTCATATGTGAGGTTTAGGGAATTTAATTATTGAGTTTATCTCACTATTTAAATATTTTCAGGCCCATAGTTATGGATGTGCACCCTATTCATTTTGGGACCCTCATGTCCACTAAATGGACCATGGCCAAGTATGTAGTGACGAGAATTGAGGTGACTTTTTTGAATCACACCAGCACTCTATGGATTAATGAGGGAATAGATCGTCTAATTCTCCATTGTTTTGTGGCCTAGTTCATTAGGTTCAATGGGGATCTCACTAGTCATTTTCCAAGGCTTGATAGCTTGCTCTAGTGAACTAGTGCTTGTGTGGGAATTGCTTTTTGGATAGCCCATATGATAAAGGAGTTAAGTTAACCCCGACCTTTCTAACCCTTTTTGTATATCGGTCGTATAGGAAGTTGCCCTTTTGTGATGGGCTTGTAATTACTAAACTTCCTAGGGTAAACAGTAAATATATAATAGAAGTGTGTTGGTTTAATTTTATTGTGTTTTCCTTATTATCCTTGTTATATTTTGTTGTTGGGAGTTATTATGCATGATCTGCTTGCGGTTAATTGAAAGATAAAAAGAATGGGTTGGTGATGCATCCTGAGATGTCACAACTAAACAATCATGGAGGGATGGTCATGCACTCAAGGGTTCGGGGCGTGACATATATACATCTTTAGTAAAATGAATAAGTAAAATGCAAGAAAGCATAATAAAAAAATTTCAATCATTAACTTTGAAATTATTTGAATAATTAAGGCAACAAGTCCATAGAGCTGACATCTAAATGTTCATAGATAAAGGATAGTTTAAGTGTTACAAACAAGTAATAAACGAGAAGGTAAGAACCCAAGATATTCACCGGCGAGTAAGGATTTGTAGCCGACAAAAATTTTCTAACGTTTAAATGTTTTCAAATTCAAAGGTTCATGCAATGAGGTGTCCACATTAGTTCAGAGGGTTCTCCATACAAAGTTTAGTTTAAAAGGAAAAGTCCAAGCACGGTCTCTAACTATCTAGAAGACTTTAGCTTTTTGCTATCAATCTAGAAAAATACAGTAGAGAATATGGGTGAGCATAGTTCGGGTTAGGCTGATCCTTTAACCCTAGGACCAACTCACATGGTATTAGTCCTCAATTTTTGGGATCAAGGACTAACTCTATTGAGTCTGGAACCAAGGACTAGACCGACCCAATGGGTTTGGTCTAGTTAGAGTTAACCTGAGAAAAATCGATAATTCTTTTGTTTCATTTTTTGTACTCAATGAAAAGGAAAAGATACCATTTTAAATTACATATCTATTAATAATGCGGCATTATTGAATTAAATTATAAATACCAGTACATATTCAACAAATTTTAAGATAAGGCAATAATAAAAATTTCACACATGCTAAAAGCAAGAAACCATAAAAACAATTAAGACTGCTTATAGAGATATGGGACAAGATAGGAAGTTGAGCGGTGAGCAAGGAGGTTAAGCGAGGCGAGTGTCGAGCGAAGAAGTTGTTTCTTTCAATTTTGGCAAATTGAAGACTAAGAGGACAAATAAGATAAAACAGAATGAGTATTGGAGGAGGACATCATGAAGAGTCATTTAATATTCTTTATGCCGTTTTGGACACCGCGAAAAACCGTTTAATATTGTTGATGCCGTTTGACTTAGGATTTTATATTTAAAAAATTATAAATAATATATTAAATATATTTAAAATATATTATATATAATATATACAGTTAGAGTTGGTTTGGATTATACCGACCCCAAACTCTTAGGACCGATGACCAACTTGCATAGTGTTGATCTAAAAATCCTAAGATCAAAGATCAATCTGATACCCCTGGAAACCGGACCAGGACCGACAAGGTTGGGATGATCCTAGGTCGATCCAAGGTCTACTTATGAACCAATGCTCACCCCTAACAAAGATGACAACCTATCATAATTCCTTTAATATGGACTTTTGGTGGAGCGACTTCAATTAGAAGTTGACATCATTTTCTTGTATTTATATAAATACATGTTCTATTATAGATAACTAGGATTACCATTTGGGATTAGGTTATTTGTTATTTACATCACTTATAATTAAGTCTAAGACTCCATTCATTTCGCGGACAATGTGGGGTCAAGAAGTCATTTTTCAAGAAAATAATCATATTTTCCGGTATTTGGCTAAAATTTGAAAATGAACTAGAAAATATTTTCAGCCTTTCGGTAAGGTAAATCTTTTTCTACATGCACTCATTTTCAACATTTTTTATTAATTTATTTTTTAAAAAATCTATTTGTTATTTTTTTCTTTCCTTTTTCTTTTTTTCTTTTCTTTCTTTCCTTCTCTTCTTCTTCAAACTTGGTTAGTCATTGGCCACAATGGTGGCTAGCGACTGGCCATTGGCAAGCTTTGGCCTCACCATAGGCCGATGAGGTTCAAGCTCGCCCGATGCAAGGCTTGGCCCCGCCTGATCTAGTAGAGCCAAGTTTGCTTGAGGCGGGCGAACTTGGGCCTTGCCAAATCCGAGGAACTAGGCAAGGCTTAATCTTAGCTCGAGGTCGCCAAAGCCTCGTCATGAGGGGTCCACATCAATTAATTTCCCATGATAAATGTTTTCAAGTTCAAAGGTTCATGCACTGAGGGGTCCACATTAGCTCAAAGGATTCTCCATTCAAAGTTTAGTTTAAAAGGAAAAGTCCAAGCACGGTCTCCAACTATCTAGAAGACTTTAGTTTTTTGCTATCCATCTATAAAAAATACAATAGAGTTGACAACCCATCACAAAAGACCTAATTGTATGGTATCTATTAAATTATACCTTGAATTTGGCACCATAAACAAACCCGATCCAATATTTTTTTAGCGTACTCAAATGTGGCATGCATTGGCAAAGTCCATGTTAGACTTAGATTGTTTCTGACTTTTGGTTAGAAAACAAGAAAAGGAGATCAACTCCTAATTGAAGTTGCTCCACCAAAAGTCCATATTAAAGGAAATTTGACTTCTAGCATGTATGTATATATTCATGTACTGTTAGAGATAACTAGGATCTCCATTTGGGATTAGGTTATTTGTTGTTTACATCAAGTGTAAGTATTCTCTCCCTATGTGTAGGGTTCTTGTACTATACATGTGGTAGTATTTGGAATATTACATTTTTTTCTCCTTTATTGTGAAATCTCACACGATATTAGATAAAGATATTTCGAGTTTAAATTTTTCTTAGCTCCAATTTGCTTTCTCTATCATATAATTCCATGCTTTAGTTTTTGGCCAAAATCCAAACTACACATGAGGAGAAGTGTTAGAACTATGAGACATCAAATTATGTTTTCATCTAACAAATTTAATTTAGAATAGTTGGTTATGGCCTCACAAAGTCTTACATGATACTAGATCTATCGTTGTTATCTAAGAAAGTGCCCATTGAGTCTATTCTGCGGTGGTTGTAACAACACCAATTGCACCAGCCGTGTTTTCACCACCAGTTTGCGGCCTTAAGTTGTTGTTTTGACACTCTCCCGCTACCCATCTCGAAAGGCTGTCAAACGCCATCTCATGCCTTACGACGAACAAACACTCTCGCATCCACCAAGCGCGACATCTTTGAGTGCTGATTTCAACACCTTTTGTTGATTGTTTTGGAAAATAAACACTGCCATCAACCTTATCTTGTTCTAACAAGTCACATAACAGTAATAGTGTCTAGATCCGTTGATGGATGTGCCTTTAAGCGTCGCTAGAAGTCTACCCACGTGAGATCAATGCGCCCACATGCCGTACGGTGACCTGCCATATAGAGTGACGTCATCGCTAGTGTCCTCATCATGTGCTGCACATCAATTGAATCCACTGGCTCCATTATTAATGTCACTCTATTCTTAGAGGATCTTCATTCCATTCTTTGAGAATCCAATTGGCTATGTTTGCCACTCCAAGTATCATGAACTCTACCTTTTGCAATCATATGGATTCAAATTCTAATTTGTTTCAAATCATGTGCACCACCTATTAACACAGCCAAATTCACAAATAAGAGTCACCAGAAATATTTTAATTCCTCGTAATCCAACTCTTACTAAATTTGATTTATGTATGACAATTGTGTGAACTTGGTTTCAATATTCATTTTGCTTATTATGGTTGTCATGTGCAAGATCCACATATGGGACGTACTATTGGGACAGGCCATAGAGTGGGCCCCCTAGTTGAGCTTGTTACCTCAAAATTCCCAACTCTTTTGTGGTTATGTAGCCATAGGGGCATCTGAAACGCGTCATTCTTAGCTAGGTCATGCTTCTTCCTCTAAATTAAGATTTTTTTTTCATTTCAAGTTTTTATTTAAGTTTTTTTATGATAAAAGTTTTGATTGCTTACCTTGTCTGTTAGGAAAGTTTTGTTCCCATCCATTGATGTGGGAATTCTACTTTGATCTACAATATATCTCACATAATCTATGTCAAAGGCCTTCAAAAATACTTGCATTGAGCTCGGTCAATTAGAATTCCTGTCAATTTTGTTGGCTCTACAATCAAATTTAGGTTTCCAAATATGAGGTGTAGAAAAAATCTTGCTTTCGGGATGATTATTAATCAATCAAGATATTTTATGTAGCTGAGTTTTAAGCATAGATATCGCAGAGCATAATTGTAGGTTTCCAGAGGTGACCGAAGAGTTAAGGTGTCAATATAAGATAGAGTTGTTGGTGACATTGTATCCCTTAATATTGGCGATCAGGTAAGCTGCTTCATCTTTTAAGATTTCTACTCGCTGTTTGGTAGTTATGCGACCTGATTTCCACTCGATCATCCTTAGGTACCCGCTGATGGAGTTTTGGTTTCTGGTCATGGTCATTCTCTTGCAATCGATGAATCTAGCATGACTGGAGAGAGCAAAATTGTATAGCTTACTGCTGGTTTTTCCGAGTGTTGTATCATGCAATTTGACTAGTAAGTTATTATTATTATTTTTTTTAAGGTTCATAAAGATTCGAGGCATCCTTATCTAATGTCTGGATGCAAAGATGCTCATGGTAGCGGTACCGTGCCAGTAAAATTAATTCTTTCGTAGATTCTTCTGTTTTAATTTCTTCTCGGGCGTAATAAGTCACTCCGGTGACGTCTTTGGAGTCTCATGTAGTTGTTAAAGTGCAAAATGAATACACTTCTATAAAGTGGATTGGCTTAAGTCCTGTGGCTCCCGTTACTTGCCTCTGTGATTGTAAATGTCCTCCATTATGTTCCCTCGTTGTTGACTGCCAATTCTTGAGATGTACAACAAACATATCCATTTTATCTAGATACAAACAATACTAGCATGCCCTTCCACTCTATTTGAAGTTGTAACTTACTAATTATCTAGATATGGTGGCGCCAAATTAAGTCCTATTGATTAAATGACAATTTGCGAACTGTCTGTTAAGATGTTCCCATACATTTTTGCATCTGAATGTCCTTTCTTATGTTAATGAAAATGTTTATGACTTATGATATGGAGAGTTCAAAAGAATAGAATTTGGCAATCTGTTTAGCTCAACCCCAATGGGAGTATGGAAATATAGTTCGGTTCCAAGTCAAGTATTAGATGGTCCCTTCAGCTGTGTATTCTCTTGAATATGCTTCAGGGTGATATTGAATTGTACATGGTAGTGGCTTTGGTCAAGTCATATGCAATATTTTCCTCAGGCAGCTTATTTCTTTGATGTAGCTTTAGCTGCACGTGCTAGTGTTGAAGATATTTCTCGTAATTGCATATTGTGAAGTGTTTACTGAGCTTGAGAAAGTGACTGCCGTTTCTCATATGCACGGACAAACGCACATGTTGTTCCCTTAATTAGAGTTCAGATTGCCTACGATATTTTCTTTCTGTTATGTAAAGAGCGTTGGAATTAATACTAAATGGGGATGCTTATAGGCAGTATTTCAGAAGACAATGGTGAAGAGACACCCTTGCAGGTCCTTCTCTAACTTATCTTGAGTTGTATTTTTTTCACGTGTTGATTGGTGAAGTATTTTCTCTGTTTTTTTTCCAAGCTTTGCCTCGGCATGGATTTAAAATCTTGAAAGATAAATTGAAAGGATCCAATAAAGTGTTTCGGTATTCTGAAAATTAGAAAGGTGTCTATTCATAATGAATAGTGAGATTCTGGGATGAATTGAAGTGTATTGGCTATAATGAGGCAGAGACTCGATTGGAGACGTGGAGGTGAAAGCTTGACATGATGGATTACAGTCAAGAAGACGAAGGTTAGCTAAGAAAGCTAAGTTGCCTTGGAGACAAACATATGTGATGTTTGCCTTACAAATAATTCTTATTGTTTCTTTATGGAGAAAAGTCTAAATGCTTCTGTTATTGCATTGTTTCTGAATGTGGCGAGAGTTGAGTATTGATATGATTCATAAAATGTTTATCTCTATGGTTTTGGCGCATAATCTACACTGTTATGGCAAAGATAATCCCCTGTTGCAATTGAAAAAAGATTATTTTTCTATCCAAATGCTTTATCCGTGGGGAATACACTGAGGAAGCCATTGCTAATGAGTGATTGGATACTGTGTAGCAGTATGCATGAAATCATTCACCTATTGGATTTATAAAAGGATTATTTGCTATGAGTGCTTGGGTACTGTGTTGCAGGATCAGGTTCTGGAATACTTGCTGGTATATATTCAGGATTCACCTTTCCCTTTATCATTGTCGAGGGAGTTCTTAATCAGATCTGAGAGCGGTAGAATGAGATACTTGGCTGGTTTAAGGTTGAACCGAGTGATATCAGCCTTGTTCAAATCCCATATCTCTAATTTGCTGGTGATGGAGGGTGAATAACTAAGATTCTTAAGATGCTTGTTTGGCTATATTGGTTCAGTGCCAATGAATTTATGGGTCTTACTTTGGGTTAACTGGCAAAACTTTTGGTTTGGAACAACATTTTGGTGATAGCTGAAAGGAAGAACAGGCCTGAATATCAGATTTGTTTGTTGGGGGTTATATCCTTTTTACATCTTCAGTTGCACAAAAGGGAGAGAGTAATAGACCTTCTATGGGAAGATTAGAGTGAAATTAGTAAGTTTTATTTGGTTAACTGGCGCGCTATTGACGATCATGTGCAGAAAGATGGATTTAAGAAAAGAGATTTCTGCAAATTGTTATATAACTACCTGGTGAAGTATAGGGTTGTGGAAAGCAGCTACAGTGGTTGGCTTACTGTGAAAACATATTATTCTCACGGGATAAGTCTCTGGCAATGGAAATGAAAGATGGGGAATGAATTTTCTAATGGTTCTTTTCTCAAGTTGGACTTGGCAACAAAGTTAGATTTTAGCATGATATTTGATCCGTCGGACTCATTTCCAAATTTGTTCCATTAGAAATTGAGATGCAACGAGTGAATGGGAAATTTCCCGGGTCTCTTACATTTACAAACTACTCATCAGTAGACTTTATCAGCGTCCCATAAACAGATCTTTTGATTGACTGAGGATTCCTTCTATCATCAATGAGCTCTCTTTCGGCTTTTAGCTCTTCTCAAAAATTGATTGATACTAACCTTGGCGTCTCACAGAGAATTTATTTTTATTTATTAAAAGACAACCTATTGTTTGATAATAGGGCATTCAATGAGGTACAGCTTTCATCGTGAAATCTTATTTACATTGTCCCAGAAGGAGGCATTACCTGTAATTTCCATGGAAATATTTTGGAGGAAGTGCTGGAACCAAGGCTGCTTTCTTCCTTAAAACATCATCTAGGGAAGGAAGTTTATGGAAAGAGGTTAAGTTGTCATTGCGGATTATTCTGAAGGCAGGGGATTCTGGAGGCAGGGGAAACAGGTGAGTTTAGGCATTGTCCCACAGATTAACTGAAAACTTAGGAGCATCACACCGTCACAGCAATAGTGGAATATATGGCTAGAGAGTAATAGGAGAGGGTTTAACGGGAGATCCATCCAGTCAAAGAGCGAAGAGGAGATTGATTTTGACTGGGTTCCATATTGGGTCTGATACAGATTTTGTGCTTGTATATGAGCATGTGCTTATATGTGTTTTGGCTCAATCATATCCTTGTTTAAGTTACTCGACACTGAATAAGGTTGCCTATTCAAGAAGTGGTATGCTTAATGCTTGTCGCAACCTGACCTCGTGAAAAAATGCTTAGGTTTAGGAGTAATTAATAACAAGAGCTCCCTCACGGTTCTCATCCACAATGGTGTTATCACCTCACTTTCCGGGCAAACCATTCGCTCAATTACAATCGCGAGCTCTTCCAAGCTCATATTCCACGTGACACTAGAGTGTCGCAATTTGCATCCACATGGGTGACATGCCTTGAGAGAGGAGGTCGGATGTGGACATCAGATTTCGGGATACCTTTATTTTGATAGCCTTCCTATTAGTACACGCTTCCTATGGATAGCATCACTTCATCCATTAGGAACTTTCCATAGAGGGTATGCTAAATCGCAGTGAACCCCATCGAGGTTGATACCCCTCAACGGGTTTATTAAATGATCTAGTTGTTTAAGATAATCTAAAAAATAGGACGAGAGTCGCCATTAGCCTTGTTTTTTAGGGTCGGTTGGAAAACCTAATCGAGGATCGGATGTTGTCACTCAATTTCTACGCCGGTAGATATCTAGGTTGGAAAATTTGGGTTACGCTAATATTTATATTAGTGCCCTTTCGGTACCTAACAGTTTGTCGTGTTTTCTAAGATGTCGATGCGTTTCTTTTTACTTTTTCGAGATCGTTGAACCTAAGCTAAGTGATCATATGTGGATGGTCATTTTCATAAAATTCTATTTCTAAGAAAGATAAAAGAAATCACACAATTGAATTTTAAATGTGAGACGGTAAGTAGACAATCAAGTAAGCAATATAGAAAAGCGATAAATCTAATATGCAATCATAATTGGCAAATGAAAATAAGCACAAGAAAGGAAATCCCCACATTGTTAGGTGTTTATACAAACGAAGAAATCCAAGACATATGTTGGGGACAAATAGTACAAAAACACGGTTGGAATAGATATTGACCTTCGCCATCTTCATGTCTTGATGATCTTCAGTCTCCAAGGATCTAATCTAGTCCTAACCGAAATCCAAGTTAGGTACATACAACGGAAAGAAACACTCATACATGACAAAACAGTCAAAAGTATAGGAACAATCAGTGACAATCGAGAATATAATGTCATACACAACAAATGAACAAATAGGGCCTCGGGGTCAGTCCTTGCAATTCATGCGTAGATCCTTCTAGACACCTACCCAATTCATTTTATGTTTTATAGTCATTATTGACCATTTGTGTACTCGCATGGCTAACAACGCTTATAAGTCCCTAAAAGGATGTTCTAGGTGAATCCCAAGATCTACCCACGATATCAAGTCCCTAAAAGGATGTTTTCCTGGTGATGGTACAGATAACTACCCAGAATGGACCACGTAGAGGAGTCCCAGGCCACAGCTCGGAAGATTGATCCAAATTGAAATGTTGCCGGTATTTACTTGTATTTAGAGTTGTTTTGACGATAGAACATAACCCTTCGAATTGGGTGGCATAAACTCTATTGGTTTTTGGTTTGTTGGGGGTTGGGGGGGGGGGGTGGTTCTTGACAACTCAAATGGTGAAGAATTTGTCTATCAATACTAAAGATTTCATGCTGTTTTTATATGTTTTGAGTGTATGGAAAGACGGGGCTCGATCTGGTGATCGGAAAAGGGGTTGGGCAAGAGGGGTAAAATAAAAAAAAAGGTTGCTGAGACCTTTGGTGTTTCAATCGTCGCCTCCTTCTCTCAAGCTCAAAAATCGTCATTTATAGCCTATAGGAACCTTAGAAACCTTATAGGTCGCGTCAATCTAGAGAAATCATTCCCTCCTTTTAGTCGACCTAGCCGTGGCCTGACCATTGCCTCATTGTAGCCGAGCCACAAATTAACCAAGCTTCTTAGTCTAGGCCATCTCCTGTCAACGGCTTAAGTTTGTCATGTGCCACAGTTGGAATGGGCATGATCACTTCGAACTAATTCTTTAATAAAATTACCAGAGAACCCCGAATTTGAACAGTGACGAAAGTAACCTCTGGACTCGAAAGTTGAACAATATGCCTTTTTATTTAGGTGTATGCATGAAACGTGACTAAAATTTCCGAACATGAAATGTAATGTATGGTGGAAAATCCTTTTGGTAGGATATAAATTCCAATTACATACAAATATGCAATAATGGATCGAAAACTTTGGGCGTCAACCCCTGATTCAAATCAATTTGTGTGCCGTATGTGTGAATTGAGCAAGTGACATTCAATCAATTACACCAACCATGGGAATCTTTGGGAAAAATTATGTATTAAATTTGCCATAGTATGGCTACTCGCCATAGTACATCATAAGCTAGTAACAGTTGAAAAGTGATGGATTTGCTCAATGATGTAGTGAATTTTTTTTGTTCGGCACTCGAATAAGGGCATGGCATTCAATTTTGAAAAACATTTGCTGGTAACTATTTTAGCAAATAAATAATTCTCTATAACTAATTTTCAATAAAAGATGAGAAGAAGCATATTCTTGCATTATATCTATAGAAAGATCATCGAGAAGGGCAGCTTCCTCGATGGCAAAAACGTGGGGGTAAAGAAAGAAAATCGCGAAAAGAAGACATATTAAAAAAGCACGCGACCTTGCATTAGCGAGAGAAAATTGAAGTACAAAAAAAAAAAAAAAAAAACTCTAAATGTGTACTTTCAGAACGAATACATTTATTGAAGAAAAGTAATACTGAGCTTGTACAAGAACAATCCATAGAGTCACCATTAGCACCATACATACTCTTAACACTAGGAGCCTAGTTTAAAAAGTTCCAAAACAATTAAGAAAATGAAAATATACAAAAGTTGAACTCATAAATCAGATGTGGACTTTTACTACATATAGCATGAAAGCATGTCAACCAACCATTTTATGACAAACTAATAGACCAACTTAATCTTTGGGGACGAGTTTCTCCATTGAAGGGCGTACCTTACACATTAATTCTAAAGGTACTACTTTTGGCATGGTTGTTCCTGGGCCCTCCGTCATGTCAATCTCTTCTTTGCTTACTCTTTTCCAATCAAAACACTGAATCAACAAACCCAACGTCCACCCCATGACCCGCTGAGCCAAGGGGGCACCAGGGCATGCCCTCCGTCCTAGTCCAAAAGGCAATAGTAGCTTTTGTTGCTTTTCACTGCCATTGCCCTCGAACCTTTCGGGCTTGAAGCTCAATGGATCCTCCCACAACTGAGGATCTTTGTGAATGGCCCATGCATTCACCATCACAATAGTGTCGCGTGGGATGAAGTATCCTCCTATAGTGCAATCAGCCGATGACGCGTGTGGGAGGAGAAGTGGTGCCGTCGTGTTTAGTCGAAGGGTCTCCAAGATAATGCATTGAAGGTAAGGTAGTTTTGAAACATCCGATTCTTCTAACAAACTATCATGGCCAATCACATAATCAATCTCATCTTGGGCCTTCTTTAACTTTTCATGGTTGTTTAATAAATTTGCCATCATCCACTCTAATGTAAGTGATGATGTGTCTGTTCCGGCAACTAACAAAACCTGCACATAAATATAAGAAGTTATTGGGTAAATCGACTTTAGGAGTCAAGATAATAAGACTTGAAATGACAATAACAATACTTACAATAAGACCATCTAAAAGAAAAGAAAAGGGCATTGTACTTATGATATTAAGTCGGGAAAGAAAATTGAAACACGGCGCCTCATTTACCACAGGCCCACCAGTAATGAAAATATCCAAGTGGTAGACTCAGAGTCAATGGCCTAGCATCCACATCCACAAACTTCAGCCCAGTCGCAATGTCACCCTCGAGGAAAATAGACTACACATGTGGAGAAAAAAACGACAATAGCTATTGGAACCACTAGTTATACATTTATTCAGTAAAATAGTATTATCCAATATTTTAGTATTTTTTGAGAGAGAGAACGCGACGCATTTCTGTTCAAGATTTTTCACCATTATTATAATTAGTATTATCATTTGTGGCGAAGGTGCGTTCTACATCTTCGAAATAGAAGCTAGCATACAACGGTCAATCTACGCTGACAAGATATTAATGCAGCGACTGACAACTATACCAGCTGGCAGGGGGAGACGACTGATGAGACACGGCACGGATTTGCCCCAAAAAATAACAAATGGAGATGTAGAGAGAGGAACGAAGAAACAACGCTTACAAGGACAAGCCCTTTGATCATGACGTCAGAGTAGACTTCCGGCTGAGACTCTTGTAGACGCAGGAGATGACTGATCATGCTGTTCGCGAGCTCCGGGTCGCCCTTCTTCCTCCGATGCTCATCGATCAAGCTCTGCAAGAACGCGTCGATCTTCGCCTTCAGCGCCACCACCTTCTTCTTGAGCCCATTGTAATCGACCAACTTAAGAATGGGCAGGAAATCGCCCGCGTATCTTATCCCGCCATTCCCAGCGATTTGCTTAATGACCTCCCTCGCCTCCGTCGCCTCGGCCTCGTCGACGTTCACGCCCTCCCCGTAGTACCGCTTCCCCGCGATCATCCTCATCATGATGTTGAACGTCAGCTCCGACAAGAGAGTCTTGAGCTCGACGCGGTGGTGGGACCCGAACCCGCCCCTGGCTAGCCGGAGCAACAGCCGCCGGATCTCGTCCCTCCGGACGTGGGAGAGCATGTTGAGGCGGTGCGCCGAGAGAACCTCGATGGTGGCGATCTTCCGGAGGTTGCGCCACCTGTCGCCATAGGGTGACGAGACGAGGGTGGTGTAGTCGTAGCCAAGGTGTTTGGTTATGAACAGCTTGGGGCGGTTGGCGAGCACGATGTCGTTCTTGGTGAAGCATTCCTCGGCCAGCGGCAGCGACGACACGACCACGAACTGTTGGACCCCGAACCGGAGGCTCATGATGGGGCCATACTTGGTGGAGAGGCTGTGGAGGGTCCTGTGAAGGGGCAACTTCAAGTGGTGGAGGTGGCCGATGATGGGGAGAGAAGGAGGGGATGGGGGAAGGTTTTTGGATTCTCTTGTTCGGAAGAAGTAGAGAATAACAAGAGAGAGGGCAGCGAGGAGGATCGCATAAAGAACTGCGCCTTCCATTGCTTTTACTTTGCTTCGTGTTACGAGTTGCTGATGGAGGTTCTTCGCATGGGGGGGTGTATATATGGAGACCAGAGGCCAAATACTTGTTGCCAGAAGCCGCAAAGGACAAGTGGTGGGCGTACTCTATTATTGGCGGGTTTTGGACATTTTTAGTTTTATAATCACATCAATTATATTTATAGGGCGAATATTTTAACTTCAAATCTGGACAATGCTCTTTTCGAGGTTCATCCCTCCTGCCCCGGCAGGTTTGAGACATTGGTCCTGTAATTCGGAAGGAATGGTCGACTCTTGTCTCAATTTTGTCTCATCGAACATTTCTTATAATAATAGTCAAAGCTGTATGTCATGGAACTCTTATGATAATTTTACACGTGGGAGTTGAAAAAATCAAACATTGAAAATTCAGCACGGTGTGAAATGGTTAATGTATCATAATTAATTTATAACTTATTAATTTAAAATCTTAAATGAAAATGAGGCCAATTAAATATATTGATAAGTTGGCACTTGAATTTCTTTTTAGTAATCTCTCTTATGAAATTATCGGCCTTTTAGTATTGGAACTCGATATCGTTAATACGTCTATTTCACTCATTGTTTTTATAGCCAAACAAAAATATATCTTAACGTGCTTTTGGAAATTAGAGTATACGCTTCATTGAGATTAGAATTATACTAATTTAAAGGCCTTAAGCCCAACTAACAATCAATTTGCAGTGTAAAATTGCCATGCATCTCACTGTGGTTAATTTTCTGATCGATGAATGTTTATATATTGGAATCTAATACTTGTCAGAATCCCCATCTCAAGGACCACCTGGTACCCGTCAATTTTAGAGACGAAGAGAAGAAATTGAAAGCAAGACCATGAGATGGAATCGTCATTGATTACGGTTTTGATGCTGACTTCACACTCCATCATTATCCAGAAGCCATGCATGGGGTGATAATGCTTGTAATTTATGTTTATTTGCTACAAATGATGTTTATAAATTTCAGTCATTTTTCTATATTTCAAAATGATGTTAAACAACTTCATGCTCAGTTATAATTCAAATTCATCCGAAGTTGCTATTGAAGATGTGGGCACTTCTACGATGTTGACAGTGTATGGTATGAATCAAATTGCTACGCATATTATAACTAAACAAAACAACATGGTAATACATCGTAAAATTATTTTAATAAGGTGAATTCATTTTTAGAAGAAACTTTTATTAATTGCAAATTCAGGTCAGAATCGCCCTCCAAAGGACCAGCTGGGGGTTGACGTATTTGATGACGCAATTTTTCGTGTGCTTTAATTATAGAAAGGAGCAGAAGGATTGAAAGCGATACCGCCACAATTGCGAGGCTTTCGTCATTGATGACGCTTCGATGCTTCATCCGTGGGCCGGGTTCCCTGGAGAGAGAGAGAGAGAGAGAGAGAGAGTTGGAGAGAAAGTATAATATTACTTGAAAACTTCTCGTGAGAAAAGCAGTCGGGTTTGAAGAGAAGTCATACGCCATTGTGAGGCTAGGCTTGTGTAATTATTTTTTGAATACCGAATCATCTCTGTTATTATTTATTCATTGCTTATTTTGAAAACACAATACTACCTATTAAATTTGATGGGCTTTTATATTTGATGGACCAACTTAAGCATGTCCACCCATGTTGGGCCAAAACCTAGCCCGTGAGTGAAGAGCCCATAAAAAGTAAGTTATTTCAATATATAAAATAAAAAAGTAAAAAGGGGACATTAGAACAATTGCATTTTCAGAAGAGAAATACATTTCTCTGTTTATCCCCCTTGAAACAGTACACGCTCTCTCAACGAACGGACTCTAGGGCTTCAAAGAATTCCTCAAAACTATGACAGTACTTAACCTGTGGCAATCAAGGTATGTCCGACTCCGTGATATGCCTTCGATTAGTGTTACATGTTTTTGGCACATTTTCGCATTAATTTTCTGTATTCAATTGTTTGAGTATCGAATCGATTTTTAGGAATTTGTTTCCTACATTGGTATCAAAGCGGCGTTGTTCATATTTCCCAATCACTGTTGATATTTATAAATTGCTTTTGTTTGAAGTTTCGAGAAACGCCATCGTCAAACACTTGGGGACGGAAATCCCGACACCTTGTAGTGTCCCCCCCCTTTTTGATTTTCAATAAATCAAAACTCGCTTATGATAGTGCAGGGTCATAGTTCTCATCGAGACAAGAAAAACAATGGGTGGCTTGTTGCCGGTGACCACCGAACGCGTTGCCACACGTGGCCGGAAGATCCGGCATCATCGGCGCGTACGCGGCACACACGTGTGTGGCAACTGTTGGTGCATACAATGCATGTGCCTGCACGATTTTATGAATTTGCCCCTCTTTTCTTTAAAATATTATGTTTTTGCCATTGATGGTTGTTTTTATGGTTATGCCCTTATTGTTTGACATTATTACTATTTTGCCGTCGACCCAACCCATTGACCCATTGACCTAACTCGGTCATCCGTTGACAATTGATTGGAGTTGACCACTGTTGACCAAAGTTTACCAGTCATTGACCGGCCTTGATCGTCGTGTGACCTGCGTTGACCGGCCAAAAAAAGAAGAAGAGGAAAAGTATGTTTTTCCGATTTTAATTTTGTTCGTTGTGGATTATATGTAATCTCTTTTGTTATGCATTTGTTGCAGAAATCATGATGCGTTTTGCATGAATGCCTATTTTTTTTAGAATAGACGAACAAAACGCAAAACTTGAAGGGCTAAAAACATAATTAGTTAATTATCAGTGGAATAACGGTGATGTGGTATCACAAATAGTTAGGGTCAATTGGATGATACAAGAAATAATCTAGAATGGTTATCCTATGCCGGATTTTCAAAAGGTGCCGGTCCTAATGAATACTCTTCCACCAAAATGACAATTAGTGTAAGATCGTCTATGAGAAGTCAACGTGGTTCCATATTATAGAAGGCTTGTAATATTTTTTGTAAGAAAATACTATAAAATCGAGATAACCAAGACTTCAACCCTCGAGTTGAGTGTCACATGACGTAGAATGAATGTACCTTGGAGGAGCCATGATGGCTCTTCAAAGGTCTTTTCGTGGTTGACCAATATACCTTCAAAATTCTTAGAGGATTTTATGGGAGATTAGAAGAGACTTTCCTAGTTTATGAGATAAATGAGATTATTTGAGTTTAATTATTTATTTTCCTTAGATTAGTTTGAGAAGGTTTAGGTGTAATATCTTTTTCTATGTTGATATATTTCCTCTGAATTTATTACTTAGTGTAAATGACATGTTTAATTATTGAAAGTTCAATGTTATCTATCGATGTAAATTAGTATGTTAATTTACAATTC
The DNA here is from genome assembly GCA_016097545.1 of Eucalyptus victrix. NCBI lineage: Eukaryota > Viridiplantae > Streptophyta > Magnoliopsida > Myrtales > Myrtaceae > Eucalyptus > Eucalyptus victrix. Next base: position 47,535,509 of record CM027843.1, read on the forward strand.
TTTGTGGGAAGTTTAAGAAAGTTTTAGTGACTTTGGTGAACTTATTTTTACATGAACGATTATATTAATGATAATTTCAAATTAGGATTTTTGGATGATGATTGGAAAAATAGTGACCTTTTGATTCTAAAACCTTATTTGAAATTATTCATTAATATCATGAGTTTATGCAAAATGGATGCATAAATGATAGGTATTAATAATTCATGCATATGTGTTTGATATGTTCAAATCCAATGGCTTCAACAACTAAAAGTATAATTGTTGAGTTCAACAAAGAAGAGAAATTGAACGGCGAGAATTGTGAAATATTGAATATGAAAATTCAATATGTGCTTGAAAAGCAAGAAGCACTAAAATGTCTCAACCAAGTTATGAAAGAACTTGAGGATACTGTGAGCCACTTTAAGCTAGTAGAGGATTGCCTTATGGCATTTGAGCATGAAACAAATATTTGTTGTGCAGGTTCTCGTTTAGAAGTGGCTTTGAGCTCTAAGCATAAGTGCATTGATTCGTTCAAAAGGTGGAAGTACAAGGGATTAAGTTCTTCAAGCAAGAAACTAAGAGTTAACCAACATAAGAGAGGAAAACGTCATCGAGTGAAGAGAATTTCAAGGGTGAAATGTTATAATTGTGGCTAGAAGAGTCATTATGCTCGCAATTGTCGTGAGGCAAAGAAGGTAAATGCCCTATGTATTCTTGAGAATTTTGCTTATGTATCAAGTTATGTATTCTTAACTGAATCTAATCATTTATGGATTGTAGATTTAGGAGTAACAAACCATGTAGCGAAAAATAGAGAATCCTTCGTGAAATTCCGACGAATACCAATTAGAACTAAATGGATCTATGTATGAAACAACTTTAGAGTTGAAGTAAAAGCGATTTGCACATACCAACTAAGCATGCATGATGGACGAATCTTGTTCCTACATGATATATTATATGCTTTGAAAATTCGTCGAAATTTAGTATCTATTTTAGTGTTGGTAAAACTTGGTTTTAGTTTGAATTTCCATAATAATAGTGTAGATTTGTATTTTACTACTATGGTTGTGGTTAATTTTTGGATGGTTTTATTATATTAAATGTTGACTATGATAATGTCAATATTTGTTATTTCCTTTTCACACTTATAATTTATATAATAATGATGTGAATATGTGACATGCTATATTTGGTTATATTGGCAAACATCATAAGAACAGGTTAGCCAAAAAGGGCTTGTTGGACAATATTGAAAAAATAGATTTGCCCATACGTGAACATTACCTTCTAGAGAAAACAACAAGGAAGCCATTTGAAAAAAGTAAAATAACTGAATTTCCTTTGCAATTAATCCATTTTGACATCCGTGATCCAATGAATGTGAGAAGAAAGCATGTTGCTATTTATTTTTATCACGTTTATAGATAATTATACTCGATTCAAATATGTGTATTTGTTTTCTTATAAATTTGAAGTTTTTGACTTGTTTCAAAAGGTTTATGAATTTGGTAGAAAATCAATTAGATAAGAAAATAAAAGTATTGAGATCCGATCGAGGTCAAGAACATTTATCTAATGAGTTTATAAATTTATGTGATGAAAAATGAATAGAAATACATTTGTCTATTCTCTATACTCCTCAATAAAATTGTGTTGTGAAAATGAGAAATATAACCATATTGGAAATAGTTAGATCTATGATAGAGCATACTAACTTGCCTATCATCTTTTAGAATGATATTTTATTAACTACTACCTATATACTTAACCGTGTGTCTTCTAAATTAATTACTTCCACTCCATATGAGTTATGGACAAGTGAAAAACCAGACTTAAGTTTTCTTAAACTATGAGGTTGTGCTACCTATATTCATAAGCCTGGAATTGGGTTGTAAAGGCAAAAAGAGTAGTTTCATAAGATATTTAGAACACTCGAAAGGATATATGTTTATAGGTGAACAGGAAAGTGGGAATATAATTGAATTTAAATCACGGGATGTTACATTCTTAAAAAATGAATTTCCTAAGAATGCCGAAATAAGTAAGAATTGCTCCATATTTGAAACTTTGGATTAGGATAATAAACTTAATAGAATTCATCCAAGTGAGAGTAACATGAGAAGTGAAGAATTAAATTCAACTTACCCTCATTTACAACCACATCATAAGAAGATATTGTCATTATCTAACCCAAACAAATATATAATCTCTCATACGGCGAACAAGTCGCAAAAGTATTTCGCGTCGACGTTTTGACATTGAAATGGAAACTTTTATGGTTGCTCCAAAAGATAAAGATGAGTCAATAAATATAAATGAGACTTTAAATTGCCCTAGTAAGGAAAAATGGATGCATGCAATGAAAGAAGAGATGGAGTCAATGAAGTCAAACCATGTTGGGAACTAATTGATCTTCTAAATGAACGCAAAGCCATTGGGAATAAGTGAGTTTCCAAAATAAAGCGTAAAGTTGATGGTTCAATAGAAAAACATAAAGTTCGTTTTATGGCAAAGGAGTATAATAAATATGAAGGAATTGATTATGAGGAAACATTTTTTCTTGTAGTGAGATTTATTTCGATTCGCATTATTCTAGTAATACTAGCTAATATGGATCTTGAGTTACATCAAATGGATATAAAAACTTTTTTCTCCATGGAGAATTAGAAAAATAAATATATATGAAATAACCTGTTGGTTTCATTTTGAAAAGCCAAGAACAAAATGTATGTCAATTTTTGAGATCGATATATGACCTTAAACAGTCGTTGAGATAATGGTATATACATTTTCGTAATACTATAATGGGATATGATTTTACAATAATTGATAATAATCATTGTATATATATCAAAAGATCTAAATATTAATTTATGATTATATCATTATATGTTGATGATATATTAATTGTCGGAAGCAATACAAAGTTTGTTAATCTGTCAAAAGTTGGTTATCTTTCAACTTTGAGATGAAAGACATGGGTGAGGCTACATACGTTCTTGAAGTTAAGATTTCAAGGGATCGTTCGAAGAGATCGTTATCTCTTTTGCAAGAAATATATAAAAATAAGGTTCTTGAACGATTTTATATACAATATTATAAACCCATAGATACCCCTATTGCAAAAAGTGAAGGATTGAACAATAGAATGTGTCCAAAGACTTTACTAGAGAATGAACAAATACAACATGTTCTTTATGCTAGTGCTATTGGAAGATTAATGTATATTATGATATATACAAGACCTAACATATATTTTGTAGTTGGAATGAAAAGTAGATACAAATCTAATAAAAATACATTGGAAAACCGTAAAAAAAAATATTGAGGTATTTGAAGGGAACTACTGATTATATACAAAGTTACCAAGGAAAAGATTTGCGAGTTGAAGGCTATTCCGATGTTGATTGAGGAGGAGATTTAGATGAAAGGAAATCTACTTTTGGATTTGTTTTCTTACTGAATAATAATGCCATATTTTGGAGTAGTAAAGACCAAGCGTGTATAGTTTTGTCTACAATGGAAGCTGAGTTCATAGCATTATTAGCAGTAACACAAAAATGTGTTTGGCTTAAGAGATTTTTGGATAATTTATGTGTTATTAAAAATGCTACAAACTCATTGTTGGTCAACTATGATAGCCAAGCAACATTAACATACACAAAAGATCTAAAATATCATGGCAAGACTAAACATATAAATACCAAGTATAATTTTGTCAAAGATATGTTGCATGAAAAGATGTAAACTTACAATACATATCTACACATAAAATGGTAGTAGTTCCTATGACAAAACCAATACTTAGAGATGTGTTCTGTGGCCATATGAAATCTCTAGGATTACATAGAAGCTAATGTACTGAACATTATAATTTCCTTTAAGTGTTCACATTTAATGAATTAATGCTTTCATTATTAATGCATATGAGTCTTTGTTTGACGTTTATGCATCTTAATGCTTAGTGCATTATATAAAATTAAGAAAGTATGTCGAACAAATAAAAGATTAGCCCACTGACACGAGTAATCACCTCTATTTATCAGATGAGATGGTTTTTAAGCTTATTATTTAAGTGATAATGGAGAGTTCAAGATTAAAATATATATGTCACATTAATTGAGTATTAAGATGATGACATAATATTTATTATGTCGAAAGTAAAATAATTCATATATTTTACTTTATCTGCTTATGATGTCAGATGTGAGTTATAATGAATTTCGTGAATGAATGATATGTGAATTCAAGTTAGACATTAAGCATGTCTAAACTATCATCTATATAATATTGAAGGCATAAACATATGCTCAATGGGAAATGAATTAACATCATAATACCTATATATCATACTATGTATGCATGAGACAACCAATAAGAGTGGCAAAAGTTTTGATCTCAACTTTTTATGTCGTGTGAGACTTTTGAAGAAAAGAGTTCCTCAATTAAGTGTCTTCATGACTCTTGCTTATTCTCAAGATTTCTATTTAATATTTGCTATCTTAAAATGTTGCTAATGGGACATTTCTAGGAAAACAATTTGAATTGAAATTGAGGGTTTCAAGGAAAGAGTAAGATCAAGTTTGGAGAATCACATTCTAATTTTGTATTCTCTAGTCGAGAGAATTATAATTGTGAATACAATGTATCATTATTAAAAAGAGATCGAGAAATATATAAATATTATCGATCGACCTAGGGTACTGCATACTAAATTTACTAAAAAAATGTGATGCTCATTATGAGCTACTATATATTCATAATAGATATATGGTAACGAGCTCTCAAAATATGTTAGTCGCAAGGATTATTTACTGGAATGAATGTTGCAGAGAGGTAAAAAGAGTTTTGTTCGGCCCACCATGTCTGAGTGGGAGATGATGAATTTTTATATTTGATGAGCCAACTTAAGCCCATCTGCCCATGTTAGGCCAAGACCCAACCCGTAAGTGAATGACCCATAAAAAAGTGTAGTTACCGTAATATATAAAATAAAAAAGTAAAAATGGGGATATTAGAACAGTTGCATTTTCAGAAGATAAATATGTTTTTTTGTTTTCCTCCCTTGAAATAGTATACGCTCTCTCGACGAACGGAGTCTAGGGCTTCAAAGAATTCCTCAAAAATGCGACGCTACTTAATCTGTGGCAATCGAGGTATGTTTGACTCCGTGATATGCCATCGATCGATTTTACATGTTTTCGGGCATGATTATGCATTCGTTTTCAATATTCGATCGTTTGATTATCGGATTGATTTTTAGGAATTTGTTTCCTACAAAATTAATTCAATTTGTTTACATGATATAATAATATCGTAACATCCTCAAAATCCAACCACATTCAAGATATGAAAAGGAGTTACTTTTATCAATGTGCAATTAATAGAATTAGACTTTAAATTGGTTCGAACCATTTAAGAGTGTTAAACCTATTAGAAAAGACAATTTGAGATTTTGATGCATTGATAATTCGATCACAAGGATCAATGAGGAACAAACTTAAGCCGTTTCAAACCAATCTAAGAATGGTTATAGATCGATTTGACAATAGTATATAATCGGATTACAAGTGATTCCGCACGATTATTATATTAATTACGAACGATACTAAACCAATTCCAAATAATTATGTACTTTGGGACAAGCAATTGATCATTGACAATTACATGACAATCGAGAGTCATACATAAATTGAAAAGGCTCACCATAGATAGAACTCACGAAACCCCTAAAGGCCGCTCATTGCTTTTAATTATGCTAAGGTCACATTTGATCTATTTCAACCATAAATTATAATTGAACTTTAGAGGATTGAGAGACAACCATTTGATATTGCTTCGCTAAATTTCTTATTTATTGGTGAACCCTAAATTTTGGATAAGTAAAATTGGACATGAAATTGGAAGCCCAATGGGGCCCACAAATTTGGAGAGGCCTGATGGGCCACATTTCCTTTAAACTTTGGCCACAAGGGCCCAAATAAGTAGAAATGACAATTTTTCCCTTTAAAACCATTTTGGATTATTTTGTGAAATTTATACATAAAAGGCCCAACGTGAGAAGCCCATAAGAAATCAAGCCCATGGACAAACCCATAGACAATTTTAGCCATGGCAAGGTCCAAATGGAGAGAGAAAATGGGCCCAAGCCAATTTTGAGCCAATTTAAGATTCTAGAAGATTTTGACTTTTGTGGCATCAATATTTTGAATGGTGAAATTACCATTTTGCCCTTAAGCATTCTAGAAGCCCTTTACTTGGTTGGGGACAAAATTGTCTCTTGCCCCCTTGTAGTTCACACCAATAATGAAGAAGGGAAGTCCAAATTTGTTTATCTTCCTTTGTCTTCACTCTTAACGAGCATTTATGGTAGATATTTGCAAGAGTAATTCTTAGCCAAGTAATTTTGCTTGGAGAGGAAGTCTTTAGGAGAGAGTAGGCTAGCGTAAGTTGGCTTGTGCTTGAAGGATAAGCTACCTACTCTTTCCCTTGTCTCTCATTCTTCTCATTTCTCATTTACATTCTCTCTCAATTCTCTCCCAAAAACCGCCAGTGACCGGCACGAAATTCTGAGAATTTAGGGTCCCGACAAAATTTTCGGAATTTAATAAATAATTAAATTTATTCCGAAAATAATTAAATAATAATATTTTAATAATTTCGAATAATAATATATTATTAAATTATTAAATAATTTCGAGATATTTAAATAAATCAAAAGTAAATTTCTTTATGTCACATCAATGTTTATTATTAAATGAGCTCTCTTAGCATTTAATTAAACATGCTTTAAATTAAACAAACCTCTTAATCTAAGTCACAATTAAATAAACTAAACTAACCACCTAAGCTTAATTAACTTAAGCTAATCACACCTAAAGCATAATTAACCCTCTAAGCGAGGTTTAGTGAGTTAAACTCACCGGATTAGCGAGCCGAGCGGACCAAAACGACGGGAACGACGCGAGGATCGACTTTCCTCAAAGCGGGCCGAGCATCCGGGCTCGGGAAGGCGGCCAAAACGGCCCACGAATGGGCTGCCATACCCATTTTTGCTACCCTCTCAATTTTCTCTCTTGTTTCTATTGGTTTGGCCACTCCTCACCGTTGTGAACCACGATTGTCGTCCCTCTCATGCCATTGCCGTGCCATGATTGTCCATCCATGAGCCATTGCCATCAGTCCTTCACCATGACTGTGCCTTCATCGTGCCACTTGCTACCCGTCTGTTCGTCATCCATCATGGATTTTAGCTTAAATTAGAGTAAGTTACTTCCTAACCCTTGTTGAGGGTGATAATTGTACTCTAGTTTAGAATTAAGAGTGGTTTAGTGAGGATTAAGTTACAAATAGGTGGATTAGATTATAGCATATCTTGATAGGTGATAAGTACCGAGGTGATAACTTATCATGGATAGTGATAGTTGGTAGCAATAGGTCACCTTGAATAATGATAACTTATCCTAGTATGATAACTTATCAATTGTTAGGTGATAACCTATCCTATATTGATCGATAACTTATCATGTTTTAGTTAATAGCTTATCATACTTTAAGAGATAGCTTATCTAGTATTTGATGATAACATACCATTTGTCAAGTAATAGCCCATCTTAAACATGATAAATAGTTGTAATAACTTATCCTAAATTGTGATAAATGTTTAAGATAAGTTATTTGAACTATGACATCCTAAATTTTTGACCCTGTTTCAATAATAAGAAATGGGCTTTCCATCGACACGCCTATGGCCTTTTTTTCTGAGTTGATCACTTACGAGATAACTAATCTATCGGGTGGAGCCATTAAGGGATATAAATGCGATAGACTTGAGAATTCGATTAGAAATTGATTACTCAACCGTGCTAATCGATAAGGGTCAATATGGCACCGTTATAATCAATTAGAGACCAGAAATAGGTCGATTCGACAAAAGCACGTAATTAAATTGTGAGTGATTCCACTTGATTGCAAAATTTACGTCAAAAAACACTAAACCTATTTTTCTGTTAATTCTATACCTGGTACCCGTAATTGAAACATTGAGATTTTTACGACAATCGAGAGTCGCCTATGAGTCGGAGGTGCACAAACATGGATCGAAATTATTGGCCACGGGTCAAATGCACTAAAATCCCTAAAAGCTACCCGATAGGTTGGGTCGTGCTGAAATCGCGTCCGGTTGATTTTAACCATGAAATTGAACTCGATTTCGGGAATCGAATATTCTAGCGTGTCACGATATATTTTTGGCAAGCTTGGAATTTTTGCGGAAAAATCAAATTTGGCAAATTAAAATCAAGGAAATTTGGATGGGCACTTTAATGGGCAATTTTGGCTACCAATTTGAGTTGGTTTGTGAAGAGTTGAAGGGAAATTTGTATGGGCAGCCTCCTTGAGATTTTTGACCTTCAACTTGAGTTGATTTAGTGAGGAATTGAAGTAGAAAATGAAGAAATTCGTAGGGGTTGTTGCTATGTGAGTTTTGGCTATCAAATTTAGTTAGTTTGGTGAAGTTTTGAAGGGAAATTAGCTTGTGGATGAAGCCTTGACAGCAAAGGTAGAAGACTTTGAGGCTTGCACGCTCAAGTGCTTAGGATATTTGTGCTTGGCACCCATTGGCCATAAGCAAGACTTTCAAGGCTCTTGTTCACCCCTTGTCTCCCCTCTCTCCTATTCCATCTTGCGTGTGGCTTCTTCCCCCCTAACCGAGCCTCACTCCAGCTCCTTCTTCCCAGCCGACTCAATTACTACTCCATCTTCTTTCTTTTCCAGTGCCTCTGCTCGCCTACTTTAGTGACCAACATCCTAACCACAATTGCCCATCTCAGCCAACCTCGCGTCCGCCTGGCTACACCGCCTCTTTTTCATGTCAATCTCCCTATTGAACCAGCAGCACCACTAGTCCCGTCTGGCCGCCTCACGCCGTCTGCCTGACCGTCGCAACCTTGCCGTGTTTACGCCGAGCCTAGCTTAGCCAAACCTAACCGCAAGCCATCGAAGCTAGTAGCTAGGCCATGAGCCTAACAAGGCTTTCTCAGCCCCTTCCGGACCTCTTTTGATGCCACCGTAGGCTCGAGATTTCACCGCCATCACGCCGCTATCACCGTGAACCCATTTTCGTGCTAAGTCCAGTGAGTTAGCATTCTAATCTTTGTTTAAGAAGCTAATTACACTTAGGGGGATTAGCTTAGGCCTAATTAGGATTAAGGTTGATTTATTTAGAGTAACTATTTAGTTGGTTAGTTAGTTAGAGGAACTAGATTGGTCGGGGGTTAATTAGGCTAGTTAGTAGTTTAATTAGAGTAATGTAGTTAGTTTAGTTAAATTAGTTAAATTGGTTTAGGTAGATTAGCCCGGTTAGCTTATATTAATTTAATTAAGTGTTTTAATTTAAATAATTTGTAATTTAAATAATTAATTTTTAATTAACGTAAATTATATTGGGATAGCCGGTTATTAGAATTTTATGCTGATCATCATAGTTGCGTTGAATTGTGAAATTGAGTGCTAAATTATGCAATTGTGTGCTTGGTGATGATTTTTAATTATTATTGCAAAAAATATGATTTTATGGTATTTAATTAGAAAAATATAGGGTTTCGGGTTTTTGATGCCAAAAATATTTTAAGTACTATATAAAATCGTGAAACTTTAAAATGAGAGGATATCACGCTTTATGATTTGATTTGACTGTGTGACCATGCACAATTATTTTACGAAATGTTTTTAATATGAAGAAAATATGCCAAGTACATTATTTGAAATTGAGGCATTTGAGTGCAAAGCATAATGTCATTGGCCGAGAATGGATGTGCGTGTGATTGCTATCGGAACCCATCACGATGCGTTTACACCGGATGATGCCTCATTAAGTTCGGATGCCCCATGTCAACGAATGTGGGTCGTAGTGGAGGTTAGGCCGATACTCCTTCGAGAATGCCATCTAGATGTAGATGTTGTTGTGCCCGATGAAGTGGGATGATGCCCGGTTATGCTGGATGACCGCCGACTATTGAGTTGGCCATGGCCATTCGGTTGTAATTAATTGGGACATGCTTGAGTGATTGAAATAGCCGCGCCTGATTATGAAACGAAATTGTGTGGCACGAAATGAGATGTGTCATAACAACTTGGCGTATAATCGGGACCCCTGTGATTGATTGATATATGAAAATGAGGTGGTCCAATTATTGAATACATTTACTGTATGCATATGTTATATGAGCTATACTAATGTGCAAGGAGATGTTGAGGCAAAGTAAGTCTTATATGATATATGTTTAGATTGCCTCTAGGTGGATTCCCATCCTAATAATGGTTTAGGGTGTTGACTCGCTGAGACTTTGTCTCACCTCGCCATGGTTAAATTTTACAAGTCCTTAGATAGAGGTGCGCCACGTTTGTTTTGGGTGGCCACAAAAGGCGGAGACCCAGCGTACCATACTCCCTATCCACGGGACCCCCTAAACTCGTGAGCTCGTCGTGACCACTATTTGGGTCGATGAGGGCCTACCTCAGTTGGTACCTCATCACTTCAAAGCATGGTTTCATCACGGGCCTAACGAAATTCGGGAGGGCCCAGGAGGGCCCCTTGGATGGTTTTGACAGACTTGCTATTGATGCCGAGTATGAGGAGGTACTCAACCCTATCGTGGACATCAATATTTTGGTTGATATCACGGTGAATTAGGTGTCCGAGGTTGAAGACCTCATAGTAGAGGTAACTGATCCTCTATACAACATCCCAGATGGTGTTGTAGTAGACCTAGATCCCAAGTAGGTAGGGTTAGCCTGGTAGCTTCTTTTGGTTTTAGACTTTTGTAAATAAACTTAATGTGTTTATAAAGTGTGACTTGTGTTACTTGGTTGTCTTGCTTTTCTATCCCATGTATGATTGTTGTCTAGAGTTTATTAGTTTGCTTTCGCATATGCATAAAATGAATGGGTCAGTGACGCGTCTTGAGAACATCGCAATTCTATCAACCATCAAGGGATGTTCGTGCGCTCGAGGTTCGGGGCGTGACATCCCTGCCCAAAGTGATATCGGAGCTGGTTAATGTCTAGAGTGATAAGGTGCGATGGATCTTAGGATAGGGAGTAGAGGACTCTTAGAAAGTAGACAATAGTGTTTGTCACTCGGGGTAGGACGCTGACTAGGGTCGGTGCCTGCAGGGTTAGGTTAGCGCTAGTGTTCAAGTACCGCCATTGGCTGGTACTGAAGGTGTAGTAGCACATGGCGATCCTAGAATCGATGGGATCGTGCAAGCACTCGAGACCTTAGGGAATTTAGTGGGTCAGTAGGCCTAGAATCAAGTTACCACCACCACCGCCGCCACTGCTGCCACCAATGCTGCAGCCGCACCTATTGGAGTCCAACCTGGGAACATGATCGGGGAGAGACCGATGCACCAGCTAGTTGAATAGTTTCTGAAGCTAAACCCGCCAAGGTTCACTGGAGTAGGCGATCTCGAGGTTGCAACCCTTTGGATTCGCGAATTAAAAAAGGTCTTCGCACTACTGAGGTGCTCTGATGAAGACAAGGTAGTCCTAGCGATCTACCAGCTGTAAGGGAACGCCAGTACTTGGTGGGAGGCCACTAAAGGAAGAGTGCCTTCATTGAAGTCTTTAATAGGAAGTATTTCTTTGACTACGCTAGAGAGCAGAAGTTGGTGGAGTTCCAATGCCTTCGTCAAGGTCTGATGTATGTAGACCAGTACGAGTCAAAGTTTGCCGAGCTATCCAGATGTGCACCAAGACTAATCAAAGACCCTGTAGACAAAGTTAGGAGGTTCAGAGATGGCCTTAGACTAGAGATAAAAGACCCGCTCGTGCTGAATTTGAAGAACTATAACGACCTGTACAAAAGGGCACAATTGATTGAGAGGAACCTTAATGAACAAGCCGCTGCATCTGGGTCGTGATTTGGGTCTAACAAAGATATTAATCGGTTCGGGAAGAAACCGATGACCAGAGGAAGGTATCCTATTCCACCTAGTAGGAGGGATAGGATTGGAAAGACAGTGCCAAACCAGAATGGAGTGTGTCGTTTCTGTGGAAGACGACATTGATCAACCCTGTGCTATTTTAGGACAGGTGCTTGTTATGGATGTGGCCAATAAGGCCACCAAGTTAAAGATTGTCCCCGTAGGCCGATGGGATCATACCTACTCTACCCTCAATGGGACAAAATAGAGGGAATGCGCTGCAAAATGCAACGTAGGATATTATGATTAGGCCTCCAGCTTAGAAAAGTGTGTATGTTATCACCCAACGAGGGGTGATGACTCACCAAATGTGGTCATAAGTACAATCTCGCTGAACAACCATGCTACTTATGCTTTATTTGACCCTAGAGTTACACATTCATTTATTGCTGAGTAGTATGTTAAGTTGGTAGGGTTGAGTCCAGAACTGTTGGGGTCGATAATTAGCATATTTACCATGTTAAAGGATAAGGTGTTATCTACAGTAGGGTGTCTTAGTTACAAGTTGGTTATTGGTGAGCGAGAGGAAAGAATAGATTTGATAGTCCTAGCCATGTATGATTTTGATGTGATAATTAGCATGGACTGACTCACCAAGCAATGAGCTACTATAGAATATTATCATAAATCGATTCAGTTTAACCCATTAGCAGGTGAAAATTTCAAGTTTGTTGGGAGTGGAGGAGGACTCTCGATTACTTAATCTTGTCGCTTGAAGCAATCCGTTTGTTAGACAGGAGTTGCCAAGGTTACTTGGCAATTGTCATGGATACGACAGTTGAGGAGCCAAAGATGGAGGACATTGCAGTAGTTCAGGAGTTTGTTGATGTGTTTCTGAAGGAATTACCTGGTTTGCCCCTAGAAAGGGAGATCGAGTTCATAATTGAGTTGGACCTCGGGATGGAACCAATCTCCAAGGCTTCTAATCATATGGCATCGTTAGAATTGAAGGAATTGAAGGTGCAAATGCAAGAGTTGTTAGACAAGGGATTCATATGTCTTAGTGCATCACCTTGGAGAGCACCAGTTCTGTTCGTGAAGAAGAAAGATGGTTCGTTGTGTTTGTGCATCGACTATCGGTAACTCAACCAGGTGATGATCAATAACAAAAACCCTTTATCGAGGATTGATGATTTGTTTGACCAGTTGCAAGGAGTGTTGATATTTTCCAAGATCGACTTGAGGACAAGGTATCATCAACTAAGTATCAGGAAAGAAGATATACTAAAGACGGCGTTTTGTACTTGTTACGGTCATTACGAATTTACCGTAATGCCGTTTGGTTTGACCAACACCCCAGCTACTTTCATGGATTTGATGAATTGAGTATTCAAAGAGTATCTGGATTAGTTTGTGATAGTGTTCATCGACAACATCTTGGTGTACTCGAGTAGTCTTAAGGAGCTCAAAAGACAGTTGAGGACAGTGCTTTATACTCTGTGAAATCATGGACTATACGCCAAGTTTAGTAAGTGCAGGTTTTGGTTGACTCGTATAGCTGTCCTAGGTCACGTGACTTCTGGTGAAGGGATTTCCATGGACTTGACCAAGATTGAAGCCATGATCAATTGGCCAAGACTGACGACAGTGACAGAGATCAGAAGTTTCTTAGGATTGGTAGGTTATTACAAACGATTTGTGGAAGGATTCTCTACAACAGCCATGCCACTGACTCGACTACTAAAGAAGGAAGAGAAATTCATATGGACGGATAAGTGCAAGCATAGTTCTCAAGAGCTTAAGTAGAAGTTGACTACCGCACCCATACTGACAATTCCGTTTGAACCTGGAGGATACGAGATCTTTAGTGATGCGTCATTTAGAGGACTGGGTTGCATTTTAATGCACCATAGTAGAGTCGTTGTATACACGTCTCGTTAGTTGAGGCCTCATGAGTTGAATTACTTGATGCATGACTTAGAACTCGCAGCAATTATCTTCGCTCTGAAGATTTGGAGACACTACTTGTGTGGAGAAAGATTCCAAATTTTTACCGACCATTAGAATCTCAAGTATTTGTTCTCTTAGAAAGAGTTGAATATGAAACAGAATCGTTGGGTGGAACTTCTCAAGGACTATGACTGCGACATCCTGTACCATCCTAGAAAAGCTAACAAGGTTGCAAATGTGTTGAGTTTGAAGTTATCGATTGCACAAATGGTGATTTAGGAGTGGATTCTACTGGAAGGAGCTTGAGATTTGATTTTCAAATTTAAGGTAGGCCACCTTTCAAATCTTATGGCCGCCCTCAGAATTGAACCAGAAGTGCAGATAAGGATTAAGACGTTGTAGTTGAAAGATCTTGAGATCCAGAAAATTCTGTACGAAGATACAGAAAAGAGAAATGCTGACTTTCAAATTTCTAAAGATGGAAACCTAAAGTTTCGTGGGCGTTTGTGTGTACCTAATGATGCAGAGCTTAGAGAGGAGATTTTGTCATAAGCTCATCGTAATAGTTATAGCATTCATCCAGGCGGTACGAAGATGTATTAGAATTTGCGTTAACACTATTGGTGGACCAATATGAAGGTGGATATCACCAAACATGTCGCCAAATGTCTGACATGTCAGCAAGTGAAAGCACAGCACTGTAAGCCTGGAGGACTTTTGCAACCTCTCGAGATTCTCGAGTGGAAATGGGAACATATCACAATGGATTTTGTGATGGACTTACCAAAGAGTCAGCGATGTGATGATTCAATATGGGTTGTAGTTGACAGATTGACGAAGTCTACTCACTTTATCGCCGTATGAAAGGACTATGCGTTAGACATATATGCTGAGTTATATGTACGACAGATAGTTCGTCTGCATGGAGTACCAGTGACGATCACATCTGATTGAGACCCAAAGTTCATAGTAGCTTTCTGAAAAAGTTTACAAACTGCTTTAAGAATGAAGCTACAATACAGTACGGCCTATCATTTGCAGATGGATGGTCAGTCTGAGAGGACGATTCAAACTCTCGAGGACATGCTGCAAGCTTGCGTATTAGAAGCTGGGAGGAATAGCTTCATCTAGTCGAGTTTGCCTACAACAACAGTTATTAGCAGAACATTCAAATTGCACTGTTTCAAGAATTGTATGGCAGACCTTGCAGAACTCTAGCTTGTTAGGATGAAGTCAGAGAGCGCTAGATTATTGGCCCAGAGTTAGTTTAGCAGTTAGTTGACATCATCAAAGCTATTCGAGAAAGTCTAAAGATTGCTTAGAGTTGCTAGAAAAGTTATGCAGATAAGTGACGAAGACCATTGGAGTTCCAAGTTGGTGAACACATATTTCTTAAAGTGTCACTAGTGAGGCGTATTTTGCGCTTTGACAAAAAAGGAAAGTTGAGTCTGAGGTATGTCGGTCCCTTTGAGATTCTAGAACGAATAGGGACTTTGGCGTATCGTCTTGCGTTGCCATCAAGACTCACTCAGGTGCATGATGTCTTCCACGTGTCGATGGTGAGGAAGTACGAATCTAACTCAACTCACGTGCTGAATTTTGAACAATTAGACGTGGACGATAGAGTGTCGTGCATCGAGAGACCAGTTTTGATCTTAGATTGAAAGGAGCAAGTGATGCATACCAAGACGGTTCCTTTGTCAAAGTGGTATGCCAACACCATGAAACAAAAGGAGCGACGTTGGAAAGCAAAGAATTGATGAGACGAAAATACCTCCACCTTTTTGAAGAAGAATGGTAATGGTTTAAATTTTGAGGATAAAATTTTTATAAAAGAGGAAAAGTTATGACATCCTAAATTTTCAACCCTGTTTCAACAATATGAAATAGGCTTTTCATCGATGTGCCTATGGTCATTTTTCTCTGAGCTGATCACTCACGAGATAACTAATTTATCAGGTGGAGCCGTTAAGGGGTATAAATGCAACAAACTTGAGAATTCGATAAAAAATTGACTGCTCGACCGTGCTAATCGGCAAGGGTCAATACGACATCATTATAATCAATAAGAGATCGAAAATATGTCAATTTGACAAAAGCACGTAATTAAATTGTGGACAACTCTACTTGATTGCAAAATTCGTGTCAAACGGCACTAAATCGATTTTTCTGTCGATTCTGTACCTGGTACCCATAATTGAAACATTGAGATTTTTACAACAACCAAGAGTCACCTATGAGTCAGAGATACACAAACGTGGATCAAAATTATCGACCATAGATGAAACGCTAAAATCCCTAAAAGCTACCTAGTAGGTTGGGTCTCATTAAAATCGCGTTCGGTTGATTTTAACCACGAAATTGGACTCGGTTTCAGGAATTGAAAGTTCGAGTGTGTCATGACTTATTTTGAGGACCTTGTCTCATCCATTGAAGAATTTTCGGCGAGCCTAGAATGTTGGTGGAAAAAATTAAATTTGGCAAATTAAAATCAAGGAAATTCGGATGGGCACTTTAATAGGAAATTTTGGCTACCAATTTGAGTTGGTTTGTGAAGAGTTGAAGGGAAATTTGTAGGGGCAGCCTTCTTGGGATTTTTTACCTTCTAGTTGAGTTGATTTAGTGAGGAATTGAAGAAAAAAATGAAAAAATTCGTAGGGGCTGCTGCTGTGTGAGTTTTTGGCCATCAAATTGAGTTAATTTGGTGAAGTTTTGAAGGGAAATTAGTTTGTGGATGAAGCCTTGACAGCAAGGGCAGAAGACTTTAAGGCTTGCATACTCAAGTGCTTAGGATATTTGTGCTTGGCACCTATTGGCCACAAGCAAGACTTTCAAGGCTCTTGTTTCCCCCTTGTCTAACCTCTCTCTTATTCCCCCTTGCATGTGGCTTCTTCCCCCTCCTCCCCCCCAACCAAGCCTCACTCTAGCTCCTTCTTCCTAGCCGACTCCATTGCTGCTCCACCTTCTTTCTTTTCCAGCTCCTTTGCTCGCCCACTTCAGTGACCAACATTCCAACCACAATTGCCCATCCTAGCCAGCCTCGCGTTCGTCTGGTTGCACCACCTCTTCTTTGCGTCAATCTCCCTGTCGACCAACATCACCACCAGTCCCGTCTGGCCACCTCACGCCGTCCCCTTGACTGTTGCAACCTTGCTGTCTTCGTGTTGAGCCTCGCTCAACCAAACCCAACGGTAAGCCACCAAAGCGAGCAGTTGGGCTGTGAACTTAGCAAGGCTTTTTCGGCCCCTCTCGGACCTCCTTTAGTGCCGTAGTAGGCTCGAGATTTCACCACCATGATGCCGCCGTCATCGTGAACCCATTTTCACGCTAATCTTGTGAGTTAACATTCTAATATCTGATTAGGGTGCTAATTACACTTAGGGGGATTAACTTAGGCCTAATTAGGATTAATGTTGATTTAGTTAGAGTAACTATTTAGTTGGTTAGTTAGTTAGAGGAACTAGGTTGGTTAGGGGGTTAATTAGGCTAGTTAGTAGTTTAATTATAGTAATGTAGTTAGTTTAGTTAAATTAGTTTAATTAGCTTAGGTAGATTAGGCCGTTTAGCTTATATAAATTTATTTAAGCGTTTCAATTTAAATAATTTGCAATTTATTTAATTAATTTTTAATTAGCGTAAATTATACTAGGATATCCAGTTATCAAAATTTTACTCTGATCGTCATGGTTGCATTGACATGTGAAATTGAGTACTAAGTTATGCAATTGGGTGCTTGGTAATGATTTTTAATTATTATTACAAAAATATGATTTTATGGTATTTAATTAGAAAAATACTAAGTGTCGGGTTTTTGACACCAAAAATATTTTAAGTAATATATAAAATTGTGGAATTTTAAAATGGGAGAATATCATGCTTTATGGTTCGATTCGACTGTGTGACCAAGTACAATTATTTTACCGGATGTTTTTAAAATAAAAAATATATATATGCCAAGTATATTATTTGAAATTGAGCATTTGAGTGCAAAACACGACATCTTTGGCCGAGAGTGGATGTGTGTGTGATCATTATCAAACCTCGTCATGATGCATTTACACCAAACGATGCCTGATTAAGTTTGGATGCCTTATGTAAACGAATGCCAGTCGCAGTGGAGGCTAGGCTGATGTTCCTTTGGGAATGCCGTCTAGATGTGGACATTGCCGTGCTTGATAAAGCGGGACGACACTTGATTATGCCGAATGACCGTCGATTGTTGAGTTGGTCGTGGTCGTTGAGTTGTAATTAATTAGGACACGCTTGAGTGATTGAAATAGCCATGCCTGATTATGTGACGAAATTGTGTGGCATGGAATAGGATGTGTCATAACAATTTGGCCTTATAATTGAGACTCCTATGATTGATTGATTTATGAAAATGAAGTATTTCGCTTATTGAATGCATTTACTATATGTATATGTTATATAAGATGTACTAATGTGCAAGAAGGTATTGAGGCGAGATAAGTCTTAAATGGTACATATTTAGACTACCTATAGGTGAATTCTCATCTTAATCGGGGTTTAGGGTGTTGACTCGCCGAGATTTTGTCTACCCTATCATGGTTAAATTTTATAGGTCCTTAGATGGAAATGTGCCACATTTGTTTTGGGTGGCCACAGGAGGTGGAGACCCCGCGTACCATACTCCCTATGACAACCTGATTTTCTAATTCCATTTTCGATTGAATGAATTGGGCTTTTCATCAATGCACTTATAGTATTTTCTTTGAGATGATCACTCATGAGATAACTAATCTATCAGGTGAAGTCATTAAGGAATCTAAATGCAATAGACTCGAGAAATCGATCATAAATTGATTGCTCGACCATGTTAATCTGCAAGGGTCAATACGACATTGACAAAATCAATCAAAGTTCAGAGATGGGTCGTTTCGATAGAGACAAAATCAATCAAATTCTTGTCGAACGACAATAAACTGATTTTTCTGTTATTTCTATACTCTGTGTTCGTATTAGAAATCTTAAGATTTTCACGACAACAAAGAGTTGCCAATGAGTTAAAGATATACAATGTGGCTCGAAAATAATCAATCACAAGTCAAATGTCCAAAAAATTCTTAAAGGTTACCCGATAGGTTAGGTCACGCTAAAATTGCGTCTAGTTAAAATTAACCGCGAAATTGAACCCAATTTCATAAATTAAAAGCTTTGTCATGTTACGATTTATTTTAGGAATGTCGACTCATCCTCTGAAGATTATTCTACAAACCCAAGTTTTTGACAAAAAATAAAGTTTGGGTGTTTTTGGAATGGGAAATTATGAGGGCCATTTTTTGTGTGAACTTTTGGCCATTAGATTACTTGGCAAGGAAAAATATGGAATTTGATGTTGGCATCCTCCTTGGCATTTTTGCTGTTGAATTGGATTAATTTGAGTTTGAATTGAAGTGAAATTGGATTGAGTTTGAAGGGTAATTGTCTCTAATTCGTAGCTATGGTGGTGTGTGACATTTGGGACACCTTGGGAGGCTTGTTGAAGAAGATTTGAGAGGGAAATAGCTGCTGTGGATGTGGTTGAAAGTGGTGGAGCAACCACTTGAGTTCATTGCATATTTTGTGAAGACTTTGAGGACTTATGCTCCCTCTTCAGCTGAAGCCTTCTTTTTCTTCCTCTTCCTTACTACTCCTTTCTTCATTGTTGTAGTTTTTGGAGGCCAAGAACTAAAGGAAGCTGAACTAGCAAGTTGCTGTCGACTATCGAAGCCAGTGTTGCTCATGCACACTCGCCCAAGCCAGCCAGTCACTTGCGCGCTCGTCTCGCTCACAAGTTGTTCCATGCGTCCAAGCCCTCATCCTGTGCCTGTTCACTATCGACCAAGCCACTATTGCCATCCTGAAGCGGTCCAAGCCACCGTCACCCTACGCTTGGTCCATCGTTGCCATCTGCCACCTGTCTCTTTGTTCTTCCAACCGTTCAACCTCGGTGCTCTTCAGTTCCACTCTTGGACAGAGCCAAACTCATAGCCCAAGCTGTGAAGCTTCGTGGCCTATTTCCAGCCCCTTCCTGACCTCCCTTGCTGTCGCCGTAGGCTTATGTCTCGCTTGTCTTGGCGTTGCCGTTGCCGTGAACTCACCGGCCCGCTACTCCAATGAGTTTACTTGCTAAACCTTTCTTAGGAATTTAATTATGCTTAGTGGGTAATTAGATTAGCTTAAGTATGGCTTAGGCAGTTAGTTTAGATTAATTAGTGATTTAGTTGCTTAATTAGGCTAATTAGGTGGTTAGATTAGACTAGTTAAGGCTTAATTAGGTTGCTTGATTTATGTAGATAGATGCATTATTTTTCTAGGCCCAATTTGGTGGTTAAATTAGTGTTTTAGGCCTAAGTATGTATTTATTGAATTAAATTGCATTTATTTAATTAATTTTGCTATTTATTTAATCATTTAATATTTTCCAGAAATTATACCGGAATAGTCCATAGCCTGAATTTCGTGCTGATTGCAATGGTGTGATTAGTTTATGCAATTGAATGATAAATTGTGCAATTGAGTGATGTGTGGCACCCCGAACCCCCTTTAAGGCGCCACAGGCACCAAACGTTACACCTGATTACATCTCTTAGAAGAAGCGTCGTAAATCATGGACATTTTTTTTTTTAAAACGGTCCCAACGCGACTCATTTAGCAGAAGCTAAACATAACATCGCCATCTCACCTTCCATCAACCATGATACAATTGCACACCATTAACATCATAATAAAAGACAAAGTCATGACACTTTATTTACATATTTTTCAAGATGGGTTTCCTTGGGTTGGTACATCAAAAGAAAAGCCAGAGCATGAAGCCACACTTGGCCTAAACCCCAAAAAGAAACACTCGACCCACTACGACTAACATGAAAGATCCCCATCACTAGTGTCGGCTAACCATCCCAAAATTTTTAGCTCCTACTTGTCACGCACGGGCCCTCACACCCATCCCGGTGCATTAGGTGGTGGCGGCAGTAACATCCCACGCATCACTCTATCTCGACGAACATGGACGGATATGAACTCTTAGATAAGAGGGCCCCCAGCCAAGCCCACTTCGTACATAACTAAGGCACGTACTTGAATATACGTAAGACTAGGAATGGAGGGATAGTCAAACTCCTCGCACTCGACCTCTACATCTAAAGGTAGGCCGTAAAATATGCCCCGCGTGACAGCAGGGAGCGGCATGCTGCTAATTTGAAATGTTGGTCCCCAAAAGAGTGAGTACAACCACTCAGCAAGTAAAGGACCAATAAACCACACAATGCATCATGCCACGCAATCATCACAATCATAGCATCACATGTCATATAGACATTAATGCACAACATACCATGACATCATGCACATGTCATCATACCCCATATACCATCATATCATATACTTACCATCATCATGTCACATATGGCATCATCCTTACCATGCATCCATGCATGTAACCTCATCATCGTATCACATGTACCATCATCATTACCATGCATCCATGCATGTAAAATCATCGTCATATCACATGTACCATCATCATTACCATGCATCTATGCATGTATCATCATCATCATATCACATGTACCATCATCATGTCATGCATCCATGCATATAGCATCATCATCATACATGCATACATCATTATCATCATGTCATGCATATATCATCATCCATAGTTTTTTTCAATTTCACTTTGGACCACCACATTTCTCTTTCCCGGGAACAATGTTTGCATCCCACATGTATCCAAGATACAATTCAGACCATTCGGCTCCCCCACTCTCCGGGCATCTCGTACCCCAACTGGCATCACGAGGACCCTCCGACATCTGGCCATTCAAGGCCACTAGGCAACCGGTCGTACCCTTCTAGCTAGGCATCTCGCACCCAAACTGGCATCACGAGGTATCCCTCGGCATAATTACCATGCCGAGCTTCCGGCTCCCCCACTCTCCGGGCATCTCGACACCTCTCGGTACTCCCGAGGCCCTCCGATATTCGGCCATTCATGACCATCGGGCAACCGGCCGTACCCTTCTAGCCAGGCATCCCGACACTCCCGGGGCATCGTCAGCTCACACCTCCGATAGCTTCCTCATTTATCTAATTCACATCTTCAATTAAAATTTAATTTAACATGGCATGTGATGTGATGGCAATCAAGATCATATTCATCATCGAAATCATACATGCATCTCAATTCATTATCATGCATGCATCAAGACACTATCATCCAACCAATACAATTCATGGAGTCCGTGCAATTTAAAATGGTCCATATTTCATGCCTTTTTACAAAATTCCAGCATGTATCATTTTTAGAAAATATTTAAATTAAATATCCATATGCTTCTCAAAAATCATGAAATCAAGGCATGTGATAGACAAGATAATAAGATAATAATTTCATGAAAAACACATACCCAATAGAGTTCCACACAGGAATATACAATTCACACAAATACATCATGCAATTTCGGAGAGAAACAGAATGTGCTGTTTTTGAAATAATTCAATTAAAGTATCCGAACGACCTCTGAAAATTATGAAATTTTATCAGGTTATGGTTAAGACACTAAAGTAGATTTTTCATGAAGGAATATAGGCCAAATTCGTTTTAGATCATTTTCTATAGTCGTACAAAGCTTCTAGTTCTCACACCGAAATGTCCAGTGCATGTGTCTCCGAAATATTGAGTTTTCACCCCTTTATTCTTCTTCGTTTCCTCTGAAAGTTTTACTTCAAGAGGCCCCCTACAAATTTCATTAAGAGATCTAAGTCAAATTTCCAAATAAAAGTCATCATATGGGTCCATGAAGTCTCGGGTGTCCAGTACCGTGTCTCTAGATCTACTGTTTTCAAGAGTAAGTTGATTCACTAGGCTACACTTGTTCATTTTACTTCAAATTTGATTATGTTAGTCTTTTGTATGTTCTCTACAAGTTTCATGAAGAATTCGAAGAGAGATTCTTAGTAAAAATTGACATGCAACCACAAATCCACCGAAAGGTCAGCGAAATCATTCCAGATCTAATGTCTTCATAGGATGAGGGTTACCCATTAAATCTCCATCATTCTGTCCCAAATTTTAGTATGTTGTAGTTTAAGATGTTGGCTACAACCCTCATGAAGGAATCAAGGTCAAAATCAAACTCGAAACATGCATGCAAGCTCTCACAAGATTCTGGTTCAGGCGGTTCATATGAAAATAGCATGCAAACTCAAGAACAAATCACATTCTAGCTTCAGTTTTGCCTACTCTAACATCCGAAACCTACCACCAACAAATCACACGTGTAAGGCACACATGCAAGAGTGGAAATCAGTTCCAACTTGCCTCAAAGACCGAACGAACAGCGGCACACAAACGGCACACCAGCGACGGATAGACGGCGTGCGGGCGGCAACGGGCGAGCTCCTTCTCCCTCTCGGTTCCTCCCTCCCTCTCTCTCTCTCTCTCTCTCTCAACTCTCTCTCTCTCTCTCTTTGGCCGAATTCCAACCGGCCACTCTCTCTCTCCTCCTTTTATTCCCCTAAATCTTCATCATTTGCAATGATCACCTGCCTCTCCACAAGCCAATGCATGAAGCCTTTCTTTTTGCCACTTGGCAAGGCTCATGCAAGGTGGGCTGGGAGCATTTGGGCCAGCAACGAGCCGGCCTCCCTTGTGGCCGACGACAGCCCATTCGTGGGCTTCAATGGGCCGACTACCTTGGCCCATCAAAAGTCCACTTTTGGGCCTAAGGCCCAAACCTAGATAAAAATCCAATTTCACCTTTTATTCTTTCTTTTGTAGATTTTAAATTTTTAAAATTCACATGGCCAAGAATAAATCATCCTCATTAATTTATCCTATAGCATAATTAGAGACTAGATAAGTTGCATTATTTATCTAGATTAGTTCGGAAATTTTTCGGACCAATTTCAATATTTAATTAGGCTTTTTAGCCTAAGTTTGTATTTTTGGCATTGATTGGTATTTATTTAATTAATTTAGGTAATTATTTATTCATTTATTATTCTCCGAAAATTATGTTGGTATAACCGGTGATCAGAATTTTGTGTTGATTGCAATTGTGTGGTTGGTTTATTTAATTGGATGTTAATTTGTGCTATTTGAGTGATATTTGTAATTTTGAGAATTTATCCCTAAATTGAGTCATTTAAGTATTTAATCGAGAAACATCGGGCATCGGTTTATAACGCCAAAAATATCTTTGTGGACTATATTAAATGGTGGGATTTTTAAAAATGTAATCATGGTATTTTGGTTAAGGCCGACCATGTATCCACACACGATTATTTTTACTGTACATCATAAAAACAGTGAATAGTTAATTGTTAAGAATAGTATACTATATTAGCCTGCGGGCCTTGATATATCAGCTTAGAGTTAGCAGTATACTTTATCAGCTTTTGGTGAGTATTATCAGTATATTATATCAGCATATGGGCCTTGATATATCAACTTAAAGTGAGCAGTGTACTTTATTAGCTTTTTATGAACATTATTAGTATACTATATCAGCCTACGGGTCTCAGTTATCAGCTTTTGTGAGCATTATCAGTATATTATATCAGTCTGCGGGCCTTGATATATCAACTTAAAGTGAGCAATGTACTTTATCAACTTTTTATGAATATTATCAGTATACTATATTAGCCTACAGGTCTCAATTATCAGCTTAGAGTAAGCAATATACTTTATCAGCTTTTGATGAGCTATATTAATTGTCAACTTTTAGTGAGCTATACTATCTATCTTCAACTTAGGGTGAGTAGATCTTGATATGGTTGAATTTTATAGATAGTATTAAATGGGTTGACTGAGAGATGGTATTGATGGTATGGAATCGATTGGATCAATTGATCAATGACTCGATTTGATTTGATGATTTGTTTGAATTGAAAATGATTCGTTGAATATATGAATCATACTAACTTGCAAGAAGGAACTAAGGTAAAGGTAAGTCCTCTGTCTTGGGTGTACATAGGTAGCCTTTAGGCATATTTCCTTCCTAGTCCGGGTTTACGGGGGTGAACTTGCTAAGACCTTATCTCACCCCGTCATGGGCTTAACTTTTCAGGTCTCTAGGGTGAAGAACCCAGAACTTGAGGCAGAAGGGTCATAAGCATGGAAGGCTCAAAAGTTTTTTTTTTGAAGATAGATTTCCTATACTTAAACCCTAGAATTGGCCTCTGTTTGTAAACCTAATTATGGTTTTTAATATTGTGTTTGATTTGAAATTTATTGTCCTCATTTTGTATCCCACATTTGTTGTGGTCAGGGATTAGTAATTCACTTCTGCATGTGCATTAAAACGAATGGATCGGTGACACGTCTTGAGACATCACAAATTTTATAGACCATCTAATGATGCGCACACGCTCGAGGTTCGGGGTGTGACAGAAAATTTCACAAAATCCATAGAACTACCTATGGTTCTGCTGTTTTTCTACAAGTCAATTTGTTGTTTTAAGGGAGGAATGTTCTTACTAGCTAATTTTCACAAGAAAATCTCTACAACCAATAGTTGAAGCCTAAAATAGTTGGTGCACTCTTAAGAAAATTAGTTCTTTCCTCTAACTACACCTTTAAAACCCCAAGTGACACATAAACTAGTAAATTTTATGTCTTTGTCTTTCCCAAACAAAATATCTCGAGCCATTGTCCCCATCTACAGCTTAATTAGATTATTTAGTTCATCTACAACCTCTTTTAGTACCTCGACACCTCTTCAACATAACCCAAAAGTGATCTCATTAGCTCATCGACTACACACAGCAACCTACAACTCAACTTGAGGCTAGTATTCGTGTCTCAAACCCTCAAAAGCAACATGCAACACCCATCTATCACTCAGCAATCATCTACCCCCAACTCGACTAACTCAGCTCCCTCATGCTCGGTTCTTTGACCATTTGAACCCCGATCATCACATGCAAAGATCAACAGCTTCATTTGAGTGTCCATCTAGCCTATTCCAACTCAAAACATAAGCATCAAACTTAATTTTCCACCATTCAGCATGCTTCATAAGTTCCCTCGACAAACAACGAATAAATTATAGTTTAAGACCTCATCATTTCCTTACTAGTGGCTCAACTTCACTGGTGGCTCGCTGCTCTTTGAAATTATGCCCTCAAATGCGCACAAAAAGAAGAAGAAAAGCTGAAGTCACTGAGCCATGCTTCTATGCAAGTCAGGAAAGAGAGAGGGGGAAGAAGAAAATGGAGAGAGAGAATTTTGGGTCTGTTTTGGGGAGAAGAGAATGGCGTGAGTAGGAAAAAAGCATATATGTGTATAGATTTTATTTTAAATCCCAAGAAGAGAAGTAATCATTAGAAAGGGATAATAACGATGTCTCTTCTGAAGGGTTCGGGTTGGGGAGAAACTGAAAGGGAAGAGATGAATTTCCTAGCTCCCATGCACGCATTCTTCTTCACGGTCAACACTTGGTGCTCAAGAATGGTTAAGATTGAGTTCTAATCCATGTCGTTAATTAGTCTAATAGTTTCTAACATCTTCTACTTAGTTTTGTTTTGAATCCATTAAATTTTCGATCTTTTCATAACTATACGAATCTATGAGTTCACATGAATCAAATTAACGCGTTAACATCTCAGTGCTAATCTACAATACAAACAAAAATGAATCGTGAGAAATTACTAAAGTTAGTGTTCAATAATAGAATTACAATCGCTTATAAGTTCTTAATAAAATTTCTAATTAAATCCCTCCTAACAGTAATCTAGAAACTTAATCGAAAATTAAAGCGCTCGGGCCTAAATACCCATCTCTAGCCCACCAGGCTTATCCCATGACATTTCACAACCCACTAGACTTAATTCACAATTTTAATGAACCCAACTCTTTGCCCGCTCCAAGCCAAGCCCAAGTCCATATCCTATCCTTTGATTGATTGAGCCCATGCTTGATATCTTCGTGCGGCCCGTTAACTACTTAAGCCCATAGTTTCCTCACGATCCATCAAGCTTGTCATTTGGCCCGCTTTAAAATAATCCAAGCCCTTAATAGTCTGATTACACTTATAGGGTCAGTAAAATTCAGGATGTCACAATGTAGATGTAGGATGGTGTTTGATTGTTGTCAATAGAAATGAATAGAGCATCTTAGCTTTAGATCCAAGGCATGATTTTAAACTTGGTACACCATTTGGTAATGAAGGGTTGCAACAATTGAATCAATAGTTTGGGATGCTTTAGTTATTTGCAACTAGACTTTTAAGACATTAAGGACTCGAGAGTCGGACAAGGCCATATTGAAGTTATGAAAAAGGGTGACAAAGACCGTGCCAACATTGAGGGTAATCTCAACTATTCCTTTGCAAGTATGTTGGTATTTGAGGATTCAGGTGTCAAGGAGCGCCATTCTGGCAACTTCTGGAAGGCCTTTTTATCCATGAAAGGTTAAAGCAAGATGGAAAAATCTGAAATGGAGATGTGTATACCCTTGGGAATGCCATTGTTGGACCAATTTAGGAGGAAAATGAAGATTAACAAAATGTTCTTGCTGAGTACATGAATAGGATGTTGATCAAAATGGGTAGACTAGATATTCCTTGACATCATTTGGAGCATGTTGGATGAGTTTTTTAATGGAACACATGGGAGAAAAAGAGTGGGGTTTTGGAAATGCAAAATAGGGATTTATTAGAGGGAGTTATGTGCTAGAAACCTAGTCATCTTGACCAAGGTAAATGACCTCTTAAAGATAATCAAGTTTCGAGGAAGTAGATTTTCTATAGATGGAGAGACCTAAGGACAAAGGTGCATCTATCATAATAGGTTGTTGATCGGTCATGATGATGAGAAATTCTTCCCATTAGTTATGGTACTTCATCAAAGAATAATGATATTAACACGATATTAATATATCATCCAACTTAGTAATTTGAAAATAAAAATTAATAGAAAGTAATGAGATAGTGAAATTATCGCAAGTATATTAATTTAGAGTTTTTTATAGTCAAAAGTTAGATTTAAGTAAACTTTTCACATACGTACATGTTTGGAGGTTTTTAGTAATATTAACCCTTTAAATGAATAACTTATTTGGGTAATTAAATTTTGCATATTTTAATGAAGGAACCAATTATGGGAAAAATATTATGAGTTTTAGCTTAGAAAATGGAGGTGGGGAGCTTGATTTCCCAAGTTCTTAAGAGAATAGGGTGGGGATGTTTAGGGTGCGTTTGATAACAATTATATTCTCATGAACAATTTTTGATTAGAAATAATTCTTTTTTATTCTATTCCCGAGAACAATTACTAAGCATTTTAAGTCATTTGGTAACTATCCGAAAAAATTTATTTTGAAATAGAATTGTGTTTGGTACCGTGCTCAAAATTTCTACTCCAAAGCATTTTCTTTTAATTTTTAAATAATTTTATTTACTTTTTTCCTTTTTTTTCATTTTCTTTTTTTCCTTTCTTTTCATTTTTTTTCCTTTCTCTCTCCTATTCTTCTTCTTCAAGTGGCCGGTCACTGGTCCGACAACCTCACCGGAGCGTTGCTGGCCCTCGTTAGCCGAGCTTTGTCGGTGACTAGGCAGGCCTCGCCGAGGCTGAGTGAGCCTTGCTAGGGCTAGGTGAGGCCCGCCTAGCCACCAGCGAGGCTTGGCCTTGTCAAATCGTGAGGCTCGCCAAGCCCCTTGCTGTGGGCTTGACCTCACCGGTGGCTAGGTGGGCTTCGCGAGGGCTAAGTAAGGCTAAGCCTCGCCAATGGCTAGGCTTGCCTCCAACAAGCTCGTCGAACCTTACCTTAGCCTGGTGAGCTCACCGAACTAATTATCGATAACCGGCGGTGGTGGGCAGAGGATGGCGGACAGTGGCGGATGGCGGGGGACAATGATAGATGAAGAAGAAGAAAAGGGAAGAAAAAGAGAAAATATGGGCTTGATTCTTAAATTTGTACCTAGAAACAAAAATCAATTTTTTTTTTTATTCTTGATTTTGTTCCAAATCTATTTCGAGAACAAAAAAATATAAATTTATTCCTAAGAACAAAAAAAAAAAAAGAATATAACACCGTTTGGATGGTTACCAAACAGCGCTTAATTTCAAGTGTAGAGTTTGATTTCCCTCACTTTGCAAAAAGATAAGGCAAAAATCTAAGAGTGAATTTATGGCTAATTTAAGATAGACCCAAAAAAAAAAAAAAACTACTCAATATACTTTTCAATAATAATTTGTACTTACAAACATTTTTAATTGTAATAAAGAATGGCCATATTGTATTTATTATAAGAAAGAAAATATTACTGATATTTTAAAAACTATCTTGAATTTTCAATATAAGAATTTAATAATGATAATATTATTCCTAACTTATATTTCCATGCAATTCTATTTAAAAAATAAGAAATTACTTTTAATGCGGCTGGTCAATTCTATGCACTAACCAACCAAAAATATATATTCTTTAAACTAAACTGAAAAAAAAAAAAAACTAACCCGCTTCCATTCCTTCCCTAATCAATTCTCATGAAATATTCATTCCAGTCTTATTCCATTCCAATCAAAACGACCTAAGTCCCTAAAAATCTTCAATTTACCAATCCAATCACAATCTTGCCTTGAATTTTTTTGTCTAGAAAAACTCCAATTTTAGGTCCAATCCAAATTTTTCTGAACTTTTTTTGTCTAAAAAAATCACCAAATTTTAGTTTTAATCTCAAATCTATTGCCTTCGTGCGTCCAGAAATCGCCATTAATCATCCCTACTTTCCATAATTTTCATATCAAAGAGAAAGCTTTCTTTTTTTTTTTAAGATAATTTTTCACATTAGCTTGCTAATGCAGACTTGTTACCAACGTAAAAATGCTATGTCAAACATCTAATTGCAATTATTGGATGGAGGGTTAATAGGTATATTTAATATTAGATTAAAAGTTGTTGATTTTTTTTAGATGAAAAAAATTCGAGGCAAATTTAAAACTGGATTTAAAATCGAAGGTTTTTTGAGTCAAAAATAAGTTCAGACTGAAATTGGGATTAGATCTAAAGTTGAGATTCTTTTCGAATAAAAGAAAATTCCAGACAAAATTAAGACTTGACCTAAGTTTGGATTTTGTTTTTTTCTTTTAATGAAATTAGGTAACTCAAAGTTCACGGTAGCCAAGACAACAGTTGAGGGTCTAGCGGTTCGGTTTGCGTTAGGCAAAGCGTCCGGTTTGATCCCGTCGGCCCCTCTCACCAACGGGCGGTTCGCTGAGATCTCCTCTTTTTTCCCGTTCGAAACAAGAACGCAATCGCACCACCCCTTTCTGGTGGAAAACGCACTGTTGATGATTCTCTCTCTTCTCTCTCTTCCCCTCTCTCTCTCTCTGAAACTCATGCAGACGCATCTGTAGCAGCAGCAGCTCGCCGCGGCCATTGAATCCCCCCCTGCGCTCGCGCGAGCATGGCCTCCATCACCTCCGTCCAGTTGAATTACCTCGTCTTCCGCTACCTTCAAGAATCGGGTACCTCATTTCCTCTCCTTCTCCTTCTCCTCCTGGTTCGTTTCTGCAAGACGAGGGACCGGCGGCGGCCGATTTGGTGTCGCTTTAGGGGTTGTCGGTGGCTCTAGGGTTTCTGGCGGTCCCGGCTCGTGCGGGCGTTACGGCGCCTCGGGGCTGGGGTTTTGTTCCTGCTTGTTTGTTTGCTAAAATTGCTGTGACGGCTGAATTGATTTTCCGCTTAGGGCGAAAGGCGTCTGAATGGGCGTTCGTTAGCGGCCATGGCGAGAGATCTCTTGGTTTGAGCTGGAATCCCGGTTGTTTTACCTCATCGAAATGTTAGATTTTGGCTTGGAGAGCTGTTCTAGGGCTTTGCGAGAATTGAGTATCTGGCTGCGAGAAGGCTGGGGGACTTATGCGGCGGAGCCCAATCATAGATTTTGTTGTTTGGCTGAAGGGGGAAGGGTTTTTGTGCATAAATTTGTGGTTTCCTTTGCTACCATCTGAGCGATGCAAGAAGCTTTTTACTTATGAGGGTAGCTCGTCCTTAGTTTCGTAGGTGTGACCTTTGGAGGAATGCAAAGCGAAATGCCTAACTGCTCTGGCCTCTCGTTTCCAAAGTAGGGCACCTGTTCTCCATTGTCTTGTGGACTTTCTAGGGTCTGTGGAAGTTCTTTCCTGCTCATTTTCCTATTAGAAGACGGCTCTGTCTTTTGTGCCTCCATATTCTAAACAATCTTTCCCAGGGAAAGAGGCTTATATTCAGCTCTCCCCTAAGTCTGGATTTGGCAGAAAAATTGCCTTCTTTTCTGGATATTTATTACGTACAATTCATTTTGCGGCAACCACTATTGTGATATTGTTAACCTTTTTATTCAGTTATTGCGAATTTCCAGTTCCCAGTCTTTTCAATCCTGCAAAATAATACATCAAGAAATTACCATCTTGCTTTTGGCATTTCCAGTGACAAGAGTGTCCTTTCTCCTCATTGACTGAAAACAGTCCAGTGACCCCTATCTTGTTGATCACACCAGATTTGTTTTGCAAAGGTCATGAATATCCCATGCAACCTGATGCTTATAACTTTAATGTCTTTCCATCCTGTCTCCATGGGCTAATGCTGAGGCTGTCACTTTATTGTCTGTTAACTACCCGTGTCAAATAGTGCCATGTTTATTTCAGCCCTTGTCCTCTCTGTGTTTTCATGAATGTTCACAATCAGTAGGCTGCATATCATGTTTTAATTCACTCGATCGTACGTAAAAGCTTCTCCCAGCTGTGGCACAGGAGGTCACGTCTTGAATATTCTGTAATATCTTTGCTGTATGCAATTATGGCTGGGTTAACAGAGACATCAGATGATGCAGCTTCAAGAGACAATCCTGGTTCCCTCATTCTGATGAAACTCTTGGATCCCATATCTTGCAGTGATGTAACTTCCTAGAGTTTTTCATAGTCCAAGTTGCATTAGGAAAGAAGTTCAAAGAAAGCCCTAGTACAAATTGGAGACCAAAAGGTGTCGAATAACAAACTTCATAATGTTATGGGTACATTTTGCAGGTGAATAGGTTACTTGAAGGAAAATAACATCGAGGATTAGTCAAGTGGATGACGTGGAGAAACACATTTGCTACTTGTGCGAGCAGAAAATATTAATTTAATTTTAGAGCATAATCTAAGGAGAACAATGATGGAATATTGCATGGGAAGCTGGGCATGGAAAACACTGTTGCAATTTCACTTGAATAAAATGGGAGAAACATGTGTAAAAATGTTTGGACTTGTGGAAATGCAAACTTTAGAAGAATGAGAAGGTGTGACATCATGGTGGAAATGCAAAGCGGAAGGGGCTACGGAAGTTGGGGGCAGAGATGAGTAGGAACTTCAGAAAAGATCTCGAGTACTTCAATATTACCAAGGACGTGGTAGAAGTGAGAGTGCAATTGCTTGATCCATGTAGTAGACCCCTCTTTGTCGTCATAGGAGTACTAAGTAATTGTATTACCTAGGACGTGGTAGAAGCGAGAGTGCGATTGCTTGCTCAATGTATTAGTATATTATCTCTTTATTATTTTGTTTCACAAAGTTTTAATCTTGGTATGAGAACTTTTCGCAAAACTGCAAGTTTTTAGTATTGAATATGATCTTGGACTGATGTTTCTGATACATGCTTGAAAATATGTATGCAGGTTTTACACATTCCGCATTTGCCTTGGGATATGAGGCAGGCATTAACAAATGCACAATTGATGGGAATATGGTTCCCCCTAGTGCTCTTATTACATTGGTGCAGAAAGGACTTCAGTATCTGGAGATGGAAGCAAACTTGAATAGCGTGAGCATGCCCAACCTATTATGAACTTGCATTCGTCATCTTTTAATTTAATTACTCTATTCT
The DNA here is from genome assembly GCA_016097545.1 of Eucalyptus victrix. NCBI lineage: Eukaryota > Viridiplantae > Streptophyta > Magnoliopsida > Myrtales > Myrtaceae > Eucalyptus > Eucalyptus victrix. Next base: position 47,568,227 of record CM027843.1, read on the forward strand.
GGAAATTATGTTGATCGGTGTTCCCTGTAAGCTTGTCAGAGTGACACAGATGTGGATGAGGACTTCTCCTTCTTGGAACCATTGGATCTTATTACAAAGGATGTCTATGAACTCAGAAAAATTATAAGAGAGAAAAAGAAAAATTTGCAAAAAGATATAGATAAAGATAGAGAATTAGATAAGGACCATGAAGCTGAGCGTGGACGGGCAAGGGAGAAAGACAGACATGAAAAGGAGAAGGAACTTGAAAAGGATAGGGAACGGAAAGAGAAAGACAAAGACAAAGACAAAGACAAAGAGAAGGAGAAGGAGAGGAGAAGGAGAAGGAGAAGGAGAAGGAGAAGGAGAAGGAGAAAGAGAAGGAGAAAGAAAAAGAGAAGGAGAAGGAGAAGGAGAAAGAGAAGGAGAAGGAGAAGGAGCAACCAAAACATCGGGAAGATCACTCTGAAAAGGAAATAATTGTGAATCAAGAGGTGGACAGGAACCATACAAAGCATGAAGAAAATGGACCTTCTGGTGAATGTGCTTTCTTGCAAATTTCTTTTGTTGCTTCAAACATGAACTTGTCTATCACTGCAGTATCAGTTTAGAGTTTCTAGTGTCTCTATTGCTCTTCGGTTAAACACAAGAAAGAAACAAAAAATGACCTGAAGACGTTTTGATCTTTCACGTGGCTGTTTTCAAATGAATTGAATTATAAATGTTTTCTCCTGTATGACTTGTTATGAAGGACATGGAAATGAGTATGAGGCAATAGGAAATCAATTTGACATCCATTAGGGTGTGATTGACTTTGGCTTATGACTCTCCTTCTTGTTGAAGATTCTATCTCTCTCTATATATCTTTTTCAAATAAAGGTTGTAACTTTTTTTTGTGTATTCTTTTAGGACCTGAACCAATGGAAATTTCTACTGCATCAACTTCTCAGCCATGTGAGATTCCTATTACAGATGTGAAAATATTAGAAGGACATACTTCTGAGGTTCGAATCTTTGCATAGCATATCTTCGGGATACTTTCCCTTGTTCATTTCAAACTACTATAGATACTACTCTTGTACCTGAAATCTATCATTCATATTTTGACAATGGACCTGTTTTCAATTCTTCATTATAGGTTTGCGCCTGTGCATGGAGTCCTGCAGGTTCACTTCTTGCTTCAGGGTCGGTACTTTATCTGGTGGATAATTCTGACTGGTCTATTTTCTGCTATTTGCATTGGGTTCTTACATTAACTAGATTCTTTGCAGTAACTTTCTAATCATTTACTCTTCACCCTTTGAAGTGTAGCTCTATAGGAAGTGGATTTTAGTCCATGAAATCTGGACTTTTAAAGATGATTATTTGAGCTGAAATAATGACAATTTCTTTATTTTGCTTTTGGATGCGTATTTCTAATTGCTAAATGAGTTAAATTTTCTGAAGAAAGCTATGGTGGAAATAGAATTGGATTTTGTTATTTGCTTATTCCTGTAAATCACAGTGATGCGAGGTGGTTGTATGTGGACCTTTGCAAGCTATAGAATTATACATGAAAGATTCAGTTGTTACATTGCATGGTCATGGGTTATTTGATTCTCTATGACGTTTTGTATTCAAGATTCCTTCATATTTTGGCTGAACAACATCATTGTTCGGTTAACTAGTCATTGATACATCTACACTAGCAGGAGGTTCGGTTTGTGTTGGTTTAAAGCAAACTTCCTTGCAAAGATTTGGGGCTTTTGTTTAGGGAGAATGGAAAGCTGTCAGAGGACTTGTTTGGAAGAATAATTATTTGAAAACAAGCATTTCTCAAATGAAAATATTCAATATTTTTTGTTTGCAGCTTTTCTCAAACCAGTCCATCTGGATTTGATTTCATTTGTAAAATGATCAATTTACTTTCTTTTGTGCAGTGGCACTTTTCCGAATGATAACTTTGTTAAGAGATTATTTTGTGTTTGGCTTTCAGTTTCTTGATAGGATATAAAACCAAAGTTCATACTTGGGGTAAGTATAGTAATTCTCTAGAAACTATATGACTAGACTGGTTAGCTTGACGAATTGCAGAATCGTTGATATCATAGTCCATGCGATTATCCCTAGTATATGTAACTTGCTTGCATCAGGTTTTTCATTATTACAATTGACGTCTATGTTCTGAATCAGTGTACTGTTTCTGTTTCCTTCATTCTGGAATTAATAGATTGTTCTAGATAATGAAATCCTTCTCACCTATGTTACAGTTGAAAGATTTATGTCAAGAATTTATGTTTTCCAATTCACTGCAATGACCTGTTTGTCAGATCTGGAGATTCTACTGCTCGCATATGGACCATACCTGATGGGACCACTAAATCTAGTCTACAAAATGGTCTCACAGAAGTTCTGATATTGAAGCATGTAAAGGGTAGGACAAATGAAAAGAGCAAAGATGTCACGACTCTTGATTGGAATGTAAGTCTAATGATGACTTGTGAGAGAAAATGTAACTCATTCTGTTCAAATCTTTTCCTTAGTCATTTTGCCTTCTTTCTGTTTTTTTTTTTTTTTCTTTTTTCTTTTTAACTGGAATGGCTTGTTTCTTAATCTCTTGAAGCTAGGAACTGCTTCTCTCAAATATATTTTAGGTGCCTTCAAATTTCCATGATTAAGCAGGTTCCATTTGCTTCTTTTTTTTAAACCACAATTACCTGCATGTCTCTCTGCAGGGGGATGGAACACTTCTTGCAACAGGTTCATATGATGGGCAAGCAAGAATTTGGACCACAAATGGTATGTTTTGAGATCATGCCGCTTTCTGATTTAACCGTAAAAATTTCTTAACTCCAAACAAACATCTGTATTATTTGTACATATTTATAATCATTACTGGTATATGGCAGTCCTTGTTTGAACTATGCAACCCAATCTTTTGACACTCAAATGGTTCCTTAGCACAATCCTGATTCACAATCCTTGATTGAATTGTTCATCTTTTGTAGATTCTCATGATTTCAGAACCCAAATACCTGATAGTGTGAATCACACACTTCTAGTTTCCAATGATTAATGAGATCCAAAACTTTCTATCCTCAATGGCATAGACAACAAAATAAGAAGATGCCGAACTTCATTTTCCTTTCCAGGGTTTATCAGGCGGTGCCTTTAAAAACACTCTGGTTTAGGCATCATCTGGACGCATAACCGATGTAAATAAAACGGGGGAACTTGTTGGTGCACTTTCATGATAAAACTGTTACTAAATTTTAAGTGGAGCCTGATGTCCCCATTTGCCCCAAACGATAGTTAAGCTCCCATCATTGATAAGTCAAAATGTGTGCCATTTTGGGTCCCCAACCTGTGTGTTTACACATGAGATGCTGTAGTGTTCTTTTACTCTTATCTCCTGTCAGATATGTAGAGACTATATATCATAGAGAGGAAGTTACACTATCCATGTAATTGTGGAGTATACCAAAGATACTGTAATATGGAAGAAAAGACTGGAAAAGCAGATGAGAGAGGAACCTAAACAGAACTAAATAAGTTCCCAACTTTTGCATACCTTAGTAGACAGCATCTTTCAACTTTTGTTTGTGCCTGTTTGGCATGCTTTTATTGTTTCTTTTGGACTCACCTGTGTTATGAGAGTTCTCTCTGTCAATGTCTGGCCATTTACTCTATTTTGGAATTTTTGCTGCTTATCGTGATTAGGTGAACTGAAGACCACTTTGAGTAGACATAAAGGGCCCATATTCTCTCTAAAATGGAACAAGAAAGGAGACTATCTGCTCACAGGAAGCTGTGACAAAACTGCTATTGTGTGGGATGTCAAGGCAGAGGAAGGGAAACAGCAATTTGAATTTCACTCAGGTTTGGGACATAAATTTGGTTTTAGGTTGAAATTATAGGTTGGGCTACTGATTTTTTACTTTTTTGTGGTTTTCCAGGTCCAACACTTGATGTTGACTGGCGCAACAATGTTTCATTTGCAACAAGCTCCACAGACAACATGATATTTGTCTGTAAGATTGGAGAAAATCGCCCAATCAAAACTTTCGCAGGGCATCTGGTATAGTTTTGGTTTCTATATGCTTTGAAAGCCACTAAAATTGAAATCTCTCTGTGCGCACGCACACGTAATGTAATATATTTATTTTCTTCCATCCATTCTCGGAAAAAATTATTTTAGGGATAGGATTGCAGATTCGTCATTGGCGGATTAGTTTTGTCAACACAGAATTTTATTGGAAAGATGTTACGTTGGGATTAATAGTAAGATCCAAAGAAGATGGGTGGCATATAAGCCAAGGCAAGATCCATATGGGTATTGTAGAGCTTTTAGGTTTGAGACTTGGGTTGAGCCTAATAAAATTTCAAAATGGCATCCAGCCCCTAGATCAATCAATAACAATACATAGAGCATAGGTTAAGAAAAGCCTTAGATGAGGCACTAGGGAGCACGAGGAGCTGATGAAAGCTTGAAAGCATTGTTACAAACTACAACCACCACAAAGTCCTCATCCCACAGTGGGGTCCTCAAAAGCCTCTGGTTAGTGAAAATGAAAAATGAATATGAGAGAATGAGAACAAACATAGACAACAGAAAGGGGAAACAATGGAGAAAAGGTGGTAATTGTGTGGCCACCTGACAGTCAAAAAATGTAAAAACAGGGAAAAGTCGGAAGCAACTTACGGTGAGGGGACCCATTTTCCAGGTCCTTTCGCAGTATTATCTTAACAAGGTTCCTTAACTTGAAGATAACCTGATGACATTCTATTGGATTTTCCCGCTGCTCAGAAAATTCTAAATCAAAGTGTCCCAAATTCTCATCAAGATTTAAAGATTTTTTTATTCATAACATGTAAGGGCAATAAGTACCAGCAAGCAAACATGTATTCTACGTGTAGTCATGTGAGAAATAATATCTTAGTTTAAAATCTAGGCGCTGTGATTTATTTGAGAATTCATAAACCAAATGTGTTTTACCTGCTATGGCATTACTTTTTACCAATGTTGGTGGGTAAACTACATTGCTTGCTTATAGCGGTAGATTGTACCCTTCTGATGGAGTTCATTTTTGTGTGATTTGGTTGGTTGATATTGGGAGTTTCGTCTTTGCTTATCTTATTGTATACCAGCAGTGATTGTCAACTTTCATTGTAACAGCTTGTGGCTCTAAATGATTTATTTTTTGGTGGATGTACGTCATTTAAATGCTTATTATATTGTAGGTTCTTGAACCCTAATTGAGCTTGCATTTTTTATTTTTTTTTTTAAATTCTTTTGGTGGTTCTTTCAGGGTGAGGTGAATTGTGTCAAATGGGATCCAACTGGCTCATTGTTAGCCTCTTGCTCTGATGACATTACTGCGAAGGTTATAAAAATGAAACTCTAGTTTATCTTATTCACTGATACTCTTTCTCTGTCAGTAATTGCTTTCTGGATATAGCCTTTTCTGTTCTTAGGCTTTGGATGGAAAGTAAATCAATACATGTCTTGCATTTATCCCATCTTGAGTCATTTCTGTCTTTGATCTGTCTGTTCTCTTAGTAATTCCATCTCTTTGGCCTCCTAACTTGTTAAGTGCTACAGATATGGAGCATGAAGCAGGACAAGTATGTTCATGACTTAAGGGAGCATTTAAAGGTACTCTATGCTTTAGCAATTTTTTTTTAAAATTATTTATTTTTCCTGGATGTTTTTGTACTGATTACTGTATTGCAGGAAATATACACTCTCAGGTGGAGCCCCACTGGACCTGGCACAAACAATCCTAACCAGCAGTTAGTGCTCGCAAGGTGAATTACTGAAACTTTTAGCCAAGTTTATTTTTGCATCAAAGCTTGTCTGGTTTCAATTTTCTTAATATGGGTGGTGGGACTTGTCATATCATCTTTTAAAAAAGTTAACAGTTTTGGCTATACTAAAAATTTCAGAGACAAGTATGCTATTGTCAAAACTTTGCCTTTAAGAGTCGGTACTATTATCTGGATCAATTTACCCAATTCTTGCGACATCTTTGAAATGTTCGGGCATTGGAGGATATCTTTAAAGCTGCTGCATGTACTTGAGAGGATGATTGTTTCAGAATTCAGAAAAATTTAAGACCTCTGAGCACAGTTAGTAGATTTTTTATTTTTTTTGGTCAAAGGTACGTGTCACATTCTTTTGCAGTCTAGTAGGATGATGATTCTGGTAATGCAAGTACTCCAGGTCATTTTGTGAAGGTCTTCGTATCTATAAGTTCTTTGCATCTTAACCTGTGTGAAGTTACGTATTTTCTTTGGTTAGAGTGTTATGTGTCCAAAATCCATTTGAAGGAGTTCTTATTCATTTGACTTTTTTAACTTCTCGTTATTGTTTAGACTTTGGACCTGTTCTTTTGGATAGTCCGTCTCTTCTAGATTGTGAAGCATTCCCATCCTGAGCTTTCTTTTAATTTAACTGTTGCTTTAACTGAAAAGAACTTCTGCAGGCTGTTCTTTGTTAGTTGTTATAATATTGTTGTTGTCTTGTCATGCAGTGCATCATTTGATTCAACAGTGAAATTGTGGGATGTTAACCTGGGGAAACTTATTTACAGCTTGAATGGTCACAGGTAAATTCTGTTGTGTTCATCTCCACTTTGGATTGATAGAAAGATGCAAGCCCTAGTTCATCACTAATGATTGCCAAGCAACTTCTGTGACAGTAAAAGGTGATTTATTTGGAATGTTGAGAAGATTATTCTTGTGCTGTTGAAGTTGTATAATGGGAAGCATGTTATGCTTTGTCCTTCTTGTGACTTCACGAATAACTGGTTTGATTGATTTGTGGACATGTTGATGCTTGATTGTTTGGTCTCTGATTTTCATTTCTTTTTCTTTTTCTTTTGGAAAAGGGAACCTGTATATTCTGTAGCATTTAGCCCCAATGGAGAATATTTGGCCAGTGGATCTCTTGATAAATCCGTTCACATCTGGTCACTGAAGGAGGGTAAGATCGTGAAGACATACACTGGTAATGGAGGAATCTTTGAAGTCTGTTGGAATAAGGAAGGTGACAAAATCGCCGCATGTTTTGCAAACAATACAGTTTGTGTCTTGGATTTTAAAATGTGAAGTCTAGAGGGCTTTTCAAGTGTTAGAACTCAGGCAATCACCAAGAAGACATGGGCTTTGCCTACTTTGGTTGCCGTGGCTGTGCTCTGCAGGTGTGTAGGTCATGCATGTTTAACCCTAGGCAGTAGGCTTTCTCTCACTGATTCTGACTTCTCTTATCATATCTTCTCTTGGCAATTTGTCAGTTTTCACTTTCCAGCCAGATTGTTTGTAGGAACCATGTACATATGTAATTTGCTAATTGTAGTCTCCACATGGACAAATTTTAATTGCAAATGCTTTTTAGATGTGGATGTCCCCAGAGTGCAGCTCTATCACGGTTCTGATGTATTTCAACTTTTCGTTCCTTTCTTTTTTTTTTTTTTTTTTAAGGAGTCTTGTTGGAGGCTTTTACATCGGAAGGAATTGTCCTGAATGATTGCAGTTATAATTCTTAGCTTCTTTCAAGTTCCTTGCATCCTCCAACCATTGTCGATGGGTTGACTGCTTGTTGACTTGTCTCCTTTGAGTGGCAAAGGACAATAAGCTGTCGTTTGACTATTATCCTCAGGAAATCGTGTGGAGTTGTTGCAACCATTTAAGCTTCAAAGCTGGCTATGTCATCTGAGTGCGCTTGTTTCTTTTTATTTATGGAGCTAGTGAGACACGTTTCACTCAGAGAGATGACCAACTATCAACCATCGATAATTTCCTCGCTTTTGCACCAAAAAGTACACGTGGGCTGAACAAAGAAAGTTGTACGACTTCGAACTTAATGCAACGAAAAGGGGGATAAGTTCCCGAACATCTCCCTCTGCACAAGACCCTTTAATATTTCAGGTTTTGCAATATTGTCAAAATTTGAGAAGTCCCGTCCTTCAGAAAACACTGCAGTCAAGCTCCCACGCCAAAAATTGACCGAGCGGTAATTGAAAAAATTTCGCAAATCGGAGAGGTTATGGTCAGACCAACTCGATTGTTAAAGACGCACAGGCGGTTTCTGGCGTACTTTTTCCATCAGCAGATGGAATACAGAAAATCAGTTTTTGAATATAAATACGGATTGATGCAGTTCCTATCCTCATAATCGCAGAAGCCCATGTTCTTAGGGCCGAAGTTCACTTTGTCAAACGTGTTTCCGTTTTCAAAGACCAATAAAATTGTGTGTGTGGATTATGATGTTAATGACTTGCTTAAGATGCATTAAGCAATCAGAGGTAGAAGTAGCTTGTATCGAGAGCCTTATTTCTACCTTGAAGTATTCTGATACGTTATTCTAACTAGTATCTGACAGGCAACTGGATCTCTTCATCTTCAGCTTCATCTGACAAGCCAACATCGCAAGATTAACAAATAGGAGGCTACCAGTAATCGCCACAAGAACAAGAACCATTTACAAAGTGGTGGAACCTGTTCCGATCTCTCATGACTATTTTCCGCCCCATCATCAGCGAAACAAGCTTAGTAACTTCATGGCAATCGGAGCATACTCGAAGATTCTTTACGATTCTGATTGTGGTTCCCGCTTCAGTACTGATAAGCCCGAAAGCGATGGCCAGCCTCTCGCTGTGAACTTCCAGGGATTGCTCCTTTTGGGCTTCTCCCAAATCGTGCAGCACCGTCTCCGTCTGTGCTCTGTAATTATAAGCCTTAAGCCAACCGTTGATCTCATCCAACATTGAATAAATTTCTCTGCTCTTTGGATGTCTCTTATCTCCAGCAAGGAATTCGTGGACCCTGTTATTAACTTCTATTGAACTACAGCCTTTCTCCTTTACCACCCCGCTGGACTTCATCAATGTCCTCACCTTTGCAACCCCCTCCCAATCACCGGAAGCAGCATAAATGTTGGAGAGAAGAGTATAGGTTCCACAGTTCGCTAAGTCTTTCCCAACAAGAAATTCCGCAATTTTCTCTGCCAGTGCCGTCTTAGCATGGAGCCTACAGGCCCCAAGTAAAGTTCCCCAGATGACAGCATCCGGTTCTATCTCCATTTCCTTGACAAGTTGATATGCTTCTTCTAAATTCCCAGCCCGGCTTAGGAGGTTTACCATACACCCATAGTGCTCTATCTTTGGCCGAATCCCGTATTTATCCTTCATTAAGTTGAAGAATTCCCAACCCTCTTTAATCAACCCTGTGTGGCTGCACGCAGTCAAGATGGCAATGAAGGTGATATCGTTAGGGTTCACACCAAATCTACACATTGTATTGAATGTCCCCAAAGCACACTGGCTAGACCCATGGATTGCATACCCCAATATCATCGAATTCCAAGCAACCACGTCCTTGTGATTCATACTTTCGAAGACCAAGAGCGCATCTTCCAAACTGCCACACTTGCTATACATGTCGACCAATGCAGTGCCGACATGAGCATTCATCTGAATTCCATTATTCTGGATATGAGAATGGATCCACCTACCCACCTCCAGTGCTCCAAGCTGTCCACAGGCAGAGAGCACAGACAGCACAGTCACTTCATTAGGCCTCACACCAGCACTAAACATTTGCCTGAACAAGACCAAAGCCTCGTCGGGCTTCCCGTGTTGCGCGTACCCATCAATCATCACATTCCAACAGACCACATCCCTCTCCAAAATTTCATCAAACACCACCCGCGCCTCCTTGAGCTCCCCGTGCTTCGCATAGCACGTGATCATTGCCGTCAAAGAAACCAAACTTTTCTCGGGCATGGAATCGAACAACCGGCGCGCGGACACGATCTCTCCCCCTCTCGCGTAGACATCGACGAGGCCCGTCCTCACGTACGGATCGGAGCAAAACCCGAGCTTGACCGCGAGGCAGTGGAGGGCCTTGCCACTCTCGAGCGGGCAAGATTTTAGGACGGAAGAGAAAGTGAAGGCATTGGGCTCGATCCCATCACCCATCATCTGGACGAAGTACAGAAGTGCCTGCTGGTGGAGACCCTGATGAGCATGGTCGTGGATGAGGGCGGTCCACTGGTAGACGGAGGGCTTGGAGCTGCAGTTGAAGAGGGCGACGGAGCTGCGGAGGCGGCCGCGGGAGGAGTAGGAGCGCTGGAGCTTGAAGCTGAGGATGGGGTGGTGGTGGAGGCCGCGGCGGAGGAGGGCGGCGTGGATTTGGAGGAGTTGGTCGAGGGACGTGGAGCTGTCGATGAGGGACGCGAGCCTCCGTGGCTGGGCGGCGTTGGCGGTGCTCGGGGCTGGTGGGACGACGGAGGGGCTCTTGGCGGTGGCCGGTGGTAGAGGTGGTGGTGGTGGGGGCGGTGTGGCTGAGACGATGGACATGGACATGGACATGGATATGGCTAAGATACTAGTGGGGTTTTTCACTGTTCTGGCGCCATTAGTTAATTTTGTGGAGGTTTCTCATTGTTGGCAATTTCAATAGACATCCCCACATTAGAAGCATTCACCATTTTTCGCGTCTTTTTTTTTTTTCTTTTTTTTCTTCTAGTCCTACTTTATTCCTATTTTAACTTTCACTCTCGCTTTTAAATTTTTACCCTATATTCTTGTAGAATGTGGAAATTGAAATCCACACTTGAAATTAAATTGCCCATACCCTAATCTTTTTCGAACCCTCCACATCTCCCTTCTATTTTTCAAAATCCCCATTTTGCATCCGATAGTCTGTTTTCAAAGTGCTCCCATTCTATCCAAAAAAGACAAATGATATAAATAGTGTTTGAATTTTTTGCGTCTTCTTTTTTTTCTTTTTCTTCTAGTCAATTCTACTCTATTCCTTATTTAGCTCTCATTTTCAAATTTTTGACATGCCTCCTTGCAAAGCGTGAGAATCAAAACCTACACTTAAAACTAAATCATTCTCACTCCAATTCTTGAAAATGTGGAGATTCGCACCCCCAACTCCTTCCATTTTTCGGAATCCCCATTTTGCATCCTATATTCTGTTTTCAAAGTGTTTCCATTCCATCCAAATAATGGCAAACGATATAAACTGTATCTGAATTTTAATTTAATATGCCATGTAATCTTGAATTTTAATGTTGTTTCTGAATAATAAACAATGCACAGGAATACGGGAAGTAGTGGGGTCGTTGGGCACAGAAGAATGGTGGAGAGAGAGATTTTTTTCTGATTTATCGCATGCCACCTGGTGCATTTTTAAGTGGAGACTTACCTAAAGGGAAGAAAATCCTCTGCTTCCGTAGCTGTTATAACTGGGAGATATGTGCGCAACACGTTCCCAGAAAAGACAGTAGGCATGCCGATTTGCTTGTGGAATTAAGTGTTTGGTTTGTATTGAGGGATTTAGCGCGTTTTGTCTACTAAAAGAAAAGAGTCGCCTCATTTTTTCATAATTTGTCAAAACTTGACAAAATACGTAATATACATAAAATATAATTCATTTTGGCCGGGCAAAACTCTATTCTTTTGTATAAAAAAATGCGAAATTTCATTATTCAGGTAAATTTCAATAGGTGTTGTGTCAAAAACTGTTGGTAAATAACTTTTTTTTAAGTTAACTTGCTAATACTTTTTTTAATTATAAATTTAACACTGATAAATAAGGCAAATAATGGCAAAATTAAACAAAGAAACCCAAATAAATACTAGCAGGCAACTCAAATGCGACTTGATGAAATGAGACTTGACAGATCAAAATTAATTAACAATTTAATGAGAGAAAAATTTGTACACACGACTAGAATATGATCTTCCGGTACTATTGACTTCCGTGTGATTAAAGTTAATAAGAGATTTGTGCAAATTTTCACTTAATCATAATTCTTTGAAATCTCGTTAAATTAGGTGAAATTATATATGCGGTTGGTAATTGAACCCTCACAGAAAAAGAAGAGGTCACCTATGATGAGCATAATATGCAACATGTCCTTAGTTATAGTGATTACTATAGCTTTGTCCTACTACAATGTGATTGTTGCAGCATAAGCATCTTCTAATAATTCAGGGCCAAATGCGCTTTTCCACAACAGGTGGTGGCCTTGCCCTGCAACCGGCTACACTCCCTTACCTCACTATGCGTGGCCCAAGGTACTAAGCAATGTTGCGATGTCTTTGGAAGTGTCAATGGAATTCACTAGACAACTGAATACCACATTAGAGGAAATACCAACAAACATTAATTCTCTCTTTCCGAGCCTCACCTTTCTCCAACTCTTTTACAATGGACTGGTTGATGAAATCCCCTACAAAAATTTACTATCACACCCCAACTTTACAAGTATAAAGGAAATAACATTGTTATTCTTCTACCCAAAAGACGCATCTTATGTGTACATATAACTAATGTTAACAATATCATAATACATATCCATCTATATATATCTAATGAAACAACCTAAAAATCCATCAAAAATAAAATATACATCTCCAATGACTTACTAACTAAACCCAAAAGGTATCATTTCAAACATATATGCAACTTGTTGCATGTATGCCCTAAAGCTACTATGTAATAGTTACATGTTAGGGATTTCAGTTGTATTATTATCATTATTTAATTAATGGCAATGACGTACTCATTCATTTGTCCAATTATTTTATATTTATGAATGATTTCATAAGATCAGTTACAACTAAACCTATTCTTGAGACGTCAAAAATATATGTGACGGGTTCATAGTTAGACTGAATTTTTAAATCATTCCCGATCAATAGATTATTAAGTGTGTATTAATAATCCTGTTGAGACCGATATATTCATAACTTCACCATTAAGTATTGGATACTTAAGAAATGATGAGTCACAAGTCATTGGGCATTGTGATGCTTGAGTTAAGAACATGAGTGTTTTTTTTTGGTAACCCAAGGAACTCCATAAGTCGACGGTCGACAAGCAAACCCTGGGGGAGTGATTGCAGGACCCACCTCTACAGTACTCTAGGTAAGAATCCCTAACGACGCTTTTGGGATTCGAACTTCTCCCCTTCGTGAGGGGAAGAGAGCCCGAGCCAGTTGCACTGCTAAGGGGCGGTGGTAAGAACACAAGTGTTTGTATTAGACAAGTTCATTGAACATAATGTATATGGAACGATTAGCGACATGGAAGCTTTTAGCGCGGTCAATGTCTAATTGTTCATGCTTTGGTATTGCGTAAATAATCCTTAGACTTGAGGCACAGTATTCACAGGTGCACGTAATGCCGGGTCGTTGATCCGTCTTTATACCTGATGGTCATAATTTGTTCATATACAAAGTTACATGTGTGCACAATATGGAATATGTCTCCTTGTTACATGCAAGGTATAATAATGATGTCATATGCGATCTAATTATGACACGGCATTGAAATCCTCAGCCAAGGTTGTAATCGAGAATAAATTGTTTATGTCTCAAATAAAATGCATGTCAATTAGATTTGTACGTATGATCGAATTGGTAACTTGACAAATATTCTATAGTCTTTGTTTAATCGGGACATAGTAAAATAGAGGGATTTAATTATACTATAGTCAAAACTGACAGGTTCATTATGTTCTTAAATCATTTACATTATTTGGGTAGCCATGACATATTACTAGATGTCAATCATGACTTGTAGGATCCAAAAATTAATCGGGACAATTAATTCTTTTGGGAGTAGTAATGTGTTAGTACAAGTCTTACTACCAGCTTAGTGATGAACCTAGGGATGTCACACACCATAAACAATTAGAATAACGTGGAACAATAGAGAAATATTGTTGCAAATATGTTTGCAATTACTGTAATTAAATTGAGTTGATTTAAAATTAAATTAAATGAGATTTAATTTAATTTGTATTATAGTCATGAGCATACTTGCATATGATGCACACAGGTGCTCAAAGTGGATACATGTTAATGTACCCTAATTGCACACACAAAGATTATGTTCCTTTTATTTTTATTTTAGGAATTGATTAATTAATTATTTAATTAAATAAATTATGCACACGATCAGCAATTGTTGTTGACTGTGTGCAACGCACACCATATGCGTTTCTTTAAAAAAAAAAAATTAAAGGGGAAATCGTGCATGAATGGTCAGCAATTGTTGACCATCATGCACGAAGCAATGGTTAGCAATTGCTGACCAACCCGCTCATGCACGATGGTTGTGCATGAAGCAACTGCTTATGCACAATCATGCATGAGCAAATGATCAGCAACGGTTGCTGGTCGTCCCTCGATTAGCAACCGTTACTGATAAAAGAATATTTCATTTTAAAATGCCGGTTTAAGGGACAGAAAACAGGTTGCTGAAAATAGAGAGAAAGTGTGCGCGTTCTTGTGTTTTCAAGACGCGAGAAAGAAGAGTGCTCTTTCGTTCGGGTCGTGACTAAAACATCAAGGATGTGGCAGATTGTCTCCACGAAATTGCTAGCACGATCATAGTGATGATTATCCAAAAGTTCTCTCTTCCATTCGACGTTTATTGTTGGTATGTCTAAACTAGAGGTCCGACATTTGTGGGACTAAAACTGAAGAACATCCGAATCAATTTGTTTAAAGCACGTTTCGAGAGATAATTCGTTTAACTCCCTTTTCATATTCAGATTTTTGATTAAAACACACGAACAACGCCTTCGGAGAATTATGTATAGAATATATTATCTTTGTTTCCGCCGTATTTTTTTTTTATTAAGTTTACCTACACATCATTCATGAAACCCCAACAATGGTATCAGAGCCAACCTTAGGCATTTTTCGTGCGTTTAATTGATTTATAGTTCAAAGACATTTTTGTGTTCTAATGGCCAATTTATATTTTGTTAAAAGAGTCTCTTACTCTTATGTGGCCTATAGAAGTTAATTAATTTATGTGATAAATTTAATCAACTAAGCAAAAATTAGAACTAAATCATTTTTTAATCAAAAATCTGTAACTTATTATATTTTGTGTTTATATTCTACGAATGATTCGTGATTGTGAATTTAAAATTGACAACATAACTTCCATTTGGAATCACGCTCATGAACTTTGTTTCATCGATTTGATTCCTTAACGTAATTTGCGTTGTTAGACTTTAAATTTGATTAAATGCAGAATTTTATCTATGCCTTTTGGAGCTTTAAATTTTGAATTTATGGCTCGTAAGGAAGGGTGGTGATCATGGAAAAATTCCTAATCATTATGATTGTTGTATGGATGAATGTATAATGATTACATATATTCTTTTTGGGGTTGTAATTATTAAATGGAGGCTGCATCCTTCCTTTTATATTTATTTTATGAAATGTAATTTTAGTATAGTTTAGTATTTCAATTGTTGATGTAAATGCTACAAGAGAGGAGGAGCCATTGGAGGAGCCATTAAGCCGGTGAGCTCTATGGGCCCGGTCTTTGAAGAGTTCAAAGATTGAAGAAGAAGTGAAGAGTAAGTCCATATTATTAAAACATTGAAATGGCTAAATGGGTCTCTTTGGCTCGAGACCCATTAAACCATAATTCCATTATCACCACGTATGATAGATGTTTATGTGATATCTATTTATTTATTGTGTTTATGTTATCGTGCATGTTAAACCGGTTAATGTGCAAAGTGAAATCGTAAATAACGACCCAAATCTCATTATTAATAATATTAAGTCGAAAAGGGTTTCTGACTCGTGATTTAATCCAATATTATAGTGGTTAACTGACCGGCTACGAATACATAGGGGTTAATTACCTTTTATAATATTGGACTACTCCATTATGCTTGTGATATTGTGGAGTTAGAGCCAAATGATTTCTAATAACTGTCAGGTGAGGGAATCGTTTATGCTTTCAATACTTACATGAGATTATGGACTAAACTTAACTATGATCATTATGCCAATAACTGTTAGGTGAGGCTTTCATGGTCTAGAGGCCAAAGTTATGATTAGGACTCGCATATGATGCGTTGAACAAGTTGGTTCACTCACTAAGTTCATAGGACACCAATAACTATTAGGTGAGGTGGGCTTTGGGCTAGTGGGACTCCAATCCCCACTAGTAATCTTTACCCAACAAAGATTACCACTTCCCATCTTAAGGAGTATGGGATTCAAATATAAATTTAGTGGGAGGATCTATTTCATTTAAAGGCCAAAATGAAATAGTTATTTTGAAAGATACAATAGCTAACAATTTATTTTCTACAACAGATATATTATTACTCTGAAAATGGTGACCACAAACCCACTTGCTTCTATACTTGACAAGAATTGTTTGACTGGACCCAATTTCATTAACTATGTGAGGAATTTGAGAATTGTTCTCAATTCAAAAAAAAAAAATTAAGTATGTGCTTGATGAAAAGATGTCAACCTCCTTTCATGAGGGTGGGACCCAAGAGGAGCGTGTCACTTATGATTAAGTGATGTGACGATGATTTAAAAGTTAGATCATATATGCTTGCTTTGATGAATAATAAATTACAGAATAAGTATGAATCTATGGAATATGCTAGGTCGATCATTTTGCATTTAAAGGAATACTTTGATGAGAATGGTTGAATCTCTAGATCTAAGATATCTAAGGCATTGTACCGTATGAGTATGGCTGAAGGATCAACAGTTAATGATCATGCTTTGAAAATGATCTGGCACATTGAAAAATAGACTAGGCTAAATCTCGTTATGGACAACGAGTTAACTGTGGATTTGATCCTCCAATCTTTACCCGATTCATTCTCTACTTTTATCCAAAACTTCCACATGCATAAGATGGAGAAAATTCTCGCTGAGTTATATAGCATGTTGGTAGTTTATGAGAATGAAATGCACAACACAAGACCAAATGTAGTGGCTATAGCTAAGGCTTCTTCTTTAAGGAGTAAGACTGTTTTAAAGAAAAAGAAATAGAAGAGACTTGTCAAACCTGTTGTGCAACCAAAACCCAAGATTAATAAAGGGAAATATCATTACTATGGTGTCAAGGGGGACTAGAGGAGGAACTATAAGAAGTACCTCGCAAGCTTGAATGTCAAGCCCAAGGACCAATCTTATGGTTAGTGCTAAATCCAACTCATGGGTTATAGATTCTGTTACACTGTTACAACTTCACATATTTGTATGTCTTTGCAAAATCTGGAAACAAGCAGGATGCTAGGGCGAAATGAAATTGTCCTGACATTTGCCAATGGAGCAAGAGTTGCTACATTAGTTGTAGGGACTTTTCGTTTATGTTTGCCTTCTAGATATGTATTGGTTTTAAAGAACTGTTTGCATTATAAGAATGCTGTTAAGAACATCATCTTTATATCTCGTTTGGGTAAAGAGAATTATAAATTTTCTTTTGCTAATGATGTATGTTCTATTTATCATAATAGAAGATGTGTTGGTTCTAGCTTATTAACCAATAATCTTAATACCATTACAATATCCAATAATGCGATTATCGATATCAATAAGCAAAATAGAATTGATATAAATGCCATAACTAATAAACACCCTAAAAATAATCCAAATAACAAGTATGTTTGGCATCTCCAATTGGGTCATATTGGAGAAGACAGAATTAATAAGCTAAGTAATGATGGGTACATTGATCCATCAAACTTTGAGTCATACTCGACTTGTGAAGCATGTCTTCTAGGAAAAATAACCAAAAAGCCTTTTGTGGGAAATAGTGCGCGAGCTGCTGACATACTAAGATTAATACATACAGATGTATGTGAACCAATTAATGAAACTGCTAAAGGTAGTTATAATTACTTTATTACCTTCACCGATGATTAGTCACAGTATGTTATTTATACCTTATAAAGTATAAATTTGAATCCTTTGAAAAGTTCAAGGAATTCAAGGCTGAAGTTTAGAAACAAACAGGAAAATGTATTAAGACTCTTCAATCAGATTGAGGAGGTGAATACCTTAATACTAAATTCCTAGACTATCTTAAAGAGAATGGCATTTTATTACAATGGACACCTCTTGGAACTCCAAAATATAATGGTTTATCTAAACGAAGAAATTGTACTTTATTAGATATGGTGTAATTTATGATGAGTTACACCGATTTGCCAATAACCCTTTGGGGATATGCCCTTGAGATAACTATATATATACTGAACAGAGTACCGTCCAAATCTATTCCAACTACGCCCTATAAGATATGCATAATAGAAAACCTAGTCTTAATCATATTAAGATTTAGGGTTGTCTAACTTTCATGAAAAATATAAAAATGGAAAAATTGGAGACTAGATTTGAATAAGGTCGTTTCATTGGATATCTAAAGGAAACTCTTGAATATTATTTCTATTTTCATTCAGACCAAAGAATTTTGGTAAGCAAGCACACTTCTTTTCTGGAGAATCAATTCGTCCAAGAAGGTGGTGCTAGGCGGAAAATAGTCTTACAAGAAGAAAATAATGAAGTACCAAACAACCGAGTTCATATACCAATCTCTGATTTAGTGGGAGCTTCTAATAGACAACCTCCTAGGAAAAGTGTGAAAACATCTTGTCCACCTACTTGTTATAGACACTCGGTTGATCATATTAAACCATTATTCATTGTTAATGATGGTAATCAACCAGGTGATCTTAAAACCTATGAGGAGGCGATGTTGGACATCGATTCTGGTAAATGGCTAGAAGCCATGAAATCCAAAATGGATTCAATGTATTCCAATGAAGTTTTGACCTTAATTACCTACCTGATGGTATTATACTAATTTGTTGTAAATGGATCTTCAAAAGAAAGATGAATGTTGAAGGTCAAATTGGAACTTACAAAGCACGGTTGGTGGCGAAAGGATATCGTCAGAAAGAATGAATTGATTATGACGAAACTTTCTCACTTGTGGCCATGCTGAAATCCATTCGGATTATGTTGGCTATAGCTACATACCTAGATTATGAGATATTTCAGATGGATGTCAAAACAGCTTTTCTAAATGATTTTCTCAAGGAGGACATTTATATAGAACAGTCATGGGGTTTTGAATCCAATAGTGGAAAACAGAAGGTGTGTAAGCTTAAGAGATCCATTTATGGATTTAAACAAGCCTCAAGAAGTTGGAATATCCGTCTTGATGAGGTAGTCAAATCATTTGGCTTCATCAAAAATCCGGATGAACCTTGTGTATACAAGTAGATCAGTGGAGTGCAATTGCATTTCTAGTTTTGTATGTCGATGATATACTTTTGATTGGAAATGATGTACCAATGATATTATCGATAAAACTATTATTGTCATGGAAATTCTTCATGAAAGATTTAGGAGAGGCAATCTACATTTTAGGTATCAAGATCTATAGAGATAGATCAAGATGATTAATTGGCCGCTTACAATCTACGTATATAGACAAAGTGTTAATACGTTTTAACATGCAATATTCCAAAAGAGGATTACTACCTTTTAGGCAAGGGATCCGTCTTTCTAAAAAGATATATCCTAATACTCCTGAAGAAAGAGAACGGATAGCAAATATACCATATGCATATGCTATTGGAAGCATAATGTATGCTATGCTATGTACTAAACCTAATACTGCACATGTTGTAAGTATCACTAGCAGATATTGGTTTGATCCAGGAGAAGAGCATTGGATAGCAATCAAAAATATTCTTAAGTACTTGCGAAGGACTAAGGATCTATTCTTGATATATGGAGAAAGAGAATTTAAGTTGTAGTTTATACTGATTCCGATTTTCAATCGGATCCTAATAATTATAAGTCTACATCTGGGTTTGTCTTTACATTCAATGGTAGCATAGTTAGTTGGAAAAGTTCCAAATAAAGCATAACTGCCGATTCCATCACTAAGGCAGAGAATTTAGCCGCTTTAATGCAGCAAAGGAAGTCGCTTGAATGAATAAGTTTATTTCTGAACTTGGAGTCGTTCCCTCAATTGAGCAACCGATTACATTGTTTTGTGACAACAATGGGGCAATAACTCGAGCCAAGAAACCAAGGTCTCACCAAAAACCAAGCATATTGAGAGATGCTTCCATCTCATCAGATAAATTGTTGGAAGAGGTGATATCGCTTTGTAGAAAATTGCCTCAGCAAAATTACCTTTGTCTTCTTTTGAAATGCATATTGACAAAATGGGTTTGAGGTACTAGACAAGTTGGCTTTAGTGTAAGTGGGAGATTGTTGGATGTATGCCCTAAAACTATTATGTAATAGTTACATGTTAGGGATTTCAATTGTAATATCATTATTATTATTTATTTAATGGCAATGATGTACTCATTTATTTGTCCAATTATTTTATATTTATGAATGATTTCATAAGATTAATTGTAACTAGACATATTCTTGAAACGTTAAGAATATATGTGACAGATTCATAATTAGATTGAATTTTAAATCGTTCCCACTTGATGGATTATTAAGTGGATATTAATAATCATTTCATAACTTCACCGTTAAATATTAGATACTTAAGGGAATGATGAGTCATAAGTCATTGGGTATTGTGATACTTGAGTTAAGAACACAAGTATTTGTATAGACAAGTTCATTAAACGTGACGCATATGGAATGATTAGCGACATAGAAGCTTTTAGCATGATCAATGTCTAATTGTTCATGCTTTGGTCTTGTGTAAATAATCTTTAGACCTAAGACACAGTATTAACTTGTATGTCAAACAACTATGGTTCACAGGTACACGTAATACCGGGTCGTTGATCCATCTTTATACATGATGGTCATAGTTTGTTCATATATGAAGTTGCATATGTGCACAATATGGAATATGTCTCCTTGTTACGTTCAAGGTATAATAATGATGTCCTATGCGATCTAATTATGACACTGCATTGAAATCCTCGGCCGGGGTTGTAATCGAGAATAAATTATTTATGTCTCAAATAAAATGCATGTCAATTAGATTTGTGCATATGTTCGAATTGGTGACTTGAAAAATATTCCATGGTCTTTGTTTGATCGGGACATAGTAAGACAAAGGAATTTAATTACATTGTAGTCAAAACTAACAAGTTCATTATGTTCTTAAACCATTCACACTATATGGGTAGCCATGACATATTGCTAAATGTCAATCATGACTTGTAGGATCCAAAGATTAATTGGGATAATTAATTCTTTTGGGAGTATTAATGTGTTAGTACAAAGTCTTACTACCAGCTTAGCGATGAACCTAAGGATGTCATATACTATAAACAATTAGTATAACGTTGTACAAGAGAGAAATATTGTTGCAAATGTATTTGCAATTATTGCAATCAAATTGAGTCGATTTGAAATTAAATTAAATGAGATTTAATTTAATTTGTACTATAATCACAAGCCTACTTGCATATGATGTACACACATGCTCAAAGTGGATACATGTTAATGTACCCTAATTGCACGCACAAAGATTATGTTCCATTTATTTTTATTTTAGGAACTGATTAATTAATTCTTTAATTAAATAAATTATGCACATGGTTAGCAATTGTTGCTAATTGTGTGCAACGCACACCATGTGTGTTTCTTTAAAATAAAAATAAAAAAAAATTAAAGGGGGGGCTTCATGCATCGTGCATGAATGGTCAGCAACGGTTGCTAATAAAAGAATATTTCATTTTAAAATGCTAGTTTACCATATAGAAAATAGGGTTGCTGAAAATAGAGAGTAAGTGTGCGTGTTCTTGTGTTTTCGAGACACGAGAAAGAAGAGTGTTCTTTCATTCGGGCCTTGACTAAAATATCAAGAATTCGGCAAATTGTCTCCATAAGATTACTAGCATGATCATAGTGGTGATTATCCAAAAGTTCTCTCTTCCATTCAACGTCAATTGTTGGTGTGTCTAACCTAAATGTCCGACGTTTGTGGGACTCGAACTGAAGAACATCCAAACCAATTCGTTTAAAACACGCTTTGAGAGGTAATTTGTTTAACTTCCTTTTTATATTCAGATTTTTTTATTAAAACACACGAACAACACCTTCGGAGAATCATGTATAAACTATATTATTTTTGTTTCCGCTGTATTTTTTTTTTTTAATTTTACCTATACATAATTCATGAAACCCTAACACAACTATCTCAACTTATACCAAAGTCCAACTCTCAAGCATCTCATGCCAATATTACTCTCATCCTCATCATTTTTTATTTTTTGTTTATATCTATAGAAGCTGAAAAACTATTGAGATGAATGGTATAAGCAAGCCACTATTCAACGATTGATACAAATCTCTTCTAAGTAAATTGAGCATACTGTGCACATTTATAAATAGTACCAAAAACACATTAAACAAATCAAAGTAGACATCATTGGTACAATTCATAGAATAGTACTTAATATGGTATAATGAAACTCTAAGTACCATCATTTTCATATAGCACTCACTTAAGTGTAATAATTTTTTTTTTCTATTACTTGAGTGCCATAACTTCTAAAAATTGTTAACTTGAATGCCATGACTTTTAAAAGATATTTACTTGAATGTCATAATTTTCATGTAACCACTTGAGTATTAAAACTTTCAAAAAAACGTACACTACTAATATCATGTCACATCAAATTTTTGGCACTTGTCTAGGCCCACTCATATGTGCCTTGGCAAGGCCTTCAAAGGTTTTGGCTCGAGCGACCCAATCTGCCCAATTAATAAGTCTAGTCTCAGCCGAAGTAATTTTGGTGGAACTGCTCTAAGCCTCGTGATTTGGTAGTCACCCGGTTGCACTTAGATTCATAAGTAATTTTCATGATTTTCTTGGACTGCTCTAGGGCCTCAAGATTCATAAGTGACAAATGTGGCGGTAGATTCTCATAATCCCAAGAATATAAGACTAGAAGGCTTTTTTTTTTTTTTTCATGAAGACGATAGTAGGTTTGCCATGTGTGATTCATGACGTATGTGAAACCACTAATTTAAGGTGGAGGACACAATAGATGGTGGTTACGTGTCCAGCGCAAGAAAGAAAACAAAAGGCAAAAATTGGAAGAAAAATAAGAAAAATTCAGAAATTAAAAAAAATTGCATAAATTGTCCACATCAATGCTAGCTTCTACAACCACTACATTAGCAATTTCCAGCCAAAATTGACTAAAATGACTATATTGGTAAATAATCAAAAAGTTAAGGACAAATTAACTAAATTTAAAAATTAAAGGTTGAATTGTATTTCATAAAATAGGTTTAGAACTTTTTTTTATAATTATCGTTGAAGATACAAACAAGGGCGGAGACCTAATACCCTAAAAATCCCAACATAAAAAACCCTAACCTTAAGTCTAGTCCCAATTTACCCTAAAAAAAAAAAAAAAAAATTGTCGCATAAAAAATTATAAACTGTTACTTGATTCTCAAATCTACCATCGTTAATTTGCCATAAAAATTTCTCTTAACATCTCGAGAGATGGAAACTCCTAAGCACAAACTATTCGAGCATAAGGGAAGACACTCGAGCACGAGAGATTGAATATTGAGCATAAAATTGAAGATCCTCGAATGAGATGGAAGGAAGACTCTCTTAAAATAACAACAATTGCATAAAGTCAAACTTAATTCCTCTAGTTTTAGGTGAAGACATCGTTTGGGATGACATGAAAATTCATCTCCAAAAGACTTCTTGGATCTGAAATTTAGGGAAAAACTGGAACAATGACAAGGAAATGTCACGTCACTAAGGGCAAAATTGGATAGTGTTAAGATTGTACCAAAAGTTGAGGATTTTATGTGAGAAAAAAATTTCTTATAATTGAGATTGGAGTTAAAGTTTAGAGTTTTTTAGAATATTAAGCCCCAGGGTAGATAGGAAACCCACCAATATAAAGAGAAAGACAATATTTTCCTCACAAGCCTTGTACTAAGTCGCATCACAAATCTCTACAACATCATTCTAAGGAAGGAAATAGCATTATGGCATTCTACCTACTATCCTAAGGCAAATCTACAGATGCCATAACAATCTCTATTTAGATCGTCATTTCAAAATTGCGTAGTTGAAAATGATAAGAGTAACATGGTGCATCCAGTACAAATCCTTCAGGTTATCATGTGTTCCGAGATTGCATTGACCCACATGAAAACTAATAAAAGTTTAAGGGGAAGAACTACTTTTTCTAGCGAGTCTCGTTCCACCTTTGATTGATAGACAGGAGATGCTATCACATTGAACTTAGAAAATCCGCGACCCGTTGTATATATTTAAAGGATTAAAAAAGTAATGTTATAGCTCACCACGTCATGGGTTGTTATAGCGATATGTTGTTTTATAAGAGTAGAAAACGAAAGACAGGTAGGCTTCTCAAACTCTAAACGGCAACGCTATGTCAATTTCACCTATACATATCTAAAGACTCCTGCTGCACCAATGTCTACAATTAGCTAGATACATCAAAAAAAGTATCAAAAATTTTTTATACCTACTGCATTAGTATCAACAAGTATTCAATTTTTCAATTGAACTAATTTAGTTTCAAACATTTTTCATATTAATACCTAGTCCATTCCATCAATTTAGGCCAAAAAATATTAACGTAGATAGCAACTGTTTTACATGGCATAAGCAACGCTGACATTAATAAAATTTATAATTTTTTATAATTTTTCTTTTCTTTTCTTTCTTTTATCCTTTCTTTTACTCTTTGAACTAGTGACGATGAGGACCACCAACCCTCGCCAGCCATGGGCAAGGGTGTCAAGCCCTCACCTAGATCCAAGTGAGGGCCGACACCCTTGTCTATCGGCTAGTGAGGATTGCAATGCCGTCACCTTTTCTTGGCAAGGGCATTGTGGCCCTTGCCATGAGTGCAGACCTTTGTAATCTCGCCAACCCATAGTTGGGGGATGGAAAAAGAAAAAAAGAAAAAAGCAATAAAAAAATCAGAAAATTTTTAAAATTTATTATATAAGTTTCCACGTCATGGCTAATCATGCCACGTAAGACACTTGGCATCTATTTCAGCATTTTTAGCCTAAAATAACTGAATTGACTGAATTGGTATAAAGTGAAAATGTTTATAACTAAATTCATCCAATTAAAAATTTTAATACTAAAATTGTATCCATATAATAAATTTATGACTTTTTTTTTTTTTTTTTCTTAGATAGATCGTTAATCAAAGCCACAACACTAGCATTTGAACTTGTGATCCATCTCAATCAGGTGAAAATCTTCATAAATTTCAGCTGATAACCGATGGGAATAGCAACATGGCGTTACCCTATCACCTATTCTCAAGTCAAAAATACATATCTATACTAGATGAATACTTCACTTGCATGATCTCTTCACATGGTTTTATACTGATGCGTGATGGGTTGAGTGATTCAAGAATAGAGATTTTTTTTGAGGGGATTTTAGTGGTTAAGTGTATGGAGAAGTGTATACGGGGAAGAAATGGAAAGGAATAAGAACAGATAAAAACAATCTACTTCCAAGGTATAAAGGCAGCGCCACCAACCAAGGATGAGGATCGAGATCTACGAAGTTCACCACCAAGGCCTAAAGCTTCCACCAACCAAGGATAAAGGACTTCGGGATAGAAGAAGCTCACCACCGAGGCCTAAAGATTCCACCAGCCAAGGATAAAGGGCTTCTTGGTTCACCACCAAGGAGTGATCTACGCTCCAAGGATAAAGACACCGAAAGGAGTTATCCGCTCTCCAAAGGAATTCACTCAAGTTGAGGAAATCTCACAATTCTCATTCATAAAATTCGTATCCCTTACAATGGATAGTTTTCCCCTCTTTATAGGAGGGTTTTAGTGTTAATGCATATTAAAAACAGACCTTAATAGCCTAGAAACTGACACTTTAATACATATTAAAAACAGACCTTAATATCCTAGAAACCGAAACCTTCGACTCTTGGGCTGCATAACAATAAAGACACATAATAACTTAATAAAAGCCTTTATTAACACGGGAATTAAATGCCTTTTATCTTCGGCCTTCTGCATTCTTGAACCTTCAAATTCGAGCTTCTCCCTTGACCAGAAAATAATCCTTTTGAAACTTCATCAACTGGTCATTCAAGACATTCAGAATGGCCTCCCATTGATAGTTATCGATATACCACGAAGTACTGATAAGAAATTGACATTATTCATTGAAAATGATCCATCGAAGCACATAATGCCCAATTTCTCTCTTGGCTTGGATAAACATTAATGGTTCCGAGTTGTTGGATGGAGCTATGTTGGATGCTCCCGCATTATATCAGCAGATGAAACTTTCGCTTCCAGATATATAATATTCGTTTCAACTTCACTCGTTTTTGCCGGCAGCCAAGAGCATACGCAACCACCCCCGCCACGGCGGCTGATGTTTAGCTGACGTGGCAAGCAGGTAGGGCCCACATTTCTCACCCTTTACAGCCACCCATTCCTGTCATGGACCCCACCTGTCTCCTCTTCTCCCTCCAACTTCTAATGAAAAGAGATGCATAGAGAAAGCAAAAGGGAACGAACCACTGTCGTAACACGACTTGCGAAGGCTCAGTCAGCTTCCTCCCCCGAAGCCATCGTTGTTTCCTAAAGCCAGCCTCCACGTGTACACCAAAACGCGTCACGCACGCGACGCGACACCTCTGGCCATCGCTATATATATATATACATCGAGTGCAGAAGCATGCTTAGGGCATAGTCTCATCACCAGTGAGCTGCATAACTTTGAGCTTTTTACCATCTCTTGAGCACAACATTCACAAATCATGACCGTCGAACCGGTCCTTCCATCTCCACGGGGCCATCGTCGCCCTGCACGCGAGAAGGACGCGAAGGCTCTCGAGTTTATCGAAGAGATGACCCGGAACTGTGACTTGGTTCAAGAGAGGGTTCTGGGCGAGATTCTGAGTGGGAACTCGGACACCGAATATCTCCAGCGATTCCAACTCAGTGGCAAAACAGATAGAGATGCGTTCAAGGCCAAAGTGCCCGTCGTCACGTACGAGGATTTGGAGCCTGAGATTCGACGTATCGCCAATGGCGACCGCTCCAAAATCTTGTCCTCTCGCCCCATCTCTGAGTTCCTCACCAGGCAAGAAAATTTTTGTTGGCGTTCGGAATTTCTAAGTGGTCATTTTGTCAGAATTTAGGTTCTGTTGGTTGATAAATCCGTTGGAAGATTAATGCCTGGGTATGCAATGGAACATGGGACATGTTATTCCAATAAAAATAACTACGTGCCTAAAAATAAGATTTTTTTTTTTTTCTTTTTCTTTTTCTTTTTAAAATTTGGGCAGTTGGCTCACCAAAAGGAAAATATTGCCAAAGGTGCAATCTATGTTTTACGTGTGAATTTGTGTCTTGTGACTCATAATGATCGGCTCGCTACATTGCTAATCGCCATCACAGGCTTCGGCAACCCATGCAACACCCCAATGCAGAATCAAAGTACCAATACATAAAAGCAGGACAGGAAACTTGATCTTGACTTGTTATTCATTGAATTTTTATTAACTCTATCATTGTTAGGGAGCAATTTTATTCATGAAATGTAAGTGCGTGCTACTGAAGGTTATTAGAGTTCATACATACAAATGGAGATTTTCGTGCTTCCAGTCAAGTTCAAAATCCCAATCTTGCAAAATCATTGTTATTTATCTGTCGTTTTGACTTGATTAATTTACTAATTTAAATCCTAACTCTTCGTCTGGATTCTACTAACCTCTAACATTATTCGACTTGATCCAGCCACCAGAACAAGATTAAATGAATGAAGTACTGGACCATGAAAATCCTTATTATTGCTAGGATTCAACTCAAAGCATGCTTTCGACCCAAAAACAAACAAAACACAAAAAAACAAAAACAAAAACTCAACGCATGCTGGTTTCCCAACATTGATAATGAGAAATATTAAAGAACAATCGCTGGTGTTTGAATATTAATTAATGAACTAACGTGATTCTTTGCTCAAAAAAAAAAAAAAAAAAACTAACGTGATTTGTGCATTTCCTTTTCAGCTCTGGGACTTCGGCCGGAGAGAGAAAGCTCATGCCTACCATTGAAGAAGAGTGGAATCGTCGCCAGCTACTCTACAGCCTCCTCATGCCCGTAATGAACATGTTAGTCTCTCTCTCTCTCTCTCTCTCTCTCTCTCTCTCTCTCTCTCTCTCTCTCTCTCTCTCTCTCCCCCTCCCCCTCCCCTCCCCTTAAGCATATTATGGATTCAACCAACGCTAATCCTAACGTGACCATGTTAATCACTAATTAGACATTCATATAGACGTAGTATTAGAAAGGGATGACTAACACATGATAGCTTTGTTGTAGATTGATATCTTTATATGTTGGATGGATGGTCTCTACAAAAATATCTATGATGAGCTTTTATGAATATATATATATATGTGTGTGTGTGTGTGTGTGTGTTATATATGTGTGTGTGTGTGTGTGTGTGTTAAGATTGTTACGAAATGGTAAATATTGTTTCGGAATCAACCTGTCAGACGAAGAAAAATAAAATCACCAAAAGAAGATTACTTGCCAAAAACTGCAGTAGCAATGGCAAACAAACAATTGTTCACTCGATATCTAATCATGGCAGACTAATCATTAGCCACCATCCAATCATCATATACTACTACTCACATATGGTTTATAAATAGATATAGAGAGAGAGAGAGAGAGAGAGAGAGAGAGAGAGAGATCACAAAATCCCCATACTAATTAACATATACGAGCTAGTTTCTTCGTGGGAATTAAATGAAATAAACTGATCCTTCAATTACAAAATCCTCATGTTTCAAGGACCTAAAGAAATCAATACTACTGTGTTAATTTAACCTTAATATCTAGCTCAATTCTTCGACAAAAATTTATTTTAAACTTTTATTCCCTCTCGGAACAGTTATGTCCCAGGCTTGGACAAAGGAAAGGCACTTTACTTCCTCTTCGTGAAAGCAGAGACGAAAACCCCAGGAGGCCTCTTGGCGCGCCCCGTGCTCACGAGCTACTACAAAAGCGACCACTTCAAGACGAGGCCGCACGACCCCTTCAACGTCTACACTAGCCCAAACGAGGCGATCCTCTGTCCGGACACCTTCCAGAGCATGTACGCCCAAATGCTGTGCGGCCTGATCATGCACCACGAGGTCCTCCGTGTCGGCGCCGTGTTCGCATCTGGCCTGATCCGGGCCATCCGATTCCTCCAGCTCAATTGGAAGTTCTTGGCTCACGACATCGAGACCGGGACCCTAAACCCTAGGATTGCTGACCCTGCAATCTGCCGGTGCTTGGAGGAGAGACTGGGACCGGATCAAGGGCTCGCCGAGTTTATCCGGACACAGTGCAAGGGAGAAGCTTGGGAGGGAATCATCACCAGGATTTGGCCAAATACCAAGTACTTAGATGTGATTGTGACCGGTGCTATGGCTCAATACATTCCCACGTTGGACTACTATAGTCGAGGCTTGCCTCTAGCATGCACAATGTATGCTTCTTCAGAGTGCTACTTTGGGCTCAACCTGAACCCACTTTGCAAGCCATCCGAGGTCTCTTATACGATCATGCCCAACATGGGCTACTTCGAGTTCGCGGCCCACGACCTGCAGGCCCCGGCATATCCCTCTCAAGACTCGCCGCCATGGCTGGTGGACTTGGCTAACGTGGAAGTCGGGAAAGAGTACGAGCTCGTTGTCACAACCTATTCGGGACTTTGCCGTTACAGGGTCGGGGATATCCTCAGGGTCACTGGGTTCCACAACTCGGCCCCGCAGTTCCGCTTTCTAAAGAGGAGGAACGTGCTGCTCAGCATCGACTCGGACAAGACCGACGAGGCAGAGCTGCAGGGCGCCATCGAGAGTGCGTCAAGGTTGCTGTGTGAGTCCAACACGAGTGTTGTTGAGTACACAAGCTATGCGGATACCGCGACGACGCCAGGGCACTACGTGATCTATTGGGAATTGCTGGGGAAACATGAAAAAATGGGCCAAACCATGAAGTACTGGATGAATGTTGCCTCGCAATGGAAGAGTCACTCAACTCGGTGTATCGACAGTGCCGGGTCACAGACAACTCGATCGGACCACTAGAGATTCGTGTAGTCAAGACCGGCTCATTCGAAGAACTCATGGACTATGCCATCTCCAGGGGTGCATCCATTAATCAATATAAGGTTCCAAGGTGCGTGAGCTTCGCGCCAATTGTTAAGCTTCTTGATTCTAGGGTGGTTTCAGCGCATTTTAGCCCGAGGGCGCCGAGCTGGACCCCGGAAAGACGCCATTGATTGATGCTAGGCCAGTTAAGAAAATTGAAGTTCTATTGCAGTCGCTTACTTCCATGCATTGAGGTCTTTGGATTGTCTATGTAACTTCTCTTTGTTGACGTAAAAGTATGTCATTCGAATTTGTTCTCCTCGTAAATCTCAATATCTGCGTTGCTGTTAACCAATCAAACATGCTATCGTCTTTGATTTATCAATTTATTGCTAGGATTTTGTCTTCTTTTTTACTCTTCCATGTGTGAGGTCCCTAGCCTCACGCGTGCCCAAATCTAGCTAGGGTTGCCCGAGGTGGCTGTAGCTTTTTTGGGGTGAGGACCACCACGATCAAGCTCCTCGATTCACTATGTGTGGAGAAAAGTATCGAAAAGTTTTAAACTTATTGCATTTGTACCAATTCATATCTAAAACTTTTGATTGAATCAATTTAGTTTTAAATATAATCACATTGGTGCCAATTGAGTATATCCGGCCAATTTAGGCCGAAAATGCCTAACATGAACATCGGTCATCTTGCATGACACAATTGGTATTGACATGGTCATTTTTTATAATAAATTCTTTAAAATTTTTTATCAATATTTCCCTTTTTTTTTTCTTTTTGTCCTTTTTTTTCCTTCTCTTTGCTCTGACTATGGCCAGTACTTAGCCATGGCCAACAATGGGCCACAAGCAAAGGCCAATGAGGGCCACAAGCGAGGATCACCCTTGTTAAATCTAGTGAGGGCTCAACCCTCATAGCCTAGGCGAGGACCCTAATGCCCTCGCTTATGGCTGGTCGCCAGTCATGATTGAGTACCAACCATAGGCAAAGAAGGAAAAAGGACAAAAAGAAATGAAAAGAAAAGAAAAGAATAATAAAAAAATTAAAAATTTTGAAAAAATTAAAATAATTATTTTAAAAGTATTAAAATATATTATATTTTCCTCACCAACATTGGTCATGTCATATAAAATGATCGGCATCCAAGTCAGCAATTTCTAATCTAAAATGGCTAAATTAATTGAATTGCTATCAATATGAAATGATTTAAGATTAAATCAATCCAATTAAAAAAGTTTATGAGTGAATTAGTATCAATGCAATAGGTTTATGATTTTTTAGTACTTTTGTCTTTTGTGTGTGCGCACGTGCTAAAGGCGCTATGTGATGGCAGCCGGAAGGCGCAAGGGTGGGACTGGCAAGGCAACCATGTCTGACGCGGAAGAGGTGAGTGAGAGGGAGAAACTTGTGTTTATGCTTTTCTCTCTGCTTTTATAAATGGTGTAGATTTCACTAAAGTTCACGGTCTATTATAATAATGTCAATATTAGGTCCAGTCTGCCTACGATGAGTCGACCCAAAACCTGACCCATGTTCTCTGGGTTTGGTTTCCTTCAGGAGGGAACGGGTAATTTGGATAAGCACTCCTCTCCTAGAAACAAGTCATCATGACTTTAAATTGGAGGCGGTTGGATATTAGGGATAACAATATCTTATTTGCACATTAATCTTAAGAACAAAACAGGAGAAGATTACTTTTTTGTTTCTCAAAGAACAGTATACCATATCTCCATCAAAGCACTACTACTCCATGCAAGAGTAAACTTGAATTTTGCGGATCAAGTGGCACAATTGGCTATGGAAACTTGGGCATTTTCGGATTTGTGATTGCACCTTCGACCACTAGTAATACACGCTTTAGTGAAACGATCATTGGTCGTGGATGTAAAAGGTATGATCTCACTAACCCCAAAACCCAACATTCATATAAGAGCAAACGGTAATATTTTCCCTTGCACTTATTTGATAATTTGCATGGAATAGTATTTTTGAGCGAAATACTAAGTTTTGGACCTAACGAGTGCACATGGCGCTTTTCAATACTCTTTTTGCACTTCTTTCGTATATGTTGTTGATCACATGTGGAAAGTTTGGTTGTCTACGGATGCGTTGTTTAAGAGAAAACTAGGCCTATCTTCGAAAGGTCGAAATTTGCAAGGTTATATCTGTTAGCATAAATAGCTTCCTAGGAAGAAAATGATACCTCTAGAAAGTATCCGAAACAAGCTTTCCATCAACGTATTTATTTACAACTTTTGGTAATATTAAGCTTTGGGCAAAATCTATAACTGAAGGAAAGGATAACGACATTAGCGCCACGTCGGTAACCCAATTAACACCAAGTGGTGACACGTGTTGAGAAAATATTGGGTGGTCCCGAACCGCCAAGTCAACATTTCCTTTGGCCATTCATGAAGCATCACATGGAGGTGTGGGTCCCCTGGACATCTTCTGCACAAAAGTAGGCTTCTTCCCTTTCTCTCCTAGCCTGCACCCTTCCCTCTCTCTCTCTCTCTCTCCTAGCCTACACACTATCCCTACCTCCTCTCTCACCTCTTCAATGCATTTAGTCTTTCCTTCTCAGATGAAGGAAAGAGAAGCAAACCCTTTCCCTTTCCTCTCTAGATAACTCAAATGATTTCTTTCTTCTCGATGAAGGCTTTCAAATTTTGAATCACAAATTCTCTCTCTCTCTCTCTCTCTCTCTCTCTCTCTCTCTCTCTCTCTCTCTCTCTGTACTCGTTGTTGACCCAGCGTACATCAAGCAACCGTTTTCCCACCATCTTCACCGATGAAGCACATTATGGCTACCCCTACTCTGGTGCTCGCTCACTTCTCTCTCCATGCTCATTGCTACTCCGGCCAAGGAGAAGGAGATCCAAAGATCAAGAAGCTCAACTAGGCACCGGAGGAGTAAGTGAAGTCATTGTGCATAGAGAACTTGTGATGACCCATACCCGGGGTAGTACGGAGGGATGGACTGAGATCGCCTTGGCAGTACAGGTGAGGCTAAAGGGGCATGTCTCCCATCCCACATTGCTTAGGGGAGTCCTAGGCTAGCTTATAAAGGCTTTGGTCCCTTTAATCTGTATAACACATTTTAAAGCTGTGAGAACTCAATGTCCAAAGCGGACAATATTATACGGTGGGGCCCGGGTTGTTACAAATGGTATCAAAGCCGACTCTCGATCGCGTGTGTGGGGCACAGCGAGGACGCGGTGCCTTAAGGGGGGGGAGAATGTGATAACCCAGACCTAGGGCAGTACGGAAGGATGGATTGAGATCGCCTTGGCAGTATGCGGGTGAGGCTAAAGGGGTATGTCTCTCGTCCCACATCGCTTAGGGGGGAGTCCTGGGCTAGTTTATAAAGGCTTTGGTCCTTTTAATCTGTATAACGCATTTTAAAGCCGTGAGGACTTAATGTCCAAATCGGATAATACATACAGGGAGACCCGGGTCGTTACAGAACTAGATTTAGAAGGACCTCACCTGGGACAACAAGGTCATCACCAACACCCTCCGCACCAACCTCAAGTAGGTCATGGCACATGACAACCGCCCCCGTGGCAAGTCCTCCCTGGAGGATGAGGCGGACAACGCTAGATCATGCTATGGGAGCAATTACGAAGGCGGGGAGGAGGAGGAGAGTGGGAGTTGGGTAGGAAGGAAGGTGTAGGAGGATAAGAGGAGAGGGAAGGCAACGCCAACTTGGTGTCGGAAGTGCGGGAAGGAGGAGGCAAGCATGTTGTTGTTGCCATGAAAGTACTTGTGTTTGTGCGCAATGTGTGGATCTTGCCTCCATACTTGTCCTCTTTGTAACACTCCTAAATCCGGTAGTGTCCGTGTTACTTTATCCTAGACTAGTTATGTATATATATATATATATAACTTTTCTCTTTCAGGAAAACCAAGGGGAAAATAGTGGAAGAAATATTTCCTAGATAGAAATCTCTCCAATCATAATCTTTTTTTTTTTTTTTGGTTGGTCTCGTGAGTTGATTAATTATTTACCAAATATTTATTGTCTGTTTCGATGCTCTAACTAGGTGGTTGCTAGTGAATGTTTCCAATATTCATATCAATGAAATTGCCGTCAATGAAGTGGCGGATGGAAAAAAGTAATGAATGGCTCCTAGCACAATTTAGACATATTTCCACAAAATGTTGACCATACAGCAAGCAATAACAAATGTTGAGCTTTTCACATCAATCAAATGACCAATAATTACAGCCCTAAAGAGGAGACCAAAGTTAATGCAAGAAAAAAAATTCTATTAAAAATTAACATATTACAAAATAACAAATGTGCTTTGTCAGAGATGGTGGGGGAACAGCTGCTTGACAAATGTCGGAGCAGAAACAAGCGTAGAGAGAAGCGAGAAGCGAGCGAGCACTAGAGTAAAGGCAGCTTTAATGTGCTTCGTCGGCGACCATGGGGAATGGCCGCTTGACAAGCGCCAAGGTAATAACAAGTGCGGAGATTGAAGCGAGCGAGTGTTGGAGCAAGGATGGCCTTGATGTGCTTCATCTACAATGGTGGGGGTAGTCTTCCTTGTTGACCTACGCTAGAACCTACTCGAGGTTGGTGCAGAGGGCATTGGCGATGGCCTCAATGGCCTGGGTGAGGTCCCTCCAAATCTGGTTCGCCATACACAATGACTTCACCCACTCTTCTAGCGCCTAGTTGACCTTCTTGATCTTTTGGATCTCCTCCTCCTTGGCCGGAGCAGCAACGAGCACAGAGAGAGAAGCGAGCAAGTGCCAAAGCAAGATTGGCAATAATGTGCTTCGTTAGAGATGATAGGGGAACGGCCACTTAACGAACGCCAAAGCAACAACAAGTGTGGAGAGAGAGAATTTGGGATTCAAAATTTGAAAGCCTTAGTTAAGGAGAAACAAATCTTTCGAGTTATTTAGAGAGGAAAGAGAAAGGATTTGCTTCTCTTTCCTTCATCTAAGAAGGAAAAAGTAAATGCATTGCAAAGGAGAGAGAAGAGGTAGGGATAGGGTGCAGGCTAAGGGAGAAAGGGAAGAAGCTAGGGAGAGGAGAGAAAGTAACGATGCCTACTCTTGTGCAGAAGATGTCCAGGGGACTCATGCCTCCACGTGGCACTTCATGAATGGTTGGAGGACACATTGACTTGGTGGTCTAGGACCACCTCATATTTTCTCGACATGTGTTGCTCCATTAGATGCTAACATGGCAAGAAAATATTGCATGCACAAGATTTGGAGAAAATATTAGGTGGTTTAGCCACTCCACATCACCATGTGTCGGCCTAATCAGGAAGCAACATATGGCTCCACGTGTCAACTGGATCCCACCTTTTGTTTGAGTGAAACTTTTATCTCTTCTCTCTCTCTTCATGAATTGCTGCGTCTTTCTCCCACCTTTTCTCTCTCTTCATTGATTACTGCATCTTCTTCTCATCAAATGCATGAAGCCCCTCTCTCTCTCTCTCTCTATCTATCTATCTCTGCCCCCCCCCCCCCCCCCAAAAAAAAATCTCTTCCTCCCAAGAACCCGCCAACCACATCCGAAACTTTAATCAAGAAGCAACATGGGGCTCCACGAGTATGGTTTACTTGTCTATCCAAGGTCAAGTTTGAGTTTTTCACATTTGCTAACTTTCATAAGTGCCAAATTTCTTCTCCTTTCTTTTTCTCGTCCTCTCTGTTGTCTGAGTTTTCAGATTTTTGAGTTGTCTATCGTTCATGATGTTGTTTGATTTGCATTGCCAATTAAGATGGACTTGAAATTAGTTGATGGAATATTCTGAAGGTTGAACAATTCCATTCCATGCTTTGCAATTTGACATTTTGGTTAAATGCTACATTTTCCTGTATTTTCTTGCGCCATAATGATTCCTAAACTAGTTTGCTTCATTTGGTGTTCTTCACTCTCCTCATTGTTGGTGGTTCTGTGTTTTATCATTTGGTGCATCTTGTGAATTGTTAGGTTATTCAAGAAGTCAAAATTAGGCTTGTTGCGCACCTCTTGGCACTCAAAATGTGTTGTAAAGCCTTAGTTTAATTTTGTGGAATCGGAAATGTCTATAGCAGCGTGAAGAGCATTTTATTTTCTATGATTACATTTACAAGAAAGAATCGGTTTCTCCCAAATTAAGTAAGTGGACTGCTATAATGTTATCTTTGAATATGAAATTTTCGGTTGAGCTTAGTAAAGGTGATGACACTAGGGAGGATTTGGGGAGAAGTACACTATCAGTGCCATAAGTTGTGTACGGCGCTCACTTTAATGCCAAAAGTTTCTGTCATATCACTTAAGTGTCAAATCGGAGAAAAAATGATCACTTTGGTGCCACCAGCGAGAGATTCCGACCAAAGTGATTACGTGACTTTTCTATTTTAAAAAAAAAAATCGAAAAGCTTTTTAAATGACATCATTTTTCGTCTTTCTTAAGAAAACGACGTCGTTTTGCCATTAGATGTAGATGGCTTCACAAAAACGACGCTGCACAGCTCATTTGGGATTGAAATTAGGGTTTTTTTGTTCAATCCTCACCGACCTAGCTTGCTCAGCCACCGTTACTTGGCCACCATCGCTTGGCCACCATGCTCCGCCACTGTCGCTCGGCCACCATGCTCAACCACCGTCGCTCGGCCTCCATCGTAGTTGCTCAACTACGTGAGCAAGAAGAGGATGAGGTTGTTTCTCGGGCAAGAAGCAATAGGAAAATAGGAGATGAGGGCAAAGGAGGAGGAGGAGGAAAAAGGGGGGTCAAAGGTGCAGAGAGAGAGAAGACAAAAAGTGCGAGGGAAATAAGGAGGGCACAGATGGAGATGATGGATCAGGTTCTGCTCAGAGAGTGGCTGGTGCTGGTGTGTTCTTCACGGAAGAAGACGACACCACCATGCCTCTCTCTCTCTCTCTCTCTCTCTCTCTCTCTCTCTCTCTCTCTCTCTCTCTCTCTCTCTCTCTCTCTCTCTCAATTTGGGGATTTAGGGTTTCGACTTGGGGGAAAACACCAAACAACATCATTTTGTGGTTTACATGTTAACTGTACTCTCCGGCGAGCCACATCAGCATCAAAAATTAATTAAAAAAAACTACCAGGTCAAATTTCCAGCCAACCCGATCGGCATTAGCACTGAAATGATCGTTTTTCAAAAATTTTGGCACTTAAGTGATCCGAAAGAAACTTTTGGCACCAAAGTGAGCATCGTATACAACTTATATACCGATAGTGTACTTCTCCCGAGGATTTGATTAATTACAAGGGGAGGTTTTCTAATTTGTCCAAATTATAGGCTATTAGAATGTCTATTGGGTTCACATTTACAAATGGTTCCACAATTAAATTCTTTATTATTCTTTTGTTATGATATCTTGAGTTGATTCTTTCATGTTTATAGTTTTGGCATATGTCTTCTTTTAAATTCTTTGTTGTCCTTTTGTTATGATATCTTCATTTGGATCACTTTCTCAAAACTCTATTGATTATTTTTTTCCTAGTTGATGCATATGATGGACCACAAAGCTATGAATGAAGATCTTAAAAAAGCTCCCGATTTTTGTACTTTTGTATTTTTATTTTTCTTTAGTTTATGATTTTTTCGTTGGAGTTTCAAGAAATTCAAATCAAACTCAGAATGTCTTTTGTCCTAACAACATTGGTAGTCCTATAGAATGTAACGAATTGCTTGCATGGGATCTATTGTACTACTCCCACATCTATAAACAATAAACCACTAACATAAATATTAGAATATCCAACAAATTTTGGCCAAACATTAGAATAATAACCCAAATTTCTATATTGTAACATCTTGAAAATTTAGTTCTAATTTCGATTGGATTAGTCAAGCCTTTCATTGACACGACTATAGTGTTTTTCTCTGAGATGGCCACTCACAAGATAACTAGTCTATCAGGTGAAGCCGTTAAGGGATTTTAACGGCATAGACTTGAGAATTCGACCAAGAATCGACTGCTCAACCATGTTAGTTTGCAAGGGTCATTACGACACAGTCGAAAATCGATAAGAGATCAGAAATAGGTCGGTTTGATTGAGATATGTGGCTAAACATGGGTAATTCCACTAATTTGCAAAATTCTCGTTGATCGGCACTAGACTGATTTTTCTATAATTTTGGCGCCATATGCTCGTATTTGAAACATTGATATGTTCACGACAATCGAGAGTCGCTAATGTGTCAAAGAGATACGTGTGGCTCGAAGAAAATCGACTACGGGTCAATTGCATCAAAATTTTCCAAAAATTACCTATTTTGTTAGGTCACGCTAAAATCGTGTCAGATTGAAACTAATCATGAATTTGAACTCAATTTCAGAAATTGAAAGTTCTGTCATGTCACGATTTATTTTAGGAACATCTACTCATCCTTCGAAGAATTTTCGAAGATTCCGAGATTTTTACGGAAAATCGATTCGAACAATTCGGAAAACAAATAAAAATTCGGATCGGCCAAATTAAAGGAATTTTTAACTTGCAAACCAAGCTACTTGGTGAAAGGGAATTTTAGAAATTATGTGGGTTTTTTCTTCATCAAAATTGGACATTGAATTTGGAAATTTATCGAAGAAATTGATGTCCCAAAAATGTGAAATTCGGAGCTCTGTAGAAGGGGCTGGATTTTGGCTTTAATTTGGATAATTGGTGGATTTACTTTACAAGAAATAATTGAAAGACCAAGTAGACAAGCTTAAGGACTTTTGGTCCAAGGAAATGATGAATTTAGATGTTTTAATTTGACTTTGCTTCCTTTCTCTTCCTCATCCGATCTCTCTCTCCTTCAATCTCAATCATGCGCCAGCTACATTGGTTCTTCCCTCACTCATTGCTTTTCACAGATCAACAGCCACACATTTGTTGGAGAAATCTTTCCAGAATATTTTGAAGCTGACAAAACATTTCTATCAGTCTAGTCTGGATATTTTCAGATCGTCTAGTTTAAAGTCTGAAGACTTTCTAATCACCAGACTCAAGATTCAAGACTCAAGACTCAAGACTATTCTCACTGACAGTCTTTTCAATCCAGTGATGAAGGAAATCCAGAGCCGAAGTATATGGTTGAGGATTTAATCATATTCTCTGGAGAAGATCTTTTTGGTTGGATAAATATAACGGATTCTTTTGTTCATATCAAGATCAATTGAAGATCCGATGGTCGACGAAATATTCTTGGAATGTCCTATTCTTGGTGACCAAGATCCTGATTGTATGGGCGAACAGGATTGATGGGCTATCGTCAGGTTCCTTTAATAGCTCGAATGATCTTCTTGATTGATTCCGTCCAACGGGTAGATTGGAGGAATTCCTTTGGTAAGTGCCAACGGGTATGATGGCATAAAGGAGTATAAAAAGGAAGACGTTCTAGTTGTTTGAGTACGTGATCAATAGAGAAATTCCAGAGTCTGAAGCACCTTGATTATTAGTCGATTCATTCTGAGCGAAATTGTATACACAGAGAGTGTCCATACTTGGTGATACCTTGAGCGAGTGTGGTAGATCATCTACACCTAGAAATCAAGGAAGATCAACACTGTAACATCTCTTTGTTCATAGTGGAATCCAGTCGATTGGCTGTCAGTGCAGAAGAGTAGACGTAGGCTTGAATCAAGCCGAACCACTATAAACCGCGTGTTCAATTGTCTCTTTCCTTTACTTAGTCTTACGTTGATTATTACTTATCGCAAATCCTTCAACTGTCTAAGTATTGCGCAATTATCAAGAAATTATCAAGAAAAATCTTTTATATACCTATTCACTCCCCTCTAGGTACTCGTACTAGCTATATCAATTGGTATCAAAACTCGTATTCTTACTTTATTTGAAGTGTTTTACTTCAGAGTAAAAGATCCATGGCTAGTATGCTAGCACCAGGGTTAGTGGAAGGGCAAAGCAATACCAGACCACCCTACTTTGATGGAAAGGATTACAACATCTGGAAGAACAAGATGAAAGCTTTCCTACGATCAAAGGATCCTTTGGAATGGGACGTTGTGGAAAGAGGAATCACTCCTACTGCTGCATCAGTCTCTGAAAGAGGGAAAGAAACTGTTAAGACCAGTAGAATGACTCAGGAAGAGATAAACAAGAGACAAGCACTCGATGCAAAAGCAATTTACTCTTTATATTATGCCTTGTCTCCAACTGAATATAACAGAATATCTTCTTGTGTTACAGCAAAAGAAGTATGGGACAGATTACATATCACCTATGAAGGAACAGATCGAGTGAAGGAGACGGAATCAACATTCTCCTCGGTCAATA
Organism: Eucalyptus victrix; assembly: GCA_016097545.1. Lineage (NCBI taxonomy): Eukaryota > Viridiplantae > Streptophyta > Magnoliopsida > Myrtales > Myrtaceae > Eucalyptus > Eucalyptus victrix. The sequence continues at coordinate 47,608,402 of CM027843.1, forward strand.
TGAAGCCTTCAAAATGAAACCAGGAGAATCTATAACGACATGTTTAGTCGTTTTACGAGATATTGTCAATGGTCTTGAGAACCAAGGACAAAAAATTTCTGATCCCATGAAGGTGAACAAGCTACTGCGTGGACTCTCCAAGGATTGGAATCATATAAAGACCTCAATAAGAGAGACGCAAAGAATTATGCCTCTATCTGTCGATAAGCTAATTGGAACTCTTCAGTCTTATGAAGTGGAACGAATTAATGAAGACGAAGATCCAAGAGGTAAGAAATTCATTGCATTAAAATCAAATGATGATTCTGATGATACAGATTCAGGAGATGATATGGACGACGAGGAGCTTGCTCTCATGATAAGAAGATTCAGAAAACTTAATAGAAAAGGTAGAAGGTTCAATTCAAAGAAACAAAGTTTCCAGAGACAGCAGACCAAGTCTGTTGATGATGAGGAACCAAACAAAGATGTCGTCTACTTCGAATGTAAAAAAAAGGGACACATCAGACCCAACTATCCTCTTCTGAAGAAGAAAAGAGGAAAAGTTGAGAAGTTTCGAAAAGCTCTCAAAGCCGAAACCTGGAGTGATACAGAATGTGAAGAAAGTGATAATGAATATGCCAACATATGTCTGATGGCACATTCAGACTCAGACTCAGATTATGAATCAAACTCAAACAGTGAATTTGAGGTAAGTGATTTTAAAATTCCTGTCAAAGTCTCTAAATACATTGATGAACTGAGTTTTAGACTTAAGACTTCTCTCAAAAGAATTTCCGAACTTAAAAAGGAAAACTCAGCTCTAAAACAAAAGCAAAACATTTTAGAAGAAAGAGTTAAAAGTTTAGACTTGAATGTTTCTACTCTTAAAGAAAAAGAAGATAATCTTTTGAAAGAAAATATTTTCTTAAAAATTGACTTATCAAATATTTCAAAGAAATTTTCGATAAGATTCCAAAAACTTGAAAAAGTTCTTTAAGTTCAAAGACCTTACTTCAATAAGTCTGGTCTAGGCATGACAGCAGAAACAATTCCCTTAATTGATTTTCCTGAAGTAAAAGAAAGAATTAAGAAAAGACTGTCGAGAGAGGCTTACAAAAATCATTTCTAGAAAGTTTTTGTAAAGTTTGTAGGTCGAAATGCTCTAAGGTGTTCAAAGTGTAACAGTCAGGATCACTTTGAAAAAGAGTGTCCTATGGTTTGGAAGCCTGTTAAGAAAGTATGGCCTAATAATGTTTATCCTACTAACACCAAAGGACCCAAGAAAATTTGGGTACCAAAGAAAGCTTGAGACTCTCTTTTAAATGCAGGTCTCCGTCAAGAAAAATGTAAAGTGGTATCTTGACAGCGGATGTTCAAGACACATGAAAGGAGACTCAAAGTGCTTCATAAAGCTTGTTCAAGTAAACGGTGGAAATGTTTCATTTGGAGGAAACGGCAAAGGAAGCATTGTGGGATTTGGAACTGTGAAAATTGGAAATCTCACAATAAGCAATTTTCTCTAGTGGAATGACTCAACTATAACCTTCTCAGCATTAGCCAATTGTGTTATACTGGTTTCAATATCTCCTTTCAAGAAGGAATTTGCTCTGGAATTAGTAAAGACTCTACTCAGTCTTTTGTGGGTCGAAGACATGGAAATATCTACCTTTTAGACATGAAATTAAATGAATCACAATGCCTAATCTCAATTCAAGATGAAGCGAGCTTATGGCACAGAAAGCTTGGTCATGTCAATATGAAACAATTAGCCAAAATCTCATCAAAGCAGCCTATTCGAGGTCTACCCAAATTACCATATCAAAAGTCCAATCCATGCACACCATGTATTCTAGGAAAGCAGGTAAGAAATTCATTTAAGCCAATAAATCATGTCTCTACTAATCATGTATTACAGTTGCTGCATATGGATCTCTTCGGACCAACCAGAATCCAGAGTATTGGAGGTAAGAAATATTGCCTAGTAATTGTGGACGATTACTCCCGCTTTACTTGTGTATATTTCCTTACAAGTAAGTCTGAAACCTTTTCGTATTTTGAAAAGTTTGCTAAAAATGTTCAAAATGAAAAAGGATGTGTTATCTCAAGTATAAGAACATATCATGGAGGTGAATTTGAAAATCAAGATTTTACAAAATTGTGTGATGAATCTGGATTTAAGCATGTGTTCTCCTCTCCATCCACTCCTCAGCAAAATGGAGTTGTGGAAAGAAAGAATAGATCTCTTCAAGAAATGGCTAGAACTCTTTTAATTGAAAGTAAAATTTCTTCACGACTTTGGGCTGAAACTGTTTTAACAGCATGCTATATCATCAATAGAGTCTTCCTAAGACCTATTCTTGAGAAAACCCCTTATGAATTATTCAAAGGTAAGAAGTCCATTGTTTCATACTTTCATGTGTTCGGTTGCAAATGCTTTATATTGAAAAATGCAAAGGATCAAATTGGTAAGTTTGAAGAAAGATCAGATGAAGGCATCTTCCTTGGATATTCTACATCAAGCAAAGCCTACAGAGTCTATAACAAGAAGAGCCAGTCGGTGGAGGAGTCAATGAATGTCAAATTTCAAGACTCTACGCAAGATGAATCCGCCGTCGACTCGCATGAAGAGTCCGAATCGCTCCCTTACAACCTTCCAAAGCCGACAACTCAAGAAATGTCTCGACTACGGAAGACCAAAGATCAAGATGTTCATGAAGATTCAAATAAAGAAAGAGATCATCATCCGAGACAAATCAACCAAGAATCGGAAGCATAAGTCCAAGTCATCCCAAAGATCTCATTATCGGCGAAATTAATGAAGGAATTCGCACAAGATCCAAAAGACGTGAAGAGTCTAGTCTTGTGGCTCTCATTTCTGAAATTGAACCAAAAAGCATAAAAGAAGCTTTATCGATGAAAGCTGGATCGAAGCTATGCAAGAGGAGCTCGATAGTTCAACATTAATGATGTCTCGGGAATTGACATCTAAACCAAAAGGTAAAACCGTTATTGGAGCCAAATGGATGTTAGAAACAAGATGAATGAAAAAGGAAAAGTCGTACAAAATAAAGCAAGACTCGTGGCCAAAGGATACATGCAAGAAGAAGGAATAGACTATGATAAGACTTATGCTCCTATAGCAAGGTTAGAAGCTATTCGTCTATTACTTACGTTTGATTGTTACAAAAATTTCAGGTTATTCCAAATGGACGTCAAAAGTGCTTTCCTAAATGGATTTATCCAAGAGGAAGTTTATGTGGAACAACCGCCTGGGTTTGAAGACCCAAAGAGGCCAGACTCAGTCTTCAGACTAAAAAAAGCCTTGTATCATTTAAAGCAAGCACCTCGAGCTTGGTACGACAGACTGAGTAAGTTCTTATTACAGAATGGCTTTGTCAAAGGTAAAGTAGATACTACCTTATTTATCAAAAAGGAAAACAAAAGCTTTTTATTCGTTCAAATATATGTGCATGATATTATTTTTGGATCCTCTAATGAAAGTCTATGCAGAAAATTTTCTAAGTCTATGCAGGATGAGTTTGAAATGAGTATGATGGGAGAATTAACATTCTTTCTTGGTCTTCAAGTAAAGCAATTGAAGGAAGGAACCTTCATTTACCAAGAAAAATATGCTAATGATCTTGTCAAAAGGTTTGGATTGGAAAATTGCAAAAAGACTGATATACCAATGTCAAGTTCTTTGAAGATAGACAAAGATGAAGAAGGGAAGAAAGTTGATCAAAAGCTGTATTAAGTATCATTGGTTCACTTCTTTATCTTACGCTTCTAGACCGACATTTTGTTGAGTGTTTGCATCTCGTGCTAGGTTTCAATCAGATCCTAGAGAATCCCATCTCAGTGCTGCAAAACGTATCATTAAATATGTTGCTTCATCCTCAAGCATTGGTCTTTGGTATCCTAAGAAGGGAGACTCTAATCTTCTAGGATATTCAGACGCAGATCTGGCCGGTTGCAGAGTCAATAGAAAAAGTACTTCAAGAACTTGCCAGTTGCTTGGAAGCAGGACAGTGTCTTGGTTTTTAAGGAAACAAAGCACTGTAGCTCTCTCAACAATAGAAGCAGAGTATGTAGCCCTTGGAAGCTGCTATTCGTAAATTCTATGGATAAAGCAACAGCTACAAGACTTCGGGATTGAAGACTCATGCACAGAAATCAAATGTGATAACACCAGCGCAATCAATCTCACCAAAAATCCAATTCTTCATTCAAGAGCAAAGCATATAGAGATTCGACATCACTTCATTAGAGATCATATTCAAAATGGAGAAATCTCGATTCAATTTGTTGATTCAAAAAGTCAACTAGCGGATATATTCACAAAGCCTTTGGAGAAAAATCAATTCAATTTTATCCGTTCCAGACTCAACATTTTGAAGCTCGAAGAAGTTAAAGTCTAAAGACTCTCCAACCTTCAGACTCAGAAAGTTGATGATCATCAGACTCTAATCTCTCAGACTCTAAATCCTCAGACTCAGACATTGATGACTATAGACTGTAAGTTGTTATTTTATCTAAACTCAAAAAGGTATGATCTTTTGTTCAGTTATTTTGTAGTCTCCGTGAAAAACGAAAACTTGTCTTTTCAAAATGATTAATTTTGGCAGTTATTGATTTCGAAAAGAGGTATTCGTACACTTTCCTTGTGCCGATTGAACTTCCCTTTTCAAAACTGAGTTATATATATATAGTTTTCATTTTCAATCTTCAAAACCCTAAAAAGCATTCTCCTCCCAATCCAGTTTCTACTTCGTGTTCATCTTCGAGAAAGTTGTCATCTTTTCTTGGGAAAGCAAGTAAAGGAATCTTTCAGCGACAAGGAAGGATGTCTTTTTTGAGGAAGTCTTCAAGAATCACGAACAGGGGACCACAGAGGATGAAGGAGGGACCTACCCATTTCGATCTCACCGAAGAGGAAGATTTATCGAGTCAGCAACAGAACCCGACTCACTCTCCACCACGTCACTCAACGCCATCTACCCCACATGATGCGGGTTAACAACCGGAGGAAGAGATAATCGAGGACGTAGACCCAGTAAGAGTCCAAAAACCCTCGTTTATTTACAAACTTTACTGTGCGTTGAAAAGTACTGGGACTCCGTTCAAATACGTGGATGATTTTCTCAAAGATAAGCATTATGGGAATGAGTATATCTTTCTGAAAAAAATGGAGGATTTGGGAATTGCTCCCAAGGGTAAAGCAGGGGAAGCACTTGCAAATATTCCCAGTGACCCTCGTATGTCGGGACCGAATCCGACTGATGGGAACGATGATGATAAAATGTTCAGTGACTTTCAACCTAGAATGGGTATTGCTGCAAAGGTGAAGGGAAAGAGGATGGAGTTATTCAAATCAAAGGAACAGGAGAATTTGTTTTTCAGACTGCTGAAACGAGGGGTGATAAACCCTAGGAGTGTCGATTTCGATTTCTTGGATGCCGTTAATGTGAACTTAAGAGAGAAGTTCGACCGCTTAACCGGAACGATTTTGCACCGATACTAGATGGTTATGCACAACTGACTGCGTATTTCTATTCGAATCTCAGCTTTATAGATGCAAATAGAATATTATTTAGTGTTCGAGATCAGGATTATGTGGTAGATGTGGACATGTTGGCGGACATAATTGGAGTTGAACGAGGACGTTATCAACCAATCAAAGTCTCAGTTGCTCGTGCCTCATTGGAACTTGTCAAAGATAGAGATGCATAAGGAAAAATCATCTATTCAAGGATGCGTGCCATCAATATCGTGCTGCAAAAAATTGTGATCAATTGCATCAGGCCCAAGTCTACATCAAAGACTGATGTGTCTAATTCAGAGGCAAAATTGATGTACGCAATCAACTCAGGGATGAAGTTCTCTCTTCCTCACACCATTCTCTTTCATATGTACAGAGCAATGTCGAAGGACAAGGGACAATTGCCTTACCCAGGTCTGGTGACCAAGATCTTCAGACACATGAATATTGAACCGCCACACACACTTTGTGTTCGACCGTGCAATAAGATGGTGGTAGGTTTGAAGATGTTAACGAAGATGCGTCTGCAAGAACTTTCCAAGGCAATTGAGAAATTCAGAGTGAAGACTCCAGTTCCGTCTGCTTCAAAGAGAAAAGGGAAGGAGGCCATTGGTGCCTCATCCAAAAAGAAGAGAACTCTCATCTTGGAGGATGAAGATGAGGAGGAAGATCTCACAATCACTGCCTTGATAAGGACTAGACGTTCTGTACCCCAATCGACGTAACATCGAAGAAACAGAGAGAAGAAGAGGAGCAAGACAAGAACAGAGAAGAAGAAGAGCAGCGAGAGAAGGAGAAAGAAGTTGAAGAAGAAGGAGAAGAAGAGAAAGAAAAGTCAGCAGCTGAATCTAGAGAGAAAGATAATCAAGAAAAGCATGATCATCACTCTTCCCCTTTTGATGTCCTAGAGACAGGGGGAGTTGGCGAGCAAAGGTCCACATATCATGCTGCCAATAGTGAAGGTCTAAGACAATCTCCAGCAGATCCAGAAGAATTTCAGGCTTCTCAATTGCCTGAAGAAGGACACGATACGTCAACACCAAGTCTGCAAGACTATATACAGAAGCACCATCGTCTGCATTCACTCCATCTGAGAAAGCACATGCAAGTACACAGACTGACAATTCTGCAGATTTTCGTCGTATTCTTGATGTTCTTTTGGAAATGCGGGGCCAAATCTATGCTCTGGACTATGAAATTCAAGCCATAAAGAATGCTGGACAAGCATCTTCGGTTACCCTGGAGGACAAAATGAAAGACCTCGCTCTACAACTTCAAGCCAATGCCAAAGGAGAGGAGGTAGCTCAACTAAGGGAAGACTTGAAGAGGCTAGAAGGCGTAGTCCAATCCATGGGAGATTTCCAAATCGTGCGCATTCCCAAGCAGACCTGACTCATTTCTCACATTTTTTAATGATGACAAAAAGGGGGAGAAGCAATTTGAACCAACCAACCATCTTTAAACTTTGACTTTAAATTTGTTTTTGTGGTTGAATATGTTTGTTTTTGAGTATGACTTGAGTGAACTTGGGTGTGAACTTGAATTTGACTGAATTGGCTGTGGATTTTGATGCTTGACTGTTTGCATTTATATCAAGTGTTATTATATGGTATTACTCATGAAAGACTAACCAATTTTCTGTAGATGCAGAGTCTGGTTGTTTTATTAATCTTTATGAGATAGCCATATTGCTTGAGAAATGTTTTTGCAGGTCAAAGTGGTTCAAATCTACAGGAAAGTTTTGTCACCATCAAAAAGGGGGAGATTGTTGGAGAAATCTTTCCAGAATATTTTGAAGCTGACAAAACATTTCTATCAGTCTAGTCTGGATATCTGCAAATCGTCTAGTTTAAAGTCTGAAGACTTTTTGATCACCAAACTCAAGATTCAAGACTCAAGACTCAAGACTCAAGACTCAAGACTATTCTCACTGACAGTCTTTCCAATCCAGTGACGAAGGAAATCCAGAGCCGAAGTATATGATTGAGGATTTAATCCTATTCTCTGGAGAAGATCTTTTTGGTTGGATAAATATAACGGATTCTTTTGTTCATATCAAGATCAATTGAAGATCCGATGGTCGACGAAATATTCTTGGAATGTCCTATTCTTGGAAACCAAGATCCTGATTGTATGGGCGAACAGGATTGATGGGCTATCGTCAGGTTCCTTTAATAGCTCGAATGATCTTCTTGATTGATTCCGTCCAACGGGTAGATTGGAGGAATTTCTTTGGTAAGTGCCAACGGGTATGATGGCATAAAGGAGTATAAAAAGGAAGACGTTCTAGTTGTTTGAGTACATGATCAATAGAGAAATTCCAGAGTTTGAAGCACCTTGATTATTAGTCGATTCATTCTGAGCGAAATTGTATACACAGAGAGTGTCCATACTTGGTGATACCTTGAGCGAGTGTGGTAGATCATCTACACCTAGAAATCAAGGAAGATCAACACTGTAACATCTCTTTGTTCATAGTGGAATCCAGCCGATTGGCTGTCAGTGCAGAAGAATAGACGTAGGCTTGAATCAAGCCGAACCACTATAAACCGCGTGTTCAATTCTCTCTTTCCTTTACTTAGTCTTACGTTGATTATTACTTATCGCAAATCCTTCAACTATCTAAGTATTGCGCAATTATCAAGAAATTATCAAGAAAAATCTTTTATATACCTATTCACCCCCCTCTAGGTACTCATACTAGCTATATCAACATTTCCTTTCTTCCCCTTGGTGTTCATCCCTCTCTCTTGTGACCTTCATCTTTTCCCCCTCCGCTAACGATTCAGCCCCACCAGCCTTCCCTCTCTCTTGATGTTGTCGCCACGCCGGTCAACTCCAGTAATCTTCTCCACCTTAGTTGACCGAGCAGCTCACTTCGTGCACCACCTGCCACGACCGAAGTTGCTTCTTATAGCTACCGTCCAAGCCGCAGTCCCACCGAAGCCAATCCACCAAGCTTTATTCCCCACTCAATCATCCATCAGCAAACGAAGACCTCGTGCGACCCCTACAGCCCACCGAAGCCCATCTCTCTCACTGCAGTGGCAAACTCCCCGCGCAAAGCTCGGCCAAATTCAGCCCTTGGCCGCGATCTTTATGGGCCAATTTTTGAACCCGATCCGTGCCCCGTTGGCATTGCCATTTTGGAACTTGTCGATCCTCGCCGCATCCCCGTCGTTTTGATCCAAGCGGATCATTAAACAGGTGAGTTTAACTCACTGATCATCGCTTAGTAGGTTAATGACGCTTAAGGGTTGATTAGTTTAAGTTAAGATTGATTTAGTGGATAATAAGAACGGTTTAGAGAATTAGTTAATTACCAATGCATGTTAGGTGGTTAGTCTTGTGTAACTAGCAAGTTGATAGGCTCTAATATTTATTTAACGAGTCTCGAAATTTTTACGGGCCCATTTCAGCATTTAATTAGGCTTTACGGGCCTAAGTTGCTATTTATTGCGTTTAATTATTAATTTCCGTAATTATTTAATTATTTATTTATTTTCCGGAAATTAGACCGGGATAGCCGGTGACCAGAATTTTATACTAATTGTATTGGTGTGATCTGTATATTTAATTGAGTTCTAATTTGTGTTGCTTGTATGTGATTTGTGAATTTGGGAATTTATTCCTAAATTTATTTATTCAATATTTAATTAGAAAATCACCGGACATTGGTTCACAGTGCCAAAAATGTTTTTTATCGACTATATAAATGGTGGGAATTTTAAAAGTAAAGATATTATATTTTTTGCTAAGGCCGATTGTGTACCCACACACAAGTATTTTTATCGGATACCTTTAACCTAGGGAAAATAGGCCAAGATGTTATGTTAATTAAGGAATTTAAGTGTGGAATGCCACACCCTTGGCTGTATATAATTAATCGTATGATCTCGTGGGTTAGATCAAGAAAACCGTCGAAGTACGGTTGTGTCCATTAGATGGCAACTTACCACCTAATTTAGGTTGTGCTCGCTGAGCTGTAATTCAGCATTATCACCAAACTTGGAATCGGCTGTACTCGCTGAGTTGTAATTCAGTATTACCACAAAACTTGGAATTGGTTGTGCCCGTTGAGCCATAATTCAGCATTACCACCAAACTTGGAATCGGTTGTACCCGTTAAGCCATAATTCAGCATTAACTGCTGAAGATTTAGTAAGCCGTGCCCGTTGAGCCATAATTCAGCATTATTGCCAAAGTATTAGTAGACTATGCTCATTGTGCCATAATTCAGCGTTAAGTTGAGTAATTGAGATGACTGAGGAAAGGTCTCGTTGACATGTAATCAATTGAGTCAATTGATCGATGATTCGATCTGAATTCTTGATTTGATGTGATGACGTGATTCAATAATTGAATGAATTGAATTGACTTGCAGGGTGAGACAAAGCTAAGACCTCCAACTCGTGTTTGTGTTTAAGCGGCCTTATGGCATATTTTCTTTCTAGTCGGGGTTTAGAAGGTTGAACTTGCTGAGATATTGTCTCATTGATTATTGTATAACCATTTTCAGGTCCTTAAATGAAGTTGGTAGAGGACCAAAAGCCCCGAAGTCTAGGAAGGTGGAGATCGGAGAATCGGCAAAAATATCTTACTAGAGAGTCATAGACAATTCCCTTTTGTTAATCCGATATTTTTATAAACAGTCTAGCATTGTATATAAACCTGTTCGTTTATAAAAAGGCTTGTTTTGGTTGTGATTTATGGCCTTGTTTTTCTTTCACATATTGTTGTTGCCTGGGGTTATTTATCTGCTTCCGCATGTGCATTAAAATAAACGGGTCGGTGATGCATCCTAGGATGTCACTATTAATCAACCGCAGAAGGATGGGCACACACTCGGAGGATTGGGGTGTGACATAAATACCTAATTAGCGAATGGAGAAAATCTATTCATAATCTCAGGTGGCATGATATATGGTGGTTGCATCTATTTAAAAAAAATTAAACCAATTAATAGAATGAAATACAAATGTTGAAATCCAAGGAACACACCTAATTATGGAAATTTTAATATAATATAGGACCTCCTATGTTGCTTGGACAAAGGCATTTTGAGTCTATAATCCCTAATGGCATAATGTATGATGGTTGCATCTATATATAATATAAAAAAAATTAAATCAATTAGTATAACGTAAACACAAGCGTTGGACTCCAAGGAACACACCTAATTATGGAAATTTGGATATACTATAGAAACCCACCCCAGCCGCAATGTTGCTTGGACAAAGGACGCTTGATTATTCATAATACCTAGTGGCATAATGTATGGTAGTTGCATCCATATAATAAAAAAAATAATATTGAACAAATTAGTAGAATAAAAATACAAATGTTGAATTCCAAGGAACACACCTGATTATGGAAACTTTGATATATTATAGGACCCCCAATGTTGCTAGGACAAAAGACATTTCAAGTCTAATTTGAATTTCCTAAAACTCCAACAAAAATAGTACAAATAGCAAAAAAAGAAAAACCAAAAAGAACAAAAATCAGGGAACCTTTTAAGATCTTCGTTCACAGCTTCATAGCCCATTAAATGGATCCAATGGGGAAAAACATGGTGAACAGAGTTTGGAGAAGGTGACTCCAAATGAAGATATCATAACATAACAAAAGAACAATAATGAATTTAAAAGAATATATATGTCAAAACTATAAATATGAAACAACTCAAGATATCATGACAAAAGAACGAAAAAAAATTAATTGTGAAACCATAAATACATGTGAACCCAATGGACATACCAGTAGCCTATGATTTGGAAAAATTAGAAAGCCTCCCCCATAATAAATCAAATCTTCCCATGCATCATCACTGCTACTAAGCTCAACCAAAAATTTCATATCAAAATATATATATATATATATATATATATATATATATATATATATATATATATATATATTCTTGCAATCCACCCTTTTTATATGAGAGAAGTTGATTTTCTATCATAAACATAATCACAGACAATAGAATACTCTTTACTCCATTTTAGACACTTCCAATTTCATAAGATTAAACTAAAATTTCACGACACATTCAAAGTAATTAGTCGGTGCCAGAGAGGATGCAACAAGCCCAATTTTAACTTCCTAGATACCCAATAGTTCACAAGATGCACCAAATGACACAACATGGAACCATCAACAATATTATTCAAGAAAAAAGAATACCAAATGATACAAACTAGTTCAAGAATCATCATGGCATACGAAAACACAAAAAAACGTGAGCACTAACCAAAATCTCAATCACAGAGTATGGAATGGAATTGCTCGACCTCCACAATATATCCCTGCAACTAATTACGAGTCCATCTTAATCTACATTGCAAACCAAACAACATTGAAAACCATAAGACAACTCAAGGATCTGGAACTCAAACCACAAAGGAGATGAGAAATAAGATGAGAAGAAATTTGGTGTTTCTAAAATCAACAAGCATGAAAAAAAAATCGAACTTAACCGTGGATTGTGAACACAGATAGTAATACTCCAAAGGCTCAAAATAGAAAAATACAGGACTCAAAGTAATGGCATAAAAAGATATACTTTGGATGAGGCAATAACGGGAGTGAAGGCAAAGGTGGTTAGAACTCAGGACCCAGCAAGTTGTGACCAACGGGGCTCTTACAAGCAAGAGAGAGAAAGCAAGTGGCTCCTAGAGGTGACGATGGAGGTGGAGGCAACCTGCTGGAGGCAGCGGATCTAAGCTCGAGATGCGACGAGCAGACTGTTGGAAGAGAGAGGGGGAGCTTCTTTGTGCAAATGGCAAGAGAAGGATACAAAGAAGGATGCATCAATTAATAAAGAGAAAGGGGAGGCAAAAGTTTGACTCAAAAGAAAGAAGGGACCTAACTGGCACATGGAGCCACGTGTCACTTCCGAATTAGGCCAGTACACAGTGACGTGGAGGGGTCGGCCCATCTAATATGTTCTCCAAGATTTGCCTCCTCAGCTTTAAAACACTCCACTTAGAGAGAGACACGGATCAAGGGGGCTCACCAATTAGCAATTTTTTAAAGCTCATCTCTTTTCTCTCTATGTGATTTCTCCATCCGTTCCTCCATTACTGACGTCCCGCGCTCTCTTGCCCCGCCGCTCTGCTCTGCCCTATGCTCTGCTCTATGGACTACTGACCCTAACCTGTCTCTCCTCTCTCTCCTCTCCACTTCGAGTTTCCTAAAAAAATTCAGAGAAATAATGGGCTCCCTCTTTTCCCTCTCGTTGCTTCTCTCTCTTTGTCTGACAAACCCTGCCTCCAACGTCGCCTCTACTGTCGCCTCCCCAAACCTCATTGGTGGATACAATCCATTTTCTACGTCCAGCAAACTCAAGTTAGGTTTTCCCCCTCTTTCACGATTTTATTCCAACGAGCTCGAAGTAGTTCTTGGTTGTCTGGTTGACCTCTCCTCGATTTGATTAGGTAAGAATTGTTCTTTGCTCCTATCGCTTTCCTCTGATTTCTGTTTTTTCATTCGCTTTCTCGGTCAGTATTCATCGATGCCTTGGAACCCAAAGAGGAGAGAACTACTTCCCACATAGTAGAAGAAGAAATCCTATAGGGAAAAAAGATAGGAGCTTCAAATTCCTAATAGGTGGGCCTCTTGACATGTGTCTCTCTCTAAGTGAAGTGTGTTAAAGCTGAGTGGGCAAATCCTGCGTGGGTAATATTTTCTCGACAAGACATGGGATTGAATAACCAGACAAGCGCAACATGGGCGAACCCCATTGTAACAGGTGGCGCAAAGGTTGCCTCAGTGGCCGATCGGCTTAGGTCCGAGGGAGACACATTCAACATGGAGCCCAGTCGCACCGTCAGGCACAAAGAGCGCGTGGCACCTGGTCCGGATGTCATTTTGGTCTCGAAAAATTCCTGTGAACCGGTCTTGATTTATGCAAATTTGGGAGCTACCTTATTTTCATACCTGTTTGTTTGTTAAAATTGCATAAATTAATGCGTTATAAAATTGGACGATGACATTGATATGTACAAATTGAAGTACTGCTTTTAATTTTTTTCTATACATTATATGATACAATTGATAATGGTAATTTTATTATAGTTGTGTACTCTCCCTTCCATGCTTAGGATTGTTAAATGGTATGAGATAACATGTTTTCTTCCATTTGCTAGTGGAGAGATCACCTGTCATTTTGCATTTGCAGAGATCACCTGTCATTTTGCACATTTAAGTTTAACATGTTTTGATAGACATTTGATAATTATATCTTCAATCCCAAGAAGAATGCAGCAGACATATTTTTTGAAAGATGGAAAAGATATGAAGGAAACATAGAAAAGCCCGTTGAGATTTTGTCTCATCTCGAAGGCTATAAAATCAACTCCGGACACTCAACTTATTTGGGTCATCGATTTGCAGTACCTATCAACTCAATATATTTAAGCTCCGCTTATTTCATGAATATATATTATTTGAAAAAAAAAATTAGATGAGCATTTGTATAGATTGAAATAATTAATCAATGAAAAATGTTTTAATTATCAATAAAAATTTATAAAAATTTATGTTAATTATTTTGTGCACAATGAAAATTATGTTTATTTATTCACTCTTTTTTAGAGATATTTAAGGAATGTAATTTTAAAATTATTTATTTCACAAAACAAACCAATTTTAGCTATCCATTATATCATAATGCTCTTTGAGTGGGTTGAAAAAGAGCGAAAGAAACATGGGCCTCGCATTCTTTATGAGTATGCATTCCTTTATTTTATTGTTGACTCATACAAGTCACAGAAGTCCAGATCGATCGAAAGAGGCTCGTACCCTCGAAGATGACTGATCGCGTGCATCAATCTCTATTGGAGAGAAATTAAGTTCCTGGATATTCTATTAATTTGAGAATGAATACATACTTTTTTTCTTTTCCGTGGTGATGTTAGAAGGAATGTTCCGAACGTGTATTTTCATTTGTATACGGGACATATATTGTGACATCCGAAATTCTCTACCTTAATTGATAAATTTAGGATATGAAGATAATAAATAATTCACCTAAAATTTGGATGCCATTTGCAAAATTTCAATTGGTTCAATGAATCTGTGACGTTAGGAAAAATCGAAAATACTTTCCATGTCCGCTGTCTTTTGGAGGGATTTTGCCAAGGGTGATGAAGTTTATGATGAGTTAAAATTCAAGGAAATGAGTTGTTTATAATTCCAGTATGCTTAAATAAATAGATAGTTAAATATAAGTTGATTACAAAGAGTGACGGTGGAAAACATATCACTATAGAATTTGGCTGCCGGGACCAATATAACGTATCGGATAATTAGCAAAGTTAAAATTTACGAGATAAGATTTCCCGAGCATTTTATAGCTATTGCTAATAATTTAATGATTTCAAAATATATTTCTTACTTATTGGTATTTAGAATGTAAATCGAATTCCCCACTTAGTTATCAAATTGTAAAGTACCATCCAAGAAACTATCAAATATCTTCATCCTTCACCTTAAATAGGCCAATTCTCACTCAATTATTTCCCTACATCTTCTTACTTTTTTTAATTTAACCGCTACATAACATCATCCATAAATTGTTCTTAAAAGCGAAAATGAAAAAAAAAAAAAAATCAAATCACCTTCATTTGCTGCATTCGGCACAGCCAACTCAATCTTCAAATCTTCAACTTCAATTTTTTCATCTTCCAATCTTTTGCAACGACAGAAAAGTTCTTACTCAAATTACAACAAGCTCCAAAGTCTCTCCAATTTGAGTTGTTTATTTAATCTCATCCATCAAGTGTTATAGAAAGTAAAAAATTCATGGTCTTCATTTTCCTTTGTTTATCAAGCTTGGGTTTTTTTCTTTCTTAAAGATAGATAATTGTTAATTTTTATTACCATTCATTGTGCTTTCAAGGTGATTAAGACTTAAATTAGTTCACGCCTTCCCTTAAGTAAGTGAAAACTCTAGGAACTAAGTTAAATTTATCTACTTGGTATTCTTAAACTTTATTGTTTGATGTTTGTTCATTTAGTCCAAGTTTGGAGACTGAGTTTATTTGGCCTTTAAAAATGGCATGATGTGTTTATGTTTAGCGAAAAGGTTTTGTTAAATCTTGTATGGGAAAAATGTGAAAATGGTAAAATTAGTCCTAAAAGTTGCAATTTAATAATTTTGACATTTCTAGGTGATATTTGGTAAACTTGCTTGAATGAGATGGCTCTTTTAATACTGTTATCTTATGGTTTTGACTATTAATTAGTAGGTTATTAAGTTAGATAATTTAAGGAAATCAAATCGCGAAACCGGTTTACGAGTATAGAAACTTTAGGGACAAATTTGTAATTTCACATGTTTTCATGAAGCTAGAGGACTAATTTTGTAAAATTCGAAATTTGAGGCTTGATTATAGAATCAGAAACCTTATGATGATAAGAAATTAAGTTATTTTTAGAATTAATTGCTTAATCTAAGAAATTTATCTAACTGTCCAAAATTTGGACTTAACTACATAATTAATGGAAAATTACCTACTATAATTGTGCCAATTTAGTGCTAAATTTTTTTCTTGGCAATTAAGTCCTAAACTTTTTACATTTGTGTCAATTCAGTCCTAAAATTTTTTTCTTAGCAATTAAGTCCTAAAATTTTTACATTTGTGCCAATTTAATCCATGCAAGTCGGTCAACGCAATTTTAACATGGATGCTAACCATCCTATGCCACCACACCAACAATTTTCAATAATATTTTTCCAATTTTTTTCTTTTCTTTTTATTTTTTCTTTCTCTTTCTATTTTTATTGTCACTTCCTTCATCCTCTAGCTGGTCACCACCAAGTCCTCAGCCGGCCTCAGGGAAGCCTGGCCATGGCGGGGAAAGGGTTTGACCCTCGCCGAAGGCCACAACCTTGTTCAAGCTTCAGCAAGGTCATGCCTCACCCAACCATGGCCAGGCTTCTCTAAGGCTGACAAGGTCCCTCGTTGGCAATCGGTTGGAGGAAGAAGGAAGTGAAGGAAAAAAATAAAAATAAAAAAGCAAAAAATATTAAAATATTTGTTAAAAATTATCTACGTTAACGCTAATAATGCCACATAAGATTATTAACACCTATGTTAGCACCATAGGCTGCTAACTAGCCAAAATTGACCAATTAGACTAAATTGACACAAAAACAAAATGTTTAAGACTTAATTGGCAAAAGAAAAAATTTATGACCGAATTAGCACAATTGCAATAGATTAATGACTTTTTTGGTAATTTTATCCATAGTTAATTCAAAAAGAGATTGTTTTAATAATTTTCTAAAGCTTGTGACATTGCCTATAGTGTAAATAAAATATTCATGTCTCATATAGAAAATGAATGGCCGGGGTATATAATTTAATTAGTATGGCTTGATTCAAGAAAGATTGGAAGTTTTTTTTTTTTTTTTTTTTTGGTCAGAAGATTGGAAGTTAAAAATGGAAAAAAAAAATGTGAACTAAGCAATTATGAAATTCTAAAAATTTGGAACTAGAGGCAATTAGTTAAATTTTGATGATTAAGGTGAATTTAAGCATGACACGGTCTTTGTAGTGAATTTATATGAGTTAACTACAGTTAAGGATTAATAATAACTTAGTAACGTGGTAGTCATGTAAACGAACGAAGTAAAACTTTTAGAACACGAGTGCATGAAGTATACAAGTTTTAGGACTTGCGTTGAATTGTCCCGCTTTTTCAATAACTAAGTAACTTTTGTTTTCCTTGATTATGAACTCTTCAAATTTCTCGGCCGTCATAGAAAATGCCCACCTAATAAAAATGACTTACCAATTTTTATCTTTTGAAATTAGCGAGTGCGTTTGAAAGGACCAACCGGTAGATCAAAAACTGTCTAGATGCACACAAAAAAAAAAAAATCCAGCAACTACTTTTTAATTTATCAACTCTTATTTGAATTAATTGCAAACTCATATTGGTGTATTTAAAGCTTTTCCCACAGTGAGTAAGATTGAATAATGGTCGTAGCTTATAAGCAGGGGGCCTCAACCCCTTCCCTAAAAATATGTTAATAACCCTTTTCAGGACAAAATTATAAGGTCCGCGAGTCAAAATGGACAACATTTCATGACAAAACACAGACAAAATTATAAGATCGAGAGAAATTTTTGATCTTCCATAAGAAATTGGCTTGCATAAAAAATTATCAAATTCATCTCATTTGATGGCTTTCGTGGTCGGTCGACGACCAAATTGACAACTTTCCGTGGACCTAAACATATCATCCACAGAGAGAGGAAAGGGCTATTACCGCAGAACACGGAATCGCCCACCTTTGCAAGGCAAACAGTAGAGAACTGAACTCCCGGTTTGAATGTGAATAGGAAAGCAAGTATCATCTGTTATTTTAAGTACACCTAACTCGCACTTTGACACTATCATCACTTATCATTCTGGCTATACAGATTAGCTCACGAGAGATATTTAATTGACTAAGTACTTTGGATAAAAGCAGTCTGAAATGGAGCCAGAGACTAGAACATTCACTCATATTCTCTTGACAAATGTGAGGCTCGTGTTTTTGGCCGATATTTGCCTGAAGCCAAATTCACTAGACCAAGCGCATGATAAGCGTCGATCTCGTGGGATCCGTAATAACGACGGTTATGATCATCTCAATCAACTGAATCTAGCTCCAGATTAGAAATTTCTTGCGCTTTATCCTACGCATACACATTTTTGCTGTGGCTGATTATGATTCAGCACTGAAATGACGACCAATTTGGCTCCAGCACGATCCCAGGACGGAAATTTAAATGAACTGGTCGGTCTTGTTTGGCGTCAGCCTAAGCTGCTAGAATACCAAGAGGTCGGTTTGGTCTGGCAAAGACTAATTATTGTGATGCTGACATGATCAATTTTGTAAAAAATGGACTAGCCAGCAAATCTGATTCTGTTTCTTAACTAAAAGAACTGGGACTTGTGGGGATGAACCCACCATACGCAGCAGCATTTCTTTTATGGCCAACGTGAGAGAGGGACCCATTTGCAAGAACAGTTGAAGATGTCCTTGAACGGGGGGTGACTCAAAAATAGCTGTAACATCCCAATTATTGGACCAGGCACAATCGCGGACATACCCATGGACACACCCATCTAAGTACATGTTCTCGGTACATGTTCTAGAAGACACGAAGAGATGATCTTTGACTCAGATAACTTACAACCGGTAAAAGCGATGAATAGTTCAAAAGTGTTGAGTTGGGAAACTCAATCTCTTGTCTGTAAGTGCAAAGATAAAATGTGGGCCTTCAGACATGTGCAAACAGTCCATTGTCTTATAGAAGCCAACCTAGTAGCAGATTGGGTAGTAAAAGCCCACAAACATGGCTACTTACCTCTGAATCCTCCTACAACTTTGTTAGATCTTTTATGTAATGACGCCCATCTTCCGAGCCTCACTTCTTTACTTTGTTAATGAAATCAGTCCAGTTTTTTGACCAAAAAAAAAAAGTACATGTTCTCAGGACCATTTGAATATTTATTACCCAGTCCAGCTTATGCGCTATGCAAATTTATTTGAATTGTCGAATTTAACCCATCACAATTGTAAGTCCGATAAATCTTACCAAATCTGAATGATTCATATGCATATGAGTATAGATAATCGATGCATGTGATTATGATATATAGTGTCGAATGAATATTATAATGCTACCTCAATAACTTCGGTCCCCATCCCCGTACTAAACCTACCATTCAAGAACCAGAAACATAGAGACAACCTTAAATTCCGTTGCCCGCCAAACTCTCAAAGGCTGTCTGGTAGTTGTGCACCAGAACTCGAATGAAGAAGCCATCACCTACCTTTCCATGCTCCATGAAAGAAGTCAACCCTTTTCCTTTCCTTTTTCTGGGTGCACCCGCCAATCAGAAAGCATTTCCTCCCTATTCTTCCTCTTCTTCTTCGTCCTCTTGTCATTCCCGAAGCCGCACTTTTCGTTTCCAAGTTCTCTCGCTCTCGCGCTCTGTTCTTTCGCAGAGTCGCAGACATTGGTCGAATCGTGGGCTCATTTGGGCACGCAAGAAGCAAGCTTTGGCTTATTTTTTCCCTGCTTACCGAGCCAATTCCAACTTATTAGAAGCAACACCAGGTCTGCAATCGCGAATATTCTGAATCAGCATTCTTTGTATGAGGCGCTTGAGATGGTGCACATTGTCGTCGTGAGCGGGCTTTCTGAGAAAGATTTAGTAAGCTCGATGGCTATATTGGAGGCGGCCTGAAGCAATGCAGGTAGCCTTTTTGCTTTGGCTCTGTTGTGTTTCTTCTCTGGATCCGCTTTGAAAACTACCAAACACAAAACGGACGGCACAAACTAGGGCCCTAGATGAAGGAAACTAACATTGTTTGATTAATGCTCTTGCGCCCACATAAATGTAAAATGCTAGATCAGGAGATTTGCTGCATTTCACTTGTCCAAATTCTCTGCTCAATACACAGAATTCTGTCCAGCACTATAGGAAACTATCTAATTATATGATGTTTGCTTCCATTTTGGAAGTTTGTTTTTCAGGTCCGGATTTGAACCTCGAGAAAAACAGAGAATTGGCAGCAGCAAAGGCTAGAGGAGCGATAGAATGTGTTCCACGGTAGGTGGATCGAGCTAATCTAAACTTTAGAGTTCAGTTTAACTTTGAAAAGCCTTCAAATTTAACTGCCCAAGGAGGAGCAATTGCTTCTCTCTCTCTCTCTCTCCTCTCTCCTCGTTTGGGAGTTCTGAGCCGATATTCACTAATTCTTTACAGTGTTTATGTCAGACATTTTGATTTCTGATTTGTTCCTTTCCGATCTCAGGGTGATGAGCTGGCCGAATTGTGCTTTGCATTTACGTTCTTGGCTCGGTTATTCGCCTACATCACGGTATTGGGTGAGTTTTCTCACAAAATTGTTACTCTCTAGATGTGTTTGATTCGAATCTCATTAAAGAAAAGAGAGTAACGTCAAAAGAGGGTAACTGGAGAGTTCATATTTCCACTCACTCAAATTCTTCCTTAATTTTATAATTTCTGTGCGGTAACACGTCTCGAAATCTCACAGCGATGCTCGTGGCGGTCTTCTTCGCGATCATGAGATACCTGGACAGCTGGGAGGATGAAAGTCCTGCCGAACGAGAGCCGGTGGTGACGGAGACGACCCCAATACAAGTATTCAAGCCACCACGGTCAACGTATGGGACATGTGAGGAGGACATAGAAACCGGCAGCTGCTGCAGCAGCTCCTCGGAGGAGTTGTATGATGGGAAGATTTGTGTGATTTGCTACGACGAGGAAAGGAATTGCTTCTTCGTTCCTTGCGGCCATTGTGCTACCTGCTATGACTGTGCTCAGAGGTAAACATTGATTTATCATCGATGATGTCTTTTTCTTGAACTTTCCTTCTCATGTTTAAGGATTCACTTAATGATTAAAGAATGAACATGTGCTTACCTGGAAAAAGGATGAATGGATGTATGTGCATAGATTAGGCGCACAGAACAGATTTGATTTCCCAGTCGCCACCCTAGGGGTTAAAAAAAGAACAATGCTTGTGTATATAATCAGCTGTCCGTTGCCAGCTCGGTTCCCACACTAACAAGTTTAAAACAATTCCATGTTTGATCTACTTGTGCGGCTTTTGTCCGACACGTTAGTTCACGAGTGGGTTTTTTACGAATTGGGCAACATGAATTTCTCTTCCAAATGACAGAAAAAAAAAAAAAAAAAAAAAAAAAAAAAGACATCGATTTGGCATCATTATCTGTACTTTAGAACTTGAAAAGTGCATGTCACTCTAGCTCTGTTTTTTAATGCCTATCCAAGTACAAAACTTCTAACTGGAGTGGATAATATACAATCAAAAAAGTCAGTGAAAGTCACTTTCTGTTATAATTAATACCTGTCCACACAAAATTCTTGCATGTCAGGTGAGAAAATTAACGTTTGTTCTAAAATTTTGGAGAATCTCCTGATTAACATTAGGTTTTGAGGACTGAGTCAATTCCACTTGCTGGTTTCTACTTCTGTTTCTCATGACAACTTGGGCTTCTGCAGGATCTTTGATGGAGAAGGCAAGGCCTGCCCTGTTTGCAGGAGACCCATCAGGAAAGTGAGGAAGTGGTTCTCCTCATGAGATAAACATTGTTTTACTACGCTTTAGAGATTTTTTTGTCTTATAGGGACGACTTCAGTGGAAAATTTTTGGTTCTTGGCTTGAGTTATTGGGATTAAAATTGATGATTGCGCACACCACTTTGTGTTCGTGGTCATGAGAGTTCTGTCGGTCACTATGAGAGGTCAACCGTTCGTGGGAACTTCAAGTGTACAGATGGGCACTAAAGGCCAAAACTAATGTTGTAGAAGCTCACAAGTCAGCAGGCGTCAGAATAATATAACTAACGAAAAATAAGCCTCAGCTCAATTGAGATATACCTTTTCACTTCTTTCGGCTGTCTATTGTATGTGACTTTTCTGGGGTAAATAAGAATGCATTCTCTTCAAATTTTTGGATTTAAAAAGGGAAATATTGACATTTAAATCTTGGCTCACCGTTTAGGAATAATTGCATAGAAAATTGGGGATTAATATTTAACATCTAAAAGCATTGCACGGGCAGTGACAAATGGACCCAGATTAGCCGCGAGGACCGGGCCCACATTAGTGTTGGAAACTCGGCCGAAGCATAGGAGATAGGGGCCGAAAAATTCAAGCCTTAAATTAGAAAATTAGAGCTTTAATTGTGCTCGGTTTAGCCCATTAAAGTTAAAGACTTTGAGTTTAATCATAATAGGCCCAAAAGGAAAGCTTGTCACCAATTAAGCCCACGAAGGAGCAGAATTCGGCCACTATGGGAAAGCAAGCCTTGGCTGGAAATTACACAGGGCATATGGACCAAATTGAGCTCAATTCAATCAAATTTCAACCCCTAAGAGTTAATCGATGAAGAGTCTTAAGTTAATTCAATCCATTGCCCTAAATAAGGCCTAAAATAAGCCCATGAAATTGAGGTTAGACATAAGGTGAACGTTATAAATACAAAGTTATGCCTCATAATTCAAGGTCAACAATTAGAATTTCAGAACACATAATGAGAGACACACATGAGAATCAAAGAGAGAGGGAAGAGAGTTGGCGGCCGAGAACCCCCTCACGGCTGCACTTCCTCACATCATCGAACCCGGTCGCGGCAATCCTCTGGCCACAATTATTTGTTTCCTTCTAGTCATCGCGTTTGAGCTTATGTTAGACAACCTAAATCGCGTCACCTAGGCCAAGCCACCTGCTACTTCCCGATCCAGCCTTGCTAGTCTATGGCTGACCATGACAAGTCCAGCAGCAAAGGCTCATTGCTACTTCCCTACCCTTAATCGACCTGTATCACTAGCAAGGTGAGCGTGACTAATGCTAATCGCACCTCCAACCCTATTAAGGGAGCTGCCCTGTGTGAGATCTGGAATTTTCTATGTTGAGTAATAGTAGTTAGGATATAAAGATAAGTGTTATTTAGTGTGAAGCCATGAAAGTTGTTAATTTTATGACACATGGAAGGTGCGAAAGATAATTTTCTGTTACTGTAATCATTACAATTTGATGCATTAAGCTTAGTGATAGATATTGACAATATTCAAGTTTCAAATTTATTAATTGAGATTTTTCTAGCATCCGTTATTTTTCACCAATATTTTTAGTGAGTTTAAAATATTTTTTTGATTTATCAGTACTTGGAAAAAATGATGATTTCCTTGTTTACATATTGATTTAGTAGAATCGGTAACTTACAAAATATTTACTTTGGAAGTTATTCGAGTAAACCATTTGTCCCTCTTTAATTTATACCATCTCTCTTTATTTTTCCACCAAGTATTTTAAGTCACATGTCCGTAGTTTGTGACATTGAACTTAGTTCAGTAATGAGTTCAAGCATCACATTATCTATTTCAACCTTAGCCAATTTTTACTTGGCTAAGAAGCCTTCTCTCAAAATACCTCTCATTTGGACTCATATTAGGCCACTTATACTCTTTGGATCGGAGCACCATTATCATCATTGTACCTAAGGCTTTTAATCCAATGTCATAATTATTTTAACCTTGGTTATTTGATCAAGCTAACCAAAGGTGGTCATGTGCGATATTTTAATCACATCTTCTCTGATTCATGCCATGTGTTTTTTAACTCAAGTTTGATCTTCTAAATTCATCCCCCTTGTCCGTATCATTCAACGAAACCATACAATTATGGCACCAGTAACTTCTTACTTGAACACCTCTTTAACTCAAAATGCTTCTTGATGACTCCCAAAGGAGATGAGTCCTCCCAAAATATCTTTTCTCTTAGCTTATGAGAATGTGCCACATGCCCAAGCTATTGTGCTAAGGGCCATATGAAGAAATTCTATTAGAACACTTATTCCCTCTACTCTTAGATTTAATTATTTCACCCTATGAGCATTAAATTCTTTGGCCATGATCAACTCATCTCCACTTTCATTTTTTGTTATGGCCATGCATAAAATCGAAGAGAGAGAATTCTCAAGATAGGTCCCCACTCCATTACTTCACCAATTGCTCTCTACTTTTCTTTCAACTTTCATTCAATTCTAAGAGTAAAAGAAAAAGGTCCAATGTTCGTATTTTATTAAAGCCTCAAGTTTCTTTTTAGGTTTGGACAAGGTAAACTCATTAATTTCCTCTACTCTTCATAAATGGGTTTGTCTATTTCAAGACAAAAATCATTGATTTCGGTTTTGTTTACTTTGAAGGAAAACTAAACCTTTGATTTTTATGTAAGCTAATATCAAGGTAAGTGAAAACTCTAGACGCTAAGCTAGATTGTTATAATGAGTGGTTGACTTGGTTATTTGACCGGTGTTTACTTTAAGTGAGTTTTATTAATGTATGAATAAGTTTGATAACAGCATGTTGGATTTCTCACTTGTGTGAATTCTAATGATGGTATATTGAGTTGTGTATTGTTTATTTTAATGGTTATGTTAAGAAGTATGAGTAAATTCTTTGATGATTGGTGGTATTTTGATGAAAAGTGTGTTAAATGGGCAAGAAATAAGAAAGTTGCTGACTTTAGAGGGGCAATTCGATTTTGGCATGTAGTTACCGAATCCAGGGAAATTTGCCAAATTGGGAAAGTCATTGAATTAAGAGAGTTATAGGTTTCAAGTTTTACTAATCTAGAAGTTATCAAATTTAGGGGATACCAAATTTCAAAAAAAAAAATCTTTGCATGCTTTTTGTTCTCTGGATATCTTAGTCCTTCATGTGTTAAGCATCATTAGTTAATAAATACATATCCATTGTATTTGAGAATAGTATGCATAGAAGGTTGATGTTGAACATGTTCATTTGATGATGGTCATGTGAAATGACGCTTGATGTTGAACATGTTCAATCGGTGATGGTTAAGTAAAATAACATGATGCATTAAATGTTGATGTTGAACATGTTCATGTGCATTGATGGAGCATATAAACATCAAATATTGAAAAAAAAAAAATTGTCATCCACATGGAAGTGGCAATGTTGCTCTATGTGTCCAAATGCCCAAGAGAGTGTTTCAAGATACCTCAAGAGTCAAGATGCCTCATGTTTAAGATTAGATATGAGTATGATGGGATGCCCTATGGGCAAATGTTGTGGGATGGCTCAGAGTTGGGATGCCCCATGTAGAGGGATGCCCCCTGTGTCTAGATGCTCTGAGAGTGTTTGGGAGGAAAAGTGAAAAAGATTATGCATGTTCATGAATATAAATGTTAAGAGAAGAAAATAGTTAACAAATATTAAAGGAATATTTGTTATTGTGTTACCTTTTGTATCTTATCTCTTAGAGTTAGGAAATATTTAGGGAATATATATTATTCTGTTACCTTTTATATCTTATCTCTTAGAGTTTTATATCTAATCTCATATATATATATATATATATATATATATATATATATATATATATATATATTGTGTTTGCACCATAATTATGTACAGAATAAAGAAATAAACTTTTTAAATTGGTACCAAAGTATCTTTGGCGAAAGCCTCACCAATCCATGTTTGAAGAAATATCATCTTCTTCATCTACACCGACGCCGCCATTAATGCTGTCATCAACCGTCTCAAGCCCACTCTCATGTCACCACCAAGTATTGGGGAGAAGCTAATTGAGACGAACTTTCCAATCTATAAAGCACAGATCTCGCCGTATTTACAAGCTACGCACTTGCTATCCATTCTAGACAGCACCAAACCTCAACCGGAGGAGACTGTTGAGGAGATTGCACTGAGAAAAGCTATTACACAAATAAACAATTTAACGTTTGAATACTGGAAATTTTGAGAGTCCATCGCCTTGACTTGGATCGTCAATTCGTTGACTGCTTCAATAGTTGCCCAATTGTCGAGCCACACATCCGTGGTAAGTATTTGGAAGTATCTTGCAAACTTGTATGTCACTCAATCAACTTTTCATGAATCCACTTTACAGCTCTAGCTTCAATCACTCTCAAAAGATCACTAATCTGTTATGGAATTCCTATAAGAAGCCACTAGCCTCACGCACCAGTTAGCTGCTATTGGTGAGCTTTTATCTATTAATGAATATCACTCTCAAGTGTTTCTTGGTTTGGGTGTTGAATTTCCAAGTCTCAACACTGCAATTTCTACCGGATCTTTGACAAAGGACCAACTTCATGCCTTAATTCTTAATAATGAGGGGAGGGTATAGCTAGCGTCGATAACAAATATTCAGCCTCCACCTATAGCTTTTCAGACTAGCCAAGGACTGCCTCCTTCTCGGTAGACCCGTCACAGGTCCAACAACTTCCATGTAGATTTTAATCAATTTGGGAATTTTTTTGGAATATCCCATGGCCGTGGCTCACGTATGGAACCAGAAATCGTGGAAGACTTTTGTGGCTTCGTGATGATGAGTGAGATATTTTGCTAAGCTTTGATTGGTTGATCCTTTGACTTCTTGGCTCTCTCTCTCTCTCCCTTTCCTGCCATGCGCACGTTCAGCCCTTCTTTGCTGCCAACTCTCCCTTTTGCTTCTTCTTAATTTCTTCTCCCAAGTTCAACCCCTCCCTCACGCACTTCCTTTCTTTTGCCCGCCGCAGCCCCACTTTCTTCCCCCATGTCTGCCTTTCTTCCATCTGGTTTTGTTTCCCTTCATTTTCATTGCCTCACACCAACTCCAGCATCAGCCCACCCCACGTTCTTCCATCCCAGCTCCATGCCAACCTCATCCCATCTCTACTTGCCAACAAACCCCCAATAGCCTCATGCCTTCACCACCATAATTGCACCGACCAGCAGCACTCACCACCGCCACAACAGCCACACCTCGACCACCAGCTTACCACCTCCACGTTCAACACTGTCCTGCGGCCACTGCTGCCACCAACTTCAGGTCCGCATCCACCAAGCAACACCACCCCGTCCCGGCCACAGCAGCACCCGTAGCTCCACCACCCAGCCCAAGCCACGCCAAGCCTCCTTTGGCCAAGAACTTGAGAGGGCCGACACCGCCTCCCTTCGAGACGCGGTTGTTTCGTATTCTCGTCGCCGTCGCCGTGAACCCGCTGCTGTCATAATCTGGTGAATTAACTCTCTAATCCTTGATCAGGCTGTTAATTGCGCTTATTGGGTGTTTTTAACATTAATCATGGTTAGATTAGTCCTAAGATGGATTATTATTAATCAACCTTGGTTAGGTTAGTGAACCATGGTTAGCTTAGTTAATCATGGTTAGGTTAATTAATCGTGGTTAGGTTAATTAAGTTGGATTAGCTTAACTTCATATCTGTTTACTGGACCCTTGTTGTTTGCTATTTTCGTGGTTAAAATGTGCTATGATTTTGAGGTTGCTTTCTTGTTGAAAAATATTCCAAACATCTTCATTTATGACATATATATTTTATTCAAGATTTTATGGATTTAAAAGAATAATATTTCAGCTTCGTTTTATGCAAAGCAGAATCTCAGTTTGTGTTGGAACCCGTGACTGTTTAAAGTTTAAAGGATTTTTATCAACTCTTAGGGTTTTATTTTCTAAAGAGTTTTTTCATAAAAAATTTTCATCACATCTTAAAGTTTAACATAGTCAAATTTCAGAGCAAACAGATGAGTTTTGGACCCCAAACCAAGCTGGTTTTGGAAAACATAATTTCTGGACATGGACACAGTTTTGGTAACGACTTGAGCGATTTACTGCTCTTATTCTAGAAAGATTTGGGTCAAGATGTCTTCATGAAAAGTGTTTGTTTAAGTGTCATTTATAACATATTTAAATTTGAGAATTTTCTGAACTCTTTTGGTTATATTTCTGGAATTAATCTTGGAGACATGCGAGTAGACCCGGTCTCTGCCGATGAGGGCCGATTGTAGTCTTGTGGTAGTTCTTGGTGTCTTGCCTGCTGGAAAATGTATATTGTGTGATTTGGTTGATATTTGGCATGCTGAAAACTTATGCGTGACATTACGAGATTGGTTGCTCTTTGTTGGTTCCAATTTTTATGTCAAAAGATGGCCTTATAAGCTTTTAAATAGAAAAACAATGAGATGTCGGGCTTGGACACCAAAAATTATTTGCTCGATAAAACAATGAGGTTTTAAACTAGGTGCGTGCAAAGTTTAATTGATTAATTTTGAGTGCAAGAGCACCTACGAATTTCTTTCCAAAAGTTTTAAAGAAAAAAATGGGGTTAAAGATTGTCTACAAAAAGAGTGGTTGGACAAAAAAATAGAAAATAAATGAGGTGTCGAGTTTAGACGCTAAATTTATTTGCTTAATAAAACAATGAGGTTTTATAGTAGAAGTGTGCAAAGTTTGACGGATTAATTTTGAGTACGTGACCTTGTACGAATTTATTTCGGAGTGTTTTGAATAAAAAAAAAAAGGACGCGCGGACTCTAGAGTGTCATAACTTGACACAAATGGAAACTTGAGTACCATAACTTACAAAAGTAACGCTTAAGTGCTAATCCGACGCCAACATGCGACGTGTCAATTTTCGGACGAAACAAGTGCAAAACGGCGTCATTTTGGTGTTGACGTGGTGAAAAATTAATATAAAAATTAAATAAATTAAATTTATTTAAAACGTTTTATAAAAAATGCAAATATTAAATATATTACAAAATTACAAAATCTAAAAAAAATTAAGATTTTCAAATTTTTATAAAAATAATTTTTTTTTTTTTTTTTAAAGGGAGGCGGCGAGGGCTTAGCCCTCACCGCCACCGCCTTCCGCCACCGGCGACAAGGGCGGCGATGGAGGGGGGAAGGTCGGTTGGGGTTGCCAGGCCAGCGGCGAGGGCCCGCAAGCCCTTGCGATCGGGCTAAGGGCCGCCGCCCTCTCGGGCGACCCACGACGGGCGACGACCCTTGGCTCAGTCGAGCGAGGACCGCTAACCCTCGCCCAGATCAACAAGGGCTCATGGCCCTCACTTAAATCTGGCAAGGGGGGAAGGAGGAGGAAGGGAGGCGGCCGGCGGTGGCTAAGGAGGAGCAAAAAAAGGGGGAGGGGGGAGGGGAGGACGAGGAGGGAGGCGGCCGGCAAGGCGAGGGCTCAACCCTCACCGCCGCCACCACCGCCATCTCCCCTCC
Organism: Eucalyptus victrix; assembly: GCA_016097545.1. Taxonomy (NCBI): domain Eukaryota; kingdom Viridiplantae; phylum Streptophyta; class Magnoliopsida; order Myrtales; family Myrtaceae; genus Eucalyptus; species Eucalyptus victrix. The sequence continues at coordinate 47,637,548 of CM027843.1, forward strand.
GTCGCCTAAGATCTAGGCGAGGGCATGCAGGCCCTCGACCAAGGCTCGGCCGCCCGGCCCGACCCTCCCCCACCTTCTAACGACGGTAGGGAGGCGGCGGCGCTAAGAGCTTAGCCCTCAACCGCAGTGCCTTCCTCCTCCTCCTCCTTTTTCTTTAATAATATAAATTATTATTATTTTGTTTTAAATTTAATTTAATTAATTTTTATATTATATTAAAATTCAAATTATGCCAAAACGACGTTGTTTTGGCCAATTTAATGACACTATTTTGGCTAACTATAGAAACGACGTCGTTTTGGATGAATTAGAGCTGAGACAGCTCTTTGGCAGCTCTCTGGCGAGCCACCTCGGCGAGAAATATTAATATTTAATTGCCACATGATTTCCGGCTGGCTTCGCCAGAGGTGGCACTCAAGTGTTCCACTTTTCTTAAAATGTGGCACTTGAGTGTCCATTTGTGCCAAGTTATGGCACTTGAAACGATTTTTGGCAAAAAAAAATGTGTTGCAAGGTTTATTATTTAAAAATAGATTTTGGTCTTATTGGCTAATGAGGAAGATAACAATGGACTTGAGTGATGGTATGCTCGTGTGATCCCTAAATACCCTGATGCGTATGAATATGTGGGGTAATGAACCCTGATGCGTATGATTATGCGAGACGATGTTTGATTAAGTTCGGATGCCCTTACATCAACGGGATGCCGAGTCGGGATTGAGGCCAAATCAATGCTCCTTTACGGAATGTTGTCTTGATGCGTATGAATACGCGGGATGATTTCGTGCCCGATGGGACGAGACAGTGCCTGGTTACGCCGAATGACCGCCGACTCTTGTGTTGGTCGTAGCCCGAGGGGTCGTAATAATTGAAACGCACCAGACTGGTTGTGATAGTTAGCCTGATTATATGGCAAAATTATATGACATGGTATGAGACGTGTCATAGCGGTTTTATCTTATAATCAGGACCCATGTGAATGTTTGGAGAGTGGGTACTTTGTGTTCCAGTTATTAATTATACTTGTTGTATGTATAATGGCATATGTGATGCATTAATATGCAAGGACGTGCTGAGACAATGTGAGTTTTGTATAGTGAGTGCTTAGGCCACCTCCGAGGTCACCCCGTTGTGGTTAACATTTTTTCAAGGCCATAGTGTGGAAATCTGCTGAGTGCGGATGTGGTGGGCGCGAGATGCGACACCTTTTGGCTGGCCCTGCCATTAGCAAAGTTTAGGTTAACCCTAGTCCCTGAAGATTTTTGAGAGGGTCGATAGGAAGTGGCTGTAGAAAGGCTTGTAAATATTAAACTTTCTAGAGTTAACAGTTGTTAAATGAATATGTGATTTTCGGCAACATTTGTTGCGTTTTTACTATCCTTATGTTTGTTTGTTAACTGGGGTTTATTTAATTCGCTTCCGCATGCGTTTAATTGAAAGATAAAAAGAATGGGTCGGCAACGCGTTCTGAGACGTTACATTTTTAATCGACCGCCGAGGGATGTGCGCATACCCGGGGTTCAAGGTGCGACAGATAGCCACTCAGCTCCATGCATTTTCTGACGCCAATTGGGCGGGCAATCGAACTGATCGTCGCCCCGTTGGTGGGTTATTTTGTCTATCACAAACCAAATCTCATCTCTTGGTCAACTCACAAGCAACGAACCGTGGCTTGTTCCAGCACCAAAGCGTCTTGCAAATACAACGGCAAAGTTAATGTGGCTTGAATATCTTCTTCAGGATATTCATGGGCAACCACTCGAGCCGACCACTCTTTGGTGCGATAACTTATCCGCCATCTACTTATCCGCAAATCCTATATTTCATGCTCAAACCAAACATGTGGAAATTGATCACCATTTCATGGAGAAAAGCATTACTCAGAAACAATTGGTAGTTCACTTCATTCTCCTGAAGAACAAACTATAGATGTCTTCACTAAAGGCTTGCCTACCTATCGGTTCCTTCAATTGTGGTCCAAGCTAATAGTTCACCCTCACCATTAGCTTGTGGTGGAATGTTAAGGGAAGAATGTTTTCAGCAAATATTTAAAGAATATTTGTTATTCATTTACATTTTGTATCTTATCTCTTAGAGTCAGCAAATGTTTAGGAAATATTTGTTATTCTGGTACCTTTTGTATCTTATCTCCTAGAGTTTTGTATCTTACTTCTTAGAGTCCTATGCAAAACAATTATGTATACAAAAAAAGAACAAACTTTTTTAGTTATACATATTTACATGTTGAGAAGGCATCAAATAATACTGATGCATCAAGAAATTATATGTTATATAAGTGTATTGAGTAGATAATACCATGCATTCGTGTAGGGCACTTGCAAAAAAGGTAAGGTGTGTGCTCATTTATTGATTATGTTGCTCTAAATGTTTGTGATTGTTTTGCCAAGGAGGTGCAAAGGTGAACTTCTACTTTAAACTTAGAGATTTTACTTATTAGGCTTCAGTACACCCTTTGATTTTTAGATTTGTAGGATGGTTCCCTTGGATATGGTGTGGAAGGGATGAGTTGATATCAAAAACCATTAATCCTTTTGTTAGTTGGTGGTTTGGTTAGTATAAGTATAGTGGTATCGATTGATCCTAACCTTTCTAAAGACTATGTATTTAGTTGTGATAATTACTACCGTTGTTTGTAAAAAGAACAGCATGTATATCACTGAACTCATGTGATTCTCTCGTAAGTGATGTTGTGAAATTTTATTGTGCTTCCATACGCATAATTATAATTATGAGAATCCGAGCGACTATTTTGTTTCCGAGCCCGAGATGAAGAGGACGTGCTACTGTCGAGACGCCTCTAGTTGCGATGCAATCCTTTGCTCTGCCCTAACTTGACGACCTATGCTGCTTTTGGTGTCGATCTCCAACCGCAACACAACCCTGCTGCCATTGCCACTTCCTCATCCTATGATCCTACCATGATCCAACCTCGCGAGCTCCTAGCCAAGCATCGAGCTTCTGCTCAACCATGACGTCGCTCCTTTGCGCCTGGTACTGCTGCCCCAACGTCAATCCTGCTGCTGAACCCAACAACCCCGGGACATGACCAACGCCTTTTCTCAAGACACCAATTGTCATTACTCTTACGCAATGGGAACTCACCGCTCTTCGACATCTTTGTTTTCGTTCGATTTATCTTGTTTCCGTTCGGTTTATGTAGTTTCCTCCATTGTCGTCACATCTTTGCACCGCCGTAGCCGTCATCTCCGTTTTGCAGATTCGTCCACCAACATCCCCGCATCGCGAGCAACCACCACAATTCTTGTCAAATCACCATCGCCAACTGAGCCCATCGCCGTCGTGTCACCACCACCAGCCTGCACTGTAACCCAACCATCGGCCGGCCACCCTGAGCATTGTCGGTCACCACCATGATCTACCACCGCAATTGCCATGATCCCGCTATCCGATTCGTGATATTTTTAATTAAGTAAAGAATCTTATCCGATTTGATTTTGTGACGTTTATTGCCTAAATTGAATTTATTGTGATTTCAATTGGATGCTGCATTGATATTGTCCTATCCTAAAATCTTTTGGATTTATATGAATTAAGATATTTTCTTAATTTCACAGCGTGCATAGGATCAACAAACCAATTTCAGGGTTGAAATACAACTTTTGATCGTGTGGAAGATTGGCCAATCCTATCCACATCCCATCGAATTCAATAATCGATTTATTTCCAAATTTAATTAGGATTTGGCTTAATAAAAATCCTAGTTTGAGCTGGATAATATCTTAAGCTAAAGAGTCAATTTATACTATTTTCTGATTTCGATTTTTATATAAAAAAAATACCAATAACATCATCTTATAATAAATTAGACTCTTTTCTAGGATAGACCACCTATCTAAATTATGGTATTCAATTAATTTCCAATTTAATGAAAAATACAAAAAAAATGTCATGTGCAGACTTATAGATTTAGGTTCATAAAATGCACATCTTCTAGCAATTGCATGCTTGGTTCATTTAATTAAATCACACATCATATAGAGTAATCTGATTAAAATTGCATGTCACGTCACAATAGTTGTATATTAGTTTCGCTTATCATTAGAAATCGTTTTGTTAGGTCAAAGAAATGAACAGAAGCATCCCTATCCCCACTTTGAAAAGTCTAATTATTCTCCACTCGTAATTATTGCTTATGACTATTCCTCTATAACTTCAAAGCAAAAGTACTAGCTTAAATTTCAAAGGATAAGTATGTGGAGCCAACTATCGAGTTGAAAAGGCGAGTGAGGACTTGAAACGATGCCAATCTTAAATCACACTCGAATCTCCTCAAAGTAATATCCGGTTCTGGTGCACGCTTATCAAATGAACTGGCGCTTGGAGGGGAAGGAAAGCGAAACGAAAGAAGACCGCAGTCGCACGCATCAAAGTGCAAGAGAACATGTTTTTTTGGTCATTTGCTCTCTCATCAATGCGACCCCACGGCAAAGTGGGGATGGGGATCTTCTGTTCATTTCCGGGACCGCAACACGAGTCTTTTCGACTGGATTTGGATGGCTTGTGCCTTGGATTTCTTTTGTCTTTTTCTTTTCAGCCTTTTTTATTTTTCTTTCCCTTTTCTACACGATTCTTTCAAGTGGGTGATGATGTATGTAGACTGCAAATCGAGTGGTGGTGGATTATGGAGAGGGAGCACCAGATGTGGGGAATAAAAAGAGAGAGCACCGGATGTGTTCGAGGAGGGAACGCAACCCAAAAGCTTGTTTAAGAAGCTCGAGGCACTTTAATGAAGTTAAAAGAGAAAGTAAAATACAGTGCTTTGGGTACGGGGGGATTGGGGGGATGGAAAGTAGATTTGTTCAGAAGGGTTGGGAATTTTTATATTTAGGGGTAAGTGTAGATGGTATAGATTTCCCCTAAATTGACCCAAAATACCCTCACTCGGTGAAGAATTTACTTCAAGAAAATGTCCAAGAACCAAAAAGAAAAAAGAAAAAGAAAATCCCACCCCTCTCCCCATTCTCTCTCCCCATCCACCTTCGATCATTGGTAGCCTACATCGTCGTGCCATCATCAACATGATAGAGGCTTCTGGCAGGTCAAGTCGGAAAGGCGACGACGATGATAGAGCTAGGAGTGATGGACAAAGCAGCTATGGCAGTGTGGTAGAGTAGATCGTGGGCGACCATAAGCTAGGTTTTTAGTGTTCTTAGATAGAGAGAGGGGCAAAAGTGGGAATTGAAAAAAGGAAATATGAGAAAAAAATTATTAAGTTTAGTCTTGAGGTGTCGGTTTTCTAGAGTAAATTCACATATGTAATTAACCCCTCAAATAAAGAGGGTCTCAATCTTGTTTAGAAAGTGAGGGAAATTGAGAGAAAAGAAAATGCTTATTCACCAACTTTCATGCAAATTTTGATTAAGATAATCAATAACTAGCAAAAACTACACACAATCATGCCTTGACACAATTTAAAAAAAAAAATACAAAAGGAAGAAAGGTGAGATTTTTTAATTATTTTAGGAAACTTAAAATCTTTAAAATGAAAAATTTTAGTTTTACATGATCGTGTTGTTGAACAACTTACACTACCATTTTACCCACTTTTTTTGGCTATATTCGTTTATTTTTTATCTTTGTCGCCAGTATGAAGATCTCTCGAATGCTTCCAAAACGGCCACTTCACTTCTCTTTTCCTCCCTCGCTGCAAGGGAGAAGGAAGACAGCAGCGAGAAAGATTCTGTCCGCACCGACCGCGAAGTTTCCGCACACATCGACAAAAGCATTCAAGCACAAGATGTCTGCTTGGGAATACATGGGGCTCGAACATCGATGCGCGCCAACGTTACCCAAAAATCCAAAAGGGAAAAGAGAAAAAGAGGAGCAAAGAACTCACATGATAACCATAGAAAGTAGCAATTATAGCTGCTGCTTTTGACCCTGTCAGCAGTATCGTTTTGGATCAGAAGCAAACAATGTCTCTGTTGAAAAGCGCCATTGCCCATGCTCGGACGAGATTTGTTTTTAGGACAACAAAGTTGGATGTTCACGGAACTTTGGATCTCACACGTGTTCTTTTTTCTCTTTTAAATTGTTAAGAATCTTTGCAGGGGCCGAGAGTAAGGTGCGCAGCCACCGCCCGCTTTGGAGTTTGGGTTCACCAACCCGCTGTGTAGATAGGTTGAGCTTGTATTAGATATTCAAGTATTTTCTTTGTTGGGTTGCAAAAGTTAGTATAGTTGTAAAATAAAATGAAATTATGGTTTTTTTTTTCCAAGCCTTCTTGAGGATTCTTGGGGAGTGCGGTGAGATTATAGATTATAGAATACATAAGGAGTGAGATTTGGTTCACCTGCTCTCCTGTTAAGCTTAGATTGTTTTGAGAAAGATGAATAATTGAGAAAATTGAGAAAACATGTTTCTAAAAATATTACTTGTATCACTTATGATAATTAACTAATGAAAAATATGGTTATCATTAATAATAATTTATATATGAATTTTTTTATGGACAATAAAAAAATCATTCATTCATTTTTGTAAATGATATAATTTATGTATAAATATTTTTATGGACGATAAAAAAAATCATTTTTACAAAAACATTTTCGAAGCCATTTATTTTTCACGAGAATGCCTCATATCCTTCAATATTTGTATTTCCTTGCTTTCTTTTTCTTTTGTTTTGCCCTTTTTAAAATTAAAGATACATGAGCCAAAACATCTAGTGAAATATTTGTTGGCTATGAGCTACATGATTTGATATGCGGCCAAAGATTAATGTTTATAGTTTATGAAAGCCAAGATTCATTATTTGACTCTATTGATTAAGATATGTTCACAATATCGTTTTATGATCTTGAAAAATGAGAGCCATGACTACATGGATGAGAAAATCGTATAATCGATATGAATACACTACTTATATTGAGGGGCAACATAATTTCTAATTATCAATCTTATACTAATATATCTTTTCAAGCATTTAAGGAAATACCAAACATTTTCTTTAAATTCGATCTTGTCAGGTCCTAAAATGCGGCTCCACTTAGCAAAATCCAAGAGCGGGCGCGTGTGACCTACGCTCCAACGAGGGCGCGCGGGGATCGCGTCCGCCCGAGCAGGCAAATCGGAATCTCGGCCGGAATTTTCTAGGGAAAAGAATTCGTCGTACTAGAGGCACCGACGCGCCCGTGCAACCACGAGCCGGGCACGGTCAGGGCGCACGCGCGCTCGTTGCGCCCACACACGTGGCCCCCTCCGACTCGGCCTTGCTCGCGCTCTCCTTCGGGTGGCCGTCACCCGAAGCAACACGCAACTTCACCGTCACGGTCAAAGTCAAATTCTCTGAAAAAGGCAAAACGGCACATACGCCACGTCGTTTTGCCGCCGAGCATCTTTAACCGTACCGATATTTCTAGTTTGCGTAGGCCGTCGTTCTCCTGTGGCGCCGTCGCTTTATATCTCAAGTCCAGAAAATGGGAGCCATCGCGGGGCCCACGACTAAGATGCGAGTGATGTCCTGTAGTGTATAATGACTAATAAAATCAGAAAAGAAGAAAGTGGGTTAATCACGGAAAAGTAATTAATTATTTTTTGAGCTTTTCAGATTTGAAATTATGAAGCAATTATGGGCTAGATTCAAGCTTGTGCCGTGGCGATGTGGAGAACTCAACAGTCACTTTCGACGCGACTTTCAACGCAATCATTTTTACTGCATATGGCCATATCAATAATTTCTATCAAATTAATTAATTAACTATTAACAATTCATCAGAAAATTTATTTTCAAAATAGCCAAACTAAAAAGTTTAGATTGAATTGATTGAGATTTTTTGGATAATTTTTCATAGTATTTCAGATTCTTCTACTTCAAACTAAGAAGAAAAGATACTTTCAAACCCACTTTACAAATATCTCCATAAATAAAAAAAGAAAAGAAAAGAAAAAGAAACACCTCTTACTCCCAATAAGATGCATAAAATTTTACAAAGCTAGGAAAAATTTCAACATGGATTGTATGCGAACATCATTGACATAAAGTCACCTAGCCAAGAGAAAATTCAAAAGTACCTGGCGGACCTAATCCTATATTGGCCCACTTCTGATCACTAAACAACGTCCCTCCATAACAGTGTCATATTCTGTTAATCCAGCATAAACCATCCTTGTCTTATTATATGTTTTCGACACATGGGTATCGGCAACTGTAAGAGAATATTAACAATATTGTATGGTAGAGGATGAGTGGGCATCCATTAACCATTAGAAAAATAAATCGATTTACAAACATTTGCATTGACCACTAGAAAAAAAAAAAAAGAATATTCAACAATTTAGTTTTACTTTTCTTTTTGTGATTTGAATATCAACCGTTCACTTTTTTTTGCCCACGGCACCATTGAATTGAGATAATTTGTTTATATTATAAATTGAAATTGTTCACATAGAAAATATTCTCCACTTTGGTTTGAAGGCAAAAAAAAAAAAGAGAGAGAGAATCTCAATTGTAGGCGAGTATAGTATTAATAAAATCAATGGAGAGTCAAGAATTCCTAAGACAAGTTTGTTGAGCATACAAAGGACTATAGGAGGGCATGAAGTAAAGAACTGTGCATTGGAGGGTTGGATTTAAATTTTGAAAATGAGTAGTTGAAGATACCTTGTCCTTGTTGGCCTATACCTTATAGCTCAATGACTTGTATTTTTGAGTAAGAGTGAATCCAAGAAAAATTTTCAACGAGTCTAAGCTTATAGATCTCTTTTACCTTATTTTGAAGGTATTGAGCTTCTATCACATTTCTCTAGATTATCTATATTTATTTTCATCAAATTCTACTTTAAAATGACTCCTTCAATCTGGGAAATTATCAGCTAGAAGTTGCTCTGTTTTCCTACTTGTTGATAAGGAAGTGTTCTCCTTAGGCAGCCTTACCAAAAAAAGTGTTCTCCTTAGGCAGCGTATTGAAAACAAATTTTAAAAAAAAAAAAAAGATATTGAGACATTCAATAAGTGCACCAAGAGCATGTGAGTAATAATTCTTCTTAATTAAGGAGAAAGGCACAAGAAATCCTTAAATTTCTCCAAAATTGTTCAATCGGGTTTCTAAATTGTTTCTCCATGAAGACTATGTGCATTTTTATTCAACTTGCTTCTATTGTCGAAATGATAGATGAGGATGTTGACGTGACGGTCTACATGACATTTCAAAATAATAATTAATGAATAAAGGATTTAAAAGGATATATAAAATTAAGAAAAATGATTTTTTTCAAAAAAAAAAAGAAAAGACAAATGGGAGGAGGCAAAGTGCTACCGATGCGGCTGAAACCCCGACCACTAGTCGCAAGGGGTCACCAGATGTCAGTGGCTATTGGCCAAGGTTGCGCAATCCCGAGGAGCAACGGCAAGGGGCGTAAGGCCCTGATTAAGCGTAGGGAGTCATACAACCCTGGCCAAGGCAAGATTGGCTTGGGTTGCACTACTTAGGCCAAATTTGTGTGAGTTAGGTAGACCTTCTCAGGATGTTGGCTAGGGTTGCATGACTTTGATGATCAATAGTAAGGGTCATGTGAATTTGAAAATAGTTGAAAAGATTCACGGGTCCTTATTGGTAGTGAGTGGCATGGCACAGTCATTATCTACTACAATCTCCTTTTCTTCTCTCTTTTTCTTTCTCTTAGAATTTGATTTATTTATTTTTATTTTCTAATATTTAGTCATTATACATAAGTATCAACTTGATCAGGCAGCACCGATGAGATGCTGAAATATCACTTTATGTTGGGCATTTTCATTTTTATTTCGATGGAAGGATCAAACTCAAACAAAAAACGTACATACTTCATGGATTTAAATGAACAAAGAAAGGTCAAATTTTGGGACCTTTGCGTTTATCCTTTGATGCAATGTCGATAGGAATTACAATTTACAACAAGCAACCTCACTGTACATCCCCTCTATAAACGAAGTGAAAAACGAAAGCCAATGAACAAGCGAGTGAGGTGGGGGAGACTGGTAGTTGTCTTAAGCTTCCCTTTCTCGTAACGATAAAAGCCGAGCACAGAGAGAGAGAGAGAGAGAGAGAGAGAGATCAACAGCCTCCATTAAATCCAACACCAGAAGCAACCTCAATTTCCCCAAACACCATCTCTCTCTCTCTCTTCTGTGTCTCCGTCTCTCGCCATGCCACCGCAAGACGAGCAGCGACGGTCCCTTCTGCACTCCTCCTCCGACCCGGAAGAGGAAGAAGCCGCCTATGACGCCACCGAGAAGGTCCACATCGTCTGCGCCGGCGACGACGACCCCGCACTCTCCGGCGGCCCGTCCTCCGCCGGCGGCGGCGGCGCGCCGCCCTTCTCATGGAAGAAGCTGTGGCTGTTCACCGGCCCGGGGTTCCTGATGAGCATCGCCTTCCTCGACCCGGGGAACCTGGAGGGCGACCTCCAGGCCGGGGCCATCGCCGGCTACTCCCTGCTGTGGCTCCTCATGTGGGCCACGGCCATGGGGCTCCTGGTCCAGCTCCTCTCGGCCCGGCTCGGGGTGGCGACGGGGCGGCACCTGGCGGAGCTGTGCCGGGACGAGTACCCGCCGTGGGCGAGCATGGTGCTGTGGGTGATGGCCGAGCTGGCCCTGATCGGCGCGGACATACAGGAGGTCATCGGTAGCGCGATCGCCATCAAGATTCTGAGCAATGGGGTCTTGCCCCTCTGGGCCGGCGTCGTCATCACTGCCGCTGATTGGTGAGCTTCTCATTCCGATTGAAGTGAAATCGTGATTTGGGTTCTTGGTTTTTCGTTATGGTTTTTGTTTTTGTGGCGACTTTTTTTTTTTTTGTAAAAATTTTTGTGGCGACTTCGTAGTTGGTTTTTCTGATTTTTCTGATTTTTCTTGACAAGATGGTTTTTTTTTTTTTTTTTTTTTTTTTTTTGCGTGTTAGTTTTTGCCTTTGCTTTATGAATTACAGGGGTCTTGGTGTTGGTGAGGAATTCCGGTTTTGTGGTGTTTTCTTGAAAAAAATTATACTGTTTTGTTTCGTCCAGCTTTCTGTTTGTCGTTGGGTCTGAGACTTGTTCTTGGCTTTAATCTGAGCTATGTGCTGGAGGCTTTTTGGATTTTATTTTCCTTTTATCTGCTGGAGAGGAGTTATCCGAGCGTTGATTCTTTCTTCTTTTTCATGTTGAGGATTGTCTCTTTGCTGAGTTAATTGCCGGTTTTTTCTGATGACCTGCCAAAGTTTCTGAAGGAATTGAATTGAGTATTTTCCTGGGCCCTTTAGGAGTTGTCGGATTTTGTGGTGACTTTTTGATCAGTCAGGTCAATTTACAGAGTAAATAGAGTCAATGAATAATGACAGTAGTAGATTGAGTTGAAGTTCCTAAGTTGCTGCCTGAATGCAAATGCAGCCCATCAAGAAATAGCCCGGAGAAATGGGAGAAAAAGGTCTAACGTGAAAAGCGGGCCTAATCTTTGCACATTGTTACTCTTTACTAGATCCCGCTAAATTTTCTGAAAATGGCAATCTTCTGATAGGGGTGATTTATGCAATCTATATGTAGAATGCTTCCTGAATTGAAATCTCCATTAATGTTGCTGCAGCTTTATCTTTCTGTTACTTGAGAACTATGGAGTGAGGAAGCTTGAAGCATTTTTTGCCTTCCTTATTGCAACGATGGCAATGTCATTTGCCTGGATGTTTGCTGATGCAAAGCCAAGTGGAACTGAGCTGCTTTTGGGTAATGATAAATAGTTTCTTATAATTGTTATCTCAGATTGTGCTTAACTTAGATCTGCAATAGTCACCTTGGGGACAGATGGTAAATTGAATTCTCTTTGCAGGCATGTTGATCCCAAAACTTAGCTCCAGAACAATAAAGCAAGCCGTGGGAGTCGTGGGTTGCATTATCATGCCTCACAATGTGTTCTTGCACTCAGCCCTCGTGCAATCTAGGGACGTTGACCATAACCAAAAAGGCAGGGTCCAAGAAGCCCTGAGATATTACTCAATAGAATCCACTGCCGCCCTTGTGATCTCCTTCATCATCAATCTCTTTGTCACGACTGTTTTCGCGAAAGGTTTCTACGGCACGCCCATTGCCAACAGCATTGGTCTTGTGAATGCTGGGCAGTATCTCCAAGAGAAATACGGGGGAGGCTTTTTCCCTATACTGTACATATGGGGAATAGGGTTGTTAGCTGCAGGGCAGAGCAGCACCATCACGGGCACTTATGCCGGGCAATTTATAATGGGGGGTTTTCTTAACTTGCGGTTGAAGAAATGGATGAGGGCGTTGATCACACGGAGCTGCGCGATTGTGCCGACTATGATAGTGGCTCTTGTTTTCGATACTGAGGAGACACTAGATGTTCTGAATGAGTGGCTTAACGTGCTCCAGTCAATACAGATCCCTTTTGCACTTATCCCTCTTCTCTATCTGGTGTCCAGGGAGCAGATCATGGGGTCCTTTAAGATCGGCCCTGTTCTTAAGGTATGCTGCCATTTCATTTTTCTGCCGCATATCTTGATCATTTCAACATAGATTGATGCACTATTTTTTAATCGCTTTCTTTTATTGCCTTTTAAGTAGCAGCCAAACGAAGGCCAAATATGTGAGTATAGACCTCAGAAAGACCATAAAGGCATGAATGTTAGTCATAAGAAGGACAGAAAAATGATTGCCTATCTGGATAGTAGCCCCATTCATGGTGGCCCTAAGATATATATATATTTTTATGTGTGAACTGCTTGCCTCCAAAAAGCCTTCCTGTTATTTTGTTTTGATTATATTGGCAGATTGACTGTGAGTTCAGTTTACCACGGGTTATAAGATTTAAAAAAATCTACTGATCCAGCTTATTGCGTGGATCCGTCTGTCCACTTCCACATTAATGGTGACAGATAATTTTTTATGCTTTAGTGTGCGATTCTTTCCAGTTACTTCCATTCTTATGCTGTATGTACGTACGTTTATATGCCTGTATATGCAGTAAAGTAAGTTTTAATATACAGTAACACTGGTGCAACTCATTCTAAATACCTTGGTTTCGTCTTTGAAATACTGAAATCATAACTCTTTTGGTGATCTAGTGGATTTGGTCACAAACATTTCATGATGAGTCTCATCATCTTAACAATTGTCAGTTCACTGCACTCTTTTCAGAGAATTATTGTTATGCAGTCTGCTTTCGCGAGCTTCTATGTTGTATGAAGGAACTGTGGAGTACCATAGCTAGTTAGGCATGATGAGATTTCACTAGTAAATTGAAAATGTACTTGTAATTTGCAAGAAAGCATTTGGTTTTCTTACACTCTGGGTCAATAAACATTAATAATCATCTCTTAATGAACTCTTTGAATCAGCATTCATCGTACTCATGGTAATAACCCTGAAACTGATCGTCGGTTCTTGTTTCTAGATTGTCTCTTGGCTTGTGGCTGCTTTGGTGATCGTGATCAATGCCTATCTTTTGCTGGACTTCTTCTCCAATGAAGTAACCAGCATGATGTTTGGCACTGTCGTGACTGGTTTCACGGCTGCCTACGTTGCATTCATACTGTACCTTGTGTCTTGGGGCCTCACATTTTCCTCGTGGCGCAACCTCATACAACCCAAGAAAGTCACTGCCACAGAGAGTTAAAAGCGGTCCAATCTATGGAGCCCGGCATACATTAACAGACACTGCTTCGATCTGGCGGCCTTTTATCTGTGAAGTCATTCAAGGGCTCCTTTTCATATTGGCATGTCTACACTGTCATTGCGGATGAAGTGTGCCCTTTTTCACTTAGACGCTCTCACAGGGACCTGTGTAGAGAGAATTGAATCCGAGCCATTGGACTAAAACAAGACGAGGGTTCAAAGAAACCAGCATAATGTACGATTAGGCTATTCGATATTTCAGCTGTGCACAGGATTACTGAAATGGAAAACATTGCAGTATTATGATGGACATGTTACTTTCTTACATGTATGATATGTAGCTAATAAAGCTCCTAATGTTGAAAATCGAAGTGCAAAGAAACAAGAGAACAAAAAAGTGAAGCCTTGCAGACTTGTTGGGAGACCGAGCGTACGGAAAATGTTTGTCAAAAGGCCGTTTCTATAGTTTGGGGGAAATTTGCCGTACCTCTCGTCAGCCGTTGGATTCGAGCCTTTTAAATATTTGTCATCCGTTTGTGTGTGTTGTTAGGTGTCCACTGTCGGGTCGGATCGAGATTTGCCGAATGAAGTGTTGGGTAACAAACCAGGTCATGTCATCATATTATTTTACTCGTTGATTTTATTTCAAATTTGTTCTCGGAAATTAAAAAAATTAGGTGACATTGCTAAATGAATTTTTGTTCTTTTCGATTCTTTTTTGTTTCAAAAATAGAAATAGTCAGGAATTGACCGGTCATTAAACAGACAATAGATGTCATGTTATACTAAAGACAAATTAACATATCTAAACGCTTTATGAAGTTGAATTATATGAGTGACAATAAATTAAGTATAATGAATGGAAGGGCACACATCGGTGTGCACAAAAAAGGAAAGGAAATTAGATAGGTTATATTTTACTCCAACAAATCTTACCTAATCACGAATCTGATTAAGGAGTTATAAGTGATAAATTTCGGTCACATGAAAACTTCGCTAGAATATAATCGTGGATGATGTTTATAAATTTAACCTACCAATAAGAGGCATGGGATGAAGGAGAAAATGACTCCAGAATATAAAATATTTGATAATTAAGTATCAGTAATTATATGAAAAATTATAGATTTGCTAATATTTGATAGATATAGTCATGTGACAGAACAAAGTAAGATAATGTAAGAAATTGAATGAACAAATATTGAATAAAAAGGGAAAGTGCCTTAGTAACAAAGAGATCAAAATGATAAAAATTGGTTACTCAATTATGTATATTTAAAGGATTAATTATTATAAAAAATGATTGATGAATAAAAATATGTAAGAAAACATCATCAAAAGGAAAAACGTCCAAACTCATAAATGAAAAATGATTAACCGATATCCAATATGATATTTTAAATCTAATATTGATCGTTCAATTCCTTTTGCATTAATTAAATATTTGAAATACATCATGAGTATCCAGGTATTCTGCTTTGACCTTTTTTTGTTATGGAGACATTTTCTCTCTCCTTTTCTTAAAATCTCTTACTAGTTTTATTAATATATTCATTATTATCATAATCGATATTTAATTTCTTCTATTAATAGAATTTTTTCTACTATTTTTTAAAAAGATTCTTCTAAATCAAGGGCAAAAATTCCATAAAAAATTGGGATGATAATACATTATAATTTTCTAACATTCACATGCACCGTACAAGTTATGAAAAATATAAGAGAAAATTTTTAAAAATGACCTAAAGTACCATAGTTTTCTTAAATAAGGGTCCAAAGTAAACATTATTTAAATGGGGTTAAACTCCTTGAAAAACCCAAAACTAGTAATCTGTGACAGATTTATCACATTACTAAAAATCTCAAACTAGTACACCTTTGACAAATTTACTTTTCGTTAATTTATGTTAAATTTTACGATCAAATTAT
Source organism: Eucalyptus victrix (assembly GCA_016097545.1). Classification (NCBI taxonomy): domain Eukaryota; kingdom Viridiplantae; phylum Streptophyta; class Magnoliopsida; order Myrtales; family Myrtaceae; genus Eucalyptus; species Eucalyptus victrix. The sequence goes on from CM027843.1 coordinate 47,653,097, forward strand.
AAAGCCGAATGACATATGATAGTTGACTAGTATACCAATTTGAGATTTTACTTTCCGTTTATCACACAATTTTTGTGACTTTTGTGATATTAATCCAATTTAACAAATGGTATATTTGTCACAAATGCATTAGTTTTGGGCTTTTTATGATCAAATAAATTAGTTTGAGGTAAATTTATCATAAATATACTGATTTATGATTTTTTATGATTAGTTGGGGTAGATTTATCACGAGTATACCAATTTAGGGTTTTTCATGGTAAAAAAAATAATTTGAGATAAATTTATCACTTATGTACCAGTTTGAGATTTTTCAATGTATTAACCATTTTAAATAAAGGTTTAAAGTGGCTAAATCGTCTCAAATAAAGACTTTTGGCTATAGTGACTTTTCTGGCCAATCGAAGAATAGGTATTTTGGTCAAAACATTGTAACTACATTCTTTTAATTTTTTTGATTTTTTTCATCCTTTTTTTCTTTTTTTTCCCTCTTCCTTTCCTCGCACGTGGCCGTTAATGGTTGGCGAAGATGCCATCACCTCAGCCTCATCGGATTTGGTGAAGATCACCCTCACCTGGGTGGGTGAGGGCAACCCTCGCCTGACTCAAGCGAGGATGTCCCTTGCCAAATCCAACGAGTGATGCCAACACTTGACACTAGCTAGGCGACCCTTGCCCGATGTTGGCAAGGTAACCCTCACCCTCACTAGCTCGAGAGAGTCTGAGTGAGGGCTACCCTCGCTCAACGCCAATGAGGGCAACCTCTACCCAGCGTCCTCGAAGGTTGGTGGCGTTGGGTGAGGGCCACCAAGCTTGCATACGGCAGCTCTCACCTAGATTTAGGAGAGGGTCGTTGCCCTCTCACACCTCTAGCAAGGGCTCACCCCTCGCCTCTAATCAATCAAGGTTACTAGCCCTCCCCTAGGCATCGATGACCCCACCAACCTTCACCATTGCCCCATTAGCAATGGGATGGTAGCCATAGGCGGGAGGAATCACTCTCCCAGCTTGTGTTTTTTTTTTTTTCCTTTAGTTTTTTGAACAGAAAAAAGAAAAAGAGAAAAGATTAAAATTAAAAAGACGAAATTGCCTTTTATATTTGGTTAGTTTCAACTCTTCTTTAAAATTGATATATGCACTTTAAGCTTTTATTTGAAATAGGGTTCATTTTAGGTTATTATTTAAGAAAATAAAGACATTTCGGATTTTTATTTAAAGTAATATTTATTTCAAAACTTTATTTGAGAAAATGAGGCACAGGTGTTTATTTCAATTTAGAAGTAACGGGTGCAACAAAATGAAAAATTGTAAGTTCAGGGCAATTCGTTACGAAAATTGCCTTAACAGTAGTTGCCTGCTCAGACGTTCGTAAAGTGAAGGCGTTGTTGGGCCATTCACTTCGGTCGCCACCCTCGTCGGAACAGAGCCGCCGGAGCTCCGTCGCCTCGCTAGCTTAGCGACGGAATAATTCGCCGCTGAGAGCGACACGGCCGCCGTCTCCGATCGACTCCCAGCTCAATTTCCGGGGAAGGGGGGGAAATCCCCACTTTCCGACCATCTCCCGCAACCCAATTTGTAGGGTTTTGGCTTGCTCTCGATCGCATTTCGAGGTGCGCAGTTTCTCTCCTCTCGAGCGAGCCTGCAATTTCGCGGTTTCGCCGTTTCGTCCATTGTGCTGCGTCGTCTTCCTCGGCCTATTGCGGGAATCAATTTACCCAATGTTTGCTTTCCCAAGAAATTAGCGTGAAAACTCTGCTTGCCTTTGGGTCGTGATTGGATTTTATACAGGAATTAGGAATGGAAAGATTTGGTTCCTGTTGAATATGTTAGGTACCTCAATGAGTCGGTCTGTCCGGTTCAGCGTGCTATGCATTTTCAGATGATTGCGCTTGTTGAAGTTGCGTCTGTGTTGCACGAGTGAAACTGTGGTGACAACTGTTGTTATTGTGTCCATATTTATAAGAGCCTGTGTTATTCTAGGAGGCGGAAACCGAACTAGGACCTGTCTTGGTCTTTTAGAACCATTTGAAGCGATCCTTTTGGAATTTTAGGAAATGTTTAATGGGACAAATCTGCCCTTTCTTGAATGTTTAGCCATTCTTGTTTCTTTTTCTTGCTTTTGGATTGAGTGGGAGAAAGAAACCCTAGAAAGTGCCCTCTGCTGGCTCAATTGTTGGTTGAAGTTGAACCGCCTGAGATCCTGTCACATTTAAAATGCCTGAAGTTACAGATGATTGAACATATTTGAAATGGCTGGCATCATTAGGTTATGCCCTTCTGATTCTTGTGACGAGTTGGTTTACTCATGTGTTACTGAGCTTAATTTTCCTGTGTGATTCTCCAAGTTCCCTTTTCATGTCTTTGGGTCGTAAGTTGTTAAAGGACTGTGTGTAACTGTATCCGTGATGCTAGATATGATGATGAAACAGCTTTAAGTTTGAGGCCTTTCATCGAAATCTCGCTTCAGAGACCGCCTTTTGACTATATCATGATTGAGTTGTGACTCCATGGTGTGCAATTATTGTGATCTTTTTTTGCTTCCCTGCAATTTTAATTGGTCTAGACTAGGTGGAGCTAATTGTGAGCTTAGAAAGCATTGGGTTTGGATTTTAAACCTGTCCTGAAGACCAGAAAAAAATCTGTCTTCTGCACAAGGGGGCAATGAGTTTGGTTGGAAACCTTTTTGTGTTGTGGTGGTCTGGCCACTGGATAGGCTTCCTCTCCTTCAGCTCGATAAAACTCCAATCTCATACAGGAACCCCCTCTGCAACCCCCTCCTCTTTCCTTCTTGGGGTTTGTTCTCAGGGTGTCACTGGCAGAACAGAGTACCTGGGAATAACTATTTTGGTATGATACATTAGTTCCCTTCAACTATTAATCTGAAAAACATTGTTCTGCTCATCTTTTGATTGTAAAGGTTTATCATCCAACCTTACCTTAACTTAACTATTGGCTTCCTAGACAGAAGTCCCCTCCTCTCTGGCAAAGTCAGCAACTCCATTGCTAAACCTCTTGTTTTTATTTAGATTCTTGATTTGCCACACATTGATGTCCTTTCTCATTAACTAGAATTTCATATCTCTTACCTACACATTTTGTGGTGCAAGAAATATGTGCTCTTTTTATGGCAACAGTCAATCAACAAAGCTAGTGTATGTGCATATTCCAGATCAACAAGCATATTTAGCATGTTTTCAAAAAATGGATGTTCTCATGAATTTAATTTGTGGTTGCTATTCTGCATCTTCCATGTTGAAAACAACAGTCTGGCACATTTCAACATTTGTGTGTGTGTGTAGCACATTTCAACACCGTGTGTGTGTGTGTGTGTGTGTGTGTGTGTGTGTCTCTCTCTCTCTCTCTCTCTCTCATATTTTAACCATCATCTGGCCAACTTTAAGAAATTGCACAAACAAATCATGTTGTCACAGGAATTCCTATTTGCAATTCAGATGGAGTGCTTTTGCTGCTGATCTCACATCGAGAGCAGCTCCTTCTTGTTCAGGGTCATCAGATGAGAGATAAAATGTGCTCTTTGTTATGCCAAACTCGCTTCCAATGAAAAGCCTGCTTATCGATGGTACACAATGGCTAATTTTTTGATGTCAAAAATGTTCTATTAGCTATTGAATTGGATGAAAAGAAAGCTCCATACCATTGTCATCCAGTGGTTGTCCATCAATGTGGTTATCTAATCTTTACAGTTTTCATGAAGTTATGTAATCCGTATATAGTTGAATTGATTATCTTTTTCATTAGTACTTGGAGCTTTTTTCCGAAGGCTAGGTCAATTAAAGTGGTGTGGTTAAAACAATGAACATTTGGATGAGAAATATAGGGGAAGAAGTTTCAGTTTACAGAACCTTAGCATGCTGTCCAGATTGTGTAGCTCCAGTCATGCTTAAATGGGACCTTGTCTTTAGAGTCTTTGGCTACTTTGCAGTTGCAAAGTTGCTCAACAAAAAGGAATGATTTGGAGAAGGAACTTTAATGAGAAAGTGATGGATAGTCTAATTTATTAATAGAGTTAGTAACGCCATTGGATTAAAATCTTGACCCAATCAATGGGGGAAAATGGGTACTCCAGAGAAATGAATCTTAACCTAATCATGGCATGCACTCTAGGTTGAGTAGATCAAGTACTTAATAATTCATAATTGGTGCGGTAAAGGGTGAAGTTGTTGTTGTCGTTTTTTTTTTTTTTTTTTTTTTTTTTTGCTTGAAAGGGGTGGACTTGTTGAGATTGCATATTTTAAAGAATTTTTTGTATAATGTCTTGTTAAAGTAGATGATTTAATAGATGTGCAGGATTAAATAGTTTTTGCATTTGTTTTCCACTTGTCGATGTGAAGTTGTTGCTTGCGAGATGGTTGATGTTGTTTCTCTGGAATTGCTGGTCTATGAGCTTGGAAAATATGCAATTTGAAAGGATATAGTTATGTTGTTTACTCAAGATAGCAGGACACCATGAGAACTTACAAATACTTGCAGTATGAGCAGAAATGTTTGTCTGCCTGTTTAGTTTGCATGGTTCACAATATTTTCTACTTTGAGGTATGATCTTACATTCTTATTTTGAATGTCAAACAATTCTAGGTAAGAAAAGCAACCCTTTTTCCAATGTTAGTTCAATAATTTAAGGAGGTTTGTGGTATGTATAGAGTGAGAGTTCTTTTTAGAGTAGGTCGAATTCAAGTAGGTCCTATTTTTAACATGAACCTATTATTAATTTCAACCAGAATTTTTAGGGTAATTAGTAGATAGTTCTCCAGAAATTGATAAAGGAAGGGGATTGGAGATTTGACTCCTGGTGAAAAATTTTTGCAACTCTGCCTTCTGAAGAGTTTGTGTAGTACTTGGCTTTGTTGTGGCAGTCCTAAAGCATGATGGCATCAAAATATCAAAGGTTGAGTAGTGGCATAGCTTAAGACCCCACTGCTCCTTTTTGTTTTACCAAGATGTATTAGTTGTGTTCTGAAGTGAAAAGAATATTGAGTATCTGTTTTGAATTTGTAGAGTTGCCCTCAATGGAAGAAACCGAACCAGTTTCTGGAGATGATACGATAACTTCCTTGATAGATCAGCTGAGCAAGGCACTTCTTGAATTGGAAGCCTGTAAGCGCGTTTCTGAGGAGACTGTTGCGTGGACTGAAATTGAGGAGCACTTCCGCAACCTTGATTCTATGTTCAGAAAAAAGTTTGATGAGCTTGAAGTTATAGAGACAGATATTGCGGCAAAAAGAGTTGAAACTGAGGCAATTTGGGCGGAGAGAGAGGCGGTTGTTGCTGCAAAGGAACAGGAAATGTTAGATCGAGTGCAGGAGCTAAAAGATGCTGCAGTTGCTGCCATCATATATTCACGCATGAATCGCCAAGAATATAATGCTGAGGCAGCTGATGATGGCAATATCAAAGATGGCAAGGTAAGTGGCTCTCTTAGTGATGCAAGTAGAAAAGAGGATATATGTCCTAGTAATATTGATGAAGCTGAAGGCTTGACTGATGTCAAGCCTTGTAGAGAGCTGATACAATTTTGTGAGCAGATGGATGCAAAAGGGCTTCTGAATTTTACTTTGAAGAAGCAAAATAACTTAAATGCTATTTGTCGGGAACTTTCTGTTGCTCTACAATGTGCAACAGATCCGGCCCGTTTGGTGCTGAACTCTCTGGGGGGTTTTTACCCTCAAGATGAGACAGACCAACCAGAAACTAGGAGGGATGCTGCCCTTCAGGGCATGCAAAAATCCTGTATTACCTTCATGGATGCCATGGCCACCTATTTGGCGGGGGTTGAATCAGGTGCTGATCACCTTCTGAACCCTGAAATAAGGCAGCAAGCCAAGGCAATTGCTGATGAGTGGAAGCTTAAGTTGTTTAGTGATGGCACTAATGCTATCAATGGGAATGCATTAGAAGCAGAAGCATTTTTGCAGCTCCTCTCGACTTTTAATATTGCTTCAGAGTTTGATGAAGCTGAACTCTGCAAGCTTGTTCCCGCAGTTGCTCACCTCAGGCAAGCACCTGAGCTTTGCCGTTCTCTTGGGTTGACTGAGAAAGTTCCAGGTTGGTTTTCTCACAACTGACAGACCTCATGGGGTCTGGAAAATGGATTGCCTGTAAGATGTACCTCATTTCTTGTTTAGGGCACAGTTGGTAGAAATTGCGTGTAGGAGACAAGCAGATTCATCTATATGCTCAGTGGGCTATTCCATCTTTGCACTCCTAAGACCATCTTCTGGTGCAGGTGTTGTTGAATCCCTTATCAATAGCGGGCAACAAGTTGATGCTGTACATCTTATACATGCTTTTCAGCTTACTGAAAGATTTCACCCAGTGCCCCTCTTGAAGACATACTTGAAGGACTTGAGGAGAAATTCACAGGGGGTAGGTGCAAAGTCGGAAGGTGGTGCTATTGCATCGGTACTTATTCTGTCCCCAAGTAGTACATACTGCAGGCAATTTTTTTATCTGTTGATTATTTATCTATCTTAATATATACAGAGTCAAGCAAATGCACAAGAACTCGAGGCACTCAAGGCTGTGATCAAGTGTGTCAAAGATTATGGACTCGAGGCTAGTTACCAACTAGATCCCCTCCAGAGAAGAGTCACTCAATTAGAGAAAGCAAAATCTGACAAGAAAAGGGCTGGAGAGCAGGGGGGGAATCAAAAATCAAAAAAGTTAAAGTCAAATGGAGGATTTTATAAATCTCGTGCTCAAGGAGCCAATGCTATTGGTAGGCAAGTTCCTGCCTTCAACCAAAATGCACCGTACTTGGGGCCACCAGTGAGGTTTGCAGCAAATTATCAACTTCCAGGGCAATCTGAGTATGCTTATCAAGCTAGTAATCAAGGACTACAGTACACCCATCATGACAGGTTTGCAGCATCCTCTTTCAACTCCTCCGTGCCAAAATATGGTGCTCATATCCGCGGTGGTTTGCCATCTTCACACCCACCGTACTCATGATTACCGGATTTAACACATGTTAGGTTGATCTGGTGTTACTTATGGTTTGATGCTCGGAGCTAACCTTGTATTTTCGATGACACAAGAGTGTCTATGACGGCCCCTTTTGTAATGCACATGGGAAAGAAACTCCGGTCGTCTCTCTTTACCGATGATCAGATCATTTTTAACAAATGCCATTGTCGACTAGAAACCGATGAGATGGCCTTCTGCTTGTGCCTGAACATCTATTCAATGAAAGAGGCTATCATTTTACTTCCGGTGTACTTACTTAGAAAGTGGCTGTTTTGAAAGTTTTAAAACGTATTTTCATAACAAGTTTTAGAATTACTAGTGCACTTATCTTAAGTATAAATGAATAATATATCTATCTACTTTCATTGGGAAGTGCATGAAGAAAATTGCCAAGATGTTTAGTACTCTCTCAAAGCTCCTTGAGGAAAGGATCAAAAATATTATAACTCAGAGAGCAAAATGCAACAGCCTAAAGAGTACACGTGGCAAAATCTTCTGGACTCTTTTGAAAGAGTTTGTTGTTATATGTACTATCCGTAAACCCGCACAATTTGAAGATATGGAAATTTCTTATTATAAGCATTACGCTCAGCATGGTACTTTAATTTTTTTCTTTTCGTTGCAATAATGTCGGGACTCGGCTAGAACTGTAACAAATTAGATTTGTTTTGTTATAAAAAAAAAAAAAGTACAAACCGACGCCCAATTCGTATTAGCTTTTATCTTCTTGGGATGGACATTAAAGAAAGAAGTCACATACTAAGAATCAGTTAATGTTGACAATTATGTTCCGTAGTCCACTCGACAAACGAATGCCATTTTGCTTTTTAACACCGAGGAACACAAGCTCCGCCTTATGTAACTTTATCACAAAGTGCAATTGAGATCTCAAAATTTTTAAAAAGTGCAATCAAGTTTTAAAATTTATTATAAAAGTGCAGTCGAGTTTTAAAATTTTCAAGAAGTGCAAAGGTGTAAAATTTAATTGCACCTTTTGAAGTTTTAAGACTTAATTACACTTTAGACATGTTTTAGGATTTAATTGTACTTTTAAAAATTTTAGATTTCAATTACACTTTCATGATAAGTTTTAAGACTTTCAATACAAATATTCCTTTATTTTAGTTTGGTATGCAAAAGAACAAAAAAAGAAGAAAAGGTTTTTGTCTATTATATTACAAGGAGAAGACTCTTCATGGCTTTTGAAGCTTCTAATAAGTTTGATATGCAAAAGACGGTTTTTATCAGTTAAACTACGTGGAGAACCTCCTTCATGACTTTCGAAGTTTCTAATTACTCATAATCCTTCTTAAATTATCAAGAATCATATGCTGATTTTGAATTCTCGACCTTTCTATCTATCACCTTCGAATAGCAAAATGAAAAAAAAAAAAAATGACAATTATGAACATTTTTTTTTTAGGGTTAATACCATGAAAAACTCCAAACGGGTACACTTGTGACAAATTTATCCAAAACTATTTTTTTGACTATGAAAAATCTCAAACTAATATAGCTGTGACAAATTTACCCCTAACTAACTATAAAAAACCCTAAATTGGTACATTTATGATAAATTTACCTCAAAATAATTTATTTGACTGCAAAAACTCAAAAATGGTAAATTTGTGATAAATATATCCATACTAAATTGGATTAATACCACAAAAAAATCACAAAAATTGTAAATGGTGACAAACGGAGCGTAAAATCCTAAATTAGTATACCGGTCAACTGTCATGTGTCATTTAACTTAATAATTTGAGAATAAAATTTAACGAAAACTAACAAAAGGTAAATTTATCACAAGTGTACCGGTTTGGGGTAAATTTGTCAAAAGTATACTAGTTTGGGGTTTTTGGTGGTTACAAAAATAGTTTGGGGTAAATTTGTCACAAATGTACCAATTTTGGGTTTTTCAAGATATTAACCATTTTTTTATTAAAAGGATAACTTTAGGGATTTTCTTATATAGAAATAAGTACATGGGAAGTCAAGACTTCTTTTCTGTTAATAGTCAACTCTAATTTTTGGCGTGGATCAATGAAAAAGAGTTATATACTGAAAAACATTAAATTACAATGAAAAGCAACATAATATTATAAGAAAATGGAACAAACAAATAATTGAAGCTGAATCGACTCCAGCATTGTTTTACTTTGGCCCTAAAAGGTCAAACGAAAATGTCCTTGGAATTGTTTTTTTTTTTCTCATTTTGATTTATACATAGATCCCTCCACGTGAAAATAAGAAGGTGAAGTAAAGGTCACTATTTGGTTCTGGTATTATAAGATTCTCATTAAACTGAAAAATGTTAATTTGATAACCAGTTGGAAGCTTTAAATCTTAAATTTTCTCAATTTTGTACATACAAAAATATGAGATTGATCCGACAAAAAAAAAGAAAAGAAATATAAGATTGGGCTACTTTTAAGAACTCTAGAATATTTACTGATTTAAGTATGATAGCCAAGCCAATCATATTCTTTCATATATTTTCACTTGCAGATTGATATTATGAAGAGTTATCGCTCCAATAGAAGAATGTAATATTAAATTAAGTGAATAAATCTTTACTAATTAAGACTCTATTTATTTCGGGAAAAATGAATGATTTAAAAAAAAAATCTAAAAATACTCACTTGTATCACTTATAAAATAAATGAATAAAAAATATTACATTTAGATATTATATTTTCAACAATGAAAACACTTTTCATTAGCTAATTCTTTACAAACGATTATTTTTAATATAATAATTTTCAAATTATCTATTTTTCATGAAATAAACATAGCCTAAAAACTAATAATATAACCTTTTCATTTTCCTAACATTTCTACTTCGCTAGAAGGATCTCTACCATGTTCGGCATCCCTAAACGATACCAAATGATTAAATAAATGGTATGAACGCTGACAATTTAAGTTTGGCTTGCGGTTCAAAAGAAAAAAATAAGAAATATGTAAAGATAAATCTAGAGAAAATAAAAGTTAGGTTAAATAAAGAAAAGGGAAAGCAAAACGGAATGCAAGAAACGAGAAAAAGGAAAAATAAGAAAATTCAAAACCTAACCCACGATTGTGGACTGTTGGCCCAACAAATATTCATGACGTGGACAATTGTCAACACGGTGCAACATGAAGACTCTTTCTTTTCTTTTTTCGAATAAAGCAAAGCAGGCGAATAAGAGCAAAATAAAATAAAATAAAATAAAATAGCATAGAATAAGATAGAATAAATATCCAAATATATATATTTTTTATTTAAAGCACGGAGTTGACTATTCTGGCAGCTGCAGGTAAAATGTGAACGGGACGACGCAAGCAAAAGGAAGACTTCAGTGCGATTGCTCTTTTGAATTCGCACCCATAGCTAAATTTGGTAAACCCGCCCTTTTTGGCGGCTACTTAATTAACGACCGCTCTAATATTAAATTTTCAATATTATACCAAAGAATAGCATCAAAGATTAACATATCTTAACTAATGCTCCAATATGAATGGACGAAAATGCCACACTTTTAAGACAAGGAAAAGAAACCATCCAAAAAGAAAAAAAGAAAACTAAAAAGGATGCATCCCCTTCCATGTGAGCCCATGAAATATAATCCAAATTTAAAAAAAAAATTCGAGAAACAATAAGGCATGAGGATAATATGTACTATAATTTAAAATGAGTTATACACACATAATCACAAAACAGTTATCGAGTAAATTAAATGTGAAATAATTAGACTCTTCATAATTGGAGAAGAGTCATAAAATAAGAAAATGTAACTTTTAATTAACTAAATCAAATGTTACTAATAAATACTGTTAAATATGATTCGCATATTCAAATAATTCTCGTTAGACATGAGCTCATGCACCTTCCCATAATAAAAATTTTGTCAAGATAAAATAAATAAATAAAGAATATGTCGGAAACTTTGGACTGGGAAAAGGGGAAACTGGGGAAGAGAAATCTAGAGAGAGAGAGAGAGAGAGAGAGAGAGAGAGGTCAAAGAAGAGGTCGAATCCGCCATTTTCGAGCTCGGTCCTTCGCGCGGTCTCCCTCCTCTCTGCATCTCTTTCAGGTCCGTGCTTCCATCGATTTCTTGATCCGGCGACGAGCTTCGGCGTCCTTCTTTTCGTCGAATTTTGCTGTTGATTTTTTTAGTCGGAATTCGATTGGCTATGGCGGCGGCGGTGGTGGTGAAGGAGGAGGGGGTGCGCTTTTAGGGCTCTGTTTGAGGTCGCTCTCTTCGTTCGAGCTTGCTCCTTTTCGAGCTGCGCGGGGCTCGAATTGTTTTCCTTGGGAGCGATTCGGTCTCTTTCTGTGGAGAATTTGGCTCTTGCGGTGGTAGGCTGTTTTGGGAGGGTGGGGGGATTGGATTGGTCTGGTCCTTACTACGCGTGTGGAGTCGCGTCGCGCGGGGTTTCGGGTTCTCGAAAGAACGTCGAGAAACGATGCGCCGACTTTTTAAAGCTGTTCGAATTCTTGCTGCTGATGGGTTAATCCGTCTTTTGTTTTTTTTTGTTCTGTTTGGAGGGAAATCTTGGGATTCTAGGCTGAGCTGAGGTAGTGATGTAGGCATTCGAGAGTTTATGCGGTCTAGCTGTGTTTCGGTGTTGTTCTTAGCATGTGGGCAGGCCTTTAACCCCATATGATCTTAGAGATGTTGGGAAGACTTGCTATATTGGGTGGTGGATGAAACCAGAGGTTCTGTGATGTAGTTTAGTGCACAAGTTGCAAACACGGTTCAGGACACTTTGAATTTACTCTGTGCGGGAGAGCTGTGAATTATCTACTTTCAACTTTCATAGATTGTCTTGGATAATATTTCTTGTGATTTTTTGTTTTGCTAAGTACTCTTTCTTTTTGAAATTGTTGACTCTTTCTAAATTAGATGTTTAGAGAGAGTTGGCTATGTAGGTTGCATCATTTGTTCTTCACATGATGTATGGTGCGCAAATCCACTGCAATATTCGCCTTGCTCAAAATATGTATTTTTTGTTCTAGTACCTCAGGTTGCTTAAATTTTCTCTTCTGGTAAAACCGTATGTAGTTTGAAGAAGATATAAACAATATGCAAGTACTGCTATACATTTGTCAGCGCTGTCCTGGGGCTGAGGAAGGGATGTTGGACACTTCTGTGTGGATTTGATATTTTGGAGTTAAGCCATGTGGGAATTTTCCTTGAAATTAGACATAAATGAAAAGTTTAGGAGTGGGCTCTTTTGATCTTTTTTGATTTGGATTGGATGCGTCAAATAGACAAGTGGATCGGGGTCTCCAATGTACCAAAATTGTCAGTACATGATTGTATCATGACTAGAATACAATATAGGGGTTAATTCATCTGAATGAGCAGAACCACTAGCACTATGTGTCAAAATCAGTTCTATTAAGATGAATATGCAGCAGTGGATTAATGGCAAACAACAATAGGTATGATTACTAATGAGCTTACTCGAGATAAAGTGGCTTTTGCACCATGCAAGAATATGACAAGACTGACCTATCTGAGGTGTTTTCAGTATGTGAAACATAAACATTCAATAATTTCTATAAAATAATGCAAGCTGATAAACTATAATGAATAGCATAAAGAACTTGGGTGTCAGATTTCAGTTTGGTGCATTGATGGTGCAAAATAGCAAGAAATTGCTAGTAGTTTGAATATTAACAACTTTGGGTCAATTTATTCTTGTGAAGGAGAAGTCTAGATGTTTCTTCTTCTACCAAGTTGATAGAGTCATAAATTCTTATTAAGGCTTGTAGATTAATGGAATCTTTTTTGAAACACACAGGTTGATTAGAAAATTGTCAGTCTGGAGCTAGGACGCAGCACTTAGAATATCTCGTGAGTCCTTGACTGGGTAAAATTATTAGCTTCCTAGCTTTTATCTGAGTGATAAATGGTTAATTTGATCCTTGGTCTAAATCTTATGTGCAGTACATTTTACCTGCCCCTGCCAACCTAACAAATAATCTCTAGTTTAATTGAAAGCTGATTTGCATCAGAGGTTGAAGGCTGGTTGGCCTAGTTAGGAACATGGATGAGCTTTTTGGTACTTAATTGTAAAACAAAAACTTATTATTCTATAATGTAGTTGACTGTGGGGATTTAATTTTAGATTTACATTCTGAGTATACCAATTGGAAACTTGAGGCTAAAAATATGCTTTTACCCAGGTGGCAGCTGGAGAACTTGAAGTCAGAGTGAATATGGAAATGATTTTTTGGGCAGTTGATACCAGATTTCTCTTTTAATCATGCGTCTGATCTTTTAAGTGCTATGTGACTAAGTTTACTTCATTATTTGAATCCATTGGAGTCTGGAGAAAGGTACATATCATTTTGGGTGTGCTGGAATCAATTTCTCTCTATTTGCTTAAAATACTTGCAATTATGTCTAATATCAATAATCAGAAAGAAGTCATCATGTGGGACAAGCACTTACTAGTTAGGAATTAGCTGATGCTGAAGCTCAAATCAAGCTGAATAATGCAAAAGCTATTCATAGCTGAGCTTAGGTTTTCTTTTAAGGTCTGAAATACTAGTAACTGCATGGTCTTTTTCGCAATATGATATGAACTTCAAGTATTCCAGTCAAAGGCTTCTTGGAATATTATATCTCATATTGTGCTTTTCTTTTTATTTTACTAGAAGCCTTTATTAGGAGATATCTTAGGTAATTTTTATCTCTAGACTCAGTCTTTTGAGATTCATGATTAAGTAGCATAAAACTATTCTTTCATGAAATTTGTCGATCTAAGCATCTAATCTTAGAGCAATGTACTTTGAAAAATAAATTGTTGATAGCATTATGAGAAGGAGGTAAGTAACTGATCACTTGTGATATATAATATAATGTAAATTCCAATAGTTTTTGGCTATTTGCACAATAAATATTCATACAACAGGTACATTCAGATAACAATATAACAATCAAAACTCATTTTTTATTACTTTGTTGATTAATATTTAATATCTAATCTCACACGTGTACAATTATACAAAAGATTTATCCATGTTTTATTGCTTTACCGGCAGCACCCCCCCTTCAACCCTCCCAACACACACAGAAAATATCGAATTGGAATAAGTAAATCTTCAGATCCTTATGACTTATGGGTCTTCTGCAATTTCTAGCAAAGAAAAAGCTCGTGTTTTCAGCCTCAGCTCTAAGGTTTCAACTCAGTTTCTTCCATCTCTTCCTTCGCACCTCTTCTTCTCTTTCTTTCAACAACAGACATCTGGAGATCCTCGATACAGAACATGCATTTGAGGCCAACAATCAATTTTAGTAACGCTGTTGAGCAGATTGTCTTCGTTTAATCTGCAGTCAATTTTCATGGTGCTATCTGTAATTTCTTTCTTCTTTCATTTTTTGTGCCATTTCCAGGCATGAGTCGATTCAATTGTTCTACTTCTTTCATCGTCTCAATATCTCAGTGTCAAAATGGTGAATGGACCTGGTTGTGCCTAGAAATTGGTCAGGCATGGTTCATAAAATAGCATATTTGTGGCAGATTTGCTTAGCCTGTGACCAAAAGGAGTCAAAAGTTGTGATCATTCAATGTCCTTTGCTTATTAACATGAGATTAATTCAGAATCTGTTTGGATATTAAGACATAAAGATAGGGTTAGCTTCTGAACTAATTGGTTGAAAGATTTTGTGATTGATAAAGTACTTTATTTATACTGTTTGCTGCTAAATTGCTCTTCTTTTTCTTTTTCCCCCCCTAATGTAATTGGTCCTTGTGTGACTGTTTTCTGTCTCAGGTGTTATGGAGATATCCCTGTTGAAGGCACTACTAAGTAATATCTCCTTATATTTTCATCTATCATCTTCTGATAGCATAAACTTGGAACCAGCTCAGAAATATTATAAAAAGGCAGAGGAAATATTGAAGCTGGTGAAGCCAATTCTTGATGTCATCGTTGGCTCTGAAGTAGCTTCTAACGAATCACTTAATAAGGCTTTTGGAGAGATTCATCAATCTGTGGAGGCATTGAGGGAGCTCTTTGACAGCTGGCAGCCTTTGTTGAGTAAAGTTGATTTTGTAAGCACCAATTTTCTTGCTTGTATTTTGATGATGCTAGAATGATGAGTTCATTTGGCTAATGTTTGTTCTCTGGCATTAGTCTGTCTCTTGTTGCTTCCCAAGCAATTTCTTTCCATTTTCTTTATAGGCACAGCACTTTGGGCAAATCAAGCCACAACTTTTTTTTGGGTTGGTAACTTGAGCTTTATTTTTGGTTTCCTGATGATAATCATGCATTTCTCTTGCTTTGTTTGAGCCCAACATCTGCGATATTAAATTTGGTTCACTTCAGTAAAAGCGTCTGATGGAAATGATGGTAAAATTAGTGCTGATAAGAAGACCTATTATGGTCATAACGTTAAAGGGACATAACAGAGTAACCTTTACGTAAAGAGGCTTGATGTTTTAAGAAACATGCAGGATCTGTTGTTGGAAGAAAAAAGATTTTTGTCATGTGAGGTGTGATGTGAGGCATGCTATCTAGTGCATTGTGTATATCCATGAGAGAGATTGAGAGAGTTCAATACTTTGGTATGTGTCACTACAAGATCTTGTTTAAAATTTAAAGAATGACTAGATCTTAGCGGACTTGTGTGAGTTGATCTAAAGGGACTTAGCATGACCAGCACACTCGTTGCCTGCAAATCCTTTTTATTCTTCCAAAGCTCATTGGAGCTGCACCTAGCTTGTGTGCTGGCTCCACTCAAATCATCATTATTTTACTTTAGTTTAGTCATCTCTGTCTAAGATGCCATCTGTTTGAATAATTGGCGTATAAGAAGCTTGGTGGTGGGGCAGACTGAACCTCTGTTCTGTTCGCCTGTTCAAAACAGCTCAAATTCTCTCTAGTTCATGTGTTTGGACACTAGTTCTTGTAAGCGTTATGCTTCAGGGCAGAGATAATTTTTGATTGTCGATTTTGTTGATTTCCTGATTCAGCAGGAAGTGCTTTTGGTCCTTTTTAATGGCAACACCTTGGTTTTTTCATTGATATCTCTGAACGGTCATGCAGTGTTAGCCTATGAAGGCTTCTGTGGTTTCTCTTTCTTGGTGAATCCTCCAGTTTGAACTAGTTATGCAAAAAAGTTAGCTTTTGCTGCTGTGATAATCAAATCATACCTCCTGGTCACCTGATATTCCCACTTTTTATGGAATGTAGATGGAAAGCTGTCGGGGTTTCTTTCCTTTACTGGAAATGCTGAAATTCCTGACCTGTAAAGTATTGATATAGGAAATGGGTTCTCTTCTTTCTCATTCATCTCTGTTTTTACATTTGTAGATTATTCGAGTAGAAGTCTTGATATCAAAAATTCAAAGTGCTGGCGTTGATACTTTCCAGCTGCTGAAATCTGCTGATCGAAACCTCCCTGATGAGTTGAGTTCAGTGTCACTGGAGGTAATAATCTGTAGAGTTGCTGTGGTTAAGTTTTCATGTTTTCTACACGAATTTCAAGATAGAAATTGTATTTACTAAGTCAATTACACACGAGTTCCAGTGCCAATCTTCTGGATGTAGCATTGTATATACCAGATTTATCAGACCTGCTAATTAATAGCTAGTGTTTATTGATCTTGGCTAATCAATTCTTTTCCTTTTTGGATGGTTGTAGCACTGCTTGCAGAAGATCAAGCATATAGAATTCGATCAAGCACGTTCAGTCATTAGAAAAGCCCTAGAGGATCAAGCAGAGGGTGTTGGTCCCAGCTCTACGGACCTTCTGAAAATTGCAGAAATTTTTAGTTTAAAGTCAAACCAGGAGATCTTGATTGAGGCTGTTGCCCTTGAAAAATTGAAGGAGAATGCTGAGCAATCTGAGAACACCAGTGATGTGGATTATTTTGACCAATTGATTACTATTATCACACGTATGCATGATCGTCTTGTGTTGATAAAGCAGTCTGAGATCCCCAGTCCTGTCCCAATACCAGCAGATTTTTGCTGTCCTCTCTCTCTTGAGCTGATGACAGATCCAGTTATTGTGGCATCAGGGCAAACATACGAAAGGGCATTCATCAGGAAATGGCTGGACCTTGGGCTCACAGTTTGTCCAAAGACACGGCAAACGTTGGGTCACACAAATCTAATACCGAATTATACTGTAAAGGCACTAATTGCTAATTGGTGTGAATCCAACAATGTAAAGTTACCTGATCCTATGAAATCTGCGAGCTCAAACCAACCTTTGCCACTGCTTAGCCATGCAGAGTCTGGTGCAATCAGGGAGCCACATATCAGGGGGAACACCCCAGTGTCACCTGAGTCTGTCCGGCACATTGGTTCGCCAGTTAAGAACTTTGTTGCATCTAGTGGAGTTCCCCAGGATCTGAATTCTCCATCACATCCCCAGTCTAGGTCAGATGCTTCGTTGTCAACTGTTGCTGGAGGTGGACGGGGCTTGGGTATTGGAAGAATTTCTCTAGGGGCCTCTGAAGAAAGTTCGGCTAACTTTGAAGAAGGTGCTAGTGACTCATCTCTCCAAATGTCTACGTCCCCAAACAGGAGTGAATTCTCCAATGGCATTGGTGCTGATGAGAGGACGTTGAACCATAAGAGAACTGTTTCAGCATCCAGTGCACATTCTGGTGCAAGTAGGCCTCGAGGATCATCTGGAGATGCAAATGGATCAACTAATATGACAGGCTACAGTAGTGACGCGTCTGGGGAGATGAAACCTGAACTACAGTCTCCTGCTAATGTTACGACTACACCGCGAGAACCAGAGTTTCCTCCTCGAATTGTAGAGACAAGGTCAAGAAGCCAGACAATATGGCGTCGGCAGCCAGATAGGTTTGGTCCAAGGATCGTTTCTTCTCCTGCTGTTGAAGCAAGAGCTGATCTCTCTGAAATTGAAACTAAAGTTCGAAAGCTTGTTGATGCCTTGAAAAGTGATTCAGCTGAAACTCAAGGAGAAGCGACGGCGGAACTTCGACTTTTGGCTAAGCACAACATGGACAACCGCATTGTAATCGCAAACTGTGGTGCCATCAACTTGTTGGTGGGTTTGCTCAGATCACCAGACACCAAGATTCAGGAAGATGCTGTCACAGCACTTCTTAATCTGTCAATCAATGATAACAACAAGATTGCAATCGCTAATGCTGATGCAATTGATCCTTTGATCCACGTTCTCCAAACGGGGACTCCTGAGGCCAAGGAGAACTCAGCTGCCACTCTTTTTAGTCTCTCCGTGATCGAAGATAATAAAGTCAAAATTGGAAGGTCGGGGGCAATTGAACCTCTGGTTGATTTGCTTGGCAATGGTACTCCAAGAGGAAAAAAAGATGCCGCCACAGCTTTGTTCAACTTATCCATCTTTCATGAGAACAAGGGACGTATTGTGCAGGCTGGTGCTGTAAAGTACCTCGTGGAGTTGATGGACCCGGCTGCAGGGATGGTTGATAAGGCAGTAGCTGTGTTGGCAAATCTTGCCACAATTCAGGAGGGAAGGACTGCAATTGGACAGGAAGGTGGAATTCCAGTTCTAGTTGAAGTTGTTGAGTTAGGTTCTGCAAGAGGAAAGGAAAATGCTGCTGCTGCTCTTCTGCAGCTTTGTACCAACAGCAACAGACACTGTAGTAAGGTGCTTCAAGAGGGAGCTGTCCCACCGTTGGTGGCATTGTCTCAGTCCGGCACCCCAAGGGCTAAAGAGAAGGTAAGTCTGTACTGCATCTTATACTTACCGGTGCTCATCTTATTAACAAGAGTGATTATATACTGATTCCCTAAACTTGGCTCCAACTTTAGTTTTACCACCTCTGAAGGCGTTTTGGCCCATTGCAGGCGCAGGGACTTCTCACCTATTTCAGAAATCAACGACATGCCAATGCTGGGAGGGGCTAATGCTAATTGCACCTTTGCCATAGATTTTGAGGCAAGTTTATGAGTGTAGAATGTATATTTGATTATTATGCGAATAATGCACGTGATAATTGGTGTTTGGATTAAAGCATGATTTGTAAAGAGATTGTTCGTGGAGGATATTAGTTTGTCCTCTAATACGTCCTTTGTGAATGTGGATTGAAAATTTGTAATATGATCCTCATCTTTGCAATGACGTGGGCTAGTAAATGACTCATAAGTGACTAATTTTCTTGTTGATGGAAGTATTTGTCTTGTGATCTCGTCCTCAAGGTGCCTTGCATCTTTTTGAACTTGGTGGATAACAGAGAGAATCGTGTAGTCTTTCCTCGTTCACATTATGCAGGGTTTTAGTCTCTTGTAACTTTTCTTCTTCATCCAGGATCTTCCTTATGCTCTCAGTGGCGTCCGACATGGAATTATATTCGTCATACTAATACTTAGGATACTATTATGGCATCGGTTTCCTCTGAGCTCTGCTGTGTAGTGGTTGTTTAGTAGACTAGTAATGGTATTCAGTGGGTTCACTGTTGACATCATGAAGGGGATTGTTTGACCCTATATTCTGCTTCCTAGTATGATGATATCAAAGCAAATGTATTTCATTGCAATAGTTAGTAGACGTCTGATTAGTTGGGGCGTAACAGAGGTTTGTTGCTGGTGAGTGCTTGATGCCAGAACCATTTGACTAATTTTTGAAAAGCTGGGCGGTCTCAGAAAGTGGCTGACGTCACACCAGACAATGGATGCGGCAGATAAATCCTGAAAAGAATGGGCCGTCCTATTGGTACTCCACTTCCAGTTACCCTTTGCGTGGAGCCTAGCAAGTCTTTGTTCTTAAAGCGTCAAATTTCTTTCAAAAGATGCTCCGTGCTGCATTAACTTTGGAATCACAAAACCTGCGCTGCTCTTATTATCTGATTATAATTTGATGTCGATGTACATAAATCATAGGTAAGTTGGTGCCCAAAATCTTATGTCAACTCATGTATCTTTACTTTATATACCACCGATTCCCAGATTCGATATGAACTCTCTCGGCATTGTGCAGTTCTTTGTGCTCTAAGCATTTTCTCACATGCTTATGATGTTGTGAACATTCTTCTCAGATGACTCAATTACTGTATATCGGTCTCATCTATATAACCAGCATCTTCTACGCCATTTTTTTAATCCATAGTGATTTATTTTAACTTTGAAAGAAGGTGGTGGTGGTAGTAGTGGTAGATAATACAAGCCATTTAAGGTTGTTTCGGATGCGAGATTGACTGCTCATTGCGTTGCGTAGGGAGAAATTGCATTGGTAGCATAAAAAGCACAGAGACAGAGAAACGTTGAACTTGGGGCTTGGCTAAGTTCCACGTTACTTTGTAAAAGCCGTAGCCAAAACTCCGGTGAGTGCTAGATGACATTTTGGAGAGGAAGCCAATTGATGATATTTATCAGCGTTGAACTGCATGAGTTTAGGATTGAAGCGGGAGTGATGCTCAGCGCATATTAATAACATATCTCTTCAGCCAATTTGTCATTGAACCGAGTCCTAGAGTCCGCACGCCCATGTAAAAAGTAAATCTACGCCTGCAAGTGCGTGATAATAAATCACATATGCAAAAAAGCAAAGGAAAAAAAAAGCCCTTGACCACCCTACCTCTTCTCAAGGTTGAATAACTGAGCCTACAAAACCCAGAAATCGGACCAAACGGGCTTTGCCCAGTCGATCTCGGGTTGGTTCCAGGAAGAACTGGTCCGTTTCTGAGTTCTGTACCTTGGAATCAACCTCTATCCTGTTCGGTTTTTTATGCTTATTTCGAAACCGTCGGTTTGACCTGGGAAAAAAACCAAGCAAGTCGGTTCCAAGGTCAAACCAATTTTATACCTTACTTAAAAATAGTGAGATGCAACTAGGGATAATGTAATCCACGATCTCCAACTTAAAAGTAAGCACACACAACCACTTAGCTAATGAACCTTTCCTAGTCATAGACCAAAATAATATTATATAACATCAATTATGTGCTTTTTACAAAAGAAAACTGGTTCTCAAGTATTACCGGGAATCGGCCTGTTCCAAGCTGGTTTCAAGTATAACCCGCTCTCTCTAAAACAGCCTTCTATAAAAGCAGATGCCACCGAGGCAACCGTTTCGATAGTCATTGTACACCAAGTCTCGGTCTCTGTCATCTATCGTTGTTCAGCTAGTCATGTCTAACTCGAGCCCCCTTGTATTTCTCACAAGCTATCATTGTCCACCGTGTCATGGCAAAGATGACCACCGCCTCCTTCAACCACCATCTTCTATCTATTGCCATGAAGGTCATCAACTATCACCAGAGGCCTCGGATTTGTGGTCGCCGGTTGCCTTCGAGCATGGTCAAGGATCACAACCCCAGCTCCTCAGGCCACGGACCTCGCACTCTCCTGCGACTCAAGGAAGGAGGGAGATCGAGAGGCAGTGACAAGTGACGGTGATTGAACTCTAGATAGTGACAACGAACCGATGATGATCACGTGCGACGGAGGCGGCGAGCTTGGTGCAGGCCTCCTGAACTTCTCAAATTAACAAAAATAGGTTGAGTGTTAAATTGAAATAAGGATCTTTCTATGTCTTCGGTGGGAATATTACGCGACGTGGCTGGATTCACCTCTTCTCTATACACACAACCTATCGGACATTATCCAATGGCTGCTCGATTCAAGCCATTTTCTTATAAATCGACAGTAAATTCAGGGATGTGGACTTTACACTAGGCAACCTTGGTCACGGGTTATTGTAAAGGAGACCATGGATTTCAAGTAGTACTAATAACCGGACCAAACTGAACTGGTCTGAACCAGTCATGAGAACTAGTCTGGTTCCAAATATCAATGAAAATGAGTTGATTTCCTATTTCAAATTATTAAGGTCTTAACCATGCGGTTCACCTTCCAGTTTCCATCTAGGAGCTGGATCGGATTTGAATCAAGAACCGGAGAACCAAACCTAAACACTCTAGTACTTAGGGAGAGCGCATCTTTATACATGCCACTTTCAAAGATAATTTTCTATAACTGTAATAGTAGAAGCATGCATATCACGCAAATTCTGGTTCTGCATTACATTGATTGTGCAAAAGTGAAATCACGTGCATGTACATGCCACCTGCAAGTTTAGAGAGTTTTGAAAAATGTCTTCATAAGAAAAAAAAGGAGTTGGGTTGTACCACGAAGATTCTCCATTTTTGCTTAATCTTTTTAATCTCTTCACATGGTCGGTTCTTCAGCTTTAATTAAAGCGATCGAATCCGAGGCGTATAGCAAAAGTCTCACCGCTGCCGTGCAGAACTTTCCGTTTTCTCCTTTTATTATTATATTTTTATTTTTTTTTTAACTTTCCCATTTTCCTTTGACCTAAGTAAACGACCAAAAGGGAAAAAAAAAAAAAAAAAAATCTTCCCTTCGGATCTCTCACAGCTAGCGACCTTTCTACACCATCCTCCACACCAATCCCAATACGACACAGCCCTACCAGCGCACGCTTCAAATCTAAATATTCCTCGAGTTTTCAATAGCGGCTCATTGGAGGACCGTCCTTGATTATCATCAATGCAAAGGTATTCATCAAACCCTGCTTCAATCTTTTTTGTGATTCATCATATGTAATTTGACTCCCATTATATATTTTGGAAGAATGACATAAACAATTTCTAAATTTTGACTTAATGTGCAATGTAATCCATAAAATTTTAATTTGTTCAATATGATCTCTAAACTTTATCCTAATGTATAATGTAGTCCCTAATCTTTTAATTTATTTAATATGATTTTTAAATTTTTGGTAAGTGTTTAATTTGGCCCTTAGATTGTTGAACAATTTGATATAGTTTAGGAATCAAATTGACCATTTATTAAAAGTTTGTGAACTACATTGAACAATTTAAAAGTTGTACATTGGGCTAAATTTCAAGAACCATATTGCACATTAGATCAAAGTCCGCAGACCATTTGTGTTACTTTTATATAATTTGAAACATGGTCATTAATAATCCAACTTAGGAAATGAAAACCAACCAAATATTTATTATTATTGAGGGAGAAAATGATCCAATAAGCTTCGACAACGCGATATTACATAATCAAAGGAATAAATATGAAATGAACTTTCATCAGATACAAAAGGAATGAAATGAATCAAGGGCATTTGGCAGTGCCCTTGGAGTTCTTCATGTCCCTGTAGCAAGGGCACTCCGATTTGTTCCCGTACGTTCCCGACGGCACGCACTGGCACTTCTGGCAGCAGAGTCCACAGTACTTAAGGCACCGGTCCTTCACTCCCGCATTATGGCACCTAACGCCGCACTTGGCGTCACATGAATCTGTCAAACGAAACAAAATAAAACGCATGATTTAAAATCCACTCCGACGTGCGCATCGAATTAATCAGTCTCTAGCACTAAACGCATTCTCGCATTGTACATATAGAGCCAGTAACTGAGAGTGGCATTCGGAGTTGAAAGTTAAAAATAAAATAAAAAATGGGACAGATATGCCAATTTCATGAATAACAATGTTATGGACACACAAACATGTGTGTTTATGTCTTACTCGGAGCGGGTTGTGGGCTTAGATCGTTGGCCATGGCGTGCATGGAGGAGCTGAGAACAAGAGAAACAAGGAGGAGGGCTGCAAAAGCAAGCTTCATATTTCTTAGTTACGACAACAATTGCAAGAGCTAAACAGGAAAATGGGAAGAGAGAGAGAAGGCTAATGAAGAGATGATGGAGAGCAAAGGCTTTCTTAGGAGGTGATGCTATTGTGAAGAGCTCTAAGAGGGTTCTTATAGTAGTTCTCACAAGGTCCCCTTTTTCTTTTTTTTTTAATTAAAATTTTTCTTTTAAATTGTTGATAGAGGGTGGACTGTCAAAAGAGGCTGACCCAGAAAGACCTGTGGAAAATGCTTTTCAAAATGGAGCGAGAAACCAAGGAAGAATCCAAGTGAAAGAAGAAACGCAATTGAACAAGAATGATTAAATCTTTAATTGTTGGTACAGCTTTAAACAGACTGGAAGCAGGTTGTAAGTAGAGTGGTGGGAACGTGCAAATGCAAAGGAAGATGCAATGCATGCTTGCACGGGTTTTACTGCTAGATCATGGTCTCCTTTACTCTCATTCTTTATATTTCCTTGGCCATGTTTTTGCGAGTCGAGGAAGCTCCCCATGCAAGTTCCGCATGGAGGTCTGCCACAAGCAATTAGCATGCATGAATTTCCTTCTGTTCTTTTTTTGGGTCAAACATATATTAATGCAACTTGGTCATTGCTCAATATTCTACTTGGACACTCGAACTTGAACTGTCCTAGACTCAACTTGATCAATAAAAAAATTAAGAGGCTCGAGTTTTGAAAGTATGATAAACATCACAAGCTTTTTTAATTATATAAATTTAACTACTCATTGTTAAAAATTTTATCAACTTTGAACACATGTCAACCAATTTTTTTTATTTATAAACAAATCGCCTGTTTAGGCTCTTAAGCTACTCAAACTTCATAAGAAACCGAGCTCAATTTTTTTTTTTTTTTTTTTTTCTAATTTGTTGGATAACGTAAAGTGAGGACGAGAGTAGATAGATGGTCGCGATTTAATCATTTAGCGTGAACCATTTTTTGGTTTATGACAAATTATTTCTTGCCTTTTTCTTATAAAAAAGTTATGGGACAAATTAGCTGGTCGTACTTACTCACAAAATGGTCCACACGGCTTCCTCTGTTCTACCTAAGTTTGTCCTCGACGCGAAGACATGTTGTCTGCCAGTTGTCGAAAGTCATTATTAAGAGTTGAGGTGGATTCCTGCGAAGGTCCGAGCTGGATCTCCACTCAAATTTCAAAACAACTCCATTTGTCCTTTCTTCTCGTGATACTTACGCACATTGTTGACGCCCAAAAAAGAAAAAAAAAAAAATAAAACTCTTCATTATCGATGAATAACAAGATAGCGTGAAAAGTTGATGATAGCAGCCTTAATTTAGAATTTAAGAGAAATTAATGGAAGCAATCTTGGATTTTTTTTAAGTGTTTAGGCACATTTCCAGCAACCTTCCAATTTCCAGTACCATTTACATTCTTGCAACCTTTCATTTCTAATACCTTGAGGATGAGTGGTTCTAGGGTTGGTCTAGGTTCCACATGGAACTTGAAACCTACCTGTCAAAACCTATTCTGAATATTTTGGAACCTACTCTTCATATTTTGGAATTTGGAATTTACCCAGTCACATGTTCTAGGATTTACCCAAGTCTTACCTAAATATTTAACTGAATGATAGTAGTAAAAATCATAAGTTATATTTAGACACACGAATAATACAAACAATTAACAAAATAGAAGTTTTAATCATGAATATTGTCAGAAATGGAAGCTTAAACTAGTGATTCCATATTCTATAGACACGATGGAATACTACATGATTGTGGAATACTGTAAGATTGTGTGAAGAAATAGAACAAGAAAAATACAAAAATTTGTTTAAGCTTTTGTCAAGAAACTATAACTTATCTGGTGGATCGGTTTCCTCATTTTTGAAACCCATAACTTACCTTACATATATTAGAACCTAGAATTAGGTTGATTCCCACCAATCCGATTTCTATTCTACCATGGAATCGTACTCACTCTACTAAAACCTACACTTTAAGTTCCTTTAGTTTCCAACCATTTACTTTCCCATCCAAAATTAACACAGGATCTTTTACTAACCCTTTTCAGTTCAGTTTGATTCATCATATTTTAAGTGAGACTTCGGTTTCTTTAGTGAAACACACACCAACGTACATGCTTTATAACTTATTTTATAAAATAAACAAAGTCTCCGATTTTGAAGGCACTACAATCTTTTTATTCTTATAGAAACAAATCCTTAATAAATTATTTTATAAATATTCAATTAATCTACAAAAGCGTAAAATATCAATTTTCTTTCATTTTTCTTGTATTTCAATTTTTCAAATTTGAATCTTTTTTTAACTCATGAGTTATAGAAAAATTTCAAATCTTATAATAACTTTCTCTTTCCCCGTACGTATAAAAATTTCTTTATATCCTACCAACAACCTATATCCATAACCAAAGATTTAAATATTTTGAAACAACAGGGCCAGTCCCTGTGGATGGACTCAATCCGAACTCCACTCCATTAATGGATCGGACTCACAGGTACATGCATCTATATGAGGTTGTGGCTTATGGGCTTTAATCGAGGTGAAATCGTACCCGAGGCCATATCATAACCAAAATATATAAAAATATATCTGACCAATAGAAAATGGAGTATTCTTAGATCAATCGCCATGTATTAAAAAGCTTACAAGTCTACCATCGAATGAGTGACACGTGTGTTTGTAGATATTTCAGGACGGCATTATTTCCACTCCTTAATTGACTAAATTCACCCCTACATACTAAAAAGACAAATATACCTTTAATCTTCTAATTGCAATTTAAAGTGAAGGAGCGCACCTTCTTTTATCTATGTTTTCTTTTTCTATTTAGGAGAGTTACAATAATTAAGTATTTTTACATGTTTTGTTTTCTTATTGTATTAAAGAAAAGTGCATTCTTAGATATTCTTATAATATTTTCATACTCTTTGTAAAATTATCTTGCAAATTGTAAGAAAAAAGGACATTATTTGATATAGTATAAAACTAAGAAGTCTCTTACTGATGATTGATCTTACAGCGGTTTGTTATTCTTTGTCCTTCTTATCTCAAAAGATCACGGTTTGTTATTCTTTGTCCTTCTTATCTCAAAAGATCACTTCCTTGGTAAACTTTTGATTAATTTATTAGTCTAAGAAATATATCAAGTCTTTTTATTTACTATATTAAAGAATTGATCTTTTTTCTTACTAACGTTAGAGGAATATCTAGGAACACACTAAAAACATTATGCATGATGAGACATCTTGGTATTTTTTCGTAAACGGTTCATGGATGATACTAATTTTTGCCAATCCAAATTAATGTTATTTAATTGGGATTTTCAAAAAAAAAAAAAAAAGAAGATTACTTAAGAAATGTTTTAATGTAATTAAATTTCTTCTACTTAACAAATTATCCACAAAGTTGATTGACATGTAGAAATGAACTAGGTTTATTGGAGATTTCTCTTTTCGACAAAACAAATTTCTATGAAGTAATATCTAATGATAAAAAAAAAAAGTACCTTTACGGAAAATCCATAATGAATAAAAACTAAACATATGAAATTCTTAATTATGTTAAGTAAATCCTGCATAAATATAAAAAACTAAAAGAAATGAATGTAAATAAATATGGAACCATCAATTTTAATTACATCTGACTGATAGAAGGCAATTTTGTGTTTTTGGTGAAAATAGGATGGATTTAGTCATATAGGAGTGGCAATGGCGCCGCCCTTATTTTATAGCCAAATCACTTCACATGTCCACAATTCAATGGGAATGTGTTTATCATATTGACAGTGGGCCTAACAAAAATCCATAAATAAAAGCACCATATATATTTTGAAGATTCAATCATACTCTAGTCCCTTTTGTTTCTTATATGCCAGATTTGCCAATTCTGTCTAAGATGCTAAGTGAGTGGTTAAGTACTTGATTTGGATCTAGCAAATTCTATATTCCAATGAATGAGTCATTCAGTCATATTAACCTTTAGGACCACACCTGCCACCCTACAGATGAAACCTTATCCGATGCACATGGGTGTTGCGATTTGCATGCGTACATATGGAGATTAGTTGAGCTACAAGGTTCGAATACCCTAGTAATAAGGGGGTGCACAGTTTAGTAGACAACTTAACTTGGATGCAACAAATCTCGTATGTAGATATTGTCTCTCACTTAAAGTACTTTGGGCGGCCATGGTCTTTGCCCTATGAGTAGGACCTTATCCGATACACATAAGTGAGTGTGCTTACATGTATTCATACAAATTGGGCAATTTTAAAAATAAATTGATAACCTGTGTAGTTGCGTGACATGTTAGTAACATGGGGAGACATGTTAATGAGAGTTGAGTCATTTTCAAATTCAAAAGCGAACATGGTTACATGTCATGCGGGTGTTAGAATCGGCCACATCACGTCAATCATTCAATAGTGACCTAAAATACTTTCTCAAATAGAAGGGTGAGATGTCCCATGTTATGAAAAAATAAATTGAGTCATCTATGTTATTAATATATGCTTTAATCGTGTCATCTGTATTATTCCGGTTATATTCTAGTCGGATTGTAGGAAAGTGGTGTTGGATATTTTAGTAGTTTTGAAATATTTATTTTCTTTTATTTTATTTTTTGGTGACTCAGAAACCCTGTATAGCCGGCAACTAATGAGTAAACTTGAGGGACATGTAAGCGGGAGGACCCACCATCCCTGGTAGTTTTGAAATATTTATTAGAAATTATTATCGTCGTGAAAGTTATCATTTTTGTAACAGCTTTTTCAACGGTCATATAGTGGCTTTCTAATAGTTGTATAACGGTTGTCTAACGGCTTTATAACTTTTGATTTATTACTTCATAAACTCTTCATTATTTTATAACGGTCATCTTTTTAATTACCAATTGATTTATGATGATCTCCTAATGGCTCTCTCATTTCCTTGTTTAAATATAAATTAAACTTCAAACCACAATCTTAGTAAATACAATATGTTCTCACATCTTTCCTTTTCTTTTTGCTGGGTTATACTCAAAAGTTGTTATGTTTCATTCTAATATTCCGTGTGGAGTATAGAGGAAGGTATGTTGTATCTTGGGAGGATAGCCACTGAAGCCTTTCGCACCAAATTTCGTACTTCGAGGCGGAATTATCCTTAAGGACAATGTTTGCATGCCTCAGACATTTCTTTTTATTTTCTAATTTTTTGTAATGTATTTCCAATAATTATTATTATTTTATGTATTCTAATCATTTTTCCAACAAGTGGAAGAAGGACACTACATATTGCATCTCTTGTATTATATAGATGATGACCAAAAAGACACCCAAATTTAGCATAACGTGAAGTAGTGACCCTAAGAAGTTGCAACAATACTTTTTTTTTTTTTTTTTCCGGTAAAGCAGGTTAAATGATGCGCGGATCAGTTTTTGTGTGCATCGTTTGGTCTGCGCCATGCAATATTAAAATTACATTCCTCCACATGGATCTAATGCGTTCGTGATTTTACTTTCAGAGTCCTTTTTGAGAAAGTAAACTCCCTTTATCATCTAGACCAACGCCCCCTCGGTGTTGCAAAAGGATTCGGCAACACAGGAAAAATTGTTCTGTCAATCACTACTGTCCCGACCACTCAAACCTTATGAATCCAATTTGATACACTCCACCAATTTGAGCATTGTTTTCTGAATGAGCAATTACAACTCTCTGAAAACTCCTTCATCAACTTCCCCTTCGTCCCCTATTATCTGTACTCGAAGTCGGGTCATTTTTTTCCAATTACATTCTCATGGTCATCTTATGACGTTATGGAAGGCTCGATCTATAGAACGAGTTTATTATACAATGGGATTAACTCTAAACAGGACATCGGAAGCCATATCTCGACTCCCAACACACGACAAGGCGAAACCACATTTCTTTCCGAATCAGTTCATAAGAAGAAATCAAGTGATTAGAGAACAGACAGAATAGTATGCTATGAGCAAGTGGTGTAAAATGAAGGAGGTATTCATGTAACATATAATAATCAAGTAATGTAGAGGCCAAACTTTCATATCATACCCCAGCAACAACATCAGTTCAGTAACATATAAATCAAATGTGAAATGGCAACGTCTCTAGAGAATCAATCCAAGTGCAGCCCATCCCAGCGCCAACCCCGATGCCAATGTGAAGACCCGGATGCGACCGCTTTTATTAAAGCTAAAGAACCGACCACGTGAAGAGATTAAAAAGGAATAAAATGAAAGAATCAAGGGCATTTGTCTTTGCCGTTGGGGTTCTTCATATCCCTGTAGCAGGGGCACTCCGATTTGTCCGCGTACGGCCCTGAGGGCACACAATGGCATTTCTGGCAGCAGATTCCGCAGTACTTGAGACATTTGACCTTCCGCCACGATTTTTCGCACCTCACGTTGCACTTGGCGTCACATGGACCTGTCGGACGAAACAAAAAGAAAAGGCATGATTTGGAATCCGCTGCAATGTGCGCATCGAATCGATCATTGTATCTAGCACTGAATGCATGCTCCCATTCGGCATTTGCTAGCACTAGGAAGTTCATTTCTTTTTTCTTCCTTTTACATGAATTCGGCTTATCCCAGAGTCAGTCATTGAGAGAGGCACTCGGAATTGAAAGTTAAAAAAAGACAACAACAATCATGTCGATTTCATGAATAAGAATGTTACAGACACATAGATATGTGTGTGTATGTCTTACTCGGAGAGGGTTGCGGGCTCAGATCGCCGGCCATGGCATGGATTGAGGAGCTGAGAACAAGAGAAACAAGGAGGAGGGTTGCAAAAGCAAGCTTCATATTTCTTCGTCACGACAACAATAGCGAGAACTAAACAGGAAAATGGGAAAGAGAGAGAGAGAGAGAGAGAGAGAGAGAGAGAGAGAAAGAAGGCTAATGAAGAGATGATGGAGAGCAAAGGGGCTTTCGTAGGAGGTGATGCTATTGTAAAGCGCTCAAGGAGGGTTCTTATAGTAGTCCTTACAATTTTTTTTTTTTTTTTTAAAATTTTAGATAGAGAGAAGACTGTCAAAAGGGGCTGAACCAGAAAGACCTGTGGAAATTGCTTTTCAAAATGGGGTGAGATCCCAGTGATAGAAAAAAGAATTCAAAACAAAAGAGTAAATCTCGAATTCACGGTACAGCTTCAAACAGATTGGAAGCAGGTTGTAAGTAGAGTGGAAGGAACATGCAAATGCAAATGCAAATGCAAATGCATGCTTGCCAAGGTTTATTAAAATCTTGGCAAAATTTTTAAATAAAAACTTGAAGTGCCCTCGTTCTCTTTAATAAGAATGTGAAGTGAACATTATTTTTTAATAAGGACATGAAGTGTTATCATTTTCTTAAGTAATGGTTCGAAATGAATTTTGTTTCAAATAAGAGCTTAAAATGATTATGTCGGTTTCAAAAAAGAGCTAATTCTCTAGCTAGTCAAGGGCATTTTCTTCCGACCAAAACAAAAGGACATATTCATCTTTCACCTCTTTTTTTTTTTTTTTTTTTTTTTTGATTTTATTTTTCTTTTGTCTTTGTTAGTGGCTGGTGATGGCCAGCCACTAGCGATATCTGGAGAGGGTTGGGCGAGGGTCGCCCTCGCTTGATCTAGCGAGTACCACCCTTGCCTTGGGTGAGGTCATCCTCGAGGGTGATCATTGCCAAAAGGAAAAAAGAAAAGAAAAGAAAAGAAAAGAATAAAATATAAAAAATAATTAAGTATTTATTTGAATGAAATGGCCTTTGATTGGTTGAAATATTTAGTTGGTCATCAATCGGTGAGGTCAGGTCTTTATTTGAAATTATCATGACCACTTCAAATGCTTATTTGTGATTGACATGGTCATTTTGCGTCTTGATTTTACACAAGATTCACTTTATGTCTTTATTTAAGAAAATGAGGGTTGGATTTAGAATTTTTCGTGGAATCTCATGGTCTTTCTTGACTCTCATTCTTTATATTTCCTGACTATGTTTTCGCGAGTGAGGAAGCTCCCCATGCAGCTTCCCATGGAGGTCTGCCACATGCAATTACTATGTACGAATTTCCTTTTTCCTTTCTGGTCAAATATATATTAATGCAAATCATCAATTGCTCAATATTCTACTTGGACTTAGATTTGAAGTCTATTGGACACGACTTAGTCGCCCAAAAAATTAAGAGAGAGAGAGAGAGAGCAAGGCTCGAGCCTGGGTTTTGAAAGTAAAAAGTAAACATTCCAATCCTTTTTATGTTACAAATTTAGGGGTTAATAGCACAAATGGTCATTGAATTTTGGTTTAATATGCAATATGATTCTTGAGCTTTTAATTTGTTAAATAGAAGCTTAATGTGTAATGACGTCATTGAATTTTTAATTTGTTTAATGCAGTTCTTAGAATTTTGATACATATTCAATTTAGTTCCTAAACTATATGAAAAGATTCAATGTTGTCCGTCTAAGAATTAAATTGAAAATGTACCAAAAGTTCAGGGATTACATTGAACAAATTGAAATTTTACCAATTGTGTTGCACATCGGGCTAAAATATATTGATCACATTAAACAAATTTAAAATTTAAGGACCGTATTACACATTAAGCTAAAATTTAGGAACCGATTGTGTCATTTTCTTTTAATCTAGCTACATGTTAATAAAATTTTTCAACTTCAAACATATATTAATGAATTTTTTTATTTATAAACATAATCGCATGTTTAGGCTTTTGAGCTGCTCAAACTTCCAAATATTCGAGCTCATTTTTTTTTTTTCTTTGGTTGAATCGCGTAAAGTGAAGACAAGAGAAGACAGATATTTAAATACGTTCATTGGCCGAGCTTAATCAGTAATTCACAATTAGCGGCAATCTTTAATCGTTCAGTACGAATCATTTCTTTCCTTTTTCGTATAAAAAATCATGGGACAAATTAGCTGGTTGTACTTGCTCAAATAAATAGTGAACATGGCTTCCTCTATTCTACCCAAGTTTGCCCTCGACGCGAGCACATGTTGTCTGCCAGTTGTTCAAAGTCATTATTAAGAGTCGAGGTCGGTTCCTGCGAAGATTCGTGCAAGATCTCCACTCAAATTTCAAAAACACTCCACTTGTCCAGAAGCAAACGTGAATCTTTCATCTCGAGATACAGACGCACGTTATTAATACCGAAAAATGACCAGCTCTTTATTATCATTGATGGATAGTGAGCTCGGTCGGCTAAAGTTTGGTCAAAATAGAAAGGGTTAATACCCTAAAAAACCCCAAAATGATACACTTGGGATAAATTTACCTTAAATCATTTTTTTAACCATGAAAAATTCCAAACTGATACACTTGTAACAAATTTACCCCGACTGATCATAAAAAATTCTAAACTGGTACATTTATGACAATTTTACTCTAAACTAATTTATTCAACCGCAAAAAACCCCAAACTAATAAATTTGTAACAAATATACCCTCCGCTAAATTAGATTAATACTACAAAAAAATCACAAAAATTGTAAACTGTGACAATGATATGTAAAATCCTAAATCGAGATACTAGTCAATTGTCACGTATAATTTAACTTAATAATTTGACAATAAAATTTAATGAAAACTAATAAAGGGTAAATTTGTTACAAGTGTATAGTTTGGGGTAAATTTGTCAAAGGTATACCAGTTTGGGGTTTTGGTGGTCAAAAAAATAGTTTGGGGTAAATTTGTTACAAGTGTACCAATTTAGGGTTTTTCAAGATATTAACCCAAATAGAAATCATCAATGAACAAGAACAATCAACAAATTACAAACTTGTTGACAGCGAAGGAAATCGACAACCCATAACATGGAAAGTTGATGATAAGAGTCCTACTAAGAACTTAAAAGAAATTGATTGAAGCAATCTCGGATTTTAATTAATTGTTTAGGTAGCACAATTAATGAAGAGAATGGAGACCTACCAATACTCGAAGACAAAGATAATGAATCGATAAGAGCACATAGCTACTGAGTGGTCATGCTCGTATTCTTGGGAACTGTAATTTCTTGTAAATAATCATCACTAAATAATATGAGATTGTGGCAAGAGCTTGTGACTTCTTATAAACAATTGCAGATAGGATTAAGAGGTTGTATATGAATTCGCAATCCGAAACCATTTCTTGCAACCTTTCGTTTATGCATTTTGTCTTTAATGCAATGTTTCCAATACCATTATTTTAAATTCCTTTAATTTCCAACCATTAACTTTTCTATCATTTCACAACATGTGTCAATTCAATTCAAATGATCATATTTTAAAAGACATTTCGCCTTTTGGAGTGAAACATACACACGCATATATCCTATTTTATAACATAAATATAGTCTCCTATTTTTAAGGTATTACAATTAATCATTTATTTTATAAATAGTCTTTAAATAAACAAAAGCATATATGAAAAATTTTCTTTCATTTCTTTTTTTTTTTCAATTTTTCAAATTGCAGTCTTTGTTAACTCATAAGTAATTTTCTAGAATAAAGTTCAAATCTTAAAATAATTTTCTCTTTCCACATATACGTATAATTTCTTTATAACGTATCAAAGATTTATATCTACAACTTATTATTTTATTTTTTTAGTCGAAACATAATAATTTCATTTACTAAGTAAAGATGAGAGGCCCTATAAATGGGCATCATTACATAAAAGGTCCAACAAAGTTTGAGGAGGATATAAGACCCAATTCAAAGATAAAGTAATTTTTCTTGTGGACTTTGGTTACCCAATCTGCAACAAGGTTGGCTTCTCTAAAGCAATGGACTATTTGAACATTTAGGAAGGCCTGCATTTTTTCCTTGCACTTACTGACAAGAGGTTGAGTCTCCCAACTCAACTCTCCTGAATTGTTCATAGCTTTAACCAATTGTAAGTTGTATGATTCAATAATTAGTACTTCATGTTTTTTAGAAAGAAGAAGTTGAGGGCCTCCCATAAAGCTAGGGTTTCAGCCATCAAGAGGGAAGAAGCTCTCACTGATTCAGCCATTCCTCCCACCATCCTTCCACCCGAGTCTCTACAGATGCAAGCTATGGAATTTCCCAACAAACCAAGTGCGTATGTTCCATCTATATTAATCTTATAAGCTCATTACGGCGGTGGAATCCATATTTGAGGTGTTTCGGCTTCTCGAATTTGAGACCTGCCATCTTCATGGATCCCCGAGCTTCCAGATTTGCCATTTTGATGGACCCTTGAGCGATTAGCACTTCGTAGGTCTAATGCTCTATACCGAGATCTCATATCTCCCCTTCCAACTCTGCTTCGTGACTCGGCATCAGCTTCAGCTCCTGAAGGTTTATTGCTCGGCCTCTGTTCTCCGCTTAGCCCAAGGCACAGCTCGCCTCTCGACTTGCCTACTCTACCTCCGGATCCTTCCTTTGCTCTGGTCGGTCGATGGGCCAATGCTCTATGCCAAGGTCGCAGATCTCTACTTTCCATTCGGCTTCCCAACCTTGTGTTTACTTCATCTCCCTACTCTGTGGTGATCATTCTCAGTTCATTGCTCGACCCAAGGTGCAACTCTCCTTGCTAATCTGCTGCCTAATCCAGCATTTATTTTAGGTCCCGGCACTCGGTTACCAAATTGCAGCTCACCACTCGGTTCGCTGTTCAACTTTACATTTAGCTCTCTATTCCTTGTTCGAGCTTCTCTGCTGCTAGATTCATCAGCTGCTTTGTCTCTTACTATGCTCTTCCTTGGATTCCAGTGGTTGTAGCTTTTAAGTGCCGCTTGAGATGAATCAATGATGGCCAAAGCCACTGGTTCTCTACCTCGGAAAATGGTCTGGTTTCGGGCCTTCCAAATATTCCTTAATGTTGCAGCCACCAAGTTCAGATTTAATGGGTTAGTTGCCTTCTCTTTAAGATTGCAGAACCATTCTTCAATCCTTGTCAAGCCCTAACTAGATATCTTAATATTCAACATAGGGTTATCCCATATTTCCCTTGTCCAAGAACATAACAGGAAGAGATGCTCTACTGTTTCCCTCAATGATTGTATAATGGACATATGGAGTTAGGTAATATTTTCTTCTAAAGAGGATATCCTTCATTGGGAGAGCGTTTTGGCATAAATTCCATATGAAAATTCTTATCTTAGGTGGAGTGTGCAAAGTCCAAATATTTTTCCAGGGTGAGGGGGGAGGTTGAAATGAAGTTGATGCTTGGTTCACATTGCATTGCTCCATATTCTTCTTGATGTAGTGACACCCGCTTTTAACTGTATATTTGCCTACTTGAGTACCGGTCCATATAAGCTGATCTTGTTCTGTTTGAGGTTTAATTGGGATAGTCATAATCTTTTCAGCTAAATATTCATCAAAGTGTGTTGTTATGGTCATTTCATCCCATCTACCTTCCTCTTTATCAATAAGTTCCAATACTAAAGAGGGTTCATTAACATTTATAGGACCCTCAATAATACCTCTTTGCAACCATTTATCTTCCCTGATTTTAATTTTAGATCCATCTCCTACTTTACACATGACTTGGGGTGCTATTGAATTTCTTCCTAAGACCAGGCTTTGCCATCCCCATGAAGGTGGAAGGCCCTTTGCTGCATGCCAAAAGTTCGTGTGGGGATAATATAGTCCCTTAAACAAGCTACTCTAAAGAGAGGATGAGTGTTGTCCTAGCCGCCAAGCCTGTTTCCCTAATATTGCTTTATTGAAAAAAGAAGATCTTTCAAACCCATTTCACCTTTATCTTTTATGATCTTCAAGGTGTCCCAGCTCTTCCAATGAATGCCTACTTTCTTTTCATTAGTCTTCCACCAAAATGAAGCAATTTTTTGTTCTATAGCCTTGCAAATAGAAATCGGGATTTTAAAAACCGACATTGCATATTGTGGTAATGCTTGAACCATCGTTTTCAACAAGACTTTTTTTCCCGCTTTAGAGAGGAGTTTTTCCTTCCAACTTTCCAATTTTGAAATTTGAATATTTTGTAACATTGTGAATTTTGTAAGATCTTTTAGATGTTCGGCCCAATGTTCAAGCCTGCCCAAGGATCATCTCTAATGGAGGTGCCTCCAATTCCAATTACCTCGATCTTCGGCTACCGGGCATTTCCTCTCAGACACGGGCCAAATTCCCTGTTGATGGACCTCAGTCCTCTCCATTAGTGGACTGGACGCACAGGTACATGGATCTATATGAGATCATGGCTTATGGGCTTTAATGGACATGAAATTTACCCCGAGGCCCTATTTTTGCTATACCAAGATGGTCCATATCATAACTAAAATATATAAAAATATATCTTGTAAAAACCCCAACAAGATTTACCAAGTAAAAAAAATGAAGTATTGTTAGATCTATCACTAACAGAGTAAAAAGCGTACGAGTTCACTATTGGATGAGTGACATGTGCGTTTGAAGCTATTTTACAACCGAATCATTTCAAGCGTCAACAATTCAACAGGAAGGTTGTGCGTTATTTATTGCATCGACTCTATACCTAATAAAAATCCATAAATAAATCACCACATATATTTTGTCTAGAAGATTAAATAATATACTCTAGTCCCTTATGTTTCTTATATATTAGAGTTGTAGGTTTTGTCTATGTCTAAGGTGTTGAGTGAGTGGTTAAATACTTGGTTTGGATCCAATAGACTCTGTATCCAAATCATAGATATCTACTCATATTAACCTTGAGAGTCACGCCTATTGCTTGCGAATGAAACTTTATCTGATGCATGTGTGGACGTTATAGTTTGCGTGTGTATCCATGAAAATTAGTTGAGTTGTGAGGTTGGATACTTTGGTTATAGGAAAAAGAAAAAGTCTAAGGGGTAGGTGATTAATTAGGTGACTTCATTTGGATGCAACAAATATCATATTCGAGTGACATCTCTCTCTCAAAGTATTTTGGGTGGCCATAGTCTTCACCTTGCGAGTAGAACCTACACATAAATGAGGTTGCTTGAATGTATTCATACGAATTGGTCAATTTGAAAAAAAGATGATACCTTGTGTTGTTGTTACGTGATGAGTGACATAGAGAGACAAGCCAATAGGAGTTGAGTCATTTTCAAATTCAAAAGAAAAGGTGGTCACATGCCACGTGAGTGTGCCTTAGAATCATATGGTCATGTCACGTCAATCATTCAATAGTCACCTCGGATTCTTTCTTAAGTAGAAGAATAGGATGTCTCATGTTATAAGGAAAAAAAATCGAGTCTTCTATGTTATTAACTTTTTGCTTTCATCGTGTCATCCATATTATTCTGTCCAAGTTGTTGATAAGGATATTGGAAGAAAGACTTTGCATATTGCATATATGGATGGTGGCATAAAAGGCACCCAAATTTGGCATAATGCGAAGTAGTTACCTTAATATATGCTTTCACCGTGTCATCCGTATTATTTTGTTTAGATTGTTGATAAGAATATCGGAAGAAGGACATTGCACATTGCATCTATTATATTATATGGATGATGGCAAAAAAGACACCCAAATTTGGCATAACGTGAAGCAGTTACCTTAAGAAGTTGCAACAATTATTTTTTAATTTTGGTAAAGCGGATTATATGACGTACACATCAGTTTTCATGCACATCGATTGGTCTACAACATGCCATCTTAAAAGTATAATCCTCCACATGGATATGATGCATTCATGATTTTACTCTCGAAGTGCTTTTAACACGACTTGAACAAAAAACCCACAAGGAGAGAAGTTAACTCCCTTTATTATTTAGACCGAGGCTCCATCGCTAAAGGATTGGGCAACATAGGAAATATTGTTGCAGTCAAGAGCTTGTGACTTCTTATTGACAATTGCATATATGATTAAGATGTTGCTTATGAATTCACAATCCGAAATCATTTGTAATATACATGCTGTTAGTAGGATATAAAAAGCCTACGCTGTAATGTTTGTGGAAAAAACGCACACATATAATCAATGACAGCACAATTTATGCATGTTTATCTTTACTGTCCTCTTAAATTTACATTTCAGCAGCCTTCCAGTTTTAAATACCATTCACGTTCTTGCAACCTTCCGTTTAAGTACATGCACTTTAATTTCCTTTAATTTCCAACCGTTAACTTTTCCGTCCAAAATCAATTGCACAACATTTGTCAATTCAATTCGATTTTATCATATTTTAAATGACATTTCACCTTTTTAGTAAAACAACCCCCCAACACACACACATATCTTATTTTATAAAATAAATAGAGTCTCCTATTTTTAACGAATTAAGCCTCAATCAGTTATTTTATAAAATTTCTATTAATAAATAAAAGCACCATTGAAAATTTTTCTTTCATTTCTTGTGTATTTCAAATTTTCAAATTTGAATTTTTTAACACATAAGTAATCTTACTGAAAAACTTAAAATATTTTTCTCTTTCCATGTATAGATGTATAACTTCTTTATATCGTATCAACAATTTAAATTTACAACTAATGATTAGAATTTATAAGATCTTTTAAATGTTAGGCCCAATTTTCAAGCCCACCGAACGATCATCTCTAATGGAGGTACCTCCAATTTCAAATACCTAAATCTTTGGCTGCCGGGCATTTCTTCTAAGATACGGGCTAAATTCCCTGTTGATGGACCTCAGTCCACTATGGATGCACATGGATCTATATGAGGTCGTGGCTTATATGGGCTTTAATGGACATGAAATCTCATCCGAAGCCCTTTTTTTTGCTATATCAAGATGGTCCATATCATAACCAAAATTTAGAAAAATTTATCTTGTACAAACACCAATAAGAATTACCAATAAAAAGTGGAGTACTGTTAAATCTATTGCCGGCATAATAAAAAGATTACAAATTTCACAATTGGATAAGTGATACAATGGATCTAATGAAAATCCATAAATAAAACACCATATATATTTTTGAGAGTCCTTTTATTTTTATAATCAAATCACATTAAGTGAGTGATTAAATACTTTTTTTAGATTCTAAAAATTCTACATTTAGATCGCAAATATCTACTCATATTAACCTTGAGGACCATATCTACTATATGTGAATGTGTGCAAGCTATTTATC
The DNA here is from genome assembly GCA_016097545.1 of Eucalyptus victrix. Classification (NCBI taxonomy): domain Eukaryota; kingdom Viridiplantae; phylum Streptophyta; class Magnoliopsida; order Myrtales; family Myrtaceae; genus Eucalyptus; species Eucalyptus victrix. The sequence continues at coordinate 47,692,697 of CM027843.1, forward strand.
ACATCTAAGATCATTTATTAGGTGATTTAATATGAATGTGACAAATATCGTATTTGAATAATGTCTCTCATTGAGCGGCCATAGCCTTCACCTTGTATGTAGAACCTACACATAAATGAGGTTGCTTGCATGTATTCACACAAATTGGTCAATTTGAAAAAAAAAGTGAGCATGGTTTCATGGTAGAATCTGGAACCTGAGAACCAAATTGATGATAACCTATAGATTCTAGATTCCAAGGTATAGAGTAAGTTTAAGTTTCAAAAAACAAGGAACCTGTTTTAATAGTTAGATTCTAAGTTATTTAGTTGGAGGAATATGAAACTTGTAACCTAAAACCTAAAACAAGTTTTAATGTTTTTCTTGGTCCATGTCTCCATGCGATCCTCCGATATTCCACACTATTCGATGATCGGTGTATAATCTAGAAGTACTAATCCGAGTTTCCATTTTATGGCTAATAATTTTACTTTATTAATGTTCATATTTTTCGTGTGTCCACATATAAGTTATAGATTAGTGAATTGTAATAATTCAAATAATAATATAAGTGGAAGTTGAGTAGACCTTATAACCGACTCTAAAACTTGTGACAGAACTTAGAACCTGTGATAAGGTAAGTTTCAAGTTCTAGATTCTACAAGTAGGGTTCCGATTCCCAAAATTAAGGAACATGTTCCAACAGATAGATTCTAAATTCCAACTAGAATTTGTAAGGAATTTGGAACCACTCACCTTACTTTTATCTAGTTGAGTTCCTTGCCAAGGATTCCTTTTCCTCTATTGATGGTTCTATTCATTTTATGTTCTCTTTGATTAATGACAAGCTTGTTTATTATTGTTGAGTTCATTTTCATTTTGTTTAACTAAAATTAATATATATAAACCCATTGAACCTTAGAATCGATCATGAAACCTGTGACAAGGTAGGTTTTGAGTTCCAGATTTCAATGAATAGGTTCTAGGTTCCAGTCAGAATTTATAAAGAACTTGGAACCACTCACCTGTAATATGACATGTTAGTGATGTAGAGAGACAAGCCAATGAGAATGAGTCATTTTAAAATTCAAAAGAGAAGATTGTTACACGCCATGTGAGTGATTGAATCATATTGTTACGTCACGTCACGTCACTATTTCAACAATCACCTAAGATACTTTCTTAAGTAGAAGGGTAGGATGTCCCATGTTATGAGAAAAAATATCAAATCTTCTATGCTATTAATATAGGCCTTCATTGTGTAATCCATATTATTTTGGTTAGATTGTTAATAAGGAGATTGAAAGACGTTGCATATTGCATTTATTGTGTTATGTGGATGGTGGCCAAAAAGACATCCAAATTTACCATAATGTGAAGTAGCCATCCTAAAAAGTTGCAACACGATTTTTTTTTTTTTGGGTAAAGTGGGTTATATGATGTACAGTTCACTTTTTGTGAGCATCTACTGGTCCATCACTTTACATAAATGCAATGCATTCATAATTTTATTTCCAGAGTGCATTTAACACAACTTGACAAAAAAGCACAAGGGGAGAAGTTAACTCCCTTTATCATCTAGACCGAGGCCCCATTGGTGTGGCAAAAGAATTGGGCAACATAAGAAAAATTGTTTTGTCAATCACATCATCCCATCACATTGTAGTCTCACTCTCAACCACTCAAACCTCATGAATCCAATTCAACACGTCCCACCAATTTGAGCATTGTTTTCCGAACAAGCAATTACAACCCTCTTAAAACACCGCCAGCATCTCCCCTTAGTTCCTATCATCCATACATTGGGTCAATTTCTCTAATTACACTCTCGGGGTCACCTTATCATGTTATGCAAAGCCCGATTTTCAATACGAGTTTATTAGGTGATGCGACAAATTTTAAGTGGGACATGGGAAGCCACATCTTAATACCCAACACACGACATGGCTAGGCCACAATTCTGCCCGAATCGATTCATAAATTCATCTTAGTTGAAAGAAATTAAGCGATTACTGTACAGACGTGGATCAAGGAAGCACTCATATAACATAATAATAAATAAATAATGTAGAATGTGAGGCCAATCTTCATATCATACACAGCAACAACATCAGATCACTAACATATGAATCGAATTGTAAAATGGCAACGTCTCTAGAGAATCAATCCAAGCGCAGCCCATCCCAGCGCCAACCCCGACACTAATGCCTTCACACTCCTCGCAGTTTCTGCTCCACTCTGCCATACCATACAGTCCGAATTTCGAAAAATTAGTGTCGGATAAAATTGGGTATATCGAAATACAGAGACAGAGAGAAATAAAATATGGGAGAAAATATATTTTTCAGGGATACGATTGCATTTTTTTTTATTTATAAATAGGGTCGAATATTTAGTTTGGACAAGAGTTGACTGGCTAAGCAAAGTGTCATTATGCTTCTGGTGAGAAAAAGCCAAAGTTTCCGCGTCGGCACGAAGCACGGGAAGCCAGTTCACCTCCGTCCTTTAGATTCCAATCATAATTGGAAACCAACACATCATATTAAAAATTATTGAATAGTTATTGGATTTGTGAAATGTAGTACTAATATTTTGACAATTGAATATATACTTATAAAATATGCTTAATCAGTTTTTCGAAAATTCCATTACCTAGATTTTTTTATCTCGAATTTCATGATGTAGTGATTTGAATGTAGTCATTAATAATTAAGAATAGTATTTATTCTTTTTATGTTATGTTGTGATAAATGTTTTGAAAATTTAACTAGTTTATATTAAACATGTCTAATAATTGAAGGTACTGTAGAACACGCCTGGCAACCGACACTTTGAAAAGACCTATAATTTTTCTAGAAAAATTCAATTTCCACTCCTAATAATGCCTATTCAACTTTACAGTTTGTAAAATAATATCCTAAAAAATGCTTCTTGTGAATTCGCAAGCTAATGTAATGCTTAAATATGTTGGCCTTAGGTTTTCCATACATTGATTTGTAAATTGATTGATTAAAAAGGTCCGTTGCGCTCCTCATTACTATGTCATAATAGATCCGAACACTTGCCTGGGATTAACTTCCAAATTATAATTGCTCTAGTGATTAACTAAATAAAATAGGATATATAGAACAGTTTTAATTACGAAAGTCTTTGCAGAATGCAGACATGTAATCAATATCTTGAAACTCGAATATTTCTTACATAAATATGCCTAACAAGAAGCTCTCAATGTGACAAAATATTTATTTAATGGCAAAGATCTAATTAATTGCAACGGAACTTATAATATAAGTAAGATCATTGAAGTATATATTTATAGGAAAATTTAGCAGGCAAAAAGACCTCAAAATAGAAACAAAGAACTGAACAGTACGAGCGCTGCACGAGAACAGCAAGATCGTTACCTCATCGCCAATGATGGTGCTGGGGAGGTCGCGTCTTCGCTCGGCCCTGGGGCTTCCGCCGGCGGCGCTGGCGGACTGTCCAATGACGGCGCCGGAGCTGGCGACACGTGCTTCTTAGACTTCTTCTTGCTCGGAGCCGGTGCGGGAACCTCCACCGGAGCCGGAGGAGAGCTCTCCGGAGCTGTCGTCGGCGAAGACGCCGGAGGCGATTTGGCCGGAGAAGGCAATGGCGGGGAACTGACCGGCGCGGTAGCTGGAGGAGAGCTGGCCGGAGCTTCGACCGTCGGCGGGGAAGCCGGGGTGGCGACAGGAGCCGGCGCCGCCGCCTTCTTCGGAGGGGAAGGAGCCGCCGCCGTCGGGGTTGAAGCCGGCGGCGAAGCTACGGGAGCGGGCGAAGTGGCCTTCGCGGGCGACTTAGCCGGCGGGGCGGAGACCGGCGCAGCTGCAGGCGCGGGTGTCGCCGGAGACCTCGTCGGCGCGGATGCCGGAGACTGGCCACCGACGCCGGCGAGAACGATGCAGAGTAAAGCGAGTGTGATTGCGCTTTTCCGATCCATCGCTTGAGAGCTAGAGAGAGAGAGAGAGAGAGAGAGAGAGATGGGAGTGAGAGTGTTGATCACAAAGCATAAATAGGCCCGATGCGGGTGATTTGATGGGCTAATGAAATCTGGGCCGTTGGGAGGGCGGTGGGGCCCAAGCGCGTGTGTGGGGCCGGTCGTAGCCGTTAGATCGAAAAGGAGCAAAGAAGGTTCCAATAAATTGAGGGGGGCCCACAACGGGACGGAATCAAACGAAATTCGCGAGAGCGAAACGGGGCGCGCCACACAGTCTGGCCGGGGGGCCCACTTGGAGCAGGAGGTGCATGTGATGCCGGGATGGCAAATTGGCGCAGAATTTATTTTCTTTTTAGGTGAATAATAGATCTTGCCATAAAATGTGGATCGCGAAATTTTCATAGCTCGGTTGGTGCGACTGCAACGGTTCTCATGTGATTCGACAGGGCTCCTATGATTTTTTCGTAATGATTGTCATAGGACCACTTGATTTTTTCTGTAATTTATTCAATGAAGAATTATCATTGATCAAGTTACAAATAATACTGTTCGACACTACCGCTCGTAGTGGCGCAACTGGCTTTGGGCTCCCTCCCCCTCACGAAGGGGAGGAGTTCGAATCTCAAAGGCGTCGTGTTTGTGCGACTCAAATGCGATTGACTTTATGGTGGTGGCTCAGTTCGTTCGGATTTATGTTTAGGCCAGCGGTTCTCGGGTTATAAAAAATAATAATAATAATACTATTCAACTGATCAATCAAGATGCATCCAGAATGTTTTTACTGAATGAGTTTGCCTTCTTAGCAATGAGTGCTCTGCACTCTCACTTGGTGCATAAGAAAAAGTAAAGGGGTGCGATTCCTTCTTTTATAAAGAGGAAAAAATAACATAAAACCCTAAAATATAATCATTGTGGCAAATTTATTATGATTTTATTTATGATATCAAAGACCTCAACTATAAGTTATAGTTAACGTGATTGCCTTTAACATTTTATTGTGACATCAAAAACTTCAAATTTATATTCATGTGATGCATGTTCCCTCTGTCAAAGTCTTGTAAGATGATTTTTCAATCAAAATAAACATCATTTTTAGTTCACTTAAGTCACATATGTGTCATGTCAATATCGCTTTTCTTCTATTATCATTGACGAAACCTTGACAAAGAGTAAATATGCTATATAAGTATATGTTTGAGATTTTTTTTATATCATAAAAGGAAAAGTTCATGATAGATGCGTCACAGTAAACGTAGATTAAGATATATCTTTTTATAATTTCGTCTTGTTTCTAAAGGGTGTTTCCTTCTTTTGATTCACTTTTATGGAAATTGATTGCTATTCCTTGCTTTACCATGCTACGTGTTTTTCACTATCATTTTCACACACGCGAAGTTTCCCTTTTCCAAGTTCGATGCTTTAGCTATCTCACTTTAAATTTACCCGAATGGAAAGTTAAGCTTCAACCTTACGATAGAATACAATAAATCTTTGCTTGACATGATTACATTCATTGATAGTTGAAACTCAAGAGATGTCGATTGAAATTGGAAGATACTATTCTATTTGCTCATTCATCGAAATCGAGTTTGAGAGGTGATGTTAGATAACCGACGTGATGCCATCATATTGCTTGAACCGATATGGCGCTTGTTCTCCTGGATGGCCCCTGTGTTTCCCACTTTCATTTCCTTGTTCTTCAACGAGAAGGAAATGGAATGATTTGGTGAGAGACGGACGCGGAAGCGATGTCTACTTTAGCTGCGGGAGACCTTGATTTGCGTGTAATGTTAGGTGGCTTTTTGGGATGTTCTGTGCTGGCTGGCACTTTGGATCTGGTGCTTTTTGGCGAAATAGGGACGTTTGATACAGCTGTTCCATTTTGGTGGGGGCCTCCTTCGGCCATAAAAGAACGCTGAGGACTGTGCCACGCGAATAGAGCAGAGTGGTGATGATGGTTTTGGAATTTAGCTTCATCATGGTCCCGACTTGGCATTCGTCCCTTCCACGCCGTCCTCGCGTCAAGGGATGCATTTATCGAACGAATGCTCTCCCTCTGGGCACCGCCACATTCTGACCTGTTCAAGTGAAAAAAATTGACCCGAACTCTGCAGATTCATGAGCAGGGATGATTGAGGTGCTATTTGGTAACGCTTCGAGAACACTAATATCTATTCTTTTACTTTTTGAAATAGAAATTAAATATAAATATATTTGATAATTTTTGTTTTTATTTTTGAGAATAAATTTAAAATAGAAATAAGAAACAAAAAACAAAATTACTTTTTGTTTTCAAGAAAAACTCAAGAAACAAAATTTTCTTTTCTCTTCCTTTCTTTTCTTTCTTTTTGTCTTCCTTTCTTCTTCCCCCCGCCGATTGCCGACCTCAGCAATGGCTAGTGATTGACTAGAAGAGGCCATGCGACCTCGCCGGAGCCTTGCTGTCGGCCTTCAATGAGATCGTCCTAAGCTTGCCAGACACTGACAAGGCCCCCTTGAGCCTCGCCGTGGTTGGGTGAGGCTCGACTTAGTTCAAATTTGGCGAGGCCAAGCCTCGCTCAACCATCATGAGGTTAGTGTCACTTGTGATGGCTGGTGAGACTTGGCCTTCCCAAATCTCACTCGACCATGGCAAGGCTTAAGGGAACATAGCCGGTGGCCAGCAAGGCTCCCCTTAGGCCGGTGGCCCTCATTTGGCGGGTCGTTGACCGGCTATGACCAAGGCCAACAACCGGTTAGAGGAAGGAAAAGAAAAAAAAAGGAAAAAAAATAAAATTATTAATAAATTAAGAAATTCTAAGTCACAAAAATATTTTGGGTTGTATCAAATGTATTTTTATTTTAGGAATACAAATTTTTTATAATTACTAAATGCCTTAAAATATTTAGAAATTATTTTTGAGAACAAAAATAGAAAAAAATATTTGAAAAAAAAAAAACTGCTCGTGAGAACAAAAATGTTACCAAGACACATTTACATTTACTGTCTCTGTCTTCCTCTGTTTTTGCACTCGCTATCAAAGTACAATCCAACAATCTGACCATAGCCGTATACCACAACCTAAGGGCCTTGCGATTTTGTGTAGAATTGGCACAAGCAACAATCTACCATAGCTTTTCTCTCCATCCTTGCAGGTGTTGATGTTTAGAGTAGAGATAAAATAAAAGAGTATTGATGATGGCTCAATCCGATTAAGGTTTTATGATACACGTTTATAAAAGTGATTTATTACGGTTAGGGTATAAATAAAAACATAATTAGAGAAAACCCCGTAAATAACTAAATTACACATCAATAGCAGGTAATATCAGCCTTTTTCAACATGGATGGAGAATTATGCCACTTTGGGTGTAATTGCGCAGTTGAGGATCCACATCCTTTTATTCACTCATACATATAAGATTAACTTTATTTTAATTCCCACGCCATGTGGGGGAATCGCGTGTTCCTTGGGTGGTGTCGGCTTTTGTTTTTCAAATCCCTGGGATCTAATCCCTACCAATCGATAGTTTTAAATAACAAAAAGAGTAAACCCCAATGTTATGTGTCATGGTATTTTGTATATAAGTTATGATAAAATGCCCGTGAACGATCGGGTTAAGATATCGTCCCCGATTGGACAGTGAAAGCTCCCTTTTAATGGGGGTATGTGATAGGAATGATGTTAGAGATTGGAGTTTTGAACTTTGTGGGGGGCAGAACTAAAGATAATCCCTACCAATCGATACTTTTGGTTTGTGGAGAGCTCAGAACAAGTTGATGCACTTTTTTTGTTTAAGGCTTGATGTTTCCATTGCATATTAAAAGAGGAGATTACTAATAAAGTGCTGACTTTGATGGCAAGAGAGTTTGTTCTTATCCTTATGGACTTGGAGTCAAGCTTTCTTGGGAGTACTTTAGGAATTAAAAGTTGAATACATCAGGTCGATCTAAGGGAATACAGCATTAATTCGTTGTGGGAAGTAGATTAGTTGAGGTGCTGGAAAACTAATCCGGGTATCATCTATCTGTGACTGGAAAAAAGAGAAAGGAGATGCTTAGGTGTTGTCCTCAGATTGAAAACTGATGATAGGAATATATGCTCTATCATGGGATTCCTAACGGTTCGATGTTCTGTAGTGTCGTTGTGTCAATAGCAGGACTACTAACTAATATTGCGATATCTATAACACTCGTTAATTAACAATAACAGGAGTTTTGTCTTCTTTACACATGCATCGCATAATTATTATGCTTTTAGGAGAATCTTGTAGGCCATCCATATAATTTGAGATTACTCACATCCATTTTGGGGGTTATTTCTAACAAACTCTTAAGCACTGAATTTCCCTAAAACTAATCATTCAAAGTATGAGTCTCACATATTTCAACACACGACAAAAAAAAAATTCTCATCATTTATGGTTAAATTTTGATGTAATTGTCTAAAAAAATAATAAATCTATTGTAGGACAGCATATTTAGTTTTGAATTTTTCAATTGTACCAATTTAATACTAAATATTTTGATATTTTACTAATTTAATCTATTTGGTTAATTTTGGCATGATGTGGACAATTTCTATGTGTTTTTTTAAATATATATATTTATATTTTCCCGAACTTTCTCTTTTTACTTTTCATTTTTTTCTTCCTTTTTCTTTTTCACTTGGCATATGGCTAGTCTCCAATGATGGTTGGAGATTGGCTACAGGCAAGGTGGGCGAGGGCCACCTTGTAGTTGGCAAGGGTTACCCTCACCCACCTCTCCGGCCATCACCTGTGGCTTGCGAGACCTCGTCAACCCTTGCTTGTGGCTGGTCACTAGTCATCCTTGAGATCGCCCATAGGCCAAGAAAAATTTTAAAAAAATAAAGAAAGAAAACAAAATACAAAATAGAAATTCATTTTTTTTTAAATAATCAAAATTATTTTGTTTAGCATTGACCGCATCGCGTAAGACATCCGAAGTGACTATACCACATTGTCAATGATTTCCTATTAAAGGACTAAATTAGCAAATCATAAAAAAAGTTTAGAATTATATTGTCAAATTGACAAAATATTTAGGATTAAATTGATATAATTGAAATGTTTAAAATTGAATTGACCATCATACAATTAGTTTAAGAATTTTTGGACAATTTTTCTTTTAAATTTCTTAATACAAATATCATTTTATGTTCCTAAAGTATGCTTTAAGCAGTTATGTATGTCTATATAAGGATGATAGCTATATCGGTAAAAGTAGCAACAAAACATAGAGGTAGACATCCAAGATTTTTATGGAAAATTGCTCGGAAGAATATTGCTGTGCATCAAATTAACCAATAATGTGTTGGTTATGATAGCGAGTTTCCTCTTTTTCTGGTCTTGGGTTTCAAATTTTGTTGGAAGTACTTTAGAAGTAAAATTCTAAATACACTAGCTCGATATGGGAAAGTACGCCCCTAAAATTACCGGAGGAGGTGGATCAATGAAGGTGGGCGAAAGTTGGGTCAAACATCACCTGACCGGCTGTACCATGAACCAAATCTACATTTACAATTTATAGGAATCACCAACATAATTTATCCCAGCTAGCCGGAACTTAGTTTATGAGTGCTTGAAGCATCCGAATCATTAGACTAGTGGTATCCGGCATGAAATCTGCCCTAAGTAAGGCTCGATGCTTCCCAATTTTCGGATCAACAAAGCATAAAGCCAGTTGTATTCTTCAATAGTTCGGACAGACCATCCTTGTCATAGGCGTTAAGCATAGATTCATGTTCCGCCATTGTTGTTACCCTTCCCCACCTCATTTAAAGCCAAAACCTCTCGACAGTGACCATGCCTTCTTGCTTTACACACTTCTCCAATCATTTTCCACAGTAACTCGCATCTATCAATCAGCAAAAATTAAGAAAACTCTGCTACTTTAAAGGGGGAATGCCAATGCGTAAAGCAAGGAACCAGGAGAGCTTTGATTAGCTAAAAGTCGAGCGGAATGAAGTAAAGCGTTGGCACGTATACGATTCCCTTTGGGAGAATGAGACAAAATATGAGTTAGCATGGTCGGTCAGGAATCATTATGAATTTAGGAAAACCATAATATTGAGAAATCGAATTAACTGTGAGCGATTCGAACTGAAAAGGTCAGTTTGGTCGAGAGTTCGGTTCAATCTCAATCTCATTTTTCCAGTGAATGAGCTTGAACCAAACCAACCCTTCAGTAATTGATTTAAATAGTGCATGTGTAAAACATAACAGAACCATAGAACATTTGCTTAGATGAGCATTGAAATTACCGAAAGACAAGATTGAACTTGGTAAATTTGGTATGCAAAATGTCGATTGTGTGAAAACCGAGGGCAAATGATTGTAGCAAATTCTCCTTACTTGGAAACGTCATGTGTATAGGAAAAAGAAAAGGGGAGACACGTTAATCAACAGCTTTACCAATTTAATCTTGCTTTGGGATGGGATGTTTCTAATTCACCTGAATCAGAATAACAACATGGAAGTCAAATTACTGTAATGCCGCGTTGATCTTGATAAAATTACGTACTTTTGCCCCCACCATATTTTTGAACAACTTCCATGTGTTTAGAATAAAAACCAAAGAACAACAGAAAATAGTTTTATGACAAAAATATTTCAATTCATTAATAATAGGATAGGGAGGATCAATCAATGCTAACGACTTCCTTTGGACGTTAGGATAAGGAGGTTTAATAAGAGCCAACAGTTAGAAAATCTCTCCACATGACATATGTTGCAATTAAGTAATGTAATATAAATTATTAAGAGGTTTGTTCACGACGCGAATTGAATTTATGACCTCGTAAAAGTGAATGTGCACACGTAGATTGATGTGATTGCCAACCTAAATCGAGGACAAATGCCTAAATGTTCCCCCGTGAAATTGCAGTCGTTGTACCGGGAGTCCGCCCTGACAAAGCAAACGCCTTTTTGCTCATAAAAGCTATGCATTTGGCAAGAGGAAGCAAGACGGTGGTTTGGGTTTTCGAAGACATGGTCACTCCAAGAAAGCCTTTTCTCGTGGAACTTTGGTCTGGAGAGTAATCCATCTGGAAGGAGATGATTTGGTCCATTGAGGTTGGACTACATCCCCGGGTGCCCCACTCCTAAGAAATGAAGTCTCTCAACCCACACACACGAAAGGGGTTAGAGAAGCTGGGATGTTCCCAAACCGAATCCATTTTTTGGCCAAGCATTGTTCATGATAGACCTACAAGCGGATCGGGTCGAAAATAATCTAATCAATCCGGTTTGATCCATTTTATATTCAATGTAAATTAAGTAACTCATATCTGACCTAATCCCGATCTGATCTCAAATCCACTTCTACCAACTTTTCTCATTAAATTTTTTCCTTTGAAGAATGGGCTGCTCCATTTATTAACTCATCAAGTTAGTAATAGAGTTTAGGGAATGGATTATGGATGGGACGTAGGAGTGATGAAAGTTTGAGTTACCTCAAAAGTGCAATTATTATGAGCTAGAGGTTGAAGAAAATCTAATGATGGCATGGTATTGACACCCAAATTTTGCCAATACATTTTTTTTTTGGTAAAAATATAAAAGTACAAAAATAGAAAAGTAATAATAAGTAAATAAATAAATGAGAGAAAATGGGAATCCGATAAGTGCATATACTCGGCCCAATTCGCCAGTCTAGTCGGAACCCAATTGAACCACCCGGCCCAATGGGCGAGGGAGAGGAACTCGCGGGAAGAGGGAAAAAGCCACGAATTGTTCATGAGAAATATTAAGCTTGAGTTTTTGTATAATTGGCCGTATGATAGCGTTTAGATCTAAGATTGATTCACATTTACTTCATTGATTGTTGAACTGAAGCTGATGCCATGTTTTTCCTCTTCAATGCATATCGTGTTCTCCTGTATGAGTTGGAGTTTCGAACCAATGTCTGTTTTCCAGTGACGCTTGCGATGGATTGCGGCTGTGTTAGATCTCTCTATAATTTTCTATCTGGCTTGTGTGTTTCATTTGTTGGATTGCTGTATGTGTTTGATATGGCTGATGGCTGATCGAAGAGGAAGTCCTGAGTTTGCGGCCGGTATGTGATGGTGGCTGACGGTGATAGCCGGAGATGATGATTGTCGGTGGAAGTACAGTGATGGCCGGAATGGATGACAGACGAAAATTGATCCGGCGGTGCCTGGTGGCATGGGTTGCAGACGTGAATCTCCGGCGAAGAGTCCATCCGAAGAAGATTACTCTCGATGAATTATCGGGAAGTAAAAAGGAAAGGTGGGCTGGGCATTAATAAGACTAGGTTTGGTGTATATGGGCCGAGTTCGGTTTGGGCTTAGATTGCTCAGGGAAAATTCGAAAGTGAACCATTGCGATGGCTCGAGCCCATCAGAACAGGGCCAAATTCGGAGGGCCACCCCGAATTTCAAGCCCAACTAGGACTTGTAGAGTCCGGACGAGACCCAATTCGGACCGGGTCAAAGGACCCGGTCCGAGTTCTCATTTTTCAAAATAAAAAAAAAAAAATCCAAAAGATAAAAAATTTTGGAAAAAGTTTTAGAAATTTGATTTTTGTTAGATTTATTAGATTTTAGTGATAATTGTAGAATTATAATTAGTTATATTTTCAAAAATTAGAATTCATCTAGTTTTAAGGATTTTAATAAACATTTTAGGTTTAAAGCAAAAATTTTAACTCAAAATTGAATAAGCTTTCAAGGTTTTACAATAAAGATTTTACAATGTTGTTTTCTTTTAGGGATAATGCTAGGTCACTGTTTGTACATTTCAATTTCGATTTTACTTGATTGTACACTTTTAATATATTGATTATTATTTTCATTTTTAGCATGTTTAGGTTAAATCACGAGGAGCATGATGAATACAAATATTGCATGACATTAGTGGATGAAAATTTGAGGACTCATAATTGGTTAAAAGATTGGTCATGTTAGTGAACAAATGATCAAAAGGTATCGAAAGCGCATTAATTAGACAATTAGTGTAATCAAGTCTTTGAGAACTTTGGTTGTGTAGAAAAGGAAATACACTCCCATATCTCACTTGGTTGCTATTTGATGTTTCAGGCCATTGCTCACTAGAGCCTACACCATAATCTCTTCTCCTTTTCATGCAAACGGAAAATTGTATATCAATTTACATTCTTAATATAAAGGTGTTCCACTTAAAAGCAAGTTTCATAAGCACTTCCTTTCATTTCATTCATCATATGCATAGTTACATGAGGAAAACAACAAAACACCCGGGAAAGGCCAAAAATGTGCCTAACTCCTTTACTCGGTAAGTTTCCCCATCTACTGCCTAACTTTCTACTATGGCGTCCCTCCTACCTCCATTCCTATTACATTAAAACAGATGGGGCTATATAACTGCCCATCTAGGTTGAGGTTAACAGATACAAAACACATGGGAAATGGGTTGGGGTGTCCATCATCAATCCAAATTGTACAAACATAAGGGGTTAAGGTGATGCCAAACTCTCGGTCTTGTAAGTTTCGATATGCGCCCACCATGTGCACTGACGTACCATAAGTCACCAATGGTGGAACATCTCTTGCTAATTTTTTTAGAGGAAAAATAAGGGTGAGTAAAATGTCGTAAAGGATAAAGCACGGCATTAAATAACAAGATTCTAACCTCACTTAATAGTAAACATAGCTCAAAATAGCGGACTACAGAGGCATTGCTAATTAGGGCGGCATATAATACTAATGAAATCATGTGGACCAAACATGTTAAAGTGGCCAAAATGCACAAGATTCACATCACAGGGTACGCATGAACCCACTCATGCAACAAGCACATGGCTTCACACCATCACATGTATTAATACGCCTTGTAGATTAGTCTCAATGTGTGAATAATTCATTTCCACTCCCGAGACGGATTTAAACTGGGATGTTGGTTAGTCTGTTCGAGTCACTTTCGGGTTGCTAGCCAGACTTTTGGAGGACGTTGGCCTTGGACCTCTCCCTTTGAGGCATTGCGGTATCCAAGGGTCGCTAGCCTTGTGATTTAAACCGAGGCATCCCAGACCACATAGTTTGGGGCATGCCCACTCCCTAGGGGCATCATCGAGTCGTTGACCGATGGAACATCTCTTGATTTAATTCATTTCACACATTTCACCACACCACAATATTGAATTAAGGCACACTTATATCATTACCAGCACAAATATGCACTTCCACACAACATGCTCTCGTGCCAACTTCACAACACCACACCATGCACGTAATAGAATTGCCCAATGCAACCATTCTAACTTAGTACACACTATTTCACATACACGTCATGCATCACTCATGCATAGCCATCAAGCAAAGGTCCATAGCATATCAAGGTCACCCACAATCACAAAATACAAGTTTTCCAAGAAGAGGAATGTCAAAGATATCAACTAGACCACCAATGGTGCTTATTGGCAAAACCAAGCCTACCCACACAGCTCTATGATTAATTCTAGAAACTTAATTAAATGACACCAAAAATACTCAAATTTTAATGTGTTGTAACTAACACTTAAACCAATATTTTTATGAAGAAGGCTTAATCTAGTTCCTTTCAGAATAAGAGCAGCAACTTGCACAAAACAGCCACCAAAGTAGTCCTAGTGAACAGAGTATACATTCTAAAAAGCAGCCTACTTCAATGTCCAAAACTCTTCCATTTGCCATGAAATTTAACTTTGTTGTACTTTAGGATGTATTGAATAAATTTTATAAATAAAGCATCTTAAAAATCGAATCACAAAATTTTATAAAAACTCATTGAACTTCAAAGATCACGGATTCCAACCCTAAACAGCTTACTGACTTAAGTGAATCGAGGCTTGTAACTTGGCTCTCCTAATCCTGAAAATTCTGAATAAAATGCATGTTATTTATGAGGATGTTTAAAAAATTTTTTTGTGAAGAAAACTTCTACAAATTTTGCACCACATCTCCAACCACAAAATTGAAAAGCACAAAAGGTTATGTAAAATAGATTCTAGGCATAACTTACCTCAGCTCCTTAGTTCACACCTCATGCAAACTTATCACCCAAAACCACCAAGAAAACCCACATGCAAGGCATATCACTCATCATAGAACACATGCAAGTTAAGATTATCCAAGAAACTAGCTCCTATAGCTGAGAATCCACTAAATCAAACCAATTTGCCCTTAAGCACCGAGAAGATGTCAAAGCTTAATATCTAGCTTCTCTCTTACCTAGTTTTGGAACTCAAAAATAACTTTCTTGTGGTGTCTTGAAGGCTAGATGCTCCTTGGCTCACTGGTCTTTTAAAGAACAACAAGAAAACAAGGAAGAAAATGGAAAGGAAAATGAGGGGTGCCTCGAGTGAGGGAGGAAGGGGTCAATGGTGAAGAGGAGAGGAAGAAGAAAAGAAAGGCTTGAGATGATGGGATTTTTGGTGTGCAATGCAAGCTTCCTTCGCTTGCATGAAGGCTGATTGGTGAGAGGGGAAAATGCAATGATGATGAGACTATGATTAGAAAGGTGTAGGGGTGGGGAGAAATCAAAGGGTCCCTTGTCCTTCTTGCATGGGGAAGCTGAAGGGGACTATGTCCCATTTGCATGCAAGATCCAAGCTTTGTTTTTTTCTTACTTGACTAATGTGCCTTAAGGATAGTTTAACTAGATTTTTAAGGTTAATTCCCTATTTTACCCCCAAAGCTTTAGTCACCATGAGAGGTTAGGGCATATAAATTAAGCCATTTTATTTTAAGGATTTCCCCTTATAACATTAGCTAAAGATCTAGTAATAATACTCATATATGCTCACAATTTGACTATTATAAGGAATAATCTAGGCTAATTAGATATCCTCAAGTCGGTATTTCCGATGTTCTAAGATCGTAGGTCCTCTAATAGTTCTATACGTTGCATGAGAATGATGTTATCATTCGGATTGTAAGAAATTGTCCTTGAACATCCGCAACCATCTTAGTTTGCAAAAGACCTATGTTGACAAAAAATTAGACATTTTCACCTCAATTGGGCCTTTCATGCACGTTTGACTCATCAGGTCCAATTCATGGCCCACATTCCTCATGCCGGCCCAAAGCTCAGCCAAAAACTTTGGCCCTCTAGGCCACAAGTTCGGCTTACATGAAGCCCATTGGGCTAATCACCCTACCCATTTCAAATTTCCTTCGAAAAGTAATAGTTTACTCATAAATTTTAGGATCAAAATTTCAAGATGTCACAAGCTAGCTGACCACAATGACTAGTGGCGACTCCTTAGAATTGCCTATGTTTTAAAGAACTTAAAAATGATCCGTGTCACGTGTAGTATGAACTGGGGAGAGTCCATATTCTTGATCAATGGACTTATGGATGCCTTTAAAGATTATGTGTTCAAGCTATCACTTTGGGATGCACCATATGAAAGTCTCTTGAACAATTACCTCTAAGTCTTCACAGAGGCTTCGAAGGGAACCCCTTTAGGAAGGTTGTGATAGGCGAAAGCAAAGCGAACAAATAGAGAAGGTCAAGAGTCATAAAATTGAAGTGGGAAGGAGAAGAGACTAGCAAATAAGGACCAGAATGGGCTTAGTGTGCTGAGTTGAAAGTGGGTTTATAATTGACCCACTAAAACCCATCTATTTTCAGCTTTAACTATAAAATCCATTATGACCCATATTTTAAGTTTAAGGTGATCCATTTATGACCAATTTTAATAAATGCGGGTTCGAATATGGGTTTATGATCCATTTTGACAGCCTTGGTCCATGCCATCACCCCAATCTAGATGCCTTTGTTTTCCATCTGAAGATTGGTTGCTTTCGTGTCCTAATTCTATTGGAAAATTTTGTGACGCCCAAAAATTTCATTAGTAGATTAAGCGTATTAAAGACTTTATATATATATATATATATGTATATGTATATATGTAAATAATAAAATAAAATAGTAATAACCTAGAAAAATAAATCAAAACTCAATAAGGAATATTTTGTCAAAAGACTTTTCTCCGTAAAGCAAGAGTATACGAAACCCCACCACTTCTTCCCCACGTGTTAGTTAAAAAAAAAAAAAATATTTGAAACGTTTGTTTTGCTCTACCCACGTCGCGTACAGATGTTGTCGAAGAGAGGGGGGGATTGCACGCATCCTTTCTCTCTCTCTCTCTCTCTCTCTCTCTCTCTCTCTCTCTCTCTCTCTCTCTCTCAAACGAACCCACCCCATCCGTGTTTTCTCTACCGAGACACATCGCTTTCTTTTCCTCTCGCCTCTGTTCGTCTCCACCGAGCTCAACCCATCTCAGCCCCTCACGACCGGCGCCATCATCAAGTAGCAGACCGTTGCTGCTTAGTTTTGATTAAAGATTCGACGCCGGCTGTGAAGCTTAGCCGCCCGACGCCTCCTTTCCCTTCCATTGACGAAGGATCTAGGCAAGTGGGCTGTTCTTGTAGTCTCATGTCTCTGATTTGGCTCGCTTTGTGTTGCATGTGGGTTTAGGGTTTGGGTAGTTGCGATTGGGGGTGCAGGGGATGGCTAGTATAGCCCTACCCATGGTTGAGATCGGTAGATGGGGGAAGCTGGTTGCTGTCCAATGGGTAAACCAGAGGAAGCCACTTGTGTGTGCGTTCTTTATTCTTGGTTTGTTACACGATTTCTTCAATTCCTCTTTTTGGGTTCAACCTTCCTCGAGCAACGGGTCGCTGTACCCAGAGAGTGGTGATGTTTCTGGAGCTGTTAATTTGTTAGCGTTGAGGAGTTTTGTGTAGTGCTGTTGCTGTCTTAGAAAGTGCATTGATAGGCTGGATTGTTGGATTTTGATGTTGAATGATGATTTATTGAGTGATTGAGACTGTTTTGAGGCTAAAGGGTTGAGGAAATGTTCGGATTTTTCATATCTGGTTTTGATTTCTTTGGACTTCATCCAAAACAGATTTTATGATTATGAAATCTTGAAGAATTCGGCCATTGATTTGATTTGAGCAAGAAAAATCTCAATCTGCATTTGAAGTTTTACTTACTAAGGCACCGGCCTCATTTGTTTTAAGAAAATGTACGGTGCTTTCATATTTGAAATTCTGTATCAATTCTTTTAAAACCATTAGAGATCGGGTTGACATTTCGGACTTGCTCTACAAGCTTTAAACTCATTTATTTTCTTGGAAAAAAAAAAAAAAACTTGGCCGTAGTCCGATTTGAAAAACCTCCCGACCCTTGCTGAAATTTTACTTACCGAGGCATCCTTAACAATGATTCAAAAAGGAAAAGAAAATAGTTTTGGTACCTTCAAAATTTCAAATCCTTGCACAAACCAATCTTTGAAAATCTTGAAGTTGGGAGTGTAGCTTCAAATTACCAATGCGCTGAATTCAATTTAATTAATATATAGGAGGAGTTTTGTGAACTAGTGAACTGTTTTTGTGAAAATCAGTGTGACCTCAGGCGACATTTCAAATTCTCTGTAATTATCTGATCACAATTTGATTTCGAACCCTTGATGAAAATTTTAGAGCACATCTTCATGAATAACATATTCAAAATTTAGAGAGAACGAACAAACTATGGCCCTCGAAATAATTTTCCTACAAAAATATGAAATCTGGAATTTTACAGAATGTTGGGTAGGAAGAAAATCGAAGTTTTACCCTCAGTGCCTATGAAATCTGACTTAGTGTTCTTCTTGAGATTTGTTCCTCCAGGTCTTATTAATAACGTATCAAAATTTCGTAATATTCTGATAAGGATTGATGTACTTTTTATGTCTGCGAACAAAACTGCTCCTTTTTGTTCATAAATTACTTGATCTGAGTATATGTGTTAGTTGTTGTCTTTTGTATTGGATCCTTATTTGGCTGAGATTGTTGGTGCTGCAACAAGGTGGAACTATGAATGTATGATTGGCTAATGAGCCAATGTGAGACCACGGGTGTCGGGATGCCTAGAGAGGGATGAAAAGAAGTAAGGGTATTCTCTCCAAAGGTCTGAGAAGGGTTAAACAACTTCTTAGGGGACCTCGTGATGCCAGGTTGGGTGCGAGGGGGTTCAGGGTGGAGTGTCGTCTCCCCCTGGGTGATTGTTGCAGCTAGGTTTCTGTGGATTCAGTAACTTGATGATTTTGTTTACTTATTTGCACTGTTTTTGGCCAATCCAAGTTACGACTAACCGCCCACTTGCTGAGTTTTTGTTTTAAAAACTCAAACTTATTATTATGTTGTTTCTTCATAGTAGAAGATGTCTACTGCGCCGCCTACCCCGCCTGCTGCCACGACGACCATCCTTTATGGCTCCCCCGCCGACTTTGTTTGGCGGCAAGAGGACTTCCAGGACTGTCATTTCCTGGGAGTCGTATTTGTCAAATGCACCTCTTGCTTGACAATAGATACTGGGGTGCCTACAGGATTGGCTTATATGGTCTTTGTCGCCCTTTTCGCTCGGGTGGATGGACGGCTGGTGGGACCCTTGACGCTATATGATGATGGCCCGGGGCAGGGTGGTAGTCTTGCAGAGTAGGAGGTGCAGAGAGATGCTGGACGTGTGGGAGGACTTTTTTTTTTTTTTTTGGTTGTTTAACAACATGTATATAACCAATGAGAGGCGGGATAGTTAGTGTTCGTGGTTTATAGTGTTTTTTTTGTAGAAATTCCCCTCTCAATTTCGTCTTCCCCACGTGCAAAGAAACCAAGTTTATGATAATAGAGCCAAGCAGCTCAGTTTTCTTATGACTTGGTTTATCTTAAATTCATTTTCTTACAATTCTTGAAGTATAAACGAGTTGAGAGAAATCAATGTATATGAGATCCACGGATGTCACGAATTCACTATCAAACTAGCAGCACATCAGCTAGTATGAATCACTGTTGACGACAACAATGACTCCATGCTCCAGTGAATCATTTGGAAGCCCATCTTACATGAGGGACACATAATTCTACTTTCAAGAATCAGATTGGAAGCACTTCCGTGTAAAGCTACACTTGCCAATGTCATTGTGGACACCTAATTTTTCAGCTACAATTTTAGGTGTCTTGCCAAAAATTTGACCGACTTTGACACAAGGTTAAATTTCATCAAAAACATGATCAAATAATGCAACTATATAGCATTTATTGATGATCTTTCCAAAGGTACCCATATTGTCCTAATTTGATATAATATCACAATTTTCATCGTAAATTACCCAATCATCTATCATTACCCTCATTGACATTGTGAAAGTGCTTTATAACATTTGCTTTTCAAGATATGTTGTAAATCAATAATTTAAGTATCTAATTGAATAATGCAGTTATGAATTTAATAAACAATCTAGATGATTGATATTACCATATTATGATTAAACAATAGCACGTCATACCTTTGACATAAATTGGAGTCTAGAAGAATATTCGTAGCCTTGATGTCACGGTGAAAGATTTTGGGATTGCTTGAGAAGTGAATCCAAGAGCAACTAAGTTCTTCACACATATATGCCAATCCTCTTGTAGAACCAAAAGGAATGTTCGTTTGCATAAGCTAAGCCATAGTTGGTGATCCTTCCCTCCAATGATATTTGCCAATTACAACTACTGCAATGTTCTCTATCAACTTTTGAGCTCCATGCATGGCATGTCCGCTACATGGGATATAAGATATTGAATTCATTAAGCATTTTTTTTTTGTAACCAATGGGTAGTAAGTAATCTATATAATAGGAAACTCTTTATGAAATTATGTATGAAAAATCTCCAACTATTTTTTTTTTATAAATATTTTCAAGTCAAAATACTTCCATTAATAATGAGCATTATTATTCTTTGGGTGCAACTATTTCCACCCCCAAAATTTTCAAGGTAACCGGGGGAGGCATACTCATCATACAAATAAAATTCCCTTTATAAACACACAAAATGTAGTAATCAACAAGGGAAACGCGATGTCTATGATGGATACGGTTGATGATCTCAACCTCTACTTGAAACTCTTTCCTCCATTGTCCACCTTTAGCTTTTATCTTCTTGATTGCAACTATTTTCCTACTCGAAAGCACTCTTTTATGTACATAGCCAAAACCACTAAGGCCAAGTAGGTTGAGAGTGGAGAGACTATTTATTGCAATTTCTAGCTCTTCATATGTAAATGTCTTATGCGAAAGACCTAATGTCATCCCTAACCCATATTTGATTTGGAAAGTGGTTGCTTTGAACCAAATAGCAACATTAGGTAAACTTACATCAGGAATATAATGGCATGATCAATATATGCTTAGAGAGGAATTAATTACTTCAACCATCAATGGAATTAAATTAACAAAAGTATGCATAATATATGCCAAAGGGAGTTGCATATTTGAAGGTTATGGGTTCGGTTAGCCCAATATGGGCAGCCCACCCATAAAATCCATCAAATGTAAATCAATGATTTAAGGAAATAATTGAATAATGTAGTTATGACTTCAATGAACAATGGTGACCAATATTCCTATATAATGATCAAGCACTAGCACGTTATACCTTCGCCACAAATCTAGAGTTTGGAAGAATACTAGCGGCCTTGAAGTTAGGGCTAATGATTTTAGGATTACCTAGGAAATGTATTCAATAAAGAAAGACTGTGAAACTTATCAAAGTAATAAGATTTGGAAGAGCAACTTATGTCCCTCATGCAGATATGCCAACACTCTTGTAGAACCAAAAGCAATCTCTATCTACATAGCCCAAGCCATAGTTGGACAATTTTTCCCCATAATGATATTACCCAATTATACAACTACTGCAACGTTCTTAATCAACTTTTGAACTCCACACATGGCGTGTCAATTGAATGAGATATAAGATATTGAATTTATAAGCACTTTTTATAATTAAATGACTAGTAATCTCTCTAAAGGGAAATTCTTTATGAAATTTCTGTAAAAAAATAAAACCCTAACTATTTTTTAAAAATATTTTAAATTTAAAGTACTTTCATAAATAAAGAGCACTATTATTGTTTGTGCGCAAATATTTCCACCCCTATATTTTCAAAGTAACATGGAGGAATCATACTCACCATGTAAATACATTCCCTTCATACTAAAAAAATGTAGTAACCAACAAGAGTGAGGTGTTTGTGATGGATGTGACTAATGATTTTAGCCTCTATTTGAAATTCTCTCTCCTATTGTTTGCTTCAAGCTTTTAACTTCTTGATCGCAACTACTTTTCAACTTGAAAACACTCGTTTATGAGGCCAAGTAGGTTGAGAATGGAGAAACCATCTTTTGTAAGCTCTTCATACATGTAACATCTTCAATTTTGACACTCATTTTGGCCTGGCTAGTAGGCCAAAAGCCCAATACACCAATGGCGAAACTTGGCCATGAGTCGACTTGAAGGTCGATCATGAATCAAATGGTCGTTTAGGGATCGACAATCTAAGGTCCAGTTATAGAGTATTCAACCATAGAACGATTATTCGACCATAAGGATCGATCGTAGGATGATTATGTACCATCAGAGATCGGCGGACAGTCATGGCTCGATTTCACCCAGTCAATGCATTGGTCATGGGTGACTTTGCTTGGCCATTGTACTTGCAATGGATGACCATTAGTTCGTCTATGGCAACCGTAAGTCGGGATGAATCGATCGATCCCACATGATTACATGATAATCAATAATCGACCATGGATTGAATAGGACCTTGGATTGGCCACAGGACTAGTCATGGAACTAGTTGACTACCTGGAAGATTGGCCACAAGCCTAGCCAAGAGGGACTGACCCATAGACTAGCCCATGAATCTGTCGGAAGACTAATCGATTGGACCAATGCCCGGCCTTAGGACTCAGTTATGAGCCCTTTTTTCTCGGTAAAAGGGAGCTCGAACTCGATTTGGCCGATCAAGCCCCATTACATATGACTTCGTGGCATGGCTAACACGTGAACCTTGGGGCTAAATAACATGGTTGATCATGGTCGAACTGGACTAAGTCCCTACACAATAATAATGCCTTCACAAACTTAGATATTTTTTTAGGTTGCATTTAAAATGGGTGTCACATAGTAAATCAAGAGGCATGGACACTTGGTGTGTTGGGACTTTACTGTAAAGGATAAGACTGGATTTGGACTTGGAACAATTAAGGAAAGCGGCACTTAAGTCTTGCTTAGTCAAAATTTCTTGGAAGAACTAATGTGAAAAAGTGTGAACACTTAAAGGGAATTGTGGAAAAAGAAGATCATAGAGCCTAGGCTTATTACTACTGTAGAACCTAAGTGTGAAATGTGGACTTTGGGGCCCACAAGAAAGGGGCTGCATGCCTAGAGAGAGAGAGAGAGAGAGAGAGAGAGAGAGAGAGGGAAAGCCAAGACAAGTCCAACTGAACCAAGATAAGTCTACCTTATCTCTTTTGGGCTTTAGCCAATTAATAATCGAGATGAGATGTCCAAGCTAGCATAGGGGTTAATTAGAATCTTGGAAGATAAAGTTCTAAGAGTTTTTTGTAGTTTGAATTTGAAGAAAATTTCTTACAAAAATTGTTCAAAACATCTTGATTTATAACATACTTAAATTTCAGATTTTTCTAAGGTGAAATGGTACCGATGAAGGTCTGATCATTCATCGTTTGGAATCTGCTTCGTGTGGGAAAAATGGTGACCATGTTGCCTCTTCGAATTTATAAATTTTCCTTTTCAAATTTGAACATGCTTCCATGAAAATTTTAAAGGACATCTATGTCCATAGCATATAAAAATTTCAAAGAATTCTAAAAAGGATGAGATTTCAAAATGGATCCTTCTTTAAGGATTGGATCTCTTGGATGGATAGATTTTTGGGGTATGTTTGATGATTTGCTGCTCTTTCTATAGCATGAATTAGACTTAGCTTCCTTCATGAAAATGTCAATTCAGGTTTTCTTTATAACATACTAAAATTTCATAATTTTTTCGAGCCCATTTGGTTGGGCAATGAAATTAATTTCAGAAATCAGTTAAAACTGTTTTTCTTTGTAAGAATGTGTGAATCACGCCCATCTTGGATTCAAGTCCTTAATTGCCCTCTTGAGGTGTTCCAATCTACCTAGCTATGGTCCTACCCTATCTTAAGGCTTGATGACCAAGTAATGCTCCTCATAAATGCTTCTTAATCAGTTTGTTTGAGGGTAATAATGTAGGCTTATTGGGAGACTTGTAACACTTATTGAGGAGGGTAGACAAAATATAATGGTTCATTAATTAAGGGACTAGGTGGATCAATTGGAAGATGGCCACATTGCTCTCGCACTTTCCAACTAGGCTACCTTCATTTATAACTATTTGGACTATTCTTGGGGGAGGATTCCCATAAATAGGGGTAGAAACCATCCACCCCCACCACACCCCACCAAAAGCCATCCTCCTCTCTTTTCTTTCCACCACCGATCACCCTTCTTTCTCCTTCTCATAGTTTGGCCTTCTCTTTCCAAGAAGTTCTTGCTGCCGCCCTTGCTGTCGTTCTTGCCGTCATCACCAATTCAAGGCTGCCGACTTAGAAAGTAGTAAATAGACTTACTAACGTTTGGTTAGAATGTTGTGTTACGCTAGTCTAAACTTGTAAAGATCCATGTTTGATTTGTTATTTTGATTGAGGTTTATGTATGCTTGCTTGAGTTGGTTTTGGATTAGTGTTGGTCCTTGATTTGACATTTGGCCTTTGAAATTGAAGTGGCCTGGTTTGGATGCTTAATTGTTTTACTTTGGCTTGAACTTTGAAATGGCTTGATTCCTGTGTCTATTTTACTATGCATTCATTTTACTTTGATTCCAACATTTTTGAAAATATGTTTTTAAAAAAAAGCTTGATATTATTCTATGAACTATTTTAGACCACTTTTGAAAGTGTGTTCACGTCCTGAGTTTTGAATAGAGGTTTCATTAGTCTTGGACGGACATAAGACCATGATAGATTGGTCTTTTTTTTTTTTTTAGGGCGATATTGAGGTGTATCGTTTTTCCTAGCCAAGTTTGATACTAAATTGATATATCGGACCAAGTCACGAACCTTCATTTGAGCTCAGCATGTTTAATGATTTGGAACCGGTAAGGCATTTCACACATTTAAGTGTGGTACGCTTTTGGGCTTTGAACTAAAAGTGAAGATGAGAACTGGGTTGTGATGCTTGATACTTGGACACACGAGGGACTAAATTATGCCGTCGATCGATGGATTTCGTCGATGATGTCCGATGGATTTCAGATGCTTGGTGGATTCCGGAAGGGTCGATGAATTTTGATCATTAATAAATGAACCCGTGTGTATGAGTTCCTCATATATGTAATGTATTTTTGATATATGCTTGCATTTAGTTTTTTTTTTTAATTAATGATCTCTTCTATTTTTACTAAGTCATGGCTTTTATTTTTGTTATTGATCTGCCATTGACAACTACTAGGATATAGTTATTTACCTGTTGAAGGGCGAGGCATCATCCTACCAAATTTTAGTAAATTTACTTATTGGGTTATACTCACTTGTTGTTTTCTTCAGACTTATAGGATGGTTGTACCTCCCGAAAGGTTCGATGTTCCAATGGATATGATGGTGTCAAAAACTGTTGTTATTTTATGAGTATTCATAAGACATACTGAATGGTTACTGCAATTATCTAGGTGGATGAAAGATTGGACAAACTTGTCCCTCATAAATACCGCGCTTGGTATGAGTAGGTCGAAGGCGGTTTTGTTGGTCCCCTTTGAGACGTTGATGGTTCACTAGGGCCTGAGAGCGATACTCCATCTGATAGCACCGTAGAAGACTAATTTGATAATCGATTCTTAAGGGTATCAATTTTGGTAGAATCTCGTTGGAGGAGATCAAGATACCTTGGAGATGGCAAATATATATTAGTTAGTGTGAAACATGACTCGAGTAAATGGACTTGTAAATTAAATAAGACATGTGTAAATTTACTAGTAGTTGCCATGTATATGTAAATATATGGTTGTGAGTGTGTTTTTTTTTTTACTTGTTGTGATGTTTTGTGATTAGGTGTTGATTACTTCTGCATGTATATAACTCGAAGATTGATAAAAGAAAGAAATATGGGTTGTTGACACGCCTAGGATGTCATGAAAAATAACTCTCACCATTTGTGACCCTTAAGATGGAGTTAGGGTCGTTACAATATGTGGAGATGATTTGTGAAAGATCTAATGTCATGTATGAATATGGTACCGAAAAAGGCCTTTCTCAACACATATTTGTGTTGGAAAGACTCTGGAGCCAAGTAGCAACATTAGATAGACCTAAATTGGCAAGAATAACGTAACTAATATATGCTTCAAGAAAAAAATTAATGAACTCAACTATCAATGGAATCAAATTAGACAAATGTATGCATAAGAAATAATTTTACCCAAAAGTTCTCATTACTTGAGTGGATACATGAGAATCTATGTCTAAAGCAAACTTTGGAAGTTCAAATCTACAACTTGGAATCTATATTGAGCTATTATGGTGTAAATCGGTGACTTAAGAAGCTGACTAAATAATGTTCTTTTGAATTCAATAAATAGCTTAGATGACTGATATTATGATATAATGATTAAGCAATAGCACATCATGACTTTACAAAAAAATTGGTGTCTTAGAGAATACTAAGGGCATCGATGTCAAGATAAATGATTTTGGGATTACCTAAGAAGTGAATCCAAAAAAGGACTGTGAAACTTATTGAAGTAATAATAGTTGAGCAATCCTTTCTTGCAATGATATTTACCAATTATAATTACTACAATGTTCTCAATCAACTTTTGAGCTCTATGCGTGGTGTGTCCATTGCACGAGATATCATATGTTGAATTTATTAAGTACATTTTATAATTAAATGAATGGTAATCTCTATAAAGGGAAATTTCCTTATAAATTTATGTATAAAAGATACCTAATTATTTTTTAAATATTTTCAAATTAAAATACTTCTATTAATAAAGAGAGTTATTGCTCTTTGGGTGTAGCTATTTCCACCCCTATATTTTTAGGGTAACTCAAGAGAGTAACACTCGTAATACAAATGAAATTCTTTTTATGAAACATAAAATCTAGTGCCCAAAAAAGAAAACAAGGTGTTTGTAATGGATGCGACTAATGATCTCATCCTTTGCTTGAAATTCTCTTTCTCATTGTCTACTTCCAACTTTTAACTTATTGATTGCAACTACATTCTAGCCCAAAAGCACTTCTTTATGTACATAGCCAAAACCACCTAGGCCAAGTAGGTTGAGAGTGGAGAAAGTTGCGATTTTTAGCTCTTCATACGTGAAGATGGTCTCTAAAAGACTTAATGCCATGCCTGAATATGGTATCGAAGGCCTTCCTCAACCCATGATTATTTTGGAGAAACTTTAGAGCCAAGTAGCAACATTAGATAGACTTATATCGGCAAAACACTTGGCATAACCAATATATTATATGAGAGGGAATTAATTAACTCAACCATTAGTGGAATCAAATTAGACGAATGTATGCATAAGAAATGGTTTTACCCAATAGTTCCTACTACGTGAGTGGATACACACAATTTGTTACTTGGAATCTGTTTGTATGTTAGCTTTTATGAGTCACATCCAAATAGCTTTACATGACAATGTTGAATTATTCATCAAAAGTGCATCACAACTTAAAAAATCGCATGACAAAAAGTCTGTTAGTTCTCTGATGATTTCATCGAGAAACCAACATTTGACAGTCGAAAGATCTTTTGCCATTTCTCTTATGTTTGGCATATACATAGGGATAAAGATTGCTTTTCAAGATATGATGTAAATCAAAGAATTAAGGAGCTAACCAAATAATGTGGTTGTGAATTCAATAAACAACCTAGGTGACCAATGATACTATATAATGATTAAGCAATAACACGTCATACCTTTGCCACAAAATTGGAGTCTTGAAGAATATGAACAGCCTTGATATCACAATGAATGATTTTGGGATTACTTAAGAAATGAATCTCACAAGAAGGATTATAAAACTTATCAAAGTAATAAGCTTGAAAGAGCAACTTATGTTTCTCATGTAGATATAGTAACTCTCTTCTGGAGGCAAAAGCAATCTCTATCCACATAGGCCAAGTCATAGTTGACAATCCTTCCTATGATTTAGGCTTATGTATTGACCATGAGAAATGGCCATGAGAACAGTGTGCCGATAGTGGGGATCGGTCATGGACCAAGCCCAATTGGAAGGGATGACCGAGGGATTAACCATGATTCGATTGAAGGATCAACCATGGATCAGTTAAGGGATTGGCAATTAATTGATCCGCTGATTGCGCAAGTTGACAGAGCTATTTGGCTATAAATCAGCTGCTCAGCCATGAGGGTTGGTCATATGGATAGTCATGGATTGACTCCATCATGCACCGGCTGTGGGTGACTTTGCTTGGTCACACACTGGTTGTGGACAACCATAAATCAATCATATGTAACCATTCGTCAGCTTAAAATGATCGATTTGACACAATCGTGTATCAATCGAAGGTTGACCACAAACTGATTATTCTCAACCATGGATTGTTTATGATGGATCATAAGTTGATTGTAGATCGATTCAACTATCTAGCCCTTGGTTCATTTGACTTGACCACTCGGCCATACACCCAGCCAGTTCTTATATTGACTATAAGTATAATCCCCGAACTTTAGTTAGGGCAATGTGCTACGATGTTTGGGTTTGGTTGTATTCTTATTCTGCTTACTTGTGTATATGTTGATGATTGTTTTGTATGGTTTACTCATGTCTTTGTATGTATAAGTCACAATCACACCTCAGTTCTTGGAAGGATCTTGTTTGGCCTTGGATTGGCATTGAGGCATGTCAATATGAGCCATAAGTCATGTATTATGCTTGGCATATTACTATAGTTATAGTTATGTTGTCATAAGTCATTCTACACATGCATGCACATGCTCGCGTGCGCACACACACACACACACTTATGAGCACACTCATGGGTATTGCTTGCATAGGCTAATAGTCAAAGATAATGAACATGCTTGTGTGATGTATGATATGTGGTCACATAAATGAAAGATAAAACCCATTGCAATTTGAGATGGCAACAATGCCTTGTTAGAAGAATAAGATACCCCCACATCAACGGGATGCCCGAGAAGAGTTTTGGGATGCCACCGGGAGTGGGTGATGCCCTGTAAGGCAAACGGTAGATCCCTTAAGGAAGGGTCGTTAATTAGGATGTCGCCAAGTGCGTGATGCCCAATTTGAGGTTGGATGCCCCCTAAGAGTAGGGAAGAACTATTTGAGATAGTTAATGAACCTCTTCGTGAATGTTCCTATATTATATGTAAGTTTGTTTGGTAAGCTAAAGGTAGCTCGTGCGTTGTCAATAAGCCGAAATTGTTCACATGCATATAGTTAGGTTATTGTAATAGTGTTGCTATTGATCTGCCATTGATGCATTAATGTGGGTGTTATTCACATGCTAGGTTCAACAATAAAATGTCCTTTTATCTTAAGATAATATATTGATTTTATCTATCGAGTCTTCGACTCACTTCATTATTTTTCAAACTTGTAGGTATGGATGACTCATCCCTTCTTTGTCATGGCTTGCCGATGTTACTAGATGTGTCAATTACTGATGTGGTTGATGTAGAAAACGATATTACCTAACATAGATATAACTCCACATGTATGGGCCAAGGAAGGCTTGGATGACTAGGTCTTTCACGACTACGTAGTCTAGTATGCAGGGTTTGATGGTGACTCGTTAGGCCACTTTGAGGCTTCAACTGACCAATTGGGTTTGCCGATAGGTTTGAGCTTGATGAGACCATGACTAAACCGTAGAGTACCCTACATGACAAGGGGGATGCCAATTTTGAAGCAGTAGCCTTACTAGTAGATATAGAAATCCTCGGCTTACATAAATTGATGGATAATGTAAATAAAGAAGTGCCTATAGAAAGGGGCAAAGTAAATATACTAATGCCTAATAAAAATAGTGTGTTTTCTGATGTATTTTTCTGACTGCTTCATTGTTATCTAAGTGATTGTTTTGTACACACTTCTGTATGCTCATAAAAAAAGAATAAGATAAATTGAAAAGAAATTGGTGAACAATGTGCTTGGGGCGTCGCATCCTCGCGGCCACAATATCCATGGATGTCATACTTCCCTACAATGATATTTGCCAATTATAACTACTAAAATATTCTCAATTAACTTTGGAGCTCCATGCATAGCACATGCGTGGCACATCTATAGCATGCAATAAATGATATTAAATTTAGCAAGGAATTTTCATAATTAACTTCTTATTAATCTATATGATGTTGATGTATAAAAAATTCCTAACTAGTTTTTTAATATTTTCAAGTCAAAGTACTTCCATTAATGAAGAGAGTTATTACTCTTTGGGTGTACCCTATGTTTTCAACACGATTCATGAAGTCATATTCACTTTGTCAATAAAATTCACTAAATGAGCAAAAATATACAGTAACGAACAATGTAAATGGGGTGTCATGATAAATGCAATTGATGATCTCAACCTCTATTTGAAATTCCATCTCCTTTTGTCCACTTCTAGCTTTCAATTGCTTGACTACTATTGTCAATATAGTTTTTTAGTTATTTGCAATATATGGGGAAAATTTTGCAGCTGATAAAGCTAAAGTAAGGGTGATGGTTAAGGCATCAGTGTGAGTGTGGATGAATGTATTGGTTAGGGGATTGGTGAGGGTGCTTATGTTGATGTTAATTTAAAAAATGAGACAATGGTTGAGTATGAGAATTATTTATATCCTTATAATTTAATTGATAAAAGTGATTATATTGTAGATGACGATGGATTCTTGACTAATGATGATAATCGTGATAATAAGGCACTTTTAGAAACAAGGAGGAATATGACGAAGTTTTACGTTATGGTAAAAAATAATATGACTATAAGGCAATTATCTATAGGGTTGGTACTGTTTCAAGGATTGGATGTGGA
Source organism: Eucalyptus victrix (assembly GCA_016097545.1). NCBI lineage: Eukaryota > Viridiplantae > Streptophyta > Magnoliopsida > Myrtales > Myrtaceae > Eucalyptus > Eucalyptus victrix. Next base: position 47,723,557 of record CM027843.1, read on the forward strand.
TAATATTATTGATGCTAAAACTGATTATGAGATAGATTACTTTGAAACAAATAGACATGAGAGTTTAGGGTATGATGAAAAAAAGAAGAAGATGATTTTATTGGGAGGAGAAATAGGTTTCCAACGCATGATCTTGATCATGTTGTGGCTGTGTCTATAATGTCGATGACATTTGAAGGTAGTAAGCAAATCAAAGATGCTCCGATAAAGTATTCAATGGTTGAGTGTAAAGAGATAAAATTTATAAAAAATAATAAGAAATTTATCAGAGCAAAATGTGCACATGAAAGATGTCCTTAGAAAATTTTTGGATTTGTAGATGTCTGCACTAGACTATTTCATTGAAGACTATCATTCATAACATATTTGTAACATAAGTTACAAAAATAGAAGGGTGACAAGTTCTTGGTTGGCAACTATCAAAACTATTGCTTTGAATGACTATCAATGAGCAATTGGACTTATTAGTGAGTATAATTAGTATAAAAAGACTAAATTGTTGGCTTATCAAGTGTTAATTTAAAACTATAAGAAGGAATATGCAAAGTTATGGGATTATGTAGAGTAGCTTAGGGAGAAAAATCTTGGGAAAACTATTATATTAAAAGCTGAAAAGCCTCATATGTAATCTAAAGCATTATTTGAGAGAATGTACATATATTTTGCTATTTATAAAAATAGGGGTCTTTGGTGAGTGTAAGAAATTTGTCGAGTTAGATGATTTATTCTTAAAGGGAATTTGTTTATTAAGGTTGGATTTTATGTGCTATTGGAAGGGATGCAAACAATAAGATGTTTCCAATTGTTTAGGCAATTGTACGAGTTGAAAGTAGTGACGTTTGGATGTGATTTTTAACAAATTTGATGTATGATCTCAATATTTTTAATTCATGTGAATAATGTTGGGTCATAACAAGTGACAAACAAAAAATAAATTCCTTGATAAATTTTTATTTGTTATGTCTTACGCTTGTAACATATGCTTCACAAGGTAATTTTTTTTTTTTTGTAAGCATTGTATAAACTATAGCTCAATTGTTGCCTACAGTTGAGCAACTGATGTGTGCAAGACACATTTAGGTCAATTAAGGCAAGAAGTATAAGGGATACAAATGCAAATGTTGTTTTAGTAGTGAGCTAAAAGTAGTTCTATGGTGGAGTTTGATGAATACTTTTAGGTATTGAAGAAAATCAATCCTACTACTTATCATGACTTGGTTCAAATAGAACCAACCATAGGTCTAGGGATTTCTTCACTATTGATGTGAATTGTGATAATGTTAATAATAACTTAGTGAGGCATGCAATGGAAAAATCATACATGTTATATAAAAGTCCATTTATAGTATGTTGAAAAAAGTTCGGATAATGATAATGACAAAGTTATATACATATATGGATGCATGTGCTAGGTGGAGAAAGGACCGTGGTTCAAATTTTGTAAGAAAATTATAAGAAAATAGAACTGGTGCGACATACTGCTAAGTGATCTGGAATGGTGAGATTGGATATAAGGTGATAGAATATGGTGAAAAATATGTGATAGATATGTTCAAGATTGATTACTCTTGTAGAATATGACAACTTACTAGCATCTTTTATCCCCTGCCATTTATACTATAAATTATAGGTAAGCAGATGTTTATGATTATATTGATGAATGTTATACAAAAGCCAGGTTTTTAGCTGCATATGAGAATGTGCTTGAACTACTTCCAATTAGAGTGAAGCTTAGTGGATGTGAACAAAAAAGATCAAGGGAGAAAGACGAGGTGGCAAGTGGAACTAGAATGTCAAGGATCATGATGAAATGACATGTCAAACTTATTCAAATATGGGACATAACAGTTTGATATGTCCAACTAAGAAGGCTAGTTCTACATTATCATAAACACGATTTTCAAGGCAAAGCAATTTGGTTAGTACTTTAATTTCCATTAAGTTATGCTTGCTTTGTCAATAAGACTTTAAACAAATGTACTTTTTACAGGTATGGAGATGTATAGGCATAGGTGCAAGTGGTAGTGGTGGTGGCTCTACTAGTATGAATCTTATAGGTAAAGGTGTAATTGCCAAAAGTTGCTCGAAGAGGCAAAAGTGGCCAGATTTTGGGAGGAGGCGGTTAGTCTTGACATGTTATGGAAGTAACTTTTTGTGATTATGGCTCAGTGAAGTTGTGTTAATATAACTTTTTGATTTGCCTAAGATGGTTGTGTATATAGGAGTAGGGATCATTGAAGTACTTTGCTTATGAACCCTTTCTTATTGCGATGAAATTAGTTTGTGCATATGTTATTTACTTGTTTATTGTATTATGGCTATTTATTCATGAAGTAGTGGGATTGTATTGCTTTTTTCTCATATTGTACTTCATTGTTCATAATAGTAGGTCATAACAGTGGGACTGATGTCTTTGGTGTTGATATTGATAAAGAAATTGCATATGAAACAAGAGAGTGCAAACAACTTTCACTCCATTCATATTTATTCAAACTATATTTCAAAAATGTATTCAAATAGATTATATAACACGATCAAAATTAACATACCCTATGATAAGTTCATTCCATCATCTTCAAATTTCCAAATAGCCTGTTTCCAATAATTTCTAAAAAGCACCCACGACACAACCAACATTGTTTTTAATGTCAAATTTTGTCTCTTAAATTTTGTCGTATCTTATTTAACACATTTCAATTGTGCCTTGAAAGCTCTTAACTTCTACATCCATTGAACTACCATCATCCTTATTATGGGTTGACATTGGTTTTTCTTCAACATTGCTCCGGTGGAATCTCTTTGACATGCTTTTTGTTGATTGACAAATTTTTGCATCAATCCAAATAAAAAAAAAAAAAAAGGTAGCCACAACTTTCCTTGATCCTATATTTTGGGCAATGATATATTCTTTTTTGATTTTTCTTTGTCTTTGTTATTTCATACTTGATTATCCTTTGTATTAGGGGTGGACAATTGCGGGTTCTATGTAGGTTTCACCTAGAACCTGGAACTTACCTATTGGAACAAGTTCCTCATATTTTGAAACTTTGAATCTACTATGCATATATTGGAACTTGGAACCTACTCTATCATAAGTTTCGAGTTTCAAGGTCTACTCAGGTTCCACCTATATTATTAATTAATGATTGTAATGCATTATCACCTTTAATGATCATCACTTGTTCTTACAATCTACTAACCATAACATATATCTAGATACACGAAGAATATGAAACATTAACAAATAAAACGTTTAGTCATTCATTGGAAACTTTGATTAGTGGTTGCAGGATAATACACTCATCATTGGACGCCATGGAATATTACAGGATCACGCGAAAGCATAAACCAAGAAAAATTAAAAACTTGTCCCAGGTTCTAGGTTCCACCTACCTAAAACTTAGAATGTACCTATGAAATAGATTTCCCAATTTTTGGAACCTAGAACCTAATCTACTATCTTAAAACTTGGAATCGAACAATTTCTCATCGGTCCAATTCTTTGACTTTAGGTTGTACCTTGAGACCATGTATCGTTGTTGATTAGAGGGATCGATATCTTTGATTGTGACAAATTCATTAATTTCTTCTTCAATTGTGATTATTGTAGCGGAACTGTTTTATGCTTTTGTAATCAACACTAGTTGGTGCATTCTTAACGTATAAATAAGTTCTACAACCGTAACTCAGTATATATTTACATTGCCTAGCCTCAACAACAACATAGCTCTTCCATCATGAAATCAGGTCTCAACAACAAAAATTAGGCTTGCAGCTAGCTTACCAAAAGAGAATGCAAATAAGAACTCCAAATTCCCTATTGAACTATAGTTGCTTAGCACAAATTGCATTTATGCTGAACTTTGCTTCATGCCAAGCCAAAGATTAGAGTAATTTTCCTCACGAATGTACACACGATATACATTTCAGTGTTCAAAAACTAAGCAAACATTAGCATCAACCACAAAAATTAGGTAGACAACATTTCAGCTCCAATTAAGGCAACAACTCTTTGTGAGCACATACATGGACAATATAAATTCTTTATCAAGTAGGAAACAAGTGAAAAATATACTCAAGCTTTAGCATTTATTAGCCCCCTCCCCAAATAGCCTCTCTCCATTTATATAAACTTGCTTTGTGAAAAAGGCAAACTAGACATATCCCAATTGTCCCATAGGCTATTGGTGATCACCACGTGAAAATCACAGGACAAACAAAAAAAACTCAATGCACCGAACACATTCCTAACATCAACAATAGAATATCTTAAGAAACAAAACAACGAGCATAAATGATAGCTCCAAAAAAAAAAATCCCACAATAGAACATGACATCACACATGTCTATTCATTGCCAAACCATGCAAGTGAATTCAATGAAAAGGAAAGTCTCCAGCTCGTTTGGAGCACCTCACGACATGGTTCACAAAACATCAAATTAAATTGAGAACTAACTCATATTTGGACGACATGGTTAAACCAAATGAGCACAAGAAAGAGCACAAGAAAGAGCAAAGAGAGAGAACTAACAATTTTTGGTCATTGTCGATCTCAAGCTTCTTCTAGTAGCCAGTGGTAGGGTTGGTGATGTTGAACTGCAAAAGCACACAAGCAAAAGAAATTGCAAACGATTGATCAAAACTCCCAAGTATTCTTTGATTAGAGACCATGCCTAGCAAAAAGAGATTGAACCTTCATTTTGGCTTAGAGAAGTGATGGCATAAAGGCGGAAGGGAGCCAAGGAGAGGGAATGATTAGAGCTAAGGGAGGGACAATTGGTTTGGGCGAAGATCATCTTTTGTTTTGGGAAGAAGAAAATGACGCATTCTAGGAGCAAAAAAAGTTTTTTTTTTTTTTTTAAGGGACATAGTGTTGTTTCACACTCTTGTGTCCATGTCAACACTGGCCAACTCTAACTTAGAATCCATATCAACCTTTTCCAATTAAGAATGACTAGATGAATTGATACCAATGTAAAATGTTTAAGACTAAAGCTGTTCAATTGAAATATTTATGACTTAATTAGTACCAATATAATAAGTTTAGGATTTTTTGGTACTTTTCTCAATCATCATGTCATGTGTTTTGCAATGTTTTGCCATGTAATCATCATGTCATTTGCGTTGTTATGTCATCACAATGCCATGCACCTTATCTTATCATTGTCATGGCATCTATATAATTTTGTATTGTCATCATGTTATCATGTTGTATGTCATAGTTATGATTTATATTTTATACCTGCATGTCATCATTATGCGATATCTTCGTTGTGGTCACTATGAATGTTTTGCATGCATACATTGTCAAGCGTGGATTTTCTGAAATATACTAAGGCTTAATCAATAGCGGTACCAAATAACAAGCTCGGCAGCATTTGGTTTTAAAACTCAAAATCATGCATTTTGCTTAGGAAAACAATAATGAATTATAATGGAGGCTCACTCAATAGAATTGTATTATCGAAAGAGCGTGTGGAGGTGTTAAACCTTCCCCACATGTAACCGAGCCCACATACCTTAGAACTCTAGTTTTCACGATAGACTAGTAGCTTAGTTTGGCTGGTAAATATACCATGCGACATAGGTAGAAAATCTCCTGTCGGTCTAGGACTTATCTAAAGAGATTGATGGTAACTCCCCACTTGTTTAGAAGCGAATCAATGATACATATAGACCCAGAACCTAGGATTGAAGAACATCTAGGAAATTATAGGAAATTATGCCCTCGAACCATATGTCCCTAGATTGGCAGATCTAGGGGCATATGGTTCTTTGAACAATATACGTGCATTGTGGGTTGAGCAAGAAGAGTAGTTATTTTCTCTTTTTGTAGCTGTTCCCACCATTGGAACTTTGAAGACTTGTGGGTTGGGCTTGGATCGAGCCCATTATGGACGGCCCAAGTCCAAAAACCCAATAGAACCCACTGGATTATGAACTATAAGGAGTCGCTCCAAGTCGCTGCCGTCAACTCGGGCTCCCGTAGCTGCCGGCAAGGTAGTAGCCGCTGCCTTGCCGGGACTAATTCTAGTCCCTACTCAACCATTGGTCTCCTTGACTAGAGCAACGAAGAAAATACGAAAAGTTCGTGGAAATCCAATTCCAAATATGTCCGACCCTAATAATAGTTTATCACGTTGTCATTTGTCAATGGACTAATATGTCCGTCTATAGTAAGTCGAGTTGAATGTCTCATGTCAATTATCTTTCAAATGCTTGGAAATGAAATGGTGTCTATAGAAGTATGAATTATTCGATTTCCACAGAAGGACGTCCGTACAAAATGCTGAAGTTGACTTTTTCTTTAACATCTAAATTTCAATCTCTCTTGTTAGGATCCTCCTAGTCTATAATTTGTGTGTGTGTGTGTGTGTGTTTTTTTTAATCACATGAGGTACCTCAATATATCGGTGATGCTCTAAATAGCGGCATCATATAAGTCTTTCATCAGACGTTAACTATGAATCAAATTGAGATTACTGAATTTTAACCAAAAGTTCGTGTCTCCTTATCTCTCCGTTCTATTCTCCAGACACTCTTTCCTTTCTTGTTACTCTATTTTGCTAACCTTTCTACGGTTCTCAAACTAATTTCACTACGTGAAATTTGGTCCCACATCATTTTTGCATCAAAAGCAACATCTACCCTACCATTATATGGTATTGGAGCAACATTTTATTGGCACCATTTGCTTTATGGAAAATGAATGATGTAAAAAAACATATTCCTAAAATAATTGTTTGTAATGCTTATAAAAATGAAGGGATGAAAAATATTTTCATCGTCCACCAAAATATTTAAATAAAATTTATTATCAATAATAAAAATATTTTCTGTTGACTAATTATTATAAACGATTTAAATGGTTACTTTTAGATTTTTTTTTCAAATCTCATAACTTTCGTAAAATAAATGGAGTAATGATATATTTTTACCTATCGAATCCTGCATTTTTTACGAAATCAAATCAGTGCTTCGGCCCAAACAGTTGAAATCTGGTGAGAACTAAGAAAGGTTGCAAAGAGCACGAGCTCCGATGTCGCAGTTGGGTTGGTTCTAGCGACTCTAACGTTCGAAAGGCTTGATTACGTGGGTGGAAAATTTACCACTCTTTCGTAACACATTCCTTTCATCAACCGCTTTTCAATCGTTACGAAATCGTTTTACGTTAAAATGCATGCTTGTACTTCGTATCAAAACAAAACGCCTGACGATACGACCATTCGTAAAGAATGGGACTTGACATGTTTGCACAGGTGGTAATTTTGAAACATAAGCATAAGATGTAGGACGATTCAATGCTGTCATATATGATGACAGTAAAACGACCTTGCGTGACAGTATATGATTACAACGTGGCATCTGGCTTGATGCTAACAGAATGTCATTAACCTATGTGGAAACACTGGAAAGTCTGCGCGAACTAAACAGCCACTGCCAGTAAATTGGTTGGCTTTGACCGTCGGAAAGTCTCCGGCATTCTGTTGTCGTGCCTGTCCATCGGCTTGGCAGCGGCGGCGGTTCCTCCATTTGGTTATAGGCAATGAAGCTCTTGTTGATGAAGCATTATCAGTGAACAGAGGATTGCGCAACCTCAAGTTGTGAACGGTGAGGGTTGCTCCATCGTTGTCCTATCACATGACCCTTGCCTTTATAGGAGAGAGGCCGCGTTGCCCTCTCCTCCGGGCAACCGAAGGGTTGCCAACAATTGCCGGAACCTTGCTCCTTGACGATGACTACACAGCCACTTTCCTTAATTTTTCTGTTCACTTTTACGTGGTTTAATTGATTAAAAGAAGGTCAATACCATCATAAAATGAAATGAATTGCCATTGATGAACGCTTTCACGACAAATCAAGATCTTTAATCGCAGAGCAGCCGACTTAACCACAAGACCAAGGCTTAAATCGAGCGTGCTCAATTTTTTCAACATATTGTTTCATCAAGATTATCATTGGGTCCACCACCGATTTCGCGAAGCGGGGCAACTGAACGAACAAGTTAAAAAGAGATCGTGATCGCTTCTCGTTTGAATCGCCCTAGAAGGATCTTGTAATTGTAAAGTGTTTTTTAATTTTTTTTAACCCTTAAAGCAAAAGAAATAGGAAAAAAAGCCAATGCAAATCCAAGATTCACGTGGTCGAAAAGCTATCAGCTTCGCACGCCGAGAACAAGCTAAAGGCTTAGAACATCATGCATCTTGAATCCTGTGATGGACAGATGTTTATGTGCAAACTATTTGCTCTTGACTCACCTTTCAATCATAACCCTCGTACAAAGACTTTCAAATTGGATCCGACTTTTTCTCTCGAGGCAACTGCGCCAATTATTAAACCAGTTCCCATCCCACTTAAATAGATTATCAAAATCAAGCTTTTCTCGTGTAGCCGCATTGTCTTGAGACCAGCCCAAAAGCTGTATTTTATTGGCCCTAACGGGGGGACTTTTAATCACTTTTTCACTCTCAAGATGAATCTCTTTCTAGGCTTTTATTCTGAAGATTCTTTATTATGGGCTCCAAAGGAAAATAATTCGCCTCAAGTACATCTTAATCGGCGAACACTTTTGTCTATCTAAAAAAGTTATGTTTTCGGAAATAATTGGCATTGGTCTTGGAAAATTTCAAGTGGAGGTCTTGGATTTAAATTTTTTCAAAACTCTTTTCTTCTTAGGCCAGGAGAACATATACGTGAGAAGAAAATGTTGGGATATTTAAGTATTAAAATCCATATTCATTAAACAATTTAAAATTTTAGAACAATTGACAAAGGTTCAAAAAATCTAATAGCAATATATTAACACGATCCCATCAATTGGATCGCTTTCTAGAAGAAGAATATATTTAGCGTATCTGCTGTACAATCACGCAAATTTAACAATTAGTACAGTGGTACTTTTGATGACTCCATAGCATATTTAAAATCCCATAGAGTGATTAATTTAAGGGGTTAGTTTGAACAAGAAGGGCCAATATTTGGGTTGATTTTGAGGGGACCACATCTTGTTGTGCCTTGACCTTGAAGGGATTAAAGGGAAGGAGTTAGGAGTGAAAGGGAGAGTGTGGTGGCATCATGACATTGAGCAGTCTTCCCTTTTGGTTGAAGGCTATGCCACCATCTGTTTTTGGTTGCTCAAGTTAAAAGCTGTACTTTGAAGCTTTTCTAGGGCTGACGTGGAAGGCTAATTTATTTAGTGCTCAATGTGACAAGATGATATTAAATGGTTTTCTTTGTTAGGCAGTTCATGATTAGCTCAGGTTCAAGTTTGAATTTATTGTATTCTTCGATCAGATTCTTCAAAACACACCTCCGCATAGTTAATCAAGAAGTTCGCAAAGTCTAGTCTTTCTCCATTATTTGTGGTGAAATACAACGTGCAAGCGATTTAGTTATGTTTGATAATTTGGAATGATTGGTACATAGTGGCGTCTCCATCAATCTCCAACATCAAGATAATAAATTACAGGTTAGTACGTAAAGATTTAGAAAGGAATATTGATATATTATTTTACGACATTATCGTCGCATCAATATTAACCGGACAAACTAGTGATGATATTGATTTCTTTTGCTGATTAGATTAAATTTTAAAAAAATTAAAGTACCTCAAACCGGGAGGGGAGAGAGAGAGAGGTAGTAAGGGCGGCGCCGCTCGGGCATCTGCAAGAGCCGCTCCTCCCTCTAATCCAAGCACACAACGTGCACACCATGCGCATGCATACATACATATACATACATATATATATATATATATATATATATATATATTTATGTAGAGAGAGAGAGAGAGAGTTGTGGTGGTTGTAAGGTCGCTCGCACCATTCCAGTCCTAGCGACCCGTTCGGTCTCCCTACCACTGGGCATCGCCAGCTCCGTCCGTCCGTTGTCCTTCTCTTTTACTGTTCCTTTTCATCAAAATTTCCCCTCTTCTTTTTGAATTTTTCATGAACATATATCTAGTTTCATTTTCTTTTTTAGAAGGGATACATTTCGAGGCCCGATAGGCCAAAAAAAAAGGGAAGCGATTGCACATTTTAAAAAAGCACATAAACCATGGTCCCTTATGCCACTTGTATTGGCTACAAGTACGACAATTGGATCGCCCCGATCTTTTTCGGCTAATTTGGTGACCCGTCAGTAGAAGAAAGTGCTTGACTAAATGTTAATTTTTTGTGGGTACTCACTAAAGAGGATCGTCATATCATTGCTTCTTCTGTTCAGATTCAGCAGGTTTCTACTTCACCTATTTATGCCATAAGTTTTCGGTCCACACCGCCTTTGAAGCACCGTGTGTATGGAGGCGGACCACCGAGCCGGCGCCGCCGCACTCGACAAGACCTCCAAACCAGTCACGGATGATGACCACGGCAACGACCCGCCATGCAAGAACCGGTCCTGCTTCTTCTGCGTCATGAACGAGCCTGACCCATCTCTCCGGCGAGCCAGGATCGCCGCTTGCTTCAAACAAATCCCCCTCGATGACGACCCTCAAACCGTCCTCGTCCTCAGTGGCCTCTGGAACGTGGCGATGGCTCAGCCCGACAACCAGGAGTTCCCGTCCCTCGGCCTGTTCGACTGCTTGGCCAGATTGATCCGCCGAGGCGTCCACGACAAGGAGTGGCTCCGTAGAGATCAGAACGTGTACGTCCCGTATTATGCCGCTCACGTCGTCGGTTCGTACGTCATGAACAAGGCTCGGCTCGCGGAGAAGGCCGTGAAGTCTGGGGTCGTCCCGGGCCTCATGGAGCTCATGAGAGGGAAGATGAGTTGGGTCGAGCAGAGAGTTGCCGTCCGGGCGCTCGGTCACTTAGCCAGCCACGACGAGGCGTTCGAAGCCCTGCTCGAGTTCGAGAGAGAAATCGTGGGGCTCGCCATGGAGATTGCGTGCAATTGCCTGGAGGTGGTCTACGACGAGTTCATCAGCATGAGCCGCGGCGGCAGAGAGAGGTACCACGTCGACCTGGCGACGAGGGGGATCGGAGGGAAGGAAACCGAGGACGCGAGGGCGGAGGAGTGGGCGAGCCAGCTTCATTGCTGGTCTCTTTATCTACTCAATTGCTTCGCAAGCAAAAGCAAAGGTCTCGACTTGATGTGCAAGAGAGAGTTTCTGAGAAGACTCTGCGGGATGTGGGGCGGGTTGGCCAATCGACACTCGTCGTCGCCCGGTGCGATAGGGCTCATCCGGACACTATGCCAGTCCAAAATCGGAAGGTCCAGCATCGCGAGTTCAAGACAGGTCATCGAGTGCCTCTGCAATCTCTCCAGGTCGTCGGACGATTGCCAGTACACGGCCATCGACGGCCTCCTGCTGCTCCTTCGAGACCCGGACACGAGGCACCGCGTCCTGGACATGTCGGCGGCGGTTCTTGCCGACTTGGTCGAGCTGGACGGCGGCAGCCGGGGAGACAGAAAGAGGGTAGGAGAGAGGATCACGCGGGCGGTGCTGCAAGATTACCACAAGTTCAAGTACGGGGACTCGAAGCTGGAGAGCGAGAGGTCGCAGAGGGCACTGGAGGAGACGTGGGACCTGAAGGTGGCGAGGAGGAGGAGGGAGAGGCTGATGCCGGAGGAGGAGGTTGGAGAGAGGAAGGCCATGGTGGGGGCGCTGAAGAGGGAAGGGAACGAGAGCTTCTGGTGCGGGGAGATCAAGAAAGCTGCGGTGGCCTACACCAGGGCACTGGACTTGTGCTTGCTGAAGATGAGGAAGCAGAGGATCGTGATCCACAGCAATCGGGCGCAGTGCCACTTGCTGATGAGGGACCCGGAGAAGGCGATCAGCGACGCCACGAGGGCGCTGTGCTTGTCCGGCGCAGCTGCGAGGCCGCACGGGAAGAGCCTGTGGAGGCGGTCGCAGGCGTACGACATGAGGGGGTTGGGGAGGGAGAGCTTGATGGACTGCCTGACGTTCATCCAAGTTCGGATGGGCGGCGAGCGTCCCGGCACTCCGGCCAAGAATAGGATCCCCTACTACGCGACGCGGATGCTCAACAAGCAGATGAACGCCACATGGCTATTCGCTCGCGTGGCGAGTAAGAAGATGAGGAGTTCAGGGACGGGGACGAAGAAGAAGAAGAAGGCCGCGACATGTAGGAGTGAGCATCAAGCAAGAAACTGCGGCGTCAAATCGGATCGAGCCGATGACATGTTGATGACCAACGAAGATAAACTCCGTGAGTTTAGCATTTCTCCTCCGAAATTAACTGTCAAAATCAATTACATTTCAAGAATCCGAAAATTTACAGTCCCATTAAAAAAAATACAAATTCTCGTACGATTCTGTTCAGTCGAGCCTCTGTAAAACTATAGATTTCCTCATTTTCTTGGTGTGTGTATATATATATTTATATTATTTTGGGCCTAAAAAATCAATGGATGTGTCTGTCATGTGAAGATGGCGTTGCTAAGTGTTTTGGTTGGTGGCAGGGTGGAGCAGAAGAAGAAAGCTAGAAGGGGGAGTGAGGACAAAGCATCGGGCACCAGCAAAAGATAGGGGAATTCTCATGTGATGGATTTGGAGGTTTTACGTAGAAATGAAGAAGATGACGATCTCGCAATTTGAGCTGCAAGCGAGTGAGCCTCGCTGCCCCCCTTTTGGTATTGCAACACACCAAATTCACGAGACACGAACCCGAATAAAATAAAGTTTTTCTACGGTGCGATCGCGGAAAGATAACTGTTCAATTTTGTCCTTCGTTGACATGATGATTCTGGATGGCTAAACCTCGAGGCCGCGTGCTAGAAAATTACCTCCTTACCATTGGGACAGTGTCTTGTTTCAGTCTATGGAATCGGAATCACTATTGAGGCCCTAAGTGGAAACACTGCTTGTATATTGATGACGAGCTCGAATTGTCTGCATCAATCTCTTCTCAATTCGTCACGGTGAACTTCTATATATATATATTAAAAAGGATGGGAGATCATACAAAATCCCTCTCATTACTTTCAAGATAGTACATGTTTGCCTCTCCATCTATAATTCCATTTGTACGAGCCTAATATGTGATTTTCGAATAATAAAAATTGTTATTTCTCTTTATGTTTTTAACCAAATTACTCTTTTAACTCCTAATGAGTTAAAATAAATCAAAAACTTATAATAGGTACATAAAGGTGAAAAAAAATGTAAGGATCTTTACATACATTTTGACAAAAATTAATAATAATAATAATAATAATAATAATAATAATAATAATAATAATAATAATAATAATAATAATAATAATAATAATAATAATAATTCCAATAATAATAATTCCAATAATAATTCCTTGTGATCTTTGTTCTTTATTTGATTATAATTAACCATTTTGTTCTAATTTTACATATCTTGTTCTGTATATTCTAATGAAGAAACCACCAACCCTCACGAAGTGGACATTTCTGGCCATAGTTACCGAAGTGGTTCCCCTCATCTACATCCTGTAAATTACTTCTATAGATAACTCAAGTTGATTTTTGTATATATTTATTTTCCTAGTACTTTAAGCATCTCTTAATTAGCCTTGTTTTCGTTGTTTTTTCCGTTTGACTACATTGTGTTGTATTATCCCGAAAATTAGAAGAATTCGTAATTATGCCATGCCAACCGTCATGATCCTTTTAAAGGCTAACTTATGAAGGATATATTGAAAATAAAATTCCAAACTCAGACACTCTACAATATTATGAAACATTGTTATTTTGATTAACATGTCCTTGCACTTTTCTAATTGCTATTAACATTTTTTATTTTATTTCATGTACTAGTTTTATGAATTATAATTTGTTTTAGTATATTTGTTGGCAAAAGAGTGGTTTGACTAAAACAATAAAAAAGAAATGATAACTTTACCCTTGAAAAATCACATGATAAGCACTTGCAAATAGAAAAATAAATGCAGGGTGGACATTTCCAATATAATGAAAGTTTAGAAAAATATTATGTAAGAATTAAAAGTTCAGAAATAAATATTTATTATTTTGAAAATTCACGGATAGCATAACTTCTAATTAAAATAAGGAATGAATTCAAAGCACATGTCCTTTTTCTAATAAGTGGCGGCGAAATCGAGGTTCTATCCCATTAGTTCTCTCACGTCAGCCACAATTTGCTTATTCTTACAGCCATTGATGGCTTTAAAGATTGCAGCAGCATCAGTTTCCAAAGCTACTTCTTGCCATTCTTTGGCTTTGAGCAAGCGAAATGCCTTCCCTCATTGAATTACACATTTAGGGAACGTGTCGTTGATTATATAGTTCATTAATGGATTGTACATGTAAACCTTGCGTTGTTTGGGGGGTTGCCGTTTATCAATTGCAAAACGTTTTACAGCTGAGAAGCACGTCAAGACCACCAGATTAATCAATCTTTGGCATAGGAAAACGCTTAAACAGTCGCGCACGGCCTTGCTGGACTGCCTCCTACTTGAGATACGGTCGATTACATAGAGTGCCATTTGCATCACGACAATTCGACTGCTTCCTTCTTAATAAGTGCTTTTGCTAGTACATCTTGTGAATAGTAGAATAAGAAAGTCAAGAAACGGAAAGCAACGAGGAAGAATGGTTTACCACTCTCAAAGAGAAGATTAAATTGACTTCTAAACTCAAACTTTGTCTTATCTTCATGCGGCTGAAGATTTCCACTAATTTCAAGGTTTAATTAATCAAAGTGGGGTTGTGGGCAAGTTGGTACAAAGACGAACCGACCGACGATCCATTTGTCTCCTCCTTTTCTCAAATCATGACAATAAAATCTAAAAAGTTGGATAAAATGTCAATGCATTACAACGGATATTGTTTTTAAATTGCAAGTTAGATTGTGATGAATTAGCTGTCATACCTAACCCAACATACTAATTTCAAGGTGACGTGATCAACACTGCCAAAAAATATCCTACCTAATAAAGTTTTTCTTTGGATGATCCAACTAAGTCGAGTGGATACGTTGTAAAGCTCAGGTTCCTCTCTAAAAGCATATTCGATGCTTCAAACTTGACTCGAGCTCGACGAGTGCCAGTTTTCCTGCTTGAGCTCTACTCGACTGAAATATCCAGATAAAACTCAGCTCGACTCCACTCAGCTTATGAGTGAGCTTGAGCTCTAACTAAATATTAATGAGTCTGAGCTCAACTCAAAAAGATATCCAAGTATCTGGAGCTTGAGCTCAGCTTGAAATTAGGGTACCCGAACCTTGAGTCGACCTTGAGCAATCATCGAACTGAGTTAGAGTTACTTGCGAGCGGTTTCACCCATAGCAGCACCGTAATTTCCAAGCCAATGTGTAGAAATTTCTAAACCATTTTCTGAGGAAATTAGACAATTGGTGTTCTTTAAAATCATTTACCAATAGATGGGAGTCTGCCGAATTAAGAATTGAAGGGTAACTAAAACAGTCCATCATACCAACTCCCAAAGGATGGCTTTTACAAATGCCAGAACTTGTTCCACGGAGTCCTCGAGCACTTGAGTATGTTCTTTCAATTCCTCAACTTTGTCACCTTATATCATGAAATGCTTACGGGGAAAAAGGGTAATCGAAGAATAGAATAAACGTTATTAAAAAAATAAATTGGACGGTCAGTGTGACTTACTCCACGAGAGAGCAGTATGGGAATTTAAATATAAGTCAAGCTATACAAAGAATATCACCATTAAAATCAATCGCTCAAATATTCCCCGTAGCTCACTATTACACCTATTAACTTTCACAGTTTTTCATAAAATAATATCACAACGAATTTACAAAACTTACCACAAGATTTATTGGCTTTAATAATTGCAGTTCCTTCACTATGTATTTCCAGAAACAATGCACAATTGATTATTATGATCGAAAGCTCTTATACTCTCCAATGCGCCAAAACCAACACGCACCTTTATATGTGATGCTTGGATCCAAAATAGGAAACTCATTCAGCTAACTCAAATTATGAAACTTGCATAATTTAGGAATCCAACTCCTAACGCAAAAAGTTATTCTGACCACATCTTGCTTGTTCAAGTATCAAGCCGCATGTCCTACTTGGATTTGAAATGTTTACTCGAATTGAGTTTTCTTCATGAATCAAATTTGAGACATATTCTTGACATGTAAGGTCAGAGTTTACATTAAATTAGAGCACATTTTGATTGAATCGGGGACATCTTAAGAGTTTTACATATACTGTGAGTGTTAGAAGCGTATCGATAGCTTAGGCACTACACTAATTCCTTCTTTGGTGACATATAAATAGTATACCAATTCACATATTACATTTGATTTATGTCCGAGGAATGATTTAACATTCAAATACTCTTACAATACAAACAGAAAAACGAAAAAAGAAAATGACGAGTTGTTCGTGCAGCACAGCTTTCCCATTACAGCTCCGATTTGCGTAAGAGGGAGTCGCAATTTAATAAGATTTTTGACATGGCGACATTTTCATGCATATTATTTCAAAAAGTTACGTCACTTAGTTTCGAGATGTTGCAGTTTTGAAACATATACCAAAATGGATCACTAATTCATTTCTTAATTTATATACGATAGATTGAGTTGTTATATGAATTAATTATATTCAATAAATGATCATAAATATATTTAAACACAATATGAGTGTCAAATTAGTCATAAAATAGATCATAAATGATCATAAATACATTTACAGCTTTTTAAAACCCAACCTACCTCTATCAGCATTTTCTCATTCTCTCTCGCCCTCACTCAATCTCTCAATCCTCTAAACTCTTGGATATGAGTTTTCATAAATTAGATTCATAAATTAGATCCCATATGTAAGTATTTTAGCAACATGAACTGGATCAAATTTCCATTACGTATGAAATGGCTCTATCTTGATCGAGCTACATTTGACCTAATTTCCATTACATATGAAATGGATCTATCTTGATAGAACTACATTTGACCTGACCCAACCCACCAGTTGGGTCTCCACAGTACAAACATGACGCGGAGCAGCCAGTCATAAAAATGCAGACACAAGGTTCGTACAAATATATTACTCGCCCATTGCTTGTGCTTCTGGCGAGTGTCGCTAGCCCTCGCCATGCGAAGCAGCCTTGTCTCTTTGCTGTTCCTTTGAACTCTCTACCTAAGACATTTCCTTATGCTTTCTGCTGATGTGGCAGTGCACTCTTAACAATTTTCACCGCATCAGCAAAATCGATGGAATTATTCATAACACAAATTTAGGGAAGTTCAAAAGGTTTTGATTGGATTAATGAAGAGTTCTCGAACTAAGATCTTAATAGGAATCAAATTAGAGGACCCACTCGCACGGTGAATGAAAATTTTAACTGTCCAATATTTCACAATCTATAAAAGCACGGAGAAACCGATCGGCAATTAAAATTTTCATCCCATAATCCCGATGAGTTATGAAAACTCGAGTACGCTGGGAGAAACAGTAGGAGTTGAGATGAATCTATGAGAATGCCCGACAAGCTAAGATAATAAGTACATTTGTTACACGGTTCAATCTATAAGAGAATAAACATACAGTTGCAAGGATCTTGCTATAAAATGTGAGTCAAATAACATGCAATAGCATTACAACACTGCATCTGCGAGAGAGAGAGAGAGAGAGAGAGAGAGAGAGAGAGAGAGAGAGCTCCGTTCTGCACATACAGGGAACGTAGATTTAGCTGAGCAAAGTAATGAAAAGCTGGAGGCCAAAAGAAGGCAAGCATTGGAGAAAGGAATGAGACTCTTATGAAATTCCTTACCTACCGAATAAATTGAGGGTGCTTAATTCTCGTAAGAGCTCAGAGCAGCAACAACTGATCCGGTGGTTGCAAAGGTTGAAGATACATCTGGATAATCTTTCCAAGATGTAGTCACCTTCAGAGATGGGCATAACCAAGTTTTGACAGAATCCACAAAAGAATTCGGATCGAAATTCAGAATGGCTTCCCAATCCACCTGTACACCCTTTGGTATGTTCCCGGTGAACTCCATATTGGCCGCAAGAAGAATCCCCAACATGGCCACAAACCCAACAGCAGCTGTCCCTCTTGCCAGCGGCATGAAATTATACCTGCAAAACAACTTGCATTTACACATGGAGAAGTGAATTGTACCATATCAAGCAAAAAAGTCATTAAGTCAGATTGCTGTACCAGTAATAGGTCATTCTTAAAATGGCATCCCTGACTTTCTCTAGTGCATCAAAATCAGTAGAGCCATATGTTTCACTGCAGTACAGACTGCATATGTTCTGCAAATGCATGACCGAAAGTCAGTTGAAGTAGGAAAATGATAAAAGAGGAAGTTACATAAATTAAGAGAAAATTTACAGGGAGAGACTATGCCATGAGCGTAGATGACTTGGGGGAATCAATAAAATGGAAAAGTAGACTGAAGAATCTGGTTTCAGCAGCCTACAAGTCATCATTATATCATATGCACCAATACTGACGAATAGAAACAGTGGAGGTATCGTAAGATGTATATCACCTCCAGTACAAAAACCCTATGTCGTCCAAAGACAAACTCAGCACCTAAGATAGAAGGCATAGGAATGATGCTCTAGCAATTTATTTTATTGGCCACCAAAAATAATCTTCATTATAGAATCTAGTTAGGAAGCATAATAAAAGCATCTAAAGATCCATTGAAGATGAATGATTATAGGAACTCATATACAGGTGACCCAACAAAAGATGAAAGTTGTAGAGACTGCACAGATTAAGGGCGCATCCGTTATCCATTATCATCACATACATACTTACCTACAGGGCCAACTTTGCTTCGATAGAAATTTGAGATGCATATGAAAAAGATCAATGAAGGCACGCCAGCCAGCAATGAGACAATCAATGCTCCCCCCCCCCCCCAAAAAAAAAATGAAAAAAAAAAAAAAATAAAAAGAAAAGAAAGAGAAGCCACCAAAAGAGACATACTTCCCAAGCCATTTTCATCTCTGTGTCAAATTCATCCCATCTTGCAGGTGTGCAAGGTGTTCTGATTGCAAAGTCATATCCCCGTTCAGCTCTGTAAGCAAATAAAAGGACCAAAATGAATTAAAAAAAAATCGTTATCAGGAAGACAAGAAAAGAGAAGTTAAAGTTTCAATCTCATATGTTGCCCAGGTAAAACAGCATACATTTTCACCAGGGTGATCCTCGTTCCTTCAAGCTGTTTCCTGAAATACATGTGAGATATCTATGTGATGAACATTTCAGATGTCTAGAGAATCATGGAAGGTTATTCAATTAGGTAAAGGCTTGGATTTTACCCCTCAAACGCTGAGCTGTTACACCAAGTAGCCAGCCAGAAGTCCTCCCCCACAGCTCCATGAAGATCAGAACAGGACTTTGCACGCATAATCTGCACATTTGTATCATCGGATGTTAGCAAATAGTTAGGAAGGTGTATGAAATGTTGATAATTATAATATTGGCAATTTCTGGTCATAAAAAGGAGTAGTTTTTCTCAAGTGATACAACCCTGAGGAAGTCCACAAAAACTCTAAAAACTATTCCTTACCCAGTTAGGAGGTGTATGATATAATCACCCATCCCCTGTTGGTTTGCCAGTATAGAATTGTCAACCACAGTACTTCTGACATACCTAATGAGAACTCTGGGATCTCCAAAGCTTCTATAGTGATCTTGGAAAATAAAAAGAGAGACTACGAAAATATTTAATGGACTAGTATATCAGGTAGAGATGGACATATATCATTCTTTCGTTTGCAGGCTAAAAACAGATTCATGACAACATAGAAGAGCATTTCTTACTTTCTGCATGTTACAGCATCTGTGACCTGCTACAGTGGTTCTTATTCCAATATAATTGACAAGTGCCCTCTACTAAGAACTCTCAAAGAAGTATCTAACAAAATATCAAAAATAAAAAGCTCTCGCAGGACGACAATTAATATGATCACATCAGCCTTCAGAGATTGCACACAAGGTACAATGTACAAGTGATCTTAACAACAAATCATTAGATCGATTAGATCGCTGATACAGCTTAGGGTTTAATAGGTAAGATCCGTAAAGGCAGGAAAGTTTTTTTTCTGTTCACTCCTGCATCTATTTTCATGGTTTATATGAAGAGGGAAAATCTTCATTCATTGCTCATATAACATTTAAAGAGCAAAATTGATCCCAAGTTCCCATGAAGGATGGGATTTTTCCATTAAGTAGTTGTTAGCCAACGTTTCCATTTAGTTGAATTTCTATAATGTGCATCCTATATGAGATTGTCTTAAAGTTGTCATCTCCACTATATAAATTGAAATTAATGAGAAATGGGAAAAGATTTCCTTATCTTGTTGGAGAAGCATGAAAAATATTAGTCAGTTCAAGATAGTAGGCTATGCTATGCAATTTAGACTCAACATGTAAATTCCTGCATCAAAGACACCAAAAAGAATGCCAGGCACTTAGCCACCAGGCAAATAGTGGGTCAGGAGGGTTGGGAGTTGGACAAGACCTGGATCAAATCCCAAGCAATGCAACCTCAGACCAGTAGGGTTGCACATCTTACCAAGAAAAAAATGTATGCCAGGCATCCTTTGTGTGCACAAAATGCATAACTACAAAAAAAACATCAAGGACAGTAAAACTCACTTCTTCCAATTTCCCATCCTTGGATAGGTCGATAAGGCAATCTGATTTGCTGCGCACATAAGACCTTTCCTTTATCACTGCCTTTGCAACATTCAGTGTTCTGCAGCATCACTAAGGTGTAAGCCTACCTCCAAAATATGAAGTTAAATGAACTAAGGGGGCTTCTACCTCTCGTAATTGGGGAAATAGCGAACAACTTTGGCTTGTCCAAGAACCATTGGTGTATGTGACCCAAATCCAGCAATGAACTCTTCACTGCATTGCAGAAAGTTAAAACTAATGTGAAGAAACAAGCATCAAGACAATTTGCAAATAAAGTGTAACCAAAGCCCTAAAATGGAAGAGTTATCAAAGTACAGATGTAATACCTCAACTTGTTAATCCACACAACAGGGTCACAAGGTTCAGATATCTGACGCCATTTGACAGCCAAAGAGTAAACATCTTGCCACGATAACTTAGAACGACCAGATAATCTTTCTTCACTGGTACCATATGAAGTTGATGTTTCTACAGATCTGCTTGTGCTGCAACAATCACCACCCCTATTCTGACTGGGCAGATTAATCCTCTCTCTTCTTCCTGCTCTCTTAGTAGATTTAATTGTTGCACCTTTCAATTCAGTACGCAAAGCTCGCCAAGCCTTTAAAACTTTCTGTGCAATTTCAATTGCAGCTAATCCTGCCATGCGATGCTAGTGCACCAGTGAAATTGCGAATTAGGGATTTTGCATACTTATGATATATTAACAGCCATGTAATAATCAAGCATCAACATGTAAAAAATCAACTGAACAAAATTGAACCTCTTGAGCTAATATATTAATATCCCACAGACATGTATCAGACACCTACTTTTATTACCCAGATGAAGTACACTCAAGTGATTATGGCTATTACATAAGGATCATTCTTTCTTGCAACTATAGCGCTATAAGAACACAACTACATGCCCAAAGAAAATTAACAAATAACAGATTACTCTAGTGTCCAAGGGGCAAATTCCAAGGCATGTTATAGTGCTGCATTCAGTAAAAAGTTCATATGGGTGTAGCTAAGAAGTTCCCGGCCCCAGAAAATAGTCACTAATAATCAGCACAAAGAGAATCTTGTGTCCAGATTACATAAAATTACATAGCTATATAATCACCTGCCGCCTGTTGGGTAAAAAGCCAGGGCAATGATATTGAATTTTCTTTCCAATTGAATCAGCTGCCTGTAGAAGAACATTCTTCTGCTTTGTAACTGTGAAATCCTGCCTCCTGAGCTTTCCCTTTTTCAGAGAATCACGAAGTCTAGGTTGCCTATAAACCTTTTCGCATACATTCTTCGGGTGTAATCTCTTGCACCAGTATTCCTGAGATCCACAAAAGCAATCAAGAGAATACAATTGTACATACATACAAGTTCAGCTCGACTAAAACAATCAGCTTTGTCTAAGTGAAAGACCAGTGATGTTAATGTAATTGACAGTAGATTGCAATATCCTTTTGCCTACAGATTATCCAAAATGCTCACTCAAGCACTAATCAACATTTCCTCATTCCCCTCAAATTGAAAAAAAGAACCCAGCATAGAAGTTTCTGATACACCATCGAATAATTCAAGAATTTAATATATCTTCTAGATAACAGTTATTGGCCAAGTCATCTTCTGAATCTTTTTTTGCACAATTTATTGCTTCTAAGCTAGTTCATAATATTGCAACAGATAGAGACCAAGAATACAGGAAAAGAACCATACACAAAGACATTAAAGATTTTAGAGTTACAGTAAATCAACCAAACGAAATTATCCAATCAAATATTACCTTGAAGAGTGGATCAAGATCTCCATCAATGTCAAACCAGCAAAACTCACTGTTAGCTTTAGAAGCTGTATACAAAGCAATTTCCTTCTGCAGAACATAGAAGTACACGAATTATTCATATCCACAAAAGTTCAAAATGTTTTATTCCATTATGTGCAATTTAATGATTTTGTTTTCTAGTTGGAAAAAGATAGGCAAGCGGACTATTCAGGACAAACTCCTTGTTATCATAATGAGAACACCATTAAGCACATATAAGCCGCACTGACAGGAAAGACAATTTGTTTGTACTAACATAAACCAAAAAACATGTAAAACACTAATCACAGGAAAATAGTAGCACATAATTTCAACCCCAAAAACAATAGTTATATGGTGGAGGGACACCAAGTTTAGGAAAGGCCCTGATAGACCCTGGATGCAAACTGTTTAACACACCATCCACCATTTAAATTAAAATAAAACTACATGGTACTCTCAAACTCTTTGTTTACACAGTAGTGATATTTTTTGTTTCTCTTGAACCAAGGAATAACATGAACAAGAATCCACCTCCAAAATGAATTAATCTTGGGCAAGTGAACAACTGAAGACTCAAATACCATGCTAAGGTCATTTGAGAGAGAGAGAGAGGAGAGAGAGGAGAGAGAGAGAGGGAGGGAGGGAGGGAGGGAGGGAGAGTACTAGTAACACATTTTCATTTGATGATGTCAATGAAAATTAAGGAGCATCTCAGTTCATAACTCTCTCAAGCGATATATGAATTAACCATGGGCAAGTGAATAACTGAAGACTCAAATACCATGGTAAGGTTGTTTGAGAGAGAGAGAGAGAGAGAAGGAACTAGTAACTACCTTTTCATTTGATGACGCCAACGAAAATTAAGAAGCATTTCAGCTTATAACTCTCTCAATCGATATAAGATTTAATGACAGAGGCACAAACTACTGGAAAGCTTGAGCTACAACAACAGTTGAATGAATGTAATTCTTTTAAACAACACTGTCTACTCAAGTCCCAAACAGTGGTAAGATTTGCAGCCAAAAAGAAATCCCCTTGATAAAATGCAAGATCATGATCAAGAACCTCAAAGTCTCACCAAACCAAACTTGTGCAGTAAGACATCTTCTGTAGACAAGCAAAAAAAATTTATGAAATAGGAAAGTTTTTTTAATCAGCATCGGATTATGTCTATAAACTCGTTGGGAAAAAAGAAAGAAAAAACCGAAATTAAAGGGGAGCCTTTCTTACTGCTTTAATGCATAGTTCCACATGGGTAACCAATCTATGCCTTTTACAAGATAATCATGCTTGTGTCTAGTACTACAAGAGGTGGAAATTAGCAGAACATTCAATGTAACAGGGATGTACATATCTCATTGTCTGATACCTGATAGAAGGCCAGACACTGAAGCACAAATTTTTCCATTGAATCCAATTCCATGTCTAGCGCAGCATCATAATCCTTAACCTACATCATTGAATGTCATACCAAGTTAAAGCAATAAATGTCAACAACATGGGCCCAAAGGACTACCATAGAACTGAAAAATGCCCAAATACCGCATCCCCATATTCTCCAATCGCGTGATAGCAGGAACCTCTTAAGTATAAGCACTCAATGTTTGAGAACTCAATGTTCAACCCAACAGATAATTCCTTAATGGCCTTCCTGCAAGAATATTTGGCCAATCAACCAGACAAGAGAAGTGTTGGTAATAAAAGGTATATATCGTGATCAAAAGACCAAATAAAAAAAGGAGAAACTAATGAGAAACCAGAAACAATGATTGTGTTTCATAAAGATGATCTGGATAGTGAGTCATTATATTCTAACTTCTTTGGACAGTCCTTAAGCTCATTAGCAATTTCTCAGTCAGGGACAAAAGACAGAAGAATATAACTGCATACAGGGGCTGCTTGTAGAGTTGAGGACCATGTCCAAATTTTTTTTCGAATAAATAAATGTTTACACAGAATCCTTCAATGTCCATTCAGATTTATTTTAACTTTCACAGCCTTTGCTCCCAGTCTGCTACTGTGATCCCTCTTTTAACTCCTACTCCAGTGTTGTTTCCTTCTGTCATTGCCAACACTATTTATTCTCTGAGCAGGTCACTTAAGTGTACAAAAATCAAATCACTTCAGCTTTTAGCAAAGCAAGAACAAAGTGAACCATCTTTAAACAGTGGCAAATGCTAGCCCATCAAAAACAAAAAGACGTGTGCACGCTTTCACATCCGCACTACATGTGCAGACTACCACAATCCTGCTAAACTGAGAAGCTTATATGATTTGCTTAGCGCGCGCAGAGGAAGAGAGAGGAAGGGGAAGGGGGAAGGGAGAGGGGGGGGGTGTTGCAAGAGATACGTAATTCAGTAATGTTTTGTAAGTCTAAGCAAGCCTTTCCTCTCAAATGTAATTCAACAATTGGTTTTTTTTTGCTTGGTGCGTAGTTAGGGTTTTGCAGTAATAAAGAATATAAATATCAAAGAACCTAGAGGAAGACAAGGTAAACGATACAAAAAAATAATAATAATAAACTTCGGCAAAATAAGAATCTAGAAAAACATCAGATGATATATCATTTAGAATTCGTCCTTTGCATTCACTCTTCATGAATAGTGGGATCTTTTATTTTCTCAGCAACTTCTAGAAGATAGAATTCTCATGCAGATAGAATTCTCATGCGTTGTCCAAACTTCCATCTTGTTTTTAGATTATACATATCATGCACAAAATCTATTAAATATCATTTAACAGATAACATTTTAGAAATAAATGCACAAAAAGTAACCACTATCAAACATGATTTAACTTAAATAACATTAAGTTAAGGGAAAACTATTCCTGCCATCGCAAATAGTACTTCTCACCATGTGTCTCATTTGTGAACATGGAAGCCTAATTGTAACAAGAGTGTGAGAGAGGAAATTCAAAAAAAATTCTCTATTTGGTTGTTTATCAATCTTAAAACTCAGGTTGGTCCTCAAACTCAAAGCCAACTACAAGATGAACATGATTGATGATAGATACTGGAAAAACTGACTCATTTATGCAGAAGCATACCTGTGTTCCCCCAAACCATGCAAAAGTAGACCTCGTAGGTGATAGGCTTTGGCATACCTGTGAAGTGCATTTTGGTCGAACATGTTTGTCATAAAAAAGGCAGAATTGTATTGGTATTAAAATCAGGGCTGGGAAACAAGGAGCAAAGTATAAAACCAAAACTAAATGGAACAAGAATACTCACATCTTATCAATTTGCATAACTTTCTCGAGGCACTCCATTGCCTTTGTGGGCCTCGCTAACTCATGATGGAACTACAAGAACATCAGGTAACAGATTGCAGTATTAATTTCAAAATGCAAGAAAGTAAAAAAGGCAACAGATAACGTGTACTATGCATCTAATACTAGCAGTCACTCAAGTTTCCAAGGCCAGACAAATAGTAACAGTAACCCTGAACCATGCACCTGATGCTTGGACAAGTTCCCTTCCCAAAATTTAGTTAGATCATATTTAAATATCCCAAGCCATTCTGTCATTGATGGCATCAGTCCTCACCAATCGCAATACAATCATTAAATTAGAAAAGAATCTACGCCATGGGGTGAGCATTCTGTCAACTTGTGTATATTTATATTCTGTGAGCTATAAACAACTGCATCACCTTCAGTATTTGAGTATGGTAACAAGAGAGTCAAGGTATATCTGAGTTATATTTCCAACAACTTCATAAGTATTACCATCTTTGAATTACAACCAATGCATCTTTGAATTATAAACACTACAAAATGAAGCAACATCATTTGATAATATAAGGAATTCTCCAATAGTTTCTATATCTTCTCCAATGCCCCAAAGGAGCTCCAGAGCTCCGCTAGATAGAGGCAAGTGGACACCAGAAGCCACCCATACAAAGAGTGAGAAAACCTGATCCAAAATTAACAGCCCGGCACACTACACAGGAAAAACAAGACAAGGTTTTCAAATCAAATTCTAATTGATGTCTTGGAAAGGCCTTAGTGGGAATTAGTCACACTTCATCAGCTATTGACATAAGCTAGTGCTCTCTTGCTTTTTCTGCAGACAAGCTGCTTAGATCTGAAAAAGAAGCTACTCACAGACACAGTTCTCTGAGTCTTGACCATCATCATCCTTTTCTCCATGGTTAGGACCACAATAAGTGACATCTGTAGCTGATTTCACCCGTCTTACATTTGCATTTACACAATTGCGCACATTCTCAAGATCGACATCAACAACAGCTGGAAACTATTTTGCTTCCAATTTAGCTGGTAAATCAATCCTAAATGCTATCCCTCCCCAAGAAAGTGTAATAGTCATATTGAATCAGTGTGCTGCATTGAGCACCATGTTCAAGCACCACTTCATGACAAAATCAATCCTTCTGAAAGTTCCTTTTTGTTCCCACTATTTGAGCAGATACAGATCCATCCTCCTCAAAATAGTGAATTAAACTAATGCATATATGCAAGTCTCATCTCTCTTAAATAACAAGCTTAACAAAGCAACATATACAACACTTTCTGTGCATAGACTCCTGAGTGCATATTAAGAGAAGAAATAAGTTAACATTAGCCATTAACATATGTTCTAGTTCGCTCACAAAATTAGCTTTAACCCAGGAATCAGTCTCATTGAGACTAAACTTCAATCACCCTTCACCAAGGAAAAAATGTTTAATGCAGCAACAAAAATTTTATCATCATGTCAGAAGGTTAATGAAGTTGGTCATGGTGGAACCTGTGTCAAATGACCCCATGCTTCAAGGAAGTTTTGATCAAGCTGGATAGCTTTCAAATGTGCTTCTTCAGCCCTTTGATATTCACCAACTGATGACAATGCCAAACCCTACGCAACAATATGTAAATATCTCAACAACGTAACCTTTGTAACTCTGACAGAATTTAACATACGCAGAATCTAAAAATACATATTTTTCAGAAGTAGGACAAACCAAATACGTATATGCAGATTTGTTATCCTTATCAAGCTTAACACAGGCAGATAAGTCCGCAACTGCAGCTTCAAAATCCTTGAACTTGAAATTGACGATTCCTGGGTAAATAAGATACTCATAATTACATGTCATAGTTACATGTCAAGGCGCACGATTCCATGGATAGTTTCATTCGACATCGTGATGGAGGACAGAAAAACTAAACTGCTTCAATCACCTCGACATCACTATCAGGATCATTAAAAAAGGTGTCAGCAAAGAATTCATATAGCTTTTACAAAGTAGCCTAAAAAATGCATCTTTGTTTAGGATTGAAGATAGCACGACCAACATTTAATTTTGTGTTTTTGTTGCAGTAAACTTTCTATCCCATTGGTCATCCTGCATCATTGTATGAAGTTAACTACCACTGCATAACCATTCAAAACACATCTCGGCTCATAATCATCATAAGAGTTGCAGAATCCAAGCATTCAGAGGACAAGTTCTTTCTTCAAAGAGTTCCATGAATGACCAATTTCAAGATCCTCTCATTATAATTTACGATTTTAAGAACACTACCTCTTTCATGTAGAACATCAGCTGAGTTCCGCTCAAATTCTAAGGCTTTTGTCAAATCCGCAATAGCCTGCGATAAAAAAGAAATAAACATGCAGCAAGTAAGATATATGTGAGGTAGCAACGACAAGCAACAACATTTCAGCAATAGCCTTTTTCCTTTTCTCTTTTAGCCAAGCACTTCTACTGGATAAATCAATACTCTGCTATTCATGCTGTGCAGCTTTCTGCCCTCAGTAAGGAGACTTTTCTGGCCATCTCTTTTAGAAGTAAAGTCATCTACTGACATATATACTGAATAAAATCCATAGGTGAGTATAAGTTACCTATATATCTACATGAATATATAGAGAACAGAGATTGATATCAAGGACAATTCTTTACAATGGCTTAGAAGATGTTGATACTTTAAAAGAAGGGGGTACAATGAAAAGGACAATTCTCACCTTATCTGATTCCCCTAAGGCTGCTCTTGCTTGCCCTCTTCGCTTCCACGCCTCACCAGCTGATGGGTTTACCTCAATGGCCTAGGGAGAGAAAACTGGGGAAAGTAAATTAAACGAATACATTCAGCAACTAAATAAGGGAAAAGTACCTTTGAAAAATCCGCTATGGCTGAATCGAGTTCACGTTGGAAGGCATATGCTGTCCCTCTTCCGATCAAAGCCTCGGGATAATTAGGATCCTCCCTCAATATCTGTGTATAATATCATCATAAGAAAGTAGAGACAGAAAAAAATTAGCGGTTCCAAGATTACAATATGCTATCATCCCCTCCCAATACTGTCAGATCCAGAAAAGACACAGCAAAACAAAAGAATAAAAATAAAGAAATAAAGAAGAATTATAATTTTCTAATTGTCGTATTGATTTCAGAAGACCCACATGAAAAAAAAAAGCAACTTGAATGAACAATAATCACCTGATCAAAGATGGATACAGCCTGGGCATATTTTCCCTCATTGACCTATCCAAGAATTATGACGTTAAGAAGTTCAGCACATGAAGAAGGTGAAGGAGCACTATAAAGCAGCAATATATTGAGCTTACCTGTGCTATCCCCCTGGACAGACGAAAATCTACACTTATTGATCGGTTCTTGGAAAGCTTAGTGACACAGGCCTTCTTATTTTTCCTGGGGTCATCGGTTACTTCATTATGAGTAACTCCATCACTCATTTCACTTTGAGCAACAACCTTGTCATTCAATTTACTAGAGGTTTCAGCCATATCACTTGGCTTGGCACAAATTATAGATGATTCACTGCCAGTTAAGGATGTCTCGCACGATTTGGACTCAGATTTTGAATCATCAAGAACATGAAGGCTTCCATTTATTTTGCACTCAAGCTTCTCTTTCCGTTTGGTTTCACTACTAAAACAACTTGGTAAGTCCAAACTTCGATTGGGCTTGTAAGGAACATCCGATGTACCATTCGATCTGCTAGAATTTTTTAATGCATCTCTCAAACTCTTCTGATTCCGACTAATTTCATTTGATTCTCCATTGACTTGAGCTACAGAATCCAGTACAGACACAGTTGAGGTGGAGTCTGCATGGTTCTCAGCCGCATAAGTTTTATCTTGTTTTGCATTAGTCAAAAGCTCTTCCAACTCTAGCAACTGCTTCAGATCTGCTGACTGATTTAGAGCATGTTCATACCCTTTCTCCCAAGCCAAAACTGCATCTGCTTTCCTACCCAGAGCAGATAATGCCCGACCTAGAAGATATACAAGACTAACCTCAATTTATACCAACAAATGCAGATGCATTCTACACAGATAGCTGATGCAAATGGTTGCTTCAAGCAAAGAATAAGTCTAATATCTAAAATAAGAAAAAAGAGAATCACTGAAATATCACCAATTAACATAAATTGCTAGTATGAGTACATTTAAACTTGAAAACAGTGACTTTATTAGCAGCATAAACAAGGAGTCCACAATTCTTCCAACCAAATTAAGAACAAATTGAGGCGATCCCACCCTCAACATGCTTTTGGCTAAATCTTCA
This sequence comes from Eucalyptus victrix, assembly GCA_016097545.1. Classification (NCBI taxonomy): domain Eukaryota; kingdom Viridiplantae; phylum Streptophyta; class Magnoliopsida; order Myrtales; family Myrtaceae; genus Eucalyptus; species Eucalyptus victrix. Next base: position 47,753,496 of record CM027843.1, read on the forward strand.
ACACTCATAACGATAGTCTAAACAAAAATCTGTATGAATTTCAACAGCTTTCAACAATAATTGGAGCTTAAAATTAGAATTTTAAGCAGTCACGGGTAGAAGGGTAACACTAGTCTCACATATGCATTGAAATGCATTTATATACCTAACCATACATGCAACTATAATATGGAAAAAACACGTCAACCAAATCATCCTGAAACTATTTAGATGTTTACTTGATACATACCTGATGAAACAATCTCAATGGCCCCTCAAAATAGAAAAACCAACAGGATAGCTAAATGAGGAAGGAAACAAATAAAAAGAAAAATAGTGGTGACATTTATTAAACAGGCAGGAAAGCCACACCATTGATGAGCGTAAGTACCAGGCTGCTTTATATGATTATTAAAATAACAGCCTCTTGAAATGCATGCTACAATAGTCAGATCAAAGCTAACATAGACACCTCATACAATCACATTTGACCCCTTCAAATTGATCACTGAAATGAGAATCCTTCTGCATCACCTCCTCCCCTAATCCATCCACAACCTAAAAGTCTGCTCTAAAATAACAGCCTCTTGAAATGCATGCCACAATAGTCAGATAAAAGCTAACATAGACACCTCATACAATCACATTTGACCCCTTCAAATTGATCACTGAAATGAGAATCCTTCTGCATCAACTCCTCCCCCAATCCACCCCCACCCTAAAAGTCTGCTCTAAAACAAGCATTCGTCGATATTCTACAATGGAATTACAGTGCAAAGACCAAAAAGAATACCTGGAACATATAGAAGACAACCAAGGTTCATTTGCAAGGGGGAGGAGAGAGAGCTAAAATTTTTAAACTTTCGAAGAGATGCTCTTACCCAAAGGACGCAAGCTATAAATCTACAAATGCTAATCACTGGGCAAAGCTCAACCACTCAGCTAGTCTGCTGCCTATTTTGTTCTACCCTCCGCATTCACTACTAAAGCCCCAGATCAAAACATCCAATATTCCAATTACATCATCCATCTTCAAATTAACGCAATTACTATTCATCAACCTAATATCGACACTAAAAAGTAGAAAGAAAAAATCATAATTTTGTCACTCTAAGTAAATCGGTCAGGTCAACCCACAGAAACGAAAATGGAGAAAACCGCAGATAGAGAGGAACCAAGCGATGACAAACCTTTCAGAATATGAGCCTGAAGAAGCGCAGTGTCCAGCTGAAGCGCGCGGTCGCAGTCCTTCACCACATGCTTGTGCAGCTCCAATTGACTGTAGCAGAAAGCTCGATTGCTGGAACCAAATCGAGAAGGACAGAAGAATGTAAGCGAAAAATTGATCAGCGGAAACCGAACAAAAGAGGCAAGCACCAAACGAAACCTAACAACCGCATTTCCAAATCTCCAAAACCTCCAAACCTGAGGATCCGCCAAAAACCTAGAAGTAGGACGGAAAACGAAGAAGAAGAAGAAGAAGAAGAAGAAGAAGAAGAAGGCAGACTACCAGATGTCCTGGATTGTGCAAGACCGAGCCAGCAGGGAGTCGAGGACTCGGATTGCCTTGGACCAATCGCGGGAGGTGCAGAGCTTGGCGAGCTCGACCCGCTCCGACACCGCCGCGGCCATCCCTCCGCCGCCGCCGCCGCCGCCGCCGCCGCCGCCGCGAGAACGGCGGAGTGAAAGTGAGCGGATCGAGAGCTGCGCGTTCCTTTCTTCCAGTAAAGGAAGACGGAAATGAAGACGAAGACGAAGACGGAGGAGGAGGAGGAGGTGAAAATGAGGAATTAATTAGAACGCCTGGAGTGTGATAAACTGGCACTTGGAGATCATGACCAAGACCTTGGAAAAGGAAGACGACAACAAAAAAAAAAAAAGAGAAAAGAAAACGAGAAAATGATATTTTATTTCGGGACTTTCTTTTTTCTATTATTTTTGCGACTCGGCGAGGACGGACGCGGACGGAGAGATTCCTACCGTGCCGCCCACGTGAAGCTTGGGCGCTCGCCGTGAGGAAGGAATTTTTCTTTTTGAGCTGCCCTTGGTTGAACATACACATGATGATCTAACCCATATGCCACTTCCTAGCCCGAAATTAGAAATTAAAATTGAAAATCTAACCCGAATGCCACAACACCGAATTTGTAGTGGATTAGTCACAAATAATCAAGAAGGTGTTGAATCGGTTGTTGTCAAAACTGAAACTTTTTTGAGTTTAACTGCAAATCGATGCATATACTGAACCTTCTGTATAGATGAAAGGGCATCTCTATATGGGTTTTTACTTTTTGTGCTTTGTTTAGTTTAAATCTTACGGCAAACATACTTTTGATCCTTTCTAGAATTCTTTTCGTGGATTGTAAGGCTTGAATATGAGTCTGATGCACCAATTTGAATTCGATGTAAATTGATAGAGTTGGATCATCTTTTTTATGAGTGTGGAGTATCGTCCATTCCGTCTATAGTAACTACTTCCTTTACAAATATTCTATCTAAACCTTCTTGCTCTATAGTATGTCTCCCTCTACACTTTGGCATCTCGAACTAACCTTGTGGTTTATCCAAACTCTTCAAAGATCAAACTTCCACTAATTTGGTCACCATTTTTAAGGGCCATTCAAGCTTAGTGACTCATCCATTTTCTCTCTAGACCTTTCGTCTTCTGTTGATCCATCATACTTCTCTTACTGTCACACATATTTTGGTTTGCTCACCGTTCTTAAGATCCTTCCAAACATCATCAACAGATTCCACTCGTAATAACTTATTCACCATTTGAAAGCTCCGGCCAGTCATCGACACAGTCAACATCCAATAGCTCGTTCTTCTTCTGCAGAGCAAAGAAGTTCACTCACATTTTCAATATATGATCGCATGTATGTAGTGTAGCACCTAAAATCTTGCAAATCAGGGGCCTTCAGTTTGCAGCATCCCAACTCTGAACATCTTCCCCACATCCCGAGTTTGGATGGTCTACTAGATGCACTTGAAAACCATACTAAGTTGCAACCAATCGGTAATAATACTTAGTCTAAGTTTCCTAAAGGCTTAGGCAATAATGAGAAAGTCACCTATCTAAGTGCACATGTCAAAAGAATCTGGTTTATAAAAATATAGATCGCATCCAACAATGCCCTATCATGTACCGCAACCCAATTTTTAATTAGTCCTTAATTTTCATCCATTAATTTCCTAAGCATGCACCAATTTTTTGTTTTAAAACCTTGAATTGTTGCCAAAAACTTACTCGATGTCATTACCAATTAACAAGGTTGCATTCTTGTGTTTAGCGGCGTGGCTTTGTTGTGTGAAAGTGGCTATGTAAATATCAATTTAAATTCAAAGTGTGAAAATAACGTGATATATAAAATGATCACATGCAATAAACATGACAAATTGGATGCAATTTACAAGATTATGAAATGACATGGTATAGCATAAATCGCATGCAATATGATTTGATCAATTAGATGTAGGACATACCGATGAAGCAAAACATGGCAACAATCACATGCAACATGATATAACAATTTAAATTGTAAGACATGATATGGCAATAATCACATGCAACTTGACAATTAGATGCAAAACATGACAACAAGATCATATTATATTATAATAATCATTTATAACATGACGTAGAAAATCATATGTAAGACATGACAATGATTTGATATGCAGACTATATTATGTAAGGAGATATTCTTTGATTTGTGATTTTACTTGGACGCACCAATCACTTTCAGCCAAGTCAAAACAAAATCATTATTTGATCCCAATATAATTTTAGTATCAAAAACATGATATGAATAAATCTATGCATTGGCCTTAGTTCATGGACTCGAATCATTATAACTATTTACTTTTAACTTCCTCCTGCATTATAATAGTATTGTTTGTACTTGAATCAAATCCCTTTGGTACATGACCTATGAGTTGGCTTTCAAATAAATGGGTGTTCAAATGCAGCACTTCAATATCTACACAACATTATATTCCCTTCAAACTGCATAGTTCTTATATTAGTAATAGCAACATCATGCATTATTTTGTCTTTCTTCACTGCTAGCATCATAATAGCTTAATTTAGAACAAAATAGTCATTATGACGGCCTATTAACATGCATAATTACATTGAAATCTTTCTCTCTCGAAATGTAGAGCGTCTTCTACCTCATGGTAGTTCTGTTTTGACCCAAACCCTAAAACCCACTTACATTTACCTCTCAATACAAACCTTTGCATTTCCATCTCCCCCCTCAATGTAATCTTCTATGGGATTCTCAATTTCTATGTTTCCTCTGACAGCAAATGAATTTCCGTCAAATTTCCAGTACCCTCGAGATCATCCACCTCTGCCTGCTTCGAGATTCCATTGAAGGTCCAACACTCACGCAATCATCCATCTCCACTGGTTTGATTTTGCATGTCTTCGATCCCCTTTCCACCTAGTATAGTATTGCTGTAATTTAGTCTATCTCTGGTGATGCTTTGCCATGGCTTAACTTACTCAATTATGTGTTCCCTTCTGAGATAGCTAGTATAAGCACCTAGAGGGGGGTGAATAGGTGTAAAAATATTTTCTCGAGATAAGAGAGCAATACTAAGCAGACAATAGAAAGGAAGTTCTCCTTTTGTTAACAAAACGAATTATGATCAAAGTAAAGCAGAGAGTAGGGAAGAGAAAATGAACACAGAAATTATAGTGGTTTGGCTTATTCTAAGCCTACGTCCACTCTTCCACATTAACAGCCCACCGGCTGGATTTCACTATGAACAAAAGAGTTGTTATAGTACAGCAAGACTCTCCCTTGATTTCACAATGTAGATACTCTACCACACTTCCTCAAGGTTTCTCGAGAATATAGACTCTCTTTTGCGTACAAGATTTCGCTCAGTAAATGAATTGACTAAGAACAAAGAGCTTCAGACTTTGGAATTCTTCTATCGCGCACACACTCGAACAACTGGAACATCTTCCTTATATACTCATTTATGCCATCATACCCGTTGGCACTTACCAAAGAAATTCTTCCAATCTTCCCGTTGGACAAAATCAATTAGGAAGATCATTCGAGCTATTTAAGGAACATGTCGATAGCCCATCAATCATGCTTGCCCATACAATCAGGATCTCGGTTTCCATAAGTAGAACCTTCCAAGTATACTTTGCCAATCATCGGATCCTCAATCTCCGAATCAATCTTGATCAAATAAAGGATTCCGTTATGTCATATCCAACCAAGAGATCTTCTCTAGTCGATAAGGTCAAATCCTTAACGAAACATCTAGTCCTAGATAGGCCTTCTTCGACGGATTAGAAACTATCAATGAGAATAGATTTTGAGTCTTGAGTCTGGTAGTCCGAGGTCTTCAGACTTTAAATAGTAGAGTCTACAAATCTTCAGACTAGACTGATGGAAACGTTTTGTCAGCTTCAAAATACTCCAAGAAGATTTCTCCAACAATCTCCCCATTTTTGATGGCGACAAAACTTTCCTATAGATTTGGATAACTTTGACCTGCAAAACATTACTCAAGCAAATATAGATATCTCATAAAGATAAATGGCTAAATGATAACACTAGAATCTGCAATCATAGAAAATAGGTTGGTCTTGCATATGAGTAAAGCCATCCATAAGATATCAATAGTACTTAATATAAACAGTCAAACCCAAATCCCAAATTTAGTCCATAGCCAGACACAAAAGTCAAGTCAAACATCAAAACAAATCAAAAGTTCAAGTTCAAAAAGTTCAAGGTTCAAAGTTCAAATCACATCTCTCCCCCTTTTTGTCATCATAAAAAAGGTTGAGATGGAAAGAGAATGGAATCAAGAATGCTTGGGAACACGAACAAGTTGGAAATCTCCCATTGATTGGACAAAGCCTTCCAGCTTTTTCAATTCTTCCTTCAGTTGAGCCACCTCTTCACCTTTAGCGTTGCTTGAATCTGAAGAGCAAGGGCTCGAATCTGTTCATTCAAAGAAACTGAAGAAGCTTGACTACGCAAGTTTGCAAATTCTGAACTTCACATCCCAAAGCATATATCTGACCCCGCATTTCTAAGAGAACATCAAGAATTCTGCGAAAATCTGCTGAATTATCAATGCAACGCATCGACTTACGCACGATCGGATGGAGTAAAGGCGGGACGATGGCAAATAGCATAGTCACGCAGATTGGGCGATGAAACATCATGTCCCTTCTCAAGAAATTGAGAGGCATAGATGTCCTTTGGATTTGGAGAGCGGCTGACTCCTTCACTGGTAGAAGGATATGAGGACATTCCTCTTTTCTCACGATCTCCCCCTATTTCCATGCCTTCAGGTGGAGAAGAGTGTTCCTCATGCTCTCCTTCCTCTTGATCTCCTCTTTCCTCTTCTTCTTCTTCTTTATTCTTTCCTCCTCTGCATCTCTTTCTTCAACTTCTCTCTCCTCTGTTTCTTTCTCTTCTGCTTCCAAATCTTCTCTTTCTCCAGTCCTCTATTTTGTGTCTTTCTCTTGTCGTTCCATTGATTCTGGAATAGAATGACTCAGGTTTTTCAATGCCATTGCAGAAATGGTGATGTCATCCTCATCTTCTTCATCCTCAACGATGAGAGCTCTTCTTTTTTTGGATGGAGCAACCATGGGCTCCTTCCCTTTTTTTTTGCTGTCGAAGAGATTTGATGAGTTTTGACAAGGGTTTTCTCCTTGAATTTCTCTAACGCCTTGTTGAGTTCCTTCAGATGCATTTTAGACACCATTTTCAGTCCCACTACCATGTGATCACAAGATCGAACACAGAGAATTTGGGGATGCTGAACATTCAAATGTCTGAATAACTTTGTCACAAGAGCTGGATAAGGAAGTTGACCATTGTCCTTCACCACTGCTCTATACATGTGGAACATAATAGTGTGAGGAAGAGAGAACTTTTTCCCAACATTGATGGCATACATTAGCTTTGCCTTTGAGTTTGAAACATCAGTCTTTGAAGTAGATTTTGGTCTGAGGCAATTAATCACAATCTTGTGAAGCAAAATGTTGAATGCACTCATCCTCGAGTAGGAAACCTTTTCCTATGTTCTTCTATCCTTAACAAGTTCCAACGTAACACGAACAATAGAAACATTAATAGGTTGATATCTCCCTCTCTCAACCCCAATCACATCAGCCAACATATCTACATCCACCACATAGTCCTGATCTCGGACACTAAAAGAGAATCTATTCGCATCCAAGAAACTGAGATTCGAATAGAAATATGCAGAAAGTTCAACATAGGCTTCTATAGAGTCAGAACAGAACTGTTCAAGTTGAAGAAGACTGAATTTTTCTCTCAAATTAACATTCATAGCATCAAGGAAATCAAAATCCACACTTGTAGGGTTTATGACCCCACACTTCAACAACTTAGAGTATAAATGCTTGTGTTCCTCCGATCGAAACAAGTCTGTCCTTTTACTTCGAATTTTTGCCGCAACACCCATTCTCGGTTGAAACTGACTGTACAACTTGTCATCATCATTCCCATCTATTTGATTCAGTCCTCCAACACGAGGATCGATTGGAATATTTGCCATTGCCTCTTCTGCCAACCCAGCATGGGCAATTCCCAACCGTTCCATTGTGCGTAAAAAGAATGTTTCATTTTTGTACCCTTTGTCTTTAGAAATTTGTCAATGTAGTTTAAAGGAGTTCCACCCTTTTCAAAGCACGATAAAGCTTGTAGGTAAAAGAGAGCTTAAAAGTTCTTACAGGTTTTGCATCTTCGATTATTTCTTCCTCTTCTCGACGAGCAACATCTTGTGGTCTAGATGGAGAAGATGGACCGCTGAGAATGTTGTGGGCTCTGCTGCTGACTAGGAGACTCTTCTTCCTTGGTGAGATCAAAGTGCGTAGGCCCCTCACTCATTTGTTGGTCCCCTGTTAGCGATCCTCGAAGACTTCCTTTGAGACGACATCTTTCACAATCTTTGAAAGATTCCAAACTTGACTTTCCCAAGAAAGATGACAACTTTTCGAAGATTAAACAAGAGAAGAAAACAGAAGTAGAAGATCGATGCTTTTTAGGGTTTTTGGAGTTAAACGAAGAGGAACCGACAGTATATAGGTCAGTCGAAGAGAGGCATACAAAACATCGTAATGGAAAGTAAAAAGATGCCTTTTTAAAAAATAACTTCCTCTTTTAAAAAAAATAGATAATTGTCATTTAAAATTAACTCTATTTTCAAAAAAGAAAGATTGCACTAATCACGGAAATTGAAAATAGCAAAAATCAATTATAGATAGATGATCGTACCTTTTTGAGATTTAATCTGAGAGAGAATAAAATAACTTACAGTCAAAAATCTTGATTGTCTGAGTCTGAGAGTCTCTAGACTTTTACTTCTTCAAACCTCAAGATGTTGAGTTTGGAACGAATAACTTCAAATTGATTTTTCTCCAAAGGCTTTGTAAATATATCCGCCAATTGGTTCTTTGAATCAACAAACTGAATCGAAACTTCTTCATTTTGAACATGATCTCTAATGAAGTGATGTCGAATCTCTATATGCTTTGCTCTTGAGTGAAGAATTGGATTCTTGGTGAGATTGATTGCGCTGATGTTGTCACAGTTAATCTCCGTGCATGAATCTTCAATTCCAAAGTCTTTTAGCTGTTGTTTTATCCACAAAATTTGTGAACAACTTTCAAGAGCTACATACTTTGCTTCTGCTGTAGAAAGAGCTAATGTATTTCGCTTTCTTGAAAACCAAGACACTATCCTACTTTCAAGTAGTTGACAGGTACCCGAGGTGCTCTTTCTATCAACTTTGCAACCGGCTAGATCTGTGTCTAAGTATCTAAGAAGAGTAAAGTCTCCCTTTTTAGGATACCAAAGATCAAGGCTTGAAATTGATGCAATGTATTTGATAATACGCTTTGCAGTACTTAGATGAGATTCTTTAGGGTCTGCTTGAAATCTAGCATAAATGCAAACACTAAACAAAATGTCAGGTCTAGAAGTAGTAAGATAAAGAAGTAAACTAATGATACTCATGTATAGCTTCTGGTCAACTTTCTTTCCTCCTTCATCTTTGTCTATCTTCAAAGAACTTGACATTGGTATATCAGTCTTTTTGCAATTTTCCAGTCCAAACTTTTTGACAAGATCATTAGCATATTTTTCTTGATGAATAAAAGTTCCTTCCTTCAATTGTTTCACTTGAAGCCCAAGAAAGAAGGTTAGTTCACCCATCATGCTCATTTCAAATTCATCCTGCATAGACTTAGAGAATTTCTTGCACAGACTTTCATTAGAGGATTCAAAAATAATATCATCAACATATATTTGAACAAGCAGAAAACTTTTGCTTTCTCTTTTGATAAACAAAGTAGTATCTACTTTACCTTTAACAAAGCCGTTTTAAATTAAAAACTTACTCAGCCTATCGTACCAAGCTTGAGGTGCTTGCTTTAAACCATATAAGGCCTTTTTCAGTTTGAATATTGAGTCTGGTTTCCTTGGGTCTTCAAACCCAAGTGGTTGCTCCACATAGACTTCCTCATGGATAAATCCATTAAGGAAAGCACTTTTGATGTCCATTTGGAATAACCTGAAATTCTTATAACAAGCAAAAGCAAGTAATAATCTAATTGCTTCTAACCTTGCTACTGGTGCGTAAGTCTCATCATAGTCTATCCCTTCTTCTTGCGTATATCCCTTGGCCACGAGTCTTGCTTTGTTTCTTACGATCTTTCCTTTCTCGTCCATCTTGTTCCTGAAAACCCATTTAGCTCCAATAATAGATTTACCTTTTGGTTTAGGAGTCAACTCCCAGACATCATTAATACTGAATTGCCTGAGTTCTTCTTGCATGGCTTCAATCCAGCTTTCATCAGATAAAGCTTCTTCTATGCTTTTGGGTTCTATTTCAGAAATAAGAGCCACAGCACTAGATTCTTCGCGCCTTTTGGATCTTGTGCGAATTCCTTCATTAATGTCGCAAATAATGAGATCTTTGGGATGACTGGACTTATGCTTCCAGTTAGTGGTTGATTTGTCAAGTTGATGATCACTTCCTTCATTTGAATCTTCAACAATCATTTGTTGCTGGTCTTTCGAAGTCTGAGCTGCTTCCTGTGATTTAGAATTTATAAAGTCTGGAGCAGATTCAGATTCTTCAAGATGAGTCTGAATAGATTCATTTTGCATAGAATCTTAGAATTTCATTCATTGATTCCTCAACAAATTGAGTCTTCTTGTTGTAGACTCTATAGGCTCTACTTGAGGTAGAATATCCAAGGAAGATGCTTTCGTCTGATTTTTCTTCAAACTTGCCAACTCGATCATTTGCATTTTTCAATATAAAGCATTTACATCCAAACACATGAAAATATGAAACAATAGGCTTTTTTCTTTGAATAACTCATAGGGTTTTTTCCAAAATAGGCCTTAGAAAAACTCTATTAATAATATAACATGCTGTAGAAATTGTTTTAGCCCAAAAACGTGAAGAGATATTATTTTCAATTAAAAGAGTTCTAGCCATTTCTTGAAGCGACCTATTCTTTCTTTCCACAACTCCGTTTTGCTCTAGAGTATATGGAGAGGAGAACACGTGTTGAAAACCAGATTTATCACAAAATTTTGTAAAATCTTGATTTTCAAATTCACCTCAATGGTCTGTTCTTATACTTGAAATAACATACCATTTTTCATTTTTGACATTTTTAGCAAACTTTTCAAAATAAGAAAATGTTTTAAACTTACTTGCTAGGAAATATACCTAAGTAAATTGTAAGTAGCGTCATCCACAATTATTAGGCAATATTTCTTACCTCCAATGCTCTGAGTTTCAGTTGGTCCAAAGAGAACCATATGCAGAAGCTACAGTACACGATTAGTGGAAACTTGATTTATTGGTTTAAAGAAATTTCTTACTTGCTTTCCCAATACGCATGGTGTACATAGATTAGACTTTTGGTATGACAGATTGGGTAGACCACGAACAAGCTTCTTTGATGAAATTTTGGCTATTTGCTTCATATTGATGTGCCCAAGTTTTCTGTGCCATAAGTTCGCTTTGTCTTGAATTGAGATTAGACATTGCGATTCATCTGGTTTCACATCCAAAAGGTAGATATTTCCATGTCTTCGACCCATGAATGACTTAGTAGAATCTTTACTGGTTTCTGAACATATTCCCTCTTGAAAGTTGATTTTGAAACCGGTATTGCACAACTGATTGATACTAAACAAATTGTAGTTGAGTCCTTCCACTAAGGAAACATTACTGATTGTGAGGTTTCCAATCTTTACAGTTTCGAATCTCACAATTCTTCCTTTGTCGTTTCCTCCAAATGAGACTTTTCCACCATTTACTTGAACGAGCTTTATGAAGCAATTTGAATCTCCTGTCATATGTCTTGAGCATCCACTATCCAGATACCATTTTACCTTCTTCTTGATAGTGACTTGCATTTAAAAAGAGACTCAAACTTTCTTTGGTACCCATATTTTCTTGAGTCCATTAGTGTTAAGATGATATGTGGTTTTTGTCCATACTTTCTTAATAGGTTTCCAAACCATAGGACATTCTTTCTCAAAATGATCTAAACTTTTGCACTTAGAGCATCTGAGAGCATTGCGACCTCTTTTGGTTTTACAAAGACCTTTTTAAAATGATTTTTGTAAGCATCTCTTGTGGGTCTTTGCTTAATTCTTTCCTTCACTTTAGGAAAATCAATTAAAGGAATGGTTTCCATAGTCATTCCCAAACCAGATTTATTGAAATAAGGTCTTTGTGTTGAAAGAATTTTCTCAAGTTTCTCAGATCCTATTGAAAATCTTTTGGAGATATTTGATATGTCATTTTTTAAAAATACATTTTCTTTCGAAAGATTGTCTTCACTTTCTTTAAGAGTAGAAACATTCATGTCTAAACATTTCACCTTTTCTTTCAAAACATTTTCCTGTTGTTTTAGTGCAGAATTTTCCTTTTTAAGTTCGGAAATCATTTTAAGAGAAGTCTTAAGACTAAAACACAACTCATCAATGTATTTAGAAACTTTAATAGGGATTTTAAAGTTACTCACCTCAAATTCACTATCAGAATCTGAGTCTGTCTCGGAGTTTGAATCTGAATCCGATTGTGCCATCAGACATATATTGGCATAATCATCATCACTTTCTTCACATTCTGTATCACTCCAAGTTTCTGCTTTAAGAGCCTTTCGATACTTTTCAACTTTTCCTTTCTTCTTCCTTAGAAGAGGATAGTTGGGTCTGATGTGTCCATTTTTCTTACATTCAAAGCAGACTACATTTCTATTTGATTCATCATCCTCAATAGACTTAGTATGTTGCTTTTGAAAACTCTATTTCTTTGGATTGAATCTTTTCCTTTTCTGTTCAGCTTTCTGAATCTTCTTATCATGAGAGCAAGCTCCTCATCATCCATATCGTCTTCAGAATCTATAACATCAGAATCATCATTGGATTTTAATGCAATGGATTTCTTACCTTTAGGATCTTCGTCTTCATTGATTCGTTCCACTTCATAAGATTGAAGAGTCCCAACCAACTCATCAACAGATAATGGCATAATTATTTGTGTCTCCCTTATTGAGGTCTTTATGTGATTCCAATCCTTGGAGAGTCCATGTAGTAGCTTGTTTACCTTCATGGGATCAGAAATTGGTAGACCTTGATTTTCAAGACCATTCACGATTTCTGTAAAATGACTAAACATGTTAGTTATAGATTCTCCTGATTTCATTTTGAAGGCTTCGTATTGACCAAGGAGAATGTTGATTCTAGTTTCTTTCACTCGATCGATTCCTTCATAAGTAATATGTAATCTATCCCAAACTTCTTTCGTTGTAACACAAGAAGATATTCTGTTATATTCAGTAGGTGACAAAACACAATATAAAGAATAAATTGCTTTTGCATTAAGAACTTGTCTTTTGGTTATCTCTTCCTGAGTCATTTCACTAGACTCAACAACTTCTTTTCCTCTCTTTGAGACAGGTGCAGCTTTAGGAATGATTCCTTTATCTACAATGTCCCATTCCAGAGAATCCTTTGATCTTAGAAACGCCTTCATCTTGTTTTTCCATATGTTGTATTTCTTTCCATCAAAGTAAGGCGGTCTGGTATTGTTTTACCCTTCTATCAGCCCTGTAGCCAACATACTAGCCATAGATCTTTAACTTTGAAGTAAAACACTTCATACAAAGTGAGTACACGGGCTCTGATACCAATTGAGATAGCTAGTATAAGCACTTAGAGGGGGTGAATATGTGTAAAAATATTTTCTCGAGATAAGAGAGCAATACTAAGCGGACAATAGAAAGGAAGTTTTCATTTTGTTAACAAAACGAATTATGATCAAAGTAAAGTAGAGAGTATGGAAGAGAAAATGAACACAAAAATTATAGTGGTTCGGCTCATTCTAAGCCTACGTCCACTCTTCTGCACTGACAGCCCACCAGTTGGATTTCACTATGAACAAAAGAGTTGTTACAGCAAGACTCTCCCTTGATTCCACAGTGTAGATACTCTACCACACTTTCTCAAGGTTTCTCGAGAATATAGACTCTCTTTTGCGTACAAGATTTCGCTTAGTAAATGAATTGACTAAGAACAAAGAGTTTCAGACTTTGGAATTCTTCTATCGTGCACACACTCGAACAACTGGAACGTCTTCCTTATATACTTCTTTATGCCATCATACCCGTTGGCACTTACCAAAGGAATTCTTCCAATCTTCCCATTGGACATAATCAATTAGGAAGATCATTCGAGCTATTTAAGGAACATGTCGATAGCCCATCAATCATGCTCGCCCATACAATCAGGATCTCGGTTTCCATAAGTAGAACCTTCCAAGTATACTTCGCCAATCATTGGATTCTCAATCTCTGAATCAATCTTGATCAAATAAAGGATTTCGTTATGTCATATCCAACCAAGAGATCTTCTCCAGTCGATAAGGTCAGATCATTAACGAAACATCCAGTCCTGGATAGGCCTTCTTTGATGGATTAGGAACTATCAATGAGAATAGACTTTGAGTCTTGAGTCTGGCAATCCGGAGGTCTTCATACTTTAAATAGTAGAGTTTGCAAAGCTTCAAACTAGACTGATGGAAACATTTTGTCAGCTTCAAAATACTCCAAGAAGATTTCTCCAACACCTTCTACATTAAGTACCTTCCTATTGGTAGATTTAGGATCTCAACTCCGTACTCTCTAGATTTAGACCTTTTCATGTAAAGTTGCCTTATTTTGCATGCCTTCCAAATTGAAGTTGAAATCTCCTAAAGAGAAGCGGGCCTATACGTTGCTAAATTCCAATCCGCTGAAGAAAAACGAAGAATCCTAGAAGGGGGACCTTGGCTTTTCTCAAGCCATTTAGTCATCTTTAAGCCATGGATTCCCAATACCCCATCACATTGTTATGATTTTTCTAGGTGCGCATTCTGGGTACAAGTCTTTGGACTGCCTTTGGAATGGTGTATAGACAACATGATCAGCAAGGTGGTTAAACATATTAGTCGAGTTTTAGAAGTGAAAGTAGACACAAAGGAGGGTGCAACATTAAGAGTTGGTAGAGCAAGGGTAGAAATAAACTTGCATGAGCCACTAAAGACAAGCAAATTAATTCGTATTGATAGAAAGACCCTGTGGCTAGACTTTCGTTATGAATAGCTATCTCATTTATGCTACTCTTATAGTAAGCTGGGACATTACACAATGTACCGTGAGAACTTTCCCTTTGACAAGACAAAAGTATAAGGTAGAGACAAGATGGCCTATGGCCAATGGCTACGTGCGGAGGTAAGAGAATATAGCCCTTATTGCAGACCTTCTACAAACTGCAAGACAAACCAGAGTAGACCAAAGAAACAATACTTGAAACCCCTCCCTTGTCAATTCCAAATGTTCCTTTACTACCCCCACCAGCTATTATTGAAGCAGAGCACCTGTCGAAAGGGATTCAACAAAGCCATCAAGATGAACCAATGTAAGGGACTTCTCTCACCACAGCATTGATACTTGCAACAGCCAAAATGAAAGGGATTCAGACCCAACTTATGGAATTACAACAACCAAAGAAGCTGAAAAGTACAAGATTAACACCAAAAGTGAGTACTGCCAAAAAGTTGAAAAGGTATAATCTCTATGAGACAAGGAGTTTGGTACAAGAGAACTTTGATGACACACACCTCATGGAAACACTAGTCTATGCAGTAGAGGAAGCTGTACAATGGGCTATGGTGGCTGGCCCTCAACAGCCACCCATCCACAAATAAAGTTAATTAGCCGAAATTGTCAGGATTTGGGCAATCCCCTGACAATTCAAGCTCTCGAGGCCATAACGGCCAAGGAAAAGCCCGACATTGTATTCTTAATGAAAACAAAGAACAATGAGATAATGCTTCAAAGAATTTAGAGCCGTTTACACTTTCCCAACTCTTATATTAGCAACCCAGTTGGTATGGCTAGAGGTTTGGCAGTTTTTTGGAATGATTAGGTCTCCTTAAGTGTAGTTCGCTCAATGCAAGACTTTTTTGATATTATCTATAGGGATGTGCAGGAAGACAGAACTATGCGCATCAAATGTATTCATGCTCCTTCCATCTATCGAAATCACCAACTTCTATGGGATGAGATAATGGAGATAAGCTACTCTAACACTTTACCTTAGGTCTGTGCCGGCGACTTTAATGAAATAATCTATCCATGGGAAAAGGTAGGAAATCGGAAAGCAAACCCTTATCGACTATTTTCGTTTAGAGCTGTCTTAAATGATTGCTCTCTCATGGAATTAGAAAGCAAAGGTCGTGTGTTTACTTGGATGAAAAACCATGAAGGGGATGAGTTAGTGAAAGAACGATTGGATTGGGTGATGTGCACGTTGGATTGGCATTTATTGTTCCCTGAAGTTGAAGTTTATGCACTACCTACTGTGGGATCTGACCATAGTCCCTTACTTCTAAAAACTTCAGCAACTTATAGAAAACGAAGGAAGCCTTTTATTTTCGAAGCTTTTTGGAACCAAGATGGAGAATGCCGAGAGATTATTTCCACAGCATGGAATTCAAAGCAAGGACAAGATTTTGGTTTGATATCAAAATTAAAGGCTATCTTAGAAGCTTTGCCTAGGTGGAGCCGATCAAAATTTTCAAAGGGACATCTCAAGGTTACTACCTTACAACAACAACTACATAATCTTATAAACCATAAGCATTGCAACTTTTATAGAGTGGCAGCGTCTAATTTGCGAGAGGAAATCAGACGGACTTGGCAACAAAAAGAACAATATTGGGCTATGCGTTCTAGGATTAACTAGTTGAGATGAGGAGATAAGAATGCAAGATTTTTCCATGCAACTACACTTCAAAGGAGGTAAAGGAACAAAATTAGCATGTTGCAGGACGACCACTAGAATTGGGTGCATGACCCTCAAACTCTACAAGAAATGATGTTCAACTTCTTTACAAGATTATATACAATAGTGGGTTATCGTGACTAGGGACCTATACTGGATCAATGCCCACAAGTTGTTAGCACAAAGATGAATGACCAATTAATAGCTTTGGTCACGGTTGAGGAAGTTCACAAGGCAACCTTCCAGTTGGGAACGACAAAGGCTCTAGGCCTTGATAGCTTAAATTGACTATTTTATCAAACTCATTGGGAGGTCATTAAAGATGATCTTCTTCTCTTAGTGCAAAACTTCTTTAGGTTAAGGGTGATGCCTAATATTCTAAATCGGACCATTATTGCTTTGATTCCCAAGACACCTCACCCAGAAAAGACTGGATTAATACCGCCTAATCAGCTTATGCAACTTTGCATACAAAATTATCTCAAAAGTAATTGCAAATCACCTAAAACCTTGGTTACCTAATTTGATTTCTATAGAACAGTTGGCCTTTGTGAGTGGACACCAGATTCAAGATAATATTTTAATCGTTCAAGAAGTTCCTCATCAATTTAAGACCTGGAAGCGGACACGAAAATTCAACACAATCCTCAAGACGAATATGCAAAAGCGTATGATAGAGTTGAATAGGATTTTCTTCATGACTATCTACTCAAATTGGGATTCCATCCAAGATGGGTTCAGTGGGTAATGCAATGCATCACAACAACATCCTTTAGTGTAAGATTTAATGGTGAGCATCTACACTATTTCCATTTGACTCAAGGACTCCGACAGGGTGATCCTCTCTCTCCATATATATTTATTCTACTGGCGAATGTTTTATCAAGTCTTATTAACCAAGCTGTCAACATGGGACACATCAAGGGTATTAAGTTAAACAGGTGGTGTCCTATCCTGTCCCACCTATTTTTCTCTGATGATGCAATTTTCTTCCTAGATGGTAACATTCAGGAATGCCAAAGCCTTGCTAACATATCGAATCAATATTGTGTGGCCACAGGATAGGTCGTGAACTGCAACAAATCTGGAATGCTTTTTAGCAAGCACTGCCCTTTGAGTCTATAGGAAAATTTGGCGCGTGAGTTCCGAACGCCTGTGCTGCAACGGTATGGAAAATATTTGGGCATGCCATATGACTAGGGCGCTCAAAAAGAGAGATGCTTTTTTGGATTTTAGGGAGAGTAAATGCAAAATTAGAGGGCTAGAAAGAAAGATTAATTTCCAAAAGTGGTAAGGAAATTCTTTCAAATTTGTTGTGCATGCACTTCCGCATTATGCCATGTCAATCTTTAAACTTTCCATGTCTCTTTGCAAATCAATTGAAAAGAGTATTGCTAGATTTTGGTGGCGGAATGATCATAACAAAGCAGGAATTCATTAGCAGAAATGGGAAGTTCTAAAGAGCAACAAGGACAATGGAGGCTTAGGATTCCGTGAGTTAATAGAATTTAACAGGGCTATGCTTGGGAAGCAAGCCTAGCAATTACTACAGCAACCTCAATCTTTATGGAGTCAAATCTTCAAAGGACTATGCAAAGGACTTCCGGTCAGCGGATAGAGGAACTCGGCCATCCTGAGGTTGGCAAAGCATTCTGATTGGCAGAGATGCAATTTTCCCACACAAGATGGTCAGTTGGTGATGGGAAAATGATTAGAATCCGTGAAGATAGGTGGTTACCTATAGGGATTCTTGGTGGACCATAACCAATGATGGTGGCTAATCTCATTGATCATATCCACCACACTTGGAACATCCCTCTACTCTACTGGTTTTTAGTTTATCAGGTCATAGCAGAAATTGTTACCATCCCAGTAAGACCTCTTTATATGCCAATGATCAATTAGTATGGATGGCCATGAAACATGGCAGGTACACTGTGAAAAGTAACTACCATGATCTCACCAAGACTACAAGCAACCACATCAGTAATAGCGCATTGACTTCTTACTAGAACCATAGAATATTATGGCGAATAATCTGGACAATGAAAACAACACCAAAAATTCGAACCTTCCTATGGTCTGTTTGCCAAAACGCACTCTCAACCAGAGCAAATTTATTTCAGCGACACATTATCATAGATCCCTTCTATAAACTCTGTCATCAACACACTCCAGAAACCATAGAGCATTTATTCATATTCTGTTCATGGACTAGGGTTGTCTAGGCTCACCCACAGATCAACATCAAACCATCGCCTCATACAGTTCAACGATTAGATGCATGGCTAATAGAAAGGGTTACAACACCTAAAATCTTACATGGATTGGAAACCATAGCCAATGTCTTATGGCAGATTTGGAGAATGTGGAATAGCTTCATCTTCCATCATCAACAACCGGATCCAACCCTCGTAGTGGAGGCTGCTACCACACAAACCAGGATATCTTAGATCTCTGCTCCAAACCATTCGCGAACAAGGCAGTCTAATTTTAATCTTGCACAACTATGAAGGCCACCAAATCCAAGAACCCTGAAATGCAATATTGACGGAGCTTATCAGCCCGAAAGCACAGAAGGCTCTATGGCATGTGTTTGTAGAGACCATCATGGTCAACTTACAAATATTTTCTCCATAAGATTTCTAGCTACTTCGGCTCTACAAGCGGAGATCCAGGCACTCACCTTCACTCTTCACCATCTGTTGTAGCAAGGCTTCAACCGTGAACATCTCTTGATCAAATCAGACTGCATCACCCTCATCGACACCATGAGAGATGGGAGATCACCGTTGCTTTGATTCCCCTTTTCCCTAACCTCAGTCTACAACATTGCAGACGTGAGGCAAATGCAGTCGCGGACTAGGCTGTAAAGGCCCATGACAATGGTACCTTGGCCCATAACTGGTCCATTTTCCCACATTTTATTCTGCTTTACCTTGTTTATGTGAATGCTTTAGCCTCAGGTTGTAAGTTTCCTATTATATGAATAAAACCGTCCTTTTCAAACAAAAAAAACATGAATAATTACAAACAACATTTCAGCAACTTTTCAACTATGGGAACATTTAAGGCATAGGCCACCCTTTTTGGGGTGGGAACCAATCCAATAGTTGTGGTTACCTAGTATTTTAAATCATTTAACAAGATGTCTTGGACCTTTTAATGAGCAACACAAGCATGCTCACAACAAATCACATGAGCAAACTTTCCAGTACTCACCAATGGCAGCTTAATCTAATCAAATCCCAAGGAAAAAAGAAAGAAAAAAGAGATGAGCAAAAGACACTATAATTCTGAGCATAACAAAGCTTCTACATAAATAGCTTATCAAGACTCTCAGTGAGCTCCCACCCTTGGCAAGGATCAAATATTTGCTCAAAACTACTCTCAACCTCATAGCTTAACTTGGCAATTGAGCAAACAATGCAACTAGTAGACTAGATTCCCTGCTATCCAAGGAATAAAAAATAGGAAAATGTAGCAAATTCCATGTACTTTGATCAAAGATCTGATTAGTGTAAAGAAACACCAATGAAGGTAACACTCATAAAACTCATAACAAATCACAAAAACTTCACATCATCCATGAAACTAAATCGAACCAAACAAAAGCTAAGGTTAAATTATATTACATTTAGGAAGAACGGGATCATAATTCATGAGTAGTCAAGGCAGACCCTTGCACAAAAGAAGAGACATAAACAGACTATGGTGATTGGCTAGATCGACAATATCTTCCTCCGATTACAAACGCATAGAACTTAAATCCATAGCATGCAAAGTACAACTACTAGCAAGAGCTGCTACAAATATAAATTCAACAGCCAACAAATAGAGAAGAATGGCCAAACTAGAGTATATCAAATCAAACACTACAGAAGATGGATTAAAATCGATTTTGGCATGAGTAAATGAGATTGACCTTGTGCGATAAGGTGTCGTGCTATCACTGCCAAATCCAATTTACTAGAAAGAAATTTAACATAGAGTAAACAAAAACAAATTGAAAAATTATCAATGTCGAACAAAGACCTTCAACTCAACACCTAACAATATCAACTCTATCAGTCTCTATGGCAACACTTCTTTTCCCTAGGCTAAGACCCTCCGCATCAAGGAACTACCATGTTGCTACCAATGTGCTTCACCTTCTTGATCTCCACTTCAATTTTGTTTTGACCGATTGATCTCGCGTGCATTGCACAAAGACTGCAAGATCAAAGCAACAATAGATCACAAACTATGTCAAAATCAAAACAACGATCAAGTAATGGACAGATCAATTATTTTTGTGCTAGCTGAAATGCCTCACTCGAGGGGCGTCTTGGAGGTCCTGCATTTGGCGTAAGTTTTCTTCCCTTCTATCGAAACAATTTGTCAATCGCTACAACAAATAGTGAACCAAATCGAGCGATTTCATTCACCTAAACGACACAAAAATCCCAAGATCTCGACAAGATAAGCTCACACGAAGTCCCAACCAATGTGACCACTAACTTTTTCACTAGATCTAACATTTGCATCGACTCTTAATAAGATCCAACAGCTCTCAAAAGCTGGCAAAGTACAATAAACCCTAGTGATCGCTAAAAGACGACCCTCGAGCATTAGGACTAGGGATGATAAAGCGATCGTGCTGATAATAGTATTTAGTATGATTTTCCTAATCGTTATAGTTGTTGAAAGGGATTGATATGCTCTAAATTTCATATTTTATGATATTCAAGTTTCAAATTTACTGAATTGGGATTATTCTAATTCCAACATCTTTCATTGATGATTTTAGTAAATTCAAAATATTTGTAGGCTTACCAATGTTCATAATAAAGGTCGGTTTTGGGGTAAGTACACTATCAGTGTCAAAAGTTGTGTACAACACTCACTTTGATGCCAAAAGTTTATTTTGGATCACTTAAGTGCCAAAAAGTTTGAAAAATGATCATTTTAGTGCCAACTCTGATTTGATTGGCTTGGAAATCCGACGTGGCACTTTTTTTTATTAATCTTTGAAGCTAATGTGGCTCGTCGAAGAGTATAGTCAGCATTTAAATAAGGAAACGACGATGTTTGGTGTCTCTCCCCCAATTCAAAACCCTAAATCCCCAAATTGTGTGTGTGTGTGTGTGTGTGTGTGTGTGTGTGTGTGTGAGAGAGAGAGAGAGAGAGAGAGAGAGAGAGAGAGAGAGGATAAACGATGCTCACTTTAGGCCAATTGCCATCCTGGACAGCCCCTATGCTCGGCGGCCGTGGCTCTGACCCCATCCCCGACCCCAACGATGACCACTCAACGACCAAATCAAAGGCTGTGATCTAGCCGGTGCTCGAGGAGGCCGCCGACGAGTGCGCTGCCCTTAATCTCTCCCTTTCCATCTCTTATCTCCTCGACGAGTGACTAGCCTACGCATCTTCCAATACCTAGGCTCCGACGACTGGGGCTAGTGCTCCCTCATGTGCTGCCGCTGGCTCATGATCGAAGGCCAGAATCACCAGAGGCTCGCCCTCCACGCCACCGGAGCTGCTGGATGCGGTCCCGATGCTGTTCGCGTAGGTTCACTCAATCACGAAGCTCGCACTCAAGTGCGACCGCAAGTCGTTGAGCATCGACAACAAAGCACTTATGCTGATCTCGCTTAAGTGCAAGAACCTCACGTGCCTCAAGCTGTGGCCGAGTGACAGCGGCCGAACGAGCTAGGTTGGCGTTGGGCAAGGATCGAACAAAAAAAAACCCTAATTTCAATCCCCGAATAAAAAAACAATAAATCGCCAAATGAGTTGTGCGGCATCGTTTTTATGAGGCCATCCACTTAGGACGACAAAACAACGTCGTTTTCTTAAGTAGGATAGAAAACAACGTCATTTAAAACCTATGTCGATTTTTTTTTTTTAAATATAAAAGCCATGTAATCATTTTGGCCGGAATCTTTGGCCGGTGGCACCAAAGTGATCATTTTTCCTCCAATTCAACTCTTAAGTGATCCAACAGAAAATTTTGGCATCAAAGTGAGCAATGTACACAACATTTGGCACTGATAGAGTACTTACCCTAGTATGTAAATGGGTTCAAGTATATCTTAAGGGGTCCAACAATTCCAATACTAAGACCTCATTGCCATGCTAGGGTTGTTGATGTTCACAATGCTACCAAAAGTTAAAGGGAAAGATTAATGAGCTATAAAACCAAGGGTAATTGGTGCCATCCTACATGCATTTGAACCGATCAAGGTGAACTCTCAATGACTATAGGGTTGCGCATGACAAAATTTCTGGCCAGAAATTAATTTCTTAATTTCTATTCCTTAAACAAGTTTCTTAGCAAAGAAACCCGTTTGATAACAACTCAAAATTTCTATTTCTGAAACAGAAATTCGTTTGATAACAGAACAAAATTTCTATTTCTAGGAATAGAAATTGATTAGATAATAACATAGGAAATCCTCAAATACAAAATAATAATCGAAATAATACTAAAACAACATAGAAAATCCTCAAATACAAAATAATAGTCGAAATAATACTAATACATTACAAAAGTTGAAAATACAATTTCATGGAATTTCCGGCATATTATTTTCCCTTACCATTTTATTAGCAATTGTTTTCCTAAACATATTTATTTGGTTTCCCTCCTCGGTCAATGTATCATTTGCAAGCTCATCATGCGTAGATTCATATAAGTACTGTGGAAGCATGAATATAGGGCCATCAATGGCGCCTATACAACATTGTCATTTTATTAACAACTAGTATTATACAAGATTATCAACAAAATAAAATTAATTGTATAAAAGAATATATGAGAATTCTACCTTAAAGTAACGTTTATGGTTAGGAACCAATCGAGGGAATGTTGGTTTATTTTAATTCTCGAATTGAATCAATCTAGTTCCTCATCCCTAATTTCTTTATTGTTGCTCAATGAACCTTTAATGGCCCTTGCATAGCAAAGAGAGAGATTCTCTTGAATCTCTTGCCTTCGAATTAAAATTCAAGATTGTGTAACAATCTAATTATTTTGATTTTGCAAGAATTTTGAATCCGTAAAAAAATAAGGTTAAATTTCTATGCACGTTTTTTATTCATCTATGACGTAAGAACTTTTTTTTTTTTTCAACTAGTCATGCACGTGCCTTTTCTAGGAGGAAAGAACCCCATTATTTTTAAGTAAGCATTTAAGAACTTTGGTCGTTTTTGAAAATTGGGGACCCATTCGATTGCTTTTCATCCTAAAGAGGAAGTTATCAAAAAAAATGCAAAAAAAAAAAGCAAAAAAAAAACGAGCAAAATAAGAAAAAGAAAATTAGCAATAATTTGTGAAGTTGTGGTTATGAGTAAATTAAGTTAGCAAGAAATGTAATGTTCTTTTATATGGTTTAATTTCAGTTTCTGATTTCTATTTTAGAAACTGAGAAGTTAAAAATTTCAACTTCTGATTTCTTCAATTTCTCTATTTCTGAAATAGAAATCTGTTTCAGAAATAGAGAAATTAAATTGCGTTACCAAACGGATTTCTGTTCCAAACTTGTTCCGGGGAACAGAGAAACAGAGAAATCGAGAAACAAAAATTTTGTCATGCCCACCCTAGATGTTCTTCTATGCAGGCAAATATGCAGCAACTATAAAATAGTATCTACGCCTAATACTAAAAATTCCTCAAAAACTCCAATGAAAAAGCATTTGCTAGATAATTTTGAGTGTGCATTCAACATATCAAAATAGGGGACGGAGCTAACTCACATGTTACTCTCATTGCCTTTATTCATGTAAGTAAATAATTACCACCTTATATTAGCATATGGTAGAGTCCAATTGATATCCATTATTAGCCATTTTTATATTATGACATTGAGGCCTTAAAAAAAATTCTCACACGCATAAAAATAGCAAACGAATAGTGCAACAAGAATGATCTTCAAATTAAAAGTTATTTTCTCGTAACAACTACATAATATCTATACATTTGTTCATATAGCTTGTATTTCTAAGAGCAAATTAGGATAGATGATTGAGTAGCTCACTTTTTTCATTCAAAGGAAAAATCAACCCCCAAGTCACATCAAATGTTTCTTCCAGAGAAATACACTTTTGTGTAGTCCAACTCAAATATCTCAAGAGCTGCAAATTCCTGGCATACAACATGTCTTATTCAAAAATCTCTGGACATCACTGCCCTAGAAGACATACTTAGAAGAGAGACTTATGATAGAGTGGGCAAAGCACAAAATATCAGATCACTTGTCGAAACTATGTAGTTCTTTCAGCAATTCTTGTCCAGATATTGTTCATAGCCCTTGTGCATGGAAAAAAGAGACCACAAATTGCATCTTCAAATACCACAAAATAAGGAGTAATTAAAAATCTAGAAGCTGTTGTAGAGAATAGTGATAATTCACATGACGTGGAATTGTTAAAAATGCAGCTTGATCACATTGTCAAACGGTCAAATAAACTGGGCTTAAAGGTATGGATTTTCTAAAACATGCAGATACAAAGAATGAGCATTCTCACATATCGTTCTCATTTTCTATTTATTTTCTCATGGACACAAGCATCTGAGTGTAGTTTGGGACCTAAAGAATGCATACTCATGCTGAGGGTTGAACGGCATTGAGAAAAGCGAGTGGCGCCGAGGGTTGAGCAGCTTCAAGAGAGGAGAGCGACATCGAAGGGCGTCGAGTAGTGCCAAGGGTCGAGCAGCGTCAAGGGGCATTGAGCGGCGCCAAGGGTCGAGCAGTGTCGAGGGGCGTCCAATGGTGCGGAGGGTCGAGCGATGTTAAATGGCGTCGAGGGCAGTGAGCAACGGCGAGTGGTGTCAAGGGGCATCGAGGTCATTAAGGGGCATCATCAAGAGGAGTGAGTCGAATCGTTGAAGAGAGATTTTAGAGTGACATGGGGGAGTCGGGGACAGGGCAAAGAGGGAAAAAGAAGAAACAAAAAGGGAAAAGGGGAAGAAACAAATTGAAATCTAGGATTTCCACTTTTCAGGTTCTAGAATCCGATTCATATAGGAATCAAGAACCATTGGTTCCCCAAAAAATGGACCTAAGAACCGGAACCTCCTCTTTAGAATTGAAAACCGCGCTCACCCCTAGTTGAAATATACACATAATACGCATGATGCTCGCACGACACATGCACGATGCTAGCACGACACGTGCATAACACACTTAGGAGTCCAACACCTGCTAGAAGTCCAACATTGTTGTTGACTTCAATCTCAATGTTTTCTAATTCCTACAAAGTAACTCAATCGGCATCTCATGTAAGTCAATCAATTACATAAAGTTGCAAGAGAAACCGTTTAAAGAGCTAAAGTATAATTGACAAGAAGCAATACCATTATCCAAACAAAGAGAGAATCATAGAATCAAAACAGGGGAAAAAAAGACAAAAAAAAAAAGTTTGGGAACTTTAGTTGAAAGAATAATGAATAGTAACAAGCAAGCATACCCCTGCCCAATTCATGAGTCATTGCTTCTTCTTCTATTTCAGTAGATAGTTCCACTATTTCAAGTAAGGGTCCCTCCTCCTCTTCTTATGCTCCCCACTTTTGCTGTGCTCGTCTCCTTCTTCTCCTTCATTAAATAGAATTAGTAAGAACTCCCAGTAGCTCTCACTTTCTTCTTCTTGTCCTCCTCCTTTTCCGTATAAATGAATGCCTCCTCCTTCTTCATCTCCCCCTCTTTTGTTGTGCTCATCTCCTTCTTCCCCTTCATTGAATAGAATCAATAAAAACTCTCAATAGCTATCACCTTCTTCATCATCATCATCTTCTTCTTCTTCTTCTTCTCCTCGTTCTTTGAATAGAGATAATATGAACTCTCTATAGCTCTCATCATCACCAAAAGGTACATGACGATCATCATCCATGACTTCTTTCTTCTTGGGTCTACCATTAGACAATTTTTGAATATGATTTTCCTATAGGAATCGGGAACTAAAACGAGAACCGTTGGTTCCCAAAAAGATAGACCCGGCAACCGAAACCTCCCTCTTTAGAACCGGGAACCGTGCTCACTCCTAGTTGGAATATGTATATAATATGCATGATACTGGCACGGCACATGCACGATACTAGCATGACACGTGCATAACACACTTTAGAGTCCAATGCCTACTAGAAGTCCAACGTTATTGTTGACTTCAATCTCAATGTTTTCTAGTTCTTGCAAAGTAAGTCAATCGACACCTCATGTAAGTCAATCAATTGCGTAAAGCTGCAAGAGAAACTGTTTAAAGAGCCCAATTATAATTGACAAGAAGCAATACCGTTGTCCAAACAAAGAGAGAATCATAGAATCAAAATAGGGGAAAAAAACACAAAATAAAATAAAAAAATTGGGAACTTTAGTTGAAAGAATAACGAATAGTAATAAGCAAGCATACACTACCCAATTCATGAGTCACTGCTTCTTCTATTTTAGTAGATAGTTCCACTATTTCAAGTAAGGGTCCCTCATCCTCTTCTTCTACTCCCCCCACTTTTGCCATGCTCGTCTCCTTCTTCTCTTTCATTAAATAGAATTAGTAAGAACTCCCAATAGCTCTCCCTTTCTTCTTCTTCTTCTCCTCATTCTTTTCCGTATAAATGAATGCCTCCTCCTTCTTCATCTCCCCCTCTTTTGCTATGCTCGTCTCCTTCTTCTCCTTCATTGAATAGAATAAGTAAAAACTCTCGGTAGCAATCACATTGTTCTTCTTCTTCTCCTACTTCTTTTCCGTATAAATGAAGGCCTCCTCCTTCTTCATCTCCCCCTCTTTCGTTGTGCTCATCTCCTTCTTCCCCCTCATTGAATAGAATCAATAAAAACTCTTAGTAGCTATCAACTTCTTCTTCTTCTCCTCCTCGTTCTTTGAAAAGAGATAATATGAACTCTCTATGGCTCTCATCATCACCAAAAGGTGCATATTGATCATCATCCATGACTTCTTTCTTTTTGGGCCAACCATTAGACAATTTTTGAATATTCTTTTCCTATAGGAATCGGGCACTAAATCGAGAACCGCTGGTTCCCAAAAAAATGGACACAGGAATCGAAACCTCCCTCTTTAGAATCGGGAACGCGCACTCATCCCTACTTGGAATATGCACATAATATGCACAATACTGGCACGGCACATGCATAACACGCTTTAAAGTCCAACGCCTGCTAGAAGTCCAACGTTATCGTTGACCTTGATCTCAATGTTTTCTAATTCCTGCAATGTAAGTCAATGGGCACCTCATGTAACTCAATCAATTGCATAAACTTGCAAGAGAAACTATTGAAAGAGCCCAAGTATAATTGACAAGAAGCAATCCCGTTGCCCAACCAAAAAGAGAATCATAGCATCAAAACGGGGGAAAAAAAAAGACACCAAAAAAAAAAAACATTTTGGGAACTTTAGTTGAAAGAATAACGAATAGTAACAAGCAAGCATACCTTGCCCAATTCATGAGTCATTGCTTCTTCTTCTATTTTAGTAGATAGTTCCACTGTTTCAAGTAAGGGTCCCTCCTCTTCTTCTGCTCCCTCACTTTTGCCGTGCTCGTCTCCTCCTTCTCCTTCATTAAATAGAATTAGTAAGAACTCCGTGTAGCTCTCACTTTCTTCTTCTTCTTCTTCTCCTACTTCTTTTTCGTATAAATGAATGCCTCCTCCTTCTTCATCTCCCCCTCTTTTGTTGTGCTCGTCTCCTTCTTCCCATTCATTGAATAGAATTAGTAAAAACTCTCGGTAGCTATCACATTGTTCTTCTTCTTCTCCTACTTCTTTTCCGTATAAATGAAGGCCTCCTCCTTCTTCATATCCCCCTCCTTTGTTGTGCTCATCTCCTTCTTCCCCTTCATTGAATAGAATCAATAAAAACTCTTAGTAGCTATCACCTTCTTCATCTTCATCTTCTTCTTCTTCTCCTCCTCATTTTTTAATAGAGATAATATGAACTCTCTATAGCTCTCATCATCACCAAAAGGTACAAGACGATCATCATCCATGACTTCTTTCTTCTTGGGCCTACCATTAGACAATTTTTTAATATGCTTTTCCTATAGGAATCGGGAAATGAACCGAGAACCGCTAGTTCCCAAAAAATGGACCTGGGAATCGAAGCTTTAGAACTGGGAACCGCGCTCACCCTTAGTTGGAATATGCACATAATATACACAATATTGGCACAACATAAGCACGATACTAGCACGACACGTGCATAACACACTTTAGATTCCTACGCCTACTAGAAGTCTAACGTTATCGTTGACTTCAATTCAATGTTTTCTAATTTCTGCAAAGTAAGTCAATGGACACCTCATGTAAATCAATCAATTGCGTAATCTTGCAAGAGAAACTGTTTAAAGAGCCCAAGTATAATTGACAAGAAGCAATCCCGTTATCGAACCAAAGAGATAATCATACCATCAAAACAGAGGAAAAAAAAAGACACGCAAATAAAGAAAAAAATTTTGGAACTTTAGCTGAAAGAATAACAAATAGTAACAAGCAAGCATATCCTGCCCAGTTCATGAGTCATTGCTTCTTTTTCTATTTCAGTAGATAGTTCCACTATTTCAAGTAAGGGTCCCTCCTCCTCTTCTTCTTCTCCCCCACTTTTGCCGTGCTCGTCTAATTCTTCTCCTTCATTAAATAGAATTAGTAAGAACTTCTGGTAGCTCTCACTTTCTTCTTCTTCTCCTCTTTTTTTTTTTTTCGTATAAATGAAGGCCTCCTCCTCCTTCATCTCCCATTTTTATGTTGTGCTCGTCTCCTTCCCATCATTGAATAGAATTAGTAAAAATTCTCGGTAGCTATCACCTTGTTCTTCTTCTTCTCCTACTTGTTTTCCATATAAATGAAGGCTTCCTCCTTCTTCATCTCCCCCTCTTTTGTTATGCCCATCTCCTTCTTCCCCTTCATTGAATAGAATCAATAAAAACTCTCAGTAGCTATCACCTTCTTCTTCTTCTTCTTCTTCTTCTTCACCTTCTTCTTTGAATAGAGATAACATGAACTCTCTATAGCTCTCATCATCACCAAAAGGTACATGACGATCATCATCCATGACTTCTTTCTTCTTGGGCCCACCATTAAACGATTTTTGAATATGCTTTTCCTATAAGAATTGGGAACCGAACCGAGAATCGCTGGTTCCCAAAAAAATGGACCCAAGAATCAAACCTCCCCTTTAGAAATGGGAACCGTGCTCACCCATATTTGGAATATGCACATAATAGGCACGATACTAGCACGGCACATGCACGATAGTAACAAGACACGTGCATAACACACTTTAGAGTCCAACGCCTGTTAGAAGTCCAATGTTATCGTTGACTTTGATCTCGATGTTTTCTAATTCCTGCAAAGTAAGTCAATTGGCACCTCATGTAAGTCAATCAATTGCGTAAACTTGCAAGGGAAACTGTTTGAAGAGCCCAAGTATAATTGACAAGAAGCAATCCCATTATCTAACCGAAGAGAGAATTATACCAGCAAAATAGGGGAAAAAAAAGACATGTAAAAAAAAAATTGGGAACTTTAGCTGAAAGAATAACGAATAGTAACAAGCAAGCATACCCTGCCCAATTCATGAGTCACTGCTACTTCTATTTCAGTAGATACTTCCACTATTTCAAGTAAGGGTCCCTCCTCCTCTTCTTCTTCTCCCCCGCTTTTGCGTGCTCGTCTCCTTCTTCTCCTTCATTAAATAGAATTAGTAAGAACTTTTGGTAGCTCTTACTTTCTTCTTCTTCTCCTCCTTCTTTTTCATATAAATGAAGGCCTCCTCCTCCTTCATCTCCCCTTCTTATGTCGTGCTCGTCTCCTTCTTTCCTTTCATTGAATAGAATTAGTAAAAACTCTCAATAACTATCACCTTGTTCTTCTTCTTCTCCTACTGCTTTTCTATATAAATGAAGCCCTCTTCCTTCTTCATCTCCCCCTCTTTTATTGTGCTCATCTCTTTTTTCCCCTTCATTGAATAGAATCAATAAAAACTCTCCGTAGCTATCACCTTCTTCTTCTTCATCTTCTTCTCCTCGTTCTTTGAATAGAGATAATATGAACTCTCTATAGCTCTCATCATCACCAAAAGGTATATGACGATCATCATCCATGATTTCTTTCTTCTTGGGCCTACCATTAGACAATTTTTAAATATGATTTTCTAATAGGAGCTAGGAACCGAACTAGGAATTGTTAGTTCCCAAAAAAATGGACCTAGGAACTGGAACTTCCCTCTTTAGAATCGGGAACCGCGCTCACCCCTAATTGGAATATGCACATAATACGCACGATACTAGCACGGCACATGCACGATACTGGCATGACACATGTATAACACACTTAGAAGTCCAACGCCTGTTAAGAGTCTAACATTATCGTTGACTTCGTTCTCAATTTTTTAATCCTGCAAAGTAACTCAATTGGCACCTCATGTAAGTCAATCAATCGCGTAAAGTTGCAAGAGAAACTATTTAAAGAGCCCAAGTATAATTCACAAGAAGCAATCCCATTGTCCAACAAAAGAGAGAAACATAGCATCTAAACGGGGGAAAAAAAAAGACACGCAAAAAAAAAAAAAAATATTTTGGGAACTTTAGTTGAAAGAATAACGAATAGTAAAAAGCGAGCATACCCTGCCCAGTTCATGAGTCACTACTTCTTCTTCTATTTCAGTAGATAGTTCCACTATTTCAAGTAAGGGTCCCTCCTCCTCTTCTTCTTCTCCCCAACTTTTGCTGTGCTCGTCTCCTTCTTCTCCTTCACTAGATAGAATTAGTAAGAACTCCCAGTAGCTCTCACTTTCTTCTCCTCCTCCTTCTTTTCCGTAAAAATGAAGGCCTCCTCCTCGTTCATCTCCCCTTCTTTTGCCGTTCTCGTCTCCTTCTTCCCATTTACTGAATAGAATTAGTAAAATCTCTCGGTATCTATCACCTAGTTCTTCTTCTTCTCCTACTTATTTTCCATATAAATGAAGGCCTCCTCCTTCTTCATCTCCCCCTCTTTCGTTGTGCTCATCTCCTTCTTCCCCTTCATTGAGTAGAATCAATAAAAACTCTTAGTAGCCATCACCTTCTTCTTCTTCTTCTTCTTCTTCTTCTTCTTCTTCTTCTTCTTCTTCTTCTTCTTCTTCTCCTCGTTCTTTGAATAGAGATAATATGAACTCTCTATAGCTCTCATCATCACCAAAAGGTACATGACGATCATCATCCATGACTTCTTTCATCTTGGGACTACCATTAGACAATTTTTTAATTTGCTTTTTCTATAGGAACTAGGAACCGAACTGGGAACTGCTAGTTCCCAAAAAAGTGGACTGGGAACTGGAACTTCCCTCTTTAGAACCGGGAACCGAGCTCACCCCTATTTGGAATATGCACAAATCACGCACGATGTTGGCACAACACATGCACGATACTAGCACGACACGTGCATAACACACTTTAGAGTCCAACGCCTGCTAAAAGTCCAATACTATTGTTGACTTCAATCTCGATGTTTCTAATTGCTGCAAAGTAAATCAATCGGCACCTCATGTAAGTCAATCACTTACGTAAAGTTGCAAGAGAAACTGTTTAAAGAGCTCAAGTGTAATTGACAAGAAGCAATACCTGTTGTCCAAACAAAGAGTGAATCATATAATCAAAACAGGGGAAAAAAAGACACCATTTTGGGAACATTAGTTGAAAGAATAACGAATAGTAACAAGCAAGCATACCCTGCCCAATTAATGAGTCACTGCTTCTTCTATTTTAGTATATAGTTCCACTATTTCAAGTAACGATCCCTCATCCTTTGCTTTTGCTCCCCCACTTTTGTCGTGCTTGTCTCCCTCTTCTCCTTCATTAAGTAGAATTAGTAAGAACTCCCAATAGCTCTCACTTTCTTCTTCTTCTCCTCCTCCTTCTTTTCCGTATAAATGAATGCCTCCTTGTTCATCTCCCCCTCTTTTGCTGTGCTCGTCTCCTTCTTCCCTTCAATGAATAGAATTAGTGAAAACTCTCGATAGCTATCACATTGTTCTTCTTCTTCTCTTACTTCTTTTCCATATAAATGAAGGACTCCTCCTTCTTCATCTCCCCCTCTTTTGTTGTGCTCATCTCCTTCTTCCCCTTCATTGAATTGAATCAATAAAAACTCTCAATAGCTATCACCTTCTTCTTCTTCTCCTCGTTCTTTGAATAGAGATAATAGGAACTCTCTATAGCTCTCATCATCACCAAAAGGTACATGACAATCATCATCCACGACTTCTTTCTTCTTGGGCTTACCATTAGACAATTTTTAAATTTGCTTTTCCTATAGGAACTCGGAACCGAACCGAGAATTGCTGGTTCCCAAAAAAGTAGACCCAGGAATCGGAACTTCCCTCTTTAGAATCGGGAACTGCGCTCACCCCTAGTTGGAATATGCACATAATACACACAATGTTGGCATGGCACATGCACAATACTAGCACAACACATGCATAACAAACTTTAGCAACGCCCGCTAAAAGTCCAACGTTATCATTGACTTCGATCTCAATGTTTTTTAATCTTGCAAAGTAAGTCAATTGGCACCTCATGTAAGTGAATCAATTGCATAAAGTTGCAAGAAAAACTTTTGAAAGAGCCCAAGTATAATTGGCAAGAAGCAATTCCGTTGTCCAACCAAAGAGAGAATCATAGCATCTAAACTGGGGAAAAAAAGACAAAAAAAAAAAACATTTTGGGAACTTTAGTTGAAAGAATAACAAATAGTAACAAGCAAGCATACTTTGCCCAATTCATGAGCCATTGCTTCTTCTTCTATTTGAATAGATAGTTCCACTATTTCAAGTAAGGGTCCTTCCTCCTCGTCTTCCTCTCCCCCACTTTTGTCGTGCTCGTCTCCTTCTTCTCCTTCATTAAATAGAATTAGTAAGAACTCCCGATAACTCTCACTTTCTTATTTTTCTTCTCCTCCTTCTTTTCCGTATAAATGAAGGTCTCCTCCTCCTTCATCTCGCCTTCTTTTGCTGTGCTCATCTCCTTCTTCCCTTTCATTGAATAGAATTAGTAAAAACTCTCGGTAGCTATCACCTTATTCTCCTTCTTCTCCTACTTCTTTTCCGTATAAATGAAGGCCTCCTCCTTCATCTCCCCCTCTTTTGTTGTGCTCATCTCCTTCATCCCCTTCATTAAATAGAATCAATAAAAGCTCTCCGTAGCTATCACCTCCTCCTCCTCCTCCTCCTCCTCCTCCTCGTTCTTTGAATAGAGATAATATGAACTCTCTATAGCTCTCATCATCACCAAAAGGTACATGACGATCATCATCCATGACTTGTTTCTTCCTCCTCCTCGTTCTTTGAATAGAGATAATATGAACTCTCTATAGCTCTCATCATCACCAAAAGGTACATGACGATCATCATCCATGACTTGTTTCTTCTTGTGCCTATTGTTAGACAATTTTTGAAAATGCCTTTCCTATAGGAATTGGGAACTGAATTGGGAACTGCTTGTTCCCAAAAAAATGGACCCAGGAATTGGAACTTTCCTCTTTAGAACCGGGCACCACGCTCACCACTAGTTGGAATATGCACATAATATGCATGGCATATGCACGATACTAGCACGACATGTGCATAACACACTTATATGTCCAACGCCTGCTAAAAGACCAATGTTATCATTGACTTCGATCTTAATGTTTTCTTATCCTGCAAAGTAAGTCAATTGGCACTTGATGTAAGTCAATCAATTGCATTAAGTTACAAGAGAAATTGTTTAAAGAGCCCCAGTATAATTGACAAGAAGCAATCCCATTGTCCAACCAAAGAGAGAATCATAGAATGAAAACATGGAAATCAAAAAGACACGCAAAAAAAAAAAAAAAAAAAAATTGGGAACTTTAGTTGAAAGAGTAGCAAGTAGTAACAAGCAAGCATACCCTACCCAGTTCATGAGTCATTGCATCTTCTTCTATTTCAGTAGATAGTTCCACAATTTCAAGTAAGGGTCCCTCCTCCTCTTCTTCTTCCCCCCCCCCCCCTCCTCAACTTTTGTCGTGCTTGTCTTGTTCTTCTCCTTCATTAAATAGAATTAGTAAGAACTCCTGGTAGCTCTCACTTTGTTCTTCTTCTTCGTCTTCTTCTTCTTCTCCTCCTCCTTCTTTTCCGTATAAATGAAGGCCTCCTCCTTCTTCATCTCCCCCTCTTTTGTTTTGCTCGTCTCCTTCTTCCCATTCATTGAATAGAATTAGTAAAAACTCTCGGTAGCTATCACCTTGTTCTTCTTCCGCTGCTGCTTCTTTTCCGTAGAAATGATGGCCTCCTCATTCTTCATCTTCCCCTCTTTTGTTGTGTTCATCTCCTTCTTCCCCTTCATTAAATAGAATCAATAAAAACTCTCCATAGCTATCACCTTCTTCTTCTTCTTCTTCTTCTTCTTCTTCTTCTTCTTCTCCGCATTCTTTGAATAGAGATAATATGAACTCTCTATAGCTCTCATCATCACCAAAAGGTACATGACGATCATCATCCATGACTTCTTTCTTCTTGGGCCTACCATTAGACAATTTTTTAATATGCTTTTCCTATAAGAATCGGAACCGCTGGTTCCCAAAAACATTGACCCAAGAATCGGAACTTCCCTCTTTAGAATCGGGAACCGCGCTCACCCCTAGTTGGAATATGCTCATAATACGCACAATACTAGCACGACACATTGATGATGCTAGCACAACATGTGCATAACACACTCAAGAGTCCAATGCCTACTAGATGTCCAACATTATCGTTGACTTCGATCTCAATGTTTTCTAATCCTGCAAAGTAAGTCAATTGGCACCTCATGTAAGTCAATCAATTGCGTAAAGTTGCCAGAGAAACTGTTTAAAGAGCCCAAGTATAATTGATAAGAAGCAATCCCGTTGTCCAACCAAAGAGAGAATCATAGCATCAAAACATGGAAAAAAAAAAGACACGTAAAAAAAAAAAATTGGGAACTTTAGTTGAAAGAATAATGGATAGTGACAAGTAAGCATACCCTATCCAATTCATGAGTCACTGCTTCTTCTATTTCAATAGATAGTTTCACTATTTCAAGTAAGGGTCCCTCCTCCTCTTCTTCTTCTCCCCCACTTTTGCCGTGCTTGTCTCCTTCTTCTCCTTCATTAAATAGAATTAGTAAGAACTCCCAGTAGCTCTCACTTTCTTCTTCTTCTTCTTCTCCTCCTTCTTTTCCATATAAATGAAGGCCTCCTCCTTCTTCATCTCCCCCTCTTTTGCTGTGCTCATTTCCTTCTTCCCCTTCTTTGAATAGAACTAGTAAAAACTCTCGGTAGCTATTACCTTGTTCTTCTTCTCCTACTTCTTTTCTATATAAATGAAGGTTTGCTCCTCCTTCATTTTTTGTTGTGCTCATCTCCTTTTCCCCCTTCATTGAATAGAATCAACAAAAACTTTCAGTAGCTATCACCTTCTTCTTCTTCTTCTTCTTCTCCTCATTCTTTGAATAGAGATAATATGAACTCTCTATTGCTCTCATCATCAACAAGAGGTACATGACGATCATCATCCTTGACTTCTTTCTTCTTGGGCTTGCCATTAGACATTGAGCAAGAGAGCAAGAGGCTTTTACTTTAGGGAATGAAAAAGACAACAATTTTTGAATATGCATGTGTAGCCAAATCAAAATGTGAATGAAGCTTTTACATGCCTAGATGACAGTACTTTTAATGCAACTCTAACATTCTACTTGCATTTCCATTAGTAGATAAATCAAAGAACCATTCTTCAATCTCCTATAATAAACACAGCTATTCATCTGACTTTTTGAATAATCTTGATTAGCCATGAAAGCATCGAAACGTTTATACCAAACAAGCAAACATGATCTTCCTTACCCGGAATAGCAAATCCCTATGGCTGCCTCATGTAAATTTGCTCCTCCAACTCATCATGAAGAAACGCAATTTTCACATTTAGTTGTTCTAACTCAAGATCTTATGAAGCAATTATGGCAAGTAAAACACGAATAAAAGTATGTTTTACCACAGGAGAGAACACCCAATTGTAGTCAATGCCCTCACGATGTGTATACCCCTTCACCACAAATCTCGCCTTATACCTCGTTGTCTACATTAGGAATACCATCTTTTCGTTTAAAGACTCATTTACTTCCAACAATCTTTTGACTCTTTGGTGCTTTGACCAACTCCCATGTCTGATTTCGATGGAGTGATTTCATCTCTTCACTCATAGCCTCTAGCCACTGCGATGACTTCAAACTAGTCATTGCCTTAGAGTAAGACGAAGGCTCATCTATCTCCACCTCACCATCTATAGTCAATGCATAAGTAATATTTGCATAACCATAATATACCGATGATTTAATTTGTCTTCTCTGTTTATCCGTGGCTATAGTATGTTGCAGCTTTATTAGTTGTTCACTATCACCAACTTTACGAACTACAACTTCATCTGCAGTCTCAACTTCTGTTATCTTTTAGGTCTCCGGAGTCTTCACCTGAAGCTCCACCTCACTAATGACACTATGATCTATCTTCTCTACTAGTTATGTCTTAGAACTTATATGTTAAAGCATTGTAGTCTCGTCGAATATCACATCTCTGTTTATTAGAAAATCGGGTAATCTGGGATTAGTGCACCACAGCCGGTAGTCTTTTAGCCCATGTGCATAACCCAGAAATATACACTTCTTCGCCCTCAGCTCAAGCTTACCATCACTCGCATGAGCATACGTAGGACATCCAAATATACATAATCTGGAATAATCAATAGGTTTCCTTGACCATAATTCCTCAGGAGTCTTCCACTCGATAGCAAATAATAGAGATCGATTAATCAGGTGATATGCCATATTTATTGCTTCGGCCCAAAATTCCTTATCAAGTCTTGCATGCGAAAGCATACATCGAGCTCGCCCAAGCAAAGTTTTGTTTTTTCGTTCTACCATGCCATTTTGCTGTGGTGTTCCAGGTATTATGTGGTGTCTCACAATAACTTATTTCTCACAGAACTCGATAAAATCTTTACCATAAAACTCCATGCCATTATTGGTTCTTAAGCACTTGATTTGTTTATCTGACTGCTTCTTAATTAATGCCTTAAATTTCTTAAATCGATCAAACACATTACATTTGTGCTTTAGAAAGTATACCCATATCTTGCTCAAATAATCGTTGATAAATGTAAGCATATATCGAGCACCTCCTTTCGAAGGAATCAAAGATGAGCCCTAGACGTCTAAATAAATATATTCAATTGGTTTGATCGAATGAATAGTTGTAGTAAACTTAACTCAATGCTGCTTCCCAAAGATGCAATGCTCACATAAGTCTAGCTTCCCTGTCATTTGACCCTTCAATAACCCATTTTCACTCAACATTGTCATACATGCCTCACCCATGTGCCCCAAACGCATATGCCATAATTGATTCAAGTTAGAGTTTGACTCACCTGATGAAACTGCAACAATTCCGATCACGATCTTTCCCAGTAGATGATATAGAGTATTCACTTTTTTTCCCTTCATCACTGTCATGGCACCTTGAGAGATCTTCAATACTCCACCTTTAGCGGTGCACTTACACCCGATGTCATTGAGTGTCCCTAGAGAAATAAGGTTCTTCTTGAACTCTAGTACATGTCTCACATCTATCAATGTGCGCACCACCCCATCGTACATCCGAATTTGAATTGTCTTTATCTCCACAGCATTACAGACTGCATTATTCCCCAAAAGAACTTTACCACCATCTGCAGTCTGGTAAGTAGTAAACTAGTTCTTACGAGGCGTTATATGATAAGAACACCTTGAATCTAGCACCCATTTATCTCCTGACAAAATAGCAGTCACACATAAAACAACTTATGCATCACTATTGCTCCCCTCGGTAACATTTGCCACACTACTTATGGCATTATGCCTATCAACTTTATTTCTCTACTTAAGACAATCTCTCCCAATATACCCCTCCTCATGACACTCAAAGCACTTCATGCGTCCTTTGGACTTTCTATGGCGTGATTTTGATATGCTTTTACATCTGCTACTATTAGGCCATCGATGTTGTTCTCTACCCCGAATTGTTAGTGTTTACGCTACTCCTTGCGCCAGACCGTCATTTCACAACTTTCTCTACCACTCCTTGGAGAATAAGGCGGACTTTATCTCTTCTGAGGTAATTATAGTACGCCCATGCAATAGTGAATCAGTAAAGTGCTCCCATAACTCTAGTAAAGAGGCTAACAACATCATGCCTTGTTCTTCATCATCAAGTATCTTACCGACATTCTTTAGATCCATCATGAGTTTATTAAACTCATTTAGGTGGGTTCTAATAGATGTACCTTCAGTATATCTAAATTGAAACATCTTCTTCAATGTGTACAAGCTATTATTCAAACCTTTCTTCATATAGAGTGCTTGAAGTTTTGCCCATAATGTTGCAGCATCCTTCTTCTCAACAACCTCTATTAAAACCTCATCCGACAAATTTAACAAGATTGTGCTCTTTGCTTTTTCCATTAGCTCTACCATTTTTGAAGCTTTCATTATAATAGGCAACTCATCTTCACCATCTAGTGCCTTGGCCAAATCTTGAGTTGTCAATAACATCCGCATATTGATGCTCAATAACACAAAGTTGTTACTCCCGTTAAACTTCTCAATTTCAAATTTTCTTTCTGACATAATTGCAATAACATAATTTTTAGATAATAATCAGACAAGCAAAAGCTCCAAATCACAATCAAGAAATCTAATCCCAAGCTCTGATACCAATTGTTGGAATATAATACGCGGAAATGACACGATCTTGCAATTTACGTCAAGCGCAAAATCCCTGAAGAAATAAATGAAAAATAATAAAGACACCAGAAATGTACATGGTTTGATCCGAGAATCAGTACCTACATCCATGGGAAAAGCCACAGCAAATAATCCACTATAATTGGAGAATTAAAATATACAATCAATCACACGCTCGAGTGTTTCCCACACCTAAATTTAACCCCAAACCCAAGTATTTATAAATAAACAACTCACTTTGATATAAACTCATGGTACAAAATTACCGTGTGTTCAAGCTCAAAACAAACCGCTCAACGTACGCCAAAAACAAGAACTCTAGCGTTCATCTTTGGTCCGCGTACATACGGCTTCGCATTCTTAATCAAGGTTTCACGCGGCTTCAAGGACTTGCGGCTAACGTGTAGTAGTCACTTACGTAAAGAAAAGAAAAAAAAAAAAACCTTTGCCTTTTGTGTGTGCGCGTCCAAGGTCAAAAGTTGGACCTCGGGCCCCACTTTTCTTTCCTTCTTTAAAAGAGGGATTCGTACACTGCACGATGGAGAAGAAAACCTTCCTTTTTTTTTTTCTTCCTTTTATCTCTTATTTCCTCTTTTGTCTTGTTTTGCACATCCAAAGGAGAAAGTTCAAGGAAGGAAATTGTTTCTTCTTTCTTCATCCAATTTCCAATCTTTCGAAGAAAAACTTTATCGACAAATTCAGGTTCCGAATTCAAACTCGAGACATTAATTTAACAATATACATGTCTCAGTCTGGAGGACACAAATTAGAAATGAAAAAAGCATAGAACCCCACATAGAAAAAGGCAATAATTACCGAAAGGGTTGATGAACGACAATATACGGTTGTCGTTTCTTTTTCTTTTGACTTGGTAATCGGTGACATGGAAATAATGTAGATGTACAAGTTATAATAAGAAGTTATAATAAGAGATAAGAAATTATGCGAAAGGGAGAGTATTGTGTAAATTATGTATGTAAAAGTAGTAGATCATGAGCTTATTTATAGGTTTTATTAAATGACTATCTTAATTTAAAATGATAATTATAAATCAATTATAATCAATCATGTCTATGAACAATCAAGAAAAATATACTCATAATCCTGAGAGAACAAAGAACCAAAGGAAATTTCATAATCATCTTTATCATCCCCCTCAAACTCAAGTAACTTAAAAGAAGTTGACATGAGTCCCTCGGTTAGATTGATCCCATAATAACTTGCATCCGTCAAATCTGATGTAATTGAACCTATGTCAAAGAGAGCTTACAAGGTGGTCGGTTTCATCCCTCGATTTCCTTTCGACAGTCATGAACTTTAATTGGTTTTATAAAGTATATATTGCACTTATATATGAGTTTCAGACGGGGTTTCATGTCAATTATCATTACCATTTCATCAAGGTATCCACGGCAGGAGTTGTATTTAGATCGATTGGAGAGATATTAATTGAGAAAAGCGAAATAAAAAATCACTTTAGACTATGAAAAGATGCACATCACATTTTGCAAGATAAAGTTTAACGCACATTTAACGTTGGAGGGGCGACGGCCACCACCGATCCCAACTCCACTTGGGTCCGTCAATGAGTCAATGAATACACGCACCTACCCTAAACGGTCCTTAATAAGAGTCCGTTAGGTTCAGTCGTTTCCATACTTTGGAATGTTGTAGCTTACATTTTTTGCAATAACAGATGATTTAAAACTGTCAAATGTCGAGTGAGGCTGCTTCCCAGAAAAGTTTGTAAGCTATTGCGGCTTTGGAGATGCTGCGGCTGGAAGTGCTCTACGAATGCCTCATAAAAACGGCAGCACTCCTTTTCATAGTTAAAACTGCTGCAAAGAAGCTGTACTAGATAGCACCTAGAAATAATTTGAAGAGCTCCTACGCATGTGGAGTCAAACCATTATAATACGATTTCATTGGACCAAATCTGAAAGATTAAGTATTTGATGCCTGAGCACACGTTACATCCGAATTATAAAATCAGGTACGATTCACTGTATTTAAGAGTCTTCATGGATTGCCGGGAACACATCGATTGCAAGATTAGAATAATTGTTCCGAAAATTGGTCAATGGGGGGTCGAACTTGGTCTACCACGACCAGATTTTTGATATTTTTCTCTGGACAGTTGCAGAAACATGAGGTAGACTTTCTTTGTTTAAAAAATGATAATTATAACTTTTAGGAAAACATTTTTTTTTAATTTTTCGAAATTCAGCTCACGGAAAATAGACTAGCAAGGGAACATATTTTCTGCCCATAGAAAAAGCACTCTCGAAAGGAAGAACATTTCCCTCCACTTTCTTCCACTTCTATAAGTACTTTTTTCCACCAAACACCTTTTTCCTTTTTATTTTAATTTTTGAAAAAAAATTTCCAGCTTTTAATTATTTAAAGATTTTTCCTTTTCTTTCTTTCTTTCTTTCTTTCTTCTTCTTCTTCTTCGATCGGCCATCACCATAAGCTAGCTCCAATCTTGCCAATGTGTGGCTCAAACTCACTTGAGGCTATCGAGCGAGCTCGAGTCTTGCCAAATCTAGCTAGTTGGCATAGCAACCCACTCATCGAATCTAGTGAGGCCCACACTTGCTAAGGCCATCGGGCGAGCTCAAGCCTCACTAGAGGTGGATAAGGCTTTGGCAACCTCGAGTGAGGCTTATCGACCTCTAGTGAGGCTTAAGCATTGCCTAACTTGCTAGGCACCTCGCCTAATCCAGTGAGCTTGAGCCTCACCAACCTATGGCAAGGCTGAGCATGCCTATGGTCAATCGCTGGCCATGGCCATAGTTGTTGATTGGCCGAGGAAGAACCAAAAAAAAAAAAAAAAAAAAAAAAGGAGAATAAAATAAATATATTTAAAAAATCAATTTTTTGGTAATTTTTTGAAACAGCAAAAAATATTTTGTAATTCATTTTCAGATTTTAATAAAATACTAAAAAATATTATCATTTTACTAAAAATAGAATTCCTCAAAAATATATTGAAAAACATTACATTTTTCGCAAAATGAATGAAGCATTAAATTTTGGATGTTGGTCCCAAGATTCAATTACCATCGATTGAAGGCCGAAGGTTTTAAAAAAGCTCCAATCAAGTCTCAAGCTGATCATTGGTAGCGAAATTCTAGGGTCAAAAATCTGGCATGGCTCCGACATGAAATTTTTAAGTCATTTGCCATGTGCAGTTTTCTAACGCCCTGAATCCCATAGACGCCGAGTCCGAGACTCGATGCGACTTTTTTGAAACTCGGAGTCATCAACTGCCAAAATCTAAAGTCCTATTTCCACGCTCCTTCCACAAAGACGTCCAACGTCTTTAAACCCTTTTGGCTGCGATTTACTGTACTAGTCCTCATCAATTCGGAGCGAAAAGCATGAAACATGTGATGTAGTTCGACCCATTGTACCCAGCAAGTAAATGTTCAGGGATTGGAATGCAAATTGCCACTTAACCTTACCAAACACTCGTGACCTCTTCTCCTTTTCTATTACCACGTGTGAGGGAAGACCAAGACATCAAAGCCGGCGTTTGGTTCCGTCACTTACGCGAAGCAGCTGAAAAGGTGGGTGACCAAGCGAACGAGCGTTCTAGTTTCAAGACAGCTGCGTGGAAAGATCACTTTGGACATGTGGTGAAGAAACCTCGTATAGGACCAACCGGTTGGTTCGGGATCAGAATCAACTGCCCCAAAAAAATGCCGATTCAGAGAGTCAAGTCCACAAAAGCGAGACACCAAACTTCCGGGTTCGTTTCCCCTATATCCTGATTGAGGCGAATTCCGGGCGGTCCACTTTAATGGGCTGATCGGACCCGGGCCCGGGCCTGAATCGACTCTGAAACAGAAAGCCCGACGGATCAATTGGGCTGGAATTCCTACTTGGGCTTGCTCTTCGTCAAAGCGCTCCCGTCGATCAGATTAAGAATAGATCGTGTTCGTTTCAGGGGTAACCATGCTTTGCATTTGACAGTTCCAAAAGTGACCCTTAATGTGGATTTGCATCGTTCCGAAAATAACCCTTGGTTAGCATCTATAAATTGAACGTCACAAACCGTTATAGTTAGACATAACTCTGTGCCTTGTGCTGATTATTATACGAAATACAATTAGAGTACACAAAGACTAGTATAAGCACGGTCTTATGTCGAGGTTGCATGTAATTATTGTCATGTCATTTCGTCATTGGGTTTGCAATGTCATGTTACATATTATTATTGACATGTCATTTTGCCATTCATGTTTTAAATATGATTTGGCATGACATGGCATCATATCATGTCGCATGTGATTATTGCCATGTCATGCCATATTCTTATTATATTCTCAATTATAAATTTATTGTGATATTTCCATATCATGTCATTTTCTCATAATGCTTGAACTTCAAATTTGCATTGTCATGTTTTCTTGCATGCTGAATTTTCAATGTCATTGCCATGTTATGTCATTTCTCATGATGCTTGGATTTTGAATTTGCGATCTCATATTAATTTTTCGTTATATATGCATTTCAAACTTGCCTTGTCAAGTCATTTTTCCATTCATGTTTTGAATTTTGAATAGGCCATGACAGTATCCTATCATGTGATTTTATCATTGTATTTGTTATCTTGTTACTATGCCGTTGTCATGTCATGTCATTTTCTCATGATACTTAAATTTTGATCATTACCATGTATTTTTTCTCAAATCATGATTGAATTTTGCATTAACATTTGCATACATACATACCGATGACATATTGAATTTCTGATGACATTCGCATACATCCTGACTCCATTAATCC
The DNA here is from genome assembly GCA_016097545.1 of Eucalyptus victrix. Taxonomy (NCBI): domain Eukaryota; kingdom Viridiplantae; phylum Streptophyta; class Magnoliopsida; order Myrtales; family Myrtaceae; genus Eucalyptus; species Eucalyptus victrix. Next base: position 47,797,419 of record CM027843.1, read on the forward strand.
ACAAACGGAGTCATGCTACTATACACGAGATTATGACCTCGTTAATCACTACTGACGTCAAAAAGGCATTATGATGACATCTTGAATTTCAAAACAAAGGATTACATATGCTTAAAAAATTAATTGATGAATGATTTGGGACTAAACCAAAAATAAAGTTGCAACTTGAAAGGGCATTGGGGGATGATAATTCGTCTCATGTGTAACAGAGATCCCGGACCTAAAATTTCTAGCTTTGTAGACCAATTTACTTCACACTTACACTTTCCCATCACTACTTGAGCCTGTAAATAATTAAACTAGGTTTTGTAGAGCTAATTGGCGGTGACTGTAATATGGTATCGTTTTCGCATCCCGTAGAGGATTTGGGAATATTCTCGAAACCAAGACTTTACTAGCTGGTGAACCTCGATTAGCAAAATTTAAGGTGCTCCTAGCTTAAAACCCCCGATTTCCAATATTTGAGGTGCTACTAGATTAGATCCCCCGATTTCAGATATTTCAGGTGCCGCAAACTGGAATGTCTTGGATTGTTCATATGCTAGAATCCGTCAGATTTATACATAGGAATCATTAAAGTCTACAATTAAGAATGGACTAAAGGTGCATGCACTAGGGATATGTTATAAGCTCTCGCGAGTATTTTTGTCCTTCTTATTCAACGATTAGGTCAAATCACCGCACTTACTGCGTGTATAGTTGTATTGATGGCCAAGATGATAATATTTAGTTGTTGCAGAAAAAAAACAACAGAACCTTAAGAGCTATTACATTGTTTGCTCTAGGTTTTTTATAGCTATCGCTGTCTCTATTTGACAGTATAATGGCAAAAGAATACGGACAAAACATGCAAACTCCTTTGTTCTCTCTAATATCAACTATTTCATATCTATGCTGCTCACTAGATTATGAATAATCTACAGTTATATACGTAGCATAGATGATATTTGATTATTGTGTTATGCCTAATGTTATAAAATTATGGAATTTTCTACGGTAATATTTAAGATTCAACTAAATAGTTGGGGATCATACTTACTGTATAGTTACCATTAATTCAAGATGGTAACTATCTGTACTATTAAAAAGAATAAAGACACTTTACTTATTCCTCGAGATATGTCATAGGATATTCTAATATGTATATGTCCCTACATACAAGAAAGTACAGCAATTTTAATTTATCAATCTTCGTTACTAAATGAGAAACAAGGATTAGGAGGAACGACCAATGTAGCAACCCCCTCTAACGTTGACAGTAAGGGTCCGCATTCATTATTAAATGCTAATTGAGTCACAACTATTCAATCCATTCGTAAGTATAAAAATCTTTCGGTTTAGCACCACAGAAGTGCTAAAGGTTTAGAAATCTATCATCGACACAAAAATCACGGACTATTGAAGTTAGCAGGTTCGAACACGTGATCTTGTGGATATGAATTGATTAGCCTCGTACTGCTAATTTATTAATGACAACTGTATTGCCTGTAAGTTTTTTACTATGCTTCTTAGATAATTTTACTTGTAGTTATTGCTAGTACTAATAATATATAGCTAGATCACTTATGTAAGCAGTCTTCATCTATAATTGATATTCGAGAAAAAAAGAAAAAGAAAACGAGGAACACCATGGAGTAATAATGGCCATTGCACTATAAAGCTTGTAATGGTTATTACAATTCTGTTTAGTGCTAGTATTGCCGCCTCCCCAATCTCTCTCTCTCTCTCTCTCTCTCTCTCTCACTCTCTATACACATCCATGGTAGCGACTTGTCTCCATCCATTGAAGCCACCACGGCCAGCCAAATCACCATCACATTCGTCGTCTGTGACGCACTGCCCCACAATCCTCTCTCTCTCTCTCTCTCTCTCTCTCTCTCTCTACACATCCATGGTAGCGACTTGTCTCCATCCATAAAAACCACCACCGGCTGCCCAAATCACCATCACATTCGTCAGCTATGTCGCACAACCCCACAAACCTCCCTCCCTATCTCCCTCCCTCTCTCACGTGTCTTCCTAAGACAACCTTGGATCTCATAAGTGATGGAGTTGTGAAATCTAATAGAGAAAAACAATACTCAAGCGTAGAAACAATTTGTTGTAGGTAGGCATTTCCCAATTAGTCACCCATCCTGTCATGTCAAAGTAGATAATTGGGCTTTTCATGTGATTTCCATTGCAATTATGTATGCCATAAATACTGCTGTTTCCATTGCAATTACGTATGCCATAAATACTGCTATATATTGGGGCAATAAATTTTCTAGTTGTAACGCTAAAACTTGCAACCCTAAAGCTTATAATGCAGATATTGATACTGATAGTGGAGAGATTATCAAATACAACACTATGATTTTTCCCTTCCTAATTTTGGAAATGATTTTCCATGTAAAAATTCTTGTTTATTTTCTTATCTATTTTTTCCCTTCATATATTTGTGTTCCTAACAACTAGTATTAGAACCTAGTTTTCATGAAATAGTAAAAGTGAATATGGACAAACGAAAGGTGAAGATTGTTGGTTTGATGGCAAGGGCTTTAGTTTTTGGAAGATGTGGAGTGAGGATATGTTGTATCAGAAGAACTTGCATCAACCTCTGTTTGGAGAGAAACCAGATTCTATGAAGCAAGCAAAGTGGAAATTGTTAGATCGACAAGCTCTAGATTTGATTCTTCTTACATTGGTGCAGAAACTTGCTTTTAACATTGCCAATGAGACAACAATGGTGGATTTGATGGTGCCGTCCAAAATTTACAAGAAGCCTTTTACATCAAACAAGGTATATTTGATGCATCATCTTTTCAATCTAAAGATGGACAAAGGTGCTTCTATGACAAATCACGTCAAAGAATTCAACTTGATTACAACTCAGTCGAGTTTGGTGGATATCAAATTCGATGACGAGATAAAAGCTTTAATTTTATTATCTTCTCTACGTGAAAGTTGGATTGAAACTGTGACTGCAGTGAGCAATTCATCTAGTAAGAAAAGGTTGAAGTTTCGAGCAATCCTAGATTTATTTTTTAGTGAGGATATATGCATAAGAGAATCGGGTGAATTTTCGGGTGCTTCCTTAAATATCTAAGGCAAAGGGAGAAGCAATCAACGAGGGTGGAACTAGTACCATGGTAGATCGGAGTCTAGAGGAAAAGCAAAGCAAGACCTCATGGTGAAAAGAATGACCATCAAAAACGAGATTGTAGAGCTCCAAAGATAATTTTGAGTATTGATAGTCCAATTGAGTCTTGGATTCTCAACTCAGGTGCGTCATTTCACTCTACTTCGTGCAAAGAGCTAATGCAGAATTTTGTTGCTGAAAAATTTAGAAAGGTTTCTCTTGCTAATGATGAACTTATGGATATTATGGGAAAGGACAATGTTTACATAAATCAACTAACATATATCAATGGAAGTTGATGATATTAGATATGTTCTAGGACCTAAGAGAAATCTAATGTCTATAAGTCAATAAGATAAGACAACACGGGATACAGAACTATTTTTGGGGATAACTTTTGGAAAATAGTTAAAGGTGCTTCAATTGTAACGTAGGGAATAAAGTTAGGAATGATGTACATGACTAATCGCAACAGTTGCTGAGTCTAAATTATGGCACCACAAGCTTGGACACATGAGCAAAAAGGGGACGAAGTTGGTAAGTAACACAATCTTCACATAGACTAATATATTTGGACTTTTAGGACTTGAGCATGTCCTTAAAAGGCTAAGTAGAAATGTGTTGGTTTTTTATGAAGTCACTTCAAGCTTTTAAAGAGATAGTCACTAAAGATAGATGAAGAGCGGGAGTATATGACTTAGGCATCTTATGCGTCAGCTATTAGTAATTTAATGTACACTATGATATGTACCAAACCAAACATAATTCATGCAATGGGAGTCGTGAGCAGATACATAACTAATCCAAGAATAAATAATTGAGAAGTTGTGAAGTGGCAAGATAACTTAAAGGGACTTAAGGTATGACATTATGTTTTATAAAAAATGATGTAACTTTATAAGGCTTCGTTGATATAGATTTTTGTGGTGACTTGAATAATAGGAAGAGCACATAATTGAGAAGTTGTGAAGTGCCAAGATAACTGAAAGGGACTTAAGGTATGACATTATGTTTTATGAAAAATGATGTAACTTTATAAGGCTTCATTGATATAGATTTTTGTGATGACTTGAATAATAGGAAGAGCACCTCAAGTTATCTTTTTACCTTATGTGACATTGTGATCAGTTAGATGTCTAGACTTAAAATGCATGTCTCTCTTTCAACCGCTAAGGTAGAGTATGTTGATAAATCTAAAGCTAGTAAGGAGATGATTTGATTGAAAAAATTTCTGAAGGAGATAGGTAAGAAGTAGGATAATGGTGTTCTTTTCAGTGATAGTTAGAGTGCTATTTGTTTTGCAAAGAATCCAATATTTTATTTAAAGACAAAACACATTGAGTTAAAGCATCATCAAATTCGTCAGTTGACTGATGATGGGACATTGTCATTAAAGAAGATTATTGGCACAAAAAATCCAACAAATATAATAACAAAGGTTGTCACCATTAAGAAACTAAGGCTATCCATTGCCTCAATATACCTCCATGGTAAGTTATTAAGGGGGCCGCCGCACTAGTACAATTCAACTTACAAAGATGAAGACTATGAAATATTATTATTGTTTTTGAAGATCAGCTTCCAAGTGAGATATTGATAGAGTTGTAGAGTCTTATAGAGAAAAAAAAAATCATTAAAGCGTATAAATAGTTTGTTGTGGGCAGACACTTCCCAATAGATCACCCATCATGTCATGTTAAATCAAATAATAGAGCTTTTACCGATGTTAATAGCATACATGTCATTTCCATCATCACTATGTATGTCATAGACTCTTGTTATATATTGGGACAATATCTTTTATAGTTGTAACGGTGGAACTTGTCTTTTAGAGCTTGTAACGTAGATACTAATACTGATAATGGAGAGATTGCCTAGTGCAGCATAATTTTTCCCTTCCTGATTTTAGGAATGGTTTTCCATGTAAAATTCTCGCTTGTTTTCTTTTCTATTTTTTATCTTCATATATTCACGTTCCTAATAATAGATTGTCAAGCTTCATCGGTGGCCTTTTACCATTGAAATGAGATTCGATTATGCCACACAAGAGAGAGAGAGAGACTTAGGGTATTGTAGGTGCTGTGATGATTTCTCATATGATGTGAGGACACTTTTGATAAAGCCATAAGTGTTTTCTATCGTGTGGCTCAATGTAGTCATAGATCTAATGTCATTGTCTCCTCTTTTAAATCATGACAAGTGTTCATATTATAATGATCTTTCTCACAGATAATCGATTTCCACTTAAACCTACCACACTTCCATCTTATCTTATCTTTCTACCATCCTTGCTATCGTGCCTTTTACGTTGTTACCACAAGCAAAAGTATTGCCCTAGTCTCTAGCCCGCACAACGGTCTCCTAGTAGTGTTGCCTCCACATTTGTTGTTGGATATTTCAATAATATTTTGAAATATTTACAATGATAGCCTCGATAAAAGTTATGACCGCATTGAAGACCATCATTATTTTTAACAATCACATAAAAATTTCTTAATGGTCATATAACGGCTTTTCATTCGTTTTGTAAGATTTAAATTTATTTCTCAAATAAATCCTCCATTATTTTACAACAACTCTTTTAACGGCTCTATTTTGTCTGAATATAAAAATAAAATCTCATAAGACAATCTTGAAAATATACATTGAATGAAAGAGAGAATATCCTTTCTTTAGAAAATATTTCCTTTTATTTTCCTTGTTAGGTTATACACAACGTTGTTTCTGTTTCTTCCAATATTCAGTGTAGAGGAGGATAGCCGTTAGAAGCCTATCGCACCAAGTTTCGCACTCCGAAGGGCGGAATTATCCTTAAGGATAGTTCTTGTACTTGCACACCTCAGACAAATTTATTTATTCTCATTAGCTTTTTCCAACAATCTTAAGGATAACTCTCATGGAGCCTCAAGTTGATATTGCTACTGATGCCTCAATCTTCGCTAGTCCAGTTGCACTACCACCACTACCACATATGTCCTATGCCAAACCATTCCCCAACATATCAAAGATCAAATTTTTTAATGGCAACAATTTCAAAAGATGGCAAGAAAGGGTTTTCTCTATCCTAGATGTGCGCAGCGTGGCTTTCGCACTTACGAAGGCTGAACCAACTAATAACAAGCTGCAAGATCAATGGATACACGCTAATAAGGTAGTAGGCACACAATTATTAATAATCTTTCTAATGAATTGTTTGATGTCTACTGTTCGTACAAGGAAGCAAAACAAATATGGGACTCCATGCCTGCAAAGTACACTGCCGAAGATGTGGACAAACAAAAATTTGTAATCAGAAATTATTATCGATGAGAAATGTCCGATGATAAGGAGCTCAAGACACAAATCAATGAATATCACAAGCTAGTGGAGGAAAACATTGATTTACAAGAAGAATTTATTGCAGGCCCACTGATTGAAAAGTTGCCTGAGTCTTGGAATGAGTACAAGCAACAACTCAAGCACAAGGACAAGCAATTGTCACTAGCTGATCTGATCGTGCATATTATCATTGAGGATAAAACTCACAAGGAGATCAAAGCTGCAAAAGCTAAGGAAATTATTATTAGGGCAAATTTGGTCCAAGGCAAATTTCAAATCACCAAAATAGGTATACTAACAAAAAAACCTTATTACAAACCCAAGGTTGCTCACCCCACCTTCAAAAAGAAAGGCTCTTGCTTTGTTTGTGGCAAACCAGGTCATCATGCAGTGCACTGCAAAAAGAGAATAATAGGAAATAACAATTCTGCTAAACCAAAAGTCAATTTGGTTAAAACATATGACTCTAATGATATAATTGTTGTAGTTATTTCCCAGGCCAACATTGTGGCCAATGTGAAAAAGTGGGTGGTAGACTTAGGTGCTACCAAGATATTTGTGCTAACAAAAATGCCTTTTCCTCCTACATGCCAGTAGGGGAAGGAGAAGAAATTATTTTTCTTGGTGATTTAGAACAGCTCAAGTTCTTGGGAAATGAAAAGTTCTCCTCAAGCTCACATCTGGCAAGACTTTGGCCCTGAATGAGGTATTACACGTTCCTAATATAAGGACAAACCTGGTCTCAGTAACTCTTTTAGGAAAGGTTGGGGTGAAGGTGTCGTTCGAATATGATAAGATTGTAATGACTAAAAATAACGTCTTTGTGGAAAAAGGGTTATTGTAATCAATGACTTTTTTGTTCTTAACGTTTCCAATGTTATTAATGAAAATGCTATTACTTTCACTTACTTGGCTGAATCTATTGACTTATGGCATGGTAGATTAGGTCATGTTAGTATTTCTCATATTAAGAAAATGCAAAAACAAGGTTTAATTTCTAGAATTAAAAACCCATGTTTTAATAAATGTATAACATGTGCTGAAACAAAATTAACAAAAAAAACCTTGTATTTCTATAAATAAAGAATATGATTTGTTGAGTTTAATTCATACTAATCTAGGAGATTTAAAACAAACTATGACTAGAGGAGGTAAACAATATTACGTGACCTTCATTGATGATTATTCTAAATTTACTAAAGTTTATTTGCTTAGGCATAAAGATGAAGCTTTTGATATGTTCATTTTGTATAAAGCTAAGGTAGAAAACCAATTAAATAAAAGGATAAAAAGAATTAGATCAAATAGAGGTGGAGATTATGTATTGCTTAATGAATTTTATGAAAATGAATGAATAATTCATGAAACTATGTCTCCTTGTTCCCTCAAATCTAATGGCATAGCTGAAAGAAAAAATAGGACTTTGAAAGAGATGATGAATTCTATGCTTGTTAGTTCTAATGCTCCAAATAATTTATGGGGTGAAGCTATTTTATCTGCATGTCACATCCAAAATAGAATACCTCATTAAAAAAAAGGTAAAACACCCTATGAATTATGGAAAGGTTATCATCTGAAATTAATATATTTGAAAGTATGGGGGTGTCTTGCTAAGGTTATGCTTCCTAATTCTAAGAAAATGAAAATAGGCTCTAAATCATCTGATTGCATGTTTATTGGTTATGCTGAACATAGTGCTACATATAGATTTCTTGTATTAAAAAGTGACGTTCTTGATAATAATACTATAGTTGACACAAAAAATGCAGAATTCTTTTAGCATATTTTTCCATTAAGTATTGATAATGATTTTTATACTTATCTTATTTATAATGATCCTTTGACTTATTATGAAGCAATATCTTCCACAAAAAGCAATTTTTGGAAAAAAAGCTACAAAAATCGAGATGATTCTATCTTACAAAATCAAACTTGGAAATTAGTTGATTTACCACTCGATGCAAAACCGATTGGTTGTAAATGGATTTTTAAAAGGAAATATAATCATGATGGTTCTATTAATAAATATAAAGCAAGATTAGTTGTAAAAGATTTTAATCAAAAACAAAATGTTGATTATTTTGACACTTTTGCTCCAGTTACAAGAATATCATCAATTCGTGTTTTAATTGCTTTAACTTCTATTTACAAACTGGTTGTTCACCAAATGGATGTTAAAACAACTTTTTTAACGGGTGATTTGGAAGAAGAAATTTACATGGTGCAACCTGAGGGTTGTATTTTTCTTGGACAAGAAAACAAAGTTTGTAAACTCATTAAATCCTTATACGGCTTAAAGCAAGCACCAAAGCAATAGCATGAGAAATTTGATGATATTCTAGTTAATAATGGATTTTTCTCTATTGGAATAGATGAATGTGTATACACATAAACTGTTGATGGCGAATCTATAATTATTAGCTTATATGTTAATGACATGCTTATTTTTTGCACATATATTGATGTTGTGAATGAAACAAAATGTTTTTTGACTTCTAAATTCGATATGAAGAACATGGGGGAAGCTAATATTATTTTGGGTGTTAGAATCATAAAAAGTGATAGTGGCCTAATGCTTACTCAAGCGCATTATATGGAAAGACTACTTAAAAAATATGATCACTTTGATGTCAAATTTGTAAATACTCCTTATGATTCTTATATTCAATTAGTGAAAAATAAAGGGGATTGTGTGGCTCAGTCTAAGTGCGCTCAAATTATTGGGAGTTTGATGCATTTGATGAATTATACTTGACCTGATATAGCTTATGTTGTATGTAGACTGAGCAGATATACACAAAATCCCAATGATAATCATTGGATTGCCTTGAGCACATTAATGAAATATTGAGAGAAACCATGAATTATGATATTTTATATAGTGGATTTCCTGCTGTGTTAGAAGGATACAATGATACTAATTGGATTTCAATTTCAGATGAGACAAAATCCACTAGTGGATATGTGTTCACCCTTGGTGAAGGTGCTATAATTTGGAAGTCAACCAAACAAACAATATTTGCTAAATCCACCATAGAGTCAGAGTTTGTGGCTCTAGAATTGGCTGATGATCAGGCGAAGTAGTTAAGGAACCTCTTAGTAGATATTCCTTTGGGAATGAAACCGACACTTTCTGTGTCTATGCACTGTGATTGCCAAGCGGTAATAGCCATTGCAGAGAATAACACTTTTGATGGTAAAATGGACACATCCGATTGAGATATGATGTAGTAAAACAACTACTTAAAGATGGAATTATATCCATTGATTTTGTAAAGTCAGAAGTGAATTTGGCTAATCCTTTGACTAAACCCGTGGGAAAAAAATTAATTTATGACACATCAAGGGGAATGGGACTTAAGCCAATTGAGGAAAAACAACAGTAATGGTAACCCAAACTATGTAATTGGTGATCCCATTAATTAGATTCATATAGGTAATAACAAGTCACTTGTTGTTCTAGTGATGCACAATTAAAAATTATTGTCCATCCTAAGATGAGGATAGTGCAAAACTACAAAGAAAAAGAGATTGAGCTAAGCTTTTAATGAAATTCCATAGCCATTATTGGTAGTGTATTAAGCTAAAAAATACACTTGATGGAATCACCTATATAAGTGTGGAGTGGGGCCACTCCTATAAGAATTTTTGGCGAAAATCCCTAAAGTACTTATGAATAAACCAAGCATGCGCATAGCATATTAGCGCAAAACCGCGTTGAACAACAAAATTTGTGAAAGTATAATGTGATTGATGAAAATTATAATTCACAATGAATAAACCAAGCACTTGCATAGCCTATTAGCGCAAAACCATGTTGAACAACAAAGTTTGTGAAAATGTAATGTGACTGATTAAAATTATAATTCACAAAAGAAATTTTTGGTTCATAAAAGTTTCAAACTTCACCAATAATATCATAAATTATATTTCATTTTTTCTAGGGTTGGTTTATAACATAACAAGCATCAGTTCTGATGAATTACACTCCAATAACCCAACATCATTATTAATATTTTCTTTTTAATTTTCAAAAAAAAATTTCCAACTATGATGCGTTATCTTCCTCATAAATTGGAGCGACAAAGCATGGCCAGAAGGTGCTTTCACGAAGGAGAAGGCTAGCTGGTGGTCTAAGGCGTGAATTTCAGTTAACAAACTTGAGAAGTTGAGATGAAAGTCTGCGAGGCCCCTTGCCCTAGTATAGTGATAGTCCTCTCATGCCCCTTCTCGTGTAATGTCCGGTCCAATCCCTTTGGAACTCTTCAATTTAAGCACAGATTCTTGAATTCTCTCTTTTTCCAAGTGATTTTAGCTCATGGCCTTTGCCCGGGATTTCCATGATCTATCTTCTTCTTTCGCGAGTTCACTCCTTGGCAATTTTGCTATCATTCTTTTCAATCTTGTAATAGTCTTTGCTTTGATATGTAAGAGGCCAATAGCTATCCTTAAGGCATAATTCCTTCTTCTAGGACTCAGTCTAAACCCCTCCGAAGTTGTCTTCATTTTTTGTTCTTTACCTATTTCGAGTACTAGAAGTGGTGAGGTGAAACGGCACCTTTCTTTGCATTGTTGACAAAATTTACTTGGCTTCGCCAATGGGCCTCATCTCTAGAAACTCAGCGCGCGAGGCGTACCTCTCACATTTGCATTCCAAACCTCGCCCCCCTCTTGTGACATGCTATCTTCTCCCTCTGTATTCTCGCATCAAGGGTGAGTCCCCGGGCAAGCAAGCCAGTATAGGGCTCTCCGATTTTAGAGCTGGCACCAAAAAAAGCGACCAAGCATTAGGATGTGGCGGTGACCAGAGGAGGGATGGAAGAGAAAGAGGGTATTCGGCAAATATAGATTTTTATGAGGTTATTGACTCCAAAAAAAAAAAACGACTAACAGCTTCTTATCGACAAGTAACAAACTCGATCCATAAGAATAAAGATTGGTCAAAACAGAAGTCATTAGTAAACAAGACAATAGACAAGCCACAAGCATGTTGACAGTGAAAGAAAATGGACAGCAAGGTGATAAAGTTGTCGACAAGAACCTTCACTAGGACTTAAGAGGTTGATCAACAAATTTATCGATAACAAGCAATCCAAATTTTTGTTATGTATTGAAACAATGTCATCAATGAACAGAGCAAAGGTCTGCCAACACATCAATTGAAGACAAAGATGATCGATCCACATGAGCACATTATTGAGTGGTTAAGCCAATATTCTCAAGATTTATAACTTCTTGTAGATAATCATTATTATAGATAGGAGATCATGAATAGATGTTGTAACTTTTTATCAATAACTTCAAATAGGTTACGAAGTAATTTGTAGATTCAAACACCTTCAATGGTGGGTCATATATGCCTAAGTTGTGCTCTTTGTAAAGGTTCACTCAGTCAATCATACGATACCAAAAAAGTCATAATATACCAATTCTTGCAAATTTATTTTTAAATTTAATTTCTTACAATTTTATCTTTCAACATGTTAAATTTCAAATACTCATAATTAAATTCCTTTAGTTTAGCCATTTACTTTCCTTTCGAAAATCAGTAAAAGTTCATTTCACAACTTTTATCAATTCCATTCAATCTATTATATTAAAAAGATTTTTCATTTTTTCAATGATACGGAGGTACGTCCAAGTGCATAATAGAGCATCTAGATACCATCATCTTGTTTATGGATACTATTGGCCTAAAGACAGTGCAACTCGACGTACTTGCAGCTTAATTTGGGTTTTTTATTTAGCAATCGATGATACGTAAATTACTTAATCGAAGTATATGTAATATTGTGCATTCATCTTGCTCAATTTAAAGGATTCCAAAAATGTTCAAGACCCCATATCTGGAGTACTAATATGTGTCCCTTAATAACTATGTCAAGATCAGTCGAATGCTCCAAGTGACTAACATTTTCATCGATCCTTTTTCATGTTTCTTTCTCTTTCCTTTTTCTGAGTAATTAACCACTTTCGTGTTTCTTTTTTCTTTTTGTTTTTTGCCTGGAAAACCTTTCAATGATTTGCTTTTGCCTTCGACGGCCGCAAAGGATATGCTCCCCCCCAACTTCTTTTCCCATGCTTCTCGAGTTCTCATGATCTTTCTCTATTTGCCGTGTAAGCGTGATCTTTTTCCTGTGACACAGTCAAGAATAGAAAAAGTTGGATACATTAACATAGTGCTCTAGTCATTTCAAACCCGATCCACCACCACCCTCCCACAATCAAAAAGATATTAGACTTTCCGCCGGATGTTCATAAGCCAATTCAATCCCAGCCGCTTAATCGTGTGAAATTCACGTGGGCTCCGCAAGTTTAGACGGTTGAGATTTCGTGAGCTCATGAATACAAAGATGTGACTTTTTCCACAGTCGCACAGAAAAAGGAATAACATAGAAAAATACGAATATTCACACTTTAATCATGACATGCACCGCCACTAACACCATAAACTCTGACGTTGTATCATTTCCTCCCATCACGCTCTTACATTCTCAATCATTAGTTTACCTCCCAACCCACCAAAAAAAACAAAAAAAAAAAAAAAAACACAGAAAGAAAAGAAGACGGAAAATCTAATCCTCTCAACCATTGCTTTTCTTCCAAAAGAATCAAAAGGAAAAGGAGAGAAAAAAAAAAAAAAGAAAAGAAATTACTAATAGAGGCTCTCCTGATAATCATTACTGATTGTTAATCATGTGAATAACTTTGAAAGGACAGATTCATCATACAAATAGTGCCTCTTCAGATTTTGGTTTAACATCATTTTAGAGATGCTTCTTTTACACGATTTGCGAATAAAAGTGAAATACCAGCTATATTAAATTTGGGGACAAAATCAACACTCTATAACATATCACAAATTATAAGTGGGCATTTAAATAAGTCGGCCATATACCCAGTAACAGTTTAACACATCACTCAGCATATTAGTTTTGTAAACCAAGTTGAACTAAAAGAATTTTTATAGTAAAAGATCGATCGACGAACACCTCAAAATGGTTATCTTAAGCATAAAAATGTTAATGATCTTTGATTTTGCTTCTTTACTTTATATGTGTGATATATCTGTTTTTTTTAAAGGTATATCTCGTAATATGAAACCCCAACCTTTGACAAGCATCGCATTAGAAGTAATGCCACAGATAATTAAAAGCAATTTATCAAATAATATAACAAATTATAATTGGTATTAGAACAAATAAAAATAAATATATCATATTTAAGTATTGAGCAGAAGTTTATTTCACTACATTATAGATTAAAATTCGCAATTAAGTGTGTGTATGTGAGAGAGAGAGAGAGAGAGAGAGAGAGAGAGAGAGAGAGAGAGAGAGATGGGGCAGGGGGATTTAAGCATCTTTTTTCATTAAAAATGTCATTGGACTTAGACTAAAAGATACATTACGACAAGAAAAAGGAAAAGAGATCAAATGATTAAAGCAGAAGAATGCATGCGAGAGGGGGCATTTTCATCCCGATCACGAGTCGACAGGATATGTAGCATGCGAAAGCTCCTTTATCCACTCAAACGTTCGATGACGTGACACCTTCCTCTTCGCCTCCGTCGTCGCCATCAGCCTGATCTTCCCGACCACCTCGGCGTCGTCTTCCACATTGCTCGCTCTCGCCTGACCGCCGCTCCTCACGGCGAAGACGCTGGACGAGACCGCGTCCACCGAGCACCTGCACCCGCTGAGGAACGACCCGTTCAAGAACCTGTCTCTGTTCTTGCTCTTCTTCTTGTTCTCGTCGTTCGTCTTCTCCTCGACGTTCTTGATCTTGACGTCGACGGCATTTCCGAGACCTCCATTGTTGACGCTGCCGTCGCTGCTGCTGCTGCTGCCGTTGCGGCTTATCAAGCATTGGCTGTCGGCACCGCCATTGACCACGCTCGTGCGGAGCTTCAACTCGGCGAGTCCGATGTCAGGCGTGCGGATCAAGCCAAGCCTGAGGAACTCCCACATCGACGACGGCGGCGACTTCTGGCTGCGGGTCCTGAATTTCCCGGGGGAAGGCCCGATCTGGGGCTTCGGGCTCGGGTGGGCGTGAAACGGGTTGACCCGGTTGAAGCTGGCTCTCGAGGAGTTGGTCATCGACGACGACCGCGACGAGGACGAGGACGAGTAGTGGCTGCTCCCGACGCTGTTGCTCCTGCTGCTGCCCATGCTTGAGGCCCGGGTGCTGATCGACCCGATCTCCATCGAGTCCAATCTCGAGACGGACCTTCTCGCGTCGACCCGGAAGGGGTCCGAGCTCACCGAGAGGCGGAGAGGGAGGATCTGACCTTGAAAGAACAGCTCGTCGGCGGCGCACATACGCCACTCGGGGGAGACGGACCCGGCGGCCCGCGACCCGAAATCGAACTCCTGGTCCTCCGTCCCGCACGACCGGGCTTGATCCCGGCCATCCTCGGGACGATCCTCGTCCCCCGTTCTCGACTCGCCGCCGGTTCGGGAGTGGAGAGGCAGGTCGGAGAGCGATAGCGCCTCGTCTTCGTCGTCGTCTGCATTATCGTCGTTGCTGTACCAGAGCCTCTCCATCTCCAGAGGTCGAAAACGAGAAAGAGAATGTCTGTCCGGAGGGGAAAGGAACGAAGGGAGAGAGAGAGAAATTTATAGGAGAGAGAGAGAGAGAGAGGAGAAGAAGAAGAAGGTTTTTTTGAATGGGACCGAGGTTAGAGAGAAAGAGGGACATGTGGAGGATATAAGAGAAGTAAAGTGAACTGCTGCAACAGAGGCGCAGAGGGAGAGAGACGGGGAAGTGGAGTTTTTCTTACTTTTTTGCAGGCGGTCCAAAATGAGTGTTGGTGTGTTGGGGACGATGAGATAAAAAGGAAGAGAAAACAGGGGTTGGGAGTGGTGTGTGCTAGCGGAAGAGCCGGCCATATCTGTGAGAAATGAGAAAGGAGAGAAAAAGAAGGTGAAAAGCGAGTCTCGCCATCGCCACTCTCGCTTTCGCTACCAGCGGAGTGGATTCTGGCATGCACGAGTGGGGTCCGCAGAGAGAACATGGAGAGCCGATATTTTATATGTATACATACAACTTTTTGAATGAAGAAAGAGAATGTGCCTTTTTATATACAGGGGTTTCCTTTAAATTTTTTGGGGGGCCAAAAAATATGCCTATCCTATGCGTTTATTTTAATTCCACGGGCCGCTAAAGTCTGTTTCTCCATTAAAAAAAAAAAAAAAAAAGAACAATAGACTTGTTTCATGAATGATGTGATCAGGTAGATTGCGCCATTCAAAACTTATGCCGACGAGGTTTGAAACGAGTTGTATTGGTGTTCGTGGAACTTGAACTCCACAATTATTACATGGGCGATTTTGACTTTCTTTCAAATGAAAACTTTTTTTTTTTTTTTGAGGTGGGGGGGGGGGGTGTGGGGGAATTTGCCTATCCTATGCGTTTATTTTAATTTCATGGGCCGTTAAAGTCTGTTTCTCCATAAAATGAAAAATAATAGATTCATTTTATGAATGATATATTCAAATATATTGCGGTTTTCGAAAACTTCTAACCAGCCAGATTTGAAATGAGTGATCGAACTCCACAAATTATCAGGTGGGTGGTTTTGATTTTATTTAGAATGAAAGCGGGAGATTGAATTAAATTCTTGTCATTTTTGTCTTATTCTTAATGATTGAAAATAGTAAGAGAGAACACTAACATGCTATTAGTAAAAAGAAATAGATCATATTGATTATTTTAGCTTAATGACTTGAATTATCCCATGGGGTGCCACATTCTTCAAATTCTTCCATGCTAGACATCAAATTTATAATTTTATTTCAAACAAATTGAAGAAAAACAGAGGAAAAACTTTACTTTTGTCCTTATATTTTCGCTACTTTTCTAATCAAGTTTATTTATATCTAATTTTCTTAATCAAGTTCTTTTCATCAAACAAAATGTCTTATCAAGTCATTTTGATTCAAAATTCGGCCAAATTCAACTCTGTGCATAACATAGAATAAATGTTACTAGTGTGAATTGTGGATAGATATTTGGTAGGAGATAAAACAAAAATTCTCATAAATAATGTATTAGTTCATTGTCCACTCCCTAGGAAGGGTATCCACATATGCAATATGAAATCCATGTCATATTTGAGTGTACTCCAATAGCTATGTTAATTGAATTTGGTTTTATTTTATGTAGAAGGGACTTGATTAGACATTTTTTATAAGTAGAAGAACTTTATCAAAAAAATTAGGAAGTATACGAATTTTATTATAAAAATAGTGAAAATAAATAAATAAATGAATAGTTGAATATTGAAAAAAAGAAAAAAGAAATCGGGAGGATATTTGCCGGCTTTAGGTTAGAAATTCTTCTCTTGGCACAACAACCAAGGAAAATTTGTCATCTTGATGTTCTTTCTTTCCTTTTCTCAAGTCCCCTTCATCTCACCTGTCCTCAGATGATAAGTACAAGGCACATATTAAGAATTACTAGTGATAAGAATATTTATTTCCCCCTAGGTCACAGACTTAAGGTACTAAACAAGTACGATGTTTCCCTACACTCAAGTCAATCCACCATATGAAATATTATGAACTGAATGAAATTAAGATAAGGTCAAGATTATTCACCCATGGTGTGTTGTGAGTGGAGCGCTATCTGCTTCCGGAGCACCTTAAAATCTCTTTTAGAATCAAAGTGCAACGTGCCGAGATTAGTCCGATAGTGAAGTAATTCAAACGCCCACATCTAGAAATCAAATCCTTTTCAATGAAAGGTATAAAAATTGAGATAATCCTTTTTCTAAAAGGCTTTTCCCTATCCTTTTTCGTTGAGGAAACAACGCTACATTAAAGTGAAGCATACAATGAGAATAAGTTGGATAATCTGTCCACTGTGAAAATGGAGACGAGGAACTCTTGTTTATTAAATAAATTCTCCCTATTTATTTTCCCCAAAGGAAAAAGAAAATTTTTGGCTCCAAATTAGGCAAGAGGCATATTATGATGTCAAAATTGCAAATGTTAAAATAGGAAGTACGACTTTGAAGGTTGGTATAGTCTATAGAACCTTGAGAAATTTCCATCTTGAAAATTGGAGTCACCTATTCGAATCCCACAAATTATGTACAAAACGTTCCAGGCAAAGCACCTACATAAGCATAATGGCCTTTAGGCAGCCGAATCTTTGCATTTAAAAGAAAGAAAAGATAAAAAAGGTTAGAAGTACTTGCAAGCAAGTGGATAGAGCCATTGAAAAAAAATCCTTAAGTAGGAGGCATGAACAAGATACCTCCTACCTAATGGGAGCAAACTATTATCCTTCCTATAAAATGACATCTTGAAAACTTGCTTAAAATTTACAAATACATTTAGAAATGTAATTAGATCTTCTGAATAAAATCAAGCCAAACTAGTCCCACGACTATATTCCTCCAAAAATCCAATTCTTATCTCTTCATCTTTTTTTAATATATACTTCCTTTTCTTTCTCATAGAAATGGGAGAAAAACTCAATAATTTTGTGAAAAAATTATTTAAAAAATGAAACTATTTATAGGAAATTATGCATAAGTAGATATATTCTTATTACCGGCACACATCCGCGCATGCTTGATTTCTAAAAAGTGGACAGATTCAAATTTACAAGGTTTCATTTCTACATTCTCAGAGACAGCTCACATCGGCATGCACTATAATTGAAAGTGGCCGATTTTCGTGAATAAAAAAGATAGTGGATATTCTCCCACTTGCAATATTTGCAATGAATGGCTAATCTATGCTATTATAGAAAGCAAAGATGACGTAGTATTAGGAGATCTCTTCTCAAAACGTCGATAATAACTTATTTTACAAATATTGAATTCATGGGCAAATATGAGTTAGTAATTTTAACACATTCTCTCACATATGGTAACATTAAAAATATTAAAATTCAAATATTTTCAATCCAAGAACAATTTTTTTAAAAGGATTTCAAATCTTAACATATTTGTAATTTTTTCCACACATTGTCATACATTTCCTTCGTAATTTGCCTAATTTTATGTAATAAAATAGTTTTGCCCAATCTTTCGAAAGTTAACTCTCTCTATACACACAATGGATGCCCATATTTGCTAATTTATGTTTTTTTTATGAGGAGTGGTGGTGCTTGTATATGTTTCTTTTGGTTTGGTGGGGGCGAATTTACAATTTGAAAATATTAATTTTTGTGGTGTAAAATGAAAGATTTGTTTTTCGGCTTTGGACGGCTCGCGAGCGACTGGAATGTGATGGAGTGACCAAAGGTTTTGAATTTATTACTTTCTTCCAGAAGAGGGGCATGCAAAGGTGGGTTCTCCTTTACCCATCCGGCGGGGAAGGAATTAGTGGTCCATGGTCGCTGCTCACTGGTCGGCCTTCAGACATTTTTTTATTTTTTTTTTATTTTTGTTTTTACTTTTAAAAAAAATTCTTAGGTGCCTTTTCAGGGTAGAGAAAAGAATATGCCAGTTTTCTCCATATGGAGGGAAAGCAAATACTTCAATACAAATGATGTGTTTGCATTTGAGTTAGTCATGGAATCAAATTTTAGATCATACCATTGAGTGAACCTTGTTTGTTGACATAAGGACACTAAAAAGTATCATAATTTTTTCATTGTTCATTTGTTGCCACAAATTTTCAAGTAATTATTTAAGTATCATAATTTTTAAAATTAAATCATTTAATTTATTGGTGATTTTGTAACTTCAATGATCGGTTTTTAATTGTCATGACACTCAAATGATTGCTTGGAAAGTTATGGCACAAAATTGAATGCGATACAAAAATTATAATATTGTTACTGGCATTTTCCCAATTTGTCTCTTCCATCTGTAGTTTTATGTTTCTCACTATGGGGTCACAACTGAAGTTACTTCGATCAGTGGAAGTGGGATGCATATATAAGTTCCTAGAAGGAAGCAACTTTATCTGAGGTTTGCATATAAACATTCCTTATAGGAAGGACTGTTAAACAATAACAATTTGCTTATTGGAATAATAATGAAGTGTTTTAAAGGTGATCAATAGGCAAGTCTAACCGTTGAATTGGGCCTAGGCCCGCCCATCACGAAAAACATATAACATCAATTAAAGTAGGCTGAGCGAAGGGGAGTGAGCGAAAAAGACTGGGAAATCGGAAGTATGGACTAGCTTGACTTTTCAAATCTAAATAGGTTGGGGCCTAGATTTTCAGCTCCCCCTTTTCTTTTGGATAATCTAATGAGGTTGCGTTTGGTTGAACTTTTGATAAATGCAAAACCATTTTCCAAAAGACATTTGACCAATATATGTATTCACCGAATGCAAAATAGCATTTGGATAAGTAAATTTATGTGTTTTCTTAATAAAGTGGCTTCGAAGTAAAAGAAGGAAAAAAAAAAAAAAAAAAAAGGCAATGAAGAAGCAACGAAGCTAGACCCACACTTGCAGCTTCATCTCCACCGTCTACTCACTCTCTACTTTGTGTCATTCGCTACCACCATGAAGTCTCCAATTAAATTGCACTCGACTCAAGCCTTGATCTCAAATTTGGGGTTGCGTAAGCCCTTGATTTAGGATCCAGGCCCGCTCGACATCGGAACATGCTCAATTGGGTTGGTGATTACTGCAAATGGCTTGTTAGCATGGCGGTTGAGCAGCGTGGGGTCGATAGAAGGGGTTTCGTTGGTGGAGGTGGCTCGTTGGTGTTGGTGGCTAGTCGAGCACAAGAAAGCATAGGAGTTGATCAAGCTATGTCAAAGATCGGCGACCAGTGGCCATAAAAGCTGCTTTGAGCGACTTCTTTTCTTCTTCATCTTCACCGATCGCTGTGGCTGATCTTGTTGCTTTGGCATTATCTTGCCCAAGGATCAAGGCCGAGCGCACGGAATGTGGCCGAGGGGCATCATAAAAGTCATGGTTGAGGTAATTGATTTGATTGGCTCATTGGCGTGGCGATGATTGAGTGGTGGCGGGGTGGTCAAGCAGCGGAGATGGGCGTATCTGCGAGCTCGCTGGACGTGGCAGGCGAGCAGCATGCAGTGGAGGAGAGAGAGGAAGTGGACAGATACCGTGCAACGTAAGGGTAGAACTGATATTTAGTGGTATAATAAGAGCAGTTAGGAAGAAAAAGAAATTCATTAATTCTTAGACTTGTCCTTCTGAAATGCTAAAAGTTCAAGGCAACTAAAGTCCAAGTAGGTCCCCCTTTATCTTAGACTTTCGATTTTGCCAAGGCCAACATCCCAAAATCAAGGGGCTTAAAAAGCCCAAAACTCTTGGGAAAGTGGTTCATAAATGCACTTTAAGACTTCTTAAGTTTGAAATCGCTTCGATCGGGTAAAATTTATTTTTAAAAAATAAAAGATTATAAATATAAAATATGAAAAGATAAATAATAGAAATGCATCATGAACACTTGAAACACTTTAATGAAGTCATAAACAAGCTAAAACAATTAAAAAGAAAAATGTGATTTTGAGGTCTAAAATGTGATAACAAATCTGTTTTTAAATTTTTCTAAAAAAAGGAATTGGGGTAGGCCCAGACCTGCTTGGTGTAGGGCTCCGTTTGGTTCAATTTTGGGGAAATGACTTTGCATTTCCCCAAGTATCTTTGAGAGAATGAGCATTTTGGGAAGGGAAGTGTGTTTGGAAACCAATTTTTTGTGTATGTTTTGCAAAGCTATTTCAAAGTAAAATGAAAAATGAAAAAAAGAAAAGAAAAGGGAGGAGGAGATCGCATGGTGAGGGGAAAATTGTGGGGGAGTAGCTGCTGGTGGTGAGGAGGCGGCTAGCGGCGGCGACGGTGGGGGGGAGAGAGGTGCTAACCTCAGGTGTCGCGCAACCCAGCCGCCTGAGGCTGCCTAACCTCAGGTGGCAACCCTGGCCTCAGGCGACAACCTAGGCGACGCCACCTGAGGTCGCGCAGCCTCAGGCAACGTCGCCTAGGTCACTCGACCCCTAGGTTGCGCCTGAGGTTGAGTGACCCAGGGTGTCGCTTAAGATCGCAAGGCCTTAGGCACGCGGCATCGCTCGACCTCAGGCGAGGCTTTCCGATGGCCAGATCCGACCCCCTATTGGCCAGATCTAGCCATTCACGGCTAAGTGTCGCCCACCACGAAGCTTGACCGAGCAGCAAGTCCACGAAAGTCCAAGGAAGAGCGCCACCCACCACCGCAAAGCTTGGCCAAGCAGCAAGTCCACGGAAGTCCAAGGAAGAAGATGAACAATGTTTTGGAGGGCAAAATGGGAAAATATAATTATCTATAAGGGCAATATTGGAAAGAAAAAAAATTCATTAAACCCTAAACTAGCATTCCGAATGCTGGCATTTGGCAAATGCAAACTCAAAAGTCTAAACCAAACGCAAAATATTTTCCCCAAGGGGCTTTCGGGGTTGAAAGCCCCTTGGGAATGCTGAACCAAACGAGGATAATTCGGTCTATGCCTTTTCATTTAAATTCAGGTTAGGCCCGCAAACCAGGCTTGGAAACTTTTCGAAAATTGAAATACGGTATTTCTGTCATAATCAAAATAAGGAAAGATTTTTCTTTTCTTTTTTGAGAAAAGAACCGATACCAGTTAATTATGTATTAATTTTGATTGTTTTCTGTCGTTAGAACTAAGAAAAGACAATTTCTTATTCAAATCCCCTGTTGTAATGAGAAAATAATTGCTTTGTATTTATAAGTTCGAGCCCCACCAAAATATTTGAATTTGGTGGATCTGAGAAAGGAAGGTAAAAGAAAAGACGCAATTTTATTTAAAATAAAGAGCAACACATGTCAATTTGAAAATGGAAATTGAAAAGAAAAATGAAAATATACGAAAAAAAAAAAAAACTCAAACACGCGTTGAATTTTTTTAGGTTTATTTTTTCAATTCATTTTATTTCATTTTTGAAATTAATTCTCAAGAGATATGTTCAAGTGTTGGTTTAAGACCATCGGAATAGTGGTTCACAAAGCACCCAACTTAAATCAATGGTAGCGTCTCCTCATCAACTTATGATCTGTCAATTGCGAATTCAAATTCAGCAATCACGTCTTTTGACTAGAACTCTATAAAATTCATGGTGACAAACAAAACCACAAAAGACAAGGTGACAAAAGTCTTACGAACGATGAATTTGGTTCTAAAAATCTCATAAAAAAGGGGAACAATTTCGAAGATAGGTTACCTTCAAATTTAAATTACTTCACATCATGCGAGGAAACAAAATTTGTAGGAGATAACATATATCACCTCTCTCAAAAAAAATTTGTGTACCATAGAAAGAAAATATTTGCAGCCCAAATGAAAATAATAATAAATTCTACATGTGGGCAAAGAGCCATATAGATGAAGTTGAATTTTCAAGATAGTTTTCCTCCAAATTTAAATTACTTCACATCATGAGAGGGAACAAAATTTTTAGGAGATAACATACATCACTTCTCTCAATCAAATTTCTATTACATTTAGTTCTTTTCTTTTTTCTAGGGAAACTTGCTTAAATGCATTACAAGTAATTAGATGTTCGCAAAAATCACTAACAAAAACTAATTGCGAATGCGTTCGATTTCTCTTATAGTATTTGTTCATATTCGAAGTGTTCCTGTTGAAAGCGTTCATCCAATAACTTATATTTATCTATCCATCATGTTTACCTCTTGACTATTGAAAGTGTCCTTTTGGATTCTTTTTAATCCTATACTATCCTCAATTTTTCCCTCGCAAATGGTAGAATCACAAAAAGAAAATCCAACAATGATTTTGGAAGTATAAAAAGCAGTTGCACTTGAAAGACACGAGATGTCATCACAAAGAAGAGATTAGCAAAATCATGAAAAAAAAAATCAACCAATTCATCAAAATCGATGACATCAGTATCTCCAATCAACAACAATATGTTCGTGTTTTGCTATTGTGGCCTCAAATTTCCTCTATGAATAGTAAAACGAAGAACAATCAGGGAAGACAATACTATAGGTGCTCATGATACAATCATAACAATAAAGGAGAAAGTTGCAGTTTTTTTTTTTTTTTTCATTTGGGTTGATGGGAAAATCAATCAATCTATAAAGAGTGTGTCCAAAAGTTTTCACTAATGAGAATCCCTAATGAGAATGATGATTGTTCGATAGATGCTGAAGTCAAAGCTCCCAAGGCACAATTGAAACATATGAAACAACATTTGACAAATCTAAAGAAAGCAAATTTTATATTGAAGATAATGTTGGTTGTATTGTTGATGTTTATAGTGATAACACACTCTATGATTTTGCCATAAAGTATGTTATTATGAAAATGTTATGAATTTTGTTGATATGTAGTGAAGATTTTTGGCAGTTTGAAAGGCGCATATATATATATATATATATATATATATAATATATATATATATATATATATGTGTGTGTGTGTGGCAATGTTCTTTATGTTGTTTGAGTTTTTAATTTTTCAAATCATGTCTTAAAACAAATGATGCTTGGGTTTTTAATAGTTCAAAGAGTTACAACCCCTATTACAAAAAAAAAAATGTTTGTAAAACCTTAATGCTCTATGTTGACAGTATATTGATTCCCCAATCGAGTTAATGAGCCATCATCGAGGAAAAAAAACCCACACTTTACTAAACCAACTTATCATCTACATATGAAAATATAAACCATAACGTTATTTCATTGAAATTATTAGTGATAAACAATGTTATTTCATTGAAACCATCAATGACAAACAAACATAGAGCCACAAAACTATTTCTTATCACTTCTTATAGATTGGAGTTGCTTCCTCTTAATATTTTTTTCTTTAATGGGCCCATTCCTTTAACTTAAAGTTCAACTACAACTGCTTGTGATGTTGATTCAACCCATATTTCTATATCAATTCTATCTCTTACTTTATCTTACCATTATAAGATTTCAATAGTTAACAAAATTTGCTAGTAAATTTGAACCTAACGGAGCACTACTCATAGTCTCACTAATAGGATTCCCAAAAGTAGCACTAGCCTTGGTGTCCAACTAATACTACCACTTGCACCTTCTCTTGTATGTCTCTGTACTTGGAAAGAAATGTACATTTAAAAATTTCTCCATGAAGCAAGCAAGCATGACACCATGAAAATAAAAGTACTTACCAAAATTTTTTTCTTTGACAATTATGTTTATGAGGCTGTAGACTCAGCCTTCTTAATAGGACATATCAAAATGTTGTGTCCCATCTTGCAAATTTAATAGGTCATCTTCATTTCTCTCCTCGGCATCATAGTTTTACTTGCCACCTTATCTTCCTCCCTTAATTTTTTATGTCCATGTCTACCTAGTTTCA
Source organism: Eucalyptus victrix (assembly GCA_016097545.1). Taxonomy (NCBI): domain Eukaryota; kingdom Viridiplantae; phylum Streptophyta; class Magnoliopsida; order Myrtales; family Myrtaceae; genus Eucalyptus; species Eucalyptus victrix. The sequence goes on from CM027843.1 coordinate 47,822,147, forward strand.
CCCTGACTATAAGTGGTTTAGGTGTTTTTCTATTAGTTTTTTCCCATAATCACTTTACTTGGATTAGCATCTTCATGTTTTGATATGTAGCTAAGAACTTCGCCTTATTTTAATGCTTATCCACATAATCATATGCATCCTCCTACATGTGATTTAAAGCAGAAATGACATGGGGAAAATGGATGCCAATAAACTGTCGCTTCATGCAAGTATAATCTCGAATACATTAACCACCTACTTCTCACCGTTATCCGTGACCTTTTATCCAGTAACATAATTCCACATCATTTGGTAGTAAGTTGTACCAAGTCCATTTTTTCTAACTTTTTTACGATTCTTGGACTACAGTTCGTCCTCCATTAAGCATATGTATCTCTCTATTTATGCATACTTGCCTTTATCATTAACATTTTCTCTTCCAACATACTATAAACGAACTTACATGTGGCATCTTTGGTTCTTTCGTTGAATGTTTCATATAAATTATTGTCAATTATGTCACATTTGACCTTAGTGGTGGAGAAAGCTCTTGACCAGTGCTTTAACTCTGTTTGAATGAAGTCATGATACATAACAGAACTAATTTTTTTCAATATTTGCGTGTGTCCATCAAACTCTACCACAATACTACTCTTAACACATTACCAAAATAGTGTTTGGATTTGTATTACATTATATTTTTTGCCCCAATTGGCATAAATGTGTCTAGTACATATTCTATGCTCAACTGCAAGCAACAAGTCTACCACAACTTATAGAAAGCCCTACAAAATATGATTGTGGTGAAAACAACATACTAAAAATGTAATTGTTTAAGAGATATAACAATTAAAAAAAAAGAAATAAAAACATTGTGACCCCACATTATTCATATGTGTTTATAATGTTGAGGTCCCACATCAAATTTATGAAGAACCAAGTCCAGGTGTCTTCACTCTCAACTCTAACAATTGCTCATGCAATTGGGAACATTTGATCATTTGCATCCCTACCCTTCCTACTGCCATACAAAATCCCCCATTTACAAATTTCTTTTAAAAAACAGCCATTCAATTCTACAACTTTCTTTCATCTATCAAGAAAGTCTTTTTTGTATGCAGCAAAACATATGTACATTCTTTTGAATAATATCTTTTAGTGCATGTTGGGCTTTTCAACTTTCAATGTAACAATATTTCCAAGATTTATCTCCCTAAACTCTCCCGCATAACGCCACAACAATATATTATATATATTCTTTTTTATAAGTTCCCATAAAAAATGTAAATGCAAGTAGCTTAACCTTGTTACATTGATTCATACTTATATTTAAACTCAACTGATCATTGATAAGCTCTTTCAAAGCAATGATTTTCATAGTTGGCATTATTCTAATTGTACCGGGATGACTTTTTACCAACCAAGAATTGACAATTCTCTTATTATTGAAGTTAATACTACATGTATGTTCTTGATGGTAGGACTTCACATGGAAGGATTTGATTCTAACATCAAAATATACAAAAATCTTCCGATGACTATTTTCATTAGCACATTTAGTTATGACAAATTTCTTTTCATTCTTAATTTATTTTTTCTCTCTATGCTTGTCTACTGAATCCTCTATGAGAGCATCTTTATATTGTCTACTATAATCAAACTTCATAGACGTAATAAAAGCATAAATTGTATAGTCAAGTTCATATCTTAAAAACTTATTTCTCCTTCTTGTAACATTATCATCTTCTAGCTCTACATTAGAATCCAAACTCCTATCTCCATCTATTTCATAATTGTTTGTCTAGTAATCAACTTCAACAATGACCACATCACATCGTTGGAGATTATATAATTCCTATAGATTGTTGGAATGATATAACTTTCGTGAGTGGTTTCATTTGTGCCCCCTTTGATGGAATTCCCTAATATTCTTCTTTCCATCTACAAGGTTCTTATTATTTATTATCCTCATTATTAATCAAGAACTTTGCATTAGCTAGGAAGTTTGAGTGTTTGTTGTTTGAATCAATTTCCTCACCCTCATCAACATTTCATTAACTAAGAAATCATAAACTAAATCAACATCTTCCCCAATGCCCTCACCTTGACCATCACCCTAACCAACACCCTCACCTACCTTATCATCAAAATATTCTCCATAAACCTAAAAACACTCTTGATTTAGATAATAGAAATGTAGATTGATAACGGTACTATCATTAAATATGTATTTCAAACCTCCTTCTAAAGACTTTTTAGGATGTAACACTCGAAATTTTCATTGTAATTCACGACATTTAGAATATATAATTAGTATATTAACTATCAGTGGGGATCGATACGCTTCAAAATACATATCAAATAATTTTCAAATAAAATTTTATGGAGTTAAGATTCCCCAATCATTCTATATATTTTGTTAATAATTTTAGTGGTTTCAAAATGATTTTATGATTTATCGGCATTTAAGATGAATACCAATTTTCCTATGTACTTACCATAATATAAAGTGTTTATCCAAAATAATATAATATCTCCATCTTTTTTATTAAACCATCCCATTTGTTACTATTTAAGCTTGGACAAATGTCTTCATTCTCACCTTACTTTTGCTCACATGCCTTAATTAGGTCCACTGAGTTTAGCCCTTATGACATCATGCATAACATTATTTTAACTCTAGTAACTTTTTATCCACTTTTAACTCCAATTAATTGACATTATTATTTTTAATCAAAGCCAATAAATGTTACTTCAAGCTACTCTTAAATATAGAATAAGTGTGGAAGATAAGAGATTAAATGCCTTTTCCCCTTGCTTCTCAAACGTGCAACTCATATTCTTCACCTTTTCATGTTCAATTTTTATTTTACTCTCTTTCAAAATAATCAAGATCCAAATCCCCATCTTCAATCTAGTGTCTTACAAGGTATGTTCATGGATTTCCCTTTTATTTTTATCAAATTAGTTTTGTTGTTTTTTAAAAAATGAGACTCATTGATTTTAGCAATTATTTTGGTTTCAAGGTGAGTAAAGGCTTTGTTTGTTGATGATTTTACTTAAAGTGAGTGAAAACCCTAAGAACTAAGTTAGAATGATCTACTTAGTACTCTTGAACTTGGTTGATTGATTTTTTGTTTATTTACTATAAATTTTACTCTATGCGTAAGCAAGTTGTAATCGTTGAATGTTAAGCTATGGTGGTTGTTATGCTTGACGTAAAAAGCTATTCATATGCCTATAATATCTCTGAGAGATTACTAAAAGGTTTTGTTGCAACTTAAATGGAAAATGTGTGAAAATGGTAAAATTAGGCAGAAAAAAGGTGCTTTGATAAATTTTTGACAATATTATGAGTAATTGGAAAATTTCCATAAGTGAGATGAGGCTGTTAATAGAGTTTTTTTTTTTAAATGATTTTTAGTGTTAATTAGTGGTTAATAACTAAGGTTGATTAAAGGAATTTAAACAAGTAAAAAAATGAGTTTACAAGCTTTGGGGGCAAATTCTAGTTTCACCAAGTTAAGGGACGAATCTGCAAAAATTGAAAGTTTTGGAGACGGTTCATAGCTCGTGGAACCTTAATATGATAGGTGGTTAAGTTAATTTTGATCTAATAGCTTAATCTAAGTGATGCGTTAATTATGCAAAAAATGGAGCTCTTGTATTAAATTACTAAAGGTGGATTGCTTTAATAGTTTTGTAAAATATGTATTGTGTCTATAATGTAAATAAAATATTAGTATGTCTCAAATAACAAAATGATAGCTTCTAGTATTTAATTTAATTGGTATGGCTTGGCGTCTAGTCTCAAATAACAAAAGATGAAAATCGAAAGTTAAAGGCAAAATTATAAAATGAAGAATTTTATTAAGGAAATAGTCTATTTAATATATATATATATATATATATATATATATATATATATATGGAATCATAGAAGATAATCCTTGATCTTTGTGGTGAAAGTAAATTTAATTGAGAGTGGCTTTATAATAAAATGTAAATTTATGAGTTACCTTAATTATTAGAAGAGTAGAAGCTACTGCCAAATGGATATAAAAAATTAATGAATTTGTAAAAGTTCTCCACCAAATCATTTTGGCTTGATGAAAATAAAAAGAAGACTTATTTGTTAAAATGCACGTAATGAATCAATTCTCATCATTATATGAGAATGCCAAGAGAATAACGTGTTGTCGTTTGCAATTCTAGACATTGAAAAGTATGTGGCTCTTATTATAATTGTGATTAATTATGTATGCCTTTGATACTAAGTGATTAAGACATTTGTCATGACCTATTCGCCACTAAGTGAATTCCCTTATATGAGTATGTATGAGACTTTGGAGTTAGCCAAATGTTCTACCGTATGAGACAATTTTCTACAAGATTGATATGACATAAAATTCTATGATGACGTAACTTGTGTAGTCATGGTATGATATGGCTTGTGAAGTCATAATATAATGTTTATAAATAGACATATCATATGAATATACAGTGGTGTATTTATCTTGACTAATGTAGAGGACAACCGTGATTGGTCGATTGAGATGTGACAAATAAGTATATAAGCTTTTGTCCCTCATGAGTTGGCGGTGATGATACCTCATGAATTGAGATGGTCCTAGCTAGTGACGAATATGAGTGATCGATCTTATACAATGTTATGGTTGTCTCATTGACATGTCATAATAGGAAAGATAGTACATTTATCCTTGAACTCATTATGCATAGTTGTTTTGTATTACCTTGAATTCATGATTATTGTTGATATTAGGTCGAGTGACAATTAGATATCCTATCTCAGAATTAGGAATTTCATTTAGTGGCCTCAATTCACTCATTTATTTTTCAAACTTGTAGGATGGCTCTTCCATCACTGCTACTTTTTGGAGCTCCAACTCATATTGAGTATAATTATGAGGAAATTGTATTGTCTTATATGGTTTTTATGTATGTTAAGTGTATAACCACAGTTCAGATTGACGTGGGACTCGCTAAGTGGGTTTTAGGACGTAGTATTTGATGGCAACTAGATGGGACCACTCAGAGGATTTGATGATCCCACTAGCTATATTGTTGATGAGCCATTGATGGGGAATGTTATCAATCTTTAGATATTAGCTTTGGTGATGTACATGCAGACTTTTCGGTGTAGGAGTATAGTGTTGAAGTTAGGTGATCATAACATTTTATAGTAATTATATATTTTGTGTTATCTTTCAAAAGTTGTATTGAAATATTGATGTCAATAGGAAGAAGATGCATATATATTTTATTAAACTCATGTGGTCATTTCGTATGGAATGTTGTGACTACTTTAATGTGCTTTCTCGTGCTCATAATAATTAGTATATAAAAAAAAATGATGAGAAAAGACGTGTCGCACATGACGTTCTAGGGCGTCACATAGGAAACTTAAAGCTTTTCAAATTTAACACTTACCCATTCTCGATGTCTATGATAATACCTTCATAGCTCATCAAGCTAATACCTACGTATACTAAATCCATATTTCCCTTAACATATTTAAGCATTGAGCATCGGATTACTTTTTCACTGTGGAAAAGGCAAACCAATTCTAACTTGCTGCTATTCGTGACCCTATACAAAAAACAACCTATATTATATATAAGCAAACACATAATGGAGCATCAACATAATAACACACATGAAGACAAGCTGGCACAAAAATTATGCATTAAGACTCTTTTATAGCTAAATATTTAAATATCTTAATGATGTCCCTCTAGTATCGGTTATTCTTTTGTGTGTGCATACCTCCAATGTCTTTAATCTTATTGAAAATTGGAAGTAGTGAGTGATGGGTTATAACGTGAAAAAGGTTCATGAAATTCATGTTTTTAAATGGATTTGATGCAGTTTAATTATCATGTAAACATGAGATTCCCAGGTTATCTTTAGTTTTTTTTTCACATAATATTTTAGTCTCACTCAAAGGACATTATAGTGTCCATATGACTTTGTAAATTTTTAGATGTGCACATAAACCTTTGCTGGAAAAGCCATCTTTCAGGCTTTCTAGCATAGAAGTTTTGAGTGCAATGATGAAAAATGAGAAGTCCTAACCCTATGACCCCTTTTTATGATGCTAATAGCATCAACAGATTGTTTCCCAAAAGAATAAACAATGACTGCAAACCATTGATCTCAATGCACTCATACATGAATAGTAGTTGAAGGATGAAAATGATGAAATATTCAAATTCAGAAAAATTATTCTAACAAGACAAGTGAAGACAGAACCTTTTTGTCGTGTGTGAGACAACCAAAAACACTCACTAAGTGTCGGCAACACAAGCAAATTGGGCCCACACACTTTGTCGTGCTTGCCACAAAATCTAGAGGTTGAATTGGGTCATCCCTGGGTTATGGGTGAATCGGGTCTGCGATTTGGACGGGAGAATGTAAGATTCGGATGGATAATGACATTGGGATGAATGGGGGAGTCGATTTGACGAAATAATGACTTGAGCTTGAGCGAGATTATTCATTTTGTAATCGTTCAAATCCCTAACAGAGAAAAAAAAATGCAAATTTAAAGAATCATAATCGGAAATCGTTCAAATCAGACTTGGCTTGGTTTCTTTTGTGTGGGAGCGACATTGAGAAATGACATTGAGGGAGTCTTTCGTTTGACTTGGACATATGAGAGCTTTTTTTTTTTTTTTTTTTTTTTTAATTAATTTGGGAAAACATCGCCATTTTGAACTCCAGCATCCACGATGTCACCATTGGTAATCCACCAATCCAGGCACATAAGACGATTGACGCCAATCAGACATCTATGTAGGCATTTTCTAGGCTAAATTGGTTGAAGGACTGAATTGACAAATTGTTAAAAATGTTTAGAAATAAATTGACAAAATTAAAAGGCTTATAAATTGAATTGGCCGTTGTACAATAGATTTGATGGTTTTTTGGACAATTTTCTCCAACTTTGCCGAGGCCAGCATTTGGTCAAATGGGTCCCAAGAAATTTGTTAAATATCCCAATTTTTCCTCGAGGGGCCTTGGAGGTCTTAACCTCGTAGGAAAGTGGTTTTCAAATGCACCGATCATAGTACTAAGTAAAGGGAAGAGCAATGGCTCTTTAAAAAAGAGTCTAAATCAATGATAATTGCATGAGAACATCACCCCTCGATCCTTGGAATGTGACAGGGAGAAGAGCTGTATAGATAACAAGTCTATTCAAAGTGACTCCGTGCTCTGTTGTTCCATCTTAAAAGAAAGCAATGCCATAGAAAGAAGCAAATATGAAGATAAGAACGGGGAGATAAAAGGAAAATTCTGCTCATTTTCCTTTTCTTTATTTTATGATGAAACGAGTAAAATTTTGAGATTAAATTATTTGGAGTGGATGGGGAGAAAAAGAATGTTCACTTTGTGATTTTACTTGTAGGCCGAGCAAAGCAAAGCAAAGCAAAGCAAACTGACGGGAGCGTTGCAACATTTGCCTGGAGAATCTGGCTTTCAAGCCTGCACGCGAGAAAAGCCCATTCCATCCGGGCCGGACCGAGCGGATCGGAGTCGGGCCGGTCCAGTCGGACGAACTAACCGGCCCGCACCGATCGGCCGAGCGGCCACAAAGAAGTCGCGTGGTGAGTTCCAGTCCCTGTAGCTGCTGCGAGAGCGAAAGCTGGTGGTTTCTCCCACCTCCGAATCTCTCTCCGTCTCCTCTTCCTCTTCCTCGCTCCACTCGCCACTCGCTCTCCGGCAAAAATGGCAGCTTCGATCCTGGCTCGCAAGTCCCTCCAGGCTCTTCGGGCCCGGCAGCTTGTGAGTTCTCTTGGAACCCTAGCTTTTCCCCCCTTTTCATTTTCCCCCTCAGTCGTCTCGTTTCCCAGAAATTCGGCTGAGCGGGTAGCTTGATGCTTCGAATTTTTGACATTTACTCTGTTTTCGCGGATCTAGAGGTGCGCTGCTTCGAGTTTATCCGCGTTGTTGGATTGCCTGAGAGGACGTTTTGTTTTCATTTTTTTTTTTTTTTGGGAGGATTTGTGAGGGGTTTGAAGTGGAATCGATCTTGTTTGCTGGTTGGATTATGAACTAGTCGTGATCGCATGATGTCCTGTCGTTTCCCCTCTCCTTTTGCTTTTGATTTCGACTGAAACGGCATCAATTTGGAATTCTGCGAGGCCAGACGAATCTTTCTGTGCGTTCTTTTATGTGGAATCCGTTCATCTGAAACGTGCGGTTGGTTTTTTAATGTGATTGAAATAACATGCTTAGTGCACTGAAGATAGTGGAATTGGTTCGTCCGAGGAAAACCAATTTAAAAAATATGCCTAGTTGCTTCTTTCTTTCTTGCCATTTCTCACATTCAGCTGGTGACCAAGAGGAAAACTTCTCTGATAATGGCCTCAGCAATGAGTCTAGCACCTCAAGGAGAACCCTGAAGCCAACAGATATTTACGTTGAATTAACTGAATGTTCCATTGAAAAATGTTCAAAGCTTTCCTGCTCAAAATGACACATTCTTGATGAAAAGTGTCCTTTATTTGGGTAAACGTTTGCTCAATTATGTTAAAAAAATTTAAGGTACATGTCATTTGGCAAAGTTATTGGATGGAAAAGATTTCAATTGATACTTTGCTTAGATCGGATCTATTATCCTCTGCAGTGAGGATGTTGGAAGTTAAGTGCTCATATATCTCGTTAAGGAACTAGGAAAAAGAGAATGCATCCCTAGATACCCAGTGTCGTTCTTACTTAGCTTTTACATTGGATTGAAGATTGCTGCTACAGCTAGTTGGCAAAAAATTAGTTGCCATATAAGCCAGCTAACAAACCATTGGACAACATGTAGGATGTCAGTGTAGCATTTAATGACAACTAGCATCCATGTCAACAATTTTGGTTAATTATCTAAATGGAATTATTGAATTGAATAAAAAAGGATTACGTTAGTGACATGAAACCAAAAGATAGTTCAGGTATGACATGGAATAATGAGCAAAGTTTATGGATTAGTTAGTGTTGTCTTCTTTACCCCTAAGGGCCCAAACCGAATGTACCCCTTTTTGCAGCTGCCACAACAATTAGGAAATTAGAGTTTATAGGGTAGTGAAAAATAATGGCCTGGTGACACTGCCCAAATTTTATGTGGTTTAGTGTGGCTGTGAAAGTGGAGGTACCTGCAACATTTGGTGGGAACATTACCTTCTCCCATACATTTAAGAATAGTTAATTGGGATTCCCATCGTCCTTTCTACTTGAATCTTTATTGTTACCACACTCTCGGCTTTAGAAGTTCATAAAAAGCATCTTGCATCTGTTGGGAAGAACTTATGATGTGGAGGCTCTGCACCACTTTTGTGAAAAAGTGATTGAAACGAGAGTAAGGGTACAGAGTTAGGTAGTGCAACAGTTGCCTGATTGAATTGTGTTCTGGCTGCATGAAGTTTGTCCCACTGTTAAGGGTTGGTATATTCAAGTTGCATTAGTTATGTTGGTTAGCATAATCAATATTTGACTTACTTTTGGGTCAACAAGAAAATGGAAAAAAGTTCCTCTTCATGACCCGAAGAGTTATAACTAATGTATATCATTTTAGTTTTTTCTGATCACGTGCATAGATATCAGTGGTGGCTCTTTTGCATTTCCTAAGTATTCGATGGCTTGCATTCTTTCAGCTTCCTTCTCTTTTTTTTGTTTGGTCAAATGCTTCCTTCTCCCTTATAAGCAAGTTTATAGAGTCATATTTCTTTGTTGACTTGCCCTTTTTTCCTCTTTATCTTTGACATCTAATGGCTTCGTTTTTCTTCTCTTGCCTTCATATTTTTAGGTTGTATCGGGGCAAGCATTGCAAAACTTTCATCCCTATGGGCTTCGTGCCAATCCATGCTCGTATTCATCTAAGAAAGGTTTGCTTCCTCCACTCCCTACCAAGAAAAATTCATATTGGGGTTACCCAAATTCAATTACCTTGCTTATTGCTTTGTTACCTCTTGCATGTAGCTGCAAAAAACTATTGAAAATAGATCTGAGGGAGGTTGTTGAAACAGTATGCATATGTGTAATGCACTCTAAAACGTGCATATGTAACTATGTCTGATCCTCTTGCGTGAACCATTTTGTCTTAAGAAAATGTAATTGCTTGCTTATGTTGTTATCTTATGTTCTGGCATAATCATTTGGTTTTATGTTGCAGATGATGAAGAAAGAGAGCAACTTGCTAAGGAAATCTCCAAGGACTGGAGCTCTGGTAACTTCTCTTTTGGTTGCTGTTTGGTTCAAGGTCACTCTTTCCTCAGGGTTAAGATTGATCCTCTTATTAATTGTAGTTTTTGAGCGAAGCATCAATACATTGTTTCTCACGGAGATGGTTCGAGGCCTCATGCTGACGCTCAAATACTTCTTTGAACCGAATGTGACAGTAAGTACCATGCCTACACAAGTTTAAGGGTGAGATCATGTTGGAATCTATGATTGATACATTTTGTGTTTCTTAGATCAACTATCCATTTGAGAAGGGACCTTTGAGCCCCCGATTTCGAGGTGAACATGCACTTCGAAGATATCCAACGGGAGAAGAACGTTGCATTGCCTGTAAACTTTGTGAAGCTGTAAGTTTGAACTACCTCTATATATTAAGAGACTCCGGAACATGGCAAAGTTGGTTGTAAGTGTTATTGGTTCTTCCTTCTTGGAAGAATGGGGCTATACATTATTGCCCCTGTTGAAAAAGGACCTCTAGCTCTTTGCTGTTTGATGCTGCCTTTTAGTTTGGTTTGTCTTAGCTAAAAATAACCCACATTTAATGTGTTTGTTTATATATACGTTGGCTCATACAATTACTCTAATGCTGTAATGCAGCTAATTGTTGGTAGCCAGTTGTTTCTTATTTTGAGTGGAATTTTGCTGACTGGTGTTGCCCTTTGGCCATCAGTAATGAGTTGTGTGTGGATGATTGATTGGACCACACTAAGTGAAAGCTATAATCCAGTACTTAAACATTGCTTTATCTGATCTTGACTGTCAGAAAAAGATTTGTTTCTTGTACTTCCTGGATTAAAAAAAAAAAAATGAATAATTACAATGTCGTCTAACCTTTACCACTCATTGTTTTGGTGGTTGTCTGATGCAATTGTGTGTTTTCTTTGCAGATATGTCCAGCTCAAGCGATCACCATAGAGGCTGAAGAACGAGAAGATGGAAGCCGCAGAACAACCAGGTGATGAACTGTTCTCCCTTATGTTCTCTCTCTCTCTCTCTCTCTCTCTCTCTCTCTCTCTCTCTCTCTCTCTCTCTCTCTCTCACTCTCATATCTTTTAACACTGCAGGTATGACATCGACATGACAAAGTGCATCTACTGTGGATTCTGTCAAGAGGCATGCCCTGTTGATGCCATTGTTGAGGGACCTAACTTTGAGTTTGCTACTGAGACTCACGAGGTATATGAGCAACTGTTACCTGACAGCAATTAGTAGCTATATTCTACTCTCAGTGATTGGACTCTTGAGTTTTCTATCTTTTTGCAGGAGCTTCTGTATGATAAGGAGAAGTTGCTTGAGAATGGAGACCGCTGGGAGACGGAAATTGCTGAGAATCTGAGATCTGAGAGTCTCTACCGTTGATGCTGTTTTCCCAATTTAGCTTCAACTTATGCTGATGTTTTATGTGAAAATAAGGAGATCTATGTCTATAGGTCTTGAGGGAATCTATTTTTGGGCTACTTTATATTGCAAACAATCAAAAACTTGTATTACCCTTCCCGCTACTTCATGAGATGTCTGATAATTTGACCTTAATGTAAGGAACATTTGGTCTTTGTACATTGGCTCTCAAGGCAAGAGGAAAATGTTGCTTTTAGAACTGATATTGAACGATGCATTGGGAAGAATTGCTGCATTACAAGCATGTTTAGATGTTACTTGCTTTTGGGGTTTGTCAAAAAATTTTACATACCCTCTTTTCTTGGCATGACAGCCCTAAGGTTTTGACTTGAAAGTAAATGAGCAGAGGTGGACGTGACAATGCTTCAGCTTGGGCGTGGCATTTGGCTTCCCCTCTTTGGAAAGATTAAGTTCACATTGACTTAAGTAGGTTTGCCCCTTAGGCAGCTTTCTTCCAGCACGATGAATACGGTGTGTGTGGGGTGGCAACTGGTTTCAGCATCTCTATAGTAATGCATGTTTGTGTATCTTTTTTGTAAAAATTGTAGGACTAATTTCAAATGATTCTGAACCGAACTACTGTGGCCGCTGGCCACTTTTTCTTCGTGTGACACCATGCATGGGACATTTGAATTGACCTTGCCCGCATGTTTATGAAAGTAGGCGGGAGGAGCGTGGGGTCTCTGGGTTGGAGGACTGTTCGTTCCAGCTACATATCAAGGAGTGGGTGCAGGTTTACGCTTTAAATCTCTGTATGAATATGCGTGCGGGTCAGAATGATTACATGCTTACGAAAACGAGCTTGAATCCAGTGTTCATTGTTTTAGAGTTAAAACAGGGACGGAGTGTGCTGTGGTCTAGCAGGTGGCGAGTCGACATTGAAACCAACCATCTAGTATGCGCCCGAGTCCAAATTCCGCACGTATATCTGTTTAAGGCAAACCTGGATAAGCTGCGTCGTTTGCATCAACAAGTTCCACAGACAAACAAGTATACATTGCGTTCCACATGACATGGTACTTAACAGGGTATGCAAGTATAACGATGGGATAATGATAATGACACTATAAGCATCATAATTTTCATACTGTACTCATTTGAATCAATTGCTTTTTTTTCCAATCACTTAAGTGTCATGATTTATGTATGACACTTACTTGAGTGACATCACTTTTTCCATTTACTTCAATGTCATATAACTTTTTAAGACATCACTTGAGTACCATAACATTTTTAAATCATTTATTACAACATGCTATGCCATTTCAAACTTTTGACACTTGCCACTTGGGTGAACTTTAAACAAAAAAAAAAAATGCACTTAAGTGATTGATTGGAATTTTTGGCATTTAATTGATTTTTTTATTATAAATTATGACAATCAAATGATAAAAGAAAAAAAAAGAAGTTATGACACTCATTATGTCATTATACCGTACAATAATATGCACTGAGAAATAGTTGGCCCAAGCTGAACAAATCACGCAAGTGATGCGCGTCATTTCATAGCAATGCACGGAAATTTCCATCGGTAATCCTCAATAAAATGTCTCTTGGTGTTATGTAAAACCGATCATATTGTACAAGATAGCGATGGGTATGTATTGTCTTTTTCCGTAAAACGGGAAAAACATTCGGCATTATTATCATGGATTTGCATCAATTAATTTTATAATTAAATAATCTTTCACATTAATGCAGAAATATTTAAATTGAAAACGCTTTGTGAACATACCATAGCCGACAATTTGTTATAGCTACGTTCTGTTTAATGAGAAATATAAAATAAAAATAGATTTTTAGAATATGTTATGGGTATCAACCGATTTTTTTTTTGTATCGTTTATATATTTAAGTCAAAAGTGGGATTTGTCTCCCCCCCCCTTCTCTCTATCTAATGATTTTCAGAATTAACTGTACGCAAAATCAAATTTATAACCGAATTTATCCATTGATAAACAAAAGAACATACTTCGCGTGCATACTTTAAGGTTATTTACTTCATAGTCTTTACTTGTTATGTATTTGTCAATCTGACAATCTCGTATGCTTCATTTCAAATCAAAGCCATATCATGCCAAAAGGGAATTTGTTAAATGAGGTATTTTAATTGTTAATCTGTTTGTCAAATAATTTAAAAGTCAGAACACCCCATTTTTTTCGACTTTTATTTTTATTTTTATTTTTATAACAGCTGAAACAATTGCACCTCTCTCTCACGTGCGTAACGTGTGAGAGAGATAAATTTGAGATAATTACTAAAAGCCTCTAAGAAAGAAAACAAAAAAAACTTTGGAAGTTACAGATCACCCTTCCAACCTCATCTTTCGGAGTTTTAGGGCCTATTTGTTAAAAAGTGGTTTTTATTCCGCGAAAAAAAAAATCTAATTTTTTGTTTACGGAACAAAAATAAAATGTAGAAAAAAGTAAATTTTTTTTGTTTTCGGGAACAATTTCAAGAAACAATTTTTCTCTTTTTTTTTTTTTCTTCTCCTCTTTTCTTTCCTTCTTCCTTTTGGCCGATCGTTAGCCTCGGCCATGGCTGCCGACCTTACCAGGCCACTGCTAGGTCGGCGTTGCCCAGTAGCGGCCTGACAAGGCCGACCTCACTCCACCTAGGCGAGGTTGAGCCTCGTCGGTGGCCTGGTGAGGCTTGCCTAGTCACTAAGGCCACTAGCGAGGCTTCGCCGAGCTTACTAGACCTCGCCCAACTGGTCATGGCGGCAAATGGCAACAAAGGAGGAAGAAAAAAAAAAAGAAGAAAAAAATGAAAAATATAATAAAAATATTGAAAAATAAAAGAAATAACAAAATTATACAAATTTACTAAACGTATTTCTATTCTTGGATATAAATTTTTTGCAGTTATAAAGCGCGTTATTATACTCGAAATTGTTATAGAGAATATAAATAGAAAAATTATTTTAAAAATGGTAAAAAAATTATTCCCGTAATATAATAGTTACCAAATGCGCCGTTAATTTTGCTGCAGTGGATTTTTATTTGTTTGTCTGCACAGCCCTTAAATGTTATTGAAAAATGGGTCAAATCACCTTCTTTTTTTTTTTTTTTCCTCTCTCACTAATAAGTAATAACTTATGTTACCCACCCGTAGGTAACCGTAATGGTTGGGCTTCACTATTTCATCACTGAAGGAATGAGTTTAAATCTCTGGATGCTCGCAACTTAAGTGGCAGTCCTAAGGTGATTTAGGGCCAATCCGAGGGTTTATGTCTAAATAGTGATTTGTGACGAGGCCTCATTGGTGCTACCGAGCACCGGAGGGTTGTGTGATTTCCGAATGTGATCTCCGGCGGTCCCTCAATCATAAAAAATAATAATTAAATAATTAAAAAAAAACTCCAATTTCGTTAGCTTACGACCAAAAAATAAAAAGCAAAATCGTTACCTTCAACAGCCATGCATTATTCCGTATCGATTTCATCAGTGACCGCGGTGCAGTTCAGTCCAACCTCCCAACTCAGTCGGTTCATCCCTCGGTGCCATCGCGCGACCACACTCTGCAGTCAATCGAAGAAAGAGAAACCCGTAATCATGGCCACTCTCGCTAATATCCACTGTCGCCAGCTGCCGATTCAACGCTTTCCCCAGCTACCCCGTCTGGGTTTCGCCGCCCCCGTTCCGTATCCGAGCCGCGGATCCCACCGCCGGCTCAGCAGCACCGGCGGCGACTCGTCTCGGCCCGAGCTCGGCGGGGGCAACGCATACGAGCTGCTGGGAGTGCCGGAGACCAGCTCGTTCGCCGAAATCAAGGCGTCGTTCCGCAGATTGGCCAAGGAAACCCACCCTGACCTCGCCGGGTCGTTGAACGACGCCGGGACTTGTCAGCGATTCGTTCAGATTCTTGCAGCTTACGAGGTATGTGAATTGATCGTCTGTTGGACGATCGTTTTGGTTTCCGAGTGTTCCTGTTGGTTGTTTTGGATATTTCATGACATGATCGAACCTGGGCGGAGCTTGCATTTCTTGAATTATGGCGTAGAGCGGTATTTCTCGGGTTAGCTCTCCCTCTTTTTCACTCTGAGAAATTTGGAGCTAAAAAGTTCAAATCTTGAGTAATTCGAAAAAGTTGAGAATACTTTGTATCGTAGTTTCTCGGCTTCAATGTGAATCGCATTTCGGTTTTCGTCTCTGGTAATTGGGTACTAGGTCTATATGAAGTCTAAATGTGTAGGAGATGTCAGCAATCAGTGCGCTAACTGCATTGCAGGGCGTAGCGCAAGTCCTAAATTGAAAGTTTACGATGCAATATCCCCTTCATGGAACGCTAAATGAAGTTCTTTTTGGGCTTGTATGTTTTGTTCATCATGTCTTGGCTATCATCAGGTGTAATTCTGATCTAGAAATATCATGACTGGAGATTTTCCAGAGTTGTTGCCTTGTCAATGATGACTGTTGTTTATTTCTGCGATTGAGTAGTGGCTTGCCTGACTTTAAAGCATAATCGGCCATGAGTTGCAGATTCTCTCTGATGCTGGAAAGAGGGCCCATTATGATAGTTACCTTTGACTCAGAAAAAGCTAGTACAGAAACTTTCAAGAGAGTATTCAGTTTCTTATGTGTACAGATCACATGCAACAGTATATAAGGAGATGGAAGTTGTTGAATGGTTGAAGTGGTATAGATATGCTATCAATGATATATTGTCAGAGAACAAAGTGGTCACTGGAACAGGTTATTTTGATATACTTGAAGGGGACTTCTATTCAGCAATACGCACAGCATATTATGGCCCTTGGATTGATTCGCTGGATCTTCTTCCCGACTGCTTTGAAGCTGAGGAGCGGTCTTTTCATGAAACTCCAGAGGTATTGCACTTGGTTTCAGGCCAATATCTCTTTGGCATGGTCTGTCTGGTCAACAAGATTCCTGAATTAGCATCTGCCTTCCATGAGAAGTTAAATGCTTATCAATCAGTGGGTCTTGGTGAGTGTTTTATGAGAAATAACACGGACACTTCCATCAATTATAGAATGCAAGCAAATGCTGATGTTTCTCAGACAGAGACCAGTGGTACAAATTATGCATCTGATGCATATAAAGACCTGGAGTTACATATATCCGGAAGAGTAGTGGCCAAAGCAGTAAGATTGCCTCCCCAAAGCTGTTACAACGGAATAAGAAATGATGATGCTGATGATCGTATATATGTGTTTCTCAATTCACATAAGGACTGCATGGATAATAGCCAAGAGTTTCTTTCCTCTATAGGCTTTGGAGTTGGGTCAACTCCACTGGGAACAGTAGTAGGACTGGGGACCACCCCAGAAGAAGGATCATGCTTCGTTTATGATAGCAGTGGCACCAAAACCCATGTGATAATGAAACACAGAACATTTCTGGTCTGTTTGCATCATCAGTACTTAAATTTTACAAGTGTCCTTCGTATTGAAATTTTTTCATTCTACTTTGGTTGATAAGATATATTCAGACTAATTTTTTGTCCTTGACAATCGAGCATGTACTTGTAACTTCTTCTATGTGCAAATTTTTTAGATTTATCACATGCATGCAACAAATTTTTCAATGTCAAGGAGGCTGGTGGTGTGCTGTTCCAAATGCTCCGGACTACTAGTTCTTTTGTGTCTTTTTTTGACTTACATAATAATAAATTGATGTATTTCAAGTGACTGTACATAGCCCTATTAACGTACTTAGTTGGGGAGAGAGAGAAAGATGCATATGATTTTAAGACTTGACATTGTTTAGATGCCAGAGAACTTAGCCGATTGATTCAGCATGCCTTGTGTGGTGATTTAGCACAAGTGTGGCCAGTTTTTGTCAGAAAAGATGCATAGCATTTAAGCTTTTGTCCTTGTAATGAATACTACGATGGAATGACCTTGGACTTTCTGGCAGCAAGAAATTTTTGGCTTCTGCATCTTTGTTAAATTCTGGATGGTAGGATCTATATCGAATTCCCAATCACTAGCTTTCCCACCTTGTGGTAGCTCTTTCTGCTGCAAACTTTGCTTTGAGTGAATGGTTGTATTTTAGCTCGCTGACCAATCTATTAGCAATGTCTTTTCTGTGGCCACATAGACTTTTGCTAGAAAAATCTGTACGAACTATAATCTGTATCATTGAGTAGGTCTGTGGACTTTACTTATGCTTTCCACTGATTTGTACACTTTAGCATATATTCAGTCATTATGTTTAATTATATTTTTCTCAGGTAAAGCATATGCACTGGTATCAATGCGGAGATAAGATTTCCATTTGTGAGTGCAGAAGTACTAGGGCCCGGCTACCCTCTAGCAAGTAAGATTTGTTGCTTGTAATTATTTTTCTATCTCAAGATCCCATGTTGAACTCTAGCTATATTTATGTAGGACAGTCTTTGTAATATTTTATAGTTGATGTGTAATCCTTGTGCAAGGAAGAGGATGGATCATTAGCAATCTTATGATTTTGTAGGCTAGGTAATGCCTGTGCATTTGAGTTTGTTGGAATATTATGTATACTATCCTTGCTTTTGCTCTAGAAATTCACTAGAATATCCATTCAGGACCTTTTATATATATATAAAGCTTGAAACTGATCCCAGTGTGCGTGTACTCTAGGACCATCTAATTTTCCTTTTACAATTTAATTTTGCATGTATTGAAGGTGCTTTTATTGAAGATGTACATAAGATATCCTGTATTATTATTCAAGCCTCCGAGAGGCTTTTCTCTTCCCTTCTGTGAATACATCTTATTCTTCTGATGCTTAATCAGATTGACATCAGTATCTCTGCCATGTCATTCTCAGATCTCCAGTTAGACACTTGAAATTAAAGACTGAAAGGAGGAAACACTTCGTCTAGAGATATGTTAGATGATCTTGTTAATGTGGAGTAGCTTATATACAGCAGTGGGAATGAACCAGAATATATGTTTTATTTGGGATTTTCATGGGAAAGAACTAGGAAGCGTGAAAAAAGTGTCATTCATTTATTATTTGGCGTAGGGTAATAGTTAGCAAATGCTTAGACTAGAGTGGTATTGGTCAAAATGATCTGGTCTCTCTCTCTCTCTCTCTCTCTTGCTCACTCACTGGTGCACGCGTGCCACATACATAATAGGTCAAAGTTGTAAAGGGAACAGGGAACATATTTTTCATGGACTAATTGGTTTAGCTCTGAACTGGAATCACAAAAGCAACTTCTCAAAAGTAATGCAGATTAATCAGGCTTTTCTACTTTTGTCAGTTGATTCAGTATGACTATTTATTCTACTCCATTCTACTCCTAACAACCCTGTTGAAAGCTTTCTCAGGTTTTGGCTGTTTGAGCCAAGGTGTGCAATGCATGATATTGGGGGCTGGTATGTTGAAACATTTGGAAGAGATGAGAAAAGCAAAACAGTTCCATCCCGGAGATACTGGGATGGTTTTGATGTGGAGGGACAGTTTGACAAGTAAGTGCATGGCATGGGTACTGGAATAGTAAACCTACGTTTATTTTCTTTTCTTTCTCAGTGATTGAAAAGCCATATCAGAGTTAATGTTAGATACCGGTTTAAATACTCTTCTTTGTTAGTTTTTAGCTATTCCAGTGTAAATTATTGAACATCAAGAAAACTCATGGATTGTTCTTTCCATTTTGACCATTCTTGATTTTGCTAACTTGCTTGCCAGCTTTAACTCCTCCAAGTAATAGATGTAAAGATGCAATAGTTCTTGAAAGCTGGATATAAATGAAAGCTTGCTTCTGGTGAATTTGATATTATTTTGAAAGTAACAAGGTGAATTCTTCCTTAAGGGCCTAGTAGCATAGAGAAATTCATCTGTGCCTATAGAGAATAGAAGCTATACAATTAATATTCTCCCATGAAATATCAATTACCCCATTTTATGAAATGATAAAGTTGTGAGAAAAATTGAATGCTTAACGTCATTTTGTGGCTGATACTGAAGATAGGGTTGATATGCAGGTCTTCATCTCACTTCTCTTCTCAACTTTTAGTTCGTCAAGAAATAAAAACCGTTCCCCATTGTTGCCTGACTAGGAATAGGAAAATTTTCCCCCATTGCAATCAACTGGTCACATAAGTTCTCTTTTGAGTTTAAAATCTCAAACTGCAAAAGGTAAATTGGATTTAATTCTAGAGTGTCATCTCAATTAATTGCCATCAATGAGGCTGGGTTTTTGTATGTCTACATGGGACTAGGAACCAAATTAAGAGCCAAATAAGGATCTTCACTTGATCTTTGAATGAATTCCAATTCTTGGGTGACCTACTTTAGCTGGGACGACTGGAGTTCAATAGCCCTTTCTCTCTTGGAGAGTTCAAATTTGGCCTTTCGTTTTAGTTGGGCTAGAGAATTCATGATTGTCCACAAATTTTCATGCTTAGTCGTCATGCGCATGTGTTCTTGGAGAGAGTTGTGCTATGCTCTAGTTACTGCAAATCAATGCTTTTACAGTATCCACCTGAACTTTACCGTTAGATGCCAAAAGCTGATAAAATCCGTGTGCCACAAAGTAACTGAAATAAGCTTGGCCCTGCATTTACCTTTTTTTTGGTTGAAAGGTTGTCTTTGTTAAAGCATATGGAATGGGCCTCTTTTCAGTCATTGTACTTGAGACCTAGGGGCTAGACATCAAGCACTATTCACCTGCAAGGTTTTTTTTTTCTATACTGAACTGTTCAACACCCATATATTTACAATAGCCAATGAGGAGTAGGGTAAGATCATATGCTTGGCTTTTCAAGTGCAGGCAAAGGAAAGAATTATTGGATAAATATTTATGATGCTCATTTTCTGTGCAGGAGACTCCACCCAGCTGTGTATCTACTTGCTCTTGCATATAGAACATTAGATATTGAAGATGTTAAGAGGAGGAAACAAACGGTCAGAGGTGTTGTGGAAGGACACCTCTTTAGACTTCTCAGTTGGTGCAAGAAGCTTGTCTAAGAGTTCACTTTTGTGTCCTAAACCTCTCCTTGCATCAACGTAAGCTACAAAGAGCAAGCTAGCAGCAATATTCTGGCCTAAATAAGACACAGAAACTGCCACTTTGCTTTAAAAAGCTGACTGTTGGGATGTCAATTAATCTGATCCCTGTAGGGTGGCCTCTTGAGTTCTGAGAATGATGGTTGATCACCACATGTCCATTTTGATGGAATAGATGTCAAAGGAAATTTGTATGGTCTAGGGAGATCTGTAGGACATCTAAAGTGTCTTATTCATGATACCATGCTAAATCAAAGTCATACAATTCTCGAAGTTCAAAGTCCTGGATTACACTTCTGTGTGTGCACCAAGGAATGTGCGAGAAACCTACAGAGCCTGCGGAACCTGCATGTTCAGGTAGACCTGTATGCCTTAGTTGCTCCACTGAGTTCTACTGTTTGAATTTTTGTCTTATGCATGCTACCATGCTAAAGCAAAGTCACGATTTTTGAAGTTCAAAAGCTCTGGATTACACTTGCGTGTGCACTAAGGAATGTCAGAGGCAACTTTGCAGAACCTACTTGAGCCTGTGGAACCTGCATGTTCAGGTAGACCTGTATGCCTCAGTTGCTCCACCGAGCTTAGTGTTTGAATTTTTGGGATATTGGGTAACTCTTATATGGGACTTATAACTGCTGTTTGTTGACCAGATGGAATCACAAACATCTGAAGTTTGGATCAAGCATCTTTACTTTAAGAACTGGATATCATGGACTAAGAGGTAAAAATGTGCACTGAGATATGGATGTGGTTGTTGTCTGATGTTGGTTTGTTGAGGAGGAGACTCACCAACGAAGGTCTTACTTGAACTTTGCTGATCTTTGAAGCCAGAAGTTCGATGAGCTCTATCAGTTCACAAATTTCATTTTACTAGATACCTTGGCTCATAAGGTAACACCACTTTGACCGGTCTTTTGTGTCCTTTTTTTTTCCTGATACAAGTTATGGAAAGCTCTATCTAACTTGGTCATGGCTTGGATGGTGAATGATCAGGGTGGCATTATTACCGTTCTGTATCTTTGTGCAACAAGGCAAGCCATTGTATGATTTTGGTACCTCTTTCATTGTTTCTGGGGGGTTTTGTTTTGTAAACTAGGAAAGTTCTATTTTGTGCTGCATTTCAGAAGGTTGTTGATAATGTACTCTTTTTAAAGATTGCAATGCGGAGAATTCCATTATCCCATCATAAATCTTAATGACCTATGACTTAATTTGAGGATGCACATTTTCTGTAATTGCTAAAAAAAGGACCGAAAAATGAAATTTGACTAAAGTTAAGTTAGGAGCGATATTAATCGTATGAAGGGAACGGCAAATATTTAATTACAAAATTGACTTTATTAATGGCCGTTAAATCATTTTTCAAAAAAATAATTAGGTATTGACGCTTTTATTTGAAACAATATGCTTGGGCATGAAAAATTCAATGTTGGCTTTTGGCATTTAGGACTAAGTCTCTAGTGCTCAAGCCCGGGTTTATTGAGGCCTATGGGACCCCGGTGGCCATGCTTGGATCTCAGTGCCCACGCTCAAGTCCACACCGTTGAGCTTGGGACTTCGGTACCCAAAGTCCATGAGACTGGTTCTGGTGCTTATGCTTAATGCCTTGACACTGAGGTCCATGAAGGTTATGCTCAGATCCACAAAGGCTGTGCCCAGATCTATCGAGGCCAAACTTGTCACCTCAGTGCCTATGTCCATCGAAGTTGTGCTTAGGGCTCATGTGTCTATACTCCACTCCTTGACACCAAGGTTGAGGTCCATCGTGGGTGAACGTGATGCTCTAGTGCACGTACCTAGTTCTCAAGTTGTCCAGGTGCAATTTATTAGAGCTTGAATAGTGTATATCTGTTTAGGAAAATCAAATCTAACTATTTTCACATTTCAGCCAAACATCAGAATATATAATCATTTTTCTAAAAAATGATTCCCGAAAAGTATTTTTCAAAAATAACATTTTTCAGGAAACAAATGAAGCCCATCATGACCGAGCTTAGAGCTCAAGACTTGTGCCTAGATCCCTGATGCTTGGACTCAAATCCATTGAAGAGTAGCTCAAGTCCACGGAGGTCAAGTGGACCCTGTTTTGATACTAATGTATATTTTCACCTCTGTTCATCAATAAATGCAAGTCCAAGAATGGGTCCGTCACACATTTTTATGTAAATGATGTGCTATACTCAAATATTCCTCAAGAAGGAGCATTAACCAGCAAGGCAAGGCAAATTCAGTCTAATGTTTCCCTACACAAGAAGATGATGCACAATATAGTTCATTTTGACGATCACAAGTACACTATTTCTTTCTCATCCTTACATTTCGTTTCTCTCCGTCATATTTGAGTACTCTGAGAGAGAGAAAGAGCCTGTGCCAGAGCGAGCTTAATAAGCGAAATAGTAACACATAAAAAGACAATACATAGAATTGACTCAAGATATATACGCGTACACACACACTACAAAGAAGTCTCAAAGTACTAACAACAACAAAATAAAAAGAGAGAACACAGTCTTTTAGTAACATAGCTCAACACATGAGTCTTTAGTAACATGGCTCACTAAAATGTATTACTAATTATTTTCTCATTTGAATAGAAATTTATCAATCCACACTTTTGGAAGATTTGCACTCTTCACCAGAAGTGCCTTTCCAATTTTTTTCATTCTCAACTATTAAAAAAATTATCCCTGGGTAACTTTATCATATCCATCCATGTTCATCACCTTGTTAGAGTTTGGAGTAACCAACACTATCTTTACCCAATGACTTAATTGCCAATGCCATCTCTCCAAGTTGTTTTGAAAATTTTGCATACTTATCATCATTGTCGGAACATGTTTGTCTTTAGTGAAACCTCTTTTTCGAAGGCACTATAGATGAAAATGTTTTTGATCCCTTCATCATCTCATTAAAGTCATCACCAAAATCAATAGGTGAGGAGTCAACTTCCATCACATGGATCTCTATGAGCCACTTAGCAAAACTTTTGATGCCATATCTCTTCCCAATCACTAGAGATATCACATCATACATATAAATCATCTTATTCAAATATTTTTCTTGAGAAAGATGGACCTATATCAATGTGGATAATCCATAAGCAAAACAAAACAATTTAGAAGGGTTGATGATCACTAAACTCCCTCAAAGGTATCCAACACCATGATAGGGAGAGATGATGTTGTTTTGGATTCCATAACCAACACCGACAAGATAATTTTTTCCTACAAGTTATAAGGAAGTTTATTTACTAAGTGATATAGAACAACTAGCAAATGCTTATATGGAAGCTTCGAGTGTTATAAGGGGGTAGTCCCGCCCATGCCATAAATGAGGGGTCAACTTCAAACGGTCATAACTTTTGATCCGGAAGGAGTTATGATGCGCACAACATATGAAATCAAAGAAGTGCGAGATTAATTAGGGTATGTTGATTTGGACAATGTTTGATCTCCAAATTCACATGTTTTCCTTAATTTCCAAAGCTTCAAAGATTTCACACATGATTTACGGATTTTTAGGGCACATTTTGATTCCCTTTAACAATATTTTTCCTTAATTATGTTATTTGATTTTGATTATTTGATTATTTCCTAAATGGCAACCTCCCCAAAAGTAGGCACTTAAGACATTGTAAACTATAACTCATTATTCATAATAAACATTATTTTTTAGAATCCTTTTCCAAGTATATCTTCCTCTACTTCACTATGATACTAAGCTCAATTTAAACATTGTGTTTAAATTCCATTTTCTTACTTCTAGGAATGTTCAACCCATCCAGCTTTTAAAGTGCATTAGATAAAATATGTGAATCATGTGCAGTGCTCTCCCAACTAGCTAATATATAAGAAATATCAAGTCAAATGTAATAGCAATTAATACATTTCTTTTTCTTTTTTTTTTAATTTTGTTCTCTCCTTTTGACCATGAAATCTTCTTCAAATTTCAAAAGGACCCGATGCATGTAGATGTGTTCCATCTATTGCTTTGGCACAATCCTAAAATAATTGATATTGCTTCTCATATAATACACACACACACACACACACACACACACACACACACACACACACACACACACACATTTCCTTCCTCAAAATAGTTATAAAACCTTTGAGTGTTACTTACCTCAAAATAGTGGAATTACTAGTTCTTTCACCTCATGTTTGTAAAAATTCAAAATCACTTGCAAGAAGATTTTAAAATATATGTGCATAGTTTGTGTTGACCTGTGGAATCTTCCCCTAGTGACTAAATCTCGACATTATGTCCAATGATATGGTAAAATACCATAATTTACTCTCTAATAGAAACATTCACTGTAAAATGCAACAAATTACTTGCACCTAGTGTCTTACAAAGTTCTAAAAAAGCATTTGTTGTCATTCTACTTGGTTTATATAATGAGTATCTCCAATGTATCATACACGATTCATATAAAACTATCTCTTGAGATCTCGATTCACATGAGGCTCTCTTGGTATGTTGTTCTCAAAATAATTATAATCATCCGTAACTAATGTGACAATAGTCATAATTGGTGTAGCCACACCCGTTATTGCCACTTGGATTTTGTCATTATCCATCTATATAGGAGCACATATCATAAAATGCAAAATGCATGTGAAGTACTAGAAGGTTAATACATTAGGTACTAATGTTAGCTATATGCCTTAAAGCAATAAGGTAATAATTACATGTTAGGGATTTAAGTTGCATTTAATAGCAAAGAAATATTCATTTATCATCCCATTTATATGAATGAGTCCATAAGATCAATTGTAACTAAACCCAATTCTTAAGGTGTTAAAAAATGTGTGATAGGTTTACAGTTAAACTTAATATTTAAATAATTTTTGGTCAATGAATCATTAAGAGGATATTGATGATAGTGTTGAGACCGGTGTGTTCTCAAGTTTCGCCATTGAGTATTGGATACCTCAAGGATGATGAGTCACAAGTCATTGGATATTATGATAATCGAACTAGAATAAAAATGTTTGTCTCAAACAAGTTCATTGAACATGACATACATAGAATGATTAGCAATATGGAAGCTTTTAGTGGAGTCAATGACTAATCGTTTATGCTTTGATCTTGTGTAAAATCTTTAGACCTAAGCCATGATGTTGACTTGTATATTGAATTGTTGTGATTCTCAAGTGTGTATATTAATGCTTTATCAAACCATCTTTGTACTTGATAGTCATAATTTATTCACATACAAAGGCACATCCATGAGCAATATGTAATCTGTCTTCTTGTTATATATGTAGATAAACAAAATAGAAGATTGATGTCTTATGCAATCTAATCATGATAATGTATTGAAATATTCGGTTAGGGTTGTAACTAAGAATAAGTAGCTTATGTCTATACATGTCAGTTAAATTTGGACATATGATCGAATTAGTGGCTTGATAAATAATTCCATAGTCTTTGTTCAAGATGGAAGGATTGAATTTCATAGTCGCCAAAACTGACAAGTTCATTGGGTAGCCATGACATATTATTAGACGTCACTCATGATTTATAAGAACTAAAGATTGATAGGGATAATAAGTTCACTTGGTTGTGCTAACATGTTAGCATAAGTCCCACCGCCAGCATAGTGATGCAAGTAGAGATGTCACACACCATGACAAATTTAGAATGAGGTTAGAACATGAGAGATAGTATTACAAATGTGTTTGCAATTGAGGCAATCGGATTTACTTGGGTTGAATATATAAGTTCTAAAACAATTTCAGACTTTACAGGCCATATTAAAGATTTAAAATGGTTTTAAACTTTACGGCGGAGTCAAAGATCTAAGGTGGGTTCAAATTCAACGGCTGAATTAATGATATGAAGTGAGTTCAAAATCAATGGCGACATTAATGATTTGAAGTAAGTTCAGAATCAATGGTTGTATTAATGATCTAAAGTGAGTTCAAATTCAATAGTCAAATTAAAGATCTAAAATGATTTTAGACTTCACAACTAAATTAAATATCTGAAACGGTTCAGATTTAACAGTCACATTAATGATCCAAAACGATTTCAAAATTAATGGGCAATTTAATGATTTGATATGATTTTGAATTCAAATGACCAAATTAATGTTTTGAAATGGTTTCAAACTAAACGGTCAAATTAAAGTTTTGTAATGTGGTTACAAATTAATGCTCCGAATAATATTCTATAGTCGTTACATAATTAATATCAGAATTAATGTTCTATAACAATTTTAGAACTTACATGGAGATTCAAAGTTCAAAGCGAGCTTAGACATTACGGTCAAATTAATGCTTTGAAACAATTTTAAAGTTGATGAGTCGAATTGAATTAAACAAATGTGATCTATGACTGATTATAAAAGGTGATTGAAAGAGAATAATGAGATGATCGTAAGATAATAATCAATCAAATTAGTTTCACATGATAGCAATAGCTAGCACAATTATGGTAGTAAGCTCTCTCAATTTTTCTCTACCGTTTAAGGTGAGATTTGTGGTGTGTTTGAACTAAAGGTCCAACATTTGTGGGGCTAAAACTAAAGAATGTTAGAATTGGAATACTTTAGCAATGCTATGGGAAGATCAGACATTTGTGGTCAGAATCTAAAAAACATTAGAACCAATGCTATGAAGACATCAGACGTTCAGGGTTAGGATTTGAAAAATGTCATAACAAAACTTTTAGAGCATAGTATAAAGATGATGTGATTAGTCTCTTTCTCACTTCCATGTGCTTTTTATCAAAATGCACAAATAATGTCTAGGAGATACTATATATGAGCATTTTTGCTTCGATTGCGAATCATTTTTTATTCAATTTAACTATATATTTGTACCTTGTTTTTGAAACAAAATTTGAGGTGCAAACCCTTGGAGTGCCATAACTTGGCAAAAATGGACACTTAAGTGCCATAACTTTTGAAAGGTACACTTAAGTACCAAAATGGAGCAAAGTGGATCACTTGAGTGCCAATTTGGCCAAAATCTGGCCAAATTGCATACATGGCATTTTCCGGTGACTTCTTTTATTGAGGTGGCAAATGTTTTTTTTAAAAAAAAAAAAGCCCACATGGATGACAAAAACGACATCGTCCATCCACATTGAGTGAGCTGACCTAAACGACATCGTTTTTCCTTGATGTTAAACGACATCGTTAGGTTATTTTGGCTTAAGCACACCTGGCCGTTGCTATTCTTCCCCGTCCACGTTCACACTAGATCTCAGGCCCTTCTCTCCATCGCCGTTCACGCCTAGAGGTGGTCATTGGTCGCCGTCATTAGTCACCATTGTTGGTCATCGTCGCCGCTCACCATCGTTGGTCTTCGTCACCGCTCACCATCATCGCTCCTCCAGGTTCGGCCCCTTCTCCCCTTCCCCTATGATGAAATTAGGGCTCGATTATTCTATTAGAGCTTGCTCGATTATTTTATTAGGGCTCGCGTTCAATTAATTTATTAGGGCTTGCTTGATTATTTATTAGGGCTCGATGGAATTTATGTTGAAATGCATGCGCTTTGTTTGGCTAATCCCTTGCGTGGAGATGCTCGCCTCGGTCGATGATTTTTGCAGTCGATGCTCAAGTGAAACGAAATATTGAATAAGGTGGAATTATGAACTAGTGTATTTGAGTGAAATGAAATATTGAATTAGGTGGGATATGATAGATAGATTAAGGTGGAAGGTGTGAAATAATAGCCCTCAAGTGCTCTATAAAGAGCACACAACTTTGCTATCAATTTGCTTTTATTCCCTTGATTATGATCTTTTGGTTCTTTTACTTTTTCTTTCCTGTCAAATAGTCAACATATATGCAAGGAACATTGAGGAGTACAAAATTTGTTTTGATACTTTATCTAAGCTCGTTTACCTGCAACGGACATATTTGGAACCACATGTAAGTACCTCCTTTTAAAGTTTATATTAGCTCTTTTGATATGTAGTATTAGTCTACTGTGCAATGGATAAATTCTCTGAATTTCTCTTGGTTTGTGTAATGACCTCTTGACACAATATATTAATGGCCAGGCATCATAGAGTAGGGTATGATTTCTCCTGGTTGGATGAGAAACAAAACTTTCACCCTATATTTTTATATCGAGCTTTCCTTAATTTTTTGTATGTGTTTTCAAAGGAAAAATAGATTTGATTAAGTTGATGTGCATTCTCTCACATTGCAAGTTTAGTTTAGCAAAAGATAGTAGACAAAATTGCTTGGGTTGTGCTTGTTATGGGGAGCTCTTTTTTTTTTTTTTTTTTTTTTAAAAATATTTTAAGGGGAGGGAAGATAAATAATTAAAATGATGACCTCTTTTTTGGCTGTCATGTAGGGTCATATTGTTAGTGTGGGGACCTCTGTTTAATAAAGTTCATGAGAGTGGGGGGACTCCTATGTGCAATTGTCTATTGTCATTTGTGGATGTGATCCCAAAAATAATTATTCTTTTTCTTGTTCTTGGTGCAAAAATGACTTGTGACAAGGATTATGCCGCTGTCATAGTTTGCTACGGTAGGAAATTTGTGATTGGGGAGGATGAGTGGGAGTATGAGGGTGGAAATGAGGACATCATCTTTGTCGAGATAAAGAAGGCATCTTATATAGGATTTGTTAGGGATATAAGGACTTATTTGCCTTGTAAAGTCCATAAGTTGTTGTATTGTATTCCTGGGAAAGACTTAAGAGATGATTTGAGATGCTTAGACGATGATAATGGTTTCAGGGATGTTCTATACCATTATCTTCATGGTGAAAAGGTAAAAATATATGTTGAGTATGATAGTGAAAGTGAGGACAAAGATGATGATGGAGAGAGTGCCCAAGTAGGACAAACAGAGATTGGTATTCAAGGAAGTACTGATGTTATGAGGGTATGATAGATATGATGGACAGGAGAGGAGCGCAGATGCAGTTGACCAAAGTGATGATGACATAGGTGATGTCACAATCACTGGATTAGAGTGGGAAGTAGCTAAATCAACTGATGATGATGATGAATGATTGCTTACTAAAAATTTCATAAGTGATAACGACAATGAGGAGCTTGTAGAGTCAAGAAAAAATGAATGGATTTTTTGACAGATAAGTTTGCAGCTTTGAAGGTAGTTGATGAAGTTCCAAATAGAACCGAAGGCCCTGCAAATGTTGGTACTGCTGGCAAGGAGACTGATTATGAAAAAAACATTGAGAATGTTACTTCTGAGGATGAGCTTGAAGAAGATGAAGGAGTTGTGCATAGAAGGAAAAGTAAGTTTCCTTCTTATAATCCATCCATTGCATCTCCTACTTTGTCGGTAGGTATGAAATTTCATGATGTGAAACAATTTAGAAAAGCTATATTAAAGAACTCCATTGCCGCACAAAGGAATATTGACTTCATTAGAAACACTAAAACCTTTGTAAGAACTAGGTGTTCATAGCAAAACTATCCATGGAAGATCTATAGCGCATTTGTTAAGAAAAGTGGATCTTTTCAAATTAAAGCCTACTAAGAGGAACATACTTGTTCCATTAATTTTGAAAATAAAAGGGTAATAAGTGCATGGTTGTCGAACCACTTCTTTGACTTGATTGAGCCAATGCCTTAGATTAATATTACTCAGTTCAGGATGCTGGTGAAGGAGTAGATAGGCATTAATATATCCATGAATCAATGCAAAAGATTGAAGCAAAATATGATGAAAATACTCATTGTTCAATACGGCACCGAATATGGACAGTTGTGAGATTATGCTTGGGAGTGTAGGCTGCAAAATCCTTCAAGTAGAGTGTATGTAGAGGTCATAGAGAGACCAATTCTTGATATTGGGACCAAGTTCGATATGTTATATGTTTGCTTCGATGCATGCAAATGAGGATTTTAATCTAGTTGTCGACGGATTATAGGATTGGACATGTGTTTTTTGAAGTGCTTGTGCAAGGGAGAATTTCTGACAGCAATCGGAAAAGATGCAAATAACCAAATGTTTCCACTAGCTTGGGCTGTTGTGAAGGTAGAGAACAAGGACAATTGGTCCTGGTTCCTAAAAAATTTGATGACTGATTTGGAGATAACAAATGGGGTAGGGTGGACGTTCATGAGTGACCAACAAAAGGTAATGTTTGCTTTTTGAAAAATTTGGTCAATTATTTTCCTTTTTTATATCAACATGTCATTTGCTTACATTTCTTATTTTGACTTATTGCAGAGACTAGTTCCAGCAATAGCTGAGTTGTTGCCTTATGCTGAACATTGAATGTGTACATGGCACCTATACACAAATTAGGCAAATAACTATAAAGGGGACAAGCTGTAATCACACTTTTGGTAGCTAGCAAAGAGCACGGATATGGCTGACTTTAAGATGGCCAAACAAAACTACTTCAATTGACAAATGAAGGTTGTGATGCACTATTCCAACCAAAATCGAAGTATTGGTGTATGGTGTTCTTCAGCGAGGAATTCAAGTGTGATAACATGAAAAACATCTGCAAATCATTCAATGGGAGGATAATAGAGGCCAAATGCAAACCAATTATCTTGATGCTTGAAGATATACGGGTTATGGTCATGACTCGATTGCACAGACAAAGAGATGAGGTTGCAAATTAGACTAGGCAATGTGGTTTTAGAATTGCTAAGAAATTGGATGAAAACTTGATTGCAAGTAGGTATTGTCATCCTATTTGGAATGGGGATGAAGGATATGAGATCATGAAGGGTTCCAATAAATATGTTGTCCATTTAGATACGAGGAAGTGTTCATGTAGAGCATGACAACTAAGTGGAATTCCTTGTGCACATGCCATATATGCCATTGAATTGAAGGGCCACAACACAAAAGACTACATTGATGATTAGTACAAGAAACCAAGATATCTTGCTTCGTATCAATTCATGTTGCAGCCAATCATAAATAGCAAGTTCTGGGAGCTACAGATCGCAAAGCATCTCAACCTTTGCCACTAAAGAAGAAATTGGGAAGACCAAAACGAAAACGAAGAATGACAAAGGGAGAGTCTCATGTTAGCGTAGGATAAATAGGACATGTTTACCGATAAAGTGTTATTTTTGCCACATAGCAAGGCACAATAGTAGAGGTTGTCAATTAAGGAAGCAGCAGGAATAGTTGAGTAGGGCCGAAGGCCCTAGTGAATGGACAGTTGGAGAAGAAAGGTGAAATGAGTTGATTGTTCTTTAGTTGATGACAATAAACCCAGTAAATCATGACAATTGTGTTTATTTTGCTTTATGGTGGTTACAAATATATACATAGATATAAGTGACATGTATGTAATATTTTTGTTTTGTCATGTCACGGAAATGACATGTTAAAAATTGACCGAAGCTCCTGCTGTATTTGAAACTGAAGGACATGTTCAAAGAACTCAAGGAAGAAGATAGCCATGTGAAGGATTGGCCAAAGCCCTTGCTATACCTGAAACTGAAGGGCCTGTTCAAAGAAGGAAGGTAGAAGACAGCCTAATTGCAGGATTGGCTGAAGCAATTGGAGAGCCAGTTAAATCGACTGTTCATCAACAACAGCAGAGAAAAAAAATACCCGGTAAGTTCACTAATTTGAGTTTAGTTTTCATTAATGTTGTTATATGGCTTGATGTTATATTTATGATGATGTCTTTTGTCTTTTTATTAGGTTCAAAGAAGGCAAGCTACAGCTTAGCTGCCAATAGAGGGCCCAACTGAAGGGCCATCACAAGATCCATCACCAAGGTCACCACAACGGCCATTACAAGGATCATCACAAAAGCCACCACAAAAGCCAACCAAAGGTGTCACTAAAGTTGAAGGGCTAAATAAAAAAGCAACCAAAAGAAAGCCAAATCAAGAGCCACCTACAAGAAGGCCATCTAGAAGACGCCTAGCTAAAGAATTGGCCAAAGAAGCCCCCGCTGTAGCTAAATAGCCACAACAAGAGCCCAAGAAATCAAATGCGAGAAGAAGAGTCAACCAATTATAAGTACCTGAAAGTGATGCTCCCATTCAAATAAGATGGGCTCTTAGGAAGAGGCTAAAACAATATGGTTATTGCCTTTATACAGATGAGCGTTCTAGAACAGTTATTCTTAATATAAGTTTTATAGGCCGCATTTAATTTAATTTATAGTTCAAACTTTTTTGATCATTGAGTTTTCTTTTTGAAGCATGGGAGAAGTTCAGAAGTGTTTATCTCTCAAGGCCCAACTTAAGAATCAACGGCTGCGCCAGCAAAGAAGAAGACATTGGTTGTGCCAACAAGAAAGAAGAGTAAGAAGAACCCAATTGTAGGTCCATCTAAATCAGTTCAATCTACGATAGTTGCAACTCCTTCTGAATGAGTTAGCCTACGACAATTGTAGCTCCATCAGAATCAACACATCTCGAGACAATTAAAGAAGAAGTCTCACGTCCAATTGTTAGAAAAGTGCACGGATTATGAATTAAGTTAAAAGTCCATTAAAAAGAGCATGAACATGAGACATTGTGCATATTGATTGATAAAATGTAATGTGATATGATTTGTAGGACCGAGGAGTTAGTTAAACAACCGTGGATGTTTTTTTTTTTTTTTTTAATAGTTTGTCATTTGAGTTTATGAGACTTCAAACTTCATTTCAATATCAATGGAACGATCTAATTGATTGTCATTTTTGCCTTTTTCATTTTTTTATTTTATTCTTAATTTTACTTATTGTTTCGGTGGTGGATCCGTGGTGGTGAATGGGGTGCTTGTGTAGTTGGGGGTGGTGGGTGGTGGGTCCATTGTGGGGGTTGGGGTGGGGTCTCTTGCTGCAGCTACTATTGGTGCAAGAGTGCAGTGTGCATAGCTTACACGAGCCCCTTTTGCAATAGATCCATGACCCACCACCAATAGTGGCTGCTAATGGTAGGTTTATGGTGGTGGTTATGTGCTAGTGTGATAGTTGGGATACTAGTGTTGCTAGTGGTGGTGGCTAGTGGTGATTGCTAATGCCTATTGATGGTGGAGATCTATAACAGGGGTTGGGTTGGGGATTTGTGTTGCACATGGTGTAAGATGTAAGTATGCAATATGCACATCTTGCACCATGTAGTGTTGATGCAAGCTAGTATAAGACACCTTACACTAGCAACTTCTGCAGCAGCATACCACCAGCATAGTGATGGTTGGTGGTGGTTCAAGTGGATGCATGGGATGCTTGGTGTGGCTGGCGGTGATGACTGGAGGCCAATGGTGGCCAATGGTGGGTAGTAGTGATGGCTAGTAATAGCTGATGGTTGGTGCAATTTATAAAGAAAACGTACAAAAAAAATTGGCATTTAATTGATCACATTCTAAAAAATATGGCACTTAAGTGTTCACTTTTAATCATAAGTGGCACTTAAGTGATCACTTTTAATCACAAATGACACTTAAATGATTGCTTTTAATAATAATTTGACACTTAAATGATTTTTTTTTTATCACGGCTAGCACTTAAGTGATTACTACATACAACTTATAGCACTCGAGTAATCATTCGTGTCTGTCCTATGTATATGGTGGTTTGCAACAAACTAGAGAAGCTGCTGGTTTAATATGGCAACTCTATTCAATTCAATGTTTGCTACTAGTTTATATTCAGTTCAAGTAAATAAGTCACTACAACACATTAACCCAATATACATTCTATCATCATCTTAATATATGAGAATAAGTAAAAACACAGTACAAATAGCATCTCATTCATTCATTCATTCATTTATTCCCTTTCCTTGACCTCCCCCACAAGCAATGACAGCCCAAAAAAAAAAAAATAAAAAAGCCATAACAATCTTGTAGACAACACAAAACTTCTTTTCATCTTCCAAAAAGATAAGTCATTTATTTCATTCAAAACAAGTACATTTCTCCACTCATTTATAACTATGGTAGTTGGAGAAACTTCTTCTCAACTTCCAGTACTTTACATTTCATCATAAAGTAGGATATACAAAAAAAGAGCAACACAACAAATGCTTGGTAACACTTCCGTTTAACTTTCATCATTGAAATTTCATTCTTCAAATGATTAGCAAAAGATACTTGAGCTTGCATTGAGTCAACATCGTCAAAGTCATCCACAAGCGTAGATAGAGGTTGATGACATTTATTAAGTAGGTCCAATATCATCTCTGTGGCTCGATGAGAGAATTTCGCATCGATCCATTTGAAATATTTGCACTTTCCAACCCTTCTCTATATTGAGTAAATCCATAGAATCTTCTCCGGGATTCGTTTGAGTCCACAATATTCTTCTTGGACTTGGTAACTCACAAAAACAGAAACACTTGCCTTCTCCTTCGCTTCGGCGAGAGATATTTGAGCCTGTAGCTGAAAGTCTTGCTCTCCATTTTCAATATTTGACTGAAGAATTTGGGGCAAATTGAATTAGGGTTTGGGACTATAGCTTTAGCGCTTCAATGGCATTTTGCCCAATTTAAGGTTTTAGATTTAGGGCAATTGGGGAGACAACGTTGTTTTGGTTGATTTAAGGGCTCTATTTTGACCAATTATAAAAACAACGTTGTTTTGGGTGAATTAAAGTTGAGTCAGCTCTAGCGAGCCACCTCGGCGAGAAATATTAATATTTATATGCCATGTATGATTTCTAGCTGGCTTAGCCGAATGTGGCACTCAGATGTCCCACTTTTCTTCAAATGTGGCACTTAAGTGTCCCTTTGTGCCAAATTATGACACTTGTAGTGTTTGTTTCCCAACAAAATCCCAACAACTAATCCACGATTATAAACAAAATGCTAGTAAAGTATTACAAAAGTCATTATTTGGGTGAACACCCCCCCAAAAGAGCATAACCTTTCATGGCAAATTAGAAGCTAAAACAATATTCAGACCCTAGTCCCAATCTTGATGAATTTACACTTATATATATATGCTATAAAGCAGGCCTGTTGCATAAGCTTTATGCAAAGCAAAAAAGGGCCATCACATTCCCCCAAGTGGACTTCTATACAAAGCATCCAAATAGGTGATAGTCTTAATCCACAAAATTTCCAATGAACTTTCTCAAAATTGACATTTAGCACATTCACTAAATCCTTCATAATATAGTTATACTTCCATAGGATACAAGAAAAATAACTCCAAATCCATAGAATTACCTCTGGTGCCAAATTTTCAAGAATAATGTTCTCGACAATGAGACCCTTCTTTCATTATTGTGCTCTCACATCCTATGAAGCACCAAGACTCTAGGAGCCTTCGTGTCGTATCTAGACCCGTTAAATGGGTGGGTCGGGTCAGGTTTAGGTCGGGTCATAAATGGTTCGACCCAAATCGATCCATTTAACCCATTTATGACCCACTTATTGCAATACAAAAATTTTGACCCATACCCGACCCGACCCATACCCAACCCAGACCCGACCCATTTAATTAAACTTAATTTATTATATATATTTAAAAAAATGGTATTGCTAAAATAATTTTATAAAATACAAATTTAATGGAAAATTTTTATAACTTTTAAAATAATTATTTTAAAAAATCGAAGTTTAATTATTTTTATTTTTTAAAATAAAATTTTAATTATTTTTATTTTTTAAATATAAATTTTCTTTTTCTTTTTTCTTCTTCTTCTTCTTTGGCAGGCCGCCGGCCACGACAACGGCCGGCAATCGGCCACAAGCGAGCCTCAAGCTTGCTCGACGAGCTCTAGAGGATATATATATAATATGATTGAGCAAATTATGTAAGTATTCTCACAAGGGTTCCAACATAAAAAGTGAAACCAATCTCATAATTGAACAGCTCCTATTCATTGCCAATCTCTCATCACTGATACAATATCCAATCTGACATAAAACAGGGGTACATCATATGCTGATTATTTATGAAAACTCATATGTACTCAGAACTCCATGAAGCCTCTGCTGCATCATCTTCACTGTAAGCATCATCCAGTTAAGACCCTCTGGGATTCTATAATTCCAGCCTTCATCCAGTTGATTTTCCTTCCCTTTGCAGGCTTGAGATTCCTGCAAGATACACCAACAGATTCAGCAGAAAGAAAGTTGATGTTAAGGCAACCAAACTACAATCTTCTTGCAAAATGGAAGGTTGCACTAGACCCAGACGACAAACCCATCTATGAAGTCAAAAGAACTCTTAAATTCATTAGGTAGATTGACAAGGGCGAAATCTCCAAAGGGAAATCTTCCCCGGTAGGCAAGGTCGTGGATGCAGAATGCTACCTGGAATCAAGTTTTATCTACTCAGCTGCATGTCCAGACTATCTAACAAAAAATGTGTCATAAACAATGAACTATAAGATGAAAACTTACCTTGGCATTTTTGTAAAGCCCTTGAGATTGGTACATTGTTTTGAGGTAGCATGGAAGAAGAGCAAGTGTGCCGAGTCATTGGCAATGAAGACAACATCTTCACCGCTTGACGACGATAAAATTTAACTTTCAATCAAGTATTTAGAACTGAAAACTGACCTTCAACGAAACAATGATAGAAAAAATTCCCACCATATGGTCCTGAAAAATTTTCGCTGTTGTTTAGATTCAGAACTTGAGGTGCCTCTAGAGCAGCCTGCAAGCAATAAAAAGGTGTATTACAAAAATGAAAACACCAAAGAATATACACATGAGAAAGTATTTTTCGAGTGATCAGACCTTTACAGCTCACAGAAAGGTTATCACAACCTTTTGTATCAATGATGAGCAATAACCTACTAAAGGATAATTCATCACTCGTAGTCACACCGAAGAATGCGCAATAGTCCAATGCAGCTCCAGATACATTTCATTACTGCATTACGAAGGCCCCATCTACAAGCTCAATTCTTGATCCTTTACTTCCCCAGAGCGACAATAGACAATTTTCACCAGCCCACACGAATTCCGCCCCTTATAAAATCCACCCACACGCATGCAACTCATCTCCATTCATTCGCACGCCTACACCACCGCACTCCGCACCAATCGATTGAAAAAAAAAACAAAAGAGACCCCTAATCCCACTCCCAAAAATCCACAGATCCGCCCAGTCAGGCACCAACACACGCCTGACCAACACGCACGAATCAATTCCCAGATTCCACGCCACCGGGCGAGCAAAAAATGCAGCTGGGAAAAGCGGGGGATGAGGAAAGAGAAAAAGAGAAGACACTCACGCGAGGGCCCGGAAGTTGTCCTTGATCTCGCCATGGATCTGCTCCATCTGAGGGCTCATCTGCAACTCGCCCGCTCATCTGCTTTTAGGGTTTTGCAGATTCTGGATTCGATGTCGAATGAAGATGCCGATTGACGTGCTTCACGAAATCGAGAGGAACGCCCTAGTCTAGACGGATCGTGGCGCTAAAATTCCCAATTGATTGAATGGACAAATTCCATACGGCTGCTGCTGGAAGTAGTCCCTCGACTCCCTCCCTCCTTCTTGGAACACCCGCTGCTGACTAGCACGAGCAACCCTCCTCCATCCTCGCCGACCCGAACCCTACCGCTAGTGGTGACACTGCGATGATTGAGTTGTCGCCGACAACTTGTCGGAAAACCTCGGCCACTAGAGATGGGCGGCGACAAGGCGACGATGGGCGGCGGCAAGCGATGACGAGACGACGATGGGCGGCGGCAAGCGACGAGGCGATGGAGGTGGCAGCGAATCGAAAGCGAAGAGGGGGTCGTAGTCGTAGAATCGTCAATCGTGGGTGTGGCCTTTGTGGGTTACTGTTACTGGGTTTATTGTGATGGAATGATGGGTTGGTAAATGGGTATATAGTAGACCCATTTAAGACCCAGTCCGTTTATTTTTAAAACCCACGTGGGTGTCTTGGGTAAAAAAGGCTGACCCATTAACGACCCATTTAAGCATAAATGGGTCGATAAATGGGTTTTCTACCCATTTAACACCTCTAGTCGTATCCGACACTTTCTAACACTTTCCGATACTCTTCGACCCTTAGTCAACACATGTTGAAAAATCCGACATTTTGTCAACTTTCTTGACACATTTTAACACTTGAGTTCAGAATTTCGACATGCGAATATTGAATTTCAACACTAAATTCAGACATGTAAAAGTCAATTTTAAAATTTTCAATGAATAAGGGGTCAAAATGTAAATATGTAAAATAATAAAAAGGGAAAGAAGAAAAACCTAGTTTTTTTTTTCTCTTCCGACTCTCACTTCCTGTAACACATGATTCATCCCCCAAGTTTTTTGGTTTTTCTTTTCTCTTATCTCCCGACATACGCTAATATATGAGTTCGTAATGTGGATTGCTTGTTTTTTTCCTCCAAATTTTATGGATTATTGGAATGGAATTGAATTTATCAAATTGAAACAATAAATAATATTAACAAATGGTAGATTAATATTTTTAGTATAAATTCATTCTAGGCTCTTTTTTTTTTTTTTTTATTTGTAAGCTTGAATCAAATTAATTTGAATAAAATAATCATAAAAAATATAATTTATTATGTATATATAAAATAAAATATACAACATGTTCCAACATATCACAATTCTATTTTTTGAGAAACGACGTAACAACATGTCGTGTTATCGCATGTGTTACGTGTTAGTATCGGTATTACTTAACTCACATCCAAACTTTTAAGTCCAATCAAATGATACACCTGAAAAAGATAGTGCCAAATTCAAACATCTGTTGGAGAAGCACTCTAAAATTCACATTCAATCATAATCCATAACAACGAAGAAAGAGACCTTGGATGTCGGATTGAGCGTGACAGTGGATGGATAGGATCCAAATGAGCTTATCACTGAGGCATCGAGTGGAGATCAGATGACAATGGCCCAG
The DNA here is from genome assembly GCA_016097545.1 of Eucalyptus victrix. Lineage (NCBI taxonomy): Eukaryota > Viridiplantae > Streptophyta > Magnoliopsida > Myrtales > Myrtaceae > Eucalyptus > Eucalyptus victrix. Next base: position 47,861,499 of record CM027843.1, read on the forward strand.
CGGATGTCACCTCTCTACTCTACTTGCAGACGCGGCTAAAAGAGAAGCACGAGGCAACAACAGAGGACGAGAGGAGGAGGAGGAGGAGGAGGAGCTCTGGATGTAAGAGAGATGAGCGAGAAGGTAGAGAGGAGGAAGGGGAAGGCGTGCAACGACGAGGAACATTCGGCAAAATGAGCTAGGATTTGCGTGAGACGAGAGTTGGGAAAATGATTTCCGTTTTTCAGAAAGCGAAAGTCTTTTTCCCTAAATTTAAATGACTTTTTTCTGTTGACGGAAATTATTTTCTTTAACCTCATTTGTTTACCTTGGGCCAAACAATGAAACATCTCAAAAACCTTTTCTTGAATATGTTTTTGGAAACAACAGAGTATTTACACTCTCTTATTGGCTCTCGACACTCCTTATTACAATGAATTGACTACATTATCTATCGTGGAATCCACTATTTATTTAAGATCATCTCTTACCTTTTTCTTTCTTATTTTTTCATTTTTATCAAAAGGAAAACTTAGCAACATCCCTTTCAAAAAACTTTCTTTCACTTGAGCCGCTTCTTCTACATCTATCACATTTTAATGCATCCTTCATGTTTGTTTTGAACTTATTCTCCGTTATTATAATTTAAGCAAGGACTAATCATATATCGGAACAAAGGAATGTTAGTTTTATTTGCATATTTTTTACTTTATTTTCATAGATTATCCTCCTGATCTTGATTTTTTCGAATTCAATTTTTGGCACAAATTTACAAGAATTTACTTAAAATTGAATATTGTGGTTGATGTATTATACACAATTTACTCAAAGATTATCTTACTTGTGCTTAAGTTATTTTTTGAATAATAGTTTTCTAGTATCATAAAAAGGAAATATTAAACTCATTAACAAAATGATTAGTTTTTTTTTTGTCAAAAAACATAATAATTAGTTAGCTATCTTCCAAATAGTTACTTTTTGGAGAAGAGGTACACCAATTTTGTTCTAAATGTAGAAAGAAAAGGAAAAACCCAAAAAAGAAAAAAAGAAAGGCAAGCATCAATCTTGAATCGAGAGTAAACCCACATTTAATCTTAATAAATGTTGTTTGACAGGAAAATGAGTATTTTCGTCTCTTATAAAATTGAAACAAAAGAAAAGGAAAAAAATTTAAGAAATAATCTTAGATCAAAAGCAGAACTAGTAAAAGATAATGTAGTCAATTTAATATAAAGGAGTGTCATAAACCATTAAGGGGTGGAAATAGCACAAATCCCTTTATTACAACTGAAACTACTATGCGAAAACTGTACCAAACAGTCTCTCTCGTATGGGTAACGCGGGCGTTGTAATAACCAAAGAATTTTGAGAAGTCATTAATTCGCTAGTGACGGCAGCGGTTGATAGGGGTGTGCAACCGGACCGGGTTTACCCGGTTCCCGGTCCGGCCCACCCGAAAAACAAGGTCGGGAACCGGTTCCAGTTGAAACCGGTCCGGGAACCGGTTCCCAAAATTCAGACCCTGTTTGAACCGGTCCGGGAATCGGCTCCGAGAGATTACCCACCCGGGAACCGGATCGACCGGACCGGTTTGGGAACCGGTTTGAGAACCGGTTTTTAGGGCAGCCCCAAATGAAGAACCCTAATTCGTTTCTATCTTCTTTACCTCTCACATGGTCACGACTCACACCTACAGACTTGCTTTTCCTTCGTTGCGCCATCGCCAGATTCGTCGGTGGGAGAACGCCACCGCCGGAGCCGTCGTCGGGTTCGCCACCATCGCTGTCTCACACCCCCTCGACGTCGTCTGCACCTGGTTCCAAGGTCTCTCTCTCTGGTGCTTCCGGCTTGTGTCGAGTTTTTGGAGTTTGCCTTGGGCTGATACAGATTCGTTCGTGCACTCACGCAGCGAACGACAGTAGAGTCGTGTGCCTCCTGGCGTACAGGAACACTGCCCAGGCACTCTTCACCATTGCTCGCTTCGAGGTTCTCTCTCTCTCTCTCTGAGTTGAAAGTGCTTGCGTTGAAATGGGATTCTGGGTCATGTCGTGATTTGCGGAACAGATAAGAAATGGGGGAAGGGGAAGGACAATATAGACGACGAGGACATCACATTCCAGCGCATGGTCGCCAAGGTTAGCCCCATCCATCTCCCACCCCCCACCGTCTCTGTCTCTTCGAACTTGATCGAGCTCGGTTTCGTTTGGTGTGTGTGTTGTATGCCAGCTCCTGGCCTCCATAGTGCTTAGAACAGGTAGATGGTATCAATGGTTCAATTTGGGTTAGCTTTCTTGGTGGGATGATGTTCTAAGGATGTTACTTAAAATATAGATGATGATGGGATTAAGTGAAAGAAAAGTGCCAGTGGACTTTGGTGTGCTGTGCCCGAGGAACTACGCATTAAGGTTCTGTCCTAGGCTAGGAACTTAGGTTCCTCTGTTCATGTGTTCTGGATTAAGACGGGTCTGCAGAAATTTTAGGTGGTTGTCGTTTTACGCTGATCATGCCTGTGGTATTGATGTAAGAATATGTGAATCAACTCTTGGTTTAACTTTGTTATAAAATGTAGAAATATACTGGTTAGCACAATTTACAGTTTGTCCACTGACTTGATAGATTGTAAAGACTATTTTTTAGTTAGCAGGTCGGCCAGGAGTCTGTTTCGCCGTATAATTTTACTTCAGTCCCGATCTTGATTAAGCATTTGCATTAGGATGGTTTTCTGATAACATGCCTGGGCAAGGATCTTGGCCTTTACCGGGTGGCTGATGCTAGCAGATGCAAGAGGTTGCTGGAGAACGTGGAGGTTACCTTCATGGATGAGGAGGTAGGCATAGTCGTAGACAAACTTTCGCTGTGGTGCACCCAGCGAAGTGATGGGAAAGCTCTTTCCTGGGTTTTTTTACAGTTTTATATCTTTCCTTTTTTTTTTGTTCGTGCCTTTAGTTTCTAGAACCTTGTTTGGGCTTCATTGTGCAGCCCTGGACAGTGATGATCTGCTATATCTCAAGGAACAAATGGAAGCTGAGGAGGATGCAGAACGCCTTCTATGCCGCACTGAAAAACGAGCATTTGCTGCTTTTAAAATATCCTTCAATGTTTGGGTTATCTTTTGTTTTTGGGTGAAAGTTTTGAGATTGGTGAGGTCAGTAATGTGAAGATGATGTTTTTTTTAAGGTTTTCATTGCATTTGAAGGAGTGTACTTCACTGTCGATTTTGGCTAACAAGATTAGTCTAGGTTTTATGCAAATATGGTAATAGTGCAATGAAAATTTCCATGCTCGTGCTCTTTGGGATCGGACTTTGTATGAGGCTTTCATGGGATATTATGCATGATTATACCTAGGTGTTCTGGGGTTTCTATGTTTTTGGGTCTTCTTGGCTGGCCAGTCATTGTAGTTTAATATCAAGGCAATGTAGCGGTGCGATCTCAGTTTCTTGTTATAGTTACAAAGGCGTATCTGCTGGAACAAAGTATACATATTGGGTTAATTGTTTCTTCCCGCATGTGCATTGAAAATTTTGTTTAGGATCTCTTTATTGTATTATTATGATTAAGTTGCCACCTAAGTGATCTTGATTGGGAGAACAGAGAACTAATGGTCAACTCTGTTGATGTTTGAAGCCTTGGGATAGTTTTTTGACATTGATGCACGAATTCTTGGCTTTAAAATGTGTTAAAATGTTTCTGTCATTGTTCTGATAACTTATAGATGTAGAGGTCATTAAAAGAGGTAGAATGGAAGCCCTGTCACAGTGCTTTCATCGAGTTTTTTACTTAATTGAAGGACACAGAGCTGCGAGTTTAGCAGATTCATCTCCTACATCTGTGCCTTTGCCTCTTCGTGTCGAACCAAAACCAAAGATTGGGATCAGGTATTGTCTCTTTTCAGTGCACGTGCAAGGTTGGAATTTTTAGGTTTTTTCCTCCTCTTAACAGTTTTAACTGTCCATCTAACGCAGGCAGCAAGTTCTCCTCAAGAAAGTTGTGGAAATCAAGTCTAAGTGGCAAATGGTTTCTAGCCCACCAAATGCGAATCAGGCAACCACCATGTACAATAATCATGTGACTTCCGAATTGAAGGCTGACCAGGTGAAGAAGCATCCCACGCCAACAGAAGCAAAGGATAAAACTGAATTGGAAAATCTTGTAAAAAGCTTGCTGGGCATAGCATATGAAAGTTCAATGATCGAAGAATGAAGAGTGGATGCATATGTGTGGTTCTGCATGCTCAGTTTTGATGTTTACTCGAAGTAGGAAATGTAGTACAAGACAAAGAAACAGGTTCCAATATAAACAGGGTTAACCCTGTTCCCGGACCGGAAAAACAGGGTGGGTCGGGAATAGGGTCCAATGCAAACAGGGTCGGGTACAGGGTCCAAAAAAAGAGAACCGGTTATAACAGGGTCGGGTACAGGGTCCAGGTCTAGACCCTACCCACCCTGGACCCGATCACCCCTAGCGGTTGAGGCTAGCAAAAAACAACTCCGACTGGTGTGGCTGTGGCCATAAGCGATGATAGAGAATCTAGTTGGCGTGTAATCTTTCTATTAACGTACGAGCATTTTCCCTAAAATTCTGGTTAAACCAATGATGTGCCTTCAATGTGCCAAGTCGCATCAAGAAACACAGCATCGATTCAATCGATTATTTGGCCGAAAAGACAATTTCGATGGAATTGACGTGAGATCCGTACTAAATTGCGAGGACTCTTTCCAGCAACGATAAATGTCTTCCCACGTGATTCTCAAGCGACATGTTCATTGAGATGTAAAAAGATACCAAGGGAGCACTCTAAATTTGCCGAATTAGATTTCTATTGCTGTTCTTGACAACAAAGAGTTGACTGACCAATAAAATAAAAAAAGCTAAGAGTTTCACTAGTGCATAATGCGTATGCTTCACTCTGTTTTTTATTTTTTATTTTATTTATATAAGTTTATACTTCAGTGTAAAACACGTCAAAGAATGAGCTCAAGTTGAAAATTCAATTAAATCAGTCTCTTTCTTTGTAATTAACTAAAAAAATGCTATATTAAAGTACCCTGAAGAAGAAAGAAAGTCGGGAAACTAGAAAGGCAAGAAACAAAAAGTTTTTTATTTCAAGCTTCACAAATCACTTTCTAGTCATCTGTGTAATCAAGTACGGAAAATGGAGCTTCCAGACCCAACTAATTTCGCATTATCAGTGAAATCTTTGTCTTTGGGAAGAGATCATCTTTAAATATTGGTGGACAAGTGCTAATATGACACTAATGGCACGACTCATAAAGAAGGGGCGATTGATTAAACCAAAAAGCCTCTTGGGACTAATCAAATAATGAGTACATGCCGATGCTCAACATGGCAAAATTGTCCATAATGTCACAGTGGTTAGTGACGTATTACGGATAATTAGTCATCTTGCACTTGGTCTCTAATCCACTTTGTCGCCACCCATTTCTCCCCTTTGATCACAGGACAGCTCCCATGAAGTGAGGTCTGGCAAGGCCACCACAAGAATTGTTAAGCAGAATATTTTTTATTCTTTCAGTGTTATAACAACTTTGGGATAACAAGACTTGCAATAGAAAATACTCAGAAGGAAATCTTATGCAATGCTGTCGCAATTGAAATGATGGTTTGAAACATGATTTTCTTATGGAGTCAGGCAACTTGGTAACCAAAGAAGCAGCACTTTCATTTATTTAAATGCAAAGGCACGGATATTTATCTTTAAGGAGATCGTAGATGACAGATTTACTAAGATGAGTGATCTTTTTTTCTTCACAATTACACAATTTACTGGAAACTGGGGTAGAAAACTCCGAGAGTATAGCTCGTAGCATTGACTATAAGAGATTCAGAACACATCTAGCACTAACAGTATTCTAAGGTGAGAAAAACTTCAGCAGGTGCAGTTCATGATGAACAAGAGTAGTACTCACAGGATCAATGGTACCATTTGGTAACAAGGAATAGAAGAGAAGTCCATCACCCTGCCGTGGTTTCACCTTCAGCCCAACACATTGTTGAAAATCATAGGTCCCATCCATGTTCAGTCCATTCTGCATGCCAGAGTCAAATGAGTACATGGTCTAACCAAACTTAAGAGGAAGAGACTATCCAAACCTACCTCAAAAGGGAACACAGTTTCTCCCCCCTCTTCAACATCAGATAAGTACAGCAAAAAAGAGGCAACCTACACACAGATTGAGTGAGAGTAAAATGACCAACCATTTCAAGCTCTTGAAACATAAACGTTGTGCCTAACTAAGTATAACAAAGGGTTAAACGTATGAGTATTCTTGCACCTCACCCCTAAGCACAGTTTCTCTACCATCGAATTGATGAAATATGATAGGAAGAAACTAACAAGAAAGTCAAGAGAGATAAAGCAAAAAACACTTCACAGAAAGCATCAATTTAGATTGAACTGACTATAGCAATTTATTGTTGAGTGAACCTTGAATATATATTCCAAAAACCGAAAATGAAAAGATTTATGCTTAAAGCAGGAAAAGAATATCAACAGAGCATGAAAACATACACCACTCGTCTATACATCTGAAGTGAAAGTAAAAGAGCGTGGTCAAGATTAGATGACAGGAAAATAGCAGAGTGATGAATCAGGTAGACAAGTTTCTAATGAAGTGCAACTTTCTGAGTTAGAATTTTACGAATTATGACCATGTCCACCTGAGCAGGGCAACTGACAAGGGGGAAATAGCCAGGCAGTTTTTCAGCAGATAAAGGAGAACAGTTTGTTTCTTTGCGAGTCCCACCTAGTCAATAGGGTAGGCATCACATAAAAAAAAGAAAGAAGTTCAACAGGGTGGAAGCATTCTTCTTCAACCCCAGTGGAATTTCTCAACTTAGATAACTTCTTTCGTGAGATTCCACTAATATAGCCTTATGTACATACACACACCCGCAACCAAACACACACATGCACACCCGCACACACGCACAAAAAAAAAAAAAAAAAATCTTCCATTTGAGAGTAGAACAAGAAAACCACCAAGTTTTTTCACTCCCACATTTCAGAGAACTGTGAGCTCATCTAGCTTAATAATAGGTTGTACTGATGTAATAATAGATTGTGTTTCACAGCCTTGTCGGTGATAGTTAACCTTGCCATTATCTTGAAATTTCATTGATAAACTTCCATGATAAGGACTTTTAAGGGATCAATAACATACATTTACAAGGACATCATCATCCATGCCTCACCAAATTAGCAAAGGCAAATTTTTGTAGCAAGCATACCCTTTGGCTCTTTTGTGGACCGTATTCAATGGGACTGAATGCATCGTAATGAGAATTATATCTCTGTCCAATCTCGTAGCGTAACACATTGAATGCCTGAAACATGGTGATATCCTCAAACAATTTTAGATCTTCCCTGAAAATAAAAGGTTAAGAAATTCAACCAACAAGAAAGAATACATCGCATGCATTGACTATTTGAGAATGATGAAGAGTTTCAAACATGGGGTACAAACTACCAACATGTGCTTTTTCCCCTGTATAAATGATTAGTGAAATGAAAACCTCACAATCACAATTTGAGAACAGGAGGAAATAACATTGTACACACAAACTGTCAATGTGTGATTTTGTTTCTCTGTCAATAATATAGCAACAAAGAAAAAACCCTCCAGCCACAATTACAAGCCACAAGAGGAAGTTAGATTGTCCACACAGCTTAACCATCATAACATGTCGACCAAAAGTAAAATACTATATAATCTGTTGAGGTAACAGTTTGAGGAATGTAAATATATTTGGAGATTGAGAAGGAAGTAGGTTTTCCATATCTTAAGTTGTTTTTATCCAACATTGTTCTACCATTATGTAACTCAAAAGTTGAGATGCAAATTATTCTATTCATGATCATTGCACCACATACCTTTTACCCTGAAATCTCACTTCTAGTAGGCCATAAAGACAACAGCTATGGGTGAAACTAAGTCAAGCTACTAATAAGTAGCTCAGGATCACTCACTAATCACTTGAAATTGGCTCACCCCATTTCAAGGTAGCTCAAGCTGGAGCTACTAAGTATCTTGTCGAGTTGAATTCAAGCTTGCCAATACTCATCTTGACAAGCTCATTAGTCTAATCGAGCTTCCATTATATTTCAAAAACATCTTCTAATTACAGAAAGACACATAAATCGTTAAAATTACATATTTTAACTCTCATAGACATATACAGGGAAACTGCTTGAGCTTACTAAACTCGAGCTCAAGCCTAAATTCTGATACTCCATCAAGCTCGAATTGAGTTTGGAGACCCAAGTATGTAAGTTGAGTCAAGCTCGAGATTGGCACTGTATCAACTTGATTCACCCCAATTGCACCCGTAACAACAGCTACCCAAGACAAAGGAAAACAAACTAGTCAATTGGGTTTGTGCAATAGCATTCAAGATGGAAGAGCACTTTGTTCATTTGGATCATTCAAATACAAAATCTGAAGGTATGCACTCTGATGTGAATGAAGAGAGTACTGGCGATAGTAAAGGCTGACGAGTTGTGAGAAGTGATACTAGGTCGGACTTTTGCTGATACATCACAAACTTACAAACTAATCACCCAAAAAGTGCTACTAATAACGATGACTTCCCGGGTAAAATAGTACCTCTCCATGTTCCCTTGGAAGCATTGTCACCCTTGCAATTTTCTCTTCAATAATATCCAAGGTTCCGGTTTTGTCTTCAGAAGCACTTATGAACATGCCAGAACTGCTCGGAAAGAAAATGTTAACAAAACATTACAAGAAAGCCACCCCTTATTTCTACTTATGCAATGAATGCACATTGTCACACATGCTTGGATATATAAGAAAAATAAATAGAGGAACTTCAGATGCATAGGAAAAGTCCAATTCATCCAGTGTCCATAGTATTACGTTGTAGAAGTTGCATTTCTGGTTATGGATTTGGCCTCCACATTTTCGCAAACCAATTCATAAGGAATTAGTCCATGTATCTCTTCAAAAGCTCCACTTATGCGATGGTAGTAGAAAATAATGATAGCAATTGAAAGAACAGAAAAGGGGAGGCCTTTCAGTTTATTATGCAAGGCACGTAGCAACGCAAATTGAGCCAGCTGACACAATTTAGATGCATGCACTTAAATCCTTATACAACATTGACTAGTTCAGACAAAATAAACAAAAAATACCTTGTTCTAATGCCCTTCGTGTTCTCTGCTGTTTCTCCCTTTCTCAACGCCAAGGTTGAAGGTTTGAGACCTGTCTTTGCCACTTTTATTATGCTTTGGCATTGTTCAGATGTTGCAAAATTAGGAAAGTATAGAGCACGAGGACCCCAGCTCAAAACCTACCCAAGAAACAAGACGGAATACATCATGTGAGAGACTGCGTCTCATCAAAAAACAGAGAACACAAAAGCTGATCTTTCTCAGCACGAACAGAAAAACCCGAAAACAGAGAAAAGAAGCAAGATCTGTTTTAATATTTAACTTGATCAACTTTACTTTTTCTCTAATAAACCGGGAAAAAAGACTAGGCAACGTTATCTCTCTAAGAACAAAAGACATCATATGGTTCGAAAGAAATTAACAGAAACATTTGTCACTGTTTTTGTTCAGAGACCACACAAAACACACACCCCACAAATTTCTACGACCGTTAATCCACGCAATTGAACATGAATCCGACCAAAACCACAAAAATTCGAAAAATCCAAAAGATGATCCCAAATTCAACTACCAACAAAATAGGAAAGGAAAAGAAAGAAATGAAAGAAAGTCTCATGACAGTTGTGGAAACCTGGAAAGGAATCGAAACGAAAGAGTCATCCCCGGTCTCTCCTCGCGGCAACGGCACATACTCTCTCTCGTCCCCGACCGATTCGAGAGCCCTCGCGCTCGCTCCTGCTCCAGAGACGTCCTACAAGATCCAAACGAACTCAACTCAACTCACTTTCAACCGCCGGAAAAAACACGCGCGGCAAGCAAGCAAAATCCAGACGCGCACAATCAAAAACAGCGACCTGAGCAAGGAGCGACGAGCCGTAGAATCCGGCGAGGAAGAAGAAGGAGCAAGCGAGGACGACCACGGGCAGCTCTATCTTCGACTTGGAGCTCCAGCTCTGCCTGATCGGTTTGCCTCTCACTTCGCACCGCGCGCGATCGCCGCCTCCTGCTCTCATGGTCTGAAGAAGGCTGGTACGAGCTTCTCGATGGCGAGCAGAGAATCGAATCGGAAGAGGAGGTAGAGCTCTCGATTTGTTGCAGACGATGAAAGCTTCAATCAAATGCAGATTCTTCTTCTTCTTCTGCTGCTGCTGCTGCTGCCGCCTGCTGTTTCTTATTCTGGCTAGTTCAGAGGGTCAATGCGGGAGAAAAGAGACAGACAGAAAGCAATTTACCGTACGACACGGCGGGATCCTTTTTTTCTTTTCTTTTCTGGGTCGAATACACGGCGGGGAGGCGTCCGTGCTGAAATTGTGCGGAAACCGAATCGGATGTCGGGAATCAAATCTGTGTAATGATAATTATTAAGTTTTCAAAAATTTCATACCAACATAACACTGTACCACCGTGAAACCTTCAAAAAATTAATATTACGAATAAATGGTATATATGTTTTATGTTAAATTTCGTTGAATTTTATCTTCAAATGATTGACTTAGATAGTACGTAAAAATTAATGGTGTAATTTCATCCTCTATAATCATGTGTATAGTTTCTAGTTGTAGTAATCCAATTAAATTTGTTACAAATATCGGTTTAAAGTTTTAGATGTTTGTTACAGATGTATTAGTTAAAGATTTTTTGTGATCAAAATCTTAGTTGTGGTAAAATTATTGCAGATGTATTGGTTTCGAACTTTCATGGCATTAATCCTTCTTTTAAATTAATATTTGCATCATAAGAACTTACAAATCAATACATTTATATTTATGCCAAACGATGCACTTATTTATTGGCATGGTACACCGGTTTAGAGTAAATATGGTATAGACATATTAATTTAGATTTGTTGTAATACAAAAATTAGTTTGGGAAAAATTGTGACCCAAAAGATATTGATTTGAGAGTTCTGTAACACAAAAATTAATTCGGAATAAATATGACAAGAGCGTATCAATTTAAGGTTTTTAATGATATTATTTTTAATTATTAAGTTGTTATATGGTCAAGATGTCATTGTTAATGATGAAAAATTATCAATTTTCATAAATTACCACGTTATAATTGTTCGAGAAAAATTACAGTGATATTGCAAAATTACTAGTGACGACAACGTTGGATTATGAAGTATGAATTGGATAGCAATAAGTTTAGCCAAATTATCATATTTTTAGGCCAATTACCGAGTATAGATTCTATTAGTTACTGGGGTATGAGTTAATTTATCAAAATTGGGAAATTTCTAAGTGTAACTAATATTTTTATAGGAAAATAAAACTATTAACTATAGGTTTAATCAAGATTACAGCAACTTTAGTGGTAATTGTGTGGTGATATCCGTCCTATAGTAAACATTACCCTCTGAGGTAGTAAATTACTTCTTAAAATCAATAATTTAGTTTATCTTCAAACAGTAATATAAATTACGAAGAAGTAATTACATCATAAGAAATAATTCAACTTGAAAGTAGTAATTTCCCTTTTGATTGTATGCTTTATTGGAGTAATCTACCTTCAAAGTAGTAACATCTTATGAATCACCGACATTTTTCAAGAACTTTTGTATCGTGTTGACACTTCGACACGTGTTCGACACTATCTAACACTCTCGGACACTCTCTGACACTCGGTATCGGAAAATTCGACACATAATTAACTTTCCTGACACTCGAGTTGGAATTTTGACATACGAGTTTTTCAACACGTGATTCCAATGTCGAGGTCAAATTTAAAAATTCAATAAATGATAAGTAAAAATGTATATATGTGAAAAAATAAAACACAACAATAAAAATAATAAATAGAAAAAGAAGAAAAACATCTTCTTTTTTGACTCCTACTTTCTATGATACACAATTCACCCCTCAAGTTTTTTTTTCTCTTCCAACTTATCTAAGATGCGAGTCTAGAATGTAGATTCCTTTTTTTTTTTTTCCAAGTTTTATGAATTATTGGAATAGAGTTGAATTTGTCAAATTGAAATAATGAATGATATTAATAAATGATGGATTAATATTTTTAGTGTAAGTTCATTCTAGGCTTTATTTATTTATTTATGAATTTGAATCAAATTAAAATGATAATTTATTATGGATATATAAAAATATATATTTACTATATAACGTGTCTTAATGTGTCGAAATTCTCTACTTTTTGAGAAACGATGTATCATGTCGTGTTGTGTTGCGTGTCACATGTTGGTGTTGGTGTTGGTGCTACTTAGGTAATGTTTATTAAGAGTCCAAGATGGAGGTAATTTCTTTGATAGAATGTAATACTAAGTAGCCATTTACCTTGTAATCAATAAATTGACTCAAGCACTAATTCTTAAGGACCGTCATTATACTTAGGCTTTATTCATTTCACAAAAAATGTGGTGTTTCTAGAAAATATTTTCAGAACACCATTTTTTAGAAAAATAACCAAATTTTCGAGTGTTTTGCTAAAACTTGAAAATAAACTAGAAAATACTTTCTACCATTCGGTTTGAAAAATTCGATTCAATTTTTCTGCATGCACTTATTTAAATAAAATTATTTATTTTTTTTATTTTTCTAAAAAACCGATTTTTAATTTTTAATTTTTTCTTTTGCTTCTTCTTCTTCCTCATTGGTTGCCATTTCGGCGACCAACCAAAGGCAACCTTTGGCAAGCTTGAGCTCACTCGCCCACGTGCCATTCGTCAATTTGATTAGGCCTAAGGCTAGCGAGCTCGCTAGCCTCGGGCCTCACCTACAAGCTAAAGACTCTCGCTCGCCAACCTTGGGCCTCACCAGATTGGCGAGTGGTGAGCCTAAGCTCGATAAAGGTTAGCGAGCTCTAGGCTCGCCTCTAGCCTAGTTGTCGACTGTTGCATGGTCGGTGACTGGCTAGAAAAGAAGAATAGTAAGAAGAAAGAAAAATAAAAAAATAAAAAAAATAAAAAGTACCTTTTAGAAAAGAAAAGAAAAAAAAACCAAATATTTTAATAAATAAGAGAGAAGTGGGGACCAATAGGTGTGTGAGATAAGAAAAAGTAAGTGAGGAAAATATTTTCTATATTTGAAAATGTGGAAAATATTTTCTTATATTTTAAAAAACTTTTTTTTTTTATTGATGAAAAATATTTTTCACAATCAATTTATTTTTCATGAAACAAATATCGAAAAATCTAGACTAAATTTTCTGGGACCAATTCTGCGGGACGAAGCCATCATCGGCTAAGCCACGAAACACCCCCGCAGTCGATGAGATCTCATTCCGGAACTTCTTCAACACTCTAACCTAAGGTCTTGCAAATCCGCAAGCAAATCAAAGGTCCTGGGATTTCCACCGTGAGTCGGTGCTAATTTCCGGCATCATGCTCAAAATCCCTGACGATTGACCAAGAGTGATGTTCAACAAGGACGGCCGCCGAGCGAGAGATGGAGAGAGAATCTGGGAGGAGAAGTAGTGCAGCGTTGATGCCATGAGTCTAGGGGTTTTGTGGCGGCAAGCGCGTGGCATTAGAACGAGGCATTTTAGGAACAATTTGGGTGTGGGTTCTATACGGATCGGGTCTTGGGTTGTCACACAAAAAAATAAAATAAAAATAGAAGGCATTTGATGTTCATGGCCATGCCGGATATCTCAATGGGGACCTAAACCAAATCGATCTATTTACAACTTAATAGAATGGAGTCCCATATTTTTAATGTGGCACCCAGTAATAATACCTATTGAAGTCCACAACAAGATATTTTAAATTATAGATTGCAATTTCGAAGTAGAAATTATCACTTTTTCGACAATTTTTCAATTCATCTTTATTGAATGACTCAATAAAAGTACATAAAATGGCTCTATTTTATGGAGCATAAGCGATGATAAAAAATCTTATCTATTTTGATGAAGACTCACTTACTAATTACCGACAAACACCCCCGTTTATACTTCAACAGATTGCATGGAGTAATTTTCCTCAATCCCAAACCACCCTCACGTTTTGGGAAACATAAATCATGTGACGTGACTTTAGCCCATCTCCCACCTTGTGATTTGCCCTTCGAGAGAAAAAAGTTCATGCATTTACTTTCAACTTTGCTCGATCTTCTTTGGCTAGAGAAAAACTCGGCACCAACAGTTGATAAGACTGCACATGGCAGATTTTAGTGAACATATCTTTGCAATAATGACTTAGTGGCTCCTAAGATCTTGTCTAGCCAAAGAAGGACTCCGCACCAACAATTGATAAGACCGCATCCAAAGAAGATCGAGCAAGTTGAGAGTAAATGCATGAACTTCTTTCTCTGGAAGGGCAAAATCAGAAGGTCGGAGAGGGGCTAAAGTCACTTCACATTATAATGTCTGTTTACAAAACACACGAGCGTGGCTTGGGATTTCAGGAAAATTATTGTGTTGAAGTATATACAGGGATGTTTGTCGGTAATTAGTAGGTGAGTCTTAATCGAAATAAATAAGATTTTTTTTTATCGTTCATGCTTTATAAATAAAGCTCTGTACTCTTTATTGAGTCATTCAATAAAGACGGAGTGCAAAATCGTCTAAAAAATTCATAAATTCATAAACTTATTGTATAGTAGCAAATTCAATTATAAACCTATTAATTATGTCACTTTAGTCATAAACATTTTGAAAATTAGCCAATTTACTTCTAAACCTTTAAATTGTACCAATTTAGTTCTAAATATTTTGATCATTTGTCAATTTAGTTATAACAGGTGGTTTAGTTATGCTGACTATCCTATATGATATAATTAATCTGACATTGACAATTTTTTCAAATTTTCAAAAGTTTTCTTCTCTCTCCTTTATCGTACCTTATCTTTTCTTCCATTTTTTTTCTCTTCACCAACCATGGCATGGCTTTGGCGATGGTCAATGACTACTGGCCACCAACGAGGGCCTCAATGCCCTAGCTAGCCCAAGTGTAAGTGAACCTTGCCTAAGGCCGGCTAGGGGGATCTTTGCCTAGCTTGCTCTCGCTAAGGTCAATGAGGGCAACCTCACTTGACACTAAGAGAGGGAAAAAGGGAAATTAGAAAACAGAAAAAGAAAAAAAAAAGGAAAAAGAAAAGCAAAAAAAATAATAATAGTAGAAAATTAAAAATTTTGCAATAATTGTTCACGTTGGTGCCAACCTTACCTTGTAGGATGGCAGGCGTTTTATAAATATGTCTTGATTGAAAGGATTAAATTGACAAATTATCAAAAGTTTTAGAATTAATTAGCAAATTGTCAAAATATTTAATAGTATATTGGTATAATTGAAATGTTTATGATTGAATTGGTTGTTACACAATAAATTTAGGGCTTAAGATGGAGTCTTTGAGTTTTTCTGATCCTAAATTAAGGATATAGTAGAAAAGCCTATGAAGCATGGACACGTTGCCGGAGCTTCTATGTCGTGTTCGACACGTGTTGATGTGTCCAACACACTTGGACACGTTTGGACACGCAGTCAACACGTGTTGAATCTTCCGACATGTGGTAACTTTTCTTGACATGTTCCAATTCGTGTGTTTGAGAATGAGGATCGGTGAAGAAGATGATGGAGGGTGGAGGCGAGGTCGAGGGAGTGGAGATGAGGCCGCGACGATGAGGGAGAGCTAGAGGAAGAGCATAGATTGAGGCGAACTAGAGGGCTATGACTACAACTCTGTAATGGAGGGTCGATGGTGAGGCTGAAATTGCAAAGAAGGAAGGATCGGAGGTGAGGCGGTGAGCAACTGTGATGAGGCGATCGAGAGAGAGTTGAGAGGATCGTGCAATGAGGAGGAAGAAGAGGCTATTGTTAGGATTTTAGCAAAAAGAGAGGGAGGTGGTGGGGGACGATAGAGAGAAACCAGGGGCAGAGAGAGGGGTGGATAGGGTGGCTTGGGGTGGGGGGGAGAGAGAAACCAAGTAAATGACAGGTGCTCTTGTGGGGTGGAGGTGATTGATGGGGGTAGGGAGTATTGGTGGCGTGGGGGCAAGGGGAGGGGGAGGGGGAGGGGAGGTGGAGGAGTAGGGGTGGGGGTGATTGATGGGGCGGGGAGCAGGTGGTGGCGTGGGGGAAAGGGAGGGGGAGAGAAAGAGTAGGGGAAGAAACCGAGGGGGCGGGGGAGCAAGGGTGGGGGCGATTGATGGGGGTGGGGGAGTAGGGGAAGAAATCCGAGGGGAGGGGATTTTAGGGGTGGTGTGGGGGATAGGGGGAGAGAGAAATGAGGGGGGGGGAAATGATTTTTGGGGATGAGGGTTTGGAGAGAAAAATGAGAGAGGAAAATAATTTTAGGGAGGTTTTTGAGGGGATATAATTTTTGGGCGGCAAAGTTATTTTTGTTAAAAAAATAAATAAATGAGTTAAAAAGTTATTTCAAAAAATAAAAATATTGAATGTCAAATAATGATAAATTTTGATCATTATAAAAGATCATAGATTTATTAAATAAAGTTTATTCTATTTTTTTTGTTAGTCATTAGTTTCATCCATGATTTTTGTTAAAATTAAAAACATGTTCCCAAATACGGGTACACATTATCTATGAATATGTCTTTCATATTTTCTATGAATAAATTTATTAATATTATTAGCGTAAATTCATTGTAAGTTCTTTTATCATTATTTATTTACTTGTGAATTTAAATCAAATTAATTAAAAATAAAAATAATTATAACGTATTCCAATGTGTTGAAATTCTCTATTTTTGAGAAATGACGTGTCGACATATCATGTCGTGTCGTGTCGTGTCGTATCGTGTATTCGTGTCGCGTGTCAATGCTACTTAAAACAAAGCCACCAATAGAGATTAAAATCAAAACCTTTACTATTGTTTGTTCTTATTGTTAGTATGATAGGAAAAAGTCCGCTCTTCATTAAGGTCGAGCTCTTTGTTCCACCTTCCTCATTCAACGCCACCAACACTGTGCCTCCGGTCGCTTGCTTTTCGAGGTGCTTCTAGAGTACCGGATGAACCAATCCAACCTTTGTTTGAGCTGGTTGGTTGTGATTGAGCTTAGCTTGGCAGATCTCGCATCGTAATGGGAGTGCAAAATACGGGACCCCATCCATTTGCAAACATATCAATCATTAATAGTTCACATCGGTTGAAGACATTGAACGGACTTGAAAGGTAATCCACGAACTATGAGACAAGTTTGCAAGTAGATATTTATGAATATAAATGTAGCTTATAATTTATGCATAAGAATTATGCTGGAAAAAGTGCCAGATAAATTCTAAATATATTGTGTTGGTGTCAATTTAGTCATTTTGGCTAATTTTGGTTAATATTGCTGACATGAACATCGGTTAGCCTACATGGTATGGCGACGCTAATGTAGACAACTTTCGATGATATTTTCATAATTCTTTGAATTTTGAATTTTTTATTTTATTTTCATTTTTTCTTGTCTATTCTTTTTTTTTTTCCCTCCCTTACCTTCTTCTTGGAGTCAATTGCCGAAGGCCAAGGCTGGTGAGGTCCCCAGGTGATGCGTGATGGGTTGAGTGATTCAAGAACAGAGATTTGTTCAAAGGGGATTTTTGTGGTTAAGTGTATGGAGTAGTGTATACGGGGAAGAAATGGAAAGGAATAAGAACAGATAAAAACAATCTCCTTCCAAGGTATAAAGGCAGCGCCACCAACCAAGGATGAGGATCGAGATCTACGAAGTTCACCACCAAGGCCTAAAGCTTCCACCAGCCAAGGATAAAGGACTTCGGGATAGGAGAAGCTCACCACCAAGGCCTAAAGATTCCACCAGCCAAGGATAAAGGGCTTCTTGGTTCACCACCAAGGAGTGATCTATGCTCCAAGGATAAAGAAACCGAAAGGAGTTATCCGCTCTCCAAAGGAATTCACTCAAGTTGAGGAAATCTCACAATTCTCATTCATAAAATTCGTATCCCTTACATTGGATAGTTTTCCCCTCTTTATAGGAGGGTTTTAGTGTTAATGCATATTAAAAACGTACCTTAATAGCCTAGAAACTGACACTTTAATACATATTAAAAACAGACCTTAATAGCCTAGAAACTGCAACCTTAATACATATTAAAAACAGACCTTAATAGCCTAGAAACTGAAACCTTAATACATATTAAAAACAGACCTTAATAGCCTAGAAACCGAAACCTTCGACTCTTGGGCTGCATAATAATAAAGACACATAATAACTTAATAAAAGCCTTTATTAACACGGGAATTAAATGCCTTTAATCTTCGGCCTTCTGCATCCTTGAACCTTTAAATTCGAGCTTCTCCCTTGACCAGAAAATAATCCTTCTGAAACTTCATCAACTGGTCATTCAAGACATTTAGAATGGCCTCCCATTGATAGTTATCGATATACCACGAAGTACCGATAAGAAATTGACATTGTTCATTGAAAATGATCCATCGAAGCACATAATGCCCAATTTCTCTCTTGGCTTGGATAAACATTGATGGTTCCGAGTTGTTGGATGTAGCTATGTTGGATGCTCCCGCATCATCCTCCCCGGGTTGTTTGAGATTTGTCCTCAAATCTAGAAGGTTTTCATCCTCCAAGTAAGGAGAAAGGTCTCCCACGTTGAATGTTGTTGAAACTCCAAACTCTCCCGGAAGGTCAACCTTGTAAGCATTGTCACCAATTCGCTCCAAAACTTTAAAGGGACCATCAGCTCTTGGCATGAGCTTGTTCTTTCGACGAAATGGAAATCTCTCCTTCCTCAAGTGAAGCCATACAAGGTCGCCCGGTTGAAATTGAGCCTTCTTGCGATGTTGATTAGCTTTCTTCTTGTAAGATTCGTTGGCCTTTTCAATGTTGGATCGAATTTGCTCGTGGAGCTTCTTCATTGACTCAACTCTTTTCTTGCCATCAAAGCTCACTTGAGAGTTAGACAGAATTAGAATCAAATCAATGGGTGTGAGAGGATTAATTCCATACACAACTTCAAATGGCGATCGACCAGTAGTATAACTTGGCGATTGATTGTAAGCAAATTCAGTATGCGCAAGCTTTAAATCCCAATCTTTCAATGATTTACTCACCATACCACGAAGGACAGTATTTAGAGTATGATTTGTTACCTCCGTTTGGCCATCAGTTTGGGGATGACAAGCCGTGCTAAATAAGAGTCTTGTACCAAGCATTCTCCATAGAGTCCTCCAAAAGTGGCTTAAGAACTTGGAATCACGATCCGACACAATGGTCTTTGGTACTCCATGAATGTGGATAATCTCTTTGAAATATAATTCAGCAATATGAGATGCATCATTAGTCTCGTGACATGGCACGAAATGAGCCATTTTAGAGAACCGATCAACGACCACCATGATAGCATCTTTTTCTCTTTGAGTTCTTGGTAGAGCCACAATGAAATCCATGCTAACATCTTCCCAAGGCTGCAATGGTACCGGAAGTGGAGTATACAAACCTTGATGGAAATGACTTTTTGATCTATGACAAGTTGCACAACTCCACTCATCTTTGGCCAATAGAAATGCTCTTGAAGAACCTCAAGAGTTTTGTTAATCCCAAAATGACCAGCCAATCCTCCACCATGCGCTTCTCGAATCAGCAATTCACGAAAAGAACTCTTCGGCACACATAATTGATTTCCTTTAAAAAGAAACCCATCTTGCAAAGAATATATACCTTGAACTCCTCGTTTGCAATTGTTGATGATGGATGAGAACTCCGCATCTTCGAATAAAGTGCTTTCATTGATTGAAATCCGAGAATCCTAGAGTCCAGAAGCGCAAGCATAGAATATCTTCTTGATAAAGCATCGCTACAACATTAATGTGCCCGGGTTTATATTTCGAGACAAAAGAAAAGGATTGAAGAAATTCTACCCATTTTGCATGTCTCGAATTAAGCTTGCGTTGGCCACTAATAAACTTAAGCGCCTCATGATCAGAATGAAGGACAAATTGCTTTGGCCTCAAATAATGACTCCAATGATCAAGAGCTCGGACAATGGCATAGAACTCTTTGTCATAAGTTGAATAATTCCTCTTGGAATTGGATAACTTCTCGCTGAAATATGCCAATGGTTTTTGTGCTTGCACCAGAACAGCACCAATACCAACTCCGCTTGCATCACACTCAACTTCAAATACTTTATCAAAATCAGGAAGTGCATGAATATGAGACTCACAAAGTTTCTGCTTGATTACCTCAAAGGCGTTTTGAGCAGTCTTTGTCCATTCAAAAGCACCATTCTTCATGCATTCAGTTATAGGAGCCATGACGGTACTAAAATTTTTGACAAACCGTCGATAGAAAGAAACAAGTCTATGAAAACTTCTTACATCGAAATAGACTTCGGAACCGGCCAAGTCTTCATAGCTTCTACCTTGGCTTGATCAACAGAGATTCCATCTTTGGAAACCACATAACCAAGAAACACAATGCTTGGAGAGAAGAACTCACATTTCTCCATTTTAGCATATAGTTTTCGTTCTCTCAAGACATTAAAGACTGTGTTAGATGGGAGATATGCTCCTCCTCATTCCTACTATAACCAAGAATATCGTCGAAATAAACAACGACAAATTGACCAATAAAGGAACGAAGAACCTCGTTCATAAGTCTCATGAAAGTACTCGGAGCATTAGATAATCCGAATGGCATAACCAACCACTCATAAAGGCCTCCCTTGGTCTTGAAAGCTGTCTTCCATTCATCACCTTCTCGCATTCGGATTTGATGATAACCACTCCGCAAATCTATCTTTGAAAACACAGAAGAACCATATAATTCATCTAGCATATCATCAAGTCTGGGTATAGGGTACCTATACTTAATGGTGATATTGTTGATGGCCCGGCTATCAACACACATCCGATAAGTACCATCCTTCTTAGGGACAAGTAGAGTTGGAACAGAGCAGGGACTCATGCTTTCTCGAACGTATCCTTTGAGAATAAGTTCACTGACTTGTCTTGCAACTCCTTTGTATCCTCCGGATTGCATCGATAAGCTGGCTTGTTTGGTAGCGGAGCACTGGGGATCAAATCAATTTGATGCTCAATACCTCTTATAGGAGGTAATCAAAGTGGCAAATCCTCCGGAACACATCTGCAAATTCTTTCAACAAGCAATGCATTTTTGGATGTATGGGTCGCTCTATCTCACTCTTTTTCTCGACCACAAGCAAAGCAAAAACATTCTTTTGTTTGCTAATGGCTCTCTCAACCCGTGTCTCACTCAAGAACAGATTTTCCTTACAAGTGTTTCCCTCCCCAGGTTGATTATTATGTATCGAATAAGGGCTCAATGGTAAAAGAGTAATGCATTTTTGTTCCTTCGAAAAGAGTATGTGTTTTTCCGACCGTCATGCATAGCATTTATATCAAATTGCCACGGTCTACCCAATAACAAGTGGCATGCCTCCATTGGAATCACATCACATACAACCTCATCTCGATAGTTCTTCCCAATCGAAAATGATATAAGAACACGTTTGGTTACCTTGAGTTCATTCCCTTGATTGAGCCATTGGAGCTTGTATGGTTGAGGATGTTTCGTTGTTGGAATCTTCAACTTGTCGACAAGAGTTGTCGAAGCAACATTGGTGCAGCTCCCACCATCGATGATCACCGAACACACCTTTCCATTAATAGTGCAACGCTTGTGAAATATATTCTCCCTTTGCTCTTTATTAGGAGAAACTTCAACATGCAATGCTCTTCGGATGATCAACAGCTCATCATCATCAGCTTTCTCCACAACTTCTTCTTCCCGATCAGATTCGGAAATATTTTGGTCTTCATTCTCATCAGCCTCTTGAAGCGCCGAATTGATCTCCTCAATTTCTTGAAGAGTCATAACTCTCTGATTTGGACAAATTGCTTGTAAATGCCCAAAGCCCCGGCACTTAAAGCATTTCCTTGCATCACCTTCAAACTTCTTTTGGACTTCTTTGGAAGGCTCGCATTCTTTCCCTTGCCTCTTGTCTTTTGTCGACGAACTCTCCCCTTGCTTGAGGAAGCACCCTTAAAATAGGATGTCGCCTTTGTTGAGGTTCGGAGGAAAACCTTTTGCTCTTCAATTGTTTTTCCACTTTTATGGCTAACTTGCATACGTCTTCAAAGGACCAATACGGTTGGAGTTCAACCATATCAGCAATTTCTCGATTCATGCCACCAAGAAAACGAGCGATGGTTTGCTCGGGAACTTCTGGAACCTCACTCCTCATTTTGAGTTGTTCAAACTCACGAATGTATTCTTCAACGCTCATTCCATGTTGTCTTAGGGAGTTCAGTTTGAGGAAGAGATCTTGCTTATAGTTGTCAGGCAAGAACCTCTTCTTCATCAACTTCTTGAGTTTTTCCCAAGACTTGATTCGGCCTTTTCCTTCCCTTGCTCGTTGATGCTTTAGATTCTCCCACCATAGAGAAGCATATTTGGTCAACCTTAGGATAGCAACCTTACATTTCTTCTCATCCGAATAGGATTTGAATTCAAAAATTCGTTCGATTTTGTGTAGCCAATCTACAAAGTCGTCGGGATTAAGATTACCGTCAAACTTGGGGACCTCCACTTTAATGTCTCTTTCATCCTCCTTATGCCTCCCTCTCCGTCTTCGTCTTCGAATTGGAGATTCAGAATCACTAGAGTGCAAAATCGTTCGGTTGTCTCCAGTGGACTCGGAATCGACATCAGAATTTTGACGAGATTCAGAATCATCACGCCGACGCCGTTCATTGGGACGCCTTGCTGGTTGTCCTTCTCTCGCCGGATTCTCTAGAAGATTGAGGACTCGCTCCATTTGTTGTTGAAGATTTTGGATTGCACGATCTCGCCTTTCGTTGTGCGCTTGCTCCAAAGTCAAGCCTCTAGGAACTTGTTCATCCATAAGGAATTTGTAACAAAAGAAAGAAAGGAATCTCTCAAATGAGTTGAACCTTGAGCTCTGATACCAATATTTTGATGCGTGATGGGTTGAGTGATTCGAGAACAGAGATTTGTTCAAAGGGGATTTTTGTGGTTAAGTGTATGGAGTAGTGTATACGGGGAAGAAATGGAAAGGAATAAGAACAGATAAAAACAATCTCCTTCCAAGGTATAAAGGCGCGCCACCAACCAAGGATGAGGATCGAGATCTACGAAGTTCACCACCAAGGCCTAAAGCTTCCACCAGCCAAGGATAAAGGACTTCGGGATAGGAGAAGCTCACCACCAAGGCCTAAAGATTCCACCAGCCAAGGATAAAGGGCTTCTTGGTTCACCACCAAGGAGTGATCTATGCTCCAAGGATAAAGAAACCGAAAGGAGTTATCCGCTCTCCAAAGGAATTCACTCAAGTTGAGGAAATCTCACAATTCTCATTCATAAAATTCGTATCCCTTACATTGGATAGTTTTCCCCTCTTTATAGGAGGGTTTTAGTGTTAATGCATATTAAAAACGTACCTTAATAGCCTAGAAACTGACACTTTAATACATATTAAAAACAGACCTTAATAGCCTAGAAACTAAAACCTTAATACATATTAAAAACAGACCTTAATAGCCTAGAAACTGAAACCTTAATACATATTAAAAACAGACCTTAATAGCCTAGAAACCGAAACCTTCGACTCTTGGGCTGCATAACAATAAAGACACATAATAACTTAATAAAAGCCTTTATTAACACGGGAATTAAATGCCTTTAATCTTCGGCCTTCTGCATCCTTGAACCTTTAAATTCAAGCTTCTCCCTTGACCAGAAAATAATCCTTCTGAAACTTCATCAACTGGTCATTCAAGACATTTAGAATGGCCTCCCATTGATAGTTATCGATATACCACGAAGTACCGATAAGAAATTGACATTATTCATTGAAAATGATCCATCGAAGCACATAATGCCCAATTTCTCTCTTGGCTTGGATAAACATTGATGGTTCCGAGTTGTTGGATGGAACTTGTTGGATGCTCCCGCATCACCAGGACTCACCCATGGCTGGCGAGGCTCGACCCTTGCCAACCATAGGTGAGGGTCGAGCCTTGCCAACTCAACACCAGGCTGCCCTCATGGCTTCTGGCAAGGGCTTGGAGTCTCACTAAGGGCTAGGGGGTTGGGCAAGGCCCTCACTAGATTTGGTGAGGCCGGGCATCCCCCAACCATAGTGAGGCTCGTCCTTGTCAGCCATCACTTCTAGCAAGAAGACAAAAGGGAAGGAGGAAAAAACAATTAGAATAAAAATATTAAAATACTAATAAAAGTTTTCTATGTCAATTTTGGTTAGTTGGGCCACGTGAACTGACCGGTGTCCACATTAGCAAAATTATGCCAAAATTAGCCGGAATGACTAAATTGTCACAAAATTCAAATGTTTAGGACTAAATTGATACTATTAAAGAGTTTTGGATTAAATTAACAAAAATACAATAGGTTTTGGACTTTTTCATACTTTCTTGAATTATGACTAACAAACATCATTTTGCATAACGATTGAATAGGATAGGTTACTACAATTAAATTTTATTAGTAATTTTAAGAATAAGTTAATGACAATTATTAAGAATTAGTGCTCACTCAATTTACTAAACATAAGGTAAATCACTACTTTGAATTATAATCTATAAGTTAAATTACCTTGTCGTGGACTCTTAATAGGTCTTATCGAGTCTCATTTTAAAAGTATCAGGCCCCACTCCTTAGGGGTGTAAACAAATTGGTCTATTTTAGGTCCCCAGTTGATATCTGGCATGGCCTTGCACATGAACAGTGTATGCTTATTTTTATGGGTGACCCAATTCAAGACCTGATTCATATAGAACACAAACTGAAGTGTTCTTAAAATGCCTTGCTTATTTTTATGGGTGACCCAATTCAAGACCTGATTCATATAGAACACGAATTTGAAGTGTTCTTAAAATGCCTTGCTCAATTGCCACAAGCTTGCCGCCACAAAGCCCTTAGACCCATGGCATCAATGTTATTGAAAATATGTCTTGAGTTTGAGCTCACGAATGAAGCAAAGCTGAGATGAATTTGAATATAATTGTAGACGAAATTGAGTAATTAGAATGTGGTAATTTTTTTCTATGAATTGAATAAAGTCTTGTTTTGAAATCCATAGAGATTATCCCTATTGATATACAAGACGATCCAGGAAAACAACACGGGAAACCAAAGGAATTGATTTTCACTATGATTGGGCCAAGAACAAAAAAATGAAAGTCCAAATCTCGGACTTGTTGACCGAACTGCATGGAATTTGTTCTCCATGTTGAAATTGGCAATAAAGACAGTCAAACTTGGACTTTCTCTTTAAGTTCGTGTTGAAGTTTGCTTTAGGAAGGGGTTATCCTCATCTTGTTTGAAGTAGACATTCATATGGGCTGTTCTTTAGCCGTGAGGAAAAAACATCGGTGTTGATGCATGCAATCTTGAAGCACTATCTCAAGGTGAGTGCTTGGCTACGGGTTTCTTTGTTGGTTTCGTTCAAGAAGTATTAGTGTTCAAGCCAATTAAATCTTGTGAGTTCAAGTGTGTAATTTCATCGTGAGATTGAAAGATTATTACGTGAGGAATTTCAAGGCTAAATACTGCATATATTTTGAGTGTTATTGGGGCTTGGAAAATACTGAGAACATTTGATTAACTCGAGCGTGTGTGGTTATAATCTTTGTGTATTGCTTGATTTATAGTGGAATTCATTATTGTTCTCTCTATGAACATAAGTCATTATGATTGAACCGCATAAAATTTTGCTGTTCAATCTATTTTCTTTCTTCTCTCTTCATTTTTCTTTATTCTCGGGGAAAAAAATCTATTTTCTTTATTCTTCCTATTTTATTATTAAATTGCTTACTTTCTACAACAATTGGTATTGGAACTAGGCTTGGTTGAGTTAAAGCAAATCGATAGCGACAAAAGAAGTAAAAATGAGAATCGATAGATTTGATAGGAAGGATTTGATTTTGGGAAGATGCAAATTGGAAATTATCTCTACGGGATGAAATTGCACTTGCCCCTATTTGAGATAAAAAAAAAGGCATCTGCGATCAATAATATCTATTTGATGCGGCGTCTATTTGATTTAAAGATGAGGGAAGGTGCGTTAGTTGTATATTATAGCAATAATTTCAATGTAATTGTTAATCAATTGAGTTATAGTTGGAATACTACCGTTATTGTTGTTAGTTTTTCCTTTAGGTCAACAAGTTTCACATTTGATGGGGTTCGAGATTTAGTTATGAAAGAGGACATCCACAGAAGAGAATCTTACGAATTTGTATCTGTTGCTTTAATGGGTGCAAATAGAGAAAGATCTAGTAGTAGGAGTAGTACTAATATGAATAAATGTAGTTAGTCTAAGATTGGTGGTGTTATTGTTAGAGTTGTGGCAAAAGAGGGCATCTTAAAAGAAATTGCCTTAAGTTGAAAAATAAGAAAGGTAAGAGAATTATAATTGATTCTATAGAAGATGTTATAGTTATAGCTGTTAGTAATTTGAGTAGTGTTGATTATGTATTGTCTATCACTAATTATTCATCATTTAATGGATGTATTATGGATTATGGTTATTCATTTCATACTACACCAAATAAAAACTAGTTTACTACTTATTAGTGTATAGATGATAGCATATTGCAAGTGGGGAATAATGCTAAATGCGATGTTGTCAATGTTGATAATGTTAGAATCAGAATGTGGGATGGTATTGTGAAGATATTGACTGGAGTAAGGCATTTTCTAGAGTTGAAGAAGAATTTGATTTCCTTGAGTGCTTTGTATTTAGATGGGTATTAATATATTTCAAAATGTAGAATTTTGAAAGTTATTGAGACACTTTGATAATCATGAAAGGAATCAAGTATAGTGGCCTAGATGAGCTTCATGGTGAAATAGTGAGAGATTTTGTCATGGATATGTTTGATGCATTCGTTCGAAATTCTGAATTATGGCATTTGCATTTGGGGTATATTAGCAAGAGAAGCTTGAAGATTTTAGGTGAAAAATATCTGTTATGCGGTTATATTGCTAATGAACTGAATGTATGCAAGTGTTATGACTTAGATCAACGATGGAAAGTAAAGTTCAATATGATTGTCAAAGAAACCACGGAAATTGCAAAGTCAATTCACTTGAATGTTTATAGGTTGTTGTGGTTTCCTTCGATGAAGAGTGCCGGATATATGTTAATTATTGTTGATGACTACTTGAGGAGGATGTGGATGTTTGTGTTTAGGCACAAGTTTGATGCTAATATTAGGATTATGTAGTTGAGAGCTTTAACTGAAAAGAAGATTAGTAAGACAATCAAGCATATGCAAATTGATAGTAGTATGGAATTTTGCTAGAAACTATTAAATGTGTTATGCATGAAGGAAGATATAGTGAAACACCGCACTAATGCTAATGAACCACAATATGTTGCGGAGTTGATGAGTAAAACGTTACAAATACGGCCCATAAAATATTCTCTATTAATGGTATGGCTAGGAGAATTTTAATGGATATGCTTAGCACAATGAGCTACCTAGTTAAGAGATTCCCATCGACTGCAATTGAATTTCGGACTCTTGAAGAAATGTCATAAAGTTGCTGAGTATTATGTTCTTAGAATATATGGTTATCTATGTTATGTTCGAGCAAGTAATGATAAGCTCAATGGAAGGGTATGAAAGTACATGTTCATAGGTTATGCATAAGGTGAGCGGAGCAATTGTGGTGCCCGTATTAAATCCATTTGTTATCAGTAGGGAAGTTATATTCAACTAGTCTCCAATGTTTTTGGTTATGAGTGATTTTAGTAGCATTTATATGGATCTGAATGGTTTTCAACTTGAGGTGGAGTTGCAACCAGAAACTATTAAGGTGGTAATCGACATAGATGGTGCTTCTAACAAGGTGGGGGCCTATAGAGTTAATGGTTAATGTAATTACTAAAACTGACAAGGTATGTGTTTAATCAGCTGACACCCATGGATGTAACAATTATTTTGCTTTATTTATGATAAAAGAGGTTGTGCTGGAAAATCTTTGCGAAGAAATTAAATGTGCTTGTGGAGTTGGTATTTTGATGAGATTTTTGGTTATGGCAAAGTTCAAGGAAAGCTTGGACTTGAAAAATATCTGTGATGGTTGAGTCCTTTAAGTTCTATGAGAAAGTAGTAGTAGAGTTCGATATTTTTAGTAAAGCGATTGTGACTTAGCTTAAACTTCAAGTCAAATTGGAGATTGTTGAAAATATGTCTTGAATTTGAGCCGATGAATGAAGCAAAACTAAGATGAATTTGGATATAATTATGGACATTTGAAATCGAGCAATTAGAATGCGGGAATTTTTTTCTATGAAGTGGATAAAGTCTTGTTTTGAAATCCATGGAGATTATCCCCAGCGTTGTTTAAGTTAGTCCATGAAAACAAAAGAGGAAACCAAAGAAATTGATTTCCACTAAAGGTGTGTTTGGTAACGATTTTGTTCCGGGGAACAAATTTTGATGAGAAATGATTCGTTCTCGAGAAAAATTTTTGAGTAAAAGAACGTATTTGGTAACTTTCCAAAATTTCTACTCCCAAGATAGAAACACGTTTGGTAAGCTTCTTAGATTTTTTTTTTTTTCTTTTAATTTTTAATTCTTTTATTATTTTTTCCTTTTTCTTTTTCTTTTTGGCTGATCGTCGGCTGGGTGACATCCAACGAGCTCATGTCGGAGCCTCACCAGGCTAGGGCGAGGCTCGGCCTCACTTAGGTGGCGTGAGGTTGACCTCACCTTGGCTTGGTGAGGCCTAGCCTTGCATCGGCTGGGGAGGCCGAGCCTTGTCGTGGCCACGTGAGGCTCGGCCTCGCCTTGGCTAGGCAAGGTTGACCTCACCCAGATTTGGCAGGCCGAGCTCGCATAGTCACCGGCGAGGCTTGACCTTGCTAGGCCATTGCCAAGTGATGCCATCTTGGAGGTGGCCGGGCGAGCTCGACCTCACCAAATCTGGGCGAGGTTGACCTCGCCGTGCCTTGCCCAACCACGGCGAGGCTCGAGCCGATGATGCTCCGGCAAGGTCGCTAGCCCTTCTTTGGCCAGTTGTTGACACCAACCATGGTCAAGGCTAACGACTGACCAAAAGGAAAAAGAATAAGAAGACAAGAAAGAGAAGAAGAAAAAAGAAGAGAGAGAAAAATTAATTCTAGAAATTTTTCCCGGGAACAAGAAACTATTTTTTTCTACTTTTTGTTTTTGTTTCAAATCTATTTACGGGAACAAAAAAAAATAGATTTTTTGTTCTTGGAAAAAAAAGTTATTAGACACATTTCTATTCTTTTTTTCGGTTCCGGGAACAAAAGAATATAAATTTTTGTTTTGGGGAACATAAATTTTTTTTTTTAACAAATAGGCCTTAAGATTCGGCTAAGAACAAGAAAAGGAAAGTCCAAATCTTGGACTTGTTGACCAAACGGCATGGAATTTGTTTACCATGTTGAAATCGGCAATAAAGACGGTCAAACTTGGACTTTACCTTTAAGTTTCATTTTGAAGTTCGCTTCAAGAAGGTTTATCCTCATCTTGTTTGAAATAGAACAAATATATAGGCTGTTCTTTATGTCACGCTCCGAATCTCGAGTGCGCCAACATCTCACCATGGTCATGCAAATGTGACATTTCTAGGCAGTGTCACCGATTCCATTCATTTATTATTGCGCAAGCAGAACGTATTATAAAACCCATGACAATGAAATATGGGATAGAAAAGTAGGAAGCAAATTCACAACCAATCACTTACATAAACCAATGGAGTTACAAATGAAGGCCTATAGCCAAAAGTCTACAAAAGACCGTTTCTTAAAAATGAACTGTCCTACGATCTACAAGTCGGACACGTTCTCCAATCTTCCTGACTTCACCTCTGCAACTCCTCAAGGTCAACTAAAGCTATCCAGTCGCTCCGTCCACCAGGGACTTGAAATTTTTAATCCCCAAACCGGGATGAGACAATGTCTCAGCAAGTTCAATCCCCTAAACCCCTATTGAAAAGAAAATACGCTACGGGTGGCCTAGCCATCTCACACAAAAGACTTACTTCGCATTAGTCTTCATCTGCAGGTTAGCACAGTTTATATAATTCAACCACGTGCAATTATGATAACCAAACAACTGCGGCACAATCACATCATCAAAACAATTCAACCACTTGGATCACGATTATGTTCTCCATATTCGACCCATCAACTGACGCATCCATTACAGCTGCCATGTAGATTTGGTAACCAACAACCAGAACCAAGTCATCTACAGTGACGAATAATAAGGATCAAAGTTCCTCTTCGAATTTCAGTGATTCAAAACTTTCGCACGCTAATTGAACAAACTGAATTATATTAATACCACGATTCAAAACAACAAAAAACTCATTGAGCCAAATCTTTTTATAAATGACTTCCAAGTCATACTTAAGTAAACCCTTCAAGTACAACTATAGTAAGAGATTCACATTTCTATTACCTTATTACCACAACGAAAATCCTACAACCTTCACTAAAAATTCTGCTTTACTACTCTGATAGAAACATCTCAAAAATATTCTTCTCTTGATCGACGCTTGGTCGACCCATTCATGCTCTTCTAGCCATCCTAGTGGCGTCCTATCTGCAGTAGCAGTACTTACGCTCCCCTGAACTTACACAAACAATCCCTAACCTGACGGCCGTGCTGGCCATATTCCAATCATGGTCCCTTTTTACTTTGACACTGGGCTGACTCATGCCTCCTTTCCACAAACTCGGCACATAATTAGTGAGTCTTCTACCTCATATCAAGGAATATCATGCACCATTCTTTGCACTGAGGTCCGTTCCAAATATCTCATTAAACGTCATGAAGCATGTTTCCTCTATTCTTTTCTATCGACGGCGGTGCAAAAACAGCTGTGATTTCATCTGTCTATACGGATAATCTTTAATCAAATGACTGTACTGGCGACCCTTGTAACAAGTTCTTTCTCTCTTACAACACAGAATAGATCAATGTCTTTTTTTTTACAGACAGGACACACATCAATCGAGTTGAGCACTGACTTTCCCAATTCTACTCTTCTGGTAGGTTGAAATAGGGCACATTTCTTCTGACATCGGCCTTTTTCCCCAGTCGATTTCCATCTCTGTCTAAACTGAATCTTGACTTAGATACGGTGGTTTGATCCTCAATTACAACTCCAGATTGGGCCTCAACAGGCGTGGCAACAACAATGGTCACAACATTGGCAACAGTAGAAACAAAGGTAATAGCAACGGCTCGGTCCTGAGCTTATTGACCCAACGAGCTTCCAAGGAACACTAGTGCCTGAACGATCCCATCAAACCTAGGATCATTCGGTGTTGCTACACTCTCAATACCGACTTGTGGCGGTACTCTCACACTCGCATTGGTCTAAGCCTGCGCTCTACCTCAGGTACCAACTCTTCATAGCATCCTACCCTGAGGTATAGGTCTTACCGACCTCCTCCAAGGAGTTCTCCACTCCTGGTCACTCACGCTACAGGCTCTTTATAGACGCCTGTTTTCCGATTCCAACATCAGGTTGAAATTTGAGTGACCCCACAAACACACTATCAAACAGCTATCAACCACGTGCATCGGCATATTAAAAACCTTTCCTATTAACTATCCCATGACTCATCGCACCTTATCACTTCATACTCAAACCATGCTCTAATAACACTTAAATGGGGATGTCACGCCCCGAACCTCGAGCGCGCCAACATCCCATCGTGGTCATGCAAATGTGACATTCCCAGGTAGTGTCACCGACCCCATTCATTTATTATTGTGCAAGTGAAACGTATTATAAAATCCTTGACAATGAAATACGGGATAGAAAAGCAGGAAGCAAATTCACAACTAATCACTTACATAAACCAACGGAGTTACAAACGAAGGCCTACAGCCAAAAGTCTACAAAAGATTGGCTCTTAAAAATGAATTATCCTACGACCTACAAGTCGAACACATTCTCCAATCCTCCTGATTTCACCTTTGCAACTTATCAAGGTCAATCAAAGCTATCCAGTCGCTCCATCCACCAGGGACCTAAAATTTTTAATCTCCAAACCGGGATGAGACAATGTCTCAGCAAGTTCAACCCCCTAAACCCCTATTAGAAAGAAAATACGCCCCGGGTGGCGTAGCCACATCACACAAAAGACTTACCTCGCATTAGTATTCATCTGCAGGTTAGCACAATTTATATAATTCAACCACATGCAATTATGATAACGAAACAACTGTGGCACGATCACATCATCAAAACAATTCAACCACTTGGATCGTCTCAGCGATCAATCGACTCGGCCGATTACATGTCATTATAGCAAATCAATCACTGCCTCCAATCACGACCTTACGGTAAGTCTAATATTTAGTGGTAATCACGGCCCCCACTCGGCATGACCTTTAAAAGGTGGTCAATCACGGCCCCACTGGGCGCAACTTTATCAGGTGGCAAATCACGGCCCCACTGGGCACGACCTCTAATATGTGGTCAATCACGGCCCCATTGAGCGCAACCTTTATCAGGTGGCAAATCACGGCCCCACTGGGCACGACCTCTAATAGGTGGTCAATCATGGCCAATCTCCCATCAATTTTGACACTCGGGATTTTATTAAAAAAAAATCCTTATTTATCACAATTACACTCACTTTGCCACAACCAATCATCAATTTCAAATTCTAAATGCACAAGAGCGATTGGCACGAAATTCTGAGCAAATAAGGTCTCGACGAAATTTTCAAAATTTAATAAATAATTAAATTTATTCCGAAAATTAATTAAATAATAATATCCATATTTTTCACAATCTACACTCAATTTATAATATCCAATCATCAATTTCAAAATTCGAATACATAGCAGTGATCAGCACGAAATTACGAGCGAATAAGGTCTCGAGATAATTTTCGAAATTTAATAAATAATTACATTTATTCCGAAATTAATTAAATAATAATATTTTAATAATTTCGAATAAACATATATTATTAAATTATTTAATAATTTCGGAATACTTAAATAAACCAAGAACAAATTCTTTTAAGTCACATCAAAGCTTATTTTAATATAAACATACTTAACTTTAAACTAAACACACTTTAACTTAATTAAATGCCCTAATCTAATCATCAATCCAATAAACTAATCTAACCACATAAACTTACTTAATTTAGACTAAGCACACTTAGGGCATCATTAACCGTCTAATTAAGATTTAGTGAGCTAAACTCACTGGATTAGCGAGCCGAGTGAACCAAAACGATGAGGACGACGCGAGGATTGACTTTCCTCAAGGTGGGTCGAGCATCCAAGCTCGAGAAGGTGGCCAAAACGGGCCTCAACCGAGCTATGAGACCCACTTCTTTTTGCTGCACGACGAGGCCAGAGAAGAGGAAGAACGGCGGTGGCTAGAGGCGGTAGGGGCGGAGGAGAGGCGTGGCTATCCAGGCGGTGGCTCAAGGGGATGGCTAGTGGCTTGGTTGACGAAGGGCGACGATGGCAAGCTGCTGGGGACGACCGAAGCTGCTAGTGCAGCGACAAAGGGGCTAAGCGGAGGGAGAGATGGTCGCGGGGCTGGCGGGTGCGAGATGACACAGTGGCAACGGTGGCTCGACGCGATGACGGACGGCGTGGGAAGCGACGCATGGCTGGTTGGTCAACGGGCGGCTCCCCTTCGCTGGTTCCCTCTCTTCCAAAGTCCAAAGGAAGAAGATGATGTTGATAAGTGAGGGAAAAACCCCACTTTATGAGGGCCAATGGGCTCTCGTCACTTGTCACCACCCCATTCGCTTGGCTCCCATCAGCATGACATCACCCCCATGGTGTCATCTTCCACTATCTCCTCTCCTATAACATTCTTCAATGGGTGTAATATCATTTTCGCCGGGGTCCAAATCCTTGCACATCCAATTTCTTCAATTTTTCTTTCAATTCTCTTCTAATTGAATTCAATTAAAATCCACAAAATTATCTCATGATTCTAATAAGATGCATGACATACCCGGGCTTCCAACTTCTAAATTCAATCCCAAATTTTACGGTTGAATTCAATCTGGTGCGATTTCAGTGCGCCTAATCCACTGAGTAGCTTTTGGGGAAATTTTCTTGCATACGACCCGAAGATGATCAATCCCCAATTCTGACGCATTAAAATTCCTTAATTGCTTTACTCAATAGACTAGTTCCCTCATGAGTGGCCAACTCTGAGAGACGAACTACACGCACAGATGAATTACCCGACCTAATTGACTGAAAATAGAATTAAGAAAAATCGGGATGTCACACTTTAGCCACAGGAGAAAAACGCCATTTTTGATGCATGTAATCTTGAAGTGCCGTCTCCAAGCAAGTGCTTGGCTATGATTTCTTAGGTTTCATTTGTGGGTTTACACCAAGCAGTATAAGTGTTCAAGCCAATTAAGTTTTGTGAGTTTAAGATTTGTGTGTGATTCTATTATAAGATTGAAAGATTATTTCATAAGAAATTTCGAGACTAAATACGATGTGCGTTATTGGGCATAATTGAGCTTGAAAAATACTAAGAGTGTTTGAGTGACTCAAGTGTGGTTGTAATCTCTATGTATCGCTTGATCTATGGTATAAATCATTACTGTTCTCCCCGTAGGAATCACGTAAATTTACCGTATGATCTATTTTTTTTATTCAGTCTATTTTATTTTTCAATCGCTTGCTTTTCGTAACAAAGTTGTGCTCCTCCTCCCTAACTCTCTCTCTATCTTGCGCACGTGTGCCGCCACACTTGGATGCCATGGACAATCACTCATTGCATCATGCTTCTCGGTTGAAGTTGAGGATTCTCTCGCTCAGTGATTGTCCTTGTTGAACATCACTCTTGGCCCGCATGTGCTCGGAAATTAGCACCGACTCACAGTGGAAATTCCGGGACCTTCAAGAACCTCCGCTTACCTATTCACGAGACCTAGGCGATGACTACGGGTGATGACATATGGTGGAAGTTCCGGGACGAGATCTCATCGATTACGGGTGTGTGTGTGACGGCCCGAGCGGCGGTGCGTAAGGAGGAGGGATGGCGGTGTGTCCACGCCTCGGTCCCCGGACGTGCGCAAGGAAGGGGTCCTCTCCCTCTTGTCCCACATCGCTTGGGGGGGGAGTCCAGGGCCAGTTTATAATGGCTTGGGCCCCTTAACTTGTGTGATGCGTTTTAAAGCCGTGAGGACTCAGTGTTCAAAGCGGACAATATCACATAGTGGGCCCGGGTCGTTACAAATGGTATCAGAGTCAACTCCCAACAGCGTACACAGTGGGCCTGGGTCGTTACAAATGGTATCAGAGCCGACTCCCGACAGCGTACATAGTGGGCCCGAGTCGTTACAAATGGTATTAGAGCCGACTCTCGACAGCGTACATAGTGGGCCCGAGTCGTTACAAATGGTATCAGAACCGACTCCCGACAGCGTGTGGGGCCATAGCGAGGACGTTGTTCTGCTAAAGGGGGAGAGTGTGACGGCCCAAGTGGCGGTGTATGGGGAGGAGGGATGGCGGTGCGTCAGCGCCTTGGTCCCCGGACGTGCGCAAGGAAGGGGTCCTCTCCCTCTTGTCCCACATCGCTTAGGGGGGAGTTCAGGGTCAGTTTATAATGGCTTGGGCCCCTTAACCTATGTGACGCGTTTTAAAGCCATGAGAACTCAGTGTCCAAAGCGGACAATATCACACAGTGGGCCCGGGTCGTTACAGTGTGAGAAGGCGACTAGTGTGGGAAGGAAAGAGGGCGAGAGTGTGTGATTGAGAGAGAGTCAAAATCAAGCCAAATCGAATGTTAGAAGTTCAATAATGTATTTTGGGTTGGTTAAGAAATAGACTTGAAATCGAACTGAACCATCAAAAGAAGCTTGTTCTTTCACTTACTACATGATGAAGGGAAACCCGATCCAAAAAGACTCAAATTTTTTTCGTTTGGATTAGGTCAGTTTAGTTTGGGTAGTTCTTCGACCACCCCATCGTTTTATGTTCAAAATGCCACACATTTATAAATTACTTCGATTGTAGATAATTTGCGGACGTAAAAGCTGATTTACAACATGTAAGATAAGTCTTACATTTACAGATACTAACGAATCTAGAGACAATTTATGATTTTAAAAATTATTTAATGAATACGAAATATAACTTACATTATTATCCATTACGATGCACTAAACTGTTACTACAATTATATTTCGTTAGAAATTATTTAGAATAAGTATAATGATGGTTATGAAGAAGTAGTGCTTACTCAATTTACTGATTACAAGGTAAACAACTACTTTGTCACAATCAGTAAGGTAAATTACCTTATCTTGGACTCTCAATAGATATTATTTCTTTGTAGGTGGCAAAAGTACACTTGGAAACTTGACACGAAGAGACATTTATGTCAAAAGTTATGAAAATGACATTTAAGTGTAAAATAGCCATAAAATGGATAAGTTAAGTACTAACAGTGAAAAATCTTACCAAGATGCTGACGTGACGATTTTCCAACAAAATAAGTTCAAAATGATGTCCTTTTGCATGCTAACGTAACTAGATAAGTGCAAAAACATCGTTGTTTTACTGATGTGGCTAAATAATTAATATAAATATTAATTAAATTAAATTAAAAACTAAATTTATTTATATAATTTTTTATTTTAAAAAAGAGAATTGAGGAGGTAGGTGGTTGAGGGCTAAGCCCTCAGTGTTGCCTTCCGGCTATCACGGGAAGGGCTAGTGACTAGGGGGAAAAGGGTCGACTGGATTTGCTGAGCCTTGGCCACCATCGCTAGCCCTTTTGGCAACTATGGAGAGGTGGCGACGAGGGCTCAACACTCAGCCACTTGCCTCTTCTCTCTCTCTCTCTCTCTCTCTCTCTCTCTCTCTCTCTCTCTCTCTATAAATATAAATATTTTAATTTAATTAATGTTCATATTAAAGTTAAAAAAAAGACATTGTTTTGGTTTTTGTTTCTGAGTTAGCTCTTTAACGTGCCACGTAAACGAGTTATATTATTAAAAAATTGTCACGTAGGGTTTTTGGCAATTTTCGCTAAACTTGGCACTCAAGTGTCCCATATTTTTTTTAAAAAAAGTGGGCACAGTATCACATTCGTAACTTTTGGCATTTATATATCCTTTCATGCCAAGTTTTGGCACTCCAAGTATCCGGCACCTTTTTGTAGGTACATTATTCCAATCAAGGATTACCATAAGAAAGGGAAATACTTCTTTCAAAGTGAATTATTTTCTATAACGTGTATAGACCTGTTAAACGGGTGGATTTGGTAGAGTTTAGGTCAGGTCATAAATGGTCTGACCCAAATCGACTCATTTAACCAATTTATGACCAATTTATTATAGTGCAAAATTTTTCACCCATACCCAATCCGATTATACCCGACACATTTAACTAAACCTAAGAAAACTTATTTCTTATGATTTTTTAAAAATAATATTGCTAAAATACTTTATGCAACACAATAAAAAATTTTAATAAATTTTTTTAAATCGAATTTTAATTATTTTTATTTTTTAAATTGAATTTTTAATTATTATTATTATTATTATTATTATTATTATTATTATTTTAAGAATATAATTTTTTATTTTCCTTTTTCTTATTCTTTTTTTTGTTTTCTTCTTCTTCGGCCAACTGGCGACCAGCCATAGGCAGGCTCGAGCCCTTGTAGATGTTAGCAAGCTCGAGTCTCGTTAAATTGGCGAGGCTTGAGGCTTGCCGGTGTTAAGCATGCCTCTTGCCAGATTGACAAGGCTCGAGTCTCACCCGACATCGGTGAGCTAGAGTCTCACTCGACGTCAATGAGCTCGAGGCTTGCCAGATCGGCGAGGCTCAAGCCTCACTTAGTCGGTAGCCGGTTGTCGCTATGCCGACCACTAGCTAAGGAAGGAGGAAGAAGGAAAAAAAGAAAAAGAAAAGAAAATTGAAATATAAAAAATAATTATAATTATAATTTTTATTAAAAAAATATTTTTGTAAAGTTAAAGAGGGAAGAGAGAGATTGTAAGGCTTTAGATGAAAATGGATTTCAAGTTCAATCCATTTAAGACTCACTTAAGACCCATTTATCTTAAGTCTTTAATTATTAAACCCATTTAACTAATTTCTTAAAAAAATAAGTGTGACCCATGTATGGCCCATTTATATTGGTCTATGACCCATTTTGCCACTTCTACGTGCATATTACGTCTTTGTAACTCATATTACTACCTCGAAGATATGTTAAATTTTTGATTTTCAGAAGTAATTTACTACCTCACTGGGTAATGTTGACAATAGAACGGATATCACTGCACAATCATCACATAAGTCGCCGTAATCTTGATTGAACCTATAGTTAATACTTTCCTTTTCCTATAAAAATAGAATTATAAAGTTCGTAATCCGAGGACACTTACACAGTAATTTCTTTAATAGCGTTAAGTTATAGAATCTATACTCGATAATTGACCTAAACTTTTGATAAATTGGCTGAACTCATTGCAATCTAATTCATACTTTATAAACCGAGAACGCTGACACAAATAAATTTCCAATACCATTGCAATCTTTCTCGAATAATCGGAGTGGGGTAATTCATTAAGGTTAATATATCATTAGTAAAAATATACTTTAATACTTCGTAGCTTGACTAGAACAACTTAATAATTAAGGATAATTCCACAAAAAAACTAAGGATGTTAATGGTTCGGTTCGGGTTTTCAAGAAATCTGAAATGAACCAAATCATTTGGGTTTGCATTAGCTTTGAACTTAATTGCGAGTCAAACTGAAGACTTGATTTAGTTCAATTCGGTTTTTCGATTTTTTTTTTTTTTGGTAATCTTAAGAAGATGGACAATTTTCAATTTGATTTTGAACCGAACTGAAATGAAATTATTTGAATTGGAACAAAAAAAGGATTATTTTTTCATTATTGGAATCGAAACTTGAATATAATTGAATC
The DNA here is from genome assembly GCA_016097545.1 of Eucalyptus victrix. Taxonomy (NCBI): domain Eukaryota; kingdom Viridiplantae; phylum Streptophyta; class Magnoliopsida; order Myrtales; family Myrtaceae; genus Eucalyptus; species Eucalyptus victrix. The sequence continues at coordinate 47,900,517 of CM027843.1, forward strand.
GAAAATGCATGAAAATTTGGCTTAGTTTTGATTTTGGTTCGGTTTCATGTTCAATTTTGACATCCTTGCTAAAAACTCCAAATTGATAAACCAGTACACATTTAGTGAAAATTAATTTTTGTGTCACAAAAACTCCCAAACTAATATACCTTGCACCACATTTATCCTAAACAAAAATATACATATGTCCAACATTTACCTCAATGTGCTGCATCAGTGCCAAATTTAATGAACCGATTTAGGATAAATATTGAAGTTTGTACTGGTTTAGGATTTTTTGTTATGTAAAAATTAATTTAGGATAAATGTGGTACCGGGGCATTAATTTGAAGTAAATATGACATGAGCATATCGTAAATTTTTATAATATAAAAATTAATTTGAAATTAATATAGTAAGGGATGTATCAGTTATTGTTGGTAACCTAATAATTATTTACCTATATTTGATTGCCGACATCTGATTCGGTTTCCGCAAAAATTCAGCATCAACATTCCCGCCGCGTCGCAAGGTTTAAAGCGCGCCCTCTCTCTCTCCTCTCTCGCATTCTGGAATAGCTAGAAGAAGAAGAATCTGCATTTTATTTAACCCTCAATCGTCTGCAACAAAGACACCAACTTCTCTTCTGATTTGGCTCTCTGCTCACTATCGAAAGTTCATACGAGACTTCAGACCACGAGAACAGGAGGCGATCGATCGCTTGCGGGCAAAATGAGAGGCAAAGTGATCAGGCAGAGCTGGAGCTCCAAGTTGAAGAAAGAGTTGCCCGTGGTCATCTTCGCTTGCTCCTTCTTCTTCCTCGCCGGATTCTACGGCTCCTCTCTCCTTCCTCAGGTCGCTGTTTTGATTATGCGCGCCTGGATTTGCTTGTTGTGTGTTTTTCCAGTGGTGGAAATGAGTTGAGTTCGTTTTGATCTTGTAGGACGCGTCCAGAGCAAAAGCAAGGGCGAGAGTTCTCGGATCGGTCAGGGACAAGAGAGACTATGCACTGTTACCACGTGGAGAGACCGGGGATGATTCTTTCGTTTCAATTCCTTTTCAGGTTTCCATAACTGTTATGAGACTTCTTTTCATTTCTTTTTTCCTATTTTGTTGGTAGTTGAATTTGGGATCATCTTTCGGATTTTTCGAATTTTCGTGGTTTTGGTCGGATTCATGTTCAATTGTGTGGATTAACGGCGGTAGAATTTTGTGGGGTGTGCGTTTTGGGTGGGTCTCTGAACGAAAACAGGACAGGTGTTTCTCTTGAATTCTTTTGAACCATATTATGTTTCTTGTTCTTAGAGCGATAAGGTTGCCTAGTCTTGTCCCCCATTTATAAGAGAAAAAGTGACGTCGATCAACTTACCATTGAAACAGATCTTGCTTCTTTTCTCTGTTTTAGAAAGATCAGCTTTTGTGTTCTCTGTTTTGTGATGAGAACATAGTCCCATATGATATATTCTGTCTTGTTTCTTGGGTAGGTGTTGAGCTGGAGACCTCGTGCTCTCTACTTTCCTAATTTTGCAACAGCAGAACAATGCCAAAGCATAATAAATATGGCAAAGGCAGGTGTCAAACCTTCAACCTTGGCGTTGAGAAAGGGAGAAACAGCAGAGAGCACAAAGGGCATCAGAACAAGGTATTTTCTGTTTATTTTGTTTAAACTTGTCGATTTTATATGAGGATTTAAGTGCATATTGTGTCAGCCGGCTCAATTTGCATTGTTACGTGCCTTGCATAATGAACTGAAAGACATCCCTTTTTCTGTTCTTTCAATTGCTATCGTTACATTCTACTACCATCACATAAGTGGAGCTTTATACATGGACTAATTCCCTATGAATTGGTTTGAGAAAATATGGAAGCCAAATCCATGACCAGAAATGCAGCTACTCCAACGTGATACTATGGACACTGGATGAATTAGACTTTTTCTATGCATCTGAAGTTCCTCTACTTAATTCTCTTTTGTACCCAAGCATGCGTGACGATGCGCATACATTGCAAGAGTAGAATAAGAGGCGGCTTTATTGTGATGTTCGGTTAACGTTTTCTTTCCGAGCAGTTCTGGCATGTTCATAAGTGCTTCTGAAGACAAAACCGGAACCTTGGATATTATTGAAGAGAAAATTGCAAGGGTGACGATGATTCCAAGGGAACATGGAGAGGTAATATCTTACCCAGGAAGTCAGGAAGTCATCATTATCAGTAGCTTTTTTGGGTGATTAGTTTGTAAGTGTGCGATCCTACCTAGCGTCCCTTCTCACAACATGTTGGCTTTTATGGGAAAATTACAAAAAATGTCGTAATCTATTGTAATTATGTTAATTCATTTTTAAATTTATTTTTTGACTAATTGATTTCTAAACCTTTTATAGTTGTGTTAATTTAGTTCATCCTATCAAATTCGGCCGGCTAATGCTAATGTGGACACTAGCTAGCGCTAGCGGACAATTTTTTAATAAGATATTTTTTTACATTTTTTAATATTGTAAATTAATTTTTTATTTTTTCTTCTCTCCCTCTCCCTCTCCCTCCCTCACTCCCTCTTGCTAAGGCAATTAGTTAGTAGCGAGCTCCCCTAGCCACTGGCGAGGGCTTGCCTTGCCAGTGGCTAGGTGAGGCTGACCTCATCTAGATTCAACGAAAGCTTGCCTCACCCAGCCCTTGGCAAGGCGAGCCTCGTTGGATATGGGCGAGGTCAACCTTGCACTTATCTAGCGATGGCGAGGTGAGCTCGCCATTGGTTGATTGCCTCAGTTCGGCGACCAGCCCTCTTGTCTGGCTAGTCATTGGAGCAAAAGGAAGGAGGAGGGATAAGGGAAAAAAAGAAAAATAAAAAATTAATAAGAAAATAAAAAATAAAATATTATTAAAAAATTATTTGCAAACATCCATGTTAAAGCTAACTAAACAAATTTGGTTGGATGGATTGAATTGGTACACTTGCAAGATATTTAGGACTCAATTGGCTAAAAGATTAAATTTAGGACTGAATTGGTAAAAGTGCAATAAGTTTAAGATTTTTTTTTGGTAATTTTTCCCAATTTTTACTATTGCTAGTACTCTCTTCAGTCTTATCAGAGTGCATACGTTCTTCAGATTTTGTATTTGAATGATCTAAATGAACAAAGTGCTCTTTCACCTTGAGCGCTATTGCACAAACCCGATTGACTAGCTCGTTTTTCTCTGTCTTGAGTAGCTGTTGTTACGGGTGCAATCGAGGTGAGTTGAGTCGATACAATGCCAAGCTCAAGCTTGACTCAACTTGCTTGCTTGAGTCTCCAAACTTGGTTCGAGCTTGATGGAGTATCAGAATGTAGGCTTGTGCTCAAATAGTTTCCCTGTATATGTGTATGAGAGTTAAAATATGTAATTTTAACGACTTATGTGTCTTTCTATAATTAGAAGATATTCTCGAAAAATAATGGAAGCTTAATTAGAGTTGATTACACCAAGGAGCTTGTCAACGACAAGATACTCAGTAGCTCCAGCTTGAGCTCTCTAGAAACGGGTGAGCCAATCTTGAGTGATTATCGAGCAAGCCTGATCTACTTATTAGTTAGTAGCTTAACTCAGTTTCACCCCTAACTGTTGTCTTTATGGCCTACTAGAAGTGAGGATTGAGGGTAAAAGGTATCTCACCTCATGATCATGAATTGGCAAGATAATTTGCATCTCAACTTTTGAGCTAGATAATGGTATACAGAATGTGCACAAGATCAACTTAAGATATGGGAAACCGACTTGTTTCTCCGCCTCCAAATAATTTACATTCCTCAACCTGTTATCTCAACATAGTATATAGTATGGTACTTTTGCTCAACATGTTATGGTGGTTAAACTGTTTATACAATCTAGCTTCCTCATTTGGCTGGAAGGTTTATATTGTCACTAATTATTGATAGAGAAACAAAAACACCCGTTGATAGTTTGTGTGTACAATCTTATTTCCTCTATTGAACTCAAATTGTGATTGCTAGGTTTTCATTTCACTAATCATTTATTGAGCGGGGAAAAGCACATGTTGGTTGTTTATGCCCTAAGTTTGCAGCTCTTCTTCATTCTCAAATAGTCACTCCATGTGATATATTCTCTCTTTTTGGTTAAATTTCTTAACCTTTCATTTTCGGGGAAGTTTAAAATTGTTTGGGGTTGTCACCATGTTTCAGGCATTCAATGTGTTACGCTACGAGATTGGGCAGAAATATAATTCTCACTGCGATGCATTCGATCCCGCTCAATATGGCCCACAAAAGAGCCAGACGGTATGCTTGCTACAAAAAAATGCAGCCTCTATTTTTTTTTTGAATATTCACTAATTTGGTGAGGCATGGATGATGATGTCCTTGTAAACATATGTCATTAATCCCTTAGAAATCCTCATCATGGAAGTCCGTCAATGAAAACTTAAGATAATGGCAAGGTTAATTATTACCGACAAGGCTCTGAAACACCATATTTTACATCAGTACAACCTATTATTAAGCTAGCTGAGCTCTCCACGGTTCTCTGAAATAGCTTATAGGAGTGGAAAAAAAACTTGGTGGTTTTCTCGGATGTATAGAAAAATGTGTTTTCATGCTCTGTTGATATTCTTTTCCAGCTTTAAGCTTAAAACTTTTCAATCAATTTCGGTTTTCAGAACATATATTGAAGGTTCACTCGACAATAAATTGCTACAGTCAGTTCAATCTAGATTGATGCTTTCTGTGAAGTGTTTTTTTGCTTTAGTTCTCTGACTTTCTTGTTAAATTCTTCCTATCTTATTTCATCGATTTGATGGCAAAGAAGCTGTGCGTAAGGGCGAGGTCCAAGAATACTCATATGTTTACCCTTTTTTCATACATAGTTAGCCACAACATTTACGTTTCAAGAGCTTGAAAGGGTTGGTCATGTTACTCTTGCTCAATCTGAGTGTAGGTTGCCACTTTTTTGCTGTACTTATCTGACGTTGAAGAGGGGGGAGAAACCATGTTCCCTTTTGAGGTATGTTTGGATGGTCTCTCTTGAGTTTGGTTAAACCATGTATTCATTTGACTCTGGCATGCAGAATGGTATGAACATGGATGGGACCTATGATTTTAAAAAGTGTGTTGGACTGAAGGTGAAACCACGGCAGGGTGACGGACTTCTCTTCTATTCCTTATTGCCAAATGGTACAATTGATCCCGTGAGTACTTCTCTCTTGTTCATCATGAACTGCGCCTGCTGATATTTTTCTCGCCTTGGAATACTGTCAGTGCTAGATGTGTATTGAATCTCTTAAATTATAGTCAATGTGACATGCTATGCTCCTGGAGTTTTCTACCCCTATTTCCAGTGAATCGTGCTATTGGGAAGAAAACGGAAGTGCTCATCTTAGTAAATCTGTCATCGAGGATCTCCTTAAGATAGAATATCAGTGCCTGTGCATTTAGATCAATGAAAAGGGGTTGCTTCTGTGATTATCAAGTTGCCGACTTCATAAGAAAATCATGTTTCCGACCATCGTTTCAGTTGAGAAAGCGTTGCATAAGTTTTCCTTAGTATTTTCTGGTGCAAGTCTTGTTATCCCAACAGTTGTTATGACACTGAAAGAGCTGAAATATATTCTGCTTAACAATTTCTGTGGTGGCCTTGGTAGACCTCAATTCACGGGAGCTGTCCTGTGGTCAAAGGGGAGAAATGGGTGGCATCAAAGTGGATTAGAGACCAAGTGCAAGATGATTAATCGTGCGCAATTTTACAATATTGAGCATAGGCATGTATTCATTATTTAATAAGTCTCAAGGGGATTTTTGGATTAATTAATGCCTCTTTTTCATAAAAATAGCATTTGCTCGTTTATATTTACAGATGATCTCATCCCAAAGAGAACGTTTCACTGATAATACAAAATAGTTGGGTTTGGGAACTCCATTTTCTGTACTTAATCAAACAGATGACCAGAAAGTAATTTATGAAGTCTGAAACCAAAAACTTTTGTTTCTCGCCTTTTAGTTTGGGGACCTTCTTGCTTCTTCATTGTACCTTAATATAGCCTTTTTATTACTATTTAAATACAGAGCAAAAGACTGATTTTAATGGAATTTTCAAGTTGAGCTCATGCTTTGATTTGTGATAGACCGAACCATAAACTTATCCGAAAAAAAATAAAAACAGGGTGAAGCATAAGCTTAATGTGCACTAGTAAGTGATTGGTCTGTCAACTCTTACTTTGTCATCAAGAACAGATATACAATCTAATTTGGCGAATTTAGAGTGCCCCCTTGGTATCTTTTACATCTTAATGAGCATGTCCCTTGAGAATCACCTCGACGGCTAATTTGGAAGGACATTAATCATTGCTAAGAAAAGAGTCCTCACAGCAGCGAATCTGACGTCAATTCCATCAAAATTGTCTTTTGGCCAAATAATCGATTGAATTGATGCTATGTTTCATGATGCGACTTAGCACCTTGAAGGTACATCATTGATTTAACCCGATTATAAGAAAAAACGGCAAAAGAACGCTTCAAGTGCCTTAACTTTACACAAAGGGACACTTAAGTGCCATAACTTACGAAAGGTACACTTAAGTGCCAAAATCGGAGTAAAATGGATCACTTGAGTGCCAATCCGCCAAAAAATCGCAAAAACGCTGACGTGTCAATTTTCCTGACGAAGTCTGAAACGCAAAAGCGTCGTTTTAATCTTGACGTGGCCAAAAAATTTAAAACTAAATTTATTTAAATATTTAAAAAAATATTAAAAATATTTAAATATTAAAAATGTTAAATTTTTAAAAAATTTAAAAATTTAAAAAAACTAAAAATATTTAAAAAATTTAAAAAATATAAAAATATAAAAAAATTTTAAAAATTTTAAAAAATTCTATAAAAATTTATAAAATTCTATAAAAATTTATAAAATATTTAAAAATTAAAAAATAAAAATAAATTAAAAGTTAAAAAATAAAAAAATTTCAAAAAATTTTAGAAAATTTTAAAATTTTTAAAACATTTTAAAAAATTTTAAAAAAGTAAGAAAATTTTTTTAAGAAAAGGAGGCGGGCCCGGCCAACCCTCCCCCACCTTCCGGCGACGGCGGGAGGCGGCGGCACGAGGGCTCTGCCCTCAGCCGTTGGCTGCCTTTCTCCTCCTCCTCCTACATTTTTTTTTTAAAAATAAAAATAAATTATATTATTATTTTGTTTTAAATTTAATTTAATTAATTTTTATATTATATTAAAATTCAACTTATACCAAAACAACGTCGTTTTGGCCGATTTAAGTGCTCTAATCTGGCCAACACCCGAAATGACGTTATTTTGGTGCTGACATGGTAAAAAATTTAATATGTAAATTAATTAAATTTAATTTAAAATTAAATTTATTTAAAAATTTTAAAAATTAAAAACATTTGCAAAATTAAAAAATTTACAAAAAAATAATTTAAAAAAAGAAAAGGGTGCCGGTTGAGGGCTGAAATTTTTTGTAACTTTTTTAAATTTTTGTAAATTTCGTAAATTTTTTAAATTTTTTGTAACTTTCTAAAATTTTTGTAATTTTTTTGAATTTTTTGTAAATTTTTTGAATTTTTTGTAATTTTTTTAAATTTTATGTAAATTTTGTAAATTTTATGTAAATTTTGTAAATTTTTTGTAAATTTTGTAAATTTTTTGTAACTTTCTAAAAAATTTTGCAAATTTTTAAATTTTTGTAAATTTTTAATTTTTTTGTAAATTTTTTAAATTTTTTAAATTTTGTCTAAATTTTTTAAATTTTATGTAAATTTTGTAAATTTTTCGTAATTTTTTTTGTAACTTTCTAAATTTTTTTGTAAATTTTGTATATTTTTTAGTAATTTTTACATTTTTTTGTAAATTTGTAAATTTTTGTAAATTTTTAATTCTTTTTATTTTTTTAATGTTTAAAGATTCTAAATTTTTTAAAAATGTTTTAAATAAACTTATTTTAAATAATTTTTATATTATTATAAAATTCAAATGATGTCAAAACGACATCGTTTTGCCGAATTTGAGCGACTCATTTCTTCAGCGAGACACATCAGCGAGAAATATTAATATTTTAATGTCACGTATGATTTCCGGCCAACTTCGCCGGAGATGGCACTCAGGTGTCCCACTTTTCTTAAAATGTGGCACTTAAGTGTACCTTTCGTAAGTTATGACACTTAAGTGTCCCTTTGGCCAAAGTTATGGCACTCCAGGGGTCCGCACGTCAAGAAAAAACGCTCATACTTTTAAAGAAAGACCATAGCCACACTTGTTACCGTCATCACTAGCACTCAAACGTCCACAAGTAACTTGCAACCACCATGGTCGTGGCTCGAATGAAGGACATCGCAACATTCAGGGAACCTGTAATTTGAGCTCTTGTTTAAGGTCACGACCTCAGATAGCGTTTGACTAGGTGAAGAGAGGGAGATCGCAAGAGGGGAATGAAGAAAACAAGAAAGGAAAGAAAAATAAAGGAGGAGAAAAAAACAGTGTTGCGTTTTCTTGATCCCACCATCGCTAAATACTCCCCATTATATTGTTTTAACAATATTAACTTTTGTGGATCACACTTTTTCTAAGCACTCTTTTTGTTTGATTTTGGTTTCCCTTTTGTTTTCTTTATTGTCTTTTCTTGCGAGTCCCATTTTCATCCTTCTTTACTTCTCTTCATTCCATCTTAATGCCAATTATGGTTCAAGCCTTCTAGGATCTGTTAAAAAAAGAGAACATTCTATGGTCTGCCTCTATCACTTGTCCTCTAGGTCACATCGCACTCATTGGTTGTTGAATCCCTATAGCTAGAGTTTGATTCCCAGAACACAACAGACCTAAAGGGTCTTGCATTGAACTTCTTCACGGCAATCAAAAGATGGGGGATTCGAACAATTGATGGCAACAGAGTTGCCACGTCACATATGTGCTCGGACTTGAGGGTTGAGTTTGTAGTCACATCTTTAGCCCTCTCATTCGTCAGTGATAGTGGCTTGACGTCTAAAATTGGTGTGGAAGTAGAAGAGAACGCAAGGGCGAGGAGGGGCAAATCCTCGCCAATCTTGAGGATGGAATCGTTGTTCTTGAAGGTGGCATTTTCGATTTGCATAAGCAACTTAGTGGGAGCAGGGGCAAATTTGGGCCATGGATCTGGAGGCTGGCAGGTGATGGCAAATTAGTGGAGAAGCAAACATTGCTAACGAGCCTAATGAGTTTCTGGGTGATGGCTTCGGCTCCTAAATTTGAATATTTAAACAGGGGTTTTTCTTGTCTTCATAATCAATCAATTGAAGAATTTGACGCAAAATGGGACAACGAATAACACAGAGAGCGAAAGGGATGGAATGGGGGTAAAGAGTGAAGAGATATGAAATGGGCTTTTACTTATAGTTGAGGTATGAGTTGAAGAAATAGAGATAAAAGAGCGCTAGCCGGGTGAGGAGGTTTATGCAAATTTGGGCTTCAACTTAATGAGTTCCTTGTGTTTGTGATGGACTTCTTTTGTGGGTCGCTGACGGACGTTGGGGTATAACAGATTTGTCTATTATTGAAATGAGGGGTGTTTTACAAAGAGAGAGAATAGAGAAAAATATATGAGGAGAACTTGAGAAGGAGTGGCACGGCAAAAAAAAAGAAAAGCAACTAAATAATGCTTAAAAAAAGGGACCCATAAAAGTTAATATTATCAAAACATTGAGATGGGGAGTATTTTAACCATGACGAGAGTGGAAAAAGCATGACCTATTCAAAAAGAAGAATAGAGAAAAATACACACCCTCGTCATAAAAAAGCAAATACGTTAGATGTGTCAAATATTTGGAAGGTAAATTTAAGATACAACTTTTATCTTCCAAAATTTAATGACTAGTATAGTCGGTGTACTTTGGGCACTTTGCTTCATCAAAAGCCCAAGTTAAAAAGAACCGACTTCCGCGCATCTACCAATAACACATCGAAGTCTGAACTCAACCACCCACTCAATTTGAGGGCTAAAGGTACAAAAACACTGAGAACCACAGTTTTCCCTAAAAAAATAAAGGCTTTTTGTTGGCTTCATTTTTTTCTCTGAAATAATAAATGTTCCACTTTCTTTTTGGTACAGAGACATTTTTCCATTTTCAAACTTGCCGATATCACGTTGCTTTCAAATCGCCACCCTTGAAATAAAAGAAGAAAAATAAAATAAGAATCCCCTAAACCTTAAGATTTCCTTCTTGAGACCTAGGCAAAAATTTAATCTCCAGAGTCTCAGACAATAAAATATATGGAATGCAATCTCTCAAATCTAGCAACATCAAAATAGTTGCCAGACAAAAATCCTCAGCATATGATTCCACAGCTAGCAAGAGGTCCTCATTCCCCAGGTGATGCCCCAATGGATCATTATCTTCTCTCATATGGCTTTTGATGATCAGGCATTGATTTCCTTTCATAGCTTTCCATAGAGTTCAACAGACTTTGCAACTGATAGTCACTGTTGATAGCATCTTCATCGCAACGAAATAATTCATGTCTGCTACGTGGAATTGTACTGGTAAAGGAGGTTGAATTTGATCAACACTTTTTTTCCAATCATTCGACCCCCTTGCATGCTGTGACTGCATTTTATACGCAATTGAAACCAATCCTTATCCTTCCTCTGTCCCACTGATAAGCCATTGATATTAAAGCGATCCGGACATTGGCAGATGAGTGATGAACTCATAACTTGCGCAAGTGCTGGTACGGTTGCTTCCCTAACCGCTTCAAGACATGCATGCAACCAGCTGCAGCGAAAAGCCCAACGGCAGCAAATGCCATAATTGCTGCATTACCAACACTGCGATAGTAGCCTCCCTGGAACAAATGGCAACTCATAATGGACACATTTTCTCAACAGATCTACCCGAAAATGCAAGTAAGCTAAATTGTGGCAGTCCTCAGGAAAAGAGCGTGATTGAGGGTGTTGCTCCAACACCCAAACAAATGAACCACTGACAAGTCATAGAAAGTCATGCAAGAGGACTAAGTGAGGGGAGAACTTGGCTTTTCAGCATATTTATTAGAAAAGGTTCCAGATGGCACTGTCAAGTCAAAAGTCTTCTGTACTAAATATATAAAACCTTTTTTCACCCAGAAGTTTCACAGTGATAATACTTAGTTATCCCACCAGGAAAAAAAAATATGCAGGAAATTAGAAATGAAAAAACATATGTCTATACCAATCGTTTAATTAATCAATAAACCACTTACTTGCTGAGAATATCTTTCAGAAAAGATGCGCTCTTGACCAGATTTGTAATGCAAAAAGACCATGTAAAATCAGCAAGTATGGCATAATGAAAGAGCTATCATCAAATCCTTTTACAGAGGCAGAATGGTTTTTACTATGGTTCTTGATCATAATAGCAATTGAAATCTTATTCATTAAGCCAGTACTTCTAGCCAATCGCTTGTCCATTCTAAAAATGGAACATATCCTCTTCCATAAAATTCTGTAAATTTTCCAAAACTGGTGAAACTTGTAGATGGTTGTAACAATCATGTCCTTGACTTTGCCTTAGGATTTATAGCTGAAGCTAAACCACGTCCAAAACTTGGGCCATTTACCCTAATGATCTAAGTAAAAATTGAGACAGTACAAATACAGAATTGCTTGATCTCCCTCCTGATTTACGTCACCAGTGCAGGCATAAAACATGGAGATTGACTAGAAATTAGATCATATTTGAAACTCACGTGCACCAAAAATAGCAAAACTGCAGCATTCGCAGGAGCAAGAGAAAAGCTTATCATTCCTCCTCGCAAGTCATTTGGTACATACCTACAAAACATGATAAACAATAATCATAAACATTCATCCATATATCCAAATTAGCAATATCTTGTGTTGGAATTCCAGCCAACAGCTCAGAATGGCATACATGGTCCTCAATCTGGCAAGAGAAGGTAGGATGACTCCTACACATGCCTGGAATAGGAAGAACAATGCTACTAGAACTCCAATTTCCTGCACGACACAAATATAGTATCTATCAGTATGTGGTGGTAACAAAATCAGATATCGATTTATATGTTGACATTTATGGAATACATGAATACCTGATAGTCATAGGCTATGACAGAGAGTACAAAACCGGATATGATGAATGCATAAAGTGTGCAATCTTCAGTTCGAAATGACAAAGATCCACTAATAAGCCAAGGAAAAATTGTACTTCCAAGCATTCTTGCTCCCAAAAGGCACGGATATATCAAGCCCAGATGCAGTTCTCTGCCATCAGCCTGCACTCCAATGCATTCAATAAAATCATGAAACAAGCTCACTCTTGCCAGCAAAAAATTAGAAGCTACAACCAGCATCTTGTGTGCAGAAAATGGATAATGCTGCTGTTCATTTAAGTCTTCCAGGAGATATTAATATTCCTTTCAGAAAGATATGTGAACGTACCACCAATATTGGGGTCCAGAGAATCCAAAACATTGATATGGAGAAGTGAAGGCAAGCTTGTGCACATGCCAATAACCATATTCTTCTATCTGTGAACAAGTAGATAAGAGTGTATGCAAGAAGAACTGAATAATGGTCTGAGTAAAAATTTAAAAAGGTACCTACAAATTGGTCTACTTATTAGCGAATACAGAAAAATATTAACCAAAATGTCAATAGCTTAATCTTAAAAGAGCAACAATTCTGAAAGAGTACGTGATTCGTTGACATGGCAGCAAATGATAGGGGCAATGAGAGAAAATAGACTGATAAAGAAGAAAAGAAGGAACCATTGGTCACAATTGTTTTGGAATAAGATAGCCAATTAAAGAAGCCACAGCCTTGAGGAAATTTCCTAGTTGCAGCTTTACCAACATCAGGCTTTTGAGTTCAGGCAGATTTTTGTTGAAAGTCTTGCAGATTTTCTCAAGATTATGACCTTTAATAACTTTAGCAGTATTTAGAGTAATAGACAAAGCAAAACCATTCTGCTGCAGGGACATTTGAATTCAGAAACGTCTAATCATCTTTTGGCTGACTATAACCTCCCTTGTGCCTTGAGGTAGGCAAGTTAGTACACTTAATCTTGGTCCTCAACTAACCACAATGAAAAATCTTGTGGACTAACCTTAACCTTAAAGTTCTCAAAGCTCAACGCAACAAGGAAACACAGCTTTATGTCCCACCTTTGAACCCTTTAGGTGAGGTAACATTACTAAGTATGTGCTTTATTGGCTCCAAATGTAATGGCATCTGATGCTGAGACATACTTCCGCCAATTTCATATCTTCCATTTGAAAATATCCATGAATGTCCTTATAAGTATAGTGTACTCTCGTTATTTGATGTAAATCAGATATCACATTGGGAACATCAAATAGCATTTGGAAATTTTTATTTTATCAGACAACAATTCAAGTTGAGATGTCAGTTTCAATAAAAAGTGGATACTTTTCATAAGATAGCAGACTCATATATGAGCAAAGGAGAGACCCAACTATTACCATAAAAAAAATAGCTATAGGACCTGCCATGATCCTCAAACACCTCTTGTTGAGAAGATCCTCTCCACAGCCGTGCAACACAAATAACTCCCACCAAAGCCAACAAGATGGCTGCCGTCAAAGGAGAAGTCATTCTCTTCTCCAGATCATCACCTATCAGCCAGTTGGCAAGCACCTGGCTTCCAATGAAAGATGCAGACCCCAAGAACGCCATTAACCAAAAGGTATCGCTCAATAAATCTTCTCTGTGCCCTTGCTGTAAAGAGAAAGCAAACAAAAAAAATGCAAACTCCTTTTACAACCCCAAAGTGTGGTTTCTACTACTAATGAGAAGGAAAAATGTACAAAGAGAAATTTGAATGGCACAAATCAACATCTTATAGTAAATGGCAAGAAGCAACATCTTATGTACAGGGAGAAAATGTACACGAACCTTTTCATGTTCAACAACCATCCATGTCTCAAAACTGAAAGAGTATATTGAAGAAGCCAGAGACAAACATACACTTGCTACCCAAACACTGGGATGGGCAGTTATCCTCTTCCATATACCAACGAAAAGGTGCAAGATGCAAAAGAATAAACAGAATTTCCTGTGGCCTCTGCAGACAGCAGTATATGTCAGTTCATGCACAATAATTTAACACACATCAGGACTAGCCGCATAACTGAGTCAAGAGAAAGCGTCATCATGATTATTATTTAATCAACTTTTTGCAAATCCCCAAGATTCAGTGTTTTTAGCGTTAAATGAGTGGATCCAATACATCGTAGATTCTCAAAAACAGAGTGGATGCTCCTAGAACAAGAACATGAAAGCACCACTTGTTAAAGCAGCATGTAAGCCCAAATAAAGCAGGTCACACATATTTGCAGACAGAATTCCAGTCCCCAGTTGAATGCGATTGAGAAAACTTCCCAATGCTAAGTCCTACTATACTCAACGACCTCTCAGCCTGTATTTCTTTACTAAATCATCAGCTCAAATTGCAGCAAAGAAGAAATTAAGTTCACCGACAGAAAACAGGAGAAGAAAATGGACTCACATCGTATCAGAAAGCACTCCAAGGAAAGATCCAACAATGAGAGAAGCCGCAAATCCAACACAGAGAGATAAAACCATTTGCTCTCTACTCACGCCAAAGTAACTGAACTCGAACTCCCCGAACACCGACGGTAGCCCTTCCATCACTGCCAAAACACAGCACGAGAAGCGAATTCAATTCGACACGCACTGCAAACCGAGCACAGGAAATTCATCGCTTATCTGTTCGGACCGGAGCCAGTCGATCGAAGACATCAGCTGCACAATGTCCGGGCTTACCGACCCGAAACAAATCACGCATCTCTCCAATTCGTTCTCCACAGATAGCATGTAAAGCGCAATCCGCGCGAAGAAAATGCTGACCTGAGCAGAGGGAGTAGAGGAGGAGGAAGTTCCGCTGGAAGCGTGAAGAGTGCAGCGAGGCTCCATGGTCGAAGACGGAAGGAGGCGCGCTTCTGGAGGCGTAAGGGAGGAGGAAGACGGAGAGCAAGCAAGCGAGGAAGATGAAGACGAAAAGAGAGGGGTTCGGCTCCCAGACGGAGCTCTCGATCACGACTGCCATTGAACCGCCGCGGCGGCGGCGGCGGCGGCGGCGATTCTCAGGTGTCTAATTCCGCCGCCGAGAGAGGAAGAATGAGATCGGCGTGGGCTGTCGGCGGATGGGCTCGACGGGGAAGCGGTGGATCGTAATTTCTGGGGAATCGCTTATTAGTGAATTAATTTTCCGGAAAAAAAATTGAAAAAGGAAAAGCCAAAAAGGTAAAGAAAACAAAGTAATACTCGAGCTACCGTCATGTTCTTCCGTATTGATATTTAAGCTCTTTTTATATCGCGAAAAATAAATTACTCGAAAGTTATTTTCTTAAAAGTCAGTACTTGTATCATCTAAGATAATTAATTAATGAAATTTACTTTTCATAATCGACAATAATTTATATCTAAACATATTTTTAAAAGATGAAATTTATTTTCGCTTATCCATTTTTGTAAGCAACATGAGATCATTTTAAGGAAAATATTTCCATAATCATTCACTTATTGTGATCAATTTCATTATACTCTTATCTCATCTTTATTTCTCATCCACTTCAGCTGGGTTGAGACTTGGCAGATAAGTTCTTCAAAATTGGGCTAAAACCAAACCTAGAGTGCATTGTTAAATAGAAAACTTAAGATCTCTAAACATTTTCTTAAAAAAAAAAAAAGGATATATTACTTAGAGAGAATAATCAACATTTTTTTTTTCCAATATCGACAAAAATTTGTCTAACTAGACAGCTAGGGGTTGCTGTTTCCATGAAGACAAAAATGGATATATGATAAGATTGTTTCTTTACAATGGAAAGATATACATAATGAACTTATCTCAATGAATACAAAATAGAATTTATACCTACACAAATTGTTGAGGGTAGTTCTACAACTAGACCAAGAACTATTGTAGGGGGCTTAATGAAACCATTGAATTTAAGAATATGATAGAGTAGATCTTAGATCGTTGATGATGAAGATATTTTTCATTCACCTATTTTTGTAAATGATACAAATGACTATTTTTTCAAAAAATATTTTAAAATCTTTAATTTTCCGTGAAACAAGCACACTTTTAATTCTAATAAATTCCACTTGTGAAATCTCTAGATCTATAAGGTGGCCATTACCAACTTCTTCTCTCTTCTTTTTCATCTTGCAAACTCAACATGATCACTAGGTGCTGATTCTTGTTAAGAGATTTTAATGTATATGTACAAAAAAGTCTTGCATACAAAGATCACATGGAAATTGATGAGTTTAAATATGAAACTACTAGAGTAAATGCCATACAAAAGCACGGGTTCTCAAGTGGATACATAATCATGGATGTCCCATATTAAAATCAAAAGATTAATATTATTGTCACGACCCTGACTCCATCTCCAAGGTCTCAAGTAGCAAGGGTTATTTTCACGACGTCTAAGGCACGTCACTGTGTCCCCTTTTCCTTTTATCTTTTCATTAACCACATTGAAGCATTACAAACAACATCCGGACAATAAAAAGCAACTAAGAAAACAACCATTTACAAACACATAATTACATTAGTTATATTTATAAGCCCTTTTGTCATGGGCCGTTATATTTACGATCATTACATGCTCTATGCTAAAAAAGGCTGGAGTAGATCTTAGCTCTTCTATTGAGATTGTAACTTATCCATACCTAGAATTCTGAAAAAAAAAAAAAAAAATAACGAAGTAAGTCATGGACTCAGTAAATAAAACCCCTAATTCTCTACTAGGAGGATATCTTATCATCAAAATTTAGTAGGTATAACACTCGCAATATAATGTTGATGATAGATCATTAGCAAACTTATTGCTACACCTCGACTACATGCAGATGTCCATTGCAGCATGCTTACCTTTAGCTTGTTAATGAACATATCAACATATCATACTTATGTATAAACCGGCATTCATGCAAATTTGTTTATCATCAACCTAGCTCAACCAGGCCCTCTCGGCTCAACTTAGGCATTCGGCTTCAAGTTAGGCATCCTGGCTCAACTAGGGCATCTCGACTCAACTAAGGCATCTTGGTGCTAGCTTATCAAGGTATCCGGGCTCAACCCAAACATCCTGGCTCAACCAGGGCATCCCAGGGGCTAGCTTACCCAAGGCATCCGGGCTCAAACCCAAGTATCTTTTCTCAACCAAGGCATCTCGTTCAATGAATGAGGCATTGCTGGCAACGCTATGGCGATGGACGCTTTTTCCTTTTTAGGTGTGTCATATAAGTGCATCACAAAAGCCGGTTCTTCAACTTTCATCTTAGCCGATGCATACAAGGCCCGAGGGTGTACTCATTCAAGTGAGTGTGTCATGACCCTCAATATCATATTATATGCTGGGAATGATTCTTGGTTCGTGGCTTGAGTCGCATACTTAGGCCATCGTAACTTGATATCTATTCCAAGCCGAGCGAATCTTGACCTCGTTCCAGGGTGTGAACACACTCAAGCATGCAAACATGAACAACTACACAAAAGAACATTATGACATACACACGGCTTACACGGGTGAACACACCACTAAACTTGACGATTTAAGCTATCACCCTAGCCAAGAGTTAGAGATTTTACTTACAACTTTTGAGCCTAGCTCCAAGATACTCCTTTAGTGATCGGATGGCTCCTAAGGCGGCTTGGGGGAGAAGGACATGAAAGAGAGGAGAGAGAGGGAGAGGAAAGGAGAGAATTGTTAAGCCTCCAAAATGTGAGGATGCCTTCTCCTATTTATACCCATTCTTTCGTTTATAGGCCTCCTCCTCTTCAATTATTAGTGCCAATCTCATAATTAAGTCTAAGGAACGAGTTGGCCTATCTAGTCTCCTTAGTTGGCACCTATGCTTTTTTGTGCTTAATTGATTGGTCCATCTATTTACTTATCCTCCAAGGCTCACTTTAGGCTTAAAATGTGTCTATGGCCCTAGGGGACACATAAGCCCCTTGATGCCTAATGTTTTCTCTTGATTGGTTGGCCTTTGCCTTATTCACCAAGGCTATCCTTTAGGCTCATAATAACCTAAGATTCTAGAAGACGCTTAAGTTTACGAGTTACCGACTTCTTCTCCAAGGCAAATCTCAAGTCATAATTTCCAAATCTAATGACTTAGTGTCATCATTTAAGGCCTTACTTGTCTCTATTTCATTGAACCGCATTAGCACTTAGCTCATTATTAAGAGGACAACTCATTATGGATAGGTGGCACTCTAAAAGATAGGGTGACATCAATGCTATAGGATAGCCATACTTAGTTTCAATGTGTCCTATTTTATTGGAACATTTGGATTGGATACTTTGCTTAATCCCCAAGGTAAATCCTTGGTAATCATGACCATATCTACAAAAATTTAGATGGAATGATAAGTCAACCTCTTTCATGAAGAAGCTAGGGTGTTCTAGAGAATTCAATTTTATCATTTTCTTCCTCAAGAAGGTGGTCTAGAAAATTCCGTCGTCTGAGTTGGTTCCGAAGCCATAGAAGGAATCATTAGGTACACCTTGAAAAACCGAATCATGTACACCTGAGATTCGGCCATCACGCCCAATGTTTGCCCGAATCGTTCCCTTGGATGGTTGGTCGACCTAAATGGTCGGTTGTCCTTCAGTCAGTTTAAAGCCAATCCTAAGGCTACCCATGGCCTAGTACTAAGCCAAGGCACTAATGGACCTTAGAATTAGTGATGGAATAGCCGAGTCTATCCCTGAGCTCATTTCGATGGGCACCCAATTCATCCGTATGGCTCATGGTCGGTGCATTACCAATCTATGATCGGACATCACCAATTCAAAATTCCTTTCCAATCACTAAGAATTAAATAGAGAATGATGCATTTTTGGTCGAAAGATGATTGCATTTGATCACGTCGAATCATCCGTGTATCGGCGCATATGTGACATCTGGACTTCGCTCGTGTGATATCTGGACTTTGCCTGAGCCTTGAATACTTAACGGTCCATGCCGCGTCGACAAGCTTGTCATTGGACTATGTTGTTGGCGCCACTCACAGCCACCGTAACGCCACCCCCATCACCTCCCCGATCCATCACGCCTCATCATATCCCCACAACACCATCTCATCGTCACTTCTCCGCCGCACCAGCTACTTAGTTTTTCAAGCTATCGACTTGGTGAATTGAGATTCACCACCCGTCGCCACGTCAACCCCATTCGCTTCTCCTCAGCTTGCCAACAAACAGAGACCTTGACCACCGAATTCATCCACGTCCTTGCATTAACTTGCAAGGTGTCATGAACAGGTGAAGACTTCTCACGCTAAAGACACAAATCCACGGAGCTGTCTTCTCCTTCTGCTACCACGAACTTGAAGAAAAGTTGACCAAGATAGTCAACAGGCGGTCCCTCATTTTTCCTTCACCTCACGATGTCTTTCGTCCATCAGCATCTGCAACGAAGAAACATCTTCATCCAGACTTTCACAGCTTTGTTTTTGTCTTACTCCTTGACTTTGGCCGCTTGCACCACCTCACTGCACCACCATCTCGCTTTATTCTTATTGCCAACCAGAGACCTCACAGCTTTGTCGTCGTTCTGCTCGCGTCGTCTCGCCGCTCCGCCAGTAGCTCGCACCACAGCCCGCACCATCGAGGATTCGAGGCAAGTGGAAGTCCTATTCTTCTATACTATGTGGTGCTTCCACTACTTGGGATTCCATTTGAGGAATTGACAAATTTGGGCTCGAATGCGTCGAGTTGCCGTTGTATCATGTTGCTCTTTGTCGGTTAAAGCTGAGTTTGATCTTGACTCGTGTAGTCGTGTACCATGACGACCGTCGACATGGTCAATGTTGGTTTTGGGTTGTAAGGCTATGAACCGCATCAACCAAGCTTTCATCTAGCGAGCTGTCAACGAGCCTTCTTTAGGGGGGATCTAGATCTACAATCCGGTAAGAGATGACTCTATTTTTGTTGGGTTGTCTAATGCATTAACTTTTGTTGTTGTTTTGGCCAATTTGACAGCAAATGATTAACTCCATCAATTTTTGCAAGGTAAGAAATGATTGCCGCTAAGATGCCCTTATTCTTCGAGCTTTCCCCCAACGAGCCATTAACAAGCTTTCTTCAGGGGAGATCCAGATTTGCAGTCTGGTAATAGATGACACTATTTTTGTTGGGTTGTTCAATGCATCAGCTTTTGTTGTTTTTGGCCAATTTGATAGCAAATCATCAACCCATCAAATTTTGCCAAGTTAGAGGTGATTGCCACCAAGATGCCCTTGTTCTTCAAGACATATTTGAAGCTTTTATCTCTTCCCCTATGCTATTCTCCCGATAGGCCCAGAAAGAAGGAAATGTTGAGGTGAGGTGATTATGTTTCCATGCCTGTGTTGGCGACATTGGAATGTAGCTACCCTATTCTATTTAGATGTGGAATGGGAGAGGAAATAGGCGATTTGGTCTTGACAATCTCATACTGATTGAGTTGTGATTCTGATCTCATTGCTGCATTATGTCATTTAATAGAATGCAAATTATGTGTTTGGTAAAACGCCTGAGTCGTATTAGTGTATAAACATGACTTCAAATTTGAATGACATCATCTTTCTTTGCTTGAATGATTCACTATACTAGTTGGATAGGTTCAGTAAATCTAAATTGATATCCACTTTTGAGTCCCTTCCCGAATGTCTTGATCTTGATAGGCTTCCAGTGCTTTAAGACAGATAAACTTAACTTTATGAAATCAGCTAAAAATGTTGATGTGCTAAATTATGAATACTTTGTTGATGGTCGTTGGTGCACTTAAGAAGCATAGGCTGATCATGTAGACTAATATATTGGAGAGCAGATCGCATTTGCTGTACATATCTAGCAAGATTGATTTTTTGCATAAAAAGATTCAGGGGTTTCGATTTATGCGTCTAGCAAGATTGGTGATGAGATTTTGATCCCTACATATACACCAAATGGCTCCGTCGACCGAGCTTTCTTCTAGCGAGCCATCAACAAGCCTTCTTTAAGGGGCATCTAAATTTGCAGTCTAGTAAGAGATGACTATTTTTGTTGGGTTGTTCAATGCATCAACTTTTGTTGTTGTTTGGCCAATTCAACAGCAAATGGAGGTAAGAGATGACTCTATTTTTGTTGGGTTGTTCAATTCGTCAACTTTTGATGTAGTTCTCACTGATTTGACAACAAATGATTAACTCCATCAATTTTTTCCAGGTTGGAGATGATTATGCTAAGATGCCCTTATTCTTCGAGCTTTCTTCTAGCGAGCTGTTAACGAGCCTTCTTCAGGGAGGATCCAAATTTGCAATCTGGTAAGAGATGACTATTTTTGTTGGCTTGTTCAATGCGTTAACTTTTGTTGTTGTTTTGACCAATTTGACGGCAAATTGTTAACCCCATCAATTTTTGCCAGGTTGGAGATGATTGCCATCAAGTTACCCTTGTTCTTGAGACATATTTGAAGCTTTTACCTCTTCCTTATGCTCTTCTTTCGACAGGCCTAGAAATGTCAGTTTTAGCACTAGATTAGAATTGGGATAGTCCCATGAAGGTGGTGATCCCGAAGACATGAAGATGACGAATGGTCAATGTCCAATCCGACCTCTCATTTGTACTATTCATTCCTCGACATATATCTTGGGTTATTTGACATTGTATAAATACCTGACGAGCTGCAAGTTTCCTTTTTGTCTTTCTTAGAATTGTGTAGGTCCTTTCTATATTGCCCTTTCATTATTCTTGGATGCTTGCTAACTCATGCTGCAATTTCAATACCTTGATTGATTTGCCTTTTCATTTTCTTGGTTATTAGAAAGAGTACAATAGTATGAAATGAACCATCCATGCATGATTACTTTTTTCTCTTAAATTTGCACAAAAACGTAGAAAGAAATGCATGGTCACATTGGTTAACAAAACACACCAATTAGGTGTTGGAAGGACGCTAATAGCAACAATAACATAACCCAAGTTTTCAAACCTTAGATCTCTGGCGGGATAAGTACACTAATGGTGCCATAAGTTGTGTACGGCGCTCACTTTGGTGACAGAAGTTTCCGTCGGATCACTTAAGTGCCAAATCGGAGGGAAAACGCTCACTTTGGTGCCACCGGCGAAAGATTCCGGCCAAAATGATTTTTTTTTTTTTAAATCGATAGGCCTTTAAATGACGTCGCTTTCGGTCCTCCTTAAGAAAACGACGTCGTTTTGCCGTCCTACATGGATGGCTTAATGGAAACGACGCCGTTTAGCTCACATGGGGAAAAATTAGGGTTTCCACTGCTCGGCCACCATCGTTCACCCGCCGTCGCTCGGCCACCGTTGCTTAGCCACCATTGTAGTTGCTCGACTAGGTGAGCGAGGAGAGACTAAAATTGTTGCAGGAAAAATTGAAGGCGAGGGCAGAGAAGGAGGAGGAAGAAGATGGGTCGAAGGGGCTGCTGGTGCGCTGCTATTGCTGGTGCGTTGCTGGTGTCTTGCTGGTGTGCTGCTGGTGTTGTTGTTGGTGCCATGCCGGTGCCGTTGCTGGTGTGGGTCTTTGAGGAAGAAGAAGACACGAAGACACATCTTCCCTCTCTCTCAATTTGGGGATTAGGGTTTCAAAGTTAGGGGAAAGATGCCAAACGGCGTCGTTTTGGTATTTGGATGCTGACTCAACTCTCCGACAAGCCACGTCAGCGTCAAAAATTAATAAAAAAGGACCACGTCGGATTTCCGGCCAATTTCATCAGCGTTGGCACCAAAGTGAGCGTTTTTCAAATTTTTTGGCACTTAAGTGATCCGACAGAAACTTTTGGCACCAAAGTGAGCGCCGTATACAACTTATGGCACCATTAGTGTACTTATCCCATATCTAGCTGTGTAAGTATTAGGAGATCACTCCTAACCCTCGATTGAGCCCTCTAGCCGGCTTCGAAAAATGAGGTTAGTGGCAATTGTCTAAATCAACTTAAAAATAATTAATAAATCTATCGCAAGGGTATACTTGTAGCGTTAAAGCCAAAAGGTGAAGTGATGCCATCTTTGGTAGATGGACCTTCGAGAGGGCTATCATAGTCGAAATACCCTTAAACCCACATTTATGTTCGGTTTTCTTTTGACCTTAAAACCATCAATTAAGATGTGCCATTCTGCTGTCACGTGAGGCATGAACTTGAGAGGGCTCATGATTATGAATGAGTGAACTCATATGTTTGACTTTAAAGGATGAAGTGATGACATCTTTGGAATTATACACCATGAGGGGACATGTATGGTCAAGCACCTCTAAACCCACCTTCACACTCATCGCTCACCAATTGGGTGCAAAGGTCGGGTCACAACAATGTTATGCATGGTTAAGAGTTTATGGATGAATATGCTAATCCAATAAGGTGTTATAATATGCTTAGAATGAGTAGATTTGTATTTAGTAATTTAACGCATGACCTAACAACACGATATGATTTGTTTTAGGATTGCATTGGAGTTATGGATGGTACACATATCCTAGTAGTGGTACCTACATACCATAAAATTCATTTTATTGGTCAAAATGGAATGACTACTCAAAATGTGCTAGTTGTTTGTAATTTTAACATGGAATTTGTCTATGTTTGCACCAATTAGGAAGGACAAGCTCATGATATTCGTATTTTCTATGACGCATCTAAAGACGTGGTGCACAATTTCCTTATCCTCCTCCATGTTTGTTAGTTAGGGGTTTATGTGCATTATCTTTGTGACATTTTAATTAAGTTTACATTGTATTTGTCTAGGTAAATATTATTTAGAACATCTTGGATGTTTAAATTCCACTAGTTATTTGGGTAATGTAGAGAAGTTAGATATCATTTGTCGAAGTTTTCGACAAGGTCCTCCACCTACAGGATATCAAGAAGTATTCAATTGTGTCTACTCCTCACCATAATAAGAAATTGAGTTAGTGTTTTGCATACTAAAAAAGAAGTAGAAGATTCTAATTGATATACCAAGTTATTCGTATGAAAAGTAAGTGCAAATTATCACCAATGGCTTTGCACCATTATATACGAAGAAATGATGTGACTAATATAGATTTTGAAATAGCTTATTTGGATCCCAATATAGATATTCAATCGCCAATGATGTTGTGAATGAGGGGATGAGTGTTTCAAATGATAAGCCATTTCCTGACATGGCAAGTTTACATGATGAAATAGCTATGGATTTGACAAATAGTTGAAGAGGTTTGTAATATTTAAGGATAACGTATTTATTTTATCGGGACATATCTGATCATGTTTATTGTAATGAAATCACTCTTTATTATTATTATTATTATTATTATTATTATTTTTTTTATTTATTTATTGAGAATATCCCCTTTGAGATGCTTTTTTATTTATAAATTTGTTAATGTCTTTTTTATATTACTCTCAATGCAAAAATATTACAGTTAAAGTCATTATTTTTTTTTTCCAATTTTAAACAAATTATGAAAAGTTAAAAAACTTAAATCTGTCATTTCAAAGGATTTTCCAAATATATGTTTACCAAATAGCATTCCTTCAAAGTTGTTTCTTAGGGCACTTTTCAGTTATAGTCTACCAAATAGTATTAGTGTTGCCCCAAACTTCTTTAGGCATTTGCATTTCCCCAAAAGCTTTCTCTAAAAGTTGAATCAAACACACCCAAACTACCTTTGGTGGGTTGTGCTAAAGTTGCGGTATGAGCTAAAGAGCTTGTCACTTGTTGAGAACGAACTAGTGTATCATACTTAGGATATGTTAATGTAACCAAATTGCCTGTATTTTGCACATTCATCAAACTGGTGGAACTAATGAGGGAGGAATAATAGAATCCTTAGCCTCTACATATCCAGCAAGAGGTGGTTTGAGCTTTAGGTGAAGCGTATAGCAATAAGTTTTTGTATGTCCAACTCTTTGACAATGATGGCAATAGCGTGAGCCATAACCAATCCTAGAACTAATGATACCACAAGTACTAACTCCCCCTTCATGGCCTTCACAACCTTGGCTATGAACAAAATCGTATCCTATCCTTTGTAACCACAACTGCAACCTCCACGTCCACTAGGACCATGGGAAAGCATAACACCCATCTCCATAGCCGGCATGGAAGAAATCTTCTCAGGAATTGTAAAATTGAGAGCTTAGGAGAAGACTTCATCCATCATGGGAAGAGAACTTGAGCTGTAATATGTTGATGAAAAGATGAACACTTAGGTCCTAATGACTTAAGCTATAATATTACCCTCAAATCCTCCTAGAGTTTAGCCAAAACATTTGGATGATTTGAGGCAAGAAGACAAGTTTCCAATCGTTGGCAAATGGTCATGAACCGAGCATAATGATTGAATAAAGGTTGATCTCCATGCTGAATAGCAAACAACTTTTCCCACGTGTCACATACTTGTATTAAAGTATTATGCCTTGTATTGAATAATGCGCATTTACCCCAAACTACCTTAGCAGAGTCACACTAAATAAAGTGAGGATTGACATTGTGGTCCATGCTATTCCATAATAGAGTTTGAATCATTGCATCTTCTTCAATCCAATTGAAAGTTTTACTCTTGTAGATGGTACTTTAGACGGGAGTTAGTCAAGTTGTCTAGTGGTAATAAGAGAGACCTTGATAGCTTTAGATCAGGTGGGATAATTAGTTCCATCCAACTCAATATATGTTAAATGGAAATGACCAAAAAGGGATCCAGAAGTCAATTCATTGATCGCCATTGGTGAATAAAGAGCATGATTGAGCTCAAGTAATGAACTTCATAGGGACCAACACTTATATCCAATAATCCAATCAAATACACAGTAATTCAAAACAAAAGGGGCTCAATCCAATCACCACTATTCACAGCAATTCAATGACACTTCATAAAATCATTTTTATTATTAGTAACAATACGAATCACCAAAGCACTAGCATGCTTATTCTCATTATCTCCTTCTATTCAACACAACATCACGCATAGGTGAGTAGCAAAAATCAATGAAATGAAAAAGAAATGCGTCACCTTCAAGTGAGGAATAACAACTCTATCCTCTATTAGCCATGAAATTGATTCTCCATGATAGCCACTTTGGCAGCTCCTAATCGGGGGATGGCAGCTCCTAATCAGGGAATTTTTTTTTTCTTTTAAGGGTTCTCTGGTCCTATCTTGGTTGGACGTCATCGGATTTGAACTGGTCTAGATTTGGCGATGCCAGGATGGATTACATAGTGCTAGATTTGGTCACCGAGGCTGAGCGACAACGACCATTGAGTTTGGGCAATGTTCGGAGATGGCAATGCCGAGGCTGGTCTATGTAGGGCAACTCGAATGTCACCGAGTCTGAGCTGGGCTAGGTCTTGCGACGTCGGAATGGGCTACATAGTCGCCAAGGCTTGGCGATGGTTGCTCGTGAGTTACCAAGGTCGTCGTTAGAATTTGCAGTGTCGTGGCATCGTGAAACACAAAGGCGTGGTGGCCTGGTGAATGTTCAGCATTGTGGGTGTCGCCGACTGGCAGCAAGGCTTTTTCCGATGATAGAACAGTGGTCTTTGACAATTTGGCGGCTAGGGAATGAGTTGGGTTTTGTGTGGCTCTTATACCATGTGAAGAGATAATTATTTTCTATTATTCAATAATAATAATAGGGTTACAATCTGTATATATATGCTTAGTGCTTAACCACTCACATGCTAGTTACTATTCTACCCTTATTACTCATAATATTTCCCAACACAAGTGAATTTTGATTGATGATAGAGCTAGTGAAAATTATCCAAATAATTATATATTTATTGTACAATGGCCTATTTAGTCTTAAATTTTTTAATTTGACTAATTTATTTATCAACTCTTTGACAATTTGTTAATATAGTTCTTCTAGTTAATTTCACCTCAAAATTGCTGACGTGGTGATTTAATTAGTAATTCCCACCTATGGCTAACGATGCTACCAACTGACGGACGGTGATGTGGATTTTAATTTCTTGATTTTTTTTTCCTTTTCTCTCTCTCTCTATTTGTTTTTGCCATAAAAAAAGAGGACGTGGCTGGAAGGTTGCCGGCCATCATAGAGGGCCCCACAACTGCCTACGGCTCTTCCGGGAAAATAAACAATGACAGAAAAATAAAATAAAAGAAATAAATAAATATATAAAAATCATAAATTCTATAATAAAAAATACTAAAATTGTCTATGTTAAAGTTGACTAAGCCTGTAGAATAGTTATCATCTATATTAGCGATTTTCAATCAAATTATCCAAAAAGATTATTAGAAAATTGTGAAAATATTTATTACTAAATTGACAAAATTGATTAGTTTAAAACTGAATTGGTTGCCATATAATATATTTAGGACTTTTGAGACAATTGTCCCGATAGGGCATGAAGGGAAAATGGCAAAACTTGATAATAATATGACCATATGGGCATAAGTGAATAAAATGAGATTCTATTTGGGGTTTCTCTCTCTCTCTCTCTCTCTCTCTCTCTCTCTCTCTCTCTTTGTGCTAATCTATGATTCCGTATTTATTCTAGTTTGATTTGACAAAAATTGGGGAACAAATCATGATCTGATTTATTATCCGATAGGTCATGGATTCAAAATTACAATCTTGAGCATAGAAAATTATCATCGTAATTGATGCGTAAGTAACTTCAAGGGCGAAAATAAACAATTTTGTTCTTGATGAAACAATTGAAGTGACTTTAGTTCAGTATTTATGATTTCACTTTTATTAAATTATGAACTTCTTTTATTAAATTAAGAAATGCCTAAATCTTCAAAAATTTACATGGGCCCTTTACTATCATGCCCATAAACAATAAATGCTAGGAAAACCCTTGATGAACTAAAGGAATTTTTTTTTCCTTCCTTTTTAGTGCGAAATTACACTCGAAACCCTTCTCTATTTCTGCACTTTCCTGAGGAGTGAGAGATCAAACTTACAAAGCGCAGCAATTTGATATTTGCAAGGATTTTCCACCCTTGAAAGATAAAGCACCATTTTTTCATGATGCCATAAATTGCATAGAAGATTGTACTCGTTGATCCTAAACATGCAAATAAAACCGAAGTTACTATCAGCTAAGACAACTTCAATGCTAGACTAAGAGTTCGGCACAACTCGACGGATGAAAAATTAATCCTTTCCCTAATGAATATAATTACTTGAACACACTCTTGATGTGCCTTCTTCACCAAGTCTTCTGCATCATGGAGCCAGCGACATCAGGATCATTGTGCAGGATTCAGCTTTTATAATCTTCATGGAGGATTAAGGTGCAAGTTAGTCTCACGGAAAAAAGAAAAAAAGGTCAATATCTGTGAAGCATGCTAGAAAGGATGGATAGTGGTCTCTTCAAAAGAGTGTTAAAAAAAAGTTCCGACTAATTTTTCTTCGCAAGAAATTATTCAATGAACCTAGTACATAATTAAAATGAAATTAGATTGTCGAACCAGAAAGGGCCTTTGTGGGACCCATCATTTCAGCGGTTCATATTGAATTTTTCATATCGACAGTCATTTAATAATTTCTCCTTTTTTACCCAAACTTTTCAAATTTTTTACGCTCTCAGCACCTGCTTTGTCTTTATTGACAAATTTCTTCCAATTAGGGTCTCAAATTCAATATTCATGATGATTTCCTACAAATTTTTTCCCTTTTTTTTTTTTTTCCATTTTAAGGAAAAAAACTTAGAAACTGCCAACAAGGGTGTTTATTTTCTCAATAAGTGTATTTCTATCTTCACAAACTTTAAAAAAGATGCTGGGGGCCCCTTCATAGTCCCGTATGAGGAACACGGCCGGATCCTGTCATTTATATTCGAAATTTTCCTCACTAATTACATATCGTTTCATACTTTTCCTTATGGGATGTGATTTCTCTTTTATCGTAAGTTTTGTGGATCCTGCCATGTATAATATTCTACAAAATATTGGATTCGGCCAAAATTAATAGTAAATCTCTTTTTCTATTGTTAGTAAATTGGCTAATGGATTGTAACTTTTCTTCAGCATACATATTGTCTTCACTAATAGTAAATTACATATCAAAACATCCTTTCGCAACTTTCTTTAGATGCCGTAATCTTTCTTTGGTGGTCGTAAGGCTTTGGGTCCTATGGTTTGCAATATTCTCAAATTAGTAATCTACCTAAATTAATAGCATACTTTTTTGTGTTATTATTAGTTTAACATTTGATCGTAACTTTCCCTTATACTCATATAAAGTTTTACAATCTATGTTTTACCAGCTTTCCTCGCGTGCCGTAACTTTTCTTAATTAAATGTAAGTTCGATCACCTCTGTGTCCACAAAAAACCGATCTTGAATGCAGATCCGGCCGACTGCCTTTTTTTCCCTTTCTTTAGAATGATCTATATCGAATGTGGGACCTATTACATTAAATAAGAAAGACTCAGGGGACATTAGGAATGCCCTCACGATGCTGATTTGGTACCTGTTTCGGTCAATTTTCGTTTGCTGCTCTATCACTGTCCTCAGATTGCAGATTAGCTTCCAAAATGCCTCGGCATCTGTACAAACTTCATCTTCCTGACCAAAAAAGCACCGACGAAAGAGCAGAGCAAATCCTTCAGAACTGGAATTCTTGGGAAAAAAAGAGAAGACATGAAAGAAAATCGGCTGCTTACGACCGCATCGTTCTGCATCCAGTTGGGAAATTTTTCCGAGAGAAGATCGATGTATTCCTCCATGGCAACCTCCGGGCTGATGTTCCCAAGCCGTTGCCAAGCATTCCTAGGCTCACAACCCACAAATATGTAATCGTCATTTTTCTGTCTATATGGCTATAATTTAGATAAGGCTAGAACAGGAAGACATTGTTCGAATCTCTATAGTAGATAGAATATATACTCTTGCAAAAATAAAAATAAAAATAGATTATTCTTCTTGGGTTTGATTTTTCTTAAAAAGGGGATGTACCATCAAATTCTAATAGTGATACATGTGAAAGATAAATATAATAGTTAATACCGTGATCGAGATCCCTTAAAAGGAGGGGATCGGTTTTTTTAATATGTAATTAGTGAAAATAATTATAACATCAATATAGAAGATATAGATTGCTTCTAAATAGCAATTTTTCGCTTCTTAAATGACGTTGAATTATGATCTCTTCCACCGACACGACTTATAAATGAAGACAAATAGAGAAATTAACTAAAAATTAAAATCTACTACGAATTCGAAAAGAAAGAGAATAATATAGATAATCATCAGTCAACAAATAATCCAGAAAGATGTCGATGAAGTTCGCTAACCACTTGGCTCGAGCCGAGACCTTGAACGCCATCGGCCGGTGCTCGCGGCACGGCCCCTCGAGAGCGACCCTATGGAGTCCGTACAGCTTCATCGTCGGCTCGCCGTGGATTCCCGAGATCAAACCGGCATTGCGCGCGGAGCACGCGAATCGGACTGCCCGACCGAAAAGCCTCGCCGACTGGCTCCTCTCCACTCCCTCCCAATCGTCATCGTCGGCCAATCCTCCGTCGATTTCATCGCACTCCTTCCTCCGCGGTTCCGTCCCTCTTCCTGCACAAACCCCATCCGGTTCCTTGGAACCGGCGATCCCGACTTCGCTCGCCGTTCGATCACCGCTCGCGAGCTCTCGAGCTGCCGAGCCCTCGGAATCCGATCTGGTGTTGCGTCTCGCGGCTCCTCCATCGCCGGTCGAGTCCTTGCGCGATCCGAGGCTCGAGGTCGGAGCCCGATCGGCTGTTCGTCTATCGGCCACGTCGCGGAGTTTGGCCACGACGACGCAGAGGAGGACGAGGCTCGCGAGAATCACGAAGAACGCGAATTCCAAGAATAGCATGGCTTCTTTAACTCTCGCGCGCCGGGAAAAAGATTTTACTGCATTCGAGCGTTACGAGACAGGGAGAGAGAGAGAGAGAGAGAGAGAGAGAGGAGAGAGAGGGATTTTGCTGTGGAGAGGAAGGGAATATTCTGCTTTAGCATTGGCGGAGTGGGTCCCGCTTTTTGTGGTATATATAGGATTCTTCGGGAAAGTACTAAGTGATAATCGGAAAGTACTTTGGCATGCCCTTGGACTTTTCCCTATTTCCGATTTATACCCAACATGAAGCAAAATATTGAAGTCTTGACCCTTTCTTTTTTGGGTGAATTGTTATGGGTTCTATCTCGACCATTATTGGGCTTGGGAATAGGATAATCTGATTAGGTGCACTAAAAATGTAAAAGAAATATTAGGCAATCGTGATAGGCATGTATGAAAATTTAGAAAAATTAGTTAATGAAAAATATTTTCATTATAAAAAAATGATCATTTGTTTATGTAAATGATAACAGCTATTTTTTGAAAAATATTTTCCAAATCTTGAATTTTTCCCAAAACAAATGTACCCATAATTTGAATTCTCACACAAGTCATCTATGTAATTATGTTTATCTAAATTCTTTTGGTATCGGAAAACAAAGTTAGAGTATCTTTATTTCTTATATAGTTGGTATTAGAATTTATGTACATAATTTGTCTATAGAGAAACTCAAATCTAGGGAAAATTGTCCAAATTTTTTAAAAAATCCTAAATTTTTCAATTTGTCAATGTAGTCCTAAACTTTTTGATGATTTTCTAATGTAGTTTATCTAGCCATTTTAGATCGAAAATCGCTAACATGGCAGTTCGGTTAATGTTGGTCGTCTTATGTAGCATGACCAAAGATTTGACTTGTCTGACTTTATTTAAAATGATGTTATTTAGATAGATTTTAAAAACTTTTCTTTGTTTCTTTTCATTTTTTCTTTTCATCACTATTCATCTTCCAAGATGGAGTTGATGGGATAGCTTGAGGCCTTTGATTGTTGGAAACCCTTGCCTAGCACACCCTTACCTATAGCCAACGATGGTTGTCGGCTATCACTAAGGCTTTGGTGATCCTTGTTGGCTCTATATGAGGAAATAAATAGTGAGGGAAATGCCAAAAAAAAAAATCATTAAAACTCTTGAAATGGCATTGTTTTGAGTGGAGTTGGACATGTCTATTGCCAGTTATGTCATGTAAAATGGTTGGCATTGATTAGACCACCACATCAAGGATTTTCATCCTAAATTGGTCAAACGGACTACATTATATAATCATAAAAAAAATGTAGGATTATATTGGTCAATTGAAAAGTTTAGTATTCAATTGACACATCGACACATATACAATAGATTTAGAACTTTTTGAACTATTTTCTCTTTAAACCTATGTGGAAATTATGACATAATCAAAAGACTTTCAATAAACAAACTATAGAATTTGATAAGAAGGCTAAGTCATTTTGTAACCCTATGAGGTATACATTGTGGAAAAGGATTGAATTTGTGTGTGTAAATTAGGAGCGTTATCCAGATGCAATTCTCATCCCATGGAGTTTAAAATTCCATGTTGGGCCATACATTCAAGTTTTGATTCTCGTTTTACTGGTTTATTTGGTTAATACGACCAGAGTCAGTCAATTATTTATCATGTAGAATCAAAATCAAAATGTTTTAGACCAACATGACTTTGCACAAATTACAAATATGACTATGATACATCGACACAAATTGCTAGACTTAATAGATGATAAATGGTTGGCGACGAGTGCTACTCCATTCGAATAAGAAATCACGTCCTTGTACAAGTTTAAGCATTTTCTGGGAATACATCTCACAATTTCTACTTGCATAGGAGTAGCCCATGTTTTACTGATATTCCTCCAAAACCATTATTTTCTCTATAATTTAATCATTAGGGGAGGTGTTAGAGTAATAGCAAGTATATTAAACTACTGAATTCATCTACTATTCTCAGTTTAAAAAACCGGAAAATACTTGAAGGAAAAATAGAGGATTCACAATTAGTGTAAGTAAACCATCGATTTGAGCACCTCTTGTGTGAATATTTCTTTTCATACCGCCAGAGTTTGCTATAATCCTCATATATTACGAGGAAAGATGTTTAGGATGCAAATTTAGGTAACTAAAGGACTTTTGGCTAAAAAAAAAAAAAGTCTATCGGGGAGTAATTTGCGATTCCTCAAAAATATATAATGTAAGGTAATGTGTGAAAAGGACTCTTATCACCAAGAACGCTAACCCACAGACAGAGATTAAGTGGATAGTTAAGGTATCAGCTTTCAAGGACCTACCGACGGCTGTTAATTGACTTTGAGCGAAGTCAGTAGATGTCTTCTAGCTTACGTTCTACCTATATATATATATAGTATCGTAAACCTCCACTAAATTAGAAGGCCTAATTCCCCTAAAAGCACCAATTTTAAATCGAATCTCAATTTCTAATCTGAACTTTTTTTAGGCCTCATAATGAAGCACATTAGCTTGTACTCCATATTTAAGGTCCCATCGAGTTTCCATCCAATGATGTCATTAAAGATGCAACATGTCATTTATCGTGTACTAGGCGACTCATGTCTGAGTGGATGTGGAAAAGGAAGACATGAAAAATGATGAAAGGGAAAAAAGATAAATGATAAATAAGAAAAAAAAGAAGAGACATTGATTCATCATGAGCAATCTTTGAACTGCAATATCTGAATATGCAGTTACAATCTCTGAATTTAACAAAAGTACCTGGATGAGGAACCATCCATACATACTTTGAATTGAAACTGTTGTAATTTGTTGAATGTAATACAAAACGCTTCACATCTTTAAGCAGGACTCTTACGGGTTTCTGGATTTGTTTGAAGGTTAATAGTAGCAAAATAATATTTGTATCTTTTGTTGGAGCGTACCATGTTAAATGTGAAAAAAAAAAAAAAAAAAGAAAAAGAAGACAGAGTAAACGTTAGAGACATAAACAATTAATTTTTAGATATACATCCAAATATTTTTTTTATTATGGGAATACAAGAGGATAACTTGGATTAAAAAGTAGTTTTGAATTGCATGTTTACCTTAGGTTAAGATATAAATATAGATGACAGGGTGACGATGCCACAACTAAAAAAAAAAAACAAACAAACACAGATAAATTAATTAATTGCTTTGGATGTAAACTATCAGTACTAGATCTAATAGTAACAATATGAACACAGGAATAGAGAAAATTACTTAATCAGTTCTAAATATATTGTATAGATATCAATTCAATCTCAATTTTAAAAATTTTTCAATTTAGTCCTTAACCTATGTATGAAATTCCAATACAATTGTTTCGCTAATTTTTGCCATAAATTACAAATGTGATGGTTTAGTTATTGTTGGCTGTCTTACATGGGTCGGCAATTCCAATGCAATCCTCTAGCTAATTTTCTCTAGAAATTGCTAACTTGATGATTCAGTTGAGCAACGATGATTGAACTGTCATATTAGCGATTTCCAGTGAAATTGGATGAAATGATTGCATTGAAATTTTGGCGTAAGTCTAGAACTAATGTGGCAAAATTAAAAAGTTTGAGACTCAATTGATATCCATACAATATATTTAAATTTGATTGGACAATTTCCTCACAAAAACACAAGCACACTTGTTACATAAAAATAGTTTTAATTTCAAAATTATGCATATAACTCAAAAATAACATCATCGAGCAAAGTACAATTAAAATGCCATGTCACCTAATGATTTTTTAATTATTTATCCATCATCAATATTGAAAGAGAGAATATTAAAAGCACAATAGTCATTCAAAACAAAGATTGAGATTTTTATATAGACGCTCTATTTATTTTGTGGAAATGAATGATTTGAAGAAACATGGCAATTGCTTATATCGATTATAAAAATGAATGAATGAAAGATAATTTTTATCATCTCAAAAAATATTTAGACATAAATTATTGTTGATAATGAATAAACATTTTTTAGACCAAGATTCGTTTTGAAGTTAGAAGGGAGACAGCTAAGAGAAAGAGCTAGCAGAAGATGAATGGCCTTCTTCACCTAATCATCGTGACTTCTTACTGTTTGATCCAGAATAGTTAAGCATTCTCTTTTCGGTTTTCGAAGGGTTTCAAAGTCTTGGTGACCTTTTGACCTAATCCTTTATTTTTGGGAGGGTTTCGCTAACTCCCTTTGTGGATCAACAGTCCATTGTAATCCTTGTAAGCGAGTCAGAGCGCTCCACCTCGCGATTTCAGCCATTTGTAATGGTTAACTTGCGATTTTGACATGATCCTGCTCGGTGAGCGACTTTGTTTTGAATTGACACGATTTCCTCTATCTAGATGGTGAAATGATACAAGTTTAGGATCAAATAGCATATGACCTATTCGATAAAGCTATGATATGGACGGTAGACCCTTAGACCGGGGGCTTCCGATGGGGGCATGAACATGACCCCCCATCCTCACTTTTTTTTCTCAAAGTTTCATTTGAAATTCTTGAAATAGGAAGAGATTGATCCTAAAGAAAATTTCATTTTGAAATTCTTCAATTAAGAAGACATTAGTCCTGAAAAAATAGATGAATTACCCACTTTGAGGAAAAATTATCAAATAAGTTTTAAATTTATTGTACGAATGCCAATTTAGTCATACACTTTTTAATTTGACTCAATTTAGTCTCAAATATTTTAATGATTTGCCTATGTAGTCTTTCTAGTTAATTTTAATTGACAATTGCTAACAGTGGACACTAATCATCGGCAGAAAGGGACACTTAAGTGCCATAATTTATAAAAGGTACACTTAAGTGCCAAAATCGGAGTAAAATTGATCACTTGAGTGCTAATCGGGCCAAAATTCGGCCAAATTGCATACGTGGCATTTTTCCAGTAAAGTGAGCGCAAAACGACATTGTTTTACATGCTGACATGGTCAAATAATCCAAAAATGGTTTCGTTTTGGGCTGACATGATAAAAAATAATATAAAAATTAATTAATTTAAAATTAAAATTAAAATTAGTTAAAATATTTAAAAATAATAAATTTAATATTAAAAAAGAGAAAAAAGGGGGGCGGGGTGGCCGAGGTCCCCATTGTCGTTAGGAAGGGTCGGCGATGGAGGGGGAGGGTCCGGGGTCGTCGGCCCCCGGCCGAGCCCTCGCCACCGGTAGGCTAGGGTCGCCGGCCCTTGACCAGGCTCGCGTGACCCCGCCAACCCTCCCCCTCCGTCGCCGACCCTTCCCGGTGACGACAAGGCCCTCAATCGCCTCCTCCCCCCTTTATTTCACATTTTTTAGTTTTTTTAATATTGAAATTATTATTTTTAAATATTTTAACTAAATTTAATTAAATTTTATATTTTTTTTACCACATCAGCCCAAAACGATACCCTTTTTGCATTATTTGGCCACGTCAGCATGCAAAATGGCGTTGTTTTGCACTCAAGTGATCCATTTTACTATGGTTTTGGTACTTAAGTATATCTTTCGTAAGTTATGACACTTAAGTATCCATTTTTGCCAAGTTATGGCACTCCAAGAGTCCGCGTCTCTTAATCATCTTATATTGCATGGTTAGCACTGGACTTGCATTTTATTTTTTTATAAATCATTATAAATTTTATGAATTATATATATTGAAATTTTTATTCTTTTTTTTTTCATTATGGGTTGTCCACCCTTGCCAGCTACACTAGGTTTGGTGAGGGGCTTGTTGTGTATGACCATTGACTCTCCCCAGGCCATAGTTGAAAAAAAAAAGAAAAAAATATGGAATATTATAAAAGTTGGCACATCAACACCATCTATTTACGACATTGATTTGGAAAAAAAATGATTACATTTTCTCTCAAACTAAGAGTAGGTTCCCTCTTGCATAATTATTATTTGTACTGTCAACAAATTCTATGATTACTCATAGAGGAATAGGTCATATGGAAAGTTTTTTTTTACCAAAAAAAAATAGGTCATATGGAAAGTACCATCACCTTAGTGGCTACGATGGTTTGGGCTCTCTCCCCCTCATGAAAGGGAGGAGTTCAAATCCCCTCATGATCGCTTGGGGTCTTAAGTGGGACGTCGAGGGTGGTGGGTCCTCTCGACTGCCAGCTGTACGGGATTCCTGAGTCACCAAAAAAAAAAAGGTCATATGGAAAGAATGTTAGGATATTGAATAAAGTCGAGAAGATACTCAAGTCTGAACTTAATGAACATATATTCTTAAATTCCTAAGGCTTGTTTGATCATCTAGATTTTTAACTATGGTAGGATATAAAATCCAATGATTTTGCTGTATTCAATCAATTATTTGGTATTTATAATAATAAAATGGATATATTTATATCATATATACATATAAATGACATATTAATATAAATGAACTAGTAAAAGCCTCTCACAACATTCTTGTCTACTTTAATTTAATTTAATTTTTTAAAATTTTATTTTCCTCTCTTTTTAAATTAATTTTTATTTTATTTCTTTCTTCACTTTCCTTGTTCTTTAAAAAAAATCTATTAAATAGTAAACTGTTAAAAATATACCTATAATTCCTAAAATATAAAATATATATTTATATTTATATATTGAATTTATATTATAAGATATGATTAAATTCGAATATATAAATAAAAATAATATTAAATTATATAAATAAATTGTTATTTTCTGTTATACCTAAAAATAAATATCATTTATATTGAAATACAAATTTAATTTTTTATTTTAAGAAATTTATTATTTGAGCAAAAAACTTTCCTCTTATGAAATTAGAAATCCTATCCACATTTATCCCACATTCCTCATAAGATAATTTTAGTTGGCCTATATCACCATTATATTCAACTTTATCCTATCTTGAATAGGTACTAAACACATGATATGATAAATTTTATTTTATCATGAATTTTATCTTGATTGCCAAACACAATGTAAGTTTATAGATATCATATTGATGGAAAGACAATTTTATAATCATTATTTATGTCTTCATAAATCTATTCATCTATAAATGAGTCTGATCTCCCTGCTAAGGGTTTTTTTAGTAAGAGTTCTTCAACCATGCTTTTTTTTTTTTTGGTCGAATTCTTCAACCTTACTTCACAAAGAGAAAAAATGCATGTGGAAGATGGATTAACATGCTAATTTACTTGGAAACAGTGAAGTCCTCCTAAAATTGTATCTAACAAAAATATTGCTCATAACTTTGAGTAGAAACTAACATGCAAATTAATCATAAAGCAAACGAAAGCACTAAATTAAGCAGTAAAAAAAAAATTAAGCGGTCAAAGCATGTTTAATTGTTTCATTATCTCAAGAGGATTCAAAGCCACACTCAAGAAAGATGATAGAGAATTGCTCTAGATTTAATTTATGCATTGCATTACTTCTCTTGAGTCTTACCTTATGTTAATATTACATGTCACATCCCAAACCTCGAGTGTGCGCACATCCCTCGGTGGTCGATAAAATTGCGACGTCCTAAGATGCTTTGCCGACCCATTCATTTTATTTTATATGTGGAAGCAAAATAAAAACCCCTAATAGCAAACGACATGAGATAGAAAAGCAGGATACACATTTCACAAAACACTTTTATATACAAACTAGTTTGTCTACAAAAAGATCAGCTTTAAAAAAGAAGCTGTCCTACGACACTATTAGTTGGGCACATTCGCCGATCCTTCAAACTCCACCTCCACAGGCTCCGGGGACTTCGAGTTGTCCATAACCCCATTAGGAGGGTCAGTTGCACCCTTGCCTTGAACGCCGTTGATCACAACGATGGGGATATCAAAACCTTGAAGGGGACCTACCCTATACTTGTTGAGTCCATAGCGGAACCATGTCTTGAATCGATGAGGTACCCTTTGGGGTAGGCCCTCATCAACCCAAACAATGGTCACAATCAACTCGTAGACCCAATGACTCTTGAAAATAGGAACGTCTATGCTTTGCTTAGTAACAACCCGAGGCTGACCAAAATGTTCCAGAGTGACCACCATCTAAGGACCTGAAAATAATGAGCCCACAACAGGGAGAGACAATGTCTCAGCAAGTTCACTCCCTAAACCCCGACTAGGAAAAAAATACACCCAAAGACGGCTTAACCACACAACCACACAACCATAGAGACTCATCTCGTCTCAGATCCTCTATGTATGTTCGTACGGTTCATATCATAGACATAAGCAGCCATAAAACTCAATCAATTAGAACACCTCAACTTATGTTTCAATAAGTACAAACGTCCCGATTATAAGGCCAAATTGTTATGACACGTCACATGCTGTGCCACACGATTTTGGTCCATTATCAGGTGTAGTTAAGACACTCAATCATGCGTTCCAATTTTATCACAGCCCAACGGGCATGGCCTACTTGACATTCAGCAGTCATCTGGCGTAACCAAGCATCGTCTCACCCATTAAGCATGGCAACATTTATCTCGAGACGACAATCCCGAAGGAGTATTGGTCTAGAATCTACTACAACTAGCATTCATTGTCCAGGAGCATCCCATATAGGGGCAACATCCACCCAACGAACATCGAGGACGGGTTCTCATAATCATTCATGCACCTATCCGATCTCGGCCAAGAAATCGTGCTTTGCACTCAAATGACCCAATTAAAATAATGTACTTGACCAATTTTCTTCGTATTAAAAACACACAATAAAAATAATCGTGTGTGGATACACGGTCGATTCAACTTTAAAAATTGATACCATTCCTTTTAAAATCCCACTATTTGATATAGTATTTAAAACCATTTTCGGTATCAAAACTTGACACCCGATATTTTCTAATTAAATACCAAAATTTCCTAATTTTTAAATAAATACTAAAAATCACAATCACCACTCAATTTGCACAAATTAACATTCAATCACATAAACTAAGCACACACTACAATCAGCATAAAATTTTGATCACCGGCTATCCCGGTATAATTTTCGAAAAATAATAAATAATTAAATAAATTAAATAATTAATTAAATAATGCAAATTAAATCCAATAAATGCTAACCTAGGCCGAAAATGCTAATCTAACCACCTAAACGGGCCTAGAAAATTAATGCACCTATCTAGATAAAACCACCTAACAAGCATAATTAAACAATTAAATCAATAATCCAAACTAACTAACCACATAAT
Organism: Eucalyptus victrix; assembly: GCA_016097545.1. NCBI lineage: Eukaryota > Viridiplantae > Streptophyta > Magnoliopsida > Myrtales > Myrtaceae > Eucalyptus > Eucalyptus victrix. The sequence continues at coordinate 47,940,506 of CM027843.1, forward strand.
TTTATCTTAGGCTAAGCTAATCAACCCTTAAGCATAATTAATCTCCTAAGCAAGGTTCCGATTTTGTGGGCCGGTGAGTCCATGGCGATGGCGATGTGGAGGTGAGTAAGAAACAAGTCTACGGCAACACCAAGCGAGATCTGGACGAGACCTAAAATGGGCCACGAAGCCCAAGAACCCTTGCTGGCCTTTGGTTCTTTCAAAGGACCGAAGGGGCTGGGCCAAGCGGCTGCTTGGCTGGAAGCGGCCACACAGGCGGCAAATGGCAGCGACGAGACAAGGCGAGGCTCTGGCGACTTGGACGAACAGTTAGGCGAGCTCGAGGACTTGCGAACGATGGCTTGCAGGCGTTGGAACAGCGACTCAAACGGACAGGGACGTGCGGGCAGGGACGACGGGTGTAGGGTTTTAGCAGCCGCTCGAGCGACGCGACGATGCTCAATGACGGCATGGGCGGTCGATGGGCAAGGGGGAGGTATTGGCTAGCTTTCCTCTGGTTCTTGAGCTTTCTAATAACCTCAACAATGGATAAAGTGAGCTAAGGAGGAAGAAGAAGGTTGTTGAAGTTGAAGAGGGCCACAAAATATCCAATTTCACTTAAATGGTTGCCCCACCACCTTTAGCCATCATCCTTAGCCCTTTCTTGCACCAAGGCTTTCTGAAGAAGTCTCCTAAATGGTCCAAAAGGTTGCTACAACCCCTAGCTACGAATTTTGAACATTTGACCTCCAATTTCATTCAATTCCTCACCAAAACTTCACCAATTGAGCTCAAATCAAAGGCCAAGAAGGATGCCCACATCACATTCCACATTCTTCCTTGCCAATTAGTCCAACTTAAATGCCAAAAGTGCAACAAAAAACGACCCTCTAATTTTCGCGATCCAAAAACGCCTAAATTTGATTTTTTGCCAAAATCTCAGGTTTGCAAAAAAATCTTCAGAGGATGAGTCAATGTTCTTAAAATGAATCGTGACATGACAGAACTTTCAATTTTCTGAAATTGAGTTCAAATTCACGGTTAATTTCAACCAGATGCGATTTTAGCGTGACCTAACCTATTAGGTAACTTTTAGAAATTTTTAGTGCAATTGACTCGTGGTCGATTATTTTTTAGCCACATTATGCATTTTCGACTCATTGACGACTCTTGGTGGTCATGAAAATCTCGATATTTCAAATACATACATAGGATACAAAAATGACAGAAAAATCGGTCTAGTGCCGTTCAACGAGAATTTTGCAATTAGGTAGAATCACCCACATATTAATCACATGTCTCTGTTAAACTGACATATCTCCAACCTCTGATCGATTTTGACAATGTCGTATTGACCTTTGCAGATTAGCATGATCGAGCAGTTGATTAGTGATTGAATTCTCAAGTCTATCGCGTTTAAAATCTTTAACGGCTTCACCAGATAGACTAGTTATTTCATAAGTGATCAGCTCAGAGAAAAGAACTATAGGTGCGTCGATGAAAAGCCCAACTTATTCAATCGAAAACAGAATCAGAAATTCGAATTGTCACAACTTTTCCCCCTTATAAAAATTTTGTCCTCAAAATTTAAACCATTACAATTTTTTAAACGAAAAGGTTGGGGTATTATCGCCTCATTGAGTCTTCACTTTCTCAGGTTGCTCCTTCTGTGCCGTGATATTGCCAAATCAATTTAACCAACGCAATTATCTTGGTGCACAGAACCCGTTCCTTTCGGTCTACAATCTGAACTGATCTCTCTTTGTACAACACTCTGTCGTTTACGTCTAACTCTTCAAAATTTAGCACGTGGGTCAAGTCAAGTTCATACTTCCTTAACATCAACATGTGAAAGACGTCATGCACTTGCGTCAGTCTTAGCAGCAATGCAAGACGATATGCTAAAGTATCTATCCTTTCCAGAATCTCAAAGGGATCTACATACCTTGGACTCAACTTTCCTTTCTTGCCAAAGTACCCCTCATTGGTGACACCTTCAAAAAGACGTGCTTACCAACTTGAAATTCCAAAGGTCTTTGACATTTATCTACATAACTTTTATGGCGGCTCTGAGTGGTCTTTAATTTGTCCCTGATAATAGCAAATGCATCCACTGACTGTTGGACTAACTCTAGGCCTGTGATCTTCCATTCTCCGACTTTATCCCAACACACCGGCGTTATGCACGCTTTGCCATACAACACTTCAAAAGGTGCCATCTGAATACTCTGCTAGTAGCTGTTGTTGTAGGCGAACTCATCGGAAATCTCGAGAGGTTGCAAAATTCCTCCCATCTTACAGTGCTGTGCCTTCACTTGTTGACACGTCAGATACTTGGCAACATGCTTGGCGATGTCTGCTTTCATACCAGTCCACCAATAATATTGACGTAAATTCTGATATATTTTCGTACTGCCCGGATGAATGTCATAATTGCTACGATGAGCTTCTAACAATATCTCATCCTTAAGCTCTGCATCGTCAAGTACACACAATCGTTCTCAGAACCTTAGTGTTCCATCTTCAGAAATCTGAAAGTCAGCCTTTCTTTTTTTGGTGTCCTCTGAAGCATCTTCATCCCGATTTGCAGTTCCGGCTCAATTCTAAGGGTGGCCATAAGATTTGAAAGGTGGCCTACCTCAAATTGAAAACCGAATCTCGAGCTCCTTCAAGTAAGACCCATTCTTTAATCAATATCTACGCAATTGAAGACTTTCGACTCAATGCATATGCGCCTTATTAGCCTTTCCAAGATGATACAAGATGTCGCAATCATAATCCTTAAGAAGTTCCATCCAGCGACGCTGTCTCATATTTAACTCCTAAGAGAATAAGTACTTGAGACTTTGATGGTTTGTGAAGATTTAGAATCTTTCTCCGCACAAATAATGTCTCCAAATCTTCAAAGTGAAAATAATTGCCTTGAGTTCCAAGTCATGCATAAGATAATTCAATTCATGAGGTCTCAACTGACAAAACGCATATACAACAACTCTGTCATGCTGCATTAACACTCAACCCAGTCCTTTAAACGACGCATCACTGTAGATCTTGTACCCTACAAGACTAGATGGTATGGTCAGCACTATTGTGGTAGTCAGCTTCTGCTTAAGCTCTTAGAAACTACGCTCACACTTATCTATCCATACAAACTTCTCTTCTTTCTGTAGCAATCGATTAATGGCAAAGCTAAAGCTGTAAAATCCTTTCACAAACCTTCCGTAATACCCTACTAAACCCAAAAAGCTTATGATCTCTGTCACTATTGTTGATCTTGGCCAGTTGATAATTGTTTCAATCTTGGTAAGGTCCACAGAGATTCCTTCACCTAAAATCGCATGGCCTAGGAATGCCACACGAGTCAACCAAAACTCGCACTTACTGAACTTGGCATACAATTCATGATTCCATAGAGTTTGAAGCACCATCCTCAAATGCCTTTCATGCTCTTCAAAACTTCTCGAGTACACCAAGATATCGTTGATGAACACAATCACAAACTCATCCAAATACTCCTTGAAAACTCGATTCATCATATCCATGAAAGCAGGTAGGGCGTTCGTCAAACCAAATGGCATTACAATGAACTCATAAGGTCGTATCACGTACGAAACGCTGACTTCGGTATGTCCTCATTTTTTATCCTTAATTGACGATATCCTGTCCTCAAGCGATCTTAGAAAATATTGATGCTCCTTGCAATTGGTCAAACAAGTCGTTGATCCTCAACACTAGATACTTATTCTTGATTGTCACCTGGTTGAGTTGATAATAGTTTATGCACATATGCAATGAACCATCTTTCTTCTTCACGAATAAAACTGGTGCTCCTAAGGTGATGCACTGGGATGTATAAATCTCTTATCCAACAACTCTTGCATTTGCACCTTCAGTCCTTTCAACTCTAACAACGCCATCTGGTAAGGAGCCTTAGAAGTTGGCTTCATCCTAGGGGCCAACTCGATCACGAACTCAATCTCCCTTTCGGGAGGCAGACCAAGCAATTCCTTTGGGAACACTTCTGGAAACTCTTGAACCACTGCGATATCTTCGATCCTCAACTCCTCAACTGTTGTATCCACGACAGTTACCAAGTAACCTTGACAACCCCCGTTTAACAAACGGGTTGCCTCAAGCGACGAGATTAAGGTAATCGATGATCCTCCTCAACTCCCAATAAACTCGAAACTTTCACCCGCTAACAGGTTAAACTAAATTGCCTTACGATAGCAATCCATCTTAACTCGTTGCTTGGTAAGCCAGTCCATGCTAATTATTACATCAAAATCATACATGCCTAGGACTATCAAATCCATCATCCACTCACTCTCACCAATCACTAACTTGAAACCAAGACAGCCCACTGTAGACAACACCTTATCCTTTAACGGTGTAGATATACTAACCACCGACTCCAACATTTCAGGACTCAATCTTACCAGCTTAAGAAATTGCTCAGCTATAAACGAATAAGTTGCGTTAGGGTCAAATAAAGCATAGGCAATATGGCAGTTTAGTGAGACTGTACTTGTGATCACATTAGGCGAGTCCTCTACCTATCCTCTAGTGACGGCGTACACCTTTCCTTGAGCTGGAGGTTTGTTCTGTCCACCCTGCTGTGTATTCGGGGGCGTGTATCCCTAATTTTGACCTATTGGTGGCGGCAGTGGTAACTGCGGTCCCATCTGTCTTCTGGGACAATTCCCGGCCATGTGACCCTGCCAACCACATTCAAAATAAGCACCCAGCCTAGAATGGCATGGGGCTGATTCATGTCGCCTTCCACAAAAGCGACACATGCCCATTTGGCTCGATGTTGACTTACCTATCCCACCCTTCCTGTTGGGCAGAACGGGATACCTTCCTTCTATCATAGGTTTCTTCCCTAACCTATTTCCATCCTTATTCAAACCAAACCGCAACCCAGATGTAGCGGTTTGTTCGTTTAGATTCCTCTCTATCAACTGGGCTTAGCCATATAGCTTGTTGTAATCTTTTAGGTCGAATGGCACCGGTGGATTCTTCAACTCCAATCAGAGGCCGTTCCTAAACCTTCGAGCTCTGTCAACTGAATCCTCTATCAGTCTCGGGGTGTACTGAGATAACTCTCGCGAAATTAGCCTCGTATTGATCCACCGTAGCATCCCTTAACGGAGGTGCTGGAATTCCTTCATCTTTTGCTATCGGGCGTTGTTAGAAAAATATTTGCCATTAAAGGCCTCGAGAAAGGCGTTCCACACCGGGGCCATGCCTTCGGAACTATTCTACCTCTAGTGTTCCTCCACTAGGTACTCGCGTTATCCTGTAGCTGCTATACTGCCAGGACAACCTTTCCTTCTTCAGTGCACATCAACATCACAAAGGCCTTCTCCAAATCTTAGATCTAAAGGGCTGCAGCCTCGAGATCTTCAACTCCTGTGAACCATGGCAAGTTTACTTTCAAAAATTGCTCCATGAGCTTGTGCATCAAACTCTCAACAACTATGTTCCTAGGTGGAACTTTGACAAGTGCAGCTGCAGCAGCGGCATCAGCAGCAACGGCATCAAGAGCGGTGGCAATAGCATCATTGGTGGCGGCAGAAGCAATAGCTATAGCGGTGGCGATAGTGGTGGCAACTTGATTATGGGCCTGTTGCCCTATCAAAGCTCCTAGCGTCTCAAGTGCCTATACAATCCAATCTATCCTAGGATCACCAGGGGCTGCTACCCTAGCACCAACTAGAAGCGGTGCTACTCCACTTACGCTGGCCTAAGCCGATGCTCTATCACGACCACCTCAGGTACCAATCATTGTCGACATCCTACCCCGAGAAACGAACGCAACAGTCCTCTTCTGAGGAGTCCTCTGCTCCAGATCGCTCATTCTATAAGATCTCTACGAAACATGCTTTCCAATTCCACACAAAATTAGAAAACTGAGCAATTCGCACCAAACAAGCTACCAATCAGCTATCAATCACATGCATCAACATAATAAAAAGGCTTTTCCTACTAACTATCTCATAACCCATTGCACCCTATCACTCCAAACACTAACCAGCTTTGATACTGCTCCAGGCGGGGATGTCACATCCGGAACCTCGAGCACACGCACATCCCTCGGTGGTTGATAAAATTGCAACGTCCTAAGATGTGTCGCCGACCCATTCATTTTATTGCACATGTGGAAGCGAAATAAAAACCCCTAACAACAAATAGCATGGGATAGAAAAGAATGATATAAATTTCACAAAACACTTTTATATACAAATTAGTTTGTCTACAAAAAGATTGTCTTTCAAAAAGAAGCTATCCTACGACCTACTAGTCAAGCACATTTGCCGATCCTTCAAACTCCACCTCCACAGGCTCTAGGAGCTTCGGGTCCTCCACAACCTCATCAGGAGGGTCAGTTGCACCCTCGCCTTGAACGGCGTTGATCACAATGGCGGGGATATCAAAACCCTGAAGGGGACCTACCCTATACCCATTGAGTCCATGACGGAACCACGCCCTGAATTGATGATGTGCCCTTTGAGGTAGGCTCTTATCCACCCAGATAGTGGTCACAACCAACTCTTAGACCCAATGACTCTCGGAAATAGGGACGTCTATCCTCTGCTCAGTAACAACCCGAGGTTGACCAAAACATTTCGAAGGGACCGCCATCTAAGGACTTGAAAAGAATGAGCCCACAACGAGGTGAGACAATGTCTCAGCAAGTTCACCCCATAACCCCCGACTACAAAGAAAATATGCTTAGAGGCGACCTAACCACACAACCATACAACCACAGAGACTCACCTCTTCTTAGATCCTCCCTGCATGTCAATACAGTTCATATCATAGACATAAGCAACAATAAAACTCAATCAATTGGAACACCTCAACTTATGTCTCAATAAACACAAGGGTCCCGATTATAAGGCCAAATTGTTATCACACATCTCATACCGTGCCACACAAATTTGTCCCACAATCAGGCACGATTAAGACATTCAATCATGCGTTCCAATCTTATCACGACCCAATAGGCATGGCCTACTTGACGTTCGGCGGTCTTCTGGCGTAACTAGGCATCGACTCATCCCATTAAGCACGGCAATGTCTACTTCGAGACAGCAATCCCAAAGGAGCATCGGTTCAGAATCTACTGCGATCGGCATCCGTTGTTTAGGGGCATCCAATATAGGGCAACGTCCACCCGACGCACATCGAGGACGAGTTCTCATAACCATTCATGCACACATCAAATACCGGCCAATACATTGTTCTTTGCGCTCATGCCCAATTAAAATAATGTACTTGGTCAATTTTCTTCTTATTAAAAACACATAGTAAAAATAATCATGTGTGGGTACACGGTTAGATCGAACTTTAAAAATTGATATACTTCCTTTTAAAATCACACTATTTGTTATAGTATTTAAAACCATTTTCGGTGTCAAAATCTGACACCTGGTATTTTCTAATTAAATACCAAAGTTTCCTAAGTATTAAATAAATACTAAAAATCACAATCACTACTCAATTTGCACAAATTAACATTCAACCGTATAAACTAAGCACACACCGCAATCAAGACGAAATTCCGATCACCAGCTATCCTAGTATAATTTTTAGAAAATAATAAATAATTAAATAAATTACAAAAAATATTAAATAATGTAAATTAAATCCAATAAATGCAAACCTAGGCAGAAACACTAATCTAACCACCTAAACAGGTCTAGAAAATTAATGCACCTATCTAGATAAATAATACAATCTATTTAGCCCCTAATCAATCTATTCTAAATACTTAATAAGCATAATTAAACAATGAAATCACTAATCCAAACTAACCGACTAATCATATCTTAGGCTAAGTTAATTAACCCTTAAGCATAATTAACCTCCTAAGCAAGGTTTAATGAGTAAATTCACCAGTTTTGCGAACCGATGAGACCACAGCAACGGCGACACGGAGGTGAGCGAGAAACAAGCATGCGGTGACACCAAGCGAGGTCCGAACGAGGCCTAAAACGGGCCACATAGCCCAAGAGCCCTTGTTGGCCTTCAATTTTGTCTTAGGACCGAAAGGGCTGGACCGAAAGAGCTGGACCGAGCAGTTGCTTGGCTAGAAACGCCCACATGGGAGGCGAACAACAGCAGGTGGGACAAAGTGAGGCTCCGGCGACTTGGATGGACGGCTAGGCAAGCTCAGGGACCTGCGAATGGCGGGTCGAGGGCGTCGGGACATCGGCTCTAGTGGACAGGGACACGCGGGCAGGGCTGGCGGGCGTGGAACTTCAGCGGCAGCGTAGGTGGCGCGACGGTGCTCGACAGTGGCAAGGGCAGTCGATAGGAAAAGGGGAGGTGCTAGCTGGCTTTCTTCTGGTTCTTGAGCTCTCTAATAACTTCAACAATTGATAAAGTGAGCCAAAGAGGAAGAAGAAGCCTGCTGAAGCTGAAGGGGGCCACAAAATATCCAATTTCACTCAAGTGGTTGCCCCACCACCTTCAGCCATCATCCTCAGCCCTTTGCTACACCAAGGCTTCCTTAAGAAGTCTCATAAATGGTCCAAAAGGTTGCTGCACCCTCTAGCTACGAATTTTGAACATTTGGCCTCCAATTTCATTCAATTCCTCACCAAAGCTTCTCCAATTAACCTCAAATGAAAGGCCAAAATTTCAAGGAGGATGCCCACATCACATTCCATATTTTTCCTTGCCAAGTAGTCCAGCTTGAATGCAAAAAGTGCAACAAAAAACGGTCCTATAATTTTCACGGTCCAAAAACGCCTAAATTTGATTTTTTCGCCAAAAATTCAAGTTTGCAAAAAAATCTTCAAAGGATGATTCGATGTTCCTAAAATGAATCGTGACATGACAGCACTTTCAATTTATGAAATCGAGTTCAAATTCGTGATTAATTTCAACCGGACGCGATTTTAGTGTAACCTAACCTACCGGATAGCTTTTAAGAATTTTTGGTGCAATTAACTCGTGGTCGATTATTTTTTAGCCACATTGTGCATCTTCGACTCATTGGCAATTCTCGGTTGTCGTAAAAATCTCGATGTTTCAAATACGGGCACAGGGTAAAGAAATAACAGAAAAATCAGTCTAGTGTCGTTTGACAAGAATTTTGCAATTAGGTGGAATCACCCACACATTAATGACATACCTCTATCGAACTGACCTATCTCTTACCTTTGATCGATTTTGACGGTGCCGTATTGACTATTGCAGATTAGCATGGTCAAGCAATCGATTTCTGATCGAATTCTCAAGTCTATTGCATTTAAAATCCTTAATGGTTTCACTAGATAGACTAGTTATCCCGTGAGTGATCAACTTAGAGAAAAGAACTATAGACGCATCAATAAAAAACCCAACTTATTCAATTGAAAACAGAATCAGAAATTCGAGCTATCACATTACATGATTGTGATGAATTGATTTCTATTAAGGTTTCGTTTTTATTCTCCATATTTAAATTAATGGATTTATTATGTTTTTATATTTGTTGATTGTCATTTCAAGGTATACGACACAAACATTGCTAGGAATTTAATCTTGCTATTAGATTCTCAAAACTACAAATATTGATAGGCTAGGTATCTAGGCAATCTCGTCTCCTTGGAATTGGATCTTATGAAATATATATATTCTTTCAGTGAAAGTCATTCTTTGATTTTTTGTGGCAACTCCAGACATTAAATATCATAAGTAGACAAGAAACAACATAACTTTATTTCATATAGAACTATACAAACTTAAATCGTGTCGGAATCTAATCGACAACAAACCTTGCAAAATATAGCCACTTCCACAGAATTGAACAAAAATAAACTATGCCATAATTTAATCAACAACAAAGCTTGAGCACACAAGGTTGTAACACCAAAAGTTAATCGATGACACAACACATAAGATAAAGAGACACGGCAGATTTTAATCGAAGATGTGCGTCTGGAAATTGAAAGTTTAATGTAAGAAAGGAAAGATAACTAAACAACAGTAAATTTGTTTCTTTGTGTGCGAGGGGATGTCTATAGTAGATGAACATGGTATTTATGGTGGTTATGCCATAACCATCTCTAAATAGTTCACTAGTGGTCGTAGCCATGCTCCCTCATCTAAAAAAGTTTTATGCCCATACTCTCACAAGTGCCGTTTAAATAAAGATCAATCATTCGCCTCAAAAATCAAACCCACAATTTTATGACGATTCAAATGGGAGAGCTTACCTATTCAGGAAATATCTAACACTTTAATTGAACTAGATGAGAATTGAATAATCACAATTTAGGCAATTGAATATTTCGATCAGTATAAATTTGGAAATTACCTTATTGGGATTTCAATCTAGATGATAACCGACGATGAGGGCCACATGGCGATGATCGGCAGGGACTTAGGTGAAAAGTTTTTTAAAAAATCTGGCCTTTAATAGATTGATCGAAAGTTATGGCGTTTTAGTGAACGTTTATTAGAAAATATGACACTTAAATGGTTAGAAAAAAATAGTTATGACACTCAAGTGAGTGCTGTGCGAAATTATAACACTTACGGTGTCTTTATCCCATTGATCTTTTATTATTGATAAAGCTATTGACAAGAGGAAAACAAATCTATTATGATGAGGATTTCATAAAGACTTGGAGGTATCACAATCAATCTTTCATCAACTAGAAGTCTTTAGAAGCTTATATAATTAGAAGGATCATTGAATGATGATCGCAAGCTACTCCATTAGGTTTGACTATGGACAACACCAACAAACTAATAATAACGAGCACATCCTAGTTATAGGTAATGGACCATGTTCATATAAGTCTCGAGATGGTGCTAATCACTTGCTCATTTAATTGGAAAGTTGATCACAATGAAAATAGCCATTGGCAAGGCTTAGAATTCACAAAAAGAGCATCGGAGTTGATTAGAAGCAATTATGGCAATTATAAGCAAGAGACAAACTCTAACAAGAGTAGACTGACTATTTTAGAAAAACTATTCACTATAAGAAGTTTTGATGATTTTGAGTGCTGGAGAGACATTTTGTTGCTCATAATAGTAGAACCAACAGCTACTTGATGGAGTTGAGTAAGAAATGGTCATCTAAAGTTGGGTGGCTATATATCCAATCCAAGAGAAGTAGTGGGGTTAGATGGAAATGAACAAAACTAGCATTTTGTTTTAAGTGTTCTCCTTTGCTTTGTTTTTGTTGACAGTAGTTGTGTCTTGCTAATAATATCTCCATGAGGTGCTATTGATTTATAATCCCGATAAAGTTGAGTTTATAAGTATAAGATCAATGGTTGAGTGATGATTGTGTGATCTATCAATTGATTTGAGCAATACTTACTAATTATAAACTTTAAAGATTAGTAGTGAATTCTAGGCTTGTTGTGACTGGTAGTCATATAGAGTGGATATAGGCTTGATTATAAGCCGAACCATTATAAATCTCTGTGTTCTATGTTTTACTTGTTCATTATTAAATCTCTACTTTACCAATTGCACCATGTGTAATTGTCATTATGTGCATTAGCTGATTTCCAAGTCAACATATGATATTTATCTATTTATTCCTACTTGCAATATCTTCCAAACCTTCACTATCATCAACTCCCCCCCCCCCCAAAATTGTGTAAGTATAATTTTGTTCTATGATAGTTTGTGAGATCAACCACGACATAAATACAATATTACCTTTAGGTATGGCTATTTGAAATCCATATGGGTTCCAGGCTTGTTTTTTGAATGCAAATATCTTCATGAAAAGATTGAATAGTACCACATTGCGATGCACATGATTCCTTCATCTTGATTCTTGAAATATATTTGATAAATGTATTTATGAAGTGGGCAACTAGATTTCATCTATATAAAGTTCACAAGATTCATGTATAAATAGTCAAAGTTGGGTAGAAAGACACTACAAGTGCCAAAAGTTGTGTACGATACTCACTTTAGTGCAAAAAGTTTTTTTGGGGATCACTTAAGTACCAAGTCCAATTAGAGTCGGCAAAAATCCAATGTGGCTCACCGGCCTGCCTAGTTAGCATATAACCCCTAAATGGTGTCATCTAGAAGGTTTTCCCCAAATTAAAAAATTAAAATTTAAAAAACCCTATATTGCAACTTACAAGGAATTTCCCATATTGAAAATCCTAAATTGACCAACAACCCAAATCGAAACCCTATTCAATTTTCCCCCAATCCAATGATGGAGGAGGAGGGATTGGGCTTGGAGGTGGAGGATTGATGGTGGGATTTAGCTTGAGCTTGCGCTTCTCTTGCTCGTGAAGCTTTTGGATTTGCTTCTACTTGATCTTAGAGGGCTTGAAGCTGTGCCAGCCGTCGGTTTCTTCAACAATGGTTTGGTGCTTCTTGAGTAGTTCTTGCTTGAGATGTCCATTCTAGGGTTTCGTGAGTGGTGACTTAATGGGCAACGATGGAGAGGATGGTGAAGGAGGAGAAGAAGACAATGCAGTTTGTAGAGAGAGGGAAATTGAAGCAAAGAATGTCATCTTAATTTAGCAAGCCATGTAGGATTGCGTGACATTGTTTTATCTATCCATGTGGATTAATTTTTTTTTACATGACACATCATATTAGACTTTTAATTATAAATGTCATGTACTTATTTTGACTGGAATTTATTGTCGAAGGTACTTAAGTGACAGTTTTTTTTCTCCAATTTGGCACTTAAGTGATTTGACAAAAGCTTTTGGCATTAAAGTGAATGCTGTATACAACTTTGACATTTCTTATGTCATTTTGCCATCAAAGTTACAACTTTGACTGTAAGTTGTAAATGGTCCATTCCTTAATAATAAGGTATACTACATATAATTTGTGATTGCTAGAAGTTGCTTCACAATTAAGAAAAAATCCATATGAGGTGATCAACTAGTTTCGATATCATATTGTTTACCAACTAAAAGTTATGGTGGGATAAATGCCTCGAACATTGAGGTAATATTATTCTGGTGATTTCTTTTTTATACATTGTTTGCATATATGCGTTGTGAAGATTTGAACAACATTTATTGAGTTGAGGTGCATTTTGATTGATGTCTAACAAATAATTAAATCATAGGCACAGTCAAGTCCATCTTAACCACGGCCAAAAGCACATTAGTTGGAGAATAGACTATATCTTTTGTACTACTCCCAGATTATCAAAAGCTTGAACAAGGTGGCTTTTAGAATTTCTTCTTTATGTTTTAAGGTTGAATTAGATCCCAATTTATATATCTAGAAATCTTTAGAATTCATTCATTTATGCAATGCCACTATTAACTATTGATTGCAAAATATCCAACATCAATCTTCACTTGAAGAGAGGCTTTGAGAGTGGCATATTGAGTGCAGATGATGTGCAAATGGAAAGTTAGATATGGTAGTAGTATATTTAAAACTTTTTTTGCTCCTACTTTCCTTGATAATATCAGTTTCAAAAGAAGCAATGTAAATTTGGTTTCATTAAAACATTGTAAGGAGATGAAATGAATTTTTTAGTAATGTATGTCAGTTGAAAGGATTGAAAAAATCTAAATTTTACTTTATTGCCTATTTTATCATAAAGTGTACTCAAACTTCTTTTGTTCCCTTTGATGAGTAATAGCTTTGCACTTGACCTTTAGGGATTTATTTGATGCTAATGAAGCTAATGCAATCTATTATCTTTGCAATTCAATTATCATGGACAATCAAGTAGAATGTTTTGTTCAACAGTCAAGGTTGTTGGGTTTATAATAGAGTCTTTCATTGCTGAGGAGACGTGAGTCATTCTATATGGGTAAGTTATCAAAACCCTAAATACTTAAAATGTGAATTGGTTATTTTTTCCTTAACGCTTAATATGTGATTTCATTTGGGTGCCAATTCAGTAGATAGGTCCTACTAATGCAGCAAAGGGTTTATTGAAGAGAAACATAACTTTTAGTGAGGAAGAAGAAATTTCTCCACCCAAGTTATTAAAGATCTCTAGTTCAAAGTAGTTTCCGAATGCTCCATTTGAAACTAGTACAAGTGTTGACAATACTAGTGTGGGGAAGGCAAATCTAGAAACCAACGCTAAATGTTTTTTTGGAAGCAACAACCTCATGAACTTCTTGTATAGCAGATCGAGGGCACAAGATTTTTCCTTTGAAGCAAATTTTACAACTTAAGAGAAAATTGAGCTCCTTATATCTTTTAATTAATTGATTATTTCCGATAATATAAGGCTATTTGACCCAGTCAAAAGGCAATATATATATAAAGAAAAAGGAAGAAAGTCGAAAAGTCAACGAAGAATAAAAGGGGCGGGGGAAGAGATATAAGAAGGGAAAGAGGACGCTCGGCAAGACAGAAAACACCAAGACATGACTGAGGAAAGAAAAGAAAAGGGGATGAAGAAGAGAGGAAAAAGACAGGGTATATGATTTGGTTTATGAAATGTATTCGAATTTATGACATGAATTATAAAGTTGAATTTTGGTATGGGAGGATGCTAGTTTGATACTTGTTATTGTCGTGAACCGGTTAGGTGTTTCCTAGTATGCATAATGGTTTCATAATATCTTTTAGGCCAAGTCATCGATTGACAATAGATAGGGACCTTACCAAGGGAAAATCTTGGTTGCCTTGTCATTGGGTAGTATATCGTGATCATAATTGAATATTGAGCGTGAGATTGATCAATGGATTAGAATATTGATGTTTGTTTAGATAGTATTGATTAAAGGAATGTTTTATATATGCAAATGATTATACTAAAGTGATATAACTCATCTTGATCTTGTACATACATTATTTATTGGATTTGGGATAAGTGAGTTATGATATTATTTTATAAATATGCATAGTGAATGCTCAATCTGCTTAGAAGAGATTTGTATTTATCATTGAACTATGGTTGCTCATACCATTCATCTTACAACTTTTTAAGGTTCTTCAACCAGCAACAAGTAAAATGAGAGCACTATCGATGGGAACTTTTTGGTAGTTTGGATTTGAGTTTGGTTTGAGACAATTGTATATATGTCTGTTGATCTATTGGTTCATCCAAGTTCTGTGGATTATAGAATTTGGGTGTTGCAAAATTCTATTTTTCATATATATAGTTGTATATATTTTGATAACAAGTTTATGGTGGTTTCTATTTGAGAGTGTGTCCTTTGAATGGGAGAACGACCGTGTCATTCCCTTATACTCGTAAAAGTCAAGGTATGACATGAAGAGAGTTATGCCGTTGCTCTCCAATAATGAATTCTTGACCCTCGAATGGATGGAGCTTAAGCATTATTCATACGCGCAGCTAGTATGGCCAGTGAAGGAGATCCTTCCATATGACAATTCCAGTATAAAGAGATAAAAACAAATGGAACACCGGATGATGTTGTGATCTTCACTGAATTATCTCTGCGGCGGAAGTTACAAATTCAAAACGAATCTTGGGTCTCACTTTGTAGTTAGAAGAGACAGTTTAGATGAATGGCCTTCACATCATCATCATGACTTTTGACCGTTTGAACCGGAATAGTTGAGCATTTTGTTTCTGGTTTTCGAAGGGTTTTGGAAAATTGGTGAGTTTTTAACCTAACCCTTACACTAATTCACAGTGCATTATAATCCCTCCAAGCGAGTCAGAGTTCCAACTCATAAATTAAGCCATTTCCGCTAGTTAACTTGCGATTTTGACCTCATCGTCGGGGAGTAACTTTCTTCGATTTGATTTCCTCGACCTAGACCGTAGAATCGCACATGTTTAGGATCAGATATCGTATGACCTATTTGATAAAACTATGATATGGAGGGTCAACCCTTATTTCTGATCGGAGTTCGGCCCTTGAGCATGACCCCCACCCCAACTTTTTCCTAAGAATTCATTTGCATTTCTTGAAATATGTAGAGATTGATCCTAAACATTATAAATCAACACCCACTTTGTATCAAGAACATAAACTCATTCTGGACTTGAGCGTCTTCTGGTTTAGCCATTCCCTATTTTTTTTTTTCCTTGCTTTCCTCCCATTTAGGGAGCTTTTATCTTTTGATCTAATTTAGTTATGCAAGCTTCTTTCTTTCGGGGGAGGTTTTTATCCCGATTTAGTCTAGATCTATGGATTTTTACGTATATGTTTTTAGGGTTTTGCAGGAGATTTTTATCCCAATTTAGTCTAGATCTATGGATTTTTACGTGTATTTTTTTAGGGTTTTGCAGGAGATCAAAGGAATTTTGTGAAGGTTTTGCTATTACGGTTAGATTTATGCTCAATCAAACTTTTTACTTTGAATGGTGATCATATTAGGGATGTCAAACTTTGGCATGAACCACAGAAAGGCAAAGCATAATAACAGGTGAAGTTTTCAACATGCGCTTATTACTTAAGACGGATTTGGTGATTGACTACTAATTTTGATTTAAAGTAGTCACAGATTTGTTTTTAGAGCGTATGACCCCATACCCCTAATTTTGTTTTGATAATTCATTTTATTATCTGAAGCATGCTTTGCTTTGAATTTGGGATTTATTTTAGTTTGCAATTGGACTGTGTTCTTTTCTTTTTTCTTTTTTGTGAAAATGAATGAAATGTTACTTAAAAATAAAAGGCCAAATGGGTAACCCGAGTAGCTCTTATTTGGGGGGAGCTCCAAACCTCCCTCACCATGTAACTGACGTTTTAGGAGACTGAAAGTTAATAACGCTTACCAATCCCAACAAGGAAAACAGCAATATCATGCATGGAAAATGAAGAGCGTCAAGTGTCCTTTTAGGCAGAAAGCGAGGTTAGAAAAGAGCCCGTCAGGTCTCCAAAGTCAGCGAAAAGACATGCAAAAGTATGATTCACATCAAGCAGCCATTGAATCAAACTGTTGAAATACCAGTTTTTGGGACCGTACCAACTGAAATAGGAAAATAAGGCCCCGTTTGTTTGCGTTTCTTTTTTTTGTTTTTAAACAGTTTTTCTGTTTTTTTGTTCCTGGGAACAAAAAAAGAACAGAAACGCGTTTGGGTGCGTTTCTGTTCCTTTTTTTTTTTTGTCCCAGGAACAAAAAAAAACGTAAAAGTAAAAGAAACAAAAAAACTTGTTTTTTGTTTCCGAAACGAAATGAGAAACACTTTTTTTTTTTTTCTTTTTTCTCTTAATTTTTTGTTCTTTTTTCTTTTGGCCGGCCGCCGGCCTCGCCATGGCCGGCGACCGGCCGACGAGGGCCGGCGGCCCGCCCCCACGGCGAGGCTCGCCGGCCCCCGGCGAGGCCGAGGCTCGCCGTAGCTGGGCGAGGGTCGGCTCGCCATGGCCGGGCGAGCTCGAGCTCGCCAGCCATGGGCGAGGCCGACCGCGCCGCCCGGGCGAGCCGATCCGCCAGATCCGGCGAGGCCGAGCCGCCTGGGGCGGCCGGCGAGCCTCGGCCCGCCGAGCTACCGCCAGCGACGCCGACCTGGCGGTTGCTCGGCGAGGCCGAGGCTCGCCGGCCGCTGGGCGAGCTCGGCCTCGCCGGATCCGGGCGAGATCGGGCTCGCTGCCGGCGCGAGGTCGGCCTCGCCAGATCCGGCGAGGCCGACCCGCCTGGGCCGGCCGGCGAGCCTCGGCCTCGCCTGGCGGTGGTCCGGCGAGGCCGCGCCCGCCGCCGGCTGGGCGAGCTCGGCCTCGCCGGCCGGTCGCCGGCCATGGCCGAGGCCGGCGACCGGCCAAAAAAAAAAATAAAAAAGAAAAAAGAAAAAAAGGAAAAATAAGAAAAAAATAAAAAAAATAAAAGAAATAAAAAAATTATCTAAATTTACCAAACATTTTTTTTTTATTTTTTATTTCCTAATAAGTTTACCAAACGCCTTTTTTTGTTCAAAAATTGTTGTTAGAAAAAAACACTTTTTTCTATTTCGTTCCCTAACAATTTTTAAACAAACACAAACAAACGCGCCCTAAAGTGCAATTACAAAGTACGAAAAAGGAAACGAAGTCCCAAACTTCGAGACAAACCAAAGTTAACTAGATACGATACGAAACCTATTCAGTCCCATCAGGTTCAGTTGCAAAACCTCACTAAATTCGCTTCCATTTCAATTACCCCCAAATTGAATTCAGTTCCACGTGCAATTCCACATTAAACTGCCATATTGCCATAAGAAATAGCATGTCTTGACAAATTAGAAATTTTCACTGAAATGGCGTGCTGTTTTATCTCTTCGGCATCCCTGCCGATTGCCTCTGTCCTTGGGACAACTCTCGAAACACATAATTCTTGATCCCAGAGAAACCATTGAAACAGAAAATAATAACCCCCCACAAAATCAATCTAATGTCAATTAATACAAAACAAAGAAAAAGGATGTCAGACCAAATATCTTACATTACTTCCCATCGTTCCTTTCTTCCCTTATAAAATTAACTGAAAGCCCTTCAATCATCTCTCAGGGAAGTAGTTCCTCCAAAACACCCCCCCCCCAAAGACCCCAAAGAATTACTTGTGCCTATATTATTCTCTTGCTGATGTATTCATTGCAGGGTCACAAACCTCATCTAAAAAAAAAAAAAAAAGACAACAGAAAATTATCAAATGCAAGAGGGCAACAAGGAGGAAATGATTAAAAGACCCTATAATGCTCAAATTCTCAAAGCTCTATTGCTGCCTCTAGGATTGCACAGCCAGCCTCTGAAGGTGTTCGATGAAAACTTGAAGGCTCACATCATCTGTGAAAATCACATCCGACCCAGCAGTCATGTCA
This sequence comes from Eucalyptus victrix, assembly GCA_016097545.1. Taxonomy (NCBI): domain Eukaryota; kingdom Viridiplantae; phylum Streptophyta; class Magnoliopsida; order Myrtales; family Myrtaceae; genus Eucalyptus; species Eucalyptus victrix. The sequence goes on from CM027843.1 coordinate 47,959,173, forward strand.
TGGGCATTATTGTATGTGGCTGATGGGTTCAACTTCGCCAACAAGAACCTTGCCTGTTCATAATGCAAGAGAGAATAGAAACTGAGTTCTCTAAAAAAGTAATGATAGAGTTTAGTGCGTAATCTCAGGGCAGCCCAGTGCATGCATTGAAGCATCTGGAATTTTGTGGCATGTCAGGAGGATAAGTGTAGCAAATAAGGTATCTAACACCAAATCAGAAATTTCTGGGACAATTGAGAAGTGCAAGTTATTAATTTGTGGATATGCAGAGAATTAAGGTAAAAACAACAAGGAATGTATGTCAAGCCAAAGGTCGTAACTTTGTACATAGGCCAAATGTACTCAAGCAAAATTAAGAAATGACTGTTCGAAACAAACACTAAACTCATTTGCAGTTTTGAAATAAGCTTCTAATAAGTATTTTTAATATATAGTCTCTTTGGCTTGAAAGAGAACAAGACACACATAATGTTGAACATTGAGACAACAATTTTTTACCTTTTGACATAAGAATAAGCACATGAAACAAAACGAAATGTTTTAGAATGAGACTGTAGCAAGGCAAAAAAGGAATTAGATAAAAGTGCTAACCTGTGATCCATGCTGATCACATACAACCAATCTGGGAACAGGAAACCGTTCTCTAATGATCATCTGCGCATCATCCTGAGGAGCTCGCAATAGTTGTGCAAATGCCTGTAAGTAGGAAAACAGAGTCAGATGGAACAACTCGAGCCAAAAGTAGCACTAGGCAGCATGCTGTCCCAAAAGGATTTGCTTGAACTTTGGCCTAGATACCAACAGATCAAATCAGTTACTGTATATTTGTAGTGTTAAGTTACACAGAGGCAGCAGAACAGAGTAAAAAATCCCAATCAATGTTGAGATATATCTTACCAAGTAGAGTCAAGTCTTAGATAATTTATGTGCTGAACAACAAGCATTTAGGGGTAGTATTTACCAGAACAACACACAGTTAAGCAGCACCATATCAGATTCCAGCAACAACACTTGAAAAGGAATTACACAAACACAAACATCAAGCAAAAAAATTTACAAAAACTTTCACCAACACATCTTCCCATGTAAATCTCCTGTTTTATCAAATCAGGAACAGACCAAATCAGGAAGACAGACTCTGCCTTAGGTTGAAACCCAACATGAGGCACATTCACTGATAGAGCCATCTGAACACATCTTCCCACCACATAAGCTATTCCCAGGTAAATAAAAATAAACTAGAAAAAGCCCAAACTTCAGTTCTACTTTCCATTCCTGCACAGGGTCACATACTATCGACAGCATCAACTAAATTAGTACATCAACAGTAGTCTGCTTCAGTCTGTCATTACCATTTTCACGCATTAGCTAGGGAATCAACAGTATCTAAGCAATGACATGGCTAAATTGTAGGCAATTCAGTCGATGAGGTTTCCATAAACAGTATCCTAAATAAGCTTAATCAAATCAGCTAACATAAAAAATAGGCTGGTCAAGTTAAGAAAATCGGCAAAATGGGGTAACTAAGCTTCCATTATAAAATACTTACTTGACATTTCTATAATTATGTGTATTATAGACAACCCAATTGGGGAAAATTAATCTGCCAGACTGCAAAAGCTAAATTTTAAGTGCTGTAGTTATTTAGGTACATACACCATCTTGCTAGGTTAAACAGTGGGTTGAAGCAGAAACAAAGGCTTAAGAATGGGCTCTTTTTACTAATTTACCTTTATTATTGTTTTATAATGTGTATTTTTGAGTTGTAAAGTGAAAGCAAAAAGACAAAAGTTTCACCTGGAATAATCACTTATCTACAAAAGCATTATACTTTCCTCGAAGATTTATGGTTTAAAATTCTCTAAAGACAGTTTAAAGCTAGGGCCTTTTTATGCTCTAGAGACTAAAAAGAAGATTTGTCACTAGAGGTCACTCATGTTAAGAACAAAATTGTATTAATAAGAATAGCAGTGAGCCTCCAGATAAATAGTAATGCACTTCACCAATGGTCTGAGTCTTGGGATCAGTAGTCAGAAAAGGATGAACAAATCTAATTTGCACAGGCGCAGGGCAGCTAGAATCATTTAATAAACTCATTGGAGATTAAAACATAAAGTGTACGCATCATAAGTTACTGCAAAAAATTATCAATGACTATGAATTGCATCAAAAGCAAGATGCCCTACTAGCATTGCATCTTTTACACTCTAAACTGACACTTACCTTAAGATTTTTTATACAATGCTAAAAAAAGAGTGGACATCAGAAAAATTCCCTTTAGGTGTAGAATTAACTTATTGTGTTTCATTGAGAACCCAGTATACAGGGAAACTAGTCCCAGAAGCTCTAACCCACTCCACCCTGACCAAAACCGGAAAGGTATAGCAGCAGTCTTCTCAATAAATAGTACAAAGCCTATATTTCCCATCTGACTTATAAAAGATGTCTGCTGAAGAAGCTAATACCATAGGAATTCTAGCTTTTACGAATTTTAGGGGAACCAAAAGCAGTTTAACTCAGCATACAAGCATTCCAACACCCACTGAATCCCATGGCAAGTCAGAGAACAAACCTGGTGCTCTGGTTGATTCTGGTATCCCATGTTACGCCATTGAGCTATTGTCATTCCATGGAAAATGACAACACTAAAATATGAGTCTAGCAATAGAATACGATCAGCTGCTATGGAAGCTACATCCAGCAAAGCTGGTGCTGGTAATGAATTGAATGAATATGATATAAGTGACGGTTGAATCATGACCGCAGCATTAGCAACATTTTCACGGTTTAACAGCATCCGAAAGTAGGCAGTCTCATCTGGACTATTGTTGAAAACCTGCCAACCACACAACGGCCTCCGTAAAAAGATCAGTCAAAACAAAATCGATTCACTAAGAGACACACCAAGATTACCTGTACAAACTGTGACCGCCGTAAATTGAACAAAAATTGAGGAAATAATGAGAAACATGGATTTAATGTAAAGGATGCAGGATCATCCTTTCGATAGTCACCAAACTTGGAACATAGGCGGATAAGTTTCCTATCCAACCACCGAGTAGCATCAAATCCTTCCTGCTTTGATGAAAGGAAAAATTAGGAGAAAAATGACCAGAAACCAGGCAACAAGGAGCAGTTAGAAAGGATACTTGGCAAAATAAAATTGGAAATTAGGGTCATGCAAGCCAATTCTCCAGCTGACAAGAAACAAGGAAAGGAACACCACCAGATCAGATTCTTATCACTTCTTTCCTAATTTTTGCTCAATGATATTATCATAGTATAAATGGCATGTTTTTCATTTAGACAAGAACAGGAAACGAATTTTGAGGAGATTAAACACACTTGAGAGGCACGAGAGTTTCTTTACCTCCATCTCCATTTTGAAGGAAGCTATTCTTGCCATTACCACAGCAGCCGTCTCCTGATCAAAGCCTTGTACCAGGTCCTGGTAGCAGATGTTTTTGCATTTAATGAAGGACAATATCCAAACAGTCAACTCTGACAATTAGACAAGACTAGGAGGTCCACATAGAACTGAAAGAAAATAATACACTCTAGATCTATTGTCATTAGTTCTTACACAGTCAACAAAAAATATCTAACTATTCAGACTACCGAATCATGTCAGCAGTTCAAATGCAGTTTCAATCAACAAGAAAGTCAATTTTGTTCTCTCTTGAAATAAAGTCAATGACAAAAGACTTGGATAGAAAGTGAGTAGATGGCAATTGCTCAAGACCTTACAGAAACATCAGCATTACACAATTGTGACCAGGAAAAAAAAATTAGGTGACAATGGCACTTTCATAATGTTACTTCGAAGTGGACATATAGTACTATGAATGTGAACGACCTCCAATTTCCACATTCAGGGAACTGTGAGAAGTATGGAGTAGTATACATGAACAAAAGAGGAAGAGATGCACAACAATCGTAGATGTGGAAGCTAGTGCAAGTGGTCACCATAGGCAAAATACGTCACTTGATTGGTCAATCAACTGTAAGATTCACCAAAATCACCAGCAAAAAATCAAGGGACTAATGGGGAATTTCATCAACAAAATTGATAAACAATAATGTCACCTTTGGCTTTCAAAATGTTCATATTAAGTATGAGCACATACCTCAGAGCTAACAGAACTGTCTATCCACGTTCGAGTGACCGTTGTAACTCTAAGCATTGATTGGCCTTCAGGGTTCTGATAACTACAATTGATACATAATACAAGTCCATCAATGAGTGGAAGTTGCAAAAGTATAAAAGGAGCAGAAATATTCAAGTTTCTCATCAAAATGAGTCACTTGTAATACCTTGTGAGGAACTGCAGATACAACTGTGGGTTCACAGTTCCAGGAGCAGCAGACCGTTCACTGGATGAAAGATCAAACAAGACAGTAAAGCAAGTACTCTTGTCAAGGCCACACATTTTCCATGCTGTAGTGCCACCCTCCCCAGTGACTGTGTCTGCGACAGCTGGTCCTTTCTGCAAAGCACATAGAGCAACTCTCATCCTAACCAAACCTCATCCACAAAATATACAAGCTTAAAAGCAACTTGGGAGGTACCCTACCTTCTCCAAAGATGTGCAAGGTCCAAGGATACCTTCTATTTTGATGTCCTTGGAGCAGTTGATCTCTAGTGTACCACTGCAAAAGTAGAAGGAAAAGAACTTGATATTTCATAATGTGCCACATCTTTAAAATTCATATAGTTCTTTAATGGCACCATGGCAGCATATTTTTCAAAATCAACACAAGATAGAATTTTTTTCCTGGCCATATGAATTTGCGTGCCCCAAGGATATGTACACATGAAGTACTGGCTACAATCACAAAAGCATTAGACACCCCGAAAAATTTCTTGTAGAAGGGATTAGGTATAATGTGAACACGATATAGCCAAGGCTGGGATCTAGCTGCCATGGTCCATGTTATGCACTTAGACTTAATGCCATTAAAAAAACTTTTTCTAAGCTATCAAGACTCATACATGTTAGATACCAAAGGCCAAGAGAGAAAGCACCTTCAATGAATTAAATGTCTGAGCCAATTGTGATACCAAAACTCAGCAACTGACAAGGACAGATAAACATTTTACAAAAAGTAACTGTAGTTTCATTCTTAAAACTTCTTTGATCAACAACCTGATAAAATCCCTAAAGTTGGTGATTTATGCAAGCTGTTATCTACTAAAGTTTGCATGACCAAGAGCACACAATAGATAGTCATAAAATTATGAGAATTCAGTGGTTCCACGCAAAAAGAATCTGCTTCTTATTATGCTTACCTAACTTTTTAGCATAAGCATATAAGTAACTATAATCATTCTAGTCAATCAAGTGGATCAGTGGTAGGTTAGCATGGAGTTTGGCCCCATTGAGAAAATATCTGAATCTGTCCCTAACAGATTTACTTCTCCAATTCCTCGAAGGAAAGCATTGGCTTGGACTTGGAACCAGTAAAGTGATTAATCTTAACATAATGGTTCCACTCATATATAATCAAACAAATGAAATCAAGAGAAGAAGAATGCAATAAGACACCATACATAAGCTAGAAAGTTGAATATATGGTTGAACACCTAAAAACCACATACCAATAGAGAACATATCATCTCCAAATGCACAAAGATTGCCTAAGGACTTGCAACAAACTTAGCTTGCACAAGTCTCTAACAGGAAGCAACCACCACTAAAACTGAACGAAGGAGAGAGATCAAAAAACTTACTTGAAGCAAAGTCCAAGAGATTGTTCCCCATCTTCAAATACACGTTTAAAAGAGTCCTTAAATACAGAATGACCAAAACTTTCAGCCAAAACAACCAGACCACCAGTTCTTTCAACAGCAACCTTCATTTCTGCAACCCCAACCTAAAAAGGCAGAAAATTTAAGCCATTAGATTAAAGGAAAAAAATCAAGAACAAATGTGAAACTAGTCAGAAACTGCTTAAGAATTTTTAGAGATAGTCATTCAATGCCTGAAAGGCATCTGGCAATTTAAGGCAGTGCTCTCATTTTAGACAACATCCAGAGACATGCATGTGTTCCCAATTGCAATATCACAATCTTGCAAAATGCATTTTGAAAACACATAACCACTAGAATAAATACAAGTGCTAAAATGCCAATGTACAACATTGTTCTAGTTCTCAATCACACTGCCGCTATTCAGTCCCAAGGAATAAAAACTGAAAAAATTAATTCTTTTCGACAAATATTGTAACATAAATCAAGCACATAATACCATTAACTGAGGGGTGACACCAATTTATTAGTTGATGCAACAGTGGCTGCTGAAACTGCCCAGCCTCAGCAAATCCCTATTTGGCCACCATTCTATCCATATATTGAGTTCACAGCTTTTTTTTTTCTTTCTGCAATCCGATATTGTGGGTTGTGAACAATTTGCTATCCCGATCCAAGAAAAGAAAAAAGAAAACACAAACTGAAATTTTCAAGTGATCCATCAAGGAGACAGAGAGATAGGGCCAAAGCCAACCCAACCAGATAGTAAGTTCATTTTTCAGACCCCAGCTGAGTTTAGGATTATTATTATTTTATTTATTTATTTACTTTTTTTTTTTGGTGTCTATGTAGGGTGTGCTAAAAATTGTGATATAGCGTATAGCTAGAGTTAACCATGATTATAGGTCACACCAAGTATACCATGTATATTTCATGTTGTCTATTTTACTACTATAAGTCGTCAATTCACAACAGTTGTGATGTGAAAGGAAACCACCACTACAGATGATGGTTCACCACTATTTCCACAATGGCCACAAGTAACATTCTCCCGCACATAAAGGAGAAAACCTCACCTGCCTAATCAGTTTGATACCTTTATCAACTAGTATGTAGGTTCAAAAGCACAATCTCTACCTCCAATCAAATTTCTAGTTTTATTTTGGTGATGTTCATCATCCATTCTATCAAATTCTTTGTGGTGAAGCAAACCCAAAATCTTCACTCATCAAGTTGCTTGATTTTGAATTCACCTAAATCAAACCTTGCAGGGAAATTTAGGACACAATAAATCTTTTATCCTTAAGAATTAAGGCAATCTACATGCACTTAGCAGCTACTTCTGAATTCTACTTACGTTGACAACAATAGTAGTGTATGCACAGATAAGATGCACAAAGGTTCTTTTTAAGTAATACATTTGTTAAAAGGGTTTAAAAACTTGTGTCTTAGCTCGATTTTTGATAAGGTCCTCTACAACTAATCAAGGTTTATGATTAAAGGACTTTTTTATTGCTCGTCTATGAAGTGTATACTAAACCAAGGTTCTCTACATCATTGAACTTATGCATGGAGACATGTTTTCTGAATAGTCTTATCTGATCTATTTGACTTTATGGCAGGTCCTTGGTAATCCATAGAAATATTCAGAACTACCTTCTGGAACAAGTGTCTGTGCCATTAGATTTGCATACCTGAGTTTAGCAGCCCATACGTGTACCAAAACTCATTGTTACACTTATCTCAGGTAATCATTATATTTATTAACAGAGTATATTAGTATGTATACTTAAAAATGTACATTAGACCAAGCATATCTGCATTTTGAACTTGCCAGCCTAGTTACATTTTTGGAAAGGTTCCGTGTAGTTTACTCAGTTATATAGTGAGCCTAGAGTGCCGGAAATACAGAATAAATAGACAGCATATTGAAAGTTGAATTGCTGGACTGATTGAAGTTTTATGGTGGCTTCCACAGATTTCACTAGTCTATGGTGATTTCTATACATGAGGCAGTGCATGCAAGGTTTGAATCATAGATTCATCCAAGTCTTTCAGCCAGAGGCATGTAATCCTGCTCTGTTATGTCCACTACAAAAATCTTCATAAGCAGATATCAGAATATGCTTTTAACCAAGTGCTTCAAATACTTTATAAGTCTAATGGAGGTGGCGGAGATTGCAGGGAAAACTGTGTCATCATACTAATTGGAAGTACAATATGCATTGTAAAGGGTCAACAATAAGATGGAACACAAAGAGCCATTAGAATCCAGTCAGCAACAAAAAGGCTGACTGCTATACCTGATCAAGGGCTGATGCGAAAAGATCTAAAACATGGCCCTGGCTGACCAGCTGCTTAGCAAGACTATCATAAAATTTGACTGCTTTCTTGAAATATGGTGCAGCATCTTTGTCAAGATCTTTATGTGACCGTACAGGATCCGATAAGTCTTTGGATACAATCTGTAAAATTCAGCATGATTTAATTCACTACACAAATAATGAGAAAGTAATACCAACTTCAGAGGAAACACTGAGAAATGATCATCCCTCTTCCCCACTCTCCAGAATCATTCCCCCGCCCCCACAACAGAAAAAAACAAAGGAGAAAAAAACCCTTTCTCCCTCCCCTCCCCCCAAAAAGAAAAAAAAATCAACATATGACGAACTTCTCGTCACAAAGAGAACATGCTTAAGGTTAGGCATCCCTATATGCTCAAACAACAGATATCATACCCAAAAAGAAAAAAGAAAAAAAAAAAAAAAAACTCATCTTTACTTTTATAAAGAGCAAATATTTGTAGACAGAATTTCAACAACTGCTAGATGTAGACAGAAATCATCCCTTTTCCTTCAATCTATCTCAATCCCTGTAAATCAAGGTGCATGCAACCATGGGATCTATTAATAACAAACAAAATATACTGTCGATGCTCACAGGAGACTGCGAATGCTTATTTAGCAAAAGCAATTAGATAAATTGATAATTTATCAGAACAGAGGATTAATGCAATCATAAACGGATTTAAATCAAGGATGAATCAAATAAGTCTGATTATCAATCATGGACCAGAAGCTCAAAAGAATATAGGAAAAAGTAACAAGAGCAACATAAGAATTATCTGAACCATCAAGTCTCCAGAAAAAAAGGGTATTCCACCCATCCCCAGACTCCAATAAAGCTCAATCAAGTCTGGCTCTTATTTCATCTGCAAAACAGACTGACAGAACTTGACTTTCATTTCTATATCTCTCACCTCTCCAGCACCTAAATATGTACTGTTGAATAGGGTTAAATTGACTTGCTCTAATCACTTGAGAGGGATCTACCACAGCCTCAATATCTTGAAGCAAAGGCAACAAGTGCTGGGGAAAACAAAGCTGACTGGACTCACCGTGCCCGGTCCTTCAGTGCATGGTCCTCCAACCAAAGCAACTATCCGAGCTCCGGTCCCAGGCAGACAGGCCCCAACTAAGCCGGCCGCAACACTCAATGCAACTCCCGTGCAGCGCGCTGCCCGATTACCTGGCGCAACAGGCCACTGATCCGTCTGCAGTTCATCCAACAACTGCAAAACAAGCACGGAATTCAATCAATAAATGATTCACCCATAATTCCAACTGCTAAAGCACGAAGAACGCACCGAATTGAGTGTGTACTCGCACTCAGACGCCGGCAACAAGAACCGGGTAACAGCAGAACCTCCTGGGTACCCATTTTGCACCATCCCCTTCTGGAAACCAGCGCCTCCCACCCGACTACGCGCAGAAACGCCCAGACCCAGCTGCTCCAAGACCTGCTCCTTTGCGATCTCCTTACTGCCTCGAAAGACATAAACTTTAGACATCTCAGAGAACCCCAACTCGTGGACCTGGACCTGCGTCCCAAAGGAGACGAATCCAACGAGGGCGTTGTCTGGCAACAACCCGATCGCCTGCTTGAGGGCTGACTTGGCGAAGCCCAATTCCTCCTCGATCATGCAGGTGTCGAGGACGAAGATGAAGACGGGGGAGGCATGGGCGTGCGGATCGTTGGGGTTGTTAGGGTTCATGGAGGGGAGAGAGTACTGAATTGTGGTGTACTGGGGGTAGAGCTCGCCAGGGAGGTTGGTGTCGGAGATGGCGGCGTAGTGGGGAGGGAAGTGGTTGCGCTGGTAGCAGAAGGGGCAGATCCAGATCTTGGCGGTGAAGTCGACGCGGGCGTAGGGGTTGAGGACGGCGGAGCAGGTCTTGCAGCGGAGCGGCGCGTAGGGGAGCGTGGGGATGTCCGGGTGGGGGCGGAGCGGGGCGATGCAGGCGGCGAGCGGGATCACGCACTTGCTGGCCTCCACCTTCGTGCGCGGCCACACGTTCCAGCTCATGCGGACGCCGTCGATGCCTTCGGGATCCACGTTCGACATCTCCGAAGACATTCTTTCCGAGGTCTCGGATTTCGATATCGATCGAATGCGGTCGGTCGAATTGATCTCCACGTCAATCCGATCTCGGCGGCGGTGACGACGATCTCTGTCTCTCCGGGGCGTGGGTGGGAGGGTTTTTTTGGGTTGATCTCACCGAGCGATTTCGGTTTGGAAAGAACAAGGATGCTAATGAGGCTCCGACGACTGGGCGCAGTCCGGAGGACGAAGACGACACGAGACGACGGGTTGGCTTGGGCTATTTCTAAATTGCCCAATCTGCCTTCCATTCGTCGGTATTTACAAGATTGCCACGCTTGCGGCGACTGCTTGTTTCGCAGGAAAGTCGGTGATTGTCGAAAATTCCCTTTTCACACTGAGCCCATTCTCTTTGGTTGAAAAAGAAAACATGTACCAAGGCTGCCTTTACTAATCATGATAAAATTTATCAAATATAAGAAAGACATAATCTAGATAAAATTATTTCACAAGATATGTAGTGTAAAAATAAATAAGATTTCTGATATCCATAATAAAAAAATTATTTTTCTTGATAATAAACTCGTTAAATTAATAAAATCAAAATTTGAATTTTAATAAACTCTATGAGAATCGAGGTTCATGCCAAAATTTACTAAACTTTGACCAAATGAGAGCAACTAAATTGGTAGCCTTCTTGAACTTGTCAATGACCATTTTCAATTAGAATTGGTCCATTGGATGTCTTAAAATAAACTTCATAGTTGGTCTTTGTTATTTGCCCTAATAGGATCTCGATTTAGTGGACCAGGTCCATGGATGAACTTGCCATGTCTTGGTCTATCCAAGGCTTATGTTATTAATTCCCATGATCAACCATCAAACCTTATTCTCATGGCCTAGAATTCGAGGATGTTATACACACCAATGCAAATAAGAAGATATAGGGTATGTAGAAGTGGTGTACGATAAATTGGTGGGCGCTCAAAGTTCACTCGACATCTTGCACCTCCAACTCCATTGTCTTCATTCTTACTCGACTCTTAGGGAAATGGATTCAGTCGAGGAGTTGGAAAAAGATCGGAATATGTTAAAGAAGGAAAATGTCATGCAAGACATAGCGGTGTAGGCAAACACCCAAAAGATACTCAATCCGCAGCTAAGAACACAAAGACCCTCATCAGCCAAATGAGCGATCTTGTCGAAACCGAGGTTACCATCCTTAATCGCTCGAAATAAGAGCAACGGACTATTTTTGAAATCATGCATGATTTGGAAAAGGCGAGTACGTTAACAATCGAAGGCAACCAATGCCTCAAGTCTCGCCTCTCCCATCTCATTCTTGATTTCAAAAGATATCTGGAATTTGAATAGATAATTTGGCTAGGGTCATAGTTATAGTGTTCATTCAATAAAAGCACCACATTTTCCTTATAGTGTCATTCGTTTCCTTACATTTCCCACATGGTTAGGTAATATCTTTTTAAGAATTTTCCATTTATTATACATGGTATCTCTTTGCCTTCCACCTCCATTAACTTATAAGCGTTTCCACTAAAGACTTCAAAAACCGCATATGGAACTTCCCAAGTTGGTAACCATTTGCCAAATTTCTTATCATCTATACTCAATGGCAAAATGGTCTTCTAGACTACATCACCAATATCAAACCATTTCTCTTTTATGTGTTTATTATAAGCTTTTGCAACTCTATTCTTTTGAAAGGCTAGCTTTTCCAAAGTAGTATCTCTGCTTTTGCCTAATTCATCAATGTTGCCATACATGAGTTCATCATATTCTTCTTTGGCCAATTCCTCCCGAAGCCTTACCCTAAATAATTAGACAGTGATCTCTAATGGCAACACAACCTCTTGGCCATATGTCTGACATATATGGGCTAACTCCAATCACAAATTTCTTAGATGTTCAATAAGCCCATAAGACCGTCAACAACAAAGAATTTCACTCTCTTGGGTTGTCCTCCAAATGCTTCTTAATTAAATTAATAATTACTTTATTGGAGGTGTCGACCTCACCATTAGTTTGAGGATAATAAGGCGTTGAATGTAACATCTTAATCCCTCTTAATTTGGCAAAATCCAACACCTCTTAACCAATAAATATTGTCCCTTGATCTACAATTATTGACTTTAGAATGCCAAACTTGTGAGTGATATGTTCTTTAATGAACATTTTCATTGTTCTTTGTGTGATATTTTTATATGATGTAGCCTCAACCATTTCGTAAAATAATCCATAGCCACTAATATGAAACTATGCCTTTTAGATGAGGGAGGATGTATTTTCCCAATTATATCCATTGCTCATCCTCTAAATGGTCAAGGTTTAATTATGGGTTTCATTACCGAAGTTGGCACATGCTTTTGGCATTTTCACATCTCTTAGCATAGTCAATGCAATCTTGAGTAATAGTTGACCAAAAATAACTATGTCAATGCAATAGCCATCTCATTTTGACCCCAGCCTGATGTCACGCCCCGAACCCCGAGCGCACGCACATCCCACTGCGGTCGATCAAATGCGACATTCTCAGGTAGTGTCGCCGACCCCATTCATTTATTAATGCGCAAGCGGAACGTATTATAAAACCCCTGACAATAAAATACGGGATAGAAAAGCAAGAAGCAAAACCACAACATAACACTTTCATAATTCAACAGAATTACAAACAGAGGTCTACGGCCAAAAGTCTACAAAAGACCGGCTCTTAAAAAGGAATTGTCCTACGACCTACAAGTCGGACACATTCTCCAATCTTATGACTGCACCTCTGCAACTCCTCAAGGCCAACCAAAGCTATCTGGTCGCTCCGTCCACCAGAGACCTGAAATTTTAATCCCACAACCGGGATGAGACGATGTCTCAGCAAGTTCAACCCCCTAAACCCCTATTAGAAAGAAAATACGCCCCGAGTGGCCTAGCCACATCACACAGAAGACTTACCTCGCATTAGCCTTCATCTACAGGTTAACACAATTTATAAAATTCAACCACGTACAATTATAATAACCAAACAACCACGGCACAGTCACATCATCAGAACAATTCAACCACTTGGATCGTCTCAGCAATCAATCGACTTGGCTGATTACATGTCAATTCAGCAAATCCATCATTACTCTTAATCACGGCCCCACTCGGAAAAATTAGAATCAGTGGCATCACGGCCCCACTCGACACGGCCTGTAATCAGGTGGTAATTCACGGCCTCATCGAGCACGACCTCTAATAGGTGATATTCACGGCCTCATCGGGCACGACCTCTAATAGGTGGTATTCACGGCCTCATCGGGCACGACCTCTAATAGGTGGTATTCACGGCCTCATCGGGCACGACCTCTAATAGGTGGTATTCACGGCCTCATCGGGCACGACCTCTATTAGGTGGTATTCACGGCCTCATCGGGCACGACCTCTATTAGGTGGTATTCACGGCCTCATCGGGCACGACCTCTATTAGGTGGTATTCACGGCCAACCGCTCCTCAATTTCCACATTTAGGATTTTATAAAGAATCCTCATAAATTGAAATCACATTCAATTCGTCATAACCAATCATCAATTTCAAATTCTACAAGCACGGCAACGATCGGCACGAAATTCCGAGAGAACAAGGTCCCGACAAAATTTTCGGAATTTAATAAATAATTAAATTTATTCTGAAAATTAATTAAATAATTATATCCATATTTTCGTCATCCACACCCAATTTATAATATCCAACAATCAATTTCAAAATCAGAACGCATAGCAGCGATCGGCACGAAATTCGAGCAATCGGGGTCAAAAATAATTTTTTCTTTTTTTTAATAATTTCGGAATATAATATAATATTATAAATTCTAGAATTTCGAAACAATTAAATAATTCAAAAATAAAACCTATTATGTCCCATCAATGTTTATTATTAAATAAACTCTCTTAGTCTTTAATTAAACACACTTTAAATTAAACAAACCTTTTAATCCAAATCACAATTAAATAAACTAAGATATCCACCTAAACTTGCTTAACTTAAACTAAACACACTTAGAGCATAATTAACCGTCTAATCAAGATTTAGTGAGCTAAATTCACCGGATTAGCTAGCCGAGCGGACCAAAACGACGGGGACGCCGAGGAGAACAACTTTCCTCAAAGCGGGCCGAGCATCCGGGCTCGGGAAGGCAGCCAAAACGGCCCACGAAGGGGCTGCCATACCCATTTTATGGGTTACTGATCGGGGCCGAGAGGGAGCAGATCTAGCGCCGGTTCGGGCGGAGGAACGGCGAGGGAGAGGGGCGGCAGCTCGTGCGGGTGAGGCAGCAGCTCCGGCGGGACTCCCGGCGACCCTAGCGACGGCGACGATGGCTGGACGGAGGGGAAGGAGCTCGGGACCGGGCGAGCGGTGGTGGGAGCGCGCGCGACGGCAGGCATCCGGCCGAGGCGACACGCGGGCACGCAAGCTTTGCGCACGGATGACGGCGGCGACGGTGAGCTTCGGCGACGAGTGGAGCTGCTAGCTTCAACTGGTCTTCGGCTTGCTGGTTCGAGGTTCCCAGATCTACTAGGGATGCGGGCTAAGGCGGAGCGGGGAGACGAGCTGACCGGCAAGCGGGCGCGGGCGGCACGAGGCGGCGGCGACGAGCGGACGGGCGGAGGCGTGAAGTCCGGCGGCTTCTTCGGCTCCTCTGGTCTGCTCGGTTCTCTCCAGCAGCAAGAGGAAATCGGGGAGAGAGAGAGGGAGCCAACAAGAGGGAGGAAGAAGAGAGGGAGGAGAGAGAAGGAGGAGGGGGCCCTTTTTCTTTTTCTTTTTCTTTTCCTTTAATCCACAAAAAGGCCCACCATGACCTCATGCATGATGTCATACTCCACTCACTCCCACAACCTCTTCCAATGGGTTCACTTCCATTTTCCGCCGGGGTCCAATTTTTGTACATCAAATTTCTTCAATTCTCATCAATTCTCTTTCAATTGAATCAAATTGAAGTCCATAAAATTAATCCAATATCACCACACTTCAATTCATATCTTCACTTGTCTATAGAACCAACTTAAGTCCCAAAAGCGCGACCAAAAGCGGCCTACTAATTTCTTGAGCCAAATTAGCCATTTCTTGATTATTTTGCTAAGAAGCTCGACTTGCATGAAAAATCTTCCGAAGATAAGTCAATGATCCTAAAATGATTTGTGACACACCTAGACTTCCAATTTCTGAATTCGATCTCAATTCCACGGTTAATTTCACTTTGACACGATACTAGCGCGGCCCAACCTACCGGGTAGCCTTTAGAAATTTTCATGCATTTGACATGTGGTTGATCATCTCAAGCCACAATGTACATCTTTAAAACATTGGCGACTTTCGGTTGTCGGGGTAATCTCAAGGTTTCAAATACGAACACAGGGTACCCAATCGATAGAAAAGTCGGTCTAGTGCCGATCGACAAGAATTGTGCAATCTGGTGGAATCACCCACACCTGATCACATGCCTCTGTTGAGTCGACCTATCTCCGGTCTCTAATCGACTTTTATTTGTGCCGTAATGACCCTTGCAGATTAGCTCGGTCGAAAGGTCGCTTCTTGGCCAAATTCTCAAGTCTGATGCATTAGAATTTCTTAACGACTTCACCCGATAGACTAGCTTTCACATGAGTGGCCGACTCAAGGAAAAGAACTATATGCGTGCCAACGAAATGCCCGTCTCAATTTATTGAAAATAGAATCGGAAAATCGGGATGTCACACCTGATGTGCACCACATATACCTCTGTGATGAGTATAAACTCATATTTCGCCAAACACTGCAATAACTAACCATCTATAGTTTTTCAGTATAGATCGTTGCTAATCAATAGTTATTTAATTGCTTTTCTTTTAAAAATTTTATCATTAGCAACTTAATTTTTTAGATACTCAATAAATGGAGTCCTTCAATCTTGGCTCACTATTTCGTTGTCTGGAATCTATGTATCTTGAATCAACATGATTCTATTATCAATCGAAGGCAATGTCCTCATCTAGGTAATAATACGATCTACCAACTCTTTAGATATCTTGTAACCGGATGCCATCTGAGCTAACTTATTGGCTTCCTCATTTTGATTTCTTTTGATATGAACCAACTCATAATCGTCAAAATGATCTAAGAATCGCTTGGCTGATATATGATGGGAATAATATTTTCATTAAGGCACTAGTATTCTCCAAACAACCGTTTTATAACCAACTAGGAACTGCCAATTACCTTAATAAATCTTGCCTTCAAGTTAGCCAAAATGTTTAGGCCAACAATTAATGCTCCATATTCAGCTTGATTATTCAAGCAATTGAAATCTAGTTTAAACATCATTTTGGATCTTTGTCCGTAGGGAGAGACTATCATAATTCCAATTCTTGCCGACCCAACTACACTTGACCTATCAAAGTACAAGGTCCAAGGAACTACCTAGACATACCCCTCTAAATGCTCTTTAACTTGAAAACATAAATTGTAACATTCTGAATTTCAGGTTCTATTTTTCAATTGAATAAGTTAGGCTTTTCATCAATGCACCTATGGCCTTTTTCTTTAAGTTGACCACTCATAAGATAACTAGTTTATCTGGTGAAGTCGTTAAGGAATTTTAACGCAATAGACTTGAGAATTCAATTAGAAATCAAATACTCAACTATGCAATTCTACAAGGGTCAATACGGCATTGTCAAAATTGATCAGAGGTCGGAGATAGATCAGTTCGATTGAGGTATGCGATTAAAGAGTGGGTGATTCCACATAATTACAAAATTCTCATTGAACGCCACTAAATTGATTTTTCTATCATTTCTGTATCATGTACTCGTATTTGAAACCTCAAGATTTTCACAACAACCGAGAGTCGCCTATGAGTCAAAGATGCACAATGTGGTTTGAAAATAATCGACCATGAGTCAAATGCACTAAAAAATTCTAAAAGTTACCTAGTAGGTTAGGTCAGCTAAAATTGAGTCCGGTTGAAATTAACCACGAAATTGAACCCGATTTCAAAAATTGAAAGTTCGGTCATGTCACGATTTATTTTAAGAACGTTGAC
This sequence comes from Eucalyptus victrix, assembly GCA_016097545.1. Lineage (NCBI taxonomy): Eukaryota > Viridiplantae > Streptophyta > Magnoliopsida > Myrtales > Myrtaceae > Eucalyptus > Eucalyptus victrix. Next base: position 47,976,373 of record CM027843.1, read on the forward strand.
TCATCCTCCAAAAATTATTATGCAAACTGGGAATTTTGGTGAAAATTCAAAGTAAGATTATTTTGGACTGGGAAGATTAGAGGGCCGTTTTTTGTCGCATTTTTTGGATTCAAGTTGGACAATTTGATGAGGAAAAAGCCTAAGAGGGACGACGGTATCTTGGTTGAATTTATAGGGATCGAATTGAGCTCAATTGAAGGATAGTTGAAAGGGAATTGAATCCAATTTGATGTCCAATGGTCCAAATTTGTAGGCCATGGGGGAGACAACATTTTGGACCATTTGGGAGACTTGTTTGGGAAGCTAAGGAGTTGCAAATGTCTAAGGATGACAGCCCAAGTGATGGGGGCAAGCAATGATCAAGAAAGAGGATATTTGTGGTCAAAGGGGATCCCTAAAGCTTATGCAGCCTTCTTCTCCCTCAACCAACCTCTTTTATCCATTATTGGTCAGAATTTGATCCAAAAACTAGAGAAACAGAGCAGAGCAGCCCCTGCCCGTCACATAGCCGCCGAAGCTCCTCCGCCCACCACCCAAGCCTATCATTGCCGCCCCCGCTCGCGCGCTCGTCCTGCGCTTGTTCATCTCAACAAGCCGTTGAGGTTGCCTAAATGCTTTGCCAACCACCGTATGTCGTCGTCCAAGCCACCAGAAGTCCCGCCGTTGCCCGCCTAAGCCACTGCAACCGTCACCATTCATCTTGTGCTGTTTCAGCCCCTTCGATCGATCCCTACTGCCAAGAATAGAAGTGGAAGTCCTAATAAGAGTTGAGACTTCTAGGCCTGTTTTAAGTCCCTTTCGGGCCTTGATTGGTGCCGCCATGGGGTTGTTTATCGCCAGCCTTCACATCGCCGTTGCCGTGGACTCACTAGCGAGTTTACTTGCTAAACTCTACTTATGGAGTTAATGATGCTTAAGGAATGATTAGTTTAAGCTAATTAGGGATTATGTGGTTAGTTAGATTAGATTAGTAATTTAATTATTCAATTATGTATGTTAGGTAGTTAGAATAGATAGATTAGGGACTACAATAGTCGTACTATTTATCTAAATAGGTTCAAAAATCTTCCCGGCCCGTTCGGGTGGTTAATTAAGCATTTCCAGCCTAGGTTGGTATTTTTGGTATTTATTTGCATTATTTAATTAATTTTGGTATTTATTTATTTAATTAATATTTTTCGAAAATTATACCGAGATAACTGGTGATCGGAATTTCATGTTGATTGCAATGGTGTGCTTAGTTTCTGTAATTGAGTGTTAAATTGTTCAAATTGAGTGGTGATTATAATTTTGAGTATTTAATTCAAAATTTGGAAATTTTGGTAATTATTTAGAAATTGCCAAGTGTCAAGTTTTGACACCGAAAATTGTTTTAAATACTATATCAAATAGTGAAATTTAAAAAAGAAGGGTATCAGTATTTTTGGTTTAAATTGACCGTCTACCCACACACGACTATTTTACCGTGTATCTCTAATACAAAAAAAAAAAAAAAAAAAAAAAAAAAAAGCCAAGTTCACCATTTTAATTAAAGCATTTAAGTGCAATGCACGGTATCCTAGGTTGAGATTAAATGGTCATGTGTTGATTAAGAGAACTCGTCCCAAGCTATTGAGCTGGACGTACCCCTATATAGGATGCCGGTCATAATAGAGGCTAGACCAATGCTCCCTTATGGAATGTCGTTGATGTAGTGATGTTGCCGTGCTTAATTGGGCGAGACGATGTCTAGTTACGCTAGAAGACCGCCGAACTTCGACTATGCCATGCTCGTGTGTGGCTGTGATTAACAATTGGACTACATGCTAAGTGAAATTGATGCGCTAGGTTATGGGACAAAATTGTATGGCACGGAATGAGACGTGTCATAATGATTTGGTCCTATAATCGGGACCCCTTGTGTTTATGGAGATGAAAGTGTTGGCATTCCAATTATTTGAGCATAAATATTGTTTATGTCTGTGTTATGAACAGTGCTGACATGCAGGAAGGATCTGAGGCGAGGTAAGTCTCTATGATGGTGGGGCTATGTGGTTAGGACGCCCTAAGCGTATTTCCTTCCTAGTCAGAGTTTAGGGGGTGAACTTGTTGAGATATTGTTTCACCCCGTCGTGAGCTTAATATTTTTAGGTCCTTAGATGTTAGTTCCTTTGGAACATTTTGGATAGCCACGAGCTATTACTAAGCAAGGGATAGATGTTCAGGTCCCTGGTAGTCATTGGGTCTATGAGTTAATCGTGACCACCATCAAGTCGATGAGGACCTACTCGAGAAGGTACCTCATCAATTCAAGGCATAGTTTCAACATGGACTCAATGGGTAAAAGGTGGGTCCCTTCTAGGGTTGAGATTCGCGGTGGTTGTCGACGCCGCTTTTGGTGAGGGTGTAGCTGACCCTCTTAATGGAGCTGTAGAGGACCTAGTGCCCCTAGGGCCGATGGAGTCCGAAGGATCAATGAACGTGTCTAACTAGTGGTCATAGGACAATCCTTTTTGAAAGCCGATCTTTTGTAGACCTTTGTTTATAAACTCAGCTCATGTATGGGTCAGGGGTGTTTAATTCACTTTAGCGTGTGCATTAAAATGAATGGGTCGACGATGCGTCCTGGGATCGCAAATTTCATCGACCACCGAGGGTTAGGTATGCGCTCGAGGATCGAGGTGTGACATAGATACTTTGTGATAAATCCTGATACTACTTGTCCTTTTACTGCCTTAAGTAGGACGTATACTAGGCTAATCTCATAGAGTGTAAATGCCCATTTAGCAATTCGACCCTTTATTATTGGTCAAGTTAACATGTACTTGATTACGTTTGTTTTACATATTACATGTATCGTAGTCGGCAGCATATAATGACGTAATTTATTACAAGCATAATACAATAATAAGCACAACTTCTCAATGGTTGTGTATCTTATCTCTACATCGTTCAACATTTGACTCATATAATAAATTGTTTGTTCCTTCCCCTCATCATTTTCTTGTGCCAGCATGCATCCAATTGTGGTGTCGGTGGTTAACAAATATAGTTTCAACAGCCTACTCGCCTTGGGTGGCATCAAAACTAGAAGGTTATAAAGATATGCTTTTATATAGTCGAAATTGCCAGTTTTATCTCCAAAAGCACATTTCAATGAATTCATTTTTAATTTATATTTTCTCATCCTAACAAAAGCCGACACTAAATAAAGCGACTTACCCGGTTTGATTTGATGATAACATCATCAAAATAAACCTCTATAAAATCACCAATCATGTCATGGAAAATAAAATCCATTGCCCTCTAGTACGTAGCACTTGCATTCTATAATCCGAAAGGCATGACTAACCAATTGAAGGTTCCAATTGCCCTTGGACATCTAAATGCAGTCTTATGGACATCCTCCTTAGCTATGAATATCTGGTTATAGCTTGAGTGATTGTCCATAAGTGATATGATTTCATTGCTAGAGGTTGAATCAACAAGCATGTCAGCCATTGGCATCAATATTAATCTTTGGGTGTTTAAGCATTTAAATCGTGGAATTCTATGTACACCCCGAGCTTCCCATTCTTATTTTTCACTAGGACAATATTTTATAGCCATTCAACATACCATGAGGTTCTTATAAAGCCTGTCGTGAGCTTCATTTTCTTTATTGACTTTTTTGCATAACTCTGGTGTAAATTGTCTTAAAAGTTGTTTACAAAGCCTAAAGCTCTTCTTAATGGGTAATTGATGCTCGACTACATCTCCACCTAATGTAGGCATTTCGTGATAATTCCAAGCAAAGTAGTCTTTGCATTTCCTTAACAAGTCTACTAGTTGAACTTTGAGTCAATATCTAGTAACTAGGGTGTTGATCAATTTCTGTGCCAAGATTAACTTCTTTTAATTAGTCCTGAGCCTTAGTCATCTTATCATCATCCCTAATAAGTGAATTTCAAACTCCAGAATTCTCTAAATAGCTTTAACATATTGTTTTGCTAGTTCATCTCTATAGGTCGAGTACCTCCTAATGAGGTCTTTTGATAATATAAGGTTCTCCATAAACAACCTTATCAAATTGCTCCACTAGCTAATATTTGGGGATCCATTCAACTATCCCTTTATCAAAATGGCAAAATGCAATACTATTTGAATCCTCTAGTGGGGGTCTACTCACATGATGCCCTTTAGTATCCCATAATGGTTGTGACCAAGCTACTTGTGGCTTAATATTCGTTTTAACATATTCAACCTTATCACCATTCCAAAATGCAAGCATTTGATTAAGAGTCGATGGAACTCATTAGTTGTCATAAATCGAGTCTCTTCCAAGTAATAAATTGTATGATCCATCAGCATCGACATTGCTTATGTAGCCAATCTTTTGGCTTGGTTAGGAGTTGTGCTATCATCCTTTGGCTTTCTCATCCAAACTAGATTCTTTGTATTGACCTTCTTTGGCTTATGGGTTGGCATTACAATGGGTTTAACCTGAGTAATGTGAACCTAGTCAAGTTGCTTTTGAAGCAAATGCATCTTTTTCTTCATTTGCATTCTCCTTTTCTATGCACATGTTAAGCTATCCTTTTAGGGCTGAGTCCTCTCAATCATGTACCATTTACCAGCAAGTGGATCATAGGGTATCTTTAAAGTACGTCAATGGTGACAATTAGTTGTTAGCTCCATATCTTCATCATCTAATTCTGCTCCCCATCTAGATGGACTAACTACTCAGGGGTAAATAAGAGGTGGGTTATAATTAACATAATAGTTATACTTCCTACTATATTCTCCCAGAGTTCCAATAGTTGGATCTCCCTCCTCATATCTTCGTTTGAATGACTTTTTAGCCATTCAACGTGTACTGAACTTCTTGGAGGGTCCTATCTCATATATAACAAGTTCTCTTTGGTTATAACCATTGAAATTGTGTACCTCATTACTAACCATTATGCCATGTTGATTGTGATGTCCCCCTGCAAAATGCTTTTGCTTCCGGACTAATTGTTTACACTTTGGACACAATAGAGGACCTTAACTCATGCTAGACTCAGAATCGCCCAAGTCAACTCTCTTCTTTCGATAAGCATAATGCTTAGTAAGATGAGCTAGCTCATTTGGAAATTAACCCCTCTCGAAATAGGACAATCAATCTTCAGTTGTATTCCTTACTAGCAATCCTTTGGCTAGATTGATGGTACTGGCACCTAGGACTATATCCCACATGTCTTATCACTTGCTTACATCTTACACAAAATCAAAGTTGGTGGTGACTCATACTCTCTTCCATGCCAATTCTTCTTTATCAAGTATACTCTACCCCTTGGTCACTCTTATTTGGCAATTAGCCAATAATAGATCGAATATCTCCTTAGTCTTATTGGCATCAAAGGAGTAGTAAATAGGCTTTTTAGCTTTTGGATGAGGTTAGACCTTTCTTTTACTCTAGCTAGCTTCAAGCTTGACAAACATATGACTGTCGAGATAGGTTATCATGCTTTGTCGATAGGTTATCATGCTTTTCCGATAAGTTATCGTGATAGGATATTGTAGGCTATGATAGGTTATCGTGATAAGCCTTTCTAATATCCGATAAGCTATTAAAATGTGGTAAATGGAGATGCAATAAGTTATTATGTTGTGATATGTGATAAGTATTAAGTTATGATGACATGTTATAATAATGTGAAATAAGTCATTGTATAGGTTATGACGGCATGTGATAGATTATTCTAATAAATTATACACAATTGTAATGATTTATCTTACCTCGATGAAAGTTCTATATGCCATGAGTCCTAATTTGATTGATGTATTGTTGGTTATGACCTAGGTAGCATGGACACGTTCAAAGGGCCTCCATGTCGTGTCGGACACCCCAACACGTGTCCGACATGCTCGGACACAGTCGGACACGCTCGGACACACGGTCAACACGTGTCGGAGTTTCCAACACGTGGTCGACTCTTTCCGACACGTGCGTCGGAGCGTGTCCGGAGGTTTGTGGGCGGATCCGCAGGTGCGAAGGGAAGAAAGTGATGGAGGGTGAAGGCAAGGGTGAGGGAGCTGAGGTGACGACGAGGGAGGGCTCCGACCGCCGATTGTACCATTGAGAAGCCTTCTCGATCGTCTTGGTTGGCTGCGACCGTCAACTGCAACGTCGAGATGGAAAACGGAAAGGCCGCGATGGAGGGCTGGATGCGAGGCTATGATGGCAAAGGGGGGAACGGTGGCGAGGCATGATGAGAAAGGTGGAGACCGAGCGAGGGAGAGGAGAAAGAAGGCGATCGCCGAATGCTAGGGTTTTCAATTTTTGGAAGAAGAGCAAGGAGAGAGAAGATGTGTCGACGGCTTCTTGGGGAGAAAAAGAAAGTCTCGTGCAGTGCAGTGTAACTTTGGGAAGAGACGTGTGCAGGCGGTGGGTGGGTGAGTGGGGTGGGGGAAATAAATGGATGGGACCATTTAACCCTAAAAAGAAATATTTAATATTAAATAAATTTATTTTTTTGGTCAAAATCTATAAAAATTCTCTCTTTCTTTTACAGATCGAGAGACTTTGCGTATGTTGAATAACTTTATTAATACATGTTATTAGTATAGATTTATTATATGCTTTTTTTATTATTTATATATTTATTTATGAATATGAATAAATTAATTTAAACATAATAATTAATCATGTATATATAAAAATATTTATTTAATATTTAACGTGTCGGAACGTATCGAAATTCTCTAGTTTTTGAGAAATAACGTGTTGTGTGTTGTGTCGTGTCGTGTCGTGTCACGTGTCCATATCACCATGTCCGTGCTACCTAGGTTATGACGGCATGTGATAGAGTATTCGTTGATTCAAGCCAATTAATAAGCATGTGAGGTATGTGGAAAGATGGCATGTTGAAGTGTTCAAGTGATGTATTTGGGTGATACGATATGAAATACAAGTATGACATGATGGCATGTGACTAACGAGCGAGTACGTATGAATATATAAAAAGATAGTATGATGAAGTGTTTAAAGCGTTGTTATGAAATAATATGTCATGAGATAGAAGTATGATTAATTTAACAAATGCATGATTGAGATGTGATCACGTGCCATAATAGCGTGATATGGTTATATGTAATTAGTGATATCACATATTGTATGAGCATTACATGAAAGGGCTAGTAAGAACACCTAGAAGAGGTGAATAGGTAATAAAGAAATTTTTGCAAGACTTAACAATTTAATTCGACTTTTATGATAATAGTAGACTAAAGATGTAAAAGACTGTAAACTACAAATTAAAGTAAAGAGTTTAAGGAAAGAGAATTGAAACACAAAGTTTATAGTAGTTCGGCTTAGACTAAGCCTACGTCCACTCTCCTGCACTGACAGCCCACTGGCTAAATTCCACTATGAACTAAAAGAGATTTTACAGTCCCATGTCCTTGATTCCACAGTGTAGAAACTTAATATTCATGAAGGTCTCACAAGTATTTAATCTCTCTTTTGAATACAAATGAATCAACAAAGAACTAGGAGTTTCAGATTTTGGAATTTTTTTTCACGTACACACTCGAATAACTTGAGTGTCATCTTTATATACTCCTCCATGCCATTATAACCGTTGACACCTTCCAAATGAGTTCTTCCAATCTACTCGTTGGACAAAATCAATAAGGGAGATCTCAAGTTATTTAAGAAATGTGATGATAGCCCACCAATCCTACTCGGCCATACAATCAGGATCTAGGTTTCCATAAGAAGAACCTTCCAAATATACTTCGCCAATCAACAAATCTAATTATTCAAATTGATTTTAATAAGAATAATTGATCACGAGATTATATCTCCAACCGTGAGATCTTTTTCAACCGTATGAACTAAATCCTTAAAGATATACTTGCATCTAGGTAAGTCTTCTTCATCGGATAAATCTTTTCTCCGTCGGTTTGGAAGCTATCATTGAGAGTAGACTTTAAACCTTGAGTCTGAAGGTTTTCAGACTTTGACAATAGAGTCGGCATCAAACTTCTCCCCCTTTTTGTCAATAACAAAAAGTGGAGAACAAATAAAAAGAGTTGTTGAAAATAAAATTAGAAACATGGCTGTTTTAGAAGGCGAACAAACTCGAAATCTCCCATAGAATTCACTGTCTTCTCAAGCCTTTCAAAACTTGGCTTCGGTGACTGGAAATCTTTATCCTGCACAGTAGATTGCACTTGATTCTTCAAGGCATTTAACTGATCATGCAAAGACACTAAAGTGGCCATGAAAGCGTTCTTGAGATCCTGCATCTCATACCTCAAAGCATATTGTTGTTTCCTTACTTCCAATAGAATCTCTAGTAGTCTCAAAAAGTCTGTTGTTTGAGCTGTTGCAACACTAGGTCCAGCTGAGTCAATTCCAGGAGTTTTGAGAATGGAGAGATCTTCAGCAAATTGTCCACCATGACTATGAGTGGATGCTTCTAGATAATAAGAGGCATACACATCCTCTGAATTTGCAGCGGAGTAACTCACATCACTAGTAAAAATAGGTGAAGAAGTACATTTTTGCTTAACAGCTCCCCTTGTTTGTTTGTGTTTAGGAGTAGACAAATCTTCTTCTAGTACAGCTTCAACTTTAGAGTGATGTTTGTCTGCATTGTGTGCTCCTAGTAGTTCCAGTATCAGCCATCTCAGAGTCACTTGATAAGGTACAACCAAAGTTGGCTCAAGAGAGTCTTCTTGACCCTACGGTCTCTCTCTACTTCTATCTCTTCTTATTCCTCTTCTTCATCCTCTTTTCTTCTTTCTTCCTTTGTCCTCCTCTTTTCTTCATCTTCCTTCTCTATCTCTTCTCTCTTTTTCTCCTTCTTCTAGTTCTTCTCTTGTCTTTTGAAAGCTAACAAAACTCTTCAAGTTTCTTAAAGCTGAAAGAGTCATTTCATCATCATCATCTTCATCCTACAAGATGAGAGTTCTCTTCTTCTTTATTGGGGCATTCATGGGCTCCTTACCTTTCCTTTTGGTTGCAACAGAATCTTGTTTTGCTTTGACTAAAGACTGCTCATTTATGTACTCTAACACCTTATTAAGCTCTTTCAAACGCATCTTTATGACCATTTTAAATCCAATCACCATTGGAGAAATGTTTGTCAAATATAATGGTGCAAAGATGTGAATTTTAAAATATCTAAAAAAAGGTGCCTGATAAGAGTAGAATAAAGAAGTTGTCCATTATCTTTCACCATTACTCTGTACATGTGAAACATGATGGTGTGAGGCAAAGAGAATTTGTACCCAATATTGATGGCATGCATTAATTTTGCTTCAGACTGAGACACATCAATCTTGGATGTTGACTTTGGACGGATGTAGTTGATTACAATCTTATGTAGCAAGATGTTAAAGGCATTCATCCTAGTGTAAGAAATCTTGCCTTCAACATCTCGATATTTCACCAATGATAGAGTTGCATAAGCAACGGACACGCTAATTGGTTGGAAATTCGCTCTTTCCACCCCAATTATGTCAGCCAAAGTGTCCATATCTACTAAAAATTCATTGTCCCTCACTGTGAAAAAGAAACTGTTCGCATCCAAGAAAGATAAGTTCGAGTAAAAGTATGTAGTGAGTTCTAAATAAGTAGTAATAGATTCAGAATAAAAGCACTCCAATTACAGTAGAGCAAATTTTCTCGCAGATTTACTTTCACCAAATCAAGGAAATCGAAATCGACACTCCTAGGGTTCATAATCCCTCTCTTCATTAGATTCGAATAAACCCTCTTGTGATTCTTCGATCTAAAAAGACTTGAACCATCACTAACAATATTTGCACCAACTCCTATTCTAGGCTCAAAGTGGGTAAACATACGGTCATCGTCATCTAGTCCTTATGGTTGATTAGCAGTGCCAAAGCGTGGGTCACTAGGGAAATTAGCAAAGGCTTTCTCAGCTGATCCCTTTTCTACAATACCTATTTTCTCCATATCGTGCAAAAATAGAGCTTCATTCTTGTAGCCTCTCTCTCTTAGGTATTCATCGATCAAACACATGGCAATTCTTCCTATTTTCAAACTAGAATAAAGCTTGAAAGCAATCTTAGGAGTTAATGTTCTTACAGGTTCAACTTCTTCCAAAATTTCTTCTTTTGGTTGAGTCGGTGGAGGAGACTAACGTTGCTGAGAAAGTTGTTATTGACTTGGTCATTGTGGTGGAGAAGAATCTTCTTCCTCGATCAAATTGAAATACGTAGGACCCTCAGGCATGTGTCGTGGTCCCCCACTTGCAATTCTCGAAGACTTTCTTGAAGACATTATCACTTCCAAAGAGAAGTTCACACACTTGCTCGAAAATGCGAAAACTTTTTGGATTAAACAATAGTGAAAGTGAGAGCAAGTGGGAGTTCAGTATTTTAGGGTTTAAGAATGAAAATGAAGAAGATGAATTTCAACAATATATAAAGCAAGTGAAGCAAAGCAAACGAATCGTCATAAAAGGAAAAATAAAAATACTTTTTCGAAAAAGAATAACTTCTTTTTTGAAAATAACTGTCATTTTCAAAATTGATAACTATCTTTTTGAAAAGGAAAAACTTGGAAAGATAATTTTAATCAATTAGCAATTAATAAGTAACCTTACATTTTCAAGTCTTTAACCAAAACTTAAATAACTAGTACCAAAATAACTTATAGTCATAACTCTTGGTCTTCTGAGTCTGAGCACCTTCAGACTTTATATCTAAGTCTAAGCTCATTCAGACTTTAATGGATAATAGATGTGATGTTCAATCTAGTGCGAATAGACTCAAATAGGCTTTTCTCTAGTGGCTTTGTAAATATGTCCGCCAGTTGATTCTTTGAATCAATGAATTGGATCATAACTTCTCTAGTTTGAACATAATCTCTAATAAAGTGATGTCAAATTTCTATGTAATTTACTCTTGAATAAAGAATTGGATTTTTTGTTAGATTGATTGCACTGGTGTTATCACATTTGATCTCGGTGCATGAGTCTTTGATTCCAAAGTCTCTCAGTTGTTTTATCCATAAGATTTGAGAACAAGAACTTCCAAGGGCCACATACTCTGATTCTACTGTTGAAAGAGCTACAATACTTTGCTTGCTTGAGAACCAAGATACTGTCCCATTTCTTAGCAATTGACACGTACCAGAGGTACTCTTTCTATCAACTCTGCAACATGCTAAATCAACGTCTAAATATCCAAGAAGGGTAAAGTCTCCTTCTTTAGGATACCACATACCTAAATTTGAAGTAGTTGTAATGTATTTGATGATGCGTTTTGCAGCACTTAAATGAGATTCTTTGGGATCAGATTGAAATATAGCACAAATGCAAACATTAAACAAAATGTCAGGTCTAAAAATAGCAAGATAAAGAAGTTAGCCAATAATACTCATGTAGAGCTTCTGGTCAACTTTATTTCCTCCTTCATCTTTGTCTAGCTTCAAAGAACTTGACATTGGTATCTCAATCTTTTTGCAATTCTCCAATCCGAATTTTTTAATGAGTTCTTTTGCATATTTTTCTTGGTGAATGAAAATTCATTCCTTCAATTGTTTCACTTGTAATCAGAGAAAAAAAGATAGTTCACCAATCATGCTCATCTCAAATTCATCTTGTATAGACTTAGAAAACCTTTTGCATAGGTTTTCATTAGGAGATCCAAATATAATATCATCAATATAGATTTAAACAGGTAGAAAGTTTTTATCTTCCCTTTTAATAAACAAGGTAGTATCCACTTTTCCTTTGACAAAATTTATTTAACTTGTCATACCAAGCTTGAAGTGCATACTTTAAATCATATATAGCCTTTTTCAGTCTAAATACTGAGTCTGGTCTCTTTGAATCTTCAAATCCAAGAGGTTGTTCAACATAAACTTCTTATTGGATAAATTTCTTTAAGAATGCACTCTTGACGTCCATTTGGAATAATCTAAAATTTTTATAATAGACAAAAGCGGATAATAATCTAATTGCTTTTAACCTGGCTACTGGTGCGTAGCTTTCATCATAATCTATCCATTCTTCTTGAGTATATCCTTTAGCCACGAGTCTTGCTTTGTTCCTAACCATTTTTCCTTTTTCGTCCAACTTGTTCCTGAAAATTCATTTAGCTCCAATAATAAATTTACCTTTTGGTTTATGAGTTAATTCTCATACAGTATTAATGCTGAACTGTCTGAGTTCTTCTTGCATTGCTTCAATCCAGCTTTCATCAACTAAAACTTTTTCTATGCTTTTGGGTTCTATTTCATAAATAAGTGCCACGATGCTAGACTCTTCTTACTTTTTGGATTTGATGCGAATCCCTTTTATTAATATCACCAACGATGAGTTTTTTGGGATGACTAGACTTGTGCTTTCAGTTACTTGTCGGTCTGACAGTTTGCTGACCTTCTTCTTCAGTTGATTTTTCAATTTCTGTCCATTGTTGATTTTCAGAGGTTTGAGATGTTTCAAGGGAGGTAGACTTTGTAGAGTTTGTTTAGATTTCTTCAAGTTGAGTTTGAATCAATTGATTTTGCAAAAAGTCTTGAAATTTGACATTCATAGATTCTTCCACGGACTAAGTTTTTTTGTTGAATACTTTGTAAGCTTTGCTTGAAGTTGAGTAGCCAAGGAAAATTCTTCGTCTAATTTTTCTTTAAACTTACCAAATTGATCATTTGCATTTATCAAAACAAAACATTTGCAACCAAACACATGAAAGTAAGAAACAATTGGCTTCTTTTCTTTGAATAACTCGTAAGGAGTTTTCTCCATAATAGGCCTTAAAAATACTTCGTTAATAATATAACATGTTGTAGAAACTGCTTCAACCCAAAAAAGAAAAGAAATATTACTTTCTATTAAAAGAGTTCTTGCTATTTCTTGCATAGATCTATTCTTTCTTTCCACAACTCCATTTTATTCTAGAGTGTATGGAGAGGAGAAAGCATGCTAAAAACCTGATTCATCAAAAAATTTTGCAAAGTCTTAATTTTCAAACTCACCTTCATGGTCTGTCCGTATGCTTGAAATAGCATATCCTTTCTCATTCTGAACTTTCTTAGCAAACTTTGAAAAATAAGAAAATGTTTCAAACTTATTTGCCAGAAAGTAAACCCAAGTGAATCGTGAATAATCATCCATAATTACTAAGCAATATCTCTTTCTGCCTATGCTTTTAGTTCTGGTTGGTCCAAAAAGATCCATATGCAAAACTTACAAAACACGATTAGTGAAACTTGATTTATTGGTTTGAAAGAACTTCTAACATGTTTTCCTAACACACATGGTGTGCATAAGTTAGATTTTTGAAACTTCAGGTTTGGTAGCCCTTGAACAAGATTCTTAGAAGAGATCTTGACAATCTCCTTCATGTTGACATAGCCAAACTTTTAATGCCAAAGATTTGCTTCATATTGAATTGAAATTAGACATTAAGATTTTTCTGGTTTTATATCCAAAAGATAGATGTTCCTATGTCTTCATCCAGTAAAAGATTGAGAAAGATTTTTACTAGTTCCCGAACATACTCTTTGGAAATTGATTTTGAATCTAGTATCATACAATTGGCTAATGCTGAGCAAATTGTAATTAAGTCCTTCCACCAATGAGACATTATTGATTGTGAGACTTCCAATTTTTACAATTTCACACCCAACAATTTTTCCTTTGTTGTTTCCACAAAAAGAGACTTTTCCATAATTTATTTGCACAAATTTTATAAAACAACTTAACTCTCCAGTTATATGCCTTGAGCAACCACTATCCAAATACCATTTAATATTTTTCTTGATAGTGACTTGCAATTATAAAAGAAACTCAATCTTTCTTTAGTACCCACATTTTCTTGGGTCCATGAGAGTTAGTGTAATAAGTAGTCTTTGCACATTCCTTCTTAACAGGTCTCCAAATTATAGGACATTCTTTCTCAAAGTGTTATGAGCTATTGCACTTTGAACATTTGAGAGCACTTCGGCCAACAGGTTTTACAATGATTTTTTGAAAATGATTTCTATAAAAAGTTTTTGTAAATCTTTGTTTGATTCGTTCCTTCACTTTTGGAAAATCAATTAGATGAATAGTTTCTAAAGTCATTCCCAATCCTGACTTGTTGAAATCAAATCTCTATACTAAAAGAATCTTTTTCAGCTTTTCAGATCCGATTGAAAATCTTTTTGAAATATTCGAAATGTCATTTTTCAAAAATATATTTTCTTTTGAAAAAGAATCTGCGTTTTCTTTTAAAGTAACAAAACTTTTATCTAAATTTTCAAACTTTTCTTTCCAAAAATTTCATGTTGCTTAAGTATAGAATTCTCCATTTTTAGCTCGGAAATCCTTTTAAGAGAGGTTTTGACACTAAGATAAAGCTCATCAATGTATTTTGAGACTTTAGTATGAATTTTTTGATTGTTTATCTCGATTTCGCTATCTAAGTCTAAGCCTGTATTTATTTCAGAGTCTGAGTTTGATTATGATTTTGCCATTAAACAAATATTAGCATAATCTTCATCACTTTCTTCGCATTCAATATCACTCAATGTCTCTGCCTTGAGAACCTTCCTATATTTCTCAGCTTTTTCTTTCTTTTTCTTCAACACAAGACAATTGAGTCTGATGTGTCCATTTTTCTTGCATTCAAAATAGATCACATCTTTATTGGCTTCATCATTCTCAGTTGATTTGTTTTGAAAATTTTGAGTGCTTTATTTCTTCTAATTGAATCTTCTTCACTTTTTGTTCAGTTTCCTAAATCTCTTTATCATAAGAGCTAACTTTTCATCATCCATATCATCTTCAGAATCTGTAACATCATAATTATCGTTAGATCTCAAAGCAATTGACTTCTTATCTTTAGGATCTTCTTCCTCGTTGATTTGCTCCACTTCATAGGACTGAGTGTACCAACCAATTCATCTATAGAAAGTGGCATGATCCTTTGTGTTTCCCTTAGTGAAGTCTTTATGTGATTCCAATCCTTGGAGAGTTCACGCAGCAATTTGTTGACCTTCATTAATCCTGAGATTGGTTGTTCCATGATATTCTAGGCCTTTTTACAATTTCAGTAAATTGACTAAACATATCAGTGATAGATTCTCCTGACTTCATTTTGAAGGCTTCATACTGTCCGAATAAAATATTAATCATTGTTTCTTTCACTCGATCAGTTCCTTCATAGGTAATGTGCAATCTATCCTAGACTTCTTTGGCTATTTCACAAGAAAATATTCGGTTATATTCAGTAGGAGATAACGCACAATATAAAGAGTAAATTGCTTTAGCATCAAGAGTTTGTCTCTTGATTATTTCTTCTTGAGTCATCTCGCTAGCATCTGCAACTTCTTTTCCTCTTTCTGAAATTGATACAGTTTTAGAAATGATTCCTTTTTTCTACCACATCTCATTCCAAAAGATCTTTCGATCTTATGAATGCTTTCATCTTGTTTTTCCATATATTGTATTCATTTCCATGAAGTAAGGGGGTCTGGTGTTGCTCTAGCCTTCAACCAAATTTGGAGCCAACATACTAGCCATAGATCTTTAACTCATAAGTAAAAACACTTCAAGTAAATGAGTACATAAGTTCTGATACCAATTGAAAGAGCTAGTAAGAACACCTAGGGGTGAATAGGTGATAAAGAAGTTTTTGCAAGACTTAACAATTTAATTCGACTTTTATGAGAATAGTAGATTGAAGATGTAAAAGAATGTAAACAGTTATATAAGATTACAAATTAAAGTAAAGAGTTTAAGGAAAGAGAATTGAAACGTAAAGTTTATAGTAGTTCGGCTTAAACCAAGCTTACGTCCACTCTCCCGCACTGACAGCTCACTGGCTAGATTCCACTATAAACCAAAAGAGATTTTTACAGTCTCACGTCTTTGATTCCACAGTGTAGAAACTCTACTACACTTCTTCAAGGTCTCACAAGTATTTAATCTCTCTTTTGAGTACAAATTAAACTCAGCGAATGAATCAACAAAAAATAGAAACTTTAGACTTTAGAATTTTTCTTTCACGCACACACTTAAATAACTTGAGCGTCCTCCTTATATACTCCTCCATGTCATTATAATCATTGGCACCTTCTAAAGGAGTTTTTCCAATCTATCCGTTGGACAAAATCAATTAAGGAGATCTCGAGTTATTTAAGGAATGTAATGATAGCCTACCAATCATGCTCACCCATATAATCATAATCTAGGTTTCCATAAGTAGAACCTTCCAAGTATACTTCGCCAATCAACGGATCTAATTATTCAAATTGATTTTAGTAAGAATAATTGATCACAAAATGCTACTCTAGCCATGAGATCTTCTTCAATCGTACGAACCAAATCCTTAAAGATATACTTGCATCTAGGTAAGTTTTCTTCATTGGATAAATCTTTTCTTCATCGGTCTGGAAGCTATAAGTGAGGATAAACTTTAAATTTTGAGTCTAGAGGTCTTCAAACTTTGACGATAGAGTCTACGAATCTTCAAACTAGACTGATGGAAATGTTTTGTCAAATTCAAAACAAATAAGGAAGTTTTCTCCAACATTACACACTCTTCCATTGATTAATGAAAAAGACATGAAATGAGCTCATGTGATCACTTAAATACCCTAATGCATATGATTATGAGGGTGATTGTATGCTCATGTAATCACTTAAATACTCGGATCGTATGATTATGTGGGGTGATGGCTCCGTTATGATGCGTATGATTATATTCATTGGATAAATCTTTTCTTCATTGGTCTGGAAGCTATAAGTGAGGGTAGACTTTAAATCTTGAGTCTAGAGGTCTTCAAACTTTGACGATAGAGTCTACAAGTCTTCAGACTAGACTGATGGAAATGTTTTGTCAAATTCAAAACAAATAAGGAAGTTTTCTCCAACATTACACACTCTTCCATTGATTAATGAGAAAGATATGAAATGAGCTCATGTGATCACTTAAATACCCTAATGCATATGATTATGAGGGGTGATTGTATGCTCGTGTAATCACTTAAATACTCTGATGCATTATGATTATGTAAGGTGATGGCTCCGTCCTGATGCATATGATTATGCAAGACGATGCCTAATTAAGTTTGAATGCCCTCAAGTCAACGAGATGCCATTCACGGATGGATTTCGGAATGAAACTTCTTAGTGGAATGTTGTCCTAAGGCGTATGGATACGCAGGATGATGCCGTGCTCGATCGGGCGGAACGATACCTAGTTACGCCGGATGACTACAAATCTTCAAGTTGGCCTTGGATCCTAAGTGGCTGTAATAATATGGACACAGTTATGTGAAAAAATGCATGAGTGCATGAATACATATTTTGAGAAGTGATGCTATAGTCGACACACATGTGATCTGAGATTGATATATAAGCAAGTCTGGATTATTGCATGGTATGGGCGCATGATTACGTTATATTGCACGTTTTTATGTTTGGCTCCTGAGTGTGGGAGGTGTATCAAGAATTGTTTATATACTCATATTGATGGCTTTGAGGAAGTGAAATAACCATTCATGTTATAGTTAAGGCAAAGTAGATGTTGTTTTGCTATTGATCTATCATCGATAGATAACTTGCAAGTTTAGGGCATTCCCAAGGTGAATGACTTCCCTACGCAAGGTCTAGAGAGTTCACTCATTGAGTTTATCTCACTCCTCGTTGTTTAAACCTTTTTCAAGCCCTAATTGTGACTAGCCAAACCTTTTCAAGTCGCTTCGTAGCATAGATGAGCTAGGCTAACCTTGAAACCTTTTTGGAAGTGCAAATAACCGCACATTTTGATTGAACATGAAATGGTGTAATGAGTGATGTTGAAGTTTGGATCTAAATAGCTAGTAGTTGGTATGTTGTAATGACGTTATGGATGCATATATGTATATATATGAGTGTGGTTAAAACTATCCCTATTTGTTGATTGGGTGAATTGTTTATGCTTCCACTTGCGTATCTAATCGAATAAAGCGATTGGGTTGGCGACTTCTCCTAGGACGTCACAATCAAATGACCTAAAAGAAATGAATGATGACGAGCGCGGGTTGTCACGCGTCTCAACCGGGTCGAGGCATGACAGTTATTGTGTGACTTAAGTTGTCGTTAAATTTGATGATAAGTATGACTTTATTTAATAATGGTGTGTTGATATGTTGTGATGTTTTGATTTTTTTTTATTGATGTTTACATCCCTAGCATTTGTTCGAGTTATTTTCTTGGGATGTGGTAACATGTTGCATGTAGAAATGATGATTTGAATTCACTTTTTGAACCTAAGTATATTTACTTTCTAAACCTAAGTTCGACTATATTTACATTCTGAACATGAGTATATTTACATTTTGAACCTAAGTATATTTGCTCTCTAAACCCGCGTATATTTACTTTTTGGGTTCAAGTATATTTATTTTCTAAACTTGAGTCTGAGTATATTTACATTTTGAACTAGAGTATATTTACTTTCTGAGCCCGAGTCTAATTACATTCTAGGTCTAAGTATATTTACTTCTCGAACCAAAGTTTGAGTATAGTCACTTTCTAAACTGAGTATATTTACGTTCTGAACCTAAGTATGTTTACTTTTTGAAGGTGAATATATTTACTTTATGAAACCAAATATATTCATTTGTTTGATCAAATGTTTCTTAGTTAATATGTTCATTAGCTCAACCACATTTTACCAAGTTTGAAGATGTTTATTTGTTCAATAAAATTTTATTGAGTTTGAATATGTTCATTAGTTCGACTAGATTTTGCTGAGTCTAAACTTGTTCATTTGTTCAATCAGATTTTACTGAATTTGGACATGTTCATTTACTCGATTGGATTTTACTAAGCCTAGACATGTTCATTTGTTCGACTTACACAAGTAAACAGCCAGGTCATCAATGGCATTGACCCAGCCCCTCACATAATTCGGCAATGACAGCTAAACAAGGACTGTGTTCTGCTCAAATTGGACGGTGGAATCGTCCTTAAAATACAAGATCAGGGCCCGATTGTGAACAAAAAGTGCGTAATACTTCTCACAAACAAATTTACCCTCTGAGCTTCATTCATCGTGCAAGATGTTTCGGGCAGAGAAACCCTAGCGAGAAGGGAAGAAGAGAGTGGAGACGACGGAGTTGCAAGATGCATCATTGTGCTAGTCGCCGGAACACATTACTAGGGAGCAGTGTCCTGTGAGCACTTTCTTTTGGAGTATACGCCACCCAACCGACTGCGTATCATGACCTCGGTGTTCCGTGTCAGACATACGTCACGGAACAACAAACGGTAACCCAAGAGGCCTTGACTGCCCAAGTGGTGGCGGCAGCCCAAGCAGCAGAGGCGGCGGTAGCCGCAACTCAGGCAGTGAGGGCAAAAGCCCAGGCAGACCAGGCGTTAACAGGTCGTGGACGTGGGCGCCGTGAGCGAGGGCGTGCACGTGGGGGAGGGCGAGGCAGGACTACCTGAGTGGAGAGGCTCGAGAAAGGTTGCGACTAGTTATTTTACCAGTACTTTTTCTTTAAGATTGGTAGCCTAGGTTCTCCAGGGCTAAGCCTGCTTTAAATTGCCTACTGCCATTGTGTTAGATGGTGAGATCCGCTAAAGGGGAGGCTCGAGAAAGGTTGGGACTAGGTTTTTTTGCCAGTTCTTAGGTTCTCCAAGGCAATGCTTTATATCGCTTTATATATTTTGTATTAGATTGTGAGATGTGCTAAAGGAAAATCATGATATCAGAACCGAAAGTTCTGAATTTATCGAGGTCCTAACTGAATGCATCTTACAACTTCTGACAGAGAAAATGTGTCAGCAATGGCTTCATCCATTAGCTCCAATCCTCTGCCTTCACACCCAAAATGCCGTCAACAATGGCTTCATCCATAAGCAAGGAGATTGAGATGCCGTCTGCAGCAATCTAAACTGGTGTTCTTCTTACTGTTAATAAGCTCCACTATCGGTACTCCAAAGCTACAAACATCCGATTCTCAGAAAATATCCCACCCAAGAAAATGTACCACTATCCGGAGAAAGTTCGGAAAAGGAATACAAACCCACAAGAAAAGGCAGAAACTTAGAAAATATCCACAAACATACATTAATCCATTCGTGAGCTTTAGATCTTGTCAGGATTAAAGTACTTGGTATGTCTTTCCTTTTCTGCTGCAAATAAACAAACAGAACGGCCCATTAATCCACTCCACTTAAAGCAAAAAATTCAGAGGAAAAGGAAAACCAAAAGACCAATGAAAATTACCATAGAGAGAGAGATGTTGGCCACGCTTCAGGCAACCACCAACGGCGACCAGTACCGAGGAAACTTTCATTGACGATATTCCAAGCTTCCTCCACAATTCTCTCATTCGTCACTCTCAATTTTGGTTCCCCAATAAGGGATGAACTCATTTGGCATCCACGGTGAACCAGCACTCACACGAGTCAATCCCAGAATCAGGTGATCCAGCACTAGTCCATAATACTTGACAACAAAAGAAATAAACTGAAGTCTCCTTATAAGACCATACGAGTTCATGCAGATCATGACAACCTGCAACAGAAAATTCTATCAAATCCAAGTGAACGGGAGGAATGATTTGATCAAATCGAACATTGATGTCACGAAAGACTTACTTCTTTGTTGGCATGCGGTGTGATGACACTTTATTTGTCACAAAGCTTAATGAGGATTATCATGTGCTAGTTCAATAAGTCCCAAACTCCTCCCTTGGCAACTGAGTCAATCTCACATCAACACTATATAAATCTATCAACTTCTCCATAGCCAAAATAACCATCTTCGCATCATGCATGTTTCTAAACAGAGGGGAACAGGAGAGAACTTTCTAGATTCCAACCAGTGCCAATACTGGTCAGGCGTGAAATGTTGACCATCTTTCAAATAATTATGTTGCAGAGGATCATATTCTCAATAGGAGCTGGAAGACGACCATCCTGTGGATAGGCCTGGACCATCAAAGATAAAGTGATGCACAATAATATACGCTGAGGAAAAAGAGACAATAATTGCACACTGCTTCATTTCAATATTGGTCAAAATTAAGAACATAAAAAGAAAAAGTCCAAGCAAGCCCACACACAGTACCTTCCTGAGAATATTGGCTTTCCAACAGCGCCATGCTTCAGTCAGATGCTGTAGGAAGCCCTTTGAATTAGCATAAATTTGACTCAATAGAAGTTAAAATCTAGAGCTGATATCGCTCTCACCAATCAGTCTTAGAAGCAAAAGCAGTTTGTTCCAAAGGAATTAATTCATCACCATGCCCATCGGTGGTCCTTGTCTTTACTGCTGTAAGATGATTCGCTTTTTTTGCCTGAAGATAAAATAAGAGTGTTAAGCACCAAGGCAGATCTCATGAGACACTAAGGCCAATTCTAACACTATTCAAAATCTCTGGCTGTGAAATTTTTTAAAACTATTCTGCAGACCATATTATATCAGTACCTGTTTCTCAATATCAGCAATTCACTCTCTCTGTTGAGATGGCGGGTTAATCCCAGCCCCACGTATTATCATGAATCTCTGACTGTGTGAGAGCTGAAGCACCGACATTGTCCTTCTTTGCATAATCAGAGAGAGTGGAGTCTCTCAAAGCACCTTCAACCTGAACCATGGAAAACTATATTTGAGCTGCTATTATGCCCATTAAAGCAGAGGAAGAAAAGTTGTCTACTTGGCACAAACTAAAACAAAAGTTGAAAAATGTAAAAATGCAATTTTATGAAAAAAAGCAAACCACAGTAAAAGGAGAGAACAGAAGGTTGAATACTTTTCCCAGCCAAAAAATTGCATGGTCAACAGCTATTGCACAAAACTATCGAACATTCTTTCAGAACATAGGTACATACATAACTCTAATCCAAACATGCAATACACTAACGGGCACTAAATAAATTATACACCAAAGATATCACACTAAAACAGTCGACGGTAAGACTAGAGAAAGCAGCCAAATGCCAACCAATCCCACAAACATGACAGGTCACTAAGAGCAACTTACAAATATAAGATACAGACTTATCAAGCATTTGAAAGTTCCACCGTCAATGCAAAAAGGAGATCTTGTAAGATAACAGAAGAATGTAAACAAAACAAAAATAAACTTGAGCTAGACAGATGGGCTCGACAACCAAAATTATTTCATTGATAAACGTATTTGCTTCAGATATACTATGTTGCAATTGCTCAACCATGTACCGGACATCCTTTTGCAATTGTTCTCTAAGCATATAAGATTAAAGTAGGTGCCCAAGGAATTCAACCAGAAGCATTTCATTGCATTTCCTAGAAAGTGCAGACTTAGAAAGACCAACAGTTTTCTTTGCAGATATCTAATTCAGCTCATTTGAATCAGAAAAGAAGATTAAAACAGAATTGAATCAGTTAAAATAAGCAGAGGAGGTGTTTTATAAACCAAAGTGAATAGATACTCGGCTTAAGCTTGGTGACCACGGCACTTTTTTTCTCCATAAAGTTGTCAAGGCTAGTAATTCAAAGAATACTTTGCATGGACTCAGTACATCAGGAAGGAAAAGGGCATAAGACAGAGAGATCCTTTGTCTCCTGATGTCTTTGTTTTCTTTATTAATGTCTTGTCTAAGATGCATGGTACATCTTCACCCTCTTTGTCAGAAAGTTAAACTCACTCATTTGGCTTTTGCAGATGATATTCTGATTTTCACAAAAGGAAGGCCTGAGGACCTTACAGAAAACTTGACGATGTACAGAAATTCGTCATTATGTCTGGTTTTGCTGAGGATATTCTGATTTTCAAAAGGAAGGCCTGAGGACCTTATAGAAAACTTGACGATGTGCAGAAATTCGACATTATGTCTGGTTTGAAGGTTGATCCTTGAGAGTGCGAAAATTTTAACTGCTGGGACTTCAGAAAGAAAAATTGCAACTATTGTTTCAGCTCAGTGGAATTAGAAAAGGAAGTTTCCGCTTCAGCTAGGTATCTTGGTTTGCTCTCCTTCCTGGAAAGCTGTCTCTCAAGGGTTGTCAGGCTTTAAGTAATAGAATCACAATTAGAATACGCAGCTTGACTCATAAAAGACTCACTCATGCCGGGAGACTGAAATGGATTAACTGTCATTCAGAGTGTTGCTAGCTATTCAAATAATGTTTTCATCCTTCCAAAGAAAGTTTGCACATGATTGAACAACAGTGCCATGATTTTCTTTGGCATGGCTCTAATCCAATTACTATGGGAGCACAGTTCAAATAGGAGGATGTTTTTCTTCCGAAGAGAGATTTGTGGTTTAGGTGTCAAGAATCTATCTCACTGGAACTCTACTTACATTACAAGGTTTCTATGGTTGAACCAATGCTTATCGGCCGAAAGATGACAAGTCAAAAGTATCTTCTACTCTTAAAATGCTTGGGACGAACTCTGGTGAAGATCCCTGGAGATGGTTCTGCTACCATTTTTAGGTTTAAACTTGAATGCTGCGGTTTCAGTAACAATCACATAGTTGGCACTAGCCTATAGTAAAAACTTAATACATGTTGAGGATTCAGAATGAGGTGACTGACTTGGAATGGGACGACTGCATTAAGTATAAGCACAAGAAACTCAAAAATAGTGATCAGAATTTTAGTACTCGAGCAAGGTTTCTTTTACTAACCACAATTCTTCCTTGGCAGGGGAATGAAATTCATATCCTTGGTGGTGGAATTTGTAAAATAAAGTGCACCCACTCTTTTGCTTCAAGCTTAAATATAAGGAAATATTGTTTCCAATTTATTGGTAATTTTTTCTTTTGCAATGACATTATTGACTCTGGAAATTTGGATGCATGCATTCTATAAATAGTGGGAGTGGTTTTAAACAAAAGCTGTACATATATTAAGTCTATGTGATGATTTTTCAATAATATTCATGTACCACTTAGATCTTTTCTTTTTGTCCTGTTATAATATGTCTTGTGCACTTCATTTTCTATAATCAGTTCACGTGGTCAGTGTTAAAGCAAAAGATACTAAGTTTTGACATGAACAGGATGTGTAATGGTAAAAAGAAATGTCTTCCTCACAACACAAATTGTTAAACTTATACTTTTTACTGAGGAAAGCCCATGTGAAGCATCAGAGATCACTAGTTCTACTATAAATTCAGGAGACCTAGAGATGACTTTCTCAATTACATGACATTGGCTCCAGCAAGCCAGTGTTAAAGCAAGTATCAATCCTCAGGCATAAAACGTACAAAAAGCTAAAAGGTATCTAAAGGAAGGAGCAAACATAATTCAGGATCAGTTTCTACACACAGGTGGTGTAAGAATTGATGTACAAGCATATCTTATTTTTGGGTAATAAATCTAGAGTGAACTTTACTATGGTTACTTGTATGGTGGCAAAATCTTAATTAGGAAAATTTCAAAATTGAAATATGGAGTATAGAGTATCAAAATTGGAAGGTCTTATCGCATCTTTTTAATTTGTGTTGCTGCTGTAATACCTGAGGAAATCATTGTGGATAAGTTCGTACATTGTCAGTGTATGGAAGATTTTCCCATATGATGATCTACAAATATGGTATATCTCATCAGAAAATCAGAATTGTATACTAGAAACAGAGCATACCTGGATTTCAATGTCAAAATTATTGCAACTTTAAAGCCTCCTCTGAATCTGACAAAGATACATTGTCAGTGTATGGAAGATTTTCCCATATGATGATCTACAAATATGGTATATCTCATCGGAAAATCAGAATTGTATACTAGAAACAGAGCATACCTGGATTTCAATGTCAAAATTATTGCAACTTTAAAGCCTCCTCCGAATCTGACAAAGACAAGAGGTTGCAATTTCCAAGTATATGTGCATTCAGGCACACATAGAAGTCACTTGAGTCCGAATAAGCACCTAGCCTACAGCTGGCTCTCTGAGGTATCATTTTTGCTTCCGGCATGCTCCATAGCTTAGCTTTGCGATAGGGACACAACCCTGTCAGGTGAAGCTGAGCTCCCGTTTGAATCAGCATTCCCTTAACCATTGACATTGAGAATGATTTGAAAACCCCACGAAAAAATCCCACATCCCCCCTCATCCCCTTGGTCTAGATGTTCACAAGGATCAGACACATAGAGAACATCATTTTTGCATTGTGGCATGAGAAAGCTTTTCCCCATTGTCCTAGAAAACAGGGTACAGTGAATAAAGTGACCAGGCACTTGGACATTATTAAAGAGGCCATCCTTACTGCACTCTGAACAGTAGATTAGCAGCTTTGCCAATGCTCTTCACTTCCCACCAATCCTGCGGCTACCACTAGATTGCAAGTGGAGCATCATTTTAGGAGCTCTCATTCGACAAATTCCTTCCATAAGACTCTTTCAGCAAGATCATCAAACCACTTGCACAAAAGAGACACGGTGGCCATTGCTTTAGGTTTCCAATTCATCTGTTGGACTACTATTAAAATCACATCCTTGCTTAGATGTCCTTTCGTGCCCTTACAGCTTGACGAGCGTATGCAGCGCTATTGCTTCACAAAAATCATCTTGTTGAACTTATAAGATGAACAAAGAAAGACTCTTTCATTCAAATCATACATCAAAAATTTGAACGAATTCCTCCTACAGAGACATAGTAACTCGCAAATACGACACAACCACAACCGCAATGCATTCAACGCGTGGCAGATCACTATCTCAGGCGTTCCCAATGTAAGCTCATAAAGGAACTCGACAACAGCGGACACAATCTACTCCGAATTCCCAGATGTAAACTAAAATAGCTCAAACTATCAAACTCTGCGAATGCCACAAAACCCAATATACACGGACAGGAAATGAGATGACCGAAATCGTTTACCCCCCCCCCCCCCGGGCCGCGAGATCGGTGAGATTAGGGTTTGCAAACTAGAACAAACGACTTCCAAATCTGGGGACGGAATCGAATCAGAAAGGCGGAGCAGAGGCAAAGGATATCCAGATCGTGCGAAGGGGGAGAATCGAAACGCGGCATGAGAGACCGAGTGAAGAAGACAAACCCAGATTATACGGGCGTGCTTCGTCTGCGCATCACATGGCGGATTAAGCTTGTGGAAATCTGCAGGATTCGTACAATTTCAAACGAAAAAATGATCGCCCTGGTAAGACGAGAGCGTCCCTTGTGAGTCGACCCCATTGACAGAGCAAGAATAAGCTATTCCAACGGCTATCAACACGACTGTGATGACATTTTATTTGGATGTATTTTTGAATCAAGAAGATTCGAGAAGGCAATGGCTGCCCGGCCCAGCCTTCTAAAGCCGAAATGTCCCCTGGCTGAGAATTATTAGAAGATGTGTTTTCTAATTCCAAAGAGATGGCATACTCAAAGTCCATTTTGATGTAAAAGGAAGGTATAAACTCATATTGATTCTCGCGCGCGGGTGAATGAATGAAATTCAAGAAGCGATATCTAATTGCAAGCAAACAATAAAAGCAATGTGCAAATGAAGGAAACAAGCATTGGTAGGACAATTTTACAGAAAATAACCAAAAGAATATGAAATCTACTGCACCCGTGCCAATTAAGTACTAAACATTTTAATTGTGATAATTGAATCATAAACATTTTCACATCTTATCAAATTGACCGGAAATTGTTGACGTGAACAATAATTGTCTTATTTGGCATAATCAATACTTATGTGAATAATTTTTATAATTTTTTAAATCAAAATAAAATTCGAATTTTTTTAAAATATATCTTATTTTAATTTTTTTTTTCTTTCTTTTTTTTTCTTTTTCCTTTTGCTTCTACCTTTTACTATGGTTGACGACTAACCAGAGGCAAGAGCCAACATGAGTTGACCTCATCAGCAAGCTCAAGCTTTGCTTGACAAGGATGAATCTCACTTGAGGCCAGCAAGGCTCCACCTCACCAAATCTAGGCAAGTCTCAAGCTCATCAACCTCCCCAAGATTGGCGAGGTGGATGGGCTTTTCAACGACAACTGGGCCTTTTCTTAGTGAACCCCTAAATTTCATAGTGGGTTTCTCCGTCATTGGTTTTACCGAACAATGGCATACTTAGAGCCTTACTAGATTCGATGAGAGCAACCCTTGTTGGCCCTTTCCTCCGATTGATCATGACACGATCAACGAATGAAGAAGAAAAAGGAAAAATAAATAAAAGAAAATTATTTTAAAAATTTCAAATAATTTACAAGAAAATTGCAAAAACTTTTCATGTTAGTGCTAACCATGCCACTTAAGACAATTGGCATCCATATCAATAATTTTCATCTAAAATTGGTTGGATAAACTCAATTGGTAAAATGTAAAATGGTTTAAAACTCAATTGGTACAATTGAAAGGTTTATGACTAAATTGGCAAAATGGGAAGAAGTTTATGACTTTTTTGATAACTTTTTTGAGCAACCTCAACTCATTGACTTAATTAAAAAGTCCAATTCAAAAGGAATATGAGACAATATTTTGGCATCCCCTCTCACTATAAATATTAAAATATTCAACTCAAAGTCCAATGTGATAGATGGAGTAAGATCGCATGTAAATAAATAGCATATATGACATGTTACTTAAGCGATAATATTGGACAATATTTCAACAGATTTAAGAGGTTAGCCAACTTCAAATCTTGGACATATAATCATGTGTGCAAACTAAAAACTCCACTAGATGTCCTCAAGCATATGGCTTGCCCAAACAGCTGCTTCAAGGGCTCTCACAGATCTGCTACTAATATGAATCAGATCATCCATAAATTTTCAAAACATCATTATCTTTATTCTAACACTACTGTTGTACATCACGATGAAAAGAACAAGTGCCTAACTTAAGATCAGAACATTTTAAACTCTTAGCTGGCGAATATCCTTAGCTCATTTATTAGGAGAGAAAGCAGGTAAAGACTTTCAAACCTCAAGAACAGCGATTGGGTTTGTTCATTCAATGGGCTGAAGCACGTGGAGTTGGAAACGAAATTGACTAGTGCTGACGAGGTGACAGAGATGTTTCACGTCTTTTCTTATCGGGTCATGCACTGTAGAAGCCGAAATGCACATTCACGCATCATGCCGGCTATTTTCATGAGCAAGATATAGCAGCAAAAGGCTGTCCAACAAAAAGCAAGATCTAGGAGCTTTGTGGACGGGCAATTGAGACAGCTGAGAGCTTCCTAGAATAGCCAGCCTTAACTGACTTTAGTATAGGAGTTCACGTGGCAAACGAGAGAATCATGCTTTTCCCGATCTGTCATTATAGAGAAACTTCCACCTCGCAGATCTTTTAACAGCAGAGAAAAATTCACATGGTAATATGTAAATTTAATTAAGAAAAACACACAAAATTAAAAATTAAACTCAAATCTCAACCCTACCCATACATCAGCCTTTAAGCCTCTCTCTATTATCTCTCTCCTGTCTTTTATTTTGCACCCTCCCCTGCCTCTATTGTGACTATAGGCCACATCCCAGCTCTTTTGCTGACGGCATATCTATAATCGAGAAAATGTTCTTGATAATATTTCTTTAATCCAATATAATAGCCTAAAATATATCATGGAAATTGAAAATATCATGGTCATTTCTACGTAGAAATAAATAGATACTGCTACATCTCACATTAAATATAGTAATTGCAAAGACTATGGACTTATGATTGCAATTTGCCATCTGGTAAGTCTCATTGAGAACATTGCCTAATAATCATTATGGTAAGACAGGGAAAAGCGAAACAGCAGTTCCCTAATTTCGATTATAGAAAATAATAATCATTTCTCTTACTTGAGAAGGAAAATACGAATGAAGAGAAATGTATTTTTTAATTCAAAACTAAGCTGAAGTAGTTTATCTAATTTCAAAAATATGAATCAAATTTACATTAGAGATTTCAGTCGACATAAAGAAAAAAAGAAGAAAAACTAACACTTTTATCCAAGGTATCATTAGTGAAACGAGAATACGGAGATGAAATTAGTGAAAAGACAAGAGTTTGTGTTTAATAATATAAAATAAAATACTATTCTAATTACGGAAAAGAAACATTTAAATCTTTCCGTAAGAGGTTACAATCAAAACTGAAAATCAAGGTACATAAAAGTAGAGCAAAACTTATAAAAATTGTGCGACAGAAAAGATCAATTTTATTACATATCAAAGATCATTATTGAAGTCTTTAACCAAAAAAAAAAAAAAAAAAAAGATCATTATTGAAGTAAAACATAAAAAATGAAAAAGTAATGTTCGAAAAGTAGGAAAGTATCACAGTAAAAGTTGGATTCAGAATTAGGCTTCAAGTCAAAATTGCACGTTCTAATTTAGCTTCAAAAAAAAAAAAATCGAGAATATTAAGTATATGTCGATATTAATTGACTAATCTAATCGGGATCATTACATCAGCATTTTTGCTTAATTTAGTCAGCTTTTGAGGTTATAAAAGAGTATCTATTCTAATATAAATAGCATTTTTATTTTCTTGACTCAAATCAATGAACAATAACTCGGTATTATTTATTTAAACACCCCCCGTGGTAATTAATTTTTTTCCTACTATTTCTCTTCGAGTAACACATGACATTATATATGTATACATAAAAATCTCATTAGCATCTATCCAAGAATTTATAAAATTGTTCTTTGCACAGCACAAGTTATTGTGCTAGTTATCACGAATTAGGAGTAATATTATGAGTAGTTCCTAAACTTTTACTTGCTATTTAATAAAGTCTTGAATTCTTTTATCATCAATTAAATTCTAAGCTTTTGGAATTGGGCAAAGCGCGATCCTTTTGTTAAATTCAACGTGAGGTCATGAAATTTTTCACGTAGCCGCAAATTTAAACTGTTATAATTTCATATTTCCACATCAATAAATGAAGGGGCGAAACACCGTGGGTTGAATTTAAATATGAAAAAAAGCATGCTTTGCTCAAAAAAAAAAAAAAAATGCGGGGAAAAACATGCCCTTATGGCCAAATTTTCGAAGGTCTCTAGAATATGTAGATGAGTGGTGTGCGGCCTCCTCCTCAAATTAAAGGTGGTTTGACTTCAAATACGAGGAGTCAACACCTTACACTTGAGGTGAGACCTCTTTACACTGATTAAAAGGTTATAATTTCATATTCCATTTCACTTTTCAATTGGGATTATTTTCAACATTCTTTCACGGTACTCCTTCGCTATCAATTATCCATGAGTATTTAGCTTTGAAAGATGGTACTTGCTAATTCATACACAATCTTACTTGTCAAAGTGTAAGTCAATGAGGTTTTTGGCTATTGAACTCCCACTATCAAGATTTGGGCATACCTTTTCCAAGAAAGACATGTTCGTGTCAGGTAACTATTCACGGGTATTTCATATTCAAATGTCTCCGTCTCATTGAGAACACACAAGGTGAGATCTCTAGAAATTTATATGGCAATCCACAACCCCACCCAAGGTAAAATTTTCCTATGGAACGCATGCAACAACGCCCTCGCACTGGAAAATCTACAAAGGCATTGGACAGCCATTTCACTTTTCAATTGGGCTACTTCGCCTAGTAGCACAACACTCTAAGTGTAATTTTCTCTTGCATTAAATAGTAAATCAAGCCAAGATGTTTTGATGATCAAAAAAAAAAAAATGGGATTATTTTCAACATTCCTTCACGGTACTACTTCGCTATCAATTATCCATGAGTATTCAGCTTTGAAAGATGGTGCT
The DNA here is from genome assembly GCA_016097545.1 of Eucalyptus victrix. Classification (NCBI taxonomy): domain Eukaryota; kingdom Viridiplantae; phylum Streptophyta; class Magnoliopsida; order Myrtales; family Myrtaceae; genus Eucalyptus; species Eucalyptus victrix. The sequence goes on from CM027843.1 coordinate 48,006,991, forward strand.
TGTTAATTCATACACAATCTTATTTGTCCTACGCTACTCAAGTCGAGGCGTAAGTCAATGATGTTTTTGGCTATGGAACTCTCACTATCAAGAGTGTAGCACTCCACTACTTCGCCTAGCAGCACAACACTCATATTACATTCCCACAATCCCATTTTCACAATTTAGACTACTCCCATCCCATTTTGCTCCCCCCACACTGTCAAGTTGTGTTATACTTCATATTGTGAGCTCCTCAATGGAGAATAAGGAAGAATTTGGACCGTCTAATTGGATACTTCAAATGCCAACCAGGACAAATAACAACCAATTAATAGTTTTAGTTGCTCCATCGACAATTTCCATATGTCAATCTAAAAAGAAACATAAAAAAAAGTTTTAAGGATTATTTTGAATCTTGAACAAAAGTTCAAAGGTTACCCACGATGTTATCCCCCAATAATTAAATGAACCATAGTCAAGCTTATTATTATGATTCCTTTTAGGACAAGAAATGGAGGCCTCAAGGCATTCTACAATGGCGGTAGGATGGTGAGAAAAGTCTGATAAAGGGATCTTGACTTGAAGCTCAACAATTCGTAGATGACTGCATTCGGATCGTGGTGCGACAGGAAGCAAAAATAAATTTTAAGCAAAACTGTGCAATATCTCGCAATTGATTTATTCTAGTTCGACGTGGAATCACGTTCGACTTCAAATTCCAGACAATCAGAGCTGATTGTATAAGAAAATAGGGCGAAGCATATCCCTTTTTTCTGCTTTTGACTTTTCTTGAATAACGTGTAAGGATCAACCCTTTTGAAGAACCAAAACCAATGGTATTCCAGTGATAATAAATTAAAAAATGAATAAGGACCCTCTCTAATATAAGTCGATCGCAATCAGTGATATTCCAATAATAGAAACTTATAGAAATGAATAACGACCCTCTTTAATATTTATTTAAGTTATTCTTCGAGATCATGATAACCCGCAGGCATCTCTTATATTGAATTTTCGGCTGACGGGTCTTGATCCAAGGACTAATTATATTAAATTTTATCCCAAGGTGAGAGGATATCAGTCCCATTTCAAAAATGTCACACGGCCTATATCTTGATGATCAATCCTTGTCTATATCAAAATGTGACAAAATTAGTTCACTGACCAAACCAAACCTTGCTAAAAAGTTAGCTATAGGTGAATAATTTGATTATTTGACATTTATTTTCTCAAACAAGCACACTTTTTTAGCAAGAACAGTTTAAGGCTTTTATCGGGTTGCGTCACGAAGTATTACTCTATGCAAGAGCAATTTGTAATTGACAGCAGAATCCTAAGTTATCTTTGTCCAATTAGGATGTCTTAAAGAGTTTTTTGGTTGATAGATTCAAAGTAAGACTCGTTAAAGATAACTTAACTTATTGTGTTATTCGGTGGATTTGGTGCCGAGTTGTCCTCCTGACACTTGACAAATCGTCATTAACTCATGTCATCGTGACATGCTGCAACCTTTCATCGACCTGTGTCCTTGTGACACGCCACATCTTATCAACCACCAATTTTCATACACGATGATTGCTGCACGGCACGATCTTATCTATCCACCAGTCTAATTCAATCATTATTTGTAGGCTTTTGCACACTTGAAAGTAAGGATGTCAATAACAAAATCGAAAACCAAAAATCAAATCGAAAAATTTGATTTTTTCGAGTTCGATTTTCATTAAAAATCGAAATTTTACGGTTCGGTTCGGTTTTTATTGGTTAACCGAACTATTAACCAAACCAAAGGTTAAAAAAAATCGAACTGAAAAGTGGAGAAATCCGAGTTTAACAGAAAAAAAAAAACGAAAACTGAAAACCAAAGGTTAAAAACCAAAAATCTAAAAACCGAAAAACCGAACCAAACCAAACCGAAATTTCGGTTGAATTCGTATTCAGTTCGGAAGATTTTTCTATCGATTCGGTTCGGAAAATTTTTCTATCGGTTCAATTCGATTCGGTTTTTCAAAAAAACCGAACCAAACCGGACTGTTGACACCCCTACTTGAAAGCACTTCTAGGCTTTGCTACATCATCACTTCCACACTTCTAAGGCTTTTGACCAACCTCGACTTCACCATCTTCAACTAGGATTTTAGTGGTGGATCAAATCATCAAGAAACTCTACACAACAGATTCTTAGAGCATTTGATAATTATGTTTTTGAAAATAATTTCTTTTCAGAAATAATTATTTTTTATTTCTATTCATTGAAATAATTTTTGAATAAAACAACGTATTTGGTAACTATATAAAATTCCTACTTTTGAAATAGAAAAAGAAAACAAAAATACATTTGATGTGACTCATTAATTTTTTTGTGATGTGGAATTTCTTCTAATTTTTAAATAATTTGTTGAGGTTTTTCTTTTTTTCTCTCTTATTCTTCCTCAGGCCGGTCACCGTGGTGGGTGGCGATCACCGATGGTGGGCAATGACCGAAGGTGGGTAGTCAGCAACAAGGTTCCAATGACTAGTTAAAAGAGAAAGAAAAGAAAAGAACAAAAAAAAAATGACTTATTTCTAGAAATTGTTCTCGGGAACAATAAGTTAATTTCTTTTACTTCTTATTTCTATTTCAAATCTATTACTTGGCCACTTTTCTATTCCAAAAATAGAAAAATTAACTAATATTACCAAATAAATTTTTGTTCTTTTTCTCTTCCAAAGAGTAAAAGAATAGAAAAATAAAAAAAAAAACAAAAGCATTGTCATGGAAACCCTTAATGACTCAACACCTCTTATCTATCACTTGGCATTCAAGTTCATTGTGCTTTCCCACTCCTCTTATTCCTCTTTACCTCATCCAACTACTGCTATTATTGATCAACTTTGCTAGCTCTTTTTCGGGAGTAAAACATCCTCAACCAAGGGTCCGCATAGAAATACTTCTGTTTTTGTATTTTTTGTTCTTTTGTTGAAATAGAAAAAAAAAAAATCTATTTAATAACATCAATTAATTTTTCCAATTCCCACAATAGAAAAGTGGTTAAGAAATAGATTTAAAACATAAATAAGAAATTAAAAAAAAAAAAAAGCTTCTTGTTCTCGAAAATAATTTTTGAAAATAAGTCTTTTTTTTTTCTTTTTGTTCTTTTCTTCTTCTTCCTCTTTTAACTGGTCGTTGGAGCCTCGCCACTCACCATTGCTTGCCGCCATTAACTGCCATCGTCGCCCATTCTCATTTCCCACTACCAATCGCCGCTATCACTCATTGCTTGCTATCCCTTGCCGCCACTACTCACCACCAGACACTCATCATGGCAACCAACTAGAGGAGGAAGAAGAAAAGAGAAAGAAAAGAAAAATCTAAAAAAAAAAATAGAAGAAATTCCATATCAAAAAAATTTGTGGGTCACACCAAACACATTTCTATTCTTTTTTTTATTCCAAGAATAAAAATTTTATATAGTTACCAACTCATTGTTTTATCCATAAATTGTTCCAAGAAATAGAAATAAAAAAACATTATTCCCAGAAACAGCAATGTTTCTAAATGGATCCTAAATTTGGTCAATTGGGTTTACGGAGAACTAGATGGCGAGGATACTTTACATATTCCAAACTATAGTGTCTTTTTTTTTTTTTTTTTTTTTTTGGAGACTATGGGCTGTCATTTACTGGCTATAAGAGAATTCTTGTCTTCTGAAATCGATGGCTGCCATAGATATGCATTAGAAACAAGCTTAATTCCTTAAAAAAATCAAACTTAGGCTTTGTTCGTTTCGCGGAAAAAAATTTCTAGGAAAAGGTTTTTCAAATATTTTGGCGCTCGTTTCACAAAAAATGAACTCCTTAAAGAAAACATTTTCCATGAAGAAAAAAAGTCTTCTAAATTAAGGGAAAATGTTGGAAAATATTTTCTTCACTTGATCTCTCTTATCTCACACCTCTCCTCCTCCTTTTTTTCTTCTTATTCTTATCTTTTTTCATTTGAATTATTTTTTAATTTTCTTTTTCTTTTTTAATTCGATTTATTTTTTATTTTTCTTTTTCTTTTTTATTCGAATTATTATTTTAATTTTCTTTTTCTTTTATTTGTTTGCCATCCGGTGAGCTCAAAGTTGGAGCTCGCTAATCTAGCGAGGCTCAAGGCTATCGAGCTCGAGGCTCGTTGGCCGCAAGGCTCGCAAGATTAGTAAGCTCCGAGCTCACCGGCCATAAGCTCACGCTCACCGATTTGGTGAGCCTCGAGCTCGCCGAACTCAAGCCTTCCCAGATTAGTGAGCTCCAAGCTTTTTGGCTTAGGCCTCGCTAGATTGGCGAGCCTCGAGCTTGCTGCTCACGTGATGCTTGTGCTTGTCGATCTGGCGAGTGACGAGCCTAAGCTTGCTAGAGGTGGGCAAGCCTCATGCTCACTAATAAGCTCGAGGCTTGCCTATAGCCAATCATCAGCCGTGGCTGTGGCCGACGACCAACCAAGAAAGAAGAAGATGGAAAACAAAGAAAAGAAAAATTAATTTAATAATCAATTTTAAAAATAAAATAATTAAAAATCGATTTTAAAAAATGAAAAATCAATTTTAAAAAATAAAATAAATGAAAAAGAGTATATGGAAGAAAATGTTTTCCTTACTGAACAATGAAAAATATCTTCCACTTCATTTTTAGGTTTTATTCAAACACCAAAAAATAATTATATTTTCTTGAAAAATGACTTACTAGAAAATAATTTTCAAAAATGTCACATTTTCCGTGAAATGAACAAAGCCCTAAAGTCGAATCCCAATTTTATTCCTAATTTTTTTTATCTACAAAAAACACAAACCTTCACTATATTCCCAAATGTTCTCTAATTTACTCTTCAACCAAAAATTGTTGTTGTTGTTTTTTTTTTTTTTGGTAATAACCAAAAATTGTTGTTGATTTCTTCAAAAATCACAAACGGAAGCAACGCAGCCTATGCAAGTGGTGTCATGATGACCATTGTGAAGAAATGCAATCTATGTGAATGACATTGTTACGAAATAGACTCGAAGGAACTTCCTCATATAGCATGGCTTGCAAACTATGCAACAACATAATAGGTAAATTGGCTATTGAATGAGATGATTAATGTTGAAATTGACTTTCACCAAAGAATATTGGGACTTAATGAAAAAAAATTGGAGAATATTATAACTTATTGAAAACAAATTCACGAGATGCAAGACAAGCTCCAGATGTGCACTTGACGACCAACTCTAATACCAAGATAAGAAGTAATATGTAAAAAAAAAATTATGTGTATTTCAATTTTTTTTTAATGAAGAATACATGAACCTATTTATACTATTAGATGATAATTAAATCAAGTACGATCAATCAAGGATTTACACAACTGGAGATATAGTGAATCTCCCAAATATATGCAGAATTTTAAAAAATATGAGAAACATCCTAAACATCTTTGAAATATATCCTAATCATCTCCAGCATCCAACAACAGACTCGCCCCTTATGCTCAAGGCTCCTTAGTCGAGACATCCCTAGGAAATGTTCTCGTGGGATTTGTCCCTGGCGGTCCTCTCTGTTGTGCCTCAAGAAGCTGGTCTAGCTCGCTTTCCAAAGTAAGGAATTGGCCAGGAGGGACACATTACCTACTCTGAATCGGGAGGCATACTTTGACAGGACATAATATTCGTAATTGAAAGGAACATAAGGATGTAGGGTAGAGTTACGGGAAGGATAGCCTTACGTCCTTGGGTGTTGTGGCACATGGGGATACGGTGGTTCATGGGTATATGATCCAACATTTGGGAAAAAACTTACCTGAATTGTCGAGTCCCTATTTACATATAGATCTTTACGTCGAGTATAGGATGACAAGGTGAAGTTACAATCAGATAAATAGCCGAATGTCATAACAAGTGGTTACATGCCCTACCAAATAGCAACAATCATGATGTTGGCGGTTAAAATCATCCTTAGACAATGGTTCCGCCACTGATCCCTCCAATGAGATAAAGTTTAAAGTGAAGGTCTTGTCGGAAGGCCAATGATCGGGAATGGATGACTCGAAATGATTAGAGAAGTAGTTTATTTCCTTAGACAATGGTTCTGCCAATGATCCCTCCTCACTTGCCTTACCAGCATAGCTTGGCTGGTGAAATCACTCGCCTCTCTTGGCCCACCTCATTAACGCAACTCAACAATCACAAATGAAGATTCCTATTATTACTCTATTTTAGATTTATATTTGATATATATCGGTGTTTAGAGTTTTGATTACTCAATATTGTATTATTAATAGATATGTAATTTGAAAGAGTATGTTTATCGTCTCAAGAAATATTATTAAAAAAAAAACAATTGGTCTCAAGTTAATTTTGGAATCAAATTGGACCTATAGGGTCAATCTGATCTTCAGTCTCAAACTTAATAAGGTTGGTTCACGATTCCAAAAATTGAGAATAAATACTGTATAGATTAATCCCTAGGTTTAGTATTGGACAAGTCCAATCTGGACCATGCCCACTCCTACCCATTATAAATACATAAGTTAACAATTCTATTTTGTCTCTCACATGCTTCCATATAAGAATCTGAATCTATTCTATATTATAACAGTCTTCCCAAAAAATTCAAATTTTAAGATACTTTATTTTTCCATATATACGATTCCTTTGAACAGTGCGATTTTTTTTTTTCCAATAATTACTTTACATATTAATTATTCAAAGATTTCATGATAAACGATTTCGCTAATCTCACAAACATCATTTTCCGAAGGCACGCAACGTGCGCACGTATTTGCAAGTGGAAATTAAACTAATGACCCCTAACAAATTAAATTTCGTATGGATCGATAGATAATCCAGCTGTTAATGACAAGGACTTGAAAGTGTGGATAAGCCCGTCGTACACTTCAATATCAATTATATCATATTTTAAAATAAAAAATAAGGACTTGAAAGTGTGGATAAGTCCGTCACTAATCATTAACCAAAAATGCCAAAAAAAAGTCAAAATTTAAATTACATTTACAAAAGGAATCACGCCGAGGCGTAATCAACACTCCAATTGTGTGGAAAAGTCATAACAAAGCATGGCAACCACATTATTCTTAGTTGAATTCGTCATCCCAACTGATAAGTGCTTTATTCAACGACTTCTGCACTTACATTGAAACCCAAATTCATAAATCAGATGTATCGTTTTATTCACTTTTCTTTCCTCGCTAACTAAACGAAACCAAAATTAAACACGTTTCTCGTCATACTCTTTACTGTCTTCCTCGATTGATCGGATCATCAATTGAATACGGCGCAGTCGCGGCGGATGTTTCCGTTCTTCCCGGTCTTGACCCCAACCCGGCCCAGCTTGGTAATGGCGGAGACAAAGGCGCTCTGGAAGGCCGGGGAGTTACTGGCCCATGCGTTCACGGTGGGTTTTGACCGCGGGTCAGTGAAGAGGACTTGGTCCGAGGTGAAAAGGCCCTTCCCATTTTGCAGGTTCTTGAAGTACATGTTGTCGAAGGTCCGGGGGGTGTTCGGGTCCATGTTTATGGCTATCCTCGGGTCGACGTTCCGGGGGCACATGCCCTGTAGCTGGGTCGCGTAGTTCGGGTTCAGGCTCGGGTCCACCGGCTTCTGGCGGCTGAAGTTGTATATCCGGTTCGAGAATTTGTCGCAGTGGGAGAATCCGAGCGTGTGGGCAGCTGTAAAATGACCATGGATAACGAGACAAATAGATTGGGAAACCTAATCATGTTGCAGTGATAGATATGACTATAATGTGTATAATATTATTGAGTGACAGCAAGATGACATGCATCAAACTCACCAAATCTCATTATATAATTGACCCTTTCCATGTTTTAGTTGCACATACTTCTAATGGTTTGTCAGCAATGTACCATCTCTAATCGGGGCAACCTCACTGACTCTTGCGTTTTATAGTTTGTTCGATCAATGTAAAAAAACCAATAAATTGATGTTCCTTGAAGTATATATTGGATAATATGGTGATAACAATTAACTTAATAGTCTATCAAACAAATTTCGATCACATGATGAAGCAGTATCACCCCTCGACAAGGGGTTATAAATTTAAGGAGCATATTTAGTAATTACTAGAAACTATCCAGGTTAATTTATTGAATAGTTGACCATGTTATATTCACTTTATACATCTACATGCGATGGGACCGTGCTGAGCACGCGCGGTTACCTGAGAGTGCGATCATGTCAGTTTGGGAGAGGCCATTAGCAGCAAACAAGGCGTTGAGCTGGTTAAGGTTGTCGGTCGGATGAGGGAGCCTCCCATTGACGCTCGCCGCCTTTGAACTCAGCCCGTCCAATCTCCCTAATTCCACTGCATAGGACGGCCCTCCCGACTGCAATTTCACCAATTCGCTCGTTCAATTTCATGCACAGCACCAAGATCGACATTCGGGGCACAACGATCGGCATTGTGATGACTCGAAAACTATTTAAACGTGAGAAATTAGCACACCCACCAGTGCGATGACATCTCGGGTGGCCATGGCTAGGATGTCAGCGCATGAGACCTTGTTCCGGCAGCTCGGGACTGCGTTGATGGCCGCCTTCGCCTTTATCACAGTGTCGAACCCGTCTCCGGCCAACGAGAGGTTGTCTGGATGATCCTTCTCCGCCTTGTTGGTGGAGGTGGACGCCACTATCACCGAAGCATCACAACCCTATCGATCCAAACCAAGTACCAAAACACGAAAGGCCAATAAAAGATTGCTGATTGGTCAATCTCGAACAAAAAATGACCAAATGGGTCTTCAAAGTCAATCATGGGGGGAATCGAAATTACCTGGACGAAGCAATCATGGAAAAAGAGACGAAGAGTGGCGGGGACAGTGACGAATGTTTGCTGGAACTTCTGTCGAACGGCATTGCGCACGATGCTCTCCACATTCGGGCAGACGTTGGCGTAGAAGTTCCGCCTCAGCTGAGCTGACGTCGGGTGAGGACAGAGGCAGAAGCATATGGCCAGCGACCACAGCGCGAAGAGTCGGAACAAAGCCATCGTCGGAAGGGGAAAAGAAGTAGGTTTCGGCGTGGGAGAGAAAGACAAAGGTGGTGTATATATAGGGCAATTTCATGGGTTCTGGTTTGGACAAGCGGTCGTAGCTCGTAAGTGCCCGCTTGGTTACGAGGGGAATCTCTCTCTTTTTAAAAAAGAAGAAGAGGGTCAAAAGTAAGGGGATAAAGAAATTTAAAAGAGACGTCGATGTGGGCTTCTTCGAATGGCCGCCTTCGTCTCATTCGTTCCGTCGTGTTGCCAATCAGCGGACGAGTTTGAACGAGTTAGAACCCAAACGTGGTCCAAATCGCGAGACAGACAGACAGATGAGAGAGAGAGAGAGAGAGAGAGAGAGAGAGTGAACGTAGCATCCACGTTACCACAGCTTCGAGTGCGCTTCGGGAAGTACTAAAAAAGGGTTTGCACGTTGGCCTGCCAAGCGCCAATGCTTGTTGCTGAGAGTATCCATGTGATGGAAAGGTCGTGATACTCTCGGCACTGCATAAGGTCACTGAGATCTTTTTCTCCATATGGATGCAAAAATGAACTGGAGTGGTTGAAATATAAAAAAGAGCCAAAATAGGTACGACCCATGTGGATGTGCCGGGGAATCTCGCCAATAATGGTGATATGATGAGCCAATTTGTCTTGGCACAGCTCTAGCTAACGTCGATGGTTGAGCAATCAAAATCCCAACTCAGATTTGACTATTCATAGCAATGATGACGTGAAATGGATGGTCTTACATGTAGGGTAGAGCATTTAAGTAATCTCCTCACTGGCCATTTGGTCATTACGTGCACATTCTAGTCATAAATTTCTACGTTGAATCATTACCAAAATTGAATTGATGTGTATGTGCTAATTGAAGGAGTTCATAAGTGGATTCCCATTTTGTGATTTTGTCAATGCCTCGTTTGGATCTATTAATGAGGAATCGATAAATGGATTCTCCTTTCATGTAATCTCATTGGATAAAATTAAACTATGTTCCTATCAGGTGAATGATAATGTTTAAGGTCTTTCGATAAAGTACATCTTGGCCTGTTGAACATTCAATGGTTAAGATGTAGTCACCTTTTTAATTTTAAATTTTTAGCTTTTTATCTTTCTTCCTTTGCGGTTTTTTTCCCATCGATCAGCCCCTTTGTTGCTTGCCCGTTACCGGGCCACCGCCAGCGACGATATTGTGTTAGCACGCAGTTATTGACCTGCACAATCGCAAACATTGAAACTCAGCTCGGTTATTTCTGAGTTTAACTTTCCCAGTCTTTATTAGGCTTCAAACACAATACACACACGTGCGCCTGCGCACCCAAAGATACAAATTTGAGTTTGGACACCCTTGCCGGTGGTGAGCGATCCTATTTGGTGGTGATGGCCGTTTCATGGTTTTACAGTTAATTGCCACTTAGTCGAATTCCAATACCTAATCCAATTTAATGTTGTTTGAGGAATCAGATTTCAAGACTAATCACATTCCATGCTCAAAACTTTATACGGAACGCAATGAATCTCAGGATTTGGATTCCTACTCTTCAAGAATTCCGATTCCGGATAAAACCTAAACGAGGCCTAGTAGTAGGGCCGACAGATGAACTTAAAATTGAACATGGGAAGCAACTAACCACCTACACATGGGCGGGGCCCCGGGAAGCGTGATCGTCTCAGATTAGTCAAACGATTATTAAATAAATAGAGATTAATCAAAATTAAATAATTCCAGAACCGTTTCTCTTGAGTGCAACACCGAAATTTATATTCTGTCTAGATTGGACATAGATCTGCTTCTTTTATTTTATTTTATATTTTAGTACTTACTGCATAGAGTCTTGTTTTAGGGTGCATTTGGGAGTGGCTTTGCCAAGCCAAGCCTTTTGAACTAAAAAATGTTATTTTGGAACTTCTTTTGTAAAGATACTCCGAGAAAAGTGAGCCTTTGGAATGCTGAAAGCCCAAGGTTACCATGGGGCTACCTTGGGCATTCGGCATTCTCGGAATGCTGAGGGGAGAATAAGACCAAAAAAAAAAAATTCACAAATATCTTCACTAACATTTCGTTTTTCTGGTTTTATCCTCGTGACCATTCACCTTCTTCTATGTTGAGGTTGGCCTGCGAAATTGCGCAGAGCTGCAAGGGGCCGGCAATGAGCTAGACGGAGGTTGGCATGAGGCCAATGTGGTCATGGTGACCGTCGATGGCCACCTCAACTACCCCCCATTAGTTGCGTTGCCACGACTGTTGCTACAACCTTGCTGCAAACTAGATCTAAGTAGGCAAAGGTTTGGCGTGCGGCGTCCAACGACCACCTAGATCTGGGTCACAGCAAGGCCATGCGATTGCTGCGACCCCCGGCGACGCTGCAACCCCCAATGACCCAAATCTGAGTTGCCTACATCCCGGCGGTGGTGAAGAGTCGAGACTTGGAGAGGTGGGAGCGGAGGACGTTCCCATGGGCAACAACGACAATGACAAGAGAGGCATCAGTGACGCGAATTCAGAGGGAGAGGTCGAGGGCAGTGGCATTGGGGTAGTAGGCAAGGGTGGTGGGGAGGTGCTCAACATGGAGGAGGCCAAGGGACTTGCAGTGGTGGGTCAACGGCCTAGAAGGAACAACAAATGAGGGAGAAGGACTTGTGGTTGCCGCCTACCCTTCGACAACCAACTATTTTTTTTATTATAAAAGTTATTTGTAAATGTAAATTTTTCCAAACAATATTTTGCCTTAAGATACTTTACAATGGACTTTTACATTAAAATTTATCAAATACAATTTGCATTCTAGAAAACTCTTTTAACTTAAAGTCCTTTACATTTTTCCAAAGGTTTTACCCAAAAGTCCAATCAAACGCACCCTTAGTTTACCCTTAGTTAAACTCTTATAGTAGGGTCACGTAGTAGCACGTGACTAATAATATAAAATCAAGTGCTAGGATGACAAATCAAGTGATCTTTTCGAGGGCACCTCCATATGAAAATAACATAGTTGAAAAATTATCAAAATTTATGGGGAATACTTATATATCTCTTACGATTTGAAGTGTTCAACAATAATCAAACATTTGATTCCAAACACAAGGTTAAACACAAATTCAAAAGCTAAAACTAAAAGTATTACCAAACACAATATTCTTGTGTATATAGCTATGTCTGTTTTCAACACTTATTGCACCACAATTGGAGAGACACTGTTGGGAGCGCTAAAAAAAAGTCCAATATCTTCACCTAAGAAAATTACTAAGATGGAGCGTAAATCCAAGTTCATCAACATAGTCAGTTAGAACCACATCACTAAAAAATTTAAGCCAACGGGTTATGAGCCAACTAGGATAAATATTAGCTTAACATGGGACTTCTAAACACAACTAACACGTACATCTCAATAATTCCCCTTCACGTGTGACCTTGGAATCGCATTATTATACCCCAACGCCCACCTTCACTTCAAGTCTCTTCCGCCAAATTGAACCGTGAAGGTTGCATGTCCGTTAGAACATTCCACCAATCAATTTTCAACTCTCATGCCATCTGTTGGGAGCGCAAATTAAAAGTCCAATACCTTTGCCTAAGAAGATTGCCAAGAGAGAACTCAAATTTGAGCTTATCAACATATCCAATTGGAAACCACTTTTATTCAAAAATTTAAGTTAGTGAGTTGTGAGACAATGATTAACTTAGTTATTGTTCCCAATAAAATATTTATAACAGAATCATTCATAATGTGACCGTTAATAAATATTACAAGCGTTAGGTTTGGCCGATGGTTGTTCCATAATCTCATTTGCTAAGATTTGAGTGCCGCCAATCATAAAAAGGTTTGTCATGATAAGCACTATATAACCCAACTGCCGTCGAATTCCCAACGGCCCGACCACGTAGGCCTTCAAACGTTGGGCCAATTCCGTGACAAAAACCGCAACATCGAAAGCGAGAAACATGGGCAGATTGAGAAGCTAGAAGTCACGAACTTTGGAACAGCATGTTTCAATTAACATCGTGAAGCCAAAGATCCCCCATGTTTCGATCCCCATAGGTGAGGAGTAAAGGGCAAGCAGTTGGACTTTTTAAAGTCTCACCTTAAGGCCCAGTGGTCGGCCCACAATCTCCATATGTATGTCGGTCGGCCTGTTTATGTATGTCCAGTGGTGCACTTATATGCCATGCGGGCCTGACTTCTATTTTCATGTCCGGTAGTAAGGCTAGTTTTGCTTGTAATAGCTCTTTTGCTGATTAGATATCTTTGAAAATACAAGGAATGAGACTGCACCATCGTCTAATTGTACTTTTCGCAATTTGTTCATATCGTCTCAATACTTTTTTTTTTGTATGCTAAAGTAGTTCCTAAACCGTATTTTTTTTTTTCTTTTTCATGTTAGTCCTTCTACTAAATTGACCAATTAACATGCTAAGCTAGACTCTCACATTAGCACCACGTCAAAAATGACTGGATAACTAGCAGTGATAGAAATTTTATTTCTGTTTAAGTTAAATTATAATTTAAAACTTGAAAAAAGCTCTTGCCAAGGTCACGTGACCGAGTCCACAAGTCACCAAGGTTTCAAAACCTTATTTTAAATCTAGTTGGAGATACAAGATTCCATGTGGAACAAAATCTCAATTAGGTTTGCAAGCCCCACAAAACAACTGTGGGGGTCACATAACCTTGAGAAAGCATCACGAAACCCATGCCATACGACGGATGCAATCTGTGAGGGTCACGACCCCCTACAACCAATGTAGAAACTATGTTTTGTTTTTTTTTCAATTATATTTGTTCTCTTTATTTTTAAGTTTTTTTTATTTCCAATTATATTTATTTTGTTTTTTGTTAGAATTCTAAAAAGCCACATTAACGTAACTTGACGAGCTAATTTTTTCAGCCAGGTAACCAATTTGATTAAAAGTATTAAGTTTAGGGATCAAATATCAAAGAAAAAAGTACATAGATGCCATCAAAGAAATTTGACACATACACGGATGACTTGTGCCTGGATATATAAATGATTAAATGAAAGTTATAATACATATGTAAATTATAATTTATTTAGGCTGAATTCTGCAAAATAAAACCTAACTTTAAATTCAATCTCAATTATGTCCTCAAATTTCATTTGTTTTTAAGAATTATCAACTTTTCCTCTAATTCTAAACCTGTCCCGATTAGTTCTTTGTCAAAAACCTATCGTTGATTTTTCCAAAATCATCAACCTCATTGTTTTTTCGTCCGGACAAATGATCGACATCATTACTTGATGGTTCTCCGTTCAAAATGGACTGTATGTGGATATGATGGAGGTGGAGCCACGGACGAACATGAGCACGTAACGACAAGGATCGCCAATTTTCCTTCGACACCTGCTTTTTCCTCGAAGCTTTGTTGGGACCAATGGCAGGGTCGTACGATTCTTTAGGTGACGCAATCAGCCCATGATGGGCTCGATTTTATCGTTCGGGAAGCTTTCGACGGGACCCTCAAAATGACTGGTTTCTATGAATTTTTTTTCTTCAGCATCTTTTTCCATGGGACATTGGTTCTTTTGTACTGTCCCCATGTTTGGAGTCTTTCGCAGATGTTAGGTAAAAGGTGCCATTTGATCTTTGAAGAAGGAAGGACATAAGAGGTCATCTCCAAGCCAAGTTGGAGATGCACACTGCATTTTCAGATGCGATTTAAAATCCAAAGTTTGAAATGGATTTCTTTTTTCAATGCAGGTTATGAATGCGTAAATATCAACTCACTTTTTTTCATCTTTACCAAAAAAAACAACTCACTTTTTTCGTCTTTTGACTTACTCTTGTAAAAGTATTTATCATAGTTTCACATTGTTAAAAGGGATATTCAATGAAATCAAAAGCATGTTGATCATTCTCTCTCGATTTGATTTGATATATAAATTAAATTTTATGAAGCATGTCTTATTGATCAGTATTTCAATTCACAAATGGAAATCGAATACTAAAATGATATTTTTTTTCACCAAGTCAATTACTAAAATTCTTTTTTTTTTTTGTTTTTTTTTTTTGTCATACATGTTAGAATACTTGAATATAAATATCTATGGATGTATTGGTTCTTCCTAAACTGAAAATGTCTCAAAAAGCAGGCAACAATTTGGAAGACCAAACTAAGTAAGAATTCCTTCCCTTATTTTCTATAGTCGAATATTACAAAGCACAGAGCGGCTAGCGTGTGCTTTTTTATAGGAAGTATTTATTTATTACATAGAAGACGAAATGGATTCACAAGCTTCGTAGTGTACGTTGAATTTGGCTTTCTAGCTGATCACCAAATCTAACAAAAAGCACATAGAATTTGACCAAAAGATCTATCATTATTTTTATTAAGTACACACCATAGTAGGGAACTAAAAATTTCAAACAATACGAAATGAATGTGATTAAGTTGTTTAATTATTATCACTGGCCCCGTTTGGCTTAATCACATGGAATCCACAATGGATTAATATTCTAAGCAATCAAATTTTATGGAATACTATTTCTTTTTCAATTTTTTGGATAATTGAAAATTTTTTGATATAGGAATTTTCCTAATTTAGGCTTTTGGGGAGGAGGACAATGAAAACTTAATGGCTGATACATCCTCTTCTTCTTCTTCTTCTTCTTCTTCTCTTTTTCCTTTTTTTAATCTTTTTTTCATTGTTCATCCTCCACGCTCGTTTCTTCTTCTTCCTAGGCCACATAAATCGGTACACTGGCCCCATGCTCGCTCACTTTCTCAATTCATCCAATGTGCCTCCCTCCCTATAGATAGAGGTACTGAACCGCAGCCATGGAGGATGATGGCCTCCATCGATTCACTTCAACGATGGTCATCGTCCTTCTGTGGCCGCAGAAGTGTCTGCGATGCCATGGATCTTCATTTTACAGTGGTGTCATTAGGTGATAGTTGCAACCTTCAACGGCGGCAAGAGGTTGCTTATTTTTTAATTTTTTTTTCCGTTTTCAAAGTTATTTATGTTTGCTAAAATTTCTTCACATCTACCTTTCTAATATATCACATTATGGTTTAACGTAATTATGCAAATTGTGGAGTCCGCATGCAAGATAAGGCGACGTAATTCACTTTCACATTTTTCAAGGAACTCTATTAAAGTGAGCCATTTAAATTCCAGTTTAGGTTTTTTTCCGCAATATAAAAAATTCCAAGGAATCAGAATCTTAACGTCTGCACGGTAACATTTCTATTTCTCCTAATTTCTATTATTTTGTCTTTGGAACAAAAAAAGAATAGAAATCCGTTTGATAAAACTTTTGTTCCTAGGAATAGTTTTGGAACAAAAACAAAAAACCAAAAAAAAGTTAACTTCTTGTTCCCAAGAACAATTTCTAGAAATAAGCTAATTTTCTTTTTTATTTTTCTTTTGTTCCTCTTTCTTGTCGCTGTTGGAAGATATGCAAAATATTCTCGAAATATATCGGGAATTGATTGATTCACATTCGATTGTAAAGAATCAATTAGATATTAGATTGATTTGTAAGATATTACATTGCCTTTCTTTGTATACATTTTGTAGTATAAATGTAAAGCAAAGTCATGTACATTGATTACATTCAGAATACAAGAAAATTTTCTACCAAAAAACCCTATTCTTCTTTCCTCCGCTTCTTGCTTGCCTTCGGTTTCTGACATGGTATCAGAGCTTTGGCCATAAGCTCCATCCTCCGCAATCGATTGCTTTCGGAACTACAAGACGAATAAAAGTCTTGCTTACGAAAGAATCATATTCTTTAGGAAGGAAGAAGAAACGGAATTCTTACCATGAATCCAGAGAATTTGCTTCCTGGAACATCTGCCGCTCCTCCCACAGGCGAAGTCACACCAACGGGAGAGACACAGGGCCACAACACCCATGCGATACCTGCAATTTCCACTACCCAACTTCCAATCCAGAATCAATGGCAGATATACCCGGCTCAGGCAAATATGGGGCAGCCCTTTCCGGGCCATCCTTACCAATGGGTACCTTATCCTTGGTACGTCGGGCAGGGCCCGAATCCATCATTGCCGGGGGTAACGAGTTACCAAAGTAACGTCTCACCTGACGGGAATCTACCAGCCGCAAGCGGGGCAAACTCAGCCGCCGAAGCAGAACGAATAAACGGGTCTGGAGATGCGGGTCATGGAACCGGGTTCAATGGGTCGGGTACAGGGACGAATCCCTACCCGAACCTCTCACCCGGGTTTTTACCGTTTCCAATTGCAGCCATCACAGGTCGACCGGAGCCAGGCGATCCATTACATGTATCAACTGCCGATGGTCCAGAGTTGCGACTAATCAGTCTGCAACTGACCGGGCCAGAAAATTACAATAAATGGTCGCAAGACTTCCGGCGGGCCTTGGTGACCAAAGATAAAGACGGGTTCCTTGACGGAACAATTCCTATTCCGTCGGATGAAAGGATGGCGAGGCACTGGCGAAAGTGCAATCACCTGATCCGCACTTGGATCGGCAACTGCGTCTCTCCAGACGTCGCAGCAGGCCTTCCACCGACGGAAGATTCGAAAAATATGTGGGACAACATAAAAGAAATGTATGGAAAGCTCGATCGAGCGAAAATTTTTTGTCTCATGCAGGAACTCACAGATCTCAAGCAAGGGAATATGTCTGTCACAGCAGTATACAACAAATTGTCATCGCTCTGGAACGAGCTCGAAGCCACAGAAGAGAAACTCGAGGGACCTCCAGAGACCCTTAGGCAATACAAATCCATGAAGGAGAGGGAGAAATCTACTCGATTTCTCTTAATATTGAACGAATCATACCTCACTTTTCGTTCACAGATCTTGGCGATGGAACCCGTGCCGCCCCTCGGCCGGATTTTCCAGTTGGCTGTCCAAGAAGAGAGCCAACGGCTCACGGCGCCGGAGCAAACACGAGGAGGAGATTCCATTGCTCTCGCTCTTCGCGGCGAACGCCGCGGAAGAGAATCGAGAACCCTAGCCCGAGAGAGAGATCGCGAGGGGCTAGGGTTCGGAAATGCAGAAAGAGCCCTTAAAAGGGAAGCAACCTACGGTGGAGATGCAATACGGCGATCTGACGGCTCGGAATTCTCACGGAGATCCGACGGTCTTGACTTCGCGCGAAGATCTGACGGTCTCGATTTCTCGCGGAGATCTGACGGTCTTGATTTCCCGCGGAGATCTGACGGTTCGCAGGGAGTGGATCCGTACGCTGCATCGGACGGTGGAGATAGTTCCCTGTTTAAATCATCCGACGGTCGGTTACTCCGCATCAATTAGGAATTTCGGCCAAAATTCCGGGGGCGAGGTAAATTATACCGTGAGCATTGCAAACGTCCACATCATACCATAGATAATTGCTGGAAATTACATGGCAAGCCAGGAGAAAAAGGCAAAAAGAAAGAGTATTCTGCAGCTTACCAGGTAACTGGACCTACTGGACCAAGTAGTGACCGGCCAATTACTTATGGGCAATATCGGCAATCGATGCGAGCCTTTTGAGAAATGATATTGGAAATAAAGAGGAAGTTTCTCAGGTATATCTCATTGCACGATCAATTCAATTTCAAAAAGGGCATGGATAGTTGACTCGGGGAGCAAGTGATCATATCATTTGTGATATAAATTTTTTCTCAAAAATGCATAGGAAATTGGACATGCATATTTCGTGCAGCTTCCAAATGGGAGCATTACTTATGTCACATTGACAAGGGACTGTTCAACTTAGCTCCCAAATTATCTGCAAAATGTCCTTTATGTCCCACAATTCCAGTTCAACCTCATTTACGTATCCAAAGTACGCAAGGAAAATTCTTGTCAAATACTCTTCAATGCCGACACATGTTTTTTTCAGGCCCTTTCGACCGGGAAAGCGATGGGCTTGGGTAGTCTTTCGAAGGTTTATATTTACGGACCAAAAGTATTCCAAGTCATATTGCCTTGAATTCAATTCCTTTCAATAAATTGTCATTGTGTAATGCCATTGCCAATGATAAAGATTTTGTTTTACATTCAAGGATGGGACATAGTGTTTCTTTTCCATATTCTACATGTCCTATTTGTCCCCTTGCAAAACAATCTCGCACATCTTTCCCTTTACATACAAAGCGTTCCACCACTATCTTTTCTTTAATTCATGTGGATGTTTGGGGACCATATCACACAGCACATCGTGATGGTTCACGATATTTTCTAACAATTGTGGATGATCACTCTCGGGCCACATGGGTATTCTTGATGCAATCAAAGGCTCAAGTTCCGTCTCAATTGAAAATGTTCATCACCTTGACTAAAAATCAGTTTGGGAAGTCAATTCAGCGCATACGAACTGACAATGGGAAGGAATTTTTTAGTCATGATTGCAGATCACTTTTCTTGCTCCATGGTATTATACATGAAAGCTCCTGTATTTATACTCCACAACAGAATGGAGTAGTGGAACGTAAGCATCGTCACTTGCTGGAAGTTGCCCGAGCTTTGAAGTTTCAGGGATCCATTCCGGCAACATATTGGGGAGATTGTGTCCTCACTGCAGCATATCTCATCAATCGTATGCCTACTCGAATATTAGCTGGTAAATCACCCTTCGAATTACTTCATAAGAAAAAACCAGCAATAGATCATCTACGAATTTTCGGTTGTCTTTGCTATACTGCAACTATGGGGCCTCGAGACAAAATGAGCCCACGAGCTAGGAGGTGCATTTTCATGGGTTATTCTACCTCACAGAAGGGTTATTATGTTCTAGATCCAACAACAGGAGAATTTTTTGTAAGCAGGGATATCATTTTTCACGAAACTATCTTTCCCTTTCGTGAATCTACAAAGGATCTGGATATCTCCACCAATCCTCATCGCTCCTCAATTGAGGAAGATGCATCTCCTGACTATTTTCTCGCAGCATCACCAGGCCAAGATATCCCCTCTTCTTCGGTTGATGCCCCATCAATTCCTTCGCCAGCACCATTGGAAAGTGAATCTATTCCAATGAACACTGAGGATGATTCTGGTGATCAAACAACCAATTATGTTGCGGAACCCTCTCCACCTCCACTACCAAAGGATCATCCACGACGTTCGGGGCGAGCTACGAAACCACCGACGTGGACCAAGGACTATGTCTGCGCTTCTCTTAATGCTCCAGGTATTCACTATCCAATATCTTCTTATGTCTCCTTTGACAAGCTTTCGTCGGAGCATAGATGTTGCATTAGTCATATATCAGCTGAAAAAGAACCATCTAGTTATGATGAGGCATCCAAAGATCCACGGTGGCAAAAGGCCATGGAAGCAGAGTTACAGGCCTTAAGTGAGAATCACACATGGGAGATAGTTCCTTTGCCCTCCAATAGGAAGTCTATAGGATGCAAATGGGTCTATAAAGTAAAGTATAGAGCTGATGGATCCATTGAAAGATACAAAGCTCGTTTAGTGGCGAAGGGGTATACGCAACGAGAAGGTTTTGACTATCACGAGACCTTTTCTCCAGTAGCTAAAGATGTTACTGTCCGCTCTTTTTTATCAGTTGCAGCCATTCATGATTGGACGTTACACCAAATGGACGTTCATAACGCCTTTCTCCATGGAGATCTCGATGAAGAAATTTACATGGATATTCCTCAAGGCTTACGGAGACAGGGGGAGAATAGAGTATGTCGTCTCCGTAAATCCCTTTATGGGCTGAAACAAGCTTCCAGACAATGGTATGCTAAATTCGCTAATGCTCTCATCAGTGCAAACTTCAAACAGTCTAAATATGATTATGCCTTATTTACATGGACCAAAGGTACGTCATCTATTTACTTAATGATTTATGTTGATGACATTCTTATCATGGGAAATGATGAAGTTGCAATAAAGAGCCTGAAGAAATATTTACATACCGCATTTCATATAAAAGATCTGGGAGCGCCAAAATATTTCCTTGGGATTGAGATTGCACGATCCCACCAAGGAATCTCCCTCAGTCAGAGGAAGTTTGTGTTAGAAATTATATCAGAAGCCGGCTTGTCAGGATGTAGGCCAGCCGCCATTCCTATCGAGCAGAATATCAGATTGACTGCAGCAGATCACACTGGAGATAATTCTCAGGATGACCCTATATTGCAGGATCCGACGAGTTATCAGAAACTCATTGGAAAACTCATTTATCTGACTATGACCAGGCCTGATATATCATATGCAGTGCAAAATCTCAGTCAATTTATGCACAACCCAAAGGAATCCCACATGAACGCTGCTTTAAAGGTCGTGAAGTATTTGAAGGGATGTCCAGGACTCGGGATACTTCTATCTAGAAAATGCAACATGGAAATGACAGCATACTGTGATGCAGATTATGCAACGTGTCCTATGAGTCGAAGATCCATAACTGGGTTTTGTATTAAGTTGGGAGATTCTCTTCTTTCATGGAAAACCAAGAAGCAAGCAACGGTTTCTCTATCCTCAGCTGAAGCGGAATATCGGGCTATGGCAAAGACCACATGTGAAATTGTGTGGATGCGAGGATTACTTGGTGATCTCGGAATACAGCTAAAAGGACCGACGAGATTATTCTGTGACAACGAGTCAGCTCTAAAGCTTGCAGCAAATCCTGTGATGCACGAGAGGACCAAGCACATAGAGGTGGATTGCCATTTTACTCGGGAGAAGATTCAAGAAGGGACAATCGAGACAAGAGGGATTGGAACTGCCGAACAACCTGCAGATGTGTTTACCAAAGCCCTATGTCAAAAACAACATGCATATCTACTGAACAAGCTAGGCGTCTTGGACATCTACAAGCCACCAGCTTGAGGGGGAGTGTTGGAAGATATGCAAAATATTCTCGAAATATATCGGGAATTGATTGATTCACATTCTGATTGTAAAGAATCAATTAGATATTAGATTGATTTGTAAGATATTACATTGCCTTTCTTTGTATACATTTTGTAGTATAAACAGCAAAGTCATGTACATTGATTACATTCAGAATACAAGAAAATTTTCTACCAAAAAACCCTATTCTTCTTTCCTCCGCTTCTTGCTTGCCTTCGGTTTCTGACAGCGGCATCTCCAACCGCCCAAAGCTATCGTCAGCCGCCACCGCCGATCACCATCCATTGTCGCCATCGCCAACTACTAGCTAGCAACCGGTGTCGATGGTTGGCAATCGACAATTGGCAATCCGTAAACAAGAATAAAATATAAATAAATGCAAAAAAGGAACTATTTCGTACCAAACATATTTATATTATTTTTCTATTTTAGGAGTAGAAATTTTGTGTAATTATCAAATCCCTTATTTTACTCAAAAATTGTTCTCCGGAGTAAAAATAAAAAGAATTATTTTTGAAAAAAACTATTCTCTAGCCAAGAAGCGTTACCATGCACATCCTTATTCTCTGGGTAGATATGGTTCCGCAGCCAACACATCCATATCAGTCCGCCAATTACTCCACAAACAGCACAGAGTCCATGACATTGTTACATAAGTTATGCTACCCAAAATAGGAATTTACATTGGGAAAAAGATTATGCCACGTGTACCGCACTAGCTCCAAATTTTTTCTTTAAAAAATATATAATGAGGAAAATAATGAGTGCCATTAAGCAGGAGTTAACTCGGGTCCCACCGGGAATCAATAATCGTTTGCTTGTGTCCCATTAGATTGAACCTAGAGAGTTATATTAGTTGTTTAAGCCTTCAGACGAAATAAAAATTGAGGTTTCTTGATAATGACGGGAACTAGTAAACAAACAGCGACAGATTGTCCAGACTCTCTCTCATTCTCATCATCAGTTTAGAAAAAGGAATAAACAAATCAAATCGCGGTTCATGCATATTCTCTAGAAAATCGCGTTTCCATTAGAAGATTGATTTGCTAATCTTATGACCAGCGAAACATGAAGAATATTTAAAGTTTTTTAAGCAAGTTGTTAATGCTAAAGAAGTACGATATGTCAATCCAAATCTGTTCCCATTCATTCATTCAAGCAGGAAAGGATAATACTTGAAAATGCAACAACTGTTCATGTTGATCGCACGACATACCTGTATCATGTGTTGTGCTAAATTGTTAAGTGAGAATTATTAGAATATTGCAAGTGTCACAACTTTTTAATTAATTGTTTTGAGTGATGTGACTTTTAAAAAAAACTTTTACCACAAGTGTCATACCAAGTTAGGAATTTATCACTTGTGGTGGACGTTTTTAAAGTCCACAATGCTCGTGTGATGGATTGAAAATTTACAATCACTCAAGTGAATGTCGTACAAGAGTTATAACAACTAATTAATCAATTGAAAAGTTATGACATTCAAACCATGGTCGTAAGAAAATCATGGTTTTGATATTGTCCTTTTCTCGCCATGACATTGCGTCTGGCATGGCCAAATTCTAGGTACAACCCCTTGCTTTTTCAAAAACAATATGACACCCCCGTCCATTGAAAAGAAAAAAAAAACAGGGCAAAGTTTTGTCAAAACGTTTTGGATAGACTCGCTAAACGACATGATTCAATTTGTCGGAATTTTAGTGTGGAAAAACTAGTGATCCTATTATTCACTTGAACTGTCATCGATCATAACGAGAATTCTGAAGTCTTTCAATAAAAAATGTCGTCTCAGCATTTTCTAGTGATTAGAAAGCAATGTCCCTAACAAGGGGGTTAGAGCCCTTTGTCTTGCGCAAGTTACGAGGTGCCAACCCAATATTAGATAGTTATACATATGCAGATCGTAGGGAGTGTTGTCAACATGGTTTAGTAAACCAAGATGGTGCGACGTTCGTTTATTTTTTTCTGTGGTTATGTTGAGTTTGATGTTGCATCCGATCATGTTAGTGTTGGCATGCTGTCTCTTTATAAGTGTACATCTTATGGGCAATGTGACCTTGTTTGGATATTTCACCAGTTTTAAAATATTCAAAAGAAACTGCTTTGATAAATTATGACAACCATAAAATTTTCGTAATGATTTTGTAACGTGGTTTAGTGAAGGTTTTATAATGGTCTTGACCGTAATCAATTTGTAACAGATTTGAAATGGGTTTCGTTTTAATGCAAAAATTGATATGAAAAACAGCTCTCTTTATAATTGAAAAGTAATATGTAAAAACATGAAAATCTCCTACTCTCATTCCATTTTCTCTTTCCTTTCTTTGTTGAGCTATTCGTTCAATTTAATTGTTCATTTTCCTTATGTTATTCTGTGTAGAGTAAAGAAGGTCTTTTTTGGCCCAAAAAAAAAGTTGGACGTATCTTGGGAGGATAATTGCTAACCAATCAAGGGACGAAATTATTCTTAAGAATGATATTTGCATGCCCCAATTAATTGATATTATTTTTTCATCTTTTCCAACATATTTCTAAAGACTCTCATTTTCATCTTCTCCAACTTTTTCCAACAACTCTCTCCGATCTATCTTTGATTTGTGGGTTAGCATATTGACATTATCCATATTTCACCCACATTTAATTGATCAATATTTAATATGAACGATGTAAATAGCTTATAACCAACTATGGTTGAAAGAAAAATTTTCCTATGTTCATGGAACATTTTTTTTATGGAATTGACACAAAGTGTCCAATATGTTGGAATGTATATCAAAAATCAAATTGACATATAAACTGAGTTAATTAGAATATCCAATTAGACATAATTCTCAAAAAAAAAAAATTGCCAATTTATCTATTGAATAGATATATAAATTGGTCACTTTACCGAACAAGTTTTCACCTAATGTTTGAGCTACCACATTAAGCCAACTATCGAATGATGCAAATTCATGTATCCTTTTACGTCAACAAATCTTAGCTAGAATGTGCAATCCGGTTTCTATTGATCCGCATCAAATCTGAGTAATTGTTAGTCAACAGTCTTAGCGACTAAAGCATAATGGCACACAAGTTACTTCAAAGCCTTCCCATGGAAGATTTCAAAAAGAAGCCAAATTCTAAGACCCAACTCCTAAGCCTCTTAATCTGTCTAATTGGACTCAATTTTACTATATATAAAAAAAAAAGTAATCAAAGTTGTCAAGTCATGAGACAACCTCTTAATCGGAGGTAGCGATGTGTTTGATGTGACAAAGACATCACTTAGAACACGAATAACTCGAAATATATACAACTTAACATGTTTTTGACATATTTTTAGTTGAAAAGCAACTCTTGTCAAAATCAATCAAATATAGTTTTGCTAATTATATCAAATGACTCCAATAACAATCTCGACAATAAATACTTGTTTATACTAATAATTACCTAACAAAGGGCTTATAATTTTTTGCTAAACACCCTTTTAGCACATTGCCCGTGTGGAAAAAAAAAAGAGGGAAAAATTATCAAAATGTTTTAAGCCTAATGCAATTATATCAATTCAGTAATAAAATTTATAATTGTGCCAATTAAGTCCAAAACATTTTCATGTTTTGCTAATTGAGTATGATCTAACCAATTTTGACTAAAAATTGCTAGCATGGACAATGGTCGTTTTACGTGGTGTGACCGGCATTTATGTTGACATTTTAAAAATAATATGTTGGTAATTTTTTTGAATATTTTTTCTATTATATTCTTTTTTTTTCTTTCTTTCTTTCCTTGGACTTGGAGTTAGCGTGGGTCTCTAGCCACATGTAAGGTTAGCCCCGAGCGAGGGCATCATGACCCTCACCAAGTTTGGATAAGGGTTGCAATGGCCTCATTTGCTCACATCAAGTAAGGCCGTCACAGACCTTATAAACCCTAAAAAATAGAAAAGAAAAATTATAAAAAATTCAATATATTATTAAAATATTATTTTAAAAATCAATATCAACACTAGCTATACCATGCGAGATGGTTGACATTCACATTAACGATTCTTTGTCAAAAATGACTAGATAAACTTAATTAGTAATATATGAAAATGTTTAGTATTCAATAAATATAATTAAAAAGTTTATAATTGAATTGACATAATTATAATAGATTTACAATTTTTTTTATCATCCACCCGGAAAATTTTTTACATCATTTTCTCCCTCGGGCGTCACTAAGCATAAGTGGGGTAGACAAATTTGACAATATCATACCTTTAGTACCAATTCATCAAGGGCACGGGAAATTAACCCATGGTTGACATCCTTCCATATGCAAATGTCAAATCATAATCTTATCAGTGCCTTTCTTTTGTCATCTCTCAACCATTAGGCTTGAGAAAATATATATATATATATGGACTCTTTTTATCAATTATATTAAAGACTCAAACTATACCATATAAATTTTATACAGTAATAGGTTTTGCAATGAACTTGGAGAAATCATGTGATCAATTAGTGAAGCAAGGACTTCAATTTCAAGACAAACAACCGGATCAGTTTAATTTGAGAAGAGAATCGAACTAGCCTTACTAAATTGGCTTTAGATTCATAGAAGGATAGATTATGCTTTTCTGTACTATACTGAAGATGTTTAAGGTCGAAACATGATTCATTTCCTCTAGTATTCCTCTATATGCCGAATATGTGGACCAATTCATATTGTTTTTTTTTTTTTCATCTTGTTAATTCCTCAATTAATCAAAAAGACAAAAAGAGAAGCGCATTCGTTTTATCATATATGGCCCTTGAAGTTAGGGAAATGTCTCAAAATCAGCGAAAGGATGCAGCCCCAAGCAATCCAGTACCATGTATTGAAACACCAAGACATGTTGCAGTCGCATGCATATATCGAAAATATAAAAAAATTAAATAGTCATATAGGTTTTTTTTTTTCCCCTTTATGCGACTGGTGTGCTAATTATTCTCTACACATGACTCAATTTCCAAGCGTGGCGGCCTCTCTCTCGTCAGATATCCCCACGAGAAGCCGACAAGGCAGCAGTCAGATTCCACATCCAGTCATGCTTTGAAGTTTCTCGAAACCCTAGGGGGGACTTCGCAGGGGGAGAAGAGAAATTGCAGGTCTGAGGTCCAAACAGGAACTTGACATTTTCTTTCGCCTTTTAGGTATTTTTTTAATAATCAATTGAGTTATTTAAATGAATCGACACTCCCCGCATCATGAACGATCATTGTTTGGAAAATTGAATTATTATGATAAACATTGTTGAACAAATGCCTCAAAATGAACAAATGCCTCAAAATTGTCGTTAATACGTACATGGAATTAAAATAATTATTGAATCAATCGATATATTAACCCATCATAGATTGATAAAATGGTTGATCACTACAACTTGAAATGTTTAGTCCAACACCAAAACAATGGGGCCGTGTCTAAGTTTTAAGTTTGTCACTCCTTGTAAATCTTATAATTATCTCTAATCTAACCAGATTATATGAACTTCATTCATCAACACGTGAAATCTTATGATATTAAAGTTAAGTTATAAACCTATTGTATAGATGTATATTTAGTCTTAAACCTTTTAATTTAAGCAATTTAGTTTTTAATCTTTTTTATGATTTGCTAATATAGTCATTTCGATTAATTTTATCCGATAATTATTGACCTGGATATTAGTTGTCCAATGCAGTACTATTGACATTGATGTGAATAATTTTTGTATTTTTTGAATTTATTCCTTTTCTTTTTCTTCTAAGATTGACAAGGGTTGTCGCCAACCCATGCTAGTCACAGGCAATGGCTACAAAGCCCTCGCCAGTCTTAGGTAAGGGTCGTGGCCCTCACCTAAATCTAGCTCGTAGCCTTTGTTGGACTTAGTAGGAAAAACTAGGAAAAGAAAGAAAAGAAAGAAAAGAAAGAAAATCACAATGTTTATAATAAAAAAACATAGAAAATTTTCAAAAAATAAAAAATGTCCATTTTTATAATAGTGATGTCATATAGGACGGCTAGCATATATGTAAATAATTTCCAACCAAAAATTGACTGAAATGTTTATATTGACAAATTATCAAAATATTTAGGACTTAATTAACAAAATTGAAAATTTTAAGATCAAATTGATATCCATACAATAGATCTATAATTTTTTTAATAATTATTTCATCAAAGTCTTGTTCGAATGACTTCTTGTGAATTCTCTAGGCACAACATGAACATGGTCTATCTACGGTCACATCAGAGTAGTGAACTTAGCCCATGCACGAGATGAAAGCATAAGCCTTCGAAAAAAAAATACAAAAAAAAGAAAGAACTCATTTGACTTGTGCCTCTATTTATACAAATATCATCTACATACACCTAAACAAAACCCCATGATAAAAAAAAAAATCAAATCAAATCAAATTGTCATCTTTGTAATCTTATTTGAGCATCTTACTTAGGGCTTGGGTTGTTTGGCTTTTAGTTAGATTTTAGTGTTTTGGATGAATTTAAGAACTTAGCATGTAGAGGTGGGCATTTTTTAAAAAGAAAATGACAATTTTGTAGATAGCGGAAAAAAAAATTGTTGAAAGGGTATAAAATGGTCTTCAAAAGTAAAAATGGATTATGTATTTCGTGTTTTTGAAGTAAGAGGTAAGCAGTTATTTGATGAAATAGGAAGCATGTCTTTCAAACTTTTTTGAAAAGCATGTTGATGATTTAATCGGGGGGTGGGACCCAAAAGAAGAAAATGAACAGGCCGTGGGGATTGGTTGATAAGCCTTTTCAGCGAGCCAAAGGAAACTCTCGCGTTGGACCCACCTCCCCATACGGCTGCTCCTCCCATCGCCGGCAACGCGTGCTTCTTTCTGTCCCCCCCCCTGGTCTCTCTCTCTCTCTCTCTCTCTCTCTCTCTCAATTTTAACTTTACGTGCGATTTTTCAAAGTTCTATGATTCCCACAACGTCATAAAAAAATAATTTAAGCCCGAATCAATTATATATAAAACGGTAAATAAATAGAGAGGGAACAAGACAGTAACGGCTCATTGGAATTGGTGTGCGTTCATGTATGCAAATAGCACGCTCTTCGAATGTTCATACGTTT
Organism: Eucalyptus victrix; assembly: GCA_016097545.1. Classification (NCBI taxonomy): domain Eukaryota; kingdom Viridiplantae; phylum Streptophyta; class Magnoliopsida; order Myrtales; family Myrtaceae; genus Eucalyptus; species Eucalyptus victrix. The sequence continues at coordinate 48,035,883 of CM027843.1, forward strand.
GTCACCGAAACCTAAATTCCAGATTAGGTTGTCCACGGGTACTTCTTATTTTTATTTTTGTGGGTGCAGAAATTGTCATATTTGTAAGCAATATACTAGAGAAAATCTAAAGTAGGAATATAATACACGCATGATGAGTAAGGGGGCATATCTCTCCCCGATGCCTCAATAAATCTCAATCAGTGATTTACGAAAATAAGATTATTATTTATGAGGAGCACTGTGTGGGCATCGAGGATCTTTATTCAAGAGTTAGGTTTGCAAATTTAGCATTGCGATAATGATAAGTGTACATGACATTAATGGTTGCATCTCCATTGCAAGCCCCTTTTAATGCTACAATTTGAAAGTATGTATTTGGTAGAGATCTAAGTTGATCCCGCCCGAGATGATGACTTCCTAGAGTAACGTGAGCCTTTATATTAGTCTCTTTTTAATAGGATTCAAGCAAGGAGGGGAAAAGATTAGAAAAGAGCAGGAATAAACGTAAACAAGCATTTGAACTTTCGCTGTTGAAGCAGTTTGCATTCTTAAAATATCCCTACATCCACACGAAAAGAGTGCACCAATGGTCAACCACCACAATATTATGGTCGAGCACTAACGGCTGCCGCCACCAATGTTGACACAATCTTTAGTTACAAATTGCGAAATATATAATCTGATTGCAACGAACCATTTGGTTACCCCTTATTGACGAGGATAAGCGGAAAGGTGACGTACTCGCATTTTGCATTATTAGAATAAGCCAATCATTAATCATTTTTTTAATTTGGATAAACTAGAATTGTGGGTTTGTCCTTATTCTTTGTTTTTTTTTTTTTTTTTTCGGTCTGAGTCCTTATTCTTTGTTTAAATCACTGAATTTCCATAATTCTTTAATCGCCTCGTGTCTCTCTCCTGTCTCTCTCCTCCGATCTGCGTGGTAGTTCCCAAATCTTCATCCGTAAATCAAATTGTTGCAGATCTAATCCATATGCTGTTGAATTCTCTCCTGCATTCATACACAATGTATACTTCCAAAGAGAGATTATACTAAAGAACACACTTTGTTGTGCATCTTCTTTTTTTCTTTGTTAATTTGTGGGTCCACTTAATTTCTTAGAATTTTATTGGGACTGAATCTTTTAATAGTTTCTCTACTTTTTTATACGCACCTCGTTTCTCATGGTCAGTTAGGGGATGCAATTATTGTGCCGGTTGTGTTTCTATGAGTGGTGATGAGGAATCCGCCCCCCACCCCATATGACCCTACAACTGTACAGGTAATATCTGATTCTTGTTTCCTAGACTTTTCCTCTTCTTTTTTCTTTATTGTTTTTTTCTCTTATGATGATCCAAGTTGGATCTCCTTTGGGATAAGCAATGTATTTTTAACCAAAAAAAAAAAAAATTTCCATCCCAAATTAAATTGACAAACGGACAAGTGAAAAGATAGCACATGAATAAAAAGAGCATATTAAACAGCCATATGGAGTAAAACATTGGTTGTACAAAGTTTTTGGAAAAAAGTAAAAAGTAAAAGTCTAGAGAAGCCTACTAGTCATTTGAGGGTACAAATCCAAAACCTAGTAAAAATGGGAAAGATATTTAATATCAATAACATGTTTTGCAACAAACTCCAAATAAATCATGGGATCAATTACTAAAGTAAAGATTTCAGTCAGGCCAATGCAATCTAGAAGTCAAATCTAATTGGCATTACCCAACTGATTTTAGTTCAATTCACATAGAAATCATTTTGATTTCAATATGATTCTTCGGATGTCAAAGGGAAGAAAATACTTCATCTCATTTGTAATTACTCTATATATATCAAGTGAGTGAATATTCATTCCTCAATTTCTCAAGAACACAAAAAGAGAAGCGCATTTTTGTTATATAATATGGCCCTTGAAGTTAGGGAAATGCCTTCTCAAACTCAGCGAAAGGATGCGGTCCTAAACAATCTAGTACCATGTACCGAAACACCAGGACATGTTGCAGTCGCGCGTGCACATATCGAAAATTATATATATATAGGCACATAGGTTTTTCTTCCCTCCCTTCATGTAGCTGGTGTGCTAATTATTCTCAACGCCCGACTCGCATTTCCAAGCAGGGGGGACTCCGTTATATCATATGTCCCCACGAGAAGCCGACAAACCAGCAATGAGATTCCCCATCCGGTCATGCTTTGAAATTTCTCGAAACCCTAGTGGGACTTCTGCGGGTGGGGGAGAGAAATTTGCCGGTACGAGTGTCAAAAGAGAAGTTCCGACATTTTCTTTTGCCTTTTTGTGTTTTTTCTCCTTAAATAATCGATCGAGTTATTTATTCCAAATGATCGGTAATTCTCGTGTCATTTAAGATCATTGTTTGGAAATTTGAATTATGATGATATATATATTGAAGAAATATCTCATGAATCTGAATTTTATATTACATAACAAAAGATAAAAATGGTTGGTGAGAATAAAAGTTAAATAAATCTTGATGTTAGGTTCATGCCACCAAATCAGTCGCAATATTAACCATCGTAAATTGATAAAATGGTTGAATGGTTATGGTTATGGTTTTGAAAGATTTAGTTCGTCACCAAGGCAAAGTTGCTGTGTCTAAGTTTTAAGGTTAAAAAAGAACTTCTAATTTGGGCATGGACATGATCCATCTCTAATTAGATTGGAGATATGAACTTATTAATCCAATAGGTGAATCTCATATGTCGTAAAAGTCTTGTTTGGAAAGAAAATTGACATTTTAATGAAGTTTCTTTCGAGTTTAACTTTACGTGTGACTTTTTAAAATTAATGATCATGTTTTTGTCTCTAAAACCTAACTGCAAATTAAGCTGTCCACAAATACTTCTTCTTCTTCTTCTTCTTCTTCTTATTATTATTATTTTTTTTGGGTGCAGAAATCATCATAGTAAGCTTTATATAGTATTTGACAAAAAAAAAACTATGAAGTATAGTAGAAATTCTAAACTAGAAAAATAATACAGTCACGATGAGTAAGGACAAGGATCCCCTATTCTACATTATCTCTAGTTGATATCTCAATAAATTTCAACCATTGATTTATGAAGATAACGTTATTATTTAATATTGCGATCAGCATTGAGTGGAAGATCCTTATTTGTGAGTTAGGTTTACAATCCCTTAGTATTGCGCTAATAATATGGGTACATGAATTTGGTGGTTGGATCTACATTACTAGTCCCTTTTGTATTATGCCATATGAAAATATGTGTTTGGTTGAGATTTAAGTTGATCTCACCCGAGATGATGACTTCCCAGAGAAACATGAGTCTTTATTTTAGCCTTTCTTCTTAGAAGGATTCAAGAAACGAGGAGAATAGATTAGAAGAAAGAGGGGATAATATTAATTAGCATATCTATTTTCCCTATTAAAAGCAGTTTTCATTCCTAGGATGCCCCTACATCCTCACAAAAATAGAGCACCAAAGGCGGGCCACCACCATATCATGATCAAGGGCCACCAATCATGGCCTCTAATATTGACATAGTCTCAGGTCATCAATTGTAAAGTATATATATGTATACAATTTGAATTGTGGTCATCAAATGAATCATGTGGTTATCGTTGTAAGTAGAAAGGTGACATACTTACATTTCACAGTATTGGAATAAGCCAATCATTAATCATCTTTCAATTTTGATAAATTAGAATTGTAGGTTTGTCCTTCCTTATTCTTGTAATGGTTGTTGAGTCAGTGTATTTCTATAATTCTTTAGTAGCCTCGTGCCTTTCTCCTCCCTTCTGTCTCAACAGGCACTTAACAAGTCATAAAAAGGTGGCAGTTCCCAAATCTTCACCCATAAAACAAATGGCTGCAGATCCAATCCTTAAGCTGTCGAATTCTCTCCTGTATCCATACATAATGTATACTTCCAAACAGAGGTTGTACTAAAGTACATCCCTTCATTTTACATCTCTTTATTTTACTATTAATTTGTGGGTCCACTCAATTTCTTGGAAATCTATTGGAATTGAATTTTCTTTCTTTCTTTCTTTTTATTTTTATTTTTATTTTTATTTTTTTATGAACCCCTCGTTTCACATGGTCAATTAAGGGATGCAATTATTTTGCCGGCTCTGTTTCCGTGAGTGGTGATGGGGAATCCACCCCCCACCCAGATGACCCTACAACTGTACAGATAATATCTGATTCTTGTTTTCTAGACTTTCCCTCTTCTTTTTTCTTTATTTTATTTTATTTTATTTTCATGATAATCCGATTTGTATCTCTTTTGGGACCAGCAGTATTTTGACAAAAAAACGAGTTCCTTTACAAGTTGTATTGATTGCATTATTTGCTTTTCTTTTCTTTTTTAAGGTTAAAGATGCTTTTAAAACAAATCATTTGTTTTGTACTAAAAAAATATCCGACCAAAAAAAAAATAATTGTAGTAAAAAAAAAATAAAGTTTGAGAACCAATTAAAGGGCTAGCAGCATCCTCATTTGTAAGTGTAATTTCGAAAATGACAACCTTCTTATTTTCCTAGGACTTCTCAAGTATCATTTTGGTAAATTAGCTCTCTCGCAGACCAAGTTTACTAGGTTTTAGGCTGTACCTTCATTTGAGGCCGGTAGGCTTCACAACATTTTTATTTTTTAGATTTTTTTCTGTGAAACTTTATACCACCAATGTTCTACGTGATCCTCTCTTTTCCAAAGGATTATGTTAGATAAATGCTATGAATAACTTATTTATTATTTTTGATATCTAAGATATTATGATATGCATAATTAATAATTTAAAATATTGATATTTTTTTATTAAATATGTTTGATAAATGTTGTGAGGACATTGATTTACGTGATCTTATTATTGAAATGAAAAAAATTATAAAATACTCATGTCTATTTTATAAGTTTTACATAAATGGATGAAAGCCCGTTGATTGCTTGAATTATCAAAGATCCTCTGCTACGGACGTTGACATCAGTTAACTTTCACCTATATCCACGTCACCAATTTCTTGCACAAATCTACATAATCAAATAAAAATGTAATCCATTTAATAATCAACACCCTTTATTTCGGAGTTACTCCTGGGTTTATTCCAAGCGGTGCAACTTAAATGGGCGGTCAAGATCCACTGGTCGGCTGGCCAGGAGATGCCATGAATGCCTCACCAATAAAGATGAGCACATATTATTAATCTATGACATAAACATAACAGACAAGTATAAAAAATACATGAGACAACTCGTACTTGATCATAAAACTGCTGGGTGCATGTGATTCATTTTCTTTCTTTTTGGCAGGCCTTTGTTTATCTTTATGATTGTCTTGAGCTATGGAAAGAGGCTTTTGGATCCTTAACAATCATAAAGAATGCAACCCAACAATCTTAAACAATTTCACATAAACGATAACATGGGATCAGTTCTTTTATTCCAAGATATCTGCATAAAATATGTGTGCATTGCTGGATTTGTCTGGGGGCATCTCTTTCACTAACCCTAAATGGGATTGGCTGAGGGCACTGGGATTTGTTCGGCATGCCTGTGACTTGAATATGCATCTAATCATCAAAGCTTTTTGGGTTCTGTGAAACTTTGAGAGACAATCTCAAATTCTTCTATAGCTTGCATTATCATTATCCCCATTATTTAATTATATGTTTCTGTATCTGCTTTGGCATGATCATGTACTCATAGAGACAATGTGATGGGAGGGCAAAGTCTCTTTTTCTCTTTGTGAAGGAAAAAAAAGTAAGCTTTGGCTGAAGAAGAAAGAGTTGAAACTAACAGATAGAGGCGAGACCTTTAAGTGTTGGCCTTTTCTCTTTAAGAGAGATCACACAGTCATCATTCTCTGTTTCAGGCCAAACAGAAAGTTCCTTCCTCATCAACTCACCAAACTCTTTCAGGTTGGATGGTATATCTTACACCTTCTTCTTCTTCTTCTTCTTCTTCTTCTTCTCTTCTTCTTCTTCTTCTTCTTCTTCTCGAGTCTTTTTCTTTATCAATTTACCAAAATATACACCACCTTATACTCTTTAGTCCTTTCACTAAGAGTGATCACCTCTATTTACAACATCGGACTGTAATGATAGATGGCATGTTCTTATCTTTTCTTTTCTTCGCAATTTTTTTTGTCTTTTTCACCGCTTTGTCTTGTTTGCTTTGCCATGTATTTGGGATCAGCTAGAGATCTTACAGGTACACAAAAACTAATAATTCTTGTATTGGAGCCCCAGGTTTCGATCATAATCACGTAGAAAAAGAAGTCTTCATGGTGATAATTGTTCTTGTTTCACAAAGATTTCAAAGAGTCCATGCAAGATGTCTGAGAGAAGACCTGTGTGAGATTTGACAGCAGAAATTGTAAGAACTAATTCTTCTTTTTTCTGTTTTTAATCTTTTTCTTTGGTTCTGTCAGATTCTCTAGTATACTGTACATCAATTTCACAACCTCAGCCTTCTAAAATGAGCAACCAAGCATGAATTGCCCCAAGATACTTGGGATCTAAGGAAATAAAATTGACTATACTCTTGGAAAATGCTAAAACAGGTGTGCAATTATTGTCTGATGGAAAATGTCAACCTGTCATGTGTGGTGCTAGATATTTGTGTTAGAAAGAGAAAAAAAAAGCCAAGGAAAGAGACAAATTATCCTTGAAACAGTTTATATTAACACCCATTTATTCGGGTACCATTCAAAGAAACATTTTACAGCTCTTATCACTCTCCCTCTCCAGTCCAAATTACCTACTTCTTTCTCATCTATTGCGATCTTTCTTTTTCCAACATAGAGAAGTGAAGAATTCAAGACCCAAATTCGAGTGCAACTGGTTACGAAAGAAGCACTTGACAGCAAATTGTTATTGCGAATTTGACTGGCTTGGAACCTCCATTAAAGCTTCAAATGGAGAAGCTTCTGAGGCCATATGATAAAGAACACATGAAGTTGGCAATGTTAAAGCATGAAGAGACATTCAGAGAGCAGGTATACTTCTTCATCCTCTCCATCTTACGGACAAGTTACAGAATTCCTTGCTGGCTCTAATCAACTCTCTGAATTATACTAACTTTGGATTGAAATTGTAGGTTCATGAACTTCATCGTCTATACCAGATCCAGAAGGCATTGATGAAGAACTCTAAGAGCAGCAGCAGCAGCATCCATGGAGAAGGGCTACACCTGGAGAAATCGAATTACATTTATAGTCACAATTCTAATCCTCTTCCAAGTTCAAAGATGAGTGTCGACCTTGAACAGCTGGCCCGAGTATACAACAATGCCGAATCGGAGGGATTAGTCGGAGTTAACTCGGAGATTTTAGACGAGAGCGAGATTGAGTTGACATTAGGCCCCACACGCTACAAGAGCAGGAGGAGTAAGAGAGCGGATACAGCGTTGACTTCAGATTCCAGTCCAACCTTTTCTTCTTCCTCCTCGAGATCGTCGAGTCACAACGGGTCACAGTGCGGCACCCATCAATTAGGTCCTGTTCAGATGCCTTACACGAAGAAAGCTTCTGAAAATGGTGGGAAAGGCGAAACCGGTGACGGAGTCGAGGAGGGCTTGATTAGAGAGAGAGTCCTAAAACAGTCCCCTTGGCTTTTCCAGGTCTTGAGTTTAAACTCTAGTTAAGAGAAGTTAGATGATTCTAGGTTTTTCTTTTTTCTTTTTTTCTTTTTCCAGCGAAACTGTTTCCAATAGACTAATTTGGCCTCTGATTGATAATTTGAAGTTCGAATCTTTTCACCTCTTAATTTCTTTTCTTTCCCACCTCTATTTCTAGTCTAGTTGGTGGGATACTTGTGTAAAAAAATTGCTCCTTTCTCTGGCTTGCAAAAAACCCATGGAGACGTCAGAGAATAATTAACATCAATTTAGCTTTCTCCAAGATTTTTGTCCAATTTCAGAGCATAGTTACAGATCATATGACTTTGCTATTTGTTTCTTTTTATGATCACTATTTACCAAAACTAACAAGGAGGATGCAGTTTAAACAGACAAAAGAGTCCATTTCTACATACTATAATATCTAGCATTCTGGTCCCACTATGGAAGACAGTGAGTGAAGCAATATAACTATCCTATCTGTGTCCTCTATGACTTGATTCTTTCATGGTATGATAGCTTTGTTTGATGTGTCTATGGGCTTAGAATGCTCCAACTAGTTTTTATTCAAGAAAATGCATGTGGAGCTCGAGCCAAGAGTTTTACTAGAAGAACAAGAAGATTGTGCAGAGACGAGCAGTGTTAGATATAGGAATAGCTTGGAAACAATAAATACAACGGACAAAAGAGTAGTCCACCCAATATTTCAGTTTCAGTAATGATATGTGTAGCTTTTATATATAAACCTAAAATAGATATCACAGAGCAAATAGCAATAAAAGTGGTTTGGCAATTGGTCTACGTCCATGGGCAAGGCTAACAAAGTTAAACTACAAAACATCCGAAAATGATCTCCAAAACCTCACGTTCTCTTCAATCTGAAAATGAAGAGAACAGCTGTCAAAACACAGAGAAGGAAACCCGATAAACAAATATAAATCAAACCCTTGCAGCCTTTATACTTGATAATTTCAGAGAGTGTCGCGTGTTGGACTGGACTTGTACAAGTATTCAAACGAATCCATGGACACAAATTTGATGTTATGTTCCTTCCATGATGGGGAATTTGTGATTCCAGAAAACTCGCGATTCTTGATGAGGATCAAACTGGAAAAACTTCACGAGCGGTATGTGTGCGTTTGTGCTTAATAGATAACTGAATCTCCTCCGATAGCATCAAGACAAATGGCTTCAACAAACAGCATTCACACTGAAGGTAATGAACTACCAATAGCATTGACCTAGAATGTTGTGTATCTTCTTTCATGAAAAAGGTTAAGAAGTTTAGCGGATTTTGAAAGCATTTTGGTTCCTGTTAACTTTGGAAGGACGGTTACGGTCTGAACATTAGATTTACAATGTCAGCATAGAATCGCTTCTCTCACTTTCTTCCTTTTCTTAAATTGTTATTGTTGTTTTCTTCTTTAGTGTATAATTCACCTGTGGAAACTGTCAAGAGAAAACCTTACTTGCCCAGAAACTCTCATGAAAGAGATGACTCGGCAATATGGTCTCATAGAGGAACGCCCATGAATTCGCTCTGGCAAATACTACATTCGCCCTGGCAATACCACATTCATCATTTAACTGTCACAATCTATCATATGATAAAAATATTTACAACACACAATGAAGAGGAAAAAAAGGATAAAATGAAAGATAGAAACAGAATGATAGGAGCTTCTAGATACCCTTGCGATCCTCATAAAGCTAAACAAGAAGACAGCTAAACTCTTCTTGAAGTATCAAACAACTTCAAGGCATACCAACTCCTCAAGATATTGAATGCCGACGGTCCTTGCTCGGCTTCATTTTACCTTTAGCATTGGGAGGGGCGACTCCAAATGGATAAAGCCGACCCAGTTTTTTTGACATTGAGTTTATAAATGATTTTCGAGGCAAAGGAGGCTTATCAGCAGATGACAGTGTGCTCCCCGCCGGGCTTCCTCCAGCTGATTTCAGTGTCGATTTTTCGATCTCTCTCAACCTCATCTTCATTTTGACTAGCTCTATTTTCAGATCCTCGTTCTCTCGTTTCAATCTAGAGAGTTCGTCTGAGACTGGGTGGATGTCAGTGGAGTACACATTTAACTTGCGTGGAGCAGCAGGGGATTCACCCCCTAGGCTTCCATTCATGGCATCTCGCATGCGCTGTTGCTCATAATACAGGACCTGTACCACAGTCTGAACAGGAAGCCGGTCATTCTGCGCAGCATGAGCACAGGCTTCTCTTGATAGCTTCTGGCAATCCATCAAGCTGCAAACTTTCTTCCTTTCCAGTTCACTGAGAACAGGATGAGCCTATGAAATGAGAAGAGACCTTATTAAGAAAAGGAAACACTTGTCATGATGCACAAAGTGAACAAGATAAAATACTCTACAAATAGTGACACAGAAATGGACCCATATTTCATAATGCACTTATGAGCGGAAACCTCCTCAAAAGTTAGTACAATGGACACATTATGATGTTTCTGCCAATTTAGCTAGTTTAGTGTTTCTTAAAGACACTACGGTACTCCTCATTGTGGATCATAGAGTGAGATTCTTGATTTTTCCTCAGTAAAATTGTTGCTGGTTGAAACTGTAAATTTCTTTGTGCCTTCTAAAGATATGAAAGTTAAAACTTCATTAGGAAAACAACTTCTGAAGAAAACAGGGTATTAACCATGATCACAAGGAATCTCCTGAAAGGTACATAAACATCATAGATGTAGGAAGTCACACATCAGCTGCACATGGCTGCAAGATTCCATCTGTTTATTCACTTGGAGCAAATGCATACGTATGGAGATATATATTCATCCATTGAAGCATCAACTTGATTCAGATATTTCATGAAGATAGCAAGGAAAACCATCAGATAACTAGATGGAAGAAGAAAGAGAAAAACAGATGACAAAACAAACCTTGAGGTAGATGTCAATGGCTCTGTACATTCCATCTTCTGTCACCCTTGCTTGTTCTGGAACTAACTCAGCAAGGCTAATGAACCTTGAGACAGACAAATTCCGATCTGATGCTATCTCTGCAAGGTAGTTCTCCATAAGCTTCCCAACCCTCTCCATATCACTAGGAGGAGCAGAAACATAGTCTTCTTCAGCATTAGATCCAAAACGTCTCCCATCCATTTCATACTCCAAGTAGTTCATCATGATCCGCTGCATGGTATCGACATCGAACAATGTGCCCGCCGTAAAAGAATAAGAAGGTATCAACAGATCATCTAGAACAGCTTGTGGTAATTGCAAGCCCATCCTCTTCTCCAAGTCCAGGCGACAAGCTACTGTGGTCTCGAGATACATAGCTGCACGAAGAAGCATCGAGAGGAAGCTTACCGACATAGTATTCTTCTCCCTTGGAAGAAGACTTACTATTGTTTCTAAAATGACCCGCTTCTCATGCTCTTGCTCTGGCTCAATTTTCTTTCTTCCCTTCCCAAATATGTCCTGCTTTAGAAACAAAAGATCAGCTTCTGAAATACAGAAACTGTCCTGCATTAAAGAAAACTTCCTATCTTGAGAATTTAGTGTATTTGCCATGAACTTACCAAACCTCTCAGAGATTTTTGGGCATAAAGCATAAGAATTGGACCGAGTGCATATTGCTTATAACCTCTGGCTGTCATTGCAATGAGAACTCTCTGAAAGATATCGATTCTAAGAAGAGTCAAGTCTTCAGCCCACCATTCCACAAAGGGGCTCTTTTGATGAGACACCATAGAAGAAATCATAGCATTACCATCCTCGTTCCCACCATTCACGGAGAACTGACTCTCCTTGCAGGCTAAGAATGCTATTGCATCAATGCATCGGCCGACCAATTTCACTTTCTCTGCAATCGGAAGGAGGCTTTCTGTCATGTGCAAAACAGTGATGGCTCCTGCAATGCTCTTCAATGCCACTTCCTTCAAGTAGGCCTCAGTTCTTCCCACTAGGTTGCCTACTGCATAGTCCTCAGTCATCTCAAGATACTCGGCGGCACATCGTAGCATTGCGATGTTCTTGGTGTTGATCTCAAAATTAATCCCATAACAGAATTTGGCGGCAAGCTCAAATGCTTCTGCCCCACCAGGAATGCCAACTAGTTCAATATTAGAAAGATCAGCTTCGCTTGATTCTGATACAAGTTTCCTTATGCACCCGCATTTTGAGACTAACGGGAACTGCAATTATAATTTGAGTTGAATATGAGCACGATTTGGATGTAAAATCTCCCTAAAAGGCATGAATTAGCTGATCAACTCGAAATCTACCCTAGATCAACATGATTGTGAGCTTGGCAAAGGTAGCTGTCTCAGATAAAGAATCAAATTACATTCACATACATCTGATAGAGCTCTAGTTGATTCTGCTGTTTTCCTTTATGGGTATCCACCATCGTCAATCATTTGTGCGGTAATCAAGACTTAACTGAGAGGAAAGGGACTTCCACACGCACACATATACATACACATACACAGAGAGAGGGGGAGAGAGAGAGACCTTATGGAGTGCAAAGGAAGCTCCTGCGGCATGAACGGTGACATCACTGGGAATTTCCTGGGAAAAGATCCTGAAAAATTGACTTTCATCAATCAACTTCTTTCACCAAATTTCCCCCTACAGTTATTAGTTCTCTTTTCCAGAAAAAAGAAAAAGAAAAAGAAAGTATTCACTTTTAAACCATAACAACAAGGCATTTAAGAATACTAGTTGTTGACCGAAGCATTTGGAAGAACAGGTAAAGTGCAAAAACCATGCGCTGGTTCTTTCCATAACAGTGGAAAGAAGCTCCTTCTTCTTGGAATTCCTGCTGGCAACACCTCTCTCGTCATCAAGATCCACCATGTCACGCAGATTGCAGAGTCTTTATCATGATCTTCCCTCCATGAGATTGAGCATGGTGATGTCAGCCATGCACGCGCGTGCGCACAGACACACGTAGGAATGGAAGTGGAAGCTCGGAGCAAACGCTCAGAAAAATCCCACCATTTATCTCAAGACTCCTGCGACCAGTCATCAATGTTGTGAAATTCCCATTTTAGAATTTTTCAGAAGATGTGTGGGGAGAGGAAAGGCATTTTTGGGTATAATTAAAATGTGGAAGGGAGAGTGTGCGAGAGAAGTGCAGGATTGGAGCTAGAGTGTGTGGTGTGTGGTGTGAGCTATGAGAGTTTTGTTTTACATTTAGATGACGATGGTGATGATGATGAGATTCTTCTCTCTCTATCTCTCGTGTTCAGTGGGGGTCACGGGAAGAAGTTTCCACGTGCAAATTATTGATGTCCACAAAAGTACACATCTTAAATCCCTCAGAGAGTCGTGTCATGGTAACCCTACTGCTAATGGTGAGATTTCGTTCTGGTATCGGACTTCAGCAAGAGACGAGGGGGAACTTAAGTACTCTCGGATCATCCGTGGAAAATATGATGATAGTCATCATTTAGTATTTTATTATTGACTCGTTGACCGGAGAAGATTATTATGGAAGTAGTTAATGTTGTCTTTGTTTTGGGAAAAATTACATAATAAAAAAAATATTTTCTAAAAAATCATTTTTCAAAAAATGTTTTACCCATTTAAATTAAAAAATTAATCTTTTCAATTTCACGCATTCAAATGATCTTTTATTATATAATGATTTTTGGTTGACTAATCACTTTAGTAAATCAACGCGGAAAGTTCTTTTACTCAAACAAACAAACCTTAAATTTGGCATTATGGACACTTCACATCTAATGTGACTTTCAATGAAATCGAATGTAATGTTGGCATTAGAAAAGTTTGAACAATGGGTTCTTGTGATTTAACTAAAATTATTGAGCTTGACTTTATATTGAACTAAAATTATTTTGGCCCAAATTTTTTTCGTTTGGAAAAAAAATCATCAACTTTCACTTAAATTCTAAATTTGGCTACCCTTAACTTATATTCATTGATTGTTTTTAATCCATGTGCACTTGTTGGCTAACGCCATCCATTTTCTTCTTGTTTGAGTCATAGCTTGAAGAATAACGGTGAAACTATGTTCTTCACTAGACTTTATTGTTTTGTTGGATGAGAAACCATGGATGAGATCCACCAAAAACTAGAACCTTTTCTCTTGAAATAAGGTTAACTTCAAATAGAAAGTTAATGGTAAGGGTTAGATTTGGGATAGGAGTGGAAGTTTGTTATTTTTTATGAGACAAAACGTACTTAACCTAAAGTTTGTGCTTTTTTCAGATAAAAAAAAGTTCGGGCCAAATTTTTTGACCTAAAGTTTGATTTGCTAAAGTTGATGACTTTTTTTATGGAATTAGCCCTATTGATGACTCAACGTTGCATGCAATTATGCTGCGTTTGGAGGGGAGAGATGATCGCCAAGCGGATTATAACATTGGACAAAATCAAAAAAATTTCCTCCATTTCTTAGCAAAAAAATATTTATACTTCGTCCTATTTTCTACACCCATTTTCATTCCTCCCATGTCCTCTTATTGTCAAACGGATGGGCTTTTCATTCCACTTTATGAGCTCGTACTTGATTGGAGATGACCGATTTTAGAATGGATAGGTTTCAAATCTGGAACTTAAAACCTATCCTATTAGAATCGGTTCCTAGTTTTTTGAAAATGGAGACTTGCTACGTATGAACTGAAATTGACCTGGAAGAATGACATATTTTTTCGATCCAATTCTAGATTCTATCTGAAAACCTGTTTTTATTTATTTACTTACTTACAAGTGTAGTTGGCACATTGTTTCAAAAACAGTGTTCCAACAGCGTTAATAAGAAGACCAAATACACACGTTGAATCGCAAGGGGGGGGGGGGGGAGGGCATTATCAATGTCTGTCAAACATCTTCTAAGCCAACAGAAACTCTTAAAGGAACAAAATGTGAATCAAAGAATCTTAGACTTGGACGCAGCCTGTGGGGGCAGGGGGACGGCGTTCTAATCCGCACATGGTGGGGGCAATTGGTGCTCGCCGGACACCGCATCTCAAAATCTGACAAGCTGGCACGCCAAGGAGGAACAAGACTCACCTTGTTTCCAAGGGAGAATCGGCAGGCTAGGCACGTTGACGGCAAAGACAGGTCACAAATCGCAGTCGGCGAGCCACAGGCGGAGCTAGGGTAGCACCCCACAAGGGGGCGGCGGTGGCGGAGGGAGAGAGAGGCAACAGCGAGAGAGATGGAGCTTGGTTGCTCTGGGCTGGGTTGCTGTAGGCGCGGATGGAAGGGGAAGGCCAAGAAAGACCGACGATGGTGGCGAGGGGTTCTTGCGGCAACAGAGGGCAACTAGGCCATGCGAGCGAAGAGGAAAGAAGAGAGCATGAGAAACAGAGAAGGAGGCTAAAGCTGGGGGAAGAAAAAGATGCCAAGAGAAAAATTAGGATTTTTAAGTTCTATGAAATTAATTTCAAATTTGGTCCGATTTCCTAGTGGCTCTTCACTCAGAACTAAGAAGCTGCCCTATTTTTAGGGTGGTCTAACCCGATATGGTTCCTAATTTTGTATTTCATGTAATTTACTATCCAGAACAACATCATGATCTTTCCGTACCACCATCCTTTCGTAACCTTCTTTGCCGGGGGGCCGTTTCATGCAGAATTCTTTCTTTTCGTTGTTGGTTCCTTATTTTTTTGGTAAGGTGGTGGTAATTTAATGTCCTGTGCAATAAATTCAATGTTCCAAGATATCAATGAAAGCAACTGTTGAGTACACATCGAAGGATTATGTCCCTTCACATCAAGGCACCCCAAAATGTAAACTGGCCAATGTAGACAGATCATATTGCCCAAAATCTAATCAATAATTCTGAAATGATCTCTCAATCCATCTTCCCGCTGGAGATCTTAAAATCGAATAAGGCAACCCATAAGTCCAACTTTAGGCCCCATCACGAGGACCGACTGCCCCACTGCAACTGCATTTGAGGGCCGGAACAATTTCTGGCCTCTTATTTCTTTTATTGATACTTCATATCATTTGGACGTATCTGCAATCGATGTCTCCTCCGGTGACTATGTTATCCATCCATGACCTAACTCGGCTGTCCACTCTTTCTGCTTTGATAATACTTTTTCTTTTCTTTTTTCAAGTAGGAACTTTTGACACCTCCCGGTATTATCTATGATTCTATATAGATTCGTATTTTCAAGATATATTTCATAAAGGTAGACACTTCAATTGACAAAATTTAAAAAAATGGGACCTACTAATTCATTCCTTTTATGAGAAAGGGTGTCCATTATTACCTAAGGAGTTGCACCCACAAAGGTCGTCTTTCCATATGGACAAGTTCTCTCCAACCAAGAACCTATTTGGTGAGTGACAAGCATGTATGCCACTCGTATACAAGTTTAACTCACAAAAAAAGAAAAAAAAAAACTCAAACTCAAAGCTTAGCAATCTTGGGACATGATAATATTTGTGAGAAAACTCCTACCAAGTTTTGAAATTGACAAAACTTTCTGATTCTTGCTCTTATTTTGAAGAACAAAATGTATTTAAAGTTGCTTTTGAGATGATACCAAATCTAATTCTTGCTCTTATTTTGAAGAACAAAATGTATTTAAAGTTGCTTTTGAGATGATACCAAAGACTTTTGCCAAAGTCTATTCATTCCTATAAGTGCTTGCCACTTTGACAAAATTCAGATTGAGATTGTGTTCAGAATGAGGAAGAAATAAAATTCAGATCGATTAATTTTGTGACGTGGATTTAGAATGATCTTATCGGGAATTTATTCTACAACATTTAGTTCTTTGGAAGGATTTCACTTACTTTTTATAAATTCTTTGATGGAATAGATCATAAATTGATGAAATTAATCTTGAAGACAAGTTTATTTTTGGGAATTATCTACTTATGGAAACCAATATTTTGATTATATGAGTGAACATAATCAAAAGACTTTCTATCTCTATCTTCAAACGGTTACAAGATCACTTTAATTAATTTTGTCCAACGGTTTGATTGGAAGAAATTCCTTCAGAAATTTCTAATGGCTAGTGAGGCATGGAGGAATATTTAAGGAAGTCATTTAGTTAGTTTGAAAGAAGGAATGTGAAAATTAGAATTCCAAACTTTGAAACTTCTCACAACTACTTATTTTCTTTGGAGCACCTTATAAGTCGTGTTCAAAAGAGAAAATCACAAAAATAGTGACTTAGTGAGTAAGAGGGATCTTTCATTGAGTGTGTACACTCATAAATTGTACTTCTCCGTTGATACTATAGTAAATTCCAACCAAAAGGCTATCAGCATAGGTAAAGTGGACGTAAACTTAAACTAAAAGTCGAACCACTATAAATTTATGTGCAATCTTCTATTCCCTTAACTTATTTACTTAAGTTTTTTGGATTACTACAAGTTATTGTGCAAGTCTATGAAATATCAAATTCTAAAAAACCATAAAAGTTTGGCATTTCATAAAGGAAAAATGTTACAAATGCTCCCTAGACTTCTATTTAATGTGCAATCTCATCCTTGAGCTTTTGATTTGCTCAATTTGATTCCTAAATTATGATAAATGTTCGATCTAGCCCCTGACTATTTGAAAATTAACCAATTTCGTTATTATGTTAGATAAAGTTAATGGAATTGGGCATTTTGGTCTTTTTATTTTTCTTCTTCTTCTCTCTTCCCTTTGTCGGCATTGGCGGAGGGAAGCTGGTGTTTGGCAAGGGTCGGTAGAGGGAAGCCGGCTTTTGGCGGAGGGAAGTCGACAAGGGCGGCCCTAGCCAACCTAGGGTCGCCCCTCCCTTTGCCATGGCTGGCGGAGGGAAGAGAGAAGAAGAAAGAAAGAAAGAAAGAAAGAAAGAAACAAGAGGAAAAACAATAATCACTTAACAGTTTGAACGGAAGGACTAAATTAAACATTTGTTAATAGTTCAGGGGCCAAATTGAGTAAATCAAAAGCTCAATGACGAGATTGCACATTAAGTAGAAATCTATGGACCATTTGTGAAATTTTCCATTTCATAAAATTGTTTCTATCTCTTATCTAGACCTTACTTACCTTATTTCGAAATTGTTTAAATTTGTTTTAAATATCTATTCACCCTTCTCTAAGTGTTCTTATTAGCTTTATCAATATTCACATGCAATATATCATGATTACTTAGGCTCAACAAATGAGGACAAATGATATTAAAAAAATTCACTTGTAAAGATTAAATCTCAAACACAAATTACTTCATGGGGCAATAATGACATGCAATATAATATTGTGAATCAAATTTAGAACACGTTACCAAATTACATGACATGGCAATAATCATATTTAGGCCTATTTGGTAATATTTTGTTTCAGGAACAATTTATTTTCAAAAGTAGTTTTTTTTCTATTTTTATTCTTGGAACAATTTTTGAGAAAAAAAACGCATTTGGTAACTATAAAAAAATTTTATTCTCAAAATAAGAAAAAATAAAAATGTGTTTGGTACAATCCACATTTTTTTTTTTGTAATGTAGAATTTTTTTAATTTTAATAAAATTTTTAGATCTTTCTTTTTTCCCTCTCTTTTTCTTCTTGCTCCTCCTCTAGCCAGTGATGGTGGCAGCCAAGGATTGGCGGTGATGGCAAGGAAGAAGAAGAAAAGAAAAAAAGAAAAAAAAATGACTCATTTTTAGAAATTGTTCCCAATAATAAGAAGTTGTTTTTGTTTACTTCTTATTTCTATTCCAAATCCATTTCGTGGCTGCTTTTCTATTTCGGAGAATAAAATAATTAGTTGACGTTACCAAGCAGATTTTGTTTTTTTTTTTCTAGGAAACAAAAAAACATAAATTGAAAGAAATAAGAATGTTATCAAACCAAACCTTAGTATGACATGACAAATGAGGTTTCAAGATGCGATGATGAAATGACATGACTTGACAATATTTACAAGTAATATGATGTGACAAATCGAATTTAAAATCAGATATGCAATTTACACTACGCAACAAGCATTCTCTCATCAATTTGCCACTTTATTTGGACAAGGTAAGGTTCATTTAGAAATACACACCTTCCTTTCAGCCAAGTCAAAACAGAATCATGTGTTCCAATTCAAAATCACGACATGCGTGCGGCCTAAGTTCGTGGATTCAACTCGCTATGTATATTGGCTTTTGACCTCTAGTCTCGTTGCCATAGCCACAACCGAACTCATTTCCTTTGGTATATGACTTATGGGTTGGCTCACAAATAAAAAGGGTCCTTTTAATGCACCACTGCGTGTTATATATAGGCCTCGAGAGTTGATTCCGAAATTACAAGGACCTCTTTTTCCTTTCCAAACAAACAACATAATGACGTATTCTAAATTTAAGATGTAAAATGGACATTACATTATCTTAACATGCATTTCAACGCTAGATTTAAAGAGTGGACATTGGGAACTTATCTCTAAGTAAGCGTTCCGCGAACACCTACAAACATGAGAAAACACACGGAAAAGGAAAAAAAAAAAAATGCAAGAACCATTTCAAAATGGCATTTTCAAGAGAGTGAGAGAAAGGAAATAACTTATCATGAGCTGAAAGTGAAGGAAGGGCGCCTATTTCTACGCAAGGAGACTCGCCACTAGTCGAGGCATGGCCACGTTGTCATGAGGCTTGCATGCCTCAAGTCAAGATTTGCGTATTTCATGTCTCATTTCTATAGTGGCCAATTTGTGTGATCTTCGTGATAAACCTAATACTAACACTTATAGGGAGTAAATAGGTGTTTAAAAGAAATTGTGACAAACAAATGCATAATAAAATAAGTTGCTAGTAAAGTCTAAAAGAAATTAGAATTAGTTTTACAAATCATCAGACTTCTGTAAAAACCTGTAAGTGTGCAACACACTTAAGTAAAGAGAGTTAAAGGAAGAGAAGATTACACACGGAATTTATAGTGGTTCGATTTAGATTGAGCCTATATCCACTCTCCCACGCTAACAGCTTACTGGCTAGATTTCACCATAGGATCAATAGAAGATTATAGCTTATGAGTGCAAACACTCAGTGGTAGTTTACTCTATCTCACTAAGGCACTCTTTTTTATTTTCTCTCTTGATCACATTTTGAAACACTCATAGACGAGTACAAGTAATTGAGAACAACTTCAGACTTTGGAATTTCAGATTCACGTTCCTTAATCATCATGACCAAATGACCTCCTTAAATATTCATCCATGAAACACTAGCCATTAGACATTCTTCAAAGGAAATTCGTCCAATCTACCCGTTGGATGGAATAATTCAAAGAGATTTTCTGGCCGTTGAAGATAGGAATGAAATTTACACTTGATTATGATCGCCTATACAAACAAAATCTTGGATTTTCATAAGTGATGCTTCTTCATATTGAACTTGTCTTCAAGATTGATTTTGTCAATTTGTGATTGACTCAATCAATATAAAAAGTAAAACCATTTGCCAAAAAATTAGTCATTGCAGAATAGTTTCCAAATAAGTTTCCTTTTAGACTTGTGTCACAACCTTGTTAAATCTGGTTCTGGACTTTTCCTCGCTCTAGCCTTGACACAATCTCGATATCGACTCATAGAGTGGAATATGCTTCTAAGATAGAATAGACTTTCAAAGAAGTCTTCAATATAATCTCATAACAACTTATAAACAATCTATTCTAAAGATAGGTATTAGAACTAGAAAGTTTTTTCAATTTTAAAATCTAATAAGGAGTTTCTCAACAATCTTCTCGTTTTTTATGTTGACAAACCTTCCATGCAAATTTAAACACAAAGTTTATATTGACCTGTAATACAACACTTAAGTAGCATACCTATAGGATTTTTGAATAAGTGAATAAGCAAACATTAGATAAGCATAATATTTACTAGTAACAACTACATTAGTCTACACAAACACAACAAACACTTGAAATATGCATAAGTCTCCATCTTTATGTCAGCATCAAAAGGGTCTTAAACAGTTTAGAAATCAAACTAAACACACCAAAAGTTTTAGCCACACAAAAACATGAAGAGATGAAGATTTTCAAAAGTTAGGGGTTTGTAGGAATGCAGACAAGATGAAAATCCTCCATATTCTACACGGTTTCCTTAAGCTTTGCCATGCACTGACCAAAGGCATTCTCGATCTTATTCATGTTATGCACTGCTTGTTAGTTGATGGTATGTACTTTTTCATAAAGAGAAGCTTGCGACTTTTGGATTTCAACCTCCATGCCATACTGCTATGTTTTTATCTCCATAAGAAGTTCAACAATCTAAGGATAGTTGGCATTTGATTCTATTTGAGCACTAGCTTTTGCATATTGTATGGGAGGAATATCCAAATTGGATGGAAGATCATATTATACCTTTGAAGTGTGTTGCTCCTCGTGAACTTCAGCATGTCTTTCTTTATCTCCAACAGAATCTTCAGGGAAATGAAATGCATAAATGTCCTCTCGATCAGGTGGAGAACGACAAACTTGAATCTCACTAAAAGTCTGTCCTATAGCTTGCTTCTGGAGAGGAGTTTTCTTAGTGACTCCCCCCGCATCTGTGCCTTCAGCAAGAACATTAAAGTCTCCACCTTTAGGTTGATTACCCATGACATCCTCGATCCCACTCCAATTTTTAGAATGGGATTACTCCAACAACCAATCTTCGAACAAAATTTCAATGAGAACTGTTAGACCTCGAAAACATCGAAGGGCCACTTTGGGTCGAAAACCTAATTTCTCATCGACAAAATGCTAAAACTCAAAAAAGTGAAATGGGCTGTGGACGAAGACCCAAGTGAGCCCAAACCCACATTTGGTGGCCCAATGGGTGCAAGCCTATGTTAGGCAGCCTAATGGGCCGAAGCCCACAATGGATAGCCCAAATGGACCCAAGCCCACAATGGACAACCTAAATGGGCCCAAGTCCATGTGGGGGGGCCCAAGGGCCCACAGTCAAGGGGATAGGTGGCCATGAGGGCCTTGGCCTTTAAGCCTGCCTTATCTCGTACAAGATTTTGTCATTAAATGCACTCATGTATGAATAGTGCACAGTATTCATGAAATGACCATATTACCCTCTCATACAACTAAAGACCAAGGGGCAAATGTGGAATTGGCTAAGGGAGAGGGCGACTACAAGCAAGGTTGCGCCCATGTGTGATGATGATGTGAGGTATGATGTCATTTCTTAAAGCCTAGGCTAGTCTAACGTAAACCTACTCAATCTTGTGGCTAAATCTCTTCATTATTAGACTTTAATTTTTCTTCTTCAAAAAGGTTTCCTTTGCTTGGTTGAGAGGATTCAAGAGATTGAGATGGGATAGACATTAATGAGCTAGATTTCTCATGCTAGATTTCTCATTCTCTCTCCACTCTTTCTCCCAAGACCGTCGACCACCCCTCTCTCTCTCTCTCTCTCTCTCTCTCTCACTTTTGCTCTCATCCGACCATCCCCTCCTCCATTTTCATCTATTTCATAAGTTTTTTCCTCACTTTTCCTTTCATTTCTCTCATCGGCAACCGCCCACCACTCGCTACTATTCAATTGCTGTTTCGCATCGCACCAGCGTTCTTGCAACTGTGTTTAAGCTCGGAGATCGCTTGCCGTCAAGCCGACCATTTGTTGCCAGCGTACCACTACCAAGATGCCTCCACAACCCTCACCATGGGTTGGTTAGTGCCGGTCCAACCACCTCAGCTGTTGTTTGACCTTGCTACTCCTCCCCCAATGCTTGTTAAAGCTTGAACTTGGGTGTGAGTGGCTTTCTAGCCCTTGAATAAGGTTGTTGTTGCACTTAGGCTTTAGTTTAAGACTAGATTAAGATTAAATGGAATTTTGATGATGTTATAAGTAGGTTTTAAGTGGTAGGTTACTGTAGTGTACCGGTCGGTTATCTGGATAGGTTATCATACTTATTGGTAGGTTATCACGATAGGTTATCATGTATTCTCGATAGTTTATCATGTTTTATCGATATGTTATCGCGATAGGTTATCATGTATTGTTGATAGCTTATCATGTTTTGTCGATAGGTTATCATTATAGATTATCAAGTTTTGCCGATAAGATATCTCGTTGGTTCAATAAGTTTTCGTTATGCTATAAGTTATTAAGATGCGGTAACTAAAGTGTGATATGTCGATATGGTGTGTCTTAATAGAGTGATAAACTATTATGTGATGATGTGTAGCATATAACATGAGGTTGTGATAGGGTATGTTATTAAAATAAGTTTTTGCATGGTTTTTTGTAATAAATTAAACCTTTATAAAATGACTTACCTTTAAGAATTGTCTTATATATTCTATTTCTATTATTGATGCATTATGTTGGTGAATGTTCACGTGACCATTTGTTATGGATGAGAAGTTACATGATCTAATGAAATGTGAGTAAGTTTAGGTGGTGCATTGGTGGAGTGATATGGAATGTAATTATGACATGTTGGTTTGTGACACACATCATTGCATAATGCATGGGCATCATACATTGATTAATGAGAAAGATATGAAATAAGTTGTGTGATGGTATACTTGTGTGATCACCTAAAGACCCTAATGCATTTTACGTGGGGTATAATGAGCCCGTCTTAATTCGTTTTATGCAAGACGATATCTAATTAAGTTCGGATATCCCCAAGTCAATGGGATGCTATCCGTGGATGGATTTCGGAACAAAACTCCTTATAGGAATGCCATCTTGATGCGTTCACACTGAACAATGTTGTGCTCGATGGAGCGAGATGATACCCGATTATGCTGGAAGACCGCTGACCTTTGGGTTGGCCGTGGTCGAGAGCGGTCGTAATAATAATATGGAATCATAGTCTCGAGGATAGCATGGTAATATGAGATGCCATGATATTCTTGAGACATAAACACTTGCAAAGTGGTTGAATGCTGAATACATATTATGAGAATGATGTGTGGCTTACACCTACACAACATGGATATGCATATGAGTCGCATGAAATGCATGCATGAGTTGATTATTGTGATGAATGTGCCTAAGATTGATATATGATTATGATTGGATTATTGCATGGCATGGGGTAAGAGGTTCCTAAGTTCCTTAGAGGTTATGCCTGGAACTTGGAACTTACCCTCGGGTATAGGTTCCTCATTTTATGGAACTTGGAACCTACTTGTTGGAATCAAGAACCTGTTATAGGTTCTAGGGTCAGTCCCAGGTTCCAATAGGGTTTTTTTTTTTATTGGTTTCATTCTTAGTTAAAAAAAAAAAACGAAAATGAACACAATGATAATAAACAAGCTTGTCATTTATCAAAGAGAATGCAAAATGAACAAAACTATCAACAAAGGAAAAAATGAATTCTTGGCAAGAAATTCAACTAGATAAAAGAAAGGAAATGGAATGAGCATTTGCATTGAAATGGAACCAAGTGCCTTATTTACAGCACTCATGGTAGGAGATGGCTCTTTTTCATTTTCATTACTAGACAATTCAAATTTCGTGATCGAAATCATCTCCTCACATCCCTCCACCTCCATTAACATGTTATATTGATATATTAACTTCACACTACACAACAATAATATAATATAGTTAGAAATTTCAA
This sequence comes from Eucalyptus victrix, assembly GCA_016097545.1. Lineage (NCBI taxonomy): Eukaryota > Viridiplantae > Streptophyta > Magnoliopsida > Myrtales > Myrtaceae > Eucalyptus > Eucalyptus victrix. Next base: position 48,059,961 of record CM027843.1, read on the forward strand.
AATAAAGATCAAACATTTATAAAATAGCAAAACAAACTGCTACTCGTGTATTTCAATTTGGGATGATATATCAAATTCTAGTTTGATGATATGTACTTGTATTTATTCATCATAAATCTAACCATCGTTTAGCCCTGGTGTAGACCAATATTAGCTACATGATTAATATACATTTGGTCTCATATTACCGGATATAGTAGCAGTGCCTAAATAATCTACAAATCATGCTTATGTCTCAAGTTTGGCCATATGAGATGGCCCAAAAATCTAACTTTGCTAAGCATAGATTTGACTTTGTAGAGTCGCGTACCTATTCTTTAGTATAATTAGGATGAAACTTCTCTAAAACATAGTATAGATAGCTTTACATATCTTTTAACAAAATCTATTTAGGATCGATCCAATCCTTTTCAACATCTAAATGGATTCTTCTTTCTCATTTTTTCAAACGCAAGCTCAATCCTTAGTGTATGCAACAGGTACTTGCAACTTCTTTAGCCCAAAAAGCATGCCTGATTGCTTTGGCTATCACCATGAATTGAACAAATTAGTCCAAGAAAGGACAGTTAAGCTCAAATCAAATGTGAACTTTCTCTACATTTTCCCCCATAAATGAGCAAGCAAACGATTCCATTGTTAATCCTATTAACACAAGCCCAAAAAATATGAAAAATCTAGAAATGCATATCCCGACAATGAACTATCACTAATGACACTCCCACATCATAGAAATCGCCCAAGTTAAGCAACTAAAACGTAGCTAAGATTGGAGCAGAAATGACCAAATGATGTAGAGAGTAGAGATTGGACTTGCGATCGAGGCGATGGTGGAGGAGGCAAGGTTCTTTAGTGTCGAGCACAACGAGCGGCGTCAAGGGCGTTAAGGCGCGTCGAGGGAGGCAAGCGGCGTCTAGGGTGTCAAGGGGCGTAGAGAGGGGTGAGCGGTGTCGAGGGCGTCAAGGGGTGTCGAGAGGGGCAAGCGGCGTCGAGGCGGCAAGCTACGCCGAGCGGCATCAAAGGGGGGAGCAACATCAAGTGGCGTTGAGGTGGCTAGCGGTGTCAAGCCAGGGCAAGTGGGGGCGAGCAATGCCATTGGAGAAAGACTTCAGAGTGACAGAGGGGAGGCATGGATAATGGAAAGGAAGAAGGAAGAGGCAGAAAGGGGAAGAAATCGAAACATAATCAGGGTTTTTAAGTTTAAGAAGAACCCGGTTCCGGTTCTAGTTCCGATTGGAACTGGGAGTCGGAACGTCCTCATTTAGAACCGGGAACTAAATTGGACCCATCGTTTCGGTTCTCCGATTTCCAATTCTACCCAAGAACTGCGCTCACCCCTAGGTATGACTATAGCATATTACGAGTTGTTATATTTGACTCTTGAGTATGGGAAGTGTTTTAAGAATGGTTTGTATGCTCTAAGTGATGGCTTTGAGGAAATAGAGTAAGTACTCATGTGAATAGTCAGGACAAAGTAATGACTTTGCTATTGATTTGTCATTGATAGATGACTTTCACATTTAGGATGATCCCGAGGTGAACCATTTCCTTGCACGAGGTTTAGAAAGTTCACTCATTGAGTTTTATCTCACTATCATTGTTTACATGTTTTCAAGCCCTAAGAATGGTTGAGCCTTTCCGCTAAATCCGATTCGAACTCCCTTAGAGTATAGTTAGGAGGTGATCAATTATCCTATCGAGGACAGTTTGCCGGCCGCAACAACTCTAATAGTTCCTTGTAAATCCAAAGACGACGATCTTGGGATCCATTATATAATGAGTAGCTGGGAATTCAAATTCATACCTAGTTTGTTTGGGAAAACTTTATTTTTTTGTAGCTTTGCATGGCTGAATAATTTTCAGCGGTTTGATATATATGTGCAAGGCAAGGACAGTGATCATTGCACCACGTGTGCTTGGAAGATCTTTATTGAAAGTTATGAGGTGGTTTCTTTGCATTTTAGATTTCATGTTTTAGGCTGATACTGCTCATTTTGGATGTGCCTTTGCATTTTTGTATTTGCAGTTTACATTATTTGCTATCAGTGCATCTTCCATTCTATAAATGGTTCAATATTCCTTCACAAGTCATCTAGAATCTATCTGAGTTCTTTTCTATCTCATTCTTGTTTTTATTGGTTATTTAGAATTCTTTGCTGTAAATTTCTTTAGTTGTTTTAATCTCCTGTTTACCTTTTGCAGGCGGAGTAGGTATACTAGAGTCAAGATTGAATGCTACCTCCCAAGGATCAACAGCCAAGCCAACCGCTCAAATTACCAAACTCCTGCTTCAGCATTGTATGAAGCTACAGATGGTTCTAGAGTTGCTTCAGATAGGAATGGTGATTACACATTCGTTTCACTTGCCATCTCATCTGATTTTGGCTTAATTTACTTATATACTTCCTTCTAGATAAGTGACAAATATGATCATCGATGTTTGTATGTAAGAGAATAAAGTAAAATGGAGCAAAGCATCCGAAAAAGCTGAATGTATTGAAACCATTGATTGCTTTGCTTATGTTATAATTATGCAATGTGGTGCCTTGTATCACATTCTAAAAACTTGTTAGATGTAATCATTGTCTTTAAATCAAATTGATTTCAGGTTGTCTTTGAATCCAATGATGTTATTTTACTTGAAACAACTCAAAATTCATTGACTAGTGAGTGATGTTATTATTTGGATATCTATGTGAGTATGATCCACATTACACATCCTACGTCACGACCATTTGAGTTGATGAGGGATTGGTTAATCTAGTGGCTCATCATTTTGTAGCTTGGTACTTTTGGATAGTGGATGAGAGCCATGGACCTATTCGTGGTTTCGATGGTCCACCAGATATCGAAGGATTAGGGGGAGGCATCAGCTAGGATGCCATGAATGTAGATGTTCTTGATTGAGAGGTATCTAATCCCAAGCTCAACCCCGATTCTTGGAGCCCAAGCCCTGGATTATGGAGCCCCAAGTGAGTTAGGAGATGGTAGGGTTAACATCACTTTTTGGTGTCGCCCTCATAGTACTAGAGGCGTTAGGCTTACCTTGAGCCCCTTTTTGGAGTAAGTAGTAGTCGTGCTTTTAGGCTGATCGAATGTGGCAAAGCTAGGTGGATTAAATTCGTGGGTTAAGTTGTGTATATAGCTTGTATAATGTAATGATTAGTAGTGTGCTTTAGATTTTACTGGTATGGCCCTAGATAATCATCCCAGAGTTATGCATTTGATCTGATATAATTGAAGTTATCAAGGTTTTGGGTGAGTGTAAAATAGAGAAGTTCTATCGCAATATTCCTAAAAATAGTACTCTTGAAAATGGTCTTAGGTATTTAGAGGATAACTTTGATGTGATATATCTTTTATATTATCATCTACATTATAAAATTATCAAACTATATGTGTAGTATGTTGACGATGAAGAGATGAGTGCTCAAAAATAAAAATAAAAAAATGACGGTCTATATGGTGTAGATGTGGAAAGAGTTGATAATGTGGCCGGTAATGTGTTTGAAAATGTGATTACAAATCCTAATGATGATATGAATTAGGTTGAGGTTGGTGATGGGGATCTAGATGAGAATGATGATGCTAGTTATGTGTTTGAAAATGCAATTGGGAATGCTGATAATGATGGGAATAGGGTTGAGGTTGAAAATAGGGATCTAGGTGAGGATGGTGATACATATAATTTGGTGAATAAGGAACAGTCAAGTGACAATTATCATCTTAAAATGATTGAAGCAAGGACAAAGTTAAAGGAATATTCAATGATATATAAACTCATAACTAGGATTAAGAATGAGGCAAATGGTACCTTCCAATTAAGGATTAATTTTCCAATAAAGTTAGTAGCTTATCCTTAGACTGTGGATACTTCTGGGTACGAAACAAAGTACCATCATTCAAATGAGGAAGAGAGTCTTCTTTTGGGATTATACAATTAAGGTGAAGATGAGGAAGATTTTTATTCTTTCAAGGAGGAGAAGTAGGTTCCCATCATATAATTGAAATGGTACCAATCTAGTATTTGTTATTGGCACGACATTCGTTGATATAACTAAGTTTAAAGATGCAATTTTGAGGCATTCTATGCCTAAGTAGAGAACAATTAAATACAACAACAAAACTACTAGATGTCCGTAGATCAATTATAATTGGATAATCTATGGTGCTCTTGATAGCAACATTGGGTCATTCCATTTTAAAAAGTATGTGGATGAGTATATATACAATATTGCTTTCGAGAATAAAAAAAGTATATTGTGCTTACTTAGTCAAACACTTCATGACTTTCAATTATGCAATACCTAAAATCAAGGCACCTAAGTTGAAGAAACTAATTAGGGAATAGCTAGGGGTGAATGCTGATATGAGTTGATGTAAGAGAATAAAGCTAAAAGTGTTGAATGCTTTACAAGGCAATTATAAGGAGTGTAAGCACAGATGTAGGACTACTTGGTAGAGCTTTACACTGCAGTTTTACAAGCATTTTTAAAATGAAAGTTGAGAGGCCACTACTAAATCCCTACCATTATTTGATAAAACTTACATTTGCTTAGATACCTGTCGCAAAGGAATTTTGGCAAAATGCAGAAAGATAATTAGACTAGATGGATGTTTCTTGAGGGCCTTGATCAAGAGGTGAGTTGTGCACTATATGGAGGGATGCAAGAGAAGGACAGTGGAAGTGTCAAAAGTTATGTACGGCACTTACTTTAGTATAAAAAGTATTTTTTTAGATTACTTAAGTTCCACTTTTTTGAAAAATTGATCACTTAAGTCTCAACTTCGATTTGGGTTGCTGGAACTTTGATGTGGACATATTTTATTAATTTCTTATTCTTACATGGCTCGCTAGCATGCTTAGTTAGCATAGAACCTCTAAATGGTGTTGTCTAAAAGTTGTAAATAGTGATCGTTTGAATACCAAATTTTGTTTAAAGTAATCATTTTAGTGCCAATTGTTGTTAAAAACACGATCGCTTCAAAGTGCCTAGCACGCTAGGTGGAAATGCCACGTCAACTAGATTTTAAAAATAATATGCCAAGTCATATAAAAAAATTAATTATAAAAGCCACTTATTAATTTTTTGTCAGAATTTCTCGCTGTTGGAACTTAAATAATCATTTTTTCTTCGATTTGACACTTAAGTGATCCAGCAGAAACTTTTAACATTAAAATGAGTGTCATACACAACTTTGAGTACTTCTAGTATTCTTCTGCTAGAGATGCCAACAACCAAATGGTATTTGGTGGCAAAAAGAAGATGCTTAGCAAGCCGAAAAGGAGTAAAAGAAAGCAATCAATTGAGCCTGTAAGAGATGACACACTGACTAAAGAAGGTAGACAAATAACTTGTTCTACCTACAATATGATAACCACAAGGGATATCCTTTGAAAAAGATATTTCTTTAACTAATTAATCATGTTGATGCTAAGTTTGTTAGATTAATATGTTCAATTAATGCTCGCTATGTGCTTCTTAGGTCAATGATTAAGCCAATGTTTGTACATCCAATGCCAATGCCAAGAAACTTGGATCTACACCCAAAAACACAATAGACATTGAAAAGTGGGAAAATAGTTAAAGTTGTTTTGACAAAAATAAAGATAATCAAAGACTACTAATACGTGAATTGGTTTAGTAATATCATATGATAAACACACTAGCCACAATGCATATGGTGTCATAATTGTTATAGCTAACAATACAAGTTAGAGAGGGGTGGATATGTTAAATGCGAAACTATGAAGATCTCTTGCGGAGTATAACAAGTCAAAACTTAAATAGTTTTCCATCATTAGGAGTGCTATTCATGAATAAATATGTATCAAGGGTGGTCCTTATAAACAAATAAATTTAATCAAATATGGTATTGATGAACAAATAATGAAGAGATAGAAGATGACACACCGAGTTTTATAGTGGTTCAGGTTTGTATCCAATCCTATGTCTACTTTTGACGACTGACAACCACAATCGGGTCAGAATCCACTAGTAATTACCATTGTAAATTACAACTAGCAAGCGTTGTTCTTTCACATGATAAAATCACATTATCAAAACACCCGCACTGCTCTTACACTTATACACTTGACTCTAGATGATTACAAATTAGTTGCACCTCATAAAGACATAATCAACATCACAACTGCTTAAAAAAGCAAAGTAAAGAAGAAGACTGAATAGCTCTAGACTCGATATGTTCGTTTCATCCCCCAACCTTGCAACTTCTCTTGGATTACATATATATAACCATCTAATCCTCATCTCCATGAAGTAGCGGTTGGTGTTGTCATTGCTATAAGTAGAATGACTCCCTGTTGCTCACCAGCATCGGAGCAATTTCCCAAACTAGTCAGACTACTCCTATCGATATCTGTCTTTTATTAGAGTTGCCATAACTGTTGCGATACATCTCCAACGCTCCCTATGCAAACTCAAGCCTGTGTGATAGCTAGTTCCATTTTGATCAACGTTCCAATCAACCGAGCAAATTAGCAGCACCTTCCAAGGCTCAATATTTGCACTATTCCTTACCCATGTAATTAAGAGTGCATATTTCCAATAGTCTATTGATGTTGTCCACTAATGAACTCATGTGGAATGACTTTCAATCAATCTTCTAATGATCATCTTGGCTCCATCAGCTTCAAAGGACTTCTAAGGACATTAGCTTCTCCGTTGATTCATTGTTTTTACTTAATGATTGAGTTATCATTTAAAAACCTTCAAGGACCCCAGCATCAATGCTGATTCCACATCTTCACCGATTTAATTGGATCATTGGCATTGTCGCTATCTTCCACCTCATCGGAAGAGAACTACTATCTATTGTCCTGATACCAATTCGTCCTCTTCCATCTTTTGGTCATTCCAAGCATATTGATAATTATGACTTTACAAAACTATTCACCTTTACAAGTGCAGTCCTTCCAAACTTTAACGAACATCATAGTTCTAGGCTTGTTCACCATCATCAAGGTCCATCAGCCTGTTCACCTTATTTTTTCTTCCATGCCATCACCAATATCCCAGTTCTTTTCAGCTCGTTCACTCTTGATCAAAATTCTCCCAGCTTATTCACTTTTGTAGAGATTCTTCCAACTTGTAGACGTCTCCATGCCCAATATCTTGTTCATGTTAGATATCGGCAATGATACTTCCATATTGACGTAGCATTCCCGATTATGATAAAGTACTCAGCATCAAACCTGATTCTGGTTACAACACCATATGCATTGTAGTTTGTGCATATATCGCTTGGTATAAATTAACCAATACACACATTAGTACCCATTAATTGTCTTTGTCATCGTCAAAACAACATAAGGGATTTTCCCAACAATCTCCTCCCTTTTAATGATAACAAAACAATCTTATGAATATGCAAATTTTAACACGCAATAAAAGATATTGAATTTGAGTCCGTGAAAAGTACTAATTACTTTGGTATCCGAAGGACACTTTGAAGGACATATGCTAGACATCTGTATAATGATAAGCATGTTCTTCATGAATTGTTCAGAAATCGAAGCCCTCTGACTTTGAAACTTGGCTCCCATGTTTTTTCTTAGGAATTCTACATTTTTGCTTCTTCTGGGAATCAAGCTCCTTGAGTAGACAACGCACCTCGTCTTATGGTGTGCCATATTTTGGCCGCAGCCTCGTTCTCTTCACTGGTCTGTCTCCTAGCTTGAGATGTACATGCCGTCCTACTTATGCTAGGATCACGAGAGTATCTTGGTCTTGATCCTAAACAAGCATGAAACGATGAGCTAATGAAACTGGAGCAGTCTCTACATGCTTCTTGTAAGTTTCTCCTACTCCCACATTAGCGAGTTGATTTTGACATGTCTGAATTTATTTGAGAAAATGTCATGGCATCAGTCAAGTCAAGTCACGATGAGTCCTTATTACATTGGACTTTTCAAGGCACCCAAGCTCAGTCATCTTCTGTATCAACTACTGGTTCACAAATAAAACTCCATATATTTCGAGTTTCAGGAGGATCTTGCTTCTTATCAGCCAAACGATATGCTAATTGCAGTATTTCCCAACAAGAAGAAATTTAAAACACTGGGAGAGACTAACAAAGATGACTGAATTCCTAAAATCTATCGAATTCCACAACATGTCTGTCAATTCAAGAAGATGAAGTCAACATTATGACAAGATGTTTTGCTAGAGAAGTCTAAGAGTCCTTTTATTGCAAAAATGTATTCGATAAAGCAATTATATCAGGAAAAGTGTAAAAAAAGGAAGTAATAAAGCTATTGCATTGCTATTAATTTAATCTTAAACCGTTCAATTAAACCAACTTAATTCTAAACATTTTCACATTGGTACTAATTTAGGATGACAATTATTGACATGGACATTGGTCATGGCGCTGACGTGGAAATGAGATTTTACAATTCATATTTAAAATTAATTAGGATGCATAACATAGAACATTATGATTATTCAGTCATAATGTAAGCAATCCAATAGAAATGAAATCACTAAGGTTCGTGAACTCTACGATTGTTGATAGTAATAAGGTATAGGATTTTTGTCGTCAAGAGTCTTGGGATTGGGTTGTTACAATTTTGGTATTAGCCTACATTACCATAATGATAAGGTTCTGTGAGCTATTTAGGTCTTGATATTACGGGATACAAGTTTATTATGGAACATTAGTCTTTGCATTTAAACAGGCTATTATGGTAGAAGAACAGTCCAAGTGCCATAACTTAGCACAAGAGAACACTTAGGGTGCGTTTGGTAACGATTCTGTTCCCGGTAGTTGATTCTAACTAGAAATGATTATTTTTTATTCTGTTCCCGAGAACTGATTTTGAGTAAAAAAGCGCGTTTGGTAACTATTCAAAATTTTTGATTTTGGAATAGAATTGCGTTTGGTTGTAATAATTGATTATGTTCCAAATTAATTTCTTTTGATTTTTAAATAAAATTTAAATAATTTCTTTACTTTTTTCTTTTTCTTTTCTTTTTTTTTTTTCCATTTTTTCCGATTCTTCTTCTTCTTCATTGGTCCGGTGACCGCCGGACGAGGGCCGGTGACGCTCACCAGAGTGTCGCCGGCCCTCGGCGAGGTCGGCCTTCGTCGGCCGAGCCTCACTGGCAACTGGGCGAGGCTCGCCCAACCCCGCCGAGGCTCGGCCTCGCCAGATCTGGCAAGGTTGAGCCTCGCCGGTGGCCAGGCTGGCCTCGCCCAACCTCGGCGAGGCCAGCTTGGCCACCGGTGGGGCTGGGCGAGGCTCGCCTGGCCACCGACGGGGCTCGCCCAGCCCCGCCGGTGGCCGGGCCTCACCGGTGGCTGGGCTTGCCTCCGACGACCGGCGGCGGACCGGCGACTGCGGCAAGGGCGGCGGCGGGCGGACGGCGGCGATGGCGAACGGCAACCGAGATGTTGAAAGAGAAGAACAAGGGTTTTACCGTTTTGATTCTTTTTTCGATTCTCGGACATAGAATCAATTTTTTTTTTTATTCTCAAATCTTGTCCAAAATATGCCGGAACAAAAAGTTTACCAAACGCAATTTCGTCCCAAATTGATTACGGGAACAAAAAAATTAAAACTTAATTTGCCCTTAAGTGCCATAATTTCGAAAAAACTTTGCCAATTTTGAATTAAATGGAATAGTTAGGTGCCACTTAAAACAAATTAAAAAATTTTTAAAATTAGATAAAAAACGCCGTTTTACATGCTAATGTGGCGAGAAAAAAAAAAATCGTTTTGTGTCGATATATAAATAATTAATATAAAAATTAATTAAATTAAATTAAAAATAAATTTATTTAAGATATTCTTAAAAATAAAAATTTAAAAAAAAACTCAATATTTAAAAAAAATTAAAATTTTAAAAAAACTTAAAATTTAAAATTTACAAAACTTAAAGTTAAAAAACTTAAAATTTTTAAAAATTAAAATTTTTAAAAACTTAAAATTCAAAAAACTTAAAATTCAAAAAAAAACTTAAAATTTAAAAAAACTTAAAATTAAAAAAATTAATTTTTTTAAAAAAAGGGGGCCCAAGGGCAATTAAAAAATTGAGGTGGCAATTTTAATTTTTTTTTAATTTTAAGGTTTTTAAATTTTAAGTTTTTTAACTTTTAAGTTTTTTAAATTTTAAGTTTCTAAATTTTAATTTTTTTAAATTTTAGTTTTTTTTTTTAATTTTATTTTTTAGTTTTAATTTTTTTTTTTTTAATTTTAATTTTTTATTATGAAGTTTTTTTTTAATTTTAATTTTTAAAAAATTTTAAAATTTTAAGTTTTTTTAAAATTTTAAGTTTTTAAAATTTAAAATTTTAAGTTTTTTTAAATTTTAAATTTTAAATTTTTTAAAAAAATTAAGTTTTTTTAATTTTTTAATATTTTAAATTAAATTAAATTTTAATTTAATTTAATTAATTTTTATATTAATTATTTACACATCAAACACAAAACGATATCGTTGTTGCATTTTCTCGCCACGTTAGCATGCAAAACGACGTTATTTTTTGTCCAACTCGTCGGAAAATTACCACGTCACTCATCTGGTCGGATTTTGGCCGAAATTGTACTTAAATGTTCCATTTTACTTCAAAATTAACACTTAAGTGTACATTTCCGAAGTTATAGCACTTAAGTGTTCTCCTATGCCAAGTTATGACACTCTAGGTGTCTCAAACTCAGGCTATTATACTCACCTCTATAGGAACCTCAGTGAAGGTATCGGCTTATTCTCTGGGTTTGTTATGACAAATCTTGGTTTGGATTGTGAAAAATTTGGTATTAGGGCCTAGGTCATAGTAGTGATAAGGTTTCGTAATTGTTTGGGTGTCAATACATTGAGACGCATGTTGCCCACGGAGAATTAGTTTTTATTTTTAGACTTCCACTATACTAGCTTCCACAAAAATGTTAGAGAAGGTTTCGACCTAATTCTCATGGTTCATTAAAATTTTTGTATTGGGCTCCTTACATTATTTACCGTGCCAACGAGGGAGATAGTTGTTGGTGTGGGTGTGTGTGTGTGTGTGAGAGAGAGAGAGAGAGAGAGAGAGAGAGAGATCCAAGATCCACGCTCCAAATAGTGTTATCCTGTTTTAAGATGTTCCCTTCGTGGCAATGTTGGTGGGGGTCTAAAGGTACATACACACAGGACACCAAGACAATAATCTCTCCAGGGCCTATCTAAGCAAACTAGCATTTGTACTTTTATGAAATGTGGGAGGTCCCCATTCGACTCAATAATTTCCACCCAAAGGACTACACACATATCTAGGATTCCCTCCGGGTTTGTCATGCATTCAAAAATTAAATACACTGTATATCATTGATATTACAGCATGTGTCATATCATGTCTTGTATGCATTCCAAAATAGTCCTCACCGTCCTTCCACCGTTTCAGTGCATAATGCCATCAAGCTCATATGATTCAGCCTGCAAAAGAAAAGAAAACAGAAAGGGCAGGGGCTGCGAGAAATCCGTTTTAGAAAAAACCGGCAAGATCGTGACTGTTCAAGCGACGGTCCCCTTGATTATCGTTATATATTTGACCATTCAAGCAAAAGATAATCCTGTACAGTCAGAAACGAATTTTCTGGGGTCCAGGGTTGAGAAGCCACTAAAATTGTCCAAAGCTTCTATGGTTTTTTTCGAGCTCACCAAAGACAAGTAGGGATAGGATCAAGTTGATTTCAGTCACCATAATAGAGTTCATGAACACGATTGATGATCTGAAACTAAAACCTTCATTAGCAATACCATAAACTTCGGTTTTGGAGATCGAGCTTGATTTTCTAACCAGGATTCCAAGAGATGCATGACGTGGTCGAGCTCAACTCTACGTGGAAGACACATCTTGATTTAAGGCTATGTAGAAGCCTGTGAGTTGTGACCAAGAGCCTGTGCAGCATCGCAGAATTTTAATGATCGTTTAAGATTAATTAGGCTATTTGTTCCGGTTAAGAGAAGAGATTAAATTAAATTGTTGAACAGGCGTCTGTGTTTCGGTGTTTTTTCTTTTGCATGAGCAAAAGAAAAAAAAAAATCATCTTTTAATGTGACCACTTAGCCAACATTTAGTTGATTTAATTTGTAGGATCATATGTCCTACATTAGATTATGGGGAGAATTACCAAAAAAAAAAAATCTAAATTTATTGTACTTGCACCAATTCAATCCTATTTTTTTTTTTGCCAATTTGTTCATAAAAATTTTTGTATTTATATGTCGGTTAAGTCCATTTGGCCAATTTTGGCCAGCTAACGTTGACATGGTTACGTCGGCACGACGCGTGGTATTTATAAAATAATATTTTAATAATATTTTGAATTTTTTTATATTTTTCTTTTATTTTCCTCCTTCCCCGTCCCCTTTCCCTTCCCTTAGAGGGCAACCCTCGCCCGATCTACCCTTGCCCGACCAAATTAGGTGAGGCGTCATGGCCCTTGCTCACCCCGATCGAGTGAGGCTGTCTTAGGCCTCACTTAGTCTTGGCGAGGGGCCACCCGCCCACACCTTAGCCAGCGAGGGTGTCCTAGCCCCCACCAGCTCTAAGGAAAGGGGAAGAGGACAGGGGGAAAAATTAAAGAAAAGAAAATTTTCAAAATTTCAAAAAATTATTAAAATATTATTTTTAAAATGTCACGTTAGCACCATCAATGCCATGTTAGAATGATTAGCTAAAATTGGCCAAATTGACTTAATTGGCACAAATACAAAAATTTTAGAACTAAATTGACAAAAAAAAGTTTATAACTAAATTAGTACAATTGCAATAAGTTTAGGACTTTTTTGGTACATGAAACGTCAATCTAAGGGCCCTATGGCATCTAATTTTACGGGGAAGAGAAAAAAAGAAAGTGTAGATGGCCTATACAATTTTGGAATAGGGAAAAATGCAGAGAGCAATTGAAGTTTGTATACACGCATCTACTATAGTCCCCACTTTTGGCATGTACAACTTGCATTACAAGTTTTGCTACTTTCATATCAATTTGCATCGTCACAACCCAACTTATTTACAGAAAATACCGTTTTTCCTTTCCAAATTTCCCCTCCCCTGCTTTTAAGAAAATACCCAACATACCCTAACATGCGCTTCCTTCTCCACCATCTCTCGCTACCCCATCAACAGCCGGCCGCCACCCCCAACCTAGTATCCTATCATCTCTTGCCGTCGTCACCCTTGGACTCGAGGCCGAGAACAGTCACCACATCAATCTGGACCAAATTGGGGCCTGGTTTCCTATAGACATCTTGAGCTTTGTCCCGAAGCTTGCCAGGCTCACTCATGTTCCCCAATCGAGCCCATCCCGATCCAATCGAGCCCGTGGATCACTCGAGCTCCCATGGCCACAAACCACGACCTTTTTTAGAAAGAGAGGATAGGTGGATCATTAGGGCGAGGGGCTTAGTGGCAAGAAGCACCAAAACATTGTGAGGTGATGGTTATTGAAATAATGCATTCAAAAAGCAAAACATTAGAAAAAGATTTCCAAATGATCAACCCATAAATACTCTGCTTGATATGTTATCTTCAAACTGATTTGTAAAAGATTCTGCACTATAACGATTTTATTTTTTTACTTTTTGATTTGTTACTTCAATAAGGGTGGGACTTCCATGAGAGAGGGATTGATTGTGCTGTAAGGTGAGAGTGAGTTACAGGATTGGAGGGAGGGAGGGAGGGAAGGGAGAGGTGGAGGGTTTGGGGCTAAATATGTCTTTTTGAGTTTGAAGAAGATACAAATTAAAGATTTTTAAAAGCAAGGATGAGTTTTGAGATTTAGGTGCTATCCTCAAAATGATATTTGCAAATTTTTCATTTGCAATAATACGTGGCACTCATCAAGAGAATTACCAAAAAAAAATCCTAAGTTTATAATAATTACGTCAATTCAATTCTAAATCTTTAGTATCTTTTTCAATTAAGTAGTCCATCCAACTAATTTTTGTTAGAAATTGCTAACAAGAACATTTGCTATTCTAAGTGGCACGACTAGCGCTAATATGAATAATTTTTAATAACATTTTAATATTCTTTTAAATTTGTTATTCACTTGTTCTTTTTTTCCTTTTCTTCTTCTTTCTATTTTTTTTTTTCCTTTCCTTCCTTCTTCCTCTAGCTAGTTGTCAGGTCAAAGGAGAGGGTCAGCAAGCTCACCCTTTCCAACCCTAGCAAGGCCAACCTCACCTAGTGATAGTGAGGTTGAGCCTTGCCAATGGCAAGTGAGGCTTGCCCTTGCCAATGGCTAGAGCAAGCAATCTTTGCCAAGGGCCTACAAGGTGAACCTTGCCAACCCTTGCTTTTGGTTGACAAATGAGGTCCGACAACTGCCTAAACAAAGAAGTGAAAAAAAAAAATACAAAGAGAAAGAAAAGATAAATAAATAAATAAATTCAAGAAACATTAAAATATTATCAAAAATTATCCACATCAATGCCGGTCATGTTACTTAAAACAATCGATGTCCATATCAATAATTTTAAGCTAAAATTGGACTAAATCGGTACAAATGCAAAATGTTTAGTACTCATTTGATAGAAAGAAGAGGTTTCGACTAAATTAACACAAATACAATACATTTACAATTTTTTAAATAATTTTTCCCATATTCATGGCACAAATTGATTCGCCAGGTAGACACTTCCTAACAATTTTTTTATTTTTTTTATTTTTAAAAAGGGTAGGCACTTGGCTATTCGATGATATCCCACTTTTAATTTGCTGGCATTCCCCGTGAGGACGTGTATTGGCAAACAATAAAATTATCTGGAATCAGAATTTGAAAGAGGTTATTATATACGCGGTTCATCTCTCTCTAGTATATTACTATCACATGTTCCGCATTGAACCATATCAAACATGTCAAAACTTCTTCATCAAGTGATATAATGTACAAGATCTGAGATCGAATAACATTACATGCATTTTGACATGCATGAGTGTGATATTATGCACAGTGGGAACTCAATGCCACATCATTGGAGCCACTGGGATAATTATAAAAAATGTCTCCTATTGTACAAATGTAAATTCAGTTATAAACCTTTTAATTTAATTAATTTAAAGCTAAACCTTTTAACGATTTGTCAATCTAATTTTTTTGGCCAATTTTAGCTAAAAATTGCTAACGTGGATACCTACTATTCTATGTGATATAAAATATATTAACATGGATAACTCTTGCAATTTTCTTTAAAAAAATTGTGAATATTTATTACTTTTCCTGTTTTCCTTTTTTTTTACTTTCCTTTTTCTTTTTTTCTTTTTTTCTTCCCGGTCCACAACCTCGGCAATGGCCACGTAGGATGGCCAACTTCTACATTGATGATTTCTAGCCAAAATTAGCTACCGAAAGGACTAAATTCCCAAAAGATTTAAAATTAAATTAACTAGATTAAAAAGTTTATGACTGAATCGACGTACGTATAATAAATTTATGACTTTTTAAGTAATTCTCCCTTGAGCCACCTTTTCAACCTTGTAAGAGTAATGGGAACTACCTGATGAACATGTGGGTGCCATCTTTAGAGTCCTTGTGTGACCATCTATGGATATCGCTGGAATTATTTATGTGGTATGCATCATCCGATAGCATTTGCATAATTTACTATTAATCGGCATTATTTTATCCTAAATTGAGGTGGTGAATTACTGATTGGCTCTTCATTGTATACCCCTTTATGCTAGGCATTTTCATGCATTTTCATACATAGATAATATGACATGAGGTAGGTCAATTTTATATGATATTATTCAGATAGATTACAGTGGTTCCACCATTTTGGATGCTATTGATACAAGTGCAACAATTTATACTCTAAAAAGAGATGATAAATCTTATCAAGGTATTGGGCAAATACCTCAACATCTGCACCCCTTCTAAAGCTACAATAGCTTTTCTAAAGCTATCTCACCTAACTTTGAGGTTTTGTAATTTTAAACCATGTTTCACCAAACAAATAATTTTTGTAACAGTTCACAGCACAACACAACATAAAAAAAAGTTAACACGGCTATACCAAACGAACTATTACCATACATTATCCATAAAAAATTGTTAAAGAAATGTATGATATTTTTATAACTAGTGATTGTACTATTGTATCTATTTGAACTTTTGTAACCCGAACTTGGAAGTGGTCGTGAATAAAATTATCATATTCATAATTTTGTGGACTCAAATTTCAAAAATTAAATTTTCCAAATAGGTACTCATAGATTAAAAAATGTTTATCGTGTAAGAAGTTAACTGGGCACTCAATTCGAGTTTAAACGTACTAAGACAAGCCACAAGACGCTTAGCTCATTATTATTGGTGTTCTTGTCGTTACCGTTTTCCGTGTCTACCTATTTTTGAGACTCTAGGCATCAAATTCCTCAGTTATCTATTGCATTTGGAGTAAAGGCATCGGGCCATCAGCCAGGAGCGTTATGTTGAAAAAGCACCGCCTCTCTCTCTCCTAGAGTTCTCTAGATCTCTCTCTAGAGTACTCCATATCTCTCTCTGGATTTTTTCAGATTACTCTCTCTCTCTCCCTCTCTCCAGACTTTTCTCTCCCTCTCTCTCCAGATTTTTCTCGGCCATTTTGTTCATGGACTCCACCGACTTTGGCTCCTATAAATAGGGGCTGTTGTCTCTTGAAGTAAAAGTGTGAGGGGTGTTGTGTGTGTGAGTGAAGTGTGTACGTGAGTGTGTGGGTGGAGTAGGTGGTGTGAAGTGTAGAGAAATAGAGAGTAAGTGGGTGTGTGCGAGAGTTGTGTCCGTGTGAGGTTTGTGAGGGAGTGGGTAAGCAAATACAATGAGTTGTTGTGAGAGGATGATAAAATAGAGAGTTGTAATATTGTTTTATAATAACAGTAATTATTTTATTTGTACATCCACTTGCCCTTTTCAACACGTTCAGCTTCGCTCCCTTGTCTATGGTGCTCCAAGTACCTATCGAGATGTTCGGCCTGTGAAATAAGAATGACAACATGACAGGGGAATTTGCTTTATCCAATTGGACAATCTTTTGTCAAAACTCTTTTAGTGCAGAACATATCTCGAAACAGAAATTTTTTTTGAGATGCAAGGACATATATGATTGTTTAGATAAGGTTAGTGTTACGGAATCAGCTTGATTACCCCTTTTTTCGAAAAGGAGGGGCGAGAAAAATCGATAGGAGCGGCCACTTCGTTTAGGCATTACTATACTCCATACCCTGCCATAGAATGTCCAGCTTGGAAGTTCGTCAAGTGGCATCATCTCCACCGGACCGCTGTGAAATGGGCTTTCCCGTCACCCGAGCACTCTAAATTGTCAGCTGAATCAGAGCCTCTTGCAAAGTCCAACCTCACTTGCAGGATTGTAACGTCTAATCCATATAAAAGTAGAACCACTTTGGATCGAGTCCTTCTTATGCAATTGAGCCATCGCTTTAGTGGTGATTACTCTCTTTTATGGAGAAAATGCATGGTAAACAAATCCACAAACATAAGCATTTCAATTACGTAAGTACAAGTAAACTTACGGGGACTCTGGGTCGTTCTCTCTCCAGGTCAGCGTTTATCAAGGAGGAGGTAAATATATATATCATGAATGGACATTAAGAATGTAAATTACGTCAGCTAGTCGATTATCAGGCCCAGATTCCTGTTACCTTCATTTCAAAAGTTCAATGTGGGCTTAAGCCCAATATATTGTTTGAGGACAAAAGGACTTCTTCAAGCCCATAAAACTCAAAAGTGTTGGTCCATCGTGATTGCCCAACGTGTTGTCCTTTTTTTAACCCAGACACATTTCATTGCGTCGCATAGTGAGCAGTATATGATCCTTCGAGGTTATACTTTTCCGAACGATTGTTTTGTTTTTTTTTTTTTTTTTTGGGGTTGGGGGGGGGGGGATTCACGGATTGCTCGATGAAATTGATACAATAGACATGAATGTGTTTTGCAATGTTCACAAAGAAATTTACTACCCTATAATATAAGGAAAAAGACATCAGAAGTGTCACCATACGACACTTACTTGACTATCAAAACCTTTTTATCAATCACTTGAGTACTACTTTGGTTCAAAAAAAAAAAAAATTAAGTGCCATTGGTAATTTCCTTTACCAATAAATTTGGCATGATATTAATTTATTATAAATCGGCTAAAATGACTTGCCAAAGAATTTCAATGGGGAAAAATGATATCATTGGCCCTTATTCTTCCCCAAATTGACAAATTGCGGCTAAAAATAGAGCCAAGAAACTAGGGGTAACGATTCCATGATTGAACTAAACTAGTGAGAATTAATTCGATTCTAAGTTCTAAGATATATATAGGGTAGATTTTAGGTAGAATCGAGAACCTAGAACAAGTTTTCTATTTTTTTATTCTATGTCTTGGTGCAATCCTACAGCATTTCATGATGTCTAGTAATTAGTATGTAATCTAAAACTACTTGTCTAAGCTTCCATTTTCGATGCTATTCATGATTAAGACATTTTAACCTTGTTAATATTTCATAATCATCATGTGCATATAAATGAGTTGTGATCATGATTGGAGTAAATGCGGCCATATGAGGTGATGATTTACTACAATCATTCAATTAAAAGTTCATATGGAACTTGAGTAGATCTTAGAACCCATTATAAGATAGGTTGTTCCTAGGTATGCAATGTAGGTTCTAAATTCCCAAAATTAGATAACATGTTTCAATAGGTTCTTGGATACGCAAGATATGTTTGATGTTCCCAAAATTATGGAACCTATTCTAACAGATAGGTTCCAAATTTCCACTTAGAACTTGGACAAAATTTAGGATTACTCACCCCACAAATTTGTGACATCCATTGTTCCGGTCTATGTATCGATTATGAGAAATGGCCATGGACCAATTGGCCTAATTAGAAAGTTAATTGAGGGTTAACCATGGTTTAATTGAAGGAACGGCCATGGATCAATCAAGGGATCAGTAGTGAATTGATCTGCTCATCATGCAAGTCGACCAAAGCTAATGGCCCTGGATCGCCATAAGTGTCTCATTTTGTTTTTAATCCGAAGAAAGAGGATCTATATTAATAAAATAAAGATCAAAGAAAGTTGGTTGTGGGACAATCACACAGTATCACAAATTGATCAAAGGACAATCATGGATTGATCCCGCACGGCCATCCATGGGCTACGAGTGATTTCGCTTGGTCATTCACAAGCCGCAAGCAACCATGGATCGATCACATACAACCACGCTGCGGTTGTGAATCGATTGATCCCACACGATTGCATGTCAATTAAAAGTCGATCACGAATCAATTATGCTCGATCATAGATCAATCATGAATCAACCATGAATAATTTGCGATAAATCATAGACCAATCATGGATTGATCACGGATTGATTCAACGATTTTGCTGCTTAACCACTTAATCCAACTACTTGATCCATTCAACTCGATCACCCCAGCCAAGGTGCCTGGCCATGCACTTAGCTAGTCTCAATCATGGACTTGACCACGCTAATCGTGCCCAGCCACACCCAGCCATGCCTGGTCATGAGCCTAGCCACGAACCTCAATCCAAATTGTGTAGTCGATCGTGGATGAATGTAAGAAACTCTCGCCTAATGATGTCAATGCTTACAATGACTTATATCTAATGCTTACATAATGTACCTTGAATGTTAGCTAATAAATGAAGATGGTGAATCATCAACTTAGGTGGCAAGAAATAAGTGGCATAATCTTAGGCAATTAATGTAAGCATTTAATGAATGAATGATTCATCATCCTAGGTGGCAAGAAAAAGATTTGGCCAGGGTTACATGACTTGTTGGCACAAATAGACCAATGAAAAGAATACCTCATGACCTTAGTCATTTCCCTAGAAAAATCATAGTGGCACCACTTCAATCTAGCTACACCACTTGTGGAAAACCAATTAAGCCACTTGTTGGGGTCATTAAATGATGTTAAGTCATCTCTTGCTCACTCTCTCTCTCTCTCTCTCTCTCTCTCTCTCTCTCTCTCTCTCTCTCTCTCTCTCTCTCTCTCACCCGTTCACCCCTTACTACTTGGCCACTCGTTGCCATTTCGTTGATTGTAAGTGGAATCCCTAACCTTTAGCTAGGATGATGAGGTATGATGTTTAGGCTTGGTTGTGTTCTCATTTGGGCTTGTTGTGTACATGTTGATGATTGTTTTGTATGATTTGCTCATGTCTTTATATTCATAAGTCAAAACACACCCTAAGCCACGGACAAATCTCGCTCAGCTTTGGATCTACGTTGAGGCATGTTGATTTAAGCCGTGAATCATATGCCGCACCAAGCATATTACTATAGTTATGATGTTATAGGTCATTCTACACACACACTCAAGAGCACACCCATGGGCCTTTCTTGCATCAACTAAGATAAAAATATAATAAACCGGCTTGTGTGATGCATAATGTGTGGTCACATAAAGAAAAGATAAAAGCCATTGCCATTTGATTATTGCAATGATGCCTCGTTAGTGAGAACAATATGCCCCCATGTCAACAGATACCTGGGGGAGAGTTTCAGGATGTCACCAGGAGTGGGCGATGCCCTATAAGCAAAATAGGACGATCTCGAGTCGAATGTTTTAGCATGCCACAAGGAGTACAATGCTTGATTGATGCCGGATGCTAGCTTGAGGTTGGAAGCTCTTAAAAGTATGGGAATAATCGTATGAGATGGTTATGTTATAGAATGAAATTCTTTGTGCATGTTCCCATGTTGTTTGGTAAGCTTCTTTGGTAAGCTGAATTTTGTTCATGCATTGATGGTAAGTCGAAATTGTTCATATGCATATAGTCAAGTTATTACAAAAGTATTGTTGTTGATTTGCCATCGATGCATTAGTGCGAGTGACGTTACATGTTGGGTCCAACAACGAAACGTCCTCCTCTCTAAAGATTAGTAATTTTACTTATTGAGTCTTTGACTCACTCCATTGTTTTCTAGACTTGTAAGTACGAATGTCTCACCCCCTCCTTGTCATGGCTTACCAATGTCCTTGGATGTGTCAATCACTGATGCCGTTGATGTATAGAATAATGTCATCTATTGTAAATATAATTCCATCATATGGGTCAAAGAAGGCTTGGATGACTAAGTCCCTCATAGCTAGGTATGCATGGTTAGACAGTGATCTTGTAGGGTCACTCCCAAGTTTCGATGGACCACCTCGGTTCACTAGTGGGTCCGTGCTTAACAAGATGAAGATCAACCCATAGGATACACTACGTGGCAAGGGGGATACCAATTTTGTAGCCACGGCCACACTATAGAATAGGATGGATTGAAAAGGAATGGGTTGGTGATACACCTGGGATGTCGCATCCCCGCTGGTTGTGGTGTCGGTTTGTCACAAACCTTAGCCCTCATCCATTGAAATTATGAGTAAAATTTTAGGAGATCACTTGCACGATAGAGTTAGAGCCCCATAAGAAGTGAAGTCAAGGTCATTGATGAAGAGGAGCTATAAGACCTTAGAGTGGGCAAGAAAGATGAAACATAGAGGGAAGACGGAGGCAAGTGTGATTTGGATAAAAAATATTCCTTCAAGTGAGGATGATCTTGAAGGACTCTCTATGGGCATTAAAAACCCAAGAAATTGCATTTCATGCTAGCCTTTGTCATTTTGTTTTCTTTTCTTTTTTTGCACAAAAAGTATAAGACTTGACTAATTATTGTTCTAGTTCACAGTGATTCTTGAAGTAAAGCAAGTAGGAAGACATTAAGTAAAGCCTCCCATGGTTGCTAAAGATAGGTCCTTGGGCGTGTATATCATCCATCAACTATATCTTTATCCTCAGGATCTCAAGTATGAAGCATCGATATGGTTATCAGCTTCATGAATCGGCCCACACCTTTGTCACTTCCCTCTTTTCGACTCAAGGTCCCATAAGAATGTAGATTCAACTGACATGTCTCACTAATCTTGCCTTCATCTTCATCATAAGGCATTGTCTTCTATTCTCTACTCATTGCCTCATTTTCTCTTCAAGGCCTCCTCTTCCTCGCCCCAAGTATGAAGAATCGGTCCCTCCTTCGTGTTAGGGTGGGGTTCATACTCCCTATCTATTATGGCTAAAACTATCACTTAGAGGGGGTGAATAGGTGATTGTGTGGAAATAACAATATTTTAAGAAAAATTGCAATGAAAAATCACTAGCGATGAAAAGAGTTGATAAGATCTTACCAATGTGCAATTCTATCACAAAAAATTAAAGAGAGTTAGGAATAGAGAATTGCATATATAAGATTGGAGTGATTTGGCTTTTGCAAGTCTACGTCCACTCTCCCATGCTATAGCCTATTGGCTAAAATCCACTAAAAAGAACCAATCAGAGATTATAAGATCTGAGCTATCTAAACTCAAGCTTGTACTTATAACTCCTCACACACTCTTAACCTCTAAATTATTACACAATGATGCTCACAGAGACAAATAGATTTGATCATAGAATGCTTTTTAGACTTTGGAATTGAAAGCTTCGATTCTCTAAAAACAATTTTTTCCTTTCAATTTTGAGACATCCTCTTATACTCCTTCTAGTCCAAGCTAACCATTGAACATATCTTCAAAAGGATAATCCATCCAATCTATTGTTGACCTAGATCTCGTTAAGAAAGTCTAATGGTTTTAAGATCGCCAAGAATGAGGCTTCCCAAAGATTTTGCCACCCATACAATAGTTTGGGTTTTCATAAGTCAAGTGCCTTTACTTAGAAAGAATAAAACGTCTCAAGAAGATTATTCTAGGAAGATTTAATATTCGATCGATAGTTTGAAGACTTTCCTTTTAAAAGCCCTTATAAATATGGCAGGAAATCCAACCAATCATTATTAGCTGTTGCATGAAAATATTGTCTCCTCACGAAACTTTTGTTATTGGGTTAGCCATACACTTCACATGTTTCTAGCGATTCACATGGTCAAAATGCATAAGGAAGGAAATTGTCATCACAACTCTAGATCTGATTGAGATCATCTAATTATATCATATCAAACTTTCCACCTAGAATACTTATCAGCAAATTTTATTTTATTTTTTTACTATGGATAAGTTTTGTCAATCTTCAAAATCTCTTAAGGAATGTCTTGTCAATGCCATCAACGGGATGTCATAGGAATCCGAGGGCTACCTCAGCGAATCGCAAGAGTATCACCCTCAAGCCACCATATTTTATTAGTAGTTTAGGCTTAGCCCCATGAACAACTACTAAGTATAAATAATATCTTTTTCTAATAATTAAGAAATGTAACAAAGAGATGCGATATGCTAATTATAGTGAAATCCTCTGCTAGACATAACTCTAGTTTAAAGGTGAACCAGGATAAAAACATTATGTTTTAAATTCTCCTTTTCTAGTTTATTCTCTATTTCATTGTGATTGCACATCAAATCCTAACACTACGGCTATTCTTTGGATTTTGTCATCCCAAGTAGCAATGAATGAGAATCGGAGCATCATGAAGGCAAACTAGAGGTTGAGACAAAGAGCTCTCTTTCTCCATCGAAAAATAGAGCTTTGCTTTTTCAACTAGTGAGGAAGAGTCTTCCCTAACGTTAAATAAAGTGTGGCCATTCACTTTGCCGCATTGAATGAAGAATCCACATTAGGCTTCAATTTCTTTTCAAAAAAGCTATGTCAAAGTAAAAAATTTAATTTAAAAAGACATGTATGACCAATCATCAAAGACACTTAAATAATCATTTTTCGATCGATTAGGATACAAAAGTGATCACAAAATTTTTTTATATTAAGGTGAGCTTTTTGTATATTTTTCCTCCATGATATGACCCAGCTTTGATTGGGTAGGGTGCTACTTCTATCTCGCCTCAAATATCAAAGTTTGAATTTTCCTGTGAGTATTTCTTTGCACCTATCATGGTGCATGGGCGGGGACCATCCAGCCCCTCCTTAGGAAGTTGTTACCCCCCATAGATTGTAAGCCGAGGATAGCATAGGCTTTTCCACTCCCACCCATCATTTCTAAGAAGTCAACCTATTTGTTGTCAATTGGTCTCCCTCAATTATTTGGAAATGTTTGAGAGCATTATCATTGCCAACTAATTTGCCAATCTCATAAAACAATGGATCCAAAAATTTCCCGGTCAATAATACCTTTCCATTATTCCTAAACAATGGAAATCTTTAAAAACCCGATTCCTACAAATCCACTCTTGAGATAGGTTTCACTAATTGTGTTGATGAGATTCACAAATTGCTGTTTTATTTCTATTTAGCCAACCTTTAGTTCAATTGCACAATAGGTTACAATTACACCTTGTCTTACATACAATACAAATAGTAAGAGATGAAGAAGCCAAAAAAAAAAAAAAAAAATAGCCTCCAAGATTGGCATTAGACAGAAGAGAGCAGAAGAGAAAGTTCATCAATGTTCACTCATGAAAAAAGCTAACAGTTATAAAGTAATAGTTTCCTATTTATGATGAACGAAAGCAAAAATCTTAATAGAATGAGGAAACCACATATTCTTATCAGTATAATATTAGAAATATAAAAAAATTTCATCATAGATTTAAAACTAAGCTCGGATGAGTTTCTTGTGCTTCTTTATCTTGACTTCGCCGATCCCTTAATAACTTCAAGCCTTGCAGATTCAAAAGGGAACTTTTCACCTTCATTGCGATGGAAAAAATGTCACGCTGACAACCGGCTTTTGCAATATACACAATCCGAGTTCTTGATTACCAAATACCATTGTTTAAGTCACTATTGAGAATTTTGTCATCAATCTTTAAATCACCAACTCTAACATATGCAATTAAGGCTCAACACAATCTTTTTAGGAATTTTTTACTCTGATTGCCTAAGTCAAGTTCTTCTCAGTGGGGCACAATGATATAGGGTGAATGGTTTCGGATTTCATACATGTTTCACTTAGAACCCAAAACCTACCCATTGGAATATGTTCTTTATTTTTTAGAATCTAGAACCTACTATGCATACCATAAAACCCAAAACTTATGGCCAGTTTTAGGGTCTACCTAGGCTCTACCTATATTACTAATTAAATGATTACAATCAATTAAAACCTTTAATGGTCACTATTTGCTGCTACAATTTATTGACTATAACATATATTTAGATAAAAAAAATAATGTGAACATTAATAAAGTAAAAGTTTTAAACAAAAAATAGAAACTCAAACCAGGGCTTTTACATTATAAAATCACCATCAAACGACATGGATATCGTAGGACTGCGCAAAGACATAGACTAAGCAAAATATTAAAACTTGTTTTAGGTTCTAGATTACAAGTTCCAAATTCTAGGTTCTAGGTTACAAGTTCTGGATTCTAGGTTTTAGGTTCCTCCAACTAAGAATTTGAAATCTACTCATCAAAACGGATTCTTCATTTTTTGGAATCCAGAACCTATTTTGCATACCTTAAAACTTGAAACCTACATGATCTTACCAATTCAGTTATTAAATTCCAAGTTCTATCCTGAAACCATGCTAACCCATATGGTGTAGTGCTAGATCTATGTAAAGATTTTAATTTAATTCATTTGTTTGGTAGTTTAGTTCCAATGATTTCCTTTTTACGAAAAGAAAGAAATCATTTTCCGTTAATGTAAACTTGTTTCTTTTGGTTTATGGAAAATAATTTCCATTTATTGATTATTTTTCTATCATCCAAATACTGGAAATTTTTTAAACAATTTTTTTTCAAATAAACCAATCCTCAAGTGATAATGTTTTGTGGCTAATGCACAAATTTTGAATTTTGTGCATAGCCGACTGACGCACTCCATTGGCCTACACTCTTCCCATCACCAAGAAAAAGAAGTCCTTTGAGCTTTATCAATGAGGACCTTCCTTTAAGAAATTATAAGATGAGATTAGTACTTTAGTTCAGATGGAGGATCGAACATGACTCCATTGTGGTCCATTATGGAAAGAATATCACATGACATGATGGGCCCAAATGTTTACTTTGTAAAAAGCTTGTGCAAGATCTGATGGTATCAACTCCCATTTTAAGTCGAAGCAAATGATTCGGTCTTAGAAGTAGGTATAAGTACCAACTCTTGAAATCATACGTGTTTGGTTTCAAGGCTAACTCGTGCTGTAGCATTGGAGTGACCCACACTTTTGCACCTCAACTGGTGTTTTTGACAAATGCACCTTTGAAAGGCACTTCCAAAATGTGCATCGGTGATGAACTTGTATTTGCTGCCATCATCTTCCAAGTATGATATAGTACTACAATTATATGACAAGCAGTGACGTAGATTGATCTTCTCAGGAATGCCAAAATCATCTATATATATTGTTAATTTAATGCATGACCTATACAAATGAGGCATCAAGAATGGCTAGAGCTCCCCTGCTAAGCAAGACACATCGAACTTCTTCTACCATCTCATTCCTGACATGTACCGGAGGCCAAAAACATGATTAACATAAGTGGAAAAATATTCATCTGCACAGAGGTGACTATAAGATTTTGATAATGAAAAAAAAAATGGTAAATATAGGGCTTTTTTGGAAACATTTCTATTCCTTTGTTTTTTTTGTTCTTTTGTTCTCCGAAACAAAAAAAAAGAACAAAAATCTATTTGGTAATGCCCACTAATTTTTCTATTCCCCATAATAGAAAAGTAGTCAAGGAATAAATTTAGAACAGAAACAAAACACCAAAAACAAAAAATTATTGTTCTTGGGAACAATTTCTAGAAATAAGCCAATTTTCTTTTTTATTTTTCTTTCGTTCTTCTCCCTTGCCGCGGCCACCGCAAGTCATCTCCGGCAACTTGGGGCCACCACTGACCGCAACCACCGACTGACGCCATTGTTGCTGCTGATCACCTACCGGCGCTGCCGTCGCCGCCAATTGCCAACCGGCACCTCCGTCGCTGGAGATTATCGCCGCCCACCACCGTCCTCCAACCGCCAGCTGCCTCCACCACTTACGTACTACCATTGACTACCGGCGTCGCCTACCGCCGCTGCCGGTCGCCAACCGCCAATCGCCAACTACCACCCACCGCTTGCCACCGCCGCACAACCCATCGGCCCCAAAGGCAGACAAGTAGCCATGGGAGGGGGTGGGGTTGTCGCGGGTGGCAATCAACATTTGGCCATCTATGAGTAAGAAGAAAAAATGAAAAAAAAATACAAAAATTTGTGGATCGTACCAAATGCATTTTTATTCTTTTTCTATTCCAAGAATAGAAATTTTGTATAATTATCAAATGTCTTATTTTACTCAAAAATTGTTCCTGGGAATATAAATAGGAAAAAAAAAACTATTTCTGAAAAGAAATTGTTTCCTGAAACAAAAGCATTACCAAACAAACCTATAGTCATCTATCTTTACACTTTTTTCTAGTGATTTGAAATCATTTCTCTATTTTCTTTTATGGTTTACAATGTCTTTGTCCTTTTTGAAAAGCAATATGGGTGATCCTTGTCTCATTGGCGACAGATTTTGCCTACGTGGACTTAACCACATCAAAGATTGGTGATATGGGACTTTTCTTTTAAAAAATGCCGATGTGATCAATCACGTTGGTCGCCCTCTCTCTCTCTCTCTCTCTCTCTCTCTCTCTCTCTCTCTCTCTCTCTCTCTCTGCTCTCTCGTCTCGCTTGAGCCCATAGAGCCCATGGCTGCTTAAGATTGAGCTTGTGGTCAACATAGGAGCTCTACCTTACGACCATAGCCAATCAAGTTTTGAGCTTGTCGAGGCAACCATGGCGGCTCACTACAAGTTTTCTCACAAACAATGATCTCCTTGCCAAATGAGAAAGATACAGAGCACGGTAGATGAAAGGCTACAAGAGCCACTATAGATGCAATTGAGGTCTTCTCAAGGCTTAATGGTGGAGTAAATGTACAAGTGGGAGAAAAGTTAGAAGCGCAGACAAAACAATGGCGATTTGTGATTGTTTGTTTGAGTAAAAAATTGATTGTAGCCGTGTGTGTGTGTGTGTGTGTGTGTGTGTGTGTGTGTGTGTGTGTGTGTGTGTCCGTGTCCGTGTCTATTTGTGATGCGTGATGGGGTGAGTGAGTGGGGCGCTTGTGACATGTGGGCAGACACGCAATTGGCGAACAATGAAATGATGCATGGTGGTTTCGAACAGGCGGGCACAATTGATTGAAGATGGAGGGAGGCTACTAGTCAGTTTTTCTGGAATTTCAAAGCTTCCAAGTGCTAGAAATGGAGAAAGCAAGTGCAGAAGAAGAAGAAGGGGACAACGAGGCTTAAAAGGGTCCCTCCATGCTCCTTCATATCCCTTTTGTTCCCTTGAAGAGGCCCCATCGGTGGGCTGGCTTCCTCAGCTTAATTCAAGTTGCCAAAGCTTGTCTTAGAAGCCTTGGAGATGGTCCAAAAGTGGCGGTCCAAGGGGGGCTACGAATTTGAAGTGTTTTCCCCTTAATTTGGACTAATACCTCTCCTAGATGAAGTCAATTTCGGCCTTATAAAATCTACCACGGTGTCCTTGATCAAATTCACATTTTTCATCGCCAATAGAACCAATTTTCATCCCAAAAACAGGTTTAAAAACGGTCCCCTGAATTTTTCAGACAAAAACGGCCATATATCGACTTTTCGCCAAAAATTTCAGTTTGCAAAAAAATCTTCGAATGATGAGTTAACGTTCCTAAAATGAATTGTGACATGACAAAACTTTCAATTTCTGAAATAGGATTCAAATTCACGGTTAATTTCAATTTGGCGCGATTTTAGTGTAACCTAGCTTATCATGTAACTTTTAGAAATTTTTAGTGCAATTGACTCATGATCGATTTTCTCCAAGCTATAATGTACCTCTTCGACATATTGGCGATTCTCGGTGGTCATGAAAATCTCGAGGTTTCTATTACAGACACGAGGCACCAAAACGACAGAAAAATCAGTCTAGTACCAATCAACGAGAATTTTGCAATTTGGTGGAATCACTCACATTTAGCCACACATCTCAATCGAACCGACCTATCTCTGATCTCTAATCGATTTTTAATTGTGCCATAATGATCTCTGCAGATGAGCACGATCGAGTAGTTGATTCCTAATTGAATTCTCAAATTTATTGCATTAAAATCATTTAATGGCTTGTCTCGATAATCTAGTTATCTTAAGGATGATCAGCTCTGAGAATAGCACTATAGGTGCGTCAATGAAAGACCCGATTTATCTAATTGAAAACAGAATTGAAATTTCAAGATGTCACACTTATCTCATGATGCTCTCAGTCGTGAACTTGGCCGTGTATGAATACATGAAAAAAGCATTGCCATCCAATTGGATCTCCTCTCCTCTACAGCCCCTTTGGGCCCTTTTATGTACTGATGCCCCAACTTTGGGTGTTGCTAGAGTTTCTCCAGTTATGAATAAATAAAAGATCTTTTTCAACAAAAAAAAGGGTTAATACCCTAAAAAACCCAAAATTGATACACATGTGACAAATTTACCCCACTATTTTTTTTACCACCAAAAACCCCTAAACTGGTACATATGTGATAGATCTACCCTCCGTTAGCTTCTGTTCGATTTTGCCGTTAGCCATGTGGAAATTCAAAAGTTTAATACCATTACAAACCCCAAACGGGTATATTTATGACAAATTTACCCCCAAATTGGTATATTTATGACAAATTACCTCAAACTAGTATATTTATAACAAATTTATCTAAAAAGTTATTTTTTCGATCATAAAAAACCTAAAATGGTACACTTGCGTGCGGCACATTTACCCTATTTCAATTTTCCAAATTTGACCAAGTTATGATGTCCACTCAATTTCATTTTCCAGATTACTCTAACATTGCCTCCATATCATTAATACTTGATTTTTTTTTCTTTTTATTGGAATCATTATTAGAAAACTATTCTTCTTTTTTTTTTTTGCCAAAGGAAATTGATTTCATTACTAGCCCAAAAAAGGGGCACCATTAGATGAAAAGTCTAGACATAAAATAGAAATGAGAGGCTGAGGTGGAAATGAAACCCAATTAGTAGGGAGAGAATTAGCTTGGTGAGCTTTTGCAACCCAATCCGCGACTTTGTTGGTTTCCCTCGATTCGTAAATGATCGAAACTCCATTGAGCTGGGCTAAACTTATTTTGCAATCTTGTACTATAGCTTGGGCTGGCCAAGGTGCTTCGGCCCGGCCCAATAGGCTCTCCACCAGAGACAAGTTATCAGAGGATATTTGCATGTGCAAATCACTTATGTTGAAGACTTGGAGTTGGAGTTCCGTTCATGCAGCAACTTTACTTTCCTTCACCCATATCAACGCCTCACGCATTGCTAGGGTTTCCCCCACAGAAGCCGTTAGAGCATGAATGCTTTTGGTAAATCCGGTGACGAGGAGTCCAGCGGCGTTTTTGCATACCCTTACTACTGCTCCCGTGAGCGACGTTCTGCACCAGGATGCATCGATGCTCAACTTCAGCTCTTGCAAACCGAGTGAGTTCCATTTCTTCGACGTTTCTGGATCTGCTTGTTGTTTGCCTCTTCAATTCTGCCCCTTAGCTTCCCATTTCGTGTATAGCTATGCATTTGTTCGGGCTGCATCTTGGCTATTGAGTGGATCATGTGTCTTTCCTTTGAAGATTGCTGAATTTCAGGCCTTCCGAATCTACCATAATAGACTGGCAAAGAGGGTCTTTTCGTTTGCGTCGGCTCTTGAGGTAAGATTTTCGAAAACGCAAACGTGCACTTCATTCTTGTGTCAAGAGGATGCCCATTAACTAAAAAATGGACAAATCGATTGCGCACATATACAAAAGAAGTGCACATATTGCGGTTGCTTCGCTCGTTTTTGGTTTGTGACAAACTTGGCTTTATGTTTATATGTCTTAGCCCCACATGGTTTACTGCTTGTCCATAATCTATTTGTACGCTTACATATTACTCTTGCTTTGCTGGTCATTCATGTTAGTCCATGTCCTTATTAATGTTACGTATTCTTTCCTACCTTGAATCGTAAATGTGTCAAAATTTTAACATGGAACTTGCATGTGAATGGTATGATTGACTCGTACATCACATGCTCATTGAAATGCTGGAACCAAAATCACTTATGTTTGTCACTGATTTCAAGTGTACTTTGAGTGTGATTCTTTTGTATATGTGTGCAAGCGATCTATCCATCTTTTAGTTAATGGGCATCCTCTCAACACAAGAATGAAGTGCACATTTGGTTGTCTTTGAATAGCTTTCTAATAATGATTCCAATAAAAAGAAAAAAAATTAAGTATTAATGATATGGAGGCAATGTTAGAGTAATCCGGAAAATAAAATTGATTGGACATCATAACTCGATCAAATTTGGGAAAATTGAAAGAGGGTAAATGTGCCGCACGTGTACCAATTTAGATTTTTTATGATTGAAAAAATTAATTTAGAGTAAATTTGTCATAAATATACCAGCTTTGGGTAAATTTGTCATAATATACCAGTTTGAGATAAATTTGTCATAATATACCAGTTGAGGTTTTTAATGATATTAAATCTATAAATTTCTGCATGGCTTGCCACGTCAGCAATGTTAATGGCAAAACCAAACGGAAGCTAACGAAGGGTAGATCTGTCACATATGTACCAGTTTGAGGTTTTTTATGGTCAAAAAAATAATTTGGGGTAAATTTATCACAGATGTACTAATTTGGGATTTTTTAGAGTATTAACCCAAAAAAATGTATTAAATTGAACATATTAGGCTTAATTGGATTTAAAATGTGCACATTTACTTTTTCATAAAAAGGTCAACCCTTGCCTCAAATTCAATTCCAAGTGTTGACTGTCCCTGTTTAAGGCTCATCAAAATTGGGCTCGAAATCTTTAATTGGTCCCTAGCGCATATATATATACCAAAAATTTTGGAATTTTTCAATCGATAGTCAAATTCTTTAGTTTCACCAAAAAATCAATCCAAATTATTTTTATGAAAAATGAAAATTAAGAGCCTAATTATGCGTGCAAGGACCAACTTGATGTATGTTTATGGTAAATTATATGAAATATTGGCTAAGAGTTGACTATTTAGTTTGGCAAAAAAGTCAATTTAAAAGTCGACTTTTGATTCATTAAGAAAATGGTATATAAATAGAAAAAGAATGGAGTGCTCTTAGTTTCTATATACCAATGGACTCTAATGACACTTAAATGACTCTTTTTGGCCAAGAACGAGCGATGTTGCAATCAAGAATCTCAAGCCTCGAGTTTAACCTTATTAAATTTATCGACAAAAAATTAGGTGTCAATAACTACTGCTCATTTCATGCCCAAGCCACAAGTGCCTAGGCTTGAGACCTTGATGCTCGTTTCCAATTCCCAGAGGCCACGCTAGAGTACTTGATTCCCCTACCTAAGTCAAGACCTAGGCCTCATAAGCCAAGTCCAAGAACCCTAGGCCTTTGTCCTGCTCCGTAATAACCATGTCTAGGTACCAAGGTCTCATCCAAATCATTGGTGCCCAACCCCAATTCCTTGATGACTGGGCCTAGTCCACAAAGGTTGGGCCAAACTAAGCCTAAGACCTCAATGCTTGGACCCCATCCCATAGTAGTGGTGTTCAATAACTGGTTCCCTCACCCAAGTAATTGACACCCGAGCTTGATTCCACAGCACATTTGCTTGAGTTCCTAGTGGCTGCGCTCGACAAACACTAACTCTTGCGACAAGGGCCTAGTGGCTAAAGTATCTCTTATCACACGAATAGTGCATGTTTCTTTAGAGAAATTAAATCAAATTTTCATTTTCAAATGACAAAGAAATTATTTTTAGTTCATTTTTTTATTTTAGCCCGACACCAAATATATTGTTATTTTCCTTTAAAATAATTCATGGTAAACATTTTATGTAATTTTCGTATATTTTATTAAATAAACGAAGACTTAAAATATATTCTAAATTTTAATAGAACCGAGGCATTTTATGGATGGCGAAAAAACATTTGTTGCTAGGACCAATCGGACCTTTATAAAGGTGAAAAATTCCGATGAGAAAATCACTTTTAAGGCTTTCCATTAAGCAATCAAATTGTGCAAAGTACACTGAATTTGCACACAATACAAAAAGAAATCACAAGAAACAATCCATGTACATATCCTAGTACAAAGCCACTTGTGATGTAAAAATATCTCCTCGCATCACTAGTCTAGAAACATGTCTATTTCAAGAGTTCAAATGAACATATGGCATGACTTGTTTAGTGAAATGGTCATTGAGATATATGTCCTAGATAATACAAGTTATGGAGAAGCAGTTTAGGATTGATTGTGGCACCCCTCGACGGCCCCCAATTCGTTAGGGTCGCCACAGTTCACTTACCATTCTCTTACTTGACCTGAAAGTCTATCAATCCTAAGGGTTTACATCTTTTAGATTGGTCCCTTGCACAGTTCATATACGGAAGCACATCCAACAACTCCCTTCTCTATATTCAGAAAATGATGCACACCAACTAAACATTTTTAGGTAAAAGCCAAACACTTTTATTTACTTAAACCAGATGGACATCATTCATCGGTACATCAAAATGTCGTAGTCTTTATACTCGACTATACTTCAAAAGATGACCGACATTTTCTCCAACAGTCATATACTTAAGGTCCATCGATCAGTGTCGGCGTCCAAAAGTTCCTTCATTTGCTATCCTCCTCCTTGTAGTCATATCCAACCACTTGATCCATCTACCGGTGGCAGTGGCAGTAGAGGTATCTTATCTAGTTTGAAATGTTATTCTCCAAAATGGGGGAGTACAACCACTCGATAGTAAAAATCCATCAAACTACTCATTACGTCAAACAGAACAATCAAGGCATCATAACAAAGCATATATCATTTATGCATTCAAGTATAACTTACCTTGTAGCCATACATATGTTATCATACCATATGTGCATATACCATCATGCACTCATCATCAAGCATTCATACATATATCACCATTCCATATGTGCATATACCACCATGCACTCATCATCAAGCATTCATGCATATACCACTATGCCATATGTGCATATACCACCCTACAATCATGCATATCTCACCATGACATCGTGCATATACCACCATGATTCATATCATCCATGCTATCAAACATACATCACCATGAGATCCATTCATGCCTTCATGATCGCATTTTCAATATTAAATAGCATTAATTTACTTTCATAAGCAGATCATGCATCATGCTATATGAATATACCCATGCACATGATTCATTTTCAATTCTCATCTTTCACAAAGATCTCATCAATTTTTTTTCCAAGGACCAATATTTGCATCCCACAATTTATCACTTGTATCCAACCAAGCATCGCGAGAAACCTCCGGGCATGTATTCAAAATACAACGAGCATCCAATCCCCCACATTTCATGCATCTCACATCCCAATTAGCATCACGAGGCATCCCCCCGGGCACAAACTTCTGGGGCTTCCGGAATTACGTATCAACATACCACCAAGATTCCCCTCCTCTAGAATTACGTACTGTATACCACCAGGCATCTCGAAACTCCTGAGAACCCTCCGGAATTATGCCACCAGGCCACCGGGCATCCGACACCCTCACATTCCAGGCATCCCGACACTCCCGGGGCATCGTCAACTCACACCTCCGACGTTCTTGTTACTATCTCCATTTACATTTATACATGTATCTCAATTTCAACATGGCATTTGATGCATCAATATCAAGAGTCTCAACCAATTTTTCATACCATAGAACATGCCATATGCCATCACATATGCAGCAAAATCAACTACTTAAGGTATTCCATCACATGGATAAATTCATTTATTTTTCAAAACACATCAATTTTTCAAATAAATCAGAATGCTTTCCTCCAATTAAAATTCCAGAAAAATTAGTAAATGGCATTAATAAATTCTAAAAATTTGACACATCATAGATAAAGAACACAACACCACCAGCATTTCATACAAAACAGAATAGTCCATGCATTACAGCTTTTGAAATTCGCACAATCCAGCTTGCACAGTTTTAGAAAACATTTTAATTGAATACCCAAATGACCTTCAAAAATTATGAAATGCAAACATGTGATAGTAAAGACATAAAGGAAAATATTTCATGAAGAACACTACACCAAAATATCCCCATATAATTCGGTACAGACCATGCATCACAGCATTACTATTCTAACAGTTCAACTTGCACAGTTTTTGAAATATTTTTGGTTAAATAGGCAAATGAACTTCCAAAATTACGATATTTGAATATGTTGTAGGGGAGACATGAAGAGAAATATTTCATTAAGAACACATTGCCGAAAGAACCTCATACAAAACGATATAGCCCACGCATTGAAACTGACTAAGTCCAAACATATCAGATTACACAGTTTTAGAAGCATTTCCGATTAAATACCCTAATGGCCTTCAAAATAATGGCCTTCAAAAATTATGAAAATCTACTATGTAGTATTCAAGACCCTAAGGTATATTTTTAATGAAGTAATCAAAGTCATATTCGTCCTAGGTAATTAAATATAGGCGGTTAAAACTTCTGTTCTTAGTACAGAAATTTCCAGATCTAACTACCTTCGAAAAACCACGATTTCATCTACCTATTCTTGTTAGTTTTCTCTAAATTTTTTATATGTTAAACCTCAGGATGTCCTTTACAACGTTCATTGAGAAATGGAAGTGAAATTTCAACAAGAAGGTTACTTTACAAACCACGAAATTACTGAAGGTCATCACAACGAATTCCAGATCTAGTCTCTCCAAAGGAAAATCGTTTCACCAAGAAATACTTGTTAGTTTTATCTCAAATTTCAGTATGTTATTACTTGAGATTTTATCTACAACTTTCATGAAGAGGTCGAAGAGAAATTCCAACTAAAAAGTCACATGCAACACACGAAATCACCAAGAGATCAACAAAACAGTTTCCAGATCTAATGCTTTCATAGAAAAAGGGTTTCACCCATCAATACTTGTCCATTTTGTCTCAAATTTTAGTATGTTATACTTAAAGATGTTATCTACAACTTTCATGAAGATGTCAAAACAATATTCCAAATAAAAAGTCACATACAACACATAAACTCGCGGACGGTCGGACTGGTTTTTCCGAAATCAGCATGCATGACCAACGAATCTCTATTCAAAGCTCCAAAATCTCATCCCATCTACCACAACCAAGACTTACCATCTACTACACATACACACAGTAATGCAAAGAGTAGGTTTTAGGACTTCACTTACCTCAATTCAAAGGAAAACACAGCAAGAACGACGGCGGAACTAGGCGGGCTCGACAGCGTCTCCTCTTCCTCTCTTCCTCTCTTTCTCTCTTTGGACAGTACTCTCTCTCTCTCTTCTCTCTCTTCTGGTCGAAATCCCCCTCCCCCTTTTCCTTTTAGTCAAATTAAAACCCTTGCATGCTCCCATTTTTGCATGGAGGGACACTTGATTACAAAGGGACAACACTTGGCAAGTTTTTCTTGCCACTTGGCATTTTTGCCATCCACATGATGGGCCTTCAATGGGCCAGGCTTGGTCCAGCTTGGTCGACCACTTCATGGGCTCCTTGGGCCAGGCCTCTTGGCCCACTTTAGGCCCAACACACTTGGGCTTAAGGTCCAAACTTAAATGACCCATATTTATTTTTGATAATCCATCTTAATCCCACTTATACAAGATACCAAATTACAAATTTAAATGGCCATAATACTTTGTAACATAGTTTAATAAAATCCAACTTATAAAATTCATGGCCAAAAACATAATTTCCTCATCAAATAAAATCCTTGGTCTCACATGGATATAGGACGCGTTTCCAACAACATAATTATCCATTTATATAAATACCATATCATTCTTATTCACTTGGCCATAAATCTTGAAATCATAAATCAATAGACTCCTACTTATAAAACACATGGCCATGAGTTATTTTTGGGATGCCACATTGATAAAGGTTTGTGACCATGTTGAAGACAAGATTAAATTCAGTCTGACATTTCAATATACATTTTACACTATAAGAGGGTCTGGCTAACACCGTTACACGGGACATTGGAGACTCACCCAACCCTAATTGTTCCTAGAAGTTTAGTTTATGTTCTTGATGGCTTGGACCTCACTGCATTTGTTACAATTTTTCGCCCATGAAGTACCCAACCAAATGCATGTGTGAGGACAAATGCAAATGATTATGTCCATGGAGAGGAGCGTGCCAGTAACTTCCTCAATACATCTCTTTCATTTGACAATGCTGAATCTTTCATTATCTAGAAAAGAGAAAACAAATATCAAGTCCTCGATTATAGGATGATGCTTACACATGCATCTTCCTGGCGATTTCTGGCCTTTGAACCGCACTCAAATTGACCTTGACTAGATGTAAATTTGTCCACGAACACCCAATAGACCCGGTAGAAAACAACCTTAATAATATAGAATTTCTCGACACATTCATATGACTTGATAGATTGAACATGTTTTTGAGTCAACGTGGGTAGTTCTCATACATCTGAACTTGCACCCAAATTCCAAAGATAAGGTACACATATCGTTAGAAAAAGTGCCTTTTCTAGGAAGATGCTTCTCTCCCAAAAACATTTCTTATTGATTTTATCAAAGGCACAACATACACATCACACACCACCTAACATCACTTCATCCACAAGGAAGCAAAGTGCCGACCAAGTTTGACCAGAAACCCTAACTTTAAATCTCTTCACCACCATCTTCCCCCCACGAAACCACCCACAAAATTAGTCTACCATCAATTTGAAATTCCCCTTAAAGCCAAATTAGGGTGCAATCAAGTTTAATTTAAGCATGATAAGGGAAAAGGAAGGAATGGCAGTCAAAACTTGCCTAACACACGCTATTAGATCCCTAACTCCATCTTGGTACTTGTTTTTTTATGATGGCATGCTGTCATGTGTCGTTGCCGAATTGGCCGTAAAGACCAGACAACACAAACATTTTATAATCTCCTGTCGAAACCCTATTTATAGAATTTTAGAATCCAAAGGAACTTTGACTGTGAAAGCTTCAACGTACCAACCACACTATCGTGATGCTTCGTTTTAGGCACTGCCCAAGTCAATTCGGCACCATTCTTTGAACGAAACTTTTTACTGAATATATTATGTCTGTGTCCCCCTTATTGGTATCGGAGTAGAAAAGGCACTTCGCTTCACGGATGGAAGTCAAAGCTGAGATGCATATGATTTTCCCGGTAACATCAGCATATATTCCGAGAAAGTTACGCGCTAATAGCAACTAGTAAAGCCATACTTTATAGTTAGCCAAAATAATATATATACAATTAAGTCAAGCAATGTATTGCCTTTGAACATTGAATTCCTAAATCAAAGTACGAAAATCGTTATCGTTTTTGTTCAGATCAATCAAGATGTTTCAAGATTGCTTCTTTCATAATTCAAACAGGTGAATCAACATAGGACCAATAAGGGCACGTATGAAACTCGTTTACATAGTGATGGACGCAGAATTCTAAGCTAAAGGAGACTGGACTTGAAACTTTGCAAAATATTTAATTTAAGAAAAATAGATAAAAAAAATTACATGACACTTTTTAAAGTAAAAGTTGGTAAGCCGCTCAAATAAAAATTGTATGTCATTAATTCATCTCTATCCATGTATTAGACATGGCCAATATTAATTTTAGGTTCAATTCCAATTATATCCCAAACTTTTTAGTTTTAAAAAATCCTCAACTTTCACTCTAGCAAGTCTAAATATTGTCACTAGTTTCTTTGAGATTATCAACATTAGGAGACTGTTGTTATTTCATATGAGAGTGGGGATATTAATAAAGACGTAAATTCTAATAATGAACCTCTAACTGGCGCTAATGTTAATAATTTTGAAAAAATTAGTGGCAATTTTTGGATCCATAGTTAGATTTGAGACTAGAGTGAAAATTGGAATTGTTTTTAAACAAGAAAAAATTTTGGGACACCCATGATGGGTCAATCCAATCCGACTATTAAAATAAACATATTCTTTAATGTGAATTTATATATGGGCTTCCTCCCATCTCAACTTAGTTTTTCGTGAAAATTTATATATTTTATAGCTAGTAATGCAAGTGATCATAACCTAACAGCCCCATTTCCCTAACAAGACTTGTTCTCGGCGGATATACTATAATGTGATTAAAAATAACTTAAGTACCACAACGCCTCCGGCCTCTTTTTTTTTTTTTTTTTTTTTTTTTTTTTTTTTTTTGGGGGGGGGGGGGGGTTGAAACTTTTCCTTAAACTTCCTTTGATAATATTCTAGCATTTCTCTTGAATCAATGGACTTCTTTATTCTCACTGTGGTCTTGCCAACTAAGGCAAGGTCGCCAATGCTCCTCCAACACCTAAAAGAAAATCACCACCAAGAAAAATGATCTATACGAATCTCGAAATAGCAACGTCCCGACAACTAGCTCTTGAGATGGGCCAGCCCATCATCGTATATATCACACGTTCCGAAACTAAGGGCATGCAATAATAAATTTTTTTGACCAGCCAGGCTGATTCAGAGGAGGCAAAAAGATTAGGTGGAGGAAGGTGAGATTTGCAACGAGATGAAAGATTATGTTGCATATATGTATCTTCATTATTATAACAATAGCAACAACCATATTATTTGCGAATCTCTTTGGCCAAGATAATATTTTGGATATTGACTTAGGTTATTTTCATCGC
Source organism: Eucalyptus victrix (assembly GCA_016097545.1). Classification (NCBI taxonomy): domain Eukaryota; kingdom Viridiplantae; phylum Streptophyta; class Magnoliopsida; order Myrtales; family Myrtaceae; genus Eucalyptus; species Eucalyptus victrix. The sequence goes on from CM027843.1 coordinate 48,099,657, forward strand.
ACTATTTCCCCACGTCCATTCGATGGAATATCAAGGCGACCAAGAGTCGACAATGGCACTATCTTGGGCCCAAACACATCGGAAATTTTCAATCCTTGTCAATTCAGTGGCGTAGTTAATCTTGGACTAAAAGTGACTTTCTAGTTTAATGATTTTGAGAGTGCTGATAAATCCGTTTCGAAAAGATTCCTTACGGGTCTTCCAGCAAAAGTGGCTTTCTTTATAAAATGTCGTTCAATGTATGGTGGGACCTCTCAATGTGAATGTGTCCCCAATTTGTTTCTAGTATTCAAAATTCTGGTCCCGAAAACAAAGGTCACTTGTAATTGACATGGCGTGACAGCTTTCATTATTCTCATATCTTTACAATTGGTTAGAAAGTTATTGATGGAATCCTCATTTGCTATTCACTATTCATGAATTTGGCTTGTTGTTCATCCTTAAATTTAGAGATAATTAGGAGATGCTCCATATCTTCCTTGATTCTTCATATCTTAATTTGATTGTGCATATTCTTAATTAATCATACTTGATCGAAATTGATATTGTAATATCTTGTTACTTTTAATAGTCATTTTATGAAACTCATAAGTATCATGTATACTCTTCATTATGATACACATGGAAATTATATAATTCTATTTCCACATATTCTTTATCTTGGTGCCATTCTGCCTTATTTTATCTCGTGTAGGCCACGAATATATTTAAAATCCATGTGTGGTTCCTAATTCGACTTTATACTTGTTTACATTTTTTTCATGTTATTTACGAGATTTATATACTATTCACATACTTTTATATACATATAATCTCTTGCTACTTATGGGCTAAAACTTGTCTCCAAGTTCCAGTTACCTTCTTCTACATCACTTTGAGTATCTCCCTTGATTCTCCATAATCCTTTGTTGTGCATGTCTGCATATTCTTAATTAATCTAAATTGTTTATGATTAAATTGTAATATCTTGTTACCTTCAATAGTCATCTTATAAAACCTATAAACATCTCATGTACTATTAATTATGATATACACGGAAATTATACAGTTCTATTAGGGATATTTATATCTTGGTATAGTTCTACCCTTAGTTTATTTCGCATGTGCAAGCTGCCATTTGTAAAATTCCATGTGTCGTTCCTAATTCAACTTGCATGTAAAAGAGGGTACTTAAAGTATACTACCTTGCTTTGTATATAAGGTTTACATGCTATTTATATACACGTAGTCTCTCTCCACTTATGCGTTCAAACTTTTCTCCAAGCTTTAATTGACTTATTCCATGTCACCTTTAGTTTAAGTCAATGCTTGAGATAATTAGAGGCTCCGAAGTTTACTTAATTCTTCATATCTCCCTTAATTGTGCATATTCTTGATTGATCATATTTGATTATTATTGATATTGTAATGTTTACTCAAATAGTCATCTTTCGAATACCTCATCTTATGGAGTTTTTAAATACTGCAGTCTTCATTGTGACATACACATAAATTATATAATTCTCTTTAGCATGATTTTATCTATTAATTATAAGCAAAAGTTACTTCTTTTTTCTTTTTCTCATCGTAATCTATTTGGTAACCAATTTTTGAAAAAAGTTATACAAGAATCTACGTTTGACACTTTCAAGCGTATTCGGAAAAAGAAAAGTCAAAATTTATGAGCTGCATGATTTGGATTAACCAAAAGACCAAAGGTAAAAGTCAATCAAATACGCCTATACGGCAAAAACAGCAATTTTTTTGTTTTTTTTTTTTTTTTTTTTTGATAAGGGCAAAAACAGCAATTTTGTTTTCACAAAATCTAATTAATCTTTTACACTTCAAGTCAATTGAAGCTCCGATCACTGGGGACTACACGAAGGACTCGAATATGTCGTGTACTGCAATAATCCGATTGATCCTCATATCATATGCCAAAGGAAAATAAAGTGTTTAATCAAATGAGATCATAGTATAGTAATATCATTTCGTACAACCATAGTACATCACCACTTACGTGACATGAAAAAGCTGTAACATAACAATGCATGCTCTAAGTCCATATGAATAGTTAAATCCGGTAGGTAAGTGGTGCATGTAATGGGTTCGCATAGACGCATAATGCATTTAAATGTGATGTGACCTAGCGTACAAGGAAAACATGTGTCCGATGTTCCGGTGAGATGAGGAATGGATAAATAGGCAGGCGGTGGAACTGAAAGCATTAATTGCAATTTACTGAATTTGACCTTTATCCTCATGAATGACATGATGAACCGTTGCCATTCCCGTGAAGCTAATAGCTCCTCTTTTGGCCAAAAAAATTTAAAACTTAGCTACTTTGTTTTTGCCTTGGTTGGTGACTTTAATTGCTCCCACTGCTTACCTTGCCTTTCTTTTTTTTATTATAATTTTTTTTTTCCGTTTGCACTTGCTAAAAGTCTTTCTCGAGAAAATGGAAAATTTGAGAGCGAATAACCATACGAAATATGTAGTATATTAAAATTTCTAAAATGTGTCATGAAAATGTGATCAAACCTTAAAATTTTCAAAAAATGCAATTAAATTATAAAACTTGTCACAAAAATGTAATCAAATCCTAAAATTGTAAAAAATTATAGTTAAGTCTTAAAACTTATCACAAAAGTATAATCGAATTTTAGAACTGGATTGCATTTTTTTTAAAATTTTAGAGCCAAATTATACTTTTGCAAGAAGTTTTAATAATTGCAATATACTTGTCATTATATTTTATAATTATTTTTAAAAAAATCACTTCATAGCGTGTATACATAAAGTTACTTATCTAAAGTGGTTTTATCATGTGAGATTGATGTTAAGGAATATCTTAGACAACTTGTTAAACATATGTAATTATGAAAAGATCAATTCTCCAAACATTGACTATACATAACGTGAGTAATCATATCATGCATTGAAAACTGTAAATGGATGTTGATATGTCCAAAATATTTCATTATGAATTTATCCCTCGATATTCAAAGGTTCTTTTGATTTTTTTTAATTCCATGTTTTATATTCTTCAAATTATATATTTTTAACTATGGTTGATTAGAGTTAATTTTCATTTGTTGTTTTTCACTCAGACCTTCTGAACTCTACAATTTGATTTTGTTGATACGAAACACATGGAATCGTTCGGAACATATAAGTACTATATATAGATATAGATATAAAAATCTCTAAACTTAGGACCTGTCGACCCATTTTTCAAAATTCAATGGGAAAGCAATTTGTCCTTAGGAAAAGCAGAACCAAACAAATGTGATGTGACCTACCCTTTTACAATTGATTTTTTTAATATTTTTGCTGACATAGAAATTTAATGATTTTAAATGTCAAACATCAAGAGTAAACAAACTATGAAATGTCAAATCACTTGATTATATTATAAAATTTCCAAGAAATTAACAACATATTTTGGGCTTCTCTAAGTTTTCTTCTTTTTTTTGCTTTCCTTCCGTACCAAGATCACATCGTCTCGAAACAACGGGGTGGGGACCCATGTACAGTTGAAAAAAACACGAGCCACATTTCAAATTGGATGGTGTAATCAATGACAGAAGCTTGAGCAGCAGCTATCTATCACGCTTTTAGAAGGACACATATAATTTCTTTCCTTCCTTTTCTGCTCCAAAGCCTCCAATGTATGGTTTCCTCAAACGTCGCCATCACAGGACGTCTTGTCCTGTATTTGTCCCGAATTTAAAACTAAATAATAAAAGTTAGAAAAAAAAATCCCAACCCCATTATAAAAATGATTCTTCAGAAGCGGACCCCGCAAAAACCAAAGTGCTCTTATTGAGAAAAAGACGAGGTAGCAAATCACAAGATGCCACTCGTACCTTCCTTTCCCGTCTTGCCCTCCAATACAGAGATAATAAATTCATGTTTGTGTTGGATTTGAAAAATTGATAGTTTTGTGATAGATTTTTATGACATGAAAAGATTTCTATGGAAATCGATGGTTCCGTGTAAGATTTGAGTTCTCTTAATAAATTCACGTTCTCCAACAATTACAATCCCTACTCTAAAATATGAGGAGAAGAATATCAAAATACTATATAACATATTAAGATAGTATCAATTCTTATTATATTAATCATATCATCATATCAAACTATGCGTGACACATGAGTTTCCAAATGCAAAAAATAAGAAAAAGCCGAATCTCTAATCAATTAACCACAAGCATCACATACATATATACATTAGAATCTACTTTTATCCACCCAAACAAAAGAAATTCTTAGGGTAGTTCTCATCCAGCAACGTGGTCCCAATGGGGCAGCGTTTAGACTCGAGGGGCATCATTACTCGCAACCCACTATCCCTAATTAGAAAGATCCTAAGATAAGAACCCCATCAACCAAAGATATAAACAAAAAGGAGATTTAAGAGAGTGGAGAAAAAGATATGGTCATCCCATGGGAATATAATCAAGAGCATATGATATGCCCAAAAGGGGGCACTCAAAAGTTCTCTACACAAATCATCACATCTTCAAAGCTCGAAAGAGATATGCATTGGGTCGGAATTGGATTGGAGGGATATTCATATTCTTGGTACACTCACGATCTCTCATCATCACCAACAAGAACCCGTTTAGAATAAGAAGGAGACCCCTCCTTCGAAAAGAGAACCGACCCCACATGAAGAACCCGAGGCTGCGCTTGGCCGGAGGATCTTAAAAAGCCAAATATCCAAAATCAAAGTAAATATAGTAATTAAAGCAAGAAAACAAAAAGATTATAACAAGAGTAGGAATTAGGATATTCTTCTTCGGCCCCATTTACAACAAAAACCCATATCTTCTCCATTCTCATTCCCCTCTTTTTCATTTTGTCCTTCTCCGAAATGGCTACACCTACACTAGATGAAAATACCCACAAAATATTTTTTTAAAAGGAATAAAAAAAAAAGGGTTCCTTTTTCTCTACTCTGATATTGCTCTTTTTCTCCTCTTGATTTAATAAAGAAAAAAGGGGGAGAGAGGAGAGAGAGAGAGAAATTAAAAAGAGGGTCTTGAAGTCTTGCCACTCTTCGGTCTTCGCTGGTTAGACTTCTCTGGGGTCAACAAAAATGGAAAGCCCAGGCGGTGACTTGGTCCAGTCACCGACAGCCCCGTCACTGTAGTCCTCCCCAAGCCTCTTGATGCACCACAAGTCCTCGTCGCACGATAGCCTCTTCCAGTGCGGGATCGCTAACCTGAGCGGCTCGCGGCTCGCCACCTCCGTGGCCACCACCGCGCAGCCGTGCTCCTTCGCCAGGTTGTGCGCGTGCGCGCAGAGCGCCCTCACCATCTCCCCCGCGCGCGGCCCTTCCCCGCCCAGCCCGTACAGGAAGTGGGCCCCGAACGGCCTGAACAGCTCCGGGAACGACGGCAGCCCCAGCCACGGCAGCGCCCTGTCCACCGCTCGCGACGCCCTCGCGAGCGCCCGCTGCGCCACCGGCACGCCCCGCAGTTCCAGCTTGTACACGTCCTGTAGGTTCCACACGCTCACCACCGCCCACGACTCCGGCGGGTCCGCCAGGAACTCGGCCGCCCCGCCCCAAGGCCGTTCGCCGGCGCCGCCGCGGGGTACGGCGAGGAAGGTGCCGAGGGTGAGCTTGTTGTTGAGGACCGCGTCGATGTCTCGTGGGAAGAACTCGGACGTGGAGAAGCGGAGGCGGTAGAGGAGTTCGGCGTCGCGGGGGCAGAGCTTGAGGATGGCGGTCCGGCGGGGGACGCGGACACGGTGGGCGAAGACGGGGTTGACGAGGATGGCGGGAGTCCGGAACTTGGAGTAGCCGCATTTGGTGATGAAGAGCTTGACGGAGGCGATGTTGTCGTTCTCGGTGGCCATGTAGCAGTACTCGCCGCCGCTCTCCCTCACCCACTCCTCCATTCTCTCTACCAGTTTCGACGCTATTCCCATCCTCCTGTACATTACACATTATGCGAAATATAAGTTCTCGTATGTAAATGGGGGCGAGATAATGTGTATTTCTTCTTTATTTTAGAGAGAGAGAGAGAGAGAGAGAGCGCTAATAATTGGGATGATCAAGGGCTAATGAAGGGGGTCGCGTGTCTTTCGTTTCCATACAAGGACCGTTTTTGGTGAAGAACGTCATGCGCCCGCGTACGGCTTCAGATATTTAAAATCGAAAGATAAGGAGGTTCTATGTGCGTACCTGTGAGGAGGAGGGACACGCAGGCCCAATATGTAGCCGACCTTGGTGTACACCGGGACTTGCTTCGTGGGAATACAGGAGTCGCTGTTGTTGTTGTTGTTGTTGACGGTGGAGGTGTTGCTGTTGATGTTTTTGCTATTTCTGCACAGCCTCTTGCCGCATGTAACGGTCTTGATGCAACCCCTGATCATCCCCACTATCTCTTTTTCCTCACCCATCTCCGCCACCTAATCCAAGAAAAAAAGAGAAAACCCAAATGAAAATCCCCACAACCCCCATGAAATTATATCATCCTCAGGCACATTCATAACAACAACAGACTCACGTAACACATAGACACGTAACACAGAGAGAAAGAGAGAGAGAAGCAGAGAGAGAGTACCAGCATGAGGAAGGCAGGACAGTTTCGGACCCTGCAAATCGGGTCGCCCATGTGGTCGGTGTAGAGGGAGAGCTCCTCGCTGGGCCCGACCTCGCATTCTCTCTCCACGGCATCCACCTTCTCCCGGTCCTTTTCTGGGTCGTACTCTCTCACCACCACCGTCGCCATCACAATGAATGCGCGTTTCTGCCCTGTGCGTGTTACTCTCCGTGTGTAAGTGTGTGTATGCGTCTCTCTCTCTTCTCTCTTTCTCTCTCTCTCTTCTTCAGCACCGAAGTCGGGTCGTCACTCGCCGTGAACAGATAAGAGGGAGGTGGGTGGGCTCGCCTTTATATAGGCGAAGGAGAGGGGGAGCGATGGAGAGCTGCGCTGCTCTAAGAGGGGCCTCAAGAAGATAGGCTGTGTAACGTGCTTCGTAAGCAAAGAAAGGGGGATTAAAAATTGCCTGCTCGCGCTTCGAAGCTAGAGAGCGCAACCGAAACAGAAAAAACAGCTCATATCCATGACGATGACGATACGAGTCGTCTGATAAAAAGATGAAACGGGCCCGAATAAACTCGGAAAGAAAGAAAAAAAAAAAAAAAAGAGAATTGGGGAAAATACGATTCTTAATGGGCCGGTGGTCGAGCTTCTTCGTCTTTCCGCTCGGTGTGTGTCGAGGATGGTAGCCAGTGACTGTGCTCATCAGAAAGGTACGAGCCCTGCTCCAATGGCGCCTTTAAATACCTGATTTCGGGGGCTTTTTGTCTCTCTCTCTCTCTTCTCTCTCTGAGATTAAATTCCGTGCTCTTTCGAGTTCCCCTCTCTCTCTCTCTCTCTCTCTCTCTTCCCTCTTTTTTTTCCCACTTTTTTCTTTTCAATTTCCATTTTTTCCAGTCTCTGTCTTGTCTCTGAATCTTTCTCTGTTTAGCGTCTCTTTTCTAGCTGCAGGACTGGGCCAAATAACAATACCCTCAATAAGTAAATTAGCACTTCTTTAAGATATATATCGAAAGGTTTTCATTTGATAGGGAAATAAACAGGGGGTACTTAATAATTATAAATATAATCATCATCACAAAGAAAAGGTAGGGGAGAGAGGAAAAGGGACGAGGAAATGGCGGCTGTGGCTGCGCAGTCTTGTGGGCATCGTTCTTCCATTTTTATTTTTTTACTTTTTTTATTTTATTTTTTTGATTTCTGTTAATCATTTATTTCTTTGTGAGAGAGAGAGAGAGAGAGAGAGAGAGCGCGTTGCCATCATGACCCCATTTGTAATCATTGCCACTATCCCACTTCTCGCACCGTCCACATTCTTCCGGTTTCGCATCATCATCATCACCATCTCCATCATGGTTATTGACACCATCCTCATCACCATCATTCCATTTCACCATGGACATGCATCCATGTCGTTTCTGAACCAGAAGAAACTCATGGATTTCTTCGACTTTTAGAAAGGACCATGCTTTTTTTTTCTTTTATTTGGTAAAATTTATCCCAAGAAAATAGTTTTGTTTCACTAATGGAAGAATGCTCAAAATATGTATATTGATTCACGAGTTATGTTTGAGTAATTCTTAATGAGTGTTTCAATTTATATGGAGATGTATGTTTTCCATTTGAATATTAGAGTTAGATAGTTTTTATGCCGGTTGCAATAATTTTGGAATATATTTCATTTTTGTTTTTTGGTCGAAAAATTTCCAGTTAGTACGTGTTCGTTTAGAATACTATATATATTCTTAATCAAGGACAGAATCGCATTCTCCTAGAGTAAGGCACCTTCATTCACTTAAATGTTCCGCACATTTAAATATTAGTAATTTTGCTATTTTTCTTGCAACCAAAAAAAAAAAATTGATAATTTTTGTCAAAATATTAAACTCGACACTCAATGGTTGATTTGAGTGGTCTTGCCATACTTTTTTGCCCCTAGAAACCTGTCTTAAGATAATTAACCCTCACTAAAGAAATTTATAGACGGTTAATTAAACCCTAGATGTACGCATCGTGGGTTTTCTTGAAATGATATCTAATAGCACCAAACAAACTTTGATAGCACAATTGGTCAGAACGTTGGGAGTTTTTTAATTCAAAAATTAGAGATTAACTATTCAAATTGAATTGCTTTAACTTAGAATCTCCCACACAAGTCATATGTGTAAATTTAATCTATTTATTGATTTTGCAGGGTGTTATTGACGTGAATAATTGAAAACTCCTTTATATTCTAATAATGAATTGCAATGAACGAGCCAATTTTTTCCTCTCGTGAATCAATTGAAGCCACCTTGAGGAAATCATGTGCTTTAAGGCATAATGAATGCAACACATGTCGCTTGCACAAGGAATGTACTCATCTAATTACTTCAAGAAAATGGACCGTGCATTAGCTAATTTTATAGAGATTGCGTGATTAATGTTCTGAAAATCCAGAGCAATTGTTGATAAAAAAATTCTTTTTAAAAATTTTAATATGTTGAGTAATTTACTCTTCTATGAAGGAATGAATAGTATGGAATATTCACAGTACAAAATTAAAGTAAAACATGCAAGACTCTGTAATAAGTCCAATCCATTTTAGACTCATTCATTGAAGAAGTCCATTTAGTAAGACTTGGGATGGTATTTGGTGATCCTAAATATGGCACAGAATATAACCATGGTGTAAAAGGTTTCGGTCTTTTTGGAATATTCAGTAAAGTTTATTCTTCTTCTTTTTCCAATATAACCAATAAAAATTTACGCCTTTTTTCTCCATTAGTTAATGTAAGCAAATACTGGCTACGCGGCCAAAAGGAGACCTCGGTTCCGATAGGCAACTCCCAGGAATTTCGGCCGTTGATGATGTGTAATCAGTAATTAATGCTGTTTGCTAAGTATTTACTGCTACTCTTAGTTTTTCAGCTACTGAACGACGGTGGCGGGAGCATTATGCTGATTGCGGTAGATCTCGGTCCACATGTACGGTCCCGATTGCTCGATCGTGACATTCGGATAGAATTGAGAGTCCCATGCCTATGTTTTAATTTAGGCGCTCGCCATTTTCCTCCCCGAAGTCCACAAGTTTTGCTTGATGCCCATTGCTGCTGCTCGGTCCTAACGTCCAAAGAAGAGGATTTAAACACAAAATTGTAAATAAAATGGGAGCAACCGGGGGGGAGCGGAAGGGGTAAGTATTAACCTATTTGAGCCTCGTGAATCGGCCGTGTTTGTATAGTTTTGGAACAAGTAAGTTTTTATTTATTTCATTTGTGTACGTGAGATAAAAGTAAGGATTTTTATCAGGCCGTACTAGTGTGAGAAATAATTTATGTTCTCACCATTAAATTAGTTAACAAATTGAAAAAGTTCGGTCACAAAAATAATTTTAAATACACATATCACTCATTTAATAGTAAATTTCTTACATTGATAGCAAACCGACACAGATGATAATAAATAAATTATAAAATGAGTCCTAAAACAATCACTTCGCCTTACAAGATGCAAGTTTGAAATTTCTCTAGGCAAGAAACATGGAAAATTGTTTTTTCCATCTAATTTATCTCCACCTTGTCCTACACATTGACTATTTTGGAAAGTTTAACCAACCCTCGAGTCCATTTGTTGTTATTATTATAAAAGGCCAATACTTCCTATTTGTACTCTTGTATAAAGTAAGGAGGATCTCATATTTTCAAGAGATTTAAATCTTCTCTTTCCTTCCTCAAATATTCCTAATTACTTATTCTAGGAAAATTATATGCACGGTAAGCTCGATTATCGGGTTTTATAAATTCCTTATCACTGCCACATTTGGCAACTTTATTTTTTTTAATATTTTTTTGGGCCAAATCAAATTAAACTTTATTTGCTCAGCGGTGACATTGCTGCAACTTAGTACATTTCTTGGTAATTCCAAAAATGGGCACGCAGATATTTCATGCAAAAACAACCATGGCATGTGAATTTTTTTAGTGTTAGAACAAATGTTACCGTGGCCTGTGGGAAGTGCTCTCCGAGGGGAATGAATAATTTTAAAAGCTAAAGGAAAAATAATACTTCCTTTCAATCAATTTAGAGATTTTGACCAAAAAAAAAAAATCAATTTGGAGATTACAACGTTATGGACAAATTGACCGGGCTTTCAAGAAAATCGACACGTCACCTTGAGCCAAGCTCCTAATTAACAAACTAATCATCTAATCATCTAATCATTTCCACGTAAACTCGGTATGTATTTAACACCGGATGATGGGTACGCGTGCGTGGCGAAAGACCGATCAATACCTTAATATTTCTTATTATATTGCATATCGAAAAAGACGCACGAATAATTGTGTATTATTAAAATTACCACCCGGGTCAGAGGAAAATGAAAGGAAAGCCAATGACATGTTGCACGAAGTCATAACTGAAGTTTCCTTCCTTATATATATACCAACTCCAATAAGGCATTTCTGGGCACCTCTCCAAGAGACTCTTAATATTTTCGTATTAGTTTAAGGTCGAATGTTAAACAAGAAGATAGTTAATTGGGAAACCTTAGCTGACAAGCAGAAGATCGATGGGCCCCGCGACTTGACGGGTCATGTTGAAGTGTCCACGCGCAGGAAATGTTAAATTTTGGGGTCAAATACGAATTAAATTAAATTAATGTATGAACACGAGAAAACAAAATTCTCTGGCACTATCTAGGAAAGAGTGTAAATGACCTCATGCCTCAGGTTGACGCAAATGGTGAGGAGATTACCTCTTAATTATATCCGCAGAGCTGTTTATTTTCCCGTTAAATAAGTGACATGGGATCTAGCTAATAGCAAGGTATCTTCGAGAATATACCGGCAATAGTTCTTCTATATGTATTTGTGTTTTGTGTATGTAGTGTAAGAATTTCCCTATTTTAAGAGTGAGGTAGTTCTTTCTTTAAAAATAATTGGTGTCGTCATTGCTAAAATCAGATATTCGAAAGTAAGCTTATCAAGTAATGTATGTGGAGCGTATCGAATAATGGTTGGCATCGTTTAGCTAGAGCAACTATTCGGTCCATTTAGATTTGTTTATCTAGAAGATGGAAAATTGGTTTGATTCCGATCAAATTGCATCACTTGTTCAAGATTAAAACTTCCATTGTATAATTGAAAAATCAGTTCAATGACCTAATTTCTTTTTTGTCAAAAAAAAAAAAAAGATACCATCAGCTAACTTAAAGAATTTGAGAAAAAAAAGAGATGAATCAATCCAATGACCTAATTTAAAAAGGAAAAAAACCACCAAAACCCCCAAATTATGTTGATTGTGACCCATTTATCTTAAACATTTCTTTTATGACACTAAAAATCACAAACTTATACTTGTGTGACACATTCATTCTCCTTCAAAGCTCCATTAATAAGGATTGTTAAAAATCTTCTTCCATTGATGTTATAAAGCAAACGTTGCTGACATGATGCTCAAAGGGCTTAAGTAAAATGAAAATGACATGGTTATAACTGAAAGACCATCTAATGAAATTTTGATAGAGGGTGTATCACCGGGGGTGAGTATGATCCAAATTGGGTTGGTTCAACATCTAATCTAAGAACCAACCGGCAAATTAATAATCCCCACTTTTTAGGACCAAGGGCCAACCATATTAAGGGTGGGTTTAGTTCAACTTTGGAAATGGATTTTGGATGTAATACAAATGCTGAAAGCCAAAACCTTTTAGGTAAATGCAAATTGTGTTTAATAAAAATTATTTGCAAAGCCACTTTGGGTTCAAGTAGCGTTTGGCCAAAAAAAATTGCACAGGGCTTTGGCTGCATTTTTTATATATTTTTTATTTTAAAAAAATCTCAAACCATTCTTCAACTCCAACAAATGGCTTAGGTCCTTAGTGAGCTAGATCTAGTGTTGACATTTGTCAACTAGGTTCAAAGGACCTCCAATGAGGGTTATGCAACTCAAGTGGCACACGACTTGGGCAATTGTCATTTGGGTCTAGCAACACTCGCTTGGGTTTTGTAAGGGGTTGTGTGACCCACAAGACGGCTGCCTAGTGTCACAGGACCTTGGGCAAGGGTTGCCTAAGGTCACAAGACCTAGGCAGCAGTTGTCTAGGTTGTGCAACCCTTGTCGACCCTCGTTAGCCGCCCCGGCAAAAAGATAATGAACATTAATAAGGATGGGCAAAATCAAAAAAATAAAGACTTGGTGATGATAGTTTTGGAAAAAAAAATATTTTAATCCTTAGTTTAGCATTCCATAAATGTTAAGCTACGTAAGAGTAGCTTCGAGTTTTCAGCATTTCAAGATTAGCATTTGGCTAAAAGCTACTTCAAAATACATGCTAACCAAATGTTGGCCAAATAGCTCGGTATTTCCTCAAGAGGCCTTAAAGACTGAAAGCTCATTGCAAAAGTTGAACCAAATGCACCATGAACTTGAGACTGCCAGGACTAGACTGACCTTGGGGGTCTTGTTTAGTTCCAAGGTCAACTTAAGACCAATCAATTTGTATTCCTTGAAAGGAAAAACGCACTATTGAAATTAAATATCCATCACAATACAATACTGAGCAATCAAACGGTAAGCATCGGTACAAAATAGAAATCGAAAATAAGGCAAGAATCGAAATTTCCACTTGCGAAAAATAACAAACCAAATAAGATGAATATGTAAAATAAAATAAAAAAGTTCAAAATATGTAACATCAAACATGAATTATAGAATTTCATATCTTATTCATATATAAAAGATTACTTCAAATCTTGAACATTTGAAAACAAACAAAAAACAGATGTAGTTGATACCTAACAATAGATGTAAATTGAAATTACTATAAGTGCAATTGATAGAATATCTCACCACTTATATTCTTGCAACTTCAACGTGTAAACTCTATTTAGTGATAATATGAGATTGAGGGTAAGAGTGAGACCGTGGGAGAGGGAAACAGTGGAAGAAGTGGAGGGGCACTTAATGTTTTGTACTAGGATTTGGACCAAAAACAAAAAGGATGACCGAGGGTTAACTAACCCTAAAAAACCTAGAATATCCACATGGTGCAGGTTCCAACGATCGTATGACCAAGGACCGGCCGGATTAGTCTGGGAATAGGACCAAATTAGGCTGGTTTATGGTCGGTCTAGGTTCTCAACCTTAGACTGATATGCGTCCCCATGTGTCACATATGGTTTTTACTTTTTATGTCACAAGAAAAAAATTTAGGGTAAATTGTCATAATGAATATAGTTTAGGCTTTTTTACAACATAAAAAAAAAATTCAAAGTAAATATGTCACAGTAGGTATAGTTTTAGGCTTTTTTTGCAATTTTTTTCCATATAAAAATTCAATATTCCATTACTTGTTTATCCTAATGTGAATGGATGGTAGGAAAACATTTTTATTGAACATGACGTGATGACCATGTTAACGTGCGTTCTCAATATAAGCTAAATTACGACAAAGGTCATGTTTTTCTCGATTTTTAATTACAAAAGATTTGTAATTATAATCAATTTGTATGTGGATGACGTTCATAACTCATGAAGTCGAAATCAGCTTATCAGAAATACCGTCAAGTCGGAGAAAATTTTCAATAATCAAAAGATGGCGTTCGACTTATTCAACTATATCAATAAAGAAAAATGAACCACTGACCAACAACATCCGCGTGAGATTGGAGCGGACGAATTGTAGATCTTTTATTGGCAGTGCGGCGGCTCTAGGATATATTTGTCAACGGTGCAATAATGAAATTATGAATGATGAAATTTAATGAAGAACAATAAAAGAAACGGCAAATTAAAAAAATGACATCAATACATTGATTTCGTTTCAAAATGAAGAAAGGAGCAAAATATTGGGAAACTAAGTAATTTCTCCAGAATCTGAATCGCATTAGGAAAAATAAAAACGTTTTGAATTTATTAGTTAACCAACTATTTTTTATTGATTCGGGTCTATTGAAACTCTTCATTAAGCCACAATTTGAACTTGCATGAGTAAGCTAAATGGAATTTTTAGTTGGGTTCAAAGGCTTCACTATGCCAATCTAACTAATTTGGCTAATTCTCGAATCAGTCTTAATGCTCAATTTACATCAAGAAGAATGAATAATTTGAAAATTATTTTTAATAATAATCACTTATATCTTTTGAAATGATTAGGTAATGAAAATGTTTTAATTATTGACAACAATATATGTCTAAATACTTTCATGCACGACAAGTATATTTTTCATTCATCTATTTTTGTGCATAGAGATCATTTTCAAGAAAATATTTTCTTAATCATTAATTTTCGTAAAATAAAAAAGCACCCTTAATAATACTTATGATTGTTCCTGAGATGCACCGTGTCTTAATTGTAAATATAAAATCCTTTTGATTTTAAAATTGTGCAAATTATGCAAGTCATAGAAGATATCGTAAAGAGTGAACATAAAATTAATAATAAAAGAAAGGCACAACTAGTGGAGTCAATGTATAACTTTCTATTTTCAAAATATTTTTCTATAATTTATTGGGGCTACTAAACGTGAGGAGTCAGCAGGGGGAGCATGTATTGCTGGCCGAACTAACTTCCTGTGATCGCGAGGTGCGCATCGATTCGCGAAAACGGATCAGATCCGGATCCAACCCACTGTAGCTGAATGGCACGAAACCACCCCAAAACCAAGTGTTTTGTGAAAACTCCAATTAATCTGGGATTCCTCTTCCATCTGGGGGGAGACTTCAATGTTTGCCATTGTTCTCCTGTTGTTATTAACGTCACTCGAAAAATTAAAATAACACAATGATGACACCAAATTAGGCAGCAGCCCCCTTGAAATCTGAGTAGAATGTGTGCACATTAGACATAGAAAAACATTTTGCTCCTGAATGCCCGATTGATGTCATGATGTTAAGTTCACAGTGCCAAAAAGAAATAAAAAAGGGGTCTAAATTTATAGTGGATACGCAGTTTGGCATAAAAAAAGGACCAGGGATCTTTTAAAATTTAACGGGTAAATTTACGTATTAATTATATATCCTTAAGAGGAAAAAACAGGTAATTTCAATTATTTAAATGTGTTTCTTCCCTTCTTTTTCCGCCGTGTCCCCTCCTCCGATTCTATCCTTCTTCCTTTTCCTCTTCCTTGTAACAAAAAGCTGTTGTCATTGTCTGCTGCCCCTACCGTCTATCCTTCGCGATCCACCACTGACCACCGTCTGTGCGTGAGAGAGACAAAACGAATATAATACACTAAACTTTTTAGAACGTACATGTTTTAAATTTTAAGTTATCGGGCAAATACCTGAAGACAAGTGTTTGGAGAACAAAAGGAAAAAAAAAGAATGCTCCAACTATGCTCTAGTTAATATGTTATAGGCATAAATATCACTCATATTTAACTTTAATTATTCAAGTGTGATTGATGTCCATCACTTTTAGCTTAATACCAAATATCATTTACGTTATTTACGATTTTATATATCGATTTTTTGTAATTCCATAATTTATTTGCAAGGGCTTAGCTTGATTAGGGTTATAAGAAAGGCCATGCAACACATGAGGGAGAGTGAGCTTTTTAAGAAAAAGAACAAAGTTACATATATAAATATGCCCTAATTATATATTCTCAACCATCATTTTTATGTAATACATATTGACAGTGTGGCAATAATATTTATGTAGGAGCGAATGAAAGAGTTGGAGGGCCATTGCATAACCCAAGAGGCGGAAAATATGGAGATGTGGACTTCATTGTACTCATATTGATTTAGTCCAACACAGGACACCAAGACGACGACAGTGAAGAAGATGACATTGTGAAATTGAAAGAAATTGTATATTTTGATGTACGTTATTTAGTATGTGAAATCACTATTTTTTTTTTTTATAATAAACACGATATATCTTGTTTGAAAGCAAGTAATTTCAAGATGTTGACATCTCTTCCTATGTTACAATGGACAATGTATGCAGAATTGAAATGATATATTTATTTTCTTCATGATGATATCTTGGACTTGTGATAATCATTAAAATATGAATTGGATTTTTATTTTATAATATCGACCAATTTATGCATTTGGATGAGATTTGTGACTGAATATTAGATGAATTAATACTGTAACTGCAGATACTACCGTTTTGAATTGTAAAATGGCTTTTATAGGATGAGAATTGAAAAGAAATAAGGCTGGACACTGGTCGCTAGAAGTGTTGGTCTTTTTTCTTCACAATTTCAATAGTTAGTCTTGGCTACAGTTGTAGTGACCTAAGTTTTGGTGGCCAAAGAAAGTCTATGGCGACCAAACGGAACACGTCTCTGGCGACCAACTAGAATATGTCTTTGCCAGAAAGGGACTTGGTCGCCAGAGAAAGCCCTCTGGCTACCATTTGGTCGCTAGAAAGTTGTTCTAGCGACCAAAACTTTGGTCCCTAGAGATAACTGGGAAGATTTTCTTAGTTCTCTTTGGCGACCAAAATGTTTGGTCGTGAGAAACGTCCTCTGGCGACCGAGACTAAGGGTGCGTTTGGGAAGACTTTTGGGGAAAGTCTTTGGGAAAATGCAAAGACCTTTGAGTTGAATGTGTTTTCCAAAATGCAAATTGTGTTTGGTAAATTGTAATTTAAAAGCCCTTTGTGAAGTACCTTTGGTTAAAATGGTGTTTGGGGGACAAAGGGCTTTTGTGAAAAAAAAAAATATCAAAAGAAAAATTAAAAAAAAAACAAAAAAATGAAAACCAGCGAGGGCAGGCGGCATCCGGCGGCCGGCGGCGACCCTCGGCGACCTCCGGCGACCCCTGATCTGGGCCGGCGAGGTCGCGCGACGCCGTCGCGACCTCCGGCGACCCCGGATCTGGGCCGGCGAGGTCGCGTGACGCCGTCGCGACCTCCGGCGACCCCGGATCTGGGCCCGCGAGGTCGCACGACGCCGTCGCGAGGGCCGGCGTGGTCGCGCCTGAGGTCGGGGGACCTCGGCGAGGGCCGCGCCTGGGTCGCGCGACCTCGGCGACGGCCGCGCCTGGGTCGCGCGACCTCGGCGACGGCCGATCGTCGCCGAGGCTACGCAACCCTCGGCGACGGCCGCGCCTGGGTCACGCGACCTCGCCGGCGGTGGCACGACCTCGCCGGATGTCGGGCGACCTCGCCGCGGTCGCGCGACCTCGCTACGGTGGTCGCGCGACCCGGCGGGCCGCGGGGACCTCGGCGACGGAGAAGATGAACGGTGATCTTCACAAGGGCGAAAACGGAAAAACAAATAGTTCGTAAGGATAATTTTGGAAAAAAAAATATGAAGTAGCATCAGCTTGAGAAAGGAAAGCTGAAATGCCCAAGGCAGGGTACCCCGCCTTGGGCTTTCAGCCTTCACAAGGCAGGCTTTCAGCCAAATGCCTTACAAAATATTTTGCCAAACACCAATTTTTTAGCCCAAAGGGCTTTGGAGGTCTAAAGGGGTTTGGAAATGCTAATTCCAAACGCACCCTAAGATTCTTTCTGCAACCAATTTCTCGCCAAGTTTATAGCTTTTTGCCATCAAAATTTTTTGTTGTGACAAAATGGTTTTTTCTTTTGTAGTGTGAGATAGGAGTGATAGATTTCAAAGTGATTATGTTCTAATTCCTCAACTGGCTGATTTCGATTCGATTCTTAGTTCTATTAGGGAATGTGCTCATTTTATGTTCCAAGTAAAAAAAAAAATCAAAATCAAATTCTTTAATAAATATAAAAGTTGTATCATTTCACTACGAAATGTTTGTTGGTTAAGTTGATCATATTGTTTTTGACACTTATGATTCAAATTCTCAACGGATGCATTTTTTTTTTCCTGAAAAGAGGTTTTGAAAACTGTTCAGAATCGATTCAATCTTTCGAGTAAAACTAGCAATTTCAGCTTAGAACTGGTTTTAGGTTTACAGACCGCTTCTCTTTAGAAATAGTGTTAAATAAGTCGCTCAAGCCGGTTCAATCCAACTTTTGGATTGAAGCAAACGTGGCGCTTGTTTTAGGAAAAAATGGCAGGTGAAGATGGTGACTGAAATAGATTAGGGAATTCACATATATCAATTAAACGGTGATGTTACAAGAAAGTGACAGTTGCTGCTGACAATGGGGATGATGATCATCATTTAACTAAGAGACCCACATTCATATCTTATGTAATCCACAAGTAATTCCAGGGAATTTCCCAATTTAGCTTTGCGAAAATATCAAATTCCGTGCGCTTTAAAATGGTAATCCTTTTGTCTTTTTTTTTTTTTAATCATCAAACGATCATTTGATAGTCAAAAAAGAAAAAGCATACTTAAGCATGATATTCGTCGCTCTTTGTGGGAAAGAAAAGGAGGGGGATTAGAATAAAGTGATGGTGATATAAGTAATTAATATTTAATATTCTTGCTCATAAATAATAACTTATTATTGTTCGCTTGAGATGATCCTAAGAACCCATAAACGAAATTTCACTAACCATATTATTCTGTGTCTGGACGATTGTCGAGACTCCCTAAGATTTGGAATCAGAGAAGATATCTGGGGTTGATCTCTATCCAATTTATTTAAAAAGTTTTCACACTATCATTTGTTGACTGAAGAATTCAGCTAGAGAATATCTTCCAAGATATAGGACAATGGTTGGAATAATCTAATTTAAATATGCATTGATCGCAATTATTAACACAACTGAGCATTAGATTAATGTGCGCATACTTTGATTGAAGGGGGACGAGGAGCACGATAAATCATAATCAAACACATGATTCTCGCAGAGCTTTCGGCTTTTCGCTCACCATTCTCAATAGCTCCAGTAAGCTCCAGTTAGCTCTTTGAGCAGAATGCTTTAAGAATTCATATTAAAAAAGGTCGATTACGTCGATGATGGATCACACATAACCAACACAACATCTAATTTCGATGTTAATTGTTCCAAACTGTCCAATCAAGTGCAGTAAGCTAAGGTTAAAGTAGAATAAAGAATGGCTGAAGCAGGACCACCCCTTCGTTTCCAATGCAACTCCTCTAGAATCAATGCACTGGCCATATCACTAATGACGTAATTTATGGGATTATAATATCTTTTCTGGTCGAGAGAGAGGAATTGGGTAAGCGACACGTACCATGGTAAAGTGTCGCACCGGGGTTGATTTGAAAAGAGAGAACAGTAAGAGACAAAAATCAAGACAGATGCATGGGAAGGATCATTGTGGGGATCTTGTTCCCTCGCTTGTAATCTAAGCTTAAGTCATCCGTACCATTGCCTTTTAATCCCTACATGATAATTCTAACGACTAATGTTTTGTGAAGCACAACCAAACATTGTAGGGCCGGTGCGAAACCAATAGTCCACATATTAGGCCATGTCCCTCCTTAGATGTCCACATGACAAAATCAGGAGTGACAACAAGTAAACTGCTTTTGTCCTAGAAATGCTTATAAATAACATTGACATTTCAAAATCGCCATTCTAGATAAATCAGGAAAAGTACCAAAATAATCTTAAACATTTTTTCATTAGTACCAAGTCAGTCTTAAACTTTTTAATTAGACTAATTTAGTCATAAACATTTTCACATTTATACTAATTCAGTCATTTCGGCTAATTTAAGCCAGAAATTGCTAAAGTGACTACTAGTGGTCTTATGTGGTGTCACATGGACAAATTTTATAATTTTTTATATTTTTTCAAATTTTTTTTTTTTTCTTTTTTTTTTTTTTTTTTTTTTTTTTTTTTCTCCTTACCCCTTGGGGCCGACCATCGCCAGCCATAGGCTGGTCAAGGCAAGGGCCCCCACGCCCTTGCCAACCATTGTCAAGGGCCCAAGCGAGGGCGTCGGCCCCCACCCAAATCCAAGCGAGGACCCAAACTCTCGCACAGCCAAGGGCAAGGGCCTCCATGCCCTTGTCAACCATAGGCGAGGGCGGAAGGCCCACGCTCATGGCGGACAAGAGCCTCGACGCCTCAGGTGAGGCCGTCGTGCCCTTGCTCATGGCTGTTGAGGGCGCAGAGGCCCTCGTTGGCCAATGAGTGAGGGTTTCAGCCCTCGCCTGGATTTGGGCATGGACCGACGCCCTCATCTGTGGCCAATAAGGGCGCGGCAACCCTTGCTAGTGGCCGGCGAGGTCTCTAGGGCCCTCACCTTGACCATCCTGTGGTCGGCAACCTAGCCAGCCAAGGGGTAAGGAGAAAGGAAAACGAAAAGAAAAGAAAAAAAAAAAGGTGAAAAAAATAATTTAAAAAACCTGAAAAAATATTTTTAAAAATTATAAAATTTGTCCACATGGCGCCGAGTAAGACCACCGGTGGCCATGTCAGTAATTTCCGGCTTAAATTAGTTGGATGGATTGAATTGGTACAATGTAAAAAGATTTAGGACTAAATTGGTTCAATTGAAAAGTTTATGACTGAATTTACCTAAATAAAAATGTTTAGGATTTTTTATACTTTTACCTAAATAAATCATTTATCAATAATTATCAAAAACTCAATGACACATCAGACTCTGTGGAGTTTATATGCATATATATATAAAAACGTGTCTTCCATATATTATTCATAAGTGAACAGTGTTCATTATATTGTTTTAGAGTCGAGATTTATACTATGCTTTGGCTAGAAATCATTATTATGCGTGGCGAACCAACAAAAGACGCTATAACAAATGGCAAGTAGGGCAACATGTCCACAATGATCTTGCAACTTTGTCTTGGGTGATCTGAGGGCAACGTCAAAGTACAATTAAAAATAGGGGTTTGTTGATGGTGGGTGTTTTAATAATTGGGAGAGTTCGAAAGTAGGGTTTAGGGCAAGTTGACCCAAAAAGAAGTACAGAGAAAATTGAGTGGATGGTGTGGCTCGAGGAATGATAGATTGGGATTAGTTAGGTTTTAATGAATTAAAGTGGCCTTTTCACACTCTCCATTTTGCCTTTTCTTCTTCTTTCTTTGTTATTTTGTTTTGATTCTCGGTGTTGTTGGGATGGTGAGAAAATTCAAGGTGACCCCATGACTTGGACAGGCTCAACCTAGGCTTTATGTTTTTAGGGCATCGAGACCTTCAAATGACCCGACAAAAATGGGTATTTTAATTAGAATGAGTGACCCCGAATCAGACCCTTGTTCCCTTCTCGTTACACGTTTTTCGGGTCGGTCTTACAAATAGAATAGGCTTGACCGTGGGCCAAAGATAATGTCCTAGGAAGACCTATATCAACCTCCATAATTTGCTCGACATTTATGTATTTCACATTAAATTAATTGTCAAGTTCTACAGAACGTACTTGCTCTGGGAAAGATTGTATTTAGTGAGAAGATTTAGTTTTGTCAGATACCAGACTCTCCATCATCATGTTATCAAATCATGAATGCAGAGTCAATCCGATCATGAATGAAGTATGATCAAAGGCTTATGATATCGCTGCGCTTTCTACAGAAAGGGATGAGAATAAAATGACAATACTCTTTAGAGAAAAAGAACTGCCATATTTTCCTCTTTGAGCACCTGGGAAAATTCTTCTTCATCATCATTATCAATGCCACCGCCATTACCATCATCATTAACATAATCATCAATTCTCTAGTTGACTACTAGCGTGTTCCAAGAAATCGAACCATACCATCATCCAAACCTTGACATAAAGCTATTGAACTAATTTAATCGACTAAGGATGAAAAAAAAATGAGCAGCTTCTTCCCTGCAATAACTTAAAGGAGTACATCTATCACCAAATGATTAACAATAAGCTCCAATCACTATGTCATTTATGTCAAAATATCCAATCCAAAAAATAAAACCAATAGATAGTGAGAGTCACTCTCTTCCATGTGCTTGATTCAGCTCGGTTATTGTGAAATGGCCATGACTCCCATTATGTGAGCTTGTTATTATGAACCCACTAAAAGTAATAAGTTTGAAAAGTGAGTGCTCTTGATATGTGCTTTGATACTACGCTAGTATGTCCCATCTGAAGGCTTAAATCAATTAATAGAGAGACGACAATATGCATATAATTATTAGCGATGTGGGTTTTTTGCTTAACATTTAATAGTGCTGTTGAGGACCAAAACGCGTTAAGGCAGTGGACAAAAGAATAAAAATGAGACACCACCACGATATTCATCTACTCATCAAAGTTTCCCTGTACTCAAGTGAGAAAACGATACGTATGGTAAGTTGGATAAGAAAATAGAGTTAAATGGGAAAACATTGAGCAGGCGACCAAGTTTAGACATAAGTATATTTATATGGCAATATTTACAGATTCGTGTCGAGTTCCTTTAATGTGGTCCAGCTTTGAATGTTGGGCTAGAGAGAGAGAGAGAGAGAGAGAGAGAGAGAGAGAGAGAGAGAGAGAGGACATATGTGAGTGTGGGATATACTGGCTGAGGAACTGTCATTTCTTAAATTTTGTTGTGTTATGCATATTTTTGAGCTTTTGCATAGTAAGCGTCCGACACGATAGAGAAGCCAAATCCCCCATATTATGCACTATGTCTCTCTCTCTCTCTCTCTCTCTCTCTCTCTCTCTCTCTATCTCTCAAAAATCTCATAGTCTGCAGGGGTCGATGTTCATGCATTTCATAACCTCCGAAATGACCTATCACAATCACGTTATCTTGACAACTGGAGGAACATGCATTGACTCCTTTCTAGCAAATCTCGACCCTCCAACAATCCCTTGTCTCGGGATGGTGACAATTCAGGTAAGCGAAGCAATACCTGGTTTGATATGCATGAAGAGAAACTCACTTTTGAATTCATTTACATGTCCAGCTTTCTTCACTGTAATAATAAACAAATACTAATTATCTGTATGGCATGCATGCGTATAGACAGACTCTGCTTACAGCTGCCTCTCTGGCACCTGCACATTTTGACTATTTGCATGGTCCAAAGCTCTTCTGGTAGATGTTTGGACATGTTTCCTTGAGAAAATATCGCAGACAGATTGAACGTCGCATCCCGAGGTTTATATGGCCTTCTACTATATAATTATAGTGGCCCTTTAAAGGTTCTTTTAACGTAATCCAATTAGCCAATAAACTATGTTTTTGTTTTTTGGCTATGCATTTGGTTCTACACGTATGTATGATACGACTTGCAAGTCTCTCGAGAGGTAGAGGAAAGCATCCTCGTTTGAAATCAGAACACAGTTGCAGTCAACTTAGGAGGTAGCTCTAACTGTTGAGAAATCTCCTTTCTATCCTACTATTATAAGTAAGAACCTCGATGCTAACCTTCTAATAAGTGATGCTTCATATTGCTACTCTAGTGTTTCAAAACAGGTTGCGCCATCAGCTACGTTCATGAGAACTGAAATTAGGATGTGAAAGATGACTTCAATCGCAGATTTTGTTTATGGAATCTGGTGAATGAATGAAATATTTGTGGAAAGTATCTATTTTGTGTGAACGAGTATTTTACAAAACAGAAATCTAAACACAAGGAAAGACAGGATCGTGAAGACAGTTATGAAGAAGGTTACCACCATTTGAATAAGTACCTTTTTAAATTCGAAAAAATTGAATTAAAGACACTCATGCACGGGGAAAAAAACTTAGGTTTGAGAAAACTTTGCCTTGTTTGTTCCTCATTCTTATACTTGAATTTTGTTATGACTTGTAATTTAGAGACTTTTTTTTTTTTTTTTTTTTTTTTTTTTTTTTAGCACAAGTAAGGTGTTGAATGTGCCACGCCCCCATACCAAATTGGGCACATTACAATGTCATATGTCCATATTTATGAAATGAATAGGCACTAGGGGTGAGCATCGGTCCAGGTCAACCCTAGACCGACCCTAGACTGGCCCAATCCTATCGATCCTGGTCCGGTTCCTAGGGAAATTGGGTCGGTCATTAGTCCTAGAATTCCTGGACCAACACTATATGAGTTGATTCTCGGTCCTGAGAGTTCCAGGTCAATCAACCCGAACCAACCTTGACTATATAGATAATATTACTTATAATTTTTTTATATAAAGAAAACCTTAAATTAAATAGCATCAACAATATTAAATAGCTCCAAACTCTCTTTTCCTACCCTAAAAGAGTTTATTGATCCACAAAGTAGATATAAGCATATTCCTAAGATACCTGCCCCAGTAATTCTACATTGTTCTTTAATAACTTAGGTTTTTAATATCTTTTATGGCATTAATAGTCATAATTTATAAATGAGGAAAATGTTTTTGTGAGAAGTCCTCATGACATCCAAAAAGGTATGAACAACTCCTTATGGCATCATTGTCTAATATTCATTATCTTTTGTCTTATTTGTCTTCTTAATCTTCAATTTACCAAAATCGAAAGAAACTTCTCTACTCACCACTTGACACTCACCTCGCTCGCTTTCAGTCACTCATGCCGCTTGTTGTTTGATGCTCGCTTGGCTTGTTGTTTCCCACTCGATATTCGATGCTCATTATGTTTGATGTTCACCCCACTTGACCCTTGCCGCTTGCCTTTCTTAGCTAACCTTACTCATCATCAAACCCATTAGGTTGGTATGGCCATCGATTGTCATTTTAAAGAGTACAAAAATGAAATTAAAATTTATTGATTGATATTAGGGACCCTAAAACCGGATCGAACCCATTGGATTAGTTTGGTTCTCAATCTCTTTTTTAAGGAGTACAAAAAATGAAATAAACATTATTAGTTGGTATTGGGTTGACCTTGAAACTAGACTAAACACATTGGGTTAGTTTGGTTCTCAATCGTTTTTTAAAGAGTACAAAAAATTAAAATTAAAATTTGTCAATTGGTCTCAAGTTATCCCTAGAATTGGACCGAGCCATTGGATCGATCCGGTCTTTGGTCCCAAACTCAATAGAGTCGATTCTCGATCCCAAAATTTGAGAATCAGCATTATGCGGGTTGGTCCTAGAGTTAAGGGACGGATCAGCCCAACCCGAACCATGCTCACTCCTAATAGGCACAACAATCAAGAGGGAATCAATTGGTTATTCCATGAAAATAAAAATAAAATAAAAATTGTGGAAGACACGTGGAATGTGTTGCTGAAATGAGAATCAATCATGCAGAAACATAATCTTCTATCAAACATATGTTAAAGGAGTTAAAGAGATTTAGATATGCAATAAGATTATACTGGTTTGGCCTTACACTTAGCCAACTCCACTCTTTCAGCTCCAATAAAGTAGAAAGTCACTATGTAATTCTTGACATTTTGTAGCATGTGCAAAAGTGCTACTTAAACACAAAGCTTCGATAGTTGCACTTGGATCTGCTTAAAAAGACTTCTAATCTTCAAAGGTGTCCGTAAGAAATTGTCTGAGTCAAAAAGTTGTTGATTTGACCTCCTTGGCCATTAAAGCTGCTTTTGTGCAAGCAAAAGGATTGTTTGTTGACAATGCAGACCTTTCACCTGAGGAGAGCTCTGTGTTTCTGCACTCTGCTTAACATCCTTTTCTGCCTAAACTGTAATGACCAATTTGAATTCAAATCAAATTGCTAAAGAGTATAGGGTTTTCTCTTCAAGGTTATAGAGGCTCGTATAACTAACCACTTACACCATCTGTAGAATGAGCTACTTTTGAAAAGTGGTCTTTTCAGACTTTTCATGAGTTTTCATTGAGTGATATGTTCACCTTTTATAAATAGGTCCTGCCAAGGAAATTGACGTACTCGTGTTCTATAAGATGCTCACCCTTGATTGCTCCTACCAAGCTTTAAGAACTGTATTCTATAGCTTGTCATCTTCAAGTCTAAGCATACAAGAAATAAAATGGCTCATTTGTTTATCTAATAAAGTGCCTTTGATCATGCTAATTTCTTTGTTATATACAATATATAGAATTAAAAGTAATTTTTAACTACCGAATGAGTTCACTAACTCATTAAGTGTTTTTGATTCATATGTGGTCGCTTTTTTTATTCTTTTGGTCATCACATATATGGTAGTTTACTGGTGGAGAATTTTCAAATTTCTCATAATATGCCAAAAAAAAAAAAAAACTCATTTTTTGGTAAGAAATAAGATAACTAGTTTTTACGAAGATATGCCAAATCCAACACTTTAATTGAGGAGGAAATTTTTTGAGCTAAAAAAGGGGAAAAATCATTGTCTTGAGAGAGAGCTTTGTGGGTCCAGAAGTGATGATGAAAATGCCAATGGCCCACCCAGATCCGAAACAAGTTTAACCGAACTCCACCAAGCCCACCGCAGTTTCTCATATTACCAAGGTGCCACCAGTGGATAAGACGAGACAGGCAGGATAAAGAGAAGTTTCTTATGTTAAGGAAAACAAACCATTTTTTTGGTAAAAGAACAATTTTACTTATAATAACTAATTTATTACGCAAGCATGCCCAATCCATAGTTCAATTGCAAACTTCATTAAGCTTATGGTATATGAAAAGTTTAACATGTAGTATTGGTTTGTGGATGAAAATATTGAGCTAAAAAGGGAGAAGAATCATCGTCTTGTGAAGGAAAAATGAAATAGAGATTCAGCAGTTTATTTTCTACATTAAAAAAAATGCACAAACGCCCAGATATATATGATGAAAATGCAATTTGACCCACACGCATTATAAAAAAAAAAAAAATCATGCTCATAGATTGATCAATTTCTAATAATTCGACTATTTATTAACCCACTTACAGACCAACCAGCAATTATGTGTACGTAAGAGATGTGAATTTAAAAAAAAAAAAAAAGAATTGGTAGGATGCGTGATAAAGTTGGAAATTAAAAAGACAATTCAATTTTTCATTGAAAGAAAAAAAAAATCTAGTACAACAGCTAAGTGATCAACAGTTCTTTAAAATTGCTATGATAGATATTATAGTCCAAATAAAAAAAAAATCAAATAGCATCAATATTATCTCGATTCCAATTACAAATTTTATGGTAAAAAGCAGAAAAAGTCACAAAAGCAAAACATATTGCAGGTATATTTATTTGATGAATTTATGACAACTAATAAAAAGTCATGCTTGAAAAAATATTTCCATATAAAAGAAACTTCTTACTGTTTGTGCATTATCATATAATTGTTTTACATTACATTAAAGAAAAAGAATACCCCAATTAGATAACATCGAGAATCATCAATTTACCACTTATTTGTTTGTCCTTAAAAAAGGGTTAATACCCTGAAAAACCTTAAACTAGTACATTCGTGATAAATTTACCCAAAATTATTTTTTTAATCACAAAAAACTCCAAACTAGTATATCTTTGACAAATTTACCCCAACCCAAGTACAGTTGTGACAAATTTACCCTCTATTAATTTTCATTAAATTTTGAATAAGTTAAATGACACGTGACAGTTGACTAGTATACTAGTTTGCAATTTTACGTTCTATTTGTCACAGTTTATAATTTTTGTGATTTTTTTTGTGGTATTAATACAATTTAGCGGAGTGTATATTTGTCACAAATTTACCAGTTTAGATTTTTCTGTGGTCGAATAAATTAGTTTAGGATAAATTTGTCATAAATGTACTAGTTTAAAGTTTTTTATGGTCAATAGGGGGTAAATTTGTCACATGTATATCAGTTTTGGGCTTTTCATGATAAAAAAAATAGTTTGGGGTAAATTCGTCACATATGTACCAGTTTAGGGTTTTTCAGGTATTAATCCTTAAAAAAAACGAGTTAACTGAATAAATCTGATATAGCTCATGCAAGGAAAATACATCGAAATTAGAAATGATGTAAGTCACATAGGAGGGAAAATGATGAAGCTAATTTTCGCTCTAATAATTTCAAATTATAGGTGAAGGCACAAAATGTTATATTTATAAGTATGAAGTTTTTTTTTTTTTATGATACAGATTGTTTTAATTTTAATTTTGCACCAAGGGCAGGTCAATCTCTTGTTCTATCATAAAACTTTCTGCATGACCTCAAACAATCGAAACTGATTTGGTAAAATAAATCAACGCTGAAAAAATTTAATCGAGTCACTAATAAAAATTTCAGTATCTTTTGGAATTGATTACCTAAAATTTTCTCCTCTTTTTACGATGATTTATGTTACTTTTGAAGTAAGGGATTGTCTACGACATTTTCCCGGAACAAGTTACGACACAGCCACAACTCCACCGAGCGGACATATAATGAATAATCTTCGTAAGCTCTCGCAAATGAGGAGATGCGAGATGCAAAACCACCAGCATGTTGGGTCATGTAAATATCGGCAACGGTTCACCATTCTCCTCTCGATTCCAACATCCACCTTGTCACATGAAAAGCTAATGTTGTAGTCCTGGTTGACAAAGTTCACACATCCGACTGTCTTCCAAGAAAAACTGTATCAATGCTGTCTCTGGTTGTCAAAATTTTCTCCTTAAATAGCTTTATCCAATTCAAGTTACCACCAATCAGCCACTTAAACTTCTTTAGCCAGGACTCTACTACAACGAGACAATTCGATTTTAATCAGGCATTCTTATTCATAAGCATAGCTAGATCAGGTGTCCTTTGCAAT
The DNA here is from genome assembly GCA_016097545.1 of Eucalyptus victrix. NCBI lineage: Eukaryota > Viridiplantae > Streptophyta > Magnoliopsida > Myrtales > Myrtaceae > Eucalyptus > Eucalyptus victrix. The sequence goes on from CM027843.1 coordinate 48,128,614, forward strand.
AGCCGAACCACATCAAGGAAATATTTGACTAGAAAGATTTCTATGAAAATGTACAGCGTTAAGAAGAGCACGAGAATAATCCCATTGCCTTACATCAAGCTAAGGTTATTCACTTTTTAGCAGCACAAAGTTCCAATTTCAAACCACAAAAGACTTTGAATATGCAAGTCCACCAGGAGCCCCACTAGCCTGAACAAGTTCTCACAAAAACAGAAAAAGAAGTAAATATAAAAGGAATAAGCTGATTGTCTAATGACAAGGGTAACGCATGTTTAAACTTTCAACCTGCAACCTCAGTCCACAGTCCAGTAAGGTTACAGAGAGAGGTCCCAACAATCCAAGGAGCCATATGAATCAAAGGCCGGCAAAGCTTCAAATCTTTAGGCACGATTTCTGCTGCTTTCTGCATTTCTTACAGGGCAAAAATAAGGAAGAGCCTGCATGAGAGAGAACACAAGTTTTTTCATGAAATGATAAGACACGACCCCTTTAAAAGGCGTCAGAAAAGCAATACATCAATCTAATCTCACGCGACTTTTCTCAAGTCGAAAGGACAACTGAGGCACTGTGACTTGACCAGAAACACTATAAAACAGTAACTTCAGTACACACTGAACCAGAGCAACATAAACACTGTCAGACACTAAAAAGTACGCTGGTGTCTTAGAGCAAAGTCCCATTTCAAAAGAGTCAATGGCCTCTCTTGAATTAAGAATTGGATCATACCATTGCCTCCTTTGCAGTCGGCCTCTCCTGATGATCATATCGCAGCAACTTGTCCACAAACTCAATGGCCTTCGACAAGAAATGGACAAAACAAACTATAAGAGAATGCTTCCTTATTAGAAAGGTTTCAAATTGCTACACAATAAAAGACAAATCGATCTACCTCAGGGACAGCTAAATGTTGGTTGTCAACATTTATGAATTTTGACCATGGCTTCCGGCTATGTCTACAATTAAGTAAAAACAATATCTCAGGTGCAACCAGAAATATCTTGAAAAAAAGAAAACGAAAAATGCACAAAATTTACACAATGCAGATCCCAGCAAAATAATAACAATAACATTGATGATGATAACGACAATTTTGGTAATATGACCGACCTCCCAACAAGAGATGCGAGGTGTGGATCAAGCTCTATACGATACTTGTTAAGGTAAGCATTTAGCTCATCAGTGCCAAGTACCTGTTGCAACATAGCAAAAATTTGAGAGATTTATCTCATTGTTGCTGCCACTTATTTGTAAGCTATACTCCAACCAATCGGTCTGTATACCTTGGCTATTTTGACCAGTTGATCATAATTATCATGCCCATAGAAGAATGGCTCCTTACGGAATATCTACAAGGCACAAGCCTCATGGTTAGAATCAGAGAAGGCACTAGCACATAACCTAACTTCTAAAATTTGAAAATCCCCATCTGACCAAAAAAAAAAAAACCCTTACTTGTCACTCCATCATGAAGAATGTAAAAAGCAAATAACTAATTTATTGTAACACCAAGAATTCTCCCACAAAAAAATCGCGAAAGATCTTTCTAAATGGAGATTTCCTGCAATCAATACATACATCCACATAGAACTTGCTCTCATTCATTGAAGATCAACATACAAAGACTGACTTCTGCCAAGGAACCTAACTGAATGAATACTCATTTGGGACCGTGAAAAAGGTAAATCATGAAATATAAAAACATGACAGAGAAGTAACTTATATAAATGAAAAACCCAGCAATAGATATTTAGATATGGTGCATGCACACTCACCATTCCTGCAAACATACATCCAAGGCTCCACAAATCTAAAGAGTAATCATAGTCCTGCAAATCAACAAGCAGCTCAGGTCCTTTGAAGTACCTACAAGTGTGGCATTAAGGTTTTATGAGGGACTATAACTCACATTCATGAATAAATAGACATAACAATTATTAGACAGCAAAAGGACCAAAAACAATGTCCACGCTTCTTCAAGTGCTGTGAGCAGATTGACAATTCACAAAAGACCTGAACTATTTAACCATGAAGCTGTATTCTCAGTAATGCGTGATTTAAGTTCTGCAGATATTACTCAAACAATGTCAATGTGCATCCCAAGCAGGAAAATGCACTGTGCCCTATGAAATATGCACCCCATATCAATTTTGATGTTGAAACTTATTTTGTTTTACTATGCCTTTTGCATTTTCATAATCTGCGTCTGATCGACCCACCTCCTCATTTGCAATTTTTTTGTAGAGATCAGCACTGAACCACTTTTAGGGCCTTTTCAACAAGAGGTTCCCAATGCACTAAGTCCACCTAATGACACTAACAATAAGGATGTAAAATAAAGGTACTGGCACAAGTTGTACAGAGGAAAAGTGATCACGCTAATTAAGTTCAAAGGACAAAGAAATATGATGTGGAAGCATCCAACTTAGATTCATCAACCAACTCAGCACCAAATGCTCATTCAAACGAAGATAGACTTTGAGCATAATGTGCTTCAATGGATCGAGAATGAAGTTTTCGAATAAAGAGGTACCGAATCATTCCCCTACTGAGTTATCAGTAAGATGACTACCCATGGCTTATCAAGTAAAGAGTTACTGATACTTCGTGGTACACTATATTAGTCGCTAATTTCGAAGTTCATCAACAACCCATTGATGGGAGGCTATTCTAGACAATTTCTATGCATATTTGATGAGTTTTTAAAATGGTTATCTTCTGGTCAAGCTTGATGGACGAATTTTGAAGACAAAGGCACAAGATTCAAGAGTCAAGAATAGAAGTTCCTGTATTATTAATTGCATCTCTAAGTTCCTAAAAGTCGTTAATGTCATATAAGTTTCAAGACTCAAAGTTCTAATTTCCTAGGCTCTTTATTATGCTTTCCAGTTCCCGTGTCCATTATTGCTCGAGTGGTTCCAATGTTTAATTAATTGTCGTCTATTTCCTAGGTGTCATCTCTCCTATACTTAGAGGAAGACTCTCCATTGTAAGACTAGACTAGACTTTGATGAATGAAAATACGTGAGATTTTCCTCTATGAGTGATTATCTTTGGAGAGTGGATAACTCCTATTTCAGTCTCTTTATCCTGGAGAGTGGACTACTCCTTAGTGGTGAGCCAAGAAGCACTTTATCCTTGGCTAGTGGATTTCCTTTAGGTACTAGTGGTGAGCTTCTCTATCCCAAAATCCTTAATCCTTAGCAGGTGGTTCATCCTTTAAGTCTTGGTAGTGAACTTCGTCGATCCCAATCCTCATCCTTGGTTGGTGGCACGTCCTTTATACCTTGATGGCAATTGTTTTCTATCCCTTCATTTGCTTCCCATCCTTCGACAACAAATCCCATACACACCATTCCAATACACTTAATCACAAAAGTCCCTACATCCCGGAATCACTCACCTATGCACGCATCAAGATATAAAAGTAAAACTTAAAAGATAGTGAATTTTTGAAATTCTAAGTCCTTTGCTTAAGGTTCCCAAGGATCACATCCTTGCTCTTTCCTTCTGCATTTATTTAGCCAAAAGGCTGTGCCTGGCAAGTTAGACATAAGCAAATCATCTATAATTAATTCTCAACGTCTATCCCTCCAAATTAAAAGTAAAATGCCATACTGTTTTCTTGCAAATCATAATTCACAAGATACTGGATGTATGGAACCAATTTGCAAATGCTAGTGACATATTAGCCTTCCATTGGGATTTGATGACGTAATAATGATTCTTAGCAACCTAATTAACAAAATATTTTCTTAGCTGTCAATCTAAAGTTCAACACCCTGCTAAAATTCTCTGCATCTTCTACAACCAAATGATGCAAATCTCTTAATGAAAATAATGGCATATAGAGTAACCCATGAATCCATGATCCAAAGTTGAATAACATCACAACACAAAGTAAGTCTCCACGCCATTGCTAAAATCTTAAAATTTTCAAAATCCAAGATAAGTCAATTTGAAATCTATCCCTCCCTCCTTCTCACTTACACTCAATCCCTAGAATTAACAATCATTACCATCCGCGAGTTTTTGCCACCTGGAGCAAACTTGTCACCAAGCTTCATATGTTACCCACCTAAATCTTTTAATTCTCAAAAATTAGTCAGCAATGCCCATCTAATTGATTTTGTTTCCTACAGATGCTGTTAAAGTCTAAAGTAAAAGCCAAAGTTCGGCTTTCGTATAACTTGAGTAACAGATATAACCCTCTGCTTAAGCCATAGTCAGTTGAACATGATTAAATATAACTTAAGAGTCGGACAAATTGAGACAATTAATGTAGTAAGCAAATTAAAAGAATGAAAAAACATAGGACATAACTTGACAAACTCAATTTTTGGGATGCAAAGTGTAATTAAACCAAATAAAAGCAAACAAAAGATTCCTTTCAACTCCAAAATTATAAATTAATAAAGTCACTAGAATTTGTCAACAAATCAATAGTATGACTGAGAATAGAAGACAAAATTCTAATAATTGAGATATATAGATGTATGCATGCGTTTAAACGACAACTATGACAATAAAAGAGAAAAAAAAACCTGGAAGCAACGCGAACATTGTATTCTTTTCCAGGATGATAAAACTCGGCGAGGCCCCAATCTATAAGACGAAGTTTACGCTGCTCATGATCAATCATGACATTATGTGGCTTGACATCACGATGCATAATCCCTTGTGAGTGGCAATAGTCCAATGCCTAATCATGTTTATCAAAAAACAAAAAAATACAGAAGAAGAAGAAGAAGAAGAAGAAGAGCAAAACATTAGTAAATAAGACATAACAAGCTAGCCAAAAGTAAGTATCTCTGTTACTTTTTTACCCCAAGGGAAGGCACTGCACCCTCCTCTCAGCACCAAGTGGTGGGGTTGATGGGTGGGAACAATAACGGTATTGACTTATCCTTAAAGGCTGAGTGTGAAAGAACCAGAATACAAATTTCCATGACTGACTTGACTTTCTTCAATTATTATAGAACAGTAACAAGATAATGTCCTCAACATTTTTAAGTGCTCCTATTATTATGACCTCTCCCCAAGGATGCATTTAGCTCTTATTAAAAAAAAAAAAAATAGGTGCTTAATAGAAGTGGCTATCATATTAAAAAAAAAAAAAAAAATCAGCCTTTGGCCCATTTCTTTTATGTTCTTTCTATCAAGTCCCTATAGCTTTAATTTGTCTAATCAAATTATTCTGGTGATACACATTTTCTAATCAAGTGCCTCCAACGCCAAATCCGACCAAATTTAGCTGTGTGGCCATTGGAACAAAATATTTCCAATGGAGATGTCCACATGGGTGTCCACATTGGCTAAATTTTATTCACATCATACTTTCACATTATCTACAGTGGCTAAATTTTTCCACCCAAATCCATGTGGGCATTGGCATAATTTCTCCTCATCATACTTTGCAATTGTTGATGTCTACGTCAGTTGAATTTAGTCAGATTTTATGTAAGGGGGACATGATTAGAAAATTTGTGATGGTAGAAAGATTCAATTAGACAAATTAAAAGTATTGAGACCTGACTAGAAAAAGCATGAAAGTACAAGAAAGAAAAGTATAGTTTTCCTTATTATATAAAAACTTAATGAAAGTGTGGTTTTATATATCCAATACATTTGGTAGGAGGTATATGTCCTTAAAAAGGTTTAACTAAGACAACGTTCACCTTGTACAGTCCAAACAGTAACTTTTTCCAAAGAAATCAAATAGTGAGATGTAAACATCACGAGGAAGACTTCAACTTGTGGTTTTGGGATTCAATTAAAACAAAGTAAAAATATCCCTCGAAACATCAATTATGAAAAATTCAATTATATCTTTCTAGTTCTCTATCTTTGAGGAAAAAGACTAACTACCAAATGTTAGACTGATCACTTCCTAAAATAAGCTCACCAGGCTAAGCAAAAAGCAAAACCAAACATATATGAAATTCTAAAGGATTGCAATAAGGCAGCAATTCCTTATGCAAGTGTTGGGCTGTTAAACATTAACATTGTTATAAACATCAATAAAACAAGTCATAAGATTTCTTCACTACTCACATTTGTTAGAAAGATCAAAATCAAAACAAATCTTAAAGTTACAGGCTTCAACTACCAAGCACCGCTTATAGTCAACAACAAGAGCCCAAGAAACAAGTAGAGAGAAAAAACTAAGGACAAAAGCAATTCTAAATGTGTGGACAAGAGAGAGAGAGAGACTTGCCTTTAAAAGTTCATAAATATAATAGCGAATATCATAGTCAGAAAGGGTCGGATATAACACTTTGAAATCTGTGTTATTGACATATTCAAAAATCAGACTTGGGGTCTTCGACTGCTGATCTCTAACAATATCAAGCAACTTCACGATATTAGGTCCACCACAAAGGTTTTGCAATATTTTGATCTCCCTCTTAATCTGCACATAGTACAAAAAGAGTACTTACAAAAGGTTCACGATCATCATGGATTATGTTTCACATATACAAAGTAATAAACTGGCTGAAGAATGCTGGCCTACTTTTAAACAAAAAGCATTTTTTCATCTATAATTCTGTAAATAATTACTCAAACATATTTGCTCTCATTCATCCATCACATATATACAAAATTTCTTCCTTCATCAGTCCATGAATATATATTTTAGGTGTAATTTCGTCACACATTGTACCAACTAAACATAAAAAGATCTGTTCTTTTAACAAGAACCTAAGGTTCCTACTGCAAAATGTTTATAGAAAGTAGAAGTTTCAACGAAAGGCCTGCACAATTTACCTAGACAAATAAGGTGGAGAGCTACGGTAGCACATAGGAGAATACTCCCATTTCTAATTAGCCCCTTCAGGTTCACAGGGTTGACCCCTTGTTACAGGAAGTTCTTCCTTTAATGCAAACTATGGCCCTTTACCTCCCCTATGCCCTAAATTTGAAGAAAAATGTAACTTATCTTTTTATTTTTTTTATTGAACTGCACTAATTATTATCCACAATAGGCACTAAGGGGAGGGCAACCCATGTACAGAATCATCTACAGGATAAGGAGTCTAATAGGTTAATGATAGCACTTAAAGACTTGTGCTATGTGTGATCCAGAGCTTTAAAATAAGAAGCCAAGAATCCAATTTTTTTCTGAAATGGCTGTCAACATTATAAAAAAATTCTCCTGTTCCTCTCCCACCAAATCAGCCAAAAAGTTAGTAGAAGGACCAAGTGAATCATCTTTCTCCTCTCTTTGCTAGGATAGATGCCCAAACAAGCTCCCAAAAGTACCTTGACCAACAAAAACGTTGTAGAAGATGGTCAACAGATTCCAACGCCTGTTTACAAAGGCAACACCAGTTGGGCTCCAAATTTCCAAATCAGTTTCAAAGAGAAGCAAGCTTCCTAAGGGAAAAAAACCAAAACTTTTACTGGTGCTCCAGAAAAAGATGTAGAGCAAACATTTATCATAACAGTTAAAGATGCTGAAGAGAAGCGTTTAGACATCCAGTTCCTACAGGTGACACCAAACCCATTCGCTCCAATATATGCTGGAGGCATTGCCAAGAGACATGGTCATAAGCTTATTCATTTCGAACTTACATAATACTACCTTGTTCCCACTCTTGGTGTAGCTATTGACCACTCCATAAAGAAACTTGCTATGGAAGCCACATCGGGAATTCTGGTGTCCCTCTACAAAAGCATTCTGAAATTTCCCAACCACCTTTGAGATCACCTTACTTCAATCTTTGCGCAAGGACCTTGGCCAGAATTTGATTGAACCTCCCCCACTAAACTGATTGGCCTAAGCTCCTTCATGTCCTATGTGCCAATTTTGTTCCATATAAGAACAATAAAAGTTAAATTCAAGGATCTCGAAAGTCCATTATGATGAAAACCCACAAACACATTGACCAAATCTTCCTCCAAGATATCCCAATTACTTTAGATATGGGCAGTGGTGAACCCATACAGACCTGGCAATTTATCCCCAATGCAATAAAAAAAAACTGCCTTTTGGGTTTCATCTTCAGAAAATAGAACTTCTAGCCAATGAGCATTTGGCCCACTGACTTGATAGAAAACAATATTCCCTAATCCAGGTGTCCAGCTCTAGGTTCAGTGTAAAGTTCCAAATAAAAGCACAGATTGATTTATTCATCTCTTGTCCTTTTCAAAGGTTTGTCCCTCCATGATAACCTTGCTCATGTAGTTATTCCTTTGATGTGCATTTGCTATTTTGTGGAAAAATCTAGTGTTTTTATCTCCTTCTCTTAGCCAAAGTTCTATATCTCTTACGCCAAGCAATCTCATCCAGCAAAAGCAACTAAGCTATGTGAGCTTCAGCACCTGCACTCTTTTCCTTCTCCCAACCAAATCACCTTTGAATTATCATATCATCCACTAAAATAATTTCATTCATCATTTCATCCTTTGCCCTCAAAGAACTATCAAACTCTTCATTCTTTCAACCTTGAAACTTCTTAAAAGCTGAAAGCTTTGAAGCTAAGATCAAACAAGCTGTGCCTGACTCAGCTATTTCAGACCAGCTGTCCTCAGAAGCTCAGAAAGACCTCCAGCTTTCAGCCATTTGATTCCAAAATGAAAAGGGTAGGACCCTAATTACACCCGCCAATTCCAATAGACAGCATGAGGGTCAGAGGTTGATCTTGGCAGAAGGCAGTGCTTAAATTTGGGGCAAAAATCATCACAATTTTGAAAAAACAGGAATCTATCTGACCTTGAAAAAGGAGTCTCGAAAACTTGGCCAAGTGAAATTACCGGAACAAGAGGGAGTCGAGGAGCTCATTCTCAAAAACATAACCTTGGAACTCCATATAACCTCAGAACTCCATAGCACCTAGATTTCCCACAGTGGCTCCCTATCTTTCATGATCAGAAAATACAAGGTTGAACTCCCCCCAAAACCCAAGGCAAACACCACCTCTCCCTGTTCTCATTAAGTTCTTCACAAAGTTGGTTTTGCCCCTCCCTCCTCCCAGGTCCATAGATCCCAGGGAAAACAAAATTGAAGTTGTCAGACAGCAACTGAAAATTGCAAGAGATAGAGTAAAAAGCCTGACTCATAACTCCTCAATTCCACTAGAGGTGAGTCCCACAAAATTAAAGAACCGATGGAGATTCCTGAGGCAGATAAGCGAATCCACCTCTCAGTTCTCAACAGCCAAATGGATCTCACAAACTCCTCAGTTTTTTTTTTTTTTTTTTTTTTTTTTAATTTCCTGTAAGCAAACAATATCTACCCACCAGTCATTCAAAAATCTATTTACTACAGCCCTTTTCTTGAATCATTCAGACTCCTCATAGTTCAAGCAATAAGCTTTGAGTTCATTAAGAAACACTAGCTCCCCACTGACTGAGAATGCTCGCTGAACGATTCCTCCTCCATGATTGGGCTAATGCTTACCCTCAAGTTCTGAAAAACCTTCTTAACAGGAATGATAGGTTTTCTGTTAAACTTCCTGCATTCTATGAATTCTTGTTGACAGAACTGAACCAGAAAGTTGCCGGATGTTTTAGGCATTTGCTCCCTATTAATTCTACCAAGTCCAACAACTTGCCGGTCATTTCAAGAAAGATTTTCCAAGTTTCTTCCTACTCTCTTGTGAAACAAAGGCTTCTTTAGCAATACTTTCCCTTACAGGAGTTTCCCCACAATGAGGGCAATGGCCTGGGGACACATCCTTGTTTGCTTCCTCAGGCACTTGATCTCTATCCGACCCAAAAGGAGCTCCAGATAACTCAGGTTTCAAGTGTTTGGTGCTGACTGGGTTGAGAAACATAGAAAATGTTCAAGTGCTCCAAACAAAGACCACCAGCGCCTTGCTTTTTTTCCCTTTAAGAAAGACAAGAAGACAGCAGCCTCCTTGGTACATCTCTGTCAGCAAAAGCACCCTCACTCTGCTAGTCCATCAGAAAACGAGAGAGAGAGAGAGAGAGAAAGAGATTACCCTATCCAGTGCCCTAAATTTCCCATGGACTTAAATGTAGTTACAGATAGAAACAAACTTCAACATTTCACCAACCGTTCAACTTCTGCCAAATCAAGGAAGATGGAAACATGGCCATTTCTAAAATGCTTGGTATTTACGTAACATCTCTCCAGGAATTATACTTGCCATTTCTATTATAACAGGAAGATAATCCAAAAGAGTAAAAAGTCATTTTCTGATTAAACAGCATTTAAGAACTCACACATGATCACATAGTATACCTGAGAAACAAGTACAACCAGTAGAAGGAAATCTCTGGCAACCTGTATTTACCTTTTTTCACTGGTAAACAAAGTGCAACCTAAGTTATGGCTATACAAACATTTTCTTAAAGCAAGATGATCCATTTGAATACAACCAACTCCCTTGAAGACAGGCTTATAATTTAATTCCTTGTACAGCACAAGAGTTAAACAGGATTGCACCCTTAGAAGGCAATCAACAGAAAAATTGCAAATTGAAAACCAGGCATCAGACCTAACTTTGAGACTAGTGTGTAGTACTGTAGCAAAACCACTGTAGCTTCTATGTGTAGCAATGTTAATCATGTAATCCTCTCAGAAGAGTGAGAATCTTTAAAATGTTTCTTGAACTTCACAATAGGAAGTTCAAAAAACAATCAGGATCACCACAGGAACACCGTAAGAGGGTTGATACAGAAGAAAATAGAGCTAAACAAGATTCCAGCATCAACATCGTAGCTGGAGACAGCTACAAGTACTTTCTCCAGATAAGAACCGGGAATGAAAAAGCAAAAGAGGTCAGAACTTGGCTCCCCATCCCATATGAGGGGTCTCACAGTGCTTTCCTTTTGCATTCAGCCACTTCGCTCCATGATTACAAATTTGTTTCAAATTTCCTATTCACGCTAAAACAAAAAATGAACCCTAAGCATTCTATAGATGCAAAAGTAACACACCTTTTTCTTTTTGACAGGCTTGAGAATCTTGATAATGCATTTCTCGTTGTCCGTGCAGTGAACACCTTCAAACACCTCGCTGTATTTGCCCCTCCCAACCTTCCTCACAACTTCATAATCATCTTGTTCCCTGAATAGCAGGAATATCCGAGAAACAAATTACAAATTAAAATCCAAGGCCCAGCATACGGGCAGATAAGTGGTCTCATTCTCCTGGTTCTTGACAAGGAGTAAGTCAGGCAACCTTGTTATGCCAGAGAACCACTTAAGCAACAACAATCTTTCGCCTTTCCCTTTTCCCTTACCAATTACAACCCTAGCGTTCGCTATAGTCCTCTTCAATTAAAAATTTCCATAAACCCAACAGAAAAAGGAAAAAGAAATGGACAAGAGTAAAACGCTCATAATTCCCGCATTCTTATAAAAACATCAACCAACGAGGTGGACCTAATCAAACTTGATATCACAACAAAATAAGCCAGGGGAAGAAGCATCGATACCCCCACTGAACAGTCAGCGACTCGTAATCCCAGTACTCTTTCGGACGGATCACATTGACGTCGGTGTAAACCCTGGCCTTGGAAGCGGCGCCAGGGCGCCGCGTGGCCTTTCCGATCTTCTGCGCCAGGGTTTCCGGTGGCGAGAGCTGCCGAGCGAGGCGGTGGTGGGGCGCCGGCGGGTGGTGGCGCTTCTGGTGGTCGTTGGGCGGCGAGAGCGGGGCGTGCGAGGCGATGCGACGGCCGACGACAAGAATCGGAGGGAGGGAGAGGGAGGGGCGAGGGGGAAGAAAGGGAGGGAGGGCCGAGGAGGAGAGGAAGGAAGAGAGAAGCGAGCGCCGGGGTTGGAAATGGCGTGGAGAGGGAAGAGCGAATTGATGAAGTAATGGCCTTATGGCCATCAAAATCGCTCTCTTCCCAGTGTAAAGAGGACGACGACGATGATGGTGCCCTTTTTGCATAACCCTCCCGTGTCACCTTCCTTCCTTATTTTTTTTTCCTCCTTTTTCCCTTGTTTTTCTTTTGTTGGTGTTCCACCGTTCCTAACTTTCTCTCTCTCTCTCTCTCTCTCTCTCTCTCTCTTCTTTAGAAAAGCAAAAGTCCTTGTCCTCTTTGCATTACCTCTTCTCCTTGAACATGAACTTGCTTGTTAATGTAACCTGAATTTAGAGATGTGCTTGCTCGCATGATCATTATCTGGGATTGAACTCTGTCGTTGTTATTATCACATAACCACCATGTCAAAATGGGTCTTAAACCCATGTATGACTCATGAATCATCTTAAATCTTAAAAATTGAAAGGTTAAAATAAATAAGTCTAAATGGGTTGGAATTAGAACTTATTTCTAACTCAGCGCCCACACTCTCTTTTTCCCTATTTAACTTTATAAAAATTGAAATTATAATTATTTTTTATATTTCTTTTTTTTCTTCTTCCATCTTCCTCCGTTAATGGCCAACATGGCCATCCACCAGGCGAGGCTCGAGGTTGTCAATGACTAACAAGGCTAGTGAGGCTTGGCTAGTTAGAATCAGGCGAGCTCGAGCTCACCTTTGGCTATCGTTGGTCATGTGATGGCCAGTGATTGGCTGAAGAAGAAGCAAAAAGAAAAAAGAAAGGAGAAATAATAAAAATTTATATTTTAAAAGAAAAAAATAAAAATAATTAAAAATTCGATTTTTAAAAATATATATTCTCTATTTAAAATAAATAATAAATAATATTAAAAGGAGTCACAAAGGAAAGTTTAATAATATTTTTCATACTAAACAACGGAAAATATTTTTTTAATTTATTTTCAAATTTCAAGCAAAAACCAAAAATATAATGTAATTTTTTTGAGAAATACTTCTTGGAAAATATTTTCCAAGAAACAAACAAATGCTTATTTTTAAGAAAGGAAATTATAAAAATTGTCCACTATATTTGTATTGAATTAAAGTGTTTTAGTGATAACATTTTAAAAAAATCATAAGAAATAAGTCTTTTTAAATTTAGTTAAATGGATCAAATATGAGTTAAGAATTGAATCGGCTATGAGTCAAGACTTTTTTTTTTGATACCCGGGGAACCGTACAGCTGGTAGCTGGCGGGTAAACCCTAAGGCGACGCTAGCGGAGGACCCACCACCTCGACGTCACGCTTAAGTCACCAAGCAACTCCACCAGCCCCTTTGCGTTGCAAGGACTTCAAACCTCTCATCTCTCTCACAAAGGATCACAGAGGCCTACCTCAGCGAAGTCACCATGGCCAGTGGTATGAGTCAAGAATTTTTCATTACAATAAATTGGTCGATTCAAGTCGGACCATTTGTGACCTAATCCACCCATTTGACATGCCTATAATTATGTGACCAACAAACTACATTACATCATTGCACCGCATAGCCTTTATTCAACTAATTGGCATTAGTTTAGTAACTTACAATCCCAAAAATTTATCACTTACCAAATCCAAAGAAAGTTATGTTCAAAATGTATTCGACTAATGATTTTTCAAAATCCACTCATATTAAAATTCAACTATTAGAAAAAAAAATCAAATAAGAGATAAGTTCATGAGCTTTAATTCACTAGATTTTGTACGACACCAATAATGTAAACTAAAATGGACATTTATTCAAGTCGAATTTGAAATAGCATTGATATTTGTTTAATAATAAAATTATGGATGGAAAAATGTTGAATCAGTCGATTAGGTTCAAGTGCGACGGTGGAAAACTCCTCTCTCTCCTCTCTATGATAGGAGGCTCTTCGTTTATTTCCACTCCTCATAAATCGAGCCATATTAAAAGTCAGCGTAATTGTTGTTTCCTAGAGACAATAGTTTTTATAAAAGCACAAAGCTGATATGGGACTCAGCCATACAGACCATGTCTGGTCGTTGAAGAAGATAAAAAAGAAAAATTGAGGTTGAATTTGATGTTAAGCTATCAAGGCCCGGGAATCATGCACGAAGGAGAAAGAATTAGAGAATTTTTACAATTTATATTGTAATTAGAGATTGTACTGTCTACGTTTAGATAGGAAGTTTTATTTGGGTACAAATGTAAGACATAAAAATCAAATGCGGAAACCATGATTGATTATAGACAAACTTCCGGTCATTGATCGTATTCACAGTCATTGGAAAATCTTGAAAATTCAAAGAAATATCGGACACGCACTACTAACCCAATTCTCTCACATATACTAATGGTGTATTTCAAAAGAAAGGGTTTGTGTTAGACCTTATGATTGCCCTGTTAGAAATGAATGTGCCGTGTGTTTCCTTTTATATAGACAATCTCTACTCTTTAAATGTTTAGTCAATGTGGAACTCTTGGAGGCTTGAATATCTTGGAACCTTAGTCCACGGTTACTAAATGGATGATTGTCACGAAAATATACAAAGCGTGGAAAAATTACATGTGGAATAATCGCAATGTGGGTTCGAAATTGTGGGATCACAAAAATAAATAATATGTTCAGAATATATTCTCTTTTTCTTTATATTGAAAATAACGTCGAAATTAGTTAATCTCGAGTTCATAAGCCCAAAAAACCCAACGAAGGGGCATCCAAATATAAAAGATTCCGAAGAGATTGATGAAAGGGGCGATCCATAAAGAGGGGAGGGAATCCGATCGTTAGGGCCTTAACTACCCAATTGGTTAGGTTTGTAGATCGGCCACAATGGGCCAAGGCAGTACTCTTATTATGGGCCAGCCTGAGCCGGGCCTCTTCCACCGGAGTTTCCAACTCCCAACGCATGTAGGTCTTCTTCAGAACTCCATCATATTCTCTCTCCTTGGTCGAAAGCACTCCAACGCTTCGATCAAGGCAAAGATCTCCGTTTGTATTCGTCAACGAAGATGGAACTTTCAAGGCAAAACCGTCCGGCAAGGTCTCTATGTCATCTCGGGGGACCCCCGAAATGGCTCCTTTTGTGGCACCTTCGAGGAAAGCATATTACTGTTTATGTTATATTCTGAAAGGAAGAAAGAACTTCAACAGTAATTTCTTTTGGAAGCTCTCATAGTCTCATTTCCTTCCCAAGTGGAATGGTGGAATGTCGGCCTCACAGTACTTTATTAAACGAGAATCAGCATCTTGAACTTCTGTGTTTTACAAATGTCCTGAGGGTCACGTATTCGAGCATCTTTCTCATAACCTTCATCATGGTTATAGTTTTTAAATTAAACATTTCCTGGTATGCACTTTTTGGCTTTGAATTGTCGAATCAAATTTGCCTTGTAGCTTCCCTTCAATTATTTGTAGTTTTGGGGAAATAAAGTTTTCTTGAGTTTGTTTGTCTCTCTACAAAGATCGGTAGCTATAACACTGCTAGCAATCACTTTTCTTTCAATGTTGAAGTGTATTTATGCATGTCAGGTCTGTGTCGTTTCAGCATGGAGAAATGAGCTACACCGTAGTAGTGCCCAACTTATTTCTGAGTGACCAAGGCATTTTATGTGAATTTCAGATTCTTCTGTTTGGACATCATTTCCACCGAAAAAGAAGGCACCCCATCTTTTGATTGGATAGCACACATATCCGGAAAGTTCGTTTGAGACACGAGAGTACAATCCGAGAATGCATCAAAAGAATTATTTGTATTCTTATTTATGATCCTCAAAAACAAATGCTAATTGTAATCGAGATAGCAAAAGCAACAGCAAGATATGCCGTGCCTTGAACTCTGTATGGGATTGTCAATCTGAGCGAAGAAAACACTGCCTATGCTATTGAAGATACGTCGAACTCATTAAGTACACAAAAATGATTTCTCTCTCTTTGCTTTTCACCTCTTACTCTCCAGGTTACAGCTGCATGTGCACCAGCTTCCTGGCAAAAAGAGGTAGTTTGATGTTGATCAGTCCCCCCTCATTGACCCATAAAGAAGCTGCAACATTCTTTCACTCCGGGTGTGGGATTCCCATCACATGAGAAATAACCTTTCGGCCCTTGATTCTCTGAAATGCTACGTATATAACATTCTTGTCACTGATGCCATTTCAAATGCCAAAACGGCGGGTAAAGATTAACTCACATGCCAAGTATTATTAAGCTTCATCATTGTGATGCCTTTTCAATTGGCAAAACAGAGGTTATGCCAATTGACTCCATGCCAGGTAATATTCAGCTTCATATTTGTGTATTCTATGGAGACAAGCTTTCCTCATCTGAGCTGCTATTTCCTCTCGCATTATACCTGTTCAGAACAGGGAGCGAAGCAGTGGAAGAAATCCGGAAGGACCTTGCAGACCCCACCACAGTCCGATCCTGCATCCTACCGACATCCTTGCAAACATGATCTAAAACCGAGAGAAAATCTCTCACAATCAGAAAGATTCTTAGTGGGTGAGCTTCCTCCTTTGCAGCATCTCCATGAAAATATTTAGTGACCTCTCTCACAAGAAACAAAGCCTTCTTCTCATCATCCTTGACTCTAGTGATTTCCTCCTCTGCCTCTCTAAGGAACATCTTCATTGAATCAAAAAGTTCCCCTGCATATCTGCCCTCTGGTATTGTAGCACATGTCTGACTTTGTCAAGCCCAATTTCAAGTTTTGTGACATAACTACTCAAGACATCAGAGTCCATTCCTGCTGCCTTTTTTACATTTCCAAGGTCTTTGCTCAGGTTAGCCACGACCTGCAATCCTTGCTTCTTGAAGTCATCATCCTTCATCTTAGGTTGCACCTTGTTCTGAAGATTGTCATCAACAGAAGTTGTACATTCTCCCTCTGATCTTATGATTTCCTGAACCACAAAGTGAAGAAGCGTTGTTTTTCCGTCTGTTCCCTTTATGTCTACCAGTTTTAGGAGTGTATCAAGTTTGAAAGCTTTTGCATCTCCACGGTTTGTGCCTACATTCATTCGGTTTCCTGTCCTAAGTACAGCTTCAAGGAGTTTGAGGAATAATCGGCTATTCTTTAGCTCTTCACTAGCCACCTGCCACGAAAAACATCCAATGAGTAGATCTTAGGCCTTGCAACAAAAGAATTTATCACATCTAATAAAAATTATGAGGGCTTGCATGATGTTGGTGTAAATAACTTGTGAATAGTACCTCTAGCGTTTGGAAAGCCTTCCTCAAGTAGTTCACCTCAGTCTCGAAATTGGCTCTATATAACATGGCTTCAACTCTTTTGAAGGCAAATGGAATGTCAAGGATAGCCTTAAGAAAACGTTCTGCAGTCCCTAGTTTAGAGATGTCACCATTATAATCTCGAAGCTTTATCTCCTCTTCCTTCGTTGGAGCCATTTTCACAAGTGTCTCCAGAAGTTCAGCACCCAAACCTTCCGGATTACCTATGGATCCATATACATATGGCACATGATGTAATTAAACCAGCAATGTAATAAAGCATGCAAAATAAGAGATCAATACCAATCAACTTCCATTTATATATCTCTCTCTCCCCACCCTACCTACCTCCATGCCACAAACTAAATTGCAACTTGAAATCGTGAAATTGAAGCCATGTAGTCATGCAGGTAAGAACCGGCATTTATTTACTGCATCTGAAGATTTTGACCCTCTACATTCAAATCATGACCCTCTCTCTCCCCCTCTCCCTCTCTCTCCCCATCCATGCTGCAAACTTGATTGCAACTTGAAATCGTGAAATTGAAGCCCATGTAGTCATGCAGGTAAGAACCAGCATTTGTTTACTGCATCTGAAGATATTGACCCTCTACATTCGAATCATGATATTTTTTTATTTTTCCTTCAACTATGAAATATTTCTTTAACTCCCCACTCTGCCCCTTTTTTCCCAATAATATACAATGACTATTCAGAACACATATGATGATGCAATGATCCAATCATCCGTAGGATTATTTTGGCAAACGGCTTTACTGAATTTGGCCTGGGATGCGACTTCAAGAGCTTTCCATATTAACTCAAATCCAATAATCCTTAGGATTAGCAAGAAAGGCTTTCAACACCACAAGAGTATAATCATATCATCATCAAAGTTTGAATTTCCATAAGTTACCTACTTCCCTCTTTGTAAGGTAAGGTCAAATAACGTAGTTTCCGACTATTCTCTTTCCAGAAATTGAAAGGACATGGGGGCATACCATCTAAAAGAGCTTCAGAGACTTCATCCCTTGTCACGTTCAGTGCTCTCAACAGGATAGCTATATTCTGTGACTTCTTTGGATCCAAAACCCTGTTCTCCTGTTCTGGAGGGGGAAGCACCGATCTCCTCACCGGCTCCTTAGGAGCTGAATTTGTTGAGTGGCAACCAAAAAGTGTCTCCATCATATCTTCATTCAATCTATAAATCAGAGAATTTTTCCATGGATCAGGATTTGGTTTACTCTAATTAAGCGGCATCAACATTTTTTTCAAGTAACAAAACTTACTGGAAAGAACTCGACTTGAGCTGATCCCACACCGTGGCTCTGTCAGAAGTTGCCCTTACTTTGTCCCAGTGCAGAGGCTTCAATTTCGGCCTCGCTTCATCGATATCATCCCCGTTTTGCCTCTCGGAAGAACTGGGGCTTCTGTTGCTCTCCTCGGCATCCTTGCTCTTCCCATTACTTGCAATAACTCTGGAAGCAGGATTCCAAGATTTTGATCTGGTTGATTCTGGGGCATGTTGTTGAGAAGAGACGTTAGCTCCTGGTCTTCTCTCTTTCTTCGGAGTTGCAAAGGCCCCTGGAGGCAGGGGCAGTCTAGGAGGCGGCGGGGGCGGTGGTGGTGGAGGAGGAGGCGGCGGCGGCGGAGGAGGAGGTGGTGGTGGTGCAGCCGTAACTTTGTTTGTTCCCTGTGGTGAGCTGCTTATTGATTGTAGAAGTGCCATATTCGGAGGTGGAGGTGGAGATGAGAATTTAGGCCTGGAGATCGTCCTTTCGCTCTTGTGCGATGGAGCCACTGCCGGTTGCGGTGGCGAGACCTGCTTTATCGATGGTATAATGACATGTTTCATTTCCGGAGAAGACGCAGAAATTCGTGATTTTGGAGACGTTCTCTTCGAATGTGGAACAGAAGTGACAGAGCCATTACCATCGCTTCTCCCGAAGATTCCAAAACCTTTTCTGTCGCCGGTGCTTTTACTGCTGTGGCGAGAAATTGGCGTGTAGTAGCTCTCCTCGTTGCTTACAGAGGAACACTGAGGAGTGTAAAACGCAGTATCGTGACTCTCTTCATCATCGTCCGACGAGATCGCCGGCGACTTCTCCACAGGAGGCTTCGCCAACGGCGGCAGAGGCTGCAGCTCAGGACTCGGCCGATACCGAGGGTTCTCTGATCTGTTCACCGAATTCAACTTCCGGTAAGGTGACGAGATTTCTCCACTGCAGTCGCCGACGGATCTCGTCGCCGAGGGCTCAACGGTTCCAATGTAGAGGAAATTGGACGGTGGAGCTCGAGAATCGTCAACAACTCTCTCGGAATTGTTTCCTCCGACGAGCTTTTGCGTCTCCTGTGGATGCTTGGCCCTGTGCCGATATAGGAAAAATGCGAGGGCAGATAACATTCCCAAGGTGACGATTCCGACAGAGATTGCGATCGCCACCGTCTTTGTCGGCTTCGTCGGCTGCGTCGCGGTCGGGAATGGCGTGGTCGCATTATTGCTCGCCGGCGGCGGTTGATTGCCCGGGTTCGGGGTCGCTCCAGCCGGCACTTCGGGGAAGAACGGCTGATCGGGGTCGGGGAACACGGGGGAAGGCGGAGGAGGTGGCGGTGGCGGAGGCAATTCGGTGGCGGGGGGCGGAGCGGAGCCCGCCGGGAAGAGGGGCTGGTGAAGGATTCTTCTGTGGAGGTCGCGACCGTTGGTGAGCCCGGCTGCGCCGCCGTCGGATTTTGCAGCGCAGAGAATGTTGAACAGGAGAGAGAACAGAACCGGAGCCCAAAGGAAGCTCGAGCTCTGAGCTTTCATGGCGAATTTTGTTGCTGCTCCTCGCATGAGTTGCTTTCTCTCACCAAATTCATCTCTCTCTCTCTCTCTCTCTCTCTCTCTCTCTCTCTCTCTCTCTCCTCTCTCGCTCGCTCTCTCGCCCCGGAAGTTCTTCTGCAACTAGAGGGAGAAAGGTGTAGAAGACGAAGAGGAGAGAGAGTGAGAAGAGAAGCTTCTTTTGGCTGCAAGATCTGGATGCTCTTCTTGCTCTCCCCGGATGACGTCATCATTGCTCGCATTCTGGTTTGTTTTTCTTTTTTCCCCAATTTTTAATATCGTATTTCCCGTTTATTCCCCCATACACATGGACGGATTGGTTTTTCTCGATCGTACCAAATGTCGAAACGACACGTGGCGGTGCTTTTTGTTAAAAAATTTGATTTCAATTTTCAACTGATGATCGTGACCCATGGAGTAGGAAACGTAATTATTTAGAGACAGGCGCATAATGTACGCATATGCACTTTTTATGTCCACGTAACGGACTAGTTGTTTAGTATATTGAAACAGAAGCTAATCACGGCAATTGCAACCTGAGTTTTACCTGAAGAAAAAATAAGTTTGAATATGGATTTTGTTCGAATCCGGTATTTTCAGAGCAAACCGAGCGAAGTTTTTATCCTTTTCTTCAATTAATGGTGCATAATTATTTCAATAATTAATCAAAACATAAGAAAATGCAACCCCTTTTTTTTTTTTTCATGAACTAGCAGATGAGCCTACGGAAACATGTCAAGAAATAAAAATAAAATGAAATAGAATATATTAAGGAAAAGTTAACTTTCAAAGATTTCATCTATTTTGGAAGATGAAATTAAAATTTTGCGAAGAGAAAAATTTAACATACAGGGTAATTTAAGTTTAGAATATGTTAGACATTTAAAATATTTTGGCTTGAATCGATTCATAAAAATTAAAATAAGTAGTTTAAGATTTAGGCAATATTTTGGGCTCCCTTTTAATTTCGAGAGTGTTCCTATCATTTAGAAAGATATGTTATATAGGTTACATTTAAGTCTGGAATGTGTTTGACATTTAAAAAAAAAAAATTGGCTTGAAGCGTTAGAGTTCGTATAATTTATCGAAAAATTTTAATATTCAAAATGTATTTTGGGCTTAATCAAAAAAATAAAGGGTGCCGAGTTAAAAAAGGAAAAAAAAAAGGTGGAGGGAAGGGGGAATAAAATGAAATAGATAAAGTGTTTTGAGCATTAATAGATCCTCAAGTCTTTCCAAAAATCATTTCGCTCCATGTGTGACTTGAAGTAAACGATGGCCTCCTCCCAAGAAATAATTTCCTATTATATGAGCTGATACCTTAATCCATTGATGACATCCTATTCCATTGACTACGTGTCATATCACTCGAAAGGAAAAAATTGAACCAACGAAATATAGATAAATTAATATGTTAGTTGGCTCTAATACTCCTAAAGTTAAACAAGGGAGGAATAAGCAAATCCCTTCAAACTACTCTCTCTCCTTCTACTCGAGCAACAAAACAAGATAACTTCTAAATTCCTCATTAAAATTCATTTCTCTCCACCCAATCATGCGATTGTTGAAAAATGTATTTTTAACATGTGCGAGAAATTAATTGTAGATAATGTTATTCCAAAATTGTGCACATGCATAGTGCGAGTGTAGGAGCTAGTGTTCAATATTTGCTCGTATATTAGAGCATCAACAAGTCATAATTTAACTTTTTTGTTGGTTATGGAAATTAAAATTAGAATATATCAAAAATTTTATCACCTTTCTATCCTAATATCAATTTTCCTCCTGTACTACTAAAAGTTTTGCAATGGCTGTGGAAAAGTTAGTGGATGTAAATTTTGTAGACATCTTTTATGTATTGATTAGTTGCTTGCTAATTCTATTTAAGTTCATTCAACATAATTGATTAAGAATGCAGTACAAAATGTTCAACTCTCTTGTGACAAAAGAGTAATTATATAATGTATTAGGATAGGCTTTAGAAATGGAATATTAACGAAAAATCCGATTGAAAGAAAAAATGACTGTAATTTAACAACGTTACCATCTCATAACATATAACTACTTCAAAGAATTTGGCATTGTTCAAATGACTTGGTATTAAACTAGGGAATGATGTAAAAATGCTTAAAAATTAAAATCCTATGTTATCTCCATTTCCTCACTCCCTAAGTCAGCGTGAATATTGATTTGTATTTTCCTCTTGTTACCATTTTGAACTTTAATTTTTCCTTAAAAAATCGAAATGAATTTAAATGAAATGGATCGGGTCGAAAGGGTTTTAGCCCGAGCGACACGCTTTGAAACACTCAATTTTGATTGGAGGAGTAGTCATGATTGACAGAGACATGTCATCATGAAGCGTTATCATTGCAGCAATCAAGCTGGATTAACATAATAATAATAATACACCGGAATTTGGTTGGAAAAGGGCAAATATGTAATTTCACGAAAAGTCGATGTGGCTAAGTGCACCTTCGCTTGTTTTTTTCGCTTTTTTTCTCGTTCTTTTTCCGCTTTTTCTGATGCCAGGTCGATCCACCGACTCTCCCACAGCATATGCCTTTCTAAACTTTTCTTTCATCTTTTTCTTTCCGCTTTGTCAGTGGCATATCACCACTGTGTAATGACATTTCTATCCTTTTTCTCCACTTTTTCCTTTATTTATTTATTTTTTTTTCAAAGTTTTTCTTTCGTTGTCTACTTCTTAACGTTGCAAAAGTGGGCGCTTGCTTTATTCCTTTTGGCAAGTGGAGGGTGTGTACTCTGCCGTGCTCAGTGCTGCTATCTTCTCATTCGGGGAATCTTACCCAGTCCCCTAGAAAACCTTCCTTAACCATTAATTAAGAATAATAGATTAAATGATTAATGTAGTAGAGACGAGCCACCCCCTTTTTCTTTACTTGATCCATGCAGCTCTGAGATTCCAAGAAACATACATGACGTCTCCTGCTTATTGAGATTCGAGGCATTCTTTAGATAAAAAACACATTGACCTTGATGGAAACCCATTTGTTTTATTAATTTGAAAAAGTGATAATTATATTTTAAAAAATGTGCAATCTCATTCCAATTCATATTATTAATTTGAAAAATATTTCAATTTGAATATAGTCCTTTTGTTTATATAGAACTAGAATTATGAGTCAATATATATCTTAAAAAAGAAAAATAAAGTAGTAGGAATCGAATCACCCAAGTCTATCTAGTATAGATCGTTAACTTGGAAGGCTAGGGGTTATAGTCGACGTTGATTCATCATTTTTAACGTCTTTAATTCAAAACTGAACGTGAAACTTTGGTTTCATTTGGCTCCTTTATGGAATATAGATCAATTTTGAGATATCGATATATCTAAGATAAGACGTGAACAAAATCAAAAAATTTTGTAGAGAGATGTGAAAATTACTATGGCTCACATGATATTCTTGATTAATAGTTTAATAAATATGTAAGCGCAAAAATATATTGGTTATAAACGGTTGCAACTCTTATTAAAAGAATGAAAATGGTGCAATACCCACAAGAAGTTATGGTTCTTATGGAAGGTATGATTGTAGAACGTGTTTTGATGAAAGGCACCTATTGATAACATATATAAATAAAATTTGGTCTTCTCTATATCGACGACGTGAAAAGTGAAAAGAACATTGTATTCAATCAAATAGAATATGTTAAGAAAGAGTGTGGGTTAAGGGAGATAAATCATATCTCTTCGTCTCTTTGTTTTTTCTGCATTAAATACTTTCAAGGTTTTGCTATCAATAAATGTATGTTTTCAACTCTCTCATCATGAAAATTATGAAGGATAAAAAGTCCTTTATTTTGGATTTTTCAAATTAAAGAATTACTTATCTGCTAATAGTTGGTATCAAAGTGTGATTTAAAATCTCATGATTTTTTCAATTATTGAAATATCATGTTTTATGGATAAAGATTTGTTGAACTATGTTGGTCGCTTTCATGTTATCTGCCTATTATTGAAATGTTTTCGGAGGGGGCTGTTAGAGGAAATTCGAATGATGAAAGGCGTAGCGGAAATTGGGTGAAAAATGAAAAAAAAAAAAAAAAAGGGAAAAAAATCCACAAATAGTAGGGGTGAGCATGGTCCGGGTTGGTCCGGGCCACCCTCTAACCCTAGGACCAACCCGTACAGTGTCGGTCCTCAATTTTTAGGACTGAGGACCGACTCTATTGAGCTTGGGACCAAGGACCGGACCAACCCAATGGGTTCGGTCCGGTTCCAGGGTCAACCCGGGACCGATCGATAATTTTTTTCATCTTGTTTTTTATACTCCCTAAAAAAAGCAAACCTACAAATTTAAATTACACATCCATCAATAATGCGGCATTGCGCAACTAAACTATAAATACCAATACATATTCACCAAAATTTCCTTTCTTTTCCTAGCAAAACTTTGGCATTTTTTACCTAATTTCAGCTCATAAATTACAAGCTCGTGTCTTTATCGAGCTTGTTGTTCCAACATGCAACAACCTAGATTTTAAAAACATGACATCAATATGGTTCGATTGCTACTTCAGTTAAAATCACGATGGATGATGAGCATGATTCGGTTCTCCAATCAAAGCTAAAACCCATCTCCAAAAAAGGAAAGAAAAGCCCAGAAAGAACACATCGGATGCAATCGGCCTCGTCAATCGAGGGTCCAAAAGGGGAGGTGATGCGGGAGCATCCAACGTAGCTCCATCCACCAACTCGGAACCATTGATGTTTATCCAAGCCAAAAGAGAAATTGGGCATTATGTGCTTCGATGGATCATTTTCAATGAATAACTATCAATGGGAGACCATTCTAAATGTCTTGAATGACCAGTTGATGAAGTTTCAGAATGATTATTTTCTGGTCAAGGGAGGAGCTCGAATTTGAAGATTCAAGAATGCAGAAGGCCGAAGATTAAAGGCATTTACTTCCCGTGTTAATAAAGGCTTTTATTATGTTATTATGTGTGTTTATTGTTATGCAGTCCAAGAGCCGACGGTTTCGGTTTCTAGGCTATTAAGTTCTGTTTTTAATATGTATTAAGGTGTCAGTTTCTAGGCTATTAAGGTCTGTCTTTAATATGTATTAAGGCGTCAGTTTCTAGGCTATTAAGGTCCGTTTTTAATATGTATTAACTCTAAAATCCTCCTATAAAGAGGGGAAAACTATGCAATGTAAGATATACGAATTTTATGAATGAAAATTGTGAGATTTCCTCTGCCTGAGTGAATTCCTTTTGAGAGTGGATAACTCCTTTCGGTTTCTTTATCCTTGGAGCCTAGATCACTCCTCGGTGGTGAACCAAGAAGCCCTTTATCCTTGGCTGGTGGAATCTTTAGGCCTTGGTGGTGAGCTTCTCCTATCCCGAAGTCCTTTATCCTTGGCTGGTGGAAGCTTTAGGCCTTGGTGGTGAACTTCGTAGATCTCGATCCTCATCCTTGGTTGGTGGCGCTGCCTTTATACCTTGGAAGGAGATTGTTTTTATCTGTTTTTATTCCTTTCCATTTCTTCCCCGTATACACTACTCCATACACTTAACCCCGAAAATCCCCTCTCAAAATTCTGTTCTAGAATCACTCAACCCATCACGCATCAAAATATTGGTATCAGAGCTCAAGGTTCAACTCATTTGAGTGATTCCTTTCTTTCTTTTGTTACAAATTCCTTATGGATGAACAAGTTCCTAGAGGCTTGACCTTGGAGCAAGCGCACAACGAAAGGCGAGATCGTGCAATCCAAAATCTTCAACAACAAATGGAGCGAGTCCTCAATCTTCTAGAGAATCCGGCGAGACAAGGACAACCAGCAAGGCGTCCCAATGAACGGCGTCGGCGTGATGATTCTGAATCTCGTCAAAATTCTGATGTCGATTCCGAGTCCACTAGAGACAACCGAACGATTTTGCACTCTAGTGATTCTGAATCTCCAATTCGAAGACGAAGACGGAGAGGGAGGCATAAGGAGGACGAAAGAGATATTAAAGTGGAGGTCCCCGAGTTTGACGGTAATCTTAATCCCGACGACTTTGTTGATTGGCTACACAAAACCGAACGAATTTTTGAATTCAAATCCTATTCGGATGAGAAGAAATGTAAGATTGCTATTCTAAGGTTGACCAAATATGCTTCTCTATGGTGGGAGAATCTAAAGCATCAACGAGGAAGGGAAGGAAAAGGCCGAATCAAGTCTTGGGAAAAACTCAAGAGGTTGATGAAGAAGAGGTTCTTGCCCGACAACTATAAGCAAGATCTCTTCCTCAAACTGAACTCCCTAAGACAACATGGGATGAGCGTTGAAGAATACATTCGTGAGTTTGAACAACTCAAAATGAGGAGTGAAGTTCCAGAAGTTCCCGAGCAAACCATCGCTCGTTTTCTTGGCGGCATGAATCGAGAAATTGCTGATATGGTTGAACTTCAACCGTATTGGTCCTTTGAAGACGTATGCAAGTTAGCCATAAAAGTGGAAAAACAATTGAAGAGCAAGAGGTTTTCCTTCAGAACCTCAACAAGGGCGACATCCTATTTTAAGGGTGCTTCCTCAAGCAAGGGGGAGAGTTCGTCGACAAAAGACAGAGGCAAGGGAAAGAATGCAGAGCCTTCCAAAGAAGTCCAAAAGAAGTTTGAAGGTGATGCAAGGAAATGCTTTAAGTGCCATGGCTTTGGGCATTTACAAGCAAATTGTCCAAATCGGAGAGTTATGACTCTTCAAGAAATTGAGGAGATCAATTCGGCGCTTCAAGAGGCTGATGATAATGAAGACCAAAATATTTCCGAATCTGATCGGGAAGAAGAAGTTGTGGAGAAAGCTGATGATGGTGAGCTGTTGATCATTCGGAGAGCATTGCATGTTGAAGTTTCTCCTAATAATGAGCAAAGGGAGAATATATTTCACACGCGTTGCACTATTAATGGAAAGGTGTGTTCAGTGATCATTGATGGTGGGAGCTGCACCAATGTTGCTTCGACAACTCTTGTCGACAAATTGAAGCTTCCAACAACGAAACATCCTCAACCATACAAGCTCCAATGGCTCAATCAAGGGAATGAACTCAAGGTAACCAAACGTGTTCTTATATCATTTTCGATTGGGAAGAACTATCGAGATGAGGTTGTATGTGATGTGATTCCCATGGAGGCATGCCACTTGTTATTGGGTAGACCGTGGCAATTTGATATAAATGCTATGCATGACGGTCGGAAAAACACATACTCTTTTCAGAAGGAACAAAAATGCATTACTCTTTTACCATTGAGCCCTTATTCGATACATAATAATCAACCTGGGGAGGGAAACACTTGTAAGGGAAATCTGTTCTTGAGTGAGACACGGGTTGAGAGAGCCATTAGCAAACAAAAGAATGTTTTTGCTTTGCTTGTGGTCGAGAAAAAAGAGTGAGATAGAGCGACCCATACATCCAAAAATGCATTCCTTATTGAAAAAATTTGCAGATGTGTTTCCGGACGATTTGCCACTTGGATTACCTCCCATAAGAGGTATTGAGCATCAAATTGATTTGATCCCCGGTGCTCCACTACCAAACAAGCCAGCTTATCGATGCAATCCGGAGGATACAAAGGAGTTGCAAAGACAAGTCAATGAACTTATTCTCAAAGGATACGTTCGAGAAAGCATGAGTCCCTGCTCTGTTCCGGCTCTTCTTGTGCCTAAGAAGGATGGTACATATCGGATGTGTGTTGATAGCCGGGCCATCAACAATATCACCATTAAGTATAGGTACCCTATACCTAGACTTGATGATATGCTAGATGAATTATATGGTTCTTCTGTGTTTTCAAAGATAGATTTGCGGAGTGGTTATCATCAAATCAGAATGCGAGAAGGTGATGAATGGAAGACAGCTTTCAAGACCAAGGGAGGCCTTTATGAGTGGTTGGTTATGCCATTCGGATTATCTAATGCTCCGAGTACCTTCATGAGACTTATGAACGAGGTTCTTCGTTCCTTTATTGGTCAATTTGTCGTTGTTTATTTCGACGATATTCTTGTTTATAGTAGGAATGAGGAGGAGCATATCTCTCATCTAACACAGGTCTTTAATGTCTTGAGAGAACGAAAACTATATGCTAAAATGGAGAAATGTGAGTTCTTCTCTCCAAGCATTGTGTTTCTTGGTTATGTGGTTTCCAAAGATGGAATTTCTGTTGATCAAGCCAAGGTAGAAGCTATGAAGACTTGGCCCGTTCCGAAGTCTATTTCTGATGTAAGAAGTTTTCATGGACTTGTTTCCTTTTATCGACGGTTTGTCAAAAATTTTAGTACCGTCATGGCTCCTATAACTGAATGCATGAAGAATGGTGCTTTTGAATGGACAAAGACTGCTCAAAACGCCTTTGAGGTAATCAAGCAGAAACTTTGTGAGTCTCCTATTCTTGCACTTCCTGATTTTGATAAAGTATTTGAAGTTGAATGTGATGCAAGCGGAGTTGGTATTGGTGCTGTTCTGGTGCAAGCACAAAAACCATTGGCATATTTCAGCGAGAAGTTATCAGATTCCAAGAGGAATTATTCAACTTATGACAAAGAGTTCTATGCCATTGTCCGAGCTCTAGATAATTGGAGTCATTATTTGAGGCCAAAGCAATTTGTCCTTCATTCTCGATCATGAGGCGCTTAAGTTTATTAGTGGCCAACGCAAGCTTAATTCGAGACATGCAAAATGGGTAGAATTTCTTCAATCCTTTTCTTTTGTCTCGAAATATAAACCCGGGCACACTAATGTAGTGGCAGATGCTTTATCAAGAAGATATTCTATGCTTGCGGTTCTGGACTCTAGGATTCTCAGATTTCAATCAATGAAAGCACTTTATTCTGAAGATGCGGAGTTCTCATCCATCATCAACAATTGCAAACGAGGAGTTCAAGGTATATATTCTTTGCAAGATGGGTTTCTTTTTAAAGGAAATCAATTATGTGTGCCGAAGAGTTCTTTTCGCGAATTGCTGATTCGAGAAGCGCATGGTGGAGGATTGGCTGGTCATTTTGGGATTAATAAAACTCTTGAGGTTCTTCAAGAGCATTTCTATTGGCCAAAGATGAGTGGAGATGTGCATGCCATCATCTCGAGGTGTGCAACTTGTCATAGATCAAAAAGTCATTTCCATCAAGGTTTGTATACTCCACTTCCGGTACCATTGCAGCCGTGGGAAGATGTTAGCATGGATTTCATCGTGGCTCTACCAAGAACTCAAAGAGGAAAAGATGCTATCATGGTGGTGGTTGATCGGTTCTCTAAAATGGCTCATTTCGTGCCATGTCACAATACCGATGATGCATCTCATATTGCTGAATTATATTTCAAAGAGATTATCCGTATTCATGGAGTACCAAAGACCATTGTGTCGGACCGTGATTCCAAGTTCTTAAGCCACTTTTGGAGGACTCTATGGAGAATGCTTGGTACAAGACTCTTATTTAGCACGGCTTGTCATCCCCAAACTGATGGCCAAACGGAGGTAACAAATCGTACTCTAACCACTCTTCTTCGTGGTATGGTGAGTAAATCATTGAAAGATTGGGATTTAAAGCTTGCGCATGCTGAATTTGCTTACAATCGATCGCCAAGTTATACTACTGGTCGATCGCCATTTGAAGTTGTGTATGGAATTAATCCTCTCACGCCCATTGATTTGATTCCAATTCCGTCTAACTCTCAAGTGAGCTTTGATGGCAAGAAAAGAGCTGAGTCAATGAAGAAGCTCCATGAGTAGATTCGATCCAACATTGAAAAGGCCAACGAATCTTACAAGAAGAAAGCTAATCAACATCGCAAGAAGGCTCAATTTCAACCAGGCGACCTTGTATGGCTTCACTTGAGGAAGGAGAGATTTCCATCTCGTCGAAAGAACAAGCTCATGCCAAGAGCTGATGGTCCCTTTAAAGTTTTGGAGCGAATTGGTGACAATGCTTACAAGATTGACCTTCCGGGAGAGTTTGGAGTTTCAGCAACATTCAACGTGGGAGACCTTTCTCCTTACTTGGAGGATGAAAACCTTCTAGATTTGAGGACAAATCTCAAACAACCTGGGGAGGATGATGCGGGAGCATCCAACGTAGCTCCATCCACCAACTCGGAACCATTGATGTTTATCCAAGCCAAAAGAGAAATTGGGCATTATGTGCTTCGATGGATCATTTTCAATGAATAACTATCAATGGGAGACCATTCTAAATGTCTTGAATGACCAGTTGATGAAGTTTCAGAATGATTATTTTCTGGTCAAGGGAGGAGCTCGAATTTGAAGATTCAAGAATGCAGAAGGCCGAAGATTAAAGGCATTTACTTCCCGTGTTAATAAAGGCTTTTATTATGTTATTATGTGTGTTTATTGTTATGCAGTCCAAGAGCCGACGGTTTCGGTTTCTAGGCTATTAAGTTCTGTTTTTAATATGTATTAAGGTGTCAGTTTCTAGGCTATTAAGGTCTGTCTTTAATATGTATTAAGGCGTCGGTTTCTAGGCTATTAAGGTCCGTTTTTAATATGTATTAACTCTAAAATCCTCCTATAAAGAGGGGAAAACTATGCAATGTAAGATATACGAATTTTATGAATGAAAATTGTGAGATTTCCTCTGCCTGAGTGAATTCCTTTTGAGAGTGGATAACTCCTTTCGGTTTCTTTATCCTTGGAGCCTAGATCACTCCTCGGTGGTGAACCAAGAAGCCCTTTATCCTTGGCTGGTGGAATCTTTAGGCCTTGGTGGTGAGCTTCTCCTATCCCGAAGTCCTTTATCCTTGGCTGGTGGAAGCTTTAGGCCTTGGTGGTGAACTTCGTAGATCTCGATCCTCATCCTTGGTTGGTGGCGCTGCCTTTATACCTTGGAAGGAGATTGTTTTTATCTGTTTTTATTCCTTTCCATTTCTTCCCCGTATACACTACTCCATACACTTAACCCCGAAAATCCCCTCTCAAAATTCTGTTCTAGAATCACTCAACCCATCACGCATCAGGAGGTCACGGGGACTAATACCCAGCCAAATTGATCACGTACGCGAAGCAAATGTGGAAAAATAAAAATTCAACACAAATCAAGAGCATTGAAGATCTCAAATGAAGCACAAAGTACAACTCACTAGTCAAGTTGTGTTCGGAAAGCAAGGGTGAGCCGAGCGTTAGGGTTTCTAGTTAGGGCTTTTTTTTTTTTTTTTCCTTCTGATTTGCTCGGCGATAAGCGAGGTAATTGGCGCGAGTGGCGAGCGGCAAGCGTTGAGCATCGAGTGGGCGAGCGTCAATTGGCAAGCGACAAGCATTGGGCGAGGCCAGTGGCAAGCGGCGAGCGTTGAGCAAGGTTAGCGGCGAGTGGTGAGTGGCAAGCGTTGAGTGAGGCCAGCGATGATAGCAAAGGGTGAGTGGTGAGCGGCGAGCGGCGCGAGTGGCACGCACAGTCAAAGGTGAGTGGCGTGGGCAACCAGAGGCGAGTGGGATGTTGCTACTTTTGATTTTGGCAAATTGAAGAACAAGGAAGACATAATGAAAGAGAACGTACTTTGGGGAAGGAAGCCGTGAGGAGATTTACGGCATAAACTTCACTTTGTTTTGGACGTCACGAGTTTGTGATTGTGAGGACTCCTTGGTCCTCACGGTGAAGATTGAAGAACATACTCTGGACTGTGGAGGACGCCGTGAAGACCTTTATGGTATAAACTTCACGCCTTTTGGAATTGGATGCCGTGTGTCCGTGACTGTGAGCCTGAGGAGTCAACAGCTTTAACATCATTTTACTTAGGGTTTTTTTTTTTAACATATATTTTACTTAGATTTGAATATATAAAAGAATTATAAATAATATAATATAATATAATATAATATAATATAATATATAAGGTTGGTCCAGGGTTGGACTGACCCAAAACTCTCAGGACCGAGGACCAACCCGTACAGTGTTGGTCCTGGAATTTCAGGACCAAGGACCAACTCAGTTCCCTTGGGAACCAGACCAGGACCTGCAGGGTTGGGCCGGTCCAGGGTCGATCCAGGGTCAACCCTAGACCGCTGCTCACCCCTAACAAATAGCGCGAAAGGGGAGATGCTCCCACACTTGCTAGAGGATCAGGCATGTGGAACCCATGCGCCTTGTGTTGCAGTGAAATGACAAGCGCGTGCATAACACGTGCCTGTGCGACTAGCAAGGTGCTTCACGCGCCAAGGCTAGCAATAAAGGTGCATGTGTATGCACTTTGCCATGCGCCCGTTGCTCTCCCCATGTTATTACGTTTCTACCCCTCTCTTTGTTGGATAATTATGGTTCTGCCTTCCTTTATGATTATTTATGTTTTTGCCCATGTCTACTAGATAATTACGATTTTGCCCTGGCTAGTTATTTACCATTTTGTCTCGGGTTGCAGATATATGGTTTTGCCCCCTTTGGAATTATGGTTTTATACCCTTATGCTTTAATTATGGTTTTACCTTTGGATGCAATTTGGTGTATATTCATACTTTAAAATGATAAAAATTCAATTAAGAATGATTTGTGTCATGCCCCACGACACCCTCAATCACTTCGGTCATTTGATTTCGATATCCCACAAGGCACCGTTGACGTGTTCATTTTTATCTTTTGATTATGCACAAAGGGAAGTAGAAATAAACCCACCCAACCATTCATAACAAGAGGGATAGAATAAGACACTTAGATATAACAAACACACTTTCATATATGCATTATACCCATTACACACCATTTTTTTACATCAACAAGACTTAGTCACACACACAATCCACGGGATAGGTTTCTTCATCCTAATCCAAAAGGGGTCAGGTTGGCCTAGCTCCTCTACTGTATGAGGGCGACCTCAAAAAGTGATGCACCCATTATACCCCTAATACCCTAACGACTCTAGATACCATGGCTCAAGGTCGGGGTCTTGATGGGGTTGCTCTCCGGATCAGTCATAGCATTGTCAGGGATGTTCAGATCCATTGGGTCCTAGTTGAGGTTCCCAAGTCCCGCACTTGGAGGCCCATCACAGTTTCGG
This sequence comes from Eucalyptus victrix, assembly GCA_016097545.1. Classification (NCBI taxonomy): domain Eukaryota; kingdom Viridiplantae; phylum Streptophyta; class Magnoliopsida; order Myrtales; family Myrtaceae; genus Eucalyptus; species Eucalyptus victrix. The sequence continues at coordinate 48,161,414 of CM027843.1, forward strand.
AGGGGGCCATACAAGTTCTCCCAACCCAAACATACTAGGCCATAAAGCGATGGGAGACTAGGTTCGTTAACCCCTAATCTACCCATATAGTGGCCACTGTGTGCTCATAGCAGATGTAATGGTCTCATCCTCACATCTTCTAAGTTTGCCCTATGAGCTTAAAATATTCGTTAAAAATACCAACGCAAATATCATACTATCTCTTGCATATTTACCGCTAAAAGCTAGTTTTCTATATATTATAGTATTGTTTGTTTCCTTCTTCGTGAGTTTGATTTTTCAGATCAAAATTAAATTAGGATGGAAAGAGATACACGAATATTTTAGGGAACGTAATTATACTTATAATCATTTTGATGACTTAAATAAAGAAAGAAATATAATCTCGACTGCATTTCGGTGTTGAAACAAACAAGAGTATGGTAATTACATGTGACTCTGTAGGGCAAATCTTCACATTATGGATAAAATCCCTATTTTGCCCTTAATGACTCGACTAAAAAGCAAATAAAAAAATATTAAACAACGAATACGAAAGAAAAGAGAACTCAAAATTAACTAGAAGATTTGTAACTGCCCAAACACCAAATAATTGGCACAATGACTATTATAATAACGTTAAATAACTGTCTTAAAAAAAGTCCATTTAAAATCCTCATTAGCGACATCTACCCGAGTCGCCCTCTCGCCATCTTCTCCTTCATATGCTATTTTCCAAGCAATAGCCGGCTAACTTATCCTACTATCTTCGTATGCTCCAACCTAGCCACATTTGGCGCTTAAAGTGGAGAGAGAACTGGATGGCAGGGACTCGAGCAGAAAGTAAAGACAAAATGAAAGTTCAGAGAATAACGTGCAACTGCTAAAAGTTGAAGAGCCACTACGTTGCCGAGGTCAAACTTGGAGAGGGTTTTGTGAAACTTGTCCTGAAAGAAAATCTAGAAGCAAAAGTAATAGGAGAAAACCCTTTTCCACTTCAATCATGTCCTCATATATAGACATGATTGCACCCGATAGGCACGCATGACAACGCCAAATAATCACCTAAGTCACTCAAGAAACTGATAAGGAAATGATTGCTAATAAACAACAATTCCTTTAATGAGCTCAGGTTGGATGGAATCAATGATTTCTACCACTGCACTAATAAATTATACACTGCTCATAATTAAAGTACGTCATATTGTTTAAAGATCTTAACATAAAACCACTTGCAACACTCTAAAATCCATGGTTTGTCATGACAACAAATCAGAATGGATGAAAAAAAAACCATACAGGTGAATTGAATCGCTTGGTTCAAGGAACGCAACCATAACTTATCAATCAGTCTGATTCTCACTAAAACTCAGATACTTAGAGAATGCCTCCAAGTACAAAAAATTCATCATAAAGCACAAAGAGCAAAAACAATTCGGCCAAGTAAAGGCAAATAATTTGGCGTACTATTTATTAAGTGCTCATTTCCAAGCATTGGCAAAAATAATCGGAGAAAGGGCTTAAAAAATTCCATCAACAGATGGCCGAGAAACATCATGGAACAAGAGCAATGGACAAACCAAACTTGGGAGCCTTTTCCAGAGCCTTGGTGTCAATCTCACCAGAAATTGTAAACATTGACTTCCGTATAACCTCATGCTGCAGGACCCCACCAAGCTTCCCATGATTATTCAGCTTTCCTTTCACTATGGTGAGGTGATCAATGGCATACGAACCTCCAACTGTAAAAGTATTCTCATTTGTGGAGAACTTTCTACAAATCTCTCCAACAGCACTAGTCTTCTTAGATTGATCCAGATGGTGTACATATGATGCTTGGATAGAGTCTCCTTTGTCACCACTGAGAAGTAGATTCCATGAGCATCAAAGTCAAGAATCTTCTATCAGTTGATTTGTTCAATGTCTAACATTTGTAAGGAAATTAATAAGCCCAGAACTTACAAGATCACAGAAGCATAAGAGTCTGGCTTTGATATGCTCATCCCAGCAGTGTACTTCGTGAAGTTGCCTGATGTCACATCATATCCTGCCTCGGCACCAAATGCAAGGCTTGGAGTACCGATGGTGGTGGAAAGGTCAAAAACAGGAGATTGCTTCAATGTAACAGCTGTAGTAAGGGTTGCATGTTCATGGAAGTACTGAACCTCCAGCTGCATTAAAATAGTGAATGCCAAGCCATCAGCAAAGCAAACAGCAAGCAACCATCTTAAATGATTCCCAAGGCTAGCAATATAAAATTTTCTACCTTGCCAGAATCATAGTATGGCACTTTAAATGAGGTGATGGCTTTGGTTGACGGGAGGATGTCAGTGAAAGTGAGGGTAGAGAAAATCTGCCAAGACAAGGATCGACGTCAAACTATACTTCCGAGTCAATTCAGACTCCTTACTTCAAGCTTCAAAGGAAATAATTGTGAAGAAAGAGCAACCCACATTTGACTCAGTATCAACTTTGACATCAATAAGGACATTCTTATACTTGTATTTTGCAGCCAGATCAGAAGTTGAAAGGCTTCCTTTCTTCACTGCCGTCGATGTGAGGATCTGTAGAAGGCAAAGTAATGAGAAGCCCGCAAGTTATTACAACAAAAGTAACAGTTAATGCTTCCTTGTAAATTACATTAGTCACCTGTAACAAACAATATGAAGCTCTTCAAAGCATGAAGTTGCAGAACTTTTGCATGCGGGCGGGCATAGAGAGAGAGAGAGAGAGAGAGAGAGAACCACCATAGGCAAATTTCATCAATGGCTAATTAGAAGTCATAATAAGCCATGCTACTTTGACCTCTAAATTCCTTAAGATACTTATGGTTATGTGAGATTCGACATTTTCAAAATTATTCTTACCACTTGTTTGTGCTTTCTAAAGATGATCAAAATCTAAATCGCTGAGCTGAGGATGGACCTTAAAAGATAACCGTAACACGCTATTTATACATAACTGTGACAAAGAGACCACGCATAACCACCATGTAAATATGATCAAAATCTAAATTGCTGAACTGAGGATGGACTTTAGAAGATAACTGTAACACGCTATTTATACATAACTGTGACAGAGACCATGCATAAACACCATGTAAATACAGTTGGTGCCCATCTCTATAATCGCTTTGTTGATATAGATGGTTTGGTACTTGTGATTTCTGCAACCAATTTCCGCCCTTGCCTCAAGTTGTACACATTCGTCAAAATGGTAAGGTTGTTACTTTCACACTTCCTTTTCACAACACGTTCATTTGTTTTGGCAAACAAACTTGAAGTTCCACATGAGTTTTCAGTTCCACCTATCGTCTCTGCCTCATGTGAGAAATGACCATAACAAGGAAGAAATCCCGTGAAATTTGGCCAGGCTAACTGTTTTTTAACCACTATAAGGAGTACAAATATTTAACGGTGAAAATAGCAATGGCAGAAAGAAATATAGAATGCAAAATTCGAGAGAAAAAGAATTAACCCTACAAAGTAATAATTCAATGACCGGATATATCTGTAAAAAGGGTGGACCGCAACCAAGCGCAATCGCTGCTTCCTTAATCAAATCAGACCTATTCATTTGGGTTGGAAGGGATCTCATAAATGACCGAATCGAGTCAAACACCCCGTCCAATGGGAATCCATCTACACGCCACGATGCATAATCCCAGACACATCAATTTCGAATCAAAACCCAACAGAGAAATATAAAAAAAGAGAAGATAGATAAAATCTTTCTTTACCCTAATCATGGATTTCAACAATTCAAAGAGACAGTTCCCATCTATCGCACGTACTCCCCGATATCAGGAGGGGAGACGAGATAATCGATCGACTTACCACGCCATTTTCGCTGCAGGTGTTGATGGAGACCTTGTGATCGGTGGTGTAGTTCGCGGTCAAGATATCTGCACCGAATCGATGGAAATCACGAGGGGGTCAATACTCGAGGAACGAAAGCGCACCGTTCGACGCGCGAGACGAATCGGAAAATGGGATCGAGTCGATACCTTTCGCTTTCTTGCCGATTTCCGAGAAAAGTCCCGGTCCCTTGCTCATCTTTCAGAAACAGAGAGAGATCCGTGAAATGGAGAGAGAGGGAGAGGGAGAGAAAATGAGTGTTGTTCTCTGGTTTTGTTTTCGTTTTCGTGATTTTCTCTCTGGTGGGCGATGGCTTGCGAGAACGCGAGTCGCCCGGAGGAACGCAGAACCATGCTTGACGGCTGTGACGGTGTGCTTTACTACAGACAAATCGTAGCCGTTGAAACTTGTTGGGTGGGGCCGAGTTACTTGGCTTTAACCCGCTGCCCGTCAGAGGTGGGAACGTCACCGCATTGTGGAATCGATTCGTATTGACTTTCTTTTATTCCTTTTCTTATTTAATCGAATATTATCGACTTTTTCAACGTGCTAAATAGAGAGCTCCCACCAACGAAACTTCCCCGATGATTAGAAACTTCATAGACAAATCCAAGTACTGATATTCGCTCCTCTCTCTCCGTCCAAAGTAGAGCTGGTAAAAAGAAAAACCTAGACTTGGTCCTGTTCACGTGACCCACAAGCTCCGGCCTGCTCAAGTCCAGCCTTCTCTCTCTCTCACTCTCCAAACTAGGCCCCACAATGGGTGTGCGAACCTAGGATCAAGCCGTCCCAAATCCGACCTAGCACGAAGGGGGTGCATGACAACTACTTATTTCCGTTCCAAAAATAATTTTTTTTTATTTTAGTCCTATTTCTGGAATAGAAATCCGTTTGGTAAACTTATTCCGCCTTTCTATTTCTGGAACAAAAATCAGAAATAATTTCTCTCCCAAAATCCTCTAAACCCTAATTCTTGTAATGTGATGTTCTACTTGAGGATTTCCCTTATTTGTAATGGTCCTTTATGACAAGCTATATTACACTTCGTAAAATTTGTCGATTTTGTAAAATTTGCCGCAAATTGCCTAATACACTTCTTTGTTTTTCTTTCTAAAACGATTACTTGATATTGAAAACCGTGGTGGTGATTGACGTGACACACTAGCATGAAGGGGATTAGAATATGGTTGCCCACTTTCATTCTACTAGAGCTTTTGGAACCTTCTATCATGCTCAAGAGTAATACATATGAATCTCTTTTTTCTATTGTATAAAGGCTATTGATAAGTATATTGTTTGATCGTAATTGCCTATCTAGGTTCATGCTAAAGAATTTTGTGTGAAAATTTAGAAAATTTGATATAATAACTTTTACTTTGTATTTTTTTTTTCAAAAAAGGGAGACTTTACCAAAAAAAAAATCTTACTTTGTATTTGGGTCAATGGTTTCATAAGCATATGAAATTTGTAAGAATGGACATCTCATTTTGATGCGGGAGCATCCAACGTAGCTCCATGGATCAACTCAGAACCATCGATGCTTATCCAAGTCAATAAAGAAGTTGGACATTATGTGCTTCGATGCATCATTTTGAATGAATAATGTTAATTACTTATCAGTACTTTATGGTATATCGATAGATATCAATGGGAGGCCATTTTAGATGTCTTGTATGACCAATTGATGAAGTTTCAGAAGGATTATTTTCTGGTTAAGGGAGGAGCTCGAATTTTGGGAAAGCTAGAGGTTCACGAAAGCGGTTCAAGAATATGGAAAGCCAAAGGTTCAAGAACACGGAAAGCTAACGGTTCGAGAATGTGGAAGGCCGAAGATTAAATGGCATTTAGTTCCCGTGATAGTAAAGGCTTTTTATTAAGTTCCTAGTTGTTTTTATTTTTATAGCTCAAGAGTCGAACGTTTTAATTCAAGACATTTAGTTCCGGTGATAGTAAAGGCTTTTTATTAAGTTCCTAGCTGTTTTTATTTTTATATAGCTCAAGAGTCGAACGTTTCAGTTCCTAGGTCATTAAAGTTTGTTTTTAATATTTCCTAAGGCTAAAATCCTCTTATAAATAGGGGAAACTATCCAATGTAGGGGATATATGAATTTCATGAATGAGAATGGTGAGATTTTCTCAACTTGAGTGAACTCCTTTGGAGAGTGGATAACTCCTTTTGGTTTCTTTATCCTTGGAGCATAGATCACTCCTTGGTGGTGAGCCAAGAAGCCCTTTATCCTTGGCTGGTGGAATCTTTAGGCCTTAGTGGTGAGCTTCTCCTATCCCGAAGTCCTTTATCCTTGGCTGGTGGAAGCTTTAGGTCTTGGTGGTGAGCTTCGTAGATCTCGATCCTCATCCACGGTTGGTGGTGAGGCCTTTATACCTTGGGAGGAGATCGTTTTATCTTTTATTATTCCTTTTCATTTCTTTCTCATATACACTACTCCACACACTTAACGACAAAAATCCCTTCTCAAAAATCCGTTCTAGAATTACTCACCCCATCACGCATCAAAATATTGGTATTAGAGCTCAAGGTTCAATTCATTTGAGTGATTCCTTTCTTTTTTTTTTTGTTACAAATTCCTTATGGATGAACAAGTTCCTGGAGGCTTGACTCTGGAGCAAGTGCACTACGAAAGGTGAGATCGTGCAATCCAAAATCTTCAACAACAAATGGAGCGAGTCCTCAATCTTTTGGAGAATCCGGTGAGACAAGGACAACTAGCAAGGCGTCCCAATGAACGGCATCAGCGTGACGATTCTAAATCTCGTCAAAATTCTAATGGCAATTCCGAGTCCACTAGAGACAATCGAACGATTTTACACTCTAGTGATTCTGAATCTCCAATTTGAAGATGAAGATGGAGAGGGAGGCATAAGGAGGATGAAAGAGACATTAAAGTGGAGGTCCCCGAGTTTGACGGTAATGTTAATCCCGACGACTTTGTAGATTGGCTACACAATACCGAAACGAATTTTTGACTTCAAATCCTATTCGGATGAGAAGAAATGTAAGATTGATGTCCTAAAGTTGACCAAATATGCTTCTCTATGGTGGGAGAATCTAAAGTATCAACGATCAAGGGAAGGAAAAGGCCGAATCAAGTCTTGGGAAAAACTCAAGAAGTTGATGAAGAAGAGGTTCTTGCTCGACAACTATAAGCAAGATTTCTTCCTCAAGCTGAACTCCCTAAGACAACATGTGATGGGTGATGGGGTGAGTGATTCTAGAACGGATTTTGAGAGGGGATTTTTGTTGTTAAGTATATGGAGTAATGTATACGAGGAAGAAACGAAAAGAAAAAATAAAAGATAAAACGATCTCCTCCCAAGGTATAAAGGCCTCGCCACCAACCGAGGATGAGGATCAAGATCTACGAAGCTCACCACCAAGGCCTAAAGCTTTCACCAGCCAAGGATAAAGGACTTCGGGATAGGAAAAGCTCACCACCAAGGCCTAAAGATTCCACCCGCCAAGGATAAAGGGCTTCATGGCTCACCATCAAGGAGCGATCTACGCTCCAAGGATAAAGAAACCGAAAGGAGTTATCCACTCTCCAAAGGAGTTCACTTAAGTTGAGGAATTCTCATCATTCTCATTCATGAAATTCGTATATCCCATACATTGGATAGTTTCCCCTATTTATAAGAGGATTTTAGCCTTAGGAAATATTAAAAACAAACTTTAATGACCTAGGAACTGAAACGTTCGACTCTTGAGCTACATAAAAATAAAAACAGCTAGGAACTTAATAAAAAGCCTTTACTATCATGGGAATTAAATGCCCTGACCTGAAACGTTCGACTCTTGAGCTATAAAAATAAAAACAGCTAGGAACTTAATAAAAAGCCTTTACTATCACGGGAACTAAATGCCTTTTAATCTTCGGCCTTCCACATTCTCGAACTGTTAGCTTTCCGTGTTCTTGAACCTTTGGCTTTCCACATTCTTGAACCACTTTTGTGAACCTCTAGCTTTCCCAAAATTCGAGCTCCTCCCTTAACCAGAAAATAATCCTTCTAAACTTCATCAATTGGTCATACAAGACATCTAAAATGACCTCCCATTGATACCTATCGATATACCACAAAGTACTGATAAGTAATTAACATTATTCATTCAAAATGATCCATTAACGCACATAATGCCCAACTTCTTTATTGGCTTGGATAAGCATCGATGGTTCTGAGTTGGTCCATGGAGCTACGTTGGATGCTCCCGCATCATCCTCCCCGGGTTGTTTGAGATTTGTCCTCAAATCTAGAAGGTTTTCATCCTCCAAGTAAGGGGAAATGTCTTCCGCGTTGAATGTTGCCGAAACTGCAAACTCTCCTGGAAGGTCAATCTGTAAGCATTGTCACCAATTCGCTGAATAACTTTAAAGGGACCGTCTGCTCTAGGCATGAGCTTGTTCTTCGACGAAATGGAAATCTCTCCTTCTTCAGGTGAAGCCATACAAGATCGCCCGGTTGAAATTGAGTCTTCTTGCGATGTTGATTAGCTTTCTTCTTGCAAGATTCGTTGGCTTTTTCAATGTTGGATCGAATCTGCTCATGGAGCTTCTTCATTGGTTCAGCTCCTTTCTTGCCATCAAAGCTCACTTGAGAGTTAGACGGAATTGGAATCAAATCAATGGGTGTGAGAGGATTAATTCCATACACAACTTCAAATGGCGATCGACCAGTAGTATAACTTGGTGATCGATTGTAAGCAAATTCAACATGTGCAAGCTTTAAATCCCAATCTTTCAACGATTTACTCACCATACCACGAAGAAGAGTGGTTAGAGTACGATTTGTTACCTCAGTTTGGCCATTCGTTTGGGGATGACAAGCTGTGTTGAATAAGAGCCTTGTACCAAGCATTCTCCATAGAGTCTTCCAGAAGTGCGCAAGCTTTGAATCCCGGCAATTTCATCACCATAGCTTTACTGGCTCAGGCCTCTTTCTGAAGCTACAAAATTTATTTTGAGAAATTCCCCTTCCTTTTGTCTTCACTGTGCGAGTTCATCATCATCTTCTTCACTTGGGAAACTTACTAAAGCCAAATATTTGTCTTCCAATTTACTGGATAGAGCAACTTCCCATTCTAATCCAATCAAGTCTTCATTGCCCACATCTTCACTCGAGATTTAGGACATCTCCCTATTTGTTCATCTCTATCAATAAGACTCTCCATCTCATTTTGCCATTTATTTAACCTAAACTCATTCCCAACTTGATTACTCGCTTGAGTAGAATCCCTCACTTATGCTCTTTCAATGGTGGTCTACTCATTCCCTTCCTCATCCTCATCCTCACCATCCTCATCATTACTATAATACTCAACATATACCCTTGCTTCGTCACCGTGAAGATAATGGTAAATGATATCTTTAATACCCTAACAAAATCAATATATGATGGCTTCCGAAAATTGACATAGATAATACCTTTATTTCCACCAGAATATTCCTAGTGTTTGGCGCCAAGAACAAATGCTCCATTATAGTAAACGTTGATGCCTACCCGATTCTCGTCCATGTCGATGCTGCACCCAAGGAAAAAAAAAGTCATTAGTTCTTAGAACCACATGACAGAATCAATAACGTCATATGCAGGTCACGAAGGCAATCAATTTATTCAATCGCGTCCCTTTTGATGCGTGATGGGGTGAGTGATTCTAGAACGGATTTTTGAGAGGGGATTTTTGTGGTTAAGTGTATGGAGTAGTGTATACGAGGAAGAAACGAAAAGGAATAAAAAAAGATAAAACGATCTCCTCCCAAGGTATAAAGGCCTCGCCACCAATCGAGGATGAGGATTAAGATCTATGAAGCTCACCACTAAGGCCTAAAGATTCCACCAGCCAAGGATAAAGGGCTTCTTGGCTCACCACCAAGGAGTGATCTATGCTCCAAGGATAAAGAAATCGAAATGAGTTATCCACTCTCCAAAGGAATTCACTCAAGTTGTGGAAATCTCAACATTCTCATTCATGAAATTCGTATATCCCCTACATTAGATAATTTCCCCTATTTATAAGAGGAATTTAGCCTTAGGAAATATTAAAAACAAAATTTAATGACCAAGGAACTAAAACGTTCGACTCTTGAGCTACTAAAACTAAAAACGGCTAGGAACTTAATAAAAAGCCTTTACTATCACGGGAACTAAATGCCCTGAACTGAAACGTTCGACCCTTGAGCTATAAAAATAAAAACAGCTAGGAACTTAATAAGAAGCCTTTACTATCACGGGAACTAAATGCCATTTAATATTCGGCTTTCCACATTCTTGAACTGTTAGCTTTCCGTGTTCTTGAACTTTTGGCTTTCCATATTCTTGAACTGCTTTCGTTAACCTCTAGTATTCCCAAAATTCGAGCTCCTCCCTTGACCAGAAAATAATCCTCCTGACACTTCATCATCCGGTTATACAAGACATCTAAAATAACCTCCCATTGATAGTTATCGATATACCACAAAGTACTGATAAGTAATTAACATTATTCATTTAAAATGATCCATCGAAGCACATAATGCCCAACTTCTTTATTGGCTTGGATAAGCATCGATGGTTCTAAGTTGGTCCATGGAGCTACTTTTATCGACAAGTTGAAGCTTTTAACAACGAAACAACCTCAACCATACAAGCTCCAATGGCTTAGTCAAGGGAATGAACTCGAGGTAACCAAACGCGTTCTTATAACATTTTCAATTGGGCAGAACTATCGAGATGAGGTTGTATGAGATGTGATTCCTATGGAGGCATGCCACTTGTTATTGGGTAGACCGTGGCAATTTGATATAAATGCTATGCATGATGGTTCGAAAAACACATACTCTTTTCATAAGGAACAAAAATGCATTACTCTTTTACCATTGAATCCTTATTCGATACATAATAATCAACCTGGGGAGGGAAACACTTGTAAGGAAAATCTTTTCTTGAGTCAGACACGGGTTGAGAGAGACATTAGCAAACAATAGAATGTTTTTGCTTTGCATTGCTAGTTGAAAGAATTGGCAAATGTGTTTCCGGAGGATTTGCAACTTGGATTACCTCCCATAAGAGGTATTGAGCATCAAATTGATCAGATCCCCAGTGCTCCACTACTAAACAAGCCAGCTTTTCCTTCCCTTGATCGTTGATGCTTTAGATTCTTCCACCATAGAGAAGCATATTTGGTCAACTTTAGGACAGCAACCTTACATTTCTTCTCATCAGAATAGGATTTGAAGTCAAAAATTCGTTCGGTTTTGTGTAGCCAATCTACAAAGTTGTCGGGATTAAGATTACCGTCAAACTCGGGGACCTCCACTTTATTGTCTCTTTCATCGTCCTTATGCCTCCCTCTCCGTCTTCGTCTTCAAATTGGAGATTCGGAATCACTAGAATGCAAAATCGTTCGGTTGTCTCCAGTGGACTCGGAATCGCCATTAGAATTTTGACGAGATTTAGAATCATACTTGTGGATGAAAAGTAAGTACCCTTGCTATGATCCGACTGTTGATAGACCTGTTTTATTTGATGGGATGAAATTTGACAATGCCAAACAATTAAATGAAGCTATTGTAAAGAACTCCATTGCTTAAAAAAGGAGTGTCGAATTCATTAGAAATACGTACGAATTTGTGAGAGCTAGGTGCTGACTACCCAATTGTTCATCAAAGCTCTATGGCGCGCTAAATAGGAAGGGGTAATTACAAATTAGGTCCTTGCACGAGGAGCATATTTGTCCAATTATATTTAATAATAAAAGGCTAAAAAGTGTGTGCTTATCGAAAGATTTTTTCAACGCTATCAAAGCAATGTTGTTAGTAAATGAGCAATTTGGGGATACTGTGTCAAGGAATTAATGCAAGAGAGGTAAGTTGAGGGTAATGAAAATATTGATGGGTGGGTATAAGGAAAAATATGTAGATGTATGGAATTATGCTTGCGAATGCATGTTTCAAAACTTATTGATGCGTGATGGGTTGAGTGATTCTAGAACAGAATTTTGAGAGGGGATTTTTGGGGTTAAGTGTATGGAGTAGTGTATACGGGGAAGAAATGGAAAGGAATAAAAACAGATAAAAACAATCTCCTTCCAAGGTATAAAGGCAGCGCCACCAACCAAGGATGAGGATCGAGATCTACGAAGTTCACCACCAAGGCCTAAAGCTTCCACCAGCCAAGGATAAAGGACTTCGGGATAGGAGAAGCTCACCACCAAGGCCTAAAGATTCCACCAGCCAAGGATAAAGGGCTTCTTGGTTCACCACCGAGGAGTGATCTAGGCTCCAAGGATAAAGAAACCGAAAGGAGTTATCCACTCTCAAAAGGAATTCACTCAGGCAGAGGAAATCTCACAATTTTCATTCATAAAATTCGTATGCCTTACATTGCATAGTTTTCCCCTCTTTATAGGAGGATTTTAGAGTTAATACATATTAAAAACGGACCTTAATAGCCTAGAAACTGACGCCTTAATACATATTAAAGACAGACCTTAATAGCCTAGAAACTGACACCTTAATACATATTAAAAACAGAACTTAATAGCCTAGAAACCGAAACCGTCGGCTCTTGGACTGCATAACAATAAACACACATAATAACATAATAAAAGCCTTTATTAACACGGGAAGTAAATGCCTTTAATCTTCGGCCTTCTGCATTCTTGAATATTCAAATTCGAGCTCCTCCCTTGACCAGAAAATAATCATTCTGAAACTTCATCAACTGGCCATTCAAGACATTTAGAATGGTCTCCCATTGATAGTTATTCATTGAAAATGATCCATCGAAGCACATAATGCCCAATTTCTCTTTTGGCTTGGATAAACATCAATGGTTCCGAGTTGGTGGATGGAGCTTCGTTGGATGCTCCCGCATCATCCTCCCCAAGTTGTTTGAGATTTGTCCTCAAATCTAGAAGGTTTTCATCCTCCAAGTAAGGAGAAAGGTCTCCCACGTTGAATGTTGCTGAAACTCCAAACTCTCCCGGAAGGTCAATCTTGTAAGCATTATCACCAATTCGCTCCAAAACTTTAAAGGGACCATCAGCTCTTGGCATGAGCTTGTTCTTTCGACGAGATGGAAATCTCTCCTTCCTCAAGTGAAGCCATACAAGGTCGCCCGGTTGAAATTGAGCCTTCTTGCGATGTTGATTAGCTTTCTTCTTGTAAGATTCGTTGGCCTTTTCAATGTTGGATCGAATCTGCTCATGGAGCTTCTTCATTGACTCAGCTCTTTTCTTGCCATCAAAGCTCACTTGAGAGTTAGACGGAATTGGAATCAAATCAATGGGTGTGAGAGGATTAATTCCATACACAACTTCAAATGGCGATCGACCAGTAGTATAACTTGGCGATCGATTGTAAGCAAATTCAGCATGCGCAAGCTTTAAATCCCAATCTTTCAATGATTTACTCACCATACCACGAAGAAGAGTGGTTAGAGTACGATTTGTTACCTCCGTTTGGCCATCAGTTTGGGGATGACAAGCCGTGCTAAATAAGAGTCTTGTACCAAGCATTCTCCATAGAGTCCTCCAAAAGTGGCTTAAGAACTTGGAATCACGATCCGACACAATGGTCTTTGGTACTCCATGAATGCGGATAATCTCTTTGAAATATAATTCAGCAATATGAGATGCATCATTGGTCTTGTGACATGGCACGAAATGAGCCATTTTAGAGAACCGATCAACGACCACCATGATGGCATCTTTTCCTCTTTGAGTTCTTGGTAGAGCCACAATGAAATCCATGGTAACATCTTCCCAAGGCTGCAATGGTACCGGAAGTGGAGTATACAAACCTTGATGGAAATGACTTTTTGATCTATGACAAGTTGCACACCTTGATATGATAGCATGCACATCTCCACTCATCTTTGGCCAATAGAAATGCTCTTGAAGAACCTCAAGAGTTTTATTAATCCCAAAATGACCAGCCAATCCTCCACCATGCGCTTCTCGAATCAGCAATTCGCGAAAAGAACTCTTTGGCACACATAATTGATTTCCTTTAAAAAGAAACCCATCTTGCAATGAATATATACCTTGAACTCCTCGTTTGCAATTGTTGATGATGGATGAGAACTCCGCATCTTCAGAATAAAGTGCTTTCATTGATTGAAATCCGAGAATCCTAGAGTCCAGAACCGCAAGCATAGAATATCTTCTTGATAAAGCATCTGCTACAACATTAGTATGCCCGGGTTTATATTTCGAGACAAAAGAAAAGGATTGAAGAAATTCTACCCATTTTGCATGTCTCGAATTAAGCTTGCGTTGGCCACTAATAAACTTAAGCGCCTCATGATCAGAATGAAGGACAAATTGCTTTGGCCTCAAATAATGGCTCCAATTATCAAGAGCTCGGACAATGGCATAGAACTCTTTGTCATAAGTTGAATAATTCCTCTTGGAATCAGATAACTTCTCGCTGAAATATGCCAATGGTTTTTGCGCTTGCACCAAAACAGCACCAATACCAACTCCGCTTGCATCACACTCAACTTCAAATACTTTATCAAAATCAGGAAGTGCAAGAATAGGAGACTCACAAAGTTTCTGCTTGATTACCTCAAAGGCGTTTTGAGCAGTCTTTGTCCATTCAAAAACACCATTCTTCATGCATTCAGTTATAGGAGCCATGACGGTACTAAAATTTTTGACAAACCGTCGATAGAAAGAAACAAGTCCATGAGAACTTCTTACATCAGAAATAGACTTCGGAACGGGCCAAGTCTTCATAGCTTCTACCTTGGCTTGATCAACAGAGATTCCATCTTTGGAAACCACATAACCAAGAAACACAATGCTTGGAGAGAAGAACTCACATTTCTCCATTTTAGCATATAGTTTTCGTTCTCTCAAGACATTAAAGACCTGTGTTAGATGAGAGATATGCTCCTCCTCATTCCTACTATAAACAAGAATATCGTCGAAATAAACAACGACAAATTGACCAATAAAGGAACGAAGAACCTCGTTCATAAGTCTCATGAAGGTACTCGGAGCATTAGATAATCCGAATGGCATAACCAACCACTCATAAAGGCCTCCCTTGGTCTTGAAAGCTGTCTTCCATTCATCACCTTCTCGCATTCTGATTTGATGATAACCACTCCGCAAATCTATCTTTGAAAACACAGAAGAACCATATAATTCATCTAGCATATCATCAAGTCTAGGTATAGGGTACCTATACTTAATGGTGATATTGTTGATGGCCCGGCTATCAACACACATCCGATATGTACCATCCTTCTTAGGCACAAGAAGAGCCGGAACAGAGCAGGGACTCATGCTTTCTCGAACGTATCCTTTGAGAATAAGTTCATTGACTTGTCTTTGCAACTCCTTTGTATCCTCCGGATTGCATCGATAAGCTGGCTTGTTTGGTAGTGGAGCACCGGGGACCAAATCAATTTGATGCTCAATACCTCTTATGGGAGGTAATCCAAGTGGCAAATCGTCCGGAAACACATCTGCAAATTTTTTCAACAAGGAATGCATTTTTGGATGTATGGGTCGCTCTATCTCACTCTTTTTCTCAACCACAAGCAAAGCAAAAACATTCTTTTGTTTGCTAATGGCTCTCTCAACCCGTGTCTCACCCAAGAACAGATTTCCCTTACAAGTGTTTCCCTCCCTAGGTTGATTATTATGTATCGAATAAGGGCTCAATGGTAAAAGAGTAATGCATTTTTGTTCCTTCTGAAAAGAGTATGTGTTTTTCCGACCGTCATGCATAGCATTTATATCAAATTGCCACGGTCTACCCAATAACAAGTGGCATGCCTCCATGGGAATCACATCACATACAACCTCATCTCGATAGTTCTTCCCAATCGAAAATGATATCAGAACACGTTTGGTTACCTTGAGTTCATTCCCTTGATTGAGCCATTGGAGCTTGTATGGTTGAGGATGTTTCGTTGTTGGAAGCTTCAATTTGTCGACAAGAGTTGTCGAAGCAACATTGGTGCAGCTCCCACCATCGATGATCACCGAACACACCTTTCCATTAATAGTGCAACGCGTGTGAAATATATTCTCCCTTTGCTCTTTATTAGGAGAAACTTCAACATGCAATGCTCTTCGGATGATCAACAGCTCACCATCATCAGCTTTCTCCACAACTTCTTCTTCCCGATCAGATTCGGAAATATTTTCTTCTTCATTGTCATCCGCCTCTTGAAGCGCCGAATTGATCTCCTCAATTTCTTGAAGAGTCATAACTCTCCGATTTGGACAATTTGCTTGTAAATGCCCAAAGCCATGGCACTTAAAGCATTTCCTTGCATCACCTTCAAACTTCTTTTGGACTTCTTTGGAAGGCTCTGCATTCTTTCCCTTGCCTCTGTCTTTTGTCGACGAACTCTCGCCCTTGCTTGAGGAAGCACCCTTAAAATAGGATGTCGCCTTTGTTGAGGTTCTGGAGGAAAACCTCTTGCTCTTCAATTGTTTTTCCACTTTTATGGCTAACTTGCATACGTCTTCAAAGGACCAATACGGTTGAAGTTCAACCATATCAGCAATTTCTCGATTCATGCCGCCAAGAAAACGAGCGATGGTTTGCTCGGGAACTTCTGGAACTTCACTCCTCATTTTGAGTTGTTCAAACTCCCGGATGTATTCTTCAACGCTCATCCCATGTTGTCTTAGGGAGTTCAGTTTGAGGAAGAGATCTTGCTTATAGTTGTCGGGCAAGAACCTCTTCTTCATCAACTTCTTGAGTTTTTCCCAAGACTTGATTCGGCCTTTTCCATCCCTTGCTCGTTGATGCTTTAGATTCTCCCACCATAGAGAAGCATATTTGGTCAACCTTAGGATAGCAACCTTACATTTCTTCTCATCCGAATAGGATTTGAATTCAAAAATTCGTTCGGTTTTGTGTAGCCAATCTACAAAGTCGTCGGGATTAAGATTACCGTCAAACTCGGGGACCTCCACTTTAATATCTCTTTCGTCCTCCTTATGCCTCCCTCTCCGTCTTCGTCTTCGAATTGGAGATTCAGAATCACTAGAGTGCAAAATCGTTCGGTTGTCTCCAGTGGACTCGGAATCGACATCAGAATTTTGACGAGATTCAGAATCGTCACGCCGACGCCGTTCATTGGGACGCCTTGCTGGTTGTCCTTCTCTCGCCGGATTCTCTAGATGATTGAGGACTCGCTCCATTTGTTGTTGAAGATTTTGGATTGCACGATCTCTTCCTAATTTGTACAAGTTCCATAGGTTACTCCCTAATTTGTTATTGCTGAAAATGATACACCACGACGAACAAAATGGGCTCTCAGAAAAAGTTGAAGGTAGTATGGTTATGGGATTTACGCAAATGAACGTATTGGAATGACTATTTTGAATGTAATATTTGTAAGCCTCATTTGGTTGATAATATGACTCTTTTCTTGTACCCTGGGAGAATTTTAGAGGTACTTATCTCTCAATATGGGCCAATGCAAGAATAAAAGGCATAACCAAAGAAAAGTGCTGTAAACAAGAAGGCAATAGGTATACCTCCAAAACAACCATGCAAAAAAACCCAACACCAGTTTCATCTCAACCAAGTAACCATGGGAGCAATAGTGATCTTACGGACCAACATATGCTAGAACAAAAATAGCCGCTGCCAAGAACAAGGAAAAGAATGTGACAAAAAGGCTAGTTAAAGAACCTGCACATCTAGTTTGACAGAATGCTCGGATTAGAATCGATTCAAACTCCAAAAGGAAAATGAGGTGAGGTGTTGTGCATATTGACTAATGGGAGGGTGTTGGACATGATCTCTTTTTACATTTTTCGTTTTTTTATGATTGAGGAGCGAAGTCATACATGCTTATATATATATATAAAGCAACAGCTGTCATGCTGGGAAAACAGTTATGCTGTATAATCTTTCTTATAGTCGGTGCAATGTTCTTATAAGGTTGATATTGTTTTTACAAGTGATGTGTGAATGCTAATGAACTTATGACTGTTGGTTGGATGTGTTGGCACAAGAACAAAAAGCACCAGCTTGCATTAGTGTAGTTGTGGGTGTTGCATTTTTTTGCATTAACAATTTTGGGTGTTAGTGCATCTTATTGTAGAAACACTTGTATAGGCTGGTGCAAGAACAAGATGTATCTGCAACCCAACAACATGTTCTTTTTCTTTTTTTTTTTTTTTTTTTTTCAAAACTTGTGTAACACAAGTGATCACTTTGATATTATGACTAACACGCAAATGATCACTTTTATGAAAACTCGGCAATCAAACAATCACTATTTACAACTTATGGTGCCGAAATAGTTAATCGTGAATTTGCCACTATTCCTTAATGCCGCCATGGTTTGTAGTAATAATTGCAGCAAATTAGTAAACCGTTACCAGATAAGCAAGAAAACATTTAAATGCGCATAACTAATGCATTCCAACTCCAACAAAACCTTCTGCTCCATACAAAAATTACATCAAACCAAAAACACACGTATAAATAATCCAATACAAGTGTACATTTCGCATCTTCGGCTATGGTAGACATAGAAACTTCTTCTCATTACTCACTTCACAATAGATTGCACAAGAGAATAACAACACAATCAACGCTCAATAAAAGTTTCTTTAAATTTTCAACCTTGAAAGCTCCCTCTTCAAATGTTGATGTTAGTGTTCAAGTAACTCCAAGATTACCTCTGTCGCTTGATCAAAGAATTTTCTATAAACCCATTTAAAATATTTGCATTTCGATTCTTCTCTATATATGCCATGCTCATTGAATCTTCTCTTGGGGAGATTCAATCAAGTGCAAGATGTTCATCTCGGATTCGATAACCAACAATAACAGTAACACTTACCATAGAATTCACTTTTTTCGCAAGAATGTGAACCGCCGTTGAAGCTTCTGCCTTCCATTCGCAAGAGTGAACTTGATAAATTTGGGAAAAAATCAAAGTATGCACTCAAATTGGGGTTTAGGGTTTTGAATTTCCGGTTCGCTTTCAATTTGGGGATTTATGCTTCTTACTTGGGAAAAGACGCTAAACGGCGTTGTTTTATTGTTTGTATGCTGATTGTACTCTTTGGCGGACCAAATCGGCGTTAGCATTGAAATGATCTTTTTTCAAAAAATTTGGCATTTAAGTAGTCCAAAATATAATTTTGACATAAGATTTGACACTTCCAATGTACTTACCCGATTGGTGGAGTTAAGGTTTACGCAGGCCTTTCGAACATAGAATATACGGTGCTTGTAGACACAACGACTCTTGACAAAAAGGTTTGTAAATATAACTAATGTGAGGCCATCTTGTTCGAGATAAAGCGGACTAGAATGAGTGGAGCAATAAAGTAATTTGTAGTTTACCATATTGGCATCCCTAGCGAGTCTAGAGCAAACCGAACCCTTGGAGTTCTGATCTTGATTGTACCATCGACTTCAAAAGTCAAGATTTTAGAGAGCATCTTCTCTCGGATACTCATAGTCAAATACTCCCCCCATGAAAGTGAAATTGTAGTGTCGGATCACACTAACCAATAGAGAGAACATCGCGAAACCTAGAAAGCTGAGTGCGTAAATTCTTGTCTTTGCTTTAATCTCCTCGTTGTCTTTACAAAAAAAAAAAAAAAAAAAAAAAACAAGAGCATGGATTGCTTGTTTGCACTCCGCCACATTCAAAAGAATACACTAGTTGAATTGCACCGGACAATATCACGCTAATACACCCATGGATTGCTTGTTTGCACTCCGCCACATTCAAAGCTATCAATCTCCAGAAAGATGAACCGATTGTTGCCCTTAACTTTGCTGAGTTGGAGCAACTCACCTTGGATGGGCCATGCGGCTACTACTTCCATTCCCATACCTACTCAATACAGAAGATGTGATTTCACCCTCAGGTTTCTTAAGTTGATCCATCAGGTTTTGTCTTTCTAGTTTCTAATGATTGACCAATGAGGCGTCGAGCCTATCTTCAATCCGGATTAGCTCTTCATGATTGCCAGTATCTATCACTTGCCCATTATGCATGAAGGATATATTATCGGCTTGCTGTATTGTTGATAGCCCTTAAGCAAGGATGATCCACGTTGTGCGAAACATGGAAGCTCAATCAAGCGCTTCTTGGACTCTAGGTGCTTTAGTGATTGCTCACGTGATGGCTACTTTCACTAGTATCAGACTCAAGTGAGCAGGCACTCAAAGCATTGAAACCACGTGCGACTACGGGATAGATGGAAGGTTGTTCATGTCGAATGTATTTCACCAATATCGGACTCAAGTGAGCGGGCACTCAAAGCATTGAAACGATGTCCAACTATAGGATAGAAAGAGGAGGGAAGGGACCTTCGTACCGTACCCCTAAGGCAACCGATCGATGAAGTTATGAGCATTCGATAGTAGCCTTGGAAGGTTCGATCACCTCCTTCATCTCCACATCCTCCTGGCCAAAGAGTATATTTGATGCGGGCATAATGTGTTTCAATGGGTTGAGATTGAAATTTCCAACAATAAGGAGTTACTGAAGTTATCGATATGATATATTACTCAATGCTTTCTCAATACGCTTTATTAGTTACCAATTTGGAAGTTTTTGAACAACACAATGGGAAGCGATTCTAATGTAGGAGCATCCAACATAGCTTCATTGACCAACTCATAACTACCGATGCTTATCCAAGCCAAGAAAGAAATTGGGCATCATGTGCTTCGATGAGTCATTTTGAATGAATAATGTCTATTACTTATCGATACTTTGTAGTATGTCAATAGCTGTCGATGGGAGGCCATTTTAGACATTTTGCATGACCATTCGATGAAGTTTTAGGAGGATTATTTTCTGGTCAAGTGGAGCACAAATTTTGGAAGGCTAAATTTTCAAGAATACAAGTTCCCGTGCTAATAAATGCATTTCCTAAGTTCTTAGGTGTCTTTATTATTATGAAGATTTCAAGAGTCAAAGGTCTAAGTTTTTTTTTTTTTTTTGATGACTTGGGAACCAACCAAAATATGTGATGTGGGAGCATCCAACGTAAGTCCATCAACCAACTCAAAACCATCATGCTTATCCAAGCCAAGAAAGAAATTAGGCATTATGTGCTTTGATGATTTATGAATGAATAATGTTAATTACTTATCGGTACTTTATGCTATATCGATAACTATAAATGGGAGGACATTTAAGACGTCTTGCAGGACCAATTGATGATGAAGTTTCAGCAGGATTATTTTCTGGTGAAGGGAGGAGCACGAATTTTAGGAGGCTAAAGGTTCGAGAATGTGGTTCAAGAATGTGAAATCCTAAAGGTTCAAGGATGCGGAAGGCCAAAGTATCAACAATGCAAGTTCTTGTACTAATAAATGCCAAATCACTCCTTGGTGGTGAGCCAGAAAGCGCTTTATCCTAGGCTGGTGGAATCTTTAGGCCTTGGTGGTGAACTTCTCTTTTGTCGATGTCCTTTATCCTTGGCTTGTTAGCCCATCATGGTGAACTTCGTAGATCTCGATCCTCATCTTCAGTTGGTGGCGTGGCCTTTATGCCTTGGAAGGAGATCGTTCTATTTTCTTCTTTTTTTATTCCCATCAACTTCGTATAAAAGTCTTCGAAAAAACTCAAGAAGTTGATGAAGAAAAGGTTCTTGCCCGTCACTTATAAGCAATATCTGTTCCGAAAACATAATTCCCTAAGACAACAAGGGATGAATCTAGAAGTTCTTGAGAAAACAATCACTCGATTATTTGGCGGCATCAATCGAGAAATTGTTGATATGGTTGAACTTCAACCTTATTGGTCCTTTGAACACATATGCAAGTTAGCCATAAAAGTCGAAAAACAATTGAAGTTGCGCAAGAGGTTTTCCTCCAAAACCTCAACAAAGGTGACATCAGTGCTTCCTCAAGCAAGGGCGAGAGTACGTGATGCGGAAGCATTCGACTTAGCTCTATCGACCAACTCAGAACCATCAATGCTTATCCATTTATATCAAATTGCCACAGTCTACCAAATAACAAGTGGCATGCCTCCACAAGACTCACATCACATACAACCTCATCTCGATAGTTGTTTCCAATCGAAAAAGATATAAGAACATGTTCGGTTACCTTGAGTTCAATCCCTTGATTGAGCCATTGGAAATTATATGGTTGGGGATGTTTCGTTGTTGGAAGCTTCGCTTGTTGACAAGAGTTGTCGAAGCAACATTAGTGCAGCTCTCGCGATCGATGATCACCAAACACACCTATCCGTTAATAGTGCAGGGGGTGTGAAATATATTCTCCCTTTGCTCTTTATTAGGAGGAACTTCAACATGCAATGCTCTTCGGATGATCAACAGCTCGCCATCATCAACTTTGTCCACAACTTCTTCTTTCCCATCTGATTTAGCAATATTTTGGTCTTGATTGCTCTTAGCCTCTTGAAGTGCCGAATTGATCTCCTCCATTGCTTGTAAATGCCCAAAACCATGGCACTTCAAGCATTTCCTTCCATCGCCTTCCAACTTCTTTTGGGCTTCTTTGGAAGGCTCTGCAATTTTTCCCTTGCCTTTGTCTTTTGTTGACATCCTCTCACCCTTGCTTGAGGAAGCAAGCTTAAAATAAGATGTTGCCTTTGTTGAGGTTCTAGAGGAAAACCTCTGGCCTTTGCCTTTTGTTGACATACGTCCTTAAAGGACCAATAAGGTTGAAGTTCAACCATCTCAACAATTTCACAATTGATGCCACTAAGGAAACGAGCGATAGTTTGCTCAAGAACTTTTGGAATTTCACACCTCATTTTGAGTAGTTCAAACTCATGAACGTAAAGATTCCGCTAGCCGATCAATAAGCCTAAACTCATGAACTTTAGGACCAATAAGCCTAAAGCTTCCACTAGCCAAGGATAAAGGACTTTAAAGATAGGAGAAGCTCACCACCAAGGCCTAAAGATTCCGCCAACCAAGGATCAAGGGCTACTTGCCTAACCACCAAGGAGTGATCTACACTCCAAGGATAAACAAACTGAAAGGAGTTATCCACTCTCTAAAAGAGTTCACTAAAGCAGAGGAATTCTCACAATTTTCATTCATGACATGCATATGTCCCATACATTGAATAATTTTCGTCTATTTGTAGGAGGAGTTTAGACTTAGAAAATATAAAAAACAGACTTTAATGACCTTGATCCTTTTGAACTTGCATTCTTGATCCTTTCACCTTCCACATTCTTGAACCTTTAGCCTTCCAAAATTCATGCCCCTCCCTTGACTGGAGAATAATCCCCCTAAAGCTTTATCAATTCGTCATGCAAGACGTTTAAAATGACCTACCATTTATAGTTATCGATATTCCA
The DNA here is from genome assembly GCA_016097545.1 of Eucalyptus victrix. NCBI lineage: Eukaryota > Viridiplantae > Streptophyta > Magnoliopsida > Myrtales > Myrtaceae > Eucalyptus > Eucalyptus victrix. The sequence continues at coordinate 48,184,543 of CM027843.1, forward strand.
TAAAGTACCGATAAGTATTTAACATTATTCATTCAAAATTATCCATTGAAGTACATAATGCCCAATTTCTTTCTTTGCTTGGATAAGCATCAATGGTTCTGGGGCTCTCGATGGAGATACATTGGATGCACCCGCATCACCTGGCAGTGCGTGTACAGCAAGATAGACCTTCCATTGGGGAGAATCGAGAGATGATCCAGCATCCTCTATGGGATCATCAAATCGGCTTTCTTGCTCAACAGGTCATTGAGGTGGATATTTGGGACACCATCTTTTTTCTACCTAGGGGTTAAGCCCTTGGGAGATGGATTCACCATGGAATTCATTAAGGAGAATTGGGCGACGGTTGGGTATTTGGTCTTCGCAATAGCGTTGGATTTCTTTGTCTTGGGGAAGATCTTGAGGGAGATAAACAACACCATTCTGGTGCTTATGCCCAAAGTATCCATTGCCACTTCAGTTGATGATTATAGGCCGATCACCTGCTGCAACACTATTTATAAGTGTATCACTAAGGTGCTGGCTAATTGAGTAGCAACGGTTCTAAAGAGTGTAGTTAGTCGTTTTTAGAGCGCTTTCATAATGAGCAGGCAAATCAGAGACCATATTTTGATGCATCGAGAGCTTTTTACTAGTTTCCACCTTCATCCATTCCTCCCTAAGCATGCGGTTAAGGTAGACTTCATAAAGGCTTATGACACACTCGACCGGGGCTTCCTCGAGAGAGAGTTCTCTTTGCTTTCAGCTTGCCTAAATCTGTGACTTGGCTTACGTGTGTGCACACCCATGTTTTCTATTTCCTTGAATGGGGAGCTTCATGGGTACTTTGCAAATGGTTGTGCCATTCACCAAGGTGATCCAATTTCTTCATACTTTTTTTACTCTGGATCTGGAGGTGCTATTTAGGTGCTCTTCCAAGCGAGAGTTTAAGTTCTTCTAGAGATGCAAGCGGACGAATCTCTCGCATCTATTCTTTGCAGACGATGTTTTCCTATTTTCTTGAGGCGAACCTAACTTCGGTGGGTCTCCTCAAACAGGGCCTCCAAATCTTCTCGGCTTGGAGTGGACTGATGCGTGATGGGTTGAGTGATTCAAGAACAGAGATTTTTAGACGGGATTTTAGTGGTTAAGTGTATGGAGAAGTGTATACGGGGAAGAAATGGAAAGGAATAAGAACAGATAAAAACAATCTCCTTCCAAGGTATAAAGGCAGCGCCACCAACCAAGGATGAGGATCGAGATCTACGAAGTTCACCACCAAGGCCTAAAGCTTCCACCAGCCAAGGATAAAGGACTTCGGGATAGGAGAAGCTCACCACCGAGGCCTAAAGATTCCACCAGCCAAGGATAAAGGGCTTCTTGGTTCACCACCAAGGAGTGATCTGCGCTCCAAGGATAAAGAAACCGAAAGGAGTTATCCACTCTCAAAAGGAATTCACTCAAGCAGAGGAAATCTCACAATTCTCATTCATAAAATTCGTATGCCTTACATTGCATGGTTTTCCCCTCTTTATAGGAGGATTTTAGAGTTAATACATATTAAAAACGGACCTTAATAGCCTAGAAACTGACACCTTAATACATATTAAAAACAGACCTTAATAGCCTAGAAACCGAAACCGTCGGCTCTTGGACTGCATAACAATAAACACACATAATAACATAATAAAAGCCTTTATTAACACGGGAAGTAAATGCCTTTAATCTTCGGCCTTCTGCATTCTTGAATCTTCAAATTCGAGCTCCTCCCTTGACCAGAAAATAATCATTCTGAAACTTCATCAACTGGTCATTCAAGACATTTAGAATGGTCTCCCATTGATAGTTATTCATTGAAAATGATCCATCGAAGCACATAATGCCCAATTTCTCTTTTGGCTTGGATAAACATCAATGGTTCCGAGTTGGTGGATGGAGCTACGTTGGATGCTCCCGCATCATGGACTATGCCCAAATCCTTCTAAGAGTCAGATCATTCTGGCTAATGGTTCACCTTCTCTAAGAAATCAAATCCTCCTCGATTTGGTTTTATAGGAAGGCAATTTATCTGTGCGATAGCTAGGGGTTCCTATTATTACTTCAAGGCTTAGCAAGGCGGATTGCTACATTCTCGTCAACCATGTTATTGCGAGGGGGACTATGCCCAAATCCTTCATGCTTTCCAAGCCTACCGTAGCTGTTTTGGACTAGATTTTGAGAAAGTCCTTAGGCAATTGTTGTGGAAAGGCTCGGATCTGGGTAGAGGGGGGGCTATGGTTACCTAGGAGGATGTGTGCCTTCCAAAGGACGAAGGAGGTTGTGGCATCCTGAAATTCCTTGCCAGTCACTAGGGGTGCTCAAATTAATGTCTTGCATTAAGACTTTGGCCAAGCCTATGGTGAATAACTATTTGATAAAAATATCTATTTTGGCCATGAAGGATTATGGATTTGGAATTTATTAAGATAGGTCGCAGAGTTTTACGATTTATGAATTTCAATTAGGTAAATTAATAAGATGAGATAGGGGCCAAAGAAATTGCTTAAAACCAGCCCATGAACTCACCTTATTTTCAGACATTTGGGCCTTTTTGCGAAGTGCAAGAAGAGGAGCTATCGCTAGCCCATTTGCTGGCCCATGCCCAGTTGAGAGATGGAGCCCATCTTGCATGAGGAAGACCATGTGTCCCCTCTTAGTTGCCAAGTGTAGATCATGCAATTAGCAATCATTGCTAATGAAGGAAGGGAAGAACATTAGGGGGATGGTGTCCGATTAAATGAGAAAGAGAGGGAGAGAGAGGGCTTCGTACAAGGTGAGAAGAGAGAGAGAGAGAGAGAGAGAGAGAGAGAGAGAGAGAGAGAGAGTGAGAGCGAGGCACCAAGAGAGAAAGGAAGAGGAGATCGCGCGAGGAAGAGCTGCCTGTCTGCCCGCCCGCCTGTAGTCCATCCGTCCGTCCGCTGGTCCATCACCGTCCGTGTGCCGTCGTTTGTTCGATTTTGGAGGCAAGTTGGGATCCATTTTCTGCTCTTGCATGTGTCTTGCATGTGTGTTTGGAATGGTGTTGAATCTTGGGTGTTTAAGGTCGAAGAAACCAAGCTAGAATGTGTTGCTCTTGAAAATGTGTTCTGTTTCTGAGTGTGCCGCCTCACCCCGAACGTGGTAGAGGCTTTCGTGCTCGTTTTGAGTTGGATTTTGACTTCAACTTTTTCATGAAAGTTGTAGACAACATCTCAAAGTATGACATACTAAAATTTGAGACAAAATGGCTGAGTTTTTAGGGGTGAAACCCTTCCTCTACGAAGACGCTAGATCTGGAACTGTTTTGTTGACATCTTGGTGGTTTCATGTGTTGCATGTTACTTTTTGCTGAGAATTTCACTTCGATCTCTCCATGAAAGTTGTAGAGAACATCCTAAAGACTAACATACTCAAATTTGAGGTAAAATGACCAAGTGTAGCCGAGTGAAACGATTTTCTTTTGAACACGGCAAGTCTGGAAGTACGGTACTGGACTCCCGTGACTTCTTAGACTATAAAGTTGTACGGGACCTTTTGAGGCAAAACATATCAAAATTTCAGGGGGAGTGAAGAAACAGAAGTAGGTGAAATCTCGATTTTTCAGAAGATAGCTAAACTGGACTATTCGGTACTAGGAACAGGAGCTTCGACCGTCTATAGATAATTATCTAGAGCGAATATAGCCTTCATGAAAAATCTACCTTAGGGTCTTGACTATAACCTGGTAAAATGTCAAAATTTTTGGAGGTCATTCGGGTATTTTAATTGAAATATTTCCAGAACTGCACAATTTGACTTCGAACAAATTTTGCATGTTATAAAGTGTGAGCTATATCTATTTGTGTGAAGCACTTTTGGGCATGTGTTCTTCATGAAATTGTTACCTTTATGTCTTTCCTATTACATGCTCTGATTGTTTGAGTTTTTAGGATCATATGGATATTTAATTTAAATGTTTTCCAAAATTGTGCAAATTGGAATTTATTAAATTTCAAAAAGGCATGATATATGGACTATTAGTGGTTGTATCTTGCTGCATGTATAATGATTATTGGAAATGCATATAAGAATAAATATGATTATTTTGAGACATAAACTGGTGAACATGAACTTTGATAAAGGAGGAAATTGTTGGAGGCGGTTAATAATGCCCTGGGAGTGTCAAGATGCCCGGGATGGGGGGTGGCGGATGACCGGATTGTATTGAGATATATGCCCGGATGTCCTCGGGAGTTTCGAGATACCCGGAATGGTTGGGTGCCAGAAGCCTCGGATGTTTATGCCCGAGGGGATGCCTTGTGATGCCAATTGGGATGTGACATGCTCGGAATGTAGGGGTGTCGGATGCTCGGTGGTATGTGTGCCGGAGGTTTTCTCACAATGGCAGCTTGGGGTGTGAGTGATAAAGTATGGGATACACTTACTGATCCCGAGAAAGAGAGATGTGGTTATCAAGTTGAAGGATAAATGTGGAAATTGAATCATGCATATATGATATAATGATGATCACCTATGGCTTGATGATATGCGTGTGATATGATGATGATCACCTATGATATGTGTGTGACATGATAGTGATGAGTACCATACATACCTACATCCTCATGTACTCATCACTATCATGTCACACACATATAAGGATGTAGGTATATATGGTATGATGACATATGCATGGCTGCAAGGTGAATTTATGCTTGGATGCATGAATGGCATGTACTATGCTATGATTGTTATGATTGAATTGTGTGATGCATTGAGTAGTTTATTGGATCTTTTACCTACTAAGTGGTTGTACTCACCCCTTTGGGGACCAACATTTCAGATTAAAAAGATGCCGCTCCCTACCGTCACGCGGGGCACCTTCTATGGCCTCCCATCGAATGTAGAGGTAGAGTGTATGGAGATCGACTGCGTCACCGTCCCTGGACTGACATTTGTGCGAGTGTGAGTGCTTGTTATGTACGATGTAGGCCTAGCTGAGGGCCTCATCATTCTGGAGTTTCTGTCAGTTCATGTCCGCCGAGATGGAGTGTTTAGGGGGATGTTTTTGCCACCACCGCCCGACGCTGTAGGAGGGGTAGAGAGCCGATGTTTCTTTTTGGGAGTAGACACCACTGCTAGATGGAGTGTGTCAAGTGATCACTATAAGGGTCGAAATATCCTTTTTGGATGTGGCCAAGTGTAGCTAAAAATCTTGGCTTTCTTTTGTTGTATCCACCCGAGAAAATCCATCAAGAAAATATGTAAATAAAAGTGGCTCGGCTTTATCTTTTCCTATGGTACTTAGTGCTGTGCATTGTGTCATGATCGTTGGAGGCAGAGATTGCGATATTGAATTATGCTTCCGCTAATACATTGCGCTAGGACTGTTTTCAAAAAAAAAAAAAAGTGTGCCTACGAACTACGATGGCGATGCGTGATGGGGTGAGTTTTCTTGCGATGTTGATTAGCTTTCTTCGTGTAAGATTCGTTGGCCTTTTCAATGTTGGATCGAATCTGCTCATGGAGCTTCTTCATTGACTCAGCTTTTTTCTTGCCATCAATTCTCACTTGAGAGTTAGACGGAATTGGAATCAAATCAATGGGTGTGAGAGGATTAATTCCATACACAACTTCAAATGGCGATCGTCAAGCATATCATCAAGTCAAGGTATAGGGTACTTATACTTAATGGTTATGTTATTGATGGCCTGACTATCTACACACATTCGATATGTACCATCCTTCTTAGGCACAAGTAGAGCCGGAACAGAGCAGGGACTCATGCTTTCTCAAACGTATCCTTTGAGGATAAGTTCATCGACTTGTCTTTGCAAATCCTTTGTTTCCTCTGGATTGCATCGATAAGCTGGCTTGTTTGGTAGCGGAGCACCGGGGATCAAATCAATTTGATGCTCAATACCTCTTATGAGAGGTAATCCAAGTGGCAAATCGTTCGGAAACACATCTGCAAATTCTTTCAACAGACAATGCATTTTTGGATGTATGGGTCGCTCCATCTCACTCTTTTTCTCGACCACAAGCAAAGCAATTACATTCTTTTGTTTGCTAATGGCTCTCTCAACCCGTGTCTCACTCAAGAACAGATTTTCCTTACAAGTCTTTCCCTCCCAAAGTTGATTATTATGTATCGAATAGGGACTCAATGGTAAAAGAGTAATGCATTTTTGTTCCTTCTGAAAAGAGTATGTGTTTTTCCGAACATCATGCATAGCATTTATATCAAATTGCCACGGTCTACCCAATAACAAGTGGCATGCCTCCATAGGAATCACATCACATACAACCTCATCTCGATAGTTCTTCCCAATCGAAAATGATATAAGAATGCGTTTGGTTACCTTGAATTCATTCCCTTGATTAAGCCATTGGAGCTTGTATGGTTGAGGATGTTTCGTTGTTGGAAGCTTCAACTTGTCGACAAGTGTTGTCGAAGCAACATTGGTGCAGCTCCCACCATCGATGATGACCGAACACACCTTTCCATGCTTGTTGACAAGAGTTGTCGGAGCAACATTAGTGCAACTCTCGCGATCGATGATCACCAAACACACCTATCCGTTAATAGTGCAGGGGGTGTGAAATATATTCTCCCTTTCCTCTTTATTAGGAGAAACTTCAACATGCAGTCCTTTTTGGATGATCAACAGCTCACCATCATCAGCTTTCTCCGCAACTTCTTCTTCCTGATCAGATTCGGAAATATTTTGGTTTTCATTGTCATCAGCCTCTTGAAGCATTGAATTGATCTCCTTAATTTCTTGAAGAGTCATAACTCTCCGATTTGGACAATTTGCTTGTAAATGCCCAAAACCATGGCACTTAAAGCATTTCCTTGCATCACCTTCAAACTTCTTTTGTACTTCTTTGAAAGATTCTACATTCTTTCCCCAACCTTTGTCTTTTGTCAATGAGCTGTCGCCCTTGCTTGAGGAAGCACCCTTAAAATAAGGTGTCGCCTTTGTTGAGGTTTTGGAGGAAAACCTCTTACTCTTCAATTGTTTTTCAACTTTTATGGCTAACTTCCATACGTCTTCAAAGGACCAATATGGTTGAAGTTCAACCATATCAGCAATTTCTCGATTTATCCCGTCGAGAAAACAAGCGATGGTTTGCTCGGGAATTTCTGGAACTTCACTTCTCATTTTGAGTTGTTCAAACTCACGAATGTATTCCTCAACGTTCATCCCATGTTGTCTTAGGGAGTTCATTTTGAGGAGGAGATCTTGCTTATAGTTGTCGGGCAAGAACCTCTTCTTCATCAATTTCTTGAGTTTTTGCCAAGACTTGATTCGGCCTTTTCCTTCCCTTGCTCGTTGATGCTTTAGATTCTCCCACCATAGAGAAGCATATTTGGTCAACTTTAGGACATCAACCTTACATTTATTCTAATCCGAATAGAATTTGAAGTCAAAAATTCGTTCGGTTTTGTGTAGCCAATTTACAAAGTCGTCGGGATTAAGATTACCGTCAAATTCGGGGACCTCCACTTTAATGTCTCTTTCATCCTCCTTATGCCTCCCTCTCTTCGTCTTCGAATTGGAGATTCATAATCACTAGAGTGTAGAATGGTTCGGTTGTCTCTAGTGGACTCATAATTGCCATCAGAATTTTGACGAGATTCGGAATCGTCACGTCGATGCCGTTCGTTGCGACGCCTTGCTGGTTGTCCTTGTCTCGCCAGATTCTCTAGCAGATTAAGGACTCGCTCCATTTGTTGTTGAAGATTTTGGATTTCATGATCTCGCCTTTCGTTGTGCGCTTGCTCCAAAGTCAAGCCACTAGGAACTTGTTCATCCAGAAGTTATTTGTAACAAAAGAAAGAAAGGAATCACTCAAATGAGTTGAACCTTGAGTTCTTATGCCAATATTTTGATGCGCGATGGGTTGAGTGATTCAAGAACAGTGATTTTTTATAAGGGGAATTTTGTGGTTAAGTATATGGAGTAGTGTATACGGGGAAGAAATGAAAGAAATAAGAACAGATAAAAACAATCTCCTTCCAAGGTATAAAGGCAGCGCCACCAACCAAGGAGGAGGATCGAGATCTACGAAGTTCACCCCCAAGGCCTAAAGCTTCCACCAGCCAAGGATAAAGGACTTCGGGATAGGAGAAGCTCACCACCAAGGCCTAAAGATTCCACCAGCCAAGGATAAAGGGCTTCGGGGCTCACCACCAAGGAATGATCTACGCTCCAAGGATAAAGAAACCGAAAGGAGTTATCCACTCTCCAAAGGAATTCGCTCAGGCAGAGGAAATCTCACCATTTTCATTTATGAAATTCGTATCTACATTGGAAATTTTTCCCCTCTTTATAGGAGGATTTTAGCGATAATACATATTAAAAAGGACCTTAATAGCCTAGAAACTGAAACCTTAATACATATTAAAAACAGACCTTAATAGCCTAGAAATTGAAACCTTAAAACATAGTAAAAACAGACCTTAATAGCATAGAAACTGAAACCTTCAACTCTTGGACTACATAACAATAAGACATATAATAACTTAATAAAAGCCTCTATTAACACGGGAATTAAATGGCTTTAATCTTCGGCCTTCGCATTCTTGAACCTTCAAATTCGAGCTCCTCCCTTGACCAGAAAATAATCCATCTGAAACTTCATCAATTGGTCATTCAAGACATTTAGAATGGCCTCCCATTGACAGTTCTCGATATACCACAAAGTACCGATAAGTAATTGACAATATTCATTGAAAATGATCCATCGAAGCACATAATGCCCAAATTCTCTCTTGGCTTGGATAAACATCGATGGTTCTGAGTTGGTGGATGGAGCTATGTTGAATGCTCCCGCATCAAGATGGAAAGAGATATAGTTAGAAAATGCGCCGGGGTTCCAACATAAATTGATCAAATAGACTTAATTTGAATCAATGTGAAAAGATATAATATTGAATTGATCCAATTAATAGGTTTATAATTGAATTAGCACCGATGGAATGGGTTTAAGATTTTTTGGTACTTTTCCTTAGTTTAAAGCATTGCGGGCACTAATTGTGGGCCAATCTTGTTCAACTTAAGCTTATTTTGTCTAGCCATAGCACAATGTGATTAATGGGCGCACGTCCATATTGTGGGCACTAATTGGGAAGTAAAAAAAACACACACACAAGTTTGAAGGTCAGAAGTAGGTGCTTTTCCTCAAGTTGTCTATTTTTTTATTGTCGAACCCGCAAAATTTATTAATAGGCACACGTCCATATTGAAGGGCATATAAAATCATGTGGAATTGTCTCGCTAAAGAACTTTCAAAAGGTATATGTTAATTGCGCAAGTCACGATGCCCTCCCTAGTGACAGGTAAGGGTCACGAGCCCTTCGCCTATCACCATTAAGGGTGCTGTGGTCCTTGCTTGGATTTGACTGAGGGCCCAACACTCTTGCCTAGATCTTTGTGAGGTCGTAGAGGCCCTTGCCTAGTTTGGATGAGCATTGTTAAAACTGGGGATCTCATCCGAACAAACAATATTTTTTCAGTGAGAACGAGGCCCAAATTTACCAATTTATCAATTCAAGCCCAAGAGAGCCAAGCCCACCTAAAAATCTAATTTTCCCTTTTGCTTTCTCTTCAAACATGCCCACTCACGGTCTCATGGCTTCACGGAAGCATTCCCGCCTGCTTCTCTCTTTTCCCAAGGACCGAAGAAGTTGCTGGTTGGAGCAACTTGAAGATCCCAAGTTTAGTTTAAAAATAAAAAATAAAAAATCAAGCACCATGTACACCATGCCCAGCCATTACACGGGTAGCTTACGAGTGATCATTGGGTGATGCATGAGTCATGTCACGGGCAAAGCTTACAACCATACTCCATTTCAAGTGACTACATAGTAATTAACATTCACCATCAGAGATATGTATAAAACTCAAATGTCCTTACACAACTCTGGACGAAGAAAAATAACAATGCTCCTAAACCTGGCCCAAATTGTGGGCACTCGAGTGCTAGAAAGTGTCACGCCCTTCATTGCTATCATATGTGAAGCGGCCATCCACCTGCAAGATCAAAGCATTTTCCGCCAAACTCTTCGATATCCCCCTAGCAATATCCAAAGGAGATGTCTCCCACTTCTTCCCTTCCCTTACCGACCCATCCGGCAATGTTATCCTTCAAATCTGAGAACCAAGAGAATCCACATCGTCACAATCAAATACTACCACACCACATCATCTACATAGCATGCACAAACGCGCAAACACAACCAAGGCCACAGAAGCAACCCCACACAACCCCAGGAATATTGAGAGCTTGATTACATATTGTAATGAGATTTGGGATCGAAATGAATTCATCATTAATGAAGCTTCTGCATTCTTAGTTGCTCATAAAATTGTGATGGATGATTCTCAGCTGCAATCTATTATTGAATGCCATCAAATGCATTAAGGTTGAATTAGCTTCCTTAGCTAACGAGAGGTTTTTAGACCCACAACTCGTATCCCTAATAATGTAAAGCCCGTTGGATATAAATGGGTATTTGTCAAGTATAAAGCCCGACTCATTGCCAAAGGATTCTCCCAGAGAACTGGGATTGATTATAGTAAGACTTATTCACCTGTGATGGATATGATTAAATTTCGATTTCTCATTAGCCTAGTAATCTTTGAAAGATTGGAAATGCATCTTATGGACGTTGTGACAGCATATTTATGTGGCTCATTAGACATATGACTGGTAATTAACTATCAGCCTCATAATCTTTCCCTCCAAAATGATAAATTCCCTTTATCTTCCAGAAATTCCCTTTTTACTGGATTTTCAAAAGCCCATATTTACTCCAAATTCGATCTTAAATTCAGATTTTGGCAATTGGGCATCCATCTTGAAGACAGGCCCAAAATAAGGTTCTACATCTCGAACCAACATTTTTAATGGAAAGTTCTTCATTTTGGCCTAAAGGTGGCAACATTTCTATTCTAGAAAGCCATGTGTCGAATTTTCCAACCAATCTTGTCAAGTGCAACAGTATATATTGATGAAATTCTACTCTATAGTCCTGATGAGGAATCCCACTGCCAACTTCTTAGGCAGTTTGCAGATATTGTAAAACAAAATGGAATCATACCACCTTCAAGGCGCATTCACTCTGCACTATGTGACACTTAACCCAAGGGTTGAGGTTTTTGTTAACTCGATTCTATAGTATTCTCTTACAAAAGCTATAGTAAGCCTCCTATAACCAGGGACCACGTTGACCTCCCATAGGCAATCTAACTCTACTTGCCATTCAGGTGGAAAAGTATTTATTAAGGCCAGTACATTCTCAAAATTCGGCAGAAGATAACCATTTTGGGTGATTTCTTGTATCATTTGATTGACTCTGACCATGTGTGATACTACATCATCGTCATTCCACTGATAATTAGCTAATTTTGTCATTAGCCCTTTAAGTCTTGCATTTTCTTCATCCGTTCTCGGAAATGTAGTCATGCGTGCATAACACGTCATTGTTCCTGCCATGTAAATGATTGTCTGAAAAAGGATTTCTGAAATTCTTTATGAATGAATATTGAAATGTTTTGAAGATCGTCTCTATATTTATATATCAAATGCTTGAGTTGTGATATGACTTTCATTATGATGTTGGATTATTGAATATTATGATTGGTAGTTGATACTTAATGTTTCTGTGAACCTTGAGAGGTGTGTGGGTCTACACATACTAGTGTAGCATATCCTTGTGAGCCGAGCCACCGGTTCATGATAGTTGGCGACCTTGCCAATGAGAGAATCTTGGTTGTCATGTCACGAGCGTTACGCATGACCATGGCTAGAAATTTGAGCATGAGTTGGTCAATGGAGTAGACCATTGACATGTGACTTGAGTTTGGTCGATAGAATAGACCATCGATGTGTGGTTTAATGACGTTGATCAATGGAATAGAGCATTGATGGTTTTTATGAAATTGACCAATGGACTGGACCATTGGTCTCTACACCACAACGCTTCCTTGTTAGAGAACAAGCGCCATAAGCATTAGCATGGCAGCTTTATTGAAATCTCGAAGCCTCCTAATACCTAGTCCTCTTTCATCCTTTGGAAGGCAAACTTCATCCCAAGCTACCTTATCACCACCCCTGCCTAGGTTCGAACCTTTCCATAGGAATTGCCTAAGGATTTTCTCTATCTGTCCACTACAGCTATAGGTAAAACAAATACACTAGCCCGTAGGCTTGTTTAACATGAAGAAAATAGTTTCGACGAAGAGTGCCTCCACACCATACGAATTCTCTGGCATTGTATGCACTGGTCACCATAATGGCATAGATGAATGGGTAGCTCCACTGACTCGAAACCTAATGGTGTGCTTATAAATGATGAATGCACAGAGGTTGGTCTAGTTCTATGGAACCACCCAAGAACCGGACTGCAAGTTAAGCAGAAGCTGACTACCGCACTTGTGTTGACCATTCCAGAAGTACTACTATGATTGAGATTCATCATTTTGCACTGTTTACTCATCAACCCCGTACTTTTGAATGTGTGATGAAATTAAAAAAAAAGGATTTATTGTGCAATACTGTCAATGAGATTTTTTTTTTTCCCTTCACAACAAGGTGCCATTTGCCCCTTCTGTCGATGGCACTTGAAGCCCCTAGGTGGAGTAGCCTTTGCAAGCAACATGGATGCACTACGAGTTAATACGGACCCAATGACAATCATTTGCCAAAACCATCGATTTGAAAAAATCGCCAAATCCTATAGAAAAGGTTAAGGAGATGAAAAATCATTGCCTTTGAGAATTGATCTGCTCTCTCCGACTCCTCTGATTAATTAACAATCCTCCACAAAAACCTCTTTAAATGTCCCTAGAGATACAAAAAGGTCAAGAAAAGAGTGTTTCCAAAAGAATTACTTTGGCCTACTACCAAAGCGAGAGATATAGTTTGTAATTGAGTTAGCACCTGGGATAGAGCCAATCTCTAATGCTCCTTATTAGATGTCATTATCGAAGCTGAAGGAATTGAAGGTGCAAATATAGGAATTGTTGGATAATGGATTCATACGCCCTAGTGCATCACCTTGGGGAGCACCAATTTTGTTTGTGAAAAAGAAAGATGGTTCATTGCACATGCTTTTGGCAAATCATCTTTGTGAGCCATCTGCTACTTTGCCTTTGTTAAATTTTTTTTGCCATCTTGGACCATATCTACAATAATTTTCTCTTGTACAATGTCCTATGTTTTTGTTTGAATTATCACTTCTTGTAACTCTAGAATATATTTTTGAAACTACGTCAACATTATTGGTGGTCCAGTATGAAGACGGACTTCACCATTCGGGTCACCAAGTGTCCGAAATGTCAGTGAGTGAAGGCTCCACACTGTAGGCTGGGAGAACTTTTGCAAGCTCTCGAGATCCCTGAGTGGAATTGGGGACATATCGCAATGGATTTTGTGATGGGCTTATTAAGGAGCCAAAGAAGGGTGATGATTCCATTTGGGTAGTGGTCGACAGATGGATGAAGCCGACTCACTTCATCTCTGTGTTGATATGGGTAAGGTTGAGAAATTTGCTCTTTTCCTTTTGGTTTGCTCAAGCAATAAGCAAAGTGGCAAGCGCATTAGGTAAACCATTATATGTGGATCAACGTACTGAACATATAAAAATGTTAGCCTTTGCGCATGTTTCTGTTGAAATCACAGCAAACCAACCCCCCCCCCCCCCATGATTCTATTAAGCTGGTTCATAATGGTGTATCCTGTGAAGTTGCTGTGGAATACGAATGGTCATCAAAGTTCGTTTTTAATATTTTCTAAGGCTAAAATCCTCCTATAAATAGGGCAACCCGTCTCTTCCCCTCCCCTTTGCACGATCGACAACCCCTCATGGGCTTATGGGCCGGCCAGCTTGGCCCATCTTAGGTCCATCCCTCTTGGGCCTAAGACCTAAAATTAACCCTTTTAAAAACTAATTGAATCCCTATTAAATTAAAGTACTAAATTGCAAATTAAGATAAAACTTCCTTTCCCAAAATTCATCCATTAAAGACTTGGCCATACATCTCATCGCAAATCATGGATTAGAAGGCTACAAAATACAATAACGGTACTTCCATCGCCTATCCATGGCTCATGGCATATTTAGGGATTTTTATGAAATTCGAGGATGCCACATCGTCAACCATCGCTATGCTGGCCACCGGAAGAAGGAAGAAGAAAGAAAAAGAAAAAGAAAAGAAAATTAAAATAAAAAATAATTATAATTTCGATTTTTATGTAAAATAAGGAAAAGCAAAAACAAAAAATAATAACAATTCAAATTTTTTTAAAAAAATATATATTTTTTCTAGCGGGGTAAATCAAAAGTGGCACTCAAGTAATCGTTTTTTCAAATTTGTAACACTCAAGTAAGGGGAAAAAAAGTTTTGGTACTCTACTGAGCACCGTACAAAAGTGTTAGTACTTATACCATTCTTGCCCCAAAATACAGATGTTAATATATAAGTCTCTATTTTTCACTTAATTTATTGATTTATAGAAAAAAATCATATTATGCTAAGAGAAGTAGAAGAAATGAAGAAACCTAATCAATCACAAGGAATACTTGTAAAGTTGCTATGGAAAGGCAAACTTCCAGATATGCGTTTCAATATCTTCACTAAATAGATAGTAGTATAGACCTCAAAGCGTTCATTGCAAGTTATATATTTATGGAAATCCCACCAAAGAAACTAGACAAAGAAGTCGTCCGTTTCCTCGGAAAAAAAATATGGGGTCAAGATTGCACCATTACTCTTGGCGGAGGCCTAAGGTTGATGAAACTCGTATACGATGAGGGCTGCATTTTTGGCATTAAAATTTGGATTATGGTTGGAAATTCTTTTAAGAAAGAATTGGGCAACCAAGGTGGATGGACGTGAGAACTTTAGGGGACAAGTCTTCAATGGAATTCGATATTTATTGCTGACTTTAAGTTTGCCCTCCGCCAAAGCTTCTCTCACACGCTGCTATCTTCCCCTTTCGCCACCGCCGAGAGAGGATGTTGGTCTTGATGACGTCTCGGATGGCTAGAAACGAGAAGATGTGGTGGATCACGGCATCCCGTGCTGAGGAGATCCTCAAGGCTCCGACTTCACCTTAGAGGAGGAAAAGGAGGAGGTCGGTTTCGTCTAGTGTGATCCAGCTGATCACCGGAGAATTCATGGCGAATCGCCTGTTGCCACTAATCATCAGCGGCAAGGGTTGGTAGTGGGCAGCGATGATCGACGGCTGGCAGTTGGCGGCAACAATGGTCGGCGACAGTAAAGAAGAATATGAGGGAGTCATATAAAAATATATTGTTGGCAAAACGTACACTTTGAAAGAAATTATTCTCATTTTCTTATCCCATTTCCATCAAAGAAAAAGAAAGCGTTCCATTTCTCATTTACGAAAACAATATGCATTTGTGCTGTGGAAATTGGATGTTTTCCTCGTAATTTCCTTCATCGAATTTTCTTGTTCACCATTTGATATTGAGATCAAGATAATGCAATCTACACTGTCTGAGTGTTTATTGCTTAGAAGTACAATTTAAGTCATTGAAAACGAACCGAAACGAATAACGAGTTTGGGGTTGTATACACCCATACTATTTTGTAGGGGTGAGCATGGTCCGGGTTGGTCCGGGTCACCCCCTAACCCTAGGATCAACCCGTACAGTGTCGGTCCTCAATTTTTAGGACCAAGGACCGACCCTATTGAGCCTGGGACCAAGGACTGGGCCGACCCAATGGGTTCGGTCCGGTTCCAGGGTCAACCCGGGACCAATCGATAATTTTTTTTGTCGTATTCTTTATACTCCCTAAAAAAGCAAACCTATAAATTCAAATTACACATCCATCGACAATGCAACATTGTGCAACTAAACTATAAATACCAATACATATTTAGCAAATTTAAGATGACACAATAATAGAAATTTTGTACCTGCTAACCGCTCATCGAGATATGGGATAAGACGGAATGTTCTTGTAATCATCTATCTTTAATATTCATAACATCATATGCAAAAGCGTTTTCTTGCATTTGATCATGTAGAGTCCATTCAACCAAAAAATGAGCTTCACACCACTTAACTAGCAAATCATCGTAGCAACTGCAGTACTACTCTACTCTTCAAAAACTTCTACCATTTGACACAAATTGAAAAGCAAAGTGCGTAAAATACAATTAAACCATAAAAAGTTCAAAATACTTAATATAAACCATGAATATATAACTTCACATCTTGTTAATTCACTTGAACTTCTAAACACCTGAAAACAAAACAAACGACACTTAATTAATACTCAACAAAAGCTTTAAATTGAAATTACTGTTAGTGCTATTGATAGAACATCTCAATATAATATAATATAACATACATTTTACTTAGGTTTAAATATATAAAAGAATTATAAATAATATAATATAATATAATATAATATAATATACAGGGTTGGTCTAGGGTTGGACCGACCCAAAACTCTTAGGTCCAAGGACCAACCCGCACAGTGTTGGTCCTGGAACCGACCCAGTCCCCTTGGGAACCGGACCAGGACCGGCAGGGTTGGGCCGGTCCAAGGTCGGTCCAGGGTCAACCCTAGACCGCTGCTCACCCCTACTATTTTAGCCATTTTTTTGAATATTTTTTCGGCCAAAAATAAATTTTAAATATACAAGGTGGAAGTTGTCATCGAGACAAGTCTAACGATGGGTCAAGCACCACCGAAGGATGCTGGATGCGCCCACACGAACGGTCAAATGCCATGACGCGTGGGTGACGCATCAGACGCACTAAGCATGCCGAGTGCATGAGCGTAATGTGCATGTCGACAAACCGACGCATGATATCGTCAATCGAATGGTCATTAACCGTCAAATGATGTCATTGATGACGTCATTGCCGGCGACAGTTGGTCGATTGGTGACCGGCCAATGACCCGACCCAAATCGACCTGACCTGTTGACCTTTCGACTGGTCTAGCGATCAAACCAATTGAACTAGTCACCGGTTGAACAAGTCGAATCCGCCAAGAGTCTTTTGGCTTGCTAGCGCGTACACCACATGCGCAACACACTTAGGTGGCACGTGT
The DNA here is from genome assembly GCA_016097545.1 of Eucalyptus victrix. Taxonomy (NCBI): domain Eukaryota; kingdom Viridiplantae; phylum Streptophyta; class Magnoliopsida; order Myrtales; family Myrtaceae; genus Eucalyptus; species Eucalyptus victrix. Next base: position 48,201,624 of record CM027843.1, read on the forward strand.
GGCCACGTGCAGTGTCCGATTGGAGCGAGGTTGGTGGCATTCAATTCATATAGTTCTCTATACTCTGATATTATTATTTTACATGCTTGAGTTTTTCAAAGGTATAAAAATTTGTGCAGAACCGTAAGTACGTCTATTTTTGGAGTGTAAATGTATTGTTTATTCATATTTAGCTTGTATTTTCTCATGTTTTTGGATAAACAGTAACTAGCTTATAAGAAAGTGGTATTATATATGTTGTCTAGAGCTTCATTCAATGATAGCATATATATATATATATAGTTTAATATACTTGCAATTTTCTAGTTTCAAGAAAATTCGAACAATGGTAGGAAATCCTTAATTTTTCATTACATGTTGAATTATGGTCATACAGTTGCAACATGATCGTTTTTTGTATGTTAGTTCACATCATGCTACACCTTTTGTATTAATTAAAAAATGTAGGAATTATATAAGGTCATGTAATCATTTTCTAGTGGGAGTTAGGTCTATGATGGCGCAAGCAAATTTAGCTATCTCCTGTTAGGAAAATGCGTTATTGACTGTTGCCTATGTACTTAATTGAGCGCCCTCAAAATTAATCACTTCCACCCCTTATAAATTGTGGACTGATAGACAACCAGACTTAATTAATCTACATTCATGGAGATGTGCAACTTATGTTCATGATTCTTCCCATAAATACGGCAAATTAGCTTTTAGAGAGAAAAAAAAATGTATTTTTATAAGACAATATGAATACTCCAAATGGTTCATATTCATAGGAGAAAAATTTCTAAGTATTTTAAACCGTTTGGTAATTGTCCAAAATTTCTAACTCTAGAATAGAATTGTATTTGGTACCATTCTCATTGATTCTGTTCCAAATTCAATTTCTTTTAAATTTTAAATAATTTATTTCTTTTTTCCTTCTTCCTTTTTTTCTTTTTTTCCCTTTTTTTCTTTTCTTTTTTCCTTTCTCTCTCATGTTCTTCTTCTTTTGGTAGCCGGTGAATTCATTGGAGCGTCGCCAACCCTCGTCGGTCGAGCCTCGCTGGTAGCTAGGCAGGGCTCGCCCAGCCTCACCGGTGGCTGGGCGAGCCTCACCAAGGCCAAGGGGCCTTCGGCGAGCTCGCGGGTGGCTGGGCAGGCCTCTAGCAAACTGGGCTTACCTTCGACGAGCTCGCCGGTGGCTGGGCTTACTTCCGGCAAGCTTGCCGAATTGTTTGCCGGCAGCCAGTGGCGGGCAACGATGGGCTGCGGCCGCAACCGTAGATGCAGCAACAGCGACGGCAGACAGCAATCGCAGGATGGCGGTTGTTGAAGAAGAAGAAAATAGAAGAAGAAGAGAAAATGGCAGCGAAATAATTGGTTTTGATTCTTAGATTTGTTCCTAGAACAAGAATCAACTTTTTTTTTTTTAATTCTTGATTTTGTTCCAAATCTACTTTCATAAACAAAAATAATAGAAATTTGTTCTCGGATACAAAAATTTTACTAAACGTGATTATTTTCCCAAACTGATCATAGGAACAAAAAATCAAAATAATAATAATATGCCTTATCCTATTCATCATTGCATATTTGAACCTTAAATTACATCAAATTGATGTAAAAATGGCATTTATCAATGGATAACTAGATGAGAAAATCTATATGAAGTAGCCAATAGCTTTCATAGCTAAAAGTCAAGAGTATAAAATTTGTAAGCTTCATCGTTCCATGGCCTTAAGCAATCATCTAGATAGTGGTACTTTCGTTTTCATCGAGCCATAACGACTTTTGATTTGACAATGATCGAAAAAGATCATTGTATATATGTCAAGTAGTCCAAAGATAAATTTGTGATTGTATCATTTTATGTGGATGATATTCTATTGATTGGAAATGACAAGGTTTTTGTTATCACCATAAAAAAATGGTTGTCCTCCAATTTTGAAATGAATGGCATAGGAGAAGCTGCTTATATATTTTGAATTAAGATCAAAAGAGATTGATTAATGAAACTCCTTACTTTATCATAAGAATCTTATACAATGAAAATTCTTGAACGTTTTAATATTCAGCGCTGTAATCCCATCAATACCCCTATCATAAGACTTTAGAATAAAATAAAGTAATGGAAACTATTCCTTATGCTAGTGCGGTTGGAAGTTTGATATATGCTATGATGTTTATTCGACCAAACATATGTTATGCCGAGGGATTAGTGAATCGATATTAATTAAATCATGGTCAAGTATATTAGAAAGCAATGAAGAGGATCCTAGATACTTAAAAGACATCATGCACTATCGACTTTGTTATCAAAGGAATGATTTATGCATATTAGGTGATGCGTGATGGGGTGAGTGATTCTAGCCTTCCCAAAATTCGAGCTCCTCCCTTGACTAGAAAATAATCCTTCTAAAGCTTCTTCAATTGGTCATACAAGACATCTAAAATGGCCTCCCATTGATACCTATTGATATACCACAAATTAATTAACATTAATCATTCAAAGTGATCCATTGAAGTACATAATGCCCAACTTCTTTATTGGCTTGGATAAGCATCAATGGTTATGAGTTGGTCCATGGAGCTACGTTGGATGCTCCCGTATCATTAGGTTATTTAGATGCTGATTGGGGTGGAGACTTAGATAGACGTAAATCGACTTTTGGATATGCGTTATTGCTTAATGGAGGTGCAATTTCTTAGAATAGCAAAAAAGAAACATGCATGGCCTTTTGTTCAATAGAGGCAAAATTTATTGTGTGCTCTGTCGTAGTGCAAGAAGTGATATGACTAAAATGTTTTTTGGAAAATTTAACCACTGTCACTAAGGTTCCAAGACCAACGATAGTTCATTACAATAGTCAACCAGTCGTTGCCTATGTAAAAGATTCTAAGTATCATGAAAGGACGAAGCACATTGACATAAAGAACAACTTTATTGGAGATATAATAACGCAAAAAAAAAAAAGTGATCCTACAATACATTTCAACTAATAGAATGGATACTGATCTATTTACAAAAGCTGTTCTTAGATATGTATTATCAACCCATAGGATGTCACTAGGATTATGTAAAATGTGATATGTATTATTGTAGAAGATCATTAGTTTATGTATATGTGGATATATGTATTGTGCTTGTTTATTCATTAGTGACTTGGTGTTCTATCATTAAGTACAAATCCATTATGAGACTAGCATAAACACACATATATTATTGAAAAGTATGTCAAAATGCAATAATTGGCTCACTCACACGAGCAGTCACCTCAAGTGTTATAGTTAGCGGGTTGAGATGAGACTTTATATACAAATAAATACTAAATGGCAAATATAGTACAGAAAATAATATATTGCCTTGATTGGAGTCAAGATGAAGTCCATGATTTGTTTATAATAAGATCGAACAAGATTATTATTTTTTTTGGGGGTAAAATCCAACATGATAATTCCACAATTATGTGTGCCTGAAAGATACCGGATGCGAGTACTTAATTAGGCGCTATAGAAAGCGAGTTAATATAGCACTCGAGCTAAACTTAAATACGTGAGAAGTACATAACTATGTTTAGGCAAAAATCTGTATAGTGTATATATTTAATAAATGCCATATGCTCTTATAAAAAAAAAAAAGTTCGCTATATCATGTAATTCATACTACATGTGCATTGTATGATCAACAAGAGAAGTTGGGTGAAATTATCTCTATTTACTCATCATGTGAGCCATTGAGGTAATTCATAATTTACTTCATTTTGTACCCTATGTTACTTCTAATTATATTATCAAAGTGAAAGATCAATGTTGCTACTTTAGCATGTTACCGAAGGTCATGAATAGATATGGTTTTGTGAGACGTGTCTAGGAAAGCAATTGTTTTGAAATGAAGAAGGACATAAATGCGAAGGAAGACTATTGTTGTTTTACATCTATCACATGTATTTATTGGTCGACCAATTATATCACTTTCTATGGTTTTGAATATAATTGTAAATACAAGGTGTTATAAAAATAGTCAAGTATAGCCTTTAAGAGATATGTATACTTGGATTAATGTAACAAAATATGTTTGAGGTACTGTAAGACATCAATTGTTTATTTCTTTTTAGAATTGTAACCATTATGTCATCCCTAACAGGTGCATAATTTGAGCTCCAAAGTGTAGGTGTCATTGGTCGCAGGGCTTTCTTGTCAATATTAATTGTTTCTAAAGCTGATGATGTTGAATGCCTTATATTCTTAATATTGCACTATCAAGCCCATCATGTCTAAATGGGAGATGTTGTACTTTATTACGACCATGATGGAGTGCAATTAGAACGCACTATTTAATCTTGATAAGTTATGATGAAAGGACATCATTTAAAAGGGTATGAGGGAGTTGTATAAAAATATCTTGAAGATAACCGTTGGTACGGTTGGCAGAATGTACACTTAGAAAGAAATTGTTCTCCTTTTCTTGTCCCATTTCCATCAAAGAAAAAGAAAACATCTCATTTCTCATTTACGAAAACAATTGGCATTTATGCTGTAGAAATTGGATGTTTTCCTTGTGACTGCATTCAGACCAATGTGAAGTAATATTGTTTGTCATTCAACCACAATTCAACGATCGTTCCGAAGTGAATTGTCCATTGTGCATCAAAAAGAGATAAGTTGTCTTCCACCAACTTTCTTCCTACAATAAACAATATGCCTCATTACTCAAGAGGTCGCCAATTAGAAGTTTAAGAGCACACGGAGAGAAAACATGGAAGAGAAAGAAAGAGAGAAGAAGGACGTCTAGTAAAGATGTATACCATAGTGATTGGAATCGTGAGGGAAATTTATGGAGTGAGATGAGGACAACATAAATTAGAGGACAGAAAGATTAAAGGTGGAATCTCCAAATCAATGGTGTCGTCTCAATCTCCAAACTGGACAAAGCTATTTCATATTGTTTGAGTGTAGTGAATTTCAACTAAGTGTTCAAGTTAAGAAGTAAAAAATGATGCGTCAATGTTGAGGATGTATCGATTTCAGTATCAAATGAGGGTTAATTTTCCGAATAGTCTCAGAAGTTGTCACTGCTTTTGGAAGACATGCTCGGGTGCTCGACAGAGATGTTGGCCTTACTTGCAATTAGAATAGTAACTGTTTGTACTCAGGTAGTGCTAGGGGTTAGCTGCATTTGTGAAACTCTCTCTCCCTCGATCCATACACAATATGACCTTTTCCTGCAAGTTTAATGTTCTTTCATCTTTAAATTCCAGTAAATATATAAGTATACACAGAGTAATTGATTGTATATGAAAAGTTCAGAGAAACCATTTGCAGAAAATGTTAAGGTGGAGGACTTAAAGCGGAGATAATACCGAAACAACCATTCGAATTTCAAAAAATAATAATAATAATCTAAGGATTGAGAACAAGGAGTAGTCGAGGAAGTCGACAAAGTTAAGAAACACTTGCCCCACAAACAAAGCAAGGAACGATATCATCGATCTATACCCCATAAAGTGGAGTCCTGAAACTCTAAATGAAGGTCCCACATGTGGCAATTCAAAGTATACAACTTCAATTGATTCCCATTATACCGGGATCATCTTCAAACCAGCAGATATCGGCATTCCTAGAAATCCGGTGATTATGCTAAGAAGCCACTGAGAGAAGGTGAGAGGCGACGTGCTTGCAAATGTGCCCAAGAACTCGATGATAATGACTTGAAAGATTGCAGTGCAGCTCAAAACAGCCACAAACACATAATTATCTAATATTCCTTTGAAAACATCTATTTCTTCCATGTCCCTCGAGCTTATTTCATTGAAGATCTGCAAAACAAAACCAGACAGCTTTTCTCGTAAGCTAGATAGATATCTTTTTACTGGCGTAAAGAATAGGAAACTTCTTTATGACGCATTTAATCAGATGAAGCATCAATCGGGCAAGATTTTATCTTATTGAAGAAAAACTATACTCATTGAAAACTATGAAGCCAAAAAAGGAAGCAACTTACCTGACAGAAAACAAATGAGTTGAATATGAGTGTATTCAGAATAAGGTCTGCATCTGGGCCATCGAGACCAAACATAGCTTTCCCTTTTGCCTGGAGATTCCAAATAACCAGAAACTGATATAGAGATTGTCCTAAAATGTTCCTCCACATGACATTGCTTATGAAATTCCCTTTTCTTCCAACTGGTGGACGTTTCATTAATTCATTGTTAGGTGGCTCCGTCGCGAGCGCAAGTGCCCCTAATGTATCCATAATCATGTTCACCCAGAGAAGCTGAACAGCAGTGAGTGGAGCACTCCCTGAACGATAATGAGATGTCAACCATCAAAAGGTAGAGAGAAGAGAAACATAATCTCTTTCTTAAAGAAAAGTACGTAGGCGTTCTCACCCATCAAGCAAGCCGAAGAAAAGTTGACAACTAGAGCGACCACATTAACTGTCAATTGGAACTGCACGAACTTTTGAATGTTGATATATACAGAACGCCCCCATTTAGCTACTGTCACTATTGTGGAAAAATTGTCATCCAGGATTATAACGTCAGCACTTTCTTTAGCGACCTGAAATCAGAAAATGGTAATATGTCATTCCCATTAATATACCAGAATGAAGATGACACCTAGTATGTCGAATATGTAGATACCGAAGCCCTGTAACAACAAACGGAGAAAACGAAAGTCATTCGTTGTCAACATCCATATATACCATTCATTTCTCACCCTTCTGACAAAGACTCATTCTTAGAAAATTAAAGCCCTTTGCTTTCTTTTTTTATTTTTTCTATTTTTAACTTCACATGATTTTTCTTTTCTTTTTTTACAAAACCAATGCTATGTAGGGGTGATTGGGTCATGAGTGGGTTGGTTCCTGGCTTAGAACGTGGAACCGAACCTGTGATTTCCTGTTCCAATTGAAACCGAAAACTAGACTAGGCAGTTTTCGAACCAGCTCTCGGTCCTAGTCTAGTACTTGGGGACTAGGCAAAATACAAGTATTGGCAACTATATTTTCTCTTCTATTTTATATAGTTTGTTAGTTTAATTGAAAAATTGAAAACAGAGGTATGTCCTTTCTTTTATGAGTTTCCGTGGGACCGAAGAAACATTTCCTTAGACAATTGTGAAGAGAGGGAACTAACGCTATTAGGGATTTTTTTGTTTTGTGGTGTCTTCCTTTTCCTTTTTATTAAAATACCCACACTTCTCTCTCTACTTTCTCTCTCCTCTCTCTTATTTCTGTCAAGCACCTAATGGTTCCTTCATTGACGAACCTCTATCATCTCTCTCTTTTACCCTTAATTTCCACATGATGAGCTTTACTTTCATCTAGCTTCACAATGATGGTCACATTACTTTCGTCTAGCTTTGTTGTGATGGTGACCATGGCAGTGGCTGCGCGATAGAGGGAGGTGAGAACATCAAGCGCAAGAAAGGGAGTTGAGAAGCTGAGGTCTAAATGAGAGGGAAAGGGCTCTAATCTTAATATAGAGTTACCTTGGGCTAGTTTTGTTGATTTGATTTGCCAGTCCGGTTTCACACAAGGAACTAGGAACCAAACAGTTATTCTCAATTCCACATTTTTTAATCGAAATTGGATTGGACCAATACACACCCTAATGTTGTGAGCATGCATATATTTGAAAATATGTGTACAAGGATTTTGTGCAGATGTAAGATTGTGCATAAGAGATGACTGTTGCCTAAATGTAGTGAGAATCAACGAACCTCAGTTCCTGCTATGCCCATTGCAAGTCCAATATCTGCCTCATGTAGAGCTGGGGCATCATTCGTTCCATCACCAGTTACCGCTACGACTTCTTCCAATGTGGTCCGCAAGTGCTTTACTAGAGTGTGCTTGTCTAGCGGGGAAGATCGAGCCATCACCTGGAGGAAAAAGAAAGGTCACCGGTGCATTTATTAAGGATATTGCAACTACATGGTAAATCAGATATGTACTTGGATCTTAGGTATTAGTTCGAGTAATTCCTCCTGACTCTTCTCTCGAAAATCTGGACCTTCTATTGCTATACCATCCTCAGTAAGTATACCGCATTCCCTTGCAATTGCCTTGGCAGTGTTAATGTTGTCTCCGGTGACCATTCTCACCGTGATACCAGCAGCACGACAGATTGCGACAGACTCTTTTACACCCGGACGAACAGGATCTTTAATGCCAACAATTCCAATGCAAGTATACCCTGAAGTTGGAATTGGATCTTCACCTGAGAACCCACTATCTAATTCCATAAAGGTAAGACATAAAGTACGCAGCGCTTCACTGGCAAATTGGTTAATCGTAACATTGAGATGGTTAATTGATTCTTCATCAAGAGGAACGACTTCGCCTTTCGTATTAAGGAATTTGTCGCAAGCAGCCAATACGATTTCCGAGGCGCCTTTCGTATGTGCTCGTAGACCTCCCTCAGGGAGCTGGAGCACCACTCCCATTCTTTTCTTGGTGGAGTTGAAGGGCTCCACCTTGATGAGCTTCGTGGCTTGTCGCTCCGCTAGGAAGTCTCCACCCAAAGATAAGCCGAACTCCAACAATGCGGTCTCGGTGGGAGTTCCGAGTATCTCGGGCTTACCATCTTTGTTCACTACTACTTCTCCTCCTGTATTATTGAATATGGACTGCAACAGGAGCTTCAAGACGTTGTCTGGAATCTCAGAGCGCAGGCTGGATGCCTTATTTGGCTTAGTTATCTCTTTTACATTTGTGCATATGCACGACTTCACGACCGTCATGTGGTTAGTGGTGAGCGTACCAGTTTTATCACTACAAATGCTCGTGGCGGAGCCCATGGTCTCGCAAGCTGCCAAGTGGCGAACGAGCGCTTTGTCATTCATCATCTTCTTCATGGCAAAAGCCAGGCTCAATGTCACGGCCAATGGCAATCCCTCAGGAACGGCAACCACCACGATTGTCACAGCAACAGCAAAATATTCTAGCATTCCCAATGCATCATCCCCAGACCACCACAAATAAGTCCCTGCCTGCCACTTTCGACTCAACAATCCCTGCATCAAAACTGCAAAAGTCACCACGGCAAAGAAGAGGCCAATTTTCCCGATAATTGTCGCGACTCCATTCAGCTTTACTTGTAATGGAGTTTCATCATCTCCTCCTTCAGTAAGAGTCTCCATTAGCTTACCCCACTGCGTTCTCATTCCAGTGGTGGTCACTAGCATCTTGCAGGAGCCATCTCTAATCTTTGTTCCAGAAAGCATAAAAGGATTCTCTGCACTCACCATAACAGGCTCACTTTCACCGGTCAAACTTGATTCATCAATTAATACAGAAAAACCGGAAACGAAAAGCCCGTCAGTCGGAACTTGATCTCCTATGGAGAGGTGCACAATATCACCAGTGAGTAGATCATAAATAGACATTTTCTGTCTATACCCATTCCTAGTGACTTGGATAGTTATTTTCTTTTTCTCATTGTCCAAATCCCTAAACTGCAAGGATTGACGATAATCGCTTGTAGCGGTGACAAAAACAACCAATAAAATGCTTGCCACAATTCCCAGTCCATCATGCGCTCCATGTGGCCACCCCTCCATTGCAAGACCAACTATCAAAGATACAAACGCACAGACTCCTAATATCATAAGAGTCATGTCTTGTAGAGCTTCCCATACAAAAACCCAGAAACTCTTAGTTTCGCTCTCAGCAAACATGTTGATTCCGAAGATTTCTTGTCTTCGGTTGAGCAACTCACTATCAGTTGTAAGTCCATTGGTGGTCGAAGTTGAGAGCTTTTCAACAATACCATCTACTCCGCCGTGGAATTTCAACTTCTTTATATCATGACCCTCCACTATTGATCCTAACTCATCGGCACAAATCTGAAAGCCAGCACCTTTCACTTCCCCAGGGACAATGTAGTCACTCGGCGATACACCTATGGATGAATCACGCACCATCATTGTAGCGTTACATTGTTCACAAAAATAAAAATACACCAAAATATTGACTGCTTATTCACCTTGTATGAATTGAATTGCGGCCTTTGAGACTAGCACTGCGATCCTCAGTTTCTCCTGCAAAATTCAGTTAGTGGAAAGGAAAAGTTAGCTTGGGACTTGCCAGAATTCTAAATACAACTGCCATCATGTTGAACAAGTACCATACAAGAAAATGAAGCTACATCTAGAAGTGGGATCTACCCTTTGTAGTCCCTCATAAAAGTTCCTGAATGATACATTGCACTCTGGATTGTTATGCTTTCCTGAAGCTTGAGAGCTATTACAACGCTTAATTAAGAGTTGCCGAAAACAAAGCTCTCTTTTTTATGCGAGTTAACTTCTTGTTGGGGAATAATTATTGTCAATAATGGAATCACAGGCTAAAGTGGCTTGAGCTTTTCTTTGTTCGTTTTTGGGGCTCGAGCTGAGATCGTTTCAACTTTGTTTAGAAAATGCAAATCAGCATTCGTAGACGAAACTAATTTTTGTTTGCTTTTTCTTGCATGTCCATTTCGTTCAAATATTGAGTTAATTGCCCATATTTATCTTTTAGTAAACGATAAACAATGTTCCTTTTAGCTTTTCTCATCGGTGATTAAAACTAGCCCTCGTGGTATTATAAAAAAAAAAAAAAAAAAACAGACGCTCCTTCATTTTAATGAGAAAAAGAACAATGACATGCCTAGTTCAAATTATAAGTTGACTAATAGACGTCTATAGACATAAGACACCATCCAATAGCCTACTTTTGAATAGACCGAAGATATTCACTCCATTTAGTGCGTAAAAGCTGGCTTGGATCATAATACTACATGATCGTTATATCCGAACATCTAAGAGAAAATGTAAGTAAAAGAAAAAAAAGTGTAGCAATTCTGTGACCTGATTGGTGCGACGCATTGCAGCAGCCTCGTAGCGCTTGGATAGATTTGCAGTGAATCGGAATCGGCGCTTTGGGTTCTTCACTACACCGCACAGTTTCCGCCATCTCTCCAACACCTCCTCCGACGAATGCTTTGGCTTCACCTCAAAGTTCTCATTCAAATAGCTCTCCATTTTCCCTCCTTTTACTCTTCTTTCTTCATCAATATATTTGTATATATAGGTTTTTAGATTCTAAGAGCCTAAATATCGAATCTCATACAATAACAATTTCTGGGGACGTTCGGGGCCACTACGTTTGAAGAAACCATTGATTAATCTGAACTGAAAGCGGAAGAGGATGAATTTGAGGAGGCAAGAAAAACGGAGGAAGATGAGAAATTATGTGGAAAGAACGAGAGAGATGAGAAATTGTCTCTGGCAGATCCGAAAATGTGTGCATGAGGTGTATGCAAACTAGTGGTGTTCTTTTCTTCCTCCCCTAATATGTAGGCAAAAGAGTTGACCCTTAAAGAGTCGAAGTCTCTTGGGGCGCCTCATGCTATATAAGAAAAGATGAAATTTTATTTTCTTTTGCTTTTTTTTTTTGGAAATTATAAGTTTGCATGAATACATTATATTTATCGTGACAATATCTTCCATGATTTATTAATCTGTCAGCCATCAAAGATTTGGATTTCATTATTATTTAACCTTTTTACCTCGCTTTTTAATTGTTAATTCCCTTTTTATACATAGATTGTACATACATGAATAAATAAATTATCAAACATAATGAGAATATACACCTTAAAATGATTATTGTGCAGATAAACTGAAGCTCCGTTTGTTTTATGAAAATGAATAATTTTGAAAATATTTTTCTAATATTTTCAAAAAAAAAAAAAGATCACTTGTATCATTTACAAAAATGTATAAACGAAAAATACTTTTGTCATTTATGAGAATATTTAAATATAAATGTTGTCAAATGAAAACATTTTTCATTGATTAATTATACCAAGTGAGATAAGTGATCAATTTTTATACAATATTTTCAAATTATTTATTTTTTGTAAAATAAAAGAAGCCTAATTGAAATGTAGAAAGCAAAAATTTATACAAAATGAATAGGATGTGTAGAAAATTTGATACTTCAAAGTCTTTCCACTCATTTAATATTACGTCAAAGATCACAATGGATAATTTAGAAATTAAAAAGAAAAAAGGAAACCATCCGCTTAAACATACGCATAATTAAAGCCTTCGGGTTTTAATTAGTCTCTTCGATTGCAGGTTAAGAAGGGTCCCATCCTAAACATAGGGTAAGAATCTACCCACAGTACGGCCAGCATTGGGTCTCCCATCCCAGAGCATATCTTCCTCTCGTTTCTTCTCCTTTAAGTTTTTTTAGAACCTGCTAAGGTTCAGTGTTAATTATTTTGAGCATGAATTGACGCGGAATCTATAAAGTATTAAAACCAAATGATTAGCCACTCAATCAGTTCTTTATGTTTATTAAAATTTATAAGAGCGTCAGATTTTAAAAGAGCTACCCTTCGTAAATTTTGCTTTTGTCCAATAATTATGAACACAACATACACCACTAAAAAAAATTATGAACTTTGTGGTATCATTTGAGGTAGAAAGTTGGTTCCAACCGTTTGGTTTATAAAATATATGAAGGTGTACCAATTTAAATCCTCTTTTTTTGCTTCATTTAGGAGTGTATGATGCAGTTATTCATAATGCCAAATTTCTTTCTTGGCTTGGATAAGCATCGTTGGTTTTGAGTTGATCGATAGAGCTACATTAGATGCTTCTGCATTAGAAAGCAGAGAAACACCAAAGATAGAGATAAAAGCAGAGGAGGCAGATAAACACCAAAGATATTAGAGAAAGCTAGAGAAGAAATTTTTTTATTCGCGATATATTTATCTTGAATTTTTTGTTGCGACATCAAGAACCAAAAACTTGTATTAGCGTGATGCATTTACATCACTCCAAAGGTTTTTCCAATCAAAAGAACATCCTTTTTATTTTACTTAAGTTACGTGGGCACCATTATCAATACCATTTGCCCTCCGTTGTCCATGTTTGCGATTTGACACTAGTGTTTACTAATGGAAGCTTAATGTAGCATAAATATGGAACACATGGTATAAGTTTGGGAATTTAAGTGTATTAAAAAAAGGTTTAGAGTAAATGTGTCATAATAGACATAATTTGAGATTTTTGGTGATTTTTTCCTATAAAAAGTAATCGCTTGTTAGTTTCAACCCTAAACATTTCTTTCTTACAAAAAGTTCCGTCAAAATTCACGTTAATCTACCTAAGATGCAGTGTTATGGCGCAAGCTCAGGGTTCGACTCTGAATCTTTGACCTCATCATCGGGAGTGTCCATAACCATGGGGTGCCAAGCAACACGCTCAAATCCACTGCATGGTCCATCAAATCCCCAGAGACCTAGGGCTCCTTTCTAAACCAAACGCACTAGGTTAGGCAACCCCTCATCCACATAGCTAGTGGACACGTGCTTCTTGTAGATTGATAGTAAGGCCTAAGTTTTGCCTTAATTGTAACATGAAGGGGTCTACCTCAATCTACATTTCTTGAGTCCTAACACAAGCACACAACTCCACGCACTTTTCAATTCGTAAGTAGGATAAATCGAGCAGGCATGAGCCATATAAGCTACCAGAACGCCATGTAATTCATGCATGCATCTTATGCAACTCATATAAATCCATGCCACACATTCCCAAAATATTCATTTGGTTCTCGAGAATCACATGGCATCTCATGCAACCATCCTATTCTCAAGACCATTATTCTAGATTACCACGACCGCTCTTAGCAACCACCAACACTTGAAGATGGCAGGAGCTTTAGTCACGCCCCAACCCACAAACGTACGAAATCCATCCTTCTCTTTGTTTATTCGATTATAACATCCTAAGAGGCGTCGCCATCCCATTATCTTATCTTTCAAATGTACACAAGCGAAAGCCCACCCAATCATTTATATTATTATTGATAGCATAGAACACACATCCCAAACACACTTTCATATATATATATATATATATCAATATTACACTTTGGTTTCAGCGATAGAAGTTCACATTTACACATTTGCAACGTACTAGTGATGCCTGATGGGGGGCAAAAGAACGCTTCAAGTGCCATAACTTTGGCCAAATGGACACTTAAGTGCCATAACATACGAAAGGTACACTTAAGTGCCACATTCGAAGAAAAACGGATCACTTGAGTGCCACTCCGGCCAAAATCCGGCCAAAACGCCAACGTGTCATTTTTCTGGCGAAGCACGCCCAAAACGACGTCGTTTTGGGTTAACGCGGTAAAAAAATAAAAAAATTAAAAATTAATTTTAAAATTAAATTTAGTTAAAATATTTAAAAATAATAATTTGAAAATTAAATTTAGTTTAAATATTTAAAAATAATAATTTCAAAATTAAATTTAGTTGAAATATTAAAAAATAATAATTTAAAATTAAAAAAAAAAAAGGGGGGGAGGGTCGGCGGGGTCACCGAGCCCTAGCCAGGGGTCGACGACCACGACCGACCGGTGGCGAGGGCTTGCGAGCCCTCGCCCAGATCCGGCAAGGGTCGACGGCCCTCACCCGGCCGAGCCAAGGGCCGCCGCCTGCTGGGGCACTCGCCCAGATCCGGCGAGGGTCGACGGCCGTTGGCCCGGCCGGGCGAGGACCACCCACCCTCGCCGGATCTGGGCGAGGGTTCGCAAGCCCTCGCTGCCGGTCGGCCGAGGTCGCCCGGCCCGGCCGGGCCCGCGACCCGGTCGGCCCTCCCCGCCGTCGCCGACCCTTCCCCGGCGGCGGGGCGGCGGAGTGGCGGCCGAGGGCTAATCCCTCGCCCGCCTCCCCCTTTCCTCCTTTTTTTTTTTATTTTTTATTTTTATTTTTTTAATTTTTCAACTAAATTTAATTTTAAAATTATTAATTTAAAATATTTTAACTAAATTTAATTTTAAAATTATTATTTTTAAATATTTTAAATAAATTTCATTTAATTAATTATTTTATTTTTCTCTTTTTTTGCCACGTCAGCCAAAACAACGCCGTTTTGGTCACATCAAGTGTGCCAAACGGCATTATTTTGAGCTCGGTTCGCCGAAAAAGTGCCACGTCAACATTTTGGCCGGATTTTCGCCAGATTGGCATTCAAGTGATCCCTTTTACTCCGATTTTGGCACTTAAGTGTACCTTTCGTAAGTTATGGCACTTAAGTGTCCCTTTGGCCAAAGTTAAGGCACTCCAGGGGTCCGCGCGTCCCTGATGGGGTGAGTGATTCTAGAACGGATTTTTCAGAGGGGATTTTTGTGGTTAAGTGTATGGAGTAGTGTATACGAGGAAGAAATGAAAAGGAATAAGAAAAGATAAAACAATCTCCTCCCAAGGTATAAATGCCTCGCGACCAACCGAGGATGAGGATCGAGATCTACGAAGCTCACCACCAAGACCTAAAGCTTCCACCAGCCAAGGATAAAGGACTTGAGGATAGGAGAAGCTGACCACCAAGGCCTAAAGATTCCACCAGCCAAGGATAAATGGCTTCTTGGCTCACCACCAAGGATTGATCTACGCTCCAAGGATAAAGAAACCGAATGGAGTTATCCACTCTCCAAAGGAGTTCACTCACGTTGAGGAAATCTCAGCATTCTCATTCATGAAATTCGTATCTCCAACATTGGATAGTTTTCCCCTATTTATAGGAGGATTGATCTTAGAAAATATTAAAAATGAACTTT
Organism: Eucalyptus victrix; assembly: GCA_016097545.1. Lineage (NCBI taxonomy): Eukaryota > Viridiplantae > Streptophyta > Magnoliopsida > Myrtales > Myrtaceae > Eucalyptus > Eucalyptus victrix. The sequence goes on from CM027843.1 coordinate 48,217,222, forward strand.
AATGACCTAGGATGGTCGACTCTTGAACTACACAAAAATAAAAACACCTAGAAACTTAATAAAAAGCCTTTATTAACACGGGAACTAAATGCCTTTAATCTTCGGCCTTCCACATTCTCAAACCATTAGCTTTTCGTGTTCTTGAACCTTTGGCTTTCTATATTCTTGAATTGCATTCATGAACTTTTAGCCTTCCCAAAATTCGAGCTCCTCCCTTGACCAGAAAATAATCCTCCTGAAACTTCATTAATTGGTCATACAAATCATCTAAAATGGCCTCCCATTCATAGTTATTGATATACCACAAAGTATCAATAAGTAATTAATATTATTCATTCAAAATGATCCATCGAAGCACATAATGCCCAACTTCTTTGTTTGCTTGGATAAGCATCAATGGTTCTGAGTTGGTCGATGGAGCTATGTTGGATGCTCCCGCATCATCCTCTCCGGGTTGTTTGAGATTTGTCCTCAAATCTAGAAGGTTTTCATCCTCCAAGTAAGGAGAAAGGTCTCCCACGTTGAGTGTTGTCGAAACTCCAAACTCTCCCGGAAGGTCAATCTTGTAAGCATGGTCACCAATTCACTCAATAACTTTAAATGGACCATTAGCTCTAGGCATGAGCTTGTTCTTTCGACGAAATGGAAATCTCTCCTTCCTCAGGTGAAGCCATACAAGATCGCCCAGTTGAAATTGAGCCTTCTTGCAATGTTGATTAGCTTTCTTCTTGTAAGATTCGTTGGCCTTTTCAATGATGGATCAAATCTGCTCATGGAGCTTCTTCATTAATTCAGTTCTTTTTTTGCCATCAAAGCTCACTTGAGAGTTAGACGGAATTGGAATCAAATGAATGGGTGTGAGAGGATTAATTCCATACACAACTTCAAATGACGGTCAACTAGTAGTATAACCTGGTGATCGATTGTAAGCAAATTCAGCATGCTCGAGCTTTAAATCCCAATCTTTCAATGATTTACTCACCATACCATGAAGAAGAGTGGTTAGAGTATGATTTCTTACCTCCGTTTGGCCATCCCTTTGGGGATGACAAGCTGTGCTGAATAAGAGCCTTGTACCAAGAATTCTCCATAGAGTCTTCCAGAAGTGGCTTAAGAACCTTGAATTACGATCCGACACAATGGTCTTTGGTACTCCAATGAGGATAATCTCTTGGAAATATAATTCAGCAATATCAGATGCATCATTGGTCTTGTGACATGGCACGAAATGAGCCATTTTAGAGAACCAATCGACGACCACCATGATAGCATCTTTTCCACTTTGAGTTCTAGGTAGTCACAATGAAATCCGTGCTAACATCCTCCCAGGGCTGCAATCGTACTGGAAGCGGAGTATACAAACCCTGATGGAAATGGCATTTTGATCTTTGACAAGGTTCACACCTTGACATGATAGCATGCACATCTCCACTCATCTTTAGCCAATAGAAATGCTCTTGAAGAACCTCAAGAGTTTTGTTAATACCAAAATGACCAACCAATCCTCCACCATGCGCTTCTCGAATCAGCAATTCGCGAAAAGAACTCTTCGGCACACATAATTGATTACCTATAAAAAGAAACCCATATTGCAAAGAATATATACCTTGAACTCTCTGCTTGCAATTGTTGATGATAAAGGAGAACTCCGCATCTTCAGAATAAAGTTCTTTCATTTATTGAAATCCGAGAATCCTCATTCATAAGTCTCATGGAGGTACTTGGAGCATTAGATAGTCCGAATGGCATAACCAACCACTCATAAAGACCTCCCTTGGTCTTGAAAGCTGTTTTCCATTCATCACCTTCTCGCATTTTGATTTGATGATAACCACTTTGCAAATCTATCTTTGAAAACACAGAAGAACCATTAATTCGTCAAGCATATCATCAAGTCTAGGTATAGGGTACCTATACTTAATGGTGATGTTGTTGATAGCCCGACTATCAACACACATTCAATATGTACCATCCTTCGTAGGTAGAAGTAGAGCCGGAACAGAACAAGGACTCATGCTTTCTCGAACGTATCCTTTGAGGATGAGTTCATCGACTTGTCTTTGCAACTCCTTTGTATCCTCTGGATTGCATCGATAAGCTGGCTTGTTTGGTAGTGGAGCACTGGGGATCAAATCAATTTGATGCTCAGTACCTCTTATGGGAGGTAATCCAAGTGGCAAATCCTCCGGAAACACATCTGCAAATTCTTTCAATAGGCAATGCATTTTTGGATGTATGGGTCGCTCTATCTCACTCTTTTTCTCGACCACAAGGAAGGCAAAAACATTCTTTTGTTTGCTAATGGCTCTCTCAACCCGTGTCTCACTCAAGAACAGATTTTCCTTACAAGTGTTTCTCTCCCCAGGTTTATTATTCTGTATCGAATAAGGACCCAATGGTAAAAGAGTAATGCATTTTTGTTCCTTATGAAAAGAGTATGTGTTTTTCTGACCATCATGCATAGCATTTATATCAAATTGCCACGGTCTACCCAATAACAAGTGGCATGCCTCAATAGGAATCACATCACATACAACCTCATCTTGATAGTTCTGCCCAATCGAAAATGCTATAAGAACGCGTTTGGTTACCTCAAGTTCATTCCCTTGATTGAGCCATTGGAGCTTGTATGGTTGAGGATGTTTTGTTGTTTGAAGCTTCAACTTGTCAACAAGAGTTGTCGAAGCAACATTGGTGCAGCTCCCACCATCGAAGATCACCGAACACACCTTTCCATTAATAGTGCAACGTGTGTGAAATATATTCTCCCTTTGCTCTTTATTAGGAGAAACTACAACATGCAATGCTCTTCGGATGATCAATAACTCACCATCATCGGCTTTCTCCACAACTTCTTCTCCCCGATCAGATTCGGAAACATTTTGGTCTTCATTGTCAGCTTCTTGAAGCGCCGAATTATTCTCCTCAATTTCTTAAAGAGTCATAACTCTCCGATTTGGACAATTTGCTTGTAAAAGCCCAAAACCATGGCACTTAAAGCATTTCCTTGCATCACCTTCAAATTTCTTTTGGACTTCTTTGGAAGGCTCTGCATTCTTTCCCTTGCCTTTGTCTTTTGTCGACGTACTCTCACCCTTGCTTGAGGAAGCACCTTTAAAATAGGATGTCGCCTTTGCTGAGGTTTTGGAGGAAAACCTCTTGCTCTTCAATTGTTTTTCGACTTTTATGGCTAACTTGCATACGTCTTTGAAGGACCAATACGGTTGAAGTTCAACCATATCAGCAATTTCTCCATTCATGCCACCAAGAAAACGAGCGATGGTTTGCTCGGGAACTTCTGGAACTTCACTCCTCATTTTGAGTTGTTCAAACTCACGAATATATTCTTCAACGCTCATCCCATGTTGTCTTAGGGAGTTAAGTTTGAGGAAGAGATCTTACTTTTAATTGTCGGGCAAGAACCTCTCTTTCATCAACTTCTTGAGTTTTCCCAAGACTTGATTCAACCTTTTCCTTCCCTTGCTCATTGGTGCTTTAGATTCTCCCACCATAGAGAAGCATATTTGGTCAACTTTAGGATAGCAACCTTACATTTCTTCTCATCCGAAATTCGTTCGATTTTGTGTAGCCAATCTACAAAGTCGTCAGGATTAAGATTACCGTCAAACTTGGGGACCCCCACTTTAATGTCTCTTTCGTCCTCCTTATGCCTCCCTCTCCGTCTTCGTCTTCGAATTGGAGATTCAGAATTACTAGAGTGCGGAATCGTTCGGTTGTCTCCAGTGGACTCGGAATAGCCATTAGAATTTTGACGAGATTCAGAATCATCACGTCGAAGCCGTTTGTTGGGACGCCTTGCTGGTTGTCCTTGTCCACGGGATTCTTTAGAAGATTGAGGACTCACTCCATTTGTTATTGAAGATTTTGGATTGCACGATCTCGCCTTTCATTGTGCGCTTGCTCCAGAGTCAAGCCTCTAGGAATTTATAACAAAAGAAAGAAAGGAATCACTCAAATGAGTTGAACCTTGAGCTCTGATACTAATATTTTGATGCGTGATGGGGTGTGTGACTCTAGAACGGATTTTTGAGAGGGGATTTTTGTGGTTAAGTATATGGAGTAGCGTATATGAGGAAGAAACGAAAAGGAATAGTAAAAGATAAAACGATCTCCTCCGAAGGTATAAAGGCCTCGCCACCAACCAAGGATGAGGATCGAGATCTACGAAGCTCACCACCAAGGCCTAAAGCTTCCACCCGCTAAGGATAAAGGACTTCAAGATAGGAGAAACTTACCACCAAGACCTAAAGATTCCACCAGCCAAGGATAAAGGGCTTCTTGGCACACCACTAAGGAGTGATCTATGCTCCAAGGATAAAGAAATCGAATGGCGTTATCCACTCTCCAAAGGAGTTCACTCAAGTTGAGGAAATCTCACCATTCTCGTTCATGAAATTCATATATCCCCTACATTGGATAGTTTCCTCTATTTATAGGAGGATTTTAGCCTTAGGAAATATTAAAAACAAACTTTCATGACCTAGGAACTAACACGTTCGACTCTTGAGCTACATAAAAATAAAAACAGCTAGGAACTTAATAAAAAGCCTTTACTATCACAAGGACTAAATGCCATAATAAAAAGCCTTTACTATCACGGGAACTAAATGCCATTTAATCTTTGGCCTTCCACATTCTCGAACCGTTAGTTTTTCGTGCTCTTGAACCTTTGTCTTTCCATATTCTTGAACCGCTTTCGTAAACCTCTAGCCTTCCCAAAATTCGAGCTCCTCCCTTGACCAGAAAATAATCCTTCAGAAGCTTCTTCAACATACAAGACATCTAAAATGGTCTCCCATTGATACCTATTGATATACCACAAAGTAATTAACATTATTCATTCAAAATGATCCATCGAAGCACATAATGCCCAACTTCTTTATTGGCTTGGATAAGCATCGATGCTTCTGAGTTGGTCCATGGAGCTACGTTGGATGCTCCCGCATTACAAGAGATTGAAGACCTGTTTTAAATGAGAGATATCCTCCTCCCGTTCCTGCTATAAACAAGAATATCGTCGAAATAAACAACGACAAATCGACCGATAAAGGAACGAAGAACCTCATTCATAACTCTCATGATGGTAATTGGAGCATTAGATAATCCAAATGGCATAACCAACCACTCATAAAGGCCACCCTTGGTCTTGAAAACCGTCTTCCATTCATCACCTTCACGCATTTTGATTTGGTATAACCACTTCGCAAATGTATCTTTGAAAACACAGAAGAACCATATAATTCGTCAAGCATATCATTAAGTCTAGGTATAGGCTACCTATATTTAATGGTGATCTTGTTGATGGCCCGACTATCAACACACATTTCATATGTACCATCCTTCTTAGGTACAAGTAGAGCCAGAACAGAACAGGGATTCATGCTTTCTTTGATGTAACCTTTGACGATAAGTTCATTGACTTGTCTATGCAACTCCTTTGTTTCCTCTAGATTGCATCGATAAGCTGGCTTGTTTGGTAGTGGAGCACCGGGGATCAAATCAATTTAATGCCCAATACCTCTTATGGGAGGGGCAATCTAGGTGGCAAATCCGGAAAGACATTTGCAAATTCTTTCAACAAGGAAGGCATTTTTGGATGTATGGGTCGCTCTATATCACTCTTTTTCTCGAACACAAGCAAAGCAAACACATTCTTTTGTTCGCTAATGGCTCTCTCAACCTGTGTCTCACTTAAGAACAGATTTTCCTTACAAGTGTTTGCCTCCCCGGGTTGATTATTATGTATCGAATAAGGACCCATCATGCATAGTATTTATATCAAATTGCCACGGTCTACCCAATTACAAGTGGCATGCCTCCATAAGAATCACATCACATACAACCTCGTCTCGATATTTCTCCCCATTCGAAATGATATAAGAACGCGTTTGGTTACCTTGAGTTTATTCCCTTGATTGAGCCATTGGCGCTTGTATGGTCGAGGATGTTTCGTTGTTGGAAGCTTCAACTTGTCGACAAGAGTTGTCGAAGCAACATTGGTGCAGCTCTCACCATCGATGATCCCCGAACGCGCCTTTCTATTAATAGTGCAACGCGTGTGAAATATATTCTCCCTTTGCTCTTTATTAGGAGAAACTTCAACATGCAATGCTCTTTGGATGATCAATAGGTCACCATCATCAGCTTTCTCCATGACTTCTTCTTCCCGATCAGATTCGGAAATTTTTTGGTCTTCATTGTCAGCCTCTTGAAGCTCCGAATTGATCTCCTCAATTTCTTGAAGAGTCATAACTCTTCGATTTGGACGATTTCCTTGTAAATGCCCAAAACCATGGCACTTAAAGCATTTCCTTGCATCACCTTCAAAATTCTTTTGGACTTCTTTCCAAGGCTCTGCATTCTTTCCCTTGCTTCAGGAAGCACCCTTAAAATAAGATGTCGCCTTTGTTGACATTCTGGAGGGAAACCTCTTGCTCTTCAATTGTTTTTCGACTTTTATGGCTAACTTGCATATGTCATCCAAGGACCAATACGGTGGAAGTTCAACCATATCAGCAATTTATTGATTCATGCTGCCAAGAAAACGAGCGATGGTTTGCTCGGGAACTTCTGGAAGTTCAATCATATTCGGAAACATTTTGGTCTTCATTGTCAGCTTCTTGAAGCGCCGAATTATTCTCCTCAATTTCTTGAAGAGTCATAACTCTCCGATTTGGACAATTTGCTTCTAAAAGCCGAAAACCATGGCACTTAAAGCATTTCCTTGCATCACCTTCAAACTTCTTTTGGACTTCTTTGGAAGGCTCTGTATTCTTTCCCTTGCCTTTGTCTTTTGTCGACGTACTCTCACCCTTGCTTGAGGAAGCACCCTTAAAATAGGATGTCGCCTTTGTTCAGGTTTTGGACTAAAACCTCTTGCTCTTCAATTGTTTTTTGACTTTTATGGCTAACTTGCATACGTCTTCGAAGGGCCAATACGGTTGAAGTTGAACCTTATCAGCAATTTCTCGATTCATGCCACCAAGAAAACGAGCAATGGTTTGCTCGGGAACTTCTGGAACTTCACTCCTCATTTTGAGTTGTTCAAACTCACGAATGTATTCTTCAACGCTCATCCCATGTTGTCTTAGGGAGTTCAGTTTGAGGAAGAGATCTTGCTTATAATTGTCGGGCAAGAACCTCTCTTTCATCAACTTCTTGAGTTTTTCCCAAGACTTGATTTGACCTTTTCCTTCCCTTTCTCGTTGATGCTTTAGATTCTCCCACCATAGAGAAGCATATTTTGTCAACTTTAGGATAGCGACCTTACTTATGCTAAAGTTTGGCTACACAAAAACGAACGAATTTTTGAATGCAAATCCTATTCGGATGAGAAGAAATGTAAGGTCGCTATCCTAAGGTTGACCAAATATGCTTCTCTATGATATCTAAAGCATCAACGAGCAAGGGAAGGAAAAGGCCAAATCAAGTCTTGGGAAAAACTCAAGAAGTTGATGAAGAAGAGGTTCTTGCCCGACAACTATAAGCAAGATCTCTTCCTCAAACTGAACTCCCTAAGACAACATGGGATGAGCGTTGACGAATACATTCGCGAGCTTCAACAACTCAAAATGAGGAGTGAAGTTCCAGAAGTTCCCGAGCAAACCATCGCTCATTTTCTTGGCAGAATGAATCGAGAAATTGCTGATATGGTTGAATTTCAACCGTACTGGTCCTTTGAAGATGTATGCAAGTTAGCCATAAAAGTCGAAAAACAATTAAAGAGCAAGAGGTTTTCCTCCAGAACCTCAACAAAGGCGACATCCTATTTTAAGGGTGCTTCCTCAAGCAAGGGCAAGAGTTCGTCGATAAAAGACAGAATGCATGAAGAATGGTGCTTTTGAATGGACAAAGACTGCTCAAAACGCCTTTGAGGTAATCAACCAGAAACTTTGTGAGTCTCCTATTCTTGCACTTCCTGATTTTGATAAAGTATTTGAAGTTGAGTGTGATGCAAGCGGAGTTGGTATTGGTGCTGTTCTGGTGCAAGCACAAAAACCATTGGCATATTTCAGCGAGAAGCTATCTGATTCCAAGAGGAATTATTCAACTTATGACAAAGAGTTCTATGCCATTGTCCGAGCTCTAGATAATTGGAGTCATTATTTGAGGCCAAAGCAATTTGTCCTTTATTCTGATCATGAGGCACTTAAGTTTATTAGTGGCCAACGCAAGCTTAATTCGAGACATGCAAAAGAGCTGAATCAATGAAGAAGCTCCATGAGCAGATTCGATCCAACATTGAAAAGGCCAACAAATCTTACAAGAAGAAAGCTAATCAACATCGCAAGAAGACTCAATTTCAATTGGGCGATCTTGTATGGCTTCACTTGAGGAAGGAGAGATTTCCATTTCGTCGAAAGAACAAGCTCATGCCTAGAGCTGACGGTCCCTTTAAAGTTAATTCGCGAATTGGTGACATTGCTTACTAGATTGACCTTCCAGGAGAGTTTGCAGTTTCGGCAACATTCAACGTGGGAGATCTTTCTCCTTACTTGGAGGATGAAAACCTTCTAGATGTGAGGACAAATCTCAAACAACCCGGGGAGGATGATGCGGGAGCATCCAACGTAGCTCCACGGACCAACTCAGAACCATTGATGCTTATCCAAGCTTAACCACAAAAATCCCCTCTCAAAAATCCGTTGTAGAATCACTCACCCCATCACGCATCAAAAACCATTGGCATATTTCAACGAGAAGTTATCCGATAACAAGATGAATTATTCAACTTATGATAAAGAGTTCTATGCCATTGTTCGAGCTCTTGATCATTGGAGTCATTATTTGAGGCCAAAGCAATTTGTCCTTCATTCTAATCATCATCGCTTTAGTTTATGAGCAATGAACGCAAGCTTAATTTAAGACGTGTAAAATGGGTAGAATTTCTTCAATCATTTTCTTTTGTCTCAAAATATAAACCAGGGCACATTAAAGTTGTAACAGATGCTTTATCGGTAAGATATTCTATGCTTGCTGTTTTGGACTCTAGGATTCCTAGATTTCAACCAATGAAAGAACTTTATTTTGAAGATGTAGAGTTCTCATCCATCATCAACAATTGCAAGCGGGGACTTCAAGTTATATATTCTTTGGAAGATGGGTTTCTTTTTTAGGGAAATCAATTATGTATGCCGAAAAGTTCTCTTCGCAAATTGCTGATTCGAGAAGCGCATGGTGGAGGATTGGCTGGTCATTTTTGTATTAAGAAAATCCTTGAGGTTCTTCAAAAGCATTTCTATTGGCCAAAGATGAGTGGAGATGTGCATGCTATCATCTCAAGGTGTGCAACTTGTCAAAGATCAAAAAGCCATTTCCATCAAGGTTTGTATACTCCACTTCCGGTACCATTGCAGCCCTAGAAAGATGTTAGTGTGGATTTCATTGTGGCTCTACCAAGAACTCAAAGAGGAACAGATGCTATCATGCTAACTTTGGGATTTAAACCTTGCACATGCTGAATTTGCTTACAATCGATCACCAAGTTATACTACTGGTCGATCGCCGATTGAAGTTTTGTATGAATTAATCCTCTCGCACCCATTGATTTGATTCTAATTCCATCTAACTCTCAAGTAAGCTTTGATGGCAAGAAAAGAGCTGAATCAATGAAGAAGCTCCATGAGCAAATTCGATCCAAGATTGAAAAGGCCAACAACTCTTACAAGAAGAAAGCAAATCAACATCGCAAGAAGACTCAATTTAAACCAGGCGATCTTGTATGGCTTCACTTGAGGAAGGAGAGATTTCCATTTCGACGATAGAACAAGCTCATGCGTAAAGTTGATGGTCCCCTTAAAGTGATTGAGCGAATTGGTGACAATGCTTACAAGATTGACCTCCCTAGTGAGTTTGGAGTTTTGGCAACATTCAACATGGGAGACCTTTCTCCGTACTTGGAGGATGAAAACCTTCTAGATTTGAGGACAAATCTCAAACAACCCGAGGAGGATGATGGGCAAGTATTCAACATAGCTCCATCAACCAGCTCAGAATCATCGATGCTTATTCAAGCCAATAAAGAAATGTGGCGTGACGTGCTTCAATGGATCGTTTTGAATGAATAATGTTAATTACTTATTGATACTTTATGGGATATCGATGACTATCAATGGGAGGCTATTTTACATGTTTTGTATAACCAATTGATGAAGTTTCAGGAGGATTATTTTCTAGTCAAGGGAAGAGAACAAATTTTGGGAAGGCTAAAGGTTCATCAATGCAATTCAAGAATATGGAAAGCCAAAGGTTCAAGAATACGGAAAGCTAAATGGTAAAAAATGCAGAAGGCCGAAGATTAAAGGCGTTTAGTTCCCGTGTTAATAAAGGCTTTTGTTAAGTTCCTAGGTGTTTTTATTTTTGTGTTGCTCAAGAGTCGAAGGTTTAAGTTCCTAGGTCATTAAAGTATGTTTTTAATATTTCCTAAGGCCAAAATCCTCCTATAAATAGGGGAAACTATCCAATGTAGGAGATACGAATTTCATCAATGAAAAAGGTGAGATTTCCTTTGCTTGAGTGAGCTCCTTCAGAGAGTGGATAACTCCTTTCGATCTCTTTATCCTTGGATCGTAAATCACTCCTTGGTGGTGAGCCAAGAAGCCACTTATCCTTGGCTCCTGGAATCTTTGGGCCTTGGTGGTGAGCTTCTTCTATCCCGAAGTCCTTTATCCTTGGGTGGCGGAAGCTTTAGGCCTTGGTGGTGAGCTTCGTAGATCTCGATCCTCATCCTCGGTCGGTGGCATGGCCTTTATACCTTGGAAGGAAATCGTTCTATCTTTTCTTATTCCCTTTGTTTCTTCACCGTCTACACTACTCCATACACTTAACCACAAAATTCCCCTCTGAAAAAATTCCATTATGGAATCACTCAACCCATCACGCATCCCTAAGGGCCATCACCAAATCAAAGCATTGAAAAAGCAACTTCAGAATCAGATAAACCAACCTCATGGCCACTATGACAAAGCGATAGTTACTAAACTGAAAGAGGAAATAGAGCACTTATGGCAATAGGAGGAACAGTATTGGGTGATGCAATCTAGGATTAACTCATTTAGATTGGTGGATAAGAACACCAAATTTTTCCATGCCACCACCATTCAAAGGCGGCAACGAAATCGACTAAGTATGCTGCAGGATGAAAATCAACGGTGGGTGAGCGTTCAAAAGCATTTGAAGGAGATGACGATGGACTTCTTTGCAAGCCTACATAGATCAGTGGGACATCGCGACTATGGGCTTATCCTAGCTCAATGCCCATGTGTTGTCACAAAGGAAATGAACAATATCTTAACAGCTACAGTCATTCGGGAGGAGGTACAACAAGCAACTTTCCAGTTGGGGGCTACTAAAGCTCCTGGGCAAAATTGATTGAATGGACTATTTTATCAAAATCATTGGAATGTACTACATGATGACCTATTCCTCTCGATGCAAGTTTTCTTCCTCTCAGGAGTGATGTGTACAAATGATGCGGGAGCATCCAACGTAGCTCCATCTACCAACTCGGAACCATCGATGTTTATCCAAGCCAAGAGAGAAATTGGGCATTATGTGCTTCGATGGATCATTTTCAATGAATAACTATCAATGGGAGACCATTCTAAATGTCTTGAATGACCAGTTGATGAAGTTTCAGAAGGATTCTTTTCTGGTTAAGGGAGGAGCTCGAATTTTAAGATTCAAGAATGCAGAAGGCCGAAGATTAAAGGCATTTACTTCCCGTGTTAATAAAGGCTTTTATTATGTTATTATGTGTGTTTATTGTTATGCAGTCCAAGAGTCGACGGTTTCGGTTTCTAGGCTATTAAGTTCTGTTTTTAATATGTATTAAGGTGTCAGTTTCAAGGCTATTAAGGTCTGTTTTTACTATGTATTAAGGTGTCAGTTTCTAGGCTATTAAAGTCTGTTTTTATGAATGAGAATTGTGAGATTTCCTCTGCTTAAGTGAATTCCTTTGGAGAGCGGATAACTCCTTTCGGCTTCTTTATCCTTGGAGCAGAGATCACTCCTTGGTGGTGAACCAAGAAGCCCTTTATCCTTGGCTGGTGGAATCTTTAGGCCTTGGTGGTGAGCTTCTCCTATCCCGAAGTCCTTTATCCTTGGCTGGTGGAAGCTTTAGGCCTTGGTGGTGAACTTCGTAGATCTCGATCCTCGTCCTTGGTTGGTGGCACTGCCTTTATACCTTGGAAGGAGATTGTTTTCATCTGTTTTTATTCCTTTCCATTTCTTCCCCGTATACACTACTCCATACAATTAACCACAAAAATCCCCTCTGAAAAATCTCTGTTCTTGAATCACTCAACCCATCACGCATCAAAATATTGGTATCAGAGCTCAAGGTGCAACTCATTTGAGCGATTCCTTTCTTTCTTTTGTTACAAATTCCTTATGGATGAACAAGTTCCTAGAGGCTTGACTTTGGAGCAAGCGCACAACGAAAGGCGAGATCGTGCAATCAAAAATCTTCAACAACAAATGGAGCGAGTCCTCAATCTTCTAGAGAATCCGGCGAGAGAAGGACAACCAGCAAGGCGTCCCAATGAACGGCGTCGGCGTGATGATTCTGAATCTCGTCAAAATTCTGATGTCGATTCCGAGTCCACTGGAGACAACCGAACGATTTTGCACTCTAGTGATTCTGAATCTCCAATTCGAAGACGAAGACGGAGAGGGAAGCATAAGGAGGACGAAAGAGACATTAAAGTGGAGGTCCCCGAGTTTGACGGTAATCTTAATCCCGACGACTTTGTTGATTGGCTACACAAAACCGACCGAATTTTTGAATTCAAATCCTATTCGGATGAGAAGAAATGTAAGATTGCTATTCTAAGGTTGACCAAATATGCTTCTCTATGGTGGGAGAATCTAAAGCATCAACGAGCAAGGGTAGGAAAAGGCCGAATCAAGTCTTGGGAAAAACTCAAGAGGTTGATGAAGAAGAGGTTCTTGCCCGACAACTATAAGCGAGATCTCTTCCTCAAGCTGAACTCCCTAAGACAACATGGGATGAGCGTTGAAGAATACATTCGTGAGTTTGAACAACTCAAAATGAGGATGATGCAATGCATTACAACAATCTCCCTCAGTGTTAAATTTAATGGAGAATCCTTAAGCTATTTCCATCCAACAAGGGGACTCAGACAGGGAGATCCTCTCTCTCTCCTTACTTATTCATTCTGCTAGCGAACGTCTTATCCACTCTTATAAACCAAGCTGTTGACATGAGAAACATCAAAGGAATCAAATTAAATAGGTGGTGTCCTACCCTATCTCATCTATTTTTTGTAGATGATGATATATTCTTCTTTGATGGCAAGCTCCAAGAATGTCATAATCTTGCAAATGTATTGAATCAATACTGTTTGGCAAAAGGACAAGCTGTAAACCAGAATAAATCAAGAATCTTCTTTAGTAAAGCTTGCGCTATTAGGCTATAGGAAAACTTGGCGAGAGAATTCAAAATACCTGTGCTAAAAAAGACAAGGAAATACCTGGGTATACCATATAATTGGGGGGTGGATTAAAAAATAAGATGCTTGCTTGGATTATGAGTAATGTAAACACAAAATTGGAAGGATGGAAAAAGCGTTTAATATCTAAGGGAGGCAAGGAAATCTTGATTAAGACTGTTGTACAAGCACTGTCGCAGTATGCCATGTTCATCGTTAAACTTCCTGTGTCTATTTGTAAATCCATTAAACAGAAATTGCTAAGTTCTTGTGGCAAAATGATTGCAGTAAATTAGCAATCCACTTGAAGTAATGGAACGTGCTCAAAAGCAAGGATAACGAGAGACTTGGCTTCCGAGATCTAATAACATTCAACAAAGCCATGTTGGGCAAACAGGCATGGCGACTAATCCAACAACCATCCTCCCTGTGGAGTACACTTTTCTAAGGCCTTTACTTTCACTCAAAGGACTTCAAGTATGCGGACAAAGGAGATAGACCATCTTAGGGTTGGCACAATCTAATGCTAGGCAGGGATTCAATCTTGCCTCAACTTCAGTGGTCAATTGGCGATGTGCAAAGGATCAAAATCCGCAAAGATAAATGGCTATCCAAAAGGATACTAGGAGGACCTACTCCTAGAGGCGAACCTGTGATGGTGGCGGATTTTATTACCCTAGAAAATAATATATGGAATATCCCACTACTCCGCAAGCATTTCGATGATTAGACTATAGATGAAATCCTTACCATTCCAGTACAACCCCACTACATAGCTAATAAACTTATTTGGAAAGTGACACAAAATGGTATGTACACAGTGAAGAGTGGATACAATCCTATCAAACAAGCAGACAACAACAACATGCACAGCTACGCTTCCTCATCCTATCACACCCCACGGATACTGTGGAGAAGGCTTTGGACCATGAAGATAGCCCCTAAAATTCACACATTCATGTGGTCCTTATGCCACAATGCACTGTCCAGGAAGGTCAACCTATACCATGGACAAATCATCCCAGATTCAATATGTAAACTCTGCCCTCATCAAATCCCAGAAACAACGGAACTTATTTTTCTCTATTTCCATGGACGCAAGGCATTTGGTCACACCCACAAGTCAGAATCACGCTACCAACACATGGTGTAAACAAAATAGACACCTGGCTTGCAGATAGGGTCAAGCATAAAGAGATGATTTGGAGACTATTGCATCCATATTTGTGGCGTGCAATAACTTTATCTTCCGCCAGCTGCATCAAGATCTAACACGGGTGGTGGAGGTGGCTCTCGCAAATGTAAGGATCGCCTCACCCATAACTCTACACAGATGACATCGAGATCAAGGCAGAACCCCCCAAACCCCAACCTAATGTGGTGGCCACCAAATCTTGGAATGAATAATGTTAATTACTTTGGGGTATATCAATAGGTATCAATGGGAGGCCATTTTAGATGTCTTGTATGACCAATTGAAGAAGCTTTAGAAGGATTATTTTATGGTCAAGGAGGAGCTCGAATTTTGGAAAGGCTAGAGGTTCACAAAAGCGGTTCAAGAATATGGAAAGCCAAAGGTTCAAAAACACGGAAAGCCAACGGCTCGAAAATGTGGAAGGCCAAAGATTAAATGGCATTTAATTCTCGTGATAGTAAAGGCTTTTTATTATGGTATTTAGTTCCCGTGATAGTAAAGGCTTTTTATTAAAGTTACTAGCCGTTTTTATTTTTATGTAGCTCAAGAGTGGAACATTTCAGTTCCTAGGTCATTAAAGTTTTTTTTAATATTTCCTAATATTAAAATCCTCTTATAAATAGGGGAAACTATCCAATGTAGGGGATATACGAATTTCATGAATGAGAATTGTGAGATTTCCTCTACCTAAGTGAACTCCTTTGGAGAGTGGATAACTCCTTTTGGTTTCTTTCTCCTTGGAGCGTAGATCACTCCTTGGTGGTGGTGGAATCTTTAGGCTTTGGTGGTGAGCTTCTCCTATCCCGAAGTCTTTTATGCTTGGCTAGTGGAAGCTTTAGTTCTTGGTAGTGAGCTTCGTAGATCTCGATCCTCATCCTCGGTTGGTGGTGAGGCCTTTATATCTTGGAAGGAGATCGTTTTATCTTTTCTTATTTCTTTTCATCTCTTCCTCGTATACACTACTCCATATACTTAACCACAAAAATCCCATCTCAAAAAAATCCTTTCTAGAATCACTCACCCATCATGCATTAAAATATTGGTATCAGAGCTCAAGGTTCAACTCATTTGAGTGATTCCTTTCTTTCTTTTGTTACAAATTCCTTATGGATCAACAAGTTCCTAGAGGCTTGACTCTGGAGCAAGCGCACAACGAAAGGCGAGATCGTGTAATCCAAAATCTTCAACAACAAATGGAGCGAGTCCTCAATTTTCTAGAGAATCCATTGAGACAAGGACAACCAGCGAGGCGTCCCAACAAACGGCATCAACGTGACAATTCCAAATGTCGTCAAAATTCAAACGGCGATTCTGAGTCCCACTAGGGACAACCGAACAATTCTGCATTCTAGTGATTCTGAATCTCCAATTTGAAGACGAAGACGGAGAGGGAGGCATAAGGAGGATGAAAGAGACATTAAAGTGGAAGTCCCCGAGTTTGACGGTAATCTTAATCCCGATGACTTTGTAGATTGGCTACACAAAACCGAACGAAATTTTGACTTCAAATCCTATTTGGATGAGAAGAAATGTAAGGTTGCTGCCCTAAAGTTGTCCTAAAGTCAACGAGCAAGGGAAGGAAAAGGTCGAATCAAGTCTTGGGAAAAACTCAAGAAGTTCATGAAAAAGAGGTTCTTGCCCAACAACTATAAGAAAGATCTCTTCCTCAAACTAAACTCCCTAAGACAACATGGGATGGGCGTTGAAGAATACATTCGTGAGTTTGAACAACTCAAAATGAGGAGTGAAGTTCCAGAAGTTCTCAAGCAAACCATTGCTCATTTTCTTAGCGGCATGAATCGAGAAATTGCTGATATGGTTGAACTTCAACCGTATTGGTCCTTTGAAGACGTATGCAAGTTAGCCATAAAAGTCGAAAAACAATTGAAGAGCAAAAGGTTTTCCTCCAGAACCTCAACAAAGGCGACATCCTATTTTAAGGGTGCTTCCTCAAGCAAGGGTGAGAGTTCATCGACAAAAGACAAAGGCAAGGGAAAGAATACAAAGCCTTCCAAAGAAGTCCAAAAGAAGTTTGAAGGTGATGCAAGGAAATGCTTT
This sequence comes from Eucalyptus victrix, assembly GCA_016097545.1. Taxonomy (NCBI): domain Eukaryota; kingdom Viridiplantae; phylum Streptophyta; class Magnoliopsida; order Myrtales; family Myrtaceae; genus Eucalyptus; species Eucalyptus victrix. The sequence continues at coordinate 48,233,947 of CM027843.1, forward strand.
AAGTGCCATGGTTTTGGGCATTGTGTTTCTTGGTTATGTGGTTTCCAAAGATGGAATCTCTGTTGATCAAACCAAGGTGAAAGCTATGAAGACTTGGCCAGTTTCGAAGTCCATTTCCGATGTAAGAAGCTTTCATGGACTTATTTCTTTCTATCGACGTTTTGTTAAAAACTTTAGTACCATCATGGCTCCTATAACTGAATGCATGAAGAATGGTGCTTTTGAATGGACGAAGGCTGCTCAAAACGCCTTTGACCAAATCAAGCAAAAACTTTGTGAGTCCCCTATTCTTGCACTTCTTCATTTTGATAAAGTATTTGAAGTCGAGTGTGATGTAAGCGGAGTTGATATTGGTGCTGTTCTGGTGCAAGCACAAAAACCATTGGCATATTTCAGCGAGAAGTTATCTAATTCCAATAGGAATTATTCAACTTATGACAAAGAGTTCTATGCCATTGTCCGAGCTCTTGATCATTGGAGTCATTATTTGAGACTAAAGCAACTTGTCCTTCATTCTGATCATAAGGCGCTTAAGTTTATTAGTGGCCAACGTAAGCTTAATTCGAAACATGCAAAATGGGTAAAATTTCTTCAATCATTTTCTTTCGTCTCAAAATATAAACCGGGGCACACTAATGTTGTAGCAGATGCTTTATCGAGAAGATATTCTATGCTTGCGGTTTTGGACTCTAGGATTCTCGGATTTCAATCAATAAAAGAACTTTATTCTGAAGATGCTGAATTCTCCTTTATCATCAACAATTGCAAGCAGGGAGTTCAAGGTATATATTCTTTGCAAGATGGGTTTCTTTTTAAAGGAAATCAATTATGTGTGCCGAAGAGTTCTTTTCATGAATTGCTGATTTGAGAAGCGCATGGTGGAGGATTGGCTGGTCATTTTGGTATTAACAAAACTCTTGAGGTTCTTCAAGAGCATTTCTATTGGCCAAAGATGAGTGGAGATGTGCATGCTATCATCTCAAGGTGTGCAACTTGTCAAAGATCAAAAAGCCATTTCCATCAAGGTTTGTATACTCCACTTCCGGTACCATTGCAGCCTTGGGAAGATGTTAGCATGGATTTCATCGTGGCTTTACCAAGAACTCAAAGAGGAAAAGATGCTATCATGGTGGTCGTTGATCGGTTCTCTAAAATGGCTCATTTGGTGCCATGTCACAAGACCAATGATGCATCTCATATTGCTGAATTATATTTCAAAGAGATTATCCGCATTCATGGAGTACCAAAGACCATTGTGTCGGATCGTGATTCCAAGTTCTTAAGCCACTTTTGGAGGACTATGGAGAATGCTTGGTACAAGGCTCTTATTCAGCACAGCTTGTCATCCCCAAACGGATGGCCAAACGGAGGTAACAAATCGTACTCTAACCACTCTTCTTTGTGGTATAGTGAGTAAATCGTTGAAAGATTGGGATTTAAAGCTTGCGCATGCTGAATTTGCTTACAATCGATCGCTAAGTTATACTACTGGTCGATCGCCATTTGAAGTTGTGTATGGAATTAATCCTCTCACACCCATATGATTCCAATTCCGTCTAACTCTCAAGTGAGCTTTGATGGCAAGAAAAGAGTCGAATCAATGAAGAAGCTCCATGAGCGATCCAACATTGAAAAGGCCAACGAATCTTACAAGAAGAAAGCTAATCAACATGCAAGAAGACTCAATTTCAACCGGGCGATCTTGTATGGCTTCACTTGAGGAAGGAGAGATTTTCATTTCATCGAAAGAACAAGCTCATGCCTAGAGCTGACGGTCCCTTTAAAGTTATTTGGCGAATTGGTGACAATGCTTACAAGATTGACTTTCCAGGAGAGTTTGCAATTTCGGCAACATTCAACGTGGGAGATCTTTCTCCTTACTTGGAGGATGAAAACCTTCTAGATTTGAGGACAAATCTCAAACAACCAAGGGAGGATGATGCGGGAGCATCCAACGTAGCTCTATGGACCAACTCAAAACTATTGATGCTTATCCAAGCCAATAAAGAAGTTGGGCATTATGTGCTTCGATGGATCACTTTGAATGAATAATGTTAATTACTTTGTGGTATATCAATAGGTATCAATGGTATATCAATGGACCAATTGAAGAAGCTTCAGAAGGATTATTTTCTGGTCAAGGGAGGAGCTCGAATTTTGGGAAGGCTAGAGGTTCAAGAACACGGAAAGCTAACGGTTCGAGAATGTGGAAGGCCGAAGATTAAATGGCATTTAGTTCCCGTGATAGTAAAGGCTTTTTATTATGGCATTTAGTTGCCGTGATAATAAAGGCTTTTTATTATAGTATTTATTTCCCATGATTGTAAAGGCTTTTTATTAAGTTCCTAGCCATATTTATTTTTATGTAGCTCAAGAGTCGAACGTTTCAATTCCTAGGTCATTAAAGTTTGTTTTTAATATTTCCTAAGGCTAAAATCCTCCTATAAATATGGGAAAACTATCCAATGTAAGAGATACGAATTTCATGAATGAAAATGGTGAGATTTCCTCTACTTGAGTGAATTCCTTTGGAGAGTAGATAACTCCTTTTGGTTTTTTTATCCTTGGAGAGTAGATCACTCCTTGGTGGTGAGCCAAGAAGCCATTTATCCTTGGCTGGTGGAATCTTTAAGCCTTGCTAGTGAGCTTCTCCTATCCCGAAGTCATTTATCCTTGGCTGGTGAAAGCTTTAGGCCTTGGTGGTGAGCTTCGTAGATCTCGATCCTCATCATCGGTTGGTGGCGAGGCCTTTATACCTTAGGAGGAGATCGTTTTATCTTTTATTATTCTTTTTTGTTTCTTCCTCATATACACTACTCCATACATTTAACCACAAAAATCCGCTCTCAAAAATCCGTTGAAGAATCACTCACCCCATCATGCATCATGCATGGAAAGAAATAACTAAACATAGATGGATCAAAGGACTAGAAATTCCAGCTACTCATCAATCCATACATAATCAAAGATAAAAAAAGAATTACGTTTTATGAAATAAAATTATCCAGCTTCAAAAGAATAATTGATTTTTGGAATAATTGATTTTTCTCTTTACTATCCGAACAATATTTCCATGTGGAGAAATTTTCTTTTCAAAAGCGTAAAAATAGGTTACGGAGACCTAACAAAATAGCCTCTCATGTAGTAACTTATCCACCATGACTGTACCATAAAAATTGAGTCTTCCACGTGTTACGAGATCAGTGTTACATTTTCCGAAAAAATTATCTTTCGGTAATCATTCGTATGGGAAAACTCTGATAGATGGATCCTTCCTTCTTCCATGAATCTTTTCTTTGTTTCTTATTCCACTGGCCCATTTTGTATTGCAACTCTCAAAATTTGGGCCGTAGTTAGTTGTCATTTAAAACTGGACAATTTTAATGACTTGAAGCCCAAAATATGGTCGAGCCCAACATCATAAAACCCTAACTTCATTTCCTATATAAATATCCTCATCTGCCCAAATCGCGATCTTTTCAATAGCCAGACTCCAGAAACCCTAGGAAGACAGAGAGCGAGGGAGAGAGCGAAGATGAAGTACAACCCTCGCGTCACCAGCTCCCGCCGCAAGAACCGGAAGGCCCACTTCACGGCGCCGTCGAGCGTCCGCCGCGTCCTGATGAGCGCGCCTGTGAGCTCCGACCTCCGGTCGAAGTACAGCGTGCGGTCGATGCCGGTGCGCAAGGACGACGAGGTCCAGGTGGTCCGCGGCACTTACAAGGGCCGCGAGGGGAAGGTCGTCCAGGTCTATCGCAAGAAGTGGGTCATCCACATCGAGCGCATCACTCGCGAGAAGGTCAATGGGTCGACCGTGAACGTGGGGATCCATCCCTCGAAGGTCTTGATCACGAAGCTCCGGCTCGACAAGGACCGCAAGTCCCTGCTCGATCGCAAGGCCCAGGGACGCGCTGCCGCTGACAAGGACAAGGGGACCAAGTTCACGGCCGAGGATGTCATGCAGAACATCGATTAAGGGAGAGAGATGGAGAGTGAGGAAGGCCCTTTTTACTCATTTTGTCGTCCATTCGGCGATAATTTTCGTTGTGTTCTTACTTCAAAAGATTATTGGCTGATATATCCAAGGATATTGCTTTAGATGTCTGGAATACCCTGCTTTTTCTTTTTTCTTTTTTAATCTACGAACCAGATGGGATATTCTGTCTCCTACTTTAGTATTTTGTGCCGATACCGTGTGATTGCTTTGTTTGTTTCTTGACCTTTTAAGTCTTGTTACATTGCGACTTTGGATTGGTAGTTCAAGATGATGGTTGTCTGGCGCGGTATTGTGTTAGATAATGCATTCTACATATTCTCTCGGTCGGTTCTGTTCATCTGACTGGATTGATCAGTCATCAGTGGACGATGGTTAGTGCAGCAATTTCCATGGATCTCCTCTGTAATCTCTGTGCTAGTTCCATATTCACTTGTGGCTTATAAGTGGGGTTGCCAGGATTGTTAGTGGTGCAATATTTCTTAGAGCGCCCTCCTAGTTTTTCTTTTCAATTTTTGCCTTCTCTCGGGATAATGATTGCTTCTTGTTTAATCATATGAGCATTTAAGACTTTTTTCCATTGTTCATATAGAGAATGAGTTTAGTAAACGATGCATTGATCTGGATTTCTTTCTTCCTTTTTGGTTAGTTACATGGGTTTGCATTACTTGGTTGTGCTTGGCTTGCTTATTTGCCTGCAATGGAAAAGATTGTTTTAAATGGTTTTTGACAATAATAGACAGACTTAGCCGTTAGGCAACGGAATGTTGCCTGATTACATGATTGTTAGCGGATATAAGTGGAATCTCTGTCACAGAATCTAATCGTGTCAGGTAAGATGTAGGAAGTTCCAAAAGTTGAGGCAAACTTGCAATACTTATTGGAGTTTCTCTGGAGCTTTTCTGTGTGCCTTTGGTTTTAGAGTTGAGGGCCTTCTTGCCATGAAAGGAACTTGTTATGAATCTTGTTTTGGAGTGCTTCTGCTGAGCGCTGGTATTGTGCTTTGGCAGTTTTTTGCCAAGTCGAATAGGTGCAGGGTTTGTGGGGACGAAGCATCTTAATATTTTTACCATTCTTAATCTGATGAGTCATTGTGATTTAGTACTAGATTATCAGGTGATTGCCGGTTCCTCTACAGGATTTTTTTATCAATTTCAAATTAGATAAATATGCTTTTAAACAGGGAATGCATCTGATTGGCGTCCTTTACACATCTCCACTGCATCCTCTACGCGTTACGTAATTTTACAGTCAAGGCCTAATTCTGTGTGTAAAGTTATACTCACTGAGCAGGTTTTATTGGCAACTCTGCCATTCGTTCAATATGCTATTAGTCTGGTCATCATCCAACATGCTATTGGAGTTCTGCATCGTTCTATATGCTATATGTTGAGGGAGAAATAGTGAGGATCCAGTTCGCAAGTGGATCGCTTCAACTGGTTGGACCATCGGGTTAAAAAAAATAGTAACATTGCAGCAAAATTAAATTATTTACATGTTTATTGAAGCCAACGGACAAACAAAAGCGCTTAGCTCAGTTGGCTTTTGATTTAGGTGTTCATGTTTGAGGTTAGGGATTGAACTCCCCTTGTTGGTAGGTTGGCTATTTGCGTTATGTCGATGTATGTCCTCTGGAGTTTATGGTGTCGTGTCAAAGGGATATTAATACGAATCTTACAATCGTACAGTATTAACACGAATCTTACGAATCTGAATACCATATTTAAAAATAACAGTTTATTATGTCTTATAATAATTTATAATTATTTGTAATTTGATTTTTTGTAAACTTGAATAGATTGTTATTCTTAGTTAAAGATTACGTTAAAGACTGTCATGTATTATCTCTCTTATATGTCTATTAAAGCAAAATATGCTTGAGATAAGGTGCGACCTTTTTTTTATTTTTTTGGTCGGTAGATAAGGTGCGATTTGAAAGATCATGAAAATTTCTTCCAAGGCGGCCCTCTTGAGTGAAACAATTTCTCTCGTCGCATGTTAATTCCTCAGAAATTCCCATCTCATGGCATCAAATAGGAATCAGAAGCTGTATATCTCAATCTCTTGATACGAGTGACGGTTAGCATGCCCTCCACGGCATAGCGAGGTCGCCGGCTCAACTCTCGTCGGCAAAGCTGGGCCTGCGGCATTGCTCCTTCGACATCCCAACCGTGGGGCCATCTCATCGTTGGGTTCCATTCTTCTTTTTTCTTTTATCTAATTTTAGGCTTTTCCGTCTTGTTTCAAATCTCTTGGGCTTTTTTCAGTTTTTCTTTTGTTTTTAAATTTTTTAGCCTAACCTTTTATGTGGCCCCCCACCCAACATGACTTCGTGAAAAGATAAGTGGAACTAACGATTAGGGGTGAACATTGGTCCCAGGTCAATCCCGGACCAACCCTGAACCGTCCCAACCCTACTAATCCTATTCCGATTCCTAAGGAGATTGGGTCGGTCTTTGTCCTAGGATTCTTGATGTGAGTTGATCCTCAATTCAAGGAGTTTAGGGTCGGTTCAACTTTAACCAACTCGATTACATATATATAATTTTTTTTATATAGAAAAATCTTAAAATAAACGATGTCTATAACATCAAACAGCTTCTTTAGTGAGGAGTTCAAGTAATTTTACATTATTCTTTAATAACTTAGATTTTTAATATTTTTTACGGCGTCAATAGTCATAATTTACGAATGAGGAAAATGTTTTTTTGAAGAGTCGTCACGGCATCCAAAAGGGCATAAATAGCTCCTTACGATATCCTCCTCTAGTACTTGTTCTCTTATGTCTTATTTGTCATCTTAGTCTTCAATTTGCCAAATCGAATGAAACAACTTCTCCGCTCACCACTTGACACTCGTCTCGCTCACTTTGGGTCACTCGTGCCACTTGCCGCTCGATACTCACTTTGCTTATTGCTCCTTGCTCAATACTCGATACTTACTCTGTTCAACGCTCACCCTACTGAATGTTCACCGCTTGCCTTTCTTGGCTGACCTTGCTCGGCATTGAATCCATTCGATTGGTTCGGTCATCGGTTGCCATTTCAAGGAGTACAAAAAATGAAATAAAAAAATTATTAGTTGATTCAGGTTGACCCTTGAATCGAACCAAATCCATTGGGTCGATTTGGTCCTCAATCGTTTTTCAAGAAGTACAAAAAATAAAATAAAAAATTATTGGTTGGTCCCGAGTTGACCCTGAAATCAAATCGAATCGATTAGGTCGGTCCAGTCTTCAATCGCTTTTTCAAGGAATACAAAAAATGAAATAAAAAATTATCGATTAATGTCGAATTGACCTTGGAATCGGACCGAACCCACTAAGTCGGTCCGGTCCTCATTCTCAAACTCAATAAGGTTGGTCATTGGTCCAAAAAATTGAGGACTAACACCGTGCGAGTTGGTCTTAAGATTAGGAGGTGGATCGGCCTAACCTAAATCATGCTCACCCCTACTAACAATAGTCCTCTAATTGCATTAATATGACAAGTTTAATGATCAGATCTTAGTTTTTGAAAATTGCAGTACTTGATTACACTTGCATTACGAATTTTAGTACTTTCGATTTGCTTATCTTTTTTGTGTTTATATTACTAAATAGTTTACTTTAAGTTAAAAGAAATGTCAATTAGACTAACCCGTAAGTATACATGAATCTAGTTTGGGAGGAAAATATTGGCTAGGACACAATTAAGCCAAATTAACGCTTTAGATGATCCATTCGAAAACAAGGAATCTAAATTGGTGCTTAATTTCTCTAGGCAGCACACAATTTCGTAGAGCCCAACATCATAGATTATTTAATAACTTATGGTAAACACACTAAGTTACAGTTGAACTCAAATTTAACTCAAGTCAGATGTAGGGGTGTCAATGGTTCGGTTCGGTTCGGTTTTTCGGTTTTTGGTTTTCAGCTTTTGATTTTTGGTTTTTGGTGTTTGGTTTTTGGTTTTTTTTTTTTTTCTGTTCAACTCAAAATAATCTAAATTCAGTATGTTACTGCACTTCAAGCTTAGAGGATTTTGCAATTTAGATTATATACTTCATTCCCTAAAACGTCCATTAGGATCAGATCTGGGGCGTATGTCTGCCTATACCTTTGCAGAAGCCAATTCTCCACTAAAGACCAGTAAACAACATTCTGCGAAGAGTAAAGAAATCAATCTTCACCATAAAGTTAATTTGGAGTCCATAACCTCAAGCGAGGAAGAAAATCGAAGAATGCACAAACCAAAGAACGAGAAACAAATAATCGATCAGGAGGCCACTAAACAACGAGAAGCTGTTGGGTGTCCCATAAACTGACTGAATTAGACTGAAAGGGACATCTTTAGCCAAAAAGAAAATGGGATTTCACTCAGGTCACTAATTTATGAATATCTGGTTTAGCAGGGCCCCTCCATAAACCTCCTCCTCTAAACTGAGAAACGTTGCGAGGCATACGAAACATCTAAGAACGAATTACCTCTTTTTTCAGGTATCGGAAAAAGTGATCAATTCTTGCTATAATAAAGACCTAAAACTAGAGTAAGCCTGCACGGTTCAAGCTGAGAAATTTCAGCATGGACCTTGATTGAGAACATGGACAACAAAACACCACGCTACGCACCAAGCTTGCAGAATCTGAATAAAGTCGATCAACTCATCCTCAATGATTATTCAAAGCAAATTCAACAAAAGAAAACACCGGCAACAGAACTAACTACGACTCCTTTCTTCTGGAGCATTCTCTCTTTCTACCCACGGATTGGCGGAAGGCAATGAATTCGCAAATTGTAAGAAACTCCAATTTTCAGAGAGAACTAGGGAGAGAGGGACTAACAGGTCGAGAAGAAGGGTAGGTGACGACGGAAACGATGCCGTTGCCCCCGTCGGAAGTCGCGTGGAGGACAGTGTGGCCGTCACCACCACCACCACTGGGCGAGGTGGAGCCCCACCACTCGGAAGAGTAGAACCAGTCGCCCTCGTCATCGATGCGGCGGCACGTGGTCGTCGTCGCGGTGCTCAACCTCCGGGTGGAAAACACACCGATGACCAGTCGAGCCCCGTGGCACATCTCGGTTGCCGGAACGGGAACAGCAACGGTGCTCCCAAAACCCTTGCAATGGAGCGCAAGGAGGCTTAAACCCTCTCCAATCCAAGATGCACGAGCTGGAGGTTGGAGGGAGAAGAAGAGAGCAAGGGCATTCGATTTTTAATGGTTTGATTTTATCGGTTTGTGGTTCGGTTTGGTTCGGTTAACCGATAAAAACCAAACTAATAAAAAAATGTTGGTTTTTAATGAGAACCGAACCAAAAAAACCGAATTTTTCAGTTCGGTTCCTTACATCCCTAGTTAGATGTTTATAGAAGGAGTAAAGGGCAAAGACACCGATAATTTTTGAACTTTTTGAATTTGTTTATTGTGATTTTTTTTTTTTTTGGCTAGTTGGGTCCTTAAACTCCATACTCCAAATTTTAAGAAAAGAGAATGACAAAAATAGTCTCCAAATTTTAATTTTGATGTTGTCATTGAACTTTTAATTTGTTCAATATTAGTATTGAATTGTTCTTAATTGTTATCTAATCCCTAAACTTCTACTTTATTCAATCCAGTCTCTCACATTCCACAAAAGATTCAAAAAACTTTCATAACTATACTATTATTCAATTTTTAAAATACCTTTTCATGTCAATCTGTTTACTAAATCAACAATATATATATATATAGCCATCATTTTATTTGCATTTTTATCTTTTTGGTCTTTGTAAATATTAAGATAATTCCATTAAATATATATTAGTTTGTGATATTTATAATAGTAAAAGTAGAATTCCCTTTAGTTAAAAAAAAAAAAAAAAAAAAAAAAAGAGTAGAATTTGTATCAAGTTAAATATATCTATTACTTTAATATTTGTGAGCATGTTTTAGGGTAGAACTTGGAAATTGAAAACCAAATCAATGGAAACCTATCAAACTCTAGGTTCCAAGGCTTATATAATGTAGGTTCCAGCTTCCAAAAATTAGAGAACCTGTTTCAATAGATAAGTTTTAGGTTCTAGGTCAATAGAACTTGGAACCTCGAACCTAAGATCGGGAATATATTTTTGTGTTTTTCTAGATCTATGTCTTTGCACAATTTTGTAATAATCTATGGCGTTCGATGGTAAGTGTATTATTTGAAACCACTTGTCCGAGTTTTCATTTTATGATTAAGATTTTTACTTTATTAATGTTTCATATTTTTCATGTGTCTAAATATAAGTTATGATTAATAAATTATAGTAACCAAGTGGTGGTTATTAAATTATAGTTCACTACAATCGTTCAATTAACAATAAAGGTGGAACTTTGGTAGACCTTGGAACATGTGATAGCGTAGTTTCTAGTGTTTGTAGGATAAGTTCTAGATTCTTAAAAAAGAGGAACTTATTCTAACGGGATCCACTTGAAATTTATATGGAACTTTAAATCACTCACCCCTGCAATTTCTTATGCAACTTATACAAAACTTTGTGGAGGTGTTAAAAAATAGGGTTAATACATTGAAAAACCCCAAACTGGTACACTTGTGACAAATTTACCCCAAACTATTTTTTTGACCATGAAAAACCCCAAACCGGTGCACTTGTGACAAATTTACCCCGACCGACTATAAAAAACTATAAACTGGTACATTTACGACAATTTTACCCTAAACTAATTTATTTGACCACGAAAAACCCCAAATTGATAAATTTGTGACAAATATACCATCCGCAAATTAAATTAATACCACAAAAAATCATAAAAATTGCAAATTGTGACAAACGATGCGTAAAATCATAAATTGATATACTAGTCAACTATTACGTGTTATTTAACTTAATAATTTGACAATAAAATTTAACGAAAACTAACAGAAGGTAAATTTGTCACAAGTGTACCAGTTTGGGGTAAATTTGTCAAATGTATATCAGTTTTGGATTTTTTATGGTCAAAAAAATAGTTTGGGGTAAATTTGTCACAAGTGTACCGGTTTGGGGTTTTTCAATGTATTAACCCAAAAAAATATTCTTGAAACTAACATTGTGACCTTTTTACCTAATAAATGGAGGATTGAAATGGAAGGAACCGACTGAGATATAATTTGATTAATTTGTTTGGTCTATGCAGGAATGAATAGAAAAAAGTATAATGTTAATGCAAAGGAGTTGACATATTAAGATATTCAATTTTGGTTTTGCTAAGCAATAGTAGTAGTCTACACTTATATTTCTATTAAAGTCATTTATAAAGATAAGTTTATCAAATAATTACAAAACATTATTGCGAAATCAAGAAGAATAAATTAAAACATTTTTTAAAAAAATACTAATTTTCATAAAAAGTTTGAACATTTTTTAAAAGTAATTAATAAGTTGATGAGTATCAATAATCATGAGTATAATTAATTATATTGTGATATGTACTATTGCCTTAATTTAATTATTCATAATTAAATATAAATAAGGGAAAAAGTCACGAAAAACCCTGAACTTTGCCCAAAGTGACACATTTACCCCAAATTTTTTTTGTGACATGAAAAATCTTAAACTTTACCAATCGTGACACATTTACCCTAAACTTTTTTTTGTGACACAAAAAACCCAGAACTTTTGTTATGTGACACATTTACCCCAAAATTATAGGCATTTTGGTCTTTTCATTTTTAAAATTTTTTTTTTTTTTTTTTTTCTCTCTTCCCTCCGCCGATTCTGGCGGAGGGAAACCGACGTCCGGCGAGGGCTGCCCTCGCTGGTGTCGAGCCATCCTCACCCTCGCCGGCGTTGAGCGGCCCTCGCTTGCGTTTGGCGAGGGCAAGGACACCCTCGCCCGACGTAGGTGAGGGCGGCCCTCGCCTGCTTCTAGCAAGGATGACCCTCGCCTAATATGGTGAGGGGTGCCCTCGCCGGTGTTGGGCGAGGGTGTCCCTGCCTCGCCTGCGTCTGGCGAGGACGATCCTCACCCGATCTGGCAAGGGGTGCCCTTGTCGGACATCGGCTTCCCTCCGCCGGCTTTGCCATGGCTGGTGGAGGGAAGAAAAAGAAAATAAAAAAAAGGAAATACCAAAATAAAAAGACAAAAATGCCCTTAATGGGGTAGATGTGTCACAGTTTGAAAAGTTTGGGGTTTTTCAAGTCACAAAAAAAAGTTTGGGATAAATGTGTCACTTTGGGCAAAGTTTAGGATTTTTCATGACTTTTTCCCCATAATTAATTAACTCGGTAATTACTAGTCATAATTAATTGAGTATTGTTTCCTTAATCTAGATTAGTAAGTCTATGAGATGGGATCATTGCCAAAGCAACATAATAGGAAAATGACCAAATCAATCATAAACCTATTATATGGATACATATTCAATTTTAAATTTTCTAACTTTGTCAATTTAGTTCTTAACTTTTATACAAAATTCCAATGTAACTCTTCAAGACAATTGTTGTCGACAATCATTGAAGTTCCATCTAGTTGTTGTAAATTGTCCTATGTATCATGGTTGTCAATCTGATGTGACAATTCTACTCATCATTGTTTTGCTTATTTTCATATGTATTTTTTCTCATTTTCTTTAATAAAATTTACATATTTAGGACTGAATTATCGATGTAATAAGTTTAAAACTTATTTGGTAATTTTTCTCAATGAAATGAAAAAAAAATTCTTCTAACTTTTCTTTTACAAAAAAAAGGAATTTCAAAATCAAACATGGAATGGGAATCCCTTTAGCAAATTCCGTTCAACCCGACATTCTGTTATAGCTAGAACAATAATAATAGGGATTGGCTAGCATAACAGTCTTTTGAGTATTATGAAAATAATAGTTTATTGTGAACTTTAAATTCTTAAAAAGTGGGTCCTGCAACAATTTATAATTATTTATCCACCCCAGTGTGGGCGTGCTGGCTTGGGCCTTTCTCCCTCTAATCGCGGTAGGGGGGAGGTTCGAATTCCGGTGTGCACATTGCGCGACTCACCCACAGCCGGGTCAAGTGGGTGGGCTCAGTTCACCCTTGGTTTACACCACCGGCTGCCGGCTATATAGCCATTCCCGGGTCACAAAAAAAATTATAATTATTTGTGATTTGACTTTTTTATGATTTAAAATAAATGATTATTTGCACAATACATTAAAGACCATTACATGATCATTTCTCTAATAAAAAATGGAGGGGAAGCTAAAACTATGTTGAAAATAGCATGGCTCGTTGTGAAAGTCTATTGAAGCCCATAAACTTCATTTGACAAAATGCAATACCATGCACTCCGCCATGCCATTCGATCATGAGATACTAAGTTCGAACTATACTTTTTCATAAAATCCTCAATAATATAGTCAAGACATCTAATAATCCATATTTATCCCAAGTTTGAAACTTTACAAAACAAATTGCTTATTTTCTATTGCGATGTAGGTGGGTGGATCCCTCCAATAAATGGGTGATTCGAGGAAAGCAGTGACCATCTAATCCTATGATAGTAAAGAGTGATTTTGAGGCTAAGATGGCTCAGACAAGATGTAGCTCTCATCAAACTTCCAGGATGATAATGGAGGAATAGGAATGAACCAGCAATGCTCTTGGATCGATAAATGAATCTCAAGAGGAAGTCTATTATTGTGTTACCAATAAGGTGAAAAAGCCCCATTAGTCTACTGAGATTATGAGAAGAATACTAGGCGAAAAAAGTATTGCTGAGAAAGCGCAATTGGTTCGGGATGCCATACTTACTAAGAAAAGTATAACTTACTAGAGATTTGTTAATAAGTTTGATGGGGGGAAGCTACCAATGGAATGGAGTGGTTTGAATAGTAAACATAACCAAATAACCTCTTAAATACAAGCTTTACTGTTTTTTCAGTTGATAAATATGGTAAAAATCGAGTATTGTAGGTGTCATGAGATTAGTGGTACTTTTTTTGAGAAATAATCTTTGGATATTCATTCACATGGAAAATAATTAATAGACTTGTCCTTCTTTCTTCCCCGGATCTTTTCTTAGTTTCTTTTTCCCGACCCCTTTTTGTATTTCAATACTGAAAATTTGGGGCATATTAGGTTGTCATTAGAAACTGAATAATTTAATAACTTGAACTTAATACCATGTTGATCCCAATATCATAAAACGCTAATTCCATGTTCAAAAAATCATGATCCTTGCAAGCGAGAGAGTTGAAAGGAATTATGATCAACTTGGTCATGAAGAAGAAGAAAAGTAAAGTTCTTAAGAGATTTATGGTCATTTGGCGTCTAAATTTCTATCCTTTAATATATCATGAGAGATGAAAAGAGCTACGCTTCATGAAATGAAAATTTTCTGCTTTCAAGATAACAAATTACATCTACTTTTGTTTTTGAAATAATCAATTTTATCTAGATCCATCCAAACAATGTTTTCATGTGAAAAATTATATTTTTTCAAAAGCATAAAAAAAAATCCATGAGATTAGTCTCATGAGATTGTGTTAAATTTTTTCGAAAAATCGATAATAATCCATATGGGAAAATCTTATGGATGGATCCTTCCTTCTTCCGTGAATCTTGTCTTTGTTTCTTCTTCCGCCGGCCCATTTTATATTTCAATACTCGAAATTTGGGCTTAAATCAAAGCCCGACCAAAATAGAGCCCACCATCACAGAACCCTAATTCCGTCTTCTCTTCCTCCTATACATATAAATACATAGCTCACCTTCACAAATTCTGTCCTTCAGCCGTCAAGACTCCGAAAACCCTAGCGCAGAGAGAGGCAGAGAGAGCGACGATGAAGTACAATCCTCGCGTCACCAGCTCCCGCCGCAAGAACCGGAAGGCGCACTTCACGGCGCCGTCAAGCGTCCGCCGCGTCTTGATGAGCGCCCCGGTGAGCTCCGATCTCCGGTCGAAGTACAACGTGCGGTCGATGCCGGTGCGCAAGGACGACGAGGTCCAGGTGGTCCGCGGCACGTACAAGGGCCGCGAGGGGAAGGTCGTCCAGGTCTATCGGAAGAAGTGGGTCATCCACATCGAGCGCATCACCCGCGAGAAGGTCAACGGCTCGACCGTGAACGTGGGGATTCATCCTTCGAAGGTTGTTATCACGAAGCTGCGGCTCGACAAGGACCGCAAGTCCCTGCTCGATCGCAAGGCCCAGGGACGCGCTGCAGCTGACAAGGACAAGGGGACCAAGTTCACCGCCGAGGATGTCATGCAGAACATCGATTGAGCGGCAGATATTGAGATAGAGGTTGAGAGGAAGCTTACTTATTCCATAGAGTCCTTGGCCCTGATTTTGGTGTTCCTGTTGTTAAATTTTCTAGGTTATGTCTATCTGCTGCAATTTCGTGTTTCCTTATTATTAAGAATGATGTTGAAATGTCTGGAACGCATTTGAACGAATTGGATTTTTTGGGGTCCTAATGATATTCCATCTCATGAAATTTCCTTTTGGGCTTCTGCTTGTGGATTGTCTATCACCTTACGTTGTGTTTGTGACGTGCTGTGTCTGCCTGATAAGGGTTGTTCCAGTCTTGTTATTAGCATGTATGGATGAGAAAGTTCACTGCGAGGATGTCATTCAGAACCTCGATTGAGTAAGAGAGGGATAAAGAGTGAGAGGAAGGTCTTTGTTGTCCATTGGTTGTTTCCATACTCTAGAAGTTGACTTGCTGATATATTCAAGGATGTTGATTTAGATGTCGGCAATGCTCTGCATTATGATCTATGAACCAGATGGATCTTGTGTCTCCTTGTTTGTATTTTGTGATAGTGTCATGTCTATTGAAGGTCTATAGCGAAAGTGTTGCAGTTCCATGTGATTGTTCTGTGCTTGGGTGATAACTCGGGTCTTGTCAAGACAATGGTTGTCTCATGGCAATTTTTCCCACCTTGGACCGTTACATACTGGCAATTGAATTTTCTGAATATTCAGTTGGTTGACAAACAATAATAGATAATGCAGTTTACGAATGCTTGCTCAGTCGGTTCTTTTCATTCGACTGGACTGATGGGTCTGGACCCTTTGCCTAGAATGGATTGGAGAGTTTTGACTAGTGTATGATGTCCATGGATCTATGAGCAAGCTTTGTGCTAGCTATTTTCGGTCTTGTTGTGAACTTTGGACTGATTTTGCATGCTGGTGGGTTTATCTTCACATTGTAACGCACTAAATGCATTCAGGTTTGATTGTAATCTAGTTGAATTTTCTGTTGCGGGCAAATATTTTTCTCAGATTGCCGAGTCTTATTCCGATACATTTTGAGATACATAGAATGAAATTGAATATATTGGGTTAGTTCAGGCAAAGTTAGGTTGCGGGGTAGAGGAAGTACTTTATTTATTACAGTCAACTGGATAAGTGAAGCTAAGTGACTGCTTCCAATGGTGTGGATGGATGAATCCTATCATGGAGAGTTGCATGTCAACGCGATTGTGGATTTAATATGGGAAATCGCAGGATAGGTGGCTGGAATTTGCATAAAGAGATTGTTCATAGTCCAGGGTACGTTTGTGGTGAGTACTTTATAGTCATTTCTGTTTGGAATCCGATGGCAGTGTCAGATTTGATTTTTGTTGCACCAAATTTACAGTTGGAAGGATGAAATTGGTGATTAATGTGGCATGTGTGAAGTCTGCACACGAAGTTTATCTGTATTTGATGGCCGAGGTTATGTTCAGTCATTGGCATTGTGCTTTCTCATAAATCTGAAGGCCTAAATCTGAAGGCCTATACGTTGCAGATGGCAGATTCGACTCTTGCCATTCGTTATGCACGCTAGTCGTGTTAATCTATGTGGATATATTTGGCCCGCCGTTGTTGGCTCACGTTTGGTCGTGCTTTGAGGGAATGAGTTTCGATCATGCAGATTGTTTCATGCGCGTGACAGTTGGTGGGATGAGTTGTTCCTGTTTTGAGGTTGCGCTTGGTAGCCAATGCTCTCCCATCCTGTCCACATTGATTCTGCTAATAAGGACTATAGGAAGTTTGCAACTTTTCAATGCAGTGTTTTATGAGTAATCAGTGTTTTGGAATCGAAACATTCCGAAAGAAGACAATATGTGATTGAAGTAACTAGCTCAGTTCACTTAAAAAAGGTACGGTTTAGGCTAGAAGGTCGTGGAAATAGCCTCACGCGATTTGGGTTAAGGTTGTATTTGGATCTCTAAAGACATTCGTCGTCAATATCTTATAGTTTGAAGTCTTTTTTATTTCGAAAGGATAAAGTAAATGGTTATTTGTCATGTTGCGTGTGTTGTTTAACAAATAGTAATAGACACTCCATCGACAAATCATAGAGCTATTGGTATAGATATTTATCGGAGAAAGTGTCCAATCAACTCTAAATTTATTATATGAACGTCAATTCAATTCTAAATTTTTTAATTTTGTCAATTTTGTCAATTTAGTTCTAGATCTATACGCAAAATTTCATTTTAGTTTTTTTGACCAATTTTATTGGAAATCATTAAAGGTGTGCTATGTAGGACAGTCAGTAATGATCGGATTGTTGATCAATTTTTGTTAGAATGATCAAATAAGAATTTCATGCAAAGATTTTTTACTAAATTAGTAAAAGTAAAAAGTCATAAAACAAGTTTGTGATATATTTATTTGTCTATAATGGATATTGCTTTTTAATATGATTTGATGATTTTTTTTTTTCGCATGCGTTCACGATTATCGCTATCCCCACAGTCAAACTTTTGTTAACATAGCATGGGATCATTCGAAAAAAGTAAATGGACTCTTGAAGATTTTAATTCTTACTTTGGCGCATGAAATGTTTAGCAACACACCTGTGTCACGATTGCCAAAATAATTAGACAAATCTCAATATAAATAGATAAGGAATCCAATCAAATTGCATAAAATTTAGGGAATTTCAAAATAAAAGCCTAAAATACTCTTATTTTATGAAATAATAGCTTGGACTTAACCTTATTTTAAAAAAGGCATGGAGTACCATTATTTTCTTAAATAAGGACTTGAAATGTCAATACCAATCTCAAAGAAGGGCCTCAACTCACCAACCGTGAAAGGGCAATTTTGTCTTTTAAAATTTTTTATTTTTTCCTTTTTTTTATTTTTTTTTTTAATGTTTTTTTTTTAAATTAAATGAGAAAAGGGAAGCACAAGCAAGAGGGTGTGGCAAAGACCGATAGAGTTGCCAGCAACCCTCGTTGATTACAGGTGAGGGCTAGCAAGCCCTCACTAGAAGCAAGAGAGGGCGACAACCCTCTCCCAAATTTAGGCGAGTTTGAAGGTGCTAGATGAGGGCTACCACATTGGGGTAAGGGCGAGTGACCATTGCTTAGATTTGAGAAAAGGCTCATTGCCTTCTTCTGTGTCTGGTGAGGGCTTGCACCTCTTTGCCTCTGGTTGGCAAGACTCAATAGCCCTTGCAATCTCGCTAGCCTTCATAGCCACCCTACTAGTGATGGGCTACTAGTTTTTTTTTTTTTTTTAAAGTATTTAATCTAATTTAATTTTAATTTAATTTGTGCATTTGGATGAAAACATCATTAATTGGTTGAAATATTTTGCTGGCCACGAGGTTAGACCATTGTTTTTAAAATAAGATACACTTCAAATCCTAATTTAAGAAAATAAAAGCATTTTGGGCTCTTATTTATAATTTTTCCTAAATTTAATGAAGGCAACTCAAATGGAAACAAAATCTGTGATTTAAGTGGCTACATAAAATTGGAAGTAATATCACCAATAGAATTTTTGGGAAATCATTTAAAACACCATCAACTATGAGGGTAATGCACATTTGCCCTAAACTTGTACAAATTGCCTCCCTAAACTTTATTTTTTTTAACAGCCACATTGGCTCAGTTTGGGAACACCCAATGAAACTTGCCTTCAAGGAATGCTAGCATTCCAAAGGTTGAAAGCCCAAGGCAGGTACGCTGCCTTGGGCTTTTAGCATTTTCAAAATGCCCGTGTTACTATTTTATGAACTACTCTTCTTCTCCGGCGGCGTAGACGAGCTTGAGAGGCCGGCGAGTCATGGCTGAGGTTGGCGAGGTCGCAGTGACCGTCACCAGCCAATCGCGAGACCCCGGCGAGTCGCGGCGACCGCCCGCGAGGCGTGCGACTCGGCAAGTCACATCATCACGACCTCGCGGCAACCAGATCTGGTGCGCGAAGGTCGAGCGACCAGATCTTGTCATCGAAGGTCGCGCGACCTCGCATCGACTAGATTTGGTCGCGTGGAGGTCAGGCGACCAGATCTGGTTGTCAGAGGTCGCGTGACCTCCCGACAACTAGATCTGGTCGCGTGGAGGTCGTGCGACCTCAGGTGCAACTCAGATCTGGGTCTCACCAGTCACCGCGATGTCGCGCGACCTCCGGCACGACTCAAATTTGGGTCATGCGCAACCTCCGGCAGACCTAGATCTAGGTTGGGCGACCCTGCCGGAGGTCGCCCGACCCTAAGATCGCCAACGACCGCTTGCTTGGCCAGTGAACTTTTTTATTTTATTTTTATAATTTTTTTAATCACCCAAGTTCTTTGTAAATGTGTAATCCTCAAACACCATTTTACTCAAAGATACTTACAAGAGCTTTCAAATTATAATTTACCAAACACAGTTTGCATTTTGAAAAATATCTTTAATTTAAAAGTTTTTGCATTTTACTAAAAACTTTCCCCAAAATTTTTCCCAAACATACCCATTATCCTCTATTATATTTTCCTTTAATATGTGGAACACACATGACTTTTGAGGAATGTTTTCCCATCTCATCTTTTTTCTTTTTACCATCGAATTTTATAAAAAAAATTAAGAAAATGGAGAAAAATAAATTGACCTAGATATTAATATCAAAAAAATAAATATCAATAATAACATATAGTTAAAATTGTTAACATTTGATGAGTATGTTAATAGAACTACTAATTTATTATAGACAAAGATAGACAATTATAAGTGAAAAGGAAAATGCCTTAATAACGAAAAGGTCAAATACAAAATTGGATAATCATTTTGTACTTTTAGACAGTTCATTAATGCAAAAAAATGATTGATCAATACAAAAAGTACTTAAAATATCACCTTAAATTTCAGTGAATCATTTTTGTGTATGAGTTGGAGATGTCTTTTCCTTTTATAGTTTTTGGAAATTTGTGTCAATCAATTAATTTTTACATCAATTAATTTTTTAAATATAAATAGGCATAACCAATTTTGTCGTTTTACCTTTTTGTTATTGGGTCCTTTTCCCTTTCCATTTAATTTGTTTTTATTCTTTCTTTTGAAATATCTTATTTAGTTATATTAATGTGGCTATACTTGCCAAACTTTAACAAATTTTTGTTATTCTTTATAGTAATTGAGGATAAAATAGAGATTTCTCTAAAAAAAGAAAAAGATGAGAATACGTTTTTTATTTCGTAAAAGTCATATGCACTACATTGGCATTATACGGTGCCCCCCCCAAAGTAAGAATATATGAAGCCGTTTGGTGAAGAGTATTATTGCATCATTTTGATGTACGGATACGACGAATGAGTTTTAAAGGTGGTGAAGATAGTTTAAATGCACAAAGACGTGAATTTTTGTAAAGACATTTTGCTTAAAATAAGTCAAAAGAGGCAAAAAAACACCAATGCGGATTTCTCTTTAGAGCATTAGTTAAGCAACTGATTAGAGGAATTGAAAAAAATGAATCATTTCAAATTTAGGATCCGTTCGTTTCGCGGAAAATAGGTCAATTCTGGAAAATATTTTCACAGAAGTTATTTTTCAGGAAAATGACAATATTTTCTGGTATTCGGCTAAAATCTAAAAATGTTTCGGAAAATATTTTCTAGTGTTTGGTAAGAAAATATTTTCCGCTCCCCAAATTGGTAAGCGCGAGCGTCAAGCTTGAGGTTTGCTAGATCAACGAGTGCAAACTTGAGATCGATGAACTTGAGGTTAACCTAATGAAGGTTAATGACTAAACAAGAAAGAAGAAGATGTGAAATAGAGAAAAGAAAAAGAAAAGAAATAAAAAATAATTTGAATTAAAAAAGAAAAAGAAAAATTTTAAAATATCAAATAAAAGAGAAAAGAAGAAGAAAAAGGGGAGGTGGAAGTGGGGATTTGTAGAGGTGTGAGATAAGAGAGATCAAGTGAGGAAAATGTTTTTCACATTTCAAAAGTGGAAAACATTTTCCCATAAAATTTAGATGACTTTTTTCCTTTCATGGAAAATATTTTCCTCAGAAATTCATTTTCCGTAAAATGAATGTCGAAAAATCCGGAAAACATTTTTGCGAAATGAACGAAGCTTTAATATGTCTAATGAAAGCCCAAAAAACACGACTCATGGTATAATCACTCACAAAATAGGGAGAAGGCAAATAGACAACGGCCTAATTTCTTGCCTTATGGCATATGTTCTCCCGAATCTCTAACAATGCAACTGGCAAAGCCTAAAACCAATCAAGCCATTTTCTCATAATCATCCGAGAAAGGGAAATTCTTATCAGAATCCGAGGCGTGCAATTCAATTCAAGTTCAAGGAAAGTGCATGAATTGAGAAAGAGAGGGGGGAGGGGTTATTGAAGGGGGAGAGAAGAGAGGGAGTTAAGTGTGGCATTTATGAGCCATCACATGCATGCAATAAATTCTCTTACCAATTCAGTAACGCCCTCATCAGCACTAAGAGAATCGAATTCCTCCATCTCTCCCCATCTCTCTCCATCTCCTCCTCCTCCCCAAGAAAAAACCCAATTGGCATTCGCACCCCTTGGAAAGCCGTGCGTTATCTGAAGAAGAGAAGGCCCCCAAGAGGAAGAGTATCATCATGGAATTGGGCACGAGGAAGAAGAAGAAGAACTGGGACGAGCTTGGGGTCGTGGACACCATTTATGAGGAGGAAGGCTACGAAGAAGAAGAGAACTCCTCCGCCAGTTCTCCACCTTCTCTCTCCTCTACTCGCGCGGAAATGTGGTAATTATTTTCGTTTTCCCAATTCCCTTTTTTAAATACGGTTTCGTTTCCATTCAAGAAATTCGTGGTTTCAAGAGTACTTGGATGGGAAGAATCTGCATTTGACTGTGGGTTTCTCTCTAAAACGCTGAGGTTTTGGAAATCGTCAGGTCAGTGAAATCTTGCAGGCCGGACGTCGTGATAAGAGTTCAAGGGACATGTTTTCACCTCCACAAGGTTTGCGATCATTCTTTTTGACTCGTTCGTTCTCGCCTAGCTCTCACGCTGCATGAACATAATCGTATGAAAGAAAAGTAAATTATTATATGGAATCTGATAAAGCCACAGAGAGAGAGAGAGAGAGAGAGAGAGAGAGAGATGGAGATGGAGATGGAGGTTGATTTTGTAGTTTTAAGTTCTATCTAGGTTGGAAGTGGAGGACATGAAACCATGTGGATTGGTGCTCTCTTCTCATTGGTTGATTTCACGGATGTCGAAAATATTCATAAATTTGTTTCAAAACATTTGTCCTGTGTTCGTGCGATATGTCTCATCGAGAGCAGTGTTTGGTGCAAAATTTTATTGATTTTCAATTTTTTTTGCTTTTCCATTTGATTTGATTTTATATACGGTAGGAAAGACAAATTATAGGCTAGGGTTCTAGTCTTACAGAAACCTACAACTAGGACACGTACTTCTCATTTATTAGCAATTAATATTTTCACATTATTTTTATAATCTTGGGTTAAAAATGGTATGAATAATTTAACGGAGGGGAGGATCGTTATTATACGTTACTGTTGTTTCGCCCGTAGGTCTCCCTCACGTCAAGAAGCGCCTACCTCAAGCGGCACCTCGCGGGCGTCTCCGAGCTCATCCTCTCCCCGCCGTTGAAGATAACGGCGGCCACGTTCCGCCTGGTGGCCGACTTCTGCTGCGGGGCCCACGTTGTGGTGACGCCGTTCAACGTGGCGGAGCTCTCCACCGCGGCGGCGGCGCTGGAGATGACGGCGGGCGACGGCGGCGACGGGGCCGACGACCTGAGGCTTGTCGCGGAGACCTACTTCCGTCAGTACGTCAGCGAGAACCGGGAGTACGCCTTGATTCTGTTCCGCTCGTGCTTGGGTCTGTTGCCCGAGGCGGAGACGGCGGCGTGCCTCGTCAGCCGATGCGTCGAGGCCTATGGTCTGATGGAAGACGGCGAGAGCGTGGGAGGTGGCGACGGCGCTGCGGAAGACGGGTCCGTCGCGTGCTTTGACGACGTCGTAACCGTAGGGTCGAGGATTTTCAAGTTATGGTTGACTCGATGCACGGTCGTTTGACCAGTCATGACTTGCTATATAGAATGGTCGATGTGTATCTTAAGGTAAATCTTTCAATATATTTCCGATTGATTAATTTTTTGACATTTTTATCAAGTAATAATTTTTTTTTCCCATAATAATAAATTTTCTTCCCCAAAATAATTGATATCCATGATAATAGATTTTCTTGTGGTATTTTGTTTTCCTTTAATATATTTGCAGGAACACGGTCGGAAAATTACGGAGGAACGCAAGGACCAGATATGCAACACCGTCGACTGCACCAAGCTCTCGCCGGACCTCCTCCTCCACGCCGTCCAAAACCCTCGGATGCCGCTGCGCTTCATCATCCGCGCCATGCTCGTTGAGCAGCTGAGGACCCGGCTGCACGTCGTCCGTGCCTGCGACCGCCACCAACCGCAGCGCAAGAGGCGCCAGAGCAAGGACGGGGACTCCTCCGCCTCCGCTGCCACGCTCGGCGCGATCCTCCAGCGAGACGCCGCCATCCGCCAGGGGGCGCAGCTGAAGGCCGCGATGGACGCCACCAACTCGCGGATCCAGAACCTCGAGAGGGAGCTCACCGGGATGAGGCGGATCCTTCGCGAGTCCACCACCGAGAGGCAGAGGAGCGGCGCCGCGGTGATCGACTCGGCTCGATCGGCTAGCTTCCACTACATAACGGCGGCAGAGAGCGGCAAGATCGAGAGAGGAGAGCGAGGGTCGATCTCGTCGGTCAGCTGCAGGTTCAGCGCTCGAGGTGAGGCGGCGGTAGGACCAGGAGGAGGCTCGGAGTGGCCGGAGGAGAGAGGAAGCCCGGGCGGTCCCAAGAGCATTCGGCAGAGGCTGATCAGCGGATTGAAGCACGCGTTCGGAGTGTCGAGCGATTCGAAACCTTCGAGAGGGAGCAAATTTGCAGTAGGTAATGTGGGGAGAGATGTTACTGGGGTGGTAGAAAGAGGAAGAGCTGCCGTTTGAATAAGGATTAATTTTGGTCGGATGGGATTTGTAAAAGCTTTGAATGTGGATAAAATACGACACTGAGTTAGACGTAGCATTTGGGCAAACGATTGGTCATTTCTTTTCCTTTTTTTTTTTTGGTCGGAGAAAACAATTGGTCATTTCTTTACCCTAAAAAACTTGGGTGTTCGGTCTCTTTAATTTTTTCAGTTCGTAGAGATTGATCAGGACAATCAATTCTCTTGAGAGTACTAATGTGTTAGTGTAAATCTTACTATCAGTTTAGTGATAAACCTAAGGATGTCATACATCATAACCAATTTACTCGATTAGATACAGCCCACTCATGAGAGCTGTTCTCTTGCTCACCAACTTTTAAAGGAAGTAATCGATAACTTATTGGAGAAGTTAAAGACTAGTTTCTAGAAAAGTAGTCAATAACTGAGGTTAAAGACAAGCTTCTAGAGGAAGTTAAATATTGAATTCACTAGGACATTATATATAGAGAGTAGAGAGAGGGTGAGGGGATTAAGTAAGAAAGATGGAGAAAGATGGTTAGCAAATGGTTGCTAACCACAGAGAATTGTCTTCACGAGATTGTTAACACAATTATAGTGGCAATTACCTACAAGTTCTTTTTCGTTCGAGGTGCGTTAGTGGTGTATCTAAACTAGAGGCCCAATGTTTGTGAGGCTTGAACTAAAGAACATTTGAATCACGTCGTTTAAAGCGCTTTGAGAGGTAATCCATATAATCTATTTTGATATTCTAATTTTTTATTAAAACGTACGAACAATGCCTTTGAAGATACATGTGTAGTAGAATTTTATCTTTACTTCCGTTGTGTTCATGTTTAGTTAACATATATATGTTCCGTAAAATCCCAACATCGTCCTCCACAGAACTCTACCTCTTTGCTCTAATTTCAAACCACAAAGAGACCCTCGATTTCAACCTCACTTTTGGTGATCATGACGATCGGCCAAGACTTTTGGAGCCTATCAAGGCGGTGGAGGACAAAGAAATCACTTGTGCCCATGATCAAGAAGGTTAGACTTGTGAATTTCAATTGAGAAATGCCAGAAGGCACGTCCTTCTGCTTTCGGAATTGCCAATATCTGCTCCCAACCTAACGTTGATCTTGGTGCGGCTTATATATTCCACTATATTAGTTTGTTTAAGCAATATTTTGACTGGCTTTCCGATCAGGTAAAATTGTAGAGACCGTTCGAAACTCGACAAACATCAAGTGGCACGAATGTCCGGTTGACAAACTTGCTAGGCAAGAACTACTCTAGCAGAAAGGTTGCGTGATATGGATCACTGGGCTCAGCGGTTCAGGTTTGCTACGATTTGTTCATCAAACGGTTTAACTGGGTTGAATTTCCTTCTCACCTGACACGTACCCCTCTTTACAGTCAGATCTCTTGCGTACTAAGAAGCAATCTTTTCATCGTGGGTTTGCGGCAAAAGTTCGTAAATTTCCATAACTCGATCCAGTCATGCTGGGTTCAACTTGCTTTGATAGTCCTGTCGAACTCGATCGATCTATCTAGTGCTGCAAATAGGAATTTCGTGGATTTCCATTACGTCCATACTGTTTTAATGAATTTTATTCTTCCTAGGGCAGAAAGTGGACAAATGGTACATAGAAAATCGAACTTTTCGGTTCAGATCGCCAGCTTAGTTTTCCTGAGTATTCGTTAATTTCCATTTGTCTCTAAGTAGAAGTTGACGTGCTTTTTTGGACGTTCATAAGGTTTCACGTGTTCTCTTCCTAAGATCTTACGTAAGAGCAAAAGAAAAGACGTCGTCTCCGCTAAGAAAGCCTTTTGATGGCGCTTAAAGCAAATTTAAGACGGCGTCGTCCATTGGCTGGGGAGCAACTATTGTATATCAATAATCTCAAATGGCTAGTTTGTCTGTTTCAAAAACAAAGTCATATTTTGGAGAAGCAAGAGCTCTTTGAGATTTTGTTGCAGCATATACTTAAAATCTGGCTTGGCCTCAATTATAGGAAAGAGCACCTTGGCATGCGCCTTAAGTCGTGGCCTACATTTGAGAGGAAAGCTGGCCTACATTTGAGAGGAAAGCTGACCTACATCCTCGACGGCGAAAATGTGCTACATGGCCTAAATAGCGACCTTAGTTTTACTGCAAAAGATCGAGAAGAGACTATCAAAAGGATAGGTGAGAGATTTGCTGGTTCATCCTTTGGACAGGGAGGTCGTTAGTTGACAAACAGTGAACCTTGTATTGTCGCGACTTCTAGGTGAGGTGGCGAAGCTCTTCGCAGATGCCGGGATCATATGCGCTGCTTGTTCAATCTCTCCTTACAGAAAGGACCGCGGCATGTGCCGTGCACTCTTGCCTAAAGGAGGATTCATTGAGGTATGCTCGTTACTCCGCCATTCCAATCTTAGCCCTCGTCTTAATTTCTGTAATCTTTTTTCGGTTATATCATCCCCTATTTCAAAAGAGGATGGATTTCTTGAAAAGCATATCGAAATTTGCAACAGGTGTTCATGGATGTTCCGCTCCAAACTTGTGAGGTAAGAGACCCTAAGGGCCTCTACAGACTAGCAAGAGCTGGAAAGATCAAAGGTAAAGTTCGGAGTTTGGGCGCATCGCTGCTGTTGGCTGCTTTCTCATGAACCAAGGTTTGTTTTTATGAACTGCGATTCCGGGTGCTGGCTCTGAGGTTAACCAGATATAGCTTGTGCAACATATGACTTTGCAGGCTTTACAGGCATAGACGATCCTTACGAACCACCGCTAGATTCTGAGGTGCGTTTATTCCTATCCAACTAGGAAAGGCCAGTGAATATCAAGAAATGTTAATTCTTTCACGCAGAATACTCGAACCACAAAAATGAACCATCTCAAGGTTAAAAGCTCTCCTTTTGGATCTCAGAAAGCTTCATTAGCCACCGGTAGGAGATATAATAATCAGTAGTAATTATCTGAAGATGGTTTAAAGCATGTCCATGTGTTGCAGATAGTGTTCCGACATAAGGGACTGGACTGCGGCTCTCCTCGTGAATTGGCTGAAGAAGTCATTCTGTACTTGGAAGAGAGAGGATACCTAGAGGCCTGAGGTCTACCGATACATATATTGCAAATTGAGGGAAAACAAATCACTTCCCATCAAAGACAAAAGGAAATGAAAAAGGCACCGTTTCTGGGTTAATGCCCCTGATTATGTATAAACAAAATGTAACACAAAAATGTAGTAACTGTTTCGATCAAATGAGCGACATAGTTATCTCGACTTTGACATAGTTTACAATAGTCAGATGCATCACACCTAGGGCAGTCATGTAAAAGCTGTGCGGTCTGCTAATTGGAAAATTCTCCTTTTAGCGTGGAAGAAAATCAGTTCATTTCCTGTTTCACTCTAGTGTTTTCAATTAACATCTGTACTTGCCCATGATTGGAGACACCACTCATTCATTCTCATAGTTTAGCTTTTTTGATGCCTTGGCTCTTACATGGCTATGGAGCGAGCAAGATTTTGAAGCTCTAGAGATTCGTAAAATGATGTTTATTTGAAACATAAATAGAAATGTGAGCTTCAAGACAAGCATATGTTCAGACAGCAGATGAGGCAAAAAATGTCAGAGGATGACTACTTTACAGCTCAGTTGCTAAAGAATCTCAATATGAGACTCTATGGCATAATCAAATTGGAAAATGCCTGCACCTGGTCCGATAATCAGCAGAACCAAACATGAATGGAAGGAAAAAATGAACTGGAATGCCTGAAAGGATGATACAAGCAATCGTGAGTGGATCAAAGAGTCATGCAACTGTGGAAGCATCATACTTTATTATTATATTGCCCCTGACGCTCAAGTTGCATTTCTCTAGCGATAGAAGGTAGCCACCTCTGCCCTCTGATCCTCTTTAGTTCTGCAACTCTTTCTTCCTCTCTTTTGGCAGCCACTTTTGCTGCTGCATCTCTAGCTTCTAATCTCGCCAACGACTTCTGGCTTGCAGCTTTCGCTGCAACCATTACATCTAAGCCATCGACAACAACTGATTGGAGTTGCCTCTTGAACTGATTAAAAAAAAAAGACTTGAGTAGGAGTATGCAAGTATCAAAATAAGTAAAGTAGAAACCAAAGTCTGACCAATAATTTCACCAACCACACCCAGTCTATGTCATCTGGGATAGCTACCGACCTTTTTTGATTTCTCATCAATGTCTTCTCCAGGCAAAATTCTCGGTTTCTTTTTTGGTCCTTGTGGCTTATCTGCCAGCATTATGTAACTTTCAGTACACATACAAGCATTGACATGGTATTTTGCAGCTTGACAAGCAAATAACACCAGAGTGTATGATCAAATACCAAAATTAACCAATGCATTGAACTCCATGTGAGAAGCAGCTTCATTAAGTTTAGATGGGAACAACCAAAGGTCACGAGGTAAAACAGCATTGCTCTTGTAACGATTACTTGAAGCTGGAAGATCAGGTCTTTGAAAATTAACTAATGTCATTATTAGTGGCAATAAATTGCAAGCATGATGTTAGAATACATGGTTAGAATTACATCAATTTATCTGCTTGACCATAAGGAGCCAGTTGATGGAATTGCTCTGAGGATGCATGACACGTCAATGACTTAATTTCAGTCTGTCTTTTACAACCAGATTGGAAGATACCCTCACAAAAAGGGATTGGACATATGTCAAATGGAATTACTTACCTGTTCGATCAAACATGATACCACGGGGTGCAGCTCTAAAAAGTTGAATCCCACCTCCATCATCTTCTCTGTCACTATCTTGGATGTTAACTGGATTGCTCACAATTTCCAAGTTTCTTTCTACGATGTCATCCAGAATCTTTTGTGCCTGTAGAGAAGATTATTTGCATCACAAACTGACAACTCAACAGGTTGAATCATACTTAATGAATGCACTGAAAAAGGCAATAAAGAGGAGCAAGGATGCACATATATGTGATACGCTTGCATAGAATCTTGCTGTCTGTCTGTCTGTATCAAAACCATCCTGAGTGTGAACTCTCGTACCCCAAGCTAGAGCTCCAGAATGCTTTCATTTTAGTATCTCATGCAGAAACAGATCCACAATTACAAAGAATATACTTGTCTCACATAATATACATAGGCTTAGTTTGCATTGTCCACTGATGGTTTGTAGTGAACTCCTGTAGCAAAGTTTAAATCTTGAATGTCATGGAATGCACGATGTAATCCGACTTCTGCTTATACCTCTCCATCAAATATACGTTCATGCTCATTTTTAGGGTTGAACCACTACAACTTTAAATGAGCTGATGTAGTAATTTTTCATCTGCAAGAATTTCTCCCAATAATTTCGAACCTCATCTTTTTAAAAAATGTGTACACACAACGTTTTTATTTATAAGCCAAAGTTGAAGTTAAGTACTTTGTGTTTATGATCACCCTCAAGAATTTTGACAAATACCAGCACTACGAATAAAGAACTGTTGCCATGTGGCAGGTTCTCACTCAAAGTTTCTTAGAACATTCATATTAATTGGTCCAATGATGAACCTGCAATAATACACATCCCTATAGAATTACGACATAAATATCATCCACAAAAGTCAATTTCTCAGGATGTTTTTTCTTGTGCTTATCAATGTTCACAGTTAGAAAGTAGCCTGCACCACTTCAGGTTGCTCTGAATTTCCAGAGGCCTGATGCTCATATAAGCAAGATTATTTCAAGATTCTGGTTGGGAACAGCAAAATCAAAGGAGACTGCATTGAATGGGATGGAACAGGTCAACCTTGCCAAAAGGAGAAGATGGATGGTTTCATTGCAAGTCTTTAACAATGCCTTGATGTTCAAGCTTGCCTGGAAGATAGAGCTAAATACATGTTTTTAGGTCAAGTTGTTAAAGGGCTTGTATTATCCAAATGATAGATCTCTTTTAAGCCAAAAAAGGAGGAAAAATCTGCTAATATTACTTGAAGGAGAAGCCAAAAATGAGCAAAAGGAATCAACAGCAACCAAAGAGTAAAGAAAGCCATATGGAGTACTGACAGTCCAATAAAAGTGAGGACATTCCTATAGAAACTTTGCTCCAATGCTTTGCCTAGCAATCCTTGGAACTTGGAAGAGAAGGACAGTTCATATACTGGCCAAAAGAGGTCAGTTCCGTGCTGCTAGTAGTTCTTTAATCACAAGGAGACAGCAGAACATATAGTGTTATCGCACGACTTATACTTATGTGTATGATTTGGGCACTTGGGCTTGAAGATAAACAAAGAAAGAATTACTTCAGTGGCCAGATAAATTAAGGAATTCCCGGATATTTTCTTGTGAGAACTAAGGAATTTCTGATAAGAAGGACATGCAGAGAACAATCGCAATGGCGAGTTGACATAACTAGAAGGAAGGATGCAGAACTGTTTTTAAGGAGGAAATGCCAAAGCTAGAAAAAGAAGTTAAACAGCCCAGCTGGAGCTTTGCTAGTAAAAGACAAACAATTCAGACAAATATAGAAGAAAACAAGTCAATGAGGAATAGATCCCACCAGCAAGCAACTAAATCAAAGTGAATTGTGACCGAGCATTTGATGAATGCACAAAGGTGGTATCAGTGGGTGTAATAGAACTCCAGAGCTGAATTGATTGCTGGAACTGGGAAGTGCAGTCCACAATTTCAGAGATAACAGAGTCACATGCTGTTCTTTACAACTGGCTATGGAGCAAGGATGACACAGAATCAATGTTAAGACTGATGCAGAAGCTGTGCTTGAAGACCTGGCAAGGACAAGGAAAGATTCAAACTGAATGACAAAACCAGTGTTAATGAGATGGATAGCAGCAAGCTTAGTTTTGCTGGAAAGAAAGGCAATGAATGCGCTGATTGGGTAGCAACGCACGTCATGAGGAAGATGTGTCCTAACAATTGGGTAGTACTACCGCCGCCTTCCCTTTTAGAACTTCTTCATGCAGAAAGGGAAATGACCTACAACATTCAATCATTTTTTATAAGCCAAATAAGGAATTCACCAGCACCACATGACAGAAATTTGGGGAACCATTAATAAGTACTATAGTGTGCCATGGACCTGTCAGTACCTTTCAGCCACTAAATTAGATAACCACAAACCTTCAATCTGAATGCCATCGTCCTGCTAGAGTTCCAATAATTATCCACTTTCCCAATAGTGCAGAGCAGAGATTCAGGTAGTATCATATCAGTGTCATTCATTAGTGGCTGATTCAACTATGCCAAGGAAAGTTTAACAGATAGGATTTTTATCAGTTTTGAGGAGCTAGTTCGCTGTGAAACAGCCTCGCTAGTTATTACTGAACTTAAAAGGTAGAACGCCAATTGTTAGGTACTCATAAGCCTAATTCGACAACGTTATATCTCATGTTTCCATGTAGGACAGGATAATGCAGTAAATGAGGTTCTCAAGACTGGAAGCAGCAACCGGACCAACAGATTGGATCAGCCAGGTAACAGAGATAGAAGGTTAAATGGTAGGAAGGGCAGTCAATAACATTCACAATAACAAGCCAAGGTTGAGTTATAGCCATAAATTGCATTTTCACTTGGTAACTTTTTTTCAGGTGAATGTTAATTATAACATCGAGTGCAATGAAATATATCATGAATACCCTTGTTGGACTCAGCTACCTCCACTTCTATTGATAAAAAAAAAGGTGTAGAGACCACAAAGCAACTTAGTCCCAGCGAAATGATCAATCTGAGGCTTCCACTTCATGGTGAACAATTATCAGACAGATGAGGAAAGGCTGGCTACCAGAGTTGACAAGAAAAAACTAACTAACGATACAAGGATCAAAGATTCAGAATGCTTCCCAAACACTAATCATTGTGAGTTTAGAAATTATAAAATTCCATCATACGCCAGCATTCTCAAAGTAAGTAAAGCACAACCATTTTTTTTGTAATTTGGAAATAAACTTAATTTTTCATTATGATATTCCAGCAACTGAAAAATCCCCTAATTTGCAAAATCAAGCAAGTGCTGGTCAGACTAAAAATTTTCTCTTACATGAACGCTTAGTTCCTAATGTCCCAGCGTACACTATAAAAAGGTTGTATAGCAGTATAAAGGGGAAATAGACATCCAACGAAACACACTGGACAAAGACAAATCTTGCAACAAGTCTCACAAACGTCTAAGATTCATGTAGGATAGAGCTAATACACTTCTTTAGCTTGTTACACTTTGTAGGCAAAGAATTAGCCACTTTTGCTATTGCCATTATGGTTGTCAAGTAGATAGCTGAATTGAAAAACTAATTATATACCCATGCTGTGTTCTTGGAGATGAGAGTCATCAGAAACAAAGAAATTTTACAAGGAATGATGTCAAATTATACTCACAAAAGAGGGGCCTACAAAACAGGATCTACTTTTGCTGATCAATCTAACTTATCCCACAGGTGTTCCAATTTTTCTCTTTTTCAATCATATGCATCTCAAATATTTACTTTCTTGATATCACAGTATCAATGACATTCTCCATTGAAAGGAGTCACGGTTCTCTACACTTTTTAAATAATAGTACTTAATCATCTCTTGTGTGCTACTGGTAAAAACTAAGAAAACAAGAAAATAGTTGCTGCATATGCATTGGGTATATTCTGTTGGGCAACCAAGTACCAACTGCTGGAGGTAGAGAAAGTAATCTATGTGAATTTCATCCAATGCGATGAGCTTCATGGGAAAACCAAGCACAGAGAGAGAGAGAGAGAGAGAGAGAGAGAGAGAGAGAGAGAGAGAGAGAAGGTTCGGTAACAACTTTGGAGCAAGATTATGCCACCATTTAATAAAAAAACTGAGGTACTCTACTTGAGGATAACTCCAAGTTTCAACAAGAATGCAACATATTTTGTACTCTCTCTGGTTTCCATTTGGCGTTTGCATTCCCAAGTTATCATTTCCTATTAAGATATACTATGAACAGCAAATAATTCATCACAAGCCCAAACTTATGCTGCATAAAATTAATCTTTTAGATAGATTTCTTATATAGATAAATGCTGCTCAAAATCAATCAGCAAAAGAAAACTTCAGAAGTCATCATTCCCAATATGAAGCTCTTCAAACTTATGGTATAGCATATTGGTTTCTTAAACTTCACTTATCTTGAACCTCGAAGTGCCCCAGTTAGTTAAGGCATTGGAAGATTTTTAGTGCACGAATTCGTTCGAAATCCACCAACGTAAAAACTCCTACACGAGCTAAAGGCACAAGTTCGTGGGTTTGCAAGATATTTCATACGCCCAGCTGGCGGCGTCTCCATGCGCATGCCTTATATGTATATATATAAACCCTCCACTAATCTCCTCCAAAAACCAAGATTCATCAGGTAGAAACTGATGTCTTCCCCATCTTCCACAAAAGGAGACCAAAGTCGCATCGTCAAAATCAAGACTAACCGCCGAAACAGAGGAACACGAGAGGGCTACGCAATAAAAATCACGAACCTTGATTTGGTAGTGCTTCGGCAACTGGGCTCTGAATTTGGGATCTGGGTCTCCTTCAAGATTCGGTTCGGAAAGCTTATCATTGTTCTGCGAGGAGGGCTTGGAAGTATCGATTGCACGATTCTTGGTCAGAAAGAGGTCGGCGGCGGCTATGGAATCGATGGCGGCTTTCCACTCGGCGTCTCCATCTTCTTCGCTACTGCTGCTGCTTCTCGCATGGCCCATCCAAGTGGAAAGTTGCTCCTTCGCTTCGGCCGATAATGCTTGCTCACTTCACTCGTGCACCATTTGCGATTCGAGGATGCGTAGGAGAGCTTTCGGGCCGTGGGAAATCACGCGATACCTATCGAACCTCTGGTGCTGCAGGGAACTGACGTGAGTCTTAAAAACTGGTTTCCATGTGGATATCAATTGAAAGTTTTTGTACCGATTGAAAGATTATGTCGAAAGAGTAACGTAGGTGCGGATGGTAATGTTTTTATTCTTTTTTTTTTTTGTTTTATGGAGCAAAAATAAAAAAAAATATTTTTGTTAGGGGAATAATTTTTGAATAAAAGAACGTGTTTGATAACGTTTGTTTAGGGAATAAAAAATGAATAAAACACATTTGGTAAATTTTATTCTTTTTTGTTTCTTTTAATTTTTTTAAATATTTTTATTTTATTTTTTATTTTTTCCTTTATTTTTATTTTTTATTTTTTCGGCCGGTCACCGGCCTCTAGCGACCGGCCGACGGGGCCGGTAGCCTCGCCGTGGTTGGGCGAGGCTCGGCCTCGCCGGATCTGGGCAAGCTCGAGCTCGCCTAGCCATGGCGAGGCTCGGCCTCGCCGGATCTGGGCGAGCCCAAGCTTTGCCCAGTCAAGGCGAGGCTCGGCGTCGCCGGCGCTCGTCGCCGATCTGGGCGAGGCCGAGCTCGCCCAGCCAAGGCAAGGCTCCGGCGAGGTCGTCGACCCTCGATGGCGTCACCGGCCTTCAACGGTCGATCGCCGGCCATGGTCAAGGCCGGCGACCGGCGAAAGAAAAAAGAAGAAAAAAAAGAAGAAGAAAAGAAGAAGAGAAGAAGAAGAGAGAGAAGAGAAACGTTTCTTCATTTTTATTTCTGGAACAAGAAACAACAATTTGTTGTTTCTTTTTTTTGTTCTTATTTTGTTCCGGAAACAAAAAAACAAAAAAAGAACAGAAACGCAACCAAACACGTTTCTGTTCTTTTTTTGTTCCCGGTAACAAAATCCGTACAAAAGTGTTCCAGAAACGTTTATAAGAAACGTTTCCATGCACGCCCGTGTATTATTTGCTTCTTCTTTTTTCGTCAAAATATATTATTTACTTCTTTTAATTGGGTGACTTTTCCCACGTTAATCTATTAAATATATTGAGAAGAGCTAGAGAAATTCCATAATGTATCTCAAGAACGGGTTACATCTAATAGGAAGCATGTAAGTTTTGAAAATTCCATCTAAAATTATAATAGATTATTTTAATTTAGGAGTTGTGATGCCATCACTTCTAAGTGTAATCATGAATTTGATTCTTATTTAAAATCAACTTTCAAAATAATTTAAACACCTAAGTAGCAAATATATACTTATGAGCTGATAATTCATATAATTAAGTATCGATAATTGTGACGTCTCCCTAGGCATCTCTAGATTGCTCTTTCGATATCACATTCCTTAATTATGTTCTTTCATGCCATCATATGATTCTTCTGATTTTCATATATATAGTTTCTTTAGGATTTTGAAAATTGAAAAACCTCAATGCTCATTGTCAAGTGAAATCAACACATCGTGGGATTGACAACAACTCGACTTCATCATGTTGTGTGAGTGATCCATGTTTTCAAAATATGCAACACAATTTAAAATTAACAACCAGCTAACATATCCAATCCATATCTAACAGCATTAAGGAAACATGCATGAATCGAATACAATACCAATGGTACATTTTCACTCAAATCACAAGATAAGGACTAATCGAGTCCAATCAAATACAAAATCAATCAATACATTGCATGTGTACATGTGAAAATATATTCAAATACGACATGGACGAATCAAATCAAGATAACATGTGATTTAATCAACTATTTAAAAAAATTGAGCTACTACATTCAACTTGTGACATTAATAGGCATTGGAACTCAATGTTGGCATGTGAAGAGACATCAGAAGAATATGAAAGCACAATTTATCCAAAAATATGACATATGGACGTGATTTCAAAATAGAGAGGTTGAGGCATAATCTTGCACTTGTATAGATTTTCTCAAGTTCTAGAGAAAATTTTAACTTTGGGGGGGGGGGGGGGGAAGGTTGGTACCATAACTTGTGAGATGTGATGAAGAGGCTTGTCTCATTTTCTATTTGTCTTCCTCCTCAGATTGCACTTTTAATGGAGTATATACTCTTGACTTGGTACCCATCTAGGTAATTGACAAGGCGAAATAGTGGAGCACTTAGATCCTATTTGACAATTGATCAAATTTTGGCTATTTCTATTCTTTTGTGGAATAAAAAAATAACGTAAATCCATTTGGTAATGTTAACTAATCTAACTATTCTCGGAAATAAATCAGTGATTAGTGAATAATTTGGATCGAAGTCAAGAAGTATAAAAAAAAATTGCTTTTTTGTTTTCAAGAACAATTTTAGAATCTAAACATGTTCTTTTTTTTTTTCTTTCCTTCTTCTTTCCCTTTTAGCCAATAGTTGGCCTGACTAAAGGAGGGAGAAGAGAAGAAGGAAAAAATAGAAAAAGAAAAATCTTAGAAAATTATTAAAAAATTAAAAGAAATTCTATATCACGAATTTTTTTTTTTTTTTAGGGTTGTATAAAATGCACTCTTATTTTTTTTTCCTATTCTAAGAATAAAAATTTGTACAATTATCAAACATCTTGAAAAACTCATAAACTCGTCCAATGAACTAAAAAAACTATTTATAAGCAGAAATTGTTCATGAAAATAGGATGATTATCAAATGCATCCTTATTGTTGCTTTGCTCTTGGACCGAACCAGTCTGGGATAACCCTACAGTGAATTTGCGATTGTCATCTTAGAATATTATGCACATGGACAAATGGTTACAGAATCACATATTATTTATAGTAATCTTACCATCCTTTAAGAAAATCGTGGCCCTCTCTAGATCATCCGGAAAGCTAGAATCAGTCTCGTGTTCCAACAAAAAATCCCCCACTTAGAAACCCTGATTGCATCAGCGGGGTGTATGATTGGAATGTGTAGCAAGTGGAACTTAAAAGGCTTAAAACTTGACATGAATCGAGCTCACTTACCGTCCAATTGGAGCTTGCTGAAGAACCATGCCTTCAAGATAAACATTGACGGGTCTTTCGTAGCCGGCTTTACAGAGGGAGCAAGCGTAGGTGTCCTCCGAGATGCCTCAGGTGCATTGCTTGATGGATTCATAGAAAAATTCCAAGCTTCTTCGCCAATTTAAGCCAAGGCTCTTGCATTGGGTGAGGCGTTGAAGTTCTTCAGATCTAGAAGTGAATTGCAATTGTACACGGAGTATAAAAACTTAGCAATTATTGGTTCCCTATTGGAAGTTGATCACTTGCCACGAGAGGTGGAAGAACTCATTTTGGAGGCCCGAGCCTAGCTGATCCATTTCAAGAAAATATCAAACAGATGGCAGATTGACTAATTAAGACCCAACGTTTAGGTACTCTTCTATCTTCTTGGTTAGCTCAGCCTCCCAACCTTAATGGGATTTTTCACTTTGTTTTGATGCCCTATCTTTGGGCTTTTTGTCCAAGAACTCTTAATGATAGATAAAGTAGTTTTTCTGATAAAAAAATATTGTGATTTCGAAAGGGATAATATTCTAAAAAACCCCAAATTGGTATACTTGTGACAAATTTACCCCAAATTATTTTTTTGACCACTAAAAACCTCAAACTGATATATTTTTGACAAATTTATCCCAAACTGGTACACTTGTGACAAATTTACCCTATGTTAGTTTTCGTTAAATTTTATTCTCAAATTATTAAGTTAAATGACACGTGACAGTTAACTAGTATATCAATTTATGATTTTACGTTCCGTTTGTCACAGTTTACAATTTTTATGATTTTGTTGTGGTATTAATCCAATTTAGCATATGGTATATTTGTCACAAATTTACCAGTTTAGGGTTTTTTTGCAGTTGAATAAATTAATTTGGGATAAATTTGTCATAAATGTACCAGTTTAGGGTTTTTTATAATCAGTCAGGGTAAATTTGTCACAAGTTTAGCAGTTTTGGGTTTTTCATTGTCAAAAAAATAGTTTTGAGTAAATTTGTTACAAGTGTATCAGTTTGCGATTTTTTAAGGTATTATCCCATTTCGAAATGAAGAGCCGGTTTTGCGAAAACCCAAATCTATCCTTATATGCCTTGAATACAAACTGAAAATAATTACGTGCACGGGCCTCGGTTCACGGACCAACGGCCTAGAAACAAAAGACATCGAAGAGGATTTGTTCGAACAGCTCGTCGTCTTGTCTTATCAACTCCCTCGATCGAAAGTTGATTCTTCGACATTAGACGGTCGGTGTTTACAGAGCAGAGCTATCGATCGAAACCCTAAATCGCGGGAGATCATCCGGGTGGTCTCTGAGCTCGGGGAGAGATGGGGAAGAAGCAGCACAGCAAGGACCGGATGTTCATAACGACGACGGAATGGGCCACCGAGTGGGGCGGCGCCAAGTCCAAGGAGACCCACACTCCCTTCAAGCGCCTCCCCTTCTACTGCTGCGCGTACGCCCTTCTCCCTCTCTCGGCTTCGTCTCTGTTTCGGTTAATTCGCATGAGAATTGCTTGCGGTGCGTTCAAAGCTGGCTCGCGAGACAAGTGTATGAGCTGTGTGTTTCGGTGCAGGCTTACGTTCACTCCTTTCGAGAACCCCGTGTGCACGGCCGATGGGAGCGTCTTCGATATCATGTGAGTCGATTCGTTGGCGTGCTTTGTGTTTTGGTCTCTGATGATCGGTGCATAGTGTTGAGAGAGTATGGTTCTGGTGTTTCTTTGCAGGAACATCATTCCTTATATCAGAAAGTATGGGAAGCATCCAGTCACCGGAGCTCTGCTCAGGCCCGAGGATTTGATTCCTCTCACTTTTCATAAGAATCCTGAAGGTGAGTTTCCAGTCAGTATACCCTAATAAAGTGGTAACCATAGCTTTCAGTTTCAGCATTTGAATGATATCTTGTGGTTCGAAACATTGATTAATGAATTTTGGCTCGGATTAAGTTGGCTAAAGTCGAGAGAGAGAGAGAGAGAGAGAGAGAGAGAGAGAGAGAGAGAGAGAGAGAGAGTTGGGGAATTGAGAGCGTTAAGGACAGATTTGCCTATGGTCCAATATGTTCACAGATGCTGTTTTGGCCTTAAGTTGAATTGCACTGGCTGAATAGGACAGAATGTTGCCTGATTATGATCGCTTCACGTCTTAATTAAGTGAGATTGCTGAGAAGTTGCTTCATACCTAGATAGGCTGAAGCCATGCTATGCTATCATGTACACCCTCATTTGAGGTCAAGGGCTAGCATGATGCTTGTGGGTGGCAATGCGGTCGTAAGAAAGTGTAGGATTTTTGTGAATTTCTTGCAACTTTCTATTCAGTTCAGCTAGAATTCCAGATTTTCTTGGCATCTGGGGTGATTAATCGGACTTGGAACTATTATGATTGTTTGGTTTGTCTCTTCTCAAATATGTCAATTTGTTGCTGATGGATCTGTCTTTTGAATTTTGGCATTTTGGTTTGCCTTCTCTCTAGAGCTGTGCGTATTTGTGATTTCCTCTTTTAGTTTGTGCATATGGGGATGTGAGGTTACTCAGAAGAAGTACACATTAAGGGTCCTTTTGGTTATGCACTTTGAGGATCCTTTTGTGACGATATGGTTGTTGATATGACCATGTTGCTGTTACCCCAAGAAACTGAAATATATAATGAAATAAAGTGATCAGTACGATCAAATGGCTTGTAGTGGTATATTAAAACATCATTAGTGTTGCAACTGTTCAAGGGAAACAACATTCTAGAGGAGAATGTAGGATCAAAGCAATATGGAGATTTATCAAGTATGCCAACGCGGTTTAGTTTAGTTGAGCTTTGCTTTCTCAAGGAGTTCTTTGTCACGAGCAAATTGTGCTAATGACAGTAAATGTCAAGTCTTCTGAAAGTTATGGCAGTAATATCTTTGTTATTGTATGTCTAGGTAGATGTTGTCATTTTCTTGTTTTTGTGGTTGTTATTATATAGGTTGGTCTGTGTTTTTTGGAACTAATTAACTAAGTCTGTCTCCACTGTCTTCTTCTTCGCTCCATTTTATGCAGGCGAGTTTCAGTGCCCCGTCCTGAACAAAGTTTTTACTGAATTCACCCATATTGTTGCTGTTAAGACTACAGGAAATGTCTTTTGCTATGAGGTCTGGTTTCTCTTCTTTCCTTCCTGAAATGTTTTTATCTATGATCTCTTTGTGGAGACCTTATTCAGGATGTATTCATTCCTTCTGTTCCTTTCTATAGGCAATCAAGGAATTAAACATCAAGACGAAGAACTGGA
Source organism: Eucalyptus victrix (assembly GCA_016097545.1). Lineage (NCBI taxonomy): Eukaryota > Viridiplantae > Streptophyta > Magnoliopsida > Myrtales > Myrtaceae > Eucalyptus > Eucalyptus victrix. Next base: position 48,274,150 of record CM027843.1, read on the forward strand.
GAGAATTGCTGACTGATGAACCATTCACGCGGGAGGATCTTATTATTCTTCAGGTAGCTAAATGAGATAGATTTGCTGGAAAACCCTTAAGAGATTCTTGTTTCTACTGATGGACTTACTGGCCCTTCATATTTCTTTTGTTTTACAGTAATTTTTATATGTATGTTTCTCTGTTGCTTTTTCCCGCAGAACCCAAGTGCTCTTGCCAGCAAGGCACTCCTGGACTTTGATCATGTGAAAAATTGTTTGAAAGTTGATGACGAAGGTTAGTTATAGGATTTCCTTATCTTCTAAAATTTAGTAATAGAATGTGCTGCTAACTTCTATATTATTACTTTTCAGAAACGAAGAAAATGAGTATGGATCCAACCTATAACATAAATGTGACCGGTGACATCAAACAAATGCTTAAGGAGCTTGGCACTGAGAAAGGAAGGCAAGCTGCCCTGCTTGGTGGGGGTGGCAGCAAGGCACAAAATGAAAGGGCTGCCGCACTTGCTGCCATTTTAGCAGCAAGGTCCCGCATAAAGGAGGATGCAGAATCCAATTCAAATGGTGAAGTTAAAGCCCCTCAGGGATACAGTATTGTCGATGCAGCTTCTGCTGCTGTACATGGGAGAAGTGCTTCTGCAGCAAAAGCCTCATCAAGTGATAAAACTGCTTCTCGGATAGCTATGCACATGGCTGGTGAGAGGGATCTTGTCAATGCAAAGATGGTTAGTAATTTCTATCTGCTGATCTCATAATTAAATGTAACAAGCTGTAAACCAAGTTTCAGTTTTTTAATATGATTTATAAGGAGAAGGATGTGGACTGTGCTAAAACTTTGTGCATGTTAAGATGAACTGATACATCTAACTGAAGTCATTGATATTGAAATTTGTTTCAGATGGAAATCCATATCAAGGCCAAATTTATTTTGAATCTATGATTCTAGGCTACATGAGATCAGCATTCAACTTACTGGAAACCTGAATAATGGGACAATCAAATGAAAATATAGTGTAAAAGAAGGTAGATCAATAGGATAAAAGGGAAAAGAAAACTGAATCTTAACTTCTAATTGTCAGCAAAGTTAGTGAGGATTTACCATTATGTCTAGAAAAGCATGGAGGAAGATGATATTAAGCCCAGTAAACTCTAGTATGAGTTTTATAGACCATGAAAAGCTAGGGAGCTAGAGTAAGGGCCTAATTTTTAAAGAAGCCTCCAACTTTAGGTCTAATCTCAATTCTGCCCTGAACATTTTTGTTCTTAAAAAACCCCAAACTGTGTCTAGTCCCAATTTTACCCCAAACTTTATGTCTAGTCCCAAATTTGTCCCAGACTTTTTTTTTTGTCTAAAAAAAGAAAAAAAAAACCAACTTTAACTCTAGTTCCTAATGCGTTCCATTTTTTTTTTTTTTTGGTTGGAAAAACCCATTAACTTTCAATCTAGTCTTAAATCTGCTCCTGTTAACATTTTGTCAACATTTTGTCCGAAAATTGTCACTAGTGTTTTGACATGGCTTTTCCACATTAGTGACAAATCCATATACACAAGGTGATGTGAAAAGTTATCTCTAAAATGAAACCGTTCTTTGATATAGAAATTAGGGACGATGAACAGCAATTTTTGGATGGGTGCTGATTGGGGCAGATTTGGGACTAGAGTTAAATTGGTGATATTTTCTTAGACAAAAAAAATGTTAGGCTAGATTTGGGAAAAGACCTAAAGTTGGGGGTCTTCTTTTGAACAAAAAAACGTTTGGGACAGAATTGAGACTGACCTAGAGTTGGCGTTTTTTTTTAAGAGGTTAGGCCCTAAAATAGGGGAACATATTGTCATTTCATTCATTAAATCCTATGCATTGAAATAGGGTGGAATTAGGCTCTAAACAATTAAGGTCACTAAATAAAACAGAAATGTGGGAAAAGATGAATAAGGGCGACAATCGGTAGAAGGCTTGAAGAGAAGTTAATAGTAACCAATGAAGTGAAGGAAATTAGCAAGTGGGTGGACTGTAAACCGTGATCTATTCTAAAACTTGTTTGCCTAAGATAGAGAAACAAAGAGTGAGTTTGATTGTTGGTGGAAGAAGGGAGTTGAGAAATTTAAATGATAATGAGAAAAAACTGAAATATTTTTCCAGTATTTGGTAGCTTCGTTATGTTTTCTTTCCCTTGGTAATATTTGATATGATGAAGAGATCCATTGGTTGTTTCCTTTTACTGCTGTCAAGGTTAACTTTCAATTGTAAGTGTGATCTTATAAGAGGTGTTAGTTACCAAAAATTTTTATGATCAGGTACCAAACAACATACTTTAAATCTCTTCTATCTTTCTTGGTAATTCGTTGGAATGTTTGCACTGATCTTGTGTTTCCCACTGTGATCAAGCACCGTAAGAAATTCAACTTTATACTTCGAATTGCTAAAGCCTTGGTTTTTAGATGATGTGAGATTCAGTCCAACTATGTCTCTGTTGGAAGGATTTGAAGGTTGCACATAGTGACTCATCATTTTCAGTAAACTTGGTCTATGGTGTCAATTATTTTTGCTGTTCATGGACATCACGGCCCACTTGGCCCGTTCCATCTTGAAGTGCATAGATGGACTTCATAATGTGTTCCATGTTGAAAAACCCAACTGGCCTGTGTCAGCCAGTTTGGTCTGAAAATGGATATTCATTACAAGTAGGCAGGTTTAGTACCAAAGTTAGTATGCATATTGGGCCTGCTCCACACACCCTGCCCTATTGCAGCCCGCCAGTTCAGCAGTTCTAATCATATTTGAAGGTCACTTTTTATAGATAACTATTATTAGTTGTCTAAATTAAATGTGAAGTTACATCAACCTTCCTCCTTTCTGCAACCAATTTTGACATTCCCCCATAAGTTTTTCTTTGGAAATACAAAATCTGGTTGGTTAATGTACATTACTAAATTGTTTGCTAAAGAAGTTCTTTGCTTTAATCTCTCATTGCAGTTCCTCCGTCCACTCCTTCCTTATCCATGCGTCCATGATTAGGTTACTTCATAGAGAATACATTTCGGATTTGATCTGGTCAAGTTTGCTTCTGGAGTTGAAACTGTAGTGCTTAGTTGATATATTCTTCATTGGGTTTGTCTAGTTTGCCAAGGATAGGCAAGGTTCTCTTTTGAGATGAACTTTTTAGAGAGTTGTAAGATATATAAGAAAAGGTTTATTGATGCAGCTGGAGCCAGTCTGTTTAATTTTTTAGGACTGACCGAGTTTAAGCAAGTTCTGAGATGAAATTTCTTTTCAGGTGAAGAGCCGCTATACCACTGGTGCCGCATCACGATCCTTCACTTCAACTTCATATGATCCTGTCACCAAAAATGAATTTGAGTACGTTAAGGTGGAGAAGAATCCTAAGAAGAAGGGATATGTTCAGGTGCACACAACGCATGGGGATTTGAATATAGAGCTGCACTGTGACATTGCTCCCAGAACATGTGAGAACTTCATCACACTTTGTGAAAGAGGCTATTACAATGGAGTAGCTTTTCACAGAAACATAAGGTAACTGCATCATTATTTCGGGTTCACAATTATTTTCTCTCTCTGTGCTCCAGAGTTTCAGAATTTGATGTTTTTTACTTTTGTTTCAGAAATTTTATGATTCAAGGTGGCGATCCTACTGGTACTGGGCGAGGAGGTGAATCAATATGGGGAAAGACTTTCAAAGACGAGTTGAACTCCAAGTTAGTTCATTCTGGAAGGGGTGTAGTTAGTATGGCTAATAGTGGTCCACATACAAATGGTTCACAGTTCTTTATTTTGTACAAATCTGCAAATCATTTGAACTTTAAACATACGGTTTTTGGTGGAGTAGTTGGTGGCTTGACTACATTGGCAGCAATGGAAAAGGTCTCGGTTGATGACAATGATCGGCCCCTGGTGAGTCATTCTATTCAGCAGTAGTCATCTTTTACAGCTGTTGTTATTTTATGCAGTTGCATTCTAGTGTTATATCAGTTTTACATGCATGCACAAACACGTTGCACTTGCACACATGGTGAAGAACATGCGCGCAAACGTGACATCACTCTTTGAGGAATAGGACTCTTCACCATGTGGTGTTCATTCTTTTTTGGGGAAATTACTTTTTTGGTCCCTACAGTTTGGGGGGATTTTAGATTTGGTCCTTATACTTTGTTTGGTTATAATTTTAGTCCTTTTGCTATCCTCTGGCAACAATTTAAGCCCTTCTGTCAAATTTTCCATTTCAATGGAAATTTGCTGATAATTACACATGGCACCTGCATGTACAAGCACAAATTACACTTTTGGTCCCCATACTGTCAGGAACGATCAATTTGAGTCATACTTTGTTTTAGTGATAAAACTAGTCCCTGTATTATTTCTTTCAACCAAATCTTAATAACTTTAATCACATTTCCATTCAAAATCTTGTATAATAGTCAAATTCAGACAAACTTTTATGTAATTCCTATGTTTACAAATTTTTGTTCATCAATGACATCCTTAATCTTTAGTTCACAGATATACAGAAGTGTTGAGGATACTTTTATAAAAAACTTAAATAGCTTTATGGAATCCTTCTGATTCTATCTCAACCCTTGAATATCAAGTGGATTTTACAAAAATTTCTTTAGTTGTTACTAATAGAACCACCAAGATTTATAGTGAAGACTCATGTACTATCATGCATGTAAATGATAGCAAATCTCATAAAAGTAATAGTTAGAATAATGTGAAAATCTTACTTAAAATCTCATCAAGTAATGGTACGAGAGCACTTTAAAAAGAATAGGGACCAAAAATGCAATTTGCTTTGGAATCTTGAACATGTAGGCGCCACATGTTAATTGTCGGTGCTGACTCAACAATTTCCGACACAGTTTGAATTGAAATTTGATGTAAGGACTTGAATTGTTGCTGGAGAATGGTACAAGGGCTTCAATTATAACCAAACAAAGTACAAGGACCACCAAAAGATTCCCCCCAAACTACAGGGACCAAAATTGTAATTTCCTCCTCTTCTTCTTCCTTTTTTTTTTTTTTTAATAATCACTTGTTAAAATTCCTTTGAGATTTGAAGGGCACGTGCACATGTACCCTGCGAGTATGCACACTGGGAAATGTGCTCCCAAGCAATATATCATCCTTTTCTTTTTGGGTTTTTTTTTTTTTTGGGGGGGGGGGGGGAGAACAGGGCCCTTCACCGTTTGGATGTTCATTCTTTATACCAGTTTTTTGTTACCTATTGGAATCCCTTTGAGATTTGAAATATGATGAAAACAGATAATCCTTTCCCATACTGTACTGGTCTGATTTGGCAACACATATCCAAAGGAACTGACAAACTTATAATGGTGAATACAAACATACTACTACCAGGAATAGGTCTGTTATTGTGGTCTTTTGTCTTGTGTGCAGGAAGAGATCAAAATAACAGGGGTGACGGTATTTGTCAATCCTTATACTGAACCTGATGAAGAAGAGGAGAAAGAGAAGACTGAAAACAACCAAGCCACTGTGGATGAAGAAAATGTTAGCAACAAATATTTTGTTTTGATCTTTACCTTCAAGAGCATTATCTTGTGGATAATATTTATGTGGTCTGAATCACTCATGCTGGTTTTCTCTCTGTAGGACAAGGTTGGGTCATGGTATAGCAATCCAGTACCTGTAGGGGGTGGCCAGGTAGGGAAATATTTGAAAGCGAGGAGTGGTCCAGCTGGAACAGCTGTCGCTGACAGTGGGATGGCAGAAAATGGTGTAGTGAAGAAGAGGAAAGTAGGAGTCTCAACAGAATATGGTAACTTTTCTTCTTGGTGAAGAGTTTTCTCTATGGTTAATTTAGAGTGTTTCCATTTGTACCCTTTGAGCGAGCAGATGATGTATCTTTTCTGTTCTTTTTCCCGGTCCCTGCTAATTGGCAGAGGCAACAATTCACTTGTATATTGTTCTTCAGTGAGATTTACTGTAGTCATTAGGGCCCTCCATAAAACCGCTTTCCTCTCGAAAATTTCATCTGATCCCAGGAAGATTTAATAACTGGGAAGTAAATTGCTGCAATCTAATTTAATGGAAGCTGCTGTTGGCTTCTCGATTCACAAGATTTTGCAGCGATATGTGAATTACTGTCAGTGTGTGCGTGTGTGTGTGTGGAGTTTGTTGGGCTGTCCACGGGAATGCATGAATTTATACTTGCATTCTGGCTATCCAAATCGCTGTGTGAATTAGACTAGCCAGCACAGAAGCAGCAGCTTGGGACTTGATTGTCTTGATATAGCTGTGATTTCTGAATTACCATCTGTGCCTGTGCACCTGTCTCTGGAGTATTTTTCTTTCCTTTGATGGGCGGTTTGCGGGATTCAAGATTTATGTTTGCATTTTGGATATTTAAATCACTGTGTGAAGCAGGGCCTGTCATGACTCTTTTTACGTCTTTGGTCTCTGGAGATTTCCCTGGTGCGTTTCTCTTTTTGCTTTAGGCAATCTCAGAAAAGGTAAAAGCTAATCCAAAGCGATAAAAAGAATTGTCGAATAAAGGCTTTGCATTAACGTGAATGGTTAGGTCTGCGTTCATTATTTTCTGGAGTCAGAGACAAGGCACTCAAAAGAGCACCATCATATTATATCTCTGAAAGCCAGGAGACAACCTTTTTCTTTTGGGCACTTTGATGAGCCGACCTGATGCCTGTTCCCTTTTCAGGCGTCATGTTTTTCCTTACCTAAATAAAGATACTTTTGTTTAATTATACAGTGCCGTGATAGTACGCTAATTGCATCTTTGAGAATACAAAATCAAAGCGACATAAATTATTATTTTTGCAAGTTCTGCCTATTTATGCAAAAGGGTTTGCGATACCGTAGGTAATTGAATTTCTATTAATTTTCTAATTAAGTACTTAGGATTTTTTGGAAAAAACTTAGTACCTCGACTTTTCAAAAGTAGCTAAATGAGAGGTTTTTGTCAAATGGAATGTCGTGTCAGACCAATTTCACTAACGTGGATTACTTAACACACGGATGCTCATTTAATTTCCCATCTTGACGTGTATAATAATTTCCCGTTTCTTTTTCTTGGTTCGTGACTTGCAACTTCCATAGCCTACGATTCGCAACTTCCACTATAACCTCCCACAAGGTCAATCGTCGCCCTTACTTAGCCGCACTACTGCATCTCTGTTATTGACCTACGCGAAGACCAGATGGTGTGACGTCAAGCTCGACCAAAATGCGCCCAAATATGGCAAATCGTCCTCGACATAGCTGGTGCCTCCAGAGTGGAGGCAACATCCCTTCTATGGCCACAGAGCACAACATTGTGACCGAGATCTTGGCGGTCGACAGGTTGAGCTTGAAGCAACTGAAGGTGGGAACATCATGGTACGTGAAAGAGACGCACTCAATACAGGAGTTGCGGTGCTCAAGGTTCAGCTCCATCATGATGGTGCTCATCGCGTCAAGCTCCATCATGGCGGTGGTCAGAGGTCTCAGTGGGGGCTCATGGCGATAAAAATTGGGATTTTATAAAATCCTCAAGTTTTGAGAGGAAGTTCATGCTACATACAGAGTGGAATTTACTCCACTTATCCATAAATGATAGCCTAGCACTCTATCAATTTGATTCAAATTCAAATCGGTCCTTTGTAGCCATTTTGAGGCTTTGGATTCCTTGGAGAAATGTTTTGGAGAAGAGGGTTCGCCATTTTGGATTAAGTAAAGGATGTGTCAAACACGTTTGCTGAGATAATTTTGTCTGTTATTGGCGGTACTCAATCAATAGCTCTAGGTGAACTTGTGATTCAAGAACGGACCCCTCAAATCTCTTTTGACCTAAAATACTGCAACGTTCAAATCAAAGCTTGGAGGCCTTTATATGTGTTCCAAAGTGGGAGTTGAAGGTTGGCCAGGGAATCAAATTGCTCTCAAAGATTGTCTTTACTTCTTAAGCTTATTTTTGAGAAAAATCTTGTGATGCTAATTATAAATCTCTAAGAGAATGTTGATGTAATCATTGCAAAGAGTGCTTTGAGCGCAAAGTTAAGTGTATACTTGTAGAGTGAGCTCTGAACTTTTTATGGAGAGGCAACTTTACTTATAAAGCTGTCAAAAGTTTCAAATATTGTACTTAGTAGATTCCAGTTTTGTATTAAGCTGGTTAAATTGAGAGATTGGAGTAAGTCAAATCGAAAGGCCAAATCATTATTTTGCATGCAAGAACTTTAAAAAGTCCTTAACAACCAATTTTCACCCTCTTCTCGATCGTTAAGTTCAGTCCATTTTCAATAACCTCGCAAAAAGCTAGACGAACCCCCAGAAAGGTTCAAATAGCATTACAAAGGACTATTTGAGCATTTCGAAGGGCTAAAATGGTCTTTTGAAGAGCCCAAATTGCCTTCCAAAGGGCCACCTTGGCCTGGTACTTGCGCCAGTGTGGCTCTGGCCTGGCATGGGGCTAGGCCTCCCTATTAACTGATACGTGGCAATCACGAGTTGGCCAGACTAATTGCCGCCCAAGACATTAAAATTCAATTATGCATTTTCCTAGACGTTTGACCCAAAACTTTATGCAGTTTCTCTCTCATTCCATGTGCCACTGGCTCGATCCTACGCCCATGAAAAATTGCAACTCCAAGTTTCCTCGAAAAAGTTTAGAAATCGTGGACTCGTATATCAAGTTGAGCTAACGGAGATAAAAACTGACGATATCTTCCACGAGGAAATTCCAATTGATGTGGTTCTTGAGATTTAGGAAAATTCATGATACTATATAATTAATCTTCTCACTAAATCTTTAAAAATCATGATTTTTCCAAATCATGGTATCTAATTATCCAACTGTCAAATTTGGATGAATTGAGTGTCACGGAAAAGCTCTTGTAGAGCTCAACTCAATTGTATAAAGACCAACTTTTGGTCAAAGTTTGGTGAAACACTTCAATAAAAAATTAGAAATTTGCAAGATCGAACAATAGGGATTTTGATTATTTTTCTTAATGCTATTCGAGGGTCTTGATGTCTTGATATGAAATCAGATCTCATGATCTTTGGCTCATTATTGATTGAACATATTCAACGGCATTATTAGCTTGATCTCAAATTAGATAGTAGGATTTTTATTCCTTCTTCACGAACCAGATCTGAGGGCCTTAATGGCTTGATCTAAAACTCAAGGTCTTGATGACCCAAATCCTCGTATCTATTGAGGCGAGGTCTTGTTGACCTAAATATTTTTAATCTACCAAAACTTCTCAGCAACAATTATGTAAACTTCACTGTATCTGTCAATCAGGAAAAAATGAATAAAGTTGCCTCTATTCATAGAGAGGATAAGAGAAGCTTTGTTTTTTGTGATCACTCTTGATGGGACAAATTGAGATTGTCTATCCACATTTTGAATTTTGAGCAACATTCACTTTGATATAAACCGATATGCAATCCATTTCAAATTTAATCTGGATAACAATTGATCAATATCGTGATGCGAATAGGATCTCAGAAGATTACAAATCCAAATCATAGTTTCATTGAATAATAATAACAATGGCATGGAAAAAAATTGGATGGGCATTGGGATATTTTATGTGGCATTTTGTAATTGGCTAAAATTTTAGCTATCAACAATGAAATTTTAAAAGAACGTCATATATGTTTTCGCGGGTTATATATAGGAATAGAGATGTATTAGATATGTAATTCATCTATGTCTATATGTATATACATGCATGATGAATGTTTATATATTATGCGCATGTGACCATTCAGGAAAACCAAAACAACTTGAAAGCAAAACATGAAAGTCCGTAAAATGATCATTTATGGTCAGTTCGTCCTATCGCAACTTTTTGATCTATTTTTCTTTCTCATATGAGGCGTAAGATACTTGGTTTTTTATTTTTATTTTTATTTATTTTTATTTTTATATTGTAAGTCAACCTCCTCGAAATTTTGATTGAAGGATACAACTGGAATCGGTTTTTTTAAGATGACACCCAATTTGACCAAATTAGACAGATTGCTAGATACGATAATTTTAAATTGTGACCGTCTAATCTCAATAGGGTTGAAAAAATTACCACTTTTGCTGACCGGAGATGAGATCTTTTAAGTCTGTTCATGAGCTTTGTAATGTCTAAAGAGTTAATTTGATCGAAATTTTCTTGAAGGCGATATTGTGATTTTTTTTTATCTTGGCCGTCCATGTGCCACGATTTGCAGAAATCCGCGGTCCTGGCCTCCCTTTCTGTTGAAAGTCGAAATAAATTTCTAGAAATCATAACAATATTCTGTCAATCTTTTATATAAATTCATTAATGGGGTATGTAACCTGACAAAAATAACCTGAAAGGTTATTGTAACAAGTAGAATTTTTAAATGATTTGGTAAGTGCGGAAATCATAACAATATTCTGTCAATCTTTTATGTAAATTCATTAATGGGTATGTAACCTGACGAAAATAACCTCAAAGGTTATTGTAACAAGTAGAATTTTTAAATGATTTGGTAAGTGCGGAAAGCACTCCTCAGCTAATGAGTCTCTCAAAGCCATGTCGTGTTACTGTCAATTTTCACTTTCCTCCCCTTAAGTGGCTACTTCAATAATCGTTGTTCTATTGCCAAGACAAAATTTAAAGAAAAATCGTATCTAACTCCATCGTTCACATAATGATTACGTGGTTTATATCAATCTCCAACAGCCTTACGACAGATTGGTGAACGACTCTTAATCATCCTGGGGCCTTTTAAACATCACCATCAACAGGAAAGCTACTGAATTTAACCAAACACTCAGATCCATTAAAAAAAAATGATGAGAAAAGAAAAGGTTTCAGAAAGTAAATTCAGCTACGTCATGCCACATCAGCGTGCCTCACAATTTTTTTTTTTTTTTGTCATACCGTGTCTTACGTTGACCGTGACATCTATGGCATTTTTCTGGAGCAGATGGTTTTGGTGGCAAGTCACGCGAAGCAAAGTCTTAGTGGTACAATGGTCCCTCCCGTGCAAGATTGATGTAGCTGTAGATCATCATTAAGACTAATAAACTGTTTTATTCACATCATAATCAAATTATCGAGTCGCTATCGGGTCTCATCAGTCCATGAATAAGAAAAGCACGATGAGGATTTGAACAGTGACATTTTGTCTAAATTTAGTAAAATAATTGTAAAAAAAAAAAAAAAAAGCTTAATCAAGTGCAAGTGGGTCTCACTAAGAATATCCGTAAAGGCATCCCTCCGCGCCCCTCCATTTAATCCGCCAAAGTTCCTTTTCCTATTGGTGTCTTAATCAACTAACCCTCTAAAATATTAGTGAATTTTATATTGGACATTAAAATAAAGCCTATCTAATCCAGGTTTGAAGTCTCATTGGGAATATCGTTGAGGATACTTCTCGGAGGCCGAGTCATTAAGCTTCCCCTTTCCAACCAATCCACGACCCACTTCATTCTTGACTCTCTCTCCATTGATCTATTTGTTAATTTATTCTTTTTTTTGCAAGTGCAAATCTTTCGATTTTCAAGAGTCATGTGTACCTTGGCCATGCCTGGCCAAAGCCCTCCACTCTAGGAGGAGTAGAGACAGAGACTCCACAGACATGGAATGTTTTTAATGATTGAGATGGAGTGACAACAAACACAAAAAACCATGAAACCCTTGTGGACAAAAGAATTGGCGCATGGTCTCGTTTCCATGATGAAAAGAAGATGATGCAACGAAAGAAGATGATGGAACGAGTTTATAACTTCACCACCATTGCATGTCGACATAGTTTGTAGCTCGCGTTTATCTTTGATACAAGCCCAAAAAATGAAAGAATCTACTCAAGCCATAAAAGAAATCGTCTTAATAAAAGACCCCAGAAAAAAAGGACTCTAATTAACCATTGATATTCATATTAGACATAATCTAATTTTCCACAAAATACAGTCAACCGGGAAAAAGCTCGTATACCCCTATTGAGTGCCCAAGATATGTTTAACATGGTTATTTTTTATTTACGAAATTAGACTGGTTAAGGTGACTCAGAAGACAACAATTTCTCTCTCTCTCTCTCTCTTCGTTTCCATCATACAACGTCTCTCTAGTAAGAAATTAACTGATTTGGAAAGGAAAATAAGTCAAAAAAATAAGAAAAGAAAACTACAAAAGAAGCATTTAAATTTGGACAAGTATCTTCTGAGCAAAAGAAGGAAATTAAAGAAAGAAAAATGTGGACTAGCCAGTCTCATCAATTGAATGGCAGCATTTGGACTGGCAAAACGTGAGGAAGAGGTGTTTGGTGGGTGGTAAAATAAGGGAAAAGAAAGAACATAGAAACGTGGGGGGCGGGGAGAGAGAGTCAAGTAGCTGAGACATCCCTAGTAAAATAGCCATGAATTGGCGCTAAGTGCTATGAGGGTATGGGCAGGGGTCATGTGTTGTGCTTATAAACTAAATATGGGAGAGAGGAAAAAGCGGGGGAGGCGTGCTCTTGGGTTTGGGGAAAGGGGGCGTGACATCTTTTTGGTTATAAGAATGCTACATGGATTAATGGAACAAGCGAAGGCAAAAAGGCAAAGATTGAATAAAGTGAAGGAGATGTTGTGGCAGAGTTTGGAGAGGGTTTGGGGGGCAAGAGATGTGAGTGCCTTGTGGCAAAGAGTGAGAAGGTGGGTTTGATGATGATGATGCACGCCGGCCAGCTTTTCTTTCTCTCTCTCTCTCTCTCTCTGTGTGGGCACGCCTGCTTCCAATCAATAGCTCTAGCATTCTTTCACTAGAAGCAAGAACTTCTGGTGAGGAATGAGGATGTGTATTGCATAAGCTCATGCTCATGAAAATATTGTATTTAGAGAGACCCATTTTCTATATTAGAGCGTGCAATCCTAAATTGGATAAAATGTTTGGTCTATCTTGAAGCTTAGTTATTGTTTTCAATTATTAGGAACGTAGAAGGGACCTTAAATCATCCTAAACCTGAAACTTGTCGGGTTCATAGGTTTAAGTTACCTTACATGATTTTTAGGATTTTTTTTTTTAAATATCTTTTCTGTCTATATCGAACGCATTTAGCACAGCAAAATATGTAATATAGTAAACTGGAAAAATTAACATAAGTCATAGATCATAGCAACATCTTTACAACTAAAATACAAATGTTGTTCATTCCATTGTAGTTTCATGGGTCAATATCTGACGCATCCTATTTTATAAATTAAAGACGTAAAATCACGCTAGAATATTATATCTATTTGATATTTACATATTTGTGTAATAATCAATTTTACAAGTACAAGCTATGTTGTGTCTTTTGTAAGTTATTATGTATAGGGAACGAACAAGTTATAACGGTACATGTGGAGATGACTCCTTGACTTAAAGCCTACTTTATATTCATCGGTTCAAAATATTTGATATCTGAAACCCATTTGTGATTTCTACTTACCTTACAACTAATTCAACTATGTTAATTACACGAGCCCGGCCAATTCTATCCCCAACCCAAATTCCTTTTATTATTAATGTGGCGGATACTAGAAATTACAATTTAACATAAAGATGTGATTTTTTATTTGTCTAGTTTGGACTTTAAATGTTTATTAAAATATGATTGAGTTGATCCAATAAAGCAATACTGATGACAAATTTAGAGAGTAAAAATGCATTTACTAGATTTGTCTAATTGGTGTGGGGTTATGATTGGCTCTCGAATATGAACAAAAAATTTACTCCTAGAAGACCCGAGCCCTGTGTGACGTATTTTCCGCGGGACTTCCATTTTTCCCATGACTAAACTAGCATCTCGTAAAGCATGGGACAAAATCAAGACGATAGACAATAGTCGTCGACAGAAATTAGGTAAGCCTCTCTCTCTCTCTCTCTCTCTCTCTCTCTCTCTCTCTCTCTCTCTCTCTCTCTCTCTCTCTCTCTCTCAAATTCAAAAGAGTAAAGCTAATCCACCAAAGAGCCATGCGGGAAACGCTTGCCTAAGACTAGTCTATCCCCCATCATATTTCTGAAAAAAAGCGAAGCAAATTAGCAAGAAAAGGGAACACGAATTCCCATCATTCCCTCCATTCATTCTTTCATCGGTTACCCCAAAAGGGAGCTAAAATTTTTCGCACGACACTCAGATTCCCCGCTCTCTCTCTCTCTCTCTCTCTCTCTCTCTCTCTCTCTCCTCTCTCTCCCCCCCACCCCCTAGCCCACTTTCTTTTGTTTTATAAGACAAGGTAAAATCCAACCTCAAGATCCTCCTCCTTTTTTTTTTCCAAAGTGTTATGCTCTTCCCATCCCACTTCTCTTCTTTAACAACACAATCGCCCATGCCTTGTGTTTCAGAACTTGGCACTAAAAACTCAGAGGGAGAGCGGTTTGATATTACACGTGCAAAAGTTTCTTCTTTTCTTTAAGAGAAAAAGTTGAATATTTTGATGTGGTCATTTGGAAGAGGCTTGAATGGATACCTTGTTTAGACTAGTGAGCCTTCAATCCTCCGATCAGTCCTTCAACTCAAGCAGGACCTCAAGCAGCTCCAGATCCTCCCGACAAAACCATCACTACCATCACCAGCCAGAAGCGGACGAAGAATGCCTCAACATCTTCATGGATGAAGAAGACTTCTCCTCGTCTTCTTCCAAGCACTACAGTTATCCTTATCACCCCGCCACCACCAGCACCACCCCTACCACCACTAGTAGTACTCACACTCCCCACACATATGACCCTGCCGATGTATCCGTCTCGCCCGCCCGCGACCTCAACTTCGACTTCTCTAGCAAGTGGGCCTCTGACATCCTCCTCGAGACTGCCCGTGCCATCGTCGACAAGAACAGCACCCGTGTCCAGCACCTTATGTGGATGCTCAATGAGCTCTGCTCCCCTTATGGCGACATCGAGCAGAAGCTGGCCTCCTACTTCCTCCAGGCCCTGTTTAGTCGCATGACGGACTCGGGCGAGCGGAGCTACAGTGCCTGGTTGGCCGCGTCGGACAAGACCTGCTCCTTCGAGTCCACCCGGAAGATGGTGCTCAAGTTCCAGGAGGTGAGCCCCTGGACCACCTTCGGGCACGTCGCGTGCAACGGCGCAATCATGGAGGCCCTTGAGGGGGAGAGCAAGTTGCACATAGTTGACATCAGCAACACTTACTGCACCCAGTGGCCAACCCTGCTCGAGGCTCTGGCAACCCGGACGGATGAGACGCCACACCTGCGGCTCACCACCGTGGTGGTGAGCAAGGCGAACGGCGGGGCAGAGACTAGTGGCGTCGCCGCCGTGCAGAAGGTCATGAAAGAAATTGGGAGCCGGATGGAGAAATTTGCGAGGCTCATGGGTGTGCCCTTCAAGTTCAGCGTCCTGTACCACAGTGGCGACCTGTCGGAGTTGAATTTGGACGAGTTGGATATCAAGGAGGACGAGGCGCTGGCCATCAACTGCGTTGGCGCGCTGCACTCGACAACGCCAGTCAGTAACCGCCGGGACTTTGTGGTCTCATCTTTCCGACGGTTGCAACCGAGGATAATCACGGTTGTTGAGGAGGAAGCCGACCTCGACGTGGGCGTGGATGGGATCGAATTTGTCATGGGTTTCCAAGAAAGCCTGAGATATTTTAGGGTTTACTTCGAGTCGTTGGACGAGAGCTTCCCTAGAACGAGCAACGAGCGCTTGATGCTCGAGCGAGGGGCTGGGCGAGCGGTCATGGACCTGGTGGCATGCCCACCACACCACTCGGTGGAGAGGCGGGAGCCAGCAAGCCGGTGGGCGAGGCGCCTACGAGGAGGCGGGTTTAATCCTTGTTTGTTCAGCGACGAGGTATGCGACGACGTGCGTGCCTTGTTGAGGAGGTACAAGGAAGGGTGGTCGATGACGCCGTGCTCTGACGCCGGAATATTCTTGACGTGGAAGGACCAGCCGGTGGTTTGGGCTAGTGCATGGAGGGCTTGAGGATGATGAAGCTCTCTCATGAACAAAAAACAGCCAGGGGGAGTGTTTCACACGTGTGATGTGTTTTTTTTTTTTTTTTTTTTTTTGCTTTTCTTTCGTGCAAGGAATATGGGAGATTTGTGCGTTTCTTGGCAGGGGGAGGGGGTTAGAGAGTAGGGGAATATCTGCTTGTTTTTGGATAGAATCAATGGAGTGATCAATTTTCATTGATTAGTCTTGTCATATTTGTGATAATATTTTATTATGTGGAAAGATAAACTGGTTTTGATCATTCATCTTGAGGCAAATTATGGTGATATATTTTCTTATTTTGTTGTTGAGGTTGCGTTAATTGATGCATGATAGACATATTTTAGTTAGTTCGGTTTTGTAGACTTAAGACACTTTAGTTATCAGAGATGCCAAATTGTGAACACATGGGAAGGGTGATGCCTCCTAAATATTCTTCAAAAAATTAAAGTCAAGGTCATTACTTATAACTAGGTCAAATTAACTGATAGACAATCAAGGCATGGCCTGCTCGATTGACACTTTGTGGATCTATGGCCCCTTTCCTCACATATATATATTTATATTTATTAGGTTGCTCAATCAAAGTCACTAGCTCTTCTAAGTAGAAAGACGTTGAATATTCGTAATAATTGCAATGTGACAAGGACACTCCTTATATCTATAGAAGACACCCATATAGCCTCCTTCAAATGGCATAAGGATGAAACATCTATTGAATTTTCAAATTGTGAAATGGCTCTTGATGAGTGCGACATGTTCAAATACGCGTGTTTATAAATTGACTACATCTTTTACCTCATGAAATGGTAGTTGGAGAAATTTTCTTTCTCAAGTTCTTTTTGGAATTTTTATATGGGGTTGGCTTTTTGTGTTTTCAAGCTGATATCAGGCAGTAGGTAGTAAGACTAAATTAAGGGGAAGATTTTATTCTAATTGAAAATTTGAAATTCAGTGGTTTGAAAGTAAGAAGGTCTCAATCAAAGGTTGGAGGGGTCGTAGAATCTTAGGACGGCAAGTGAGTTGGGTTTATGCCTGGGGAATCTCATCGAAAGGTGTTTAGCCATTATTGGCATTCAAAGAATTTGGTAGTGGCCAGCACGCTGAATTGACATGGTCTTCTCTCTCCCCTTTTAATTATTATTATTATTATTATTATTATTATTATTATTATTATTATTATTATTATTATTATTATTATTATTATTATTATTATTATTATTATTATTATTATTTTTCTTCTGCTTACAAAGTATAGGGGCATTTCTTTATTATGATGGTATATAGACATTTTCTAAAATCTGAATATTTCGTGCAACCACAAGTTATGCACACATAACTTGTGCTGACTGTGAAGATATACACGAATAAACCCCTGATCAGCTTATTGATCAAGAGAGAAATGGGGAAAGAAAAGAAATGGCATTGGATCCTTTCTGTAAGCTTATTAATCAGCTAAATGGTGAATTTGAATCATGTTTTTCTCCTATGTTAGAAACTGACACTCATTAACACAAAACTGCATGCCCGATTCTAACATATAGATCATATAAAAACGTCAAAAAGAGGAGTAGTACCGGCCAACCTCCTGTTCAGACAAAAGATAAATATTGTCGAAACATTTCCTTAATTCGATTACCTCACACGTACATTTCGAGCTGAAACTCTAAGAAACAGTGCGTTTGCAACTCTTTTTTAAAAAATTGTTGCTTGATACGTCCTCAGAGGAGAAAAAGTTCTCTAAAAGCGATCCTATCGATTCTTGGTGTCATCATGTCATGGTTGATGAGAGAACATGCAGTTACCCACCAGATCAGCCAAAGACCCGATACAGAAGACCATTTATGGAGTTCTTTTTCCATTCACTAGCAATGCATGCACTTGATTATCTTGAATTGATAAGTTTGCGACGATTTGCACGCCTTGGAGGTTTCACCTGTCTATTCAAAAACAATTATAACATTTTCTCAGGCCTTCTTTTTCAAGACTATTTTCTATTACTATTTTATCTTGGAAACAGAGAGAGGAAAAGGGGTTTGAACCTTCACAAGGCCCCCACCACCAACTCCACGACTGGCCGAAAGCCTCTTTCATGGAGCTGTAAAATAAGTTTAAAGGAGGGGTGGTGCTTTTGGCCCACCGAAAAAGGGAAAAGGAAATATGCTTCTGGTATAGTGGGAACTCCTTTTTAGGGTTCACATCTTAATCTTTTGACGAGACTTGCCTCTCCCCACGTTAACATTACCCGCTCCCCCCCATTCCCCACCACTTTCTTTCCTTATTCTTTCATATTCTTTGGATAAAATCCATGACAAGAGGGCTAAATCTCGATCATACAACAGACTTATAAATACTTTTGAAACTCGTGAATCATTCAAATTCAAAATAATTTATATGCAATTGGTGAGATTAGAATATGTAGATCAAATTCTTAAGTTGAAAATCCGCTAACACCTCAGCTAACTATGCCAAGACATGAAAAAATATTCCTTTTCTTTTTTTCTTAATTCCTTTTCTTTTTATTGCTTATTCATGTCTTTTTTTACTTTTATTTTAATTCTCTTTTAACGTGTTTAAATCGTCTGGTTTCCTCAGTGCCTTCTTTTGCTTTACTTGTCGGTTTTCTTTGATAGTGACCAGCCATGTTTTTCTTCGATTGGATCCCCAAAGTTCAGGTGGCACATACTACACGTTCCAGATTCAACCTATGTTGTTTTCTTCCCCCACTTTATGTGTTCTTACTTAATAAGCTTGTCAAATGTTTAATGACAGTCAATGTCGAATGGACGGCCAGAAACAGGAGAGGCTCTCCGGGTTAGAAATTGGAATTCTTCTCTTTAGAATAATAATTAATGGAATTTGATATGCTAACAGTCATTTTCTTCCCAATAATGAAGCATTCTTGACCACTCAAATTCCATTGAAACCGGAAAAATAAAATCATGGAAACCGGACCACTTTCTTCACTGGTTTTTAGAAAATAAATAAAATATTCACTTGCCATATATTATTCAAATACAACAATAATAGGAGATTTAGTTTTAAGTAAAGGAAAGAAATGATCCACGTGCAGCAAACACTTTAATTGACGTACATACATAACTTGTGATATCAAGGGTATATAAGATAATTTTTCTTAAGTCTAACTTTTCTTTCAAAATTTAAAAATTTTAAAAGATTAAGTTTTTAAAAAACTATAAATAGTGCACATGATTCTACATGTCTATATTGTATAGTTTGAAAAGTTCCATTTTTTTTTTTTGGCTAAATAGAAGTCTAATTATGAAACTCTTATACATATGTCTTACCTTTTCTCTCCAAATAGCGTACATGTGTTTTTGTGGAAGTGGTTGTATTTCTAAACTTTGTCATTGATTACATTCTGGCACGATTTGGTATGTACAGTTTTGTTCAAAGTAAAATTTATAGTTATTTCTTGTTTACCTACGTATTTTCTATTTGGAATCACCACACAACCCGTCTTCTCTAATAAAAATCGAACAACAACTTTCGATAAAAAATATGGTCACGGGATTAATTTCGGCAAAACATAAGTATAGGATATTCGTAATTGACTTCTATTTGGTATAAAATAAATATAAAACTTCTCAAACTATAGAAATATAGACGTGTAGAACCATATATTGTATTTCATGGTTTTTTTTTTTTAAACTTAATTTTTTAAAATTTTTAAATTTTGAAAAAAGAGTTAAATTTAAGAAAAAAATATCTTACATAACCTTGATATTGCAAGCTCTATTCAATTAAAATGTTTGTTGTGCGTGGATCCTTTTTTCCCTCTACTTAGAACTCGATTTCCGTTAATTGTTGCATAACAAAAATTTTATAGCAAGTGATTATTTTAATTTTTTTTTTCTGAAAACCGGTTTGGTTTCCATGAAATTTGAGTGGTCAAGAATGCTCCGTTATTTGGAAGAAAATGATGGAGCCATTATATTCCATAATTATATATATATAATATATATATATATATATATATATATTAACCATAATCTTAAATTGAGAAGCAATCATAGTAGTTTCGATACATACATACATACATACATACATACATACGTATATATATTGGGTAACTACATCCTTTAAATTTTATTGAAATATTGTCTCACATCAGCTTGACAATGGGTCATATATGCTCTTTATATTCTACATAATCTCTCCACCTTATAGCTTAATTTTTTGGTGGAAATATTGGAGTCAATGCTATCCCTTTTGTAAGTGTGAGTCCAATCTCCATGAGCTAAATTTTACATGCCACTCCTAATCTGGTTTGCATGTAAGAGGGATGTTGAAATAATATTTAACATCGATTGACAATGCGTCATATATGTATATATTTTTTTTTTTTTTATATATATTTAAACTGTCTCCCTTTATTTAGTAGTAGTTTAAGTTTATTGCTCGAACTTTTTAACGATTTAGAAAGCATTTTCCTAAAAATGAGCATTTGTATAATTTAGAAAAATGAATGAATGAAAAATATTTTTGTCATTTATGAAAATATTTAGATATCAATTGTTGTCAATTATGATAATATTTTTTGATTAATTATTTCAAGCATTATAATAAATTATTTTTAGGAAAGTATTTTTCCAATCATTTATTTCCCATAAATCAAACAGTGTACCAACTTCTCCTTCTTCTTTAATCCTTATTATTGTGGTTGACAGTTCAGACACAAATTTTGTTCATTTGATTAGTTTTCGATACGTTGTGTGTAGTTGAGCTCCTGTGAGCCCAAAGGATGAGTTGATTAATCACATTGTTGCTATGTGCTTTTGGGGCGATTGGCGATGTTGTCGGCGGAGGCTAGAGTTTTTCACTCCAAGTGGGACGTGAAGTATGAGTTCAAGTCGCCAGACTAACAAGAAGCTGGCCATCACCATCAATGAAAGGAGCCCGGCCCAACCATTTTGGCCCAACAGTGAGACACCATCATCGTGGAAGTTACCAAATGGTTGGTGACAGAGAATCTCGCGATCCATTGGCACGGAATCTGATGGATATATAGCATAAGATCAAAACTACATTAAGAAGGTCTCGGTCAAGTGTTTGATGAAAATTACAATGAGAAGTTTATGAGACAATTTTTTTGGGGTTGGATCAAATTGCATGTTGGAAATCCGGGGGTGCTGCAATAGAGAGTGTGGTTCATTGCCCCATTTCGCTCAGACACTTTTACCTATCATTTAGTCGTTGGCCAGGATGAGTCCCTAAATATAGTACAAAAATTATCGTCCACTCATGTTCATATGAGCTCTTTTGAATGATCTGATCATGTGAATTTCACATGAGAAGCCTCGTCTAATAATTTATGGGAATTGAGCTCACATAAGCCGAGTGCAGCCAAATGTTTTCATCCCTCAAATTTGTCCAAAGATACTTGTTGATATGTAGATCGTAAAATAGATGATACACAACCGGCATGAATACACAGCCGGATTAAATTAATATCTTGCAAGGGCAGCTCTAAGACATCATAAATCATATCTTCTATCATATGAACTTGAAATTAAGATTTTTTTTCCTAGATCATGATTCATACTCATTATTTTATAACATAATAATATTTATAAACATAATACTTGTCATTATGTTCTTCGATGGATCATTTTGAATGAATAATGTTAATTAATTATCGGTACTTTGTGGTATATCAATAGATATCAATGGGAGGCCATTTTAGATGTCTTGTATGACCAATTGATGAAAATTTTATGGTCAAGGGAGGAGCTCGAATTTTGGGAAGGCACAGTTCAAGAATATGGACAACCAAAGGTTTTTAGTTAGTAAAGGCTTTTTATTAAGTTCCTAGCGGTTTTTATTTTTTTATGTTTCAGTTCGGGGCATTTAGTTCCCGTGATAGTAAAGGCTTTTTAATTCTCGAACGTTTCAATTCCTAGGTCATTAAAGTTTGTTTTTAATATTTCCTAAGGCTAAAATCCTCTTATAAATAGGGGAAACTATCCAATGTAGGGGACATACGAATTTTCAGAATGGTGAGATTTCCTCTACTTGAGTGAACTTTTGATTCACCATTGGACCAACTTAGAACCATCGATGCTTATCCAAGCCAATAAAGAAGTTGGACATTATGTGCTTCGATGGATCATTCACAAATAAATTTCTGTTCCTAGGTCATTAAAAAATTTCAATTCATCCAATGTAGGGGATACTTTTCTTAGTTTAACAATTATGCCCTTTATCCTATCAATCAGTCCTTTAGTCCAAATGGACTTCTTGGGAGGAGATCGATAGCGTATACACTACTCCATATGGGTTCTAGAATCACTCACCCCATCACGCATCTATCCCGAAGTCAATCCATCCGCTTGTGACAATCCTCAAGCTTTATCTTGGGAGGAGCGTTTTATCTTTTCTTATTTCTTTTCCTGCCATCTAGGCAAATTTAAAATTTCAGTTCACGATACTTTTCTTAGTTTAACAATTATGCTATCAATCATAGTCCAAATGGACTTCACTGATAGTGCATGGGCATGCACCTAGTCAATCCATCCGCTTGTGACAACAAGCTCTTAGCGTGCCCTGCCATCTAGGGAACTTAGGTAGCCACGGCGATACTCACCGCCCACGACACATATTGCCCTATATTCTTTGCAAGCGAGAGCACATATAAATTAAAACGAAATGCACTACGAGATCTATGATAAGGAAGAAGATGTGTGTAATTCATGTAATTACAGTAAAGTTCCTTGGAGAGTAAAATCAAGGAAAGCTCTTATCATATCATATAAAAGTAGAATTTATTAATCATTAACTTGTTCCCATGTTCTCTTCCTCTAAATTCTCCTTTCTTTTCCTTTTCCTCGGATAATCATTAGGGAAACCTGCTTACCTTGGCATACGCCGGTTGAGGCGAGTAAGCCACCTCACAAAATAACAGGGAAGCCCTTAACTTGGTCTCCGGATAAGTTAGGATGTTGGAAATATAATCTGATATTTTAGGAGATACTGATTCTAAGTATCAATAATTGATTCAATTAATTGATAATTGGCTCAGTAAAATAGGATATAGAATCATTATGTAATCGGTGTATCTTTATTTTCCCGTCTTACACTGTTCTCTAGTATTACAAATAGAGCAGTGTGCATGTACAAAGATATACACATAAAATATAGAATTACAATTCCTCTCCATTACTTTTCAATTTCTATCATGGTATTAGAGCGTTTCATCCTTAGTCCGCAATCGCAGAATTGCCTACAGTTCTTTTCTAGCTAGTTGTTGCAACCTTAGTCCTATAAACGAACCAGCCATCAAATAGGAATTTAAAACTCTTTTTTGATACTTGTCAGAAAGCACCATCAAACCTTCGATGGAGGAAACCCCTCAAGTTTTGAACCCGTCTCATCCCCAAACTTCAAGGACTAATGATCTGATTGAAGAAGACGGATAAATCTATTCTAAGGAACAAAAGCCTACACAAAAAGATTTATGTTCTGTTTTTGTTCTAGAGAACAAAAAAAAGAAAGAGAAGACAAATGAGAGCATTACCAAATGCACTCCTAAAGTGTGGGTGCAGTTAGTGTTCTAATGAAATCCATGTTGAGAAGCTCAAAAGCCTTAGGGACTTAGAATATCTCTATGGTAGCTAAGGTCGCAAACGGCTATCAAAGAATAGAAGCAAATTTCAAATTCCAATGAAATGATTGTAACTTGGTTTAAACATCACAAGGGTAGAGATTATTAAAATAGGTCTTGAGTTTAAGCTCGTAAATGTTCTCGATTCAATTGTGATGGAATTCCGACTCACCCGACTTGGTTTAAACATCATCAAGGTAGAAATTGTTAAAATAGGTCTTGAGTTTAAGCTCGTGAATGTTCCCAATTCAATGGTGACGGAATTTCGACCGACCCGACTTTTGGATTTCTCCTGTGGTGGGATAAATATGAATATTCTATACATTTTTCCTTATATTTTTTTGGTCGATATTTCCTTGTTGGAGTACGAATGTGTATTTGGAGTTAAGCCAAGGAAGAATAAAAAAGGGAAGGTCTAAACTATTAGGAAAACATCCCTATGACATTTTGATGATTCCAAAATTGTCTTTAGTATTAATGTTTACTGTGAGTGCAGATGGTGAAATTTTTTAATGAATTATCAATGATTCTGTGTTTCAATAAAGATGAGAAACTAGGCTTTGATAATTTGTAGAACAAGTGCCAATATAAGTAGTATCTCATGGTAGTTTGGATGGACCAAGGTCAAGCTAGTGTTCTTGGAAGTCTTTGGTTACTAATAAAGGTGGAAAGATCATTGGTCCTATCGTCACGCATCATTTGGTCAAATTTGTCATTGGAGATCGCCAAATAGATCACTTATAATCTGCATCCGATGATTGTGTGTATCAAATTGTGATGGTGATATGATGGCTCTAATGATGGTGCAATATATGTTGGGAGATGACCTTTGATGGTACAGAAAAAAAAAACTATTGTAGGACTAGACTCCATAGCTAGAAAACTGGGAAAGGTATTAGAAAAGCATTTGATAGTTTTTAACTTTAAAGATAGTTGTAGCAAACTCCATTTTAGGAAACCTTTGATAGTTAGAGGAAGCGATTGCAAGAGCAATATAATTATAACTTAGGTCTCCAACAACTCTCAAATGACTAGTTGGTCATCCTTGAAGATCTCCAATGAATTGATTGAAGATTTCTATATAAAATGAGCAGCGAAGCTAAGATCAGGGTTGGAGACATTGTATACTACAATGATAATCTAAGTTAAATATTGTCTCTACTTATGTTCTAAAAATCTCTCTATACTGGTTTAGCACTATAATTATAAATAGTCAAGTGTATAAGTGTAAGAACAATGGTTGTATCTTGATAATATGATCGATTGTGTAAAAGGAACAACACTAGCCAATTGTAACTTGCATTATTGATTACTTGTGGAATTCAAGCATTATTAAGGCTATTAGCAGAAAAGTGGACGTAGGCTTGGAAATAAAATCGAACCACTATAAATCATTGTGTGATCAATATTATTTCACTATGTTTACATGCGCATCACACATGGATGCTTCTGACATTATCTTGGGTGCTGATAGTTTGATATTTGGTGAAAGTTTTTCAGTATCTTCACATAACCTATTCAACCCTCTCTTCTAGGTTGTATTTTTTTGCCTTATCTATTGTTGTCAAAGCTCGATTTGCATACTAGCATCACACAGGCCGACATGCTTCTGACACTATCCTATATGCTGATTGTTTGATATTCCCAAAATTCAGTTTCTTCACACAAGCTAACACACAAATTTGGACTTGACCGAATCACATAGATTTCCTATTCCATGTTGAAGTTGACCATTAAACTTCTTTTATATACATATTGGGGATGATGTGCAGTGTAGAGAGTATGCCGTGGGTTCTTACAATTAACTTCACCATGATCAAATGGAAGAGTATTGTAGAAAAATCTCTTATTAAGAGCTAATGAATTCTTTTGTGTATGACTCAAGTGTCCTTATAATCTGTGATTTATCGTATGATCTATAGTTGAGTCATACGTTGCTCTTCTCACACCAAACAAACTACATAAATCTGGTGTTCAATTAATTTTAAAAAAAATTGATTGTTTGTTTTTTGTGACAATAATAATCACTTCTACTGAAGCGCTGCCGTAGTTTGTGCTCAATTTGATTATCAACATCTTGTAACTAGGCGTAAGTACAGGCCATGCCTCAAAGCATTTTTCAGCCCAATCCAAACAGATCGGATCTGGACTTTCCAAGCCCGGTCTCCCAGCCCAACCCTATTATACAAGAAAGGGCCGGACCAAACAAAATTGGTCCAACTGGGCAGGTTCGAGCCTGTCTCAAATTCTTTTTTAGAATAAAAATTGGCTTTGTTGTTATGTTCCCGCACTCAAAAATTTTTTTATATGTTTATGGCGTTTTAGTTATACATGGCGCAATTAAAAGGTTTCAATAATAAATATTTTATTTTTATTATCTAAATGTAAGAATCATGCATTTATAATATTTCTCGATTATTGCAAAATTAGTTCCAGCCGATCTGGGCCATACTAAACCCGCCCGAATATTCAGGCCTGGAATATCAGGTCAGCAGGAGCTTTCAAGCTACCCCCTCTTTTTTGTTGACCCCTACTTATACCCACGAAGAGGTCCAGCAAGTGCCCTTATCTTTTAAACTTCCGTATTTGATGAGAAAGAATTAGACCATATTCTGACCAATAGATGCATATTTGGAGAAAATAGGATCCTTTTAAACTACCAAATACGGCTGACATAAATACTCTCCTTTCCAAAGAAATGCACGTCTTTCAACATGGAAGGTTTTCTCGGTAAAAAGCGAAAACATGGTACAAATATAGAAAGGCCTTTCTCACTTCCTGTGCAAATTGGGAACCAGACCAAGGAGACCAACAGTGAACGAACAATTGCTTGAAGCAAAGTGACCGAACCACTACTTCACAGTGTCGGCACTCCCTATGATTTTCCGTTACAAAGTAGCCCAGTCCAAGATGACAAAATCAAGGCTGCTCTTCGAAGACAACAGTGCCACGAATGCTGGTATTGTACCTTGACTGCAATAAGCTTGTCGCTATAGAACCGATGGTGAGAATTCTTAATTCTCAAAAGGGAGATCCGTCGAATGCCGACACTTCTCCTTGAATCTTCAAAGTCTCGTGGTGTCTAAAAGCCTCTGAAAGCCCTCACCTCAAAGGCCAAGACATTCGGCTCCGACCATATGTTTCTCAGATCAATATGGTCAGGAATGCAGATGTGATTGGGTGTCCGGCAGAAAAGATGAAGATTAAGGCAATACCGAGGCGAATCTTAGCATAAGGTACTGGACAGGCATACTCAACTACTATTAATACTACCTATACAAATAAATGAGTGAGCTCTACGACAGTCCTCAGCTGATATTCTTCAGCATCTGCATATTTGGCTTGAAACGAGCATGCCGCAGTTACACCAGAGATCATCAAATCATTCAAGAAATCAAACCCAGAGAGTGAACCTAAATCAAAAGGCCTCGTGTGTGATACAACTAGTATTTAACCCCCCCAAAAAAAAGAACCTCATTGTTTTATATCACTCCATCTGCTGGGAAGTCTCCACTTCCTATGCCAATAAATTGACACTCTCGACCATGATGGAAACCCGAAATTGTATTCAAGTGGCCAATCAGCGGGGCCTCCAACTATCAGAGGCAACCAGACATACCGGGAGTCCCTCAAATCAGCTGGGTTCCATCTATCAGCCATAAAAATAAATGAAGCGGGGAGCCCTGCTAATGGGAGGACAAATGTACCCTGCGCAAAAAAGGTAGTCAGCTTAGACATTTTGCTTCCACCGATACACGGATTGCCCATTGTCTCCCAAGGCCCCATGATTGACTCCGCAGCATGGGCCAATGCCTCATTTGGGGCCCAGCCGGTGCACCCGGATGTAATCATGTAGTAAGTCTCATCATGCTTGAACAAAGCTGGAGCTTCCCTGTGTTGACCCACAAGAATTTTCTTCATGACAGGTGTAACATCGAGATAGTCCTCTGTTAGAGGACCAATATGAAGTTCACTGTTGTCCTCAGAAGAATAAACAAGGTAAGCCATGCCATCATCATCTTTGAAGATTGTCATGTCTCGGCTATCGAAACCATGGGGCCGCTTACTGAAGACATAATCGAAGGGACCAGTGGGATAATCACTGATGGCAACACCAACTGCCGCTTTGGTATAGTTGGCATCATCGATGTGCATCCACATGACATACTTTCCAGTCTTTTCATTGTAAATCACTTTTGGCCTCTCTAGAACGTTTGACTTATAGAGATCATGCGTTTCATTTGCTTCTTCGGCTGCCAAGACTATTCCTTCATTTCTCCAAGTCCACAAATTTTTTGAAGAGTAACAGCCGACTCCTATGATGTCAACCTGGTTTCAACAAGTGCCTGATGAATATAAAGGAAGTTCACAACTAAAGGAAGTAGTTCATGAAACAATGAACAAGATACTAATGCAAGCACAAAAGGCAAGACAAGTCATTGCAAATTATGGGTTAAGTCAGATTGCGCACCGAATGTCGGAAAAAGATTAAAGCAAAAGGCACAATGAAAAGTTAAGAGAGTTCTCTGATACCATGATATCTATTTAAATAAAATTGTCAGAGGCAAGCTGAGATCCCCTTGTGCCAGTATCTCCTCTTCATATCAACCCAAAAGAAAGTTGTAAAAGAGAACTACTGTCTAAATATTCTCAAGACTAAAGCAATCACTCTGGCTATGCCAACTTGTATAATCGGCAGCTTTATGCAAATTGAATTGGAATAGTTAAAGAAAAGAAGGAATTAATTGGCCATTGCCACAGAGAGAGAGAGAGAGAGAGAGAGAGAGAGAGAGAGAGAGAGAGATCCAACATCATCATATATCACTCCATGGTCATTTAACTGCAAACTGAAACAGATTGTAGACTTTGCAGAAGAAAGGAAGCTAATTACTAACGCAAGATCAAGAGTGTCACACCCAAAATCGCAGTACAGTAACATAAAGTACCCATGAATCTGTAAGCCCATTTACAGGAAAGGGATAAACTAGTATACAAGTATCAACGTTTATATCAGTAATCATAGTTTGTGCTTTGTCTTGGCCATGGATAAGTGTGGCTATACACATTGAAGATGCGATACAGTGTCACATATCCAATAAGCACAAGGAAGACACACACAGTTCCCAAGGTCACGCACCTTCAGCAAACCACTTTTAATCTTAAGCATGAGAAGGACAGATAAATTTTTCTTCCCAACAGCATCATGAAATACAGATGGAATACTGTCTTTAAAACAGTCGATGTACATGAAAAAATAAATAAATGGATTGAGGAATGAGAACGAAGAAATTTTCTTCTATGGGGAATCCATTAGATCAGGAAAGTGTTGTCTACACACCCCAAACATATCAATCAAATGTTGCTTAAAAGTCAGATTAAAGACATGTGCAATACTGGCAAAGCCATGCAGCACCAGCACCGTCCTCTGTACTCTCGACCTAGCCAGTAATTTTTCAAAACCAATCATTCTGTATGAGATTAGGAAATCTATTTCCCTCTCTATCATAAAAATTTGTAGTCACAATGCATCTGTCTTGTATTCACAGAGATGAAACAGAGATGAAGAAGACTTGGATCTTGAGAAATTCAATATTACCTATAATTGGTTAAAAAGAGAGAGTGCAATGACGTAATAGAAATACTAGAAACAAATATCTCCCTATTGCTACAGTTGTCATTGTTGAGAGAATACTTCAAATAACTTGCTATGTGTAGTAAGAAATATTACTGCAGAAAGCAAAAAACCAGATTCTCAAAGTAAAGCTAACCGGAGAAGTGCAATAGAATATTAAACGTTTGGTCATTGGTTGACCAATCCCAAAACAACCTATTTTTCTTAATTAAGTGCTAAACTTTTAAAAGGAATTGCAATTAAAAGCAAAATCTCACAGTTGATAACATTTGGTCAGTGAAAATTGCATCCTCTCAGATTTTCACGGAATTAAGTATGATTTTGACCACAATCAATATAACAAAAAACACGAATTTTTCAATCATTATATTACCCAAATCTTTTTGTAAACAGAGGAAAACCAGAGTCATATAATTTTAATTTTTCTCGGTCTACAAAAAATTCAGGTTTTTATTATTCAGTAAATTTTAATGATAAAATTAGCCACTCAATTATCGACAAAAGCCATGTATTATATTCCTTAATTGGGGTCAAAATAAGGCTTTATATTGAGAAAAATCAACAGGTAAGATTTTCAAGTGACCAAAACAGGCAGTGATATTAGGGCCCAATTGTGACCCTTGCAAATGGTTTTTTTTTTTTTTTTTTTGATAACCAAGGACTCCACCACGTGCCCCCGTGCCCGGACGGCACCGAAGGACCGGGCCCCTATACCTCGGGGGCCCTTTCAAATGGTTTATGAGTCAATTCACCAAAAAAATTGTTAGCACTCAATAGATCAAAGAAGATGTTTGCAACTCATATTGCACTTATCCCACAAAAATATAGAGTGGACATTATACAAAGACTAGGTGCAAAAGATGTGCCATAAGAATTTTTAGCCCACCAGAATGTAAGGTGCTTCTACCCTCAGAATACAATGTGAATCACCCAAAAACTATTACTCAGTTGACGGAAAGGAGGAGACCTTCCCAGCAGTCAAGACAAAGGAGAGAGACCTGCCCAACAATGGTAATCATCTGCATACTTTTCTCTCAAACCTTAGATCACGACACCTCAGATAACTATGGATTGAAGAATAACCAGAGGACATGATCAAAGCTAACTATCAGTTGGAAAGAAATTTAAAAATTCATCTATCCTAGGAAAGGACGATCAGCTCAACTTTCAAAATGGGATGCCATGTGTAGTGCAACAAACAGGGAAGGTCAACAACTAACAATGGTTATTCTCTCAGCTTACGTTATAGGTACAAAGACAAAACTAGAATGTATACAGGCATACGTTAATCAGGAAGCAAAATTAACTGACATTAGCCCCCCACAGAACACAAAAGAGACTTACAATTAAGCAGATAATTTAGACATCTGAAGGAGATAATTCTAGATCAAGCAATTAGTTGTAGACAATTAGTTTGATTAAACAACTTACTCGTGCTATCCCCTTTGGGGCAATGAAAGTGGGACCATCTTTATATTCTCCATACCAATAATACATCCCCGAACGCGGATCATACATAATACCACCTCCATGGGCCTGAATGGGATTTCCTTCAGTGTCCAACCACATCCTCCCCGGAAAGTAGTA
Source organism: Eucalyptus victrix (assembly GCA_016097545.1). NCBI lineage: Eukaryota > Viridiplantae > Streptophyta > Magnoliopsida > Myrtales > Myrtaceae > Eucalyptus > Eucalyptus victrix. The sequence continues at coordinate 48,304,909 of CM027843.1, forward strand.
AGAGCTATCATTGCCTGTGTCCTTGGTTGGATCTACGGCACTTCGATGATCAGGAAAAAAAACATGCCTGATTTGGGAATTCTCATCAAGAAACTCATCAATCAAGGTGGTTTTCTTTTTAGGTCTCCGTTTTGCTGCGCGAGGAGAACGCCTTCCACGAGGTGGAGGAATTTGGATATTTTCCTCCTCAACCACCTGCAGTTCTTGAAAACTAGGGTGACTCATTTTTTGCAACTGTGTCTCCTCCACTTTGTCAGTTTTATGGAGAGTGGAATAAAAATGAAGCAAAAGGAGGAATCCCACCAAACTCCATATCAGAGTGGGCATTGAGCATCTGCTCCCTGCATTCCAACCTAAAATTGTTGTTTTTCTTTGTTTGTTCCTCATCCTCATTTTCTATTCCTCTCTCTCTCCCCAGAAATTGCAATCTATAAACAACCTACAGAGGTATGGGAGGGAACAATCATGAGTTACCAAAAATATACAATCTATACTTCACGGCAACAACAATAGTAATGTAGATTTAAAGCAACAGAAGAAAAACAAAGTTATTGCTATATCTTAAGACAATTTTATTGAATCAAATTGCATCTTTGGTAGCTTTCTTTTTGCATATCACTTAAATGAAATAATTCCCACTGACCATGACACTAGCTCTTAAGTTTGAAGCATTTCCATCAATGAATAACTAGAGTCCAAGGCCTTTTAATTGCAATCTTCTTCCATGAATAGCGAATGAGATCCTGGTTTACCAAATAGCTACCACAATGTGGATATCACAGAGGCTATATATCAGTAGTAAATAACACAGACTGCAGTCTCATGATGCACCCACGAAGCTCTTCTAAGTAATAGATTTCTGGAGGAAAAATATGCCCCAAGAAATTTCACTCTAAATAGAGCATTTTCAGTGATAGTGTGCACTGATGCTTTGGCACTGCAAAGATTCACAAAGGTCTGCTTGGGTTCAAGATATCAATAAGGATTTCTCTCATACGAACGCTCTTCTGTAATTTAGTTCCAAGTACAAGCCTTTTAATGAATGGACCTATCTCACAACAGGGTCTGACAGTATCACTTCCAGGACATATTAGGTATATTAAGTATATTTTATGTTGCCTGCCTTTCATAGTCATATATGCCAAACCTGCCTTTTCTTCTCAAAATGCAAGAATCCTATTGGTTGCAGATTTTCGGGCTAAATACCAGAATCCATCAGATCTCTGCAGAACCTGGTCTTTTCTGTCTGTAAGTCCTTTATCTCGTATACTTGATTTGGACCTGACATGTACTGTGAAAATTTAACAACAAGGTGGGAATTGCTGTGCTTGAAGTTTCAACTAAGAATTATTTAACCCACCTGTTGGAGGCCTTTCTTCTTGAATGTACTCGGATTTTTGTTTCAGCCCATGCTATACATCTTCATTTGCCAGTGTCATAGAAATATCTCCCGGTCATCTGAATAATCTGAACCGTCCTTCGAATAAATTGCAGATGTCTAGATTCGAAGGGATTCAGTGGATCGATTCCCTCAACCATCGGTAACCTTTCTAGACTTTTACTGGCCGGATCCTGTGGACAATCAGCTAACTGGATCTATCTGGTTTCGAACGGAAGCATGCCTCACCTTGATATGCTACTTCACACAAAAGCACTTGTACACACATGTTTGCATTTCATTATACTCTGTAACTGTGACTAGATTTCATCCTTGTTCTAATATTTTGCCCCCATGTAGTCATTTTGGGCCAAACCAACTCTCTGTCGCGTTTCTTATAAACTTTTCAGCTCTGAGATGCATCTCACACATATGTAAGATTTGATAATGTCACGAGGACGATGCATTTGGTCTATTCATAGTTAACATGGGGTTTCTCACATCTTTCTTATCTTGACATTACCAGTTAAAGCTTCTCTCTGGGAAAGAGGAAGTGAAACAGTCGAGGATGGTAATAGCCTGCTTCTACTTTGTTGTATGAGAGATATACTTAAGATATCTTGAAGCTGATACTCCTGGAGGTGATTGATCGAGAGAAATGGACTACTGAAATAAACAGATTACAAGCAAGGGCAGACTGACAGAGCACAGGTGAACAAGGAACCAAATTGCTCAATGCAATCACACTCAAACAGCAAAAACAGCTGCTGTTAAACTGGAGCTCATGGGATTGGCTCATAGACAATGGACCCTTTGTTGATGCTAAGGAAGGAGAAAAAAATGGTCAGAAATGCCAAAGCGGGAGAATTGGAAAACAATGCTTATTTTACAATCAGAATTTGGAAAAAGAAACAGGTTCCTCACAAGTCTTGCTTATTTCGCTCAAATTGTGACAGATTTAAGTCCTACAGTCTAATTAGTCCAAAACATGCACGAATACATACAGCCAAATCGGAACAGATGCCCTTCAACCTTGCAAAACTCAATATTGCCTTAAAAATGACATATTGTCCTAATGGATGATACGAGCTCAGCTCATCTTTTCATATAAATGCCAAAAAGTTTTTTTTTTTTTTTTTTTTTTTTGGGGGGGGGGGGGGGGGGCAAGAATCGCAAACAACCCAGAATTTCTTGATAAGATTTGAGGTTCTACCACCAAAGATAAAAAGTAACCTAGAAATTATCAACCAAACGGCAAATTCCCATTTCGGAAATTAAGTTCACCCCACAAATCTCAACACCTCACGCATCGTCTTCTCATAGCGATCACCACACCAGAATCGCACTATCACAAACTAAAATTCAGAGGGCAAGTGTATGTCGGGTGCTGAAGAAAGACAGCGAAAAACAAGAACGCTAACCACAAACTCGTCCGACAAGCCGCGAAACAGCCGAAATTATCATCAGATGGAGAACTTAACACCGTATCGAAACAACTGACCTGAAAACAACCCAATCGCGAGCATTGCAGAATTTGCAAACGAGTAGCTTCGCAGCCGATACCGCTCAAACCCACAAAAGAAAAGGGCAGAATAATAGCCCTCTTCAGCTTCCAATGCGTAGTCTCAGGCAAACTCTCCCCAATTTGAGGTCACAATCAAAACCCAGTAGAGAGAGAGAGAGAGAGAGAGTTGGTATGGTTATCTTTGAGGATGCGCTTTGAATTTGGATCGGAAGAGGTTGATGGATTACGACCCGTGACCGAAGGAGGACCCTCTCGGCCCGCGCCCGGTGTCAGTAGGGGAACTCGAACGCGTCTCCTCCCGCAGTGGGGTGGGAATATAACGGCGATTCTTCATCCACGGTGATTAAAACTTAAAACTCGCCTCTCCATTCACACCTCACCCTCCCATTGACTCCGTTTTCCGAGCCTGGAAAGTTACCTCGGCAAACGGAAACAGGACATGGACATGCGAACTAGTGACGAGAGACTATGGTATCTTGTGCGCCACGACGGCCACGAGCATTTGGGATTTGGCATGTTTCCACTTGGAGATCGTCACTTCCATCTCTGGAGGTCAAATTCATGACGTGCCATCAAATTTTGTTGACATCTGGCTTAATACTTATCTTATACTTGTTTGGACAACCATAAAAGACAGTAAGAGTAGTTTACTATTAAAAAAATCTTCAAAAACAATTAACGATGAAGATATTTGTGCACGATCATCACTTTTTTTTCCGACTCATCTTGACTGTTGATCCATATAAATATTATTTCAAATTCATGCCAATGCAATTGAATCATGACGACAGTTTTATAGAAGATAATCGTTAACAACTAATTTGATATTTGACTTATCTTGTTTGGACAGCCATAAAAGTTAGTGACAGTTTTGTTTATTGTTAGAAAAAAAAAATACAATGAATGTAAAAAATCATTAAAAAAAATCCCAATCTAAATTCTAGGTTTTCATACATATAAATAAATGGCTGTCATTTCGACATAAATGATTGGGTGACTTTTCTCTAAATACTCAAGACTATTCTATGATCAACTTAGTTATTAGTCATGTTTCATTTTATTTCTTCGCTATTATTTCTATGTCTTTTTTATCCGTATTCCTTAACAAACCTATATTTTAAGCATAATAAATTGGCATTTTTACGGTGTACTTCGACCATATGCCATTACACATAATAAAAAACTTTTGGCAATTTGACCAAGGAGCACTTCAACTTATGCTTAGGTTCATGAACTTGTGGTAATTTGTTTTCTCTGAAATCAAAAGCCAATACACGCAAGCAGAAGGAATGTCCAATAGAATGGTGTTTCGGAGAAGATCCAAATTTTAGTTTGAGTCGATTCTTTAAAAGATCATCGTATAATATTATTGTCTTGAACACTCTTTTATATCATATTATTTACCGTGGAGTAACTAAAGAAGAATATATTATTTAAACTATTATCTCTTAGAATTAGATTTCTTGAGATGAGAATTGTATGTAAAATTATCTTAATCATACTTTTAAAGAACTGAATAGTCAACTTTATGTTCTAGATACATTCATCAGTCTATTCTCAAGTTATTGTCTTGCAACTTGCAACTCGAGGACCAAAATTAAATTTGTGAAATTTATTTTGCTCCTGATTGATATAGCTTTGTTATTTATATTTTATGATACTGTGGCATGCTGCAGGAAACTAACTAGTATATAAATGGATACGAACGTGTGAAGAAGTGAACAAACATGGCAATGTCAAGTTGACACTAATTACGTGTTCTTATGTCTTTGTTTGACATGTCCAAAAATGTTTTGAAGGGTTAAAACCCATGGGATAAACCCAAATATGATACATTTAGCTTTCGCATACATATAAGGTAACTCTATGAAGGAACGTACACATAAGCACTCAATTATTATATCATTTAATTTATCAAGATGAAAATCTATTTTAGAAATCGTCCTATTCCATTCAATATAAAGCATAGGTATACAAATTTATTATTTGCTTAACTATTTAATGGTGTTAGGGGGCACATGGATAAATTTGTCAAGGAAGAAAATGGGTAGTTGTGTAAGGAAATGGATGAAGTGGAAAGTTACCAAGAGTGATAATTTAAGAGTCTTTTCTATCTCTCTATTACTTATCGTAAGGATCATGAAGCCAACAAGTGAAATAAAACTTCCTTCTGTCAACAAAAACAAATAGATTCAAATGTAAACATAATTTGCATGTCCATTACTTGTATCACCAACAGTAAAAGTATCAACAGTTCGATTCAGTCGAGTTTCCATAATAACTGAACCGGCATGTTTTGACCCGAAGCAACTTCAAGTCGGTTCAAGCCTCTTTTTTTTCACTTCTTCCTCCCTTCGGATCGTCTATCACCGCAATAGCTCCAGAAAATATAACACCATGAACAGTTCTTGGGATCGCTTGTGACAAGGATGGATCTTTAGAACGCCACGAGCGCACAAGCTCCGCGACGTCGTTGGCGTTCATCGGCGACAAGGCTCCTCTAGACCTAGAGATGATGAGGTTCAATGGCTGTTCAGATCTCGACGCGCAGAACCGGCAACAATTAAGAAAAGACAACACCCTCTATCTTCTAATTTATGTTTCTAGCTTTATTCGTGGTTATATTAGGTGTGAGTGGTTCTAAACTCCACCAGAAGCCAAGTAGTCAAACGGATTGTTTAATTTTTCAAACTTAAAACCTACCATATACAAAGAACCTACAACCTATCAAATACCTAAGTTTTATATGGGGAAATTTGTCCAAAAAACCTTAAACATATTGCACATTTACCAATTTAGTCATAAACCTTTTAATTTTGCCAATTTAATCCTAAACATTTTCACTTTTTATCAATTGAGTTCATTCGGCCAATTTTTGCTGGAAAAATACTGATGTGGACGCTAGTGGTGCCATGTGAGACTGCTGGAGCTAATGTGGATAATTTTTATTAAAATTTTTATTCTTTTATTCTTTATTTTCTTTTTGGCTTTCTTCTTTTCCTTTCGCTGGTGGCCAGCCACAAGCAATGACCGACCACCAGCCACGACCAGCCAACTGGACTCACCCGCCGCAAGTGAGCTCAACTAGGCGAGGGTGAGCCTCGATGAGGGGAGCCCTCGCCTAGGCCAAATCTAGCACGGGCAACCCTTGCCCAATGTCATTGTCGCCAAATCTAGCCTTCATGAGGCCAGAGGGCTTCCCGTGCTAGATTTGGCCTAGGTGAAGGCGACCTTCGCCAAGCCGCACTTGGGCAAAGGCTCCCCTCGTCGGGGCTTGCCCTCGCCCAATTGAGCCTCGTCCATGGCGGGTAAGGCCAACCAACTGGTTGCAACTAGCCATCATCTATGGATGATGGTTGGCCATAGCAAATGGAAAAGAAATTTAAAAAATTATAAAAATTCAAAAAAAATATTAAAATCTTATTAAAAATTGTCCACGTGAGCATTGGCGGTCTTATGTGGCACCGCCCGTGTCTATGTTAGCATTTTTCCATCCAAAATTGCCCGATGGATTTAATTGGCAAAAAGTGAAAAGATTTATGACTAAATTAGCAAAATTAAAAGGTTTATTATGACAAAAATGCAATAGGTTTAGGAGTTTTTAGATAATTTTTCTCATTTTACATGTATTATTATTTAAACGATTATAATGAATCATCACTTTTGATGATCATCATTTGCTGTTATTTGTTGTCCACAACTCATATTTAGACAAACAAAGAATTTATAACATTAACAAAGCAAAAGTTGAATATCGCGAGAAATGAAACTTTAGAGTAGTTCTAGATTACACACTCATTATTAAACGTCATGGAATACCGTAAGATTGCAGAAAGATGTAAAAAAAAAAAAAAATGCAAAAACTTATTCTTGGTTCCAAGTTTCACCTAAAGCCTCAAATCTATCTGTCATAATAAATTCTCCAATTTTTGGAATTTGGAGCTAAATTGATTCCCACTAGTCCAATTATCAAGTTTCCGGTTCTATCCGAAATGATGCTCATTCCTAACTTATATCAAGTTATATTCTGCAGCATAGCGTCATGATTGAGCGTCTTTGAACATCTTGTATCAGCTGTAAAATCCCTAAAAGCTACCTAATTGGTTGGATTGAGCTAAAATCACGTCGATCGATTTTTAACCACGAAATTGAACTCGATTTCGGGAATCGAATTTTAGGCGCGTCATAATTCTTATTTTTTTAGGATCTGTCTCATCGCTCGTCAATTTATTGACGGGTCCGAAATTTCAATAAAGAAATTATCGGAAGAATAATTTGAAATCCAAAAGGAAATTTGAAAGGCAAAGGAAAAGAGAAAAATTAAGTATTCCCTTTTTCTCTTTTTCCTTTTTCCTCTCTCTCTCTCCCCCTCTCTTTTCTTTTCTTTCTTTTCTTTCCTTTTTCTCTCTTTTCTTTTCTCTCTCCTCTCCCCCCCCCTCGTGCGAATTGCCCCACCGTCCACCCTCTCTCTTTCTTTTCCTTTGACTAGTCAATACTCATCCCCTTTCTCTCTTTTCTCTCTCTCTCTTCTCTCTCCTCTCTCTTCTTTCTTCCCCTGCACGACCGAACCAGCTCCTTTCTTCCCCTTCTTTTCTTCGCGTGCGAACCAGGAGCTCGGAGATCGCAGCTCGCCGAGGACCGCTCGCCGTTCGTCCCACCGCCGCGCAGCCGCACCGCCGCCCGCGCCCTCGCGCCCGCCGCCGTCCGCGCACGCTCAGGCCGCGCAATCCAGCCGACCCAGTTGCTGTTCGCTTCTGTTCCAGCTCCGTCCAGCCATCTCCGGCCACCTCCGGCCACCGCCAACCCCGCCGGACCTCCCCCGTGACTCCCTCACCCTCCGCCAGCTTCCCCTCGCCGCCCTAGCCGCCGGAGCTGCTTCGATCAGCCGCGACCAGCAAGCCCACGAAGTGGGTTTCAGCCACTTTGGGCCCGCTTTTGGACCGTTTCCCGACCCCGGATCCGCGAGTCGCTTTGGGAACAATCGTTCCTCGCGTCGCCGCCGTCGGATTGATCCGATTTGCGCGCGATTTGGTGAGTAATCTCACTAATCCAGGATTAGTGGCTAATTATGCTTTAAGCTGGTTTATATTTAATTAATTATGTTTAGGTTGTTAGATTAGATTAAATTAGCAATTATTAGCCAATTGTGATGCGATTTAGATAAATTGAATGTGTAATTAGCAAGTAGACATGGTCTACTAATTATTGGAAGTGCCTCGGGATTTTTCCCGACCCTTAGTGGGCTCCAATTAGGCTTTTCGGGCCTAAGTGGATTTTTTAGTATTTAAATATTAATTTTCGGAATTAAATTAAATAATTATTTATTTTCTGAAAATTCAACTGAGATGGCCTGGAACTGGAAAATTATGCTGATGAGCATGGTGAAGTCTGTTTATTTAATCGGGCTTTAATTGGAGCTAAATTGAATTTTTAATAATTAATAATTAATTTTCGAAATTAATTAATAATTAATTATTTTTCGGAAATTAAGATTTTGATGGCCGACGACCGAAATCTCGTGCTGATCGTTGTGGCGCAGTCTGTTTATTTATTTGAGCTCCACGTTGTATGGAATTAATTAAATTGTGATATTTTAGGGATTTACCCTAAATTGATTGGAATTGATTGTGATTGAATTGTTGATTGGTAAATGGTCAAGTATGCTATTCAGCATTTTAATGCCTTGTTGAGTTGATTAAATTATTTGATTGAGAAATCGTTGGGCATTGGTTATCGGTATTGAAAGTAGATTGGTAATCTCTTGAAAGAGAGCAGGTGGGCTTGGTGAATTGGAATGTCACCTTGAGAATGCACGTTAGTTCAGTGGTTGAATATGTCACCTTGGCGAAAAGGTCGCCTGAGAGAATGCACATGGCTCGGAGACGCGGTATGTACTCCTGGAGAATGCACGTGGCTCGGTGACAGAGGCTGGCATCTAAAAGGGCACGTGGTCTCGGCGACTTAATGCATCGCTTTGGTGAAATGCACCTGAGAGAATGCACGTGGGCCCAGGCATCTAAAAGGGCACGTGGTCTCGGCGACTTGATGCATCGCTTTGGTGAAATGCACCTGAGAGAATGCACGTGGGCCCGGGCATCTAAAAGGGCACGTGGTCTCGGTGACTTGATGCATCACTTTGGCGAAAAGGTCGCCTGAGAGAATGCACGTGGGCCCAAGGTTCGAGGCACGTGAACTCGGAGACTTGGAAGGTCGTCCTGGAGAATGCACGTGGCCTAGCTTTTAAGTATCCCACAGTGGGGATTGATTCGTATGACATGTAATCGATCGGTTCGATTTGTTGAAGTGAATGGATGTTTATTGTGAATTGTACGACTTGCGGGTGGGATCGGAGGCCAAGGTAAGTCCTCTCGCCCGTGCGTGTTTAGGCAGCCTTTAGTATAATAGTTTACTAATCGGGCTTAGTGGGGTAGAACTCGCGAGACGTAGTCTCATCCCGGTTGGGGAAAACCATTTCGGGACCCCGCTAAGGAGCCGAGGAGGAAGAGTTGGAGAAGGACTTTTGGGAGAAGAAGACAATCTCGAGAGGGGCCGTGAGTACGGCCTAGATGGACTGAAATTTTATCTTCTTTGATATCTCCATTTTGATGTGAATAGAGTTTAGAATAAAAAGTTGTGAAGTGTTCTGGTTTGTGGTTTGTATAAAAGTTTGGTTATAAATTTCAATATGAAAAATATGGCCCTGCTTTTCTATCCCATCGTTTTATTGTCTGGGAATTTTAACTGCTTCCGCATGTGCTTAAAAATGAAAGGGTCGGCGATATATTGTCCTGGGATATCGCATTATAAAATCGACCAAGAGTGAAGGATGTGCACGTGCCCGAGGATCAGGGCGTGACACGCCAGATTTGCCATAAAACAGAGGCCAGAGTCGCCAAGGTAGGTAAGGCATTTCGACCCTGAACTTGCTGTACAATCCATGCTTCTACTCTAGAAATCTGCAGAGGTGATATGTTGATGTTTAATCTGGGATGCGACCATACATTTGTAGTCCATGGGCATAATAGGAATAAATGTTCCAGAGTTTCTGGTTGATTTCGATCACAGAGAAGACAACAGGGGTTATCACTGATATGTCGATATAGATTAGATCTTGTGGCTAAAGCATTCGACATATCGACCATATAAACATTTTAATCTTTGGGGGAGAGTGCATCTTCCATATAAGTTTCCATAACCAACTGGTCTTGATAAGAAGAAGAAGTCGTACCTATAAGCTGATGATGTGCAGTTGCTCTGTAAGTGTTGTAAGCTGATTTAACTGTAAAAGTGCCATCTTTGGTAGCAGTCCAAACAAGCTGATCTTTGGCGGAATTCGGTCGTAAAGGGATAGCAGTAATCTGTTTAATGATCTGAATGTCAAAGAACCTATGTAGGAGATTGACATTCCAAGAATTGGTGGACGAATCAATAAGATCAGCCACCCAAACAAGTTCTTCACGAGCTGAAGGGCCACCTAGGATACCAATTGGGAGCCATTTATCACTACGAATTCTGATTGATTTCCCGTCGCCTACAGACCAACATAGGTTGGGTAGGATGGCTTCTCGGCCTAGTAGAAGACTCTGCCAGCCCCATGAGGGGCGAGAGCCTCTAGCAGCATTAAAAATAGAACCAGAATGGAAATAGAGACCCTTAAAAACCTTACTGCAAAGAGATAAAGGTTGGCTGAACAAACGCCAAACCTGCTTTGACAACATTGCTCTATTGAAAGTCTGAAGGTCTCTAAAACCTAAACCACCTTTAGCTTTGCTTTGCTTCAAAACATCCCATTGTCTCCAATGAATGCCAGCTTTATTAATGTTAGTCTGCCACAAAAATCTAGCTATGCTTTTTTCTATAGAACGACAAATAGACACAGGAATCTTGAAAATAGACATTGCGTACTGCGGGATAGCCTGGATAACCGTTTTCAGAAGAACCTCCTTTCCACCCTTTGAAAGCATAGTAGATTTCCAACTTTCTAACTTTGAATGAACCCTACCCATCAACCACGAGAACATGTCCTTCTTTGAACGTCCCCAATCGATGGTATTCCTAAATATCTACCGAGACTTATTCGAATAGGAACACGCAACTCGAAGCCAAATTACGTTGCAAAAGAGCGGACAATCTTTTCTAAAGTAGATACCAGATTTATTTCGATTAATATCCTGCCCGTTGCTAGACAATACACGTTGTAAAATATTGGAGAGATTTCGACATTCATTAACAAGTACCATCAAGAAAGAAAATGGCGTCATCCGCAAAAAGGAGGTGCGATAAAGTAGGGCACCACCTGTTTAGTTTAAGTCCTTTAAGATGATGCATGTCAACAGCTTTCTTAATCATGGTAGATAGAAGGTTTGCCAGTAGAATAAAAAGATAGGGGGAAAGCGGATCACCTTGTCTAAGACCTCTGGTAGGGTGAAAATATGTAAGATGCTGGCCATTCAGTTTAACACAGGATGATTGAGTTGAAATACACTGCATAATCCACCCAACCCAAACTGAGTGAAAGCCCAATTTAAGAAGATAATCCTTAAGAAAGTCCCATTCAACCCTGTCGTAGGCTTTTCTCATGTCTACCTTCAAGACTGCTTTACATGTACCTCTTCCTCTCTTCACACACAGCTGATGTAAAACTTCTTGGACAAGTAGAATATTGTCCTGAATCTACCTGCCGCCCACAAATGCCAACTGTTCCTCAGAGATAAGGCTCGGTAGAAGAGGCTTCAACCTATTGGCAATGACTTTGGAAATTACCTTATAAGCAAAATTACACAAACTTATTGGGCGATATTGTTCCAGACTTTCAGGATGAGGAACCTTTGGAATCAAAGCAATCAGAGTCTTATTTAGATCTGTGGGCATAACACCAGTAGTAAAAAAGGTACTAACTGCTGCAAATAGATCAGATTTTATAATATCCCAATGCGTCTGATAGAATAAGCCATTAAGGCCATCGGGACCCGAGCCTTAGATGCTCCAAGCTGAAATGTAGCTTGCTGCACCTCTTCAAAAGTAACAGAGAGCAGTTAAACCATTGTTCATTTCATGAGTAACCAATGGAGTACACTGGTTGAGTATTGGCGCATAGTCACGCCGACCAATAGAACTGTAAAGACGCAAAAAGTACTCTGTTGCCATCTCCTTGAGTCTAGTAGGATCCCTCACCCAAATATCATTATCATCCTTAAGCATAGTAATTCGATTCCGTTGACGACGCTGAATTGTTGTAGCATGAAAAAACCTCGTATTCTTATCACCCCATTTAAGCCAATTGAGCCTGGAACGAATAGTCCAATACTGTTCTTCACGACTCCAAACTGTGTGTAATTCTTTCTTCAAGTTAGTTGCCTCGGCAAGATCATAAGATCCATGTTGTTGATTAGTAAGGTTTTGCAATTGTAGCTGCAAAGCATTAACCCTAAGTTGATTATTTGGAAATTTGGAGTGACTCCATGATTGTAAAGAAGCAGAAACAACTCGAATCTTAGAATGTAAAGGGACTGGCCTTGATCGAACAGCATTCCAAGAAGAATTAATAACTTCCCGGCATTCTACATCCTGGTCCCAATAAGATTCATACATAAAATAATGCTTCCTCGATCCACAGACTGGTAGAGTATTCAATATTAAAGGACTATGATCTGAACCAACAGCAGGTAAAGCCTGAACCTCAGCTTGAGGAAACAGAATTCTCCAATCTAGGGAACAAACAGCACGATCCAGACATTCCTTAATTACATCCTCCCCTTGACCGTTATTAAGCCACGTAAATGCACACCCCTTTGCTTCAATAGGCATTAAAGAACAGTCATTTAAGACAGACGGAAAGAAGCTAACCTATTAAAATTCTTGGTCTTCCTCCTTGCTTTTCCCAATGAAAGAGAATTTCATTAAAATCACCAATGCGAGACCCAAGGAAGAGTATTGACTTGATCGATGGTGATGAGGTCCGCCAAACCTCACGTCTCGGGCGAGGGACATCGGGGGCATGTATACAAGTAAGGCGGAAAATGATGGTTGAAGCGAGATCTGTACAGAGAACGTCAAAATAATCGGCTGAAGAAGAAACAAAGGACAGAGAGAAGCATTCCAAAAAATAGCTAAACCCCCTGCCGAACCAACTGGATTATATACACGAAGATTCAAAAAATGCAATCTGCCTTGCAACCGAGAAAGCCGAGCTTCACCATTTTTAGTTTCTATCAAAAAAAGGAGATCTGGTTTTTCCTTAACCACTAGGGCCGAAGGGCTTGAATTGTCGTGGTAGAGCCCAAACCCCGACAATTCCACTAATCAGTTTCATTTGTACTGAGGGGGTTGTTGAGGGCCAGCCACCCATGCCCAATTTCGATCACCCATGGCTTCCTCAATAGGAGCATCCGTTAGTAAAGAGTCATCAATATTGTCTAGCAGAACATTCCGCGTGTCATAAGGAGTGTATCTCTTAAGCTTCTTAACAGGTCCTGATCTAGAAGCGTGGCGAGGGCTTTTAAGCTTTCTTGGCTGTTCGGAGATTTGAACTCCTTTTTGCTTTGCGATGCGGGTATCATAGCTGTGTGAGAACAGCTTCGGGGAGGAGAAGTGGCCATCACTGGAGAGGTTGGAGAATGCGAAGAAACTAGACTAGAGGTAGCCAAGGTCTGCTGCAGAGGAGGAACCTTTGAAGAAGGTATCGGCGGCATTAAGGCAAGATACGGAGCAGATGGGGGAGGAGTTTCAGGTACACTATCATCAACTACATTGTCCTTTGTGGTCCAGCCATAGTAGAGTTTCCAATAGGGGCTATGAGTCTTTACTTGAGACGCAACCAATGACCATATGGTAATTTGTCATCCCCAGGTAACTCAGCAATATTAGTTGGACAAGCTGAACAAGAAGTGGCATAATGCCCCAACATCCCACAAACATAACAATAATGAGCAAGACGCTCATATCGAAAATCCAACCAAAGAGTTTTATTATTAATACGAATCAAACGTCCCGCCTACAGAGGATGCTGAAAATCAAGTTCAACTCTTGCTCGACCAGATCTCATTGTAAAAGTATCATGTCCATCAACCCTTACTTCTAAGACTTTCCCTACAGTCATAACTGCTTTCCTAATGAGTGCTTCTATGCAGTATTCCAGAGGAAGACCAAAAACTTGTACCCAAATAGCATAAGAGGAGAAATCATAGCAATGAAGTGGGGTATTCGGAATCCAATCCTTAAAGACAACCAGCCGACCAGAGAAAACCCAAGGTCCCCCATCTAATATCCTCTCGTTTATCTTTCATTAACATAAATTTTGCAGCATAAAGACCATCCTCTCGCGAGAGATATCGACTGTTCCGCTTTCCAAATGCGTTGGAAAAAGCTCGAAAAGCCGAAAAATTCACGGGTGAGTCGGCGAAGATCTTACCGATGAGGGTTAATCGGCATTCATCCAATTTCGCAGTGAGGGGACTTCGTTCCAGACCTCCAAATCGTGAGGGGAGCACAAGCGTCCTAAACGCTGACACAGGGCAGCCAAACGGGGGGAAGTTTGGTCATCTTCATCAGCCATAGCTACCGCGAACAAGGGAACGGGAGGAAATGGCAAATAGAAGTGAATCGGGAGCTAGGGTAAGTGGTGATGAGGGAGATGAACCAAATAATCAACTGTAATAGTCAAATACATGTGAGAATCGGACATGCAAATTGCCGATGGGTTGGACGAAGGAAGGAAAACCGAGCAGAAAGGAAATACGAAGGAAAAAGAGGACATGCAAAGGTCAGATAGGTGATATGTAATGGATGAAGGAATTGAGGATCCATCAGAGAAGAACAAATACAGGAAAAAGAGACGAGGGTTTAAGGTGCCATGGAAATATCGAAGAAACTCTGCAAAAGCAAGAGAAGAAACTATCCCTTACGGATAGAGAAAGGACCTGTTTTGCTGGTCTGAGTCGACATCTTTTGTATTTTCTTGAACGTCGGAGAATCAGAATCCCATTCGATCCCCACGTTCATCAAACGGAATAATGTGAGCGTCTTTGAACATCTTGGGCTTCCCTTTTTGGGTCTCTCTCTCTCTCTCTCTCTCTCTCTCTCTCTCTCTCTCTCTCGGACCCTTGACAAAACCCTCACTATAACCCGAAGGTCCGCTAGGTCAAGTTCATCCCTTCCGCCCGACCATTCCTAATCAGGCCCTCCCTAACCTGATCTCCTCCGTTGTGTCTTCCTCACCTGTCGCCTCCATCTCTCCCCCCGGCAACTCCCTCTCCCAGGTCATGATCCCCTCCCTGTCACCACTCCGACAACCTCAACCTCCTCTCCTACCTCATCCCCTTCCCTACTATCGCCCTAGCTACATGGCCGCATCAGACTTCTTACCCACCATCGTTGTCTCCTCCTTGTACTCAAGGAAGCTCACTAATGTAAAAGAGGTGGCGATGGCAAGCTCGACGATACATGGCCATGTGATATAGCTAGTATGCGGAATAAAATAAACTTCAAATAAAACAAAAGAGTTAGGGAAGAGAATAAGAACACAGAAGTTATAGTGGTTCGGCTTAATCCAAGCCTACGTCCACTCTCCCACGCTAACACCTTCTTGGCTGGATTCCACTATGCAATCAACAAGAGATTACAACTTCGAGTGCAAACACTTAGTAGTAGATCACACCAACTCACTAAGTCACTCTCTTGGTATTTCTCTCACGATTACAAACGTTTAAGCTATCCAAAGACAAGTGTATGATCGAAGATCGCTCAGACTTTGGAATTATAAATTCTACGCTCCGTCTCTTACTTGCTCATCGGTCCTTCATCTCCTTAAATACTCCTCCACTTCCAAACTAGCCGTTGGACAGCATCCCGGAGAATCGTCTTCCAATATACCCATTGGACATCTCTGTATCTAGAAGATTTAGTAGCCGTTGAGTGACAAAGGTAGAATCCCAAATTGATTCCGATCGCCCATACAAACGAAATCTTGGTTTCCATAAGTAAAGCTTCTTCGTATATAAAGTTCTTGTCTTCAATCAAATCAGTCTTGATGTGGAATCCAAACCAGATCACTAGCCGTTGTATGATTGGGCTTGAGTTACGATTCATCGAACTGGATGTAAAGTCTCGAGTCCCGTAGACTTTACAATATGAGTCTTGAGACTTTACAACTGGGTCTGTAGACTTTATAATATGAGTACGTCTCTCCCGGTTCAAAGCATTCACGTTCGGTCTTGGAATTAATCGAGTTGACGACTTCGATGTAGAACAGAGACTTTGATACTAAAGTACGCGGTCTTCAGACTTTGAGTCTTGAGTCTAGCGGTCTTCGAGACTTTGACACGAAGTCCGGAAATCTTCGAATATACTACGGACATATATTACGTTCGTCTTCCGGTCGTCTTCTGACTTTGATAATATCCTTTACATGTTCTATTATCTGCATGGTCTATTACTCAACCATCAAATATGTTAGTAGCCTTTGATTTATTTTGTCATCTTCAAAACATCATAAGGGATTTCCCTAACACCATGTCGCTAGCCTTCTTGGTATTACTGGTATGCAAGTTGCTTGTCGTAAATTCATGAAATATTCCATTTTATTTGTAGGAACTATTGCTATGACAGAGGATGCGAAAAGAACAGGAAGCCAAAAGACAAAAGGAAAGAGGGAAACCGAAACTTGGCCCGAACCAAATCAAACTGTTAAACTACCCAAGTTCCTTTACTTTTTACCTAATTGAATGAGACCAAAGCCAAAAAGATTCGAGTCGGGTATTTTTGATACCCCTATCACTAGTTTATTTTAATATTTCCTTTACATGATTTTTTTTTTTTTTTGGGAAATTATCTAAAAAGTCTTAAACTTATTGTGTGATGGTCAATTTGGTTATAAATCTTTCAATTATACTAATTTTTTCATAAATCTTTTGACAATTTACCAAATCTAGTTATAAAATTTCAATTGTGTCAATTTCATCCTAAATAATTTGACTATTTGTCAATTTTATCATAATATTTTGATGATTTTTCAATATAGTTTTTCTACCAAAATTGGTTGAAAATCGCTAATGTGGTCTGTGATGACTTGAACAAATTTTGCATTCTTTAAAAAAAATTTTAATTTTTTCTCTCTTTGTTTTTTTTTTTATTAAGCTTTTCCTTTCATCTGTGGCTAGTTCTCTACCATAGCTAGCAACCACCCGCACGGTAACCCTTGTTGGCCACAATCGAAGGAAAAAAATAAAGAAAAAGAGGTAAAATCAGTTTTTGTAAATAAAAATTAAAAAATTATTTATGCCAACATAGATCACGTCACATGGGATGTTGGGCATCCACGTTAGCATTTTCCGCTTAAGATTGGCCGGAATGACTTACCAAAATTTAATACAAAATTGACAAACTGTTAAAAGTTTTATAACTAGTTAAAAGTATTATGACTAAATTAATACAATTGAAAGTTTATGAGCCGTTTGTTAAGTTAGGGATTTTTTGGATCCCTGATTTTTTTTTTTTTTTGTTTTTGGCTGATACTGACATTATAAAATTCATTAGTCAATTTTATTTATTTATTTTTTATATATATCTTTAGTAAGGTTGTTTGCTCCAAAGGAACTTCCATAATTCTACTTCGGTGGCAGAACAGTAGACGCAAGAGACTCAAAATCTCATGCTGGCAAAAAGACTTCAATTAAGATGCAAGGCACCGTCCTGTGCCGAGGTTTTCAACGATATTTGGTGACTGATTGAGAGATTGAAAAAGCAAATTAGTGATTAGCCCTATAATATAAAATTAGTCCGAACACCCAATCCTTGAGAGGTTGTTGTCGGAACAAACATTTCCTTGTCCTAGCATGATAATAGAAGAGAACTGGTACCTCCAATTAATTAGGCCTAATCCTCTGTATGATTGCCTATTAATTTAGATTAAATGTGGGAAGGTATGTTCGGCGCTGTCGCATAGTCACAATGACTGCCCCAAGCTCGAACGCAAAAATAGTTTGGTGCCTTTGTCAGCCTTTTGACCAATAATTGACGTCGATGTAGATCGCCTGTTTATTTTCCTTTGTGAAGTCGGTTTCCGAGTTGGTGAGTTAGGGAGACAACTCAAGCTAGGGTCAAATTACTACAGAGCCCCAGGACCTTGAATAAATTACAACTGATGCCCTTTTGCGAGGACTATTTGGATAGACTATGTAAGAAAATCTAAGCACATGTGGTAACTATTTTATTTCTGGAAATAATTTCTAAAAATTTGAAGATGTTTGATAAAGTGTTCAAAATTTTTATTCCTAGAATAGAAATACATTTAGTAAAACTCTTAAAATTTTGAATGCAAATCATTTTCTTTTAATCTTTTAAAAATGTTATTAAAATTTTTCTCTTTTCTTTTTCCCTTTTGATCTTCTCCTTTCTCCGGTGGTTGGCCATGGCCAAGGCTAATGACTGGCTAAAGGAAGAAGAAGAAAAAAAGGAAAGAGAAGAAGAGGATAGAGGAGAAAAGATGAAAAATTAGGTTTGATTCTAAGAATTATTCTTAGAAACAAGAAGTAACTTTTTTCACTTCTTGATTTTGTTCCAAATCTATTCCTAAGAAAAAATGAATTTTTGTTCTTGAAAATAAAAAATTTATCAAATGGATTTATGTTCTTTTTTTTGTTTATCGGAACAAAAAAATAGAATCAATTGTTACTATTTGAAGTGTTACCCAATAGGGCTTCTTTGGATTTGCAAATCACAATAAATGTTTGTGTGGCATGAGGTTATTTTCATAACATTTATTTTGTAAATACCTAAAGTAATGGCCACGAGAATAGACAAAAAGTTTCAATTTTTTTTTTCCAAATTATGAGAAAATTCGCAGAAAAAAAAAGAAAGAAAAATAGGCAGATTCAGCTTCGAAAATTTATAACGTACGGATGGGGAGGCCAAGAGCTACATGTATGATTGCGATGCGGGTAAATGGAAGATAACAATTTAAAAAGCTAAAATTAGAGAAGGTGTGCTTTTTCTGGAGTTCGGACAATTTGTAATTGTACAATTTCTTAAACTTCAGCATCGGAAGTAAATTAATAAACGATTTTTTTTTAGTTTAAAATAAAACTTTGGCTGTCAATTCAGCAACATGTTTTGCGATTTACAGAGAGAGAAGGGGCCGAAGAATTCATGTGGGGGGCGCACATTGAGCTAATTTCTTGCCTAAGCTAACTAATTTCATGGGTGGTTTGGGCCTCTAACTCATGCTCGCCCCTCTAGGCTCTTGCTACTAATATTATGAATCGAGCAAGATGCGAATTAAAGCACGAGAAAATTGCATAAAGGTGTGCTAATTTGTTCTGGATAATGTGGGAAATGAATCGCCAGCATGCTCCATCCACATGCACACGCGCACACACATTCGCTTTGGGAAAAGGAGAGAGACGGTTGAGAATTGTTATATTGCCACAATGACCGACCTCTCCAATGTAACATTTGGACTGTCTTGAACAGTTTTTGTTTTCAGGCAAATTAGTATTTATCTTTTCCAATACATGATTTTTGCAATGTTGTATGTCCATTAATTCAAATTTAAGAACAACATTGAATATTTTTGCATAATTCAAGGACTGTATTGAATATATATCAAAAGTTCAAAAACTATATTGAACGAATTTAATGGACGATATTGCATATAGGGCTAAAATTCATGGACCACATTAAATAAATTAAAAATTCACAAATAACATTGCACATTGAATCAAAGTTCATAAATAATTTGTATAATTGTCCTTATAAAAGATAGAAAAAATCTCTTCCCAAGTTTCATCTCAAACTCTGCACAATAAATTCAATGGAAGCCTATTTGTTTTAAGTGAATCATTAGAGTGCAATATCAAACGCAAGGAAAAATTGTTTAATTAATGTAAATTTGATTTCTAAGACTCTTATTATGGTTCATTAAATTTCTATCAATTTACTAATATAAATTTACAAATTTCATATCTCTTTTGGTAAGTTAAATATTTATTTCATAAAAAATTGAGTTTATTTTTCTAAATAAATCAAATCTTGAAAATTGGAAATTTAAAATTTTTCCTACTTATCCTTCCACACACGAAACACGTGCTCTTTTTCTGGTACTAATTAACGCAATACATATAATTATAACTAAGTTTATGAATAATCATTACTGTGTTATTTGTATTATATTGAGCTTCTTAAATTTGGCTTTCACGCAACGTTTTTAATTAATTGATTTTTTTGTTTGAAAATACAAATGCATATGAGTATTCAAAGCTATAGAAATTACTGTATTTGTGGAAATTATATGCAAAACAGCAGCAACAATTGCAAGTTTAATAAGTGACTTGGTATATATAGTCAAAATCAAAACTAAGAGAGTTTTGACATCTAAGGATGCCAAATGGCACTTCAATATATCTCTCTATGGTTGTCGCGCGGACCACATTTGATCAATAAGTTTTTAGGTAAATAATTTGTCACCTTCCAATCTCTATCTCCTATTGTGATTAAATTTTAGAATGTGGAGTAGATGACAATTAATTGAGATTTTATCTCTTGAGTTTTAATCTTGAAAAGGGGTCATTAGAAAAAGTATGGATAAGGACATAGTTCATGAGCTTTAATTTTTGTTAAACAACCAAACAACAAACAGTTCTGTGACACGACTTTTTTTTTTTTTTTAATCTATAATTCAAAAATTTAGTTAAAACTTCAAAAATAATTGAAGTGAGAACATTTCTTTAATTTATGCAAAAAGGATATTGTTTAGTTTTGAAAATATGACAATAGTAAAAATAAAGAAAGCCACTCAATACTATTTTGAGAAAACTATAACAAACCAAGGACATAAGCTCTCAACAAATAAAGTTTGTTAAAAATAAATTATAACTTACTCCAATAATTAGAACAGGCACATAAAAAAGCTTATCGTGTTAAAGAAATTCATTTTAATTTGGAAAACTTGATTTTATTTAATACAACTTTTGTATTTTTGACAATAATTCAAATATTTGAGCTTAAACTTGAAAAGGAAGTGAATGCATAGAATATATGTTCTGAAATAATACTGTTTATTTTTAAAAACGATGAATTGTGAATTTAATCCATTGAATTTAAAATTGGGCCCTCATCTATAAATTTAGGTAGTCAAGTATAGCCTATTTTATTACATGAAAACATGCTTAATAAAAAATTCATTGAGTTTAAAGATTATTATTTAAAGTTTGCAGTATATATTTGTTGACACCTATTTTTAAACAAAAAAAATAACAAATCAAAAATACAAAAAAAAAAAAAGGACACGAGAGGGGCCGAGTTGGGTCGAATCTTGCCTTGGTCCAACCCGCCCCTCCTCTTTTCCTCTCTCTCTCTCTCTCTCTCTCTCTCTCTCTCTCTCTCTCTCGCGGCCTGGCCCAGCCTCCTTCTCCTTTCGGCTCAACCCGCGCCCCTGCTCTTCCTCCTTTGGTCATCTTCGCGCGCGAACTTCCAGGAAAAGCAAAATAGATAGCAGCAGAAGAGACGTGAGGGTAGGAGCAAAGCAGTAGGAGAAGACAAGAGAGAGGAAAGGAGACAAGACGGCAAGAATAGAGAGAGAGGAGGGGAAAACAGGGGGAAGAAGGATTGGGGAGAAGAAAATGATAGAGAAAGAAGTAACCGGGGGAACGAAGGAGAATGCCGGTGGAGGAGAAGCCAAGGAGAAAGAGCTCGAGACCACCGCTACCGCCGCCGACGCATTGCCTGACCACCGCCATCACCGTAATCTTCTCTGGAAACTCAGGTAGGTATTTTGACAAGCATATTGTTCTCGGAATCAAGCTCGCGGAGCTCACCTCAACCAGTTCAAGCGAGCTCCAACCACCACTTGCCCGCCCTTGCTTTTCTTGTTGCTCTGGCGTGCCTCACCGGCAGTCTGGACTCACGCTCGGCCTTGGCTAAGCTCGAAACCCTTGCTTCCTAGAACGCCTGCTACATGCTCAACAAAATGTCAAGCTAAAATGCCCCCCCCGGTTCTCGTCGTTTAGGGCCCTGGGCCATGTCCCTCTCTCTCTCTCTCTCCATCTCCCTCTCTCTCCTACATCGTTTAGGTCAGGTTTCTAGGAGTTGCGTGTCGTTGGAGCCGAGGGAGGTTGGAGCCGCGAGTCCTCGTGCACATCATTGGAGCTCGCCTCGAAACCCCTATGACGTTGCTGTCGAAGCCCTTCGACCTCGGGGGGGGGTCGAAAGTCACCCCCACACCTAACTAGGATGGCACTATCACGCCTTGGCTAGCGAACCACCTGGATGGCGCTGTTGCAGCTCCTCTAGTCACAACTAAGTAATCGCTAACCAGAGGAGGTAGGCCGAGTTGGGCTAGATCTTTCTGGCCCGCTCGGCCCCTTTCTTTCGTAGCCCACTAGGCTGTGGGCCTGCAAATCCTTTTTTTGTAGGGGATTGGGCCCACCGATTGAGGCCCAATCCGGACTAATGAAGGCTGGACCAGGGTTGGTCGAGCCTAACCCGGGCGAGTTTGTCCTGACTCGCCCCCATCTAGGCCGGACCGGATCGGTCCGTCCAGGTCAGACCTTGGTCGGGTAAGATTGAACCCGACTCGATTCGGCCATAATAATAATAATAATAATAATAATAATAATAATAATAATAATAATAATAATAATAATCGATTTTTTTTAAATTCGAAAATTAAAAAATGTAGGGTTTGGTTAGGAATTGTCATGTCTTGCCTTCTTAGTGTAATTAGGCCTTTATTTGCTCATATACTAATTATATTGCATGTTTTGTTTAATTGCACGTGCTAAAGTGTATTGCAATTATGATTTTGGTTGTAAGTTGTTACTTTAATGATCGCGTACCCACATAATCACCTTACGTGTTAGTGGATAGGTATAAAATTAATCCAAACTGCCTGACAAAAATCCTTTCTTTGAGAATGAACAAGATTATGTACTGAAATGACACTAATTGGTTAATTAGTGTAATCAAGTCCCCGTCCCTAGATTCTTTGATTGCGTAGGAAGTGTGACATACTTCCGTGCCTCACTTGGTTTCTAACTGACTCCAATAGGCTAGTGGCAACTCATTATTGTGAAATTCTTAAGAATACCCCAATGTCATGCGAGGTATGGGCTTGGGAGAGCCCAAGCCTTATCATCAGGCAATACCTCTAAACCTACTCCCTTCCCCTGAGAGGTAGGTCGCGACAGCTTGGCGACTCCGCTGGGAACTCCAATTTTAGACCTTAAAGGACTTAGGTCGGAACTGATCTTGTTCAAAAAATAGTTTTGGTCAGCAGCAAGGATATTAGGTACGTACGTCCCTAACGTGAGTGTTAAATATTTTTGTAGGTGGGAGTTGTAAGGGGAGGAGTGGTTGTTAACCCCTTGTCTTGCGGGTGTGGAGTTGGAAATAAATGCTTATATTTTGAACTTTTGAAGTAGTGTTTGTTTATAGATTGTCGTGCTCGTATTCCCTGCATTGTATTACTCCATGACACACTACCTGCTGTCGGATTTGGGCCGCATATGATCACTTAAGATGGTGTCAAGGTGGATACCACTTCAACTATAACCATGTAGTACAAGTCATCCATCTCAACCCCGAGATTGAAATAGCTAGTATAAGCACCTAGAGGGGGTGAATATGTGCAAAAACAATTTCTCGAGATATGTGAGCAATATTAGACAATAACAATGAAGCTCGCCTTTTTGTTATCACACGTAATTATGATCAAAGTAAAACACAATGTTTATAGTGGTTCGGCTTATTTCAAGCCTATGTCCACTCTTCCGCACTGACAGCCCACCGGCTGGATTTCACTATGAACAAAAGAGATTTTACAGCAATGTTCTCCCTTGATTCCACAGTGTAGATATTCTACCACACTTCCTCAAGGTTTCTCACGAATATATACTCTCTTTTGAGTACAAGATTTCGCTCAGCAAATGAATTAACTAAGAACAATGAGCTTCAGACTTTGGAATTCTTCTATCGTGCACACACTCGAACAACTGGAACATCTTCCTTATATATTCCTTTATGCCATCATACCCGTTGGCACTTACCAAAGGAATTCCTCCAATCTACCCGTTGGACAGAATCAATTAGGAAGATCATTCGAGCTATTAAAGGAACATGTCGATAGCCCATCAATCATGCTCGCCCATACAATCAGGATCTCCATAAGTAGAAACTTCCAAGTATACTTTGCCAATCATCGGATCCTTAATCTACGAATCAATCATGATCAAATAAAGGATTTCGTTATGTCATATCTAGCCAAGAGATCTTCTCCAGTCGATAAAGCCAAATCCTTAATGAAACACTCGGTTCTGGATATCCTTTCTTCACCGGATTAGAAACTGTCAATGTAGATAGACTTTGAGTCTTGAGTTTGGCAGTCCGGAGGTCTTTAGACTTTAAATAGTAGAGTCTGCAAATCTTTAGACTAGATTGAATGAAACGTTTTGTCAACTTCAAAACCCTTTAGGAAGATTTCTCCAACAGAGATTTCCTTCCTAATGTCAAAGGTCCCCACCCTAGTCTACAACTATGCAACACGGGTTCGGTTCTTTGAAGAAGCAGGAGTTGTGGGTAACACGACCTAGCCGCAATCTTGTTAGTTCGGTCTGGTGATCCTATGGCTCCATTTTGAGATGTATAGAAATCTCATGTGCATGTCTATGTAATTATTAAAAAAAAAAAAACAAACAGAGAGAAAAGTTGCCCCCCATTGTAACTATCATTCTTCTTTTTATTCATTTTTTAATTGAATTTTCATTTAGAAATTCGCAGAGACCAATCGAATGTCCTTAGTTATGTAGGCTTCTAATTGAAAAATTGGCAATTACTCTTGATAAGTGAACATTGAATGCAAATTCTAAACACTTTGATTTGGCCCTGTTGAATATATGGTTTTGTTTAAATTTATAGTTATGGGCTCAAAATCACATTTTGAAAAAAAAAAAAAAAAACTTTCAAGTTGCAATTATATATTGGGGCACAAAAATTGAAATTGCATTTTTAATCAAATTCACTCTTTCTCACATTTTGGGACTAAAATGCAAATCATATTTTGTGTATAGATTTCTCAAAACAAAAGTCACTTCATTTTTACAGGAGTAAAATCATAAATCAATCTTTAAAAAATCAATGCCACTTTTGCATATGAAACTTTTAGAATAAGAGTGGACGTTCAATTGATGGCCATTTATCGATTTTTTTTTTTTTTTTTTTTAATGATGTCTTCTCTTATGATAAAATCTTGGTGAAATACTAAAACCCCGTTATAAGGACTATGGGGCATGTACCATCGCATTGATTTTGCTGTAAGAAGCGAACTCATTGAGAGATCATTTTCTCATTCACATACTGACATGGTCGTCTTTTTGCAGGTTATGCGTCATGCTCCTTGACATTCTCGTGTTCGACCACGTAGAGAAGTGAATTCTAGAGCTAGGACAAGAGTTTATTTTTACTCTTAACTATGCAAGAGTTTCTTGTATTTTATCATTGTTTTTATTCTTGTTAAGAATCATGTTTTCCATTTTGGGTTTTGATTGCGAATCCAATTGATGCTTTTGTAAATCATGCGATTCACATTTTTTTAATGATGGAATTCAATTTCATAAAAATCATCCTTTTAAAAACAAACTCAGAAGTGTTTCAAGTGAACCTTTACGTCTACCTTCAAAATGTTTTGAAAATGAATTTTGAGAAAGCTCTGCTTAAGGCCCTCTCTTCACGTGGTCGCTTTCTCAGGTAGAATGAGGAGTTTATTTGAGATTGGCATCTGCCAATTCTAAAAGATAAAAGTGTAGGCTCATGGAACTCGATGAGCAAGCATGCGTTGAGGCTTTGTTGGCACCAATCTTCCATAGAGGCGAAGTTGAATTCCATTCTGGGAAATTTCTTTATTTGGAGATGCCTTAGGTGCCAAAATATCTCATCGATCTCGTTCACTTTGCATGATGAGACAAATGAGGGGAGTGCCAAGCATCCAAAAGGTGAATTTGAAGGAAAAGTAAACTGTCTTAATTCCAATTATCCATTTCTGATGCCGTTTTTGACATGACTTTCTTTTCCATTGTCAAGGAGACATAAAGAGTACCAAGCTTTGTAATGTTCTAACAAACAAGATGGAGCATTATTAAGTCCTATTCATCTTAAACAAAGAAAGATTCAAATGAAACAGATGAGCAATATTATCCTTTCCTATATAAGAGGTACCTTGGGATGTTGATTGCCTGACTTTAGAAAATGATGTATTTTGTTCATAAACTCGATTCTCTTTAACATAAAAATTGACATCCGTACAAGACAGACTTGAACAGAACAAAGGTTTGTCAAATAAAGAGTGGGAGAGCAACGTTTGATTTAGAGAAATTCTCTCCTTCCCCCGCCAATGAAGTGTGTTGGGATATCATTGTCAAATTCATCAAGAAAGGATGTATTGTTCCTCAATTGAACCTAATTAAGTATGGAAATAACTTGTTTCATCTCCTTTTCTCACAGAGTGATAAATGGGGGAAAATGTTGCACCTTGATCATAGAAGCAGCGCCTTCCATCAAGGAATTATGCTAAGACCTGATTGTCCATTTTGGTGTAAAGGGATGTGTGTAGTTCCTAAACGATTCCCAATTGAGCGAGGAAATAACATGTCCAATCTTTTTTTTTTTTGTAGGCAATAAATGGACAAAGCATCTAAAGAACAATATCCTCAAATGTGAAAACAATAGCAATCTCTCTCATTTCAAAGCAAGATCTTGAAAAACACATCTAATGATTCATATTTAAATTTTTCAAGCTCTTTGTCAATTAAACGTCTCTTTGAAAAGAGCATTTGAAAAAAGCAGGAATTGAACTTTGTAAATTATTGTATACAATAGAGAAGTGCTTTTCATGGATAAAATTAGGGCCACATAGCCATTTTTCAATCAATCCTAGCCCTTTCAAGCGAAGTTTGTAACTGAAGAATGAAAATACATGAATGGAAAATTGTGTCGATTCCAATTGCTCATTTTGATAACATCTCTGACATGATTCTTTTTCCTTTGATAGGAAGACATCAAACACTTAAAGGAAAATGCAAGTGGAGGGTAATGTTGAGATACCAAATATCCACGAGGGTGAATGCAAGAAATGTTAGCACCCAAAGGATAAAAGCGAGTGAATGGTAATAATGTATTGTTTCCAACATTTCAATCCCTAAAGATTTTTGCACTAACATATTCTTTCACATTCTTTACAAGGTTACAGAGTCACCATACCGTAGGTAAATACCATTCTTCTCAAAATTAAATTAAAAAAAAAAAAAACGGAGAATTTCCATTACAAAAAAGAACCTTTGGCACTTTCCTAGAGATAAGCACAAAAATGAATAATTAAAAAAAAATTATACAAACTTTTTGAACATCCTTTTTATCTCAAAATTGATTTCTCATTTTATGGGTTATTCATTTTGAATCAAATTTCCCTATGGAGATTGATCTACTCAGATGATCTCAGCAGAGTGAAAGGTGAAACATGAACCATGCCAAACAAGAAGTGCTTAGGATGAAGAAAGGTCAGCCATTTCCAAACATGTCCTTCAAAAATTTTTTAGAGTTGAGTGAAAAGCGACCTTTTAGGACAAAAGATTCATTTGCATTGAGCACAAAAATCGAAATGATAAAGGTGTTTCCTTCATCAATTCCAAGCATTGCACTAATCTCGTGCTACCACTTTGGGTCAAATAAAGATGAGCTTTCAAGGTACCCATGTTGAGAACAACCTTACATTGAGGCAGCATAGAAGGTTACGGTTATGTTGTAGAGTGAAAGATTGAGAAAGATTTTATTACTTTCACTTGCATCAATCTTCTGGTAATAGCTTCAGAGGAATTCTCATAAGAGCTTGACTCATCCCAAGGTGAAGAAAAACATTTCATTCTCTACCCAAACACTGATACATGTTGCTTTAACCAATTTGGGCCTAATTGTTCATTTCTGAATCTTGAGCGGTGATCATCTCCCTTCACTGGGGCAATGCATAAGGATTGACCACATACAATTGACATTTACGAGAAAACGTGAAAAGCATCTCAAAAGTCATAAGAGCTCCAAAAGTTCAAAGAGCAAAAAGTTCGACAAATTATTGTGCATGAAAAAATAGTGTACTTGGTAAAAGCAAGACCAATGCCTGTCAAGAAAAAAAAAAAAAAACCAAAATGCTACATCTTATGTGAAAGAAAAATTATCAAAGTCCAAGTGCCTACGTAAAAAAATTATCGTAAAAGCAAAGGAAATTAGAGAAAAGGAGCAAAGTTCCCATGCAGAAATGATTAGTCAAGGGACTTTTGAGATGTGCTGTGTTTCAAAAGCCAAATGATTTCGAAAGATCGCATAACTTAGTCAAGATGCTATGATGATCACCAACTCTTAAAAACCCCCTTGAAAATTTCAAGCCTTTCGAACCTCTCCCGAGCCAACATTACAACCATTTTCTGAAGTCTTTTTTGATTGGGATGATTCAAGTGAAAATGAGAATGCCACAAAAAAGCTATCGCCACAAAAAAAGGAGTGGAAGCAATTCTATCTTGTCTTATCTTCCAAGTTCTTGACTTATAAACCCAACGAAGATAGCGACAAATGTTCATTTATTATTGGCCTCAAAGCAATAATCTATTTGTGTAAGCCCTAACCGAGTCTATATTGCGGTCATTTCAAGACTTTTTGATTGATTAGATTATGCTCATTGTGAATGTTTCTAGAAGCCTTCGACATAGGTTATGTGAAATACCCTCAGCAACTAGTTATCTCCCACATGAATGGATGGGATCAAGTAACCATTTTATCAAGAGTATGTAAGAAACCCTTTATGACTAAGAAGCTCTAGTTTTGCCTACGTAATAAGCCTTTGTCACGAGTTGTAGCCATTCTGATAGGAGCTTCACTCCCAAAGAATTTGATGATTAATGATACATCCCCAAGCAAGATGACAGTTCTGCGCCACATGATGCTAATTGACATTGAATGTTTTTTTAAAGCAATTGGACTTAGCTTGATTAGCTTGTTCAATTAATGCTGTAATATTGCCAATACATCTCTTGATGATGTCCCTAATGACATTTGCTCAAGTTGAGTTCAATAGGATTCCTTAGTGAAGCCATGTAGTTTTCAAGGAGTTAGCGAGTGCTTCCCTAAAAACCAAAGGTTCATGGTTAGCCTCAAACCATGTCATCTACAAGGTTCATGGTCAAGGTTCATGGTCAGCCTTAAACCATGTCATTTACAAAGGTTCATGAGTTTTCCTCAAACCATGTATTTTCAGCCTAGTCGAGACCCATTATTACACGATGAGACCTCATTTCTTTCCTTCTTCCTATGACACGGCGTGCTTCTGTAGCCTGGAGTCTTTCATTTTTCTTATGACATGACGTGCTTTTATAGCCCGGAATCTTTCATTCTTCTTATGACACGGTGTGCTTCTGTAGCCCGGGGTCTTTCCTTTTTCTTATGACACGACATGCTTTTATAGACCAAAGTCTCTCTTTCTTCTTATAACACGGCGTCCTTCTGTAGCCCGGGGCTTTCATTTTTCTTACAACACGGCTTGCTTCTGTAGCCTGGGGTCTCTCATTTTTCTTATGGCATGGCGTGCTTTTGTAGTCCGGAGTCTCTCTTTCTTCTTATGACACGACGTTCTTTTGTAGCCTAGGGTCCTTCATTTTTTTTTTTTATGACACGGCGTGCTTTTGTAGCCTAGAGTCTCTCTTTCTTCTTATGACATGGCGTGCTTATGTAGCTCGGGGTCTTTCTTCCTCTTATCGACATGCCACACTTCCATAGCTTGACCTGGTGCCTATGCAATAAGAGTCTCTCTATCATCGAAATATCTAGGGCTAGCTGCTAACACATATTTTTAAACAAAAAAAGAAAAAATAACAATATATATAATAATAAAAAAGATGTGAGAAGGGCTGGGTCAGGCTGAATCTGGCCTTGGCCCAACCCGCCCTCTCTCTCTTCTCTCTCTCTCTCTCTCTCTCTCTCTCTCTCTCACGCACGCGACCCAGCCCAGCCTCCTTCTCCTTTTGGCTCAACCCGCGCCCTAGCTCTTCCTCCTCTGGCCTTTTTCATGCATGAACCTGCAGGAAAAGCAAAAGAGACAGCAATAGAAGAGACGTGAGGGTAGGAGCAAAGCAGTAGGAGAATATAGGAGTAGTAGGAGAAGACATGAGAAAGGAAAGGAGACGGGATGGCAAGAACTGAGAGAGGGAAAGGGAAAACAGGGGAAGAAGGATCAGGGAGAAGAAAAGGACAGAGGAAAAGTAATCAGGGGAACAAAGAAGAAGGCCGGTGGAGAAGAAGCCAAGGAGAAGGAGCCCAGGACCATTTCTACCACCGCCGACGTGTCGCCCGACCATTGCCACCGCCACAATCTTCTTTGGAAACTCAGGTAGGCATTTTGATGAACATCTTGCGTGTATTCTCGGAAATTGAGCTCACTGGAGCTCACCTCAACTAGTTTGGGCAAGCTCCGACAACCACTTCCCCCCTTGCTTCTCTTGTTGCTCTAGCGTGCCTCATCGATGGTTTGGACTTGCGCTCGGGCTTTGGCTAAGCCCGAAACCCTTGCTTCCTAGAATGCCCGCTACTTGCTTGATGAAATGTCAAGCCGAAATCCCCCCTATTCTTGTCATTTAGTGCCCTAAGTTGCATCCCTCTCTCTCTCTCTCTCTCTCTCTCTCTCTCTCTCTCTCTCTCTCTCTCTCTCTCTCTCTCTTTCTCTCTCTCCCCATCTCCCCCTCTCTCTCTCCCCATCTCCCCCTCTCTCTCCTACATCGTTTAGGTCAAGTTCTCAGGAGCTGCGTCGTTGGAGCTGAGGGAGGTTGGAGCCGCGAGTCCTTGTACACATTGTTGGAGCTCACCCCAAAACCCTCGTGCCATCTTCGTCGAAGCCCTTCGGCCTTGGGGGGGGGGTTCAAAAGTTGCCCCCACACCTAACTAGGATGGTGCCGTTGCGCCTTGGCCGGCAAACCGCTTGGACAGCGTCGTTGCGACTAAGCAGTCATTAACTAGAGGAGGTAGGCCAAGTTAGGCCAAATCTTTTTGGCCCGCTTGGCCCCTTTCTTCCGTAGCCCACAGCCTAGAGTTAGTCTGGGCTATGGGCCTACATAATCCTTTTTTTGTAGGGGATTGGGCTCATCAGTTGAGGCCTAATCCCGGCCTAGCGAAGGCTCGACTAGGGTTGGTCGAGCCTGACCTGGGCGAGTTTGACCCGACCCGCCCCCATCCGGGCTGGACCCAAATTGGGTCGGACCAGGTCGAGTAAGACCGGACCCAACCTGGTTCGCCCAAAAAAAATTAAAAAAAAATCGAAAATTAAAAAATGTAGAGTTTGGTTAGGAATTTCTATGTCTTGTATTCTTAGTATAATTAGACCTTTATTTGCTCGTATACTGATTATATCACATGTTTAATTTTCATATTTTATTATGTTTAATTACACGTGCTAAAGTTTATTGCAATTATGATTTTGGTTGCAAATTGTTACTTTAATGATCATGTATTTGCATGATTACCTCACATGTTAGTGGATATGTATGAAATCAATCCAAACTACTTGACAAAAATCATTTCTTTTAAAATAAACAAGATTATGTACTGAAAGGGTACTAATTGGTCAATTAGTATAATCAAGTCCTCGTCTTTAAATTCTCTTGTTGCGTTGGAAGTGTGATATACTCCCATACCACACTTGGTTTCTAGCCGACCCCAATAGGCTAGTGGCGACTCCTTATTGCGAAATTCTTAAGAATACTTCAATGTCATGCGAGGTATGGGCTTGGAAGAACTCAAGCCTAATCATGGACCATAAGCCCATCTTTTAGGCAATACTCCTAAATCTACTCCCTTCCCTTGAGGGATAGGTCACGACAATATTATTTTATCACATGAATGAATTTCACAATACTTTAATTTATTTGAATCATATTAGTTATAGAAAAAGTCAACTTTTATATTTATCAAAGTGATTTAGGTAAAAATACATCTAGGTAGCTTAATCTGTTAACTAAATAAGGTCCACTTTAAATATACAAGTTATTCATAAGTATATGACTGCTGATTAAATTAAGACTAATTTTATTGAGTAATTGATTTAGTGTATTAATAATGTTATGGTAAACAAATGGATTCACTTAGTTTGAGAAATATATGAATTTTAAGAAAATTGTAGCTGATTTATAACACTGTTTACCAAATTTCTTTCTTTTAATTATGAGGAAATTAAATGGAATAAATAACTCTTCTCTCCTTAATATACAAAAAAAAAATTATTGAACAATTGCAATGAAATGTTTAAAGTGAAACAAAACTAGATTACAACTCATTTAAAGTATAGAGCATTTTGACAAAAAAGAAGAAGAAGAAGAAGAAGCATAGAGCAGTTGTTATGTTATTAAACTCATTTTCTACTTTTTGAATACACTTAAAACAAGGGTCAATACCATGAGAAATCTCAAGCTAGTCCCCAAACTAATTTTTTTACATAAAAAACCTTAAATTGATGTATTTATGACAAATTTAGTCTAAATTAATTTTTTGACCATCAAAAACCCCAAATCGGTATATTTATAACATATTTACTCTTCATTAATTTATATTAAATTGGAGTAATGCCAATAAAAATTATGAAATTGGTACACCTACGACAAATAGAAGGTAAAACCACAAATTGACATATCTATGAACTATTGCATATCATCCAACTTAACAATTTGGTAATGAAATTTAAATGAAATTAATGAAATGTAAATTTGTTATATATATACCAATTTGAGGTTTTTAGTAGTGAAAAAAATTAATTGGGGGTAAATTTATCACAAATGTACTAAATTTAGATTTTTTGTGATATTGACCCTTAAAACAACAATAGCTTCCATCATTGTACACTAAAAACTGAATTCTTTTTTCTATGCCAGATTACGTGCTTAAGAAACATTTGCCACATAATCTTAGGCCACCATGAAATATGATATTCTTCCATACAATTGTAAATAATCATTAACTTTTGTGTTTTCTCATATATTGTATATCATGTTATTAGTTTGCTAACTATTCAAAGATGTGTTGATTGACATGCCCCCACAATCTATGTAAATAGTTTCACACGAACAAAACAAACCATGGAGGTTATTCCTAATTACATTTATTATGCAAGTCACATTGTAGGCTCACTGAACAAAAAAGATGTGGCAAGTAAGAAAATGTTAGATTGTTAATGATATGCATCACGAGAAACATTAGAATACTGAAAATTGTTAGGTCCCTTTGTGTTACTGCTTAGTAAATGCTTTGGAATACCCCCTTTGATATAAGAATACAAAAATTGATTTTTCAAAGCAGTGATTACATATAATACTAGACATTACAAACATGTATAAAAAAATAAATAATTGCTTAACAAATGAACAGAAGCTCAGAAAGTTGGGAACGGGTGGATTTGTGTAAGCACTTTGGAAGTAAAATTTCGAATGAGCTGGGTCTAGAGAGCCGAATTATTCGAGACTCGCGAAAGTAAGATTCGGAAAATGCCATATCTCAGCAAGAGCACCTAGAAAGGGGATTAGAAAAAGGACAGGGGGACAGCAAATATGGAATCATTTTCCAGACTACCGCCCAGCTGAGCTGGCCCCCGCTGGGTGAACCCGTTCGCCATTAGCATATCTTGTCTGTAGCAATTAAAGCGGTAACCCGCAAGCGGCGAAGAGAGAGCGTGCTGTCCAACCCCCCAAAAAATCCAAATCCTTAGCGCTTCCACCTATCCACGTGGCGCCCCTTCACTGGCGCGTGTTCCGCAGACGCGCCGAGGAGGAGGACCCAGAAGCATCGATTTTAAAAATTCGGAAGCTCCTACAAGCTCCTGCCTGACTGTCCCGCGGAATCTTCGTCTCTGATTGGTCGTTGTTGGCCCATGGAAGCACGAGACGTGCGGGTTGGCGATGCATCTCCCAGTGCAGACGTGTCCACATCATCAAAGCCGCACGCCGATTCGCGACCGTCGGATACGCCCCCGCCCATCGTCTTTTGACTCCGGGCCCCACCTCGCACTAGCAGCATTGAGCGTTTTCGCTATTGACCAACGACAAAAGACATGATAATCTGTTCAAAAGAATTTTAAACCTTTGCGATGACTAACTTCCTTTATTACCGACCAAAGAAAGAAAAACTTCCTTTATTGTTCCTAATAAAAAAAATAACTTGCTTAATTGCCGGCGAAAGAAATCATTGACTCATGGCAAAGTTTAAATTTAAATAATTGAAAAGTCGGCCATGCCAATTAAATTACTTGGAACATAATCTATAAAATCACTCATTGCATTTCTCTTCAATTTAACATTTTTTAGGTTAGGTCAATTTAAATCCACGTGAAGTTGATCTACATCTTAGGAGATTGTAACATGTTAAAACTTTAAATTATGAAAACAACTCGACAGTAATTGTACTTTTATCAATTATTATCCTAATATATACACACAACTTTTAAGAAGGCATACCATTTAAAAGGGTAATTTAGCGTTGAGCATTAATCTATGCATCAAATCCCGATCGTTAAGAGTGATAAATGGAGCGAGCGAATCGCACGATGAGATGCCAAACGACGCCGTGGCGATCTCTAAGCTCCGCCATTCATCGACTCCCGGAGAGCAGCGAAGAGGAAGAAAAAAGGCTGGGGGGGCGTCGTATTTCGTACGTATCTGCCATTCATCAGAATCAAAAGGATCGCCGTAGACATACGGTGGGAATCGCAGGCGCAGCGAGGGAAGGGGAGGGAACGAAGGTTCCTTTCCAGTTTGTTTTCTTCTCTTTTCGCTCGAAGATCCGTCGTCTCTTTTCAAATCCTCTGTCTCTGTATCTCTCCCCCTCTCTCTCTCTCTCTCCTCTGCAATCAATGGGTCTCTGGGAGGCTTTTCTCAATTGGCTTCGCAGGTTTTTCCTCTTCTTCATCCCTCCTTTTTTCCTTTTACGCATTCGCGTTCGGGATCGATCTCGACAGCTTCTAGATTCGTGGGCCGTGGATTGACCTGTCGGAGTTGCGAATCCGTCTGTCCTTCGTGTTTTTTTAGCTTTCCCCGTGAAGAAATGCGCTGGACTTTTCAATTGTGTCGCGTGTGCTGGGAAGAGCAGCACCCTGGTGTTTTGTCGTCGACGTGTTGCGACAATTCTGGGTTCTTGTTTCTGCATTGGCTGCTTCGATTGTCCTTGTCGGCGTGGTAATTGCGCGTCTGCAACAGGACCGTAGTTCTTCTGGCGTTTGGCAATTAGGCGACGGGATATGATGAAGGGGGAGATGAAGGATTTTTCATTTTTATTGGAATGCCAGTATTTAGCATGTGTCTTAGGCGTGGCAACAGGTGTCGGTGTCGTCATGTTCTGCTGGTATTTTTTTCATAGCTAAAGCAGCTCCGGTTTGGATCAATATGGCAAAGTTGCGGTTTTTGCACATAACATGCAAGAAAGCGTCAAGTGATACCTGTTATGGATTCTGGAGTTGATTATATGGAATTTTGCTCAATAGCTTTTCTCATGAAGGCTGTTGTGCTCAAGTAGTGTCAAAAGTTGTGAAATTTAGTCTTGCTAGTGTCCTCATTGCTTGACAATCTCATTGAACGATCCTCCATATGTAAGATTCATGCAGTTTTGCAGCTGTAGTAGGGTTTTGAGGGGAATGGTGACTGGGACTGTCCTTGAACCCCTTAACTCAAAAGATGTTTTTATTGGATTACAAACGGTTTCAAATCGCATGAGCTAGTGTTTTTTTATCTTCCATGGTGCTCTTTCATTACCATAGACTAGATTGGACATCCTTTATCAAAGTTAAGTAATCTGCAAAGTGCTTGACCTTATTGATCGTCCATGATTCTATCATAAACTACAGACATCTTTAAGGGAAATGAAACCTCATTTGTTAGACTAGAAAAATCCTATGGTGGTTTCTCTACAAACTGTGCCAAAAATGTGGGGGTTGTAGCTTTAGCTAAACCACGGTACCCTTCTTCCTTAAAACATAATTTGGGTGGTGTCTTCTGAAAGATGTGATGACCGTCTTCTATATTTGGAAGCCGTGCTTCTCTTCTATCATCTATCTAGTGGTACTTGTATTTAGAGATGTGCCTGGTCGCCTTGCAATGCTAAAGTGGATTCCAATGCATAAAGCAGATAAGGAAGAGGAGTGTAACTACTTTTATCTTAGCCCCGATAAGGCAACACCCTGATTCTTTGGTTGACCACAGCTTGTGGGGAAAGATCATATTGCAGAGAATGAAGACTTTACCATCTGTCGTTTGTAATATCAAAGACAATCTACTTGTCAACCTGATGACCAGGATCAGTCTCTTGAGGCTGCCAAATGCTTGTGTATTCTTGTTCTTCATGTTTCTGTTACACTCTTATTTTCTGGGTTGTACCAAATATTCTGATGTGAATAGCTGCTTCTTTTAAGGTCCATGAGGTAGATTATTATTAAAAGAGTAGTTCTGCACGATTAACACCTTTACTCATTCCAGCATCTTGTGATGGTGAATCTTATTTATGTTTTTCACAATAGGTTTATTTAGATACTGAGATCGATGGATATTTGACATGAGGAACATCCCTTTCTCTTGTTGTTTTATCTTTCACCTAAATTATATCTTGTTGCTCAAAAATGATTCTTCAGGGTCCCAAGTAGACCTTTAGTGGTCACTCTACTTTTCGGTTTTGATGGTGGACTTGTCTGAATATTGTACCCCCCAAGCCTATGTGCAATTGGGTATTCATGGAAATGGCTTGTGCTTAGTCTAGTGTGAGCATTCACCGCATAAATGCTATGAAGTTGATATGATGCGCTTTACTTGTTATATTTTTACCTTTTCTTGTTACGGAATAGCCCATGATCTTGTAAAACATATCAGGCATCTACTTCCTTTTTGTTTGCAATTCTTCATGCTATTGAATTTTGTGTCTAAACCTTGCATTAGTGCTTATGCAAGTTATTTATATATATGCAGCCTCTTCTTCAAGCAGGAAATGGAGCTATCCCTTATAGGACTCCAGAATGCTGGAAAGACTTCACTTGTTAATGTTATTGCTGTGAGTAAATTAATATGTGTGCCCTGAGCGTTTCAACTTTTTTTAAGATTTGAAGTTCTAGAGCTCATTTCATTGTTTGTTGTTCTATTCTTTAGACTGGTGGATACAGCGAGGACATGATTCCCACAGTGAGTCACCTCTAAATCCTTGCCAGAAACTTTTGACTGCTCAATTGTGCTCTTTTCTTTGTCTAGCAAGTGATAGAATCTCTAAGTTGCCTTTTTCCTCCTTCATGTTCTTTTGCAAATATGTTTTTGCTGTTTAATCTCTCTCTCTCTCTCTCTCTTTTAATTGGTTGTCGAATATGATTTTTCAGGTGGGTTTTAACATGAGGAAAGTTACTAAAGGAAATGTTACAATAAAGTTGTGGGATCTTGGAGGTCAACCTAGGTTTCGCAGCATGTGGGAGCGATACTGTCGTGCTGTTTCTGCTATTGTGTATGGAAACTCTACCTCTTTCCTGCTCCTCTTGATTTGAAAAGCTCTTATTATCGACTTTTCTGACATCTTTGGCTCTTTTTCCTGCATGTGTATGGCTATGCTTATAGAAGTCATTGAATTTTGTAGTGTCTAGGATTTGCATTTTGCACTTCAATTTTTCACATACATAAAAGGGGTCAAGATTCATGCAAATGCAAATGGAATACAGTGATCTCTTGAAATTAGGTTTTAGAGGTAAGATGTTGATTCTGTACGATTGGTATTGCAAGATGTCACAACAAAACATATTGTGAGTCCTGACATGGACATAGTTTAAGTTTTAAGGGCAATGAGGTTCCGTGTGTTATCCTTACTTAAGCAATGCTGATTGGCTGTGGACTTTCTGAATGAGGTAAAGCTCACTACGATGTGAGTATTTATCATCCAAGCAATTTGTTGACATTTCACCTTTAAGAAGCTTGGAGAATTATTTTCAAGTTTGGGAAATGAACCAGATTGTAAAAACTAGAATGCCCCTTTCATTTCCTCTTGTTGACTGTCATCATTCTGGATGACTAAGCTGGTTTCTTCAGTGAAAATA
This sequence comes from Eucalyptus victrix, assembly GCA_016097545.1. NCBI lineage: Eukaryota > Viridiplantae > Streptophyta > Magnoliopsida > Myrtales > Myrtaceae > Eucalyptus > Eucalyptus victrix. Next base: position 48,342,922 of record CM027843.1, read on the forward strand.
GGATTATCCTGACAAATGGTGTGATTTTTTATCAGTTTCTGTATCTGTCTAGTCTCAGCAGGATGTTGTACCTTGCTCAAAGTAGCGTTGATGTTGTGGTTAATATACAATGTTTGATGCTGAGTCCTTTTCTTCGTGGAAATGAAACCTGCTGACAGTTTTAATCTTGTCATATCAAAACTGGTCTCCATAATCAAGGAGAAGTCACTCAAGTGGGAACAATTGCCCGAGGCTTATAGGTGTATTGTTCTTATCAATGTTCAGAACTAGTTGTCCTGGCAACTTAAAACTAGCTTTCCATGATAGACTGATACAGCAACCATAGAGAGGCATTGCTCATGTGGGAACAGGTGCCCTTGATATCAGTAAAGTTTTGATCAGAGATAAATATGATCATTTGGTGATTCCACTGACTATTGAATCTCTAATTGATCAACGTACTACAATTAGGTACCCTTGGATTACGTGCAACGTAAGTCATGTTTTCCTTGTAAACCATGGTCCTGGTATTTGTTTAGCTTTAGGTGAAAGCATCATAATGAAGTACTCAATATTCATGTATATAGACCATAGTAGAAATTAGGGATTATTTTGTAACATTTGAAAAAAATTTAGTATTATCCAGAATCCCGAGATAAACTAGGAGGCAGCAGATGAAGTCCTTGAACAGTAGCCCTTACTCCCTTTGAAAAGAGTATTTTTCAAATACATCATCCCTAGACTCATGTGTCAAGTTGCAGAAGAACATAGCCAAGAGGATTATCAAACTTCCATCTACTTATTCTGCCACATGTAGGCAGCTGGTTTCAGATCTTGGAGAGCAATCCAAGTGATCAAAAGTTATATTGTTCCTTCAAAGTTATTATTAAAATATTTTTTGCATAGTGAATGGAACAATTTTCTCTATGTTCATTTTTCTGAATGTGCCTTGGGTGGGGCATTTGAAACAGATAGGTCTAACTAAATAAAATTTTGTCTATGAAGTTTTAAGAGAAAGAGCGCTAAATTTTGATAAAAACTGACCATTAGATGCCCTGTGTAATGCCTTTAGGTCACAATATTTACATAAATAAGTTTGCTTCCTTCTCCTTGAAGCTGTTTGAAATACAGAGGTTGATGGAGGGGGCTGGGTGGAAGAAGAGAGCCGAATTTAGAGGGGAGCGAGACATTAGATGGGAGAAGTTCACATGTTCTTGTTTACTTTTGAGAATGCGAACTTTGAACATTTCAGAAAATAGGATTCATGACACAGAGAGAAGCATTCAAACAATCCACTAAGATGTTTATATTTCTTGGACTATTTTTGGAAAAAAAGGAATAGAAAAGCATTTCAAGGAGTTCAATCTTTCTGGCATATTGTAGAGATGGCCAGTTTCATACCCTTCACTTTTGTATTGTAGGAGGCACAATTAACTCATACCTTTTGTTCAATAATAAATGAATATATGTGGATGACAGATGAGCATTTCGGTGTAGTTTGCACAGAGAGTTCACAGAGATGGAGTTTCTTTTCCCCTTCTGCCTTCAATAAGATTTTGGTGGTGGAGACTAGAAATATTTCTGTTGCAGATCTGTTGGTCAAAAACTTCAGAAACTAATGAGAGTTATAAGATGTGTTAGACAATGGCAATGCCTTCATTATGGATGCATTTTGGTAACTGGGACCTTCAAGTGGTTAGGAGTCCTCTGCAACTGCTGTTGGTTCCCTGCTGGTGGCACAATGAAAATTCACTCTCATTCCAGTTGTTTTGTTGTCATACAGACACCTATAATATGCCATGATATACAGACACATTCACATTTATTGTTTTGGCTTTATCAAGGCCATTTAGGTTGTAGGAAATTGCTTTTGCTTGTGCTCTGAATGCTTTGACAGAGCTTCCTATATTTATTTATTATCAAAACAAGTGTTTCCTTACCAAAGGTCAGTAAAGTAATTTGAGTCTAATGAATTTAGTAACCCTGGATGTGTATCCTGCAGTTATGTTGTGGATGCCGCTGATCCTGATAATCTGAGCATTTCCAGAAGCGAGCTTCACGATTTGCTAGGCAAACCTTCTCTAAATGGTATTCCCTTGCTAGTACTGGGTAATAAGATCGACAAACCTGGAGCTCTCTCTAAACAAGCATTGATGGATCAAATGTAAGATGCCTATAACTTCCTGATATATTCCAAAGTTCCCAGTACTGTCAACTTGCTGCTGGAAGTTTTGTTGTTGGTTTCAAAAAATCTTTCTGTTTGACACTGAAAATCATGCCTGACACTGTGCAGGGGACTCAAATCAATTACAGACAGAGAAGTTTGCTGTTTCATGATATCATGCAAAAATTCGACCAACATTGACTCCGTCATAGATTGGCTTGTTAAGCATTCAAAATCAAAGAACTGAGAGGAGGCTTTCCGTGAGTTGTGGTTTTCTGTGTGTAATCTTTGAACAGTAACATTCTGGATTGTTGGTGGTGTTGGTGAGATTTTCTTTGCTAACTTGTTACCGATTATTTGATTAACTTCTGGAGCTACTGTGCATTGTATATCAAACCCATTTTTCTGATGATAACTGGAGTAAATCTTTGTTTCCCTGAAGCCTTACAATCTCCATCTCTCTTGTGAGAAGACCCTTCTTAGTATTGCTAAATGAAAGAATTCCAACATTTGCCCTCTCCTAAATAGAAAATATGGGTGCCTGATTTTTTATTTCAGCGACCTGATGTGGATGCTAAAAAGCGGTCACTTATATGTTGAGTACATTACTGAAAGGATTGGTTTGTGCTGCTACATCCAAGTGAATTAGATGACGTCGTGACTTTCATGAACACTGATCTCAACCCCTGGACTTTTCAGGTGGCGTTGACATGATGCCCTTGCAGAACTTGCGTAGGGCATAGATAGATGGTAGGAGATGAAAACACCATGTGACTGAAGGGAAGAGAACTTGAAAACGGCGAATCTGTAAAAATCATGAAATTACCAATCCCCTGCTTTCCTCCGACGAAGCCTCAAGTAAGGAGAAGCATCATATACACATCTCCAAATGACAATTCCTCGCCATTAGCCACCTCCTTTATATCCCAAGATCTGCATAGAAATATTGCAAACGAGATCATGCTGGTACTCTGTACAATTCATTATTTTTCTCCCCTGTTCAGTCTAGTTCCTGAATGTTTTTTTATTTGTGTGGAGTCCTTATGCTTTTGGAAATCAATTCAGTCTCATCCTTCCATTGAATAGACTAATAAAATTTTTGATGCTGTGAATGGCATTGGCAACTGAACGTCAAGTGTTCCAGTTGACATCTAAACACGTATAATTGAATGGTCCATATGCTTCACGTGACACCTTCTTCCTTCTTTATTTTGAAACACAAAATTAATTTTGGTGTCTTCCAGCATTAAGAAAACTCTTATTTTGTAACGCCACCGCCCATCGCCACCATCAACCTCCACGCTCAAACACCATGAACGCCACCAACCACATCGTCCAACGGATCAAGAATGTCTTATTATAAACATTAAGATTTTTAAATTAGAAGTAGCATGAGGAAATATTTTACCTTAATTTTAAACAACGTAACTTAATGAGAACTTTTAAGATACACGCATGAGTTGTGTTAAAAAAAGTCTCACATTGGATGATTGATGAGATATGGTGTGAAGTAATTAATATATCTTAATTGACAATACATGTGTAAGTTATTTTAAAAAGTCCCACATCGGATAATTGGTGTGGCGTGGCGTGGTGTGAAGTAATTAATATATCTTAATTGGCAAATTCATTGACTTAAACTTTTAAATGAATGTAGATTCAATGAAATATGTTGACGGGCTTGAACTTATGCTTCCTCATAGTGATCTTAGGTGAAGGTATCGAACTTCTATTGGGAGAGAAAGTATTGGACTTTTATTGTGTGCTCCCAGTAGTTCAATTGGAAAAAAAGACCATGGAATCATGATTAGGTTAGGTTTACAGAAAGAGACCTAGATGAAGGTGGGTGTTGGAGAAATAAACATTCTTCATGGATCTCATGGTTCAATCATTCTTCACAATTCTCATGGTTCAATTTGGAGGGCTCAATTCGGAGAAAGAGACCTAGATAAGTGTGTATTGGAGATTCAATTTGAGATATTCGGTGCAAAAGGATACATGAATTATGAGGGTGTTGAGGTATAGCAAGGCAGTCTTTATGGCAGCCTGAGAATAAAGGTGGGCATTGGAGATTCAATTTGAGATATCTTGATGCAAAAGGATACCTACTTGGATTACATGTGTGTTGAGGTGTGGCAATGCGATCCCAACAGCAACCTAAGGATGAAGGTGGACATTGGATATTCAATTTGAGATAACTTGGTTCAGAAGGATACTTGATACTCGAATTATATGGGCGTTGAGGAGTAGCAACATGGTCGCAATGTTAATCTAAGGATGAAGGTGGACTTGGAGATTCCATTTGAGATATATCTTGGTGCAAAAGGATAATTGGTGTGTTGTGGGATATTTAATATATATCCTAATTGACTTACAAACTCATGACTTAAACTTTGAGTAAAGTTGGATCTAATTGGATATGTTGATGGAGGATTTAGATTTATGTTCTCTTTTGGCGATCTCTCCAGGCAAAGGTATTGATTTTCTACCACACACTTTCAACAAGATCATTGAGTAAGTACAAATGTGGAACAAAAGGTAAAGATATTTTCTATTATGCAGTATTATATTGCAAGGCTTTAATGTTTGCAACAATGTAAAGTGCAATATTCAATTACTATACATTATTACATTTATTGTTTTGGAATTATTAAATAGACATGGCAAATAACACATATGATTTTCAATCACCCCACCACCACCCCTAGAGTTGACACCACCATTGCGTCTAGTGGGGATGGACCCACGGCGAGGTTGTGGACAATGTGGTGATGGATGCAATTGAGCACGGTGGTGATGGAGGACAAGAAGTTACGGATATGAAGTTTGTGACAAAGATGGGAAAGGAGGAAGAAGTACGAAAAAAAAAAGGAGAGAGAGAAAAGAGAAGGAAAATGTCATTGGTTTTCTAACTTGGAAAAAGATATGATATGGTAGTACTCATCATTTTTTGGACTCATTCAATGCTTACTAGGCAGCCCTTGAAAAGAATGCACATGACATGCCTTCAAACTTGATGGAAGGGTTGTATTGAATTGATTTTAAAGTATATAAACTACATTGAAAAAAAAATCAAGAACTATATCAAACAACAAGAAAATGCTAAGAATTGAAAACTATCCAAACCACTCAGAGTCGAACCAAACCGACTCAGATTCTGCAGTTCCTATGGAGATCGGTTCTTGGTTCCAATTTGAGTACCAATCCAATTCTCGGTTCAGGTGTGTGTACATATATTATATCTATATATATATATATATATATATATATATATATATATATATATATATATGGTAGATATATGGTAGAAAGAAATATATGAATCTTCTACCATAATAGCTATTATTCTTATTGTAATTTACTTCACTAGCTTTCACCTTATACCTTATAAACTTGAAATTGTATAGTTTTGGACGAAAAGAGGGTATTAAAAAAAAAAAAAGGAATGAAAAGAACATTTATTCATTTCTTTCTTCCCCATCGACCACGACGCAAAAAATCCAGACCCGGAAAGGAGAAGGGCCGGTGGTGGGCATTTGGGAAAGTCGGGCCGATCGGGTGTCTTCTTCATTCAAGCGACGATACAGAAGAAGAACGAAACGAAGTGAGAGGCCGGGGGACAGGGAAAAGAACGAAGTTGATTAGGCTTTGGCAAAAGCTCCTGAATTAGCGCAGGGCCAAATCAGCAGCAGGAGAACTGTACTAACCTGCCGCCGGTGACTTTCTCAGGGCTCCGCAGGATAAGAAAGAAGGTCCGGGTCCCATTTCTAATGAAGCGAAGGTTCCCCCTACTCCCTATTCTCTCTTAAAGCTTTCTAAAGCTCGGCGAAAAAGGGTTGGTTAAGAACTATTATCACGCCATGATCCTTCGAACGCGTGTCAATCCCTCTGCGGTTGATTAAATAGCAACATCCAAGATGCATCACTGATCCATTGATTTTAATACGTATGCGGAAACAAATAAATAATCCCCCAACAACAACATGATGGGATAGGAAAGTAGGGCCATTATTTTCAAATTAGATCATTAATAAAAACCACAATTTAGTTTACAAACAGAGGCCAGCTCTAGGGTCTAAGTATAAGAAGTGTACTTTCAAAAAGAACTTTCGAGCCATCTATGCTCATGTCCCTTCCACCTCAAGCTCTGGGATTCTTCACCCTAAGGACATGAAAATGTTATCCCATAATGGGGTGAGATGATGTCTCAGCGAGTTCAACCCCTTAAGACCTGATTAGGAAAAAAATACGCCCTAAGGGCTGCCTAGGCACAAATACAAGTTAGAGGACTTACCTTAGCCTCAGTTTCTTCCTACAAGTCAGTACAATTTGAATAACCATTTAATCATTTCAACCAATCAGATCGAAACATCAATAATCGACTTAGTCGATTACATATTATCACGACCATTTCCTGGTTATCTCAATCCATACTATCTATAAAGCCAAATCATAATCATGACCGCTCACTATAAGTTGATAAATAGATAGTATAGCTCATCAGAAAAGCTGCTAGATATAGTGATATAGTATACTAATTATGCTCACCAGAAGCTATCGGATATGCTCACTAGAAACTGCAAGATATACTGATATAGTATATTAATTATGTTCACCAAAAGCTGCTATTTTTATCATACCCAATAAAAATACTTATGTGTGGGTGCATGGTCGGCCTTAGCCAAAATATAATATTTTTCTCATTTGAAAATCTCAGTAATTTCAACAGTCCACAAATCCATTTTTGGTGTTGTAAACTGTCACCTAGTGATTTTCTAATTAATTACTGAAATTAATTAATTTTGGGATAATTACTCACTATCACAAATTATATTCAATTTGCACAAATTAACAGTCAATTAAATAAACAGATCAGACCATTGCAACTAGCATAAAATTCGATCACCGGCTATCATGGTCTAATTTTCGGAAAATAATTAAATAATTAAATAATTACGGAAAATAATTAATAAATGCCAATAAATATGACTTAGGCTTGTAAAGCCTAATTGAAAGTCGAGACAGGTCCGGAAAATTTCCGAACCACTCTAAATAAATACTAGAGCTTGTCTAGGCTCTAATTACGCTACTCTAATCACCTAACATGCAATAACAATTAATTAAATTGCTAATATAATCTAACTATCCACTTAATCTATATTTAGTCTAAACTAATCAACCATTAAGCATCATTGACTTATTAAGCAAGGATTAGTAAGCTAAACTCACTTGATTAAAGATCTGCTTGGACCAAAACGATGGTGACGCGATGGCAGACGTGACGGCGGCTGATAAACTCCAAAGCAGCGGACCAACGGGGACCCGGATTGGGCGAAATCGGCTCCATAAGTTTCTATTCGGGTTGAAAATGGCTACTGTACAAGGTGGGCCGAGGCTGATTTCTTGCGGTTGTTTCGGTGGGGATTCTCGCAGACTATTGCAGGGTAAAACAGAGGGAGCTGGCCGTATGTGAAGATGTTGTGGAGCTGGCCGTGGAGATGGGTAGAGGCGTGGAGAAGGTGGGTTAGGCTTCGGTTGGCAAAGGAAAAACGTGAGGAGTCAACAAACCGGTGGTGGAAGCTTCGGTGAAGTGGGGATGGATAAGTGGGCGGACGAGTAGGCGATGGAATAGCTGGCGGTAGATTGGAGGGAGCTTCAAAGAACGTAAATGAAAGAGAAACAAAAGACAAAAGGGAAATCGGGGCTTGGCGTGTGGAGGATAGAGAGAATAGTGGAGACGTGCCCGAGAATCCAAGGGAGAGAGAGAGAGAGAGAAAAGGATAAGGGAGGGGGGTTGTCAGCTGAGAGGGGGATAGAAGAAAGTGACGTGCACAAGTGAGAAATGAGAGAGAGAGAGAGAGAGAGAGAGAGAGAGACGTGCGATGGAGAGAGGGTCCGGTGGGGGAGGGAAGAAAAGTTAATTAGAAAGGATCTAAAAATCAATAACACTTGGTCCAAAAAGTCTTCAAGTTAATCCCCTTTTCCCCAAGAATTATATCTTGCAAACTAATCCAGAAAAACTCCATTTTGATGCCAATGTTGTAGCCCTTGTCCTAAGCTCTAAATTTTCTCAAAATAAACTTCAATTTCTTCTTCAATTTCCCCAATTCGATGTCCAATTTTGTTGAAAAAAAGCCCACACAATCTCTATAAGTTCCTATCACCAAATAGCTTAGTTTACAAGTTAAAAATCCATTCAATTCGGCCAATCCGAATTTCCGTTCATTTTTCGAATTGTCGAATCGATTTTCTGAAAAAATTCCAGAATCACCAAAAATTCTTCAAATGATGAGTCAATGTTCCTAAAATAAATTGTGATATGGCATAATTTTCAATTTCTGAAATTGGGTTCAATTTTGCGGTTAATTTCAATCTGATGCGATTTTAGCGTGACTTAACCTATCGGGTAGATTTCAGAAATTTTTGGTGCAATTGTCCCGTGGTTAATTTTCTTCGAGCCACACGTATCTCTTTGACAAATTGGCAACTCTCGGTTGTCATGAAAATTTCAAGGTTTAAATACGGACACAGGGCGCCAAAACGATAGAAAAATTAGTTTAGTGCCGATCAACGAGAATTTTGTAAATTAGTAGAATCACCTACATTTAGCCACACATCTTAGTCGAACCGACTTATCTATGATCTCTGATTGATTTTTAACTATGCCGTAATGACCTTTGCAAACTAGCACGGTCAAGTAGTCGATTCCTAATCGAATTCTCAAGTCTATTGCGTTTAAAATCCCGTAATGGTTTCACCTGATAAGCTAGTTATCTCGTGAGTGGCCATCTCAGAGAAAAACACTATAATCACGTTGACGAAAAACCCGACTCATTCAATTGAAAACAAAATTGAATTTTCAGGATGTCACAACTATTAACCGTAAACCATAATAGTTACAATCACTCTATGGAAATGTTCACCTTTGGAATGAAGATAGATGAGCATACTTGAGCCTGGAACTGATGAAATTCAGGAAAATATGGAATCAGTCATTATACTAGCGGGAAGGGGGGCGAGACATGGCCGCGACTTAAGATTCAAGTACCGTTGAAAAGACTAAAGGAACGGGGGGAATGACTACCTGGTTGAAAGCACAGGCTAATACGAGCCGACCAGAAGAAGGAAGGCTTAGATTACAAGATCCTGGACACAATCTTCCTAGAGATGGAGAGCCCCTTGCCTCGCCTTTTCTAGCCTCTCCTTCTTGCTTGCTTACCTAGCTCTTGTCTTAGTGACTCTTCCTCTTTTCTTTTCTAGGTTTTTTTCTGAGTGTTAAAAAAACGGTAGATTTTTCATTTGCCGATGAATTGGATCCGCCCCGATTCGATCAATAATGGGATTCTTGGCTAGAGAAAGGTTCTGTGACATGGACACCTAGTCCAATTGGGTTAAAACGCCGTGCGACTCGGAGGACATAAGACTTCTTGGTCAAGCCCAATTGCCGACAGGATGCTCCTACCCCACCATGCCTGGCCTTTCCTTAAGAAGAAAGAGGGGGGTATGAAGCGTGGAAAAGACTGCCAGAAGTGTATGAGAAAGAGGTAACCTTAAGTGTTGGAGTGGCGGCAAAACTCTTGATTGATCAACGCGAGTGAACTGTGCTTAGACGCTTCGTCAAACCGCACCGATCTACGAGAGGAGCTGATGGATGAGTAGGCTTCCCCTTTCGATTCACGGAATGTGATCTGGGACACGATGGGAGTTTGCGTGCCTCGGTAGGAAAGAGATCACCGGAGTATAGCACAAGATCGCCTTTTCTTGCTGCCATGGGGTCGACCTGTGAACAAGGTAAACCTAATGGGAACCAACAACCTAGAGCTAATAGAAAGGAGGTGAGATATGCAATAGGTAGATTGCTTCTTCATTCTTGTAGCTCAAGGTTAAGAGGAAAGAGAATATGGGAGCGAAGCAAGAGGGACGTGTTCAGTCTTTTTTGAAAATAAAGAAGATTTTTGGAAAGGTAACAGATCATCTCTAGTGCCTTAATTGAATATGAATAAAATAGAATATGTCCCATTGCCAACATAAACTTGATCATTGCTTCCAAATGAAGTAGCTTTGAGTGGTGTGGCTAAGAAGTGCAACAACTTCATCAACTTGAAAACGAGCAAGGAGGGATTAAACACCTCTAATTTCCTTCTTCATTAATAACTATACATGGATGCGTAGATTAGAGGGCTTCTGGCTTCTATAACATAACAAAGGGAATAAGGATCCGGATGATTTACAACTCATTGAGTGTGCAAGTCAAGAGTTTTGAATTGATTTCAAATCAATTCTTCATTGCAATTGCTTCAATGACCCCCTCGGTGAAAAACCGTAATACGCCCTGAAGAATTCCTACCAGCAGACTTCCCTGTACTCAAAGTGAATTGTCTAAGTGCTCTCCTTTGTCTCATTCTCGATCTCGAAATCATTCGATTCCGTCCGAATTAGCTCCTACTCCTAATCCTTCTTTTCCTTCACCGTCATTTGTGGTGCTTCCTCTTCTTCCTGCGAATAGTCGATATGCCAACAAGCCCCACAAGTGGTGTCAGTTTAGGGAAGACTTGTTCCCAATTCCTGAAATTGAGAAGCCTCAAGCTCCGCCCCCCTTACTCAACCTCTATAAAAGAAGCCAAGCCCGTTCCCCTTTTCATAATAAGTTGGTAAGCTCCATGGTCTAGGCAAGCTCCATGGCAAGCTCTGGTTCACGGCTTAAATAGCCAATAGATTAAGTGTTATTAAATCAATCTTGTTGTCATGAATGGACGTTGGTTTGTGAAAGTCAGCAGGACATGAACATTAGATTTGAGTGTCGGTCAATCATGAATGTTGATTGTTCTAGATTTGCGACCACAACAATCAAAAGCTGGACCATAAAGTAGTTCGTGCTGTTTTTGCTTTGCCACAAGATGCAAGAGAACTACCTTTAGATCTTGGAAAAACAAGCTAGAAATGTCTAGAGGATTAGTAGGCATGACAAATGAGATGGATGGATATATAACTCTACCAAAACTAATACTTTCATTGGGTAGGAACCATTCCAAAATCAATCTTGAAGTAGCACATGGTTGCAGGTTCCCCTAGTAGGATTGGTTCTATGGACCTACCTAGGTGGTCGGATCTTGGATGGGTTTGCAAAACCATTTGGCGCTTCTCGGTTCCCATTTTATGTTATCGGTCCTTAGTGGGTGGTTCTCAGTCCCAACTTAGAATTGGGAACCACCCACTTTAAAATTGATCACCTTTAGTTCGGGTATCCATAGGATTATTGCGTCATGGATAAAAGAATGTGATTTATCTAGTCTATGTTATTACATTGGCAATCTTTAAGGTTGCGTTCGGCAGTTAAGTTAAAATTCAAAATATGATAAAATTTATCTTATTATATATTTGGTATTTGCTCAAGATATGATAAAGTCGGATATAAGGGGGATTAGACCAAATAAAATTATTCCATAAGGGAAGTGGAATAAATGTGAATTGGATTTCTAGTATCCATAATTGGAAAGTTATTTTTTTAACAAATTTCTTAAATAAACAAAATGAAACTTATATTTCAATATAATTAATATTTGAATTCTAATATAAGAAATTCAAAATAAAAAATAATAATTTACTTATTTCAATTTAATCTTATATTTATATATTCGAATTTAATTCTATTTTATAATATAAGTTCAATATATAAATATAGATATATATTTATATTTATATTTAGGGTTATTGCCTTGAAAAATCTCAAACTGGTACACTTGTGACAAATTTATTCAAAAATAATTTTTTGATCACAAAAAACCCTAAATTAGTACACATTTGATAAATTTATTTAAAACTGGTATACTTGTAACAAATTTATCCTTTGTTAATTTCCATTAAATTTTACCATCAAATTACTAAGTTAAATGACACGTAACAATTGACCGGTATACCGGTTTGAGATTTTATTCTCTGTTTGTTACAATTATATAATTTTTGCAATTTTTTATGGTATTAATTCAATTGAACATAAGGTATATTTGTCACAAATGTACAAATTTAGGGTTTTGACAGTTAAATAAATTAGTTTGAGATAAATTTGTCACAAATATATCAGTTTGAGATTTTTTATCATCAATTGGGATAAATTTATTACGGATATATCAATTTGGGATTTTCCATTGTTAAAAAAATTAGTTTGGAGTAAATTTGTCATACGTATACCAGTTTGGAGTTTTTAGGGTATTAACCCTTATATTTATTACATAGTTTAGGTATTTTAGATATATTAAATAGTTTACTATTTAATAAAAATTTGTTAGAAAATGATAGAAGGGGAATAAAGAAATAAAAAATATAGAAATTAAAAAAATAAATAAGATAAAAAATAAAATACAAATAGTGATAAAGTTAGATAAATCTTTCACACCATTGTACATTGTTTGACTTTATAAATAATAACAATGGTGTGAAGCATATTAGTATTATTAAAAATGAATATGTTAAACCAAAAAATTTCATATTTTATTCTATCCGATTCAATTACATCCTCATCAAAAATCCAGACGACTAAATGTAGCTTAAGAGGTCAATAACAAGATAAATTCTTGTCGATGAAGTGATCCAAAGCAATTCATCTCCAGTTGTATGGACTCCACAGTCTACCCAATCCTCTAGAACAACAAGCTATTGAAAAGCACGTACTAAAATTTTGTGAACATACTCTTGCATGTTAGAGCGAGTTTGTCATTCGTCAATAAAGGCACAAAGGCACACGCACGAGTTAGACTTCCAGAAATTAAAAGGTTTGAGATTGCTTTCTCAGGCGAGCTATTGCCTCTAGCACCGGCGGATTGCGCGCAAGATGATTCCCTTTAAGCTCTGAAGCGATGTTTAAGGAGACCGTGATTAAAATTTATTATGAGTCGCCTTGATGAATCATCTTGTTGGGAGAGTGAATAATTTGTCATCAAACACTTAGGACTTCTGACTGTGTTCGAAATCTCGATCTCTTGACCACAATGATCTGGCCTTCGGGACATGTTAGGCAAGCGACCTCATGTAGGAAAGACAGATTAAATTATATTTACATCGGCCACATGTATTATTCGGCTGAACAGTCACGTTTATCTTAGTTAGTCATGACTTGATTGTGAATCCATGATGAGAGTCAAACGTGTTTTCATGGGGAGATGAAGACGCTTGAACCGATTTTATAAAATTGAGTCTCGGTTACAATAGTATTATGTATCATAACTGCTTTTTATCCTTAACCGGTACATAAAAAGTTCAACACATGTGTACTCATTGGTTGCACAACTTAGATGTCAATACTTCACATTTACCTTAAAACCATGCTTTGTTCGCTGTACCAATTCATTTTTAATGCTCATCTATTTCTATTAAGGTTAATACAAATAAAAATCTCAGTCCGATATCTTATAATACATTTATCCCAAAGTAATTTGTCATCAAATCTTTAGGATTTCGACTAAATTCGAAATCTTGACCTCTTAACCACAAGGATCCAGCTTTCGGGACGTGTTAGGAGAGCGACTAGATTGTGATGGAGAGATTCATGTAGGAAAGACATATCAAATTGTATTTACATCGGCACAAGTATTCTCTGGCCACACGGTCATGTTTACTTTAGATGGTTATGACCTAAATGCATGACGAGAGTCCAATATGTTTTTATGGGGAATTGAAGACGCTTAAAATTAATGTCATAAAATTGAGTCTTGGGTATAGTAGTATTATTTATCATAGCTCCTTCGTATCCTTAACTGATACATAAAAAGTTCAACACACGTGTACTCATTGTTGCACGGCTAAGATGTCAATACTTCACATTCACCTTAAAACTATGCTTTGTTTAGTGCTCATCTATTTCTGTTAAATTTAATACAATTAAAAATCTCAATCTGGTGTCTTATGATACATTTATCCCAAAGTAATTTTTGTTTCACGAAAAATCCTCAAATGATATTGCTAATCCAAATCTATTTTCCACATTAGATTCCAAAATGATTGGAGAGGGTAGATTAATGTCCCAAATATTAATTTTAGATTTTTCGTGAGATGTGTCTCACGGTACAAATTTGAAAAGTTTTGATGGGGGATGAATTGTAGGAAGCTAGTTTAGCATGTATATCTATTTTCCACATTAGATCCTAAAATAATCGCCTGTATATCTTAAAGTAATTTATCAATAAAAAATATTTTTAGCACAAATAATAATTTGTGTTAAAATGTTTTGGTTCACGATAAAAATGTCTTTTAGTTCATTCATTTTGTAATCAACATGAGCAATCACTTCCAGAACAATAATTTTGGGATTATTAATTTTTCACAAAGCAATTTAGTAAGGCGCGTTTAGTAACTTTTTTGTTCAAAAATAGTTCAAAGGAACAGAAATAAAAAAAACTATTTATGTTCGGGAAACAATTTTTGACTAGAAAGACGCATTTGGTAAAGTTGTTTCGGGGAATAAAAAATGAATAGAAACACGTTTGATAAATTTATATTCTTTTTTTGTTTCTTTTAATTTTTTAATTTTTTATTTTATTTTTCTTTTTTTCCTTTTTTCTTCTTTTGGCCGGTCGTAGCCTTCCCCAAATTCGGCGAGGTCGCCTTGCCCTCGGCGAGGCATTCGATCGTTTGACGGCATTGCCGGCCGGTTGCCGGGCATGGTCGAGGCCGGCGACCGACCAAAGAAAAAAAGAAGAAGAAAAGAAGAAGAAAAGAAGAAGAGAGAGAAAAAATGTTCTTCAAAAGTGTTTACGGAATAAAAAATAGGCTTTTTTTTATTTTCATTTCCGTTCCGATTTTGTTCGGAAACATAAAAAATAGATTTGAACAAAAACGTAAACAAACGCGCTTGCTTTTTTTTTTTTTTTTGAGAACAAAAAAACAAAATTTTTGTTCATAAACAAGAAAAAAGAACATTATCATGCAGGGGCTAAATGACATAAAAGAAATTGTAGGAAGCAATTGTAGGAAGCTACATTTCATTTTCTTTGAAAATAGGGAGACTTTTATTTCTCTCGGAGAACGGAAGCCTTACTCTTATAAGAGAGAGAGAGAGAGAGAGAGAGATGAATCAAATACGGACGGGCGAAGAACATTGTCGACGCTGAAAATGGCGAGGTCTCTGCAACGCTTCGCGAGCCGAGCTCTCGCGCTCCGTCCGTCGCTGCTGGCGGCGTCGCGGCCTTTCTCCGCCGACGCCGACGCACTGGTGGAAATCAAACCCGGCGAGATTGGCATGGTCTCCGGTATTCCCGAAGATCACCTTCGGAGGCGGGTACGAACTCCTTTCCCCAAAATTAGATCTTTGCGTTTAGTGCTTTTCGCTCTCACTGCAAGTATTAGGGTTATTATCGGTTGCAATACGATCGAATCTGGTTCTTCGGGATATTGCTTCCCCGTGGACTCTATCGATTTTATGTACCTGCGAGTTGCTGCTTTGTGGAGCGTCTCCACGTCGGATTTGGGAACCAGAGCCGCAGGTCGGTTTGGGGTTTTCGGGGTTTCTTGTTGTGCTTCGGTTTTCATGATTTTTTACCAGTAGTGGTTGTATAGGTATTGCGAAGATGGGGATTTGTGGCATTGAAAGCCATCACATTGGAGTTATAGCTGTCTCTTCTCTTTCCAGTTTCCCTTTCCTTGATGTTCCCCACTTCTGTTGCAGGTTGTGATATATTCACCTGCAAGAACCGCGACTCAGCAAGGATCAGGGAAAGTGGGGAGGTGGAAAATTAACTTTTTGTCAACACAAAAGTATGTAGTGCAATCTGGTTGGTCTCTTCAGTTTGGAAAATCTTGGGCTATTTTATGTTGTGCATCTGAATTGGGTTTAACTTTAGTGCTTCCATATGGTGGGTATACGGCTACTTCCCAATCTTTGGATTACTGCAAACATAACACATCTTTCCTCTGTCGAACATGCTGTGCTTCAGCTTATTACTCACATCTACACATGAAGGTGTCCTGTTAATTTAATCAATCATGAGTAAACATGCGATGCTTCAGTAACCGTTGAACTTTAAAATTTCTATTATTTGTTTTTGGTATTATGAGTGTATATTCCTCTCTCCCTGTATAATGTTTTCGAGACACTCACATGCGTGAGCAAAATATGAATGCATGTATCTCTCTTCAAATTAGGTACCTAGAAGTTCATCACGTCCAATCAATTTGCATTTTCATAAAAGTTTTTGGTTAGATTTTTGATTGGTTGCTGCTTTACAATCTACTCACATTTTCATATATATATATATATATATATTTATATATATATATATATATATATATATATATATATATATTTTATGTGATCATGAAAACTTTTGATTTCTCCTTATGAAATTACAATTTGCAATTAATAATGATGATAACTAGAACTCTGACCAACTAATTTGTGATGATGTTCTAATGTTTATAGGCTTAAATTTGGAGATTGAGGCCGAACCACTTTGAATCTCCTAGACGATTTTCTATCCCAACTCTTCCTTATACTTGATTTCTTGTTAATTATCTTTTGGAACCCAATTCACCCTTCTTGTGTTGTGACCATTATCCAAGCCAACTACTGAATACTCATCTCTTGAGTATGCTATCTTAATTTTTGATTGGGATACGTCTGCAGGTGGGAAAATCCATTGATGGGTTGGACATCCACTGGGGACCCATATGCTAATGTTGGTGATGCTGGACTTAGTTTTGATAGTGAAGAAGCTGCAAGGTCATTTGCTGAGAGACATGGTTGGGAGTACGTGGTACGTGTAGAACACTGAATTTGTCTTTACTCTCTTGTATCCCTGTTCTGCAGATGCTTTCGATCACATGTTTGCTTGGTTTACTGGTAATCCCCTCAGAGAGTTGAGTGTGCATTCATCCTTATGCTCAAGTATTCATATAGACTGGATTGGTTTGGGTTTGTGCATGTTCTTGTGCATCCCTTTTATGGCTAAAATAAGTTTTTCTACAGATGTCTAAGCATGTAATGAGGATAATGGCTTACTTTTTATGCATTTCTCCTCAATTAGGATTTTGGGTCATGCACATTATTGCTGGCTTAGTACGAACCTTTGTGCAGCTGTATGGTCGCTCCATTGTTACCTGAAAGTCATTGGCCGGCTTTATATTAGATTCTTCTTTAACCTTGAAATGGCATGACCCATCTACATTCTGGATGTCTTTTTTTCCTTTCCCCCTATTGTTGGAAGCCTGAACGAGGGGGAAAGTAGAATGAGACTCTGTTTCCTTCTCCCTTATCTGAGTACAACCTTGTATATATGTTGTTACCATATCAAGTTCATGATCATCAGGGGCCAAGTACTTGCATTTTGTGTCGTGTGGACTTTTCCAGTTTAATGTTGACTTGGCTAAAGCATCTATGATTCATGCTTGTGAGAATGGTTGCTTTGCCTGAGATTTTCTAGGTATTAAATTTGGGGTATTTATAGGGACTTATGCTTGTATATTAATGGAGTTAAATGATCTTGAAATTTCATTTTACAGTTGTAAGACAACTGTGACCAACAGTCATTGTTTAGCTGCATATCATTTGAATATTATCTGGAACTATAAGGGCCTTTATATTTATTTTTTGGTGCTTGGGCATTTTCCAGGATTTGAAAGATTAGGAGAAATCTTGTAACTTTTGCCAACTTGGCCTTATCAACTCTTTTCCAAAATGAATTTTTGAGAAATAATTCTGTCCCATACAAGACAAGGAAGATCTTGTTCCAATTTTAGTCACAATAGCTTGTTTCTATGTACTTGCTTCTCGTGCGGTCCTTTAGTTCTTAAATTCAGATTGCAATAGATTTAGTCATGAATGTTTTAAACATATTCGTATATATGTGTACACAGGTCCAAATGAACTTGAGCTTGTGTTCCAAAATGAAACGTGAAAATGGCAAGTTGGATGAATAGCAAATTGGCCACTGATGAAAGCGTTGTTTGTGTACTTATTTAAAGTATACAGATAGAAAAGTTGAAAAGGCTTTCTTTTATAAACGTTAGGTATCTTCAGGGCTGGATGAGTTGGTTGGGTCAAAGGGGAGGGTTCTTTCTATTGATAGGATTAGGAGTACAATACCAACCCAAATGGAAATCACTTGGATGCTCAACATCCCAATTTGTATTGGCCAACATCATACAAGATAGAATGGGAGAAATTAATCTGTCCATTTCCTTGTTCCTGCTGATTCTTTAAATGGATATTGACACCATATTCACCTAAGTGTGCTTCAACTAGTTGATGTGCTACCTTTGCAAATTATTAAGACGACTTGCTATATCAACTCTCTCATCTTAAAGTTTATGAATCATCCATGATCTTAGTTGTTATCTCCAAAAAGCCACAATTGACCATGCATATATTATTTCTGCAGGTTAAGAAGCCTCACACCCCTTTATTGAAGGTATGAGTTCTTCCTTTCATGTGTGCTGTCTGCTGTTTGCTTGGCCATGTCACATCATGTCATTCTATGGGAGTTGCATGTGTGAGAGCCTACATAACACAATGTTAATCTGGTGGGAAAAGATGTGGTTCTGGCTGTACATATTGTTCTGGTCTTTTTTCTTATAAACAAAGACTGATGGTACCATGTCATGTTGCTTGGTAGTATTTTTCAGGCTATTGATTGTGCTAGTGGTCTTGATAGCTTTCAGGGATCTAATACTCCATTGCATTAGGGCGAGACTCATTATAGACATTCTTTTAGAAAAGCTCATGTACTCTCTGAAGTCCAGAACTTTGAACAGTAGGTTTTAGTTACCTTTTTCTTTCCTCCTCATTTGTTCTCTTCAACGTGCATCATCAGGACCTTGGGCAGTCTTTATGACTTTTTTTTTTTTTTTGGCCTTTCCTCATTGTCATTCTTCTACCTTTTAATTTATCTTTTGATTTTGGGGATTTTTTAATTAATTTTCTTTAAAGGGGCAATCCTACCCCCTGTACGATGGAGGCCATTAACAATGATGATGATGATCATAGCTGTCAATCACATCTGACTGATCTTGAGAGGAATGACTGGAAAAAACAGAATGTCGTATTAATAGAGAATTCTGAAAATATTTTCTTTTTGCTGTTGTAAATATAAATATTTATCTCTGTGAAAATCAAAACATTTGTGCAATCACTTTCTAAGATGTCTTGAAATGCCAATTAAAAGATATAGCTGTCCAGCACTATAAAGAGAAGAGGCAGCAAGTAGGCTTATGGCAGATTGCAGAACTGATAGCCATGTGATCGGCTTCCTGTAGTGCAGCATTTCCTCTTCCCTTATGGTACATAGCTCATTTTCTAGGGTGTCATCTGGCTAAGCGCATGAGACATGGACTTGTTCCCGTGAAAATTGTTTAGATCAATTTTCGTAATCCTCATTTAGCTTCCTTAGTGTTTTGCAAAGGTGTGGATGGCAACCATGTTAGGCCTCTGATGGCAGATTGCACTGAAGAAGAGATTGGATTGTGTGTTTTCCATTCATGATGGATAATGAGAATAAATCTTTATGCATTTGATAGATAGAAGAAGAAAATAAAAACACAGTGACCTATTTTTCCCTGGCCTAGGAAATTTCTGCTGCTGGTTTTCAATAATTTCTTTTCTTGGTAACTGCAGCCAAAGGCTTATGCTGACAACTTCAAGTGGAAGGGCCCAGCGCCAAACTGAGGAACATTGATCTTTCAGTTTGCCCCTACTTTGGTTCATATTGAACAGAGGTTCCATCACAAGCTGTCATCTTCTTTGTTGTGTCTGGGACATAGTCCAGACTTCAAACTCCATTGTTCTTTGTCGTGTACCGGATTTATTGTTGCTCCATAATGATAGCTCAGTGGTTATAATAATTGGCTAGAGAATGGTTCTTTTTTGCCTTCCTACTATCTCAATGATGAGATTATGTTTTGTTCACAAATTTAAATAAGGTCACACTCTATATTTCTGTTCATAAAGCTGTGGAAAAGCTGCAAAATTCCTGTAATTAGTGAAACCATTCTTGATGCGTGTCAGCACAGCTGCTATAGACATAGATGACTCTAGATGCTTGAAGAGCATGAAGTGTCAAGCGACAAGATTGTGGAGGCCATGAAAAGAAGTTTTCTGGTATAAGTACGCACCGTCAGAAGCCAAAGTATTGTCTGTTTGATAAGGAATTGGCTTTGCTGTGAATTTGGAGTGGACTTTTCACGCGATCACAGTATTAACAAATGGGAAAAGAGGGCACACTTTATGTCTTTTGAATAGCCTGAGTAGCTTAGATTTGTGACGCTAGTTAATTAAAATTGCGGATATAGACCTCTTGCATTTTCACCTGTTTAACTCTGCCTCCTATATTCTTAGACTCGCTTTGCCTCTTAGAACAAATTTGCATGAGCAGGACTAATTGAAACTTCATTTAGAAAAGGTACCCGTGAAACTTTAAGCTCAGATCACTCACAGAGCTTGATTCTAAACCCTAACCTCTCCCTGTCAGCACCTGCCACTGTGAGAATCCATTCCTAGTGCCACCAAAGTTGCCGGAGTAGGCGCAAAATCGCCATCGCCTCCTTGCTCCTCTCCCTTTTCTATCTCTTGTCTGAGGTTCGTGACACAAATGTCCAGATTGGGGTTGCTTGTCTTCAATTTGGATCATATGGCAGGTTCCAATCATTGCTAAACTCCGATCTGCCTACAGTGGTTAACGGCCTCCCCAATTTTGGCAACAGTCTGTAGAAAGGAGAAAGAGAGAGAGAGTGATAGGTTTCGGGTGGTCAAGGCAGACGGTTGGCGGCTTCGTCATTGCCATGGTTTGGGACGAGATTTGGGGAAGAGATTGCTCATACTTACTAGATAATAGATGATTTCTGCCCTGTAAAAGAAGATAGACCACAACTCAGGATATCTAAATTTAAGCGAAGTATTCAAACTTCATACTAGAGAAAATTTAGTTGTTTTGAGGATTACGTTTTTTATAATGTCATGTACAATATTCCCATTGGCATGTCTTACTATATTTTGATTGAATATTTTACTTTGGTGAATTTGTCCATTGTTGTACTTTTTCAGTGACTTACATAAGTCGACATTGTTCAAGATCTCACCCTAGTAAATTTCTGCCTCTGTCACTGAATGAAGTGGAATCTTCCATCATGTCAGCGTCAACTTGTTAGTTATCAAATCCAAGTAATTGTCAGAATTTGCTTGTGAATTCAACTGAATCATACCATCTGAAGCCTCGAACCAGCACCCATTTATCGCGAGCCACAATATCCAAAGTCGACTTTAAAACAGATAGGTTGACCTTGTGTCGACCGTATACAAAGAGGGTATCCATCATATCTCTCTCTCTCTCTCTCTCTCTCTCTCTCTCTCTCTCTCTCTCTACTTCAATTCTATTTGTCTATTTTTTTCTGTTAATATTGTTACTTTAATTTCTTTGAAAAATTAAAAATGTAAGCACACGATAGAATACACTAGTACCTCATTTAGACCTTACCGTAAGGATCCCACAATTGTTACAAAATATGGATGAACATGGTTTTAGGGTAGAACTTGAAACTAAAGAATTGGAACGTCCAATTCCAAGTTCCAAAATATGCGAGGTAGGTTTCATGTTCCATAAGTTGGTGAATCTATTTTGACGGATAGATTCTAAATTCTAGTTAGGTGGAACCTAAAATCTAAAACAAGTTTTTGTATTTTTTATTTATTTATGTTTTCGTGTTATCCTACGTGTTTTATATTGTTCAATGATAAATGTATAATTTGGAATCACTAATTTGAGTCTTCATTTTATGAGTGAGACCTTTACTTTGTTAATATCTCATATTCTTTGCGTGTCTAAATATAAGTTAAGGTCAGTAGATTGTAACAGTAAGTGATGATCATTAAATATGACAATTCATTGATGCTATTCAATTGATAATACATGTGGAACTTGGATAGAACTTGGAATTGACTCAACAACAAATAGGGGATCAATTTTAGCTAGTAGATTTCAAGTAGTTTCACTTGGAACCTATATCGCTCGTCCTTACAACAAAATATTCGATTTAAGCCATGATTACTTAGTGACCTAAAAAAATTAAAAAAGGAGCCTTGACCACTTGTTTCACTAGTAGGCATATGAGCTCATATTGTCAAAAGTTAGGAAGCTTGCTCATATAAGGGTAGCGGATGTCCAAGACATAAATTGACCAAAGGTTCATTAATATCTAGACCTGTTAAACAGGTGGATCGAGTTGAAAATGATTTAACCAAATTGACCAATTTAATTCATTTTGACCAATTTTTATTTAATGCAATCCAATGACATATACTCGATTTGACTCATATCTGATTCATATTGCTAAAAAACTTCATATTTAACTCAATATGAGAAAACTCAACCAAAATGAGGTGAGAGTGCAAAATGAGCGAGTGCGAGATCAAGTAAGAGTAAGAGAGTAAAAAAGAATTATAAAGGTAAATTGGGTCTAAATAAGTCATGAAACCATTTAACACCCGTATTATCTTGGGTTTTATCTTTCTAAGTTCATTTATCGACCAAAAAAAAAAATTAAATTCATTTTTGACTCGTTTACTAAATATAACTAACATATATAACTGTTCAACCCATCAAATATGGCTTAAAAAATGGATCACAGACTCATTTTGACAGCCATAGCTCAAATTTTGCAATCTCATGAAGTACATTTTAACCCATCCACCAATGAGCCACAATGCACAACGGTGACATGGTAGAGTCAATGTAGCCCCGATATTAACAAGGTTGAACAATCCTAAGCATAATCCCACTAAAAATTACGAAAGCTTGCTTGAAGTAGATCTAATTGATAATAGATTTGCATTCAGCTTTCCTGTTTAAGCTGAAATGGACCAGCTTCCTGTATCGTTCTATGTTTTAACATATAATTGTATGCGGTTGAATCGGATCAGTTCGATAAGTTTGCTAAGTAATGGAATATATTTAAAAGGCAATAATCACTTACGAATTCTTCAATATCTTTTCTGTTTTTAACTTTCCAGTAATTCAAATGACCATTCCAATGCAAATGAACTTCGTCAAGAGAAAACGTGGTGGATATATTGCTTTCATCATAGTGCTGAATACACAGGTTAACCACTAGTAGTGATCAGCAAACTCGAATTCAAAGTGAAATTATAATGAATAAAATTTAATTAATTAACAATTAAGTTGTGCAATTGCTAATTACATTTACTGCCTAATAAGCTCCATTACAAGTGGAGAAAAATAGCTACAGGAGGATATAATGACTCCGTTTTGCCTCACAGCTGAATCATTTTGCTAATGGTGGAAACACAGCGATTTGAAAGGCTACATACCGGCTGACCATCTTCATCCTATTACTACAGTAGACCTCCAGCAAGACAATATTCATTTAAGAACTGTAATTCCGCTCGTGTTGGGCGACAGCTTCTTCATGTAGTACTTAGAGTTGCGAGACAGATCGATCCTTTTCCTTCTCTTCTCCGGTATCTGATCAATGGAGCACTGTGAGAAGCCACGCCTCACAAACCTAAGCATTGACAAGGACAAGTAGTTGCAATTAAATGAATAGTCAAAGCGCACATTGGCTGGCAACTGTGGTTGACCAATGTGCACAAGTGTTTCCGCTGCAAGAGGTAAAACATATTCATGTTTATGAGAACCAGGATTAGGACATATACCAATCTGCAGTACGGGTTGTGAGCAAGAAAAGCCTCTCCAACCCAAGAGAGGATGCTTTCTTTTCAATATAATCTGCAAATGACGAACCATAATCAGTTGATACAGCAATCAATTAAATGGAGCAACAAAGAATCACCAAAAAACCAGTAGCACTTTATTTTTATGCAATTGACTTTCAATAACAAAGTTGAACACAATCAGCTTTTTCTACAGGCAAAAGAAAGGGCAATAGCGCTGTCTTAAGTCTCTATTTTTGCTGGACATCAGATGTAAAGATGCAAAAATATATTATTGTACGCCATATATGCCAGACTTCATAAAATAGAAAATAGAAAGGATTTCAAATTCTCAAACTTCAGCATAAGTGGGATATTCAGAAGGTTACATGCATTTTTAAGAGAAAAAAAAACCTGTGAATGACAAATTTCTTCCCACCTAATCTTGGTATATGGAAACATGTGTAGTATCTAATCTTGGTATTCACATTAGTCCATCCTGATGTTTGGAACTTTGGCTTCAAAATGGATTTATTCTCATGTTCTGCACTTGCTTTGCTGATTGCAAAAATTAGTATTCCAGATTGCTCCATTTTATTATTGCTAACTCAAAATTATTCTTTCTGTAGACAAATTAATAACTGAATACTGAACTTAAAAGGAGCAGATCCCAAAAAGGACACTCTTATTCGGAAGGCATCTAATTGCAAGTTCAACCCAATAGATTGCATTCTTAGATTGAGATTCTTAAGTTATTAACACCCAGGGCATGCAACTAAAATCAACCTGCAGACCACAATCAAAGATATGGAACAACAAATAATGCTGGAGCCATATGGTCAGAAGCAACTTCTTACCAAGTAATTTATCTCCCTGTCCTTGTCCACGGCAGTCAGGAGAAACTGCAATTGCGGCAACCTCCCCACACTTCTCTTCAAAGAAAGGGAAAAGAGCAGCGCAAGCTATGATCTGACCCTCTCTCTCTACCACAACGAATGAATCCAATGCTTCAAGTAGCTATCCAAAACGTAAAGGCCAGAAGGATATACTGTCAACTTCAGATAGT
The DNA here is from genome assembly GCA_016097545.1 of Eucalyptus victrix. Lineage (NCBI taxonomy): Eukaryota > Viridiplantae > Streptophyta > Magnoliopsida > Myrtales > Myrtaceae > Eucalyptus > Eucalyptus victrix. The sequence continues at coordinate 48,367,777 of CM027843.1, forward strand.
AAAGTAAATAACTTAAAAGATATATTCTCCTCAAAAAAGCATCTAGTGAAAAATCTCAACAGACAGCATGGAGGAAAATTGCAAGATTCAGCAACCAGAAGCCCAAAAAAGGAGGAGGCATAACCTCTTGATCAGTCCTCTTAACCAATGTGCCAGAGTCTTCCAGAGGTTTTATTATCTGTCTTATTCCAGAAAGGTCTGTTTCCCTCGCCATTCTGGTACCCTCATACAGATCACTGGAAAATAGATTAACAAAAATTAGCAGCAAATGAGACGGCGTCAAGTATAACTTGTCCCTTGCAATGGTACAAGAAAATGTGTGATTTTCTATTTCAGCAGGATCAGGGAAGCATTCAATTACATTGATTACAGCCACATCAATCTATCATCCCAGCAGTATCCGTTAAAAGGCTATGCAGGGATACACTCTCATGTAACAAGATAGTAAAGGAGGAACGAAGAATGTGTGACAGTAGAATACCTAAACATTCACAAAATAACTTTTGATGATCAAACAGATGCCAATTGAGTAATTTCACTACTGTCACAATGAGGATCTACAAACAAGGGATGCCCAGGGCAAAAAGTCAAGTCAATAACTCAGTAGCATGGATGATCATGCGCTCAGAGGCCAACCATTGTGCATCACTAACTTACTGACGGTACAACCTAAGCCCTTGCCCTAGTAAGGGTGAGGACAAGGGGATTTTAACCTTCACCTACTGCTGGTGGAATAAAAAGTTTGACCCCAGAAAATTAAATATGCAGGTATGAAGAGTATGAGCATAGTTCCATCATAGCACCATGATAAGCAGAGGTAAAACACTGCTTCAACCTATTGAACAGCATATATACATCAACTATTGGGACAGTAATTTCACACCTACCTTCTGCTGTTGTGTTTTTAGACAAGGCACTTTGTATACTCCAAAAACTTAACGTTAGCAAAGAAAAAGAGTTCAATAAAAGCTAGGATGGATGGGGGGGAGCGACAATGGGGAAGAGAGACACTTTTACCTTCCTTGCCATCAGTGAGAGCACCTTTTACGTAACAAAGAGAAAAGCTAAATCCCACTACAGACATGATCAACTTTGAGATTACAAAAACACCAATCACAGAGAACTGTTGTAGAGATTTGTTTTGATGTTTTTGAGAACAGCAGTAATGATATCCAGTTTCCTCACTGGTACTTGAAGTCTGGGGATCCAAAAGATCCCATAGTTTCTTTCCCAAGGCAAGGAAGAAAACGAGGAGAAAGAAGATTGGCAGAATTACTTCAGTGTAGAATTGTATTATTTTCACCTCTCAGCTCTTTTTTAAACAACAATGGAAGTTTTTCTCATTCACTGTTGCACTTACATCTTTCAAGTCATTGCATAACCTAAATCACACACCATTTGAAAAGTTCAATGGTTAACCATTCTATAAAGCAACCTCACCCATCTCTTGATCAGAATTTTAGAAAACTATGACATGTCAAGATTTCACAGAGCCGATATATTTTGTAGTAAATTCTCTCCTCACAAAGCTACTATTAAACTGATAAGTGGCAAAATTCTGGAGCTTACCGAAACAAAGAACTATTGAAGAAGAGAATCCATACCTCGCCACCATAGTACCAATTCCATCCCTCTGAAAGAGTTCCAGCAGCAAAGCTCCATCTAAGGTGCCATCCACCAAGTGAACCCTTTGAACTCCACGCTGATTGAAAAGTGGGAAATAGAATCAATAGCAATAACGAGGAAATTATTGATACAGTGCTTATATTTTTTCAAACATTAGCATAAGCATGCAGGAAGAAGCAGTTCCAGGGCCTGGCAGTTTGAAGATTAATCACTGAGACAAGTGCTGAAAGTGCGCTGGTCTGATAATATCAAATAAGTTCTACTGCATTATGTTAACAGAAATGGACAATATATGTGGCAGCAGCAAATGATGGTTAAGTTGCACACTGCCCGACAAGATGACCTTTGTCTTGTTCTTCCATCTGAACTTTAATTTCTGATGATAGTATAATGCATTCTATAATTGCTCAAAGATTCAATTTCTCCTCAGTTCATAGGCATTTACCAAGAGATTATATTGGATTCAGTGTTTGCAATTTAAGTAACAAAACAAACAGAAAAGAAAATTGCTTGGTATAACATAGTGTTCGGCAGAATATGGTGGATACTTGAGCAGCCATTCAGCAACCACTAATTTGTTCTGTTAGTCTTCACACGATTCTCCAGGAAAAACTGAATAGAAACCAAATGAACTGCAAAATGCCTAGATACAAACTTACGATGGCAAAATTTATTGGTCTTCATGATTCACAAGTTCAAAGATTCCTGCATTACTACTCTTTTATGCAGAACTAGTCTACAGCTCCTTCACCCAATATACAGTAGGTGAAATGAGTCCCACCCCAAGGTTGCAAGCCCCAGTTGACAACTTAACTGAGCTCACATAAAAAGTGATCAAAACCTGCCAACAGAAGCTGTGGTGGGACGTGTCCCAAACATGATAATGTCATGCATGGCACCAACGTGATAGAACTGTGCCACAAATATATGATGGGACATGTCCAAACATGATTTTCTAGTTACGACAGTTAATTACTAGATAGAAAAAGTAAGAAGTTACCCTGCAAACCAAAGCAGCAACAACCAACTCTGCCAGGTAATCAGACCGACTTTGACGTTCCAAACCTCCAATAGCAAAACCTTGTTCACCTTCCCAGAGTCCATTTCCGTTGTCAAAACCAACACCATTTTGAAAGGTAGCATTCCCTTTCTCAAGCAAACCCTTTCCATAATGTGAAGGAGTGAAACTACTTCCATTATACAGAGGAGCTGCTCCATTGAAGTTCTTGCCTTCAAGACAGGTGCCAAATGCATCGCCTTGACTGACAGCTTCCACATAGTTAGCTGCTGTTTCACTTTGCTTAGCTCGTTTTCTGATCAACGTGTCTGCTTCATCAAGGGTTAAAAATCTGATAAGGCGTCCATTTTCATCGAGGATTTGACCATCTATGATACAAATAAGTTTTTCTGCACCAATAGCTAGAGCACAAGCTGTAGCGACTTCATAAGTGCTGCATCGATTTAACAGGAGTTCATCAAACGACATTAAAAAATAAAGCTATTAGAGATATGGACCACATATTAAGCACCTTATACATTAGTCTCCTTGTTTGTGAGAATCAGGAAGATCCTATGTCTAAAGCATCATTCTTGAGATATTACAATGAATGTTCGGTCAGTATATGCATAAAACATTCAGCACACACTTACAATCTGTAGAAAGCTCCCTTAGCTTTGCTACACCGAGAAACAGGAAGAAGATAAGGATATGACGCAACTTTCCCCATAAGTTGCTAATCAGTTTAAAAATTAGTTCTACACGTTTTCTGTCATCAAGTTGACTAAATGCTTGAATCTATGAAATTAACATTTCCATTCTCCAAATCATCCCCGCAATAACTGTTTAATCAGTTTATCAACTTTACAGAGGAAGAAACACATGGGTGTTGGAGACACCCAAAGCTGTGAATAGAAACAGAACAAATTCAAATAGAAAGTTATATCCACAACAGTACATCTTAAACGTCACCTTCATTTTGAAGACAACTGAAAGGGTACGGCAAGACCATGCATAAGCAAAACAAGCTTTTAAGATGGGATAGGCATCAAAATCAATAATCCATACTTGCAATTCAGAACTTCTCCAGAGCTGGAATAGCCCAGGTTGCTTAATACAACTATACATCCACCATCAAGCCTCTCACGAATGCGAGAAACATCCACTTTCTTTACTTCACCCGTTGCCCCAAAATCAACACCTTCAATAACTCCTCTTCGCTACAAATAAAATAATCACCATTACTATAGCTGCCAAAGCAGAATAATGACAGGAGAAATGTGAACTGTCCGTTCAACTAATTCGAGATATCAACCAAGAGAGTAAGCATGTAAACCGTTACCTTGGCTGCAAGAAAGTTACCACTTGCGACACTTACACCAACTTCATGCAAACGGCTACTATCCCCATGACGGCGCATACCGGAAATTGGGGGTCCGGGAGATAGTTTAGCCTCTATCATTAAACGAGTACCTCCAGCTGCTTCCATAGCTGCTTCCAGAGCTTTAGTGTCTGTTATTCTGTATCTTCCAACATATTTAGGCTCATGTCCTACGAAGACATGCTTAGTATCAGAAATCAAAGGTCCATTGTTGAAAATTGATTTTATAGAAACAAAAGCAGGCCACACAAACAAGACCTAGCCACTTCAGAAATTGAGATCCAACCTGTGCAACAGACATAAAAACAAATGCTCAGTTGCACCTCATGCAAACATTAGCAGAACATATTATTTCTTTGCCCTTTTTTTGGATAAATAAAAGTAAGTCAGCTACAAGGCATGAAGAGTGTTCAAACCCCTTTACAAAAAAAAGGCTCAAATTCAAGATAAAGCATTTGTACCATCAACCAACGAATTTAAATCCACGTGCATATGTTTCCACTATACTCAAAGTGTAAAACTTTGGCTGATTTTCGGAACAAACAATACAGATGGGGATATCTTTAAAGTTGATATTCCTGCACATGCATTTCAATATAGGGTGGCTGAAGGAACCGCCTTAAAGAGATCATCATAATCTCAGGCAGGCACTAATCACTTCACAAGCATGTGATGCACAATCAAGGGGGAAAAGATTACAGATACCATCCCAGATACTGACAGTATAAGTTCTGTTTTGGTTGACAGGGAAGTTTTCAGTGTGCAAGCCATAGTTATGGACACGTAACGCCATTCTGATTATATATCAGCTATGTCTGATACAGTTGATACTGCTAGACACAATAGCATGTACCATACTTCTAATAGAGTCAATAGAAAGGAAATCACACTGCAGCATACCAAGCGCATAAAAGGATGACTTTTGAAGGACTCACAGCACACACATTTCACTAACCTCTCTCCTTCAGGAGTTTATCAATCTGCATGTGTGTCCCTGGAACAAGAACAAACCTAATCCCCAAGCCATGAAGGAGCGCAATATCCTGCACAAAGAATTGTATCTAGTTGTAATTACCAAAAGCCAACAATCAAGCACCCAAACCCCATAGAGATATTATGCAATATGCATCCAAATTCAGCAGGTAAAATCGAGCAACCGCAGTTTTATTGTGATTCCAAGAAAAATTAATCCATCGAAGCCTGAAGAACGCGAATTTAATCACTTGGAGCATTCCACAACAGAACGGGTCCGCGCTTTTGTTCTTCCTTACAGCATTAACATGCAGCCAAACCACAAATCAGCAACGAAACAGAAGAAGCGAGGAAAAAACCGACGCGTGCCTTGAGAACCGGATCCAAGTGCCGACTAGCGACGATTTCGCCGGAGACGACGACGACGAAAGTGCCGCCCCTATGAGCTCTGAAATATGGCCACGCCTCGTGAAACCAGCGCACGAACTGCTCGTTCTTCTCCGAGCCGCCGCCGCCGCCGCCGCTCCCCTCGTCGCTCCCGCTCTCCTCCGGATCGCCGAAGGCGTGGCGCCTGAACCCGAGCCCCCTTGCGGCCTCAACCCCGAGCAGTCCGTCCTCCGCCGCCGCCGCCAGAGGCGAGGGGTTCGAGAGCCGTGCCTTCCCCGTGGGATTGACGCAGACGGTGGAGGAGGGGAGGTTGCCGCGATTGGAACGCGAACGAAGGAGCCTGTTCTGCGGAGGGATTACGCGGAAAGAAGAGGAACAGGCCATAATCAGGAGCACTTGAAGCTGCCAAGGGATCTTCACTGAAGATTCTTCAGGCCCGTTGGAGAAGGAGGCGTAAGAGGGAGGGGGAGAGAGAATTGAGTGGGCTGAAGAGGAGAGCTGCCCACGTTAATTGACCCAACCGAAATATGAGAAGAAGGGCGGCTGCATTTTGTTAACGGGAAAATCCCACCCAAAACTCTAAAATTAAGTCCAGTACAATCTCAATATTTCCAAAACCCTTTTATTTTCTTTTTTTTTTTTTACTTTTTGGTGATCAAGGATCCGCCGCAACCTACCCTTGTCGGCTTACGCCGATTTGGGGTCTCACAGGTCTTCGAGGTGGAGGCTTAACAACGACTATCCATCGAGAGAAACTGACCCAGCAATCCACCACCGAGGCCCCATTTTAATTGCTGACCTCCTTCGCTGGAGAAAAGATCTCAACCAACTACGCTACTTATGGGTGGGTTTTTTTTTTATGTCTCTATAATTCTAAAATGATACTAATGATCCAAAAATATCTCCACATGTGGTCTATTTGAATGCCATTATCCACGCAAGTCGCCTTTTTGATTTTTTAGTGGTCACGTTGAACAAAACTATGATGAAATGTAATTTTTGATCACTGGATACAAGTCTGTGTATTTGAAACATGAAAAGTTGTTTGGACATTAGTGTTAGATTAAGCAAAGTTTAGACTTTTTGGTGCTATGTCCTAAGCTCGATCAAATTCAAGTCAATTTCACTTACCTACCATTGTCCATGCAAGCTGTCGCATGAGATTTTTAATAGCCATCTTGGAGGGAAATATGACAGAAGATATGTTTGAGTTATTCATAAATATGAGAGTTTTAATTACACAAAAAAATGTTTCATATATTGGTACTACGGTGAGCGTAATTTAATTTACTAGAAGTAATTTCCCTTTGTTTACCTGTTGTAGAAAAAATGATATATGAAATAACTTTTTTCATGAACTGTATTTGATTAGCAATACACAATGACTCCTTTTCTTTTGGAATAAATGCATTGCAAATCCTAAAACTTATCATGAAAGTGTAATTAGATTCTAAAATTTACAAAATAGCATAAAATTAAATATTAAAACTTGTCTAACAAAAAACTATTGATGTTATTTTTTTCAAATTCTCTCTCATGCATAGTGCCAACATGGCTAAGCCAATGTCATTTGATCCAAACATAATTTTTTTAAATCCAACTATTATTTAAATTAAATTAAAAATATATTTTAAAAAAAAAAGAATGAAGAAAGTAAAGCAAGGATCCTTGTCGCCGTTGCTGATGGCCCACCAACATTGGAAAGGGTTGGCAATGGTGGGCATTGGCAGGTGACTCTCAGTGATCACTGGTGAGTGCCTACATGCTCTCAACCAAGTTAGTGCAATCAAGTTTTAAAGTTTATAAGTATTTTCTTGTTTGTCAAGTTAGACAAAATTAATTAAAGAACTTGATTGAATTAACTTCACAAATTTTAGAACTTGATCGTACATTTTGAAAATTGTAAGACTCAATTGTACTTTCGTGATAAGTTTTAAAAATTTATTTGGTTTTTCAAAAAAATTTAGAAATTACTTGTACTTTCGTAATAAATTTTAAGGTTTTTAGTATGCTTATTTAAAAACATAAAACCAGAAAATCAGAAGAAAGGATAATCGCAAGGTGACTTTAACACATTAAAAGAAAACCAAAAGTTGTCATGGTGTACAAGTACAGCCGGATAGGCCCAAAAATTTACGAATAACGATCTTATCGAAGTGAGAGTTAAAAATCAAGACCACAATTACTTTAGCTTTATATACAGGGAATTTTTTTTTTACATCATTCCTCCTCTGCCTTTATTTTCTTTTTTTAATTTCTATAGTTTTAAAAAAGCAGTGTGAGTCCTTCTCCAAAGGTGAGGGGTTCGAAACCCAATGGAGGCGCTTGGTGTCTTAAGTATGACGTCGAGGTGGTGGGTTCTCCGCTAGCGTCACCCCGGATTTACCTCGCCGGCTATCGGCTATACGGGGGTTCCCGGATCATAAAAAAAAAAAAAAAAAAAGTAGTATGATTTATATTTGATATCCCCCATTTGTATGTATGTCTCAATCCTCCATGTTATCGGAGAAATTAATAAAGCTGGTTTTCTATTTAATCATTTTAGAGGTGTTGGAGCAAAATGCTCTTAACTTTACTCTTGAATAAAATGTGTTGAAACTAGGTTCCTTCTAAACCTACTAAAATCTAGAGGTCAGCATCGGCGAAGGTTTGACTCTAGATTGGTCCAACCAACTCAGTCGATCCTAATTCATTTCCTAAGATAACTAGGTCGATTCTTGGTCTTGAGACCTCTAAACCTTATATAATGCAGGCCGATCCTCGATTATGGGAGTTTAGAGTTGATCAAACTTGGACCAACTCTGTCTATATTATATATATTATTTATTAGGGAAAAAATCACAAAAAACTCAAAACTTTGCCTAAAGTGACAAATTTACCCCAAACTTTTTTCTGTAATATGAAAAATCCCGATGTTTGCTAACTGTGACACATTTATCTTGAACTTTCATTTGTGACACAAAAAACCCTAAACTTTCATTTGTGTGACACATTTACCATAAATTATAGGGACATTTTGGTCTTTTTACTTTAAAAAAATTTCTTTTTCTTCTTCCTTCCTCAGCCGGCTCCGGCGGAGGGAAGCCGCGTCGTCTAGCAAGGGTCGGCCCTCGTCGGCATCAAGCAAGGGCCTCCCTTGCCAGATCTGGTGAGGACACCCTTGCCCGACGCCGGCGAGGGAGGCCCTCACTTGACGTCGATGAGGGCCGCCCTCGCTTGTGTCGAGCGAGGGTGGTCCTCGCGGGACGCAGGCGAGGGCCCCCCTCGCTCGACACAAGCGAGGGCACCCCTCGCCAAACCCTCGCTAGATCTAGTGAGGGAGGCCCTTGCTCGACGCCAACGAGGGCCGCCCTCGCCTGCATCGGGCGAGGGCACCCCTCGCCGGCTTTGGGTGAGGGCCGCCTCGCGGACACCGACGAGGGGTGCCCTCGCTAGATCTGGCGAGGGAGGCCCTCGCCCGACGTCAACGAGGGCCGCCCTCGTAGGCATCGGCCTAGGTGAGAGCTACCCTCGCTTGCGTCGGGCGAGGGCACCCCTCACCGGCTTTGGGTGAGGGCCGCCCTCGTGGGACACTGACGAGGGGTGCCCTCACTAGATTTGGCGAGGGAGGCCCTCGCCCGACGTCAAAGAGGGTCGCCCTTGCCAGCTTCGGCCTAGGTGAGAGCCGCCCTCACTTGCATCGGGCAAGGGCACCCCTCACCAATGTCGGACCAGGCGAGGGTGACCCTCACCGGACGCCGGCGGAGAGAAAAAGAAAAAGAAAAAATAGAAAAAATAAGACGAAAATTGCCTTAATGGGGGTAAATGTGTCATTGTTTGCAAAGTTTAGAGTTTTTCGTATCACAAAAAAAAAAAGTTTGAAGTAAATTTGTCACTTTGGGCAAAGTTTGAGATTTTTGGTAATATTTTCCCTATTTATTATGTATCTTATTTATTATATTTTATACTTTTGTTTGTTCTAAAACCTAACGCATCCTTCTCCATTCTCTTTTTTTTATTTCTCATGTAGTTCAGTTTGCCTTGTAAATTAAAAAGTTGAATGTAGAATAAGAAAGAAACCCAACACTAATTTAACAAAAAATAAATAAATTAGAAACCCTCTTTGCTCGCCTCGCTCGCTCTCGCTCTCGCTTGCCTCTCTTCGCTTGCCTTGCTCGCCTTTCCACTTATCTCTATTCACTCACCTTTAGCATCTCCTTGCTCGCTTTACAAGCACAACTGAGCTAGTGAAATTGCTTACATCTCTTGGCCCACCTCACAAACACAGCTTGCTCACTTCTTTGCCCTTGCCCACAAACATAACTCAGTTGGTAAGTTCTTAGTTTGTGCCTGATTTTAGAGCTTCAAGCTTGGATAAGTCCTCGATTTGTGTCAAATTTTTATTTTTACACTTTCACTTCACGATTTGCACTTGGTCTAGGAGCTTCAAGCTCATGTGATTTCTCAATTTGTGCTGGGTATTAATATTTACAAAAGTTGAAGCAATCATTTAAGAATAAACAAGATGCAAAGTTGTATAATTCATGCTTTATATTAAATATTTTGAACTTCTTATGGTTTAATTATATTTCACGAGTTCAATTTTACTAGTATTCATAGTTTTGTTACTCAACATCATGTTGTTAATAGATATGTAATTTGAAATGGTATTTTTGTCTTTTTAGAGAATATATAAATGAAACAAAAGAAATAGTTTGTTAGTCTCAAGTTAACCTTACAATTGAACTGGATTCATAGGGTTGGTTTAGTCCTCGGTCTCAAACTCAATGAGATTGATTTTCGATCCAAAAAATTGGAGACTATTGCTGTGTGATTGGTTCCCAAATTAGGTGTTGGACCAACCCAATCCGAACTAGTTCAGACCATGCTCAGCCCTACTGATATCTATCGTTAAATGATCTTCTCAGCCCTACTAATATCCATCATTAAATGATCTTTGGTTTATTAGACTCATGAAATGATTTATTTTGTAACCTCTACTTGTCACTACTCTCCACCGCTTGCCCACCGGGGCCCGCCCTCCCTCGCCTCGCCTCGGTTTCCACCGTGCTTTTTCCCTCAGTCCATCTCCCCCGTCATAGACCTCCTCAGTCCCCATGGCGGGGCCAACCTCGAATTGACCATGGACGACCTTGATTGAGGTGGTCCGTTATGGCCAGCCCATGCGACTCACGACCTCCACCTTCAATTGGGCTCTTGTGTCGCACGAGGTTGTCCATGGCCGTCCTGCACATATCCTTTGCAAGTGTAGAAAGAGAGAGAGAGAGAGCACGAGAGAGCGATGTCGACGATCTGATGTAGAGGCGGGACGGCGGAGAGAGAGAAAAAAGAGAGAGAGAGAGAGAGAGGGATGTCGACGATCGGATGTAGAGGCAGGACAGCATTGAGAGTGGTGGGAGATACGTTGGTTGAAGGTGGAGGGGCGACGGTCGGCGACTGCCGATGGTCGTGGTGGGTTTTGGTTTTTTTCGCCCCGGCGGCTAGGGTTTATAGTTGGGTGGATTTTAGGGTTTGCGGGGTCACTGGAAGATTAGTAGGGCTAGTTTGGTCTTTTTATTGATTTTTTTGGTCAATAAAAAAAAGAGGTGTTTCTGAACATGGAGGAGGGGCACGTGCAACATGTGTGGAGGGTACTATGTAAATGTTCATCATTTAATATATAGATTTGGTAAATTAATTAAAGTGCACCTACCGTATCTATAATATACAGATGCACGCGCTATAAAAATCTATGAAATCTGCACTTATTTCCCTAAAGTCACCAAAATATCACCCTGCGGACATGATAAACTTAGAAAAACTAATTTACTTGTGGTCAAATGCATTTTTCTCATTGGAAAATCTAAAATTATTATACAAAGTGTAATAGGACATGTCCGCAAAAGAGTGATCACTTGTAAATTATAAACTATATAAAACTTATAACTTACTTACTGTCAATAATTCTTCACTGATGTATTAAGTTATTCTAGGCTTTGTTTATTTATGGTAATATTTTTTTTATAAAGCTCTGAAAATTTACTAAATGCCAAACAGCAGTTGTCCTTATATTGATCAGAAAGGCATATACCTTTTTTTTTTTATCGTATCAAAGGCATATATACTTGAGAGCAACAAGGAATTCCAATCTCTTGCGAGAAAATTATATAAAGAAAAAGAAAATTTAATAATGGAGGATTAAAATCATTTTGTTTTAATTTATAAATATTTTTTTTTTTGGTAAAGCTTTTTGTGTAACTTTGATCGTCATTTAGAACAATAATTTTACTCATCCATTGGAAATGGTCTTCGAAGATGTTGCTTTTGAGAGAGGCGGCAGATGAGAACTGACCTTGAGGATGGAGTCCAAGCAAGGCCCGGCGACGATCTCGCCGGAGAGGACGACGATGAAGGTCCTCCCTCTGTGGGCGTGAATGTAAGGCTGCGCCTCCCGGATGTCGTCCACGAACCCCCTCTGCTCCTCCGTAGTTCTTCTATATCTGTACCAATTGCCCCCGCCGTCGTCCCGCCGGCACCCGCAGGGTGCCGCCGCCGCGCCCTTCTTCCTCCCCCCAACTCTCAGCCCAACCCCACCGGGGATCTTCAACAGCCTCGCTTTCCCTCCAGATAATTCGCCGCCCGAGCGGTGGTGAGTCTGTTGGCAGCTCCGCCTCTGATCGGCCGGACAGTGTTCTTCGTGGTGGCTGCGCGTGCAAATCCACGGTCTCGAATTGGAAGTGGCCATGGTCTCTCTACATCGAGAGAGAGAGAGAGAGAGAGAGAGAGAGAGAGGGTCGTCAAATGATTCTAGAGAGAGAAAATGAAGCGGGCGGCCTGCCCAAAATGACGAGAGAAGCTTTTTGTAACGCGGCCACACGAAGGAGAGTGTTCTGTAAGAGAGGGAGATGGCCAGGCTTTGATAACATAGAGGGAGACAGACCAGATGACGACGACAGGAGGAAAGCTGGATGGATTTAACACGTGGGAGACTCTTATGTCTGCATTTTAGACGGATGGAGTCGGGAGTTTGGGCCTCCTCTTTGGGGAAAGGCGCGCCCTCTTGGAGGAATTATTTGGAACTTAATTAAGTTAACTAAACATGACAGTAAACACTTTCCAAGATATTATAAAAGTTTATTTCATCTAATAAATTTTAAAAATTTCAAAGCACATTTAATAAGATTTAATAAGCGTCTAAGGGAACATGTTAAATAATTAAATATTAAATTAAGCCTCTATGTTAAAGTTTAAGTTTTTTAAATAGTTGACAGTTATTTTATATAATTTCATAATATATTTTAACATTTCTCTTTTCTTAATGTCCTTAAAAAAAAATATGATTTAGTAATTATATAAATAAAATTCGTCATACTGATATTATGATTCTCATGGTGGAATCCATAAGGTTAATGGTTAAGATGATATTAGTCTAAATTGTTCACTGATCATGCAATAACTTCTTGAAAGTCACTTCAACTTATGGGGATCAACAATCAAAAGTCTGCCCACAATTAAAATGAAATTTGTTGGCACCCTTAAAAAGCAAATTATGATGTCAAAGAGTTATGGTTAATGCGAATTGATGCCATCAAATGAACACAAACAATGGTTTTGAGTATTATATAACTTTGGGCAATTATTGATGAGAAAGTAAATTCCTTATATTGGGCCGTAGTAATAAAGTAGAATCATCGACTATACGAAGTCAAGTTGGCTATGAGGATCGACTAATTAATAAAACACGTTGGTGTCAACAAGAGTAAACAATATATTGGCCAACACTTAAGATATGGTATTGACTGTGAATATATTAGACGATCAACACCAGCATTGACCGTGAAAAACCAATAGAACTAAGTTAACATGCCAGTAATAGTTTTCTTCCATCATAATAATAGCAAGTCGATGTCAATCAATTCAATCTCAGTCGAATTAAGAAGCACTAATGTCAACTCAAACAGTTTGGCTAAAATCAAATCAGCTGCAAGGATACACTTACTAGAAAGAGTTAATACACTAAAACTCTTAGGTGGCAACAATTATCAAAGGTTTTGATTTATAATTGAAGTCAAGTGGTCATCACCCGAGTATGATAAGAGGAGCACATCTATAGAGGACTATTAATGTAATTGACCTCCTAAGGAAGCAACTATTACACCATCAAATATGGGTTCGAAATGTGGATATGATAAGTGGGAATGATGGTTGAGAGAGGTCAATCACTCATGTACGATAGAAGGAGCACATCTAAAGAGCACTAGACACGCTCAAACATCCGAAAAACAATTTAATTCCCTTGCAAATTATTTCCACTCATCTCCAAGTGATTTATATCTGGTCATTGCAGTTGATTATTTCTGTTTGGCAAATTAAACACTGGCTCTTATTCTTTCGAAAAGATTCGTGGGATCATTAATTTGATTTATTTCATCAATTTTGGAACCCAATGGTAAGTTCTTATTCCTTTCGATGCATAATTGTCTGTCAATTTAAAGTACCAGGGCTCCTACATTTGATCAGGATCGTTCATAAGCGTTACAATCCGAACCTCGAATCGGTAATCCAATGGAGCAATCGATTAGGTAGTAGTGGGTCCTGTGCCTGCCTGCCTAGACATCTTTATCCTTACTTTCTCGATTCTCTTCCTCACAAGATGATCGGTCTTGTTTTGTCTCTTGCATTGCAGAGCAACTCGCCCTCGTGAATTCTCCCGCATATTCCAGGAAGATTCATGCCGGTGCGATTTCTGCTGGCAACTTGTCGCAATTGCTTCAGCACATGATGGATTTGTCCCCAAAAAATGGCAAAGTTCATCTTTGATTCCTCATGGAGCCATCCATTTGGCTCAGTCAGACGTGTGATCGAGTAATTCTACGGCTATCAACCGAACAACACGCGATCCTATCCAACATCAACAGGGGGCAACCTATGTGTATGTTGATACGAAATGATTTTGCCACCTTCGAGAAAAAAAAATGTTTTATAAGGCTCTGTTCATTTTGCAGAAAATAATTTTCGGAAAAAATGTTTTCCGAATTTTCTAGCATTCGTTTTACAGAAAATGAATTTATTGGGGAAAATGTTTTTCATGAAAGGAAAAAAGTCTTCTAAATTAAGGAAAAATGTTTTCCACTTATTTTCCTCACTTGATCTCTCTTATCTCACACCTCTACAAATTCTCACTTTCTCCTCCTGTTTCTTTTTCTTCTTTTCTTTTTTTATTTGAATTATTTTTTTATTTTTATTTTTTTTTTTTAATTCAAATTATCTTTAATTTCCTTTTTTCTTTTCTATTTCTTTTCTTTTTTTTTTTTCTTTTCTTTGTTTCCCATCTTCTTCTTTCTTGGCTAGTCGTCAGCCGTCACCAAGCAAACCTCGAGCTTGTCAATCTCAAGCTCGTGCTCGTTGATCTGGTGAGCCTCGAGCTTGACGCTTGCGCTCGCCAATCTGGTGAGTGGCGAGCCTCATGCTCGTCGGTGAGCTCAAGGCTTGCTAGTGGCCAGTCGCAAGCCATCGCCATGGCCGGTGACCGGCCAAGAAAGAAGGAGATGAAAAACAAAGAAAAAAAAAAAGAAAAAATAAAAAATTAATAAAATATTTTAAAAATTAAAAATAATTAAAAATCAAATTTTAAAAATATGAAAAATCCATTTTAAAAAGTAAAATAAATGAAAAAGAGTATATGGAGGAAAAGATTTTCCTTACCGAATAGCGAAAAGTATTTCTCACTTTATTTTCAGATTTCATCCGAGCATCGGAAAATAATTGCATTTTCCTGGAAAATATTTTTTAGAAACACCACATTTTTCGCTAAATGAACGGAGCCTAAATAACTGAATCATCCTGCTCTTTTTGGAAACTACAAAAATCACTCATACCCAAGTTTTAATCTCTGCCCCTCTCTCCCTCCCTCTCTCTCAATGAAGATTTGAGTCATGGTAATCGCGACCCAATAACCAAAAAAGTCACCACCACCAGGACACTTGGCCTCACCTAAGCCTAAGGTTGGCGAAATCAGATTTGATCTCATGGTCTCGAATGTCGCATTGCAAGCCCAAATTTGAGGCGAGAAGGTGAAGCTAGGGGGTTTAGGCGGTGTGGCTAAGGGCATCGGCAACTTGAACGAAGGCTGGTAAGGATTACTGGCGGTGACGGCTGCGAGGCTATATTGAAATACAAATATTATAGGAAATCGTGCAGTGTCTAATGCTCTTTTCTTGTATCATGCACAATTAATCTTTTAAAAATTACTTGTTTATTTCGCTTTCGCTTTAAATATGTTTGACACAATCCTAATTCAAAGGGTCCCAATTCAAATCGTTATTTTCGCAGAAATATATTTCAAATATGAGGAGATGGTCCACCACATCGCTAGATTAGATTTTGTGTAGCTTTTCTAGATTGCACACTTGTATCTTACTGTGCTAAACATCAATTTTGATGCATAGTTTGCTCGTGGACATCCTAGACACCAACCTCTTTTTTTCTTTTTTTTGGTGACAATTATCCTAGACACCAACTTGACTGGTATGACATTAAAAAGGCATTCGTATATCTTGTCGTGATCCTAGAACAGGCCAAAGTGGTGGGGTTGGTAGGTAATATTCTTTGAGTTCATAATTTGATCACTAGGGCATAATCGGGAGGTGCTTTTCACCATTGGGATCTTCATCGTTCTTCTGGAGAAGTTCATTGGGAGACGATGTTGACTCCTCGACGAAATGGAAGGTTGAGAGGTCACAGTCCGAGCAAAATCTTGCTTTGCCGTTCTAATGCAATTTTCAGAAAATTACATTAAAGTGCTTACTCTCATGTCAAAACCTTTTACCACATCTTGTTCTTAAACTAGTATTTGCGCTTTCATCTTGCAAGGTAAAATTGTCACATCATGGCTTCTTGAAGAATCCAATCCACACTCACTCAAGAGTTGCCATGACCAAATCTTGATGAATAGAACTGCATCGCTAGTCTTGAGAATGAAGTGAAGCCAGCCCTTAATGTACGGAAACAACTTACCAAGCGTTTTGATATGCTCCAAGCTCGTCTCACTCCACCTCCCGCAGTTGCACACCAATGGTCTGATGTTGATCCGGAATATAAAGGCAAGGGCATATTTATCGATGGTTTGTTCACTGCTAGTGATGTGGCAAATGTTGGAAATTTGTTTGTAAAACAAATTAAGTGAATGTTTCCTTATCCCACATAGAAAAAGTAGAAAGAAGTGGGCCAATTAATAAGTGTAGGGTTTCTTTAATGTACCTCAAAAAATGATTGGATGTGGGCTAGACCCTACCATACCCGCTGGCGGGTGGGCGATTTTGATGCGCTTAGCGTGCCCATGGTTTAATTAACACTAACCCCTTTGTTTTTTATTATTTTTCTTTATGGTTATCTTATTAATTTTAATCAATTCAAAGATTGTTTTGTTTTTGAGAATTTTCGATAAGTATTTAAAAAATTCGAAATTTTAAAATAATAATAATAATAATAATAATAATAATAATAATAATAATAATAATAAATTTTTAATTATTCCGAATTTTCGTTTGTCTTTTCATGACAACCTTTGGAAAATATACTCGTTCAGTTTGCAACTTTTCTTGAAGGGTTGCATTTGTTCGTTTTTTCAACTTCTTCCAAATGGACATCTTTGTTCATTTGGGCAATTTTTCGAAAAGGACACGTTTGTTCTTTTTTGCAATTTTTCACGAATAATTGCCTATATTTTTAAGACTATTTTATATATATACATATCAATTTTCAGAAGAACATAGTGTGTGATCATTTTATCTTTTCGGGCATTCTTTCTGAAAAACTGTAGCCATCTTTTTGATTGTTTCCTAAAGAGATCTTGAAGAAATACTAGAATTGCTATATAGTATTCTCATTTTTGAGACTTTGTTATATTCTGGAGGATATTTTCCGGTGATCATTAGCAATTTTGTGGGGTAAATAAATCCTTAAAGAAAGTGATATCACGCCTCAAAGTCCAACTTGATTATTCTAAAGATCCATCTTCATTATTTTACCTAATTCGAAGCCATATTTTCCCAAATAGCAAATGCTATAGTTAATGATGGAACACAACATTAGCAACTTTGTGGGGGCAAATAAATCCTTAAAGAAAGTGATATCATGCCTCAAAATCCGACTTGATTACTCTAAAGATCTATCTTCATTGTTCTACCTAATTCAAATCCATATTTTCCCAAACAGCAAATGCTATAGTTAATGATGGAACACGAGTTATGACAAGTGACAGGGCAAGCGATGGGGTGCAAGTTTCGCCCTTAGCCACACGAAGGACTGATGAGACAAACAAAACTCTAAGCTTGAAAAGAAGCTTCGACAACTCCAAGGCCACGAGGATCAAGTATTGAGAGTTGTATCTCATTATGTTTAGCTAAAAGTGTCCTAGAAGTTTTCCCTATAATCGTGTAAAAAAGCAAGTGTGCCAATTGATAGCAACACCTAATTCTAGATAGTGTGCTATATCATCCGAAAGAAAATGCGTGTGCTAAGTGTAATTGGATTAGCAAATTACTAGTGCTCTTTAGCCCGACTTATGCTGTTAGTGGTGGAAGTGCACATAGACTTGGAGATAAAGTTGAACCTCTATTTATTATTGTGTGTTATTGTTTCTCCTTCATTTACCTGCATAAGCACACAATTTGCTTACAATCTTTGAAATATGAAATTGATCTGATCTTTACTTAGCATTTGCTAATTTCGGCAAAAGATTGTCAAAATTTTTAAAACAACTTATTCACCTCTCTCTAATTCGTGTTGTTGGCCCTAAAATAATAAATGCAAATTAGAACATAAAAGTGCACAAGAAGCTTCTTCCCATTACCAAATAAAAATCTAATCTAATCTCATTGTGTTCATTTTCATTTTTCAGGTTGTAAGAACCAAAGGTCCTTAATTGGATGTGACTAAACAAAGCTTGCTTGTACTATGATCTACAAACTATCGAGGGAAAACAACACTACAAGAATCATAATTTTTATATAGTGCTCATTTTGGTGCTGTAACCTTTTGTTTTTGTTACTTGATTGCCATAACTGTTTTTCCCAATTACTTGAGTGTTTCACTTTTCGATTGATTATTTAAGTGTTGTAACTTTTTTATAATGTTCACAACAAGTGCTCTGTATGTCAAATTTTCGGCATTTAAGTGCATGTTTTTAAAAAGTTATGGTATTCATGTAATCAAATGAAAGTTACGATTCTCAAGTGAATTTTTTTTTTTTTTTTTAAGTTATGATACTTGAAAAGTCGAAAAAAATTATAACATTTTAGTGAGTGTTACACAAAAGTTGTGACATTTGTGATGCCTTTATCCTACCTATTAATATTCAATATTCTCTTCTATTTGATTAGACATGTAAGTGTCTTCACTTAATTAGCCGAAGGACCATAATGGAAGCCTCCTTGAAATGCACATACTCATTAAAGATTGCTATATTTGTGTGAAAACTAGTCCAATTTAAGCTTGTTCATGGAGAAGGTGTTCTCGTTAAAGAGGAAAAGTGTTAAAAAAATTCTAAACATTTTGCATTTATGCCAATTTAATCATAAACCTTTTTTTGTGCCAATTTAGTCATTTCCAACTAATTTTGGCTAGTTTTGCTGACTGGACATGATTGGTTGACGTAGCACAATTGACACTAACGTGAATAACTTTTAATAATATTTTATTATTTTTAATTATTTTATTTTCTTTTTCTTTTTTTTTTTTTCCTTCTCCTTCCTCAACCTGGTCGTTGGACCTCAGCGACTGGCCAGAGGCGATGGTAGAGAGGTTAAGCCTCACCCATGGTCGACGAGGCTTGATCCTAGTTAGATTTGGCGAGAGCAAGCCTTGCCAACCTAGTGCGAGGCCACCCTCACCAGTGGTCGCAGGGGCGGCCTTGCGCTAGGCTAGCAAGGGTCAAGCCTTGCTGGCCATGTGTGAGGCTCAATCTCGCCAGATCCGGCAAGTTTGGACCCTTGCTAGCCTAGCACAAGGCCGCCCTTGCGACCACTGGTGAGGGCTTGAGCCTCGCCAATGGCTGGCGAGCCTTGCCGCCTAGTACAAGGCTGTCCTTATCGGCCATCGCCTCTGGTTATTTGTCAAAGCCTGATGACCAATTGGAGGAAGGTTGGCGACCGGCTGGAGGAAGGAGGAGGAGAAGGAAAAAAGGAAAAGAAAAATAAAATTAAAAAATTAAAAAATATTATTAAAAGTTATCAATGTTGCTGTTGATCATACCACATTAGCCAAACAACGCTTAGTCAGTAAAATCCGGCCAAAATTAG
Source organism: Eucalyptus victrix (assembly GCA_016097545.1). Classification (NCBI taxonomy): domain Eukaryota; kingdom Viridiplantae; phylum Streptophyta; class Magnoliopsida; order Myrtales; family Myrtaceae; genus Eucalyptus; species Eucalyptus victrix. Next base: position 48,387,419 of record CM027843.1, read on the forward strand.
TTATAAAGGATGGAATTGACACTAAGTAAAAATGTTTAGGACTAAACTGGTACAAAAAAAAGTTTATGACTAAATTGGCATAAATACAAAAGATTTAAGACTTTTGTAACACTTTTCCCCTCATTAAAGCACTCTACTTTCAATTCAACTCACCTTTCAATCTTGTTGAGGGTTTCATGCAGCTCAAATACATATAGTTAAGACCGACCTTAAAAAGATTTGTAGTTTAATCTCCTAGTAAGATACACACCTCGATATCTCATTAAACTTTTGGTAGTGGAAAACCTTTAAATAGTTTCCCAGCAAAAGCAAGATAGCGGATAACCTTGGCACTTATATACCATGACCTGTTCCATGTGTTGCCAATCATGTTACCATTTTTACAGGCACCAGCACCACGTGAATCATATAGCTCTCAGCATTGAGTTCAAGTTGAGGGCAAAGGCCTTATATCATACACTTTTTTTCTTTCAATGTGGCGTGGGTAGTTACAAGTTATGTGGCTTTTTCTTTTTTTTTTTTTTTTTTCCATTATTTCGAGATGGAAAAAGATGTGTCCAAAGGTGAAGACATAATTGATAGATAATAGATTAAGGCAAAGGTCGCTTCTTATGGATATAGACATGCATGCATGACTCGATCCAAGATGATGGTCAAGGTTATTGAGTGACCTGATGATCGCTCCTCCAAGGACTGTTTATGCGAGCTTATGTGAATTTTGAGTGATGTTACAACATGTTGACACCTTAATGTTGACCCTTAGTCTTGTCGTCCATCCCATGAAAATTAGGATCAAGTTCATTGATAACATAAAATTTGACATTTAAATAAACAATATGAAGCATTCTTATTCTTTAATTAATTCCTCCACTTTTAGAAATTAGAGATGAATATGAAATTTATTAAGGTAGAGTGATTGGTGGTCTATCGGAGAAATCTTGGGAAATAATACGTCAAAAATTGAAGCATGAAGAATCTCGTCAAAAGAAAACGAAGAGAGATTGCAGCAAGAGAAAATTTCCTTGGTTGCTCTTTCTTGTTATAAGAGAAGATTTACTTTAGGCAAAGAACAAGACCACCATTAAGGCAGTATCTTCACTCACTTGGAAGGAGATTACGGGATTTGTTGATGTTTGGTAGTCGAGATAAAATTTATAATATGATAAAATTTATCATATCCTGTGTTTAATGTTTACTTAGAATTGAATAAAATTGAATATAAAAAAGATATAGTGTAGATAAAATTATCACATAAAGGAGGTGGGATAAAGGTAATAAGATTTTATAAAAATTAGTTTTCTCGAATAAAAAACTTCTTAAAGTAATAAAATTAAAATAATATATGAATATAAGTAAAAATTGAATTCTAATATTAAAAAAAATAAATAAAAAACAATTTTTTATCCATATTTTTACTTACATTTCATTCTTTCTATCTTATAATTATTTAAATATATATATATTACATATTTTAATATTTTAGGTATATTAGTATAGTTTACTATTTAACAAAATTTTATGAGAAAATGTTGGAAGGGAAAAAAAGAAATAAAAAAGAGACTGAAAATAATTAATTATAAGCAAATAAAAATGAAGTTGGCAAGAGTGTCATGAAATATTTTTACTGTCTTTATTTATGCAATTTTTAGATTTATTTATATTAATATGTTGTTTATACCAAGTAATGGATATCATAGGATGTAAATATATATGGTTTTATTATTATGATTTACCAAATGGTGAATATGATATATCAAATTTCCTAAATTTCATATCATATCCTCATATCCTATTTAATACTATCCTGTCTAGAAATTGAAACAACTAAACATAATTTTCTTACTCTAAAGAACATAGAGATGTTGACTTTTAATTTTTAGCCAAAAATTTAAGCAAAATTAGCAATTTAGATAGTTTTTATTAAAAATAGTGAAAAAAAACCACAAAAACCCTAATATTTAGTCGAAACGACGTTGTTTTTATTTCACTTTAGTCATGTGGGTGTCAACGACATTGTTTTTATTCACTTTAGTCATGTGGATGTCACACAAGTATGAGTTTGAGATTTTTTTTTTTTTGGTGTTACAAAAAAAAATTTGAGCACATGTGTTGCGGTGGATGTAATTTGGGGTTTTTGGTGGTACTAATATATAAAACCAAAATGCAAAATACAAAAAGTAAAAATAAAATAAAGGGCTTAAATTCATCAAATGATTGGAAAGGATGTTAATTATATGCACTGGGCTCGATCCAATTCGTCCAAGCCAAGGCCCTGGCCCATGCACTTTTATTAAGTCTATCTGTTAAGTCCAACTTGCATTACAAAGACCCCATGAAAGCCCAGAAACACAGACTGTCACTCTAGCCCTCAGTTTGTTCATTATATCCTCGAACCAGCAACCAGCCCCATCAAATTGGCTACAACACTCAAACCAACCCAGCCCGAATTCTCGTTCTTGACCCTGCCATTCGAGGGAACGAGGGGAAAGCGAAGCAACCGTGGCAGAGTGCAAAAAACGTGAGGAAAAAATCGGTAAAAAATCCTAGGATTGCTGTGTCATGGTTTTTGCAAAATAATCGATTTCTCATCACGTAGACGCAAGGCTGACAAAGCGAAACAAGAAAAGAAGGTTTTCTTTTTTTTTTTTGAAGGGGGAGTTGGGGGGTGCTGCTGGGGGCTTCAAAGAAATTCCCATCGGAAGGAGAAAGTCTTGTTGCGACGGTGAAAAGGACGTAATCTTATTGTGAGAAAATTGTGCTAGCGAGCATTGGTTTAATGTGTAAGTTAACCTTATTGTGAGAAAATTATCCATTAAAAAGGGGCATAGATAAATCAAACGAGCTCAGAAAAGGCACACGTCTCATAATCCGTAAATAAGAAAAGTAACAATAGTCTCCAGATATATACATCAACGATTCAATAGAGATCGTTCAATAAATAAAGACATCACAGCCAAATCATCCTGATAGTTCCCGACACTAACTCCGCCGTCCAACCGGCAGAGATGGAAACCAGAACGATCTTTTCCCTAAATCTGTGCCGTTGCCTCGAGCCCACCTCAGAAAACCGCATCCAGCAGACAGCAACAGCAAAGTGCCGCTAAGCTGCAAAAAAACCGAGATGGAACACGCGCGTTCATGAGTTCAGGAGCCGAGCAAGGAAAATACGCACGCCCATAACAACAAGCTGCTGGAAACCGACTGGCTCAAATACAAAGTAGATTTGAACAAGAAACTAAAAGATTCACACTTGATTTGATTATATTATATTTTTTGACAAGCAAATTTAGTCGCGTGCATTACCATCCTTCAAGAAAGCCGGTGTCCTTCCGGCGGCGCTGCTCCTCGTAGTAGGGCTGGGCCGGCTGGCCATATCCTTGCTGCGGAGGATATCCCTGTGGAGGATACCCCTGTGGCGCGTAACCCTGCACCGGATACCCTGGAGGAGGATAGCCTTCGACTTTCGGGTACCCTGCAAGTAAAATTTTTTGTTTTACAATACCAAGAAAGACCCGCAAAAATCAGAAACGAACATACTATACATTCCCAGGAGACTACAGATGATGAATTTGAGAAATAGCAGAAAAGCATGGCGAATCCAAGAGAACAAGGTTACCTTGCGGGGGAGGGGCGCCGACCGGCGGATGATTCTGGTTGTAGTAAGTGCTCATCTCTCGCTCTCTTCTCTTCTCTTCTCTTGCAAGCGTTTCGGAGCGGGATAAGACGAAGGTGAGAGAGTCGAGGGAGGAGAGGTGGATTTATATAGAGAGAGACCGGGACGTGAGATGCTCGGTTGAGGGAGCACCCAAGAATTTTCTTCTTCTGGAGAGACGAAAAAACCGACTAGCCATGGCGGTTGACGAACGCGATATCTTGCCTTAAGCCTTCGTCCAATTCAAATGGCAAAGTAAGCTTACGTGCGCCGACCGCGAAGGTTCGCTGATGTGTCGTCGTCCACGTTGGAAAGGAGAGGGTTTTTGGAGATGGGTGTTTTGAAACGGCAATCTTCGTCTTTCTCCTCCTAGTTTGAAACGAACTACACAGATATTCACGCGGTGCGAGATACAAATTTTTGTGACTAAAAATATTGCTCAAAAGTGTATGACCCATGACGTGGGAACCACATAATGTAACGACACGTACACATCGAATTCACATATACCAAGGTTGTGTAATAATTGCTTAAAGAAGTCTATTTATTTATACGTGGGAATAAATAAATAAAAATGATATTTTTTGGACTATAACATAAAATAGTCGATTTCATGTTACTTTGGACCTTTGGTTCATTTCACTGCTTTTTCCCTTCTATTTTGAAAATTTCGTAAGTGGAAACTACCATGCTATTGCTATGTAGACATCTAGTTTTTCATTTAAGAATTTTCCAACGTGATTAGGATTTCGGGAGCTTAATCAAAGAGCATAATTAGATGATGCTTGTTAGGATCTTTCTCACAAAGTCTACTCCCATCTCTCATATTGAATTCTCTTTTTTTTTTTTTTTTTTTTTTTTTTTTTTTTTGTGTGTGTAAATATCTTGTTTATTGACATCTAAATTTTTGCCTAAAGATCTTTTTGGGATAAGACGATATTAGTGCCTAACTATTGTATGGTACTTTTTGGGTGCCAAAATATTTCAAAAATTCATTTATTTATTTTTTTGGTTATTGATGCCGCAACTTTTCAAAAGCAATTACATAAGCGACTCTAGCTACCCGTGCTTTTAAAGAATCCAACTTGGCATTTTTTTTTTTATAAAAGAAAAGCTTGCCTGAGACAATAATATAGTCAATTTTAATATAAAAAAAATCTCACTAAAGTGATCTTCCATCAAGTTTTGGTACTAAATTGATGATAGCAAAGTTTTGGCACAACACATGATTTGAGTTGTGCAGTGCACCAATCATGTCAAACAACATCTTTGAATACATTTCTTTTTCATAAAGTGAAGAATTGCGATTGAATTGGTCCCGAACATGCTTTGTCATTGCTGTCCATACTCACAAGGTCTGAAGCTTTCGTCTTTCAATCTCAAGAGAGAGCAAAGTCAAAGAAGAAGCAAATGAAGAAAAAGTTCCTCCTTTTTCTTAAGAGGAAAGTAAATAGATTGTGATTTTAAATGAAATTATTTGTAAAAAAGGGTGTGCGTGTGTTTGTTGGTTGGCTTATGAGTCTAAAAATGCATAGAAAATTGGTTTTTATTTTGTGACTTTTTCTTCAAACCCAAGACATCGTTTTCTCAAATTTCTAATTGCATCAAGTTTTTAGACCAAAAAACATTGCATAAAGTTTAGCACCAAAAATTTACAAACAATTAGTTTATGCCAAAACTTTAGAAAATCTCTATGTAAATTACTCTAATGAGTTTTTTGTTTAAAATAACTACATGTCGGATTTTCCGGTAAATTAAGTTACGGAGTCATTTAAATGATCGTTTTTCGTAACGGTTGATCATTTGAAAAGTTTAGTATCAAAGCAGCTGCTGAAACGATAGTTTTGGCCCTGCCAAAACCCTTTTAACATTTATTTAAAGATTAGGATTTTTGGCACTGAGTCGTTTAACATTCATTTTTCTATTAGGTTTGTACTAATTCTATCACAAAGAAAACACACCACATGAAACTTCACGGGAGGTCTTCCTCTCAATTTTTTTTTTTTTAATTGCTAACGGACCACGCCAGAGGCAGCTTCACCTTCGTGGAGATTCACGAGCAACTTCCATGTCCATACATTTAGCAATTTCATCACCAATTATCCGCTCATGTTCATCATCTCCTTTTCCTCAACGCCAACATCCAAAATCTACGAAGACCCAATCGTCTTTTGACCTGCCACTGCTCGTGTTGAGCCCCGACCTTTATGCGTAGCTGTCCTGCTCTGCCGCGTAAGAGACCGACCGCTTTCTGTAGGGAAAATCACCAATGTGATGATTGTTGAGAAAATTCCCTATGTTATTTTGAAGGTGACAAAGATAAATTAAAGATTACCAATGTGTTAATGGATTGAGTTGTGCTAGTTAATATATATACAAGTTGAAATGCATATGTTGTCATAACAACACCAAGAAATTCTACTATGAGAAGTGATTTGCCACTGTCAAGAGTGCTCTGCTGATATTGAAAGATTATTGCTGATATCTAAGGTGAATAAGATATTGGGCGTTGAAGATGTTCACAAGCAGAAAGGATCTTTTAGATACGGTGAACGTCTAAAAGGACCTTATCAAGAGTGAACAAGTCAGGAACAGCTAAATTGTTCATAATGATTTTGAGGTACAAAGATTGAATGAAGAGTTGGATGGACTTAGTGATAGTGAACAAGCCTAGAATGAGAATGTTTGGTAAAACTTGAAAAGACCATGAAGATAAAGAGCTTGGTAGACACAAAATTGTCAATAAGCTTGGAAGGATAAGAAAGATCAGTATCATTATTAGGGGCAGCGAATTGTTATTGGGGATTGTTGGCAAAGAGTAGTTGCTTTATACATATGAGGTCAAAGACTGTGATGATATGATGAGTGTGGCTAAAGGTGGCTCGACCTCACTAGTCTAGTGAGTTCTAGCTATGACGAGGCCGACCTCGCTTGGCAACAGGTGAGGCTTGGCATTGGTAGTGGCCGGCAAAGTCAATCTCATCGGCCCTCACCTCTAGCTAGTTGTTGAGGTCTGACGATTGGCTAGAGAAAGAAGGGAAGGGGAAAAAAAGGACAAAAAATAAATAAATAATTGGAAAAATGTCAAAATATTATTAAAATTTGTCTATGTCAGCGTTAGGAGCACACGTAGAATGGTTAGCATTCACATCGGTGATTTTGGTTAAAATTGGATGGATATACTAAATTGGTATAAATACAAAAGGTTTATGATTGAATTAGTGCAAATGCAAAAGTTTTAAAACTGAATTTGCAGTTTGGTTATAATAAGTTTAGGTTTTTTTTTTTTTTTTTGTATAATTCTCATAGTAACCATGCAAATCAATTTATATTGGAGTCATCATAATCTATTATAGGCCTCTTAGAAACCGAAATTAAATGTGGAAGAGCATCCTATTTACTAAAGATTTCTTAAATATAAAGATTTAATTACGTTAAGATAAATTTAACACTCTTTCAATTCCTTTGCTCTTTATTTCAAAAATGTTTTGTAAGAAAACTTGGTCAATTTTAATTCTCAACCAATAGCATATAATGGATGATCATGTGAGTACGTAGACAATAATTTAACTCTCAATAATCAAAGCGATGAATAAATTACTTATGACCAAAAAAAAACTTGATGTGCTGAGTAATAGTAAAGCTTCATCATGTCCCACACATCAAGTGTTTTACAAAATGTTAACTTCGAACCAAATAATGCATGCATGACCCTAAAAAAGAATCTAAATGCAATGTCAATTAATTCTTTTTGGGTACTTCATTTTATACAAAATTAAAATATGTGCGATGTGTCCAATGCATGAGATGCAATATATATACATGATGTGATCTTCATTAAAGTATTTGTTGGAGAAACATCTCCAAGTAATTTTGATAATGTCCAAACTATTCTTAGCCATTGTGACAGTGAATGTGCATAGCAACGGAATCAAAGTAATAATAGTAATCAACAAGCTAGGTAGTCTAATAGGTCTATTAGAATCTACGACAAAAGGATAGCAACCGATGCTATCTTTGGGTAACCTACCAATATTCAGGAAAAGAACTATATGGACAATTCTATCTTTGTGCAGTAGCATCAATGGTAACTCTAACTACACTTTGCTTATCAAATCCACCTCTAACAATGAATTGAAGATTGTTATAAAAGAGAAGATCTCAAAAGCCAAATGTTAGAGAGCGACACATGTTAAAGTTTGAAAACTTGCTATACGTCCTATTCTAAGCGAAACGCTTTCCATAGACTGTTTCTCTAAGTATTGTGTTTGTGTTGTCTTAGTAATTATGCTAAAGATTAAGTGTATAAGAGTAAGAGCAAATGAGTCCTGATGGTGTGATCTATTGTGTAATAAGATCAATGCTTGCCAATTGTAACCTTCTAAGCATATTATTAATACAATCCACCCCGACTTGTGATTGTTAGTCTAAAAAGTAGATGTAAGTTTGAGGATAAAGCCGGACTGCTAGTGTATTACTTCCACAAGCACACATTATAATCACGAGTTTTGAAACATCACGTTGACCATATCTTTACTTAGCATGAACTATTTTCCACAAAAAATTATCAAGTTTTCTAAAACAAACTATTCACCTCCTCTAGGTTGTATTGTTAACCTCCAACAATATTAACATAAAGTTATGTGAATCACTAAATGACTGTAATATATGACATTTATAATATGAGAACTGATGAATTAATCTACAATTGAATGAATTTTATATGAGACATGGATGCAATATTTGTGAGATTTTCTTTTTGAATTAAAAAGGGAAACTATCTAAATTTACATGATGATTTTTACTAATTAGGTTATAATATATATTAAATCCTAAACATGCGCTAAAACAAAGTTTATGCTTTCCTAAATTACTAAATAACTCCTAATGCACCTAAGGAGTATCCATAAGAGAGCAAGCAAAAGATTCAAAAACAACTCGAAAACCTTATCACATAATTGAGTAACACTAAGTTAAAGTCACACGTCAAACTTTCATCAAGTTAAACATTTTCAATAAGAGTTTCATCTTTACCAATGTTAACGACGGCAACAACTTTTCCTTTTGAGTTTGCCACCACAAGTCTCATGTCCTCCAACCATTTTCTTCACATAATCGAATGAACTTGCGTTTCCATCATATGTCTTGAGTAATCACCATGGTACCACTTGTGCATTTTGAATTGATCTCAAGACATACCTACAAAGAGCTCATTTAAGCATTGAATCTTGGTACTCAAGTTGCATCGAGCACTTGATAGTTATGGCATGCTTGGTAACCGGCAAATTCTTAGCTTCAGTTGCATCGGGCACGGGCACTTGATATATATATATATATTCGTTTGCTAATATCAAGTAATTTTTCTATTCCTAATAATAAATTTGCTCCGGAGAATAAATTTGGAACGAAATCAATAAGTACAAAAAAGTTACTTTTTTATTTTTGAGAACAATTCTAGAATTAAATCAATTTCTTTTTTCCTCTTTTCTTTTCTTCTTCTTCCACCTCTAGTCGATCGCCGGCCTCGGGGATGGTTAGCTACTGGCTAGACAAGGTCCAGCAATCTTGCTAGAGCCTTGCCAACTCTCGGCGAGGCTTGCCTTACGGTGTCTGGGTGAGGCTTGACCTCACCATGGCTAAGCATGGTAGCTGGGCAAGGTCAAGCCTTACCAAGGGCCAGCAAAGCTCCCTTGAGACCAGAGACTGGCTAGAGGAGAAAGAAAACGAAAAAGATAAAAGATAAATATTTCATAAAATTATTAAAAAATTGAAAGAAATCCCTATAGCGTAAAAAATTTGAGGATCATAGCATTTATGTTCTTTTTCTATTTTTAATAAAAATTTTATTCCTGTAATAAAAATTTTGTGCGAGTACCAAATACCTTCGAATGCGTAGAAACTCTTCTAGGAATAGAGTTAAAAAAAAACTTTTTTAAGTAAAACTTATTTTCGAAAATGGAATGATTATCAGACATTAATTGTCAAAGTACACTTAGGCAAGACAAAATATCCATTGATCTCATTCTACCCCATCAACCGTTGATATGGCGCATAATTTTTACTCACGTCCACTCATAATTGACATGTATCTAATGCTGCAGAATTAAATAGAATAAAATCCTATACATCCATGGAAGCTTCTTTTCTTCATTGACCGACCTCAGCACCTCTCCTCACCGTGGGGATCGGTGGAGTCGCAGCGCCGTGTCTTGCGCATCCGAGGGGAGCTAGTCCTTCTGGTGTTGCTCGTAGTCAAACCGAGCCACCGCCTTCAACGTCACTTGCAGTGGCTCGGTCCATCTATGAGCGACATCCCTTCTCCATTGTCACCCGCGGTTGGCTCACGGTCAGCCCCATAAATGGCCAAGCCACCCCTTCATCATCACGACAGCTCACGGTCGTTCCTCGTCCAAATCTGGTTCTAGTGTCATGCCTCCAAAGCCGGTGTCACCCATGGCCACAAGCCTTGCCCGTTCATGACTCGAAAGGCGGCTTGTCCACAAAACTGGTGACCATGGCTCATCCATGGCCACATGTCTTGACGGTGAGCTTGAGATCCCAACGGCCATGGACTGCGAGTTCAAACAACAAAAGAAAAGTACTGGAAAATGGAGAAATAAAGGTCAGGGAAGCGGGGGCCTGAAGGCGGGAGCCATGGACGAGCAACGCCAACGATGTTGTGGATGGAGGAGAAGGAAGAAAGAAACAAAAAACTGGGCAGATTTTTTGTCTTATTCGATTCCACATCAATTGCTTTTGTGGATTTGTGGACACTTGTCCATTTGTGAGTGGATGTGAGTAGAAAATTATTTGCCATATTGGCTGCTTTTGTGGTATTAAACCACTGAATATCCTCTCCTTAGGCACCAATCCAGAAGCCATTAAGTCCTGCTTTAAGTCTTCTTCAATCGAGCCGTCAACTTGATCTGAAAAACCTTCCCAGGAAGCTCATCAATTGCCGACACTTAAGGCTCCCAAATGTTGGCAATGTTCATAATAGCTTTTCTTGAGGATCAACCTTGCCTAGTGATCTCAATCTATGAATAATGGCGGTAAACCGAGTACACATATAGAAGCAATTCACTCACCCTCGTTTGTATGGCGCTAACTTGAGTGCAATAACTTTTTTCCGCTTGCTTGAGTGTCACAAATTTGAAAAATTGATCATTTGAATGCCATTGACAATTTGCCTTTTCGTAAAATCCGATGTGGATGCTAGTCATCATTCATGACTTCATTGGCGCTGTTGTGGATAATTTTTTAATAATTATTTTATTTTTTGAATTTTTTATTTTTCTTTTTCTTTTCCCATTTTCAAGTCTAGCAAGAATCACCTAGTTTCATAGCAAGTGAGGGTAGCTAGTGACCGTCGCCAACACTGAGAAAAGGGCAAAAAAAGGAAAATAAAATATAAAAAATCCACCTCATATGAGAAATTAATAAAAAAAAATTCACGTTGGATGATTTGCTGGAAATAGTAATTAAATGATCAATTTTACTCCGATATGATACTTAAATGAGTGAAAAAAAAAAAGTTATGGCACTCAAATGCTGTATGAAAGTCATGGCATTTGCATTGTTCTTTTCTCAATGGGTGAGCATACTAATTCTAGACTTTCTAACTTGACTTGTCCCTTCAAGCGGCACTTTAAGTTTTTCCCATATTTCTTTAGCACCAGAAAATGTCGAGATGCAATTACATTCATTAGCATCTAGAGCACGATATAATAGATTCGTTGCCTTATCATTCATTTGAACTTGTTTGATATCATTAGCGCTCTATTCTTTTTTATTCTTACGAACGATTGTTTCAAGTTCAATCCCACTAGGCATATGAGGACGTCATATTCTTGAAATTGGATAGAAATTTTTATACGAGCCTTCCGATAGTTGTAATCCATTTCAAAAAATAGAGATGGCCTAACAATAGAATGACTTTCGGCTTGAGAACTACCAACAACGTGTCATGCCATGATCTATAGCTCAAAAAATTTGATAAGAACAAACAATGTCAAGCAAGAATCAATCGAGCACCCGCTCTCATACAAACTGTTGTCGGACATATATGGAAAATTCACCACAATATCAAATATTTATGCAAAAATCCGAGTCAGGCAAATTCAAACACGTGACGTGCACATAAATTGAAACAGTAGGGATAAAGAAATGCTCAACTTGACTTATAATGGTTAGGCTCTAAGTCGTTGCCTCCTCCCCTCCCTGAGATTGTTCGAGAGTTACGCTCAATCTAATATACTCGAACATCTTTCTACGGTTGGCTTATGATGGAGCTAACTCTCATTTACAAATGGGGTGAACTCTTTTACAAAATATCTCTCTCACAAATTCAATCTCGCAAGAGTTTTCATTGCAAAGCGTGTGCAAGAGTTCTTAGCAAGTGCATGTAGTGTACCTCCCTAATGCCTACGGCAATGGGCAACCCAATTCATAGAAAAACAAGCTCAGAAGTCATTACAAACATTTCAAGTGGCTAGAAGTCCGTTGAGGCTTTCAGATGTCCGACCAAATATGTCCACTCAATATAAGCATGGACACCCACTGGATTAGGCAAATAAATCCAAAATTCAAAACTCTAGGAGCCAGGTATTCGGAGGTGAATTCGCCGATATTTGCATAGCCCGGGGTCTGACCTGTTTTTCAGGCGGGACGGTCTTTTTTGCCCCTCCGAAATCCAAAAAATAGTTAAATAAAATATCAAAATTCCAAATATTCTATATCAAATTTTAAATTAGGGTCAACATGGGGGTTTCTCTCCAGTTCCTTCGAGACACTTGGACACCTGGAGTGCCAAAAATTGGCACAAAGTGTCACTTAAGTGTCAAAATCGGAGCAAAATAGATCACTTAAGTGTCAATCCAGCAAAAATTCGGCCAAAACGCTGACGTGTCAATTTTTTGGCGAAGCAAGTACAAAATGGCGTCGTTTTGGTGCTGATGTGATAAAAAAATTAATATAAAAATTAATAAAATTAAAATTAAAATGATTTAAAATATTTATAAATAAAAACATAAATATTAAAAATTTTAAAAAAATTAAAATTAAAAAACTAAAAAAATATTAAGAAAAAGGAGGCCACTCGGGCCGAGCCCTCGCCGCCGCCACCTTCCCGCCGTCGTCGAGAAGGGCCGGCGACAGAGGGATGAGACTAATAAGATGAGAGATTGGAACGATTTCATCATCAAGCCTTGGCTCTTCTATTTCTATGATTTCATCGTCGCTAACAAGATGAGATTGGCCATTTATCTCCAAAGATAAATCACTTTCATCATCATGCGTCGACTCTTCCATTTCCATCTGCTCAATTGAGCATATCTTGATGCTTTCATCTCTTGCTAGGTTGGCACATGTTTTTCTAAGAGTTTTGTCTTTGGCGATAAGTGAAGCTGTTACAGTAGCCAAAGGGAATGTAAAAATGTTCACAGCTTGATTAAATAAAAAGATAGAATATCCTGCAGCTGCAAACTTCACTGGACCTGTCCATGACAAAGTTGTTATAAGTTACATATAGTTACCATCCAATTATCATATCTCTTGAATATCGTCTCACGATCGTCGCAGGATCGTCGCACGACTGCCGCACGATCGCTAACCACCACTGTAGGATTGCTGCCCACAACCCACCGACCATGGGAGGGGGCGGTCATGCAGTGGTTGAAAAAATTTACTAAATACAAATTTACCATTTTGTCATAACAACTGGAAAAATAACTTATGAGGAAGAGTAAGAATATTATCTCTCATACCAGTGGCATAAAGAGGAGTTCTAGTATCTTTGAATCCTTGAAACACGCCTTGCATAGCATTAGAAAGAAGAATAGCATAAGTCCCAATGGATCTCAATAGCAAGTAGCTCCTAGTTGAGATTTGTATGGGAGCCTATCCAAACAAGCAATAGCTACAATTAGTCAATGTAGTGTCAAGGTAATCCAACAATTATATCTAGAAAGAAGACACTTACAAATCTTACGCCCATAAAAGCAAAGAAGCATTTAGCACCAAATGCTAGAAATAATGGTAGCAAAACGCTAAGGATCTCGGCAACTACTAGTAAGTAGATGGGGAAGAGAGATATTCCCTTTCCTTACTACATGTAGATGCCGTAAAATCTGGTTATCCAAAAATACGGTCATTAAAGAATTGACATTTTGCTAAGTCTTTTGATAAATGGTGAAATTAATAAGATAAGATTGGAACGTACCTTCTGCTGGAACAATTTTATCATCAAGCCTTGGCTCTTCTATTTCTATAATTTCATCGTCACTAACAAGATGAGATTGCTCTTCTATTTCTATGATATCATCGTCGCTAACAAGATAAGATTGGCCACCTATCTCCAGAGATAAATCACTTTCATCATCATGCGTTGACTCTTCCATTTCTATCTCCTCAGTTGAGCATGTTTCGATGCTTTCATCTCTTGCTAGGTTAGCACATGTTTTTCCAAGAGTTTTGTCTTTGGCGACAAGTGAAGCTATTACAGTGGCCAAAAGGAATGTAAAATTGTTCACAGCTTGATTAAATAAAAAGATAGAATATCCTACAACTGCAAACTCCACTGGACCTGCCCATGACAAAGTTGTTATGAGTTACATATAGTAACCATCAAATTATCAAATATCTTGAATATCGTCATATGATCGTCGCACGACAGCCGTACGATCGTTGCATGACAGCCGCACGACCGCCGCACGATCAACGACTGCTGCAGTAGGATTGTCGCCCACAGCCCACCGGCCGCGGGAGGGGGCAATCATCCGATGATTGAAAAAATTTACCAAATACAAATTTACCATTTTATCACAATAGCTGGAAAAATAACTTATGAGGAAGAGTAAGAATATTATCTCTCATACTAGTGGCATAAAGAGGAGTTTTAGTATCCTTGAATTCTCGAAACACGCCTTGCATAGCATTAGAAAGGAGAATAGCAGGAGCCCCAATGGATCTCAATCGCAAGTAGCTCCTAGCTGAGGTTTGTATGGGAGCCTATCCAAATAAGTAACAGCTGCAATTAGTCAATGTTGTGTCAAGGCAATTCGACAATTATATTTAGAAGGAAGACACTTACAGATCTTACATCCATAAAAGCAAAGAAGGTTTTAGCACCAAATGCTAGAGATAATGGAAGCAAAACCCCAAGGATCCTGGCAACTACTGGTGAAATAGATGGGGAAGAGATATATTCCCTTTCATTACTACATGTAGTTGCCGTAAAATTTGGTAATCCAATAATACGGTCATTAAACAACTTATATCTTGCCAAGTCTTTTGATTAAATAGTGAAACTAATAAAATGAGATTGGAATAAACCTTCTGTTGGAACGATTTCATCATCAAGCCTTGGCTCTTCTATTTCTATGATTTTATCATCACAAACAAGATGAGATTGGCCATCTATCTCCAGAGATAAATCACTTTCATCATCATGTGTTGACTCTTCCATTTATATATCCTCAGTTGAGCATGTCTTGATACTTTCATCTCTTGCTAGGTTGGTACATGTTTTTCCAAGAGTTTTGTCTTTGGTGACAAGTGAAGCTGTTACAGTGGCCAAAGGGAATGTAAAAATGTTCACGGCTTGATTAAATAAAAAGATAGAATATCCTATAGCTGCAAACTCCACTAGACCTGCCCATGACAAAGTTGCTATAAATTACATATAGTAACCATCTAATTATCATATCTCTTGAATATCGTCACACGACCGCTGCACGACCTATGCACGATCGTCGCACGATCGCCACACGACCACCGCACAACCGTTGATTGCCACTGTAGGATTTTTGCCCACAGCCCACCAACCGTGGGAGGGGGTGGTCATGTGGCGGTTGAAAAAATTTACCCAATGCAAATTTTAACATTTTGTCACAACAGCTAGAAAAATAACTTATGAAGAAGAATAAAAATATTATCTCTCATACTAGTGGCCTAAAGAGGAGTTCTAGTATCCTTGAATCCTCGAAACACGCCTTGCACAACATTGAAAAGAGAATAGCAGGAGCCCCAATGGATCTCAATCGCAAGTAGCTCCTAGCTGAGGTTTGTATGGGAGCCTATCCAAACAAGCAACAGCTGCAATTAGTCAATGTAGTGTCAAGATAATCCAACAATTATATCTAGAATGAAGACACTTACAGATCTTATGCCCATAAAAACAAAGAAGCGTTTAACACCAAATGCTAGAGATAATGGTAGCAAAATGCCAAGGATCCCGGCAACTACTAGTGAAGTAGATGGGGAAGAGATATATTTCATTTCCTTACTACATGTAGTTGTCGTAAAATATAATCATCCAATAATACGATCATTAAAGAACTGACATCTTGCCAAGTCTTTTGATTAAATGGTGAAACTAATAAAATGAGATTAGAATGTACCTTCTGCTGGAACAATTTCATCATCAAACCTTGGCTCTTCTATTTCTATAATTTTATCGTCGCTAACAAGATAAGATTGGTCATCTATCTCCAGAGATAAATCACTTTCATCATTATGAGTCGACTCTTCCATTTCTATCTCCTTAGTTGAGCATATCTTGATGCTTTCATCTCTTGCTAGGTTGGCACATGTTTTTCCAAGAATTTTGTCTTTGGTGACAAGTGAAGCTGCTATAGTGGCTAAAGGGAATGTGAAAATATTCACGACTTGATTAAATAAAAAGATAGAATATCCTGCAGCTGCAAACTCCACTGGACCTTCCCATGACAAAGTTGCTATAAGTTACGTATAGTAACCATATAATTATCATATCTCTTGAATATCATCGCATGATCGCCGCACGACCTCCGCATGATCGTCGCATGCTTGCCGCATGACCGCCGTAGGACCACTGCACGACCGCTAACCACCATCATAGGATTGCCACCCACAACCCATCGGCCGCGGGAGAGGGCGGTCATGCGACGATTGAAAAATTTACCAAATGCAAATTTACCATATTGTCACAACAACTGGAAAAATAACTTATGAGGAAGAATAAGAATATTATCTCTCATACCAGTGGTCTAAAGAGGAGTTCTAGCATCCTTGTATCCTCGAAATACGCCTTGTATAGCATTAAAAAAGAGAATAGGAGGAGCTCCAATGGATCTCAATTGCAAGTAGCTCCTAGCTGAGGTTTGTATGGGAGCTTATCCAAACAAGCAACAACTACAATTAGTCAATGTAGTGTTAAGATAATCTAGCAATTATATCTAGAAGGAAGACACTTACAGATCTTACACTCATAAAAGACAAGAAGTGTTTAGCACCAAATGCTAGAGATAATGATAGCAAAACGTCATGGATCCTAGCAACTACTAGTGAAGTAGATGGAGAAGAGATATATTCCCTTTCCTTACTACATGTAGTTGCCAAAAAATCTGGTAATTCAAAAATACGGTCATTAAAGAACTGACAATTGCCAAGTCTTTTGATTAAATGGTGAAACTAATAAGATGGGATTGAAACATACCTTCTGCTGGAACAATTTCATCATCAAACCATGGCTATTCTATTTCTATGATTTCATTGTCACTAACAAGATGAGATGGCTCTTCTATTTCTATGATATCATCGTCGCTAACAAGATGAGATTAGCCATCTATCTCTAGAGATAAATCACTTTCATCATCATGTGTCGACTCTTCCATTTCCATCTCCTCAGTTGAGCATGTCTTGATACTTTCATCTCTTGCTAGGTTGGCACATGTTTTTCCAAGAATTTTGTCTTTGGCGATAAGTGAAGCTGTTACAGTGGCCAAAGGGAATATAAAAATGTTTACGGCTTGATTAAATAAAAAGATAGAATATCCTGCAGCTACAAACTCCACTGGACCTCCCTATGACAAAGTTGCTATAAGTTACATATAATAACCATCCAATTATCATATCTCTTGAATATCGTCACACGACCGCCGCACGACCGTTGTTCGCCACCGTAATATTGCCGCCCACAGCCCACCGGTCGCGGAGGGGCCAGTCATGCGACGGTTGAAAAAATTTACCAAATGCAAATTTACCATTTTGTCACAACAGTTGGAAAAATAAATTATAAGAAAGAGTAAGAATATTATCTCTCATATTAGTGGCATAAAAAGGAGTTCTAGTATCCTTGAATCCTTGAAACACGCCTTGCATAGCATTAGAAAGGAGAATAGCATGAGCCCCAATGAATCTCAATCACAAGTAGCTCCTAGCTAAGGTTTGTATAGGAGCCTATCCAAACAAGTAACAGCTGCAATTAGTCAATTTAGTGTCAAGACAATCCAACAATTATATTTAGAAGGAAGACACTTACAAATCTTATGCCCATAAAAGCAAAGAAGGTTTTATTACCAAATGCTAGAGATAATGGTAGCAAAACACCAAGGATTCGGACAACTACTAGTGAAGTAGATAAGGAAGAGATATATTCCCTTTCCTTACTACATGTAGTTATCGTAAAATCTAGTCATCCAATAATATGATCATTAAAGAACTGACATCTTACCAAGTTTTTGATTAAATGGTGAAAGTAATAAGATGATATTCGAACGTACCTTCTGCTGAAACGATTTCATAATTAAGCCTTGGCTCTTCTATTTCTATGATTTTATTGTCGCCAACAAGATGAGATTGGTCATCTATCTCCAGAGATAAATTACTTTCATCATCATGTGTCGACTCTTCCATTTATATCTCCTCAGTTGAGCATGTCTTAATACTTTCATCTCTTGCTAGGTTGGCACATGTTTTTCTAAGAGTTTTGTCTTTGGCAACAAGTAAAGCTATTATAGTGGCCAAAGGGAATGTAAAAATGTTCACGGCTTAATTAAATAAAAAGATAGAATATTCTGCAATTGCAAACTCCACTGGACCTGCCCATCACAAAGTTACTATAAGTTATATATAGTAACAATCCAATTATCATATCTTTTGAATATTGTCGCATGATCGTCGCACGATCGCCATAGGACTGCCGCACAACCACCGCACGACCTCCGCACGATTGCCGCACGATCACCGCACGACCGCCGCACGACCACTGACCGCCGCCATAGGATTACAGCCCACAACCCACCGGTCGCGGGAGGGGGCGGTCATGCGTGGTTGAAAAAATTTACCAAATGCAAATTTACCATTTTGTCACAATAGTTGGAAAAATAAATTTTGAGGAAGAGTAAGAATATTATCTCTCATACCAGTAGCATGAAAGGAGTTCTAGTATCTTTGAATCCTTGAAACATGCTTTGCATGGCATTTGAAAAGGGAATAGCAGGAGCCTCAATGGATCTCAATCACAAGTAGCTCCTAGATGAAGTTTGTATGGGAGCCTATACAAACAAATAACAGCTACAATTAGTTAATGTAGTGTCAAGGTAATCCAACTATTATATCTAGAAGGAAGACACGTACAGATCTTACATCCATAAAAGCAAAGAAGCATTTAGCACCAAATGCTAGAGATAATGGTAGCAAAACGCCAAGGATTACGACAACTACTAGTGAAGTAGATGGAGAAAAGATATATTCCGTTTCCTTACTACATGTAGTTGCCATAAAACCTGGTCATCCAAAAATACGGTCATTAAAGAACTGACATATTGCCAAGCCTTTTGATTAAATGGTGAAACTAATAAGATGAGATTGGAACGTACCTTCTGCTGGAATGATTTTATCATCAAGCCTTGGCTCTTCTATTTCTATGATTTCATCGTCACTAACAAGATGAGATTGGTCATCTATCTCTAGAGATAAATCACTTTCATTATCATGTGTCCACTGTTCCATTTCTATCTCCTTAGTTGAGGACGTCTTGATGCTTTCATCTCTTGCTAGGTTGGCACATGTTTTTCCAAGAGTTTTGTCTTTGTGACAAGTGAAGCTGTTACAGTGGCCAAAGAGAATGTAAAAATGGTTACGACTTAATTAAATAAAAAAAAAAGAATATCCTACAGATGCAAACTCCACTGGACCTGCTCATGACAAAGTTGCTATAAGTTACATATAGTAACCATCAAATTATCATATTTCTTGAATATCATCGCACGATCATCGCACGACCGCCGTACGATCGCCGCACGACCACCGCCATAGGATTGCCGCCCACCGCTCACCGGCCGTGAGAAGGGGCCATCATGCGATAGTTGGAAAAATTTACCAAATGCAAATTTACCATTTTGTCACAACAACTGGAAAAATAACTTATGAGGAAGAGTAAGAATATTATCTCTCATACCAATGGCATAAAGAGGAGTTATAGTATCTTGAATCCTCAAAACACGCCTTGCATAGCATTAGAAAGAAGAATAGCATAAGCCTCAATGGATCTCAATTACAAGTAGCTCTTAACTGAGGTTTGTATGGGAGCTTATCCAAACAAGCAACAGCTGCAATTAGTCAATGTAATGTCAAGGCAATCCAACAATTATATATAGAAGAAAGACACTTACAGATCTTACGCCCATAAAAGCAAAGAAGCTTGTGGCACCAAATGCTAGAGATAATGGTAGCAAAATGCCAAGGATCCCGGCAACTACTAGTGAAGTAGATGGGAAAGAGATATATTCTCTTTCCTTACTACATGTAGGTACCGTAAAATCTGGTCATCGAAAAATACGGTTATTAAAAAACTGACGTCTTGCCAAGCCTTTTGATTAAATGGTGAAACTAATAAGATAAGATGGGAACGTACCTTTTGCTGGAACGATTTCATCATCAAGCCGTGGCTCTTCTATTTCTATGATTTCATCATCACTAACAAGATGAGATGGCTCTTCTATTTCTATGATTTCATCATCACTAACAAGATAAGATTGGTCATCCATCTCCAAAGATAAATCACTTCCATCATCATGCGTTGACTCTTCTATTTCTATCTCCTCAATTGAGCATGCCTTGATGCTTTCATCTCTTGCTAAGTTGGCACATGTTTTTCCAAGTGTTTTGTCTTTGGTGACAAGTGAAGCTGTTACAGTGGCCAAAGGAAATGTAAAAATGTTCACGGCTTGACTAAATAAAAAGATAGAATATCCTGCTAGTTGCAAACTCCACTGGACCTGCCCATGACAAAGTTGCTATAAGTTACATATAGTAACCATCCAATTATCATATCTCTTAAATATCGTCGCATGATCATCGCACGACCACCGATCGCCGCCGCAAGATTGCCACCCACAGCCCACCAACCACAGGAGGGGGTGGTCATGCGAGTTTTATTGAGAAAGGTCTAGGTGCATTTCCTTGAGCACAAGTCAGAAGAATCAGTTAAAAGCATTTAAGAAAGAAGATGAACTTTTTTAAGAGCTAGCAATTGGCGGTACCGATCAGTTTTACGCAATTCTTGGTTCCAAAAATTAAGAATCAATAATAGCCGGTATGGCTCTAATCACCTAGACTGGTGGATCGGACCGATATGCTTTTTTTTTTTTTTAATAATAATTCTTATTCTCTTAAAGAGTAAATATTCAATCTTTTGGGCTCGCCATTTCATAATCCG
Organism: Eucalyptus victrix; assembly: GCA_016097545.1. NCBI lineage: Eukaryota > Viridiplantae > Streptophyta > Magnoliopsida > Myrtales > Myrtaceae > Eucalyptus > Eucalyptus victrix. The sequence continues at coordinate 48,408,550 of CM027843.1, forward strand.
TGACATCACCCTTCACTTGCTTACTTATAGAAGAACCACCTTGACTAAAGATGCGTAATTAGCGCCCTTAATTGACACTACTTATGTTCAAGTTGATCTTGGATTAAGGGTAAAACAAACCACGTGAGAAAGAGATGGGTGAATTGAGTCTACAATCCAAAGCAACGCGGGGCCCAACTGTAGACATGCTCTCCCCTTTTTTTTGCTACTAAAGGAAATCTTTGATTTGGCTCTCCCATCTCACCTAATTCATAAAGTTAACAAGTTTTATTACCAAAATGCCATTAAGTGGATGGAAAATGGCAATTTACAAATCATCATAGCTAGTTCCTAGATTGGCCCAGACCAATCATTCTTATCCGGGACCACATGGGCTAGTTCTCGGTTTTACAAATTGAGAATCGACCCTATCCAGTTCAATTTTAGGTTCTAGGGTTAGAACAATCCATCCTGGATCTGACCATCCCTATCAATAATAATATGGACTTCTATGGTAACAAGCTTATAAAGTTATGCCAAAATGGAGGGACAAAGTGACATGCAGTATCCTTGGGACACCACAATAAGGAGAGTGGCACAATGGTAACAAAACTCTTCTTTAGAGAGCTTGGATTATGCTCTCATGTGCTAGTTTGGGCAAGGAATTCAAGGCAGAGACAGTGAACATGCCCAAGAACCTGACAAATCAATCTCTGTGAACTTGTTCATAGAAAGACTTATGAAGTAGTTGATTGGGGAAACTTGTTCATTATTCTTGATTTCAAGTATTGAGATATTCTAGATGGTGGTACACTTTAGTCGGGAGCAAATAAGTAAATTTTTTTAGATTATGCACATAAGACAAAACTTACCGACTATGGTGCACTGATTCTAAGTCATTTGGTTTCATGATTATCCGACACTTTACTTTCGACAAGACTATCGTGCTTCCACCAAGGAGTGGCGAGGCAAAGTAGACAAAGATCATGATGTTAGGGAACCACTGGAGGCCCCTGTAACTTTGGACGTGATAGAGAAGTATACTTTAGAGGAGGCTAGAGTTGATAAGGAGGCTGCCCAAAACATTAGAATCGGGCCTCAGGCCCTTGTCTGAGCATGCGCGTGAGCCCAGCTCCCACACCATGGGCCACGTTGCTAGGCCGGCAGCGGCATTCGTCATCGTGGTGCTGACGAGCACCGGGACTAGCACTGCAGGCACTACGTGGCGTTCCCCCGTTGGGCGTTGCTGCCCCGGGCGCTGCAGTGATTACGCATGGTCATTACGCACCGAGCGTGGACCACGAATGCCCATCATATATTTGCTTGGACATAAACGCAATTTCTTGAATGTAACGAATAGAATAATGGACACCGCACGTGACCTACTTGTCCTTGTCTACCGACTTCTCCTGCACAAAACTGTCATTTTCGATTCGCACGATGCTGATCTTTTGTTGATTCTTTCAAGTCATGGGTACCTAGAGGGCCATTGACCGGTTAAATCCTCCTCTAGTTTAGGCATGGGTACCTAGAGGGCCATTCACCGGATTATCCGGTTATCGGGACAAGTTCCATAAAAATTTCATCATAGTGATTGCATATGCGATTCATCTAAATAGAATACAAATACACCAATTGCATTGCATTGACAAAATCTTTTTGAATTAGTCATTGAAAAAATTATCAAGCAATTGATTAAAAAAATCACTATCACGATAATTGATTAATAAAAATCACTATCACGATAATATCGATGAGTGTTATCTTTTACTTTTGAAGTTTTCAAGATGAATTATTTTCAGGATTTTAATATGAAAATGGGATTTTCGAATGCTTGTTATATAGAGTGGTTAAATGGAAATGGTGGATTTCACTTAGGAAAAAAAAAGGTAAGTGAGGTAATTTAACAATAGAAGTTCGAATATCAGTGTTGTATTGGTTGTAGTATTATGTTTTGTATTTTGTCAAGTCAAATGGTATAGTCGAGCATGTTTCAGTATTTTAAACCAACACCGTGATTTGATGAGCGATGTGGAGGGAAAGGAAATTGTAACGTATCAAAGTCCCATGGTAAATAGAGAATGTCTTACTAAATGACTCACGAATACACATAGACCCTAGAATGTTCTTTGCCATATGCTATTCCTTTCGCGTAGCCCATGTGTCTGAGTTGGGTCATTACATAAAATATCAAAGCGGGAACTCCTCTAGTAAATATGTGGTTCATGGATGGACTAGGCCCATACTTGAACCTACAAGGGTGGAAGTATCTTTGAGGCAAGATAAGGTAACATGATTGTATGAATGACACATTAAACATGGAGAGTATTGTTTGATGACTAACAAGTACGTTGTTCCTCAAGTGGAAGTTTGGAATATCCCAAAATTTTAATTTGCATGGAAGAGTCCTAGCTAAAAAAAACACCTAATTCTAAATTGTCATCACATTATGTGATTACTAGGGGTACTCTTTTTGAGAGCTTAGCCGACATAAACCAAATTGGGTTCTTACAAATATTGACAAGATAATCATTGGAGAAAATAAATGAAATGATAAGAAGCGAGTCAATTTTTCTTATTGATCAAATGATAAGTGGAAAAACCATACAAGTAGTATTGAAAACTCGCAAATACTTTCAAATGATAGACTTTGGAGTTTATTTTACATATCTAAAGAGAGAAAAGGACCTCTCAAAATCTCATCCCTTCTATTACTAACTATCCTAACCACTAGATTGGGAAAAACAAGTATCAATGTTGAAATTATTCTATGCGCCCACTTCAATGTCCATTTTTTTTTTTTTAAAAATGATCATTAGTGTGTTATAACTTTTAAAAATTGATCAATTAAGTGCTCTGACAATTTAACTAATCAGAAAATCTAGAATGACAATTTTCATAATAAAATTTACAGCGTGATTTGCTGAAGTCACTTAAATGGATGTTTTCAGAAACTTTTGCTGTTAAGGTTATTGTTTCAAAAAAATTTGGCATTGAGTTGATTATTTATAAAGTAATGACAATTAACTTTTTAAAATTATAACTTTGAAAGGCTGACGTAATGAGCTAAATATTCTAGCTCTACCACAATTTTCTGTGTCTTTTTTTTCTCTTTTGACTCAGAAGCAAATTAATGGAGGAAACATCTCTCTCTAAATAATTTCACTTAAAATCACAAAAGCTCATTTGCTTTCCTCCAATAAAGAAGTAAGAAAAATTTTGTTCACCTTCCATCCCTACTTTCGCATCGCTTCTTCTCTAACCTTGCTCTATTTTTGAGATTGAACAAGAGCCTTGTAAAAATAAACTACAATGCTAGGGCACGTTTGAGGGCATTTAATCCTAATTTCTTAATCCGGGAAAATTGATGCATTCAACAATGTTGTTTGGAACATAAATTGTGCCGTATAATTTTAAAAAGTATAGTGCCAAAGCATTAGAAATGATAGACTTAATGTCAAAACTTTTAAAAAGTGTGTGCATAAGTGATTTTCGTGAGCTTTAATTATTAAAGTAACACGTTAAATTTTCCGGCAAGTTAAGTTGTTGAAATCATTTAAGTAATTACTTTTATAAAATTTGTGAAACTTAAATAATCATTTTGGAAGATTTTTTTTTTTTTGCCAAAATAGGCTTGGTACAGTGATTTTTGGCGATGATTATGTCTGTTCCCATCATTTGATTTTTGTTTCAATGTGGAAATAAAATTTACTAAGCAAGAGATATCATGGTTGATAGTATGTTCTTAAACTGTTTTAAAACTTAAGGGATATTCTAGAAAAAAGATTCACCTAAAATATGAGGGGCCTTCAAATTGAAGATAGATGTCCCGTCATTTTTTTAAAAATGGCTATCGCTAGATAGATAAGTATAATAATCTTTCGTACCTGAAATAACAAGGTGGAAACTCGAAAGAGTTCCTATTAGTTCGGCCGACATATCAGGCCAATATCCCCGATTATCAAAACCGTGGCGTGACTTGTCAAAGTTGACGTACCGTGCGATTTCAAAACGGGGCGTGCGACCTTAATGGCCCTTGACGCAAACAAGGGTCCCACGAAAGGCAAAAAAATATCTTTCCTGGCCATAATCGAAATCAAGCTTTTACTTAAAACTTAAAATTTCTCCTCAAGCAAGCCGTGCTATGCCCGGAACCTGTGACTGTGAAAATCACCGAAAACAAATTCCCTCAGCATCTCCGCATCTTTTCTGATGCTCTCGCGCCCTCTTTGTCGCTTCCTCTCTATCTCTCTGTCTGTCCTCAGCGTTTCGGGCCCCCGCCACCTTGAAAGTCTGTATTTTTTAGCTGGCGTTAATATACGCGCTAGTTGCAGCCCTCGATCCGCCGAGAAAAGATCTGCACATTTGTTGTCGTCGCCATTGGCGCTAGAGCTTGGTGGCTTTGGAACTTTTCGAGCCCCTTCGATCTCGGCTTTTACGTAAAGCCGGATCGTTCGAAGCTCCGGTTTTCTCCGCCCCTCCAAGGGCCCTTCAAATAGGGGACTGATTTTGAAGGAATTCCTCATCTGGGTCTTGTGCCTCAGCTGGTGGTTCTTCTGTATTTGAGGTACCCGTGACTTTTTCTTTTTCCCTTTTGTTAATTGTAATTTCTTCTTCTGGGTCTTTCTTGATAGTTCTAGCAATTCTGTTGAGTGATCGTTTGGTATTTCACCTGAAAAAGCTGATATTTTCCCATTACTGCTCTGTGATCGTGTTCTTTCGCTGAAAGATAATTTATACAAATGAAGCATTTTGTAATGTCTTATGTGGGATTGGAAAGAGAAATGGGCTCTGATCATGTGCCTGCGTCTTAATTGGTGTCCTCTGAGATTGCCGTCTCTTCTTTGTTCCAACCCAACAGAGATTATTAAGAATTCTTGCGCAGTCTCGATCAGAGGATGGCAAGAAAAAGGTTCCAGAAATCGGAATTGTCTTCTGAAACGATGGAGAGCCATCAGCAGCAACCGTCCACGAATGAAGGAAAAGGGAAGAGGTTGTGGAAGAAGGTGAAGTATCAGCTTGTGGAATACCACTCTTTGCCCGCGTATTTGAGGGACAATGAGTACATTGTCGGACATTACCGAGCCGAGTGGCCTTTGAAGCAAACTCTGCTCAGCATCTTCACCATTCACAATGAGACGCTGAACGTTTGGACGTAAGCTTTTGATATTTGCAGCTACCAGTTTACAGTATTTCGAATTTTAGTAGCTCCCTTTTCAAATTGGTTGCGGGCTTTTTGTTGGGTTGTTTGATTGCCTCGTACTTAGTTACTGTCAAAAGGTTGGTTCAGCACGCTGCTTGTTTTGATCAAATCACAGACACCTTGCAATCTGGTGGGTGCTTATTCAGTTCTCAACATGAACAGCCAAAGAACGATGGATTAGCTCCTATGATATTTCGGTCAAATCTACTGTACTGCAAATTGTATTTTATAAGTTTTAATCTCCGCAGCTGCATTGTTGGGTTCCTCTGAATTTTAATATTGAAATTATAGGTTTGGGGAACATTACTATGGCCAGTTTGCTCCAATTATCCATTGAAGATTCAACTTTATTTATTAGCATGGATGAGTATTTATTTTTGAAAATGGTTTGAGTTGTTCTAAGGAGAAACAAAATATGCCGACTCAATCTTTCAGGAATTTGTCATCTTAAGGTTAAAGATCTTGAGGTTCTATCTGGTGAAGTAAGGATCTAGTAGAATACTCAATTGTAAAGCCAATCCAAGGATCTGGCTAGCTTTTCCAACTTTTAGAGCTATAAGCACAACAAGTGCATGCCTGAAGCTTAAAATTTGCAAATTGTCATTGTAAGAATTGCTGGGAGTTAGTACCTTGTCTTAGTGCTCGCTAATCCTTGGGATCATTAGTCCCTTTGCCCTGTATAGTATATTTATAGTGCCTTGAATTGGGTTACTTTGACCAGATGATTCCTTGAAAATGCTTGTGCTCTTCTAAATCTAACTAGTGTGGTTGTTGACTTGTCTATGCAGTTTCAATGCTTTCATTTTAATCATCTAACACATCATTTTTCCCTCTTCTTTATTTTTTCTCTTATTCGTTGTTTGGATGATATATGGGTAGATGTTAGTCAAATGCATCAAAGAATTTTGTATTTTATTTGGTTAAATGGACTAGAATGGCAGTGCAACATATTTTGAATATGTGATTGGTTCCTGCTGTGTTCAGATCCTTCACTTTTATTTTCCTCAGGTTCTATTGAAATGGTTGCATCTATAAAAGTATTTCTCTGGTAGTTTTATAGGAAAGCACATACAGTTGTACTAGTGGAAGCTCTAATCCACAAAATATATATACTCCTATTGTCAAGATCATATATTGCCTTGTCATTGAAGTCATTTACTAGCAGCTAGTTCTGATTGATGTCTGATGCATCAAATCCAGCTGTCACGTGTTTGTCCAAATGTCAAAGACATTTTCCTTGTGATTATTGTTTGTGTGACTACACAGTGGTGAAACTTTAATATCAGTGGCTTGAAGTTCAAAATGTCCTGCATAAATAATGCAGTCTCTCTGATTCTTTTTGCTCTTGCTTGACTGTAAAGCAAGATCTCATGGTCAGAAATTATAAAGGAAGTAGTTCAGCAGCTTAGTGGAAAATAAGATGTGCTCTGTTTTTTCAGTTATGTTTCTCTTTTTAATATGGGAAGCTACGGCTTAAATGCCTCATGTATATGATATGTAGTTGGCCATGTCTCCCCAAGAACTGCAACATTGTTTGATTCTCCATTATAATATTTGAATAGCATTTTGCTGGTCGGCAACTATATTTGATAATTAAAGTATGTCTCATCTTATTTTGCAGCCATCTGATTGGATTCTTCGTATTTCTTTCCCTCACCATATATACTGCTTCTAAGGTTCCGAATGTTGTGGATATCCACTCCATTCATCTCCCTGATGTACTGAGGAAGGCTGATCTACACAAAATTCATGCAGAACTGATGACATCTCTCCCTTCCTTGCCTAATATGCCTGATCTGCACAGGCTTAGGGAAGAGTTGAGGACTTCCTTGCCTTCCATGGATTTGTTGCCATCGTTATCTGGCTGGCATGTGGTGGAACTTCTGTATAATTGTTTGCCCGAGCGGTTCTCCCATGATCACACTGATGTTTGTGTTCTGGTAGTGCTCCTCCTTTATAAAGTCTCCTCGTTGTTAAGTTCTTCGTTTTATCTCATTCCATTGAAACTTTAATTGTATGGTGTGTGGCATAATGGTGTTCTCATCATATTGTGTCTTTCTGATGTCTTTCTCATACTCTGTGTTGGTTGCCAAGAACTTGTGTTTTAGAGTGTTTGTTTCAGTAATTTTTGTTTCTTTCTGAGGAGTCAGGTAAAAGAAGTTACTTGGGGTCATCTATGGTCTCTGTAGGTTTTAACTATGCAAAATTTCATCAGTACAGAAAATTTTCTTTGGAGTAATTTTTGATAAGAATCTCAATCCCCTGAATCTCCAGCCTTGATTGTTGTTTGTATGTGTCTTGCTAAGCAATTGATGCCCTAGTTTACTTGTAGGCTTGCAGGAATTAGATGTATAGCTGCTGCTTCATCTTCTAAAGAGAGTTTTGTGTTAATATGCATCTTGAAGCAAACTAACCAGGCATTGCTATGATGTTGTTATTCCAAGATGGTTAAAAAGAAATTTGTGGCCCAGCCAAGTTTCTTCTGTTCTGTGCAATCTGTGCTTATGTAATGTCTCTTTTAAATACTTCTAGAATTTGGAGACATAAACTACTATTGAAATTGATTTATGGTTACACAGCTGCTAGAAGTTATTTTCTTATATGGACTTACTAAACTGTTGATATTTGCATCTTAAGTCTTCAAACGATCTTCATCTAGAAAAGTATATTGCTTGTGGCTCATGACGACAAATGGTACTTCATTTGTGTATCTCTGCATACAATCTGTCCATCTTTCAGTTAGTGGGCATCTTTCTGTGGCACAGGAATGAAGTGCTGCTTCCAATAGCGTTCAAATAATGTTTGCAGTTTTTATGCTATCAGCAATGTCTTTTGCTTCTTAATGAGCTAAGTTTCATCAAGTATATGGCTATGCAGTTTCTAAAATGATCATGTAACCTTGCAACCTGGCATGAACTCCCTGTTTTACTACTTGCAATGATGTTCTTATATATTTGTTTATGTTCCGTGTTGAACTAATCTGTTTTATGCTTTAAATGCTTTCAGCGGAGTATGAAGGAGGATGTGCTGAACATGATAGCTCCACTTGTGACCAGACCCATTACACGCTGGCCCTTTTTTGTGTTTATGGGTGGGGCGATGTTCTGTTTGCTGGCCAGCAGCACATGCCACCTCCTATCGTGCCATTCTGAGCGCTTATCATACATCATGCTCAGACTCGATTATGCTGGAATCGCAGCTCTTATAGCCACTTCATTTTACCCGCCCGTATATTATTCGTTCATGTGTGATCCCTTCTTCTGCAATCTTTACATGGGATTCATAACCATTTTGGGTATAGCCACTGTCTTGTTTTCCCTCTTGCCAGTCTTCCAGAACCCTGAGTTTCGCACAATACGGGCTTCGCTGTTCTTTGGGATGGGATTCTCTGGAGTAGCCCCTATCCTGCACAAGCTCTTCTTGTTCTGGAACCACCCTGAGGCTCTCCACACTACTGGGTACGAGATTCTGATGGGAGCATTCTATGGCATGGGAGCTCTTGTTTACGCCATGAGGATACCAGAGAGGTGGATGCCCGGAAAATTCGACATTGCAGGACATAGTCATCAACTCTTCCATTTATTGGTGCTGGCAGGCGCGTACACACACTATCGTGCAGGTTTGGTTTATCTTAGATGGCGGGACCTGCAAGGATGTTAAACCAGGGATGAGGGGATGGTGCGTTAGTAAAAGAGGGGAGCTCCGTATAAATTTTACTTCTATCGACGATTTCTCTGTAAAACTACGCAAAACTAAGTGAACATGTAAACCCGGGAGTTCCTTTGTTTCAAGCAAGTACGCCCAAAAAAAAAGGAAAAAAGTAAGCACAGGTAGAGTCTTCCATTCTGTATTTGATTTTATGTCTCAAAGTGAATGTGGCTGTTCTGTTTAGCAAGAAATTGTACTTCTTCACTATGTCAAGCATTATTTTCTTCCGTGTGAACAAGAATTTCTCTCTCTCTCTCTCTCTCTCTCTCTCTCTCTCTCTCTCGCTCTCCCTCTCCCGTTTATGTGCGCACTTGCACGTTGTTGGCTGGATTAGCAACGCATGGTACCGATGCACCAGTGATGTGATCCCAGATGTTGTGTTACTTTTACATGCAGTGACTGAATATTTAATGGACACCGGTGGTAATTTTTCTGATATGACGATAGTGGCATCTCTTTTTATATTATTTTTCGAGCTAATACTACAAAAAAATTCAAATTGATATTATTATGATAATTTATCTTAAATTAATTTTTTTATCACAAAAAATTTTAAATTGGTATATATATGATAAATTTATTTAGAACTAATTTTTTCAGTATTAAAAACTTCAAATTTGTGTATTTATAACAAATTTATCCTTCGTTAGTTTTCATTAAATTAAATTAATATTAAGAAAAAAAGTAGTACCGTATGTGATAAAAAGAGGATAAAATTTTAAATTGTTATACTCATCAATTTTTATGTTTCATTTAATTTAGTAATTTGATAGTAAAATTTGATGAAAATTAATAGAAAGTAAATTTATTATAAGTGTATCAGTTTGATATTTATAGTAATAAAAAAATTAATTTAAGATAAATTTATTATAAATATATTAATTTTAAATTTTTGGTGATATTAACCCATAAATATCCTATAATTTTTCTTCCTTAGCTTGGTGGGCTTTGTCTTTTAGGAGCGTCGAGTTGAAACGAGAAGCATTTTTCCAAATTCTAGATCGAAGTGGTCGAATGGAAGGAAAGACACACTGATGGTCCTCCAGTGTGCGACAACCTATACCTGATAGTGATTTGTCTGCCGGTCTGAAGTAAGTACTGGCTTGGGTCCGGCTAATGTAGGCCATTGTCGTGTCAGTTAGGCATGTGGATCTCATTCACCTTTCGCTATTTGGTTGTACGGTGTTGCTGGTTGTACAGTGTTTTTATTTATTTATTTTCAGCACTCCTCTTATTTATGGGAACTTCTTGCTGACAGTGGATGGCATTGATCTCAATCGTTGATAATGCGGGCGTCAGGATCCCTTGACTTGATCCGATGGCTATTATCATTCCATGCAAGTGTCTCTCCTTTTTCTCATCGAAAAGCTGCATTAGATGTGTTTCTAATCTAGTCTGAGGAGGTTTTCTATTGTTTTCCATGTGTGGATAAGCGGTGTCCTATGGGACAGTTGAAATCCATATATCTATCTTGATCAACCCTTTCAATTTAGTTCCACATTGTAGGGTTTGTGAATAGTTTCTGGAGAAGATACTTGCACAAGTTAGCTATTACAGCTAATACTATCACATTGAGGGAGTGAATAGGAGATTATAAATAATTAAACCAAAATTTAAAACAATCAAGTTCAATATCCAAAAAAATTAAAGTTTAATGAAAAACTTTATAGTAATCAAATCTTTTAAAATTTTTGAAAAGAACTACACAATGAGTAGACTTCACTGTGTGCAATAAATGGAATAAATGAGAGATTAAAAGATAGAGAAAATTGCACATAATAATTATAATGATTCGACTTATGATAAGCCTACATCTACTCTCCTATGCCAATAGTTTATCGGCTGGATTCTACTAAATGAATCAATCAGAGGTTACAACCACTAAGTATTTGCTACTCAAGCACTTGTGATCAAATCTTCTAATCTCACACTCAATAACAACCTCTAAGTGATTGCAAATTAAGCTTATGAAGACAAGTTTGTAAGATGAGGCTCTCTTTGAACTTTGGAATTTGTAGACTACTAATCTCTTGTTCCCTTCAGCATCATGATCTCCTTTTATACTCCTCATAGTCCAAAACGATCGTTGGACATAAATTCTAAGGATCATTAAGCCAATCCACCATTGCATCTGAATGATTCAGGACAATCCGATTGCTTCTAGGTTGCTGAGAATAGAGTCTTCTTTGATTTTGCTGCCCATACAACAAAGACAAGGTTTCCACAAATTGATTACTTTATTTGGAAAGTGCTTCTCATCTCCAATGATTGCCACATGGATAACAAATCTTCAACAATGAAAGATTATGTGGATATTCATCCCACATGGACAATCAATGTAAATAAAAAGAAATCCATACCAAATTACTAGCCGTTGCACTTCACATGGTCTAAATTGATTGCAAAGATCTGAGATCTTCTCATAACATTTGATGATGTGTATTGTCTTAACAATCTTCATACAAATTATACAATTATCCTTGATTATCATGACATAGGACAATCTTCATCATGGACAACCAGCCTTGATAAGTTTCTAAGTTTGTTAAGTAATGTCCGATGATACATAATAAAGTTTCCACTTGTAAAAACTTACTATCATAATCATTAAACACTTATGGAAATATTTTGTCGATCTTCAAAATCATTTTAGAAATTTCCTCAACACTAGCATCGGAGGTGCATTCCAATGGGACAAAAAATGAATCCACTTGGTTTTAGACTTACTACAACCCAAGGTCATCATTCTATATGATTTGCAGAACCCAAAAATTATTCCAAGAGTCTACAAGAAGATGAAAAAAAAAAAAAACGAAATTGTTTCAATGATTATATACAAAAAAAAAAATGTAGAATATCCTCTGATGTGGAGGGAATTGCACACATAGAAATTTGAAAAAGAATTGATCTATTCAAGTCATAATCCATATATGATTCCCTAAGTTAATACTAGAAAGCAAAACACGTGAAGAATCAAAGAATTACAGATGAACGTGCAAAAAGAACTTAACATTGCTGTTACAAGAATTACAAACCCTTATGGGCACCCTAATATTCTTGCAGAATTTAGAGCAAGACAATTAAATAATAGAGTTTCATTCGCAAAGCAATAAAAAGAAGGCCATTGAATTAGCCGAACAGGCAGATGCAATTATAAGATTAATTAAGATTCTCCCATTTTACTCGTCCTTGAAATATGCATGAATTTGAAACAAGTGCGTCAAACTCTCCGTGAAAACATCATAACGAGTCAGCTTCAGCTTAAGTTAACGGGTTGAAATTTCTAGCGGGCTAAAATTGGCCTATGGTTGATTTCGTCTAAAGGTATATTCGAGAATGAGGAAATTTTCAGGTTTCTCTCCCCCGGAATTTGCCAAATGGATGACAGCCTACTCAAGGGAGACTTCTCAATGAAGACCAAGCTCAAACTTGGCAGATACGAAAAACACGAGTCCTTGTTTTATCGATCAAACAATTTTGGCCTAGAAAAGAATGATTCGGAACTAAAATAAGGAATGATTTGATAAAACAAGTAAAATCTTGCGATTTGGTTACGTGTGCATGTTCTTGTTCGTGCTTAAGACCTTTTATAACCATAAGTTTCTAGCACCTCATGTTCTAGGATTTGTTCCCCAAATTTTGGAGGCAGGCCCCATAGGCTAGTATTAGTTTTAAATGTCTTTGTAGTGATGAGCTTCTAAAACCTCAATTCCATATTCTAAAACTCGTTATCCACGTTTTGGTTGTGTCCGCAATGTTTAGGACGTGTTCTTCACATTTTTGGACACTGCTGGTATCAAATTCTAGTAGCAAGTTTGATATTTATGTCAAACATTTCATCATGTATGCCAATTTGCTTCCGCCACGTGTCTGACCACAATCTTCATTGCTCCTATAATTTAGGGATGATATTTGACAAGAAAATAATTGTCCCTACACTTTTCTTCTGCTTTTAACCGATTTGGTGTCATGCTAGCTGCTTCCGCCATGTGTGCCAGTTGTCTTTGCCACATTTGTGCCAACAATTTCTACCATGTGTTTGCCGAGCACATGTGCCACGAGTATGTCAAGCACTTGTCACATACAAATCTTCATTCCCTCTTCATTACCCACCATCCAGGCTAGATGAGTGAAATTTTGGTGCCAATCAACACCAATCTCGCACATGCCAATCCTTATATTGGCCAAACCAACGCCAATCATAATCCGGTTGACATAATTTGTATGATATCACATAATTATAGCATCAATATCTTGCTTAATATGATCTATCTCTCTAAATGACAATGTCTCTCTCAAAATTGCCAATATCTATTTTGGTCACTTTCTAGTACCAATATGTGGATGGATAAAGATCATCCATCAAGCATGGTGCTCCTTTTGGTGCATCAATAAATCTCAACCGTTCATGAGAATCTTAGTCTTATAAACATTAGGCTGAAATTTGTTGAGACATCAAGGGCAAACTCGCGGTGCTAGTGAGGATCCATATCCTAAGTGATCAATAACCTACACTGGCATGGTCCCAGTGCAAAATCTCGTGATTGGGTAAATACTAGGGAATCGATTGGTTGGGTCAACATGTTGTAGATTAAGAACAAAACCACGAACATTCTATTAGTATTGATCGAGAGCTGGAGATGAAACGCATGACAAGGAACAATTACTAGTTGGCAGGTCTAGAATTGCAACCTTGAGCGCCGAAGAGTCAGAGCTTGGTTTTTACGTAGGAACCGTTTGGCTTTGTTCGTTTCTCTTTACCTCCGTCCGTGGTTGATGTAGACTTTCCAAGGATGAATCCACGTCTAATTCCGAGTATAATATTCTTGCGGCTAGTACTCGTCTGCCATTCCTCAGTGCTAGAGAGTAATACCGACTTTTCAAATAGTTCATAAATTTTGATTTAGCGTACAATATGATCAATGAATTTTAAAATGTGATCCATGAATTTTAGTTCACATGTTCAATATGATCGTTGTACTTTTAGCACATGTTTAATTTATTTCCTGAATTGTATGAAAATGTTCAATGTTCTTATTAAATTTAATTTAAGGTCAAGACAATCTTAAACATATTCCTATAGTTTAGAGACTAAATTGAACATGTACCAAAAATTCATGGATTACATTAAACAAACTAAAAGTTTATGGATGACATTACATATTGAATTAAAGTTCAAGGATTACATTAAACAAATTTAAACTAAAGGGATTACATTAGATCATTTGTGTCATTAGCATTTCATGTACTATATGCGTGAGGTAATTATTGTGCACTCACATTTTGATCTCCATTGAAAACAAACTCTCAAGTTGAAGTTGATAAAAATCAAAAGTTAACAATTTTTGCCTTTTCTTTCTTTTTCTTTCTTTCGTGTTCCTTCCACTAGTGGTCGGCATAGGACATGGCCAATAAGGGTTGGCCTCACCAGGCCTCTCCTGGATCTAACAAGGTCAGGTGTCACCCAAGTGAGGGTGGCAAGGCCGACTCTCACTTAGGTAAGGCCAACCCTTATTGACAACTGGTAAAAAGAAGGAAAAAAAAAGGGAAGGAGAAAAAAAAAAAAAAATTATAAAAATGTTAATGTCAACGTCGATTGTATCACATAAAACAATTGATTTTCACGTTAGCAATCTTTAGTCTAAGTTGGCCAGATGAATTAAATTAGTACTGATGTGAAAAGATTTACGAATAAATCAATTCAATTGAAAAGTTCAATCCTAACTTAGTATTTAAGACGTTCTTTTTTTTTTTTTTTTTTTTGTATTTTTCTCTCTTTACAAGGACACTAACTCTGTCTTCTCAAAATCTTGTAGTTCCATTCGTCTCGGTGTTAAAAGTTTGTCAGAGGCTCCAAGATAGGGCATTCTAATCCTTAAATATCCTTTCAATAAGTAGTCATGATGTCCAAATAGCATGAGAAATCTTATAATTTCTAAAAATTCTTCACTGTTGTACGATGTCGCGGTACCAAAAGTTGTTTCTCTTTGTCCATTGCTTTGTACTCCATTACTCTGCTTGTATTAATATTCAAATTAGAAATCCCTTATTATTCAAGCTACCCCTTAGGACGTCATGATAAAGGGATCGAACTCAAGTATATGGGTGAATTGCGGCGATGCTGTTGGAAGTTTTTTTTTTTTTTTTGGTGACCGAGGACTCCGCCACGTGCCTCATGCCCGAAAGACTCTTGAGGGCAAAGCCTCTATATCTCAGAGAAGACTAGCACAGCAACCCACCGTCATGGCCTTTTATTTAAATTGCTAGCAATGCAAGATTTCAAACTCTCAATCTCAGTGATGAAAGAGGACTCTCACCCAATTGTGCTACCCTCAAATGGGTGATGCTGTTGGAAGTTAAGGACAATTTGGCCATGAGATTTGAGCTTAAGAACGGGCCTCGTGCATGAACGAGAATCATCATTAATTTATGATTCAAATGTTATTTTCAAAAGAGTGACTCCATACAGATTTCGAAAATTACATTCACGCATTGCATTAAAGTCATCTCACATGACACACATAAACATGCCATGTCACATTCAAATTTCACGCCATACATCATATATTCATATTTTGTATCATGTATGGCATTTAATGACCATGTCATTTAACATGTCATTATTAATAATTGCCACATCATCTCACATGTCATTGATACATACCACCACGTCATTGTAAATGCCATCTATAAATGCCATATACAATCATTTTGTCATCATTCATGTCTTTTGTACATGTAATGTCCAATTGGCACATCATCATGTATGCCTTCGTGAATGTCATATTCAATTGCAACATCATCTCACATATCATTTTTACATTATCAGGCATGCATTTCATCATGTCCCGTTCAATTTGTATGTCGTTTGTACAAGTTATGTTCAATTGCCACGTCATCTCCTATGTCATCAGCACTTGTCAAAAGCAATTGCCACACAATCTCAAATTTTTATTCAATTATCATGTAATAACACATTTCATAAATATCATATTCTACTCCCATTTCATCCATATTCGATTCGTATGCCATTCTGTCATATCAGATATTTGCATATTATATGTCATTTGTGCATTTCATATTCGATTACCGCATGTCATTTGTACATATCATATTCAATTGCTACATGTCAATAATGTGCACATGACATATTCAATCATCACATGTCATTTGTACATGTCATATTTGATTTCTGCCATGCCTTCATACAAGTAAAATTTGATGTATACATGTCATTCATATATGTTATATTCGATCACTACATGTCATTCGTAAATATGTTATTTGATTACCGCATGTTAATTTAAATGTGTCATATTCAATTAAGGCATGTTTTGTGAAATATCCACTGCTATCACTTGTACATGTTTAATTCAATTTGGAGAAATGATTGCGTGACAGTATTTAATGTACTGTGAGAATAATAATTTATTCTAGATCACAAAAAATCAAATCACAAATAATTATAAATTATTATGGGATCCTTTTTTTAAGAATTGGTGGTTCATAATAGATTATTACTCTCATGGTATTTCAATGACTGTTATACTAATAAAGCCTTCAATTTTCATGTCACTTGCACATGTAATATTCGAATTCTACATATCGTTGGATCAGGTCATATTCAATTATTAAGTGTCATTCGCTCATGTCGCATTCCACATCGTGCATTCGAGATACATAGTCACACCCACTAGGGTCACTTCAACATAAAAGAAGGTGCATTCTTTCGCTGATTACATGCCAGCCAAGATTCGATTTTTGACTTCATTAGAACAAACAAAGGAAAATGTATGATAAACGAGAATTAAGGTTTGATCAAAGAGTTGTGGTATCAAATCGAAAGGGCGTTGTCAAATGCTAATTAATTTTTCTAACTAAGTCGGCCAATGTACCTCAACCTCTGATTACTTAAAAGACCAATCACCTTGCACGTCTCATCTAGATTGTTTATTTCTTTATAACTTTACATAGGCATTCTAAGTATCCCACCTAGGGGTAAGTATGGTTCAATCAACGGATCCAGATCCGGTTCTCGGTTCTATTTTTTTAGGAACTGCCGGTTCCTGGTTCGAACATTGGTATCTGAGGAACCGGATCGAGAATTGAAAATTGGGAGTCGGGTACCAAACTGGGGAAGCGTGACTCGTAAGTGAGATGGTGGTTTGTACACGCTCCTTTTTTTTTTGGTAAAATGTACACGCTCCTTTTTAGGCTGTCCTTTTTTCAATATCTTCTCTTTGGCTCGTGCTTCAAAAGAAGTCACCGCTTGACTTGTTAATGAAGAGACCAATAGTATTTCAAAGCACGTTCGGATGCATTTATCGAGCATTTTCAGCAAGAAAGTCTTCATTTTTTATGCTTGATCATATAGTGTTATACATCACAAGCAAAGTTCAATGTATCGAAGTTGGTAATGCTTTCTCTATTTAAAATCATTTTTGTATCATACCAAAAAGGGGAAGAAAAAGCCTTTCTGTACGTAATATGGCGATAATCCATGCAACTTTGAAATAATTCATATTTTAAATTAAGCATCCATTTATTTGAAAGAAAATTATTTCTTGAAAACAAATTTCCGACATTCGGCTATTTAGATAATGGAAAACGGATCATTCTTCTAAACATTTTCCATGAAATGAAAATCATAAATTTAGATGTTAAGTTACGTATTATAGACAAACATGATCCAAAGCTTCCAAGCGATGGGCTGTGATCCATACGAGAACAAGCCCACGACCCTCGAGTTACCATGCCATTCATGGGCGGGCAACCCTTCGGTTTCCTTTGACGAACGACCCTTGGACTTCCCCAAGCCCTAGGGGCCTCTTGAGTGTCCTAGTTTACAGACTATGTGATGATTATGGGGATTCAAATCCCACTGTTAGATTGAGGAAGGGATCAATGGCTAAGATTAATCCCGCACTTGTGTAAATAGGAGCTCATCTCCCTTAGTTGTCCTATCTCGTTCATAAGTATTAATACACTATCAACCTTTATTCTCCAAACGATCCTTGTGAGTTGAGTGCATGTGTAAAGTTGATTTGGGAGGAATCCTAAGGCCGCACGGGTGGTGAATGTAAGAATGATCAACCCATGACAAGTTAATTAAAAATAAAAATAAAAGAAAAAGAAAAAAGAAACCTATTAGACCTTGGAATCAGTGACAGATAAGTTTCAAGTCTTAAAGTATGTAGGATAGATTTCAAGTTCCAAAAAAATAAAGAATTTGTTCTTATGAGTATGTTCCAAATTTCATGTGAAATCTTCAAGAAATCTGAAACTTAAAACCGTTCATCGTTCATCCTTAATCACACTAGCCTAGGTTAATAAAAATCGGTTGGGGCTGACTCTCCTCCGCTTTTCACAATTGAAAGCATCTCTTTTCGTAGTTGACTGAATCGAGGGTTTGAGAAGACCCTAATTACCGGGGCACCAATCCCAATTCGCAAAACTAGAGACGCTTAAGGCGAAGTTTAGGAGATAATTTATTGCCGCCCACAGAAATTTGAGTTCCCCAGTATACGAATAGAATTTGCATTTATCGATCCTGAGTCCAAAATATACAAATGATCCTGCCACTCAATCAATTTTGATGAAAAATTATCCAAAAATTCTTAAACTTATTATATAGTGACCAATTCAATTTTAACGTTTTAAATATGCTAATTAGTTCACAAACATTTGAACAATTTACCAATTCAGTCCCTAAACCTTTTTAATTATGTAAATATATTTCTAAACATTTGGACAAATTACCAATGTAGTCATTTTGATTAATTTTGGCCAAAAATTTGTTAACGTGGTGGTCCAATCAATGCTGGATAATCAAATAACATTGATATATATTTTTTATATTTTTTTATTTATTATATTATTTTATTAATTATTTTTTTTTTTTTCATTCGAAAGGGCTAGGAAGCCCTTGCTCGACCTGGCAAGGGCTCACAAGCCCTTGCTGTGGCTGACCAGGGCATCATGACCCTCGCTCACCTTTGCTAGGACTTGTGAGGGCTTGTGACGCCCTCAACAAACATAATAAGGGCTCGCTAGCCCTCACCAGATCCGAAGAGGGCCATGACCCTTGCCCACAGCCAACAAAGGCTTAGTGGCCCTTGTCGTTGGACCTTTGAGCCAAAAAAAAAACAAAATGAAAATAAAATAATTGCAAAAAAATAAAAATAGTCCACGTCACACTAATTAAAGTCAATGATTTCTAGCAAAAACTAATCGGAAGGATTACATTTGTAATTCGTTTAAAGATTTATAACTAAATTGATAAATTTATTAAAAAAATGTTTATAATTAAATTGGTAAAAAAAGGTTTATAATTTTAAATTAAATATAATTGAAAAATTTTATGATTGATTTAGTAAATTATCAAAATGTTTAAAATTAAATTGACATAATTAGAAAGTATATAACAAAGTTGGCCATCGTACTATAAGTTTAGAATTTTTTGAATAATTTTTCCAATCGACATGGGTTATAAGAGATAATATCACCGAAGAAGTCCCAAGAGATGATCAAAGTCAGAGGCGGACGCCAAAGTTGAATTACGCGGCCGGACCGGTGCTTTAGGGTGGAGAAAGACCTGAGGACAATTTACGATCTTCCAATCGAGACGAAATGAAGTTACGAGAAGATCAACCAGCAAGAGTAGTAGGAGAAAAAGTCCACAAGAGAAGAGGCTAAGGTAATAATATTTGCTTCATGTATAGTAATATAAAACTTTTTTACTAGTTGAACTTGTAAGATATATCTAGAAAGCATTGGAAAAGCTAGAGATAGAGATCGATTAAGGAGGGTTACTTTTTGGAAATAATAAATCATGAAACAGGGAAGAACTAAAGAAATTTAAACATATCATTTCTACACAAAAAGATTAGGGAAGAACTAATTTGTGCGAAATAAAATAGGCAAATTAGGAAAGGAAAGTTTGACTGGAGTAAAACGTCAAATTAAATACATTTCCTTCCGACTAATTATGTTCCCTTAATCTCTAATTGGAAAAATTATTATAAATGAGTTACAAACATGTTCGACATTCACATGCAAATCTAACTCCATCTTGGCCCGTCTTTTATTTCCTCTCAAGAGTAAAATGCTCCTATCATTGTGATTTTCCATTATTTATCTACACTTTTATTTCGATCGTGAAGAAGAAAAGGATATTTTCGGTCATCATTAAGTATTTCCGATTTTCTCGACGTCATTTGCCTCAAGTGGTTATCAACGCAAATAATGAAAAAAATATTGCAAATGTCTTTTCTTTCAATATATCTCTTCTTTATCTTCGTTTGCCCATTTCCTCGATGAATTACCAAATATGTACGAGGGAATTGAAGCAGTGTGAGAACCCAAGGAAGTGTGATTCAAATAAAAACACAATGCTGTGCCAAAGAAAATTGCAGAACCGGTATAAAAATAGGATATCGAGTGAGATGTTGTCAATGAAGAAATCACGGAGCTGTGGTTGCAGTTGCAACAGGTGAGATCATCCTTTTGAACAAGAAGGAAAAATGAAATCAATGCAGCAATAAGCGCTTACGTTGCACAAGAGAACTTAGAGAAACCTATGGTGCTGGCATGATCGGGTAGGTCTCAGGATAGCTAGTAGATGTTGTGAGGAGGGTTTTGGATTCCAAAATTTCAGATCCGGTCCTGGGGTATGGGTTCAAGCCCATCCTATACCATACATGATATATTTTTTGCAAAGTACCATGCATAAAGAAAGTACATGGTATCATCTTTATGATTTTCAAAGAAAATATGTATACATAACTATTTATAAGTATCCTTTCCTTGCGAACCACGATTAAATGTGTAAAATGTTAGGAAGAAGCGGATTCCTATTCTGTATTAAACATAAGGTGTTATTTTGTCTACGTGTTATTACTACCTGACAAGAACATGCACTTACAATACACTTGGATTGAATGTTGACTGTTGATACTTAAAATCGTGGCCCTTTTTGGTTAATAAAGGATATCCTGCAAACATGGTGATTCTAAGAATTTACAGGGTAAGTTGGGGTTTTAAAAGCTTAGAACTGAGGTCTATATGATAGATTATGTACCCTATCCACCCTAAAACGTACACATCTGTTTCAATTGCTAATTGACCATGCCGTGACATGGTATCGAGACTACATAGAAAAGAGCTACGAACAAAATTTACTTAAAAATATTAAAAGAGCAGAATGATAATTTGAAGTTAGTGATTAGCGCTAGACAAATTGCAAAAGGTACAATTTTTCGTATGGTAACTGGTAGGCCACTAATCAGTGCACAAGAAAGGTGCGACATTTCTCATCTGTGGTGGCTGTTGCTACTTAGCTTTTCTTGTCTTATCGACAAACATGATCCCCGTTTTTTGCTTGAAATAAACAATAATTTCTTTTTCCATGGTTGGCCACTTCTTTTTTTTCCTGCCATTGTAAGCCAAACATTAGGACAAAGAATGTAATTAAATTTTGATGCTTCTCATGTTAATTGCCCATATGGCCTCCACTCCTAAAGCAATCCCACGTGTACAGAAAGCTGGACTTCACATGCCGTTCGTCTTTTGGGAGTGTTTTATATAGATAGAAATACAGATTTTCCCCAATTCGTAGGTAGATCTTTCTCTTTAATCTTCCGAAAAATTGCACGAGAATTCTTAAATCTTGTGTATGAAATACAATTGAGCCCTAAATTCATTCAATTTGTTAAGTTAAAATTCTCAACTTTTATCGAAAAATGCAATGAAGTCCTAATAGTACTTTACAAAGTGCAATTTAAAGACTCCATGTAAGCACTTTTTAAGTGATAGTAGGCAATTTCAAGTACTATTCTTCAAAATGACTTGAATGCACCTTTTGAGGAGGCTTTGAATTTAATTAAACTAATTGAAAAGTTCATAACTTAATTATACTTTTTAATTAAAGATTAGGACTCGATTGAACCAAATGAAATGTTTAGGACTCAACAACATTTCATAAATAAGATTTAAGACTTGTCATGCAATTTTCTCCTAATTTTTCTACTTCTGTTAATAAAGACCCCACTTGTGATTAGGCCGAGAATCACTATATTATGGTCATGCTTTGCATGTTACATGTGGGTGCAGTAGCTATGCTATTATATAAAAAAGCGGAAGTTTGAGTAAAAATGATGATGTGATAACCTAAGCTGAGAATGCATGTTAGCTATAAGTATTTTCAAGATGTTCTCGATGGCCTAAGTTGACTTTCATTCCGTGACGGACTTGGGATGTTATAGACTGGCTGAGTCGGTATCTGTCATCTTGAGAGCAGAAGTTATGACAAGTCGCGCGTGACCCGGGCAATGTGACAGACAGACCATGGACTTACCGCCTTGGCGGGGCAGTCTCGAGGTGCCACGTCATTGGATCGACACACTACGGCTCCATTTGAAATCAGCTTTGGAAGGGGCTTTGGCCATCAAAAGCCCCTTGGGCCAAAATAAAGCGTTTGGGAAAAAAGTTTACGAATCTCTTAATGGCAAAGTTGGCATTTTGTAAGCTAAAAGCCCAAGGCAGGTCCTAAGCTGCCTTGGGCTTTCAGCATTTTCGGAAGGCTCGATGTACTATTCATTGTCTTATTCGTTAAGTTCTCAGATGGTCGCCGGTGAGGTTGCGATGGGTTGGCGACGGGCTGGAGAGAGGCCGGCGTGGTCGCGACACCCCGGCGACCGTCGCCGACCAATTGCGCGACCCAGATCTGGGTCGCGGAGGTCGTGGCGACCCAGGCGACCCACGACCTCGCCGCGACCCAGATCTGGGTCACTGAGGTTGCTTGGGTCGCGGCGCGTGACCTCCGCGACCTCGCCGCGACCCAGATCTGGGTTGCTGAGGTCACGGAGGTCGCCTGGGTCACGACGTGTGACCTCCGCGACCTAGATCTAGGTCGCTGAGGTCGCGGAGGTCGCCGGCGACCTCCACGGCGCCGTGGGTCTCGCGATGGCGCGACAAGGGTCGTGACCCTAGCTGGATGCTGCCCTTTGCCGCGCCGCCTCCCCCTCGTTGGACCATCTACCTTCGCCGGCAGTAGCCGGCGAAGCTCTTGGCCGGCGGTAAACGGTGAAGCCTTTGGCCGGCCAACTCTCCTTTTTTTTTTTTTCTTGGAAGTCTTTTGCAAATTTAATTTACCCAAAGACTATTTTGCACAAAGATACTTCAAAATGAACTTTCACGAGATAGATTTACCAAACACAATTTGCATTTTGGAAAACACTTTTCACTCAATGGTCTTTGCATTTCCCCAAAAACTTTTCCCAAAAGTCTTCCCAAATGCACCCTACGTTTTGTGTCCTCCCCACGGCGAAAGTCCATGTTGCATCATCATCCAATGAGGATTCGTTTCAAACCCGTTCTAATTAAGATTCCATTTATTTCATAAAAAATACTTTTCGGTATAATATTTTCTTTATTTTTTGACATTTGGATCACTTACAAAAATAAAATAATAAAAAAGACTTTTCTAGTCAACAAAAAAATTATACTTAAATTTAAGAACATGATTTTAATTAAAAATTATTTTTCAAAATGCGACTCTATAAACTATTGAAGCATAAATCCTAGCTAGAAACCCTCATCCTTGTTCTTGGGTCTCCAACATCCACGGTCGGGTCCTTAGTGCCTGGCCTTGGGTTCATTAAGCTCGGGCTTGAGACCCCAATGCTAGTGCCCAAGCCCATCAAGGCCCTGATGCTCGTGCCAAATGCCTTAGCACTCAAGTCCGGATCCATAACGGTCAAGCATTGGACCCCAATACCTGTGCCCAAAACCATGCATTGGCCCATGTCCTCGACATCAAGGCCCAAGTCCACAAATGCCATGCTTAAGTCACTGATGCTACTTGGGGTCCCTAGTGCCTATGCTCAAATTCCCAACACCCAAGTCTATAAAGGCCGAGGCCTTGGACCCTAGTTCTCATTCTTGGGACCGTGTGCCATTACTCAAGTCTCTAGTACTTGTGCCTAAGTCCATTGGGGCCAAGCACAAGAACTTGGTGCCCATGCCTATGCCTAGATCCCCCGTAGCCGAGTGATGGTCCATCAAGGCTGAGCCCTCGGTCCCCCTTCCTTAAGTCCATCAAGGCTAATCCCAAGATCCCAATGCCTATGCTTGGTTCCTTCACGCTTGGCCTCGGGTCTCTCAAGGCCTAAGCCTGGGTGTCACAAATCCAAGTGTAAGCACACGCAGACTTGAATGTTGCAAATTTGGGCACGAGAATTTGGGTCTTGAGCCAGAGCATTGGGGACCTGAGCCTGAGTGTAGAAGACCCAGGCTTGAGTGTCTTGGGGCTAGCCACAATGAACTAGGGCTCGAGTATCGGGGAACCCCAGCCCAAGCACTAGGTTCCCAACCTAGCCTCTATGCACCTTGGCTTAGTCTTGAGCACCAAGGCTAGTGCCATGGATTTGGGCACGGGCATTGAGTCCTCATGCCTAAGTCTCTGTGGACTTGGGATCGATGTTTATGCTCTTACTTAAGAGTCAAGTGTTCGAGCCTAGGCCCTAGCACTAGAGTCGAGGTCCATTGAGGATTGACTCAGAATCTTGGTGATCGTGTCTAGTTTGCCATTATTCGTAAGTAAGTTACTAGCGCTCGAATAGTATATGTGTATTAATTCACAAATGATATCAATTTTTCAATCTCAAATACTAGCATTTTTTTAAAGAAAAGGTAGAGAGGATATACAAATCCCAAGTGGACAGGTGTAAAGATATTGAAGAAGCTTTTCAAAACACATTTAACAAAATTTAACGAATGTCCCATGAGGACGCCTCAACATTTTCCACAAGGATGTTTTTTCATTATCACAAAGATTACTTACCTTATTAAGGAAAGCCAATTAATATAGCGACAATACAGCAAGGATTTATTGTCTATATTTCCTTCGGTTGGTTAATATGCCCTTTGGACCTACACACTTAATTTTAGTCAATTTAACTACGAAAGAAAAGGCCAAATTGAAAAACTAAGATAGGTCCAATCCCCTTAAAAAACCTCAAACTTTTGAGTCCAATTCTAGCTCTTCCCCAACCTTTTTTTTGTCTGAAAAAAAACAACTTTAGGTCTAGTCTAAGGGCCTATTTGATAATACTTCCGTAAACAACTGATTTTATTATTTTGTTTTGGGAACAAAAAAGGAACAAAAATCCATTTGGTAAATTTTTTATTTTCGAGAACAAAAATTCATTTTTTTTTTTTGTTTAAAGGGAATAGATTTGAAACAAAATTAAGAAGGAAAAAAAAATTGCTTCTTATTTCGGGGAGTGATTCTTAGAATTAAGTCAATTTTTTTTTTTCTTTTCTTCTCTTTTCTTCTTCTTCCTTTTGGCCAGTTGCCAACCTCAACGATGGCCGGCGACCGGCCAAACGAGGGCCAATAACCTTGCTCGAGCACTAACTCATGGCGAGACCAAACCTCACCAAGCCACTGCAAGGCTCACTGGTCTAGGCGAGGCTCACCAGAACTCGCCCAGTTGGTTGCCGACCACTGCCGTGGCCAATGACCGGCAACAAAGAAGGAGGAAGAAGAAGAGAAAAGGAAAAAGAAAAATAAGAAAAATAAGAAAAATATAATAAAAAGTATTAACAAATTAATAGAAACAAAAAAATTTAAGAATCCTACTAAACGCATTTCTATCCTAGTAATAGAAATTTTGGATAACTACCAAACGCCTTCAAAAACTTAGAAATTATTTCCGAGAACATAATTTAAAAAAAAAATCATTTCGAGCAAAAATTGTTCCCGAGAACAAAATAATGACCAAAAGCACCGTAAGTCTAGCCCAAACTTACTTTTTCTAAAAAGGAAAAAGCCCCAACATAAGGTTCAATTCTAAATCTACCTGAACTATTTTTTTTTTCTAAAGAAAATACCAACTTTAACTCTAGTCTTAAATTTGCCTTCGTAAACCCTACATCCAAAAATCAACATGAATAATTCCTAATTTCCCTAATTTTTTTATCAAAGAATGATTTATTTTTGGAGATAATTTTACATGTCATCTTGCTGATGTGGATTTATTACTGACATGGAAATGCCATGCCAAATAATTAATGGTGAGTTTTCCTAGTGTGACAAAAAAAAAGCATGAAATACATACGTTACACGTATAACTAAAATTAAATAAAGATATATGTACAGGACGCTCATTAGTGATGGGACCAAAAGACATGAGGGAGCAAAGAATCTCCATCCCACGTGCGGTTTGTGATCACTTGCCTACTCAAAAACGAAAGGATGGTCACACTTTTTGCATTTCGTTGCGCATAAACATTGACGAACTTCATTAGCAGAGGAATGATTTGCATGCATTGAAGAAGCTTTTATTTTGTTTGATGTTTTATGGGCCACAGGAAGTTTTAGTTTATTGCACAGGCAGATTGGGTTACAAGACTTATAATTAATGTGGAAGCATTATCAATGAAAAATTAGCCAATTGGTGATAAATTTATTGTAAGAATGACAACTTAATACTAAAATTTTATTTTATGTTAATTTAGTTCTAAATTTTTGCATGAAATTTCAATATAATTCTTTTAGTCAATTTTCAACCAAAATCGTTGATGTGGCGATTCAACTATCGCCAGTTGTTCAATGTGTAATTCTCCTTAATTTTTCTATGTCTCCTTTTAACTATGACCCCCTTATGATTAGGCCCAGATTCACCATTTTATGGTCATGCTTTACATGTTGCGCTTGGGCGCAGCAGCTATCCCATTATATTTAATAGGAGAAGTACAAACACATGATGATGGAATGACCTAGAATCAATGTTAGCTAAGTACTTTAAAGAAGTAGTCATGCATTTGTTTGGGAAAAATTTCATGATAAATAAAAATACTTCTTGAGAAATTATTTTTTAAAAAGATAGATAATTTTCTTTTGTTTGGTGATATTTGAAAAAAAAAAATGTACGGTGTTTGGATTTCATTTGGAATATAATTTCAATCTTATGACTTTATTTCAAGCAAAAAAAAAAGAATTTTTAAATATTTTTTTTTTTTTTTTTTTTTCTTTTCCCTCTTCCTCTATTGGTCGTCAAGCCTCGACAACGATTAACGACAAGCCATAAGCAAGGCTCGACCTTGCCGAGATCTAGCGAAGTCAAGCCTTGCTAGCCACATCCGTGGCAAGTCGTTGGTCATCGTTGAGGCTCAATGACCAGTAGAGGGAGAGTTAAAAAAAGAGAGAAAAGAAAAAAAATATAAAAATTAAATATAATAAAAATTATATAACTTGAAAGGAGCAATTCCGGAAGTGTTTTCACTTCTTTATATTTAGGAATTTACTTTCCTAATATTATGCATAAATATATATGTTGATCAGAAAATGTTTTCGGATGATTAGTTATTTTCAACGAACCTAATGGGTGAAGGTCTGAAAAACTAATTTCCGAAAAACACTTCCGGTCAAATAAACATACCTTTAAATTCACTTCTACATCATGATGAACATGGACCCCTTTGCCTTGATGCCATAGTCTCGAAGCACCACTTCACGGGATCGACACACTGTGCGTGTTGCGTGAACTCCGTGGAGGCCACGGGGTGATATCATTTGGTATAAAAGTTGATCAACTCCTAAATGAGTATTCAAAAGGTCAATTTTGGGGGGCCAATCTCCACATGCTTACGAGTTCACCAATTCTCCCATTCGGTTGCACGAGGGACTTGGAACAAAGGAAAAAACGGAGAATGTACGCGTCAGAAAAGAAGAAAAATTAAGTTCCAGCCCTCTCATACTTAACGTGAGTACTATTTGAGTGTGTCTCCTTATAGGAATGGAATTAACACTAGATAAGATGAGAATAATCCAAAAAATTGATCTGTTAGTTGATGTGGCAAATTGCTCAAGTTGACAAACATTTAGATAAATTAGTCTCAACATGCTGTAATCAATCAATATACTCAATTACGTGGAGATTGGATGTTGATATGTTAGTTGACGTAGCAAATTAAATAAGTTGACATTTAAATATATTGAACATATAAAGCACTCAATAAGAATGTCAAATCATTTTGTATAACATTTTATATAGTAGTCCCAATTTGCCATAACCACAAATTGAGGGACATTTATCTAAAAAAGTCTTGAACCTTCCAATTGTGTTATTTTTTTTTTCCAATTTTGCTAATTTAGTCCTAAACCTATTAACAATTTGTCAATTTAGTCATTCCAAACAATTTTGGCTGGAAATCGTTGATAGAAGTCGGCTGGCTTGCGTTGCATGACAGGCGTCAACGCATACAATTTTTGGAATTTTTTTAATTTTCTAAATTTTTTCTTTTCTTTTTGGCCAAGGAACCTTGCTCTATTGGTTGCTGATTCCTAGAGCTAGGTGCGGGAAAAGAAGGCAAATGTCGCCCTAGAACTTTGTTTGTTCTATTTTTTATAATTGCATCATCCTTTTTCTTTTTGCTAGTGGCAGGTCTTTGGCGAGGGCAAGGGCCAACCATTGCTTGAGATGGGCCACTAGTGAAAAAAAAAAAAAAAGGAAAAAGAGAAAATAAGTAAAAGGAAAAAAAGAAGGAAATTTAAAAAAAAAAATCCAAACATCATCCACATTGTGTCGGTCAACATTCACGTCAATGATTTTCGATCAAAATTGACTGGAATGACTACACTTGCAAATCGTCAAAAAGGTTTAGGACTAAATTGACACAATTGAAATATTTCATACTAAATTGGCCATCATACAATAGGATTTTAAGCACTCAATAAAAATGTCAAATCATTTACTATATGATTTTAGAAGTGAGTCTCGATTTGCCAAAAACCAATCGATATTGGATGTCAATATTTAAATAAGTAAGTCATATTCAACGTCAAGTAAGAGTATCATCACATCATTTAAGATATTAATTTTGTAAATCAATCTTAAAATATACTAGCATTTTCCAAAAGCTAGATTGACTCTTGTTAACCACCAAAATTATGATGATGCATTGTGTGATACAACGCCCAAGTTTGGGAAAAGTATCAAAAAAGTCATAAACTTATTGCATTGGTACCAATTCAATCCTAAACTTTTCAATTGGACCAATTTAGTCATAAACCTTTTAATATTAGTACCAATTCAGTCCATCCAATCAATTTTGGTTAGCAAGTGCTGAATAGACGTCGGCCGGTGGCCGACACTAAAATGGTAATTTTTATGATTTTTTTAATGATTTTTTATAATTTTTTTTTGAAATTTATTTGAAATTTTTATTAATTTTTTCTTTTTCCTTTTATTTTCTCTTCTTCCTCCTTAGACTGTTCCAGTAGTGGCCGACGAGCCTCCGGTGAGGCTCTAGGAAGTGAGTATACTAGGCAAGAGGGCATATTCGGCAAGTGAGCATACTTGACAAGTGGATATGATCGACAAGTAGGTATACATGGTAAGTGGATATAATTGGCAAATGGGTATAAGCAATAAGTGAGTATAACCGACAATTGTATATAAGAGGTAAGTGAGTATGACCAACAAGTGGCTATAATTACATAAATATTATTTTCAAGTCCAGTTTCATCATTCTCACATATTTCACATCTAGCATTCTACCAAACTTCATGGAAAATCACCAAACACATCTTATGCATGTAAGAAGATGCATAAATGAGTTAAAGTCATTTTCACTCATCAATACTTCAAATTATCACAACAGGTGTTCAAACCCAAAAGCTACAAGTGGCTTAGTGTGAGTAGCCAAAAGAAGATGCATAAATGAGGACTCAAAGTTATCGAGAGCATTAATGAGTTAAATAGACGTTTAAGTAGAAAAGTTACAAGTCGCATGACCATATGACTACATCCACTGGTATGGCCAAGGTAGATGAACTTAGAAACCAAGACTTAGCAAGAGATAAGAATGAATAACCAATGTTAAAAGTGATGATGGCTTGAAGCTAAAAACACTTGGTTGAAATTGAGTGGGAAGTGTCCAAATTAGAAAGTGACAAATGGCTCATTATATGGTTTTCAAAGTAGATATTTTGATAAGTTATCAAAAAACCTAGTAAATGAGTATGTAAACAAGGAAATCAATGTTCATTCTAAACATCAGTAAATCAGAAAAATATTTTGAATCCTCTAAATCATTGTGACATATAATGAATGTTAGAAAAATCTAAACTCAGTAAATTTTAAAACTTGAAAACCATCCAATACATATTTCAAAGCGTATCAATCTCCGTTTGTGTATACTATGGTGGTAAGTCAACTATCGTCACTTTACATTATCAACGTACATGTTAACATCTATCATTTTAATCTTAATGTATTGGACTTCAAACGATTATAGTTACAAAAAATCTTCCTTTGCATCTTCTGTTCCTCACAAAATTAATGACCCATTAGAGATTCCATAAGTGTCATCCAAAATTCTAAATTACTTAATTTTATATCTTACATATTATTGTTATCATAGAAAATTCTAGATATCATATTATGCAAAAAAATAAAACCCACTAGCACTATCTTATAGTCTCTTTAAAAAAAAAACTCACTATAAAAACTCATAATGAGAAAAGGCTTTAACACTTATTTGTAGGGAAATTACCAAGAAAATTCTAAATCTATTACACTTGTACTAATTCAATCATAAGTCTTTGAATTTGACTAATTGAGTCATAAACCTTTTAATAATATGTCAATGAAGTCCACCCGATCAATTTTGATTGAAAATCATTAACATTGACATAAGCTATCTTACGTGACATGGTTGGCTTAGTGTTGATAATTTTTATACTTTTTAAATATTTTTTCTGAAATTTTCTTCTTCTTTTTTCCTTTCTTTTTGCTGTTGGCCATTCACAAGCCACTAACCATGGGTAATGTCTAGCGAGAATTGGCCTTGCCTGGCAACGATCACCATGCCTGCCATAAGGGAGGGTTAGCCTCCCTAGTTGTCACCCAGGTGAGGGCAAGGCTCGTCTAGCCTCTCCTAAGTGGGTGAGCACCCTTTGGGCATGGAGGCACGGTGATGACGCAAGCGGGCAAGGGGCTGGTTTTGACGACAGATGGAGGCATAATGGCGAGGCCTCGTGGTGGCAATGGATGGGTGACCATGTAGTAGATGGTGAGTAGCAAATCTATGTGGCCACAATTGGGGAGGGGTAGAGAGGAAACAATTATCCACGTCAACGTTAATTATGCCATGTATGATGCCGGCATTTACATCAATAATTTTCTGTCAAAATTGATCAGATATACTTCTTTGACAAAGTGTGAAAATGTTTAAAATTAAATTGGTAAAATTGACAAAGTTTGGAATTAAGTTAACATAAATGCAATAGGTTAAGGACTTTCTAGTTAATTTCTCCATTAGTTTGCTCTAAAGTTTAATGAAAAATAGAATTCTATTAATTATATCTATATTATAATTTATTTGAACAAAAATTCTTTTTAAAAAAAGTCTATTCAAATTAGAAAATTCATAGGAATGGGATTTTTTTTATAGTTAAAATCGAGACATATTTTTGACAGTAATGGTTGTTGATGATATGTATTTAAGTTTCTCAATGCTTAACATTGAACTCATCTCATCATCTGAACGAAAAAAAAAAAGACGAACAAGTAGAGCTAATCTCATCAAAGTCAATTTCCGCTTGGTCCACCGTAATTAGTGGAGTCTCAGTCGAAGTAAAACTCGGAGACCCGACAAAACACGGGAATTTTGCGGGCGGCTCCGAAAAAGATGTTGAAGCACCGCAAGTCCGCAAAAATCATCCCTCCGTCCCTCCCCCCAAACGGTGCCGTGTCGGTTGAACTTCCACGTGTAACGACCAAAAAATCTATCCAACCTCACCAGCACACAAACGCATGTCCGTTGGGTCCCATCATATGCTTTCTGAAGCAATCCTTCCGCGCGGACCGGTATAGATAAGTCCAGTTAAGGAGGACCGCTGGATGAAGTGGGCCCAATGAGGAGCTCGCACGATGAACGGTAGAGATCTACTGGGCTCATGTGTTCCTGGGGGGGAGCGATTATCTCTCCCCGGTCGCTCTTGCGAGCCCGCAAAAGCGGAAAACCCACCACCAGGCGCAGTTTAGACGAACCGGCGCACCGAACCGACGCTTTCCCGTTCCAGTCTCCTTCAGAAAACATTCAAAAGCCGGGCTTGTCTCCTTCCTCCGGAAACTCCTTATCAAGAGGGAAGCAAAATCGACCGCGATTTGCTTCCTTAATTGACTTCGGCCTCCATCAACGCAAGCACCCTAGGCCAATTTTCTCCCTTCAATTCCCTCTCTCTCCAGTGACCCCCACCATTGAGAGATCACGCCAAAAGCTCGAGCCTTTACACTTGGCGGCCCCTCTGCGCAAGACGACGGCATAGTCACGGTCCTGTACCCCCGAGCCAGGACCCGACAGAGCAGGAGCTTAAATGCGACCCCAGTCGAAGGCCGAGGCGTGATTAGTGGGTCAAGAATGGTGTCTCCCGAGTCCTCGACGATGGCCAAGCACGCCCTCCTCCGCAACAGGGCCTCCCTCTGCTTCAGCGACGGCTGCCTCTTCCTCGGCGGCGTCCTCATGGCCCTCCTCCTCGTCTGGTCCTTCTCCTCCTTCGCCTACCCACCGAGCACCTCGCAGACCCTAGCCGCCTCCTCCTCCTCCTCCGCCGCCGCCGCCGAGGCCCGGCCGGAATGCGCCTCCGCCTCCGCCGCCGCGCCGCCGCGCTACTCGGAGGAGAGCGGCAACTTCTACGACGACCCCGAGCTGAGCTACTCGATGGAGAGGCCGGTGCGGGGCTGGGACGAGAAGCGGCGGGAGTGGCTGCGGCAGCACCCGTCGCTGGCCTCCGGCGAGGGCGGCCGCGAGCGGGTCGTGCTAGTGACGGGGTCGCAGCCGTCCCGTGCAAGAACAAGATCGGCGACCACCTCCTCCTCCGCTTCTTCAAGAACAAGGTCGACTACTGCCGCCTCCACGGCTGCGACGTCTTCTACAACAACGTCCTCCTGCAGCCCCAGATGTTCTCCTTCTGGGCCAAGTACCCCGTCGTCCGCGCCGCCATGCTCGCCCACCCGGAGGCCGAGTGGATCTGGTGGATCGACTCCGATGCCCTCTTCACCGACATGGACTTTGAGCTCCCGCTTGAGCGGTACAAGGGCCACAACCTCGTCGTCCACGGTTGGACAAACCTGATCTACGAGAAGAAGAGCTGGACGAGCATCAACGCCGGCGTGTTCCTCATCCGGAACTGCCAGTGGTCGATGGACTTTATGGACGTGTGGGCCGGAATGGGCCCCCAGAGCCCGGAGTACGAGCGGTGGGGCCACGTCCTCCGCTCCACCTTCGCCGACAAGTTATTCCCGGACTCCGACGACCAGTCGGCTCTGATCTACTTGCTGTTAACGCAGAAGGATCGGTACGGCGACAAGATCTACGTCGAGAACGAGTACTTCTTCGAGGCATACTGGGAGGAGATCGTGGGCACGTTGCCTAACATCACCCGCGAGTACGAAGACATGGACCGGCGAGGCCCCCCGGCGCTGCGGCGGAGGCACGCGGAGAAGGCGAGTAGATACTACGCGGCCCGGCGGGCGGAGGCGGCGGCGGGCGCGGCGCGGAAGAGGCCGTTCGTGACCCACTTCACCGGGTGCCAGCCGTGCAGCGGGGACCACAACCAGATGTACTCCGGCGAGTCGTGCTGGAACGGGATGGTGAAGGCGCTGAACTTCGCCGACAACCAGGTCCTCCGCCGGTACGGGTACGTCCGCCCGGATCTGATGGACTCCGCCGTCGTGAAGCCCATCCCGTTCGATTACCCGGCGGGCGGCGACGGCGGCGACGGCGGCGAGGGAGCGAGATAAAGCAACAAAAAAAAAATGAAAAAGATAGAACAGTACAAATAGGTAAAAAAAAATAATAACGGAAAGAAGCAGGGAAGTATCTTTGTTGGGACAGAGCTCTTGGGGAGAGTGTATTTGTCGATATTGGTTGTTGATTAATCTAAGGTTTGCTCTCTTCTAGAAATCAGTTTCGCCTAATATTTAATTATTTTCTCCCTTATTCTTTTCTTTTTTGGTTGGGATAGGTGATTTGCTAATTTAGTTCGTCTTCCGTGTTTGATTCCCAACGCAGACTTCTCATTTTTAAAATTTCATTGTCACTGGACAGGGTTAAAAAACCATTAAAAATTTCAAATTGGTATAACACCTCCACCTCAAATTAATTTTCGCCTCACAAAAAATATCAAACCATTATTTATTTCTCACATAAAATCTCGAATTGATAGACGTATTGTTGACTGAAATCTATTTTTCATAAAATATATCTTTACAAAAGACTTTAATTTTTAATGGCATTAATCCTTCTTGAATATCCTGTTACTATGTTGTAGGCTAGGTAGAGCCGGCATTGGTTCGGCCTTTTTTTTTTTTTTTTTTGTCTTTGTACACCACCATGCGACCTAGGTATGAAGCATATATTATGCTCCCTTAGGTGGAAAAATTGTCCGCTTTTGGATTTGGCGAATTGGGATGTAAATTATGTAATAATGGAAGCTTTGCTGTTCTTGCCTCTATAGACAAGTCAAATAATGGAGCCTTTTGTTGGTCCCATGAAGATGTTATTAATTATTGGAACTCCAAGACAAAAAGAAACGAAGGGGCGGTTTGGAATTCACAGCCCATGCAAGCTAAGCTTGATTTTGCATCAAGAAACATGGTACTCCTGGCAAAGTGTGTAGCATAATTTGTCCAGCTTTAGTCTCCTAACTCAAGCTGATTATATGGTGAAACTTTATTTATTCCCTATTAGTCCAACCCAAGAAAAGCACAAATTTTCGTACCCAAATCCCTATTGTAATTAATTAATTAAGTCATTACTCAAGCATTTTTTATAACATTCAGATTCACTACATCCAATCATGCCATGTCTAGAAGTACTGTTGGGTTCAGAAGCAACATCGAGTTTTCATGTTGTTCAAGTATCTTATGGAATAGATGTCAATCACCTTATCAGTCTAAGCTTTTGATGGCTTTAAAGCTATTAGGTTCACGTACCCGTTCCTCACACATTTGGCATAAACATTATAGATTTCCATACTTGATTAAAGTGGACACCCAATTCAATATAAAGGTTCATCATTCTCTAACTTTCAATTTTTGAATTCAAAGGCAAATGAATCTCTTTGACTGCTTTTCATGATAATCCTTTGCTCCATCGACTGCGACTTTTCCACCCTTTGCGCACTAAAGGCAAAGATACTTCACCCTTTTGCCTCACAAATTACGTGCATGATTGGTGGATGATTCCTCGCTTTCAAGAGCCCCGCTCCATAAAACCATCATGATGTTGGCGAAATTGGCGTTATGTTTGATTTTCCAATATTTTGTACGACTATGATTATTCTTTTTCTACTCTTTTTTTAATCATAATTATTACCTAATTAAATGGGCTTTCTTCCAGATAGCATGATTGAGTGCCCAGAATCAGATTCTCGAATTTGCGTTATGTGTTTACGTATAGCGAAGGCGAAATTAGACAGACTGGCTAATAGCGGAACATTTTTTTGTCTTCATTTCTTTTTTGCTTCATAGTTTTTTAAATTCATGTTAGTTATGACTGGTCGCTTTCTTATTACTTGCGACAAGAATAAGAATGATCATTTGAAGTCTCACTCTGGCGTATAAGAGATATGGTCAGATCCTCCCGGTGATTATGATCCCCAACCCTTCCATTTATTTTAATTTTTAGGATCAATTACTAATACACTTATGATAAACTTACCTCAAAACTAATTTTTTGACCACCGAAAATCCCAAACTGGAATACCGTGATAAATTTACCAAAAACTAAATTTTCGATTATCAAAAATTCATAATAGTACATTTTTGACAAATTTACCTCTATTAGTTTAAGCTAAGTTAGATTAATACCACGAAAAATCACAAATTAATACAACCATGATAAACGAAGATTAAAACCCTAAATTAGTACACTCATCAATTGTAATATGTCATTCGGTTCAATAATTTGATGGTAAAATTTAATGAAAACTAATAAAGAGTAAATTTATTATAAGTATACTAATTTTGGATTTTTTGTGATAAAAAAAACTAATTTTGAATGAATTTGTTATATGTATACAAATTTGGAATTTTCACGATATTACCCTATTTTCCTATTTAAATTTCACAAGGATAATTACAACATTAGAATGTACATATGTTTGGTTCTCTTGGTAACTCTTTTGTTTCTTATAGTCATACCTATGTAATATTTAAACTGGTGATGGATCAGATAACAAGACAATTATTTTTTTAACCTTTGTTTATTTCATGAAAAATGAATAATTTCAAAAATATTTTTCTAAGGTTGATTGTTTGTTTGCCTATAATTAGTCAATGAAATTTTTTTATTAAAATATATTTTATTAATTCATTATTGTAAGTGAGATTATTTTTATGAAATTTTTAAATCATTAATTTTCCGTAAAATAAATGTATTCTAGGCCTGCAAGTGCTGAGCTGTGTTTATTACCTACCGTGGCTATAAGATTTATTTATTTTTATCCTCCTAATTAATACCTAGTCAAAAAGAGCCGCATGATCTGTGTTTCCATTAATGGCGGTAGTAAAGTGTCAACCGCCAGCCCTTTATCTCCTCAGGTCTGATCCCGCTTTTAGGCCTGCAACTGCAAGTGCCAACCTTGGATGAGCATGTGGCCCAGTCCACAGAATACCACATGCTCATCCAAGGTTTTTTATTTTTTTTATTTTTTTATTTTAAATATATATAAACATATTAAAAAAAAAAAAAAAAACCTTGGATGAGCATGTGGTATTCTGTGGACTGGGCCACTTGGATATGCTTAACTTGGGGCCTACTCGTTCGGCATTGATCAAAAGTAAAAATAAGAAAAAAAAAAAAAACTCTTTTGATTTCCCACTCAAATTTAATTTATAGATAATTAAAAAGATGATAACCCATATTTTAATTCACATGTCACAAATCTATATATTTATAAAAATTTCGACTCAAATTAAGAGAATTAAGAGAGAAAGAGAGAGAGAGAGAGCCCAAATTGGTGGGTCAATTTAGGTAAGTCATATAAGTCCATATTTGAGATTGGGGCCACACTATGAATATATAGATATTTGACCTTCCAAATGCCACTTTAATGGATATGGATAGATGACCAACGGGCCATTGCCTGCCCTTCTTTCCCAGCTCAAGTAGTAAAGACTTGCATTGATAGGTTACACAATCGCAAGTAAACTTTACCTTATTATTGTAGTTCCTTCGTAGCCGATCCCCTTTTTTGGCTGTTCTATTCCTTTTCATTAGTTTCTTATCTCATCAAGCCAGATAAGGAAATTAAGAAGGAAGGCTTCTGGTTTAAATGAGCAAATTTCTAAGGGCTACAAGGGGCAGCCATTCCAATTCCACGTACTTTGTTGTAAAACAAATTCAATTAGCACATAACATTTTGTTTTGCTAAGACAAAACACGACAAGAGATAAGCGATAAAAAAAAAGAACATTAAGGTTATGCAATTGGACCAATCTACTCAAGAACTGGACCACCTGGAAAACCGATCCAATTCCAGGTCTAGTTCCTGATTTTGAGCGAAGAACCACTCAAGAATTGGACCAAGCTGACCGAATTTGAAACCGGTTTCATAAAGCCTAAAACTTAGTTTTTTTTGTGGCACCTTTTTCTCTAGCTCTCAATTTGTTCTCTCCAACTCTACTTAAGACACTTCACACGACTCTCTCTCTCTCCCTCCCCCTCTTTCTCCCTGACTCAGGCTCCCTGCTCACCCTTGTTGGTCTGTTACTTTGAACTTTTCTTTTACTCATATTATTTAGCGGTAAAAAACGAAACCAAAAGAAAGAGCAAAAGAAAATTGGTTCTTGAGTAAACTCTGTAGTTGAACTAAAAAACAAGATAGGCTCCAGAGTTGGTTCCATGGAAAAAATGGTAACTTTCAAGTTCAAAAAAAAATTAAGAATTAGTTCGAACAGGGAACCTATCAACTAAAACCAATCACCCCTAAAGAATCTCACTTTGGAGGTGAACGGATCAGTTCACTTCCAGAAATCAAGACAACTACAAGCTGCTATGCCTACAGTCCAAGCATTGCCCACATTTGGATCTGACCGAGATTGAAAAAGGTAAAATCGTCAAGCCACATAGGCTCAAAACCATCTTCAGAAATAACATATTCGAATCCACTGTGCAATTAGCGTGGATTTCAAAGGCAGAATCATTTTGTGCATGAGCAGAACATGTTAATAGTCAGACTGCAAGTCCACCAGGTCCTGATTAAGAACAGAGAGGGTCTTGTAAGAATCCTATCAACCAAACCATCTGGTGCATCAAGTTAAAACCAAACACAAGGAAAGAAGCTTCTTTTGACCAGAGAAAATAATGTAGCTTTAGAAAGGAAATGCAGTATGATGCATATCAGAACAAAATGAGGTTTCATGAGCTGATAAAAAATAGTGCACGACCTTTTTAAACTCTGAATAGGGTCAAAAATAGCTCGAATTAGGTAGTGTCAACAACATTCCAGATAGAAGCTTGGAATCAAATCAAGCAAAAAATTTACCCAGGAGGCTCTGAGGTTTGCATGAGAATTCTGAATATTGATAGTAGATAAGGACGGATGATTAAGAAGCTTGGAATTCTAAGAGAAGCAACGAAGTGCCAACACAGTAGAAGGATATGTTCCACTTTATGGTGAAATGAGGTTTCTAATAT
Organism: Eucalyptus victrix; assembly: GCA_016097545.1. Classification (NCBI taxonomy): domain Eukaryota; kingdom Viridiplantae; phylum Streptophyta; class Magnoliopsida; order Myrtales; family Myrtaceae; genus Eucalyptus; species Eucalyptus victrix. Next base: position 48,447,152 of record CM027843.1, read on the forward strand.
CTGCCAACGTTCCCTGTCTAGTGGCTTTGAGAAGTTCTCTTCAGAACCCCAGATCAGGTGTTGTAGCAAAGAGGAACGTTTCTCCTTTTTGTCCCTTTTGTAACTCCTCCCTTCACAAGGATAGAAGACCAGGTCTTTAATGTTTTTCTTCTTGACCTAATCTCATGAGTTATGACCAAAAGGGTTCATTTAACTTTACAACAATTAAAGATCATGCAAACATTACAACTCCCAAATCTCCAAAACTACAGCAAATTTTGGACTATAAAAAAAAGAAAACTACCATAGTTTTCAAGCAGGTCAATATTTGTGAAAACAAGAACTTACATCATTACAGATAAAGGACTACCTCAGGAAATCATCACATTGGCTTCATCTTCCTCAGCATTACCAAATTCACTGAACATGTACTGGCTTTGATACTCCATCAAGTATTGTGTCGATCTCTTCACATCCAAAAAGAGATTGTAGACTCGCGTGATGTCCTCCAACTCCACAATTTTCCCCTTCCGCTTCTGGCATGACAAAGCAGCAGCCGTAATGAGATTGATAGCATACCTCAAGGATGTATCCACTCCAATCTTTGTCAACAAGAGTTTTGCCTCTTCAGACATTTCAACATCCTCCTCTTGGCACCTAATGTCTATAATCTTGCGAATTTCATCTTCAGTATAGGGCTGAGTAGTGATGATGAGAAGACGGTCCAGAAGGTCAATGGGAATTCCATGCGGGGATTTGTAGTTTGTGCCTCGAATGGTGGTGATCCCTCTGTTGGTAGCAACAACCAATATAGGAGCCATCTCATTCTCCAGAGCACGATTTAAGAAAGAGAAGCACTCTATATCAAGCATGTGCACTTCATCAATGAAGAGCACTCCTGGCACTATCTCAGCTTTTCCTTCCTCCCTCCACTCTGCCACTTTGGTGTCTATCTGCTCCCTCACTTCTGCACGAATTTCACCAGTATCACCAGTGAACAGAGCCAGAAATCCCTGTGTCCTGAAATCAAGAGAGGTTTTTTGAGAGAGTACATAAGGAATAGATCATTTGATGGACACATGAAGCTATACTATGCAAAAATTGAGTAGTAAAGAAGGATTTTTCAGGAGAAAAGTAGTCAAACTACTGCCTGAAATCCTAGACTGTAGTTGAGTTACTGCCTGCAATCCTAGACCAGCATGAAAAACAAGCTGAACTATAAAGCTGGGGCAAACATTGCTTCACAAACACAATGTCTGCATATGCAACGCCACTTCACAAAATTTGTCTTAGTTGCCACACAATGTATTACCTTACTTTCGATATTAAATGGGTAGAGACAAGCCAAACTACATAGCCTGATCGGACTGCAAATGAACTAGAAGCAGTTCACCATCGGCCACACACTCTAATTTAGGAAATGTTAGCATTGGCCACAAGTAAGAAAGGCTCCTCAGCTCAGTTAAAGATAAATCTGAAGCAGCTCATCTAGGAGCAGAACTTTTGTTCCCAAATACAAAATCTAGAGATAGGACCAAAAAGCAGGGAAAGATTGTATGAAAATATGAAAAGGAGATAATAATATTCTCAGCAACATGGTGGAGAGGACAATAAACTATGAACAGACAAAAAGCAGAAAAACTTGTGCTCGCAAGGATCTAAAGACAAGCCACTACCCAATACTTGAAAACCAAACCACTGTTTTGGATAAGTATAATGTGATCGTTAAACAGCCAAGAAGTGGAATTACAAACACAACTAAAGATTATCCTATCAGTGACAAGACACCATTTTGACGAATTCCTCAGGTTCCATCTCATAAACTCGCAAATGCATCAAGGAGTTTCTAGATATCAATGAGACAATAAAAGCTCTACATAATAGATACGTAACACCAACAAGACAATCCTGAATTGCCCAATCATCACATAAACTACTTCTGAAAACTAAAATCCTTAATTGAAATGCTTTAAAAGTACCCATAAACAACACGAAACCGTGAACAACAAGAAAGCAGTGAGCTCTTTACATACCTGCTATTGATAACATCAATCTCATGGAGAGTGACACAATGCACCACCTCCTTCCGTTTCTGTAACTCGCCATCTGGGCACTGCACGAACTTCGTCTGCGGCCCCATCGCATCATAGTCCCTCGACCGCGAGAACGACCTCCCAAGCTTCGTGATCTTCCCCGACGCCTTATCGATCGCAATAACATCCCCACTCTGCACCTTCTCCTTCCCCAGCGCCTCGATCATCTTTGCCCCCAAATCGTACACCGTCTCCATCTCTGTAGTCTTAAGCGTCAGCTTCCCCGTCTTCGAAGCAGCCCCCGCCACCGCAGGGCGGTCAATTTGGACCTCAACAACCTCGCCTTCAATCACTTCAGCTTCCTCTTTGATCCTCACCCCGATGGCCTTTCGAAACGCCTGCATGAGGGCCTCGGTCTTGGACATCTCGAGGGAGAAGAGCTCGCTGCCCGCGAGCATGGCGAAGGGGGTCTCGAGGCCGAGGGACTTGGCCATGCCCATGGCGATGGCGGTCTTGCCGGTGCCGGGTTGGCCGGCGAGGAGCACGGCGCGTCCGGCGATCTTGCCGTCCCTGATCATCTGGAGGATGACGCCGGCGGCCTTGCGGGCGGCGGTCTGGCCGACCATGCCCTCGGAGACGGCGCGGGCCTCGAGGGAGGAGTCGAGGCCGAGGCCGCGGATGTGGGAGTGGGCGCCTATGCGCTCGATTCGGGTCAAGTCCCGGGTTTCTGAGAGCTTCAGCTCCGCCATGCGTGAGAGAGAGGGGGAGGGAGAGCGAGGGAGAGGGACGAGAGAGAGAGAGAAGAGTTTTCGAAGATCAGGGTTTTAGGGTTTTGAGAGGGAAAGGAAGGTTCGGGTGTTCCGGGACGAGGGAAAATTCAAAATAAAAAAGCAGGAGATATCTTTATTTTTTTTATATAAGGATTTGAAGTTGATATTATTTTATATAAAGTCTTGAAATATTTTCATTTTTTAAAATAAAGTATGAAGTAGATCATATTTCAAATAAATGCTTGAAGTAATCATATTAATTAAATAATGATCTAAACTTTCTGTTAGTGAAAGGCAATTTTGCCTTTTAAGTTTCTTTTTTTTCTATTTTTCTTTGCAAACTCAAAAAAAAAAAAACACACACATGGTGGGGCAATGACTATAGGTGGGGGCCCTCCCGCCTTCTTTTTATGTTTTTGTTTTTAATTTTTCTTTATTAATCTTTAATCTAATTTAATTTAAATTTAAATTATATTTTGACAAAAATATTTCTGATTGATGAAACTTTTTGCTTACGAATAAGACTAGATCCTTATTTAAAATAGTTATAACTGATATGATTATTCCATACCTTTATTTAAAAAAAAAGTTTCATTATGTTGCTATTTGAGAAAATTGGGATATTTCAGTTTTTTATTTGAGAAAATAAGAATAGTTTATACTCTTATTTGGAATTTTCTCTCGGGAATGATGATTCTTTAAAAATTTTGGGCAAAAATAAGGCGCTGACCTATATTTCTTAAAAATGGTTTAATTTCATAATAAAAATTTCAACTTTTAGTTCAAATCTAAATTTATTTCAAAGCTTTTGCTATGTCACGAAATATCACAAACTTCCATTGAGTTCCCATATTTTCCCACGGTAGGATTCCGTCTTTCTTTTCTTTTCTTTTCTTTTTTGTCTAATCAAAATAAATCACTTTAATTTATTTAGCAAAATGGATGGTGCAACCACGAGTAATGTCAAAACATAAAGCTGGTGCCATAGTTGCTAGGAGGCTTTCCTCGAAAGTAGGGAAATTGTTTTGGAAGTATATTGCCTTACTATTTCGAGCAAAAGAAAAGATTACGGCCCAGTTATCGACCGTTGTCGGCCGGTGTCACGCTTAATTCGATTACTAATCCAGTGACCAGCCTAAAAAATCCAGAAAGATTGAGCCCATGGGACCAAGCCTTAAAAAAGTTTGAAATTAGTTTGGCCCATTACGGCCCATGGGCTTGTAAGGCAATATTTTTTCTGTTTATTTTTGTGCCCACATCAATAACCAATCTACAAATAGAAATGCAACGTGTGTTCTCAGATCGCCCATTTAGCCTTGTGGCTGGCAACACGTATATCTTACTTCCAAATTAAATTAAAGGACTAATGTCGACCTGTTTTAAAATGTATAGAGACTATTTTGAATCAAACTAGATGGTTTTGAATTGTGAACAAATGTAAATGGATCACCAATAACATGGAAAAGTACGAAAAAAGTGCTAAACACATGGCATTGATACCAATTCTATAGCATTCTTGGTTCCGACCATTCTTTTGGTTCCAACTAGTAAGTTACGGATTAGTAAATCAATGGCAAGACTAGACTATGAGCATGCTTAAGAATTCGTCATGAGTCAATTAGCTTGTTCGAGAATTGACAACCACAGAATTGGTCATAGAGTATTCAACCATAAGGATTGGTTGTGAGACAATCACGTACCATTATAGATCAGCGGACAATCATGGCTCGATTTCGCCGACTAATGCACTTGTCACTGGTGATTCCGCTCGATCATTGCACCGATCATGAATGGCTATGAATCGATCAAATGTGACCATAAGTTGAGACAAATTGATCAATCCCACACGATTAGATGACAATTGATAATCACTCACGGATCGAATAAACTCAACGTGGTTCAAGTTCGGGTTGATCATGACTTGTGGCGCAAGACCTTGCATTTGCCACGGGACCACTTGACTAGCCCAAGGATCGACTAAAGGACTAGCTCACGGACTAGCCAAAGGACCACTAGGCTGGTTTAAGTCCTGAACATCGAGCCCATGACCAGGGCCACCATCCTAGAGTTTTGCCTACAACAACTACGCCGAGAATGGCTTTACCATGAACCTTGAGTGTGTTGAAATGGTCATTAGGAGATATATATAAAAAGCCCTTACCCGGTTCCGATTGTACTTCCAATGGCCTATCTCCCATGGTTGCCACGTTGCTTGAAAATGGACAAAAGAGAAGCTTCTATAATACCTTAGCTTCTTCATGAAATATGATAACTTATCATTTTGGGTAGATCCTTATAGATTTGGTAATGATTACCAAAGATTTACTTTGAGAATTAAATAAGGGATCCATGCCAAATGTCCCAATAAAAATGAAACACCTTAGGGCAAATTATAGCTATACTATGGCCTAGATGCCACCTTATCTTCTTAGAGTGCCACATATTTATGATGATTTGCTCTTTAATAATGAATCAAGTACTTATGTAGCCCAATAAAAAGAAGACAAACAAGCCTCCAAATGATTACATTAGGCCATAAGATATCCACCTCATAAGCCTAGGTGTTCACTCGAAGATTTAATAATGATGGCCTAAAAATTTGCCTTGAAGAAGAAATTGATGACTCATAAGCTTAGGCGTCCATGAAAGATATGGTCATCATTACTATAAGATTCTCTTTAATAAACAAGTAGTTCAAATCATGATGGCATGGTATAAATAGTGCAGTGGGAAAGATATAAGTAAGCCTCGAATCATTACATTAAGCTATTGGGTGTGTCACCTTTCAAAATAAGCATGATACTTTGCAATTTAGGCTTGCCACCTTAATGTCATAGCTATGCCACTCCAAGAAATATAATCGGGCCATTTCGATGAGTAATGATGAGATTGGTGTCTATAAATAGGAGGAGCCTCCATTCATTTCCATCATTAGAGCCCTTTTGCCACTGACACATCGTTCTCCCCTTCCTTTTCTTTCTCTTGGCCTTGCACCATCGCCCTCATGAAGTCATTCAAGCGAGTTATCAAAGTTTACCCACGTAAGTAAGATCCCTATTTCTCTTTTAGGGCAGTAGTCTCTATTGTCGAGTCTAGTTAGGTGCTCATCTGTTAAGCTGCAGGTAGGATGTTAAATCTTTTGTATGATTTTGTTCATGATTGTACTTGAACATGTGCTTAAGTTGTTCATGCTTAGAACGAGGTCAAGGTTTGTTTGAGTGGAGTTCAATGTGAGGCAAGGTCGCCTACGGCCATAAGGCCTTAGATCAGCATTAAAGTGTACCGATTCCAAGTCTCGTTCGGTGCATGGATTGCCTAAGGTCGCAAGGTCATGGATCGACATTGAGGCGTGCTGGTAGTAAGTCTTGATCGATACAGTGACACCTAAGCCCACGAGGTCTTGATAAGGTACTAAAGTGTGCCGGTTATATGTTTTGATTGGTACGAAGACTTTGTGTTTGGCATTTAAATTAAGCCACGAACCGAAGGTCATTCATGACATAAACTATGTTCATGCTGGGTTGAGACCAAGGTCTTATTGAGCTTAGGATATTCACGAAAGGAAGGTGTACCTTAATCTCGATGTCTTGAATTGGCATTGAGATGTGCCATTTCCAAACCTTATCTAGTGCGAGGATTGGCACTAAGTGATTGATTTAAGTCACAAACTAGGTCAATCCCAACATGTTCATTAGCATAGTACAATAATTCATGGCACGTACGTATGTATGAGCATGCCTTCAAGCCATGCATATGTCGGTTAAGAAAAAAAAAAAAGAACCAGCTTTTATGATGCACTTATGTGTGTGCACTTAAATAGTAAAAAGTGTCTATTGTCACATAGCATGGCGGCAAAGCCTCATTCATTGAATAGGATGCTCTAATTTGAGCTAGGATGCTTGGGTCTTGAGCTTGGAAGCCTCAAGAAGCTAGCCCCGAAAAGTTTCAATTGAGCTGAGATGCCCTAGTTGAGTTAGGAAGTTTAGCAAAAAGTTGGAAGCCCCGGTCGAACTAGGCTCTCCCGATTGAGCCAAGACAGGGTAAGTGAATTTGCATGAGTGTCGATTATGCATAAGCATGATATATTGATGAGTTCATTATTAGGCCAAAGGTATTTTACATCGACATTATATATTCAATCAAGACATGGCAAATAATTTACTATCGATCTATCATCGACACTACTTTTTAGGCTTTGATGATGAGATACTTTCCTAATAGAGAATTAAAAATTTTACTTACTGAGTTCTCAAGACTCACTCCCTCATCTTTCAATCTTGTAAGTATAGAAGTCTCACATCAGTTTTGGGAGTTGTAGTCATGCTAAAGGAGATAGGAATTCTCTTGGCCTATGTAGAAACTTGTAGTATGATGTAAAAAGAGGGCCTAGAGAGAAAGGGCTTGTAAAAATACTGTTATAATATAGACTAATGTGTTTTGTGTGATGTATGTCACAGTCTTCCAACTGTTATTTGTCTAGAGAGTTGACTGTTCACGTTTCTACATGTGCACGATAATAACATAAAAAGAATCGGAACGGCGACAAACTTGAGACATTGTGGAAATAACCCCTGCAGCTCAAGACCCTGGAGATGGAGTTGGGGTCGTTACAGATTCAGTCATAAACATTTTAATTCTAATATTTTCACGTTGATATCATTAAGTCCATTTGATCAATTTAAACTAGAAATTACGGACATGGACATCAATCGCTTGATGTGGCATAGTTGATTCTACTGGGACAATTTTACAAATTTTGTAAATACTTTTTACGAACTTTTAATCAATTTATTTCTTTTTTTCCTTTTTTTCCTTTCTCTCCTTTTTTTTTTTTGGCCCTCTACCAACCTTTGTGATGGCTGATGAAGGTCGCTAGCCATTAGTGAGAACGAGGGTAGGGATGCCATCACTAGCCATAGGCATCATGAAGGCTAGTGGAGGAAAAAGATAAAAAAAAAAAATGAGAGGAAAAAAAGGAAAGAAAAAAGAAAAGAAGGAAAAAAATAAAAAAAATAAATTCAAAATTCAAAAAAATTATTAGAAAATTATAAAATTGTCCATGCTAGCATTATTGTGCTATGTAGGATGACCAGTATCTATGTTAGTAATTTTCAACCCAAATTCGTTGGATTAACTCAATTAATATTAATGTGAAATGATTTAGAATTAAATTTGTTAAATTGAAAGGTTTGTCACGTTTTTTGTATTTTTCCCCCAACATTATTCCTTTCTTTTTAAGCTTGAGGTAAAACGAAAAGGAAATCGATGAGCAAGCTTTAAAAGATGAAACACGTGGAGTTTTTATCCTTAGAAAGCATATGTATCCCTAAAAGAGTTAGTATTTTCAATTTGAGGCTGCTTGTGAAAAAATTTGTAATATTAACTCTACAAAAAAATATATTAAAAAAGAAAAAGAAAAAGTGTCTTAGAGCACTTTTAAGCCGTTCTAAACTTTGTCCATTATTTAATCATTCGTTAAAGTTTGTTGTGATTTAATTGATACATGAACTAATTGTGCATCATGCCAATTTCGTTAGACATAATCATATAATCACCTTCTTTTTGCAATAAGATGGTGTGGACTTCTAGATAGCATCTAAATCACAATGAACATATAGAGTATGATTTATTTCTCCCACAAAAAAGAGTAAACGCTATAAGTCAGGATACATTACCGTAAATGACCAACCTAGCGCAAAAGAATCAATGAAGAGAATCATTATAACGTCACTCTAGCATCCAATGCCGTTTGTGCCATAAAATAGCATCATCTCTCACTTGTATGCCAGTAGCATTTTTCTTCACGGTAAGTGCCTGCATATTTGTATTCTTTTTTTTTTTTTTTTTTTTGAACAAAAATTCTGTTTTTTTTTGGGGGAACAACAAAAGAATATAAACGCGTTTGTTTGTGTTTTTGTTCAAAATCTATTTTTTTGTTCTCGGAACAAATTTGGAATAGAAACGAGAAAAAAAAATTTGTTTATCGTTTCGGAACAATTTTTAAAAACAAATTTTCTCTCTCCTTTCTTTTCTTCTCTTTTTTTTTCTTCTTCTTTTTTCTTTGGCCGGTCGCCAACCTCGGTCATGGCCGGCGACTTCGCCGGAGTGTCACCGGCCCCCGACAAGGCCGAGCATCGTTGGCCCCTGGCGAGGCTCGACGTTGTTGGGCCACCGCCAGCAACCGGTGGTTGCGAGCTCGACCTCCGGATCTGGGGCGGCCCAAGCTCACCGGCCAAGGTGAGGCCGTCGGCCCTCGTCGGCTGGTTGCTGACCATGGCCAAGGCCAAGAACCGGCCAAAAAAAGAAAAAAAAAGAAAGAAAAAAAGGAAAAATAAAATAAAAATATTTAAAAATTAAAAGAAACAAAAAAAGAACATAAATTTACACAAGCGTGTTTGATTCTTTTTTTATTCTCGGAACAAGTTTACCAAACGTGTTTTTCTAAACAAAAAAGAAAAATTTATTTATGTTCCCTGAAACAATTTTTGAACGTAAAACACAAATAAACGCACTATAAGTTTCTCGCAATCATTTGCAATCTTTCAATATATCTGGTAATCATTTATATTATCTTATAACCATTTATATTTCGACCACTTTGTTTAAATATGTAATTTATATTTCACGTTATAAATTTATATTTCAATCACGTTGAACATGATGTTCCTATAGACACTTCAAATGCTGCTGGGAGTTTGCCGTTGACCTTTGGCGAGACGGCGTCTAGGAAGTGAAGCTTGTCACAAAATTCGTCACGTATGGCCAAGCGGTCCACCATGAAGTACGAACAAAAACCAGGAGAACTGATCAATTTCAGTATGGTCTGCTTAAGACCGGAGAGCGTAATAGTTACAAAGGAGTCTTGGACAGTCAGGTATTTAGTCAGTGAAACACAATATTCCATAGTTACATCTGTAGCATAGTCATCCTGGCATGACGGGCATTAATATGACACCATTAGAGCATGGTACGATCGCACGGTCCACCTTCGTCACATCCTCTCAGCAATTTCATAGCATCACCTCCAAAACAATGGCTTGCTTAGGGAATCTTAGGGAAACAAAATAAGAGATTTCGCTGGGATACCTTTTAGCGGTGGCACACGTTTCCCATGTCTATTTCGTAGAGCACCTTGTGCCACAAGAATGCTTGCCTACAGGTCCTTTCTTCGCATGCTATTTCTCAGTCTTGAGGGCAGAACGCGCCATGTTACTGAACTTAATGGTGACTCTCACATTAACCATTGCATATGCTGTCCGATTCAAGCTGAAACGCCAAATAAGGGTTGCGCATGAGACGTTCTAATCACCTCAATTACTGTTCTGTTCGATCAGATAATTTCAACCTGTCTTTGGCTAGCTTTTTCGCTGCCCTCCTTTGCTTGAGTCTCTTCTGGTTGATAAAGGCAGCTGACCCCTCTGCAGAAACAACAATTCACAAATTCAAACCATAATGCATCACAATGTCCATGAATTTTTGGTCGGACTGAGTAACTGTGCAATTTCCTACATATCCAAAAAAGGGAACTGACGAATTCCTACTAGAATTAGGGAAATTGAAGAGGGATACGAAAGTTCTACACTGAGATACTGTTGCATAACCCAGAAATTTTCACTGACCACATCATGTACTACAATCTTAAAGCAATCGATCTATTTGAAAAGGTCACATAAGGATTCTGTTCACTGCAATTACTGAAGCTGACTGAAAATTGGGTAAAGTACTTTCCTAGACGTGGTCAATGGACCGATTCATGCAAGTTCACTGGATAGTGTGCATAAAGCTTGATAGTCTCAGAGCTTGAATGTTGCATGCCACTCTGATTGTCTCCCTGGTGATCCTATTTGTTAGTTGGAAATATTGCATTTTGGAAGAATGATGCAAAAGTATCAGCACTAACTCGCTTGGTTGTTTAGCTGTGACACTACTGAAAAGTTCTGATTTGTAACTACTGCTTTTTAACCATTTGAATAGACAATACAAGCATCCCTGTCTTTAATTTCAGAAGGTCTGATTGCATTATGTTCCTCAGATGCCTATCTTATTTATTACCCAGAAGAGTCGCACAAAGAAACTATGAGCTTAATCATGCTAATAGACAAGGAAGAAAATTTTGCAACAAACTGAATGAATGTGAAATGGAGAATCTTAAGGCCGTCAGTTCATGAATATGTTTCAATTTTCCTTTTTCAGTGAAAATGAAAATGAAAGTGATTTTCTGGTTTTTGTTCACAAAAGGATTTAAAAACTCATTTAGTTGTGTTTTTTCATGCAAAATAATAGTAGATTATGTCCTTGTCAGGTATGAGAAATTTGAAAACTTAATTTCTTTTTGTTCCAGTTTTGTACTTAGAGAAAGAGAGATCTCCTTATTTTCACTTGAGAACAATTTTCAGCGCTTGTCCAGACACGTTTTCAAGCTCTGGTAGAGTTTTGACTTCCTGGGAGTTCCAAAGTGGAATTTGGGTTTTCCAGACTCTTGTTGGATTCTGTCTACTGTCTATTGATCACATCTAGATCGTCTTCTCAAATAGCATATATAACTGCCCCCATTGTCCTTGTGTTTGAGAACAAAGTGGTGAAGAAAAATCTAGTCCACACCCTGCTCTCCAAAATTCAAGAGAACTCTCTGGGTGTCTATCATGTTGGAAAACTAATAGCTAATTCCTACTGTTGTTGAACTCGCATGAAATGTGACGTATACTGTAGAACAAGCACATTGATTTAGAATTCAGCAAAAGAACTTGTACTCGGGTTTCTACTTGATCCCTGGCAATCTCTGGCCTCCAATTAACCAAAAAGCTAAACATGATCAGCTAAACCAACCAATTGTCTCTGATTTTCGCCAAGAACATCCAACCCTTCATCTCATTCTGGTAAACTTTAACATAACCCATGGGCAGGATCAGCTAAAAGCCGACCTCTCATTTGCACCAAGAAAATCTAACTCTTCATCTAATTGAAACGAAAATAACGTAACCAAAGGTAAAAAAGAGTACTTCGATAAGCAAGAAAAAACAATACCACGCTCGTGAGGCACATCGTCAGATCCCAGCACGGCATTTCGTCGAACATCCGGCGGCTCTTCCTCTTCAAGGCCACCATGGCCGTCCTCTTTCGTGCTGCATCCGCCATTGCCGCTAGAAGGCAACAAGGGGCCGACGATTTTCCCGCGGCGGGCGATCTCCTCTTTGAGCTTCCTCTTGCGAGTCCTCTTCCTCTGAGCTCGAGTCAGTTTCTGCTCCCGACATTCGCCTTCATCGCCATCACGATCTGCATCACTTGCCGAGGAACCACCGACCCCGTCTCCCACCTCATCTGCGGTTCAAGAAACATCAAACACAATCGAACTATATACGAAGATGACCCAATACATCACAAACCGGCATGGGCGCGAGTCCTCGAACCTGGAAATCCGCCCCTCGAAGTCCTCCTCCTCCGGATGCAGCAGCGCCGTGCGCCCCATCTCCATCCGCCGTCTGTCATTGCGAATTCAACATGTGAGAGAGAGAGGGAGGGGGAGGGAGGGAGGGGTTGTACTTGTACCTGAGGAGGACTAGGAGGAGAAGGCGGGGGAGGGTAAAGCATGTTGAGGACGGCTTCGTGGAACTTGCGCTTCTTCTCCTCCCGGCGCATGATGGTGGCCACTGGCCTTTCCTGGTTCGAGTGTGCAGAACCGGACTCCGATGATTTGTATGCCGATGGATCAGCTTCGTCGGATTCGTCCGAGCGCGCCTTTTGTGCCTGGATTCTCACCCGGTTCTGCTCATTCCAGTTTCTAATTCAAGGCTTTACAGTTTATAGCACGAAAAACTCCGAATTATCGGCAAATTTATCACAAATTATATTTTTTATTATTAAAAATCTTAAAATGATACGCACAAATTTATCTCTTTTTTTTTTTACTTTTCATTAAATTTTATTATCAAATCGTTAAATTGGATAACACATGACTTCACAGGTGTATCAATTTATGATTTTTTCATGATATTAATATAATTTAATGAAAAATAACAAAATGTATATTTATTATAAATGTATTAATTTGAAGTTTAGTGTAATCAAAAAATTAGTTTGGAGATAAATTTGTTGTAAATGTACCAATTTCGGATTTTTTATGGTCATAAAATTAATTATGGGTAATTTTATCATAAGTGTATTAATTTAAAGCTCTTTGGACACTAACTTATATATATATATATATATATATATATATATATATATATATATATTAAGGAAGTTAATGGCATGATCTTAATTAATTGGCTACTTGACGAAGAGTTAGCAAGACTCTTGCCATTCCACCCATTTAAATTTGACTTTCCCAAGACATAAGTCAACCCCTGAAATCATCAGTTCATAAGTCAAAAGAATGAGAATGCTCTCACTATCAAGTCAATTCCGGGCGAGAAAACCTCAACTGAATTGATTTCGCTCCAAAAAAAGAGCCAATATCGCATTCAATTATTCACATGTTGCACGTGAGATCAACTCATCTACGACATGCTTAAGCATGTTTAAATTTATAGGTTAACATGATAGTCATTCCTAATACCCTAAAAAACCTTAAACTTAACTCTTGTCCTGATTTTGCCTTTTGTCTCATAAAAAAATCCCCATTTTAGGCCATATCCTGATTCTACATAAAATTTTTCTTTGTTCCATAAAAACTCAAACTTTAGGTCCAGTCTTAATTCTACATTAAACTTTTTTTGTCTCATAAAAAACCCTCAACTTTATATTTATTACCAATTCTACCATTAACTTTTTTTTTTGTCTCATAAAAAAGTCTTAGCTTTATGTCTAGTTTCAATTTCACTCTAATTTCTTTTGTCTCATAAAAAGATCATCGATTTTTACTTGAGTTTTAAATTTGCTCTTCATTAATCTCTTGTCAAAATTGCTCTTGGGGATTTTGCCCTCATTGATCTCTCATGCTTAAGATGTTCCATCTCTCGTAGTCATAGAGCTTGCATTTAGGATACTTGAACAGCTCATGTATGGGAATTTTCTATCTCTCGATTGTTAACAAAAAATTTTGGACTAAAGGTTAATAAGGGCAGATTTATGACTCAAGTAAAAGTTTGTGCTTTTTTATGAGACTATAAAAATTTTAGAGGACAAGACCTAAAATTTGGGATTTTTTATATGAAAAAAAATTATGGTAGAATTGAGACTTAACCTAATGTTTGAGGTTTTTTTATGAGATAAAAAAATAAAATTGGGATAAAAGTTAAAATCGGAGGTTTTTAAAGATATTTGACCGGTAATCGTGTCACCATGACATTTGAACTAGTCCAGGGAGGCCCATAAAATGGGCAGACTTGGTTAAATATTTTAGGCCCGGTTGGTCGGGCTTGGCATAAAATTTCATGCTTAGTCAATGGGTAGACTGGGCTTAGGCAAAAGGGCTTGGAGTCTGTCTAGAGTGACTTTTAAGAAATTTCACATTGTAAGCACTTTTGACCTTTTTTCGATGCAAAATAACTGAAACCTTTAAAACCAGACCTACAATGACAAGTAGATTTATATATAATTTCCTCATATTTGCATTTTTTAAGATTTCGATAATATTTGAATTCCCCGGAAAATGAAAAAGAACTTCTTCTAACATTTTAGAAGGGGAGACAAACAAACACTTACCAAAAAGTAGGAATATAAAATATATACATTATTTTTTTGCCTTCTTATGTATAATTTGCAAACATCGGAAGAAAAAATTGGCTAAAACTCATATAAAAAAAAGGAATGCATATAATAACACATCTAAAATTAAACACCATAAAACGAGAACAATTTCTTTCTATTTATTCTCCATGCACAATGATTCACCAGGAGTGTCACCATGAATCCAAACACGGGCGGAGCAGATAAACCCCCGGCATTCTGGTCTTGTTCTCCAACCGCGTTTTGATTCAAGATGAATCTTTTAGTTCATGTACATAGCTACAATGGCTCTCGATGGATCCATCTTTTGTACATTGCAAAGCACTCCTCAGGCAGGTACTCTGGAGCCGTGTGGCCTCCTCCCTGCAAATTGCCATTTCTTCACATTCCATCTGAACCTGCTTCCTACTTCGGTAAACGACCAATCCCAGGTTTTCAGATGCTCACCTTCACCGTGGCAAAAGTAAGACCGTTCGAGTATTCCCTCGTAAATCTGCTCATGCAGTATGAAACGACACCAGTCAGGAACAATAGAAAGAAAATGCTATAGAACCATCCGAGAATATGCGCCTATTCTGAATGTACCCGGCAACTTGATCACCGACCATCCATGGCCGCCAATCGTCCATGGTGGATAGATTAAGAGTCTTGATCCAGGACTGTGTACCCAAGTATGGGATTACCATGTCATGATCACCACTGCAGAGTATGTACTCACTCCCGTCAGAACACGTGAGAGAAACGGATCGGGATCTTGCTTGGTTGTTTCGAGTCTCAGCCATATTCTCAATTAATCGCATTTAACCGACACGCTTGAACCTTTTCAGTTCCCTACTCCTTACCTATTCATTGCTCGCTTTGTTGTCTGATCTGATAAAACATCATTTTGAAAGAAGACGGTACGGCTGAAGTAATACTAAGGAAAAAACAAAGAGCGTGGGACAAAGAAACCTGTATATTAGGGAGCGGCATCCTCTACTATTCAAATACAGGTGATGACTCACAGCACTGCGGACATCGTGGGCATAAGCTAAGCTTCTGTTGCATCGCACCCAGCACCTTAGTATACCCTGACCATCGTTGCAAAATGAAGTTACCACTAAGGCCATGGTATGATCTCATCCTAACATTATCATCTTTTCTTTTCTGTAGTAAACAGCGTCTTGCACCTGTCTAATGTGAAGGGCCTCTTGAACGGCTGGATTGTTTGCCCAAATGTCGCATAACAGGTCGTAATATTCCTGTTCTGGGGATGAAATCATTGCCATAATATGTATACTTTACATTAAAGAGCAGGCTTAAGCCTTAAGTAGTTACCCGACAGTGGAATTCTGGGATTTCTGGCGGCACACGCCAAGATTCTTCATGTATCTCTGCCATGTACCTTCGACTTTCAAGAAGTTTATGCGATGGCTTATAGATATCACATTTTGGCTCGAGAATGTGTCCCATATTCACTCTACTAGTGCACTGCAAGAGCCCAAAAAAATGGAAGACTACCTTCATTCAGTAACAGAAACACAACCTAGAAATGAAAAGCTCACAGTTTAAAGGAAGGATCAGCAAGTGTTTACTTCTGAGATAGTTTGAAGATCCTCTGTACACTCAAGATGAGTTCGGTTGAATCGAACATATTCTCCTCGGCAGTTCCTCTTAGCTGACTGATATGCAAATATTAGAAAAACAAAGACGATTCGTAACAAGTTCTGGAAACAACACAATGGCGCAAATACAGTGGAAGGGAATCACCTTGTAAAGCTCTTTTGGTATTAACGCTTTATGGTATGCAAAGGGAATTCTTGAACCTTCGTCAAATATTGAGTCTGTTGCAGGATTTCCTAGCAGATAACCCTGAAAGAGATAACCCGGTAGAGACAAATGCAATGACATTTAACCAAGAGACTCAAACTTATAGTGCCAAGATACGTTTACTTTGAGATTTATCGGGGGTCTCTGCAAAATGTTGTTACTGGCTGTATTATAACCAGAAGATGTCATTAGCCTAAATGAAAAAAAAAAAAATTGAAAAGGAACAGGGCCGAGTTAAGGCAACGAAAATGGAGTATACCTTCTAGTATTTCTCGAGCAATCAAAGGAACGACCTTGCCTGAATAAGAGTCGCCGGCAATATATACATCGTTTTCAATGAAACTCGGATGACTAAGCAACCACTGTCACATGCCAAAAATATTACAAAAATCAGTCGTTTGCCAATATTTAACTAACAAATTCAATTTGGTCTATCCATCCATGAAACTTCATCTTATGTGATTGCAATGTTCTCAGCCCAAATCCCACACATTACCTCTCCACCATTTAATTATGCCCAATATCAGTTTCTGAATGTGGTAAAAGTATTGAGGTTTTTTCACCTTTTCCAGAAAAATACGACTCTGGCAAGCATGGACTTTGTCGCCAGTATGGTAACCTTCCGCAATCGTTGAATAAGAGAAACCTGTGCCAACAGGCGCGTCTAGAAAGATTATGCTGGAGACCTGTAAATTCATCACAGGCATAAGTGAAACATGAAAAAGAAACTTTAAACAAAAGAAACCCCAAAATGCGGTCCAAGATTTTGATGGACCTTGGTCCAAGAGTAAGGATTCAGCATTAAAGATGGTAATCTGCCGTCATACTGGGTCTTGTTAAAACGTAGAGGGCCTAAACCAGAACAAACCATAGATCAGAATGGCTGATGCAAGGCCATTTTACTTTCACTTGAAAAGCAGATGTTGAAAAGCAGATGTGCGGGAAATTGCCAATATTTATTATCAATCCACAGAAGTCATTTGGGCCATCCGGGAAATGATTGTCATTTGGCAGCAAATACAGCTTGGTTAATATCTCTCAAAATTGTCCGACACGATGAAAGATCGAGCGCCAGGAGAGTCGGAGTTGCCACAAGTTCCGCAGTAACCGGTGGGGTGTGGCGGTGTTTAGGTAGCAAATATAGATGTTGATTGCAGTTCTAGTTTCCTGATCCTAAAATGGCTCAAAAGGATAATAAAGTATCGATCACCTATCTCGTAAACAAGTCCAGAGAGTGCGGAGCAACCAGGGCCACCGGTGAGCCAGAGCACCAGGGGATCGTCTTGCGGGTCGCCTTCTGATGGGACGAAGTAGTAGAAGAGCTGCACATCATCTTTCTCATCCACTCCTAGGTATCTACAACCACGAAAAGTAACAGGAGTCTCATTTTAGTCCTGGAAAAAACACAAGAATGCTGATCTTATGAAGATTGATTTGTAAATTTGATTTTAGTAAGTGATGCGTCTGCTATTAGTCGGTGAATGAGGCCTGCTCGTTTAATGGTCCTCTTGCAAGCTAATTCATCACTTATATTTTAGCTCCTGTAGTAAGGCAAAGGAATTCTTGCCATGACAAGAACCTTTTCACCAACTAACCAATAATTTACGCTGCAAACCTTGGGGTTTATGACAAATACAAACTACTACCCCGCTCGTGTCATGTCACATAAATCATAGAACCTACTCGATCATCTAACTATAGATTGCAAGTTCATAACCTCAGCATTGCTCACCCCGTTTCTAGTTTGAATGTAAGAGGTCCGAACCCAGGCAGAGACTTGACAGCCGACGGGGAGATTTCAGAAGAAAGCAGGAGCCGATCAAGAATGATCAGGGAAACACCCAGCCGCTTGAAAAATTCACTCTGAAGCATGGTTATCATTTGTAATGTGCTTCCGTTCTTCTCGACCGGTCTCCGTGAGCCTCTTATGAATGATTCCCCAGGGTGGAGAGCCTGTGATTAAGAAAGGGCAATGAAAGGACAGATCTTGCATGCTCCGAAGCGGTGCTTGGCCATGTGCACATGTGGAACTCCCGCATGGCATACAACTGTAGGTCTGCCCAAAGGACTTTAGGCTTCAAGGCCCCTTGACTCATCAAATCGGTTAAAAAATGATTCAACATAAATTGACTCATTTATCCATTTTAACCAATTTTCATGCAATATAAAAATATGATCCATAGTTGATGCGATCTATATTACTAAAACACTTCCATAACTAATAAAATCTTAGAAAACTTATGCCCAAATTAAGGTGAGAGCGCAGAGTGAGCGAGCACGAGATTAAGTGAGGGTGAGAGAGAGTGAAGACAGAATCATAAAGGTGACCCATATCCAATTTAATTTAAGTCATTCAATCCGTTTTAACCTGTTTCCATGCAATGAATATAGTGACATATACCCGACCTATACTACTAAAGCACTTCTATATTTAACTAAATAAAAGAAAATTCATACTTGAACTAAGATGAGAGTGCAACCGAGCAAGTGCGAGATTGAGTAAGGGAGAGATAAAGAGTGAAGAAAGCATCATAAGGGTGGGTTGGGTCTAAGGTTGCATTTGGTTTGGTTTTGGCAAAATGCCAATGTTGGAAGCTTAATTATGTTTGTTAAAAATTTCTTTGCAAAGCAATTTTGGGTCAAACAGTATTTGGGAAAAAAAAAAAAATTACAAAAGGCTTTAACTGCATTATTTTGTTCATTTTTATTAAAAAAACACTGAAATCCTTCACTAAAGATGCGCAAAGAGCTTAAGCCGTCGGTAAGTTAGATTTGGCATTGTCGTCGTTTGAGGTTGCCCGACCTCTAGCGGCCCTTAGCGGGGGTTGCACAACCTAGACAAGGGCCATCAAAAGTGGCATGACATTGGGTGACCATCAATGAGAGTCGTGCGACCTCGATTAGGGTGGTTTGGGTTGTGACCTCATGAGGGCCACCTAAGGTCACAAGACCTAATCAATTGCTGCCTGGGTCATGGGAAACTAGTGGCTATGGCTTGGTTAAGGGCAAAATCGAAAAATGAAAAAAACTAATGAGGGTAGTTTTGGAAGAAAAAATAATTTAACCTTAGAAATGACCATCTACAAATTTTGAAAACCAACGCAGGTCTACACCTGGGCTTTCAGAATTGCCAAGACCAACAGTTGGCCAAATCCTAAACCAAAAGTTGAACTACAAGCCTCATTTTTTTCCCAAAAGGCTTTAAAGGTTAAAAACCTCTTGATAAAATTAAACCAAATGCTCTTTATGTGTATTGTGAACCCATTTAATACTAATATTATTTGGAGTTTTACCATTTTATATCTATTTATGATTTATTTACTTAATATGGTTAATTCATATAATAATTTTACATATCAAATATGAGTTAAGAAATGGGTTCATAAGCCATTTTGACATGCCTATTTGTCTTATACACTTGTCCAACAACTACGTGGAAGTTGACAGGCCGATTAATCTCTATTGGAAGTGGCAATATCCCGTGAATGAAAAGTAATTATGAAGTACCTATGTCTAGGTTGTGAGATAACAGCCTAACAAGAAATGCGAGTGATCGATGGTGGGCTATGAGTCGCCACCAAGTTAAATAGTTAACCTCATGGAGATAAATACATCAGGTTTAGTAAAAGTGAGACCTCACCGTAACGCAAAAACCTTTGTTTCTCCGACGGTGGCACTTCCTTAAAAGCAGCCAAAAAGCAGAACCGAGTTCCTTCCTGATAAATTTAAAGAAGCACCAGTAAATCTTGCGTAGTTAGCAAGTAGGGAGAGACCGGCAAGAGAAAGAAGGAAGTGGAAAAAAAAAATAAAAAGAAAAAATGATTAAAATATTATTAGATAGATTAAATTGACATAAAGACAAAAGGTGTAAGTATCGATTGGCTCAAAAAAAGTATAAAAATAAATTGCCATGATTGTAATAGGCCTATAATTTTTTATTGATAATTTTCTCTTAGCAAGTACAATTTGATTGACAAAAGCGATTTTAGCCTACGAGAAAAGAGAAAGAAGTCATTTCGCAACCGACTAAATTGAAATGTAGTGAGGCCAAATCGAGAACTCTGGAGGTTTCCATTCCCAGTCAAGTCAACTTACTCACCGTCGTGGTAGGGTCGGTTTTTCACCAGTGGTGGTGGTGGGCCTTTCAGTAGTCGAATTCGCAAGCCACAAACCCCGCTCGCCACTAGTTACAATTTGTCTGTTGCCCCTCCCCCATCGTTTCCATCTACGTCCATTGGATTTCTCTTTGCTTTTGCATGATCATCTGCAGTGACCAAGAAGGCAGACGAGTCCCAGATTTCTCCAACCCAAAGCTTGCCAGGCTTCAAACCTTTGAAAAAAATGGATTGGCGAGGGTGGCGTTCCCTTCTCTCATCAAGTGGCAGCCTGTCCTGCCTTGACTAGTGCCACAATTTTTTTTTTTTTTTTTTAATATTACATATAGTTCTCTTTTAATATTTTGTATAGCAATCAGCAGGTTCACTCCACCTACCAAGTGGCCCCCCTAAGGGAAAAAAGCAAAATCCTTCTTCTTCCACTGAGCTTCCTTATATTTTTCAAGAAACCTGGTTCCTACCACTCTATGATAAGGAAAGGAGAACTGGTGGTGGTGGTCAACTAATTTCGTAGTAAACTAATCTCACAAAATCTTGCAAATAATAGATACGGGCATTCAGACAAGAAACGGATTATTTAATTTCCGCAGTCTCAGAGCCAATCATCTCCTGAGCTAGAAGCGACGAAAATTTGTACAAGAGTCTTTTCTCGCTGGACATCATGCTTCCGCTCGAAATCATTGGGTGTTTGGGATCAAACCAATTCTCTTGAATTTGAGAAGGATGGCCAATTGTTTACCTCAACCAACGTGAAAAAAGGGGCATGCTAATTAGAGTCTAGCGAATTTGAGTCGATCATGTAAGTTCATCTTCTAAAATCTGATGATGCCATTGAATGATCGAAACAACAAGCGGTCCACATCTGTTGGCAACGAAAAGCGGAGAGGGAAGAAAGAGAGCTTGCGAGCATCATGTTTTTGAACTGGAATGTATAACCACGTCACTCTAGACTTTCCTCAAATGATCAACAGACCATTGGCCTTGCACGAAGAAGCAACAAGTTAGTGATGATATCAGCTTCCTATAGGACTGCCTTTGGATCAAACACCGCCCCCCAAAAAAAAACGAAAGAAAATTAAAAGGAAAGTAGAAAAACCTCCTCCAAAGTTTTACATGGAAAGTAAACAAATTGAAGCCGCCCCATTTTCGCCTTCTTCAATGTCTCCCGGGTCTCAAATCAACCCAGAAGTCCTCTTCGCAGGCACGTAGCTGCGGCTTCTGGTGTACACATCGGCCTTCACCATCACTTCTTCCCCGAATTCACACGGCTTGTCTTCATCGATCCTCCCGATTCCGGTGCTGAAACTCCTCGGCATCTTATTATTCGTTGCAGTCATCGGGGACGGCGCAGCAACATGCTGTGTCCTCGTGAGGTCCGACCTGACTCTGCTGCTCAGGCTCCTAAGGGAGGCCAGCCTCACAAGCTCCCGGTAGTCCTCGTCCGCGTTGGCACTGCCCGACTTGCTCGAGCTGACGCTGAAGCTCCGGGGCAGGGTGTTGATCTGGCCTGTCGGGCAGCCCATGACGTTGCCATACCCGATGTGGCCCGAGCAGTCGGTCAGGCTCCGCACGTAGAAGTCTCTGGCCTTGATAAGAATCCTAATGGGTGCCTTCAGTAATTTGCTCAACTTGGTGGCTTCCTTGCAAGCATTTTTCTTGGTTTTAGGCATGGTGCTGATGAAAGATTTTGTGAGATTGATTCGCTAATTGCAAGGATTGTCAACTTGTGTAGGAATGTGAGCTGGGGGAAGTTGGTCAAGTGGGAAGTGATAGAGATCTTTTTAAGGGGATAAGGAAATGACGCCAATTGTGCTAATGAAATCGGAGAGATTTCTTTATGGAGTTGGCCTGGCTAGTTTTAGGTGACAGGCCATAGCACGGATTGCAAAAAGTGAAAGCGATGGGGTTCAGATTTAAATGTTCTATATAATCATAAAGATTGGTGGAGTTATATGTGGACGGCGTCAAAAGCTAAGAAAGCAATGTGAAAGGGGAACTTTAGAAGCAGAAAAAAAAAAAGACAGAAAATAAATCCAACTTTGAGATCATAAAATCACCATGGAGAATATAATCCTTCCCAAAAGCATCTTAATAGGATTTCAGTCAACCACAAATTCAATAAAAGAATTATGTATAAAATATACTTTGCTTAAATCCAACTGAGAGATGGATCCTGTCAATTATGGGGCTTTAGACCGTCTAAGTTCTTTAGATGGACAAATATTGCTTGGGCTTGTTCTAAATCAAGCTGACATTGACGGGACACCCATTTTCGTCCTAAATCTTGTCCACTACAATAAGTAAGCTTTTATATTTCAACGCTAAACACGCAAGTAATTTTTTTTATAGGGGTGAGCATGGTTTTAAGATAAAACTTGAAACCTAAGAACCAAAGTTCCAAGTTTCAAGGTATGCAGAGTAAGTTCGAGATTCTAAAAAAATGAAAAATCTATTTCGATGGGTAGGTTCCAGGTTCTTAGTTAGAGGAATTTGGAACCTAAAACAACTTTTAATGTTTTTCTTGGTCTATATGTCTTTGTGTGATCCTCTAATATTCTATGCCATTCAATGATGATTGTATAATCTAGAAGCACTAGTCCAAGTTTTCATTTTATGACTAAGATTTTTACTTTATTAATGCTCATTTTTTTGTGTGTTTAAATATAAATTATGATTAGTTAATTATAATCGTTTAAATAATACTAAGTAAAACCTAAAATCAACCTTGGAACCTATGATAAGGTAGGTTTCAAGTTTTAGGGTATGCAAGATAAGTTTTAAATTCTAAAAAATGAAAAACCTATTCTAATAGGCATGTTCTAGGTTCTAGGTAGAACCTGTACAAAACTTAAAACTACTCACCCCTAATTTATATAGAATAAAACCCCAGTATCTGCTAATGGAAAAGGCCAACTGAGTGTCTATAGGTTCATATATGAGTCAACAGTACATTCTCAGGAATCCTTGCTATGCTCCTATTTTGGTTTTCTTAATTTACACAAACGAACGCAGTAGAAGCGAGTATTGTCATACTACCGCACTAGATAAAGTCAATCAGCTAATTAGGCTGATTGGAGATCTTAACTATATATGATCAAGACAGATTAATACATGACTCTGCATGGTCTAAGAAGTTGTGATATCACAGTAACCCCAGTGAATTTCTTAAATAATCCATTCGAATCACGGTCAAACCGAATGCAATAAAATAGTCATTTTATTGCACAGAAGTGGTTTCTATCGCTGCCAGTTTTATCGGCCCTACAGTTCAATTAAAGCATCAATCAGCGTCGACACAGGCGACTGAATTGATATTTATTATCCTGACAAACATAAGAGACAATTTCCAACTATATAATAACCAAAAACAGAAAAATCCAGTAGGATTGTGTTCTGTGTTTTGTTTTTTATTTCCTCAATAACTGATAACTTTCACGACATGGACTTTACTCGATGCGAAACCCTTGAAACATTTGAAATTGTTTCAATATTAACATATAAACGATTTACAGATTTTCTTATATTTTCGAAGTTGAAATAACATTTTTTAGGGTTTTGACGGGAAAGTTAATAATTAAGTTTTTACGTTAAAAAAAAAAAAAAAAAGAGGCCGAAACATGCATGTCCACTTGTCACAAAGGACGAGACGAGAGATGAACCTTGATCGTAGTTTTCAATGATTTAATTTTGGTGGTTTACCGGTTAACTTTAGAATAAGGAAAAATCACCGTTAAGAATCAATGCTGTTTAAGGAAATCGGTCCAATGACATCCCTTGACATCAAAGATAATGGTATTTTAATTCGCTTTGATTTGAAGTGTTCAAAGGTATACAATTTCGCTCGCCCAGATGTCATTAAAATTAATACTTTAATCTTTAAAATCATCCTCCCGGAGAGCATGATTTCTGGACCTGAAAAGGACATGTTGAGTATTACTTAAGCTCTTGCTCTGGCAGCCGTGATAATCAGAATCGTTATCTTTTAGCCCAAGATCATGATAAATTCAAATTTCTACTAAAATAAGACTTTTCTGCAACAAAAATAATTATCCAATTATTGCAATCAATATCAGCATGTTCAGCGTTAGCTTTTGTTTAAGGTTGATAGAATCGTAGTCTATTACCTTCAGATTAATCTACAAACAGTATTGAGTAGGACCCACAAGTTTGTTTAATTAATTTTCTTGACAAGTAAATACCCACCACGGTGTATTAATATAATCGAAGTCGATCTATCACGTTGGCCTCCGTTTAATTTCATGAATCTCAATTTTTAAAGTGAAAGGGACAGAAATAATGCTGGATTATATACAAAGATGGAAGCCAGTGCTGCAATGTGGACAAATTTTAACATACTCACGTTGTAGTATATTATATGATACTACTTGCATAACCAATTCTTATGTAGGATACTCCTATCATAATAAGGATGATCAATTTCAGCATAAATTGATCTTAGACGAGAATCTAGAACTTATCTTGTCAAAGTTGGTTACTGTTCGAACTAGGGGTGATAAACACATACCGACCAAACCAGCCAATTTTGTCCATCCCCAAGAGTGTTAGTCCAATTCTAGTTCCAAGTGGAGAACTAGATCGCTTGGACTAATTCATGCACACCTCAATCTCCTCTTTCAATCATTCTTTTCGTCTTTTGATCCTCATGCCTACTCTTCTCTTTCGGTATTTCCCTCTCTCTAGGCCTCCTTCACCTCTTATGGGGTTCGAGTCATTCTCTCTTTTGAATTTGACCAATTCCACTAGATCGCTTGAGAACTGATTACCCCTAATCCAGATTAGAACTAAAATAGCTAGTTCTAGGCTAGTTCCAAGGTTGGTCCGAGAATCGAGCCTAACTTTAAGTGATGTAACTACTATTTTATAAAAACATACTATGTTAAAATCTATAGCCACTTTATTAAGGCATTGATGGATTTCCTTAGTTTCTCGATGCAAAACTCATCTATATATTTTTTAAAACAAAGTAAATAATAAAAAATGGATATGCGAATTACAAGTCTTAAAACTTATCGCGAAAGTGTAATTAAATCCTAAAATTTTCAAAAATTACAATGAAATTCTAAAACTTATCAAATTGATACAATCTAGTCTTTCCATTAATGCCATTAATTTGTCTAATGGAAAATATTGACTTAGAATTTTTAAATTAAATTCTTTCCCTTGTGTATTATTATTATTATTATTATTATTATTTTTTCCTCTCAATCTTTTTCAAATAATATTAAAAAAAGCTAAAATAACTAAAGCAAAAAAGCAAAATTGGAAAAAAAGAGATTAGAAAAAGGACAACAACTTGTGTTAGGCGTTGCCACCGTTGCCCATTGCCGAAGGTGCTGGATAGGGTCGCCTACCTTAGGCAGCGGTAAGGAGTGGAGGCTGTTAGGGAAATCCCTTATTATGTTTTGAAGATGACAAAATAAATCAAATGCTACTAACATGTTTGATGGTTGAGTAATAAACTATGCAGATGATAAAACATGTAAAAGATATTTTCAAAGTCTATACTTGGAACAATCAGAAGACTGACTCTATGTTGAAGCTGAATTTGTTCAGACTGTGTTTAGACCTTAAAGCTAAATATGTTCAGAAACAGAATATGTTCAGACTTACGTCCAAATTGTAAAGTCTGTTGCACTCAGACTCCACTTTAGTTTGAAGACATTCAGACTCTACTTCAGTCTGAAGATACTCAGACTTTACTTTAGATAGAACGTAGTAGATTCAGAATGAAGCAGATTCAGAATGTAACTTGACAGAACATAACACAAGCCCCAAACATATAACGGCTAGTGATCTGGTTTGGATTTCATATCAAGATAGATTTAATTGACTCAATCTAATTGATTGACAATTGGATCTTGAAGATAAGAACTTTCTATACGAAGAAGCTCTACTTATGGAAACCAAGATTCTATTTGTATGGGCGATCAAAATTAATTTGGGATTCTACTTCTATCACTCAACGGTTGAGATAGCTAGTATAAGCACCTAGAGGGGGGGTGACAATTTATTAAGATACGGAAGCGATTCTAGGCAATTGATAGAAAGGAAGTTCATTATTGATTAACAAAATGAAGTACAACCAAGGTAAAGAGAGTAAGGAAGAGAAAATTGAACACAAGGTTTATAGTGGTTCGGCTTATTCTAAGCTTACGTCCACTCTTCTGCACTGACAGCCCACCGGCTGGATTTCACTATGAACAAAAGAGAAGTTACAACTCAGCTTTTCCTTGATTCCACAGTGTAGATGTTCTACCACACCTCCTCAAGGTTTCTCACAAATATAGACTCTCTTTTGTATACAAGTATTCGTTCAAAGGAATTGTCTAAACAACAAGGAGCTTCAGACTTTGGAATTCTTCTATCGCGCACACCTTGAACAACTTGGAACGTCTTCCTTATATACTCCTTTATGCCATCATACCCGTTGGCACTTACTAAAGGAATTCCTCCAATCTACCCGTTGGATGGAATCAATTAGGAAGATTATTCGAGCTATTAAAGGAACGTGTCGATAGCCCAACAATCCTGTTCGCCCATACAACAGGATCTCGGTTTCCATAAGTAGAACCTTCCAAGAATATTTAGGCAACCATCCGATCCTTAATCTTCGAGTCAATCTCGATTAATCAAAGGATTCCATTGTGTCTTTTCCAGCCAAGAGATTTTCTCCAGTCAATAAAGTCATATCCTTAATGAAACGTCCAGTTCTGGATAACCTTTCTTCAACAGATTAAAGACTGTCAATGAGGACAGACTTTGAGTCTTGAGTCTGGTTGTCCGGAGGTCTTCAGACTTTAAGTGGCAGAGTCTGCAAGCCTTCAGACTAGACTGATGGAAACGTTTTGTCAGCTTCAAAACACTTCAAGAAGATTTCTCCAACAATCTCCCCCTTTTTGATGGTGACAAAACTTTCTTGCAGATTTGGACGATTTTGACCTGCAAAACATTTCTCAAACACATATGCATATCTTATAGAGATAAATGGCTAACACTAGAATCTGCAACCACAGAAAATAGGTTAGTCTAATAAGTGATAGAGCCATCCATAAGATATCACTAGTAGTTAATAGAAGCAGTCAAGTCCAAGTCTAGTTCAGTTCTCATCCAGACACAAAACAAAGTCAAACAGATCAAAACAATCCAATAAAATCCAACAAACAGTCCAACAAACCAACCAATGATTAAAAGTCAAATTGTTCAAATCTTGCATCTCTCCCCCTTTTTGTCAGCATTAAAAAGGTTGAGATGAAAATGGAATAAGTTAAGAGTGCTTGGGAATGCGGACAAGCTGGAAATCTCCCATAGACTGAACGATGCCTTCCAGCCTTTTCAAGTCTTCCTTCAGTTGTGCAATCTCCTCACCTTTGGCATTGGCCTGAATCTGAACAGAGAGGGCTTGGATCTGATCATTCAATGAACATGAAGAAACTTGACCCGCATTCTGCAAGTTTTGAACCTTACATCCCAAAGCATAAATTTGACCTTGCATCTCCAAGAGAATATCCATGATTCTGCAAAAATCTGCTGCATTATCAGCCTGAGTACTTGCTTCGGCCCGATCTGATGGAGTAAATGCAGACAATGGTAGATCAGTATAATCTCGCAGGTTTGGCGATGAAACTTCATGACCTTCTTTTGGAAATTGAGAGGCATAAATTTCCTCTGGGTCTACTGGAGAGCGACTGACTCCCTCACTTGCAGCAGGATATGAAGACTTCCCTCTTTTCTCTTGATCTCCCCCTGTCTCCATACCTTCAGGTGGAGAAGAGTGTTCCTTAGGTTCTCCTTCTTCTCTTCTTTCTTCTCCTTCTTTCTCAACTCTTTCCTTCTCAGCATCCCTTTCTTTAGCTTCTCTCTCCTCTGTTTCTTTCTCTTCTCTTTCTTTAGTTCTTTGTTCTGAGTCTTCCTCTGGAGCAGAACAGCTCAGGTTCTTCAACGCCATTGCAGAAATGGTGATGTCTTCCTCATCATCTTCATCCTCAACAAGGAGAGCTCTTCTTCTCTTGGATGGAGCAACCATGGGCTCTTTCCCTTTTCTTTTTGCTGCAGAAGAGATTTGATGAGTTTTGACAGGAGTCTTCTCCTTAAATTTCTCCAACTCCTTGCTCAGTTCCTTCAGACGCATTTTGGTCACCATTTTCAGTCCTACCACCATATGATCGCACGATCAAACACAAAAAATTTGCGGAGGCTGAATATTCAGATGTCTGAATAATTTCGTCACAAGACTTGGGTAAGGAAGTTGACATCTGTCCTTCATCATGGCTCTATACATGTGGAACATAACAGTGTGAGGAAGAGAAAACCTTTTCCCAGTGAGGATGGCATACATCAGCTTTGCCTCTGAACTTGAAACATCAGTCTTGGAAGTTGATTTCGGTCGGAGGCAATTGATTACAATCTTGTGAAGCAAGATGTTGAATGCACTCATCCTTAAGTAGGTGATCTTCTCCTCTGTTCTCCTGTCCTTCACCAGTTCTAGTATGGCCCGAGCAATGGAAACTTTGATCGGTTGATATCTTCCTCTTTCAACTTCTAACACATCTGCCAGCATTTCCATATCCATAACATAGTCTTGATCTTTGACACTGAAAGAGAATCTATTCGCATCCAAAAAACTAAGATTTGAATAGAAATATGCAGTTAATTCAGCATAGGCCTCTGTAGTGTCGGAGCAGAACTTTTCCAGTTGAAGATAACCAAACTTTTCCCTCAAGTTCATTTTCACAGCATCCAGAAAGTCAAAATCCACACTTCTAGGGTTTATTACCCCACGCTTTAGCAATTTTGAGTACAGATCCTTCTGTTCTTTCGATCTGAACAAGTCTCCCCTTTTTCCTCGATTTTCAACTGCAACACCCATTCTCGGTTGAAATTGGATGTACAATTTGTCATCATCATTCCCATCTCAGGATTCGGTCCCCAATCACGAGGATCACTTGGGATATTCGCAAGGGTTTCCTCAGCCACCCATTTATGAGCAATTGCCAAACTTTCCATTTTTCACAGAAAGATATATTCGTTCCCATATCCTTTGTCTTTAAGAAAATTATCGACATAGTTCAAGGGAGTGCGAGTTCCTTTTAAAGCACGATATAGCTTATAAATAAAAGCGGGTTTTTGAACTCTTACAGGGTCTGCATCCTCAATAATTTCTTCCTCTTGTTGATGATCAATGCCTTGAGGACTAGATGGAGGAGAATGACGCTGCTGAGAATGTTGTGAGCTTGGTTGCTGTTCTGGAGACACTTCTTCTTCGGTAAGATCGAAGTGCGTAGGCCCCTCACTCATTCGCCGTGGTCCCCTGCTTGCGATTCTCGAAGACTTTCTTGAAGATGACATCTTTCTTAGTTTTTGGAAGATTCCTAGCTTGACTTTCCTAAGAAAGATGACAACTTTTTGAAGATTAAACAAGGAAGACAAACGAGAATGGAAGATCGATGTTTTCTAGGGTTTTTGAGAGTAAAGTGAAGAGGAATCAACAGAGCACGATCGGTTAAAAAGAGAGATAAATGAACCGTCACAAAGGAAATAAAAAGATGCCTTTTCAAAATAACTGTCTTTTTCCGCGATAATAGCCATTTCAAAAATAACTTCCTTTTTGAAAATGAAACGATGCAATAATTATGTCAATTAAATATAGCAACAATTTAAACACAGTCTGACGATCGTAACTCTTCAAGATAAGATTCAAGAGAAAAAAAAAACTTACAATCTGATGGTCGTACCAAGACTAACTTACAGTTAAAGTCTTGTATGTCTAAGTTTGAGAGTCTTTAGACTTTGATTTCCCCATACCTCAAAATGTTGAGTCTGAAACGGATAGATTCAAATTGATTTTTCTCCAAAGGCTTTGTGAATATATCCGCCAATTGGTTCTTTAAGTCAACAAATTGAATTGAAACATCTCCATTTTGAATATGGTCTCTAATAAAGTGATGTCGAATCTCTATATGCTTTGCTCTTGAGTGGAGAATTGGATTTTTGGTGAGATTTATAGCGCTGGTGTTGTCGCAATTAATCTCCGTGCATGAGTCTTCAATTCCAAAGTCTCTTAGCTGTTGTTTTATCCACAGAATTTGTGAACAACAACTTCCGAGAGCTATATATTCTGCTTCTGTTGTAGAGAGAGCTACTGTACTTTGCTTTCTTAAAAACCAAGACACTGTCCTACCTCCAAGTAGTTGACAAGTACCCGAGGTGCTCTTTCTATCGACTCTGCATCTAGCAAGGTCTGCGTCTGAGTATCCAAGAAGAGTAAAGTCTCCCCTTTTTGGATACCAGAGACCAAAGCTTGAAGTTGATGAAATATATTTGATAATACGCTTTGCTGCATTTAAATGAGATTCTTTGGGGTTTGATTGAAATCTGGCACAAATGCAAACACTAAACAAAATGTCAGGTCTAGAAGCAGTAAGATAAAGAAGTGATCCGATGATACTCCTGTACAGCTTTTGGTCGACTTTCTTTCCGTCTTCATCTTTGTCTATCTTCAAAGGGCTTGACATTGGTATGTCAGCCTTTTTACAATTGTCCAGACTGAACTTTTTGACAAGATCATTTGCATACTTTTCTTGATGAATAAAAGTTCCTTCCTCCAATTGTTTTATTTGAAGTCCAAGAAAGAAGGTTAACTCACCCATCATGCTCATTTCAAATTCATCTTGCATAATCTTATAAAATTTCTTGCACAGACTTTCATTAGAGGATCCAAAGATAATATCATCGACATATATTTGAACAAGCAGAAAACTTTTGCTTTCTCTTTTAATAAAAAGAGTAGTGTCTACTTTACCTTTAACAAATCCATTTCGAATTAAAAACTTACTTAATTTGTCGTACCAAGCTCGAGGTGCTTGCTTTAAGCCATATAAGGCCTTTTTGAGTCTAAATACTGAGTCTGGTTTCCTTGGGTCTTCAAACCCAGATGGTTGTTCCACGTAAACTTCCTCATGGATGAATCCATTTAGAAGGCACTTTTAACGTCCATTTGGAATAACCTGAAATTCTTATGACAAGTAAAAGCAAGTAATAAACGAATTGCTTCTAACCTTGCTACCGGTGCATAAGTCTCGTCATAGTCAATCCCTTCTTCTTGTGTGTATCCCTTGGCCACGAGTCTAGCCTTGTTTCTTACGACCTTTCCTTTCTCATTCATCTTGTTCCTGAAAACCCATTTAGCTCCAACAATTGATTTACCTTTTGGTTTAGGAGTCAGCTCCCAGACATCATTAATTTTAAATTGTCTGAGTTCTTCTTGCATAGCTTCAATCCAGCTTTCATCAGATAAAGCTTCTTCTATGCTTTTGGGTTCTATTTCAGAAATAAGAGCCACAACACTAGACTCTTCTCGCCTTTTGGATTTTGTGCGAATTCCTTCATTGATGTCGCCTTTTGGATCTTGTGCGAATTCCTTTTGGGATGACTGGACTTATGTTTCCAGTTGCCGATTAATTTTTCAGATTGATGATCACTTCCTTCACTTGAATCTTCAACAGTCACTTGTTGCTGATTCTTCAAAGTCTGAACTGCTTCTTGAGATTTAAACTTTGTAGAGTCTGGAGCAGGTTCAGTCTCTTCAGGATGAGTCTGAATGGATTCATTTTGTATAAAATATTGGAATTTGACATTCATTGATTCTTCCACAGTTTGAGTCTTCTTGTTGTAGACTTTGTACACTTTGCTTGTGGTTGAATATCCAAGGAAGATGCCTTCATCTGACTTTTCTTTAAACTTACCAACTCGATCATTTGCGCTTTTCAATATGAAACATTTGCATCCGAATACATGAAAATATGAAACAATTGGCTTCTTTTCTTTGAATAGTTCATAGGGGGTTTTTTCCAGAATATGCCTTAGAAAGACTCTATTGATAATATAACATGATGTTGAAACTGCTTCAGCCTAAAAACGTAAAGAGATATTGCTTTCAATTAAAAGAGTTCTAGCCATTTCTTGAAGAAATCTATTCTTCCTTTCCACGACTCCGTTTTGCTCTAGAGTATATGGAGAGGAGAACAAATATTGAAAACCAGATTCATCACAAAATTTTGCAAAGTCTTGATTTTCAAATTCACCTCCATGGTCTGTTTTTATACTTGAAATGACATACCCCTTTTCATTTTGAACCTTCTTAGCAAATTTTTCAAAGTAAGAGAAAGTTTCAGACTTACTTGCTTAGAAATATACCCAAGTAAATCGTGAGTAATCATCCACAATTACTAAGCAATATTTCTTACCTCCAATGCTCTGAGTTTTTGTTAGTTCAAAGAGATCCATATGCAAGAGTTGCAGTACACGGTTAGTGGAAACTTGATTTATTGGTTTAAAGGAATTTCTTACCTGTTTTTCCAATATACATGGTGTACATAGGTCAGAATTTTGATATGATAAATTGGGTAGACCACGAACAAGCTTCTTTGCTGAGATTTTGGCTATCTGCTTCATGTTAATATGCCCAAGCTTTTTGTGCCATAAGCTCGCTTCGTCTTGGATTGAAATTAGACATTGTGATTCATCTGGTTTCACGTCCAAGAGGTAGATATTCCCATATCTTCGTCCCATGAATGACTGAGTAGAGTCTTTTTGGTTCCCGAACAAATACCTTCTTGAAAGTTGATTCTAAAACCGGCATCACACAATTTGACCGACCGAGTAGATTGTAGTTGAGCCCTTCAACTAAAGAAACATTGCTTATTGTGAGGTTCCCAATCTTTACAGTTCCAAATCCCACTATTTTTCCTTTGCTGTTTCCTCCAAATGAGACTTTTCTACCATTCACTTGAACAAGCTTTATGAAGTAATTTGAATCTCCTGTCATGTGTCGCGAGCATCCACTATCCAAGAACCATTTCACATTTTTCTTGATAGTGACCTGAATTCAAAAAGAGACTCATGCTTTCTTTGGTACCCATATTTTCTTGGGTCCTTTTGAGTTAGTCTAATATACGGTTTTTGCCCAAACTTTATTGAGTCTCTAAACCATAGGACATTCTTTCTCAAAATGATCGCACTATTGCATTTTGAACATCTAAGAGCATTGCGACCTACTGGTTTTACAAAGGTCCTTTCAAAATGATTTTTGTAGGCATCTCTTATGAGTCTTTGCTTAATCCTTTCCTTTATTTTAGGAAAATCAATTAAAGGAATAGTTTTAGAGTCATTCCCAAACAAGATTTGTTGAAATAAGGTCTTTGAACATAAAGAATTTTTTCAAGTTTCTCAGATCCTAGAGAAAATCTTTTGGAAATATTTGAGATATCATTTCTCAAGAATGCATTTTCTTTTAAAAGATTATCTTTACTTTCTTTGAGAGAAGAAACATTCGTCTAAGCATTTCACTTTTTCTTTCAAAACATTCTCTTGTTGTTTTAAAGCAAAATTTTCCTTTTTGAGTTCGGAAATTCTTTTAAGAGAATTCTTAAGACTAAAATACAGTTCATCAATGTATTTTGAAACTTTAATAGAAATTTTGAAGTTACTTACCTCGAATTCACTTTCTGAATCTGAATCTATCTCGGAGTTTGATTCTGAATCCGATTGTGCCATTAGACATATGTTGGCATAATCATCATCACTTTCTTCACACTGTATCACTTCGGGTTTCAGCTTTGAGAGCTTTTCGATACTTTTCAGTTTTTCCTTTCTTCTTCCTCGAAGAGGACGGTTGGGTACGATGTGTCCCTTTTTCTTACATTCAAAGCGAGACTACATTTTTGTTTGATTCATCATCTTCAATAGACTTGGTCTGTTGCTTTTGAAAACTTTGTTTCTTTGAATTGAATCTTCTTCCTTTTCTGTTCAGCTTTCTAAATCTTCTTATCATGAGAGCAAGTTCTTCATCATCCATGTCGTCTTCAAAATCCGTTACATCAGAATCATCATTAGATTTTAATGCAATAGATTTCTTACCTTTAGGGTCTTCGTCTTCATTGATTCGTTCCACTTCATAAGACTGAAGAGTCCCAACTAGCTCATCGACAGACAGTGGCATGATTCTTTGGGTCTCTCTGATTGAGGTCTTTATGTGATTCCAATCCTTGGAGAGTCCACGCAGTAACTTGTTTACTTTCATGGGATCAGAAATTGGTTGACCTTGATTTTCAAGACCATTCACGATATCTGTAAAACGACTAAACATGTCAGTTATAGATTCTCTCGATTTCATTCTGAAGGCTTCGTATTGACCGAGAAGAATGTTGATTCTAGTCTCTTTCACTCGATCGGTTCCTTCATAGGTAATGTGTAGTCTATCCCAGACTTCTTTGGCTGTATCATAAGAAGATATTCTGTTATATTCAATAGGTGATAAAGCACAATATAAAGAATAAATTACTTTTGCATCAAGAGCTTGTCTCTTGATTATCTCTTCCTGAGTCATTTCGCTAGACTCAACAGTGTCTTTTCCTCTTTCTGAGACAGATACAGCTTTAGGAACGATTCCTTTTTCTACAACATCCCATTCCAGAGGATCCTTTGATCTTAAAAATGCTTTCATCTTGTTTTTCCATATATTGTAGTCCTTTCCATCAAAGTAAGGCGGTCTGGTGTTGCTTTGCCCTTCTACCAGCCCTGGAGCCAACATATTAGCCATGGATCTTTAAATCTGAAGTAAAACACTTCAAACAAAGTGAGTACACGAGCTCTGATACCAATTGAGATAGCTAGTATAAGCACCTAGAGGGGGTGAATAGGTGCACAAACAATTTATCGAGATACGGAAGCGATTCTAGGCAATTGATAGAAAGGAAGTTCACTATTGATTAACAAAATGAAGTACGGCCAAGGTAAAGAGAGTAAGGAAGAGAAAATTGAACACAAGGTTTATAGTGGTTCGGCTTATTCTAAGCCTACGTCCACTCTTCCGCACTGACAGCCCACCGGCTGGATTTCACTATGAACAAAAGAGAAGTTACAACTCAGCTGTTCCTTGATTCCACAGTGTAGATGTTCTACTACACCTCCTCAAGGTTTCTCACAAATATAGACTCTCTTTTGTATACAAGTATTCGCTCAAAGGAATTGTCTAAACAACAAGGAGCTTCCGACTTTGGAATTCTTCTATCGCGCACACCTTGAACAACTTGGAACGTCTTCCTTATATACTCCTTTATGCCATCATACCCGTTGGCACTTACCAAAGGAATTCTTCCAATCTACCCGTTGGACGGAATCAATTGGGAAGATTATTCGAGCTATTAAAGGAACGTGTTGATAGCCCAACAATCCTGTTCGCCTATACAATCAGGATCTCGGTTTCCATAAGTAGAACCTTCCACTAATATTTAGGCAACCATCCGATCCTTAATCTTCGAGCCAATCTCGATCAATCAAAGGATTTCGTTGTGTCTTTTCCAGCCAAGAGATCTTCTCCAGTCGATAAGGTCATATCCTTAATGAAACGTCTAGTTCTGGATAACCTTTCTTCAACGGATTAAAGACTGTCAATGAGGACAGACTTTGAGTCTTGAGTCTGGCTATTCGGAGGTCTTCAGACTTTAAGTGGCAGAGTCTGCAAGCCTTCAGACTAGACTGATGGAAACATTTTGTCAGCTTCAAAACACTTCAAGAAGATTTCTCCAACAACGGCTACCAAATCTTTTAGATTCCCAATGGTTAGATAGAAGACGATTCTCTAGATATTGTCCAACGACTAGTTTGGAAGTGGATGAGTATTTAAGGAGATCAAGGATCGTTGAGCAAGTAAGAGACGGAGCGTAGAATTTATAATTCCAAAGTCTGAGCGAATTTTGATCATACACTTGTCTTTGGTGAGCTTAAATGCATGTGATCGTGAGAGAAATACCAAAAGAGTGATTTAGTGAGATAGTGTGATCTACCACTAAGTGTTTGCACTCAAAGTTGTAATCTCTTATTGATTGCATAGTGGAATCCAACAGAAGGATGTTAATGCGGGAGAGTGGACGTAAACTTGATTTAAGCCGAACATAAATTATGTGTTCTTATTATCTTCCTTGAACTTTTTTATTTTGTTCATAGTTCTATTTAACTGTTAAAGTCTGAAATCGCTCAAAGTCTGTCGTTCTTCAGACTCAGTTTTAAAAGCAAAATATTTTTATTACGTTTTGCAAAAAATTTTCTTCACACTTATTCACCCCCGTCTAGGTGTTCATACTAGCACTTTCAGAGGCAAAGGCGACCCTCGCTGGCAAGGCTCATGCAGACCTGGGTGCCCAAACTAGGTTGAGAGTACCTAGATCTAGGCGATGCTAACCCTCCCTAAGGGCTGGCGACCATCGCTCACCTTAAATGAGGTGTGGCTCACATTTGTGTGGGGCTAGTGAGGTTCGCCCAGATTTGGGCGGTGCCTTACTGGCCCATGCCTAGGGCTAGCACGGCTCACCCAAATCTAGGCAATGCTAGCTCTTGCCAATCCCTTCAGTGATGGGCGATGATGGCAATGGCGGCCACCAATGAGTCCCTACCCTTTTTTTTTTCCTTTTTTTCAGTTTTGTTTTTTCAAATATCACGTCAATATTTTCCATTAGACAAATTAACGGTGTTAATGGAATGACTTGATTGCACCAATTTGACCGGTTTTAGGACTTAATTGCACTTTTTTGAAAGTTTTAAAACTCAATTGTACTTTTAAAACAATTTTTGAAACTTGTAGTGCACATATCCCATAAAAGAATAAGAAGAATTAACAATTCACGATGTCATATCAAGAACTAAACTAGTTAAGGGTAGCTCCCCAATTTTCCCCTTAGTGACCTTCCCATCCCCATGTGAACATATCTAAAACTAGGTTAAGGTTTCCTCTTTTTTCACTAGAAGCCGCCACCTATTGGTAGTGTTGTCCTTGAGGGAGAGAGTCTCTCCCTCCCTCTCTATCTCATTCTTCCCTCTTTTGAAGCTTTCCATTTTTTTTTTCTTTCCCAATGAGTTCTAGGAATTTGTGTGTATGAATAAATTTCTACAATTGATCTTCGTTGAACGTAGAGACACAGTTCGGCCATTCATCCAATCGATAGCCATCGTGGAGGATGTTAGTAATATGGCTTCACAACCTCTTTGAGATTAGGTTGGTCTCCTCTCCCGACTTAGATTTAGGTCAAGTTTTGGATTTTACTCTGTTAAACTAGATTTGAATATAGATCTAGGAGCTCTTTATAGGCATACAATCTGTGTTTATTCAACATTTTGATATTTACATCTCTATACGACAATGGTGATGAGGACATTGAACCTAGACATGCATTGTAAGCTATTGTAAATGTAGTGAGAGATCTCGGCATATGCTCATCACTAAATTTTGAGGATGAGAGTGTGCTTCTAACTCCAAACTATGCTTTAGTATATGCTTTTTGACTATTAATCTAATTTGCCATTATTTGGAATTTTCTAGGCTTGAATAATTTGGTATGAGATGTGCCTAGTGTACATAGATGCTAGGGTGCATCTTAGAATTTCATTATTCAACCTAAATGACCAGCAACTCTACAAAAGACTTAATTTATGTTTGAAAGTGTAATTTAATTATTTATGTTACATGCTTGTCATGGCGAAGATTACATAGAGTGCTGAACCTTATGTACAGAATGTGATTGAGTCCAAAATCTTTCAATTGATTCCGTCAAGTTTTAAATCTTCTTTCGAAAAAAGTAATCGAGTTCTTTGGATAAACAGTTTTAAAATTGCCTATGTGTTATTCAAAAAGTGCTCATGTTGGATCCTCAAATTGCACTTTTTTTATATGATTTTTGGACTTAATTGTATTTTCCGATAAAGGCTGGGGACTTAATTGAATCAATTTAGGACTTGATTACACTTTTTGGCAAAGGTTTAGAACTTGATTGAGCCAACTAAAAGGTTTATACTCAATTGTGTTTTGAACATAAACTTTAGGAGTTAGCAATGCAATTTTCCTCCCTGTGATGTGTGTCTCCTTTACAAACACCTCTACGGAAACTAAATTTTAAGAGGTGCCCATGATATTTGGAGAAATGTTCGTGTGTTCGTGGATCGCAACTCCTGATTGCTTCTCTTGAAAAGCATCTCTTTATACAAATCTTATTTATACAAGGAGCTCCATGACATGAGCTATTAACAAATAAGTTCTTCATATCATATCAAATCATTTGAAGCGTAAGAAATAGCGATATCCCACTTTTGTGATGAGAGTGGATAAAGGTCCTTGCCCTAATTAATAGTAACATTATACATGTTCAAGATGAGCTTACGTGATCTCCAACTATGGGCAAGTGCCAATCGGCATATGGAAGAATGAGAATAAGATATTGAAAAAGATATTTTCTTTTCAATTCTTTCGCTATTAAAATGTACAAGTTACAAATCTTTTCATACGGTGCTCAATTTAGTGCTGCAAATGTTTAATAGCTCGTTTAAATTTCTTAGCTTTCAAATTTCATTTATCTAAGATATTCCAGAAAATTTCGATCGCCGAAAGTAGTGATCATTTTCAGTTGGGATTAGCTTCAGTCCGAATTCCATCATGCTTTACCCATTGCATAACATATGGCATTATTTAATTGATAAAAATGTTTCTACGTGCTTTTTCTAGAAAATTTGTTATAGCTGATATAATCAACTAATAGCAAAAACTTCTCTGTTACACTAAGAGAAGGAATGAAGCAGAACATTGAACTTCATACAACGTTAATAAAAACTGTCAAGTACAAGCTAAATAAGAACCTATTTAGGAACTGTACACAAACGTGCAAAACAGAATTGCACACAAACATGCAAAAACAGAACTGCACACAAACGTGCAAAACAGAACTTGTTCCACTTCCTAGAAAATAGCTAACAAACCAACTGCCTAACAAATAAACTTCACTGAATAAAAAAATGACAGAACATCAGCAGCGGCATTGAGACACATCTCCAACAAATTCCTCCTTGGATCAGTTGCTGCTGCAAACTCCTATTTTCTCTCTTAATAGCTCAAATCTTCCAGCCTGAAGTGGCTTTGTTAACATGTCTGCAAGCTGATATTTAGATCTGCAATAAACCAACTTAACTTCACCACTTTGTTGCACTTCATGCAGAAAGAAAAATTTGACTTTGAAATGCTTGGTTTTGCCATGGAAAACTAGATTCTATGATATTGCTAAAGCAGCCTAATTGTCCATATTAACTTCAATGTAATCACTAGAGTTCAACCACAAATCCTTCATTATCTTCTTCAGCCACAAAGCTTGATTTGCATTTGCAGTAGTTGCTATAAACTTAGCCTCTGCAGTGGACTGAGCTACAATCTCCTGCTTTTTGGAACACTAAGAAAAATAGGTAGAACCAAGAGTGAAGCAATACCCAGATGTACTTTTCATGTCATCCACTGAGCCAACCCAGTCACTATCAGAAAAGCCCTGCAACTTAAACTTCTGACTTTTCCTAAATTTCACACCAAAGAATAATGTTCCTTTGACGTATCTCAAGACCCTTTTTGCAGCAACCAAATGTAACTGACTAGGACTACTCATGAACCTGGATAGAACACTCATAGCAAATAAAACATCTGGTTTGGTTGCTGTAAGATATATGAGACATCCAATCAAGCTTCTATACATAGAAGCATCTACTGTATCTGTTCCATCATTCTTATGCAGCTGCTCCTTAGCAGCCATAGGAGTGCTAACACTTCGACAATCTTCCATCTGAAACATCTTTAGAATTTCCTTCATGTATATTTTCTGGCAGATGAAGATCTCATGGGAAGCTTGTTTGACTTCCAGACCCAAAAAATAAGCCATCTTTCCCAAGTTTGACATCTCAAAACTTGCAAACAGACCTTGCTCCACCCTCTCTATCAGTTCCACATCATTCCCTGTCACCAATAAATCATCTACATAGAGTGACAGAATTACAACACTGTGATTCACCCTCGACATAAAGAGTGAACTCACTCAAGCTTCTTACAAAGCCAAAATCCTGCAAATATCGATCTATCTTCCCATACCAAACTCTTGGAGCCTGCTTCAGTCCATATAGAGCTTTCCTCAATCTATATACCTTCTCTTCTTGCCCTTTGATACTGAAGCCTTCAGGTCGTTCAACAAAAATCTCCTCCTCAAGCTCTCCATTTAGAAATGCAGACTTGACATCTAACTGAAATATAGGCCACCCCTTCTCTACTGCAACAGCTAATAGTAGTCTGATTGTATCAAGCCTTGCAATAGGAGCAAATTTTTCAGAATAGTCTACTCCCCATATTTGAGCATAGCCTTTCACAACCAGTCTGGTTTTGTATTTATTGACAGAACCATCATGATTAAGTTTTGTTCTGAACACCCACTTAACCCCAATCACATTCTTATCAGATGGTCTATCAACAAGCTCCCATGTGTGGGTTTTCTGAATCATTGCAAACTCCTCCCACATTGCTGCAATCCACTTCTGATCCTCCTTAGTTTCCACAAAGTTAGATGGTTCAAGCACTGCCACATTGCTTCTTTCATAGATTTCAACTAGTGACCTTGTGCCTCTTACTGGTAGATCATCTATACTATCTTCCAACCCATCCACAACTTCATCAACCTCTGCAAATGCTGCAAGTTGTTGTTTTTCAAATTGCTGTTGTCCGGCATTCTTTTCTTCTATCCAATTCCACTCACCTTCCTCTAAAAAAACAATATCTCTGCTCATAGTCACCTTCCCTATCATAAGGTGAAAAATCCTGTAAGTCTTTGATTGGAGACTGTACCCAATAAAGACTCCAAGCTCAGATCTTTTATCCAGCTTGTCCCTCTTGACCTGAGGAACATGAGTATAACACAAACACCCCAAAATCGTCAAATTCTTCACAGAAGGTTTAACACCATACTAGACTTCAAAAGGTGTTGACCTCTCTAAGGCCTTTGTGGGCAATCTGTTCAACAAGAATACTGCAGTATTAGCTGCCTCAGCCCATAACTTCTTAGGTAACATCTTCTCTTGCATCATACATCTGGCCATCTCCATAATGCTTCTATTTTTCCTCTCACTGACCGTTCTATTGAGGTGAATAGGGAGCAGTGAACTGTTGCACAATGTCTGCTTGCTCACAATTTAACTTAAACTTATGAGCAGTATACTCAAAACCATTATCATACCTAAGCATTTTAATTTTCTTCCCATTCTGATTCTCAACTAAGGCTTTGAACTTTACAAACACATTAGCAACTTCAGATTTGGCTTGCATAAAATAAATCCAACTTATTCTAGTCATGTCATCTGTGAAAGTAATGAAATACCTGCTACCACTGAGAGATGACTCAGACATAGGTCCACATAAGTCTGTGTGGACTAATTGTAGCTTCTCACATGCTCTCTAGCCTCCTCTTTTGAAAGGAAATCTGGCTTGCTTGCCAAGAAGACAAGTTCTGGACTGTG
This sequence comes from Eucalyptus victrix, assembly GCA_016097545.1. Lineage (NCBI taxonomy): Eukaryota > Viridiplantae > Streptophyta > Magnoliopsida > Myrtales > Myrtaceae > Eucalyptus > Eucalyptus victrix. The sequence goes on from CM027843.1 coordinate 48,488,903, forward strand.
GAAATTCCTCTTCCAAACTTGGCAAGTCATCTGCCAAGCTATTCCTCTGCATAAACAACATGTTCTTCCTATGAACATGTCCAAGCCTTTTATGCCATAGCTCTACATTTTCTTCTTTGCACTTTAAAGCCATTTTGTTGCATCTCTTGTGGCTTAATCATGAAGCTCTTGTCCCTCATTGGTATTCTCAGCACTTCTTTGCTATCTGCATTATCAATAAGGCATTCATTCCCTTCAAACTTCACTTTATAGCCCTTCTCAACTAATTGAGCAACACTTAACATATTATGGTCAACTTTTGGCACAAAGAGAACATCACTGATTAGCTTCACCTCTTGATTTCCTTTAATAGCCACAATACCCTTCCCTTTCACTTCAATATACTATCCATTGCCAGTTCTGACTCTGGACCAGACTGACCAGTCTAGACTCCTAAACAGCTTCAAATTGTCAGTCATATGATTGGTACAACCACTATCCACTACCCATGCATCATTAGTCTCATTCACTGCTATCTATGCTTCTCCTACTTGCTGGTAATTTTTCTCTTTGTAGATCCATGTGACCAATCTTGTGACATCTTCTGCACTTAGCATCAAGCTTCCTCCAGCATCTAAAGGACTGATGATTAGTTTCGCCGCAGTGTTGACAAGGTTTCTTGTTCTTCTTCCATTTGCCAGACCCACTAAAACTTCCTTCTTTTGCTACAAACTTGGAGTCACCTGCATTTTCTTTGGACTGATTCCATTTCCTCCCTTTGCCTCCATCCAAATTCACTTTAGCTTGCAGTGAACCCTCTACAGGCTCTTCTCTTCTCATTAGTCTTCTATGCTCCTGTGCTTGCAGGGCATTTAACAATTCTGCAAAATTTTTTGTCAGCTAAGTCTCTTGTATTTTCCAGAGAAGCTATGGTGGCTTCAAACTTCTCTGGAAGAGACACCAGGATCTTCTGAACCAGCCTTTCATCCTTCAAGTCAGTCCCTAAGACTCTGATTTTTTCAGCTATCTCAATTAGCCTATGAGAATATTCCTTCGCTGACTCTAAATCCTTCATCTGTTGTCTTTCAAACTCCCTCAAGAGATTCAACACCTTTATGCTCCTTATCTTCTCATCTCCCTCGTATTCATCCTTCAAGAAATCCCATATTGCCTTTGTAGAATCACATCTCATGATCCTTGTGAAGATTGGGGGTGAAACAGTAGCATACAGGCAAGACTTTGCCTTGGCCTTCCTTGTGATTATCTCTTTATGGTACTTTATCTAATTCAAGGTCGGATTATTTGGAAGTGGAGCAACCTCATAATCATTCTCCATAGCCTCCCATAAATCATGACCCTCCAATAATGCTATCATCTTGATAGCCCAAACTTGATAATTTTCCCTAGTAAAGACTGGAGCAACCATTGTAGAGAATCCACTAGATCTTGTCTCCATCAACTTTTTCTTTGCAGATTGGAAGCAATCTTCACTCACTTACCCTCACTTCATAGTCCCTTAAGATCCCACAGAAGCTCTGATACCATTGTTATAGCTAATATAATCAATTAATAGCAGAAACTTCTCAGTTACACTGAGAGAAAGAATGAAGCAGAACATTGAACTTCATACAACGTTAATAAAAACTGTCAAGTACAAGCTAAATAAGAACCTATTTTGGAAATGCACACAAACGTGCAAAACAGAACCGCACACAAATGTGCATAAACAGAATTGCACACAAACGTGCAAAACAAAACTTGTTCCACTTCCTAAAAAATAGCTAACAAACCAACTGCCTGACAAATAAACTTGACTAAATAAAAAAACGATAGAACATCAGTAGCAGCACCGAGACACATCTCCAATAAAATCCCACGTTAGCTTTTTTGCTGAGTAACTGGTTGATATAACATGAACGAGATGTTTTTAAAGATAAGAAACTCAAATGAGCGATCGAAAATTTGTGACACCAAATTAATCGCCTCAAAATTTACTTCCCGCTTTTGTTTTTGTCGCCTTCGTGAGGCCAACATCAGCCATAGATTCTTTAAGTAAATGCAATGAAGTTTGGTCATTTAAAAATGTAATCTTTCGAAAAATAAGTGGAATAATAATTGCGTTTAACACGTGATTTCGATAAGTATCATTCTGTGAGAAAGACTGTATTAGCACCTACCCACAATATATGTCCAAACAACTAGTTATGAGTCTACACAACGGTAAAGTTTATGGACGAAAAACTTTTTTTTTTAGTTTAGGGACTAAACTATAAGAACCGCTAAGTTTCAGGACCAACGGGTGCAATTTGTTCAGAAGTCGTGCAACACACTCTTTCACTAGTTTTTTTATGGTCTACATTTGTTGTACTTCTGCATCATTTACTCAATAGTGGTCCTCTGTTTCGGACAGCATTGTCATAAGAATAATTTTATTTAGATTGGAATCTATACGCATGCAAAATTGCTGGTATTCACGCGTGCAAATTTAGAAATGATATTTTTTCATTCTCAAATAATGAACCAAACGATGTGTTGGCTTAGATAGGGAGTCTACTCCTCTCCCCGTGGCCATGAGTTCAAGTCTTGGGGGATGTTGACTCTTAAAGTTGACCATACCATGATGTGCCGATCACAAAGATGGGAGGTATAATAATTAGGGGAAATCACATGAATATTACAAGAAGGCCATTGGCATATGATTAATTATTGATAAGCCTAAGGATAAAGACTCAGCAGTCGACAGCAAAGCAAGAAGCCGCCATGTGTTAAACTATTAAAATACAATGTTTAGTGGCCGCTCAAGTGATGTCGAGGGAAAATTTTGGATAGAAACATTTGAAATATTTAGGAAAGTGCCAAAGGTGTGCACGATTAAGGAGCAGTTGATATCTAAAAACCTGGTCATGAGATCGTTGTCGATAAGGTAGGAAACACCATGACACGATCACGGCAGCTAAAAAAAAAAGGGGCAAGTTAACCACAAAGAAAGAGGAACGTGCATGAGTTCTGAAGTGGTTATTGGAAGATGAATAACTATTTAATGGTTATCGAATTTCTCTATAAATACCACCAGTAATCCAATAAGGGACCCCTTCCCCCCTTGCGACAAATCAATCATATTATTCCTTTATCTTTACATTTCTTGCATTGCACTTTAGTTTTTCATAGTTGTAGCTCTTAAATCCTCATCGTCAATTAAATTCCAATGTTATGTCCCATATCCTAGTTTAGCATCATTGATTAGATTATGATGTTGAGTCATATATCTCAATGCATTTTCATTGATTAGATTCCGACATAGTTTGTACTTATTCTCAAGGTTAGCAAATTCGTTGTCAAGATTGTACAATGCTGTTTGAAATTGGAAATTTAGCATTTGTATTGCATTTAACATCCTTCATCCGCGATTAGCATAGAACTTTTGTCCTTTCTTAAAAAAAATGAAGAACTACTCTCGACAAAATATATATCATTGCGGGGAACAAAACCGGTGAAATAGGGAACACTGTCGATCTAAAATCATAATCATTGACATGAGTCTTTTCCACATAAAAGGAGAATCTTTTGTGATTTGACTGGGTTCACGGTTTATTTAAACAAAGTTGCAATTCCCTCGGACTTACAATAGGAGATCAACTTTAGAATTCAAACCCGATTCCATATTTTCAAGGTATTCTTGCATTTTTTACTTCTGTACCCAAAATACATCTTAATAACCTTTTTCCTATCTGAATGGGATTGCTTGTAAAAGTAATATACATGAGATGGCATATACCATACAAATTCTAAAATCTAAAAAGAGAGAAAAAGACGATAACGAGAACAGACAGAGTATTAACTTGATCTTGAATTTGTAATAATAGGACAAGGCTGTGAAATTTTTCAGACTTTTCAAAAGTCATATTGCATTTGCAGCACTGGAAAAAGGCTGGGTAAGTTTTTTAGATGTTTAACGGTTGATGTTAAATTTCCAACAATGGAAAAATATTGTGTATTTTATTTTATTTTTGTTAAATGGCCTCATTACTTGTGGGCGCAAACTTTTCAAATAATAGTAAAGTAGTTTTGTTCAAAAGATTTTTGTTATTTAGAATTCGAGTTTTGGGAGGCACAACAAAAATTCAATGCATTCAACTTGGAGATATTGCCAAAAGGGAGTTCAAATTTGAACTTGTTAATATATCGAGCAAGACTTATTTTCGCTCAAAAGTTTAGGATAGATAAGTATTCCATACCATATCATACCATATCATACCAAATCTCCAACTTGGGATCTCACTAATACGAATTTTAAAACATACCTTAAATCTCAAGAACAAGATTACTCAACGTAATGCTTGTATTATTAATGCTCATTGTAAGAGTAATCACGTACTCGGGAAAACCCTTGTGCTTCCACATCCAGTCCCTCTAATCTTTCCAATGATTGCAATTTACTTTGGAGAATCTTTGTTTCTTCCGTTCAAACCCTACAATCACACGGGCATCATGTGTACATGCTTTTGAAATCTTTTTTTTGTCTTTTTAACTGTTCCCTCCGGGGAAAATAGTATTATTTCCGTTCAGGTCAGGGATTAAAAGAATGTCCAACTATTGGGGTCGGTTTGGGCTTTGCTGATACCCGACTTGGACCGGCTGATTGATAGTTGCCACATAGGTGAGAAATTTTAGCGGTCCTTTGTTAACCCAAATAAAAACAAAAATCCACTAGACAGTCTTTAGCTCTCACTTAGCCCAATCCACCCTTTCATGTCCCATGTCATCCCCTCGGCTCATCACCGTCGACAACATTATCTGTGGCCAACCCCCATTGCCACGGAATTGGCTCCTCTTTAGAGAGAGAGAGAGAGAGAGAGAGAGAGAGAGAGAGAGAGAGAGAGAGAGAGAGAGAGAGAGATTTTAGGTATGCGTTGATTAGGGCTCCAGTTTAATTCCATTTGATTTGGAATCGGCATGAGTTTCATATTTTAGGGACAGTGACAGCGTTTGCGGGATCTTAGAGATTTAGTCGGACAGCCGGAGGACAAAAGAAGACACCCCGCCTTGCGTCTGGATAAGCCATGCCGCTAGGTAGGCCCTCGGCCAAAGATCGAATGGATATTCGGTAAACCTTTAGAGCCAAAATGCAGTGTCTGGCATAGTGTCCAGGTGTTCAGACCTATAGCTGGCCCCCACGTGGACTCAATATAGATGTATTTTAAATCCTATTTTTAATGTTTATTTATGCATAACTTGTGATAACCGTAAAAAGCTTTCGAGTGCCATCATCTAAGAGAGTTTGAGAGCGTGAGAATACCCATCTTTTGTGATTGATTTTTATGGGATTCGGCATTATTTAGGATTTGAAAGCACTAGAGAGATGAGTGATTGAGATTTTAATAGCTTTTTTTTTTTGCTGGTCATAGTGGAACCATCTCTTCAATCTATCTCTTGAAATAGGCACATCACCGAGCTATGTAAAATTGGCATGTTCGGGTTATTTTTTCTTGTTTGATTCATTTCTTTTGTTTGCATTTTGCATTTTGCCATGCCTTCCATGTGGATAGCTCGTAGTGTTTTAAGATACACATTGTTGGAGGCACAATATAGGTTTTCACATTGGAGGGAGACGATAAATTTCCCGAGGGTATGAAAGCGGAAATCTTTTCAATATTTTGAACAAGCATCGGAATATAATTCTGTTGAATTTAGGAGATTTTGTTTTGGTTGAAGTTGTTGGGATTTGTTTCGAAAAGAGTAACACGTGCATAGATAAAATTAAATCAAAATGATTCATAGCAGAAGCGAAAATACCAATACACGTATCTCTTTAATATTATTCATGCAATTTGATAAGAAGCGCATAGAAGTGAAAAGAGGCTAATCACACTACCCTTGTAGTGTGCTCCAAAATTTAGGTTCTAACGTTTTTCATTGGACCACGAACGTCTCACATCCTCGTAGCATTGGTTCTGATGTTCTTCATATTCGGACTATGAATGTCTGGTCTTCTCATAACGTTGGTTCTAATGTTGTTCTAATCTATTCAAATCCAAACCACGAACGCTTGGTATTTCGTAGTGCTGCTCTTAAATTCTAAAATTGTTTTAGAGAATTAATGCGGTTATTAACTCATTTTAGATTATTAACTCAGTTGTTGACTATGAACCCGCTTCAAATATTTGATTCGGCCGTAAAGTCTGAAACCCCTTTCAGATCTTCTTCTTCTCAATCTATTGTCTTACTATGCCCCGATCGAACAAAGGTCATGGAATTATTTGTCAAGCTATTAATTTGATCATATGTCTCAATCTAACATACATGTATTCTATGAGATATGAACCACTCATTTTCGGTTACAACTCTAGCCAAGGATTTCAATACAATATCACGATTAGATCACATAAGACATCAATCTTCTACCTTGTGTGTGATGTGTCCGCGAGAACGCATGTATAACAAGAAGACAGATTTCATATGTGCATGCATGTGTCTTTGTTTATGAACAAACTATGACCATCAAATATAGAGATGGTTCGACAAAGCATCAATATGTGTACTTGTGAACCACAACTAGCCAACTTACAAGTCAATATTGTGCCTCAGGTCTAAGGATCTTACATAAAACCAAAGCATGAATGATTAGTCATTGACCTCGCTAAAATTTCTCCATGTTACTAATCATTCTATGTATGTCACATTTAGTAAACTTGTTCGAGACAAGCACCTGTATTCTAACTCGAATATTACAATATCAAAATGACTTATGACTCATCATCCCTTGAAGTATCTTAGGTCTCAATAGGATCATCAATATTCTCTCAATGATCCATCAACTGAAAAATGTTTAAAGACTCATTATAATTGTAAACCTGTTACACATATTCTTAACATCTTAAGAATAAGTTCAGTCACGACTGATCTTATAGACTCATTCATGGGACAATGAATGAATATTTCTTCACCATTAAATAATGCAACTTAAATCCCTAACTAAAGTGGCATCTGAGACAAGTGCAGCTACAACTTAGGCAGTACTTGAATCTCCATGAATGAGAAGGATTACAATTAATGGCAAGCCATAATGTAGCTTTGTTTTTTGCCCAATTCTTATGAGTATTTTCGTGATTCTCGGATGAGAAGGACTAAGACCATATCTATAGAAAAAGTATCCAAAAAGTTCTAAACTTATTATATGGCAGCCAATTCATTTATAAATATTTCAATTTTACCAATTTAGTTCTAACTATTTTTATTGTGCCTTTAGTCCTAAAATTTTTGAAGATTTGTCATTTAGTTCTAAACCTTTTAATGATTTGTTAATTTAGTCATTTTTCCAACTTTAATTGAAGAACATTGATGCGGAAAAAATTTTACAATTTTTTTAATCTTATGAATTTTTCTTCTTTTATCTTTTCTTTTCTTTCCTTTTTCTTTTTCCCTCTACCAGCTATCCCTAGGCCTCATCAATCATCAATGGAGGTCGCTGGCCTTAGGCGAAGGCCACCCTCACCGACCTCGGGTAAAGGATGTATGGACCTGGGCTAGGGGGCATCCCTTGTGACATCCTGAATTTTACCGACCCTATAAGTATAATCGGATTGTTAAGGGCTTGGATTATTTTTAAAGCGGGCCAGATGACAAGCCTAATGGGTCGTGAGGAAAGTATGGGCTTAAGTAGTTAACGGGCCACACAAAGATATCGAGTATGGGCTCGATTAGCCAAAGGATAGGATATGGACTTGGGCTTGGCTTAGAGAGAGCCAAGAGTCGGGTTCATTAAAATAGTGAATTAAGTCTAGTGAGCCGTGAAATGTCATGGGATGAGACTAATGGGCCAAAGACGGGTATTTAGGCCCGAGCACCTTAATTTTCGATTAAGTTTATAGATTACCGTTATGAGGAATTTAATTAGAAATTTTATTAAAAAAAAAATTATAAGCGATTGTAATTCTATTGTCGACCACTAACTTTAGTAATTCCTCGTGATAAATTCTTGTTCGTAGATTAGTGCCAAGATGTTAACGCATCAATTCAATTCATGTGAACTCATAGATTCGTATAGTTATGAGAGGATCAAAAATTTTGTGGATTTGAAACGAAACTAAGTAAAAGACATTAGAAACTAATAGACTAACTAACAACATGGATTAGAAGTTAACCATTCTTGAGCACCAAGTGTCGATCTTGAAGAATAACGCATGCATGGGAGCCACGACACCCATTTCTTCCCTTTCAGTTTTCTCCCCAACCTGAAGCTTCAAAGGAGACATCATGATTAATCCTTTCTAATGATTACTTCTTTCCAAGGGATTTAAAATAAAAATTATGCACACTCACAACTATCTTCTTCAGAATCCACGCCTTTTCACCCTAAAAATAAACCCAAAACTCTCTCCCTCCATTTTCTTCTTTCCCCTCTCTCTTTCATGACATGCGCAGAAGAAGAACTCAGCGACTTCAGCTTCTTCTTTTTCTTTTTGTGCGCATTTGAGGGCAGAATTCTGAAGAGTAGCAAGCTAACAGCGAAGCTGAGCAACCGGTAAGAAAATGATGAGGTCCTAAACTAGAATTTATCCGTTGATTGTTGAGAGAACTTGTGGAGCATACTGAATGGTGGAGAATTAAGTTTGATGCTTCTGTTTTGAGCTGAAATAATAGGTTAGATGGGCACTCAAATGAAGCTGTTAGTCTTTGCATGTCATGATAGGGGTTCAAATGGTTAAAGAATTGAGTGTGAGAGAGCTGAGTTGGTCGAGTTGGTGAGTAGACGTCTGCTAAGTAATACATGAGCATTGCATGCTGCTGTTGAGGAGTCGAGACATGAATGCTAACTTTGAGTTGAGCTGTGGATTGCTGTGTGTAGTCAAAGAGCTAATGAGATCATTTTTGGGTACTATCAGAGAGGTGTTGAGGTACTAAAAGAGGTTGTAGATGAACTAAATAATCTGGTTGAGCTGTAGATGGGGATAGTGGTTCGGGATGTTCTGTTTGGGAAAAACAAAGATGGAAAACTTACTAGTTTATGCATCACTTGGGGTTTTAGAGGTGTAGTTAAAGGAAAGAACTAATTTTATTAAGAGTATACTAACTATTTTAGGCTTTGACCACTAGTTGTAGAGAGTTTCTTGTGAAAGTGTGTTGGCGAGAACATTCTCCCTTAAAACAGCAAACTGACCTGCAGAAAACAGCAGAATCTTAGGTAGTTCTACAAATTTTCTGTAATTTTTAGATGGATTTGGATCTTAAACCCTTCATGAAAGTTGTAGGAAATAACTTTAGGAACAACATATCAAAATTTGAGAACAAACGATCGAGATTTGAGTAGTAAAATGATCCTTCTTTAGTAGACACTTAATCTGGAAGTTGCTACAAAATTTAGGGGTAAAGACAACAAATTGCTGCTCTTTATACAATGAGATATAGGCTTAGGTTTCTTCATAAAAAATGTTAATTTATGTCTCTTCTATAATATACTAAAATTTAGTAGCATTTCAATGAGATTTGATGCACTTTCTGCTTTTGTGATTGAAACTTCCCGTGTTAGCTTGTATCCTGCCTTGATCTGAGACTGTGCAATGGATGTTGTGCCTCTTGTACCTGATTTTCATGGAATATAGGGAGTCTAATGGTCTTGTGATAATGTTTAGTTTGTGCATGAGCATGCCTCTTCCATAATTTGAAGTATGGTCATTGTATGGTTACCAATTGTGGCGTGTGTGTGCAATGAGTGCGACATGAATAAAATGTTGTGTGAGCATGAGTCTTGCTTAAAGTAATAGTGTACTCTTGAGGTCTTATGCATGCTGTGAGGTGATATAATTCAGAAGTTTGATGTGAAATGTGTGAATTAAATAAGTAAGAAATTTCCATTGGTACTGAGATGCTGGTGATGCCCCGGGGAGTGGGATGCCCATGCCGTGTGATCTTGGATGTCTCGGTTAAGTGAGATACCAGGATGCCTCGGAGTTGAGATGCCCCTATGTGTGATCAAGGATGCCTCGGTTATGGGATACCGGGATGCCTCGGAGTGAGATGCCCCATGCTAAGTGATCTTGGGATGCCTTGGTTGTGTGATACTAGGATGCCTTGGAGTGAGATGGCCATGATGGTAATATTGTGGAAGTCCAAATGTGGGATTTCAAAAGTGACTCAATCGGGCTGGCTTACATTCCAGTGGGTAAACTAATTGAGGGTGGACTTTGATACACATTATAATGTAAATTCCACTTGGTGTGTAAGTTCGCATGCTACTATTGCATTTCATCTTAGTTCAGATTAGGAACATGACATGTGCATTTAGTATTTTGTTACGAAGTGACTATTCATGTGACATTTTAGTATTCATTTAGTTATACCTGTGACAATCTTGCCTTAGTATGTTGAGCTATTTGGTTGTGTTCTTTTGTTTTCTTTGACAATCTTGCCTTAGTGGGTAAACTAATTGAGGGTGGACTTTGATACACACTATGATGTAAATTCCACTTGGTGTGTAAGTTCGCATGCTGCTATTGCATTTCATCTTAGTTCAGATTAGGAACATGACATGTGCATTTAGTATTTTGTTATGAAGTGACTATTCATGTGACATTTTAGTATTCATTTAGTTATACCTATGACAATCTTGCCTTAATATGTTAAGCTATTTGGTTGTGTTCTCTTGTTTTCTTTGGCAACTATGAATTGTCTAGTTTAGGGTCTTATTATTTCTTTACTAGGCATTGCTCATTACTTTCTATTTTTTAGATCGTTAGTATGGATGTACCACCGATTGCTCATTATGGGGTGATAGTGTGCATTGATGTTTCTTTACACAACATATATGACCATGATATCGAGCTAACCTACGTGAGATATGAGGCTACACTTTGGATGGATGATGGTAAGGTAGATTGGATTCCTATGAGGTTCATTGCTTGGTTCATAAACCACAAAGGGGAGCTGTTTGGCCCTCTTCAGTTCAATGTTGGAGGACTTAGAGCCGGGGCAAGAGATGCTTGGGCACCCAGATCATGATGAAGCCGGAGAAGATGTCTTTTGTTTTTTGGATGCACGTGGGCTAGTGTAGAGGTAGTGAAGTTAAGAACCCCTCTCACCATTTTCCTTAGCTATTTACTTACACTTTGTCATGAACATGTAAATATATGTTGTACATAGGTGATGAACATGTAAGTAATTCAGGTCATCGTATGTAAGCCCAAATGGTTTTTGAAAGGAAAGTTAACAAAGCTTCTCATGATCCTTATAATTTCCACTTGTGCTTAGTATGTGGCTCTGCTGGGACATCACAGCTCTGGTTCTGGTCGTCATAGCCCAGAGATCTTTCTATTTCTCCGGGCTGTGACGACCCAAACCAAAGTTATGACGTCCTAACAGTGCCACATACTAAATGCAAAGGAAATTATAAGGATCATGACAAGCTTCATTAACTTTCCTTTTAAAAACCATTTGAGCTTACATACGTCAACAAGATTACTTACAAGTTCTTCACCTATGTACAACATATATTTACATGTTCATAACAAAAGTGTAAGTAAACAGCCAGGGAAAAGGGTGAGAGGGTCCTAACTTCACTACCCCCACACTAGCCCACATCCATAAAAAAAAAAACAAAAAAACAAAAAAAAAAAAAAAAAGACGTCTTCTCCGACTTCATCATGATCTGGGTGCCTGAGCACCTCCTGCCCCGGCTCCAAGTCCTCTAGCACCAAACTAAAGAGGGCCAAACAGCTCCCCTTGATGGTTTATGAACCAAGCAACGAACCTCATAGGAATCTAGTCTTACCCTACCATCATCCATCCAAAGCGTAGCCTCATATCTCATGTAGGTCGGCTTGATATTAGGGTCATACATATTGTGGAAAGAAACATCAATGCACGCTATCACCCCATAACGAGTAATCGGTGGTACATCCATACTAACAATATGAAAAATAGAAAGGAATAAGCGATGCCCAGTAAAGAAATAATAAGATCCTAAGCTAGACAATCCATAGTTGCCAAAGAAAACAACACAACCAAATAACTCAACATACTAAGGCAAGATTGTCACGAGTATAACTAAATGAATACTAAAATGTCACATGAATAGTCACTTCGTAACAAACATAATAAATGCACATGTATACCTCATGCTTCTAATCTGAACTAAGATGAAATGCAATAGCAGCAAGTGAACTCACACGCCAAGTGGAATTTACATTATAGTGTATATATCAAAGTCCACCCTCGATAGTTTACCCACCGAAACACAAGCCGGCCCGATCGAGTCACTTCCGGAATCCCACATCCGGACTTCCACAATATTGCTATCATAGGCATCTCACTCCAAGGCATCCCAATATCACACAACCGAGGCATCCAAGATCACTCAGCATGGGGCATCTCACTCCAAGGCATCCCGGCATCCCACAACCGAGGCATCCCTAATCACACACGGGGGCATCTCAACTCCGAGGCATCTCGGTATCTCACTTAACTAAGCATCCAAGATCACATAGTATGGGCATCCCACTCCCCGGGGCATCATCGACATCTCAGTACCGATGGAAATCTCTTACTCATTTGATTCACACATTTCACACATCAAACCTCTGAATTATATCACCTCATAGCATGCATAAGACCTCAAGAGTACACAATTACTTCAAGCAGGACTCATGCTCACACAACATTTCATTCACGTCGCACCCATTGCACACACATGCCACAATTAGTAACCATACAATGACCACACTTCGAATTATGGAAAAGGCATGCTCATGCACAAACTAACCATTATCACAAGACCATTAGATTTCCTATATGCCATGAAAATCGGGTACAAGAGGCATAGCATCCATTGCACAGTCTTGGATCAAGGCAAGATACAAGCTGACACGGGCAGTTTCAATCACAGAAGCAAAAAGTGCATCAAACTTAATCCTCCACCATTTAGCATGCTCCACAAGTTCCCTCAACAAACAACGGATAAATTCTAGTTTAGGACCTCATCATTTCCTTACCGGTTGCTCGGTTTTGCTATTGGCTTGTTGCTCTTTGGAATTCCGCCCTCAAATGCACGCAAGAAGAAGAAGAAGAAGAAGAACAAGAACAAGAACAAGAAGCTGAAGTTGTTGAGTTCTTCTTTTGTGCAAGTCACGAAAGAGAGAGGGGGAAAGAAGAAAATGGAGAGAGAGAGTTTTGGGTGAAAAGGCGTGGATTCTGAGGAAGATAGCTGTAAATGTGCAGAATTTTTATTTTAAATCCCAAGGAAAGAATTAATCATGATGTCTAATCATGATGTCTTCAAGCTTTGGGAGAGAAAACCAAAAGGGAAGAAATGGGTGTTGTGGCTCCCATGCATGCCTTACTCTTCATGGGCGACACCTGGCACTTGAGAATGGTTAACTTCTAATCCATGTCGTTAGTTAGTCTATTAGTTTCTAATGTATTTTACTTAGTTTCATTATGAATCCACAAAATTTTTGATCCTCTCGTAACTATACGAATCTATGAGTTCACATGAATCAAATTGATGCGTTAACATCTCGGCACTAATCTACGAACAAGAATTTATCACGAGAAATTACTAAAGTTAGTGGTCAACAATAGAATTACAATCGCTTATAAGTTTTTACTAAAATTTCTAATTAAATCCCTCATAATGGTAATCTATAATCTTAATAGGAAATTAAGGTGCTTGGGCCTAAATACCCTTCTCCGGCCCACCGGGCTCATCCCATGACATTTCATGGCTCACTAGACTTAATTCACAATTTTAATGAACTTGACTCTTGACCTGCTCCAAGCCAAGCCCAAGTCCATATCCTATCCTTTGGCTAATCGAGCCCACACTCGATATCTTTATGTGACTTGTTAACTACTTAAGCCCATACTTTCCTCACAGCCCATTAGGCTTGTCATCTAGCCCACTTTAAAAATAATCCAAGCCCTTAACAATCCGATTACACTTATAGGGTAGGTAAAATTCAGGATGTCACAACTCTCCCCTACTTAGAAAATTTCGTCCTCAAAATTTGAAATCTTAATGCACTCATTGGAAGAGTTGAGGATACTTATGTCTAATTTCTTCTTCGCTTTCCCAAGTTGCTTCCTCTGAGTCATGGTATCGCCATAAAACTTTAACCAAAGGTATGGTCTTATTCCTTAGCACATGTTCCCTTCGATCCAAAATTTGTACAGACTCTTCCACATACCTTATCATTTCGTCTATTTTGAGCACCTCAAAGTTCAGCACATGTGTTGGATTTGGCTCATATTTCCTTAACATAGACACATGAAAGACATCATGTATATTGGATAGCTTCGGTGGTAAGGCTATTCGATTAGCCAATTCCCCAATCCTTTCTAGTACTTCAAAAGGTCCTATAAACCTTGGACTTAATTTTCCTTTCTTTCCAAACCTTGACACATTCTTCATAGGTGACACCTTTAGAAACACATGATCACCTACATTGAATTCCAGAGGCCTATGGCGTTTGTCTAAATAGCTCTTTTGCCGACTTTGAGCTGTCTTAAGTCGTTCTCGTACTATCTTTATAGCTTCTAAAGTAATTTGAACTAATTCTGGCCACATCAACTTTCTTTCTCTAACTTCATTCCAGCAACTAGGAGTTCTGCAATTCCTACCGTATAAAGCTTCAAATGGAGCCATACCAATGCTTTCTTGGAAGCTATTGTTCTAAGTAAATTCCACTGATGCAATTTCTCATCCCAATTTCCTTTGAAATCAATGACGCAAGCCCATAGCATGTCTTCCAACGTTTGTATAGTCCTCTCCAATTGTCCATCTATTTGTGGATGAAAGGCAGTATTATGTTGGAGCTTGGTCCCTAAGGCAACTTGAAGGCTCTTCCAAAAATTCGACGTGAATGTGGGTCTTGATCTAATGTAATGGTTACGGGGACACCATGTAGCCATACTATTTGCTTAACATACAATGTGGCATACCTCTCTAGCGAATAGTCTATCCTCACAGCCAAAAAGTGAGCTGATTTCATCAATCGGTCTACTATTACCTAGATTGAGTCATGCCCACTTGAAGTCCTTGGTAATCCTTGTACAAAGTCCATGGTTATATGTTCCCATTTCCATACTGGGATCTCTAATGGATTTAACATCCTGTAGGTTTTTGATGTTCAGCTTTCGCTTGTTGACATGTCAAGCATCTTGCGACATACTTAGCAATATTAGTCTTCATCCCATTCCACCAAAACATATTGACGGAGATTCCTATACATCTTTGTACTTCCTGGGTGGATGCTATAACTACTTCGATGAGCTTCTGTTAGAATTTCCCTTTTTATCTCATCGTTATTAGGCACACAAAGATGCCCATGGAACTTAACTATTCCATCATCCGAAACTTGAAAGTCTGGCCTCTTTCCTTTTAAGGCTTCATCTCGAATTTTCAATACTACAGGGTCTAACTGTTGTATGGTCTTAATTCGTTGTATAACTTCAGGTTCAATTCTAAGCGTAGCCATTATACTAGCAGACTAGCTCACCTCCACTTTGAACTCAGAATTGGAAACCGCTTCTAGCAAGTTCCATTCCTTGACCATCATATTAGCTATTTTCATCGCCGATTTCCTACTAAGGGCATCCGCCACTTTGTTGGCTTTTCTAGGTGATACAAAATTTCATAGTCATAGTTCTTAAGCAATTCCATCCATCACCTTTGTCTCATATTCAATTCCTTCTAGGAGAATAGGTACTTTAAATTTTGTGGTTTGTATAAATTTCAAACTTTTCTCCATATAGATAATGCCTCCAAATCTTTAAAGCAAAAATAATGGCAGCCAGCTCTAAGTCATGGGTAGGGTAATTCAACTCATATGGTTTCAGTTGTCTCGATGCATATGCAATAACTTTTCCATGTTGCATTAGGACACAACCCAATCCCTTATGGGATGCATCACTACACACTACAAAACCTCCAGATCCTAAGGGTATTGTCAACATTGGCATCGTCGTCAACCTCCTTTTGAGTTCTTGGAAGCTTTGCTCACATTCCTCTGACCATTTGAAACTTGAATTTTTTTTAGTCAACTACATTAACAACCTTGCAATTTGAGAGAATCCTTCCATGAATCTTCGATATATCCAGCCAAACCTAGAAAACTTGTACTTCTGTCACCATCGAAGGTCTAGACCAATTTATCACCGCCTCAACTTTAATTGAGTCCACCAATATCCCTTCACCGGTCACCACATGACCTAGAAAAGTCACTCGATCCAACCAAAAATCGCATTTACTAAATTTAGCATAAAGCTGGTGTTCTCTAAAGGTCTACAGCACAATCCTTATGTGCTCTTCATGATCACTTCATCATTTTGAATACACTAGAATATCGTCTATAAAGACTATCATAAATTGGTCCAGGAAAGGTTTAAATACCATGTTCATTATGTCCATAAAAGCTATTGAGGCATTTGTTAGTCCAAATGGCATAACCAAGAATTCATAGTGTCCATATCGAGTTCGGAAGGCCGTTTTAGGGATATCCTCCTTCATTACCTGTAATTGATGATATCCTGACCTTAGGTCAATTTTCAAGAAAACTGACATTCCCTGCAATTGATCAAATATATCATGAATCCTTGGTAACGGATACTTATTTTTAACTGTCACTTGATTCAGTTGCCTATAATCAATATAAAGGCATAGTGATCCATCTTTCTTTCTAACAAATAACATTGATGCACCCCATGGTGAGGCACTTGGTCTAATGAATCATTTGTCGAGCAGTTCTTGTAACCGTACCTTCAATGCCTTCAACTTTGCCAATGCCATCCTATATAGGGCTTTCGACATGGGTTTCCATACTAGGTGCCAATTCAATGGTAAACTCAACTTCTCACTCTAGGGGCAATCTTGGCAATTCCTTAGGAAATACATCATAAAATTCCTGAACTATAAGAATATCTTCAAGCCGCACCTCTTTCTTGGCTTGCTCACTCGCACATGCTAAATATCCTTGGTAACCATTCCTAAGAAGTCAATGGGCTTCTAGCGCGGTAATAAGAGGGATAGAAGGGGTTGTCCTTCCCCCGTAAAATTCAAAACTTGGCCTATTCGGTGGATTGAATCGAATCATTTTACTATAACAATCCACATTGGCCCGTTGTCTATGTAGCCAATCCATTCCTAGAATTACATCAAAATCATACATAACTAATATCATCAAATCAACTAACAAATTTTGTCCACCTATAAGAATTCTACTATCCTTACACATCGAGGTAGATAAAACTACGTCCTTTAACGAAGTGGAAACGCTAAGGGGTACCTCTAATGATTTAGGTTCCATCTTACTGAATCGTACAAACTGAGCAGATACAAAGGAATGGGTCACTCCTGTATCGAATAAAGCATGAGCATTTTGATTGGATAGGGAAATGATACCTGTAATGACTATTTGAGACCCTTCGGCGTCGTCCTGAGTAACCGCATAAATCCTTCCGAGATGGCGATTGCTGGTTATTTCCCGGTGATAGCGGCCTACCTAATGCCTATTGTGGTTGTGGCTATTGCATCATTCTCTAAGGACATTCTCTTATGTAATGTCTTGGTTGCCCGCAACCAAAGCAGGTCTTTGCCCCTTGTCATGGTCCTAATCCATGTGACCTACCACATTGGTGACACTCATTGTTTCCATACTATGGCCGTCCTGTTGGTTGATTATTCCATACCTTTCTAGAACTTTCCGACCTTGTTTCTTTTGTTTTGCACAAATGTTTGCTTTCCAATTTGGTGAGGCCTTTTATCATAGCGAAAATTACATAAGACCCCTCGAGATTGTGGCCTTACATGATATATCGACGTTTGTTCCCTTGACATCAAATCCCTTTCCACCAGTTGTGCCCGTTCATACAACTCATCATAATCCTTCAAGTTTAATGGCACCAACCGTCCTCTTATATTAGGCCTTAACCCATTTAAGAATCTCTTAGCCCTATCTTCCGGATACTCTATCAATCTAGGGGCAAACCTAGAGAGTTTAGCAAATTTCACCTCGCATTGATCCACTATGAGGTTATTTTGATTTAACTGCACATCGGTCACTATTCATTAGTTGACCGAGCATCCTCACAAAATTAATAAGTAACAATTATGACAATTGTTACTAATTCCCTATAAGTAACATAAGTTACTTGTTCTCTACAAAATAATAATAACAAAGAAAATATCGATATTCTAATACGTGCGTCCGTACTATCCGTCCCTATCACTACCGCACCTTATCACTCCAGGTAAACCTATGCTCTGATACCACTCCGGGCTGTGATGACCCGAACCAGAGTTGTGACATCCCAGCAACGCCACATACTAACGCAAGCGGAAATTATAAGGATCATGAAAAGCTTCATTAACTTTCCTTTTAAAAACCATTTCGGCTTACATACATCGACCTGGATTACATACAAGTTCTTCACATATGTACAACATATATTTACATGTTCATAACAAAAGTGTAAGTAAATAGCCAAGGAAAATGGATGAGAGGGGTTTCTAACTTCACTACCCCCCACTAGCCACGTCCATCCAAAAAAATAAAAGACATCTTCTTCGGCTTCATCATGATCTAGGTGCCTAAGCACCTCCGCCCGGCTCTAGGTCCTCCAACACCGAACTAAAGAGGGCCAAATAGCTCCCTTTCATGGTTTATAAACCAAGCAACAAACCTCATAGGAATCCAGTCTACCCTACCATCATCCATCCAAAGCATAGCCTCATATCTCGTGGAGGTCGGCTTGATATCAAGGTCATACACATTGTGGAAAGAAACATCAATGCACGCTATCATTCCATAACAAGCAATCGGTGGTACATCTATACTAACGATCTGAAAAATAGAAAAGAATAAGCGATGCCCAATAAAGAAATAATAAGACCCTAAGCTAGACAATCCACAGTTACCAAAGAAAACAAGAGAACACAATCAAATAGCTCAACATACTAAGTCAGGATTGTCACAGGTATAACTAAATGAATACTAAAATGTCACATGAATAGTCACTTCATAACAAACATACTAAATGCACATGTATACCTCATGCTTCTAATCTGAACTAAGATGAAATGCAACAGCAGTAGACAAACTCACATGCCAAGTGGAATTTACATTATTGTGTGTATATCAAAGTACATATTGTCTAGTTACTATAGAACCTATCACTAAAATACCCCTAGAAGAGATAGGGCTAAGTGGAGCTCGTCCAAGGCCTCGCGATGGCCAATAAAGGCAAAAAAGGAAAAGAAACAAAAAAAAAAAAGATAAAAAAATAAAAAGGATAAAAAAAAAAAATAAAAATCGTTCACATAAAGGCTGGCTATGCCAAGTACGATGGTCAGCACTAATGAGACTACCATATCAGCAATTTCCAGCCTTAATTGGCAACTAAATTAACAAATCATCAAAATGTTTAGGATTAAATTGACACAATTGAAAGGTTTAGAACTAGTTTGACAAGTTGGCAAAAGGTTTGGGACTAAATTGGTGAATTTGAAAGATTTTTAAGACTAAATTGACCGCCATATAATATGTTTAGGACTTTTTAGATAGTTTTCCCCAATCAAGTGTGCACTATTCTTGTTAGAATGACAGAAGAAATGAAGGGCGACATAAGAGAAGAGGCACTAAGGGTCTAATGGTCATATTTAGGAACTTAGAAAGGTGTTTTAGCAGCAAAGGCAAATCTAGATCAAAACTAGAGCTAGGAGAAAGCCATTTAGATGTTGCAAGTGTCCAAAAAAGGGAGACATTGCCAGAACCTTCCCAAAGAAAAAGAAGAAAAAAGCGAAGAGATTCAAGAGCGACGTGAATGTTGCATGTGCTGGAGGGGAAAAATCGAACTACAGGCTAGGTTTGGGAACAACTTTGCAAAGTCCTTTGGACCTATAAATCCCCTTGGGCAAATGCAAGTGTGTTTGGCATTTATTTTTGGGAGCCCATTTCCCAAATGCTAACATTTCTAAGGCCTTGTAAAGGCCATTAAATCAAGGCCCCCTCTCCCTTGCTTTTGCTTTTTGGCATTCTTGGCATGCAACAATATCTCAATTAATGATTTTTTTTTTTAATTTCCTCATTCATTAACCATAATTCCACATTTACCCATTTTTAACATAAAAACCTTGATCTGTCGCCTCTCTCTTCCCTTACCTCTCTTCACTCGAGCACTCATCTAATGAAACACAACTCTCTCACATCTCTTATTTGCCACACGAACGTTGATGAGCCAGTGACATTGCTCGTCTAGTTGCCTCCGGTCACTTGATCAATGGTCATCGCCGATCGCCTAGTCGACAATTGCATTGTCTCCTAGATCTATTGTTGTGAGGATCGCCGAGGTCACGAGAGCTTGGTGTCACCATGTCTTAGGTCTAATGACCTCGGAACCCTCACCTGGGCTCCAAGAGTGATGAAATGATTAGCTGGTTGAACCCCCCATCTCTCTCTTTAGTGCGTCGTGGATCGGGTTGGAGTTGCAAATTACAGCAGGAGTTCCCTCTCTCTCTCTTTCTCTCTCTCTCTATCTCTCTCTAATTGGTCACATGTTAAACTCTCTCACCACCAAGCATTCCAAGTTTTCCCATTTTCCTTTTTGATTAGGCTCGTGCGCTTTCAAATTCTTGAAAAATTTGGAGAAAATTTTGGACCAAACTTGCTGATTAGAGCATATTCGAGTCGGAGCATTTGTGGGATCCATAATGGTAGTTGATTAAGTTGGTAGGGATGTATTACAATTATCTTGGTCAAAATTCAAAGTGATTTGAAGAGTGATCATTTGTAAATTACACTACTAACTTTATAGATGAATATTTTCAATTTTAAGGTGTACGTGTACGTGTAACGGTGTAAGTGTGATTTGAGGTATTTTAGATATTGGGTTTTGAATTTGAACCGTCTATAATAGGCTTTACTTAAACCTTCCCATGAATCCGACCCTAAGTGGGGTTCGTCTCGGGTTATGAGTTCTGCTTCTTCCTTTTCTTTGTTTTTTTGCCCATCAATTATCATGTCATTTGGAGATCCACTGATCAGTATATCATGCACCTTCACGTCGAGCTGAAAGACGTGACCTTGCTGATCAACAGACAAGAATCAAATCCTCCAAAAATATCGAAAATTCAATCAATCCAAGCAAATAACAAAAATGATTTGATTACTTCGACACTACGCACAACTGGGAAACTCCATTTCTTGTCGCTGTCGTAGTCGCCAGCGAGCCGCCATGGCTGAGTTCGGTGCAGATTCAACTTCTCCCTGGTGGACTCTCTTTGCTGACCTCTCGATATCTCGCCCGATTTGCCGCCGAAGCACTTTCTCTCACCCAACCAATATAGGTGTTGCGCCAAGGCCCTGAGAGCACTCGAAGAAGCTCCATATGGAAGAGAATAAGAGTGAGAGAAAACGATAGGAAAATCGATTTGCCTTTGCTCATCAGTTAAGAGAGAGAGAGAGATGAACTCATGAATGATGACGAGTGCGACTGCAGCTAGGGAGGAGTTGAGGACGAGCAATAGACGATGAGAGACTGTGTGTGTTGTTGTTGTTTTTTTTTTAAATATTGCTCGCAAGGTGTGCTCTTTTTTTTAGTAAGTTCTCCTTTTCCTTTTCGGGTTAACCTGAACAGAAACATATGAGGTTCACAATTTAATCAGCATCCGAACAAAAGCACTCCCGATCCAAACTGACTATTTCGGTTCAATATTGGCCCAAATATGTAAAAAGATTGTGGTCTCAGATGATGGAGCTTGATTATTTGATTATGAGCAGAGCCTAGTTTTAAGAGATTTTGAGGTAAAATACAATACGATTTCATAAATCAAATTTTCATATGTCAAATGAACTATGCTTTTGTATTTTGCACATCAAGGGTCGGGACAGCATTTTGAAATTTAAGTGGGGGGTCCAATTGTCGGACCACATAAAATGGGCCCATCCCGTCAGCTACTTAATTAAGCCCGACCGAGACAAGACGGCCTTCCAATATGTTGTATTAATACGATATCGTGCTTGGCACTTGGCAGTTGGCAGTCCATAGATATGCTTTTGAGACCCGATTTTGGATGCGTATTGTAATTTGACTCTTTTGTCACAATTCCACTTGCTTCCGCCTTCTGGTCGGTTGCTTGAAGTATGGGGTTTCAAGCTTTTCTAGCAAAACCCTTGCAAATTCGAAGTAAATTGTGTAGGACCGATTGAACTTAAGAGACAAGGGCATAAAGGCGACAGCGACGACCCATGGCGGATGGAGGTCGCCAGTCTTGAGCAGGCAAGGGGGCCGTGACTTCGGTGGATGGAGGCACAATGGTGAGGCGGCGAATCTACCGTATGTGGCTGGGTCGTTTCGTGTCGCTTTGGGGAAGAAGACCAGTGTTTTTTCTCTTGTAGGACAAAAGACCGGAGTTGATAAAAAGAAGAGACATAAAAAGGAGACTGCATTGTTTTGATAATTATTATTATAAAGGACTACAAAACATTTTATTTCACCAATTATATTTTTAGAAAGTGATTATCAAATTGCATGTCTCTTTTTCTTTACTGAATCGCAAAGAGATCTGGTTCATTAAAATAAGATGAAAACATACTGTTAAAGTCATTTTTCGAAGCATCAAAAATTAAATTATTAAATTAATTGGATAAGTCAATATTCATTCCATGTCAACCCTATAAACAATGTAACAGACAATTGAATCGTGTGCCATTGCCATTTCAATGTTGAAAGTTTAAGCGATCCAATCAAGAAAAAGCCCATTCCAAGTAAACGGGCTTCTTGTCCCCTCTCTTACCAAAAAAAAAAAAGAATAGAGTTATGTATAGATTG
Organism: Eucalyptus victrix; assembly: GCA_016097545.1. Taxonomy (NCBI): domain Eukaryota; kingdom Viridiplantae; phylum Streptophyta; class Magnoliopsida; order Myrtales; family Myrtaceae; genus Eucalyptus; species Eucalyptus victrix. The sequence continues at coordinate 48,511,697 of CM027843.1, forward strand.
GATCTCTACATTTCAATATTTATGGGATTTGGTTCTGTAATTTTCATTTTGTTCTATCAAATCCTCTTTCTTAGTTGGTACGATTTAGTCCTCTAAGTTTGATTTTGCACAATTAAGTCATATGACTTTCTTAATTGTGCAATCAAGTCCTTCGGTCAACTATTCTCCTAAATCGTCAAATTAATCAATGAACATGGCATTCAGTGTGGCAAAAAATGGCACACAATGCTAATATGGTGCTGAATTAGCGAAGAATATAGTGGGGAAAAAGAGAGGAAAAAAAGAAACCATAAGTTAAACCAAGTAAGAAGCGTTGGATTCAAAAATCCAAAAGCTTAGAGAATTTGGTTGAACAAAATAGAAGTTAGAGAAATGCATCACATGAAAAGAAAGATGAAGGACTTGGTTGCATAATTAAAAATGAAAGGACCAATCTCACAAACTTTGAAAATTATTTGAAATTTGTAGGCAACATTTGGTCGTCTGAATTTTTAATTATGATAGGACATTATAGGATAAGATATGAAATTTAGGGATTTTACTATATCCAATCCATTATTTGGTGAATCGTGATAATTACGTCGGATATATTAACATCATATCATGTACATTGTTTAGTATAAATGGCATATCAATGCAAATGAAATGAACGTAGAAGTTCACAAATGGATATGGTAAAAATCTTTTACTACTTTATTGTTATTTCCTTTTTTTAAATTTTTTCCTCTCCCTTTTTTGATTTTCCCCTTCCATTATCCTCTAATAAAATTGAACTTATATTATAAAATAGAATTAAATTCAAATGTGTAAATAAAAATAATATTAAAATAAAAAATATTGTTATTTTTTGTCATTTTGAATTTCTTATACTAGAATTCAAATATTATTTATATTGAAATATAATTTTAATTTTATTAATTTAAGAAATTCATTATTCGAGAAAAAAATTTTTTTATTATGGATTATAGAAATCCTATTCACATTTATCTCAACTCTCCTATTAGATAATTTTATCAAGATTATATCCTTCTTATATTCGACTTTATCATGTCTTGAGCATGCATCGAATGCAAGATAAAATAAATGGTTTTTTTTTTTGGTAAAGTAGATAAAATAAATGGTTAATACTACAAAAACATCCCAAAAATAGTGTACTAGTGATAAATTTATCTCAAATTAATTTTTTGACCATAAAAAATATCAAATTGTTATACTTGTGATAAATTAATAAAAACCATTTTCATTAACCACAAAAAAACCTCAAACTAGGGAAATTTACGTCAAACTAATATTTTGACCACAAAAAACTCCAAACTGATACATTTGTGATAAATTTATCATTTGTTAACTTCAATCAAATTTTATCATTAAATTTGTTCACATGGATGACGCATGATGACATTGTATGGTGATGTGGCAAGTTCATGTAGAAATCCATAGAATTAATATTGTGAAAAACCCCAAATTTGTCACAAGCATACCCTTAAATTTCTCATAGGTACACTAATTTGGAGTTTTTTGCGGAATTTTCATGTGGAGTTGCCACGTCACCATATCACTTCGCCATGTGTCGTCCATGTTAGCAAATTCAATGATAAAATTTGATTTGACGGAGGGTAAATTTATCATAGGTGTACCAACTTGGGGTTTTTTGTAGTCAAAAAATTAGTTTTAGGTAAATTTGTCACGGGTGTATTAATTTAGAATTTTTCGTGGTATTACTATCATGAAATCATGACTACCGGATGCAACTATAGGGTTGAAGTTGTATTTAACCCAAAAAAAATAATTGAAAAAATTAATTTCAACATGATTGGCTTATACTCCTCACAGCATATTTTGCTGCAAATGCGCAAAAATATGAAAAAGAAAAAACCAGGACCGAAACTCAATTAAGTTGAAATGGAAGAGAACACGAGTCATTATCTACTTGAAATTTGAAATCAACAAGTCTGCTTGAGGAGGCAACGACCAAACCGCTAGAGAGGGGCGAGCCAAGGTGAGATTCATTTTCTTCTTGAAAAAATAGACTTCCTTTATTTCACAAAAAGTCTTTGCATATCAAGCTTTTACTCTACATACCATCCAGGAAGTATTACCACTCTTTGGGAGCCTTTCTATTGTATCCGACACATGTCTAACACACTCCATAATGCGGTCAATAGGTGTCAAAAAATCCGATATGTGATCAACTCTCTCAACAAGTTTCGACACGTAAGTCCAAAATTTCAGCACGCGATTCCAATACATATTGATTCAATTTTAAAAATTTTCAATAAATGATGTCAAACTATAAATATGTAAAAAAAAAAATTAAAAAAAGAAGAAGAAGAAGAAGAAGAAGAAGAAGAAGAAGAAGAACCTAACTTTCTCTTCTTTTCTTACTCTCGTTTCCGTAACTCACGATTTTTAGTGTAAATTTATTCCATACTATTTTATTTTTATTTATTTATTTTTGAATTTGAATCAAATAAATTTAATTGAAATAGTCATAAAAATGACAATTTATCATGTAAATATAAAAATATAAATTTAATATTCAACATGTTTTAACATATTAGAATTATTTATTTTTTTATAAATGACATGTCAACGTATCGTGTTGTATCGTGTTGTGTGTTGGTATCAGTGCTACTTAGCATACCATACATTGGTAACAAAGATTGCATGATTGACAAAATTACCATTTCAATTTTTTGAATACCCTTGTTTAAATGCCTTGGAAAAATTGTCCCAAAAGTTTTGAACCTATATAATATAGTGGTCAATTTAATCTTAAACTTTTCAATTTGATCAATTTAGTCATAAACATTTTAATGATTTTTCAATATAGTCATCTTGGCTGGAAAATACTAACATGGACATAATCTGCCCTACATAACAGGTCATACTACGTGATATGGGTGGTAATGTAGATAATTTTTTAGTTTTGTTAAGTTTTTAGAATTATAATTGAATTTTTTACTCTTTTCTTCTTCTTTTTTCCCTTTTTTTTCCACTTTGGGCCAACTATTCTGTGAAGATGAATAGTGGGAAAGAAAAAAAAAAGAAAAAGAAAAGAAAAGAAAATTTCAAGAAATTTATTTTAAAAACTCAAAAAATATTAAAAACACAAAAACTATTTATGCTGCGCCGATCGTGCCACATAAAACAGTTGATGTCCACGTGAACAATTTTTGACTAAAATTGATCGAAGTGATTACCATGGAAAATCATTAAAAGGTTTTGATCAAATTAACAAAATTTAAGATTGAATTAACCGCTACACATTATATTTTTAATTTTTCAACAATTATTCCCAAATTTTCTCACCGACTAAAAACCCATATACTCAACTCAAATGAAGATTCAAAAGTTGACAACCGTTGTTATGACATCCATAATTTTTGGAGCAATCCGTTTAGTGAGCTAATAATGATAATTAGATTATTTTAATTGCCATTATTTTGGAAATGCATCAATTATAGGTTTTCGGGACAATGGTACTTGGCCGGTATGTTAGCGGAGAAATTTGTGTACTAATTGGATGGATTGTAATTATAGTTCTCGGTCTCTAGTGTCTAATAAATGTGAAAAAATAGACATACCTAGTGTTGTTTCCCCCTAATTAGCTGCCCCTTCTCTTCTCTCTCTCTTCTCTCTCCCTTGCCAGTTGGCTAACTGGCCGTGCCACTTGTCTTCTCCACTGCACCATTTGGCGTGCCGCTTGCATGAGCCAATAGGGTTTCATGTAAGGAAACCCAAGGAAAATAAAGGCCATAATTTTCTCACTCTCCTCTCTCCTCTCTCTCTTTCTCTCTCTCTCTCTCTCTCTCATACACACACACTCTCTCTCATCTCTCGTTGATCACTCTCTCTCACCCTCTCGATCTCTCAACGCCCCAATCCACACAAGTTGCTCATGGATTTAACTATGCGGAGCTTAGAGGAGCTACGCCATGCAAGCCAAGGGGATTGAGGATCGTTTGCCGCGGATCAAAGCACGGTTTGGAGACAAAACTAAGTTTGGATATCTCGTTGAGGCAAATGAAATTCCAATTCTCTATGCTATATTGATTTGCTTGTCGTGCGAATTGACAAATCTTGTCTTTGATATGCTGGGTTGTTGCTGTGTGCGATTTTGGCTTGATCGGTGTTGATTTGGGTCGGATTGAGCTATATCCGTGGGTTGATTGAAGTTTAGGTTGCATGCAATGCTCGATTGACATCGAGGGATCGCTAGAATTACAATTTGGTCGACTTGAACTCGGTTGTGGCTTTGCATGTGGCCGTTGGTCTTGGTGTGTGGTCTAGTGGCTGTGAGGCAAACCGCGAGGGTTGGTGTCAAAGTTTTGTTGCATGCTTAGTTCGGTAAGGCTATACGGGATGGCATTGGATTTTTGGCATACGATGGGTTCGGTTGGTGTTGGTCAGGGTCAATCCCTTGGTGTATAGTTGTCCGAGTTGAGTTTATTTTCGTGGATAGGTCCTCAGTGAAGGTTAGTTAGTGCTTGTAGGGCGGGGTCGTTGATTGCGTGAGCAGTTCAGTTAGTTGGTGTCGAGTCTTTGACTGCATGATCGGTCCTACTAATGTCAGTTGGTGTCGAGTCTTTGACTCTACTAATGTCAGTTGGTGTCGAGTTTTTAAGGCTTGATGTTTCGACTTGTGATTAGTAGATGTCGAGTTCTTGGATGCATGGAAGAACAAGTCCCCGTGAATAAGTGTCGTGTTTTTTTGTTCGCATACTTAAGCCAAGATAATTGTGCATGAATGCTTAAGATACCATGTAATGAATACTGTCAGACAACGAACCAACAATGCCTCATGGAGTCGAAGAGAAATTTGGGATACCTGGGGACAATGATCCTAGATGTCCCGGAGTAGGGAGGCCATTGTCAATAGACCAGGAAGCTTGCGCAGGCTAAACAACGGACCAGCATACATCGTAGCGGACCGGAGAGCACACTGGAATTTCGCTAGACAAAAGTAATCCTCTTTGCATGGTTTGGCAAGCGCATTGACCATGTGTCTTGGAGTGGAAACAAAATGTGAAAACTAAAACGTGTGAATGGTGTCCACGTGCATGATTGCATTCTTCAAGAAGGATGATAGGCCTTAATGTTGTGAGTTTAGATTATATTTAGGTCATGTCGTCACAATAATTTTTCCTTAACATAATTTTGTACAGTCCTATCTAGGGGATGAATGAGTTATCTTAGGCAGATTTTTCATTCATGTAAGGGAGGATCATATGATATACTGTATTGGATATTTCATTTGATGGGCATTAGCTCACCCTTGTTGTTGTTCACATTTTTTGGATCCATATACATGGCTGAGATTATTGCTACCCTTGTCTTAAACTATGGCACCCCAGTAGATCTTGAGGGGTAGCTGTACGAGTTCACGGTTCCATATTTTCCTTCTGTGACTTTTGTAAACTACACATCTACACTCTAGATAGATGCAAGTCCACTGAGTAGCCATATCACCTATTGCTTAGTGGCACTCTACGCAAAGATCAAAGGATATCTCGGTGGTCCTCTGCCATACCTGGAGTATAGTAGCAGCAACGATGACAGGGATGGTGCCAATGGGGAGCCATAGGTAGGGGAGATGAGTGGTGGTAGGGATCCATTTTTGAGATACGGTTTTGGCAATTTTTGAGATCGAACCTACGGATGGTTAGTAGGTTGTGGATAGTTTGAGGGCATAGATGATGATTGAGTGGATAGCCTGTACAAGTAGTATATCCTTTTGACCTCTCGATGTAGCCTTATTATCGCCCATGTTTAAAAATTAATACAAGAAATAAAAGCTATTGCTTGATCTTCTCGTGTTTGTTCGTTAATGTTGATGGTTGCTTGATGTTTTAATTTCGACTTTTTCTTATGCTAAAAATTGAAAGATTAATATCTCACATTAGTAAGATGGTGGACTAGGACACCACAGTTGTGGATAAAGAGATGCAGCTGATTGAAAACCCCATTTATAATCACAATTTTCCCAAGAAATCACATGAGATAACATGTGAAGTGCACCCACTTCAATCAAATTGCAGCTGCGTTTGGTTAGATCTTTAGGAAAAGCTTTTGAAAAAATGCAAATTGTGTGTGTTATATTATAATCTAAAAGTCCATTGTGAAGTACTTTTGAGTAAAATAGTGTTTAGAAAAATTATATTTATAAATGACTTTTTTTATTAAGAGAAAAAATAAAAAACAACTGGCACTTCGCCAACCAAGGTTAGTCGGCCACTAACGATCCATATTTGTTGTCAGCAACCGTTGTTTGAGATGGCAAGATCACAGGCGGCCCCCGAAGACCACCAATGAGGATTGCCTAGAGTCTAATGACCCCCCTCACCTAGGTCACTCGATCCTAGCAAGGGTCATCTAGGTCACATGACCCTTGCGACCCCCGAGGACCTTCTGGATCAGATGACCTTGCAAGAGTCGCATGACCCAACCGACACTCGCTTAGGTTGTGCAATCCCCCGGTGACAGTCATCTAGGTCGCTTCCACCACCTCAACCTCTCTTTAACCTATTGTTGGCCCCTCCTAGCCATGTGCAACCATGTCGACCGACCTCAATGGAAAAGAAGATGAACAATTATTGTGACATCCCAGATTTTCGATTCTGCTTTCAATTAAATAAATCGAGCCTTTCATCGATGCACCTATAGTGTTATTCTCAAAACTGATTACTCCTGAGAAAACTAGACTATCTGGAGAAGTTATTAAGGAATTTTAATGCAATATACTTGAGAATTTGACCAAGAAACGACTACTCGATCGTGCTCATCTGCAGAGATCATTACGGCATTGTCAAAATTGACCAAAGGTCAAAGATAGGTCGGTTCGATTGAGATATGTGATTAAATGTGGGTGATTTCACTAACTTGCAAAATTCTCGTCGATCGGCACTAGACTGATTTTTCTATCGTTTTGGGTACCCTATGTCCGTATTTGAAACCTCGATATTTTCACGATAATTGAGAGTCACCAATATGTTAAAGAGGTTCATTATGGCTCGAAGAAAATCGACCATGGGTCATTTGCACTAAAAATTTCTGAAGGCTACTCAATAGCCTAGATCACGCTAAAATCACGTGATTGAAATTAACCGCAAATTTGAATTCAATTTGAGAAATTGAAAGTTCTATCATGTCACAAGTCATTTTAGAAACATCGACTCAGTCTCCGAAGATTTTTTTGCAAACCGGGATTTTTGGTGAAAAAATCAAGGTAAGGTCTTTTTTGTCCAAGAAAATTAGATGACCATTTTTTATTGCAAAATTGGGATACAAGTGGGATTTTTTAGCGAGGAAAATTACCAATTTGATCAATGATACATCGGTGGGATTCATGGAAGCCGAAAAGAGTGGATTCGAAGAGGAATTGAATGGAAATTGAACCAACCCCAACCAAAATTTGTGTGCCCCCATAGACCCAACCATTGGACCAACTCAAGCTTCTAGAAGAGGGCAATTTGGTCTAGAAATTGAGCTATGCAAGCTAGCTGGGATGGTGGGCCAAGTTAGAGGGAACAAAGAGATGAGGAAGAGACATGGTGGCCCCCCTTATAGCAAACCGGTCCCCATCTCCTTCCCTCAAGCTGTCGACCCTCCTCCTCCTTTCCCCTACCATTCGAAGCTCCAGCAACCCAGAAGATCGAGCCAACAACCCGTCCGACCACCGCGTTGCCGCCATTCACCATCGGCGTCCCTACACCCCGCTCGCGTCTTGCCTGCTCACTGTAAGCCATCGTCATCCCAACCACCTCCTTCTCGACTACTCACCGTCCCACAAACCCTCTAAATCACCATCGGAGCCTACACGTTGCCATCCAACCTCTGCTTGTCGCTAGGGAAGCCTATTGAGCCATCAAGAGCCCCTCCATCGGCTACTATCACCGTTTCCCCTCTCAGCCAGCACCGTTTAGCCCCTTTCTCGGCCAAGATCAGAACCAAGCTGAGTGGGTCTCCAAGTTACTGTTTAGCCCATTTTCAGGTCGTTCCCCCTAGTTGGCAAGCCCACTTTGGATTTCTCATCCCCCGCAGCATCCCCATCGTTTTGATCCAAGCAGATCATTAATCAAATGAATTTAACTCATTAATCCTTACTTAGTAGGTTAATGACGCTTAAGGGTTGTTTAGTTTAGACTAAGTATGTATTAGGTGGGTATTTAGAATAGATTAGCAATTTAATAATTGTTAGGTGGTTAGAGTAGTGTAATTAAAGCCTAGAAAAGCTCTAGTATTTATCTAGAGTGGTTTGGAAATTTTCCGGGCCTATCTCAGTTTTTAATTAGGCTTTTCCAGCCTAAGTTCTATTTATTTGCAATTAATAATTAATTTCCATAATTATTTATTTATTTATTTATTTTTCGGAAATTAAACCGGGATAGTCGGTGATCGAAATTTTATGTTGATTGCAATGATGTGATCTGTTTATTTAATTGACTATTATTTTATGCAAATTGAGTGTTGTTTGTAAATTTGGGAATTTATCCCAAATTTTATTTAATTTTAGTATTTAATTAGAAAATTACCGAGCGACGGTTTACAGCACCAAAAATATTTTTATCGACTATATAAATTGTGGGGGTTTTGAAAGTAAAGATATTATATTTTTGGCTGAGATCGACCGTGTACCCACACACAATCATTTTATCGGGCATTGTTAATACAAAGAAAATAAGCCAAGACATTATTCTAAATGAGGAATTTGATTGTGAAATACCATGTCTTTGGCCATAGATGATCAATCGTATGAGGATTTGACTTAGGTTGAGATAACCACCTTATAAAGGTTGTGCTCGTTGAGTCGTAATTAACCACCTCATAGAGGTTATGCTCATTGAGCTGTAATCAATCGTCGAAGTATGGCTGTGATCGTTGAGCTGTAATTAACCACCTCATAAAGGTTGTGCTCAGTGAGCCGTAATCAACTGCCAAAGTATGGTTGTGCTCGTTGAGTCATAATTAACCACCTCATAAGAGTTGTGCCTGTTGGGCCATAATCTACCGCTTAACTTGGAACAGGCTATGCCCATTGGGCTGTAATTTTACCACTGAAGATTTAGTAGGCTGTGCCCGTTGGGCCGTAATTAATAGTTGGAGTGAGTAATTGAAATGACCGTGTAATGGTCCTGATGACATGTAATCAACTAAGTTGATTGATCGATGATTCGATCGGTTTAATGATTTGATTGATTGGAGTGAATTGGTGAATTTATGAATTATATTGACTTGCAGGAATGAATTGAGGCGAAGGTAAGACCTCTAACTCGTGTTTGTGCTTAGGCAGCCCTTGAGATGTATTTTCTTCCTAGTCGGGGCTTAAGGGGTCAAACTTGCTGAGACGTCGTCTCATCCCGTTGTGGGATAACATTTTCAGGTCCCTAGATGATGGTCATGGAGGACCGGAAGCCCTGGAGTCTAGGAATGTGTAGATCGAAGAATCGGCGAACGTGTCTAACTAGTGGATCATAGGATAGATCCCTTTTGTTGAGCTGATATTTTTGTAAACAACCTGGTATTGTAAATAAATCTATTTATTTATAAAAGGCTTGTTTTGGTTTGAAAATTTGTGGCCCTACTTTTCTATCCCATCTTGTTATTGTCTAGGGATTATATATTTGCTTCCACAAGTGCATATTAAAATGAAAGGGTCGGCGATGCATCTTGGGACATCGCTATTTAATCGACCACAGAGGGATGGGCACGAATTCGAAGGATCGGGGCGTGACAATCATAAACGAGACAAAACCGGAAAATCAAAAAATTAATGAGGATAATTTTGGAAGAAATTTCTTTTACCAACCCCTAACTTTCTTGCATGTCGAGAAAGCCAAAAACCCGAGGTAACCTTGGGGTTTCAGCCTTCTCACAGCTGACTTTTGCTGAATGAGTTTTTTAAACACTTTCCAAACATCTACAATTTGGCCGAAGGGGGTTCAGACGTCCAAAAGTCCTTGGGAAAGTCTTTCCCAAATGCAGCCTGCATCTATTGAAGCCAACCGAGGGAGAGAAAATTCAACCCTCGAGAACTGATTTTCCCGAGAAAATCAATCGTTTTCAGTGCATGCTTTCTCTATTTAAGAGAACTACAAGCCCATTAGATCCATGAAGCTAATCATCGCCCTTTGCTTTCCATCGTCGATGCATTTCTCGCCATCGTCTCCTTCATCGCCGTGCTGCTTGTGTCTTGCTCGCTCAGGCTATGGTTGTAGTGGACAAGCCGCCGCTGCGAGTAAAGTGTGCCCTGCATTGCCGGTGAGATCCGCACGGTTCCTCGAACGAGAAGCTCCAGAAGCTTCTAATGGCTAACCAAATCAGTAGCAAAACATTAAAAAGAAAAAAAAAAATAAAAGGGGTTGTTAAACACCTTAGCAAGGGACAAGGTGGAAGATCTTTGAAAAGGTTTAACGTGTAATTCGACCAAATACACTACATGCAAATGCAATCTAAATTCACCTAGATCTAAATAATGTAACCTTCTCCATAGCTGTACTTATAAGATAATTAGAATTCATAAAAATTTGTTTACTAGCAAAAATGATTTGGCAGAACTACTTTATATGCCCAAATAAATGAGATTCACGTCCAGTGGTTGGCTTCTAAAATAATCTTGTAAAACACTAAATTTAAAATTCGTTATAATGTTGTAGCATCTTTAACATCTATGTTGGTACTGTTGTGCAAGAGTTAACAAATATAACCACGTTAAAGCAATTATTTAACATCTATGTTGGTACTACTCGCGAGCATGAACTGGAATTTATAACCATGTCACTCAAGACTTTCCTCAAATGATCAACAGAACATCGGCTTTGCGCCAAGCACCAAGTTAGTGATGCTATCAGCTTCATATGGGACTGCCTTTGGATCAAAAAACCAAAAAAGAAAATTAAAGGAAAAGTAGAAAAACCTCCTCCAAACTTTTACATATATAATAGACAAATTGAAGCCGCCCCATTTTCGCCTTCTTCAATGTCTCCTGGGTCTCAAATCAACCCAGAAGTTCTCTTCGCAGGCACGTAGCTGCGGCTTCTCGTGTACACATCCGCCTTCACCATCGCGTCCTCCCCGAATTCACATGGCTTGTCTTCATCGATCCTTCCAATTCCAGTGCTGAAACTCCTCGGCATCTTATTATTCGTTGCGGCCATTGGGGACTGCCCGGCAACGTGCTGTGTTCTCGTGAGGTCTGACCCGACTCCGCTGCTCAGGCTCCTAAGGGAGGCGAGCCTCACAAGCTCCCGGTAGTCCTCGTCCGCGTTGGCACCGCCCGACTCGGTCAAGCTGACGCTGAAGCTCCGGGGCAGGGTGTTGATCTGGCCTGTCGGGCAGCCCATGACGCTGCCATACCCGATGTGGCCCGAGCAGTCGATCAGGCTCCGCACGTAGAAGTCTCTGGCCTTGGTAAGAATCCTAATGGGCGCCTTCAGTAATTTGCTCAATTTGGTGGCTTCCTTGCTAGCATTTTTCTTGGTGTTAGGCATGGTGTTGATGAAAGATTTGTGAGATTGATTCGCTAATTGCAAGGCTTGTGAACTTGTGTAGGAACGTGAGTTGGGGGTCGGTCAAGTGGGGAGTGATAGATCATTTTAAGGGGATAAGGAAATGACGCCAGTTATGCTAATGAAATCGGAGAGCTTTCTTTATGGGGCTGGCCTGGCTAGTTTTAGGCGACGGGCCATAGCACAAATTGCAAAAAGCGAAAGTGATAAGGTTCAGATATAAATGTTCTATATGATCATAAAGTTCGGTGGATTTATATGTGGACGGCGTCATGGCTAAGGAAAGCAATGTGAAAGGGGACTTTAGAAATAGGGAGAAAAAAAGAAAAGAAAACTAATCCAACTTTGAGACGATAAATCACGGTAGAGAATATAATCCTTCCGCAATAGCATTTCAATAGGATTTCAGTCAACCACTAATTCAATATAATAGAATTATTTATAAAATATACTTTGCTTAAATCTAACTGAGAGATGGATCGTGTCAATTATGAGGTTTTAGACCATCTAAGTTCTTTGGATGGAAAAATATTGCTTGGGCTTGTTCTAAATCAAGCTGACATTGACGGGATACCCACTTTCGTCCTAAATTTTGTCCACTACAACAATTAAAGTTTTATATTTCAACGCTAAACACGCAAGTAGTTTTATATTGAGCAAAACCCTAGAATCTGTTAATGGGAAAGGCCAACTAGGTGTCGACTGGTTCATCCATGAGTCAACAGTACAATATGAGGAATCCTTGCAAGGCTCCTATTTTGGTTTTCTTAATTTAGAAAAAATTATCAAAATAATCCTAAACCTATTGCAATTTTTCTAATTCAGTCTTAAACCTTTCACATCTATATCAATTCAATCCATCCAGTCAATTTTAATCGATCAATGCTAACGTGGATGCCGATCAATGCTGACGTGTCCATTTTCTTATTTTTTTTCTCTCTCTCTCTCTCTCTCTCTCTCTCTCTCTCTCGTTTTTTTTTTTCTTTCCTTCTTCCTCCCATTGGACCGGCTAGAGACTAAGGCTAGCGAGGTTGACCTAGCGAATAGGGAGGCTCGCCATTGTTGGCACTGGCAAGGGCAAGGCTTGAGCCACCTTTGGGAAGGCCTCCCCTTCGCCCAAATTTGGCAAGGGTGAGCCTCGCCGGCCCTAGCCTCTAATTGGTGCGGCGGCCAACCGAAGGAAAAAGGAAAGGAAAAAAATGAAAATAATAAATAATAAATATATTTAAAAATTGACATGTTGACGTCGGCCAACGTCCATGTCGACTGGTTGGATGGACTGATTTGACATAAATGTAAAAATTTTATGACTGAATTGGCTAAACAAATAAAGTTTAGGACTTTATTGAAAAATTGCAATATATATTTGGGATTATTTTGGTAATTTTCCCCTATAAACGAAGTAGAAGTGAGTATTAACATACAACCACACCAGATAAACGTCAATTAGCTGATTAGGCCGATCCGAGATGTTAAATATATTTGATCAAGAAAGATTAATACATGACTATGCATGGTCTAAAGATGTCGTGATTTCATAGTGGCTCCGTTTAATTTCCTAAATCATTCATTCGAATCACGGTCAAACCTAATGATGCTGAAGTCATTTTATTGCACAAAACTGATTTCTATAGCCACCAGTTTTTCCAGCCTTACAGTTCAATCGAAGCATCAATCAGCATTGGCTCAAAAGGCTGACTTATTGTTTAGTTTTTCGACAAACATAGCGGATAATTTCCAATTTTAGGATAACCAAAAACAGAAAAATCCAGTATGGTAACATCCGTGGGCAACTACGTTGGTTGAGAGTCTCTCCTTTATTACCGAGGTCAAGGATTCGAAACCCGCAGTTGCTAGCGATTTAAGTGGGGGCCCCGATAGTGGAATGCTGGACAAGTCTCCCCCGAGGTATAGGGGCCCCTTCGGTGCTGTCGGGCATAGAGGGCCCGCAGTGGAGTCCTTGATTATAAAAAAAAAAAAAAAAATCCGGTATGGTTGTTTTCTACATTTTATTTTTATTTTCTCGATACCGGACAACATTCACGACGTGAATTTTACTCAATGTGAAGCCCTCGAAACATTTGAAATTGTATAAATATTAACATATAAAAGATTTGCACTTTTTCTTAAATTTTCGAAGTTGAAGTAAAAGTAAGTTTTTACTTTAAATAAAAAGCCAAAACATGCATGTCCACTTGTCACAAAGGATGGGACGACTGATAAACCTCGATCGTAGTTTTCAATGAGTTAATTTTGGTGGTTTACCGGTTAACTTTAAGAATAAGTAAAAATGACCGCTTAGAATCAATGCTGTTTTAGTAGTCGGTCCAATTGCATCGCTTGGTATCAAAGATAATGATATTTTAATTCGCTTTGACTTTATGTATAAAAAAAAAAAATCGTTTTAATTTGAAGTGTTCAAAGGGATACGATTTTGGTCACCCAATTGTCATTAAAATCATTACTTTAAATCTAATCACTTTCACGTAGCGCATGATTTCTGAACCTGAAAAGGACATGTAGAGTATTACTTAAGCTCTCGCTCTGGCATCCATGATAATCAGAATCGCTATCTTTAACCCAAGATCATAAGAAATTCAAATTCCTATAAAGTAAGATTTTGCTGCAATAAAAATAATTATCCAATTATTGCAATCAATATCAGCATGATCGGCATTAGCTTTTTTTAAGGTCGATAGAATCGTAGCCTATAACCTTCAGATTAATCTGCAAACAGTACTGAATAGGCATTAGTTTTTTTTTTAAAGGTCGATAGAATCATAGTCTATTACAGATTAACCTACAAACAGAATTGAATAGGACCCACAATTTTGTTTAATTAATTTTCTTGATGAATAAATGCCCCGGCGCATTAATATAATTGATGCGGATCTATCACGTTGGCCTTGGTTTAATTTGAAGAATCTCATATTATAAAGTGAAAGGGACAGATAATGCTGGACTATATATAAAGATGGGAGCCAATGATGCAATGTGGGTAAATGTTAAGATACTCATGTTATAGTAGATTATATGATACCACTTGCATAACCAATTCTCATGTACAATACTCCTATCATGATTTAGGGATGATCAATTATATGGGGAATTGATTTCAGACCAAAAATCTGAAACTTACTCTGTCAAAGTTGGTTCTCGTCCGGAGTAGAACTGAACCAACTAGTTCTAAGCCGGTTCCAAGAATGGTCCAAGAACTTGAGCCTAATTTTAAGTGATGTAACTGTTATTTTAGGGGGGAAATTGTGTGACTAATGTATAGCCACGTTGTTAAGGAATTGATTGATTTCCTAATTTTTAGTCCAAAACTCATTTATATTTTCCTACAGCATAATAAACAAACAAACAAACAAACAAACAAAAAGAAGCTAAGTGTAGGTTCAAGATCTATTCTAGATAAAACCAACTCGGGTAGAATCGATAGTTCACAGTATTTAACCAGGAACCAAATCAGTTGAGGGCGGTTTCCAATTTTTTGCCTCATGAACCTTCCCATCCCTGGGTGAACCCACCTAGGGCTAGTTCAATTTGACTGGTTCGATTCCATTTGATATCGAATTGAAATGGCTTGATTACTAACTCCTGTTGTAAGTTTGTCTTTTAACTTATTTTACGACTAATTATTACCATGAAAACGAATTTTTGATGGGTAACTTTTCTCATTTCTCGAAAAATTATTGGGTGCATGAGGATGAATAATTTGGCATGAGATTCCCTACATTCGAGGACCGAGATGTGCCTTGTGTACATAGATGCTGGGATGCATCTTAGAATTTCATCATTCAACCAAAATGACTAGCAACTCTACCAAAGACTTAATTTATGTTTGGAAGTGTGATTGAACTTTTAATGTTTACATACCTGTGATGGCAAAGATTGCATAAAGAGTGCTCCATGTTAGGAAAATCCCTATGTTTTGAATATGATAAAGATAATCAAATGCTACTAATGTGTGTATTGGTTGAGTAAGTGCCAATTAATATATGTACAAACCAAAATGCATATGATGTCATAAATAGCACTAGAACATTGTGATATGTGGAGTGCTTTGCTACTGTCAAAATTAATCTACCAATATCTATAGTGAATTAGGTATTGAGCGATGAAGATGTCTACAAGCTAGAAGGATTTTCAAATAAGGTAAACATTTGGAAGAACCTTGATTAAGGGTTGACAAGCTTAGAAGAACGAGACCATTCATGATGGCTTGGAGGTACAAAGATCGGGTGAACAATTGGATTCACCTAGTGATGGTGAACAAGCATACAACTAGAATGTTTGGTAAAGCTTGGTAGGACATGAAGACGAATAGCTTAATAGAGTCAAAATTGCCAATATGGTTAGAAGTACCAAAAAGACCAGCATTGTTATCGGATGCAACAAATTGTTATCAAAGCAGTGGATTGTTGGCAAAGAGAAGCTGCCCATATGAAGTGGAAGATTATGAAATACCAGTTATCCTTTTGAGTTCAGTGAAGATGAGGAACCATGGAAAATAGTTTTTCATCAATAATAATCATTTGGGCAAGCATATGCCTACAATGTTCTTGATCAAACTTTCATGTCGTTAAGACACTACCATCACTAGTAGTATTTTCCCCTACCTCGCCAACCACATCTTTGTCATGTGATGCAAACAACATTTGTTTTTTATCTGCATGAGAATACTTTTTGCACTTTTTCAAGTGCTTCCACATAGTAGAGGTTCCATGATCAACATTATATGCATAATCCATCCCACAATGAATGCACTTCACCTTAACTATTTTTTGTGTTTTCTAATCTATAATTCTTGAAAAATTATCCCAAGTCTCTAATTAATTAGCTCTCTTTTTACCCAAATGAGGATAAGAGTTAGGTACCCTCACCTTGTTTGTCGCGCCCATGGTCGCAGATTCCACTTCATTAGCTCCATGGAATGGCAATTCCATGAGCGGACTCATTTTATTATGTTCCTCCACTTCCATTGATATGTCTTTGTCTTGATCCATTAACTAAAAACTGAAATATATATATATATATAACATTAGGATTCTACAAAACATATTAGTTTTCATAGTAAATCAAATCTCTTTTTGAATATCTGGGCTCAACAACAACCCAAACATTCCTTAGCCAACACTGTGCAGAACAAAAGATGTGGCTCCAAGCAACTACAGAGATTTCATTCAACCTTGCATCGACTGCCATTTGTGCTCAAACTAGAAAAAAAAAAAAGGATAAATTCGTACCCTTTTGATTGTGCCGGATGCTTTTAACAACCTCCTTCACACCTCTTTTCAAGCATTTGTCTTCAGCAGCTGCCAATCAAGAAGAACCACAAGGACATGCCAATAGTCAGCCCAAAGAAATTTCAATTGAACCACAAACATGCAGCACACCCATTTAAGCCCACCCCACCCCCTCGTGCTTGCCATTCGCAGTGAATATCCGGCTCATCAACAAAGAGAACTAGCATTTCAATGCACCCAATTCTAGCTAAAGTTTCATCGAATAGGTTTCATAAAGAGTCGAGACCGTCAGTCACTGTATATTCGACGAATCATGTACGCAAAACTTATCATCAACTCGCCAACCAATGGAAAGGAGAAAGGGAGAAAGAACGCGTGTTAACACGAGACAACAAGTAAGGGTTTGATGGGGCATTACCTCTGCGGACAAGCTTGAGGGCGCGTTTGCCAACTTGTTGTCGGCGAGGGGTTTAGCAATGGGGGCGAGCTAGCGATGGCGTGACAAGGAAGCAGATGAACACATATGAGGAAGCAGCGTGACGGGAGCTGGATCTATCGATGGTGTGACTGGTGATGGCACGACGGGGAGCTAGCGATGGCGCAACGAGGAAGCAGATGAGGAAGCAGCACGACGGGGAGCTGGATCTGGCGATTGCACAACGGGGAGTTGGCGATGGCGCAACAAAGGAAAACACTGTGAAGAAGTCTGCAGGTATGAGAGGTAAAGATAGACACAGGGGAACAAATTAGGGTTTTGGACTTTTGGGTTGGCTTACTAATCAGTTCTCAAACCGGTTCCTGAATCGATCCGATTGATCCGGTTCCCGAGTGGGTAATCCCTCGAAACCGATTCTTGAACCAGTTTAAATCGGTTCTGAATTTTGGAAACCGGTTCTCGACCCTATTTTTTGGGTGGGCCGGTCCGGGAACCAGGTTTACTCGATCCGATTGCATACCTATACTCTTAATTGTTTTAACCCTAATGACTAGGACTAGTGACATGGTACCTAAGAGCAATTTAGTAATTTAAATTATGGGTCATTCCTTAATTTTCGTGCAAGAGGGGCATGGGGAAGTCGGCCGAGTCTTAGGCCAGCCAAGAGTGGTCACCGGCCATTAGAGCATTGCTGGAAAATGGTCGAATCCATCGGAAGCTAGTTAGGTCAGTCAAACTGGTCCAAACCAGTTCTAATCAATTTGATCGGTTTAAGCTGGTTTTGGTCGAATCTTTCGAAAATTTTATGCAATTATAAGGACCTAATTGTAAAGAATTCCTATATGATTAGAATGAAAATGGGTTAATTTGAAGAGAAATGGTCCAAAATCATTGAAATTAAACCTATCAAAACTTTCAAAATCATCTCAATTGATTTTAATTCATTTAATCACCCCAAGAGTATTAAAAATCATGCTTAGACTCAATAGGTACGCGAATTTGGAATTACTAGCCGATTAGCATAATTTGTGTAAATCCTGTCCCTAAAAACCAAATTAATCAAAATTAACTTTATACAACAATATACCAATTAGTTCAATTATCCATGTTTATGATGGCCTAATGTATTCAAATTGACAATATAATGATGGCACTAACTTTATGTCAAAATTCATTTGAGGGTTGTTAATAAAATCGAACCTCAACTCATCAAAATAAACCTTAGTATAGAATTGTTCAACTTAAATTACACCAATTGAAGTTCATTAGCCTAACTTTCAGAGTTCAAGTAAGCTAAATCCAGCAAATTGAATATTTCCAATGTGAATATGCCAAAACTAACCCTAGATTTGGATTTAGTTTGAGAAAATGAGTTGATTTTTAAACCATTAAGACTGATTGGGACCCTCGATTAGGGCTAAAAATGGCAATTTTTGCCTAAGTATGCCAAATCACCAAAATAAATGCATCGATGATCTTGAAACGGCCTTTAGATCAAATGTTGTAAAAAAAAAAAAAATTAAGTCAAAATACAACTCGAAAGAGAGTAATTTTATTTTTGGTTGATTTTGAACTTGTGATGCAATTTTTCTCCTTGTGATGTGTGTATCCTTTACAAACACTTCTATAGAAACTAAATTTTTAGAGGCACTCATAATATTTGGAGAAATGTTTGTGTGTTCATGGGTCGCAATGCCTCTCGTCTACTTAACCAATGTACTCCCATTTATCCATTCAATCGATTGGAGTCTAGGATTCTTGATTACATCTATTGAAAAGTATTGGAATATTTAAATAATAAATCATGACTTCATCTAATAACTTAAACCTTTCAAATAGTTGGTAATGGTACTATAAGATCTCACATGGTATAAGAGCCGAGGTCCTAAGTTCAATTAAATTTCCACCCTTAGTATAGGCAAAAAAAAAAAAAAAACTAGACTAAGCGTGAAGATGAGTGTTATAATTTTACATAATACATCAAAATATTTAAATACTAAACAATGCTTCATCTAAAACTTAAGTTTTTAGAATAGCCAATAGTGATCTTACAAAAAGCATCTTTTGTACAAATATTATCTTGTTTAAGAAGGGGTTCCACAAAATCTCACAAAAAACATATTTTGTACATATCTTATCCTCTTTCAAAGGAGAATGAGAAAGCAAAAATATCATATCTCAAAGTAATCAATATCTATCAAGACGATAAGGCCCATGACACGAGCTTTTAACAAGTAAATTCTTCATAACAAACAAATCATTTAAAGCGTGAGAAATAGTGATCTCCTACTTTTGTGACGAAAGTGCATAAAGATGATTGCCCTAATTAATAGCAACATTATTTATGATCAAGATGAGCTTCCGCTATCTTCAACTATGAGCAATTGCCAATCAGCATATGGAAGAATGAGAATAAGATGTTTACATAAATAGTTTTTTTTCTATTATTTCTTCCGCTATTTTTTCATACGGTGCTCAATTTAGTACCGCAATTTTTAATAACTCAATCAAGTTCCTTAGCTTTCAATAAAGCCAGCAAATTTCAATCACCAAAATTACGATCATTTTGAGTTGGGACTAGCTTCGGTTTGAATTCCGTTGTCCTTCACCAGTTGCATAGCATATGGCATTATTTTCCTAATAAAAATGTCTCTAAATGTTTTTTTTTAAAATATAAAATCCCACATTAGCTTTTCTAGCGAGGAAGTGATTGATGTAACTCAAATGAACAAGATTTTTTCAAAGATAAGAAACTCAAATGAGTGATTGAAACATTGTGGCACTAAATTAATCGCCTCACACAATATTTTGAATTTTTAGTATACTTTTCCACTTTTGTTTGTCTCGTTTTTTAGGCCAACATCAGCAATTGATTCTTTCAGTCGATGCAATGAAGTCTGGTTATTAAAAAAATGTGACCGTTCAAAGTTTGGTAATTAACATGTGACTTCGATTAGTATCATTTTGTGACAAATACTAATTGGTAACTATTCATAATCTATTTCCAAATAACTATGTACAAGCTACACAATGCTGAAGTTTATTTATGAAAAACTTCTGTTTTTAAATTTTAGGGAACTAAACTGTTATTACTGCCAAGCTTCAGGACCAACGAGTGCAATTTCTTCAGAAGTCGTGCAACACTATCTTTCTCTAGTTTTTATTATCTACATTTGTTGCACTTCTGCATTATTTACTCAATAGTGCTTCTTTGTTTTGGATTATGTCAGACAACATCGTCATAACAGAAATCTTATTTCAATTAGAGTCTCTACGCATGCAAAATTGCTAGTATTCACACACGCAAATTTAGAAATGATATATTTAATTCTAAAATAATGAACCGAGCAAGGTTTGGCCTAGATAGCGAGGGAGCTTACTCATTTTCTTGTGGCCATGAGCTCAAGTCTTACGGGAACACTCGGAGTAAAATTATAATTATCGACATGGGTCTTTTCCACATAAAAGGAGAATCTTTTGTGCTTTGGCTGGGTCACGGCTCGTTGGAACAAAGTTGCAATTCCCTCGCACTTACAATAGGAGATGAAGTTTAGAATTCAGATCCAATTCCATTTTTTGGAGGTATTCTTGCTTTTTGACTTTTGTATCTGAAATTTATCTTAATAACTTGTTCTTATCTAAATGGAATTGCTTATAAAAGTAGCATAAATGAGATGGCATATACCATGCAAATTTTAAATCCAGAGAGAGAGAGAGAGAGAGAGAGAGAGAGAGAGAGAGAGAGAGAGAGAGAGAGATGATAGCGAGAATAGACGGAATATTAACTTGATGTTAAATTTGTACTAATAGGACAAGGTTGTGTAATTCTTTAGACTTTTCAAAAGTCATATTGAATTTGAGCACTGGAAAAAAGGTAGTGCGAGTCTTTTAACGTTCAGCGGTTGGTGTTAAATTTCCAGAAAGGGGAAAATGTTGTGTATTTTTTTGTTAATTGGCTCATTACTTGTCGGTGCAAACTTTTGGAATAATATAAAAGTAACTTTGTTTGAAAGATTTGTGTTATTTAGACTAGTTTTGGGAGGCGCAGCAGAAATTCAATGGCAAAAGAACGCTTCAAGTGCCATAACTTTGGCCAAAGAGATATTTAAGTGCCATAACTTACGAAAGGTACACTTAAGTGCCACATTCAAAGAAAAACAAATCACTTGAGTGCCACTCCGGCCAAAGTCCGGCCAAAATGCCGACGTGGCATTTTTCCGACAAAGCGCGCCCAAAACGACGCCGTTTTGCACGATGACGTGGCCAAAAAATGCAAAAATGGCGTCGTTTCGGGCGACGTGGTTAAAAAATAATAATAATAATTAATTTAATGAAATTTAAAATTAAATATTAAAAATATTAAAAAATAATAATTTTAAAATTAAATTTAGTTAAAATATTAAAATAATAATAATTAAAAAAAAAAAGGAACGGGGGAGGCGGGCGAGGGATCGCCCGAGCCGCCACCGCGCCGCCCCCCGCCGCCGCCCGGAAGGGCGGCGACGGCGGGGAGGGTCGACCGGGGTCGCCAGGCCCCGGCCAAAGGCCGACGACCCTGGCCGACCGGCGGCGAGGGCTCGCGAGCCCTCGCCCCAGATCAGGGCGAGGGTCGCAGCCCTTGGCCAGATCTGGCGAGGGCCGGCCAGATCTAGCGGCGAGGGCTCGCGGCCCTCGCCCGGCCGGACCAAGGGCCGTCGCCCACTGGGGCGACACCCGGCGGGCAACGGCCCTTGGGTCGGCAGGGTGAGGGCCGCCAACCCTCATCGGATCTGGGCGGGGGCTGCGACCCTCGCCCCAAATCAGGGCAAGGGCTCATGAGCCCTCGCCGCCGGTCGGCCGGGGTCGCCGACCCTTGGCCAAGGCCACGGCGACCCCGGGCCGACCCTCCCCGCCGTCGCCGGCCCTTCCGACGACGGGGGGCGGTGGCGTGACGGCTAAGGGCGATCCCTCGGCCCGCCTCCCCCATTCCCTTTTTTTTTTTTTTTTTTTAATTTTTTTTAATTTTTAAATTATTATTTTAATATTTTAACTAAATTTAATTTAATTAAATTTTTTATTATTTTTTACCACGTCAGCCCAAAACGACGCCGTTTTTGCATTTTTTTTGACCATGTCAGCGTGCAAAACGACGTCGTTTTGGGCTCGGTTCACCTGAAAAATGCCACGTCGGCATTTTGGTCGAATTGGCACTCAAGTGATTCCTTTTATTCCGATTTTGGCATTTAAGTGTATCTTTCGTAAGTTATGACACTTAAGTGTCCCTTTGGCCAAAGTTATGGCACTTGAGGGGTCTGCACGTCGAAATTCAATTTATTCAAGTTGAAGATATTGCCAGAAAGGAGTTCAAATCCGAAACTACTAACATTTCAAGGAAGACTCATTTTTATTCAAAAGTTTATAATAATGTGTTATCGATTAATTAGGATATATAAGTGCTCCATACCATATCATATTAAATATCAGATTTAGGACAACTCTAATTACGAATTTTGCTAGAAACATACCTTAAATCCAAAGAACAAGATTACTCCATATAATACTTGTATTGTGGATGCCAATTGTAAGAGAAATCACGTACTCGGAAAAACACTTGTGCTTCCACATCCAATATGCCTTCTAATTTATCAAATGCTTGCAATTTACATTGGAGAATCTTGGTTTCTCTTGATCAGACCCCACAATCACACGGGCACCATGTGTACATGTTTTAGAAGAGAAGTTTTTTTTTTTTTTTTTGAATTTTTAACTGTTCCGTCCGAGGAACATTTAAAGATTATGGTGGGTTTGGGTAAAGCCATCATAGACGGCCCAAATTCAAAACCCAATATCTAACACACCTCTAGTCACACTTGCACACGTACTCCTTAAAATTGATTACATTTATCCATAAATTCAAGAACATTATCAAAAAAATCATAAATCTATTATAATTATGTCAATTCAGTTCTAAACATTTTATATTTGTGCAAATTCAGTTCATTCAGTCAATTTTGACTAGTTGATGCCAATTGTTGCTGACGTTAACAATTTTTTAATAATATTTTATTTTTTATTCCTTTCTTTTCTTTTCTTTTCTTTTCTTTTTTTCTTTTTTTCCCTTTTTTTCTTCATTTTTTCTTCTTCTTTTTTTTTTCCCAAAGTGGCAAGCGAGGGTTGCAACCCGCAGCTCTGAGATGCAAGACTTTTCAAAAAGAGAGAGAATCGTATGTGAGACTTTTGACAACTTCAACATCGCAATCGAGGTGCAAGGCTCGGGAGCCGCGGGCGAAGGCAGCCATGGCCTCGCCAACCGCAAGCAAGGGTACCTTCACCCGTGGCTAGTGAGGACTGCCAATGAGGGATGGGTAAGGCTAGGCAAGGGTTTCAAGGCCCTCATCAGAGCCTCACCAAAAACTGAGGGGAAAAAAAGAAGAAGGAAGAAATAAATAATAAATACATAATTCAAAAAAATAAAATATTATTAAAAAATTATTCATGTCAACAATGACTGACATCGGCGAGCATCCATGTTGGCATTAGGGGGCCATAGTTGGCCGGATAGATTGAATTGACACAATACAAAAAGTTTAAGATTGAATTGACAAAAAGAAATGTTTAGGACTTAATTGGTATAATTGTTATAGGTTTAAGATTTTTTTTTTTATAATACATCCCTATTCGAATTACTTTGAATTACTTTGACTTGTAGTAGCGTAATTCACAAATGCTCACTCTTCGAATGACTTTGAATTTTGACCAACACAAATGTAATTACATCCCTACCAACTTTATCAACTATCATGTGTTGTGATCAATCTTCCTTTGCTTTTTATCTTTATTTTTTATTGTTAATGGCTAGAAAATGATCACTGGGGGGCAAGCAAACAATATGGATAATCATACCCCAATCAGATTCAAGGAACAAGCCCAGAAACTTAGAAGACACATAAAAACTTCGGTCTCCGATGCTAGGAAACACTAGAACTTAATTTTCGAAGTCAAGAGCTGTAGAATTATCAATAACCTTATTAAGAACCAAGAAAACAAAATAAACAGCCCGTTCAAAGTCAAAAAGAATAGAATGGTATATTTAATACAAAAGGCTCACCATATTTTCAACCCTTAAATAACTTTGCGGGATAGTAATAATATTCACTACCGTCTGACAAAAAAAATAGCTCTGGGGCACACCCTAAAATTTAAATGGTCCAATGTATCCTCATTGAGAGCTCATTAGCAGTAAGATTGATGAAAAAGGGGAAAAAATACATATTTAATGTATATCAATCAACCTAATGATTTTTATCAACCGTTTCTAGATTATTGTTCTGCTTTTTTTCATGCTCAAATCGGAGATTGTTTATATGTTCATTATTTATTTATTTTTAATAAGAATCATCCAAGTTTTGAGTATTTTAATAAATTTAATAATCGGATACAAAAAATAAAAAAGAACGCTAATAAAGTACATTTGTTAACGGTGTCTCCATAAAATTCAACTTCTGGTTACTTCTCGCAACATCTGGCGCTTGGTTTAAATTCGTGAACTTTTAATGAATACAAGGTATATATTTAAGACATGTTTATTGCAAGCAAGGTTCATACTCCTTACAAAAGGTCGTTTATAGAAATCAGTCTGAGCACATTAATAAGTAGAAGAGGTGAAATGAACTTTATACGAGAACGAATGGAAAATAACATAAAGGGGTGGAATAAAAAATCATTCTTATAGACAGTCTTGTATTGTAATGACGGTGTGTGGTTTTGCATTTCAATATATAGCAAATTTTACTCTTTCCATTTAATGGGTTCTCTTGAGATTATTTTTCGTTAACTCAATTAGTAAGGGAGTGTTATAGCAATTTAGAGGGTGAAAATAGCATAAATCATTAATAAATTACCATTCAATTTAAAACTAAGGCTTCATTTGTTTCTTAGAAAATGAATGATTTAGAAAATATTTTCTCACAAATTATCGTTTATATCACTCAAAAAAAATAAGTCAAAAAGAAATTTTATATTACTCGCGACAATTTATGTTAAAACATTTTTGTAAATGATGAAAAGATTTTTTGTTCATTTATTTTTTGAGAGATACAATCAATCATTTTAAGGAAAATGTTTTTCAAATCATCTATTTTGCACAAAACAAACAAAGCCTAAGTAAAAAAAAAAAAGTATATCTTATTACATTGATAACACTCCATATAATTTGAAGTGTAGGTTTTGTTCAGTACCTGAATAAATGAATTATCTAAGGCAATGCCGTCGACGCTGATGATCGGTGGGGATGACATATGCAACGGATGGATGGATAGGGCCGAACAAGAGAAAGAGTGGCTTAGTTGGCTTTTCGTTTCTAGTTGGGTTGACGTGTGCTAAAATCACCTTTGCATGACACAAAGGACCTCTGAAGTTCCTCAACCTTTGCAGCAACTGCGAAGATGCGTTTCTCTCTACCTTGAGACTAAAACCCGACCCTAAAATTTTACCCAAAAAAAAAAAAAAACCCGACCCTAAAAGTGCAGCAGACGCCACTTCAACCAAAACATCGTCTCCTAAATTCAACAGAATTATACTCCTATGCTTTTCCAAAATATTAAGAAGATTTCCGCCTTCACACCCTCGGGAAATTCATCACCTCCCTCCATTGTTAAAGCCACCTTGTGCCTCCAACAATTGTTTTTACCTGTCAATTTCTCCACGTGGAAGGCATAGCGATAATTATAGACGGACAGAATAACTAGTCAACAAGAACCCTAGGCTCTAACACTAGTTTCCTACGACTAAAGCGAAAATGCGAACAAACGAGATGAATCAAACAATAAAAAGTAGGAATAAGTGCATTAGAAGTCCTAAAATTTATCATGAAAATGCAATCGAGTTCTAAAATTTTCAAAAAATACAATTAAGTCCTAAAACTTATCAAGAAAATTCAGTCAAGTCCTAAAACTTTCAAAAGGTTCAATAAAGTCCTAAAACTTATCTTGAAAGTACAACCAAATCCTAAAACTTTCAAAATGTGCAATGAATGGAAGGACTTAGATTGAACCACTTTGAGAAGTTTTAAGACTTAATTGTGCTTTTTGAAAGTTTTAAGACTTAATTGTATTTTCTGACAAGTTTTAGGACTTAATTGTACTTTTAAAAATTTTAGGACTTAATTACATTTTCATGACAAATTTTAAGACTTTTAATGCACTTATCCCTTAAAAATAACCTGAACATGACCAATATTCATGATTTAGCGATTTGTCTATTTCATGATGAGAGATCAATGAGATGGTTCCACTATATCCAACAAAGAAAATAATAAAATCATTTAAATACTCAACTCTCAAGTGCTTTCAAATCCTAAATAATACCGGGTCCCGTAAAAATCAATCTCAAAAGATGAGTATTCTCACGCTAGGGGTGAGCATGGTCCAGATTGAGCCGATCCACCCCTTAATCCTAGGATCAACCTGCATAGTGCTGGTCCTCAATTTTTGAGACCAAGGATTAACCTTATTGAGCTTGGGACCAAGGACTGGACCAAACTAATGGGTTCGGTCCGGTTCCAGGGTCAATCCGAGACTAACCAATAATTGTTTATTTCATTTTTTTTATTCCTTAAAAAACGATTGAAGACCGGATTGACCTAATGGGTTCGATTCGGTTTCAAAGTCAACCTAAGACTAACTAATAATTTTTCATTTCATTTTTTATATTCCTTGAAATGGCAACCAAGGACCGTACCGACCCAATGGATTCGATGATGAGCGAGGTTAGCTAAGAAAAGCAAACGGTAAGGGTCAAGTGGGGTGAGCGTCGAACAAAATGAGCATCGAATGTCGAGCGAGGAGCAACAAGCTAAGCGAGCATCAAGCGGCGAGCGGTACGAGTGACCCAAAGCGAGCAAGGCGAGTGTCAAGTGGCGAACGGAGAAGTTGTTTCTTTCGATTTTGGCAAATTGAATACTAAGAGCACAAATAAGATAGAAGAGAATGAATACTAGAGGATGATGTCATAAGGAGTTGATTATACCTTTTTGGACGCCGTGAGAACTCCTCACAAAAACATTTTTCTCCTTCGTAAATTATGATTATTGATGCTATAAAAGACATTAAAAATCTAAGTTGTTAAAGAATAATGTAAAATTACTTGAACTTCTCACTAAATAGCTGTTTAATGTTGTTAACGCCATTTATTTTAAGGTTTTTCTATATAAAAAAAATTATAAATAATATATTAGATATATATTTAGGGTTAGTCCGGATTGGACTGACCCGGAACTCTCATAATCGAGGATCGACCCGCACAGTACTGGTCCAGGAATTCTAAGACCAAGGACCGACCCAATCTCTTGGGATCCAGACTAGAACCAGCAGGGTTGGGCTGATCCAAGGTCGGTCCAAGGTTGACCCTAGACTAATGCTCACCCCTATCTCACGCTCTCAAATCTCTTAGATGATGACCCTCGGAAGCTCTCTCCAATTATCACAAGTTACACATAAATAATCATCAAAAATAGGTTTTAAAACACATATAGATCAAGTCCTCACCATGGACCCTATATCCCAGCTATAATAGGTCTGAACACTCGGACACTATGCTAGTCACCACATTTTGGCTCTAAATGTTTACCGAATATCCGTTCGACCTTTGGCCAGGTGCCTACCTAGTAGCATGGCTTGTCTGAGTTTAAAACAATGGTGTCTTCTCTTGTCCTTCGATTGTTCATCTAAATCTCTAAGCTCCCACAAACACTCCAAGTGTCTCAAAAACATGAAACTCATGCTAATTTTAAATCAAACAGAATTAAACTCGGCCCATAATCGGCACATACACAAAATCTCTCTCTCTCTCTCTCTCTCTCTCTCTCTCTCTCTCTCTCTCTCTCTCTCTCTCTCTATATATATATATATATATATATATATATACACACAAAGAGGAGCCAATTCCGTCACAATGTGGTTGGGCGTAGATATTGTTAGCAACGGTAGAGAGCTTTTGAGCCGAATGAGAAGCAGGATCTTTTTTGGTTTGGAACGGAGCTTTGTCTTGTCAAATATTTGGGTTAACTTGTGCTAAAAGTTATCCTTACCAATACCCTTGCACTTAGACTTTAGGGGGGAAAAAAACGCTTGCGCGACAAAAAAAAGGGCCTCTAAAATTTATCGCCCATGTGGCAACTGTCAATGGGTTTGCTCAGCCAGGTATCAGCAAAACCCAAACCAACCACAAGCAGTTCGACGTGGGTTTATGTCTGACCCGAACCGAAATAAATCCGACCATAAAGTGTGGTTCGGCTAGGGCTAAGAGGTCTGCTTCTTCCTCTTCTTTGTTTCTTCTTCTGTTGTTTGTTGGTCGATTTTCATGTCATTTTGAGATTCACCAATCAATATACATCATGCACCTTCACTTCGAGCCGAAAGATGTGACCTTGCCGATCACAAATCAAATCCACCAAAAAACTTTCAATCGAGATTGCAATCAATCCAAACAATTAACAAAAGTGATCCCATCACTTCAACCCCCACGCATAACCGGAGAACTCCATTTCTTGTCTCTTTCGTAGCCCCCCGGCGACCCACCATGGCCAAGTCCTGCGGCACTTCAACTTCTCCCCCGTGGCCTCTCGATTTCTTGCCCAATTTGCCGCCAGAGCCCTCTCTTTCGCTCGATCGGCACAGGTGTTGTGCCGAGGCCCCAAGAGCACTTCGGAGAGAAGCTCCATATGGCGGAGAGTAAAAGTGAGAGAAACCATAGCAAATTGTCGATCAACTTGCCTTTGTTCGTCAATTGAGAGAGAAAGAGAGAGAGAGGAACTCACGAATGAAGACAATCGTGACCCCAGAGACGGGGAAGTTGAGGACGACGCTTGTGCATTGTGCAATCAACAATGAGAGGAGGGTTTTATTTGGCTCGCGAGGTGTGTTTTTTCAGTGACTTCTCTTTTTCAGCTTGGTGCTATTCGGCCTTATAAGGTCCACGGTTTCTCTCGGCACCTGAATCAAACCAAATCAACTTAATTATTTCAGTTCAACTATTGGTCCAAATATGTAAAATGTTTGCTGGCTCAGATGACGAAGCCTGATCATTTTATTATGAGCCCAACCTAGTTTTAATAGATTTTGAGGTAAAATACAATACGATTTCAAAAATCGAATTTTCACTTATTGAATGAACTATGTTTTCGTATTTTGCACATTAAGGGTCGGGACATCATTTTGAAATTTTAGTGGGGGTGTCCAATTGTTGGGCCACATAAATCGGGCCCATCCGTCGTCTCCTTAATGAGCCCGACCGACACAAGACAGGCTTCCAGTGTGTCGTATGAATACGATGCTGTGCTTGGCAAACCATCGATATGCTTTTGAGACCCCATTTTGGATGCGAATTGTAATTTGACCCGTCTGTCATGAGTCCACCATCAAGTCGATTGCTTGAAGTCTAGTTTTGATCATTCTTATAAAGGACTACAAAACATTTTTTACTTCACTAATTATATTTTTAAAAAGTGCACTTCAAATCGAATGCTTCTTTTTCTTTACCGAATCGCAAGGAGATCTGTTTCATTAAAATAAAATGAAAAACATATAGTTCAGTCATTTTTCGAAGCATCAAAAAGGTTAATTTATTAATTAACTGGATAAGTTGATATTCATTCCATGTCGACCCTTTAAAGGATGTACCAAATAATTGAATCAATGTTCCATTGCCAACGTAAAAGTTTGAGCAGTCCAACCAAGAAAAGCCCATTCAAAGCAATCGGGCCTCTTGGCCCTACTTTATCAAAAAGTACAGATTTAATTCCTAAATTTCGATATTTATGGGATTTGGTTCTCTAATTTTCATTTTCTTCAACCAAGTCCTCTTTCTTGTTTGTTACAATTTATTCCTCTAAGTTTGGTTTAATTAAGTCATCTAACTTTCTCTATTTGTGTAATCAAGTCCTTCAGTCAACTGCTCTCCTATATCGTCAAATTAATCAATGAACGTGGTGTTTAATGTAGCAGAAAAATGGCACACAATGCTAATGTGATGCCAAATTAGCGAAGAAAAAAGTGGGGAAAAGGAGAAAAAGAAAAAGAAACCCTAACTTGACAGGTAGTTAAACCTAGTAATGAAGCATAGGATTCCAGAAATCCAAAAACTGGGAGAATGTGATTGAAGAAAAGAAAAGTTAGAGGAGTGCATCACACGAAAAGAAAGATGAAGGATTTGATTGCATAAACTAAAAATGAAAGGACCAATCCCATGAACTTTGAACCTTGTAGGGCTGAAGCCGTACTTAACCCCCAAAAAGATAATTGAAGAAAATAATTTCAACATGATTGGCTTATATTCCTCATAGCATGTTTTGCTGCAAATGCGCAAAAATATGAAAAGGAATGATGTATATTCAGAAAAAGGAAAGAAAATCCAAGGCCGAAACTCGATGAAGTTGAGAAGGTTGGATATGAGATGAGCAAACTTGACACATTCTTAAGATCAACATCTATAAATTTTAAATCAACTTGTGGAGTCCATTTCAAACATGAAACAATTTATCATTGCTGAATCGAGGTCAATAAAATTGAATTCAGTCTTGTATCTTATGTATCTTCAAAAATCGTGCAGATGATGGAAATAGAAGGGAACGCGAGTTATTATCTGTTTGAAATTTGAAATCGAAAAGTCTGCTTGAGGAGGCAACGACCAAACCAACCACTTGACAGGGGCGAGTCAAGGTGAGAATTCATCTTCTTTTGGAAAATTAGACTCCCTTTATTTCATGAAAAATCTTTGCACGTTGAGTTTTTACTCTACATACCAAGGTCGCATGATCTACAAAACTACAATTTCACTTTCGAGAGTACCTTGTTCAATTGCCAAATTATTGGAAAATTTGTCTACAAAATCCTAAACCTCTGATGCAATAGTTAATTCAGTCCTAAATTTTTTTATTTGACTAATTTGTTCCTAAACATTTTAAACATTTTTTTATGCAATCATTTGGATCAATATTATTAATGTGGATATCGGCTATCTTACATGATAAGCTGTACTATATGGTATGGGTGACATTGACATGCACAATTATTGAAATTTTTCTAAGTTTTTTTGAGTTTTTTATAAATTTTTTAACTTATATTCTTTTCCACTATGGCTCAGCAAGGGCGTGTAGGCCCTCGCCTACACCCGACGACTCTTGGCTATTTCGAGAAGATGAACAATGGGAGAGAAAAAAGAAAATTAAAGAAAAAATTCAAGAAAATTAAAGAAAAAATTTAAAAAAAAATTAAATAGAAAGCTCAAAATTATCATTATCAGCATCAATCGTACCGACCAGCCTCTACATCAGCAATTTTTTACCAAAATAGATTAGAATGATTACGCTGGAAATTCATCAAAAGGTTTAGAATAAATCTAGCCAATATGAAAAATTCGAAACTAAATTGACTATCATACAATAAATTTAATTTTTTTTTTTGAATCAAATCAAGTGAAGATCTAAAAGCAAACGAGCTTTGTGGATGCAGAGATGCAGGTGATTGAAACCCCATTTATAATCAAATGAGAGAGCATGTGAAAATCACACAATTCAATCACATTGCATTTATAGAAGCCAACCAAGGGAGAGAAAATTCGAACCTCGAGAACTCATTTTCCCGAGAAAATCAATCATATTCAGTGCATGCTTTCTCTATCAAAGAGAACTACTTTCCCATTCGATCCACGAAGTCATCACATGCCAAAATAATAATAATAATAATAATAATAATAATAATAATAATAATAATAATAATAATAATAGATAAAAAAAAAGATAAAAGTTGATAAACGCCTTAGCAAGGGACAAGGTGGGAGATCTTTGAAGAGGTTTAGAGTGTAATTTGACCAAAATACAAGGCATGCAAACGTAATCTAAATTCACCCAAATCTAAATATTGTGACCTTCTCTATAGCGGCAGTTATAACACATTTAGAATTCATAAAAATTTACTGGCGAAAATGATTTGGCAAACCTCCTCTATATGTCTAAATAAATGAGATTCACATCCAAAATGATTGGCTTCTAAAATAATCTTTTAAAATCACTAAATAAAAAATTTGTTATAATGTTGTAGTTTCTTTAACATTTACGTTGGTATTAACGTGCAAGTGCTGCTAATAGATAGATTGGATCGTTGCTCAGATTATCTCGCAGAGGTATATATCCAATGGTAATATTATACTAGCACTAATGCATTAGAACCTTTCGGAACTCCAAACTTGGGCGAGCATAATATTAAGATGGATGACCTATTGGGAAGTCCTTCTATTGCACCCCTCCTTTCGACCCTCCCACATGTTACTCTAGCCCATTGTTCTAGGCTGTCTAATTTGGTTGTAGATTACATCGCTAAGGTTCAAAGATCACATAACCTTCCTCGTAATAGGTGTTATGCCAGCCCCATCCCCTTTAGACTCTGCCATGTCAAGATGCCCCTCTCATGGGCTTTTTGAACTTGTATTGGTAATGATATATAACTCTCTTTGACCAAAAAAAAAAAAAAGGTACGCGAACGTGGAATGATTAGACAAACAAATAGTTAGAGAAACACCACCATAATTGGAGAATTTAAAGCTTAAGTTCAACTATCAACAGCAGTGCATATTTGTTGCGATGCAGGCATGGGGACGATGACCTTAATGACCGCCACGGCATCAATCTAGAAGCAGCGGGCTGCGTCGGAGGCCTACGATTGATGGTTAGGTCATCTGAGGGGGAGTTCTAAGATTTGCCTAGGGAGGGTAATTTAGACCTTTCATCGTGTGATTCTGATTAGAGGTAAATCAAATAATAATTTTGAGAAAATAGAGGAACATAAGTAATATCCCCCGAGGATATTCCCCCTTATATTCTCCCTTTCTGAAGCGAAAATTGGCACGGCAATTGAATGCTGTGGCGTGTGTCCGTGCGTGCAAGCAAAAGCCAAAGGAGAGTCGCTCGAAAATCCCTTCCTTTTTTAGTCTTTTTCTTTGAGCGAGCGAGAGATAGGGGCGAGGAGAGACAAGGACGGATCTTGTCCTAAAAAAATCTGCCCTCAAAAGACTGAACTTCACTACCGAAAAGTACGCACCACCACGACGATCAAGAAGGTCTCCATCTCAAATAGTCATACCCACTCACCCCCCCGCCAGATACAGCGAAACTGAACTCGCTCAGGTACGCACACGCCAATCGAATTCTCTCATCGCATCTGCAACGGCACGCATTCAAGACCTCGCACGTGCAGCAAGACGAAGCGGGAGCGAACCCTCGTTTCCGTGGTCAGAGAAAACATTCGATTCACCATCAAGAATCAACATGTACAGCAGCTAAGAATGAGAAAGCTGCAGATAGGGAGATCCGGGAATTTGAATTGGTTAAATTTCATTATACACATTAAATAAGGACATCAGGCAGCTGGACAAGGAAGGAAGCCATTGGCGACTCCTATCTGTCTCTCCACACTTGTGAAGAAGAAAGTTGAAAGGCCTAAAAACCCTCCCGAAGAAAAATGGAGACAGCATGAACAAGATCTTAAGGTGAAAAAAATTATGAGACAGAAGGAAAGCTGAAAAGATTGAGAGCAAACCCACTTGACAGTGTTCCACAATTTGCAAATTTAAGCTCTCCAATCAGCCAACCAACCAAAGCAAAACTATCATCTATCCTCCCTCCAGAACAAGCAATTTCCTTCCTTCCGAAAAATAAAGCAGCAGCATACTTTCTCACAGATGACCCCCACCCCTGCTATTAGTTTACATCCCAGAGCGAGCGGATCCGCTGCTCTTCATGACTAGGGTTTATTAAGAAACAATGGTGCGTGGCGATCTTCAAATTTTTATGAACCTTCAACTTCCATCAAATCAAACTGTGGGTATAGACGACACCCTGGATATTTACAGGCGATGTTCACGTTCGTTTCTCCCTCCAAATAAACCCCGATTACCTTGGAAGTCCACTAGAAGTAGGTCGAACATGCCCAACCCTTTACACCTCTTGCCCCTGAAAATCTCGTCATGTCGATCATCACATCAAGGAAACAATTTTCTCCCCAATCTTCTGGTTATTGAATCGTTCTCGTGAGCTTACACTTGGAAATGAAGATCGTGTCCGAATAATTCAGACTACAGAGCTTTAAAAGTTCAGACGACCGTTGCTTTAGGACGGGATCGCACCCGCTCTGGATCACAAGGAGGAGCTTTGCAGCAAGGCCTGCGTCAACAGCAACGGATGAGCATTCTTGGGGAGCGAGGCTGCACACAGCCCACAGGATCGACAATGCATACTGCGTACACATCTCGGAGACTCTCATTAGCAATCTGACCATACTTGGGATCGTTCTTTGGCAATCCTTAAGGGCCAATTGTCCTTCGGGCAATGAGGACAGCGTTTCCAATATGAAAAGAGCTAATTCCAAGCATTCGGAATCCAAATTGGGCAGCAAATCGACCAATTGGGGCACAGCCCCAACACTCACAAACAAGCTCCGCACTTGCTTGTGCAAGCATATGGTCCTGAGGAGTCTAAGCCCAGGCAAAGTTCCGTTGGCATACCTCTTATCTTTCACCAGTCTCATTAAACCCACCAACAAACTATGGCTTGAGACGATTTCTGATCGAAAATCCTTCTCCTCCATCAGCGTTTCAATCAATCGGGTACAGTTGATCTTCGTCTCCATCGAGCCCTCATTTAGCATGTCCACCACCAATGAGATCTTCGCGGGCTGCATAAGGTTCGTTCTCGATTCCGAATCAAGAGACAAGTTGACAAGAATCGCAATAGCTTCGGAACCCACCGCGTGGGAAGTGAACCGACCCAAAAGGCCGGAGACCACGGCCACCCCACCCCCGTCCACGACGGCCTTCCTGGCCGTGGCATGAGACGCCACCACTTGTCTGAGCTCCTTCAGGGCCTGGACTCTGGCTTGGCCCTTCACCTTCTTCAAGGTCTCGACTAGCTCCGACGCACGACCCTGCACATCCTCGGATCTCTTCTTCATGAGCAAGTACTTATGGGAAAACCAGGTGTGTATCAGATGGTAAAGGGTCTTATTCGGAGTGACGGAATCATCCCACAGCTCTTGCATTGTGGTGGGGCAAGTGAGGTGCCCCAGGCTGAACCATTTAAGGATGTTGGACCTCTCGTAGGTTTGGCCAGTGCACAGGGTCACCGGGTCTTGCATCGGCTCGAGCGAAATCGGGCAAATGAACACGGAAGGCACTTCAGACAAATCCAGCTCCTCAATCATTTTCTTCAGATCCAGTTTCTCCCCGGCTGCGCTCCCGGGGACTCCGCCGCTGCCCAAACCGCCCAAAACCCCATCTTTGACCGCAGTATCTAGATCTAGAACCTGCCCATCTTCATATCCAGCAAGCCCCTCCCGTTTCGAGGCCTGGAACATAGGCATTTCGAAACCCTCTCCAAGGAAACCCAACCAAAAACAAAGAAACCCACCAAAGCCCCGTCAGAATCACAGTAACTGCAACCACCCCAGGGGGCACATTGCATCCATGTCGCAAATCAGATATGTAGAGCGAGAGGAAGCGAGAAAATGGAAGCCCCCTAGTTCCTCTCCACTCATTGACTACCACCACAAGCAACAACCAAAAGGAAAGGAGGAGGAAAAAAAAAATACTCTCTTTGTTGTGTAAACCCCCCTCTTCTGCACTTCGCTTTTTTTTTTTCCAACTGCTTTATCTACTCAATCTCTTTCTGCGGTCAAAAGACTCATTCCCATCATAATACGCATAAAAATCAAGCAATCAATTCCCTTTCACTTCCTCCACAAGCTTCAAAAGGGTCAAATCATCAACCCCAAGACCATAAAAACAAAGCAAGGAAAATGACGAAGAAGAAGATGATGAAAGATGAAGAAGATTGCAAGAGACCCCCTCAAGACAACTCCCACGAGATCCCTCAACAATCTAGCGATTAGCCTCAATAATTGAGCAAGGAAACGGGGACCCAAGATTAGAAAGGAGCGATGCTATGAAGAATTGGGAAGAGCTAAAGAGGGTAAATCAAGGAAACACCATACCGACCTAGGAGAGAGAAAGGGCAAAAGAGGAGCAAGGGAGCAAAAAGAAGCCATCCCTCTCCCTGTAAAAGGCTCTTCTCCCCCTCTCTCTACTGCTGCTGCTCTCCTTTTTTTGGGTCAGTCCCGGTCGTTTACTAAGAGAAAAAATAAAAATACCGCCCTCCTCCACTTTAAATCTTTTTAATTTTCATCGCGGAAATAGAGGAAGCTGAAAATAAAAAAATTGGATTTTTTTTTTTTGATGTCTGGGGTGCTTTCATATACCGGGTGACCGGGAACCACGGGCTGTAGCCAGTCATTAGACCCCCCTCGGCCCGCGAACCACACGTGCAGTCAAATCACCTGTTTGCCGCAATCTCCCTGCTTTCACTGTTTACCAGCACTGTGATTATTACTTTATTAACACCCCCCACCCTCCCCCAGATTCATGATTAAATTAAGTTAATTATATGTTAAAAAAAAAATAAGGCAAGCTCGGACCAAACGCCTTGGATCTTTTTCCTTATGACTCCAATTCCCACTTTCGATTGCTGTTAAGCGTGCCTTGGATCTCAGCATTCGAAAAAGCATTATATTAAAGGCGTTTTCGATTCGATTGGGGGTTGGGTTGGTGGTGCCGAGGAGGGGGAAAAGAGGGCATTATGTGGTCAATCAACTATGGAATCAATTGAGTTAGATGGCCAGAAACATAAACAAAAAAATTTGATGAGGTTAGATGGCTTTTGTTCATTTGCCAACCGCAAAGACTCGTTTAATCATTTGGCCTATGATCACATTAACAATTTGCTTTTCATAATGCTAGTCAAATACATTTGAAGCATACATCATACATATTCGGAAAAAAGGAGTTAGTACATTAACAACTGCAATATGCCTTTATTCGGTTATTTAATAAGTGCCTTAAAGATATGCTTTAATAATATGTATGCATAACTATGTAAACGAGACATAGTTGATGAGACATCAATTTCCATAATTCAAATTTAGTAAGACTCACCACTCTTCATTTTATGTATTCATCTTACTCGTTTAACATTTGTTTATATGGTGCTAAATTTCTGTATGCATGACCAGAATAATAACATATATAGTTGTTTTAATCAGATATGTCGATGATTAAAAAGTTATAAGATATTTTTTTGGTAAACCAATAGAGAGGAGGAAAAGAACTATACAAGTAAAGAATCTTTTTCCATAATGTAATTTGTTTTGTTAAAAAAAAAAATACCTTACAAGAGTGCATCGCTCGTTTGAAAACGTTATCTTATTCTTTTATTATCTTCTTTAGGAATATTATTTAGTACATTATACTTTCTAAAGAAAGTTCGCCACACCTTATTTTTTAATTGGAAACTTACACACCAATGAAGCCCGTAAGCTACTTTTCATAAAGAGATAACCGTCAACTCACTTGAAAAGTATACATAAATCACTTGAAAGACACCATATTAGCATAAGATCAACCGACATAATTTTGACATATACACGAAAGAGAGGGGATTGGAGGTAAAAAAAAATTTATATATATATACTAGAGAGAGTAATTATAGGGTTGGTAATATTAAAACACGATTTACAGAAAGAAAATTTGAATACGATGCAACCTGATATAATATATTAGTTTTATATGTTGACACAAGTTGACATGAATTAACTCATCTTTATCATAATTAAATTATTTGGCATGTAGAATTATCAAAACGTTTCAGCACTGACGTCAGTTTAAATCTTTGATGAATTTTCCGATAGCCGGATATTTGTGTCTTTACCCGAGATTATCAAAGCGCTAAAAAGCGTTCAAACACAGCCCGTCTGCTCATAAAGTCCCGACTTGTATTCAAACCATCCTCGGTCAAAGCAAAGAAACCCTAAAAAGCCTTGCGCCCAACGAAAAAGATAGAAGAGAGAGAGACATAGAGGACAAACTCGTCTTTTGATGGAACTGCAAATTTTAAAAAGATGGGGGGCCATAGAAAAAAGGTTTTTATTATACCCGCACGAAGCAAGAATGGGCAAAAGAAAAAAACAAAAGAAAAAGGGAAATTGCAGAAAAGGACAGTCCAAGCTTTGCTAAAGTCCATCGGAGACCCCCACGGGGACGAGGCAGACGGGGAAAACTTTTGTTATTTTTTTATCGTCGTTAAAATCGATGTTAATTATAATTGTCCTAATTATTTATTAATCGATTCAGTATTTCAAATTCCAAGAGCCCTCCCCCTCCCCACCCCCTTTTTTTTTTTTCTCCCTTTTCGGATTAATCGAGAAAAGGTAAATAAAATAATTATTAGTCATCCTTCCCTTCCCGTCCCACACGTGGGACCCACCTGCTTTTTTCCTTTCTTTATTTAATTTATTTAATTTAATTTTTAAAAATTCGGGGGCTTGATTAATTTTCGAGGCTAAAAAGTGCCAGCGAAGCAAAGCTTTGACCGTGACAGGGGTGTTTTTTTGTTTGCTTTGACTGTACGCCTCGGGTGGTGGTGGGGCTTATCCGGTCTTTGCTTTGACTGCTTTTTCGCTCTCCTCCCCTCCCCCACCGCCCACTCGTTCACCGACACGTGGCGGTGGGAACCGCGACCCTCTCTCTGGCTCTGCCTCCCCCTTTTTTTTTTTTATATCTCGAGTTTTTCTGTGCAAATTATTCTTTTATTTTTTTTTCTTTTTGTGTGGATATTTAATCTGGCTTATGCATGTTGGCATTGGAATTGAGAGAAGTGGGAAGCGAAGATCTAGAAAATAAAATATTCTCCCTCCCTCTCTCTCTCTCTATCTCTGCAATTTCATTTTTTTTTTCAATTTTTGAATTGGGAAATTTAATAATGTTTGTTGAAGGTTGGACTGGGAAGAGTGTGTGCAACTGAAGTGGGGCAATGTCTGTGATTAGGGTATCAAATCGGGGGTTGGGGACTTCGTTGCTCAAAGAGAGAGATGGGGTCATGGACCCATTTTTCAGTTTTATAGATTGCCAGCTAAAATTCTCTCTCTCTCTCTGTTTTTTCTTTTATATATATTTTTCTGGGGTTGTCTATGCTATGGGTTGGAAATTCACATAGCTTCCAGACTGGACTCGTAGGGTTTTTAGATTGGATTTTCTTAACAAGCGCAGGTGTCACAGGACTCATTGCCCTCACTTGATCCATGTGAAGGATGATGGCTTCTTGCGGTGAATTTTATATGAACTTTATTGATAAGCGCTTCGTGAACTGTTTATTAACATGTCAATTAATGTATACTATTATGACGGGTTTGGCCTTTTAGGATGAGAGCATGCCCGTAATTACATATTATACTCTTTTGATTTCTAAGTTTTCTTTTTTACCGATCTTGGGGGATTTGCTTTGTTTAAAAAAAAATTATGTTCCTCTAATGTTTGATTATGACAAATAAATGAAATTTTATTTGGACGGATAAAAGGACTATTATTATGCCATGCATAATCATGGTCTCGACAAATTGGTTCTTTTTATAAATACATTATAATTAACTAGTATTCCAGAGGTACTCGTTAACAAGTCCCAATTCGATATTGATCGATAATTCTTAGGTATTGTTAAAGCTTGTCGGAAGGAAGTTAGAGATGGATGTGAGACCGTTGCTAATTTCGCCCATTTTAAGTGGCTTTTGTAAGAGAAATCAGCTTGGGCTCATAGGGTTGATTGGTATTGGAAAGTTTTCTTCCAGCAACCAAAAAGTTGCATCCCCTCATGGTTTTTTTATCAGACCTAATCAATGGTTGAGTCTTGAAAGATCGGGCCAAGCTTACTATTGGGCCAAAAATTACTTCTCAAGCTTGTCCATTTGGGCTCGGGCTTAAGAACGGAACTTCTTGCCCAAATATGCATATTTTGCCTGTCGGACCGAGTTGAGTTGGGTTAGCTTAGTGAGATAATTTCTTTATGTGTAATTAGCGCTGGAGCTAAGAGTTAAAAACAAATAAAGATAAAGGTTCCGTTTGTTTTGTGAAAAATGTAACATTTCTAAAAAAATCCTTCAAGAAGCTATTTTTCAAGAAAATAATGATATTTTCCAGTATTCTGTAAAATCTGAAAATGAAATAGATAATTTTTTTCTT
The DNA here is from genome assembly GCA_016097545.1 of Eucalyptus victrix. NCBI lineage: Eukaryota > Viridiplantae > Streptophyta > Magnoliopsida > Myrtales > Myrtaceae > Eucalyptus > Eucalyptus victrix. The sequence goes on from CM027843.1 coordinate 48,551,977, forward strand.
TACCACGGTACAAAAAATATTTTTCTCCATACACTCATTTTCAATAATTTAAAAAAAAATGACTTAATTTTTTGTCTTTCTTTATTTCTTCTTCTTTCTTGGTCGATTGCCGACCATGGCGAAGCCAGTGACTAGGCACAAGTGAGCTAGAGCCTCACCTGAGGTTGTTAGAGCTTTGCCAACCTAGCAAGCTTGGGTGAGGCTTGACTTTGTTGGAATATGAAGAGTTCAATCCTTGCCAACTTATGGGGAGGCTGGAGTTTGCTTGTGGCTGGTCACCAACCACGGCGCAATCGATGACTGGCCAAAGAAGAAGGAAAAAAAATAAAGAAAAGAAGAAAAGTAAAGAATTTTTAAAATAATTAAAATTTTGATTTAAAAAATAAAAATAAAAGGAAAAGTTGTTTGGTGAAAAAAGTTTATGCTTTAGAAGCGAAAGAGAGAGAGAGGATGGAAAAGTGAAAAACATTTTCCTCTATTTTTAAAGATTTTTTTTTTCCTTTGATGGAAAATATTTTCCCACACCAATTCATTTTAATTGAAATGAATGTCGGAAAATCCGAATAACATTTTCCTGAAAGTTATTTCTCGTAAAACAAATGAAGCCAAAATATCCTCAATATATATTGCATCCATTTAATTTAAAATTAAGTGAAAGAGAAATATATCTTATTATTCAAGCAATACTCATATTTCGAAATATAGCTTTCGTTAATCACATGGATAAATGCATTATTTTTTCATTTTATTTAAAATTAAATTAAAATAAGTTGGATGAATTTCACTTTTCCACTAAATTTAAACATTAGGACAAAATAATAAATGTCGCACCTTATTTGAAACATGCATGCTTACATTTCATTCAGTTTTACTTGGGTCTTTTAAAATGCACTTGTTTTAAATAAAGCTTACCTCCTTTGAAGCAAATTTGTTTAGCAACAAATGAAAATAATTGTTTCCCATGAAATGGAGATGGTGTAAGAAAAAAATTCACATAAGATTAGTACACCGTTTTTAATTTATTAATTTCTTAATTGACAATTAGTCAATTACATAAATTAAATTCACATTTATCCATATAAAAAAAATAGACACCTAATTTTTTAGTAGGATTTGAACAAATTTTGACTAAAAGTCAAACTCATCAAAATTTCAACAAGAGAGTACAATTGGATCATGCTCTGCATGAAATTTATAACTGTATTTGATTTGCGCAAATTAGACAATCATATGATTAGAAATCACAACTTTTAACTGTAATTGTTTGATCTTAAAGGTGATGGGAAAATCATAATTATGGCATATCAGTCGATGAGATCTCAAAGATTTGGTCTAGCATTTAGGCCTCTTGAGAGTTATTTTGATTGAAGTTTTCTCGAGTGAGATATTATAACCTTGGGTTAATACCCTAAAAAACCCCAAACTAGTACACATGTGACAAATCTATCCTCCGTTAGCTTCCATTCGATTTTGCCATTAACCTTGCTGATGTGACAAGCCATGTGGAAATTCATAAGTTTAATACCATTAAAAACCCCAAACTGGTATATTTATGATAAATTTACCCCAAACTGGTATATTAATGAAAAATTTACCTGAAACCGGTATATTTACGACAAATTTACTCTAAATTAATTTTTTTGATCATAAAAAACCAAAATTGGTACAAGTGCGGCACATTTACCCTTTTCAATTTTCCCAAATTTGACTGAGTTGTGATCTCCAATCAATTTTATTTTCTGGATTACTCAAACATTGCCTTAATATCATTAATACTTGATTTTTTTTCTTTTTATTGGAATCATTATTATAAAACCATTCAAAGACTACCAAATGTGCACATCATTCTTTTGCCAAGAGGATGCCCATTAACTAAAAGATGGATGGATTGCTTGCACATATACAAAAGAAGTGCTATTCATAATGAGCCAAAAGCAATATACTTTTCATCAGAATAGGCATAAAGAGAAAGAGAGAGAGAGAGAGAGAGAGAGAGAGAGAGAGAGAGAGAGACCCTTCCAGCATACAAGCCATATGCAATCAACCAAATTCATCATCAAAATGCAAATAACATCAATGACACAAAATGGAGAGAACGAAACTAAAGCCACATATCAATATATCTTTGAAATAGCTTTACAAAATAGCCTTCATACTAGACTTGAACAAGCTTTACAAAGCAGCCTTTACCCCAAACACCAACCAACCAACTAGCCAAAAAAGGCAATCCAAAAGCATGTTCTATATTAAATACTATAAAAAAAAAAAAAAAAAAAAATAAAGCTTTACAAATCAAGCTTTACAGGGCAAGCTTTACAAAACAAGCTTTACAGGCCAAGCTTCACAAAACAAGCTTTACAGGACAAGCTTTACACCCAAAATCCAACTCTCCCTACAGGTTCATTGCCCTACTTCATTTTGAGATTGTTCAGTTTGAGGAGGTCCAGAAACTTGGCTTGAAAGATCCACCGTATGATTTGCACCACCTTGACGAATTCCTTGAACTATGTTACTCCTAGGCATCTGAAAATTGAGGGAAAAACATAATCTTATTATGCTAATCATAGCAGATTAAAAAATGCTTAACAAAATAAAATCTTCACTCTCAAATATGAGTTTCCAGTGGCTTCAGATACGTAAAATCCATATCCTTGTAAAACCTATAAGAAGACAAACCATATTAATTGGTATTATCAAAAATCATATGAAATCTACTTGTAGACTCCTCACCCTTCTCTTCTCAGAATTGACAATATTTGATTGTCCCGTTATAGACCTAGCTGAGGTACTTTCACTTTGTTCGTTTGATGCCCCTCCTTCAATGGTTAGTTGCTTTGGATGCTTCCTTGGCCTACCTCTTTTGCCCTGTATAATAGACATATATAAGGTATTCTAAGGGAAAATGTATCACATTTATGTTTAAATTTCCTTACAGGTAGTTTAATTTGGATAGGTGCCGGAGGTTGGGGGCATGTTGTCTTGTTGTGTCCAGTACCATGACAATTGGAGCATTTAATGGTAATACCAGATTTTGATATTTTAGTAGGATCGGTGTTGGTGACCCTTGGCTTCCTCACTCTTTTGCTTTTCTCATCCTTTTTCTGCTCGCCATTGGATCTCTTCCTATCTTTCTTGGGCCTCTTTGGAAGCTTTCTGAATGGCGAAGGCAATAAAGGCTCTTCACTAGTCGCTGGCCACATTTTCTTTCCATTCAAGGTGGGTAATGCAAATTGATAGCAACGCTTGTACACAGCTTTCTTGAAACAATCAGCTACATAATTATTTAAGTTACACTTCATGAAGTTGATGCACGAGATAGCATGGTTGCATGGTGTCCCCGATATATCCCACTGTCAATAAGTACATGTCTTTTTATTCAGATCAACCATAAAAGTATCATCATTCACTTCAACTTCAAATTTGGAAGCTGTAGATGGCTTTGGAATACAAACCTAGACTTCATCTTTTCCTCCTCAATCTTCAATCTGATTCTTGGACAAATCTCATCTCTGGAACTAACCATCAATTGGCTTTTCTCATACATTCTTACCATAAGTAATTTTCCTATGCCCTCTAACATATCAATAATGGGAAATTCCCTTTCTTTGCATATATATGCGTTGAACGTCTCGCTTAAATTGTTCTCGATAGCATTGCAATTTTGTCCACACTTGATGAATGCCCTACAAAAGTGTTCTGGACCCTGTCTCATGAAGTCTTCATATGCATGAACAAACTCTTTCTTCATTTCTTTTACTGCCATATTGAAATCAGCCTCATATGTAAAATATGCAGTTCTCCAAAAGCAATTCCTAAATGTTTCTCCCTTGTATAATTTTTTCCAGTTGGCATAAATGTGCCGAGCACAATTCCTATGCTCTGCTCATAGAGAGAGTTTAGAAACTGCATTGAGCAGGCCCTTTAACATGTTATTTGACATGCAAATAAGTTAGTTTACAAACAACAAATACTTTTATTAGCAAAGCTTGTGCGCAATCTTACCTTCTGTTGATTGCTCATGAAGGTCCAGCCAAGACCTTGTCCCACATTCAAGTCTTTCAGTAGTAGCTCGAGGAACCAAGTCCAAGATTCTTCAGTCTCAGCTTCAACAACAGCCCATGAAATTGGAAACATTTGGTTGTTTCCATCTCTACCAATAGCACAAAGTAACATCCCCCTAACTAAAGTCTTCGTAAAGCATCCATCCAATCCAATTACTCGTCTACAACCTACTAGCAAATCCTCTTTCAATTCTTTGAAGCACACATAGAATCTTTTGAATGTATTACATCGTCCAACTTCCAAGTCAAATGTGCTGTTAGGACTACATCAAATCAACTCAGTCTTATAAGAATGCAGCAACTTGTATTGCTCGACAAATGGACCTCTAATGATCTCAATAGCTCTAGTAATCGCTCTATAACAAATCCTCCTATTTAGTGTCAATGCCCACATCTCCATTGCATCCACCTGCATTTGTGATGTTGTATACTTCAAGTTAGCTCTAATTTTAGGCAAAAACTGCTCCGCAAGCCATATATACGATGCATTCTTATTTCTCATGCTCCTAAGGGAAGTATGTTCTTTTCCAATAGTCTTTATGATGAAGGTCTTCTCACTCTGCATCCAACTAGCATAAACTCTCCATTCACAGCCACTCTCACACCTACCATCCATTTTTTTCGCTTCACTCTTCTTCCATCCAATGTTAAATCCGTTTGCGTAAAGTTGCATAGCTTTCTTGAATTGAGCACGCGAAACAAATCTCATTCCTACTTTAAATTGTATGTCTTTATGATCAGATTTGGGGTCATATCTAATAGTTTTTGATCTTCTTTGGTCACAGACTTCTTCATCTCCATCAAAGTTGGGAGGGCTCAAATTCTCATCTCCTTCTTCTAGATCAGTGTCTCCATCATTTTCACCCACATCCTCATTTCCAGGAATATTAACGGCAATTGTATTAGTAATAGCAGCAGCATCAGCCTCTCTTGTTATTTGCCTAGCAAGAAAGAAATTCTCGTTACCACCATCAAGAATGTAGTCATCATCACTTAAAGATAATGTACCAGCATCTTGCTCTAGTTCACTATCTCTATAGCTATCACTCTTACTATTATGACCACTAGTAGAAGAACCAATATCATCACCAAGAGCAGCTCCTTCAATATATACTTCAATAACACCAAAACTTGATCCTAGACCCACCAATTCTAACACTTGATCATCACCAACAATCTGCACAAGACCACTTCTCAAGGAATCACCAGGAGTCGCGTACCACAACTTTTTAACTGAGTATCCTAGATCAAGAACAACCTTAACAATTGCATTATAGTTTACCACAATCGACTTACAACGATAGAGATATCTACATGGTAGCCTGTGTACTTTGTGATGTCTCCAAACTCCATAACTCCACCTAGGTGAAGTGCAATTGTAAATTCGTTAAACATCTGCATGGGAACAACAAACAAGCCAATTAGTTTATAAAAACCTCTCACAAATAACTAGCAAAGATGGGATGATCAAGTTTGACATGAAATGACAAAATTGAGTTTGCCAAACAAGATGCTTGGAAGCCTTGATAGGAAATATGAGGCACCTATGTCTAGAAAGAGACCCAGAGCTATTTCAGTCATAGCAAAAACCTGCAACAAGGTTAACCAAACTATGCTGATAAAACTCTGGAAATCTTGATATTAAAGGAACAAAAAACTGGACAATCACAACTACCAACTACTTGCTTACATTAGGCACTCAAATTGACACAAATCTGCAGTACCGGTTAGATATTCTAGGTTATGTAACAAATTGCATAATAAGTGGCAAAAGATACTGAGAATATAATCATTTTATGTTTCACAAGCAAACATCAGCTTTACGAATTGCCAATCGACATCTACCCCGCCTTATTTATTAAGCAAACAAGAATTTCAATCTCGTTAAGTGGGGTTAACTGAGCTCAAGTCACTATTCCAAATAATTTATAGGTACATATAAGTGTGTGCCCTTATATAATTTCAATGACCAAAGAGTTCACAAAAGGAAAAAAAGCTTGTCATTGTACCGTGACTATCATGTCAGCTTCTTTAATATCAATTAATTGATTATGATGATCCTGAGAGATTACCTGGTTTGTGTACAGGGCAAAGCTCAGCCGTGCAAGTTGCCCTGGACTAGGAGGACTAGAGAAAAGCTGCCTTATATTCTATTCAGAGTAATGATTGAGATACAGAATATAACTTGTTTCTATTGCAAAATCGAATGTAGATATGTATATTATCCATGTACTAAAGTCGGCGTAATATTATAATATTCAAATGTACGTGCTCTTTAGGGACTAAGCATATTTATGAAATCTCATGAGACATATAGAATCACACTCAAAGTACACCTAAAATCAATGACAAACATAAAGTGATTTTGGTTCCGGCATTTCAACGAGCATGTGATGTATGAGTCAATCATACCATTTACATGCAAGTTTCATGTTAAAATTTTGACACACTTACGATTCAAGGTAGGAAAGACTACTGACGCTAATAAGGACATGAACTAACATGAAAGACTAGCAAGTAATCATACAAACAGATTGCGAACAAGTAGTAAACCATGTGGGGCTGAGACACATAAACATAAAGCCAAGTTTGTCACAAACCAAAAATGAGCGAAGCAACCACGATTAGAAGAATATGGTTGAAAGATCCAACAAAAATGAAAGAGAGGAGGTCCTCAGAAACGTAGAGCTCGAACGCAACGTGGAATAGAGAGCTCTTGTTTTCCTACCTTAATAACATGAAACCACTCAAGTGCAAATCCGCCACATTGGTCCTCAAATGACAGAACACCACAATTCCACTCATCAATCACAGGATAAACCAAAGGCGCGCCTACTTAAAAACTCAAACTTTCCACACTCAAGAGCAATTCACTCACTTTGAGAGTCTTCTCAGCCTGCGCTGACACCGCAACCCCGATGAGCGACCAGACGAACTTGTCGAACTTCGATCGAAGCCATGCCCTGTAAATCACCTCGGGAAAGAAGAGTGTTTGTCGAGAAAGATGAACTGAAATGAATTTGTTGTTAGGGTTTTTTTGTGCTACAACGAAGAGAGAAGAGAGAACGTGAGGTACCTGAAGAAGACGTGAGAAATGAGAATTTATTAGGGCTTTTTAAGATATCTTTTTGTTTTTCCCTTCACTGTTACAAAGTTATTATTATTTTATTTTGAAAAAAATTAATTTATTTCCACCTGGATTGCCACGTGAGCAATCACGTCATTGAAATTAACGGCAAAATCTAACCAAACTAACGGAGGGTAGATCTGTCATAGGTGTACCAGTTTGGGGTTTCTTATGGCAAAAAAAATAGTTTGGGGTAAATTTGTCACAGATGTACCAGTTTGGGATTTTTTAAGGTATTAGCCCTATAACCTTTTGTCTCTACTGTCCATTTAGGCCATTTCATAAAAATTTATAGTCCCATCAATTTTAATAAAATTGGATTTCATTTTTTTTTTTTTTAAGAAGTTCGGGTTGCAAACTTTTTATGCATGTGAAGATCGGTCGACTGGACACATGATAAAATGGGTGATTGAAGTTAGGTCAAAAACCTTTTTACCCAACAACTCTCTTATTTTTATTTTCTTTCGTCTTAAAGCCTCTTATATTAACATTAACAGTAATATCCAATTTATCCAAATTGAATCCACGAATCTTAAGATATTGCAAATTTTGATCATGATTGTTTGATAATAAGGTGTCGGAAAGTTTATTATATGGATTGATTGATTAATTCACCTTAAAAATCAATATATAGACCTTTCGAGAAATGTGTTATCCCAACACTTTTTGAAAAATCAAGCTGTATATCTGGAAAATTGGGGTCATGAGCTTTTTGTAGGCGTAAAAAGTGGAGGAAACGGACATTGAATGAAAAAATTATATATAGTTAAAGTTTAGTCAAATTTAGATATAAAATATATACATATCATTTTTCAAAATTAATAAGAAAAACCGAGGACTTTCAGTCAGGCCAACCCACGACTGTCACGTGGCAATACTGAGGAGGCCTAGCCCTGCATTATTGCCATGCTGGACGTGCGTCGCGCCCTGCGCAGGCTGGGCTGGCCCTTTGCAAGGCCCATATAGCCTTTTTACAAGATTATTTGAGCCTTTTGCGAGGTCCTTTTAACCTTTTTCAAGGAACCTTGCGCATGGTAGCCCCACAAACCCAAAATTTTCCTTTAAATGGAGGTTGATTTGCTCATTTTTCTTAAGGCAAACTCTCCATATTTCTCTCTTTCCATCATAGTTTCTCAAGTTCTCAACACTAATAACTTTTTCTTATTTTGTTAATGAAACTCCGGTGCAATTAAAGCTCGAAGATTCGGCAATCCTAGGCATATACGAATCGATGAAAACTAACGTGTCATCGAGTAAGGGCTTTAGACCCCTTAAAGAAAATTAGTATCGTCATAATACTAGATTTAGGTTAGGAAATTAAATAATCTAGTTCTTACTGCATTGGGTTAAATTAGACTAGCAAAAAAATTGGTCGTCATAATGTCAAAATTAACCTTTGGAATATGAAAAAAAAAAAAATACTTGTATTACTGTCACTACACTTAATAAATCTAGAAACTTCTATACTACTCTAGACTATTATTATACTTGTTAATCTACATGTCACCATTTCCTAAAAGACTTTAAAAAACTATAGTTATTTTTCCTAAAATACTTTCAACTTTGAAAATTAGGATTGTATATGGTGAGAAATGGAAAATACTGAAGTCTAAGCATACCAAATAATAACATGGCTTCGTCAATTTTAATACTAAATATGCGTCATAAAATAAAATTTCACTTAGTTAATTGCACATGCATACATGGGCTCTCCTATGCCTGTACCAATTCGTAATTGATGATTCAAGTTCTTAACATGCAAAATCATTTTCATTTAGAGTCGCTACAAATCTAATTTTAGTGGGTCAATCAGAAATTCAAGTAAAGTATCGGAAAATAATGAGATGGGAACTTGGTTAGTTAGATTATTTTAGCGCCCTTTTGGTACTTTCTTTTTATTTCAAAAATATTTTGCAGGCAGCTTAAATTCATCTTATCTTATCCACTAACATTTGTGATGATAATGCGTGTGACATCCCTAAATTAACTAACTCGAGGTATTATCTGCTTTAGTTATTCACATATTGAGCCTCATGGCTTTGTCATTTGGCATACAAGTGGCATACAAGCATGGATTTTCCTAGGAGATCACTCATCCTAGTAGTGCTTGAGCTTTTTGGAGTTTTAAAGCAAAGCTTAGTATTATGTCAAAAGGCGCATTTGTGGGTTAATTCCAGTTTACACACACACACACACAAAACATAATCGTTCTCCTCCTATTCGGTGCATAGTTTGGATTAATTCTACCATCTTTGTCATTCTAGAAGCTTGCTAAAAGCTACTTCTAGTCCAAACCCTCTGGCCTTGACAACCACTCCTTGCTCTTATCAAACCGGGTCGTTATAATGCCGGTGTGCAACCATTAATGAAATACTCAATAATTAAAGCATAAATAAATTGCAATGGTAGGGAAGAAATACTTATTTTGAAACAATGCAAACTGCTGCAATGTTATTTAGAAAAACACATGTTCCTCATAAATGTGGTTTCTAACTACCACACAATTGCAATCAATTAACTTTTGGGTTTTCACTTATTTAAATGAAACCTAAACTACATGTAATGCTAGCTTAATCTAAATGCAATGACATAGTGTCACGACCTAACCTCGGGTGAACCACCTAGGGTTTGATTAATGGATTACCAAGTTTAAACTTAGCTAGGGCTCTCTCAAGCCCATGCCAATTTACGATTTAGGTTCAAGTTCTTAACATGCAAATGATTTTTCAATTAGGAGTGGCCATTAATCTATTTTTGGTGGATCGAGTAGAAATCCAAATAAAGTAATAGGAGATTTACTTTACTCCTGCAATAAGATATTGTGAGTTTGGAGATTTGATTATGTTAGATTTCTTTAACGCTCTTTCAATACATTTCTCTATTATTTCGAAAAAAAAAAATGTTTTGCAAGCAATTCGAATTGATTTTAATTTACTTCCCTAACATGTGAAATAATCATGCGGGTACGCAAACCATTAATTTAACACTGAAATAAAGTAATAAATAAAATATGAGACTTACCTCATAGCAACAAAAACATCTACAATGTTAGATCATAATTCACATCAACAGTCCTAAATATGATTTCTAATTAACATGCAATTACTTAATTTTTATTTTCACTTGTTTAATGAGAATCATGCTTTATGCAATGCATGCTACTAATCTAACATGAAGTGACATGAGATAACAATATGACCTAAACTACATGACATAAGTATAGTATTTTTTTGTGTTTTCGTAATAAGCATGCAATCTATCCTAGAGAAACAAACTAATTTATTTTAAGACAATGGTTCTTTTTCGGTATTTTACGTAAAATTCGAAATTACAAAATAGTGAAAATTGTCTATCTAGATTAAGATATTATCCAACTTCTATTAGAAATTAGATTAGGTCGAATCCTAATTTAAACTAGAATGCTATCTTAATTAGGTAATCCCTAACCTAAAATGCAATCTATCTAAGAAAAATTATCTAAAATTGCAATTTAGAATTGGTCTCCAATCCCTATAAAATTGCATTCATCAATTAATATTATGGTGAACCTATTTTTTATTTAGAGCACCAAAGCTTATTTGGCCTTATATTCGGGTTGAATTACGAGCCATTGATTTTGATCAAGAGTTGAAAACTATAGTGTGAAGAATAGATTATACTCATTAGCTAAAAACTTAATTTATTTGAATGTTATGATGTGGTCCTTTTAGGGTTTCCCAACATCGGAAATAGGTGGAGACTTAGACTCTACCTTAAAAGTCTTAACCTCTACAGCTGTTCAAATATTAATTGATTGATTCATCATTTTCCAATATAACCTAATTTAATCATGGGAATGGTTAAGAATAGACCTAATTATACTTATGAAACAACCCATTGGCTCTTAATTTCGTATCATAACAACAAAGCGTCACAACATTTATAGACATCTCCAATCTGTTCTCTCCTTCCTCTTTGTTTGTTTATTTTGTTTTGGTTGAAAAAAAACAAGTAAATGGATTATTTTAATGAAAAAGAAAAGTAAGGGGTACTTTTATTAGACATCCAAGAGACAAAATTAGTCAATAATATCCAATAACTACAAATATACATTTATCTACATATATATTTGGTCGAAAAATTACAAAATAATTAAGTAATTAAGATATATATATATACTGATTGGTCTAGGTGGGTGGCTGGGCAGGCAATTCCACACCTAGAATAAAGAACAAGACCAAAGCTCACAGGTTCCACTAAATTTGAATCTTGAATCGAACTGGACTGCCGCTTCTGGTCTAGTCTAGTTCGGTTCTGGGCCGTCCAAGCGGTTTCTAGTTCTTTTGCATTCCCCTATATGATATATAGTTTGCATGTTTTGTTCTTTTAATTAAAATTACATGCATATAATATAGGTTAGTTTTCATTTAAATAAGAGAAAACCCAAAAGGAATTAACTAAATTTATTTAGAATTCATGTTAGTCCAGGCATAGCATTTTTTATAAGTACTTTGTGATTGTTAGGGGGTCAATTTGCTTGCATTGAGATATGTAAATCTCTTTCCTATCTGAACAATACTTTTATTGTTTTGCTTCCTTGAGTATTACATTAATTGTTGCGCACTTATATGATCACTTTACATGTTAGTGTGGTTAAAATTGACTTAAGTTGCTTGCTAAACATTTTTTTAAAGAGAAAAGATACCGAAAGGGTGTGAGAGCAATTTAGTGTAATTAAGTTCCAAAATCTATAATCTTTGATTTGTAGGAATAAAGTAAATCTCTTAATATTGTATTTAGATTTCTAATCGACATGTCAAAAAATAGATGTGAAGAGTCTTAATTGAAATGAGTTTGCATTTTAAATAACTTGAACTATAATTTGCGAATTGAATGGGCTTAGAGAGTCAAGTAGGTGTAAGGTTAAGGCACACATGATAACTATTTTATTTCGATCAGAAACAAGTTTGTAATGAAAATCCATTTGATAACTCAATTTTATTTTTCTATTTCGTAACAAAATTTTAATCTAGAAATATGTTTGGAATAGAAATAAGAAGTAGAAATTGTTTACTTTTCTATTTCTAGAGCAAAAATAAGAAATAAAAACTTTTTTCATCAAGTGCCCTTGCTATTAGCCTATCGCCCATTCGCTAGCATTTGTCGCCAGCCCCCATCGCCACTGTTGCTGCACGAGAGAGAGGATTTTTGTGTTGTTATCAAATGGATTTCTAGTTCGGAAATAGAAATGTTGTATCGTTATTAAATACATTTTTTTTTTTCAGAAACTCATTCAAGAATAAAAATAGAAAAATCAAATTTTGTTTTATAAATCAAATTTTGGCTAGAATAGTCATCATTTGCGACCTTAGTATTCCATTAACTACCCTAAATGATTCCCTTTTGGGAGGGTCGCGACAATACTATGATGGGATCGTGAGGGATAAGGCAGTAAATTTAGTGTGATGAGAATACCTATAGCTAAATTTGGAGTGGAAAAAGGGTGAGTCGTATACAAAGTTGGTGGTTTTCAGTATCCGGATTAGTGGTGGAGGCCCATGACTGTTTGATAAGAATAATAGGCTTGTGGGCCCATGACTGTTTGATAAGAATAATAGGCTTGTGGGCCCATTTGATGCTGGCGTGGACTCATCCGTCGCCTTTTGTTTCTTTTCACCCATCAAAGCGTTAAGCCTAGGCTCGAGGTAATTTGAACCGGAGATAAAGAGGCAAAGGTCGTGCCCTTTGCCTTGCCCAAAAGACAATACTTCGAATAGAATTTCAAGCAAATTTATTCAATTCGAGCAACAAAACTTTGACTAAAATTTAAACTAATAGATGGAGGGAGACTTGTTCTCGAGTGATACTAAATAATATTTTAACACTCTTTTTTACGTGTAAACTGGATTAAGAATGACACATGGAATTTGAGTAATGTGAAGTTGATGCAAATATGCAAAGGGAATTATAGTGTGTCTAATACGATAATAGAGAATTCAACCCAAAAGATCAGACTTATAAGTGGAGGGAGACCCTATTGTCAAATGATGGTGGACAACATTTTAATGAACTTTACACTGCAAGATTTCAAGTTCAAAGTCCCGCGAAAATCAAAATTGATTGGCCTAGCCATCCACAACAATTATGTGACTATACTATATAATCTCCCCAAGTTTGAAACTTTGAAAACGAATCCTCTTACTTCCTAGGAAGTTACTCTTTGCTTCGATAAACATGTCATTATCTCATGTTCGACAAACCCAAGTTTTGGTTGCGCTAATTCCATAGTCGCCATTAGTGTCATCATTATCTTGCTTGAGTTTCCATGCCTTAAATTTTAAGGGTGCTTTTGTTTTGCTAAAAATGAGTGATTCATTAAATATTTTTCTAAAAATGATTCCTTACATCGCTCACAAAAATGAATGAATAAAACATATTTTCATTATATATGAAAATGTTTAGACATAAATTATTAATGATAATGAAAACAAATATCATTAACTAATTATTTCAAGCGATATAAATGATTTTTTAAAAATATTTTTAAAATTATTCATTTTCCATGAAATAAGCATAGCCATAGATACAGGTTCTGTTGTCTCCGGTTTGTCTCTCTTGGCCAATAAACTGAAGTCCCAATCCTTGCATTCTGTTCTAAAAATGGAACTTGTCACTGGGATTGATACTTAGCCTGTCGGTATTCACGCCAAGTTACTTTCTTCGCAGGGTGCAATTAAACTATGTATGAGCCAATAGAAAAGCTTCCTTAGTCTTGCTCCTGACGTCCATGCTTAGCAGATTTAGACATCCTTTTCGAATCGTCATCTTGAATCTCGTAAATAAATGCTTGTCTTGTCTCGACGTTGAAAATGTCCCACGCCATTAACAGTTTTCGTCCATCATGACGTATATGCTTACACGAGGAATAGGACCATTTGAAGAAGAACACTGGACGTGGGAGTGCGCGGGCGAGAGACAGATTCTTTCTATGGCGGTGGGGTGAGACGGAGTCCGAAGCCTCTATTCACCTGAAGAAAAAAAGAGGCCTTTCTCACCGTCCATCTCGGGTTCTTTATCTGCCTCCACCTTTGATTGGGTCCAAATGGAGTAAATTTCTCAATCTGTATTAACGGGGTCAACAGGTAGAGCGGTTTCCGCCCATAGTTTTGCTTCGTTTGACGGTAACATCTGTCCTTCTTGGAAATCGATACTTGTAATCGCAGACTATATCCCAATATATAATATCATCTTTAAATTTTTAATTTATTTAATGTGATCTTTAAACTTTATCAAATGAGTAAAATTATCTCTAAAATTTTTATTTTTTTATTGTGATCTTTGAACTATTCGTCTTTGAACTTTTTGTACACATTTAATTTAGTCTATGAACTAGAGAATTTGAGGACTAGATTGAATCCATGGATATAATAATTCAGAGACCGGATTGAACATTTATCAAAAGTTTAAAAATCACATTACATATTAGGGTGAAGTCTAGGAACCATTTGTATTATATCCCTTCTTCATTTTTTGCGCAGTCTATGTAACATGTCGTTTGCACAAATTATACCTTACTTCACATTCATTTCAAGAAGCACAACATGTTACATTGGATTCAACTACATATACATGGCATGCATTCACAACAATGTAAATGGCTAATGTGGCGATCTAGTCATAGCTGACCGTTTTACGTGGCACATTGTTATTAGCAATTTCTTATGAAACTTGAGCGGAAGGATTATATTGAAATTTTGCGAAAATATTTATAATTAAATTGATATAAAATTAAAAGTTCATAATTGAATTGACATTCATACATTATGTTTATGATTGATTGGACATTTTTTCTTATAAAAGCCGTTGAAATAATTGCTGGTAAAGATGTGGGATGAATAAAGAAAGGGCACAAATTGTAAAAATATACAAAAGTACGTTATCAAATCCCTCGAAATAATTTCACGCTGATTCAGTTAGATATGCTTATCAGTAAAGGATATGCAATCTTCTTTTAAACGAGCAATTAATTGATTATCCATGTGGAATTATGAAGGCTAATAATGTTGCGAGACCATTAAATCACAGGTGCTCCATCATCAAAGAATCATGTTAAAAAGTGGCTTTGGGGCATTAATTAACCATACTTATTAATAAAATAGTTTGATTTCCAACACACAGATCACACATTAAGGATGTAAAGACAAGTGCCCTTGGAGATCCTCCGGGAGAGCAGATCTACATGTATCCGGTAATTACTTGATGCGTGTAGGATAAAGGGACTTTCACATCCAATTTAATTATTTCGGTTCTCAAAGAGTTTCGGACACCCACTTACTAGAAAAGTGATTTTATTTATCTCTAATTCTAGATTAATGGAGAGAAACTTTAGAACGAGAAAGCCGCTGGCCTCTTCTATTTAAGAAAAACGTGCACTTTCTTCTTTTTCATAACAAAAATGGTTATGATTCCTTAAAACTACCTTCAATATCCCTAAGAAGAAAAAGCTGTGGTAGGGGTGCCATATTTTTAATTCAAAGTTTGTCATCTAAGTGATAGATTATGTAACTACCAAAATGTACGAATCCATCTATCAAATTAACAAAGCATACAATTCCCATTCTCAGCTAGCGCCGCCACGCCAGTGCGTTCTTTGTCCGAGCTCGTCCTTGCGTGATGACCTCTACCCCCATCATGCACAGCACCTCCCATCTCTCTCGCTTCTCCTAGCGCTCGGGTTCCTCGCTCCATCACGGACACGGCGAGCTGGACGCAGAGCTCAAATGGCCACGGCGAGCTCTAATCGGAGCTCGCCATGGCTACAAGCTCGCGTGGCTGAGCTCTTCACAAGGCTCGCGCTCTCGACCAGAGGTCGTCATGATCGCGAGCTCATTGAGAGCTCACCCTCATGCACGCAAGAGAGTGGGTGATGGGCGGTGGTGGCCAGCCTCGTGCTGGTTGACACTTCGATGATGAACGCACATCAGTTAATGGCAGGCAGCAGAGGACGAAATGACAAATTAAATATTAGATCGCGCGACTAATCATCACAATGATAGCATAAGATACAAAATAAATCTAATCACAATGATTAGGGATAGCTCAAATATCCAAACACAAACATGCATCCACCTGTGTAGGATATGTACGCATACGTATCCATCTATCTCCATACGAGATTCTTTTCGAGGGCTTTCTTTAATTTTGTTTCCTAGCCAAAGCTACTTTTGTCGAAACTTATTTCACGACGAGGAAGGTAGGTTCCATCTCAATGACAATAGAAAAGATAGACGGCGTGCACTTGTGAAGGCGAAAGAAATTGGTTGCCCTCCCCCTGTGATTACCGGAAACCGGAGGCTAGCCGGTAATCTTATTATATAACTTAAGACTTATTCTACCTTCAAAATTAATAACCTTTTGACGTCATATGATGGCTCGGTTCCCAAAAACCTCTCATTTTAGGTTGAATCTCAAATTTTTCCCACTCTTTTTGTCAAAATAGAAAACACAAACTTTCACCATAATCATTTACCAAAAAAAAAAAAAAAAAAAAAGCTTTCACCATAATCTCAAATCTGCCCATTACATCTAAAAATTATTACTAATTTCTTCAAAAATATCAATATTTGGGCGGGTTAGAGGTTCACTATAAAAAAAATTGTGTAATTATCAACATCCTTACTTTTATATGGAACAACAATGAGAAAATTGTCAAAAAGTTATAAATCTATTGTATTTTTGCTAATTCAATACTAAACATTTTAATTGTACCCATTTAGTCTTCAACATTTTTCACGTTTTGTCAATTAAGTCCATTTGGCTTCGTTGACATGGGTCTTACTAATAATATTTTAATATATTTTGAATCATATATATTTTCTTTTCTTTTCTTTTTCGTGATATTGATAGTTTTAAAAAAATTAGTGGCAATTTTTGGACACGAAGTAGATTTGGGATTCAACTGAAAGTTGGTGATATTTTTTGGACCAAAAAAAGATTGAACCTATAATTAAAGTTTTTTTTTTTTTTAAAGGGAAATAGATTATGTATGATTGATTAGGTCTAATAAGATGAATTCACAGGGCAACCTCTCCTTTCCCTTTCTGAGATGTGCACATCAAAGTACAAGGAAAATATTCCCTGTTGATCGTCGATAAATGCACACTTGAAATTACTTATTGATCGGTAGATCTGTCAGTTAGCTGGTTTCGCCTAAGAATCTAATCACAGGACTAGGAACAGTTTAAATATAATGACAATGCAGTCTTTTCTGATTTTCTCACTGCAAATGGCATTTGTTGACCCACTTAAATAACAACATTAGCGCCGGCTTAGGAGAAAATCAAATTTATGGATATAAATTATTGCTAGTATAATCAAATTCATGTCATACTTTTTTTTTTTCCTGCTAAAACTGATCTATCCACGTCATACAAATAGACAATTACAGTGACTTTCTATTTTTTTATATAGTTGCTTTCAAGCTTTTCCTGAAATATTTTGATACAGCAGTAATTTTGAAAGGTCGACTAGGTAAACCTAATTTGGCTATATTTCCTTTTTTTAAATCATTCTTTCAAAAAATAAATGTAGACATGGTAACCATCATCAAGTCTCCCTCTTGATTTTTCTTATATAATGTAGAAAATATCGATTTCGATTATCAAGTACAACAAACCCTTCAACCATTTTAATTCAGTTTGCATATCATGTGCAACTTTAGAGAAACCAATTCTAATTAATTTATAAAGGAAATAAATACTTGTTGTCTGAAGTGATCTCTCTTTCGTTCATTTTTCACCTAATGACCCTAAATCACCAATTCTTCAAATTATAAAATTACAGTATTGACAAACAACTAAAACGATGGAGTTCACATGAGAGTGGACAAATTCTTAAGCTTTACATAACTAATGACCTGCTCCGTAACTTCTATTTCCCTCTAAATCTTCCAACTCTCCAATTTAGCCTCCAATATTATATGTAATAAGCTTATTTTTCAAGAATTGAATGAATCATAGATGAACTTTTCTTGCTGAAATGCAAAAGAAATGTGATTTGTGTCACCATATAATGATTGAGATCTCACAAAGTCGGACGAACCGCATTTGATTGGCTGTATTATCTTCTATCAACGAAATAGGGTGGTTGTCTTTTGGTTGAGTCAAAAATAGAACAGTTATTGCCTTCTTGTCCACGTTAAATTAACTTCTAACGTATGTGGAAAATCCATGCTTCGCAAGTGGAAGCGGCGGCTGGCCATGAGACCCATGCGCACGTCATAGTATCTTTAACCTGGGGTATTGAATGGTAAGTCGGTTAAAGATACTGTGCGATGCACAGAGGTGCAAGTTCCAACAATTTACCAGTGGTGGTTCGATAATCCGGTGTCCAGCTTGGATGCCAGTCCTTTTGAACGTGCAATCGCCCGCACTACCTGCCTCTCCAGTCTCCTATCAATTTTTTCTTTCCAAGTGACATTGAGGAGTTCAGCCCCTGGGTTCTTCCCCTTGTTTCTTTTCTTTTGAACCTTTTAAGAATCTGTTCATGTCGAAAATTAATTTTTACTGCACACGTGGAAAATCCAAGTCTTGCAAGTGGAAGTGGCGGCTGACCATTAATCTCACGCGTATGTGTCTAGTTAGTCTAAATCTTCCATTGACTCAATTTTGGAGAACTTTGTGATGTCATGAGTGATCTTAAGCACTTCCTTGCAACTACAGCTTCATTGTTCTTGTTCTGGCCAAAGAAACAAACATTTAGGGTGCTCATAAATAACCATAGTCGTTACATACATGTATAACTGTGATTTTGCACAAATAAAGCAGCCACACTAGTACCACTATAATTCGAAGAATTAAAAGCACCAATCGCATAGTGTCTCGCTTGTTTCCTGCTCTCAATAACACCCCGAGCGATTCCCAAAATGCAATCTCACATTCTCTCGTAGCTCTCTCCAGGAATTATCAAGGAATTTATCTTAGCTGCTGTAAGCTTGATAAAATAGGCATGAAATAAGCTTGAAAGTCCTAAGTTTGCAATAAGCTGGCTAACCATTATCGGAGCGCCCGCCCAGGCATGTGTTTCTAGGCCAGTCGCCCAACAACTAATGTTGAGCACCGTTTTGACTCGGACCTTTCACTCTTCGACTCGATGTTTCAAACCAAACATATTGATCTGGCAACAACTTGAGACATTAAAACAACTCCTGGTCTTCTCTTCTAACGCTAGCAGCAGCAGGGGATAAACTCGATATTAAGTATATCATGAGAACGTACAACTTCCCTGCCACAGCAGCAGATCCTGCTCTAATTGGACCCTAGTGAAGCGACAACATCTCTCTAGCACATTACCCTCACTTGTGCTTATAATGGAAATACTCCTTAGATTTACATGAATAAAAACACTGTTAATACACTCACCGTCGCTCTCTAGAAAGTTGTAAATACAAGCAATATACTAAACTATGCATGATTGCACAGCCTAGTACATGCATAGTGATAGAGATAGTGCCCTGACTTTAAAGTAACGGTAGGTTATATCCGGTATTTCAATATGGCATTTGATAGTCTCACATTGCCACTCATCATGTAAACTGTATGTAAGGATAACTAGTAAATTAAGGGGCGGCAAATTCTTTTTCATGGATTGACAAAAGGCAAATTTACAAAAATAAAAATCTTGACAAACCCTAAAGTGATGTGAATTCAAGTGAATTGTAGCATGTTTAACCAATGTACAACTTTTGTTAACACGAGTACAATCCTTCTACGTTAATCAATTTTTCGGGTTTAAGCTCATATCATTCTTGGTTTATAAAGTTAAAAAAAGAGTAGTGTTTTATTGATCTTGAACGACCTACCTAAAGATAGGTTTCTTTGTTTAGTAAAAAAGGAGCGAAAATAGGATGTGATCTAAGATTACAAACCCAACTCTCTAATCTTTAAGTCGGATTATGTAGATGCTAACATATTTTCTCTATCATTTCGTACGGAAGAAGGTATATGCGTATCTTGTAACATCCAACTAATTTGAAATGTGGTAGGCTGGTAGCTTCTTGTCGAATAATTTCCTCAACAAGATAGAATATTGGCACCTGGCAGGTTAAGTTCTTTTTAGTACCATAATCTTGTGCGCACAATCATAAGCACATTGTCTATCGGTTGACCGAGTAAAACATGAACAAGATTGCCATATACGCAAGACTAGCTAGTAACCGACCAAAAAAAAAAAAAAAAGACTAGCTAGTAAGAAAACTCTATTTCACACGTAAGAAAGAAAAGGTAAACGTTCGTGAAGGTTGCAAAAGTCCATCCTACAACTTCTAGGGACTCGATTGCAAGCGTCAGGTCACGAGCGCCGACGACAAACGACAATTTAAGATTTTGACGTTTAATCATTCGTCTCTTCTTTACGCAATAGTCCGCTGCGCATGGTTGTCTCCGGCCCGCCGTCGAGCCACCTCCAGTCACATTTCCGAATAAAAAAAGGCAAAGGAGCAGCCTCATTTTCAATTTTTGCTTACGGGTTCAAACGTCTCGAAATAAAGGATAAGTACACCTAATCCCGAAAAATGAAGTGACCAAACTACCCTTGAGACTTTGCTGATAAATTTACCCTAAAGTCTAAAGCATCCTAAAACAGTGCTCTATCTCTCGTGTTCCTGACTTCCCTGCTTCTGTGTCTATCTCACCATTGCAATAGCTAGACCGGGGTTACACCGCTCCGCCACCGTTGTTACACCCTTGTTGAGAAGGCTAGGAGCTCCTACCCGCAACCATCATGTGAATGGCCACTCTGGCCTTAAATGACGCCCAATTTCGTGAGTTCTGAGGCTGAGGACCTTAGATATGAAGTCATGACCCATTGTGGTGGACATCCGATCATAATCGTAATAAGAAAGCACAAGGGAATGTACCATTCACAAATACAATTTATTCAAGAAGTACTTACTCAAATCACTGAAGATTGTTTGAGAAACAAACATATTTAACAGAGATCTGCCGACTTGTGTAATAATATCTTTACACAGACTATGTATGCAATATAATTACACGAATACTTCACACATGTAATCCTACAACAAAGGACAAAATCAGCATTACAATCATTGTCTAATGCCCACATTGGTGCCTAAACAATTCTAACAATCTTATAAGTGTCACAACTTTTAAAAGCGACCACTTAAGTAAATCTAATAATTTAGTTTACCAAAATTCTGACGTAACTAGCCAAAATTACTTAAATGCCATTATAACAATTGTTCATAAAGTTTAGACACACAATTGATAATTTGCAATTTTTTGCTTAAACTTTATAGATTTAGAAAATTTGAAAGAATGACCTCATGACCCAAAAGCAAATGGATATATGTGTTAGTTATATTAAAGAAGCCTCATATTGGAGAATTAGTGTGGTGTTAAGCAGTTAATATCTAAGTAGCATCGATATCGACACGCGACATGCAACACGACCGACATGATATGCCGACACATTGTTTCTCAAAAAATAAAAAATTCCAATGCGTTGGGACATATTGTATATTAATGTATATTTTATATAGTAAATTATTATTAATCTGATTTAAATTCACAAATAAATAAATAATAATAAAAATCCTATAATAAATTTATACTAAAAAAATTAATCCACAATTTATTAATATTCTCCATTGTTTCAATTTGACAAATTCAACTCCATTTCAATAAATCTATAAAACTTGAAAAGGAAAAAAAAGTAATTCACATTCTAGACTTGCTTGTTAGACGTGTCGAAAGAAAAAAGAAAAAACTTGAGGGTAAATTGTGTATAACGGAAAATGAGAATCAAAAGATAAGAGAAGAAAACATTAAGTTTTTCTTATTTCTAATTTGTTATTTTTATTATTGATTTTTATTTTTTTCACATATATATTTTGACTATTCATTTATTGAAAATTTTTAAAATTAACCTTGCATGTCGGAATTTCGACTCAAGTATCAAAGAGTCAAAAAATTGACTAGGTATCGAATTTTCCGATACGTGTTGATCGAGTGTCGGGCACATGTTGAAGTATCCAACACAATACGAAGGTTTCTCAAGAGTGTCGGTACTTCTTAAGTTAATATATTATAATTAACTCATAAGTCAATGGCTTAAGTTTTTGAATGAAGGTGAATTCAACTAGATATATTGATGGACTTAGATTTGACCTCTCTCTAAGTATTTGACTTTTGCTAAGCGCTCTTGATAAAAATCACAAACCGAACATTCTAGCTTTGCTCCTATTTCTTTTTCACAGGAAACTACGAGGAAATTACAATTTACCTTTCCATCGAGTAATAAAAAATAATATTAATAAAAAACGCACTTTTCATTAACGCTTGAATAGTACTGGCTGAATATTATATTTATTGTACAAATTTTCTTTTTAAAAAAATAGATCCTTCAAAAGTGGAGACCTTAAAAACCATTATATAAACCAGCACTCTCGTGCTCAATTTCTAAGCTCTCCTCCCGAAAAGAACTCCCTCTCTAAGCCCAAAGCTCTCCTGAAAAATCAATGGAAGCCCACCAGCTCGACTCTCCTCCTCATTCCTCAAGCTCAATCACCGAGAATAATGCAAAACAGGGACGAAGACCCTCTTCTTCCCACATCAGCTCCATCTACTCACTTCGCAAGAAGATGAATGCCATGGCACCGAAGCGTCCATGCGAGAAGATGCCCATAGCGCCGATGCCACCGGTCCCGAAGCGGATGTACACGGTGGACTACGCTGACTTCAAGGCCGTCGTCCAGGAGCTGACCGGCGCACCCACAACAGTGGCGGCACCGGCACAGGCACCGGCACCGGCACCGGCCTCTCTCTGCATGCTTCCTGATGCCGGCTGCCGTCTTGCCGCGGGGGCCGCCATTACAATTGATGAAGATGACGACGTGAGCTGGCCTTTTACTGCTGAGAATCCGGGTTTGAAGTCCAAAGCATGGATGGATCATGCAAGTGAAGATTCTCAAGAAGCATCGACAGATCAGAGCTCCGTGACGGCTGATAGCGATCCGTTTGGGTTGAGCGTTGTGGCTTCTAGTCAGGGTTGGTGTTCGGCTGATTACCAGGTTCTGAGTCCTGGGACCATGGCGATTTTGGAGCCAATCAACTCAATCCTCTACGATTAGTTATCTTACCCCCTTTTTCCTCCTTTTTCTTCGGTTTTTATTTTCCGTCTATCTGATGTTGTACTTAACAATAAAAAATATTTGTAGGGTCATTCTCTGCAGTTCTTATGTTTATATATTTACTTGATGTTGAAATATGGTTATGCAGTCTTAAATAAATCTTTCTTACGTGGGAAAAGAATATAATGACCTTTCTTCTTTTAATTGCAATCGCCCCTTGATGAGTTCAAAGGAAGATGCTTTGGAAGCTTCGCAGGCCGGAGGAGGCGAAATGTCTAGTCCCCCTTCTTCCTTGAAAAGTAACTAGTACATCTGGTGCAGTTAGCTTGACACATATGAATCGTTAGATTTGTCACGTCAGATCCACATGCTAAAATGGTTTATATGCAATCAATCTATGTGATCTAGGTGCATTAAATAATTTCCCCCTCTCTCTTAGGTGACAATGGGTTGTTAAATCATCTTCACCTATGCAGGTCCGTTGAAATGTTGTCGGTCACTCTTATAGTGAGATTCAACATATAGCCCTCATTGGCCATAGACTATGGCTCTCTTTGTGTACAATTATAGTTTTATGATCTATACTCTCTAAAATGGGTTCTTGGGTATTATAATCTATAAACAAAGAGCTTAAGACCATGTTTGGTAGTCTTGATTTAAGTCTAAATAAGATAACAAGATATCTTATCCAATGCTTGGCGATGTCCTTGGATCAGACAAAAAAGCTAGATAAGAGATCTAGGTTAGAGATAGTGAGATAAACTGGGATTGAATAAAGAAAATTGAAAAAAAACTTAACAATTTTTTTTTCTAACAATGGAGTGACACATCCGGTTTCACCTGCCACCACGCAAGGACCACCTCTATGACAACCAATCATCATCACTTCCAGCCATTGTGTAAGAAGCGCCATCGCTTATGACCGCCTCCGATTGTCATCACCATCAAGCCGATCGTGCTTTGATAACTTAGGGTGAAAAGGAAAAGTCACACATCATGGCCGTCACCATGGAAGAACTCAAATCCTTTCATGACTGTGCTAGATCCTTCGAGTTCGTTGTCCACCTCCTCTTCGCCCCTCGCTACCCTTGGATTGTCAGCTTCGATGTCAAGTGGCACCTGAGCTTCGCGGACGGTGTCCAACACCCTATTGTCACACTTACATCAGCCGTCATTACCTTATCTACTAGATCATTGTGGTTGCTCGGCAGATCTGATATGGTGAACCTAAGTGAGGACTACGGTTGGGAGGTGGATTTAGCGAAACTAGCAAGAGAAAAAATGGAGGGAATTGAAGAGAGTGGGTTTGAGATGCTTGTGAGAGAATTCAAGCAGTGAGGTGTGGATATCGTGGGAGATTGTGTTGGGCAAGTGAAATTTTCAAAGATTTTTAATCTTATTTTACACTACACCAAACACAGCATAAAAAGATAGAGGTGCTTGTTCTTTAGTGGAGATATCTACTAGCTTTGAATACCAACAGCATGTGCTACTATCTGTAACCTCCTATAGTGGATTCAGCTCCATTCTTGAGTGTAAGTTCCTAAGAGTGGATGTAAGCTTAGTTATAAGTTGAATAATCATATATCTGCTGGCAAAGTCTCTTATCTCTTTAAATCATTCTTCTACGTATTCGATAGAAGCATAAATACTAATTTAATTGTTTATGCTTCTACTGAAGTATCAAGTATTCCACAAAAAGGTTTAAAATTTTATTTAAAAATAACAAATTCACCCCTCTTTAGATTGCTGTGTGAGCCCTAACATGCCGGACTTTCTCAAGCATATGGTTTTAGCTCGCATCTTCCTTCCTAGGAGGATCAAGAATTGGTGATGCAATGCGATGCGAGGTAGGTGAGTCGTAGGTGTTCATAGTTCTCCTTGTCCTAGTGATGGATTCTTGAGAGTTTCTCACTCAACACTTCCAGATTGTAGGGACATGGCTTTTTGCTAGTTCCAATGAACGGGCCAGCCATTAACACACTACCTTCCTTGTGTGGATTTCAAGTCCAACAAGCTCGTAGCTCGATTAGTGTTGAACATCACAAACCAGAAAAGTCCCCTTAGGGTCGATTTTCGGGAACCATTGGACCTTCAAGTCAATATGAGCTTAAAAAATGACGAAGGAAAGTAATAGAGTAACGGCTAATCGGTGCATTAGTTTCAATAGCTCAGATGGTTGTTTCTGGGTTATCTATACTTACGTTGATAACCTAAGGTTCTCCAATTTCCCGGAGTCGTAGAATTGTGGGGTGATCTCTTTCGGATGTGGGTGTCACATTTCCCTTTCGGATCGAGCTGGGCCTTTGGTTTATGAATCAGCTGGCCATTTCAAACGAACCAGACCGATGGGCTCAATTTTGAATGTTGTTGGGTTTTGTGCAAAACCGGTGCTGTCACCGTTGATTAGTGGATATGTTAGACAGCTAAATGATTCGAAGATAGATAATAATTTTCCAGGATAATTAGGCAAGTGGCTTATATACTTTTGCTCAATGTGTAATGTAATCTTTATATTTTTAATTTATTCAATATGGTTTCTGAATTTTAGCCAATTTATAATGTAATCACTAAATTTTTGGTACATATTCGAGTTAGTCTTTAAATTATATGAAGATTGCTTAATGTTGTCTTTCTACTAATTCAAATTCATTGAAAATATTGAATTTTTTCATATAGTATAATAATTATATTAAATATGTATTAAAAGTTTAAGGATTACATTAAACAAATTAAAAAATTTTAGAAGATATTACACATTAGACTAAAGTTAATGAATTTTATTAAATGAATTGAAAGTTTATAGATTATATTTTATATTAAGTAAAGGTTTAGGGATTACATATGCGAATTTTCCTAATTTTACATACCGCTTGACGTGGATTTTGCACGAAATCGGGAACATGAAAAATCACACCTGAAGACGGCGTCGTTTTAAAGGAACTATCATGATATCATCATCCAATGTCAAACTCCAAGCTGAAACCCACAAGTCATGATTTGCTGAGTCCGCAACTCGGTGAAACCAAGGGCTCAAGCTCAATCGCCGCCGTCGTCGCCGTCGTCGTCGCCACCGACTCATCCCCAACTCGCCGCCATGTCGTGGCTAGCTCGATCGATCGCCAATTCGCTCAAGCTTGACGACGACGACGGCGACGAAGAATCCGATCGGAACCCTCGCGCCACCAGCCCCGATCCCTCTCCGCGACCGAAGTCGGCCGTCGGGCCGTCGGGCTCGCCGTCCTCCCCGTCCAATGAGTCCCCTAGAGGCGTCAAAGAAGACCTCTCCGAGCTCAAGAAGACCCTGACCCGGCAGCTCTGGGGCGTCGCCTCCTTCCTCGCGCCTCCGCCCGATCCTTCCCCGCCCCCTCCGGCACGGCAGGCCGGAGGTCCCGATCCAAGCTCCCCGCCGCCGCCCAGTGGGCTGCCTCCGCCGCAGGAGCCGTCCGATCGGGAGGATCCCGACGATGAGGCGCTGATCGCCGGGATACAAAGCGATTTGGCGGAGATTAGCGGCAGGTTCAGGAGCGGGATCTCCAAATTGTCGAACAACAAGACCGTATGGGAGTTCACCAAGATCGCTTCCAATTTACTGCAGCTGGGGCCGGAGGGGGATTCCGTGGATGAGGGTTTGGTTGGGAATGCAGTTGGAGTGACAGAGGAGGTCTTGGCTTTTGCGAGGAACATTGCGATGCATCCCGAGACCTGGCTTGATTTCCCTCTACCGGATAATGAAGATGCTTATTCTGATGGTATAGTTGCTGTTTGATTCAGTGGAGTTAATTTGTTATTGTAGGTCACGTAATCGGTCGTTCCTGTATCAGTGCTGTATTGCTGTTTGGTGGGTATGACTTGCTGTCAATTCGAATCGAATCAGTGGAGATTGATTTAGGTATTTGACTGTGTTGTCATTTATGTTTGTCGCGTTGGCTATATCTTCATTTGTGGGGTTTTGCTGGAGTTTTTGTTTCTGTCGATTTTATGGCTGTTTTACATTTTCCTAGTGAAAAGGTAGTAGATACTGAATTTGTTGTCATGACTAGGATGAGTTGGGCTCTATCTGGACTCCAGAACATTGTAGGGTGGATGGCAATTTGTTCTTCAGCGTAAGAAAAAAGAGCATTTATGTTTTTTAAAGATCACTGTCTATAAGTTGATACCAGGAAAGAGTACTGGAAGTCACAAAGCATTATAATGGAATCGGTTTCCTATCATTTTGTAGCCCAGACGCCTTTTGACAACCCATTTAGCTAGTACTGTGAGATGATTGATGCCAATGATAGCGTGCATTATTATGCATTAACTCCTACCTTGGGAGCAATCCAGATGAGAGTAGTTTTACAAGATTTTCAAAACTGTGTTTTTGAAGTGTTTGTTTAAATTAGAAGCGCTTCATTAGAGTATGGACGAGGATTATCTTATTTTGCGGGTAATCATGAGAACTTGATTAACTCTTTTCTTGCTTTGGCTATAATCAATTGAGGTAGAGCTTGAGGAGACACAAACATGTGGCAAGTAATGGGGTAACCGTTATTTTCGGTCTGACTTCTTATTTTCATTATGCTTGTCATATTGTGGCTCTATCTCTGTTGCAGTTGTGAATTGTTTCAATCTGCTGCACTTGTTGTCTTCATTCTTTTGCCAGATTTCTAATTTCTGCATATGGTCATTTTAAGGCTTTATTGTAGATTGATTCAGTTTGGAATCACTAGCCTCCTTGGTTCTCTATACTTATGATGGACATAACATTATGTTGATGCAGCCATGTTTCTTTGACAGTAACTGGTTTGATATAGGCAGAGTCCGTGGGAAATTCTCCCTTCTCTCTCTCTCTCTCTCTCTCTCTCCCTCTCTCTCTCAAACGTGCGCGCGCGCACACGTTTCCTAGAATAATTTGTTTGGTTTATAATTTGATATGCTTAGTTTATACCACCTAATATGTTATTCTCTCCATTCGAATTAGATTTTTTTTTTCCAAAGAAGCTTATATTTAGGAGTTCTGCTTTAATTAAACTACCTAAATTGCTCCTGTAGAATTTGAACTGTCTGATGCGCAAGAAGAGCACGCTTTAGCGATTGAACGGCTTGCACCAAGATTAGCTGCTCTTAGGATGGAACTATGCTCAGAGTACATGAGTGACGGTTGTTTCTGGAAGATTTACTTTGTTCTTTTGCATCCCAGACTCAACAAACAAGAAGCCGAACTACTTTCAACACCACAAGTGAGTAGTTTCAAGCATTAAAGTATTTTGTTTAGTACATAATACTTATTGATTGATGGTTCTCTCCTATGAAGAAAGAGAGTCATGCATGATCTCTTGTGGAAATGTTCACCCGCTCTGCCACAGAGGTTGCTTTTTGTGAGCATCTATTTATATCTGCAATCATGATCTGGCTTTCTTAGGGAAATATCTCACCACTTCTTTGTATTGGTTGCCATGCTGTATGGCATTATTGGTCCCAAATTTTTTATATATAGTTTCTCTATTACATGATAATTGTGATTGTTCATTGACATTAGGACAATGTCTATTTATTATAGGTGCATGTGATGCTTCCTGGATCGGGTAGTCATGATATTGCATGTCAACCTGGTCCTAGTAGCTAATTCATGTTAAACGATAACTAATATGGGTCATTAGTGTTGAGCACATGCTATGGGTGTGTGCAGTCGAATAGATATGTAAGAAAAAAATAGATTGATAGTTGCCTTAGAAAAGAAAAAGGGTAGTTTTTCTTTGAGTAGAGAAATTTGGTGAGGATTATTATTTATTGTTGCTTGGGTGGTGGATGGGATTTAAATGTTAGTCTTTCTTATCATATCATGAAGAGTAATTTTGGAAGAATAACAAGTGTTGTGAGATAGAGTGTGTTTTAACTTAAATATAGAGATGGTTCATATTTTTGTGGCCTCAATTCCTTTAGTTTCAGATGTTATCCTTCATATGGTCTTCCAGCCAGAATTAGTTATTTAGACATTCTAGTTCTCCACAGATTTACAGCATTCACATCCTGTTCGTACTTCTGTTCATTTTTTTTGTTACCCAAGTTATATTCTTTAAAGGCTCAATGGGATGTGGCAGGAAAAGCTCTACAACATTGTGTACATCTTTTCTTTAACAAAATGCCTGTTGATCAAATTTAAACTATGACAATATGGAAATTTTGTGCAAGAGACGTGACTTCCTCTGACTGTATGCATATACTTGGATTTGATACATTTGCAAAAAGAGCAAGTTGCTAGCTAAATTTTGCCAAAACAAGTGGGTGTTTGGTCGGGCATTTCTTTTTGCTCTAGTTGTGTGATTTCTTTTTGCATTAACCACTTAAGATCGTTTAACACATTTGGACACAGGCATTTGAAATCACCCCACTAACAATTGACAATTGGATCCAAATGGAATTCAAAATAACCCAACTAACCTCATGGACCAGGTAAGATGCAGACTATCCAATATGTGTCATTGAACCATAGGTCCTGGACTGTTGAGCATTCTTGGTGGTTCAATTGTACTGTTATTGATTTCTCCATTTTGAGTGCTTTAATCTCACTTCTTATTTGTCCAAGAAAAAAAGAAAATGCCAAATTTTATGGAAATTTTGCTTTTCATGAGATTTCAGTTTTGCAAATTATTTCCATCAATCTTATTTTTTCCTATTAAGTGTGAGATGCCATGTGTCACCTTTCTTGGTTGCCTTGGTTGCAGATATTGGAAGCAAGAGCAATGCTGATGCATGAGTTAAAGAACCGGGGCAATGCAAAAGTTGAATCAGGCTGGTCTGGAAGAGATTCAAGAACAGACTCTCTGGATTCATCACATGAAGAACATTTATCCGTGCCTTCAGGTGCTCAATCTGAATCTGCACCTTCTCAACTCTCTGTTGATGGAGCAACTGAACCCGCAGCAGTGGCTATCACTGTGACGGAGAAACATCCGGTGGAGGTCACTGAAATACAAATTATTGACAAACCTGTTGTTGAGGAAAAACCGATGTATCAGAAAGAGTATCAGCATTCACATTCTGGATCCTCTTCAAGGGTCTTGGTTGAAAAGTCTGAAGATGATGCTGATGATTGGTTGAAGGAGGAGGAGACTTTGGAAGGAGCTGATGTAAGAGGAACCACCGTCCATATAGAGAATGAGGAGGATGTGTCATTTAGTGATCTCGAGGATGATGATGGAGACATGCCCCCAACTTATAAGAAAGTTGCCTATGGGTCTGATTCTTCCACAAAAGATTCGAGAGACTGGGTTCAGTTAGGTGGAAGCTCTGATGACTCTAGCAAAGAGGTGAATCTTGGTGATAAGAAAGGTGCTAAATCTGAGAAGGTGACTGATCGCGATCTGGAGATTAAGGAATCAAATGATTGGCTCAATGTTGATGACATCGACGAGGTATGATTATACAATTGTACACTTCCAAGATGCATATGTTCGTACATTTCTTTCAAGTTGCCTGTTCTATCGTCAAATACTTCTGTTACGGTTTTCTCAGTCTAATTTAGGCTCTGGAAACTGATGGTTGTACATAATTTCACGTCTGAAATCTATCATTGTGTATGGAATGTCCCAAGTCCAATTGTTGCAATTCAGTGCAGCTAGCCCATAGTTTGTTTGCCAAACTTTGGTCATATGAAAATAAGAAAAGTTCATTGAAGGCCTGATGACGTTGGGACATTGTTCAAATAGCTGTAAAGACAGTATCTGAAAGAGAGGCCAGATCCTTGGGCAGACTTAGGTCGTCCGCAGAAAATGCAAACCACTCTATTTATCGGTAAATCACTGATGCATTTCCCGAGTTGCAGAGGTGTCATCAGTTCTAGTTCGCGGTTCATGAATCCTGACTGAAACAGCTTGTTGAGGTTTTATCATCTTGTTTAAGAGATTTCATGTCATGTGAATCGGCTACTGGTGATCATGGATTGCTGTTAAGAATGCAGACAATGCCTTCAGGAGAAAAATTGCCTCTCTTTTTATCACTTGAGTGAGAAATTCTAGCGCAACTTGGTTAGGTGTTAGGCTTAATATGATGATGATACTAGAGCAGAATGGATGACCCCTATTACGCTATGCACGTGTTTTACCGTAGACGATCTTGGGACTGAGAGAAACTTTGCCCGATGTCGTCGCTATGATCCACTAGTAGCAGAAGGGACCGAGGAATTGGGTTTGGAATATATACATGAGATCATTCAGATGGACTATATTTTCCTCATTTCCTAGTTGGACATTATCCACATACATGCAAACCTAACTAAAATGTAATGTGGGTGATGTTCAAGTATGTAATTCATCAAATTGGAATTAACTGGGGATGGAGGAAGATATGGACCGATTTGAAAGTGAGCCCATTCATTGTGTTGAAGCTAATGGGCATGAATCTCTGTTTTTCTTCTAATCCAGATAATAAATTATATTAGAGACCACAGCTCCAAATCTTCATGCATTAAATTTCCACATTACGTTATATTTGGATCCAAACAAATGATGTTTACGTGGATGAATCATCTCAAATGAATGGGCTTACCTTGAAATGCGTTGGACATCAAATCTATAAGTTTTCGATGTACCTAAGCTCTCGTGGTAAATTTGGGTGGCCATCTTCGTCGATTTGGCAGATACACACAGCTGATGCAACGTTCAGCCGAAGCTTTATGGGCCTAAACGTCGACAGACAGATCTGGGTCTCGGGCTCTAGATGGCCGCTGCTGATTGGGACGAAACCTGGTGCCACGTTCAGGTAGGGGTTTGCTTGCGGAACAGATCTGGGTCTCGGGCTCAAGCCCGTCTAGCCCATTTCAGGCCTTGCATTGAGGATTGCGGGCCCTCCTCCAATGGGCTGAAATCTAGAATCTGCTTCTTCTCCAGTTGTGCCGTATGGGGTCCGTGATTGGTTTGGCCCAACGGCCCATGGGCCTTGAACCGGAAACCATTGAACTGGTGGCCATTGGACCTAGCCGGAAACATGCGCTGGAGCAAGGGCTAGATCGGCAGTGTGTTGAGCAGATCGCTCATCTTTGCTTGGATCGGTTTGATCCGAATCCTTATTCTGAGGCGAATTTGGAATCTCCTCCACTTAAGAATTTTCTCCAGTAAGTGTGCTCTTGTCTTTGGCCATCGTATGTCTGAACGTGAATTCCTACCGAGTGCCGATTTGTTTTGCAAGGCTTTTTTTGCAATAGCAAATCGGGAAGAGACGGAGGCAATTTGTGGACTTGCGGAAGTTACATTGGAGAGGGTGGCTTTGATACCATGTCACAAAATGGAGAGAAAGTGGGGGGAATTTTGTATTGTGTTGTATTGTCTCGTGTACAAATATATTGCCCTATTTATAGTGTAAAGACGAAATGAAAAATAAGAAAAAAAATACAAGAATTACAATTTTCCTATTTTCTAAACTAGCCCCTGATTGATTGACTGAATCAATCGATATCATAATCAAGATCAACGCCAGAATCGGCATCTTCAATAATATTCAATTGTATCTCCAACAGGCCGAGATGCAACAGAATATCCGGAGGCATCACCATCTCCACTCCCTAATCCTCAGGTATGTACTGCGTTCACTACTCACCATAAAATCGTTCAACTTGAGTCTTCTTTATTAATTCATGCTCAATAATCTTCGGCGAGGGAGCGGCCCCAGCAACGATTTCTTAGTGGCCATGAGAAGCCTCGCTTGGAACAGTCAGGGTTGTGGGCGTGCCTTGACAGTTCAATACCTACAAGACCTTCTAGATGACAACCAGAATTGGTTTTTATTTCAGCTGTTGATTTCCCAACTGGTACGTCAGGCGGTCTGTTACGCGAATGGCGTGAAATTGGTGCTGTGCGAGTAGTTTTCACCTGTCAGTACCTGATACTTGTCGATTATGGAGCCGTCAAATTGTTGTGATCTGGCACTACACGACAGACATTTTGGGATACCATGTTGGAAACTCGAAAGGTCATCACGCAACATGGGGCCGTAAACTTATCGATCATACTTGCTGTCGGTTTCAATCCTGGACGGGTCAGTATTTGACGCCAGCTAATAAGTTGATCCTTATCAAGCCAGTGGCACGAGCTATTCCTTGTTAGATCGGTGGCACAAGCTTGGAGAGTTATCAGAAACTTTTGATGAGGCCATGATTACCATAGCGATCGGCTTCATTATATTCGGTGGAGCATGATCAAGCACCCGAATTAAGCGGGGGTTTAGGTATATGCCGGATGCATCAATTTGATCAGTCTTTTGTTTGCCAAACAAGGATGGCGTGTAGTAACGGATCAAAACTCTTTGATCAGTCTTATGGGCAGACATGACCCGCAAGATGTATCTTCACCAAACATCCTTGTTTTTATTTTTATTTTATTTTTGAACAGACCAAACATCCTTGTTTGCAACTACTCATCTGGTTCACGAGTACGGACGGACTTGATATGAATAAAAAGTGTCATTCTACAAGGTGGCCAATGGGTAAAGGCCCCAGTCGGTGATGGCAAAGATACTGATTTTCGGTTTGATCTGTGGTTGCGACTGGGAAAACCATTAATGCCACTGATGGTGCCGAACGATATCAAACACGTTTCTAACAAAATAATACCATCTAGAGGTCATGAATTGTCGATGTTATTTTAGATCAAGACTCGTGATTTGATCTGACTCCGACGTACAGGATCCGTTTGCATCCCACGCGTGATTTGCGACGCCTAATATTGCAGAATGGCGTTTTTCCAGGAAGAATCATTTCCGTCTCTTGAGTTGGACCAACGATGCTTTATCCTAAAATGCATAAGTATATGGTTTTATCTGGCCGAAGCACTATCAAGTCTATTTTAGCAAAGTTGAGCCGTCCATTATCGAGCTGCATCTTCTATTTACTTTGGAAGAATGAAAATGTTCGTGCTGTGGCGCCTTGAATCTTGCAGATCGAGGTTCGCTAGATAGTTGCGCCGGTCCCTACAACTGCCCAAATCCTAGGTTTGGGCAATTTGCAGAATTTACTTATAATCATGAACTCAAATAACATATTAGAGTCGCCACCGATCAATTTAGATAAACTTAAGTCGATTGGATACCCACAACGTCTGGAGGGGGATGGAAAAGTCAACTATCTTGGTGCATGTGAGAAGGAATAGGTCAAACGAAAACCTGAGATCTTAAGTATGGGGGTTTTGTTATGCGTGCACAGATTAGCATCCACGACGCCCTTTTGGTACCACGACTTTATTTCTAGTTAAGTCCTAAAGCATTCATCAAACAATTATTGTTTTAAACTCCAGAAATGTCGCCCATACACTTATTTAAAACCAATTAATGTGGTCATTTTCTCATGTGTAATGACGTGATTCTATTTGTGTGTTAAAAAGTGTGTATGTAGATGCCAATCGAAATGCAAAGTTCAATCATGACATGTAAAAAAGACATTACATAACAATAATTACATAAAACGAAAAGTGACAAATTGGATGCAAGACAATGATGAAATGACGTAACATTGCAAAAATGACATGTAGCATGAGTTTGGCAAATAAGATGAAAGAAATGACTACAAGGTGATAAGACGTGATAATAATCACATGCAGCATGACATGGCAATACAATGATATCACATGTTAAAAATTGCACAATTTATAACATGGCAAATAAGATGGAACATGGCAATCAAACGACATGATATGGTAATAATTAGATAGAGCATGACATGACAAATCAAATACAATACATGACAGTGAGATGAAAAGGTATGACATAGCACATTGGATACAAGACATGAAATGGCATTGTCCCATGTAACATGACATGTCAAATTTGATGCAAGACATGACGATAAGAATACATGACTTGACAATAGTCACATGCAACATAACATGACAAATCATATGCCAAATACAACAATGAGAATTGATGGGAAGACTACACTAAGGCGTCATTCATTTGATTTATGGCTATACTTGGACATGGTGACGTTTATGCAACAATGCACCCGTTCCCTTTGGCCAAGTCAAAACGAAATCATTTTTCAAATCAAAATCATGAAATAAATAATTGAATGTGCAAGCCTAGTTCATAGGTTTGAATAGCAACGACAATTAACTTTTGACTTTTGGCTGTATTGTCATAGCCCATCCTACAATCGAGCCTAATCTCTTTAGCATATGGCTTATGGGTTGGCTTCAAGATAAACTGGTACGCTATCGCAACGCTTCAATATATCTACAACCTTATATCCCCTCCAAATTACAAAGTTCATATATGCAAAAACAACAGCAACATTCATTCTATCGTTTTTCCATTAGAGTTAGCATCGTAATGGACTAATTCAAGATCTAAATAGTCATTATGATGGCCTACCAACATGCATACATTCTAGTGACATTTTGACAGTAGATCGACATATAGCATGAGGGATATCCCAAGTTTTCAAGATTTCATTTCGGTATTATAGTAGCCTAAGAATATGTGATTTTCAACTACTCAAATGGATAGAATAACTATGACCAAAACTAAAAAGGACAGATATAACCAAAAAAAAAGAAAAGAAGTATGGATAGAATAAGGATATATTGTAGATTCTATGATTCTAAATAGATATTATGACGTCCTAACATGCATTTCAATATGTAAAAACGAGGGAGTCGAGACTTACCTTCAAAAGGCAAAGGGTTTCGCTACACAAACAAAAAAGTACACGAAAACAAGATAGTGTGAGTACCGAGCTCAATTTGAGAGAACTTTTAAGTGCAAAAGGATAAGGGACAGGCTCAACATCTCTGAAAAAGGAGCCGAAAGGGGGCTTTCATAGGCAAATCGGGACATGTACGTGTCTTCGCTCAAGGCACACGCGCCACGAGTGGAGGCTTGCTCTTCTCAGGCCTTTTATCTATTCCATTGGACTTTCGATTCACGTTATTTTTGCGTCGTGGGAATGCTTTGGTCGATAGCTTTTGCACAAGCCCAATACTGCTAGGTGAAATCACGAAGTCACGGACTCAATATTTCAATCGATATGGGGGCCTAAGGCTTGGGTCTATGAATCGGCCGCTGTTTTGTGGACTTATCATATTAAAAAATCGTCATTTTCCACAGCTTGGAGAACTACAGAGTTTCATTCGATTCTGAGACCTCTAAAACGATTTTGGGCTTTAGGAGGACCTTTCTTCGAGTTTTCCAAAGGTTTGACTGAAATTTGATTGGCAATTTCCTTCTTATCTGACATCCATTTTAACCAAATTTTAATTGCGTGGGAATGCTTGGATGAAAAATCGATCGCCATATTCGGATGGTAACATAGGTGTCCAAAGACTGGTCTTTGCTAGTACAACCTATCTTTGAGGCCTCAAATTTGTTTCGGACCTTGTGTCCCACTGATCAACCTTTAGTCAACACTTGATCCAAATCGCGGCGAGATTTGAGGTACAGCAAGGCACCCAGGAGTAACAATCGAACAACTTCATGCTCTGCCAATGGGTTGGCAGGTAGAGTTAGATGGAGCAGCCGCTGTTTAGAGGATGGTGTCGGTAGAGTCTACGGGGCTGGGATCCATTTTGATGAGACCGGTAGAGGATGGTAGCCGTTGCAATTGACTCGAGAACGAGAGTGATCCTAAGAGCGCAATGGCCTCTCCCACTTTTGAGTTTAAAGCCCAATATAGCTTATCAAATAAACTCTCGCGGTCATGTTCAATATAATTGTTTCATCGAAATGGGCAAAATACCTTTTAAAGTATGGACTGACATGTAAGAGTTTTCCTAATGTGGACTACATTAATTGATATTGTAATTTATTATTTTTACGGTTACCGTAAAACATGGTTAGTCTAAGGTGAGATAGAAGTTTTCTTAATTAGTCTAATATGGGCTGGTTAGTGTGGGCCGAGTTGAGCCTGGCCCGTAATGAGAGGGACTGGCTGGAAACTCTATAAATAGTGCTCAAGTCTCTCCTCTAACCCGATTCTCACATGTATCCTCACCTAAGGGGTGTTTACCTAACGCTAAACGTGAGGGGGGCCGCATCATTGAGCCAGTGATACGGAGGGTAATAGAGGAGAAGGACTTGCGTGTGGAACATTATGTTTCCGTTTCCGCTTCAAGAATAGTGGATCACCTTGATGAGTGGGTAATCCCTTTTCTGCTTCCGTTTTATATTTGATGGATCCCAAAACAGGTGCGTTAATCTTTCTACTCAATTATGCATGTTCTTGTTCTGGTTATGGAGATCTTGGGGTTGCGCAATTTGCATCTAACATGACATTCTTATACAGGAGATGTAAACGACGAGAAACCTAAAGGTATAAATACTGGGGACAATCGTAGATAGGAGATGTAAACGACGAGTGTTGTAAAGGTATTGGAAATGGCCTCTCCCATCGTTGATTGACATTGGTTCTTCCCATTGACTAACCATAATTTTCAACTAATTGCTCCAACAAATAGCGATTT
Organism: Eucalyptus victrix; assembly: GCA_016097545.1. Lineage (NCBI taxonomy): Eukaryota > Viridiplantae > Streptophyta > Magnoliopsida > Myrtales > Myrtaceae > Eucalyptus > Eucalyptus victrix. The sequence goes on from CM027843.1 coordinate 48,589,720, forward strand.
TTGCCTCTATCGCTCTCTTCACTGTCTTATGCCGATCGAGCTGTTGACTGACCACTTGGAAATTTTTTGGTGTCGACAATAATTATGTGTCTAGGTCTTAACTTACCTATTGACATTTACGTAAGAGTCTACAGGTTGCAGATACAGGCGACAATATTTTGTAATTTTCACTGCTCGTGTAATGAGCAACATATTACCAAAAAGAAAAAAAGAGCAAGAAATAGCACAGCCATCCATTTTTGCACTTTTTTTTTTGGATGAAAAGGAAATAACTATTAACGGAAAGGAATATTACATCCTGCTGCTAAAGCGTCCGAGAGAAGCAAATCAAAGAAAGGAGGGGGGGGGGGAGAGTTGGCCCAATTTGGCAATAAAGAGCCCTTTCTATGGGCTTTAGTGGCCCAGTCTACTGCAAAATTTGCTTCGCTTTTGCAAAACCTAATTCGAAGACATGAGAAGCGACGGAGGAGTGCGACGGCTTCAGTGAACAGGGTACAGATCTCCCATGGTGGCTATTGCTGATCATTTATGGATTCAACCAAGAGAAGACAATCCAATTCATCTAGAGGGGCGTATCAGTATTACCTTGCTGCAGTAGATGGTGTAAAGTGACGATGATCGCTTGGATCTCAATTTGCAAGGCCGAAGAAGCAACAACACTCCTGGTAAATCCTTCTAGCATTTTCCCCCGGTGGTCACGGCATATAAATGCCATAGATCCTTCTGTGCTATTTGTGTGGAAAGCCCCATCAATATTTATCTTCAAGACGCTTGGATCAGGGGGCTGCCAAATATTGCCAAGGTCGGAGTGATTGCATCCTAGTCCTGCCGAGAGATAGGTGGAGTTCTGAGCTATTTTCACTTGGGTGAGAGCAGCATCCATTGCAAAGTTCGGATATGGGCTTTGATGACAAAAAATGAATCTATTTCAAGCCTTCCATATTTGCCAGAACATTGCAACAATAGTCTCCAGATTGGGTGAGGTCTTCTGCTGTTTAATTCGCTTTGCAAGCCATTCTTCAATACAATGTATTTCTATTGGTACAATGCGAATGCGAATGCTAGGGTGAGACTAGATTCTGTGTGTCCACGGGTAGAGTAGAAGAAGGTGTTCAATTGTCCATGGTATTTGATTAGGGCATAGTGTGCATACCATTTCTGTGCTGATTCGTTGATGAAAGAGATTGTCTTTGGTGGGCAGTGCATTGTGGCAAATGGACCAAAGAAAAATCCGAACTTTGGGTGCAAGTTTGAGCTTCCAATTTTTTTTTTTCCAAAGGAGTTGGGGTGTTTGATAGGAAGATGAGGCTTGATGGTTGATCATTCTTGGCTCTACATTTCTGATTGAATGATATCCACTTTTAATTGTACAATGACCTTGAGTTGTGGCTGTCCAAATCAGTCGGTCTGTTGCAAAATTTGCTTTGACTGGAATTCTGAGCCTTGAGTTGTTTGAGCATCATAATAGCGATGCGGAATAGACACATTCCAGTTATTAAAATCCTTTTCCAAAAGGTTAGCCACCAACACAGGTTCATCTCTTGCTGCTGGTCCGTCGAGTATTCCTCTGGGTAGCCAACAATCTTCATGAATCCTGATCTGAGTTCCATCGCCAACCGACCATTGAAGGTTTGGTAAGATTGAATCCCTTCTTGACAGTAGGCTTTGCCAACCCCAGGAAGGTCGGGTACCTTTGTCCTCACAACTAAAATCCTTAGAGGGGAAATAAAGACCCTTAAACAGTTTACTCCATAGAGAGGAAGGCTGTTGGATTAAGTGCCATGCCTGTTTACCAAGCATTGCTTTATTAAAAGCAATGAGATCTCGAAAACCTAGTCCTCCCTTTTCCTTTCTACTTTTTAGGGCTTCCCATTGTTTCCAATGAATCCCTAACTTGCGACAATCATTCTGCCACCAGAAACGAGCAATCTTCTTTTCAATAGACTTGCAAAGGGATATAGGAATCTTAAATATGGACATGGCATACTGAGGGATTGCCTACACAACAGTCTTAATTAGAATTTCCTTTCCACCATTCGAAATAAGATTCTCTTTCTAGCCTTCCAGCTTGTTATTCACCTTGCCCAAAAGCTAGGCAAACATGTCTCTTTTGGAACGTCCCCGATCTGAAGGAATTCCTAGGTATTTACCCATTCTGTCGAGCACAGGGATTCTAACTTCCCTAGCCAGGTTTTCCTGAAGGCACCTAGGATAGTCCTTACTGAAGAAAATACCTAACTTATTCCTATTAATAGCCTATTCCATGGCTAAGCAGTATCGATTAAGTATGTTGGCGAGATTTTGACATTCCCTAATTGTGCCATCTAAGAAAAATATTGCATCATCTGCGAAAAACAACCCTGCTGAAGGCCTCGTGTCGGTTGGAAATACTCCATCTGCTTGTCGTTGAATTTTATGCTAATAGAAACTGTTGTGATACACTGCAAACCCACTGTACCCAAGTAGGATGGAAACCTAACTTGAGGAGATAATCCTTTAGGAAATCCCATTCCACTCTGTCATATGCCTTTTACATGTCCATTTTTAAGACCGCTGGAAAATTTTGTCTCTGTTTCCTAATCTTTATCTGATGGAGAATCTCTTGTACAATTTGGATGTTGTCTTGGATTTGACGCCCACACACAAAGGCAGTTTGTTCTGTAGATATTAGGTTAGGTAGTAAGGGCTTCAGACAATTTGCGAGGTCCTTGGAGATAATTTTATAGGCATAATTGCAAAGGCTAATGGGGCGATAATGATCTAGACTTTCGGGTAGTGGTAGCTTAGGTACTAGAGAAATAGTAGTCCTATTAAGAGTTGGAGGCATCACTCCTGTTTGAAAGAAATTTTGTACCGAAAGAAAGATCTCATCCTGTAATATATCCCAATTAGATTGGTAAAACAGCCCATTCAAGCCATCTGGGCTCGGAGCTTTAGTAGTGCCCAACTGAAATGTTGCTATACGAACCTCCTCTTTAGTGACCATGGCTGTTAGGATAGAATTCATATCTGTTGTAACAATACTTGGGCATTGAGCAAGAATGGGATCATAGTCGTGATTAGGGGTGTGCAAAAGAACCGGGATCCACCTGGATCGCCCGGAACCGGATCGGAACTGCTCGGAACCGGTGGTTCTTGAGGGAACCGATTTGATTTCCGGTTCCAATTTATGGGAACCGGTGGGTACTAGTCCCGTTCCTAGTTCCATGGATGGATTTGTCTACCCGCCCACCCAGATCGGACCGATTATATTAAAATAATATATTAATTTTTAATATTAAAAAAATGAAATTACAAATTAACAAACCCAAATAAAATAATTAAAAAATTAATTAAAGTTGGAAAAAAGTCCAAAGCGCACCATATGGAGAGGCGTTTATCTCCAGATCTCACTTATTAAAACCCGCCTGGACCACCCACCCGGTTATTAATCCACGCAGAACTCGCTTCTTTTCTTAGTTATGGTTGTGTGTATATGTGTGGCATGCTTTGCGGTTTTTGTTCTGCTGATGAATGGTGGCCAACCGTGGATTTTGCCGAGGGTGAGGGCGGATGATGGATGAAGGAGAAATGTTAGTTTTGCGTCTTTAATTAGCATAATGGAAGTTTGATCTTAATCTTTCCGGATTTTGCTTAGGATGAGCGAGTACATAGATTTGTTAAGATTTCAGGCATGACAAGGGGAGGCTTCAGGACTTAATCAGTCCGGGTTATTATTATTGTGAGACCGGTTCCATGGATCCATCTAGGAACTGGACCGGACAGGTGGTTCGATTCTCAGGTGGATTCATGCAACTAATGGGTGGATCCCAGTTCCAATTTTTCGGAACTGGTCATTAACGGGCGGTTCCCAATTCTAGGTTGGGAATTGCCCGTCTGGACCATGCACATCCCTAGTCGCGATGGCCCATTGTTCTATAGAGGTTTGGATAGAAATCCAACGTCATCTCCTTCAAAGTTTTATCATCTTGCACCCATCTCTGGTTGGCATCCAGCAGCATTCTTATTCTATTCATTTGTCTTCTCTGAATGGTAGTTGCATGGAAGAATTTGGTGTTTTTATCACCACATCTCAGCCAATTAATCCTTGATCTGATAGCCTAATACTGTTCCTCTTGTTGCCAAAGTTTTTGGATCTCTGTCTTGAGTTTAGTTGTTGTTGTTTTATCATGGTGTCCATGGGTTTGATTAGTGATCTGTTGTAGCTGCTGTTGCAAAGCTAGAATTTGAGTTTTTGCCTTAGAGAACTTTGCACGACTCCAATGAGCAAGGGCTGAACTTACAATCTTTAATTTGTGTGGTAGGTCAGAATCCGTGACTGTTGCTGAGTTCCAAGCGTTAGCAATGATCACCTTGCAGTCCGGATCTTGTAACCAGAACGCTTCGAAGATAAATGGACTATGTCTTCTAACAAGTTGAGCTTCAATGTTTAACAGTAAAGGACTATGATCTGAACCCATTGTCAGTAAAGCAAATACCTCAGCTTTCGGGAAAGTGCGTCACCAATCCAAATTGCATAGTACCTTATCCAATCTCTCTTTCACAATTTCATCACCCTCTCGGTTATTCATCCAGGTAAATGCACATCGCTTACTCTCCATGTCGATCAAAGAACAATCATGTAATACTTCTTGGAAGGAATTCATTCAATGAAAGTCAGCTAACCTTTTTCCCACCTTCTCCAAGTGATAGGTTATTTCATTAAAATTGCCAGCACAAATCCAAGGTGAAGAGTTGGAGTTGGCAATTTGTTGGAGAGTTGTCCATAGCTATTGCCGAAGTCGAAAAACCGCTAGTGCATGGATACAAATCAAACGTATAGGTATGCCATTTCTTGAATCGGTACATATCATATCAATGAGGTCTCGATTAGATTGAACCACAGAGAGAGAAATGTGTGCTTGCCAAAACATGGCCATACCCCTCGCTAAGCCAAATGATTTACCAAGTGAGCATTTCCAGTCGATTCTTGGTCTCCATAAAAAAAACCAGGTCAGGTCTTTCATTGGCCATGAGGGCCTTAAGGGCTTGAACTGTTAGGGGAGACCCCAGACCCTGACAGTTACAACTGAGGAACTTCATTTTTCAGTTGGTGGCTTTTGAGGGCAAGCCACCTTAGCCCATTTGCAAGTCTCTTCAACCGAGAAAACCGGTGTGTCCAATAGTTGGGTTTCATCTAAATCATCAGTAATATGAATTCATGACTCATATGGGTTATATCTCTTTATCTTCTTGGCAACCACTACTTTAGTCGATAGTCTTGTATGCTTCATCTTTTTGGGTCTTGGGATGCCCATGTTCTGGTCCTGAATTCCTTTCAGCTTAGCAGGTACATGAAGTAGGGCCCCCTTGGAAGTGGTTGGTAGCATGGAACTAATATGATGGCGTTGCGGGAGTTGTTCATCCTCTCTTTCGGTATGAGGTATTGCTGATAGCTGCATAGTTCCAGTTTGCTTCTCTTTTTCAGTTATAAAAACATCTTGTATACCCTTCATTTTGGTTGTGGCAAGGGCCAGTTCACTTGTGGAGGGATGCCCTGTTGTCTTACCATCGTGGCAATATGGCATTGTTGGTCTGTTTATAACTCCAGCAGCATTATCTTCAATAAGGGGAAGCGTCGGAGCCTTAATTGTTGAGGAGGGAGGGTATCACTTCTTTGGTCTCTGTAGATCTATCTTGATCTCCATAAAAGGTTAGCCAATATGGATTGTGTTTTTTAACTTCTGCACGTAATCATTGACCAAAGGCCATCTTTTCTTTGCTTGCCATTTTGCTTCAGTAAAGGGGATTACCTGATAGTACATAGCGTAATGGCCTAACCTACCACATGAATAATAGAAATGTGGGAGGCGTTTATATCGGAAATCTAGCCATATAGTTTTCCCATCAATATGAATTAAGCACCCTGTTAAATGGCTCCTGTAGGTTGATTTCAACCTTAGCTCTTCTTGCTCTAAAATTTGTGCCCTCCTTTGTGTCTAATTTGACTTCAAGTACTCTTAAAACACGTTCGACTGCTTTGCTTAGCATCTGGTCAGAGCACCATTCAAGTGGTAGACCGAATATTTGAACCCAAAATGTACAGGTGGAGAAATCATGACAATGTAAAGGCGTATTAGGTATCCATGGCTTTAGAATAACCAGGTGACTAGAGAATAACCACGGACCTCCCTCTAGGACCCTCTGTTTTCCTCTTCAGATTTAAATTTAGCAATGTATAGGCCAGCTTTGTGTGGGAAATCTCTACCTGTTTTGTACGCCATGCTCATTTTAGAGTATTTTGTAATGCTAGGAAGTTAATCGAGGGGTTAGAGAGAATTTTATTGACTAAAATTAGCTTGCATTCCTCAATCTTCTCTAGTGGCGGCAAATCATCCCATACTTCAATTTCATGGGTAGAGCAGAGTTGGCCCAATCTATTGCAAAGGGTAGCAAGGCGTGAATCTTCCTCCTGGTCCTTCGTGTCCATGAAATCATAAACCAGGGCAGCACATAGACTGGTCGAGGTTGGGAGAGATGCTACATGCAATGGAACAGGACGCACTCAAGGGGTGAAAAGGGTTTGCGAAGAAGACGAAGGATGGGTAATGTCGGATTAGTATGCAAGAAGGGTTGAGGTGGTAAGAGACGAGGAGGGATGGAATCGAAGCCTACCAGACCCCGGACCCAAACCAGTAAGGCCTAGAAAAATGGGAATCAATCATGAATTGCTGAGGGTAAGGCGAGAAGATGTCCATTCTAAGGTGGCTTTATCCAATGTCACTGCTTTTGTTGCAAGGCAGTTAAGTCCAAACAAAACAGAGGGGGATTATCAAATTATCAAAGTGAAAGAAAGCGAGAGAAATGAAGCGGGGGATTTGATGGGAAAATCTTCAATTTAGGGTCTGTTTGGGCAACTACCATGAAGGTAGACGATGGACTTTGCATGTCGAGAGAGAAGGGCAACCCTTTTGATTGTACTTAACATGATATCATTATTAACTTTCTTTAAATAAAATAAAATATCCTGTCAGTTCCTTTCATAAATGATAGTTGGCCTTATGTCTTTCGGAATCACAAAACTTCACTCAATAAATCTAAAATATTGACATGCCGCTAATATAAACCTAACTTGGCATGTACATCATCATTATCATCATTATTATTTTTACATTGAAAAAACAACATAAATCCTTGAACTTCGATTCGGTGTGCAATATCCCTGGATTCTTAATTTATTAAATGAGGTTTTTGAAGTATTGGTAAATGTTCAATTTAGTCCATAAACTATATAAAAATGTTCAATATCATTCTTCCATTACATCAAATTAAATGGAATATGCTAATGTAGCTTCCAATCTATCAAGTTTGAACGACTGATATGAAAAATAATTTACATATGCATTATTCATTTACAATATTCATCTCAATGCAAAATACAATCCAAGTCATTAAATAATGATGGGAAAATTCTAAATAAGAGCTCAAAATGATATAATTTTCTCAAATAAGGACTTGAAGTGTTCTCATTTTTTAAATAAGGTTTTGGAGTGGATATTATTTCAAAAAATGCCCTAAAGTGGCAATATCAATCTCAAATAAGGGCTTAAATTCACTAGCTATGAAGGGTAATTTTGTCTTTTTTTTTCTTTAATTTTCTATTTTCATTAAAAAATAAGTAAAATTAAAATTCTAAAAAAAATAGAAAGGGGGAAAACAAAGTTGTGGCTGCTGCCCCATCGTTGGTGGGGGTGGCGGCAGGGGCTAATGACCCCCATTGACTAGAGGCAAGGGCTTGTTGGCCCTCGCTAGAGATAGGAGAGGGATAGGAGAGGGTGGCAACCCTCTCCCATATCTGGGTGAAGGACCCTTGCCCTCGCTCTCATTTGGGTGAGGGTTGCCGACCCTCGTGGAGGCTTGGCTACCTAGTACCCCTAGACAACGGCAAGGTTTGAGGGCCCTAGGTGAGGGCTAGTGACCCTGGCCTAGACGAGGGCGAGGGAGGGCGAGGGCAGGCAATCCTTGCCCACATTTAGGAAAGGGTCGATGCCCTCTCTTATCTGGCCCTTACCTCTGGTCAGCGGGGGTCGCTAGCCCCTGCTACTACCCCATTGGTGATGAGGTAGCCTTATGTTTTCCCTCATTTTTCATTTTTCCTTTTTAAGTTTTAATATAATTTAATTTTAATTTTAAATTTTTTTGGGACCAAAATATCCTTGATTCATGTAAATTTTTTGTCGACTGGCAAGCTAGTGACAGTAGGGTATTATTTGAAATAGCTATAACCACTTCAGGCCATTTTTTGAGATTGATATGGCCATTTTAAGTCCTTATCTGAAACTAAGACTACTTTAGATCATTATTTGAGAAAATGAAAGTATTTTTGGCTCTTATTTGAAATTTTCTCAATAATGATAGACATCTTAACACACATTTTTTTCTTTTTGAAATAAATGGGTAAAAAGATAGATATATTGATTGATCATTTTTATAAATTCAACTTCGCAAATGATAATTTATGCCATCAAATAACTTATGATTTGTGATTTGAACAAATGAAAGGATTATATTAACATTTATCAATCATTTATTAATCATATTTGACAAATTAAAAGTATGGGGATTATATCACACATTGAATCAAAGTTTATAACTCATGTATGTCATTTAACTTTTTACATATGGTGTTGGACCTCATAAAATATACGATATTAGATTACAATGGTGCCCTTGCATTAGCACGTAATATTATTTGGGTTGGAGGCCCCCGGGAGAACATCTAAGAGAATTGCTTTTCTCGAAATTGGAGCTTACGCTCATACTTTCTAGATTGTTTGTCTAGTGTAGCTTTTTCAACTCGGCATCTTTCTCAAGGTACGGGGTTTATACTTCATTAATTGAATTTTTTTTTTATATGTTTCCATGTTATTGAATTCTTGCGGTTTTCTAGAAAGACGTAAAGTAAGTTGGCAATGCACTAGTATGAAAAGAAAGGCACTAAAGTAGAAAAAGGACACGCTGCAATCACTAAGTTATTCCGGATGCTTACAAGAAAGAAGAAAAATGTAAAGTTGACTCGGTAAGTCGACGTAATTGTCTTGGTACAGAAGTATTCTTGCAGGGGAGAATTCGAACTTTGATAAAAGTTTCACCATATAGCCATCATCACTGTCACTCAGCACTAGATGGTGGCAAAATCTCCTCAGGTCAATTGGGAATATCAACTTACAAGCTAGCTTGTCGTTTTCAGGGCGTTCTGTCTGCTCGCATATTCATCGAGTTCTTTTGTACACAAGTAGGGGATACAAACACAAAGGCTTGATTGTCTGGAGACTCATTTAACACCCCTTAAGCCTTGCCAACTAATTGAGTCATGGTCTTTTATTTGTGCAGGGTTAGCACGACCTATAGCAGTTTGCACACATTTTGAGTTTTGAACTGGTGGCCTTCAATACCTGAGTTAATAGTTCTTCATACCTAGCCAACTAGGGGCTTGGATGCATCCTGTTACTCTCTATAAACTTACATCTTGTTACTCTCTATAAACTTAATATATTATTATTATATTCTTTTAGAATGGCACATACTAATCTCTTAATCCATGCTTTAGCACGTAGAAATTATAAATTTGATTCCTCGCCTGAGATATTTACAAAATGCTAACTATGGGAGTGTTTGCCGGGTCGAAACTGTAGACTCTCAAATGATCTTGAGTTTAACAACCAAAGGTCAAGTTACTAGAATGCCTTCGCCTTAGAGTTAGGGAGGACCATGACCAACAGAAAAGTTGGGATGTGACGCTCTGCCGTGTTCTTCATTTTTCTTAGGTTAATTTTGTTTGGGGAAAAATTCTATGATAAATGAAAGCACTTTCGAGGAAATCCTTTTCTTGAAAAATGGATAGTTTTCTTTTATTTGGTTATATATAACTGCAATTTTTTTCTAGTGTTTGGATCTTCTTTGGGAAATGATTTTAATCTTATGACTTTATCTAAAAAAATCGAATTTTAGATATTTATTTATTTATTTTTCCTTTCTTTCTTTTTCATTCTTTCCTTCTCCCTCCCATCCGTCTCCCCACTTCACCCACCGCTCCTTCCTCCCCTCCACCATCATCTTCGTCGCCATCTCCGATGACCTCGCTTGCCTCTATGCCGACTACATCCCCCAAAGCTTGGCCGATCTCGAAGCTCAAAGCTTGGCCAAGCTCGAAGCATAGGCACAGGTTGAAAGGCTTGACCTCACCAGCACAAGGTCAAGGTTTGCCAGCCATGCATGAGGTCGAGGCTTGCAATCTTGATGAGCCTCGACTCGCCAAGATTTGGGGAGGTAGAGCATTGCTAGCTTGTGCTTGTGGTTGGTCACCAAATGTCGCTAAGGCTTGGCGAATGGCCAAGGGAGAAATAAAAAGAAAAAGAACAGAAAAAAAAAAAAAAAGAAAAGAAAAAAAAAAAGAAAAAGACAAAATTCAAGAGGAGCAATTCCAAAACGTGTTTTCATCTCTTTAGATTTAGGAGTTCACTTTCCTAAATTTATGTATGAATATTTGGAGAGTATTTTCGGCTAATTAGTCATTTTCAGCGAATAAAACGGGTGAAAATTCATTCACGAAAATCTTTTCCCCAAACAAACGCACCCTTCCTTTAGTCGTTCTAGCAATCGATTAACCTTTGAACGAGTGGTCAAACCCCTGTCTAACATTCCTTTCCTTCCCCCATAATCATGTGCTTTCTCCACGATTCAAAGTTAATAACCACAAAAATACGAGAATCCCCAAAATGGAAGACCAATTTACAACATGTCTGTTGCCTCTTATTGCGCGTCTCTCCCAACGTACGATAAGTGGGAAATGCACAATCTCAACGTAACATCAGGAACCAATTCTACCGACCAAAAAAAAAATATCTGGAACCAATTCTCTTTTTGTAGAATAATCCTCTCTCTCTCTCTCTCTCTCTCTCTAAAGTGACGTGCAGAACAAACTCTTACGCCGTATTAAATAGGCATCTCATGGAAAAACCCTTTTTGGGTTTGGCTCTTCTTGATTAAATTCCTGTGGTCGTCCTAAGTCAGCCATTATTTTTCTTTTCGGGCCACGAGTATCTTCTCCGGCTGTCTTGATTTCACACCCGTAAACCATTCGTCTCTGCTTCTTCTTCTTCGTCATTGGCCTATATAAACCCCCACATGCATAGTTTCGCTTCTATGATTCTCTCAACTCTTCCCCACAATCGAAATTAAAAACATCCCACTCCCAGAAATTTAGTATGGCGAAGATGGTTACTCTGTTCTTGATGATCTCTCTCCTCCTCTGCTCAATTTCAGCCTTCGGTGGGCGGCCTGAACCGGGCTTTCCTCAAGAAAACACCATGACATCTCACCATGAGGTTAGTTAATTTTGTTCAGAAGCTTTCATATGAGAATTGAACGGAACATATGAACCGAGTGATGTTCATATTTGGTGTTTTTTTGTTCCTTCTTGTTTCCAGAGGTTTGAGGCAGAGCACGTTGAGGGGGTTGAAGAGAGCTGCGAAGGAGTTGGCGAGGAGGAGTGCTTGACGAGGAGGACTCTCGCTGCTCACATCGATTATATTTACACTCAAAAGCAGAAACCTTGAAAACAATAGTTGGATTTATGTGGAATATATGTAATACGTTGGTACATATTAAGAAAATCATCGTCTTCATCAAGTAATTGGCCCCTGTTTAGCTGAAATCTTTGTGTTGCTATTCTTCAGTGATCTTCTCGTGTTTCGTTGTGTTTGGTGCAATTATGGGATCAGTTCTATGAATTTAGCGTTCGACTTCTGCTCTTTTGTTCTCTCTGGGCCTTCTCTGGACGAAGCTACCGAGGCTTGCCTGTTTGATTGATTATATGAATGTTTGATAAGCCTTCGAACTGAAATTTCTCAAAAAGTAACATCAAAAGCAGCTTCTGAATTTTTTCTATTGGAGTAATTCGTAAAGTTTCGAACTCCTATATGGCTTATTTCTCGTTCTGTAACACAGTTTACATGTGACGAGAGGATGTCAAAAATTTTTGTGCATCACTGATCATCTATCCCTGAAATTTAAGCTTTCGAGCTGGTATTAAAATAATTGTCCTCTAAGCTTTCAAAAGAAAAATTATATTCCATGTGAACCAAGGATAGCAATGAAATTTAGCTAGAACTGGCTAATGCTCTATAGCCAGCATGTGATGGAAATATACTGGATTTCAAAGCGACGCGTACAAGCCACCAAAAGCGCTGTCAAGAAACATGCTACTTCATCACATCACACCAACCAACTCATCCTCTGCTCAATAGTTATTGACATTGGAATAAAGTCTACGAACAGAACCAAAAGGGGGTCGATGGACTTCGATCCTTTTTGTGGGTTTCATGCTGCTTCATCTGTTTCCATACGTTCCGAATTGAATGTAAGCAACCACTTAGATTGATTCTAGTTGAAGAAGCTAATGAAGTCGCAGGGAAAGACGGTTGACGGTTGTGTGTGAACGTGATTTCTGGCCTTGATTGTGTGGTAATGTGGCGTCTCCCCGCGGGCGTGAGAGCCGTCGACATAAATGTAGAGGAAGAGAACTCTTTGAAATTGTTATGTTGTCAGGAACGACATAAGATCTCCACGTGCTCAGATGGATATGTAAGCAATTTGAAGAGACATAACAAATGGAGTAATCCAAGAAAATGTACGGTTGAGAATAAGATGAGAAAAAAACATAGTTTTACGCGTAAGAAGATAGCATCCTTAAAAAGGGTCCACGCCATATAAATAGAATATCATTTTATTTAATTCAGGGGCCATGGGTGCTAAGACAAAGTACCGTTGCGATGATGTTACAGAAAGTTGAGACGTTGATAATATAAAATGCTTATTCGATCCTCTTAGTTCGGTCGAATTTGCAAGTGAGCTCTTTGATTTTTTTCAATCATGTCTTTTAATTCTTCCTATTCATGCAATCGAGTTCTTTTAATCACTTATCGATCACCAGTACCATAAGATATATAAATATATATATATATATATATATAGAGAGAGAGAGAGAGAGAGAGAGAGAGAGAGAGAGAGAGAGAGAGAGAGAGAGAGAGAGAGAGACCTCATGTAACCTCATAATAGACACATCTACCTCTCTAGTAATAGATATCGCTCCTACTCTCTCTCTCTCTCTCATGTTTCTTTTTTTTTAGTGTTTTTATTTATTTTCTTGTTCTAAATATTTTGCCACTATGTGGTGTTACATCATAATGACCAAACAACTTAATTGCATAATTTAAGGAAGTAAAAGGACTTGATTGTATGCAAAAAAAAAAAAAAAAAGAGAGAGTTAATTATGCAAACAATCAAACTTATGTGATCATATCTCAATTTAACTAGTCCCCCTTAGATGCAATAACATTTACTTGTAGGTCTTTTAAAGTGCACTAAATCTTACACGAAGTCCAGAGTCAGCATGCTTTTTCACATGACATAACGCATCTCATGTATGCACGTTTGTATTTGCGGTTAAATCTTTAACGGTAGTAAGATGAGTAATTATAGAATAGAACAGAGCGACCGAAAGTAGAATAAAGACAACTAAAGGGCTTCGACAAAAATAAAAGTGTCCTTCTCTAGATACTAGGGATTTGCTTTCTTCACAACAGTGTTTTCTCCCTCATTAGTTACCTAAAATTTCTTTAGCTTTTTTCTCATTTCCGTTGCTTCCTTGCTATACTGATAACTATAGAGTGGGTCCAACCCCAAAGATAAAGACTTGCCCCTGACGATCAGTTCCTTTCTAGTTTCTACAATGCCCCAAGAGTCAAGCCTTGTACATTATTGTTGTCTATACATGTTAAGAGTGGACCCCTCAAATATTTCAAATAATCGTCATGTATATTTGACTGATGTGACCTCAATGCATGTGAACCATTAGAATCTTACAAAGGTTCACATATCGCGATGGCCCCCATGCATTGGGCGCACAAATTTAGGCAATGCAATTTCAACCAATCCCTAGTTATAGTAGCAAGAAATGCGAGAAAAAAATGCCATATGCATTGATGAACAATTTGCTCGCCTGAATAATTGAGAGTAAATTATACTTTATGTCCATAGAAATACTGAAATTACACATATATCTCGATTGCTAGCACTTACTCACCCAAAGTTCTATATCGAAAAGCCCTCATTAGTGGACCCTTGTGCGTGCTTGCCTTCTTTGATTAAAGATTCACACACACACACACCAAAAAAAGTGGCACGCAACAAAAAGAGAGTAATTCAAAGAAACAGAAAGAAAGCGGCCACTTGCTCCTATTGGCTAACAGCGTTCTGAAAGAGAGTTTGGAATCTCACTCCGGCGTTTTTGGATCATACTATCCGTAGTCAAACATCGATCCTCTAGAGCAAATCTTTCGAACATCAAGAAAACTACATACACAGATTTTTATTATTATGACTTGGCTTTTTATATATGGTTGGTACCCTTCACCTTCTTCTTGACATGGCCCAACGTTAGAAATCTCTAGCCTTTGACTGGCCTTTTCATCTTTATCCATACGTGGCATGTGGATACCCTTTGCAAGGTTTAACAATTGATGTTCATTAACCGATGTTTGAGTGCTTGCCCATTTCTCTCTCCAACCATGAGATGGCGAACCTTATCTCTTTCAAACCCTCACATCACAATTATGTAATGGCTCGGGAGAGTCTGCATCATCTTTTTCGTGGATAGCCGTTTTCTTTTCTATTTTTTTTTTTAAATTTAGCAAGTGATGGTTTTTTTTTTTTTAATGGTGATTAGTGGTCTCTAGTGGTTGCAGGTACTAAAGGAAATGTTACATTAAGGAATTATTAGTAGTGGAACAGCCTTTTGGAGAGTGCACTTGGGGTGTCCTTATTGGAAGTGCATCCTGATAATGACTCTTTAAGAGCACTCTAATTATCATACATAAAAACTCTGAGAGAGAGAGAGAGAGAGAGAGAGAGAGAGAGAGAGAGAGAGAGAGAGAGAGAGAGGATACTTGTGTTTAGACAGTGTTCTTGTCCTAGAGTAATTGATATGTAGTCCTTAATGCATTCACCCATCTCATTGTGTCATGAGGTGAAGGACCGCAAACTCAAATTAGCTCCAAGAGTCAATTTCAAGGCCCAAACTATTTAGATATCTAAGAGAACTCTACAGAACTTATAGAATCTATGGACCGGCGTGGAAACTAACTACTAAAGGTAGGTCTCAAAGGGACCGGGGGGGGGGTGTTGATGCTTTGTTTCAAAGAATTCTTACAAAGAAATGAGGAAAGTTATCAATTGTTTTCAAGCAAAGCGGAAATTTGAAGTTGGGGAATTGGTGTAAAACTAGGAAGGGAGTATTCCGTTCCACAAATTTTAGCAAAAGTTTCCTTTATATGTGACTTTCAATAACGCATTTGCTATATACAGGAAATCTGAAGAGTAGTAGTCGTTGACACACCCTGTTCTGGACAAACTCGAATTTGACTGGTCATGCCAGGTATTAATTGTACTGGTTTCTGCATGTGCCACATGCCTCGACTAACTTACCATAAGTTTACAAGTAAAGCTAGTCCTGCTGTTTGCTTGCTGTTTGTGTCAAATAATTTTGGAATCATTGCATGTAGTATCTTTGAGATGGCAGCGTTCTTTTTTTTCGTCAATATTATTCTGCTGCTCGCACAAATTTGTTTACAGGTGACACTACGATTAATGCGCGCTTCTCTTAGCTGTAATGACTCTGTGATGTAGTATTTCTTGCATTGCATCTCCTCACCTGAACAGGATTGAACTGATTACGCTTCTAGGTTATGCTGTCCTTGCCTGCACTGGTCGTAGTGTTTCTATTGCATCTTTGGGATTAACCGTGTTCTCTACCAGTAATGCTCGTGTTAAAAGCACCAGCAGTAACATAAATATTGAATAGAGCTCACATAGCCCTCATTGATTTTGTTTTTCATGACATTGCATTTCTTGAACTTTGAGATCACGATAACAGTCCTAGAAAATAGAGATTGAAGAAAATGGGGTTGTGACCTCACTTTCCTCACATTTTCTGAACAGGTGGAGAGCCTTGAAATCCGTCTAGGAAGGAATGTTCTTTCATTAGAGTGAAATATCTTTTAAAAAATTGAGATGTTAATCGCTCGAACCTATGATGCGTTTCGACCAAAGTCGTGAAATCTGGAAAATGGTTCATTGGTGATGTGCTCTGGGGGAAGAAACCTTTAAGATAGTCTAATGCCGTTTAGGATGAGACGGGACATTTCATTTCTCTATCCCAACACAACGGTACTATTTTGCTTAACCCTTTGAGCCGGTTCATCCCTAAAATTTTAGCCTTACAGGAATTGCCGTCCCCCCTAGGATTTTGAGCAATGAAGATTTGATTGAAATCACTTTGAAAAACACAAGTCAAGAAAGACGAGTGTGACATCCTCGATCCGACCTCATTTTTCAGCATGGAATTACAACAACGACCAATCTTTGGACAGGATTTCAATGAGGATTGTCAGACCACGAAAATTTCAAGAGGCCATTATAGGGTAAAAACTCGAATTCTCATCAATGGGTTGCATAAATTCTGAATGTTAGGAGCACGCCACGAATGAGGACTCGGGTGGGCCAAGCTCACGTTGGATGGCCCAATGGGCCCAAGCCCACGGAAGAAGGCCAAAATGGGCCCACGTCCACATTGGGCGGCCCAAGGGCCTCATGTCCAAGGAGTGGGCGGCCCCCGCGAAGGGGGGGGGGGCTATGGACCCTTCAAGTCCATCAAACCATCATTACAAGATCTCGGCATTAATTGCACTCAGGTACACGAATAGTGCATGAAGAGTGCACAATCTTGGTGAAATGACCAAATTGCTCTCTCATTCAACTAAGGATGAAAGGGCAAGATGGGAAAGAAGCAAGAGGAAGGGGGGCTACTTGGATGAGGAAGGAGAAAATGATGTCATTCCCTAACTTAGTCTAAGCCGACCCTAAACTTATTTACTCAAGTATATATCTCTTCATTAATGGCTCGAATTTTTCTTCTTCCACAAGCTTTCATTTGCTTGGTGGAGAGGATTCCTAGGAGGTTTGATGGGATGGGCATTTATTTCAGCTAGATCTTATTGCCTCTCTCTTTTCTCTTTCCCCCTAAAACCCACAGTCACCCCCCTCTCTCTTTCTTTTCTCATTTGTTCACTTTGGCTCTCACTCTCATCTTTCTCTCTCATTGCCATAACTGATCACCCCTCTCATCCATTTCCATCTCCACTTTAAGCCTTTTTCCTGTCATTTTCCTCCCTAGACTCATCGGTAACGACCACCTCAATCACATAAATCATCCTTTGCACTGTTGTTCTCGTTGCCGTCAGAGTTTTGGAGGTGAGGAGTCTACTGTCTAGCTCCTCACAACAGCCTCTCTCTCTCTCTCTCTCTCTCTCTCTCTCTCTCTCTCTCTTTGTTGGTGGTTTGGAAACTGCCGACCTAGGGGAGGCCATCCGTTGCAGAGCCGCCATCGAGCCACCACTGCACTGCCACCCAGGACATCATCCAGCCCACCCACGTGAGTTGTCGGGGCATGACCAACAGCCCCAACTATTGTCTGCTCTTGTTGCTCCTCCCTTGATGCTTTTTAAAGCTTGGACTTGGGTGTGAGTGGCTTTCCAGCCCTTGAACATGGTTATTATTGCACTTAGGAGTTAGTTTAGGGCTAGATTAATGTTAAATGATATTTTGATGATGTGATAAGTGGGTTTTAAATGATAGGTTATTATGTTTTACTGATAAGTTATTGGGATAGGTTATTGAGTTTTGCTGATGGGTTGTCACGATAGGTTATCAAGTTTTGTCAAGACGTTATCAACATGTGATAAGTAATTATATGAAGAATTGTTATGATATGATAAGTGAAGTGTGGTGTATGTTAATATGATGTGCTATATTAGAGTGATAAACTATTATGTGGTTATATGTGTTACACGACATGATATGAAGTACAAGTATGGCATGATGGCATGCGGCTAAGGTTGTTGCATATTGCATGTGCATCACACTTGATTAATGAGAAAGAACGAAAATGGAAATCTTGTGGTGTTATTGGATGTGCTTGTCCTAGGTAATGTTATTTAATATCAATGGCAATGTATTATGTGTGTGCTCATTGGAAATAGTCGCTATACATGTGTTATGTTCCTTGTTCATGGTCGATGCGTGAGAACATCCCGAGCCTCCAAGATGAGATATGCGGTGGTTCATGGACGTGCAAGGAAGTACATCGAGACAAGTCTCTTTCTTCGTCTCAGTGCGATACTGAGACATATTGTTCCCAAATCAAGTTGGTACTAGATTGGTGATTATGTCATGACAGGTCGGTCCTTTCTTGATCTTGGTGCGATATTGAGACATATCATTCTTGAACCAAGTTCGGTACTAGATCGGTGATCATGTCATGATGGGTTGGTACTTTCTTGGTCTCGATGCGATATTGAGCCTATCGTTTCTGATCTGAATTGGACTTAGGTTGGTGCTCAACTTAAACGAGTCAAACCATAGATTCTCATTTCATGCTCGGCATATTTTATTGAAGTACTTTCGATAGGTCATGAGGCGCACTTCACTTGGCATGACATTGAGGCATTCATACTTCGCTAATGAGAAAGATAACAAAGGGTGTGAGTGATGATGTGCTTGTGTGATCACATAATGACTTTGATGCATTTATGTGGGGTAATGGTTTCGTTCTTATGCGTTTATGTGGGACGGTGTCTAATTAAGTTCGGATGCCCCTAAGTCAGTAGGATGCCATTCGCAGATGGATTTCTGAACGAAACTCCTTACATGAATGCCGTCTTGATGCTTTTACGTAAGACGATGCCCTACTTGATGGGGTGAGAAAATGCTCAGTTATGTAGGAAGACCGCCAACCTTCATGTTGGCATTGGCCCAAAGCGGTTGTAATAATATCAAATCATGGTCTCGAGGGTAGCATGGTAGTATGAGATGCCATGTGATTCTCGAGACGTCACATGTGCGAAGTGCATGAGTGCTAATGCATGTTCTAAGAATGATGATATGACTTCCACCTGTGTGGCACAGAGATATAAGAGTTACATGAGAATGACATTTGATTATGTCTGAATTATTAAAATGACATTTGTGGGTGAGTATGAGACATTGCATGTTCTTACTTTTGCCTCGTAAGTATGTGAATTATAGTGAGATTCGTATACGTGCTTATGTCATGAGGGCTTGGGAAGGTGAGATAACCGTTCTTGTTTATAGTTAAGGCAAAGCAGGAGTTGCTTTGCCATTGATCTGCCATCGATAGATAACTTATACATTTAAGGCGACTTTGAGATTGAATTACCTCCCCACGTGAGGATTAAGGAGCTTACTTGCTAAGTTTTATCTCATCGTGGTGGTTTAAATGTTTTATAGGCCCTAAGCATGTTTGATCCGTACCGCTACATTCATTTTAGGGTGCTTATGGATTAGGACACCGGGTGACCCCCTATCTGGCTGAGGGCATGAACACTATATACGAGAAGTATGTGACGACCGTTTGGGTGGATGAGGGGTTGCTTAACCTTGTGCCCCATAGGTTCGAAGCTTGGAACTTTTGGTTTGGAGGGGAGCGTTAGCGTGGCATCTTGAATTTTCGACCCCATCTCGATTATATGAAATAGGCCTTTTGTTGACGCGCCTATGGTCATTTTTCTTTGAGCTGATCACTTATGAGTTAACTAACCTATTAGGTGAAGCTGTTAATGGATATAAATGCGACCAACTTGAGAATTCAATCAGCAAGAGTCAATACGACACGGTTATAATTGATTTGTGATCGGATATAGGTCGATTCGACGAAATCATGTAATTGAATTGCGGGTGATTCTGCATGATTACAAAATTTGCATCGAACAGCACTAACTTGATTTTTTGTCGATTTTATACCCAGTGTTCGTAATTGAAACTTTGCAATTTTTACGACAACCAAACGTCGCCTACAAGTTGGAGATGCATAAACGTGGATCGAAAATTATCGACCACGAGTCAAACACGCTAAAATCCCTAGAAGCTACCTCGTAGGTTAGGTCATGTTAAAATAGCGTCCTGTCAATTTTAACCATGAAATTAAATTCGATTTCGAGAGTCGAACATTCGAGCATGTCACAATTTATTTTTTGGACCTCGTCTCATCTTTTGAAGAAATTTTGTTGAGCCTAGAAAGTTGCGGAAAAATCAAATTTGGCAAATTTAATTGGAGGGAAATTCGTATGGCTGCTGAAGGGAGGCTATTTGGCTGCCAAATTGCCTTTGTTTGGTGAAGAAATGGAAAAAAATGACCCATTGGATGAAGCTTTGACAAAATGGGCTGAAGACCTTTGTGCCAAAGCACTCAAGTGCTAGATATTTCACCTTGGCTTCCTATTGGCTAGCTAGTGGACTTTCCTTCCCCCTTGTCCCCCTCCCATGCGTGAAATCCCCTTGGCTGAACCCCATCTGCTTCTTCTTCCTCAGTTTTTCTTCTTCTTCTTCTTCTCCATTCTCATCCATTTGAAACCGCAAGCCACCAGCAGTCTAGCCGAGCTTCGTGTGTTCACCGGTTCTATCACTCACCTAGTCATTCGCCTACTACCACATCACCAGCCTAGCTGCGCCCCTGGCCATCCCGCTAGCCCCTGCTCGACTGTCTGCCGCCCCCGCGTCTGCCTGGCTGTTCGCTTGGCCAGCAGCAACCGCTCAACCATCGCTCATCGCTGCCTCAGCCCGTTAGTCCCTGCTCGCGCCACTAGCTGCTGTCCTGACCTCACCATCCACCTGCCAGCTCCGTTCCAGCTCGGGTCCCTTCAACTCAGCACAAAATCGAAACCACCAGCCAAGCCATTAGGCTTGTTTGGCCTTTTTTAGCCTCTTCCGACCCTCCATTGGAGATGCTGTAGGCTTGGGTCTTGGTTGCCTTCGTGCCACCGTCACTGTGAACCTGTTACCTCGCTAATCCGGTGAGTTAACGCCCAAATCTTGGATTAGGAAGTTAATTGCACTTATGGGGATTAATTTAGTCTTAATTAGGATTAAGGTTAATTTAGTTAGTGTAACTAGTAGTTAGTTTAGTAAGTTGAACTAGATAGTTAAATTAGTTAGGTGGTTAGTTAGGATATTTAGTTAGCTTAATTAGATTAATGTAGTTAGCCTAGTTAGATTAGTTTAGTTAGCTCGATTAGGTTAGTTTGGTTAGTTTAATTCAGTTAATTAAGTGAATTAATTTAAATAATTTGCAATTTATTTAATTAATTTTAATTAGTGTAAATTGTACCGAGATAGCCAGTTAGTGGAATTTACATTGATCATCATGGTTGAATTGATTTGTAAAAATGATTGCTAAATTATGCAATTGGGTGCTTGGTGATGATTTTTGAATTATTATTACCAAAAATTGATTTATGCTTTAATTAGAAAAATATCGGGTATCGGGTTTTGACGCCAAAAATATTTTATGTATTATATAAAACCGTGGGACTTTGAAATGAGAGCGTACCATGTTTAAAGGTGTGACCACGTACAATTATTTTACTAGGATGATTTTTAATACGAAGAAAATTGGCCAAGTCAATCATTTGAAATATGAGGTATTTGAGTGCAAAGTACGATGTTCTTGGTCGAATATGAATGTGCATGTGATCACTATCGAAACCCATCTTGATGTGTTCACGCGGGACAATGCCTGATTAAGTTTGGATGCCCCAAATCAACGGATGCCGGTCGTAGTGGAGGTTGGGCCGATGCTCCTTTATGGAATGCTGTCTAGATGTAGACGTTGCCATGCCTGACGGAACGGGATGACACCCAGTTATGTTGGATGACCGCCGATTGTTAAGTTGGCCGTGGCCATTGGGTCATAAATAACCAAGACACGCTTGAGTGATTGAGATAGTCACGCCTGATTATGGGACAAAATTGTGTGGCATGGAATGGGATGTGTCATAACGGTCTTGGCCTTATAATCGAGACCCCTGTAATTGTTTGATAATGAATTGATGTGTTCCAGTTATTGATTACACCCGCTGCATTGATAAACGTATATGTGATGTATTAATGTGTAGGGAGGTGTTGAGACGAGGTAAGTCTATGTGTGATGCTTGTTTAGGTTATCTTTGAGTGAATCTCATTCTAATCGAGGTTTTGGGTGTAGACTCGTTGAGGTTTTTATCTCACCCGTCGTGATTAACCTTTTTTCAGGTCATTAGATGGAGGTACGTCACGTCCGTTTTTGGTTTCCATGGGAGGTGGAGACCGAGACTACCCTTCTCCCCATTCATGGGATCACCTAAACCTGTGAGCTTGTGGTGACCACTATTTAGGTTGATGAGAGCCTACCTCACTTGGTACCTCATTGCTTCAAAGTGTGGTTCTTTAACAAGCCTAACGGGGTTCGGGAGGGTCCTTTGAAGGGTTTTGATGGGTTTGCCGTCAAAACTGAGTATGAGGAAGTACTTCACCCCATGTATGATATCGATATATTGAATGATATTGTGGAGAACTTAGGGCCCGAGGTTGAAGGGCCCTGTGTTGAGGTAATTGATCCTTTGGACATTGACATCCCAGATGGTGTCGTAGTGGATTCAGAGCCTGAGGCGAAAAGGTCCAGAGTGTAGGTGGCCCAGTAGTTTCTTTTTGAGTTAGCCTTATGTATATAGACTTGTAGGGCTAACCTCAGTTTGTTTATAAAGTAGGGCTTTTGTTAATTGACTGTCCTGCTTCTACTATCCCTATGTTTGATTATTGTTTGGGGTTTATGAGTTCACTTCCGCATGTGCATAAAATGAATGGGTCGGCGACATGTCTCGGGAATGTTGCAATTTCAGTTGACCATTGAGGGATGCACGCGTGCTTGGGGTTCAGGGCGTGATAGTTAGGGCCTTCTCAGGGGATTTGGTGGACTGTCAAGTGAGGGATCTAGGGGTGTTAGTTGGGGCCTTCTTCGAGGATAGGGATACCCTCGATGGTGATGTCATTAACCTTGAGGTGGATCCAGATTCGGAGTTGCACACTGGGCCAAAGCCAGGGCTTTATAACCTAGATGTGTAAGCGATACTACTCTTTTGAAGTCACCTCATTGCATAGAGGTGCTAGGCCAATCCCAAAACCTTTTTTTGGAAGCGTGTGTATGGCTAAACTTCGAGGGTGTAATTAAAGTTAATTTGTATTGGTTGATGGATGTGTTTATGAAAGATTTTGTTGATGTGTTCCCAACTATCCGTGTTTGTTGGTTGGGTGAATTGTGTTTGTTTTCCCTTGTGTATATATAATCGATAATATAAATGGATCAGTGATGCCTCCTAGGACGTCAAAAGCAAATGACCTAAGTGAAAGCGATAGTGCGGGTTGTCGTGAGACTGGAGCAGGTCGGGGCGTGGCAACAAGTTTCTTGGTATTTCGGAGAGTTGGAAGCATGTTAACTCCATGACAATCATCAAAATGATGAGCACCAATTAGTTTTGCTATCCAAACATGTTTTATATTTTATGCAAGTTGAGCCTCAAATGTATATTTTTAGTGTTAGGTTTTGAACGTTGGGATTTCTTCATAAATTTTAACCTAATTGATGGTCATGCACCCACACTAGGTTAGCGATATATAAGGTGCTTTGAATTTTCCGATTAAGCATATAACCCAGAAATGATGACTAGTAGTTTGTTTCTCCTATCTCTCACACGTGTGTTATCATTTGTTTGGCAAATTTGAGCCCATACAATTCTCGCTTTGAACCCTGGCCATCGTCATTGCCCTACACTAGGGCTTAGTAACAATGAAGGATATGGACATCACTTGGATTTTTTGAGACTAGGTGGAGTACCCTCAAGATGAAGAATGGTATTTCATTTCTTTATCCCAAATACTGTGACTATCCTTGGATTAAGCCTAATTGAACGTATTATTTTATTTTAAAAAACAAGCCAACAATCATCCCCACATTAAGGCAAAGCATGAAACTAGCAAAATCGGACGCAAGACATGAACAATCATTTTTGTAAGTGGCACTTGGAAGAAGAAGTAGAAAAATGAAGAAATATAGTGATAATTTGATTCTTCGTCGCCATAGTAAATAGGGGGAAGATTCCCCTGATACTTCTAAATGGGTCACTGCGTATTTTGCGGAAATCAAAGGGATATTAAATGAATGGAATTGTGATAGCCCAACCCTTTTGAACATACTACAGCCCCAAGTGGCGAAGAGTCGACATCGAGGTGCCAAACACATTTGGATGGGTTGTGTTTGAAAAAAAGATTTTAAGAGAATTCTTAGAAAGAGCCACAACACAAAACAAGAAACTAGTATCATGTAAAAGTAAAGGCAAGTGTTAAAGGCAAGAAAAATAAAAAGGAAAAGAAAGAGAAAATGGAAATGACAAGACCAATGGGTACATGTTAGCCATATGCCCTAAAGCAACCATGTGATTGTTACATGTTAGGGATTTAAGTTGCATTATTTATCTAATGGTAAAGAAATATTCATTCATCGTCCAATTTATATGAATAAGTCCATAAGATTGGTTAGGATTGAACCTATTTTTAAGGGGTTAAGAATATATATGACAAGTTTACAGTTATATCGAATTTTTAAAAAGTTCCTGGTTGATCGATCATTGAGAGGATATTAATTATTCAATTGAAACAGCTATATTTTCAAGCTTCACCATTGAGTATTGGATACTTTAAGGGATGACAAGTCACAAGTCATTGGGTTTTGGGGTATCTAAACTAGAACATCAGTGTTTGTCCTAGACAAGTTCACCTAATGTGACATCCGTAGAATGATTAACAACATGAAAGCTTTTCGCGAGGTCAATGACTAATTGTTTGTGCTTTGGTCTTGTATAAGATCCATAAACCTAAGGCATGATGTGGACTTGTATGTTGGATCACTATGGTTCACAAGTGCACATATTGATGCCTCATTGAACCATCTCTGTACTTGATGGTCACAATTTATTCACCTATGAGGTACATGCATGCATATTATGGAATCGTTTTCTTGTTATATATATATATACAAGATAAAAGATTGATATCTTATACGATCTAATGGTGACATTGTATTGAAATCTTGGCTAGGGTTGTGATTGAAAATGAATGGTTCATGTCTCGAAGCATACATGTCAATTAGATTTGGGCTATGATCGAATTAGCGGCTTGACAAATAATTCCATGGCCTTTATTTGATCGGAGTATGGTGAGACAGAAGGATTGAATTAACAATTGCCAAAGCTGACAAGTTCATTATGTTCTTGCAAAATTTCACATTGTCTAAGTAGTCATGACATATTGCTAGATGTCACTTATGTTGATGACTAACAATACAAGTTCATTATGTTCTTGCTAAATTTCACATTTAAAAAATGTTTTAAATAAGTTTAGCTTTAAAATTTTTAAATTTTTAGTTTTTAAAATATTTTTTAAAATTTTAGTTTTTTTTAATTTTTAAATGTTTTAAATAAATTTAGTTTTTTAAATTAAATTAAATTAATTTATTTTAATTTTTTTAACACATTAGCACCAAAACGACGTCAAAACGGTGTCGTTTTGCACTTCCTTTGCCGGAAAATCGCCATGTCAGCATTTTGGTTGGAGTGGCATTTAAGTGATCCATTTTACTCCAATTTTGACACTTAAGTGTCACTTTTCAAACTTTTAGCATTTAAGTGTTTCTCTGTATCAAGTTTTGGCATTTGGGGTGTACTTCTGCCATTTTCTACGTGTTGATGTTTTCATCTGTTTATTCATATTAGCTTGCAGTTGCTTCACCACTTTTTAAAACATTACGTTGACTTGACCTTTATTTAGTGATTAGCTAATTTCCACAAAAGATTGTCAAATTTTGAAAACAACCTATTCATCCCCCCTTTAGGTTGTATTTTTAGTCACCAACATAAGTGACATCTAGCAATATGTCATGACTACTTAGGCAATGTGAAATTTTGCAAGAACATAATGAACTTGTTAGCTTTGGTAGTTGTGTAATTCAATCCTTTTGTCTCACCATGCCTCGATCAAATAAAGGCCATGGAATTATTTGTCAAGCCACTAATTTGATCATAGCCCAAATCTAATTGGCATGTATGCTTCGAGACATGAACCATTCCAATCTTTTATCTTGTGTGTGTGTGTGTGTGAGATATCAATCCATATTATGCATGCATGTAGCTCATATGTGAATAAACTGTGACCATCGAGTATAGAGATGGTTCGATGAGGCATCGATATGTGCACTTGTGAACCACCGTGCCAAGTTTTGGCATTTCAGGTGTCCGTACCTCCATAGAAAATTATAATTGTTTGGAGTTATCCTTAAGCCTAACATCCACTTTTCAGACTAATAGCCTTAATGCGGGCTAGATTCCACTAGTAATATGCTTAGAAAGTTACAATTGGCTTGCACTTATCATTTGCAAGATAGATATCTTTATCAAGACTTAGTTGTAGGTTTTACTCTTGTACACTTAATCCTTTGTGGAATTACTAAACAGCACGAATATTAAAACAGTATAGCAGATAGCCAAGAAAAATAGCAGGACGTAAGCTTCTTGATATTTAAAGTATCACTCTTTTATGGCTTTCGAGGTCTTCCCTTTCACAGCCACCTTTAATCTATCTGTTGAAGATGGATTGGAGAAGCATATAGCCATTGGAGAGTTTCTATTGAGCTATTGTTCATGGATGGAACCGCCCATACAATCGTTTTCCTTGAACTTCTGCAGACTACCAAAAATGGCAACTGTAGCTGTTTTCTCGCTGTAGTCTCTAACAGATCTACCGGATGACCTAGCTTTTTGCTACATGTTTTATTTGGATTCTGCTATTGTGCAAATTCAAGACCACAGCGGTTACTTAGCTGACCTAACGGACATCATCAGATGTACTTGGTTGTTAAAACACCATCTACCCGATCTTTATAACTTTGATACAAACATTATTGATTTTTGATCTTATAGATTGACTGATATTGTTTGCCATATCAAGACATTTTGTGAACTTCTTTCCAATGAATCATATAATGGATATTGCACAATCTTTTGGTCCAAACATTTGTATAAACCATACTAAATATTATACTAAAGATAGTGTGGACATCATCAAAATCACTCGAAGATGTTTTTTCAATAATCTCCCAATTTTTTATGATGACAAAAATGTCCCACAGATGTGAAAAAGTAGTAAGTATTGTCTGAAAGAATTTGCAAAAACTAAATCAGGTCTCCTCAAAATGTTTTGCAATAAATTTGGAGACATGAACTTAGTTGATCTTTATGAAATGGAAGATTGTAGCACAAATATTTTCTAGCCAGAGTGTGCCACCAAATATATGGAATTCAAAATATGACAGTTGAATGCTCCCCCTGTTTTGATGATACACTCGAATGCTCCCCTTATTTTGAAGAGCAATTCCTAGTGACTCAGCATACTTGCTGTTAGTGAGATTTGTCAAGAATGAACAAGCAAATATTTATGCCAAGTTATCATGAGCAAACATTACGAGTAGATACTATCAATAAATATTAGCAGAATATTAGCGGGAGCAAACATTATGAGCAGATATTATCAGATATTTCACATCAAGTCAACTTTCCCTCCTTTTGTCATCAATCAAAAATATATGAAGAAAATTCAGCTTCATTGATGGCAAATCATAGGTCAATACATAAGATCATTAGATATGATCGTGACCTAAACAGTAAAAAGCAAAATAGTAGCATACAAAGATTTGAAAATATTTAGGTGCGAGGGCATTTGCATTACTACAAGGAAAGGGAGTTCAGGTTTTGTGGTCTCAAGGTATGAATGGACAGGGTTGTAGCAATCCAAGCTTAGGAGAGTGTGCTCAATCTCCACCATATATCAATTTAGAGACAAGATGGTGGTTTTGATCTCCTGAACATTTGCTTGAAGTTGATTAAGGCTGGCAAGAGAGGTAGAGACGTCCATAGTCGGAGATGGTGATCTTTCTGGCCTTGGTGGACGCAGAACCTTGGGTGGTGCTAGTGCCTTAGCATGCTTCTTCTTTTTTGTTTGGCCGGTTCAGTGAGTCTCTCTTTGATCTTTGCCACATCTTTCCTATCATCTCCTTGTCCAATGGGGATGATTTCTCCTCTATGGTTGACCCATCCTTCTAGAGTCATTCTTAACATCATTTTGTTCAAGGTCTTCTTGCCGATCTTAAAGTTCAGCATGTCAAGTGGTGCAGCATCATAGAAAGCAATCTTCAGGTGTTTGAAGATGCGTATGATGAGAGCACTATAAGACTATTCACCGATCTTTCTTTTTGTCATTTGATACATGTGGATAAAGATCATGCACAAGAAGGAGAACTCATCGATTTTTTTAAGAATCACCCAAATAACTCTTACCTCATAATGAGATATGTCGTTGGTAGAAGATCTTTTAGGACGGAGGCACAAAGTCAAGATCTTTTGAATAAAATTCATTTTGAGAAGGAGAAGGCTTAGTGGCACAATCTCTCTAGAACCTCGAGAGAAATTGGGAGTTTCCAACACAAAGTATTAGGCCTCATCAAGCTCTACAGGAATTTTCTTGAAAACATTGTATTCAGCATGAATGATCTCAGCAAGTTCATCCAAAGTCACAACATAATTTTTTTTTTTAATTTTTTATTTACTTTGAAAAGTGAAGATGAATGAGTCTCTGCTTGGAAAGTACATGTTTGAGTAACACATTACCACTAGGGCAGGATGAATCTCTTCTTTCATAGAACAAAAGAATTTGAGTTTAAGGGTTTCAAAAAGCTTAGATAGAAAAATGCCTTAATTGTCAAGAAAGTCAAAATCAACAAAGCAGTGGGGAATAATTCCTCGTTCGCCAAAGGCATTGTTGGCATTTTCATGCTCTTGAGAAAGAAACATTTTAGAAATTTTTTTTCATCCTTTTCAAAATTGACAGTGGGTTCAAAATTTTGAAATACCAGGTCATTATCATCTTCATGAAGTTTGTCTCCTAGGGCTTCCTCAGTTTTTGTTTTAGCTTCACTTCCTTCATGTTGAGTGATGGTCAGTTTAGGGATTACTTCGGGTTCTTCAATGATTTGTTTGCCTTTGTCCTTTGTAATGGCATGCTTTGAAGACTTTACAGCTGAATTAAAGATTGAAGTAGGTTTAGATTCAATGACTAAAGTAACAATGTGAAGTGAGAATCAATTGTCACATTAATGATCTGAAGTAAGTTTAGAATCAATGGTCGTATGAATGATTTGAAGTAAGTTCAAAATTAATGGCCGCATTAATGATTTGAAGCGAGTTCAAAATAAATAGCCAAATTAGTGTTTTGAAACGGTTTCAGACTTAATGGTTAAATTAATGATTTGAAATGGTTTTAGATATAATGGTCACCTTAATGATTTGAAATAGTTTTAGATTCAAATAACCAATTAATATTTTGAAATGGTTTTCAAATGTAACAGTCAAATTAAAGTTTTGTACAATTACAAAATAATGCCTAGAATAATGGTCTATAACAATTATAGAATTAATGTCTGAATTAGTACCTGAAACAATTACAGAACTTATGTCCCTTAGACGTTATGATCGAATCAATTCTCTCAAACAATTTTGGAGTTAATGAGCCGAATTAAATATGATCTAGGACTAGCCATAAAAGGTGATTGAGAAAGCAAATCAAAGGATGATCGACAATGGTCGAGTGATGATAGTGATCAATCAAATAGTCATACACAAGAGTAATGCTAGCATCTCCAGTTTCTACAAACCATGCGTTGTTGGAGAAACATCCTTAAGTGAATTTGATGATGTCCAAACTATCCTTAGTATAATGTTTACTATGGTGTATGCAGATGTTTGGTGTCACGCCTTGATCCTTTGGGACGCGCCCATCATTCTACTTGGTCGATTTTAAAGTGCGATATCCCAGGCCTAAATATCGCCGACCTTTTCTTTTTATTATGCATGCGGAAGCAGTTATAAATCCCAGACAATAAAACAATGGAATAGAAAAGCAGGCCATATTTTTAATATTGAAATTCACAACCACACTTTTATTAACAGCACAACTTATAGTATATTTACAATACTATTCACAACATACTCGTCTCACATCTATCTACACTAAGATAGGATTCACAAAAGGGATGGGATCTCAATCCACATTCGGGTTGTACTCAAGATCCCTCTCTGGATCATCTTCTTCTTCTTCAAAAATCTTTCTCCTCCTCAGGTTCCTCCTCCTCGGCTCCTCCACAGGGTCCTGAAATGGTTATTTAATAACCAATGAGACCACGTCTCAGCGAGTTCTACCCCCTAAGACCCGATTAGTAAGAAAATACGCCCTGAGGGCTACCTAAGCACATCATGGGTCAGAGGGTTTACCTTGGCCTCAGTTTCCTTCTGCAAGTCAGTTCAAATAATAAATACTGACAATCATAGCATCCAATCAATTAAATCGACTTAATGATCAATCGACTTAGTCGATTACATGTCATCAAGATCATCACATGGTCATCCCGACTCTTTGTTCTTGACTCTGAATCACGGCCCTATAGGCATAATTTATTTTTAGTGGAATCACGGCCCCACCTGGCAAATTTTCTAGACTTGGTGGCATCACAGCCCCACCTAGCAATCTTTAATCCAACTCACAACCTCACATAGTTACTTTCCCTTCAAGTACCAACATTTTCCCAATTTTGAGATAATTTCTCATATTCACCAATTTCACTAAAATTTCACAATCTGATACTCGAATAAACAAACAAAAAGCACCATTGGAATCAGTACAAAATTTCGATCGTCGACTATCTCATCCTAATTTTCGGAAAAAAAATAAATAATTAAATAATTATGAAAAATATTAAATAAATGCAATAAATCCAACTTAGGCCCGTTATAGCCTAATTGGAAATCGATACAAACCCGGAAAATTACCGAGACTTGCTAAATAAATACCAGGATCTATTTCCTTGCTATCTACACTATCCAATCGCCTAACATGCATCAATAAGTCTCTAATTTAATTACTCTACTCTAATCTATCCACCTAATTGCACTTAATTAAATCTAATCAACCCCTAAGCATAACTTACCGACTAATAAGGGATTAGTGAGCAAAACTCACTTGATTAAAAGTGGGAACCGAATCACTGCGACGGTGATGCCACGGCGGCCGAAATTGGGCTTTCGACGACCCCGACGGGCTTGGATCGGGCCTCGACCTTGGCCCAACAAATCTAAGCCCAAATGAGATTTGTTCTTGCACTGGAATGGGCTGGACCCAAGTTGGGCTGGGCCTGCTGAATTTCTGGACTGAACTAACTTGGGCTTCAAATTGTGGGCTGAAATTGGGCCTAAAAAAGAGACTAGGTTGTTGGACTCTTGTGGGCTTGAAATGGCCCTCAATTGGACTGAATTTTTCTGGGCCCAAATTACTGAAAGTGTTGGGCTGAAGATACGTGACTGGGCTTCTTCGAGGAGGCTCACTGGAATCACGAACAAGCTGGGCTGCTGACGGGCCGAAGGTGCTGAATTTCACGGGCCGAGGACACGCGGAGAGGAAGCAACGTCGAGCTGGGGAAGACGCGTGCAGCTCCGGCTTCGTTGGCTTCGCGGTTGCTGGATCCGAGAGCTTCGATCATCAGCAGAATGGCAGCAGCTGGAAGTTAACTCATTCTGCTGGACGAAGAAGCTTGACCCAAGGGGACAGGGGCTAGTGGACGCTGGCGCATGCGGCAGAGGAGAGAGGAGTGATGTGGGATTTCGGTGGGATCTTCGCTGGCTAGGAAACCTAGACCGAGTGGGGGCATTGGCTTCGTGGCAGAATGAAGAAAGCTCGGTGGAGTCTTCGGTCAGCAAGGCTTCACGAAAATTGAAATCGCGTGGAGCTCGGGTCTTCGTGGGCAGAAGGCGTGAACGAGGGAGTATGCAGCTGTTTCGGTTGAGGAGAACACGAACATGGACGGGTGGCAGCGAGCGGCTGGGCTTCGGTCAACAAGGGCTTCTGTGCTTCTGGTTGTTGACTGAAGAGGACGCGTGGAGGGGCTGGCCGAAACGGTGGAGGAAATCTTGCATGAGCTGCAGGGGATTTGCTCGGTCTTCTTCAGCGGCTGTTGGAGATGTCGCACGAAAAATGAAAAGGGGAGGGAGAGTCCGATTGGTTGAGGAGGTGAGGGGAAAGAGATGGATAGAGATGAGTGAGAGTTGGGCTCCACTTGGTTGGATATTTCACAAAATATCTTCTAAAATCACTCTTGGCCGTGTAAGAATACTTGGCCTTCAATAGGCCATCAAAATGTCCCATATAACCTCCCAAGTGGTCCAATTTTGCTAGGCTAAAGGGAGTTACGAAATTGAGAGAGATGGCCTCAATTGGTTCCAAATCCCTCTTGATTTCATCTCAATTGATTCTCACAAATTCAATTGATCACTCATTGATCGTCTCTACATTTTTTCCTCACTCAAGAATCCACCAAAAATCCAAATTGATACCAATGTTGCACACCCCCATCTTAAGATTCGATTTTAACTAAGTTCGAACTCAATTTCAATTCCAATCTCTCCAAATTGAGGTCCAATTTCTCTAAAGAAAAATCCCGTACAATCTTCTGCAAGTCCTTGACACTCAAAAGCTTGGCCTGGAAATCCAAATTTCCTTTAATTTGACCTATCTAAATTTCTGTTGATTTTTCGCGGCATCCGCAAAGATTTTCCTTAAAAGTTTCGAAATCTTTGAAAAATATTTTGAGACTGAGTTGACACTCCTAGAATTAATTGTGACATGAATGAAATTTCAACTTCTGAAATCGGACTCGAATTGGTGGTTAATTTCTATTTGACACGTTTTTAGCGTGACCTAGGCTATCGGGTAACTTTCAGATATTTTTAAGTGCAAATGACCTGTGGTCAATTTTCTTCGAACCACTATGAACCCACTCGACTCATTAACGACTCTCGATTGTCGTGAAAATCTCAAGAATCCAAATACGGACACAAGGTACCAAAACAATAAGAAAATCAGTCTAGTGCCGATCGACATGAATTTTCTAATTTAGTGGTGTCACCCACGATTAGCCACACATCTTTGTCAATCCAGTCTATCTTTGATTTCAAATCGATTTTTAACTGTGTCGTAATCACCTCTAAAGATGGACACAGTCGAGAAGCCGATTCTTGATCGAGTTCTCAAGTCTAATTGCCTTAAAATTCCTAATAATTTCCCCAGATAGTCTAGTTATCTTAAGGATGATCAGTTTTGAGAATAACCTTATAGACACGTCAATAAAATGCCCGATTTATTCAGTAGAAGATAGGGTTGAAAAATCTGGATGTCACATTTGGACCAAAGTACTATGCAATATCCATGGTGTGATTCATTAGAAAGAAGTTCACAAAATGTCTTAATATGGCAAATAGTACCAGTCAACCTAAAAGATTAGCAGTTGATAATGTTTGTGTCAAAGCTATAAAGCTTAAGTAGATGATGCTATGACAACCAAGTACATTTGATGATGTTCATTGGATTAGCTAAGTAGCCATTATGGTCTTGCGTTCGCATAATAGCAAAATCCAAATTAGACGTGTAGTAGGGTAGGCAAGTCATCTAATAGGTCTGTTGGAGATTTCAACAAGAATACATCAGTAGTTGCCATTTTTGGTAGTCTGCAGAAGTTCAAGGAAAATAACTATATGGGCGGTTCCATCCATGAATAGTAGTTCAATGGAAACTCTCCAACCGCTATCTACTCCTCCAATCCATCTTCAACGAATAGATTGAAGGTAGCCATAAAAGGGAAGACCTCAAAAGCCATAAGAAGAGAGTAATGCTTCAAAGATCAAGAACCTTTCATCCTGCTGTTTTTCTTGGCTATATGCTCTCTGTTGTACTGTTTTAATATTCGTGTTGTTTAGTAATTGTGCAATGGATTAAGTGTACAAGAGTAAGACCTACAACTGAGTCTTGATAGAGATATCAATCTTGCAAAGGATAAGTACAAGCCAAATGTAACTTTGCAAGCAAATTACTAGTGGAATCCAGCTCGCATTGGGGCTATTAGTTTATAGAGTGAACGTAGGCGTGTGGATAAAGTCAAACCATTATAATTATCAATGTGTTGCTATTTTAATCTATTTACTCATATTAGCACATAGTTGCTTCACTACTTTTTTAAACATTACATTGACTTGATCTTTACTTAGAGATCAGTTAATTTCCATGAGAGATTGTCAAATTTCAAAAACAACTTATTCACCCCCTCTAGATTGTATTGTTAGCCACCAACAATTGGTATCAAAGCTCTATTGCTTGTTATTTGACATGTATTTCTTCTAAGTATAAAGATCCTCTCTTATGGCTAACCTTGGCAACTTCTTTATTAACAATGCTTAAGCTCCCAATAAGCCATCGTACTTTGATGGAAGCAACAATGACTACTGGAAGCAAAGAATGCAATCACAAATTGAAGCCGAAGATCTGGATATGTGGGATGTAATTGCAAATGGTGTAGAAGTGCCAGCTCTTGCACAAGTTTTTGCTTACCAAGATGGTCAAGAAGCAGTTGCTATCAACAATAAGGAACAAGCTCGAAAAAAAAGCTACTCTTGATGCCAAAGCCAAACGTCTCCTATATTATGCTTTATCACCATTTGAGTAAAATAGAATTTCTTCTTGTGAAACAACTAAGGAAATTTGGGATTGCATCATGTTGACATTTGAAGGAGTAGAAAGAGTGAAAGAAACAAAGCTAAACATCCTGCTTGGGAATTACGAGCTATTCAAAATGAAGTTCGATGAAATAGTAACACAAATGTTCAGGAGATTCATTAAGATAGTGAATGGTCCTGCCCTTCAAGGAAAAGTTTATACTGATGCTGAAAATGTGAACAAGTTGTTACGAGCCTTACCTAAGGAATGGAGTACCATGAAGACCTCATTGCGAGAAACAATGAGGATTCAATCAATCACAACAGATGAGTTGATAGAAACCTTTATGTCCTATGAAGTTGAGCTTCAAAATGAGGAAAGCAACTCAAAAAGTAAGAAAATGATTGTATTTAAAGCTAATCATGATGATGCAAGTGGAGAAATATCCTTAGAAGAAGAAGAAAGCGATGAAGATACGGCACTGTTAACAAAAAGGTTCAAGAATTTTATGAAGAAATGAGGAAACTACAAATGAAAAAGATCATCTAAACATTCAGACAACAAAAAGTCTTATAGGAACAAAGAGAAATCCAAAGGCAAGTATATTGTATGCTATGAATACAAGAAATTAGGACACATAAAACTAGATTGCCCATCTATCAAAAAAATAAATAAATAAAGGAAAGGAAAGTTCGAAAAGAAGAAAAAGGCACTGAAAGCAGAAACATTAAGTGACACTGAATGTGAGTCAAGCTATGAAGAGGAAGCAAATATTTATCTCATGACCAAATGAGAATTAGAGGAAGAAGATGAGGTGAAAGATTCCAAACTATCTTATGAAGAATTACAAAATTTCCTAAGGGAAATGTTTGAAGAACACCAAAAAGCCTCTATAAGAATTTGTTTGTCTTGAAAAAGGAAGTTTATGATCTTACAAATGAAAACTTTGCTGGCAAAGTTCTTATTGATGAACTCAAGAAGGAACTTGACCTTCGAGTGATTGGAGTAAAACTTCCTCACTACAACAAGAGTAGTTTGGGATGTGATGGAAATGAAGATGAGAAGAATCCATTTCCAAAAACAAAAAATAGGTTAAAGCACAAACCTCCTATACATTACCATAAGTCTTGTTTTGATAAACAAATCACAAGAGCCACTAGCAAGAGATTTCCTAAGTGCTCAAACTGTGATAGATATGGTCATTTCAAAATTAACTATCCAAAACAACAGAAGAAATCTAGGAAGACTGGCTGATCTTTTGGCCTTGAATCAAACCTAACAAATGGGACCTAAATTTATGTGGATACTAAAGAAAAGATGTGATTTTGTTTCATTACAGGTTATCTTGAAGAAAAATAAGTGGTACCTAGACAACGGGTGTTCTAGATACATGACAAGAGACAGCACCAAATTTGTAACACTTATCACCATAGATGGAGAAATAGTTACTTTCGGAGGAAAAGACATAAATCATCAGCAAAGGAAACATCAAGTTAGGAAATTTGATCGTTCAGTATGTCTCACTCTTCAAAGGATTGAAGCATAATCTCATAAGCATTAGTCAGTTATGTGACAAAGGATACAAAATAAATTTTGAAAAAGGTTAGTGCATCAGCACTAGCAAGGACAACTCTCAAACATTCACTAGAAACATGTATGGCAATATCTACCTACTTAATATCAACTTTGAAGAATCTTGTTGCCTAATGTCTATCAAGGAAGAATGTGATCTATGGCATAAGAAATGGCAATATCTACCTACTTAATATCAACTTTAAAGAATCTTATTGCCTAATGTCTATCAAGGAAGAATGTGATATATGGCATAAGAAATTAGGTCATATAAATGCGAAGCTGATTCACAAAATATCTTCCAAAATCCTTGTCCGTGGATTAGCAAAAATCAACTACAACAAATGTGATTCTTGCACAGCCCGTACATTGGGAAAGCAAGTAAAAAGCTCTTTCAAATCAACAAACACTATTGTAACTTGCAGCCATTGCATATGGACCTATTTTGACCTACACAAATAGCAAGTCTAAGTGGAAGAACATATTTTCTTGTAGTGGTTGATGATTTCTTAAATTCACATAGGTAATGTTCTATCATATAAAAATGAAGCATTCATTCTTTTGAGAAATTTGCACGACAAGTTTAGAATGAAAAGGGATATGGTATCACCACTATCAGAATTGATTGTGAAGGAGAATTTGACAATCAAAGCTTTTCTGAGTATTGTAATGAAAATGGAGTGGAGCACAATTTTTCCATTGCCTATACTCCTCAACAAAATAGGATAGTAGAAAGAGGGAATCAATCACTTCAAGAAATAGCTAGAACCGTGATGATCAAAAGTGGAGTTCCCACTTATTTCTAGGTTGAAGCTGTTGCCACCACATATTACACACTCAATAAAGTATTGCTAAAACCCATGGTAAAAAAAAAAAACTCCATATGAAATTTTCAAAGGAAGAAAGCCTACTATGCATTACATCTATATATTTGGATGCAAATGTTTCATTCTCAATAATGTAAACGATGACATTGGGAAGTTCGATGCAAAAGCAAGTAAAGGCATTTTCCTTGCATGCTCAACTACTAGCAAAGCTTGTCGTGTTTTCAAGAAAGATTTGAAGGCGATAGAAGAGTCCATAAATTTGAAGTTCAAAGGTGATCAAAAGGGAATGCAAGCTGATGACTGTGAAGACACCATAGAAATATCTGCACCAATCACGTACAAACAACAACAAATGCAACCATTAGCAAATCTTTCAAATCAAGGACAAAGTTCTAAAGACTGAAGATTCAAATCCGAGCATCCCAAAGAACAGATTATTGGCAAAGTAGTTGAAGGAATCAAAATCTGGTCATCTCTCAAAAACATGCTAAATTCCTTGGCTCTCAATTGGAACCTAAAGGAATTGAAGATGCCATCAAGGTCAATGACATTTGGGAATTAGTCGCCAAACCAAACAGTAATAGGAATCAAGTGGGTATTTCGAAACAAACTCAATGAGAAAGGCAAGATAATTCACAACAAAGCAAGGTTAGTTGCTAAAGGATATCTATAGGAATAATATATTGATTTTGATGAAACTTATGCCCTTGTTGCTAGATTAGAGGCTATACATTTGTTACTAGCATATGCATGTTTCCACAATTTTATATTATATCAAATGGATGTCAAAAGTGCGTTTCCAAACGAATATATCAAAATCAGGTGGCATCTCTCAACTCAAAAAGACAGTCCATAGACTAAAACAAGCACCAAGAGCAGGATATGAAAGATTGAGTAATTTCTTAAATGATCATGATTTTGGAAAAGGTAAGGTAGACACTATCATCTTCATCAAAAGAAAAGGTAACGATTTGCTCATTGTTCAAATATGCATTGAAGACATAATTGTTGGAGCTATTGATGACATATTATGTAAGAAAGATGTGGGACACTTGGAATACCAAAACTTGGCATGGGGGGATATTTATATGTCAAAAGTTAGGAAACGTACACTTAGGTGCTAAAATCGGAGTAAAATTGATCAATTAAATACCAATGACAAAAAAATATAGCAAAATATTGACATGACATTTTTACAATAAGACAAGTGCAAAATGATGTCATTTTGCATGTTGACATGGCTAGATAAGCCAAAAATGATGTCGTTTTGCATGTTGGCATGACTAGATAAACAAAAAATGACATCATTTTGTAACATCCTGAATTTTCAATTCTACTTTCAATTAAATAAATTGGGCCTTTCATCGACGTGTTTATAGTGCTGTTCTCAGAACTGATCACTCTTGAGATAATTAGACTATATGGAGAAGTCATTAAGGAATTTTAATGCAATAGACTTGGGAATTCGACTATGAATCGATTACTAGACTGTGCTCATCTGTAGAGATCATTACGGCACAGTTAAAAGTCAATTAGAAATCATAGATAGGTAGGTTCGATAGAGATGTGTGGCTAAACGTGGGTGATTCTACTAAATTACAAAATTCTTGTCGATCGGTACTAGACTGATTTTTCTATCATTTTGATACCCTGTGTCCGTATTATTTTGACTTGAAGAAAATCGACCACGGGTTAGTTGCACAAAAAATTTCTGAAAATTACTCAGTAGCCTAGGTCACGCTAAAATCACGCCATATTGAAATTAACCGCGAATTTGAATCCGATTTCAGAAATTGAAAGTTCTGTCATGTCACGAGTCGTTTTAGGAACGTCAACTCTATCTCTGAAGATTTTTTTGCAAACCGAGATTTTGGCGGAAAAAGTCCATATAAGGCTATTTTCAATTGAGAATTTTCGAGGACCATTTTTTATCATGACATTGGGATGCAAGTAAGTTCTATTGGCAAGGAAAAATGCCAATTTGATCGTGAGCTCGATGATGGAATTTATAGAAGCCAAAATGAATTGTTTTTTAGAGGAATTGAATGGGAATTGAAGCAATTCCAACCAAAATTCGTTTACCCCCTTGGACCCAACTCTTTGGACCACTTCAAGCTTCTAGAAGAGGGCTTGGTTGCTGGAAATTACAGAGGAATCCAGCTGGGCTTGGTGGGCCAAGGTTGAGGGGACAAAGAGATGAGGAAGAGACCATTGGTGGCCCCTTCTAGCCTAACCGGTCCCCCTCCTTCCTCCTTCTGCCCGTCGACGCCATCCTCTCCCTTTATCCAGTTGTGCGAAGACCACCACAAACCCAGAAAAATAGAGTAGCTCACCTTCTCCTTCCATCGACCGTTGAGCAACCTAGTCAGACAGTTGTTGTGCGCCACCGGAGCCACCACTCGCCTGTCACGCATCTGCTAGCCCTGCGACCGTCCAGCCTCATCCTGTAGTTGTGCCACCCAGTTTGGAGCCCCTTAAGCTTTTCGAGTCAACCGGAGCTTGTTTAGCCACCACCTGTTGCCAAGAAGCTCTGCCACAGCCTACTTGACCTTGCTGCACCATCGCCATTCAATCTTCCCGCTTCAAGCCAACCGATCTAGCTTTTCCCGGCCCTGAACAAAACCAGAGCCGTGGGTATTTCCAGCCGTTGTTGGCTCGTTTTCAAGCCTTTCCCGGCCGCTGTTGGCTCGTCTTCAAGCATTTCCCGACCCTAAAAGGCATCCTCGCTTTGGAGTATCTCGACCCTCGTCGCGTCCTCGTCGTTTTGATCCAAGTGGATCCTTAATCAAGTGAGTTTAACTCACTAATCTTTGCTTAGTAAGTTAATGACGTTTAAGGGTTGATTAGTTTAGACTAAATATGGATAACGTGGATAGTTATAATAGATTAGCAATTTAATTAATCTTATTGCATGTTAGGTGGTTGGAGTAGTGTAATTAGAGCCTATACAAGCTTTAGTATTTATCTAGAGTGATTCAGAAATTTTCCGAACCCGTCTCAGCTTTTAATTAGGCGTACGGGCCTAAGTGTGCATTTTTTAGTATTTAATAATTAATTTACGTAATTATTTAAATTATTTTTCTAGAAATTAGACCGAGATAATTGGTGACCGGAATTTCGTGTAGATTTCAATGGTGTGATCTATTTATTTAATTGACTATTAATTTGTGCAATTTGAGTGTGATTTATGATTTTGGGTATTTATCCCAAAAATTTATAATGTTGTTAAATTACCGGGCATCGGTTTACAATGCCAAAAATGTGTTTTTGAGCTATGGAAATTAGTGGGATATTCTAAAATGAAAATATTCTATTTTGGTTAAAGCCGACCGTGTATCCACATACGATAATTTTTATTGGGTATGATAAAAATAGTGATTCGGTTAGATGGTCAGGGTGGTACATTATATCAACCTACAGGCTTTGATATGTCAACTTTAGGTGAGCAGTATACCGGTATGCTATATGCGCATGAGGGCCATGATATATCACCTTTGGGTGAGCAGTATACCTTAGTAGCTTCTGGTGAGCATTAGTAGTATACTATATCAGCCCACAAGCCTTGATATGTCAACTTAAGACGAGCAGTATACTTTGTGGTCAGCTTATGGTGAGCTATAATTTATCAACTTTGGGTGAGCTATACTATCTATCTTCAACTTAGGGTGAGCAGTCCTAGTTTGATAGGACCTTATAGATAGTATTGTGTGGTTTGACCGAGAGGTGGTCATGATGACATGGAATCGACTGAGTCAATTGATCGATGACTTGATCTGTTTTAATTTGATGATTTGATTTGTGAGTATTTGAATTAAACTAACTTGTAGGAATGAGTGGAAGCAAAGGTAAGTCCTTTGACTCGTGTTTATGCTTAGGCAGCCACTGGGGCGTATTTTTTTCCTAGTCAAGTCTTAGGGTGTTGAACTCGCTAAGACGTTGTCTCACTCCGTTATTGGATAACATTTCAGGTCCATAGATGGCAGTTCCTCCTAAGAATTTTGGTCAGCCAAATAAAGGTCACAGAACAGAGGTCCTACATTCTGCTACATGGGAGCTCTAAGGGCTGGACCTATGAACTGGTAAGGTCCATAGTTTGGGTTGATGTGGGTCTACCTAAAAAGGTAGCCCACCGATACAGATCATGGTACCGTCAAGCTCAAGATGGCCAGAGATAGATTCCCATATTGGAATCTAAGATACCTCTATATGTGCTAGAGGTTGCTTTTAGAAAAGGCACAACAGATCCCTCTGGAGGTTCGGTGGTAGACGCGGTAGACTTGGATCTCGAAGATCCAGGAACTCCGGTGTACTCGGCTGTAGGCTCAAATGATAGTGAGAATGTGGAGTAGGAGGAAGATTAATGGTTGTTTTCAAACCCCCTTGTTTTGTAAACCTGATATATATATATATATCGGCTTGGTTTGTATATGACTTGTTATGATATGTATATATATGTGTGTTGGTTTTCAAAATTGTGACCTTACTTTCCTATCCCATCTTGTTGTTATCTGGGGATTATTTTCGCATGCATATTAAAATGAATGGGTCGGCGATGTGTCATGGGTTGTTGCTATTTAATCGACCTCAAAGGGATGGGCACACGCTCGGAGGATTGGGGCGTGACACATTTTTCCTTAGATTTGAATTTTAATATAAATATTAATTAAATTAAATTTACAACTAAATTGTTATTTTTTTTTTTAATAAAAAGGAAGAAGAAGAAGAAGTTGCATAATGCATTACACTAGGGCCATGTAAGCCCTCGTTTTTCTACAATCTCATTTTTTAAAAAGTAATTTAGTTTTAAATTTAATTTAATTAGCATTTATATTAAAATTCAAAGAAGAGGCAAAGCAATGTCGGTTTGGATTTTCTTTGCCGTCTCAATTCTCCAACGAGCCTTGTAGGTGAGTTATATTATTAAAAAAAATGCCACGTAGGATTTCCAAGAGCCTTTGCAGAACTTGGCACTCAGATGTCCCAATTTATTTTATAAAAAAAAAAAGTGTCACTTATGTGTACCTTTCATAACTTTTGACACTTAAGTGTGTCCCATTGTCAAACTTTGGCACTTCTATTGTACTTTTGCCCTATGCAAGAACTTTGCAAACATGATGAAAAGTGAGTTTAAAATGAGCTTGATCGAAGAACTAAATTTCTTTCTCATACTTCAAATCAAGCAAACTTCTGAAGACACCTTCATACATCAAGAGAAGTATGCAAAGGAAATATTAAAGAAATTTCATGTAAAAGGATGCAAGAAAATTGAGACGCCGATGTCATGCTCTATCAAGCTAGACAAGGATGAGAAATGTAAGACCATGACTCTGAACTCTATAGAAGCATAATAGGATTATACTTAACAGCATTGAGACCTAATTATTTATTTAGCACTTGTTTATGTGCTCACTTTCAATCTAATCCAAAAGAATCCCATTTATCTGTTGTCAAGTAGATCATTCCATACATTAGATCATCTCTAAAACTATGAATTTGACATCCTAAGAATACAAATCTTACATTGCTTGGATACTCGAACACTGAATTTGCAAATTGTAAAATTGATAGAAATAGTACATCAGGTACTTGCCAAATGTTAAGAAGTATGCAAATTTCTTGGTTCTCAAATAAACAAACTTCATTTGCTCTTTCAACTACTGAAGCCGAATATATCCCCTCAAAAGTTACTGTGCACAACTCATTTGGATGAAACAATTGTTAAGCGACTATGGAAAAAATGAGGAATGTTTTCCTAATATGTACAACACAAGTGCAGATGTGTTGATATCGAGGTAAGACATCATTTTGTTAGAGA
This sequence comes from Eucalyptus victrix, assembly GCA_016097545.1. Taxonomy (NCBI): domain Eukaryota; kingdom Viridiplantae; phylum Streptophyta; class Magnoliopsida; order Myrtales; family Myrtaceae; genus Eucalyptus; species Eucalyptus victrix. The sequence continues at coordinate 48,632,557 of CM027843.1, forward strand.
TCATGTTAGCAATTGTAATGTTTGTATACAATTTGTAGAATCAAAACATTAGCTAGCAGATATCTTCACCAAGCCGCTAGACAAGCCAACCTTTGAGTATATTCATGGTGAACTAGGGATTTGCAATGCAATTGAATAATACCTTCTAGACAATGTTTCATTTACTTGACATTGATTAAAAGATCATCTATGCTACATAAATAAAGGTAGCGCCTATTTTTTTTTTTTTTTTAATGTTACCATTACAATGTATTTCTCTCTCTCATTTTACCATTCTAACATGTGGTAAATCGCATCTCTGGTTGTTACAACTATTTCGATGAGATTGTTGATCTAATTTTGTTGTTCGTTTAATTTGTGTTTGTTCAAAACAAACTTCAAGAAAAATTACGGATAATAAAGTAAACGTTGATAGACCGTGACATTATGAATTTCAGGTTCTGTTTTCAATCGAATGAATCAGGCTTTTCATCGGTGTGCCTATAGTTCTATTTTCTGAGCTGATTACTCACAAGATAACTAGTCTATTTAATGAAGCCGTTAAATGATTTGAACACAACAGACTTGAGAATTTGACTAGAAATCGATTGCTCAACTGTGCTAGTCTGCAAGAGTCATTATGGCACAATTAAAAATCAGTTAGAGACTAAAGATAGGTTGACTTGACTGAGCCATGTGACTAAGTGTGGATGATTTCACCTAATTGCAAAATTCTTGTCAATCGGCCCTAGAATGATTTTTTTGTCATTTTGGTACATTGTGTCTGCATTTGAAACCTCAAGATTTTCACGACAACTAAAAGTCGCAAATGTGTTGAAGATGTACAATGTAGTTTGAAAATAATCGACCACGGGTCAATTGCACTAAAAGTTTTTAAAAGTTACCCGGTAGGCTAGGTCACGTTAAAATCACGCCAAATTGAAATTAACCGCGAATTTGAACCTGATTTTAGAAATTGAAAGTTCTGTCATGTCACAATTTATTTTAGGACTATCGACTCATCCTCTGAAGATTTTTCTGCAAACTGAGATTTTTGGCAAAAATTCAAAGTAGGGCTGTTTTTTACCGGAAAAAAATTAGATGATTGTTTTTTATTGTGTTTTTGGGATGCAAGTTGGTTTTATTGGTGAGGAAAAATGTTAATTTGGTCAAGGACACATTGGTTCAATTTATAGGGACCGAATTAGACTCAATTTGAGAGAAATTGAACTCAATTTGAGGGAGTGTGTTCAAATTCGTAGGCCAAGGGTCCATGAACATTTTGGACCACTTGGGATTGGTTCTAGGGGGAAATTTGTGCACCAATTGGCTGAGGAAGTCAGCCAATTTTGGTGGGGCCTTGCCAATGGAGATAGAGTTGAAATAGAAGACTTTGAGGCCATTAGGACCCCTAAGCCTTTAGCTATCCCCCTTTTTTTTTAGCAGAGTTACTTTCTCCATTGTTGGCCTTTGAAGCTCCAAAAATCGCAGAGAAAATCGCCAGCTTCCCCCTGCCATCGTAAGCCACTACCAAGCCACAAGGACCGCAACATCGCCGTGGCACCCCTGCGCAAGCCCGTCGCGCACCGTTTTTCGTCCTTGCTCATCCCATCTATTTCGTCTCCATGTCGCTCCTTCTGAGCCTCGTCAGGCCATGTCAAGCTCATTAGACCACCGTCCAGGTTTCTGGAGTAGCCATCATTGCCTATTGTCGCCTGCTGCAGCCTTGTCCGCCAGCCTCGCCGTTTCCAGCCCAAGTCAGCCTCTGTTCTAGCTCTCTTAGCCCAAGGACAAAGCTGAAAGCCCTCAACCCAGCTGTGAAGTGTTAGGCCCATTTCAAACCTCTTCCGGGCCTTGCTTGGCTTTGCCAGTAAGAGGTTTGTCACCCGTCTCTGCGACACCATCGCCGTGGACTCACTAGATTGCTAAACCGGTAAGTTTACTTACTAAACTATGCTTATGGAGTTAATGATGCTTAAGGTTTGATTAGTTCGGGCTAAGTATGATTTAGGTGATTAGTTAGAATGGATTAGCGATTTAATTATTCGTTTATGCATGTTAGGTGGTTAAAATGGCTTCATTAGAGACTAGATAAGTTGTACTATTTATCTAAATTGGTTCGGAAATTTTCCAGGCCTGTCTCGGTGTTTAATTAGGCATTTCGACCTAAGTTTCTATTTTTGACATTTAATTGTTTTTTGGTATTTATTTAATTATTTATTATTTTTTGAAAATTATACCAGGATAGTCGGTGACTAGAATTTCATGCTGATTGAAATGATATACTTGGTTTATTTAATTGAGTACTAATTTGTGCAAATTGAGTAAAATTGGTGATTTTGGATATTTATTACAAAACTATGGAATTTTGATACTTTAAATAGAAAATACCAGGCATCAGTTTTTAACGCTGAAAATGTCTTTGTGGACTATATAATATATTGAATTTTTGAAAAAAAAAAAAGATAGTGCACATCAGCTTGTGAGAGTAGTATACCTTATCAGCTTGTGTCAGTATTGATCGTTTATCAACTTGTGAGAACAATGATCTATATATCATCTTGTGCAAGCTACTATCTATCTTTATCAGCTTGTTCGAGCTACTATCTATCTATATTAGTATGTGCAACCTACCGTTTATCATATATCAACTTGTGCGAGCTATTATCGTCTGTACTTCAACTTGTGTGAGCAATTGTCGAATCGATTGATTGATAGATGGTACTAAATTGATAGATAGTGTTGATTGATAGATAGTATGGATTATATCAATTTTGTTAAATTGAGTTGATTGATTGAGTTGATCGATGATTTGAATTTAATTAATTGGTTGAGTATATGAATCGTACTGACTTGCAGGAATGAATAGAGGCAAGGTAAGTCCTCTATCTTGTGTGTGCATAGATTGCCTTTAGGTGTATTTCCTTCCTAGTTGGAGTTTAGGGAATGAACTTGCTGAGATATTGTCTCACCTCGTCGTGGGCTCAACCTTTTCAAGTCCCTAGATGGTTGCTCCTTCAGAACGTTTTGGTCAGCCCAAGAGGATCACCGAATAGGTCTCTGAGATTCCTCTTCCCGAGGGCCAAGGAGCCTGGGTCTATGAGCTTGTGAGGACCATTGTCTAGGTTGATGCAGGTCTGCCTTGGAGGGTACCCCATCAATTCAAAGAGTGGTATCGTCGCAAGCGCAATGGACCCAAAGAAGGTCCCTTACCAGATTCTGAGATCCCTATCTTGGTGTTAGAGATCGCTTTTGGCAAGGGTACATGTCACGCCTCGATTCTCGAGCACATGCACATCCCCCTTTGGTTGATAAAATTTGTGACTTCCCTGGACAAGTCACCGACCCTTTCATTTAATTGCACATGCGGAAGCGAATAACAAATCCCCTAATAGTAACTATCTCAGGATAGAAAAGCAGGATGATAGATTCACAAACAAAACATGCTTTTATAAACATGCTAAGTCGAGCACAAAAGTCTACAACCAAAAGACTAGTTCTTAAAAGAAGCTGTCCTATCTAACCTACACTTTAGATCCCCTTAGTTCGGCTCTAGATTCTCCGCTCTATAGCCATTGTGCTTTGCACTTACATGCCTCAATTAAGATAACAACCTTGGCTTGTTTTCTTCTTATTAAAAACATCAAGTGAAAATATCATATGTGGGTACACGGTCAAATCGAATCCGAAAAATTAATATCTTCCTTTTTAAAATCACATTGTTTTATATAGTATATAAAATTATTTTCAGTGTTAAAACCCAACACTTGGGATTTCCCGAGCAAATATTGGAATTTCCTAAATTTTGGAATAAATAATCCAATTTCCAATTAGCATTCAATTTGCACAAATTACCATCCAATTGCAAGAATTAACCACACCATTATAATTAGCATGCAATTTCGGTCATCGGCTATCTCGGTCTAATTTTCGAAAAATAATAATTAATTAAATAATTACGGAAGATAATTATTAAATACAAATAATTCACACTTAGGCTCATAATGCCTAATTAAATGCCAAGATGGGTTCGGAAAAATCCCGAACCTATCTAAATAAATACTACAACCTATTTACTTGCTAATTGCACTAATCTAACCACTTAACATGCATAATTGAATAATTAAATCACTAATCTAATCTAACTAACCACATAATCTCTAATTAAATTAAACTAAACACCCCTTAAATGTCATTAGCCTACTAAGTAGAGTTTAGTGCATAAACTCACCAGTTTAACGCTAAAATCGGTTCACTGTGACGGCAGCAGCTGAAACTCGAACTTTCGATGGCGTGAACGGACACTTGGACTGAGCCAAAAACGGCCACAAAGCCCATAGCAACTGTTGGGCTCGAAGGTTGGGCTGGAAAGCAGGTTGCTAGGTTGAAATTCATAGGCTGGACTGAGCTTGACGAGGCTGAAGAAGGGTTGGATTTGCGGGCCCGGCTTGTGGTTGAGCTGAAGACGCGGCTTCAAGTGGGCTGGGCCGTTGATAACTTGAGGAGCAACGACGAAGCTAGTGGTGGCAAGGCTAAGATGCATGCAACCTTGTTGACTGACGTTAGGTGAGAGGGTGGTTAAAGATGAAGGCTGCTGACATGGCGTGGGAAGGTTGGATTTGCTGGCGTGTGGAGAAGCTGCAAGGGTTGTTGTTGCTAATGTTGGGGGTGGTCAAACAATGGAGAGAATTGTTGACAGTTGATTGGTGGGGGACGTGTGGCCTTGAGGGGTGGAGCAACAATCTTCGAATCAGCTGGAGCAATGGACGAAGGAAAGGAGTTGCTGCAGACACGTGGGCTGAAGTTGGGGAATTAGTGGATGGGGCGTAGGTGTGCTAATGGTTGACCGAGCAGGATGAAGACTTTGCTGAAGGATTGAACGAATGGTAGCTGGGCTGAAGATCAGTGGAAGGCACTGGTAGAAATGGACAAACGAAGGAATTGCAGGAGTCTTCGAAGCAAAGAAAATAAAAGGAAGAAAAAGGTCGAATGAAAGTGAAGTAGAATAGAAAGAATCGGGGGAGAGAATGCTTGATCGAAAGAAGAAAAAAAGGAAGCATGCAAGAGAAGCTGGTGGATGGGGGGAAAAGTCAAGATAAATATCCATTAATCATCATATCTTAGCCCCAAAAGTCCACATAATTATCCTCTTGTGTCCCCCAATTAAATCTTGCAAATTAATCCACAAAAATTCCAATTTGAAGCCAAATGTTGCTCCCCCCAAGCCTAGCTCCGAATTTCACTAATTTGGATTCTAATTTTATCTCCAATCTCTTCAAATTGAGGTCCAAATTTGATGAAGAAGAAGTCCACAAAATTTCTGCAAGTCCCCTTCGCCAAATGACTTGGTAAGGAGGTAAAAAATTCCTTCAATTTGGCCCATCCGAATTTCCGAATTGTCCAAATTGGTTTTCCGCAAAATTCCGAACTCAACGAAATTTCTCTGAAAGACAAGACGATGTCCTATAAATGAACTGTGACATGCTCAAACGTCCGATTTATGAAACCGAATTTAATTTCGTGGTTAAAATTGATCAGAAGCGATTTTAGTCTAATCCGACCTGCTAGGTAGCTTTTAGGGATTTTATTGTGGATATCCCTTAATGGCTTCACCTAATAAATTGGTTAACTCATGAGTGATAAGCTTAGAGAAAAAGAACCATGGGCGCGCCGATGAAAAGTCCATTTCATTTTATCGGGACGGGTCGATAATTCAGATGTCACAGTATAGCTAATCCTCTTGGTGGTGAAGTGGTGGACCTAAGTTCCAGGAGAGCTCAAGGTTTTCAATTGGGGTCTCGAATGCCTAAAAGACTTGTAGACTTTATGCTTTTGTAGACTTCTGCCTATAGACTAGTATGTAAATAAACTCGTTAGCTGTGTATAAAGGTGTGTTGTGGCTGTGAAATTGTGGTTCTACTTTTCTATCCCATCTTTGTGTTGTCTAGGGATTTATTTATACACTTCTGCATGCATATTAAAATGAATGAGTTGACGATGTGTCTTGGGACGTCATGGCCATTTAACTAACCACCGAGGGATAGGCACACGCTTGAGGATCAAAGCGTGACATCCCCACCTAGAGTGGTATCAGAGTTGATCGATAGTTGAAGTGATAAGGTGTGATAGGTTATGGGATAGTTAGTAGAAATGATATTTATTTGATGCTAGTGCATGTTAGTGATAGCTGTTTGGTAAATTGTTTGTAGGGATAGCTCAGCTTCTAATTCTGTGTAGAATTGGAAGGCAGGTTTCTATAAAGAATTTGCGCTATGAGTGATTAGGAGCATAAGACTCTTAGAAAGAGAACCATATGACCTGTTACTCGGGGTAGGATGCCGACGAAGATCAGTACCCGAGGAGGTCATGGTCGAGCACCTACTCAAGCTAGCGTTAGTGGAGTAGCACTACCTCTTGTTGGTACTGGGGTAACAACCCTTGGTGATCCCAGGATCGAAGGGATCATGCAAGCGCTTGAAGCAATGGGAGCAACGATTGGGCAACAGGCCCAAAATCAAGTCATCGCCACTACTGCTGCCGCTCAAGCTGCTGCTACTACTGCCATTGTCGCACCTGTCGAAGTTCTAGTTGGGAACGTTGTTGTGGAGATGAAGAGACCTATTCACAAGTTGGTAGAACAGTTCTTAAAGTTGAATCCGCTGAGGTTCACTGGTGTAGGAGATCCCGAGACTGCATTGCTCTGGATCCAAGATTTAGAGAAAGCCTTTGCACTGCTGATGTGCAATGAGGAGGAAAATGTTGTCCTGGTAGTATATCAGCTGCAGGGTAACACGAATACTTGGTGGAAAGCCACCAGAGGCAAGGTTTTTCCAGTTTGAGTAGTCTCGGTGTGGAATGCTTTCCTTAGAGCATTCAACAGTAAGTGCTTTTTGGGTAGCGCTCGAGAGCAAAAGATGGAGGAATTCCAGTGCCTCCGTCAAGGGATGATAACCTTGGACTAGTATGAGGTCAAGTTCGCGAATTTGTCTCAGTATGCTCCAAGACTACTAGAAGATCCCGAACACAAAGGTCGTAGGTTCAGGAATGGCCTTTGACTAGAACTGAAGAATCTGCTAGTGCTGCTTGATCTGAAGGACTATAATGAGGTGTATAGTCGGGCCCAGCTGATAGAGAGAAGTTTGAGTAAGCAAGCCGCCTCATTTGGGTTGAGGTTTAGTTCAAATAGAGATGGAAATCGGTATGAGAAGAAAAGCCCATGATCGGAGGAAGGTTTCATGTTCCGTCCAATAGGAAAGGTGGAATAGGCAAGTTAGTGCCGAATCAAAATGGCGCGTGTCACTTCTGGAAGGGACATGGTTCGGCCCCATGCCATCTTAGGATGAGTGCGTGTTTCGAGTGTGGCTAGCAAGGTCACTTGGCTAAAGACTGTCCCAGAAGGTTGAGAAGACTACAGAAGTTACTGCCGCCGCCGATGGGTCAGAATAGAAGGTTTGTGCCACAAATCGCACAATAGGGAGGATAGAACAGACCCCCAGCGCAAGGACAAGTGTACGCCATCACGAGAGGACAAGCAAATGACTCGTTTGATGTGGTTACAGGTATGGTTTCGCTGAACGACCATGCTGCATATGTTTTGTTTGATCCTAGTGCGACTCATTCGTTTATAACTAAATAGTTCGTTAAGATGATAGGATTGAATCTTGAGTTTTTGGAGTCAGTGGTTAGCATATCTACACCATTAAAGGATAAGGTGTTAGCTACATTGAGTTGTCCTGATTGCAAGTTAGTGATTGGTGAGCAAGAGAGGAAGATAGACTTGTTAGTCCTAGTCATGTATGATTTGATGTGATAATTGGCATGAACTGGCTCACCAAGCAACAAGCTAAGATGAACTACTATCGTAAAGTGATTCAATTTAACCCGTTATTGGGTAAAAGTTTCGAGTTTATTGGGACTTGAGGAGGACCCTCGATTTCCTTAATCTCGTCACTCGAAGCAACCCATTTGTTAGGCAGGGGTTGTCAAAGTTACCTGGCGAATGTCGTGGATACAACAGTTGAGGAGCTGAAGATTGAGGATATCGCAGTGGTTCAAGAATTTCTAGACGTGTTTCCGAAAGAATTGCTAGGCCTACCGCCAGAGAGAGAGAGATAGAATTCATGATCGAGTTAGCATCTGAGATAGAGCCAATCTCTAAGGCTCCTTATTAGATGTCATTGTCTGAGTTGAAGGAACTGAAGGTGCAGATGCAAGAATCATTACATAAGGGATTCATACGTCCTAGAGCATCACCTTGGGGAACGCCGGTTCTGTTGGTAAAGAAGAAAGATGGTTCGTTGCGACTATGCATTGACTATCGTCAACTCAATCAGGTGATGATCCAGAATAAGTATTTGCTCTCGAGGATCGACGACTCGTTTGACTAGTTACAGGGAGCATCGATATTTTCAAAGAACGACTTGAGCTTTGAGGATCAGAAAGGAGGACATACTGAAGTTAGCTTTTCGTATTGGTACGGCTATTATGAGTTCACTATAATACCATTTGGTTTGATGAACACTCCAGCTGCTTTTATAGATCTGATGAACCAAGTGTTTAAAGAGTATCTAGATCAATTTGTAATCATGTTCATCAATTATAGCCTGGTGTATTTGAGAAGTTCCGAGGAGCATGAGAGTCATTTGAGAATGGTACTTCAGACCTTGAGGATTCATGAGCCGTATGCCAAGTTCAGTAAGTGCAAGTTTTGGTTGACTTGTGTAGCATTTTAGGTCACGTGAAGGAATCTCCGTGGACTCGACCAAGATTGAAGCAATGATCAACTAGCCAAGACCGACAACCATGACAAAGATCAAAAGCTTTTTGGGTTTAACAGGTTACTACAGAAGGTTCGTGGAAGGATTTTCAGCCTTAGCGTCGTCATTGACTTGACTATTGAAGAAGGAAGAGAAGTTTGTGTGGACAGATAAGTGCGAGTGTAGTTTCCAAGAGCTTAAATAGAAGCTGACTACCACACCTGTGCTAATCATACCATCTGGTTCTGGAGGATACAAGATCTATAATGATGCATTGTTTAGAGGATAGGTTGCATGCCGATGCAACATGATAGAGTTGTTGCATACGTGTTCTGTCAATTGAGACAACGTTGTTGAATGGAACTTCTGAATGACTATGATTGTGATATTTTGTATCACCCTGGAAAGGTGAACAAAGTCGCAGATGCGTTGAGTCGGAAGTCTTCAGTTGCACAGATGATGGTTATGGAATGGGTTTTACTTGAGAGAGCTCGATTCGATTTTCAAATTTGAGGTAGGCCACTTTTCGAATCTTATGGCTATCCTCTAAATTGAGTTAGAAATGTAAATTAGAATTAAGACGCTTTAGTTGACAGACCCGGATGTTCAAAAGATCCTGCAAGAGAACATCGATAAAAGAAATGATGATTTTCAGATTTCCGAAGACTAAATACTAAGGTTCTGAGGACGATTGTGTGTACTTGATGATGTAGAGCTTAAAAAAGAGTTTTCATTAGAAACTCATTGTAGCAGTTATAGCATTTACCTTGGCAGTATGAAGATGTACCAAAATTTGCATCAACATTATTGGTGGTTCGGTATAAGGGCAAATATTGCCAAACATGTCGCCAAGTGTCTAACGTATCAGCAAGTGAAGGCACATCATTATAAATCAGGAGGACTTCTACATACTTGATAACTCTATAAAAATAGAGTTATTTTACCTATTTTAGGCAACAATTAATGTAATATCTATGAGAAAATATTTGGATTTCCTTCAAATTATTTGAATTTTCCTTGTTTATGTAGAATAATGAGATATGGAGAATATAAGGAAAAGAATAACAAAAAAATCAAGAATTCAAATAAAGAAGCAATAGAAGATAGATATCAAATCAGAATCATCTGATTTACTTCCTAATTTTATGCACAATTGCTTGGAGCTTGGATATATCCTCTAAATGGGAGAACATTGAGAGCTAGAGAGAGCAGTTAGGTTTTTGTTAAATCAATTTTCATTCTTCTAAAAGTTTTTCAAGTATTTTGAAGAGAAGACCAAAATGGTGACAGAATCTTGTTATTTGATTCAAGATGCTAGGTATGATTTATATTTTTATTTCTTATTCTGTTATGTTCTAATTTTTTTTTTGTTAGAGTTATGATGTAGCGGGATAAGTACACTAATGGTGCTATAAGTTGTGTACGACGGTCACTTTGGTGCCAAAAGTTTCCGTTAGATCACTTAACTACTAAATCGAAGGAAAAACGATTACTTTGGTGCCACCGGCAAAAGATTCCGGCCAAAATGATTACGTGGCTTAAAAAAAAATCAATAGGCCTTTTTATGACACCGTTTTCGGTCCTCCTTAAGAAAGCGACGTCATTTTGCTGTCCTACATGGATGGCTTCATGGAAATGATGCCGTTTAGCTCACATGGGGATTGAAATTAGGGTTTCCGCCACTCCGCCATTGTCATTCGCCCGCCGTCGCTCGGCCACTGTCGCTGCTCAGCCTCCGTCGCATAGCCACCATTGTAGTTGCTCGACCAGGTGAGCGAGGAGAGACTGAGATTATTGTAGGAAAAATCGAAGGCGAGGGCGGAGGACGAGGAGGAAGAAGATGGGTCGAAGGTGCTGCTGGTGCGCTGCTGCTGCTGGTGCGTTGCTGGTGTCACTGCTGGTGTGCTGCCGATGCTGTTATTGGTGCCGTTGCTGGTGTGGGTCTTCGAGGAAGAAGAAGACACGAAGATGAGCCTTCCTTCTCTCTCAATTTGGGGATTACGGTTTCAAAGTTGGGGGAAATATGCCAAATGGCATCGTTTTGGTGTTTAGATGCTGACTCAACTCTCTGACGAGCCATGTCGACTTCAAAAATTAATAAAAAAAATGCCACGTCGGATTTCCAGCCAATTTCATCGGCGTTGGCACCAAAGTGAGCATTTTTCAAATTTTTTGGCACTTAAGTGATTCGACGGAAGCTTTTGGCACCAAAGTGAGCACTGTACACAAATTATGGCATCATTAGTATACTTATCCCTGATGTAGCCTAACCATGATGATGTGAATTTCATGATTTTTATGTTTTGCAATTGATTTCATTCATGGAGTTATATATTATTGTGCATAATACTTTTGAGTGACTGGCCACCACTTGAATGATCTGATGTGCATGTTTGAGATTGAGAAGTGATAATATGCAATTGTTCATTATAATATATAATCATAAATTAAACGTGGATAGAGATATACCGCGTTATTTGTGTAGTTTTTGGTGATAAGGTGATCCAAAAGACTCTTTGTAAGCTGGAAATATTCATAATTTTTAATGCACTCATGTTTATTTTAATTCATATAGAGATATAGTGGATTAATAAACTAAGTAGGCTTGTTATACCTAGAGATAGGATAGTAAATAGATTAGGAAATTGCGCTATCACATGTTTGATATTGTTCTTGTACCCACAACAATCTGAAATTCATATCTAGTGGTTATGGTAAAATCAGATACTCTAACATATTTATCTGATTGATTTACTACATTTAGTCTCCCAATTTTGTTTTTAATTTATTCTAAATTATATTTTGATTTATTAAATAAATTTTAGAATTAATCTATTTTAGTATTTAATTAGTTTATTAATTATTGATCTCTGTAGGACGATATTTTTTCTTATTATTATATTACTTGTTCGACACGTTCACTTGTGTTTAGAATTTTACGAACAAAACTTTTGAGATTCCTGAGTGGAAATGGGAGCATATCACGATGGATTTTGTGACAAGCTTACCAATAAGTCAAAGGGGTAATGATTCCATTTAGGTTGTGGTCGACAGATTGACAAAGTCGGCTCATTTCATTGTAGTATGAAAAAACCTTGATATGGATAGACACGTAGAGTTGTACGTGCGTTAGATTGTTCGTCTACATGGAGTGCCGGTGATGATTACATTAGATTGAGACTCAAGGTTCACAGCTGCCTTTTGGAGGATTTTGCAGGCTGCTTTAGGAACGAAGTTACAATACAGTACGACCTATCATCCTTAGACAGATGGCTAGTTTGAAAGGACGATTCAAACCCTTGAAGACATGCTGCGAGCTTGCGTGTTGGATTTCAAGGAAAGCTGAGAGGAACAGTTTCATCTTGTCAAGTTTGCCTATAATAACAGCAACTAGTAGAGCACACAGATGGCTCCTTTTGAAGCGTTGTATGGCAGAGTGTGCAGAATGCCAGTGTGTTGGAATGAGGTCAAAGAACGAAAGATCACAGGTCTAGAGTTAGTCCAGCAGTCAGTAGATGCAGTTGCAATAATTGGGGATAGAGGAATTCCAAGTTGGTGAGCACGTCTTTATGAATGTGTCATCAATGAGGGGTACTTCGTGCTTTGGTAAGAAAGGGAAGCTGAGTTCGAGGTACGTAGGTCCCTTTGAGATTTTAAAAAGAATAGGGACTCTAGCATATCATCTTGCATTGTCGTCAAGGTTGGCACAAGTGCATGGCGTCTTTTACATATCGATGTTGAGGAAGTATGAACCCGACCCAACCCACGTGCTAAATTTTGAGGAATTAGACGTGGATGACAAAGTGTTGTACGTGGAAAGACAGGTTCAGATTGTGGATCAAAAGGAACAGGTTCTGGGCACCAAGATGATTCTATTGGTTAAAGTGGTTTGGCAACACTATGGCACAGAAGGAGCAACTTGGGAAAGTGAAGAATCAATGAGACAATTGTACCCTCACCTTTTTGTTTAAAGTTTATAATGGTTTAAATTTCGTGAACGAAATTTTTATAAGAGGAGAAGAGTTATGATATCCTAAATTTCAGGTTTTGCCTTCAATCGAATGAATTGAGCTTTTCATTAACACACTTATAGTTCTATTCTCTGCGTTGATCACTCATAAGATAACTAGTTTATCTAGTGAAGCCATCAAAGGATTTGAACGCAATAGACTTGAGAATTTGACCAAAAATCAACTGCTCGATCGTGCTAGTTTGAAAGGGTCATTAAGGCATAATTAAAAATCAATTAGAGACTGGAGATAGGTCGATTCGACTGATCCATATGACTAAGTGTGGATGATTCTACCTAATTGTAAAATTCTCATCAATCAGCATTAGATCGATTTTTCTGTCGTTTTGGTACCCTATGTCCATATTTGAAACCTCAAGATTTTCATGACAACCAAGAGTCGTCAATGTAAAGATGCACAATGTGGCTCGAAAATAATTGACTACGGGGCAATTGCACTAAAAATTTCTAAGAACCTCCCAGTAGACTAGGTCACGCTAAAAATGCGCCAGATTGAAATTAACTGCGAATTTGAACCCGATTTCAGAAATTGAAAGTTTTTTTAAGTCACGATTTATTTTAGGACCGTTGACTCATCCTTGGAAGATTTTTCTTCAAAACAAGATTTTTGGCAAAAACTTCGAAGTAAGGCCTTTTTTACTGGAAAAATTAGAGGACCGTTTTTTTTTTTTTTTTGTTATCATGTTTTTGGGATGTAAGTCAGTTCTATTGGCGATGAAAAATGTTAATTTGGTTGAAGACACCTTGGTTGAATTTATGGGGACCGAATTAAACTCAATTGGAGAGAAATTGAACTCAATTTGGCGGAGTGTGTTCAAATTCGTAGGCCAAGGGTCTATGAACATTTTGGACCACTTGGGATTGGTTCTAAGGGGAAATTTCTGCACCAAATCGGTTGAGGAAGCCAACCAATTTTGGTGGGGCCTTGCCAATAGAGATAGAGTTGAAATAAAAGACTTTGAGACCATTAGGATCCCCAAGCCTTCAACTATCCCCTTTCTTCTTCAGTAGAACTACTTTCTCCATTGTTGGACTTTGAAGCTCCAAAAATTGCAGAGAAAATCGCCAGCTTCCCCCTACTGTTAAAAGCTGCCGCTGAGCTGCTAGGACTGTAGCGTCACCACCGTGCCCTCGCGCGAGCTCGTCACGCACTATCCATCATCCCTGCTCATCCCGCCTATTTTGTTGCCGTGTTGCTCCTCTCAAGTCTCTTTAGGCCATGTTGAGCTCCTTAGACCATTGTCCAGGTCACTGGAGTAGCCATTGTCACCTATCGTCGCCCGCTCTAGCCTTGTCATTTCCAGCCTAAGCCGGCCTTCGTTCCAGCGCTCTTGGCCCAAGGACAGAGCCAAAAGCCCTCAGCTCAACCGTGAACTATTAGGCCCGTTTCGGACCTCTTCCATGCCTTGTTTGGCTTCGATGCCAAGAGGTTTGTCGCCCGTCTCCATGACGCCGTCACCGTGGACTCACTAGATCGCTAAACTTGTGACTTTACTTGCTAAACTCTACTTAGGGAGTTAATGATATTTAATGGTTGATTAGTTCAGGCTAAGTATGGTTTAAGCGATTAGTTAGAACGGATTAGCTATTTAATTATTCGTTTATGCATGTTAGGTGGTTAGAACAGCTTAATTAGAGACTAGATAATTGTCCTACTTATCTAAATTGGTTCAGAAATTTTCTGGGCCCGTCTTGGTGTTTAATTAGGCATTTCCGGCCTAAGTTTCTATTTATGACATTTAATTGTATTTATTTAATTAATTTTGATATTTATTTAATTATTTATTATTTTTGAAAATTATACCGGGATTGCCGGTGATCAGAATTTCATGCTGATTACAATGGTATGCTTGGTTTATTTAATTGAGTGCTTATGTGTGCAAATTGAGTGAAATTTGTGATTTTGGATATTTATTCCAAAATTGTGGAGTTTCGGTATTTTAATTATAAAATACCAGACGTCAATTTTTAACACCGAAAGTATCTTTGTGGACTATATAATTTGTGGAATTTTTGAAAAGAAATATATTGCACGTCAGCTTGTGAGAGCATTATTACACGTCATCTTGTGAAAGTAGCATACTATATCAGCCTATGAGCTTGATATGTCAGCTTGTGTGAGCATTGATCATTTATCAACTTGTGAGAGCAACGATACATATATTAGCTTGTGCGAGCTACTATCTATATGTATTAGCCTGTGCAAGCTACTATCTATCTATATTAGCTTGTCCGAGCTACCGTTTATCTATATATTAGCTTGTGCGAGCTACTACCGTCTATACCTCAGCTTGTGTGAGTAGTTGTCGAATCGATTGATTAATAGATGGTAATGATTGATAGATGGTTCTGAATTGATATATAGTATTGATTGATAGATGGTACGAATTATATCAATTGTGTCGAATTGAGTTGATTGACTGTGTAGATCGATGGGTCGATGATTTGAATTGAATCAATTGGTTGAGTATATGAATCGTACTAACTTGCAAAAAAGAACTAAGGCAATGTAAGTCATCTGTATTGTATGTGCATAGATTGTCTTTAGACGTATTTCCTTCATAGTCGGGGTTTATGGGGTGAACTTGCAGAGACATTGTCTCACCCCGTCACGGGCTCAACCTTTTCAGGTCTCTAGATGGTTGCTCCTCCAGAGCGTTTTGGCCAGCTCAAGAGGATCACCAAATAGGTCTTTGAGATTCCTCTTCCTGGGGGCCAAGGAGCCTGGGTTTATGAGCTTGTGAGGACCATTGTTTGGGTGGATGCGGGTTTGCCTCGGAGGGTACTCTATCAATTTAGAGCGTGATATCATCGCAAGCGTAATGGACCTAGAGAAGGTCCCCTACCGGATTCTAAGATCTTTGTGTCGGTGTTAGATATCGCTTTTGGTGAGGGTATAGCTAACCCTCCTGGTGGTACAGTGGTGGACCCAAGTTCCTAGGAGAGCTTAGGGTTTTCAACTGGGGACTCGAATGCTTAGAAGACTTGTAAACTTTATGCTTTTTTAGACTTCTGCCTATAAACTAGTATTGTAAATAAACTAGCCAGCTGTGTATAAAGGTGTGTTGTGGTTGTGAAATTGTTGTCCTACTTTTCTATCCCATCTTTGTACTGTCTAGGGATTTATTTGTACGCTTTCGCATGTGCATTAAAATGAATGGATCGGCAACGCTTCCTAGGACGTCGCAATTTAATCGACCACCGAGGGATGGACACACGCTCGAGAATTGGGGCGTGAAATAGACAATGGCTAACTCTCTCTTTACGTGAATTTACTGCTCCTATCTATAGAGAGACAGTGTTCACATATTTCCTCACCAAAAACAGTTCACTCATACTCCCTCGTATCTCAATATTTACTTAGACTCTCACTCTCTTACACTCAAAAACCATGGCATCTAAAACTCACCCTGCCTCTAAGACTGTACGAAAATCCACTCAGGCCACTGGACGAACAACCAAAATCTTAAAGGAAGAGGTCTCTCGGCAGGAAGGACGGCTTGAAGCCACTCAAAGTCAAAGTATTGCTCAAACTGGCAGATCGACTACTATAAGCGTCGCATTGCCCTCATCAATTGAAAAAGTGACTCCAATAGTAAAAATGTCAGAATCAAGATTGTCAGCAGAAAATGATACAACAGGTGTACCACCAATGACACCTTTGACTGTAGTTGCTCCATCTCCATCAGCCCCTGCTTTATTTCTTCCTGAAAACCTACTGAAAAGGTTAGCCGCTCCCATGGAAACCCATGGATTCGAACCGAAGAAACTACTCAAGTTTGAAGCCACTGGTTCACCAGCCCTACAGGTCGAACAACTAGTGACTGTCCAAGAACGAACAGCTGCTGAACCATCTCAATCAGCTGCTCAGCCCTCACCTCAAAAATCTTCAACCAAAGATGAAGGAACTTAAAGCTGTTAAAGTTCGGTGCATGTTATATTTTTAAGGATGACGCTTTACTTGGATTTATAAGTTATAATGGATGTCCGAATCATCACTAAACTATGCGATATTGATATTGATTGAAATGATGAATTTTTTTGTGTATGACCAGTGAGTTATCCCAATACATGCATCAAATGTTTAATACGTCAAGACCTGATCGGCAAAGAATCCAAATTGTCAATTAATTTTGAATGTTCACCATTGAATGTCTAATAATGGGCAAAATTATGCAAGTACCTCACCAGAATCATAAGTTGGTGGATATCATTCTCATTAAAGGACAACATCCCATGTGCTTGGATACAATAGATGTTAAAGGTAGTGATAAAGAAAAAGACGCCACGCTACTAAGTTGTGGCACAAATGGAGGACAGGAAGTCGGCAAGTCAAAAGCAACTATTCTGAGCACAGAACATGGTTTGAAAGTTGCCACATATTAAAATCGAGAACTTTCTCTTTCAGTTGGCTAAAGAACGATTAATTGTACTTCCTCCTTAAACTTATTAAGGGAAAGCCCACGGTCGAATTAGGATGACTCTGTTGTTTATTTGACACGGAGACAATTTTAGGTGCTCCAAGACACTTATATTATATGTATATGTCGTTGTTTGATTTGTTGGAGCTAACCCTACAACCTAAATAGTAATAAATAAGCTGTATGGGAACTATAAATTTTTTTCACGAAATATAACAATTTAAACTTTCACAATAGCAAAAACAGATTAGCAATTATCAGTTGCACTCACCAAAGTACCTCTGCGAGGATATTTCTGCAAAGAGGTCTCGGTGATTTTTTTTAATGAATTTTTTAGTCCGATGCGGTTTATTTTCAAAAAAATCGAGTGCTAAGTGGACAATGATTCCTTGAGTCCCGTTGGAGTTGTCGGTTCTTTTTCAACTTCCAAATCTCTACCTCAGCAGCTCTCGAGAGTAGGTAAGCATGGTGAAAAAAAATGAATCTGAGCAAATTCAAAACACACAAAAAATGATTTTAATTTTTGCCCAATTCCTACATTTAAGGTCACGGTTTGAGGGACAATTTAGATTTAGCTCCAACTAATTAATTTATGGCAAACAAATCGACAAAATGACGTCATTTCACACTATTTTATTGACTTCATTTCATTGGCAAGTTACATTAGATTTTCCAACCACATAAATTGCCAGTGGTACAAAAGTGATTTATTTTTTTACCAAAGTGGCATTTGTGTAATCACTTGAAAAGTTTTGACACTACAGCAAGTGTCATACAACAATTATGACACTTATAGCGTCTTTTTCCCTGCTTTCATATGTGGTTGAACTAGGGGCTCGAACTCGATGAAACACTAAATTGATATAAAATAGAGTTAAAAAAAAAGATAAACACCACAAATACCCCAAATTGCTATATCTATAATAAATTTACCATCCATTAGTTTATGTTAAATTTAATTGTCAAATTACTAAATTTGATGACACGTGGCAGTTAATAAGTATATCAGTTTAGAGTTTTTCCCTACATTTGTCGTAGGTATACCGGTTTTGTGGTTTTCGATAGTATTAATCCAATTTAATAGAAACTAACTGAAGGAATATTTGTCACAAAATTGACAGTTCGGATTAAATTTGTCACTGACGTATCAATTTAGAGTTTTCGTGGTATTTCACCCTTGAAAAAAATTAGGCACCACTTTTTTGTTATTTGTAATTGGACCATTAAGCATAGCGAAACTCACTTAAACCAAGCCACATGCTACATTAGCCGACTATGCTTGAGGTCATTGATGCATGGTGAGAAGTTGAGCCTACATACTGCAGTAGATCAAATTAAAACACATTTTGTTACGACTCTAAAGCCCGTTTGGCTTAATGCAGAATAGGAATCCTTCATTTGTAGGGAAATTAAGAAATGGATTGGATCCACATGAGATCGAATTCGTTAGGGAAAAAAAAAAAAGAGGAGTCGGATTACTTAATTATGATTAGTATTGAAATTCCACTTTAATATATTAGAAATGTCAAAAACCTAGCTTTACTGCGGATGGCTGCCGCCGCCGGTCACTGCCACAGTTGCAGGTAGACATAAGGATGGCCGGTTACCAGTCTCCCTTGTCAATGAAAAGTATTCTCCAAGAAGGCCATTTTTTTTTTTTTTGTCATCCAAATAATACAAAAGGAATCTTTTTCCAATGAATAACATTGCTTTAGAAGAGAATCCATTTGAAGATTCCTTGTTCATCAAACCGAACGAGGCCTATGTATTCCCTATAAATCACTATGTATAAGGAAATTCCAGACGATTCATCTTCTTCCTTTGTTCTTTTCTTATCTACCTCTCCATACCATAGATACTTCATTTGGTATCAAAGTCGGGTTCACATTCTTTATATATACTTCAATGAAATTAATTTCATATGCGATTTTGGGGAAGTGCACTAGAAGTGCCAAAAGTTGTGTACGATGCTTACTTTAATACCAAAAGTTTTCATTGGTTCACTTAAGTGCTAAATCAGAGAAAAACAATCACTTAAGTGCCAATGGCAAGAAATTATAGCTAAATTAATTAAGTGACATTTTTAATTAAAATTGTATAATGACTTGGCAAATTTTTTAAAAACTCCAGTCCATGTGACATTTCCATGTGGTGTGCTTGACACTGAAATGATCATTTTTTAACAACAATTGGCACTAAAGTGATTACTTTGAACAAAATTGGCTTTGAATGATTACTATTTACAACTTTCAAACAAAGTTGTTTAAGGGTTATATGTTGACTAAGCATGTCGGTGAGCCACGTAGGATTGAGAAATTAATAAAATATAGCCACATCGGATATTTGGCAACCTTGATTGGAGTTGACACTTAAGTGATCTTTTTTTTTTTTTTTTAAGTATCACTTAAGTAATCTAAAAAAAAAAAAAACTTTTGGCACTAAAATGAGCACCATACGCAATTTTTGGCACTTCAAGTGTATTTATCCCCTTTGGCATTCTCCGTTTTTCTATTCCACATGAAGACAATTGTCTCTCAAATTCTATGTAGTTTTGGTTTGCACTTCATATGTGAGACAATGATCCACCACTATTTCTCATTTGTTTTGCATGTGAAAAGAGATGTTAAAATAAAATCTCTTATCACTCAAACACTTATTTTCAGTAGGTAATGCTCATTTAGTCTTTTCTACCTAATGACTTAGGGCTTATCTGAGCTTATCTGAATTGACTTTTACTTATTTCTTTTTACTTCTTGATATAAATCTCGTAGTTGACACACTGACTTTTTTTTTTTTTAATCTGAAATTCTTGAAACTTTCCAAACACTCAAATGTGGATATGTACATTCGCATATAATTTTTCCATAAATTTTCTGAAATTGATATCATTATAATTTTGATGAGGAAGTAAAAATTTTAAAGAGTATTATTTAATGAAGGGTTGTATTAAGTAGTGGCCTAGCAAGTCTGGCATGCACCTTCGTGTATGTGAGCTCATTTTATTTCGACCGTTAAAAGGTGTGGGTCTCACATGGGATCCATGTGAGCCATTGATTGAGATGGACCCAATCAAAGATTATATGGGACTTCCACTCAGACTTTACCCAAAATTGAAATAATTAACTAGCTATATCATGGCGAAAATAAATTGGCTGCCCAAGTTTCCCAATTCCCTATTGCTTTCGTTAAATATTTGTTTGATGCTTCCTTCATACCAAAAACGTCATTGTAAAGATCTAAGGAGTTTCAAATTCCTTAACTTTTGAATAAATTGGAGTCTTCTAGAGTCAATTGTCAGTCGGGTTTTTGCATAATCATTTTTTTTTATGTGTATTTCTAACGGCGATTTTCGGCAAAAGAACAGCCCAAGTGCTATAACTTGGCACGGAGGGACACTTAAGTGCCATAACTTTAAAATGATACACTTGAGTACCAGTTTTGAAGTTAAATGGGACACTTAAGTGCCACTCCGGCGGAAATCCGGCTAAATGGCTAACGTGGCGACTTTCTAGCGGGTTTGGTCCAAAACGGCATCGTTTTGCACGCTGACGTGGCAGAGAAAATGCAAAAACGACGTCGTTTCGTATCTACATGTAAATAATAATATAAAAATTAATTAAATTAGATTTAAAATTAATTTTATTTAAAATATTCAAAAAAATTAAAAAATTAAAAATTTAAAAATTTAAAAATTTAAAAATTTTAAAAATTTTAAAATTTTTAAAATTTTAAAAATTTTAAAAATTTTAAAAAAGTGGGTGGGTCGAACGGGGCGGCTGAGGGCTGAGCCCTCGCCGCCGTCAGGAAGGGCTGGCAACAGAGGGGGAGGGTTGGCCGGGGTCGTCGGTCCCCGGCCGACTGACGGCGAGGGCTGCGAGCCCTCATCGGATTGCGGCAAGGGCCGCGACCCTCACCCCAGATCTGGGCGAGGGCTCGCGGGCCCTCGTCGCCGGTCGGCCGGCAACCCTGATCAACCCTCCCCACTCCGTCGCCAGCCCTTCCCGACGGCGGCGGGGAAGCAGCGAGGGCTCAATCTAGATGAGGGCCTTGACCCTCGCCCTAGATCTAGGTGCGGGTCGCGACTCTTACCCAGATCCGGCGAGGGCTCGCGGGCCCTCACCGCCTCCCAGCTGCCGTCGGGAAGGGCCGGCGACGGAGTGGGGAGGGTCGACCGGGGTCGCCGGCCCTTGGCCAGGGGCCGGCGAGGCCGGCCGATTGGTGGCGAGGGCCCGCAAGCCCTCGCCCAGATCTGGGGCGAGGGTCGCGGCCCTCGCCGTGATCCGGCAAGGGCTCACAGCCCTCGCCGTTGGTCGGCCGGGGGCCGGTGACCCCGGCCAACCCTCCCCCCTCCGTTGTCGGCCCTTCCGTGTGACGGGGAGGCAGCGGTGGCGAGGGCTCGGCCCTCGCCTGCCCCATTCGAACCCCCTTTTTTTCATTTTTTTTCATTTTTTTTTAAAAATTTTCTTAATTTTTAATTTTTTTATTTTTGAATATTTTAAATAAAATTAATTTTAAATCTAATTTAATTAATTTTTATATTATTATTTACACGTAGACACGAAATGGCATTGTTTTTTCATTTTCTCCACCACGTCAGCGTACAAAACGACGCCGTTTTGGACCAAACTCGCCGGAAAATGACCACGTCTGCCATTTGGTCGGATTTCGCCGGAGTGGTACTTAAGTGTCCTATTTTAGTCCGATATTGACACTTAAGTGTACCATTTTAAAGTTATGGCACTTAAGTGTCCCTTTGTGCCAAGTTTTGGCACTCCAAGTATCCCAACCTCGTGATTTCCTAAGGGACAATCCATGTGATTCTATCCTAGCCACACTATGCCAATGAGATGGTGGATATGAATAATGACTACGGAACCATACTTTTGTATTATTTACTAAGTAATCTTCTTTTGGAAACTGCTTTTCCCCATGTATGGATCTCTTTAGAGACCAAGTCCAAGCAGAAAAAGCAGGCGCCTGGAACTTACTGAAGCCCAACACCATCCAGTTGGCAAAAGAGTGGCGGAGGAAAAAGATGGAAAAAGATAATCTAAAGTATTTTGTCCAAAGTACATTAGATAGACATATCATTCTAAGAAGTTATGTCTAGGCACATTATAAACCATTCTCTTAACGAACTACGCTAGGTTTATAGTTGATGTATTAAGTAATTGGATAGACTTGTAAGTGGACCTTTAAGCGAGTGATGAGGCTATATTCAATAGTCAATAGTAGTTCGAGAGCATCATAACCAATTTTGTAGATCAATGATAGTAAACATAGCATTACTCTTAACTCAATCACAATTTGTATGACAATAATATTAACAAGAAAATTGATTAAACTTTGTTTGTTTCATGGAAAATGAATGATTTGGAAAAGATTTTCCAAAAATATGATCTCTTTTATCACTTGAAATAATTAGCCAATGAATGATATTTTCCTTATTAGCATCAATTTATGTCTAAACAATTTTGTGAACGAAAAAATATTTTTTGTTCATTCATTTTTATAATTGATTTTTAAAGATTATTTTTTGGAAATTATTTTTCAAATTATTTGTTTTCTGTAAAATAAATACACCTTTAATAGCAATTCCTTTTGTTCTTTCTTCTTACTTGGCATGCCAATTGGGTCAATTAACTTTAATCTCAGAAATCTTTTTATGGGCCAGAAACAGCTAGGCAGCTCCCGCGAGCCACACCAATCCATTTCTCATTTTGTGAGCTTGAAGAATGGAATCATTTGAGGGAGATAGATATATTATTAGACATTGATCACTTCCCTGTTCAGATGCTAAGCAACATTAACAGCAACCCAAAATTTCTCAAAATTTCTCTTCCAATTTCAGGTATTCTTGTTTGTCATGTACGTATCTATAGAATGGTAGCTTTCGCCTGCTTTCGGATATTTTCAGAGAACAAATGCACCAACCTAATGAGATTCTGGTCAATGGTTCTCTGGGAGTTATTTGTCGGCCACGTGAAGCCTACTTAGCAGTTACTCATATGGTGTTGAAAAGGGTTCGGACATGAATGTAGAAACTCACCTTTCCTGTTTATGTCCTCTCCTTGTTGATTAACGACAGCGAATAAATGGGAGGAAAGAATATTCTCTTTACCTAAATGTCAACAGATGAATGAGTGGAATCAAATCTGTTGCTTGCGGATCACATAGATGGAATCTCACAACAGTGTCTTCGCGTGTCCTTTTTGTATAGTTCTTGATTGGTACGCTCTTTACGTGTCTTAAATCTACTCTCAAGTCGGTTCACAAACTTCATGGCATAGAATAATCTACAGGTACATGGACAAAAGAGACTGCGTTGTCTAATCAAAGACAGAAGAAAACAGGAGGAGCGCTCCTTTACCCTTTGTTGCAATTTTTTTTATAAGGAATTCCTGTAGCGTGTCGGCGTCATGCAACCCATTATTTTGCTCCTTCTTTATGCTTGCTTTTACCTCTCTGCCACTTTTCTTCGACTAAACGCGTTGCAAATGATGGTTCTACCAGAGTTGTTTTTGATTAAGAGTAATCCTAAATATACCAATACCGATTTTTTTTACTAAGACTGATTTTAAAATTCGTAAATTATACAACACGGTAAACCACAAATGATCCATCAAACAAGTGGGCATATTTAACAGCCAATAGCATTTTGCTACATCATTTTGTATATGGATTTTGCTGATGAATTTTAGTGACAACCTAGCATTTCTCTTTAAGTTAACTCCCCGCTCGAAAAATTTGGAGCCCTAAATCAATCATGTGCTGTAGATAGATGATAAAGTTTCTGTTTTTCCCCCTAACAATGTCCTGCCTAAAAAAGCAGTTTTGCTGCTATTGCAAACTATTTCTATGTCCTCTTGCTACTATGATGAATATAAATGTTATTAATAAGTAGCACAACAAAAGCAGCATTTTACAATAGCAACCGATCATTTAAGAACATTACACATGCAAAGTAGGTAAACAAAGAATGCAAAATATTATTTTGTTCAACCAATGCTGAATATGTCAATAGAAAGATGGGGCTAACCATTCCAATTTAATCAATCGAAGATTACGGCTAGAATAGTACATCAATGAGAAGCTCCCCTTGCACGAACTTAATTAGTGTTGCTGTTGGATAAAAGTTAGGGAAGCAATGACTAACCTTTCGACGCACAATAAAAGCGATTACTTAGGAATATACATTGAATCACTAGTGCGCAATGGACAGATTTATAACTTCACGATGGTCCAGATATAATCATAATGAAATTATTCACGTTCCTCAGCGTTAATGTCGATTGTCTTCTCAAAGTAGTAACAGAAGCCCTTTTGCATGTTCTTTTTTTTTTTTTTTTTTTTGGTGAAGAGGAGAAGAATGTTGTTTTCCTCTTAATGTTCTTTTATATCTCTTAATGTGATGGTTATCTACAGAAGTTATTTTATAACTTCTCTCATAAAATAACATCCCTTAAAAGATAACCTCTTATACCTTTTCAAAAGGTGCCTCTTAGACAGAAATCCCATTAGAGCAAATGGTGCCCCTTGGACACTTCCCATCATGGGCAAACCAACGAAATATAATAGTTTCCCGAATCTAGAGTTTATTCCCACGACAATTTGACATTTGGCAGAGAAAATAATGCCAATTTTTTTTTTTTTGGACTAAATTGAGTCCCAAATCTAGAGTTCAATCTCACTAAATTGACTAAATTTATATTTTAAGCTCTCTTCCGTTGTGCATCCTTCACTTCACTTTAATTTGAACCCATGTAAGATATTTTTTTTTTAGCTCCACTGTTTACTCACGCGCCAAAACCCTAGTATTGATGTGAAGATTGAGGAAACCCTAATCTTTGGATGATTCTGCCACTGAATTATTTAAAGGACTCAACTAAGTGATGTGATATCACCCTGTCTATTGAGTCTTTCGTGGCTCAATTTCTTGTCAAATCCATCGTTTCAGAATTTGCAATGAAATCCACGATCACGATCTGTATGAGATAGAAACATGTTCAAGTTCAGCTGTCCATCATGTTGAGACTGGATGCCCCGAGAACGCCTCGTATCAAGGTAGGTCTAGGACTCGGCCACACTTAGGGCGCATTGCCGGCAAGCAACCCAGACAGAATGAAAGCTTCCTATAAATTTGCCGGGTGTCCACCATTGGTGTATCAGGGTACCCAAACTAGGGCGGTATTCAAAAAACGTTTGTCCGAGTATCGGTGGGAATGCATTTTTGCGTGGTTTTCCCTTTTTAAGTAACCTTTCTCTTCTATTTTCATAGAACATGAGCACAAGCTATTGAGTGTCTCTTAAGAGTTATCTACCAAAAGTTGGTGTGAAAAACAGTTATGCTTGTAAAGATTTAAGTTTAGGTCTTGGAAAACATGAACGATTGATTGTAACTGTGTAACTCTTTGATTGATAATGGATTCATTATTGTTGGCTTTCTCCATAGAATAAGTATTGATACTCAGACCGAATCACATATAATTCTAATGTTCTTTATCATTCCTTGTTTGCTTTCTTTGATAATTTTGGTCTCTCACATTTGATTAGAATTGCAAGATTTGTTACCTTTGCGTTTTTTTCACAACAATTGGTATCAAAATTATTATTTTCTAGAGTCGGTTGGGGGCTTTTTTTTTTCTTTTTTTTTTTTTTTTAAAAAATCTGATCATTGTCTCAAAGTTTCGTTGTTGCCATTATGTTTGGAGAAAAGGTAAAAGTTTATATGTTTAACGGGAGAAACAATTTCAGGTCGTGAAGGGTTAAATCCGCGCTCGGTCAAGGTACTGGATGGTAAGGCTAGGTTGCTAGAAGTGATGAAAGAGGCCGATTAGGATGATATGATGCAGAAGACAAAAAGCACAATCATGTTGAATATTTCAGATTAGGTGTTAATTGAAGTGGTCAAGCAGAAGGATGTCGTAGTTTTGGGGGCAAAACTTCAAACCCTTTATGTGACGAAGCCTTTAAATGATCGCTTATACATGTTGAAGACAGTGTTTCAACTTCGATTTGCTGAAGGTACATCCATTTGAACACACATAGATGAGTTTACCTTCATAATGGATAAGAAGAATATTGATGAGACCTAATTGATGGAAAATAGAACATAATATTATTGACATCTCTAATAGAATCATGGAAACACTTTACTAATTCAGAGTTAGAATGATGTGCTATGATTACCTTGGAAGGTAATGCTTGCCTTGTTCTTTAAGGAGTGGCAAAGGAAGTTGCAAGACAATAATCTAGTTTTGGATATAGAGCAAGGACTGGTCATTTCGAGTAAAGATGAACATTAGGTGTCCATCAACAGAGGTAGAAATGGGTCAAAGTTGGCCAATAGAAAGTGTAAGGGTAGCATGAAGGGCTTTGAGTGTCATAAAAAGAAGCACATGAGAAGAGATTGTCCGACACTAAAAAATAAATGCAGTCGACAAGATGCCACTAATAGTGCATTGAATGTTGTCGAGGAGAGGATTAGTGATGCAAAAACTCTTTTATGTTTGACTACCAATTCTTGAGGAGACAAGTGGGTGCTAAAATCGGGGTGTTCTCATCACATAATGCATTATACGAACTGGTCTACTACTTATTACGCTGCAAATGGTGGTAGAGCCTTGGTGAGAATCATGTAGCTCCTAAGGTTGTAGGGATAAAGAAAATTCAAATTTCGGTACACTATGGGTAGAGCGAAAGTTAATAGACATGATGCATATACTAGAGCTCGAGAAGAACCTTACTTCTTTGAAGGCTTGCAATGACAACAAGTGTAAGTACAATGCTAAGTATAGAAGACTCTCAAGGTGACATGATAGTGATGAAGGCAAAAAGGTGAATTCTCTCTATTATATACCAAGAGAGACGATGACAAGAGCTAATGTAGTTTTGTCATATCAATGAGACTCAAACATGGCTCACTTATGACATTTGTCATTAGGGCACATGAGTGAGGCAAGCATAACAATACTTAGTGAAAGAGGGTTGATGAATGGTCAAAAGTCAAGGAAGCTCGATTTTGTGAGCATTTTATCTTCGTGAAGCAACACCTTGTTAAATTATGTACATTTGTATACAACTAGTTGATTAAATTCATTCCAATGTTTAGGGCCCCTCTCCGATTCCTCCCCAATATATGATGACAATCATTGATGGTTATTCGAGGAAGGTATGGGTGTGCTTCTTGTAACATAAATCCAAAGTATTCAACTGGCTTAAGAAGCCTAAGGCGTTGATTAAGAAGTGGTCAGGTAAGCCAATCACTACCTGACAACCAATAGTGTTAAAGAGTTCAATAGTAATGATTTTACGTAGCTCTATCAAAATAAAGGGGTTGTACGACATCACACAATGCCTAGCACACTGCTGTGGAATGGCATCACATAATGGAAGAACATAATTTTACTTGAACGAGCTTAGTGCTTGCTATCGCATGCAAGATTGAGCAAGAAAATTTGGGTCAAGCAGTGAAACGGGACCTGGCTAATTGATCTCCATCATCTATTGTCAAGTGGAGGACTCCTAAGGAATTTTGATTGAGGAAATCTATTGATTATTTTGGACCATGAGTATTTGGATGTTCTACATGTGAGTAATGGCAAGGTTGAGCTGGGGGCAAATAATTACATACTTTTAGGTTATGCATGCACTAGTTAGTGTGAACCGATCCAATATCACCCATTTTTTAACTAGCAAAACATGATTTTTGACAAGACTACAATACTTAAATAAAGTAGTCTTGAGATACAACTAATAGAGCAAATAGGGTAAGGTGTCGGTGGAGAGTTAAATATGTTCATACAAAGAAGCCATGGTATTAATTTTTTAGCGATGGCTAATGGATTTGCTCTCAATCTTTGAGTTGGAAAAGAAATATGTTCCTATATTATGGGAAAATTTCGTTTCCTTTACACATTTTCACATTGTTAAGCAATGCACGTGCTCTTTTACTAATTTATGGTGGGAACAGTTGTAGAAATAGATAAATCATACAGTATCTGTTATTTATTAAATGATATTAGGGTGCGTCCTTGATACATGTTAGGTATCATTTTCTTGCTCAACGCCAAATTTTTTCTTTTCTGTTCAATCGTTGTTCCCCTTTTTTCCAAAATTAAGGGAAATCGTTTCATATTAAGAGTTGTTTAGATGGTACACACCTTTGTCTTCCCATTCAATAGAAACTTCATATAATTATCATTATTATGCATTTTCTTAGAATGATCTCTTAAAGCATAAATTGTTTGTTAGAATATTGAAATATTAAACAATTCCTTCATCCAACTAAACTTATGCCAAAATTTACAAGGGTCCCACAAAATCTTGCAAAATCAATCAAATGGTCAAGCACCCTAAAAGAAGGCGATAGGTCAGATCAAATATTTTTAAATACATGTAAGCAGACAAGATCGGATGCAATCAAGCAATAACCTGGGAGAGACGTGACCAAAATGAAGACCGATGATTTAGGCTTGAGAGTCGCATTGGAATCATTCTTTTTTCCAATGGTCGGTGCTGGCCATGCTCCTGAAAACCATGTCCAGCTCCAAGACAAAACCTGAAGCTTGAACCTCGATGTGACCATCGTCAAACTTTTACCGTCACAGCCGGGAGCATCTGCCACGCCTGATCGACAAAAACCACATAAGAGAACAAATCGTGTTACGCATGGAAGATTAATTATTCACTCGACGAATTCTTTATATCAAGTTGATTATGCAATCCAATTCTGTTTAATTCTAGCTCGGAGATTTCAACAATTATAATCGATCCACTTTCTACTACTACCTGGTGAAAATTATTGGGATCATTAACTTGTACAATATTCGCATTTCGATTTTATGTGGGTATGTCCTATGCATGCCGAAGTTGACTATGATGACAAATATAGCCTCTTATAACATACATCCGGAATTATCACCAAAGGGATTGCCCTAGGGGTAACTAAAGGAGTCACTAGTTATTCTACAATATTGCGAGTTCTAATCTAATTGTGTTGTCTCACTTGGCTACCATGTATATTGCATGGAAAGACTTTTTACCTTTCGGATCTTTGGATTGTGAGTGATGCATAGTATTCATGGCTCAATCCTGATAATAACAAGTATAGGAGATGGCTAATATTTTTTGTGATATTTTTTAATCTCGAATCTTCAGATCAAAATGATCCATATTACTCATAAGTCAATCCGGCTGCTAAAACTTGATGATAGGAGAGTGGCAAAAGTTGCTCGTGGTTTCCCTCCTCTATGGTTATCCAAACATGTATAGTTGTCAAAACAAACATGGCAACTTCATCGGATTCTCCCCCTGGCTCGGGTAATTTTAGCCGAGCCATACGCACGGCGGCGAGGTGGTCACTTTTACATACCACTGGCTCCCAAAGGGCTTAGCCAGTAGCATTAGAACACGTGTCCACTCGCGTCCCTTTCTTCCCATCTAAGGTTTTAAAGGTCAAAAAGGCCTTTTTTAGTGGGTCCCTTCTGCCTTATGTCACCTCCATGTCCTTTCAGAAAGTAATTTCAGCATCCGGGTCCCACCACTAGTGCTCAATGACTCACAGACCGAGCCCCTGTCCGTGTACACACGCGTCCCAGCTAAAACCGGAACATCGCAATGACGAAAATGCCCCCGAACCCTAACTCATCGTGCCCCGGCGTGGGGTCCGCCTCCACCCTTTCCGCCCCCCATAAATGCCACCCCTCTACGCTGCACTTCTTCCCTTTTCCTCCTCCTCCCTCTCTACCTCCCTACAACTCAGCTTCTCCGACCATGCTGGCCGCCATGCCGACCGGCTTCCCATTCGGGCCGGTGCCCTACAGCCCTTTCCAATCCTTCGATAATCACTTCGCGCCTTGGGATTGCATCGACAATCCCTTCTCTGAAAAAATCCAGTCCCCGAAACCCGTCACTTCGACTTCCATGTCGGATGACTCGAACCTTGACCCAGTCAGCTACCCTTCGAACTCAGGTAAATCCTCCGGAGAGAAACGAAAGGGGGACGCGGCCATAGACGAGAGAAAGCGGCGGCGGATGGTCTCGAATAGGGAATCGGCAAGGCGGTCCCGCATGCGCAAGCAGAGGCACCTCGAAAACCTGAGAAACCAAGTGAATCGGCTGAAAGTCCAGAACCGGGAGCTCTCGAACCGGCTTCGCCTCGTCCTGTACCACTGCTACCTTTTGCGGAGGAGTAACGACCAACTCCGGTCTGAGCAGTCGATGCTTCGGCGTAAACTATCGAACATGCAACAAATCCTGTTGTTACAGCAACTCCAGCAGCAGCAAAACACTCCTGCATGGCCATGCAACAGCACTCCTATAATTGAGACGTGTGAACGAACTTCATCATTAATCTTATAACTACATAAAGCACGAGGAACAACTACCTGAAATCTTAAAATTGGCCTAGAGAATCTCTCCCTCCCCTTCTCTCTCTCTCTCTCTCTCTCTCTCTCTCTCTCTCTCTCTCCCTCCCTCCCTCTCTCTGTGAAACAAATTGGTGTTGGTGGTTTGAGGGTAATTCTTGGAAAAAGGCTGTTTTGATAAAGCCAGAGCCATTATTGTGTATAAAACTTTTTATCAGGTTTTGCCTTTATTAAAGATCTTCTGTCATTCTGATCTTGCTTTAGCGTTTCAAGTGCGTTACCTTTTATCATTATTATTATTGTTTTATAATTTTCCTTTGGCACGAATATTACAACAAAGTTGGTTCAAACTCCACTTTCATCGCGAGTTCTTTTAATATGGTAGTCGGGCGTGTATGTCAAAATGCAAATATGAGACCAGGACAATGTATCGCTCCAGCGGTCCCCACATTGATTCGACCGACTATTAACATGACAACCTTAAAGTTAGAGGATCATCTGTCTAAACGACTGACATAAGATTCCATATTGGCGGTGACATTTTAATATGCAATGATGGAGAGCACTTTCACACACATATATCCAAATCCACCAAGACAATTGCGGAGCAAAATCTTTTGTTTTAGTGCAATATAGTACTAAGCAGAAAGATTCTATTTTATCTACTGTGGTCGATGTGATTTCTTTATGGAACGGTAACCAATCGATTGCGTGCACATAAAATATATCCATTGGATAAATAAAATTGTCACTGCAAACATATAAATATGATTGCACATCGTTCAAAACAAATTTCCTCGTTGGCGCTAGAAAGAATAGTTCTGAATTTAATTTTATCTATGAGGAAGTGCTATTGCTCTTTGAGCTGCTACCCTAGGGAGCTCAGGCAACCTATACTACACATACATAGTAAACTGCTCTTCTTCTTCACTTTAATTGGCTTTGTAACCTTTTGATTATTTATTTGGTTGGCTTTGGTTAAGTCAGAAAAAGGGGTCACTTTCTTGTATAATAAGCATTTGAAATGATGGACGACGTTCATCATTCCAATAATGAAAAAAAATTGCATAAATTAAATCTATATAACTATACGTCATTATAGCTATGAAGCATGTTGGCCTCACAATGACCCACATAATCAATGACTATGATGGTGTCAGTCCACATAAACTAAGTCTATGTACACTACAATAAAGATGGGAAGAAAATATCACTATAAGTTTTAAACCTTATGCATAAAATGCTATTTTTCATTTGTTATGATCAAGTCCTAAACATTTTCCAAAAAATGCAAACAGGTCATAAATTCTTCAATTTGATCGATTAAGTCATCGAAATTTTACCAAAAATACAATTAAGTCCTAAAGTTATGTTAAAAAATGCAATTTAAAAATGTCCCATTAGTACTATTGCAATGACACCTAAGCAATTCTAGGTACTATTCATTAAAAGGATTCAATTGCACATTTTGAAAAAAAAAATGTTTAGGACTTGAAAAATTGAAAAAAAATTTAGAGCTTGATTGTATTCATGCAAAAGATTTAGAATTGCTCGTGCAATCTTTTCGTAGAAAGGGTCATTTCTAACATTCCCAAAGTACCGCTAAAGTTAGGAGAAATGCCACTTAAGGCTACGGTGGCATTTTCTTGGATTAACACCTTGGAAGATGTCGAGGATGCTCATTAGCGGCAAATACTGACAAATTTTGAAAACCTAGATGAGCACTTCGACGACACTTCTCTAGGTCGCAGATAAGATTGGCCACATTTTTGGGCGTCAATCTTGAAAAAATGTCACTAATTCTAATGCAGGGTGTCATATTCCCCAATCGTCATCGATGGATAGCTCTTGAGGCATTTCCTATGACATGTCATATTTGTTTTAGTGGGTTTAAGTATCTAAAAAAAGTTCCAACTTTAAGTTCAATTTCAATTTTATCCCAATTTTTTTATCTAAAAAAATCACAAACTTTTATTCTAGTCCTAAGTCTATCTATGTCCAAAATTCATCATTGATTTCTTTGAAACTATCAACATTGGAAGTTTGTTGTTATTTTATACAAATGTGAGAATATTAGTGATGACGCATATTTTGATAATGAATTTCTAACTAGCTATAATGTTAATAATTTTCAAGAAAGTATTGGCAATTTCTAGATGCGGGGGTAGAGTTGGGACATAATGAAAGTTGGTGATTTTTAATGAATAAAAAAAGCT
This sequence comes from Eucalyptus victrix, assembly GCA_016097545.1. NCBI lineage: Eukaryota > Viridiplantae > Streptophyta > Magnoliopsida > Myrtales > Myrtaceae > Eucalyptus > Eucalyptus victrix. The sequence continues at coordinate 48,665,326 of CM027843.1, forward strand.
CAACAGGGAATTGGGATTGGACCTAAAATTGAGGAGGAAATTAGGCCTGCTTTAGTGGCATTTGCTAAGAGACGGCATAAACATTAAATCTCACCAAAAAATATATGATTTGTGGTTGTTTGAACTAATTCCACATATCAAATAGTTCCCGTTGACCCATGGCAAAGATAAGTATATCTTAAAAGAAGATCATGGACCTGCTGTTAACACATGCCAAAGATAAGTTCTCAACATCTTAAATCACTTTCATGACAAGAAGACCAAAAGCATCATCTGCTTCAAAGTCTTCAGTTCAAGGTCAAAGGTCTAGATATTGACGTCCTCATCCTCATCAAAATCTTCCTCGTCATCATCTTCTTCCCATCTTTCTTGCTCTTCTCCTTCCTCGAACTCTGCTCCTTCGAACTCGTCGGCATATCACAGTGTTCAAGCTGCAAGAAATGCAAACAAAATAGCTTTCAAAATGGGTGGACGAAAATGGAAGCAAACTAAAGCAAATAATTGTCGCGCCTTCGTTATAAAACGAAAAAAATCATGCATCTTTCAGAAAAATCGTGCAGCTTTTTTTAATGGCCGAATGTAAATCTCCTTTTTGTTCGAAAACTTCACGAATGAAATTTGACATCCTCATGAAAACTTTTGTCACAGCCATGGACTCAGTTTTCTTATCCCAGGCCTACTTCACACATCAAAGCCCAAGCATGAACTCAAAGCTGTGGTCCTTTAATATCTCAGGACACATTCCTTGAGAATAAAAATTCAATGCTTGATGACTAGATTACTACTGCTCGCTAGGATGAACTAGTTTTTCCATTAACTAGTTTTTCCATTAACTAGATTGCTAAACAACTCTTGCACTGGTGCACTTAAATCATCATCCTACCGAAAATATTGAGATAAAGATCAATTAAATGTCATGTAGACAATGGGCAACTGACAAAATGGATGCGAGAAGAACGATTTCTTTGTATTCATGTCTAGCTCCAACTACAAAAACAAATAAAATAAAATAAAAAATGGTCACAATCTCTACATAAACAATTATAAAATTGCAATTTGTGAAATAGTTTTCTAATTCGTTTGCACACTATGATTCTTCCAGACTCCTCATCCTGACGGCTCATCGCCATCAGGCCTCTTCTTCTTCTGAGCAGTCAAAATGACTGGGGATATTAATAATGTAAGACTTCTTTGTCAAAGATGTCATAAAACAACATTCATAGGAGCTCCATCACAATATACGTCCATAGGAGTTCGAACAACATTCAAAGATGTGTTGCAACTCGAACTGATTGGACCCTCCCTCGGTGGGGAGAGGAAAAGGTCGGGTTTAGGGATACTTGACCATTAAATGCATCATCATCCTACCTAATGGGGTATATTTACCATAAAATAAGAAAAGGCAAGTCCTTCGATTTCTACACAATTAGAGATTCAAATATGCTAAACCATGGTGAGATAACATCAATTTGTCGTGTTTCCTAAAGTGTCCATGCATGTCTTTTTTTACTTTTTCGGGTCAATGTAATTAACTAGGTGATCATATGTGGATGGTCCATTTTATGCCAATCTATTTCTACTAGAAGAGAGAAGAAAACAAAAAATTGAAATTTAAAGATGGTGTGATAAGTAAACACTCAAGAAAGCAATTTAAGGAATGCGGTAAATCTAACATGTCAAAATTATTTGATGACCTATTCTAATCCTAATCTAAAACTAAGACTAGGTAAAAGAAACAATCAATCATCACAAAAACAATCATAATCACAAAACAAACACAAACAATTAGGGAATTGAGACAATATGCCAAATTGATCAAAATTGGCCTCGGGGTCGGCCTTTGTAATTCATGCGACAATCGCCTTAGGACACCTACCCCAATTCATTTTTTAAGGCTCATAGTTATTGGCCACCATTTGTGTTTTTGCATGGCAACCAATACTAAGATACCCCTAAAACAAGTTCGAAGTGTGACCCAATGGTACGAATTCATGATATAGCGGAAAATAAACATGCAGGCAAGCCCCAATTTTAATGAGCCGATGGTGGATCACTTACTCAGTTGACAAGTGCCAAGTACAATCACAAGCGTTTGATGAAAGCAAAACACATCGAAAGTTAATGAGTTCAAGTGATGGTGAAAAGTTATTTGAAGAGCAATTAAACAATGAGTTGTGAGAAAAGATGCTAATGGCATAACAAAATTGTGTCACAGTTATTGAACACATTTAATCATCAAGGCTAACTCGGGTGCATCTTGTGCACTCTGATTGAGTTTCATAGACGCCCTAGATATTTTATAAGCCTTTGACAATATTAATGCCTGGCCAAAAGCATGGTTTGAAAATTTGAAATTCAAAACATTACATAAAGCATGCTTTTTATTTTTTGAGAATTTTTGTGTATAATGTTCAAAAGATGAGGATCAAAATTTGTGAAGACATGTGATCTCAATTCAGCATGCAAGTTGCCCTAAAAAATTCTAGAAGAAAATCACAGCAGAGAATCACCAAAAAAAAAAAAAAAAAAAAGTCACAGAACAAGGCAAATAAGATCAAAGCAATTGAAAAGGAACCCATGGATAATTGGATCTAAGAAAATTACGCAACATCAAGAACATCATGAGAAATAACTTTCATGCAGAGAGTTTTCTAAGGTGAGTGATGTAGGAATTTATAAAGATTCAAGAACGCATAACATCACATCAGAAATGCAATAGGACAACAAGGTATTGTGGTATATCAACAATGATTTGACTTAGTAAACAAAGTCTAAAAAATATGAAATTTTACCATAACATAGACAAGATGAAGACAAACAAACTTTGTTGAGGATCTGATCTCAGAATCCTTAATAATGATACAAAAATAACAAGAGGTCGTACTCGACGAGAGCAAAACAGAGGTTCGGAATTACACTAGAGACAGATTTCTAGGCTAACTTGACAAAAAAAAAAAAAAAAAAAAAAGGTCAATTGACATGTAAATCATGCAAAATCGGCATCATCGGTAAGATGCCCTAGGACTTTATAAAAGTTATTGAGTTCAATTAACGCCGAATTCATGGTTAAATGGTGACAAACTTCATTTGATACCTGAATTACGTCTCGAAAGTTGGTCGATTCTATTGTGTTTTATGCAATTTTCTAGGGTTCTAGCTTTAAGCATATTGCCTGTTTGCCATTTTTTCTACTGAATTCTGCCTTAATTGAACTCAGTATCTTTTAGAAGATCATCAAACCTAGATCACATGTCTAGAAAAATTCAAGAAAAAAAAAAACGATGTTTACAACCTCAGATCAGCCTTAACAAAAGGTTACTCCTCGAAGCTCGATCTCGCTTCATCGGATTCACCATTCAAGTATTATCTTTTGTGGTTTCGTCGAATCAAACACGATCATACGGCAATTGAAATTTTGGATCATGTTCCAAATTTCAAGGAACATTGGATGAACTTCAAGGATTGCTGAAGCTGGTCGGATTGCTAGTCGAACCGCCGATCAATGCCCGAGGAAGGAGACCGGTCTAGTTTGGGCCGGCTTGGAACGCCGAAGGAGGATTGGACCACTAGAAGAACTCCAGTCGCTGTCCGGTGGAAGTTTGACCACCAAGGGTTCGAAAAAGAATTGGAGAAGCGATCACGGAGCCTGGACCACCGATCAAAGCCACTGGGCCGTGATCAAATCTATTGAAGCCGTTGGGTCTGAGACCAATTTGATCGCTGGTCTTTGGACCGTTCGCAAAGAACGATCGGATGGGAGGCGCTAGGTTTAGGAGAGGGCAGCTGTGGCGTTGGCGGGCGAGGAGCTAGCTCATCAATCATTGTCGTCGATAGAGGTAAAGGACCATCGATGGGGGCCCTGAATGGTGGCGATTGGCACGACAAGGGGAGGGGGTGGTTCGCGCGCTGAGAGAGAGAGAGAAAGAGAGAATTTTTTAAAGAGTTTGATCTGAAAATCTGAACAAAATGAACCCCCTAAGGTTTTTGGAGGAAAAACCTTATATGGTCTTGATTTAAGATCAAATCTCAACCGTTAGTTCAATCCGACAGTCAAAACTTGATCTAACGGTCTAATTGAGCTCATTAGGGGTTAATCCTAATTAAAATTTACCCCACAATCAATCTAATGGTCTTGATTCACAAAAAAAAAAGAAAGAAAGAAAGAAAGAAAGAGAGATTTTAAATGCAAATTGCGGTTAGGGCCTAATTAGGAGTATTTTTTTTAATTTCATGAAATCCATGGATATTTTCGCAAAATCTGGAAAATCAAGGGACGTGAGTACAAAATAAACATGACGAGAAGTCGACAAACGGTCATCGACGATCAAGAACCGGTTGGTAGATGGCTAGACCGGCCTCTTTCACCACTGACTGATTGGATCGATCACACTAGGTCAAGCCAATTTGATCGGTTCTTGGTCAGTTTGAGCTAGCCAGTCCTTGGGAAGCTAAATTTCATGCAATTTAGTCACCCAAGGACCAAATTAAAAGGAAAACTTACTAAATTTGAGGAAAAACGATTTAGTTCTAAAGAAATTAGGCCAATTAAATCCTATAAATGTGATCCACTGATTTTCTATTAAATTAATTATTTGATTATCATGAAAAATAATGGACCTTCACCATGGGTACAAATAATTGGACATTATAGGCCAAATCTGGTAATTTCACAAATTTTTGATCGAAATTGCAAATTAATGAAAATTGAATTTAATTAATATTGCGAGACACCTGTTCAACTAATAGTCCATGCTTGCGATAGCCTATTGTATCCAAATTGATTTCAAATTGGTATTATGACTCTTATGCTACAAATAAATTGAGATTTAATGATGAAATTGAACCTTAATTTACGAAATCAAACATTACTCTCAAATGGGTCAACTTGTATTTTTTTTTAATAGAAACTCATTATTTTGGTTTTCTTATATACAAGAAGGTGGAATTCCTCAAATTGGAAAGTGAATATCTTAAAATGGACCCATAATTTGGACTTATCTCAAGAAAATGAGTGAAATGAATGCGTTTGTTCATAATTCATGAAGAACAGATTTGGACCCCCTAATTAGGGCTAAAAGTGGCAATTCACATTTCGACACCATCATTCTCGAAACTGACTAAACCAATGAATGAGAAATGATCTCTAGACCAATGTCGTAAACGAAACTAGACCTAATTATGATTAGGATGAAGTAATTTTATTTTTAGCCGATTTCGAACCTAAAATTGAAAAATTCAGAAATTAACGCTCTTAGTTGATTTTTCGAAAAATTTTGACACTAAAGTCAAATTGACACTAAAATGAAGTTTTTTGTAAATTTTTTTTTTTTTTTTTTTCAATTTTTTTGGTCAAAGGTTTGATCATAAGTCAACACATTAGTTGACTTTTCCTAAAAAGTTGATTTTTGTGTCAAATTTTTTAAATTTTTTAAAATTAACTTAGCTAAAGTGAAACTAAGATTACTTAGGATTTTTTTATGAAAAAATCAACTTTTGACCCAGGTTGACTTTTGGTTAAAGAGTTGATCAAAAAGTCAATTCAAAAGTTAACCGCTTGATTTTTTGGGCTTTTAATGGAAATGAATAGGAAATCACTTAAAAATGATAAGGCAAAAGAAAGATATAAAAAATGACATATTTTTTGTCCAGAAATAGGCTTAATCGCGATCAGAAACCCTAATTTTGATTATTTACCTTTAATGACGCATCAATTAAAAATCAGGTGTCAACATCATGTACAAGCAACAACTAGAGGTGGATTAGGCCAACTTTAAATGCACATATGAAATGTACCTCATCTGTCAATTTCCAATTTTTACATATCTCAAGCTGTGAGGGAGTATAAACTCTTGATTAGGCCTTTTTTGATTACCTCTTCTTTCAAATTCGGTTTTTATTTAGTGTCCTTTGAAAACGCTCTTCTTGAGATAATCCTAATGTTTGAATGCTTTGAGAAACACCACAGGTTTTCTTCTTCTTTGTAGTACTTGCCAACCGAATAACTAATGTTGGGATTGGTTTCAATAAACAAGAATACGTGCTTATTAGAATCAAAATCTGATCGTAGTGGAAGTAAAAATGCCTATACACGTATTTTCATAGCATAGTTTGTGTAGTTTTAATAAAAGCACCTAGAAGTGATAAATATGCTGATCACATTATCCTTGTACCATGCTCCAAAAATTTTGTTTCTAATGTTCTTCAAATTTTGACTATGAACATTTGATCTCTTGGTAACATTGACTCTAACGTTCTTGGAATTCTGACCGCGATCGTCTGATGTCATCTGGTAATAATGATTATGACGTTCTTCACTTCTAGACCATGAATGCCTGATCTTCTCATAACCTAGATTTTGATGTTCTTTAGATCCAGCCCCTCTTTCAGTAAGGAAGCCTAATGTTCTTATCAAGCATTATGAGTTTATGAAGAAGGGAGGAAGTCCCATGGATTGTATTACTACTATCCTAAAAGAAAATGGGTATGGAACCGAGACATTGTTCTTAAGAGCCATGGAAAAACTAGGGTTAATAAAATTTGGCAAAACAGAGGAGGAATTAATGGTATTTCCTGTTGATCCTTGTTTTGAACTGAAAGTCTGATTGAAGGAAAGAGGGAAGACAACGATGAGCAGATGTTTAAAAATTTTCAGCCTAAACTTGGCATTGCTGTTGGAGTTATAGGCTCTAAAGGGAAATTATTTAGGTCCAAAGAGTATAAAGAGACTTATGCTCAATTGCTGAGTAGGGGTGTGATTAATCCCCACACTATGGATTTTGATTTTCTAGAGACAATCAAAGTGAATATGAGGGAACAATTCGCCAAACTTCAATTGGAGAACTTCTATTTAGAAACGTCTAATGCTTATCTAGAAATAACTTCTTATTTCTATTCAAATATGTCTGTTTTGTCTCCCACACATATTGAATTCACTATATCTGAAAATGCTTTTGAGGTGGATGTTAATTTGCCGATCGACATTCTGGGAGTTGAAAGAAGTAACTTTATTCTTATCAATGCCTTAAATGAGGAAGTGCTTAAGTTTTTGGTGAAGAATAAGATTCCATGGGGTAGTTTAACCTATTCTAAATTGTCTACTTCCAACATTCTGCTTCACAAAATCATCATAAATTTCATCAGACCCAAGGCTGCTTCGAAAACTAATGTCTCTAAGTTTGAAGCCAAAATAATGTGAGCCATTTGTAATGGAGTAGCTTTCTCTTTGACACACCATTTTGTTGCATATGTACAGATCGATGATGAAAGACAAGTGTCAACTTCCTTATGGCACTTTGGTAATTAGACTCTTCAAACATTTCTAGATCCCACTTCCTTCTAGCTTTTGCTCCAAAAACCCTACCTCCCATGCAAATTGGTTTTAAGATGATCTCTAGGATGAGATTAAAGTGAATATCTGAAGTTTGGGAGCATGTAAAGAAGGGGTCTGCTAGTTCGACTAAGACTAGGTTTGCAATTAAGAAAAAGAGGAAAGGCAAGAGCATAATCTCTAGGATTCCCAAGAAAAAAAGACCTATCATGATGTTACAAGAGGAGGATGAGGAAGAAGATGAAGAGGAGACTTTTTCTTTGATATTGTTGCAAGCATTGCTATGGAAGCATAATGTGGCAAGGAAGTAAAAGAGAGTGAAAAGGACAAAGAAAACGAGAGTGATGAGGAAGAAGCAGGAGAATAAGATGGAGAGGAGGAAGACAAAGTTGAAGATGAGGATGATGGTGATCAAAAAGAATCCGACAAGGGAGGAGATGATAAAGGAGACAATGCTGATGATGTTGCAAGAGATGATCATGAGGGAAAGGATCAACAACAAGATGTTGAAGAACGGCAACAGAAGGAGATTGAAATAAATCATGGTATAGCAGGAGGGAATCTGGTTGCTCAAAGTAATGACACAAAAATAGGGAGAGTTGCTAAGAAAACTCCATAGGAACAACATGTAGAACCAACTTTCAGTGATGGCATTAGTCGCTCTCCACCAGACATAGAAGACATTTACGCTTCTCATTTCCCTGAGGAATCTCTTGGTGATGAGGACCAATAGGCTGATGTTCAAGGGAGCAACATATTTCCAAGGTACAAGCTGATTTTCCTTCAAATTTGGATATCCCTCTAGTCCACTTTGTAGATTTTGAGTATCTTCGTGTTTTCGTGTGCTTCTTGTGGCTTCTTGTGTAGATTTTTGTCAATTTTTTTGAGTTATGATTGCTTTTAGGGATAAGTGTTCCGAAGTCCTAAAACTTGTCACGAAAATGCATTTCGGTCCTAAAACTTGCAAAAAGTGCATTTAAGTCCTAAAACTTGTCAAATTATTTCAAACGAGTCCTAAAATCGACGCCATTAGCCTTTCCGTTAAAAATGCTGACGTGGCATTTTAAATAATTTTTTATTTTTCGTGTGGATTTTTTAATTATTTTTTAAAAATTTTGATTTAAAAATTAAAAAGATTAGATTTATTCATTTTATCTTATTTTCACTAAAAACTAAAAAAAAAAGTTAAAAATTTTATTTTTTTAAAAAAATGAATAAAAATAATTTAAAAAATATACGTGGAAAATAGAAATTATTTAAAATGCCACGTCAGCATTTTTAACGGAAAAAAGGCTAACGATGCCAATTTTATGACTCATTTGAAACAATTTGACAAGTTTTAGGATTTAAATGCACTTTTTGCAAGTTTTAGGATTGAAATGCATTTTTGTGATAAGTTTTAGGACTTCGGAACACTTATCCCTTGCTTTTAATAAGTATTATGTTTATCTAATGTTTGCTTATTCGTAAACTCTCTATCTTGTGTTGCTAAAGTGTTGTTTTGCAGGGTAACTTAAAGTGTTGTTATTTTAAATATGTATGAAAGTTTTGTCAACATAAAAAAGGAGAAGATTGTTGAGAAAACTCCTATCAATATTTTGAAGTTTACAAAACTTTCTGTTTCTAATACTTATTTTAAGTACGTAGAGCTTGTGAATTGTTTCTGAGGACTTATCAAGACTTTATTGAAGACTCTTGTTTAAGCCTCTTCCGTCCTAGAAGAATTTCCCACTCTGACGACTTCTAGACAGAGATCCTATCCAGAATGAGAAAGAGTCCAGAACCTAACTTAGTGATGTGCAACACAAATGAACTTTATTATGATCAATCTCAAAGACAAGTTCCTTATGAGGGAGTTCTAATTATGGAAATCTAGATTCCGATTATATGGACGACTGGAATCGGTGAAATTTCTATCTCTATCTTCAAACGACTACGAGATCTTTTTAATAGATTATGTTTAATGGATTGATTGGAAGAAATTCCTTCAGAAAATATCAATTGCTAGTGTGGCATGGAGGAGTATTTAGAGGAGGTCATTTGGTCAAGTTGAAGTGTGGGACATGAAATTAGAATTCCAAGATCTAAAACTTCTCTCAATTACTTGTCTTCTTCAATTTGCCTTACAAATTGTGTTCAAGAGAGCTCTATCACTAAGTGTTTGCACTCATAAGTTGTAATTCTGTGTTGATACTATAGTAAAATCTAACCAATAGGCTATTAGTATGGGAGAGTGGACGTAGGAATGTGCAATTTTCTCTTTCCTTAACTTTCTATTTAAGTCTGTTGCACACTTATAAGTCATTGCAGAAGTCTGGTGTTTCTTGAAACTGATCTATTCTTCATCCAAACTTTGCAAGTAACTTATTTTATTCCGCATTTATTTGTCAAGATTTCCTTCATCCACCAATTCATCCCCCTTTAGGTGTTCTTACTAGCAACTTCAATAACCACCTAGATAATTCAAGGAGGTCTCTCCATTCCTTTATGTACTCTTTTCTCCTTCATAGTTAGGCCCGGTATCGAGAAGAGCAATCTCATGTACCAACATAAATAAAATGATGCACTTTTAATATCTAACAATGAGAACTAAACCATCCATAATGTGAGTTAAATAATAGATTTACATCCCCAGAACATCTGAGAACTAAACCATGACATCTCAATATTTATGCTTTGCTTCAAAATAGCCAACATAACCCAGAACTAACATATTATGAAACATTTAGAGAAACAATAGCAAAACAAATTAATTTGTCAAAAGCTTAATCCATGTTTTGAGTTTACTTTTATTGCCACCACTGTTAGTCCAACCAAATAAGGTTGCTCGAGTAGCTTGTCCTTTCCTCAATGTTTTGCATCCATAAGTTTTTGTCTTATGATGACTAACTTTCTCCTTGGCTCTTAGCATGTTAACTTCGGGAGAAGTACACTATCAGTTCCATAAGTTGTGTATGGCACTCAGTTTGGTGCCAAAAGTTTCCATCGGATCATTTAAGTTCCAAATTGGAAAAAAAATGATCACTTTGGTGCCACCGGCGAAAATTTTCAGCCAAAATGATTACGTGGCTTTTATATTTAAAAAAAAAATCGACAATTCTTAAGACTATCCATGGTGGATGGAATAAAACAATGCTGTTTTCCTTTCTTCATAAGAAACGATGTTGTTTTACCATTCCACGTGGATCACTTACAAAACATTCGTCGTTTTGTAAAATAGAGGAGTGGATTCACTACGGCCAAAAACAATGTTCGTATACGATTCTCGCTCGATTCCACCGGCCATAGCTTGCTCATCCATCGTCATTTGCTCGCCCGCCGTCGCTTGACCACCGCTGTAGTTGCATCATCATTCACGTTCGTTCGCTGGCTACGTCCTCAACTCTTGCTCACTCAAATTTGTCATGTTCTCTCCGTGGGCTAATTTAGTGAAAAATTTAGGGTTCCAACGGGCAAGTTAGGGCATGGAGGGCAAATTGAGGGCTCGGCTTAGGGGGAAAGTGATGGGGAAAGTGGTGGGGACCGAATAGAAAAATTGAGGGTTCCGTCGTTCGTCCGCTTTCTTTTGTGGGAACCGAATAGAAAAATAGGGTGCAGAGGGGAAAATGGGGCTCGACTTGGAGGGAAACAGTGGTGGGACCGAATTTGTTTAATTAATTGGACCGCTTCTGTGGGGGAAACAGTGGGGGACCAAATGTGATTGAATTGAAAATTAAGTGGTGGGGACCTCACTTTGTTTATTCAATTTGGTTTATTTTGTTTCTGTAAAGGCACCAAATTAGGGAGATTAGTCGCATTTGTTTCTTGACAACAAAACGACAAGGATATGCATGTGAAGTTGCTGATTGTCATGTGGTCCCAACAAGTAATGACTTTTTTTTTTTCATTGGGTGCAGCACCAACATGGACGCGAATCAGGTAGGCATCATTGTTTCCTTTGGTGGAGAGTTTCTTATTGGCACCAATGATTGTGAATATACTGGTGTAAATGAATGTACTATTTATATCAATGTTCAGAAACCATCATATATTGATTTTCTGAGGGATTTTGTGTATTTTTTACGATGCAAAGTGTAAAAACAACATTATTGTGTTCCTCGGAAGGAATTGAATGATGGCTTAAGATTTTTTAATGACGATAATGGTATTAAGGATATCATTTACCATTATACTCACGGTGAAGAAGCTAAGATATATGTTGAGTATTATAGTGATGGTGATGATGAGAATGAGGATGAGGATAAGGATGAGGATGGGGGTGAGTAGACCACCACTAAAGAAGTGAGGGATCCTATTCAAGCGAGTAATCAGGTTGGGGATAAGTTTAGGTTAGATGAAGGGCAAAATGAGAGGGGAAGAAGTCATATTGATAGAGATGGACAAATAGGGAGATGTCCTTAAATCTCGGGTGAAGATGTGGGCGATGAAGACTTCATTGGATTAGAATGGGAAATTGCTTTATCTAGTGAATCGGAAGATAAATGTTTGGCTTCAGTAAATTTCCCAAGTGACGAAAATAATGATGAACTCGCACAGTCAAGACAAAAATAAAGGGAATTTCTGAGAGAAAAACTTGCAACTTCAGCAAAGAGGCTCAAGCTAGTAAATGGGGATGGAGCTCCAAATAAAGGTAATAGAAGTGAAGATGAAGAAAGCTACAGCGATGAAGTCGTTGATTCGGAGAATGAGCTTGACAATGATGATGAAGAACTTGCTCGTCAAAGAAAATGTAAGTACCCTTGCTATGATCCAATTGTTGATAAACCTGTTTTGTCTATGGCATGAGATTTGACGATGCCAAACAATTCAAGGAAGCTATTGTGAAGAACTACATTGGTGAATAGAGGAGCGTTCAATTCATTAGAAACACGAAGGAATTTGTGAGAGCTGAGTGCTCACAACCAATGGCGCGCTAAAAAAGAAAGGGTCATTTCAGTTAGGTCCTTCCAGATTAGGTCTTTCTAGGAGGAGCATACTTGTCCAATTATCTTTAACAATAAAAGAGTAACAAGTGTGTGGTTATTGAAGCATTTTTTTCAACACTATCAAAGCAATGCCCGAGATCAAGAGTCCTCAATTTCAACAATTAGTGAATGAGCAAATAGGGGTTAATGTGTCAAGGAATCAATGCAAGAGAGCTAGGATGAGGGTGATGAAAATATTGATGGGTGGGTATAAGAAAGAATATGCGCAAGTATGGGATTATGCTGGCGAATGTATGTTTTAAAACCTATCTAGTAAAGTATATGTAGAGGTTGTAGAGAGGCCATTCCCTGATCTTGGGCCTAGATTTGATAGATTTTATGTTTATTTTGATGCATGCAAACGAGACTTCTTGGCTAATTGTAGAAGAGTTATATGATTGGATGGATGCTTTATAAAGGGTTTATGCAAGGGGAAGTTGTTAGCTGTTGTGGGGAGAGATGCCAATAATCAAATGTTTCCGATAGCTTGGGTGGTGGTGAAGATAGAGAACACGAATATTTGATCATGGTTCCTCAAAAATTTAATGTCTGACCTTGAGATAACCGATGGAGGAGGATAGGCATTCATGAGTGACCAACAGAAGGTAATTTCATTGTCAATTAATTCACTCATTTGTAATATTAATCACTTGCATATTTTTCCTTACTTGTATTTATTGGTTTGAATTTTTGTAGGGACTTATTCCTACATTGGCTAAGTTGATGCCATATGCTGAGCATAGAATGTGCACGAGGCACATATATGCAAACTGGTCAATGAACTTCAAATAAGATAGGCTGCAGAAGCAGTTCTGGCAGATAGCACAGAGTACCAACATGGCTAATTTCAGATTAGCCAAATAATGATTGTTGCAGCTGACAAATTAAGGTTTTGATGCATTTTTCCAGACAGAAGCTAAGCACTGGTGTTGGGCCTTCTTCAGCGAGGTGTTCAAATGCGGTATCATAGATAACAACCTCAGTGAAGCTTTCAATGGCATAATTCTAGAGGCCGGGTGCAAACCAATCATCAGCATACTTGATGATATTCGAGTTATGGTGATGACTAGACTGCATAGGTAAAGAGATGAGGCTACTAAATAGAATAGAGACTGTGGCCTTAGGATTGTGAAGAGATTATATGCAAACATTAGGATTGTGAAGAGATTATATGCAAACATTACTGCTACTAAGTTTTGCCATCCAGTTTGGAATGGAGATAATGGATATGAGATTATTCAAAATCAGGATAAGTATGTTGTCAACCTAAATATAAGAAAGTATTCGTGTCAAGCTTGGCAACTGAATGAAATTCCATGTGCCCATGCCATTTGTGCTATTCAAATGAAGCAAGAAAACCTAGATGATTACCTAGATGATCGATACAAGATAAGCTTATATCTTGATTCATATGAACTCATGATGTAGTTTATCAGAAGCAGCAATTTTGGGAGCCAACAAATCATGAAAGCCCTCTACCTTTGCCATTGAAGAAGCAAATAGGAAGGCCAAAAAGGAGACAAAGAATGCAATAGGAAGAGGCATCAAGTCAGAGGATGAGTAGGACTAGGGCAAAGATAAAATGCTCATTTTGCGCAAGGAATGACACAATAAGAAAGGTTGTGAGTTGAAAAAGTAGCATCAATAGCAAGCTGATTTAATGCTAGGGACAGGACCTACTGAAGAGCTTCTTCTTCGGCCTATTGAAGGGAGGATAGAAGGCCCTGCTATAATGCCTACTAAAGAGCAAACAAAAAGCCGTGCTGTAAGGTAAGTATCCTCTTTGCCTCAATAACTTTTCAGTTCATATTCAATAAAGTTTGATGGTTGACCAAGTGTACTAGCTTCTCTTATGCTTTTCCTTTGTCATGCACTTGTAATTTGAGAATTTTTCTCCATTTGTTTCCCACCACAAAAATGAGTAGATGTTTAATTATTCAAATCAATATAGTTGGTCATAATCCTGATACAGTACATTATTGTAAAGCCTACTAAAGGGCCAGAAACAGGCCCTGTTGTAGGCTGAAGTGCAGGAACAAGGATTAGAATGGGCAGGACAGCAACAACAATTGAGTCCACTATTGAGCAAATGATAAAAAAATATCCTGTAAGTTGTACATTGCTATGTTTGTTTTTTATGGGCTGAAATTTAAATTTTTTATGTGTTTCTCAGGTGAGAAGACGAGTAATTGCACAAGTTACAGAGGTTGCTCCCCTAGTTGCTGCTGAAAATGATGCACCACAGCAAACAAGAAGGGCTCTTGGAAAAAGATTAAGGCAATGTGGTTATGGGATTTACATAGATGAATGTACTAGAATGACTATTTTGAATGTAAGATTTGTAGGCCTTATGCATTTAATTTGTTGTACTTCAATTCATTTGGTTGACAATATTGCTATGTTCTTATAGCCTAGGAGAACTTTGGGGGTACTTCTTTCTCAAGGTGGGCCAATTCAAGAATCAAGGGTAAGCCAAAGAAGAGTGCTCCAAAGAAGAAGACAGCGAGTATAGCTGCAAAATAGCCATTGAAAAAGAATCCAACACCAGTTCCATCTCAACCAACGATTGGGAGCAATAATGATGATATGGACCAACACATGACATGTGCTAGAACAAAAATAGCCACTGTCAATAATAAGGAAAATGAGGTGACAGAAAACCCAGTTAAAGAACCTGCACATCCAGTTCAAAAGAGTGCTCGAATTATGAATCAATTCAAAGCTCCAAGACATACTTGAGGATTTCAAAGTGCAAATAATCTAGTTGTGGCATAGTTTTCACATACCAAATGGCATTCGATCATGTCGAGTCACATATGCATACGAACCTTGAAATGTACACTTTAATAATCAAGCAGGCATCGACATGAAATTTGGTCTCTAAGGAACCCAAACAAGCATGAGAAAGCATGCACATGACAAGGCCTTAATTGAATCTCAACATAAAAGAAATTATTCAATTTAAGTCCTCTAGGAACATGCAAACATCTAGTGAAAAATTTAGCATATTGAATGCATTATGATCACCATTTTCCATTAAGACATGAAGACCTAATTATGATCACATGGATCATAATGAAAATGGCAAAACATATACATATCACCAAACATCCTAATTGCAGCAAGACCTACATGTGTTTATGCATGCAATTGACATACCAAATGGTGATGAAATCATGCAAATCATGCATCGATAGAAATCATATAAGGTATATTTCAATATTTATGAAGATCTTAAGGTCAAATGAACTCAATTATATGCTCAATTTTACTAAAATACATCTCATATTAATGCAAGGCAGACCAATCTATACTTGGATTTAAGCAATTTTGACCTACTAAAAATTATTTGAAAAATCCAAATATCATGAATAAAATTTTCTCAAAAATCAATCATAGAAATTAGCATAAAAATAGCAAAGTCTAAAGTCGAAATAAGAACAGAACCTAAAACATATTGAAAAATCTACAGAATTGAGCAAATTGCGAGACATTTTTCGAGGGTCAAACTTCAGTGGTTCAAGCTATGCGACCAATCACATCGAAGGTCTCAAATTGTGCTTTCTAAATTTAGGAAGTCTCGAGTCCAAATAAGGTCATATAATGCCTTGTTCTAGGCCAAACAACAACCACATCATAGATGCATGAAAATTGTAGATTAGCACCAAAATCATCAAATCAACCACAAATCATCTTCAATCCATCATCAACCTTAGCAAATCATTGATCAAGCCCATTAACAATTGATCTAAGCATTTTGTATAGTTCTAAGTGTGAATCCTAGTCCTATTTGGCAATTTCAACCTCACTTCATCGGATTCAAGTTCAAAGTCATTACCTTTTGTGCAATTTCATCGATTTTGATGCAATTGGACGAATCAATCGTCACCAAAGCTTGAACAAACCTCCAAGATCATGATCAAACCACCACAAATCACCTCAAGATTGGCTAGGCTGCCATTTCAAGCTTGAAACAAGACTAATTTGATTGGATAGATCTATATACCACTAGAGGAATTTAAGGTCACTAAAGAGAATACAGTGACCAATTAGCCAAGCCCCACCAAGACCAAGTTGGGGATGGCTTGAGGACTCAATCGAATGAGATATGATGGTAGCAAAACTGTCACGCCCCGATCCTTGAGTACGCAACCATCCCTCACTGGTCAATTAAATAGCAATGTCCCAGGACGCATCGCTAACCCATTCATTTTAATATACACATGCGGAAGCAAATATAAATCCCTAGACAATAAAATAATGGGATAGGAAAGTAGGGCCATAAAATTTCAAACCACACAACCACACTTTATATACATGCATACATAGAGGACTATGTCATACATTATACAAGTTGGTCTAGATATATAAAAACATATGCACCATGGCAAGTTCTCAAACAGGGGGCGGGGGTCTAACAACCATAACTATTTGTCATCACTAAATTCTTCATGCTCCACCTCCTCGTCCTCATCAATCTCCCCTTCTTCCTTGCTCCGGTTGGCGGCCTCGGCTGAGTATACCGAAGAGTCAGAATTGCCTTTGAGTTTGGGATCCTTGGCATCCACTACTTATCCACTTTCAAGATCCGTTGTGCCCTTCCGAGCACAACCTCCAAAACATACCGAGGTACATTAGATTCTAGCACAAGACCCTCCTTTCGCTCGTCATGATAGTAATGATATCGTGACCAATACCCATGAGGTACCTTTTTAGGTTCACCCACGTCGACCTAGACTATGGATTTCACCATTACATACTCCAATCCTTCAGGATGAAGGTGTATCGGAATATGATAACCTACTTCTGTGACTTCCTCTAGTATTCCAAAATGTATAGGAGAGGGGGAAGAGCTGCCATCTAGTGATCTAAAATGTTGTCCCACAATGGGATGAGACTACGTCTTAGCAAGTTCTACTCCCTAAGACTCGATTAAGAAGCCAATACATCCTAAGGGTTGCCTAAGCACAACATGAGTCAAACAACTTACCTTGGTCTCAGTCCCTTCTTGCAAGTCAGTATATATCAAATATACATGAACCACATCAATTCACCCAATCAAATTGAATTATCAATCAATCGACTCAATCGATTACATGTCATCACGACCTTTCCCTGGTCGGTACATTTTATACTATTTATAAAGTCCTATTAAATCAAGACTGCTCACCCAAAACTGATAAATAGATAGTATAGCTCTCCCAAAGCTAATAATATAGTATACTATATATATGTTCGCCCAAAGCTAATAGATTAAGGCCATAAGGACATCATAGTATACTATATATGCTTGCCCAAAATTGATAATAAGGTATACTACTCACCCAAAGCTAACATATCACCCGTAGGCTAATATAATATATCGATATACTACTCGTCCAAAGCTGACATATCGCCTATAGGCCAATATAAACAACATTTCCATCATCTTCATCACACTCAATAAAATATCATGTGTGGGTACACGGTCCACCTTAGCCAAAATACCATAATTTCACTTCCATAAATCCCACCATTTTATGTGGTCCACCAAAATATATTAGGCATTGTAAACTGACACTCAGTTATTTTCCAATCAATTATTAAAGTAATTAAATTAGGAATAAAATCCTAAAATCACAATTAAATCAACTCAGCACAAATTAAAGCTCAATTAAATAAATGGATTGCACCATGATAATCAACTTAAAATTCCGATCGTCGGCTATCCGGTCTAATTTTCGAAAAAAATTAAATAATTAAATAATTACATAAAATATTAAATAAATGCTAATAAATCCAATTCAGCCCTGTAATGCCTAATTGGACGTTGAAACAAACATGAAAAATTCCAAGATTCGTTCAATAAATAATAGCACAAGTCTACTTGCTAATGTCACTAACTAACCACCTAACATGCATCGGCAGATAATTAAATTAACTAATTTGATCTAATCTATCCACCTAAACCATACTTAATTAACCTAATCAACCCAAAAGAATCATTAACCTACTAAGCAAGGTTTAGTGAGTTAAACTCACTTGTTTATCGAACCGTTCGGTTCAATTCGACGGGAACACGACAAGGACCAACTTTCCTCAAAGTGGGCCTAACTTCCGAGGCCGGGAACCACCTTAAAACGGGCCTAATAGTGGTCTTGAGACCCACTATTTTAGCTTCTATTTGGTGCTGCAAAATAGAAGAAAACGAGGTTGGTTTGGTGAGGTGAGACCGATGACGATTAGGCGGGACTTTAGCGGGCTGAGGCGGGACACATGGCAGTCCACGGTGGCTGAACGGTGGCCTGTGCGGTTTGAACAACCTCTTGGATGCATAGATGGAGGCGGATGGAGATGGCTGGGCGTTGTGGTTGCGTGAGCAGGGTGAGGTGATGGCGTGTAGCGATGGCGACTTTCGGCTGTGGCGTGCAATAGTGAGGCTCCAATGGCGAGTTGGCTTCCTTACTCTATCCGGTTTGCTGGGCGTCGAACAACAACTAAAGGAGTAGGGGATGAGCAGACGCAGCTTGAGGGAGAGAGAGGGAAGAGATGAGGTTGGAAGGGTCATTTTGCGTTGTTTTTTTCCATAAGCTTGTCCCCTTAACCTCATCCTTAGCCACCAGCACTTCCTTGGCAACAATTTAGCCACCAAGCTTCACATTGCAACATTTGAAGTGGTCCAAAAATGGCTAGGTAATGAGGCATACAAATTTGCATCCCTTCTCTCTTAATTGGACGCCAATCCTTACTTGATTCAACCCAATTCGGCTTCAATAAATTCCGTTGTCGAGTTCTCAACCAAATCGATATTTTTTTCTCATCAATACAACTCACTTGCTTCCCAAATTTGCGATAAAAAACGATCATTGTCTTTTTCTAAACAAAAATGGCCCTAGGATGACTTTTTCCCAAAAAGCCCCTTCAGAAAAATCTTCTAAGACCGAGTCGATATTCCTAGAATTTATTGTGACATGACAAAACCTTCAATTTCTGAAATCGGATTCAAACTTGTGGTTAATTTCACTGAGACGTGTTTTTAGCATGACTTAGGCTACTAGGTAGGTTTTAAAAATTTTAGTACAAATGACCCATTGATTGATTTTCTTTGAGCCACAATGAACCCATTCGATACATTGGTGACTTTTAGCTATCGTGAAAATCTCGAAGATTCAAATACAAACATAAGATACAAAACAAAAGAAAAATCAGTATAGTGCTAATCGATGAGAATTTTCCAATTTAGTGGTGTCACCCATGATTAGCCACACATCTTAGTTGAATGACTTATATTTAATCTCAAATCGATTTTTAACTATGCCATAATGGCCTTTAAAGATGAGCACGATCGAGAGGCCGATTCCTAGTTGAATTCTCAGGTCTATCACATTAAAATCCTTAATGGCTTTCTTGGATAGTCTAATTATCTCAAGAGTAATTGACTCTGAGAAGAGCTTTATAGGCACGTTGATAAAATGCCCGATTTATTCAATCGAAAACAGGATTGAAAATCTAGGATGTCACAATTGGCCGCCGGCTTTGCTAAGGGACACGACCAATCCAAAACAAGACCGGTGCTTCACCACCTAGAACATATCAAGCCAACGGAACTATTTCGGTGGCTGCTTTGATGATCCTCCACCACAACAAGGTCAGGGATGGAGTCTAAAGCAAATCAAAACTAGTTTGGTGGTAGCTAAGCCGCCGCTAGTCGCTAGTCCAAGTGGCCAAAGCTACCAATCAAAGTAGGACCAATTCGGGTAGCATAAGGGCTTGGCTTGATAAAAAAAGCTTTGATCAAGTTTGAGCCAACATGTGATCACCTAAGGAATCTTAGACAAGAGGAGACAACCACCAAGGGGGCTAATCAACGATAGATCGGCCATCGGTGTGAAGCCAAGGGGCTTAAACCGTGGCGGTCCAATTCAATTAGAGAGAAAGGAGAGAGACAAAAGAGAGGTGGGAAACTAGAGAGAGGAGAGAGGATTGGTCTATAGAGAGGGAGAGAGAGATCTGCAAAAATGAGCCTCCCTCCAAAATTTGGAGGGAAAAACCTATTTATACTAACCCTAAATCGGCCGATTTTAGCCATTAGAGCCAACAACCAAAATCTTAATCTAATGGCCAAATCAAAATTTTAAAGGGTTAATCATCATTAAGAAGTATCAAGCAACCGATCGAATGGGTCTGATTTGTGAAAATTCAAGTTTAAAATGAGAATTGTGCTTAAGGAGCTAATAAGGGTTCAAATTACAAATTCATGAAATTCAAAGGTCAATCCACAAAATCATGAGAAAGTGAGGACATGGAAGTAAAATTGACATGGCAAGGATCCCAAAACTAATTGCCCAAGGTCCAGAACTAGTCAGCAAGAGGCCGAACAGGCCTACCTTGCCGGCCTACCTTGCCGATGGTCAATTAGACTATTACACACTGGCTTGATCAATTCTTGACCCGATTCTAGCCATCTTGTTGGTTGCCCTTGTGGGTTTAAATTTATGTAATTTGGTCTCTCAATGACCAAATTGAAAGAAAACTCCCACGATTTGAGGAGAAATTGTTTGATTTTGATTCAATTAAGCCGATTAAACTCCATTAATATAATTTGTGGACTCTCTATTGACTTAATTGAGTGCTTGTTGCGAAAAACAACGAACCAAAAGCATGGGTACATGAAATCAAACCTTAATTAGTAAGATGAGGAATTTTGCAATTTTATGGTTGAAATTGCAAATTAATTGAAATTAAATTTAATTAATGTTGCAATAGACCTATTTAATTAATTACCAATGGGTAGGATCACCTAATATATTCAAATTGACTTTGAATTAAATGCAAAACTTAGGCAAAAAATGAATCAAGGTTTAATATTAAAATTGGACCTAGATTCATATAATTGAACCATAGTCTTGAATAGGTAAATCTAAATTTCTTCGATTGAAGCTCAACAGCTCGATTTCTTACCTTCAAGAGAGTAAAATCCCTCAAATTGGGAAGTTCTAATGTAAATTTCTCAAAGTCGACTCCGAATTTAGACTTATCTTAAGAAAATGAATGGAAAATAATTGTATATCCGTGAATCATGAAGAATTGATTTTGGCTCCCTATTTATGGCTTAAAATGACAATTTGCCTTTTAATATGGCAATTTGGAAAAATGAATGCACGAGAGGATTTAGAATAGCCCCTAGGAATGGAAAATAATTGTCTATTCGTGAATCATGAAGAATTGATTTTGGCTCCCTATTTATGGCTTAAAATGACAATTTGCCTTTTAATATGGCAATTTGGAAAAAGCAATCTCGAGAGGATTTTCATTCTCTAGACTAAATGTCATAAAAGAAACTTAAATTATGTTTAAAACAAAAGTAATTTTATTTTTTTGCATGCAAGTGAGAACCTAAAACCGAAAAAGGATGAAAAAGAAGGTTCTTAATCGAATTTTATGAAGTTTTCAACACACAAATCAAATTAACACTAAAAAGGGCGTGGATTTTTTTTTTTCAATTTTTTGGGTCAAGTTAACCCTTTAGTTGACTTTTTTAAAAAAGTTGATTTTTTTGATCAAATCTTAAGATTTTTGAAAAATTAACTTGAAAAAAAGTGAAATTAAATTTAATTGGCATATTTTGAGTTTTTAACAATAATGCAAAAGAAATAAATGAAAAATGACACTTTTTTTTAATCAAGAAATGAGCTCCATCGAAATCGGGCGACTAAAACTCAAATGTCTCCAACAACCATTTAATCCAAACATTGATAAGTCCACTCAATCAATCATTCACCCCCATTTGAAAATTTAATGTCAATCGACGATTACCCATCTATCTCATAATCAACTAGAGATTAATTAAATAATGGTGATTATTGGCAACTTACAATTTCTTCAAGTAGTGGGCTAAGTCACTAAACATCTAATAAAACCCAAAATAATTGGTTGACCAAAAGATCAATTTCTTTGTTTTACCTTGCTTCTAGCATTCTAAGTTTTAATTCTAATGAAAGTCTTAACAAATTCCAAAATCAATAATTTTAATTAAATAGGTTATTGCCCAAGTTTATTTTTAATAATACATCTTAATCCTCATTTAAATAAATACAAATTTCTAATTGCATAATAAAATGGCCAAAATACTTTGTGACATTAATCCATAAAATCAAATTGACCAACCTTGATAGAATTTAATGAAATACTAAAGTTTGAATAGTCAAATTTTATGAACAAAATCTTCTATTTTTATCAAAAATTGTCCTAAATAGCACCAACCTTGATCATCCATTAACAATCTTAAGATATATTTATTAAATTAAAAAATAATTCTTGGAGACAATTTCTTTGGATTCCATTAAAATAGTTACAAATTTCAGAAATCATTCAAACATTCAAACTCATTAATCTATTAAAATTCTTTGGCCTAAAGGCCATAACATAAATCAATAACACTTCAATCACAATTATCATTTTTATAGGTCGTAATGCATCCTATGCTAGTTCAATTAACTGCCATGAATAATTTTGGGATGCCTATTAATCAACTAAGATTTCATTCATTTCCATCCTTAGAGAATTAAGATCTTACAGTCATTTAATTATGTTATTGACTTTCAATTTCATTAAATAATCTTAAATCTGTGGCAATTTCATGTTGGTTTCATCAAATTTTGTTATTCTTCTATTCTACACTCAATCAATTTAAGTATCCTTGGATAGTCCTTTGGAATGGATACCGATCATTTGAGACTTATGCCTCTTGAAACAAGTGAGGATACCTTTCCCTCATCTCATTTTCACTCTCCCATGTGGCTTCCTCCACATCATGATGTTGCCATAATATTTTAAGCTATAATCAAAATAGCTTAAACACACCAAACTAAGCTTAGTTGCTCACCACATCCAATTAGTCTACAAGGATTTTCTTGGTCCTAAGGACTAGAATGCTCGATGATCATATCGGGATTTCGGTCCCCATTGAGAACATCCACATCCATGGTATCCTAGCTGATGCCGTGTAACGCGCATCGATCTCTTCGGATGTACCTCACTTTCTCATCCATTTTGATGGCTTCATTGATCTTAATGAGTGAACTTCCTAAACATGCAATTCCTCTATCGATAGCAGATCAATAGCAAAGTTTCTCTTGTTTTGCCAAAACTATTTACATGAAAGCATATCCACTTATTTAAGGCCATTATCGACAATACATAAGCAATTCCCATAACACTTTCCATGCTCATGATCCAATGACTTAAGGATCCGGCATATTCGAGCATCGTTTCACCCCATCGAGCATGGCATCATCCCACGTAAACACATCAAGATGGCAGCTTTGTTCCGAAATCCATCGATGACTTGGAATACGCGTAAACGTATCATGCAAATTTCCCAATTTAGGATATCTTTTTCAGCAATGTGATGCCCATACAATATGCAACAACCTATGCCATATGCCATCATGTCCTAAACTTCATAAGTCCATGGCATATAAGTCACTCATCAAAGTAGGATAAGTCATTATAATTGAAAATACATCGTTGAATCCACTTATCACATGTCATCATAAATTATCAAATAATTTATCTCTTATTAACATAACACATTACACTTCACATATCAAACTTTAATAGTTTATCACATAACTATTTATCGATAAACCACGATAAGTATCAACTTAAAATATGATAAGTATTCAGCTGGAATATGATAAGCTATCGACGAAAACATGATAAGTTATCAGCTAGAACATGATAAGCTATCGAGATAACCTATCAGGACCCTATGATAATCTATCATACAAAACCCACTTATCACATTAACAAAACATCATTTAATCTTAATCTAGCCCTAAACTAACTCCAAAATGCAACAACAACCCTATTTAAGGGCTAGAAAGCCACTCATGCCCAAGTCCTAGCTTTAAAAAGCATCGAGCGAGGAGCAGCAAGACCAGACAGGTGGCGGAGCTGCTGGTCACCCCTCCAAACCCATGAGTGGGTTGGATGACGTCCTAGGCGACTACATGGCGGCGGTGGGTGGTGGTCAATTGCCGATGAGGGAAATATGAGGAAAAATGAAGAGGAGGAAAAATGAAGAGGATGGCTTGAAAGTGAGATGCAAATGGACAAGGGGTGGTTTAGCTATGGCAAGAAGGGAGAGAAAGATGAACTTGAGAGCAAAAGTGAGAAAATGAGAGTGAGGGAGACGTATGGAAGAATTTGGAGAGAGAGGAAGAGCAACCCATGCTTGGGCTAATGGATGGCCATGATTACATATTGCCATGTACCATCTAAGATCAAGGGCTTGAATCACTCCTCACTTTACTTCTTGCCCAAGTCTCATTAATGTCATTTAATGAACCACTCATGACTAGGCTAGAAGATAGGATAAGTAGGCTTAGACTAGGCTAGGAGATGACATCACCTTCCTCATCTTCAGCACATGGGTGCCCCTTCCTAGTTCCTTTCCCATCTTGCCTTTTTGTCCTTAGTTGAATAAGATGGCAATTTGGTCATTTCCCCAAGATTGGGTATTGTTCACGCACATGGGGTGCATTAAATGTCAAGATCTTACATTGATGACTTGATGGACTTGGATGACCCACGGCCCGACCATCAGCAACCCACCTCTTGGGTGTATGGACCTTGGGCCACCCACTTAGGCTTAGGTCCATTTGGGCCGTCCATGATGAGCTTCGGCCCATGGGCTGCCTAATGTGGGCTTGAGCCCTTTGGGTTGCCCAACACAAGCTTAAGCCCTTGCCCATGGCCCATTTCCATTTTTCCAAATTTTGCATCCCGCCGATAAAAAACTGAATTTTCATCTCAATGTGGCATTTTGGGTGTTTTTGGGGTCTACCAATCCTTATTGTAATCTTGTTCAAAAATTGGATGTAGATGTAATTCCATTCTGAAAATCAAGGTCAAATTATGGATTTCACAAGATTGCAATCAACAATCACTATGGCAAGGCTAAGGACAAGCTAAGGAAGCTAGTCATGAAAAAATCTAGTGTGTCAACATAAAAGATGAATTGAAAACCAGCCTGAAATCTTGCTAAAGGGAAATTGCCAACGAGAGAGTTAGAGAGAAAAGGAGAGATTTTTTTGTGTTCTTTTTTTAGCAAAATTCCTTCTTGAATTTTAATGGCCGAATTAAGAGTTTATATTCTAAAGGTTAGGATGGAAATTTTGGAGGGAAAAGTCAAATTTGGAACTAATTTTGGCCTACAATTCACCTTATGATCCTATTGTTAAAGTTCTATACTCTCTCTTTTTTTTTTTTTTTCAAATAAGTTCTATATTTAATGAGTAAGGAAAGAGGTGATATGCCTTTGTTGTGTCCCATGGATAGCTGATATGGCAAATTCTAAGGTCTAGATTAGAGGGTAAATGGATGGCTAAGATCGATGCTCATAAGTATTGATGACATGGAATTTATTTTTTTAGTAATTTGTGAAAATGGCATTTTGGAAATTAGGGGAGAGGGGGCAAATTATGGGTCCATGGCTTGAAATTCATTGACTTTTGGGCTGATTCATTGACTCAGGTCAACCTTGGTCAAATCGAGTTGACTCAAGTTGATCGGTTGACTAGAGGCTTCCTAATTGCTTTATTTTACATCAAACTACCAAATAAGCTTGGCTATTCATTTCTTCGGCTATTGAAACAAACTAGGTTGGGGCCATTTAAACAAACTAGGTTGACCTGGTTCAACTCCTTCGATCTTGATGCATCATTTCATCATGTTCATTTCCTCAAATTATGATAATTGTGCCCAAATTGATATCGAAATTAAATTAATTTTGGCTTGATAGGAATTTGAATGTCTTCTTTGACTTTATTGAGAATAGTAAATCATAACCCTAAATTCGTGTTTGAATGTTGGTCAAACCTTTTGAGCTCAAAATATTGAAATGGGCTTGAAATCTTGAATGATTATAGTCCGTGAATCGAATGCCTAAAAAGGAATCAAATCAATTAATTTTGAAAAAAAAATCGTTGGTGAAAATTCAAGTGCCAACCCTTATATGTTAGCTACTCTTGATTAAATGTTAAATAAAGTTTAATCATTTTGACTTCGGAGATTGTCAAGCAATTATTGCTCTTACTCTATAGTAGAATAGTCGTACTTTACTCACTCTTGCATGAAATTAGCTTTACTTATGCTATCCTATATTTATTGCAAAGATCATAAGGGGTTTAATCCCTGGTTCGGGAGGCCAAACCCAATTCGAATATGGGTTGAGAACTCCTAAACATATCAGCCTTAGGTCTCACCATGGGTGTTCACCTATTCTTGGTTAATTCTAAGCCTCCCCAAGTTGGTTTTCAATATTCCCTTGTCGACTGATGAATTAGGGGGTCCAACAATGAATTCTTATGCATTTTAGGGGCTGTCTTGGATGAGTTTTAACATAAAAGTATGAAATGTTGGGGCTAACTAAGCAATAAAGAAGGGAGGTAAATAGGTTTTTTTTGACAATTTTAAGATATTACGCAGAAATCAACAACCACTACTTGAGAATGATGATATCAAGATCAGGTGAAGTAGATGTGAAATAGAGCTAATAAAAACAATTAAGAAGATGGCACACAGCAAAGTATATGGGCAAGAACAGTGCAAGTGCCATAATTTTCGTATGACACTCACTTAAATGTTGCAATCTTTTTTCACTCACTTGAGTGTCACAAATTTGAAAAAACTATCACTTAAGTACTATTGGTGATTTGCGTCACTAGAAAATCCAACTAGATGTCGGTTGTCCTACACACAAAACCAGCACTAATGTGAATAATTAAAAAAATCATAAATAAAAAAATCCACATCAAACGGAAAATTAATAAGATAATTCACGTAAGACGATTTGCTATGAATAATACTAAAATGACCAATTTTACTCCAATGTGATACTTAAGTAAAAAAAAAAAAAAAAGTTATAGTAGTCAAATGAGCGTCGTATGAAAGTTATGACACTTACGCTATTCTTCTCCCACAAATTATAGTAGTTCGGTTTTATTTCCAAACTTACATCCACTCTTCAAACTAACAGCCGTAACTTGGGTCAGAATGCATTAGTAACCATCGAGATAAGTTAAAATAGTAAGTACTTATCTTATCAAATGATAGAACATACTGTTAAGACTCGAGTATTTCTATCATACTTGTACGCTTAATCATATCACAATAACAGTGCAACAAGAACACGCAAGTGACATCTTCAATCTTCCCACTGGAGATCATCTGAAGGAGCAAAAAGTCGTTAGGAGTCTATGGGAGCTGCTTAGACTACTCATAGAATCCTTTTCCATGATCACCTACTAGGTTTCCCAAAATAGGTTATGCTACTATGCCACGTGCCGATCATTCTGACAATTTTGAGAAAAGGTGTTTCCAGTTCTTTGACAAGTTAACAAGCACTCCATAAGTTTTTATTTGATGTTAACAATCACACTCTTGTACAAACATAGTCCTAATTGGAGAGAGAAGGGATGAAGGTTTTAATAGCCATGGCAACCTGTAATATGATGAGAATCAATTCTCAAGAAATATAAAAAATAAATATTTCGGGATGAACTTTTTAAAAACCATGTTTTGTTGAACGACAAGCCAACAAATTTTCAAAAAAATAATATAAGGATTTCTATCGTCATAGTAGTACTTGGTTGCTACTTGTTGGAAAATCCTATTGAGCGGTCCCAATGATGTCCTCCTTTAAAAGAAAAGGCCACCCATATATATTATACATATTAAGTTGAAGAAGAAGCCTAGGCCGTGCACAGATTGTCTTCATCGAGAGGCATCCGGTGCATTGTTCCTACTCTCTGGTTCGCAGCTATTTCCTAGAGCCTTGACCGATGGTTGAGGCCGATTTTTGGAGGGAAGGACCATTTGTTAGCCTCCTTCAAACCCCCCAAAGAGTTTGCCCTAGTATGTTCTTGTTTAGGCCATGATGTGTGAGCTCGGTTAGGGTTTTTCTTCGTCTGTTGTTGTTGTGTTCGCGGTTTCTCTATTGTGATGGCCTTTGAGTTGAGTTTGGCCCACAACGCTAGGGAAGGGCCTAGTGTTTGAAGCCCGCCTCCTCCCATTCATGGCCATTCGTCTCAGGTTGGTACATCGAAGGAGGATTTGAGATGTGCTGCTCCGTCTCTAGCTGTTTCGAGCGATGATCCTCAAGTGGCTCGGCCTCCTCATACTCTGTTGGGCCTCGAGGTAGAAGTTGAGATAGGTCTAGCTCTAAGCACCCTCAGCCTAAGAGGGAGTCGAAGAACCCAAATGCTCATACTTGGGCTAGCATAGCCAAGGTTGCTGCAAAGGGCTGTGATCTAGAGTTTTTTCCTCCTTCATATGTTAATAACAAACCGGTTGTTGAGCTATTTGATGATATACTTGAGGCTGTTGATCCTAAGCTGCAAGAGTGCCTTATGGGTTACTTTATTGGCAGAAGATTACCGTTCAAAGTAACTTAGTCAGCCCTTAAAAATGTTTGGGGGCCGAAACTGGTGGAGGTAATGTCTAATGGACAAGGCTTCTTTTTTTCCATGTGCCTGATGGAGATTTTCGCAGAAAGGTCGTGGAGGGGGAGCCTATCACGGTTGCTAGAGTGCCATTGGTTTTGCAGCAATGGAAACCTGCATTGGAGCTAAAGAAAGATACCCATTTGACTGTTCTTTTGTGGATTAGGCTGAGGAACCTTCCTCTTGCCTTATGGTCTTTGCAAGGGATCAGCAAGGTGGCTAGCGCAGTTGACAAGCCGTTGTATGTGGACTTGCACACTGAGCAGATGAAGATGTTGGCTTTTGCTAGGGTCTGTGTTGAAATTACAGCGAAGTAGCCAAGTTATGATGCTCTAGAAGTTGTCCATAATGGTGAATCATGCTTAGTGGGAGTGGAGTATGAATGGAGACCTACTACATGCTTAAGGTGTAGCATCTTCAGCCACAAATGTGCCCTTACCCCTACTTGTCCTTCTGCTGCAGGTGCTGATTAGTAGGCTTCAGTCGCTGCTTCCCCTGTTTCCCAAGTACGTCTCTAGCCCCAGCTCCTCCTGTTTCAAATGAAGCCCCTACAGAAGTTGAAGGCCAATGAAGGCAAGCTCAGCAAAAGCAGGCTGATTCCGCCCCTCCTGCTGCAACATGTCTACCTGTGGATGATCTTGTGTTGGAGGATAGATTTCGGGAGGCTGAGACGAGGTGGAAACTTGTTAAAGGGAAGAAGAAGAAAGACCCTCCTCCTAGGGAAATTGCCTCGGCACTTCTGATTAACTCGGGGGATGAGGCTTGCACAAACATGGAGAAGAGAGCTATAGTAGACAAGAGGTTACCTTCTACTTCAACTAGTAATGTCTAAAGAGGATTGCAAATTATTACAAGGATGGAAGCACATGCCCCCACCACCGAAGAGGAGCCGATCAGTCCCTGTGAAGATTCGATAGAGTTGGTGAGCCCTAGGGAGGAGTCGAATGGATCGGCAAACCGGATTGCCAGCTCAAATGACCTGCTATACCCCTGCCCATCTCTCGAAAGCTCCTCCTGTTTCTATGGGTGTGAAGTCCATTCAAGACAAGTTGATGTCTCTTCCTCCTAATCCGCCGCCTCCCTCCTCTCGGCTTACTCCGCCTTCCAGTTAGTGCAAGCTACCGATGAGGAGGTAATCTTGGTTCTCTCTCTTTGTATATATGTATATAGGTTGTTGGAATGTGAGAGGCCTTGTTAACCCCACCAGACAAGTTGAGGTTCGAAGCTTGGCTTTCTCAAACCAGTTGTGTTTGATTAATGTATTGGAAACAAATGTTCCACAAAATCTCTTCAATTCCATTTTTGGGATTTTATTGAGAGATTGGTTTGGGTCTCAAACTATGAGTTCTCCCCTATGGGTAGGATTTGGGTTGGATGGGACACAGCTCGGGTTAGCTTTGAAGCTCTCTTTATTTCAGCTCAAGTAGTGCATGGGAACCTTAAATGGTTGGACTCTGGAGTGGCTTGCTGCATGTTAATGGTTTATGGCGAGCACACGTTCACACTCGGGAGATCTCTGTGGGAGGATCTTGTTCTTAGAAGCATTGCTTTGCAAAACTCGGCTTGGCTTGTGATGGGGGACTTCAATGCTATTAAAGACCCATTTGACTGGGTTGGCGGATCCGATGCTTGGATACCGTGTTTTGATGAGTTTGGGCAGTGCTTAGCACAAGCGGAACTCGAAGACCTAAGGTATATAGGATTTAGATACACTTGACAACTTCAATGGGCTCTACCAGGAAGGCAAGAAAGATTGATAGAGTTCTAATGAGTTATTGTACTCCGAAGCTTCTTTCATGGCGTCGAGTATCTCCGATCACACTCCTATGGTGGTTAAGGTGCTTAACTTGATTCCTCAGAGGAAGCCATTCAAATTTTATGACTTCTAGATGAAGCATCTGAAGTTCAATGCTATTGTTTATCAAGTTTGGGAGGCTCCTATGGAAGGAGTTCCTATGTTTAGACTTGTATGCAAGCTGAAGGCTCTCAAACACCGACTTAAGACTCTGAATAGAGATTCCTTCTCTAACATCTCAATCAGAACGTTGGAAGCGAGGGCGGCCTTAGAGACCACATAGGCGGAGTTGCAGCAGGAGCTTGCTTATGCTCATCTAGCTGAGCTGGAAAAGGATCAGCAACATGTCTTTGCTAGGCTAAGGTCCATGGAGGAGTCTTTCTTTCAAGCAAAAGTTGAGAGTCAAGTGACTCGAAGAGGGAGACTACAACACTAAGTTCTTCCATAGTATGTCAAAAAGAGACAGTTGAGGAATAAAGTTCTTTCTATCTAGAATTCGGAGGGAACCTTGTCTCTGATTCGTAGTAGGTCTAACAACGCTTTCTTCAGTACTTCTAAGACCTCCTAGCACCGCGAGCTCAGCTGGATAGGCCTTTGGTTGAGGAGATCCACGAAGTCATCCATCATCCTCTCTCGATTGATCAAGTTAGTTTTCTAGCTCGTTTGGTTATGAAGTTGGAGATCCGAGATACTTTATTCTCTCTAGCTAGGGGTAAGGCACTAGGACCGGATGGCTTCACGATCGAATTCTTTAAAGAAAACTAGGAAATGGTTGGCACTTGGCTACTACAACAATGTTGGACTTCTCCACTGGGAGGCTCTTGAGGGAGATCAATAACAACATTTTGGTGTTGGTGCTAAAAGTGCTAGATGCATCTTCCGTTGAGGATTATAGGCCCATTGCCTATTGCAACACTATCTACAAGTATATTACCAAAGTGTTGGCCAACCAGGTAGCAGCGGTCTTGAAGGACGTCATTAGCCCTTCTCAAAATACATTTGTGAAGGGCAAGAGGATCAGAGATAATATCTTGCTAGCCCATGAGCTCTTTTCTGGTTTCCATCTTCAACCATACTTGCCTAAGTATGTGATCAAAGTGGACTTTAGAAAAACTTATGACACGGTCGATTGGGGTTTCCTTAAGAGAGTCCTCTTGGCTTTTGGTTTCCTCGAGTTTATAACTCGGCTGATTATGACGTGTGTTCACACTCCTAAGTTTTTGATTGCATTGAATGTGGAGCTTCATGGATTATTTGCGAGTGGCCGTGGCCTTCGTCAAGGTGATCCTATCTCTCCCAATTTATTTACTTTAGTGATGGAAGCCCTATTGGGGATCTTATTCAGATGCTCTTTGAAGCCGAAGTTTAAGTTCTTCTGGAGATGCAAGCCCACGAGCCTTTCACATCTTTTCTTTGCGGATTCCATTTTCGTGTTTTCGGAGGCAAATTTGCCTACTATAGCTCTCCTTAAAGAAGGCCTTCAAACCTTCTCTACTTGGAGTGGCTTGTTCCTAAATCCAAATAAGAGTGAAATCTTCCTTGCTGGAGGCACCGTCCTTAAGGAATCAAATTATCTCTAAGTTGGGTTTTCACGAAGGTAACTTGCTAGTTCGCTATATGGGGGTTTCTATCATTACCTCGAGGCTGACTAAGGCTAACTATTGCACTCTCGTCAACCGCATCACGACGAGGGTTCAATTTTGGACTCATCGCTTCCTTTCTCTGGCCAGTTGTTTGCAGCTCATCAGGTTAGTTCTTCAAGCTATCCAAACCTATTGGGCAACCCTTTTTGTTTTACCTGTAGCTATTCTGGATCAGATTGAGAAAATCCTCAGACAATTCCTTTGCAAAGGCTCGGAGGATGTGTGCCTTCCAAAGAATGAAGAAGGGCTTGGTATCAGGGGGCTTAAAGATTGCAACAAGGCTACCATGTTGAAACATATATGGCTCTTGTTCTCAGATAAAGAGGATTTGTGGTGCAAGTGGGTCCATTCCACGTTTTTAAAGGATAGGAACTTTTGGGTCGCTAGGAAGCCAACCTTTTGTTCTTGGGCATGGAAAAAGCTTCTAAGTCTCAAGAGCGAATTTTGGGATGCCTTTTTTTGGAGGATTGGGGATGGCCGCTCAGTCTCTCTTTGGTTCGACAACTGGCACCCTAGGGGACCGCTGAATTTAATCTTCTCAGACTCTCTTATCTATAACTCAGGATTATCTAGACAAGTCTCAATTGCAGATCTTTTCTCTTATGCTGGCTAGGCTCTCAAAACAGTCCTTGGGTCGTGAGGTTATCCTCTTCCGACCCTTACTCAAGTAGCAAATTGTTGTTGCTGGAGGGAAAACCTGTCAAGCCGATTCACGGTAGTGACTGCTTGGGAAACCATCAGGCGCAAGTGAAACATCATCTTTTGGCATGATTTTATCTGGGAAAATGCAATCACGCCAAGGTATCAGCTTAACCTTTGGCTTATGGCCAAGCGCAAATTGCCCACACAATCTCTGTTATTGTCTCATGGTAGAATAGAGAGGGGATCCTGCACGTTCTACAATGGGTTGCCTGATTCCATAGATCATTTGTTTTTTGATTGCTCTATCACAACCGGTATTGCTTTCTTTTAGGCGGTGAGATGCAATTTGCCTTAACGGAACAGGTCTTGGGGAGAGAATCTCCATTGGACCACCTCTTTCTTGAAGGGTAAGGACTTCTTTAAATGCATTGCTCGCTTTCTTCTTTGGGGCTCTTTGTCACATTATTTGGAAAAATAAAAATAGCATCCTATTCAAAGAACAACCCCTTACCGCCCCGGCTATGAAGAACCATCTTTTTAAGGTGGTTAGGGATAGAGTTAGCACCTTCAGAAACGTTGAGGATAGCTTCATAAATAGAAGGTTGCAAAGGAGTTGGGGCATCGATCGCAATGTCTTTTCGGGGGACCCGTAATTGATCTTGGTTTTGGCTGATGCTTCAAGGAACTGCTGGTGCTCTGGAGCCGACGTCTCTCTCCTCTTTCGCTGAGGTGTTTGTTTCTTTGCCGGTTGTTCATGCCATGTCTTTCTAGTTTTTGTTTGCCTTCTTTTGGGCATTGCCTTGTGTTTTACATCATGGCATCCTTCCACTCATTATGATTGTTCATCTTGAGTGCAAGTTTTGGGTGCAGTGATCTTTTGTTCATTTGGCCTTTCCTCTTTATATTTATTACCTTTTACCAAAAAAAAAAAAAGTCCAGCTTGTCACGTAAGCATGCGAGGCTGGCGCCGAAGATATCGATAAAAACTTTCTGTCTTTATGTTCGTCCCATTTGTATGAATGCTTTCGCCTCAGCTCTGCAGAGAATTTGCAAGTCTGAGGGTTTGAGGGTTTCTGTTTGTTGAAAATCTGTTCTAGCATTTCCTACTCGCTTGACCAAGGCAACAAACGGGAAATACGGGGAGAGTATTTTTAAGGCTAAAGGATACATGTATACTCTCAGACCATTCTGAGCCGAATGGTGTAAAAGCCAATGTCCGCACTTGGTAATTAATAAAGCTTCA
Organism: Eucalyptus victrix; assembly: GCA_016097545.1. Taxonomy (NCBI): domain Eukaryota; kingdom Viridiplantae; phylum Streptophyta; class Magnoliopsida; order Myrtales; family Myrtaceae; genus Eucalyptus; species Eucalyptus victrix. The sequence continues at coordinate 48,699,427 of CM027843.1, forward strand.
CTCTCAGATGAAAAACACTTGGAACAACTCTTACATAGGAAAAATACGCTGGTAACTTTGGTTGCGGGTACTCAGTTGGCACCAGCCGAGGTGGTGAGTAGCTTCTTGGCAACTTCTGCGATGTCTGCAAACGGCTTGACCGAGATGATGGAGACATCAACGGAACCATCATCGGGGACTTCATACTCGATGGTGGACTTGATGACGCACACCTCCTCCTCTTCCTTACCTATCACTTCTAATCGCACTCGATACAATGAGAATCCCATATCCCGGAGCCCTCCTTCAATCATCTCGGTTTCTTTGACATGGTGTTCTTGATCGACCTTTGTGAACTTCTCTTTATAGGAGAAACCTGTCGGGATTTATGAAGATCAATGATGGGCGTGTGGTCAATGATCATCGTGTCACTAGAATAGCTAGCTATTCACACGCACGATCACGTACCTCCAGCAAGTTCGAGCTTGACGACTGTGCCGACACCGCCATCACCTTCCAAAATGTCGACCTGGAGGAAAGTATCACGGAGATGCTCCTTGACCATCAGGGCCAGCTTGTTGGTGCCATACAGCTCCCATGCTTTGCTTGCTCCCACCTTCACTTCTGCCTCGTGCGACAACTGCCCAAACATCTCTCTCTCTCTCTCTCTCTCTCTCTCTCTCTCTCTCTAAATGACGTTTGTTTATATGTTTGTTGGGGAAGTTCGATCGACGTTATGTGTGGGTGAGAGTGTGATATATATTTATAGAGATATGATGACTAATATCATGTTCGATGAACTTTTCACGCTCAAGGCCAAAGGAGGAATCTGTTGCTTTTGCGTGAATAAGATACCTTCTAAAAAAAGTTTTGTTATTTCCGTTTGTTTATATATGCGTGTGCAGATATGGGTCAGGAAATGGGAACAACAGGCGAATTCGTTGATTCGCCGTCGGGTATTAAATATATCAATTAGGTGGGGGCCGATCCTGATGGAACGACTGTTCCTTTGGTTGGCCATGGTAGCACGTTGCGAATTCTCCAAAGAAAGACCACGAAAAAACGGGCGGATAGCAAAAATTGATAAATTTTTTACACCAAGAAGTAAGCGACCGTGGACATAAAAAATGGTCCGAGTCTTTGACCGTCGACTCAGGCTGGAAAAGAGCAAGCAAAGTGTAATAGAGGTAAAATTTGCCGAGTGTTGAAGGCTTTTAGTTGACTCGACAAAGTGAATAGTTGTCGCCGGCGGAAATATGAAGGGAAATGACTAAGTCTTGGGGCATGGGTGTCGATAAATAAAGCTCAGTTTAGTCAAGAGAGGGCCTCAGTTAGCATGACCTATGATGAGTTGAAAACAAGGTGCTTATTCATATTTTAGTGGGGAAGCCAATAATTCCCAATGCAATCACCGAGGTGCAAAGAAGCTAAATCTACAAAAAAAGATCGAGGGACCACCAATCAATCAAAAACTAGGATTGTAATTCATGAAAGGGACCACCAATTAATGAAAAAACGCCAATTTTTCATTTTAATCTTCTAGTTCACTTTTACATTTTCAGTACCTTCACATGTAGACAGATTTGTCTCCATCTCAGTACCTTTAATTCTCTTATTATTTACGCTTATTGTCCAAAACTCAACAAAGGAACTTTACACTTTTTTCGATCTGATCATCGATCCATACTTCAAAAGGTATATCGTCGACACTTTTTGACGAAATAGTGATATCTGATTATGTATTTGGTGTTTATCTTCGAGATATAATAGTAATGTCCCGTTTGTATTAAAATCATAACGTCGATCAAGAGCCAGTCTATGATGCGGATTGTGGCGGTGGCCAAACTTTCCTAAAAATGTGTCGTGGGTGGGGAAAATAATAGGACCGGATGTCCCTCTCTCGGTTAATTAGATCAAGCTAGGCATAGCTCAACGACAGCAAAATCCTTTCCTCGCTAAAGGAAAATGGCCTCCTTTGCTTTAATCGGCTCCTCACAGCCCTGGAATAGGGTAGTGACAATTCTAATTTGACTAAATACCAGAAACTAAGTTAAGGTCACTGGAACTTTGGAGAGTCCAAGAGACGCATGAACCAATCAGTTAACAGCCAACCGCTCTACCACTAAACTACTGAGGAACAACAGGAGATTTGATTGATCAAAAAGAAAAATCTACTTCAACCGATATGCCCTTAGGCACGGCCATACATAACATAGAAATCACACTTAGAAAGGGTGGACAATTAACTAGAGCAGCGGGTACTATAGCAAAACTGATTGCAAAAGAGGGGAAATCGGCCAAATTAAAATTACCTTCTGGGGAGGTCCATTTGAAAAAAGAAAAAAATCTCATATCGAATTCAAAGTGCCATGCTATTATTACTTAACATTCCTATCTCATATAGTGAAGGCATAGTATTTTAAAAAAAAAAAAACTCATTGGCACCAAGCGTGAGGGAATGAGCCTATCCTCTCTTCCCCATTCATATTCCTCCAAAAAGATATAAAAACGGATCACTAATCCAAGACCAAAATAATATTTGGAGGACTCTTCAAGCACTCTTCTGACCAAACAAAAAATATGGAATTGTCACCAAAGTTGTTTCTTTTTTTCTTTTCTAAAAATCCAAAGAATTCTACTTACTTAATACACTACATAGGTCATCGATTCAACATTGGCTAAGATATAAAAAAGATCGGGATGTGATATGGTTCCGAAGGATGAACTGGATATGCACAATTCCCATAAGATTTCATTCTTGAACAAAAATACATTTTTTGATTTATTTCATCTGTTCCATGACCAGAACGGGGGGGTTACACGTTACACCACGATTTTGAATCAAAAGAGAGATTTCATGTGACATCCCAAATTTTCAATCCTATTTTCTACTGAATAAATCAAGATTTTCATTGACGAGTCTATAGGGCTGTTCTCAGAGCTGATCACTCTCGAGAAAACTAAACTATTTGAGGAAGCCATTAAGGATTTTAAGGCAAATAGACTTAAGAATTCAATCAGGAATTGACTGCTCGACCATGTTCATCTGCTAAGATCATTACGGCACAAACGTAAACTGATTAGAGATTAGAGATAGGTCAATTTGACAGAGATGTGTAGCTAATCGTGGGTAACACCACTAAATTGGAAAATTCTCATCGACCAACACTAATTTGATTTTACTATCGTTTTAGTACCCTGTGTCCATAATTGAATTCTCGAGATTTTCACAACAATTGAGAGTCGCCAATGTGTCGAGTAGGTTCATTGTGGCTTGAAGAAAATCGACTACAGGTCATTTGCGCTAAAAAGTTCTGAAAGTTACCCAGTAACCCAAGTCACGCTAAAAACGTGCCAAATGGAAATTAACCACGAATTCAAGTCTAATTTCAAAAATTGAAAATTCTATCATGTTACAATAAATTCTAGGAGCGTCAACTCATTCTAGAAGAATTTTCTGACAACCGAGACTTTTCGGGAAAAAGTTGGCTTAGGATCGTTTTTGTGTACAAAAGGCCGAAGATTGTTTATGATGGTAAAATTGGGATGCAAAATGGATTCATAGGTGAGGAAAAATGCCGAGATGGTCGATGGATGACCAATTGAATTTATTGAAGCCAATTGAGATTTAATCAAGTGAAGAATGGTGTCCAATTGAGAGAGATGAGTGCTAAATTCGTATGCCCCCTCTTCCTATGCTCTTTGGACCCTTTCAAGGTTGTAAAGTGAAGGTTGTGGTGGCTCAATGGTGGCCATGAGTTGTTGGCTTGGTAGACAAGCTTGGAGGGGGATAATTTTGTGGAAACTCAAGGCAACCCCATCCATTCCTCTCTCTCTCTCTCTCTCTCTCTCCCCCTCCCTCTCATTACCATCACCCCAAGCCTCCTTAACCCTCCTTGCTGTGTGCGACACCTAGCAGAAGCCGAAGAAGGAGCTGCACACCTCACGCCGCCTCGCCGTCGCCGTTTCGCGGGCCACCACCCACACGAGCACCACCCGCGCCCCCGCCTTCATCACGCTGTCCAGCCACCTTGTTCCAGCTCATGTTCGTGTGTTTAAGGGATTGTCCAGCAAGTCATGAGGGGTTGTGGAAGTCCGCTAGAGGCTGTTCGACCACCATAAACCGCTCTTTCAAGCTACTAAAGTCTCTACCGGTCATTGCTGCCCGTTTCAGCTTATTTTCTTTTGTTTTTGCAGCCAAATTAGAGAGGATTTTTGTGGGTATCACAGCAGCTTGTAGGCCCGCTTTGGAGGTGTTCCGAGCCCCAAATCCTAGGCCCGTTTTGGAGAAAAACATCCCTTACGACGTTCCCAACATTTCAATCGAGCGGATTGTTAATCAAGTGAGTTTAGCTCACTAATCTCTTATTAGTATGCTAATAATACTTAGGGGTTGATTAGATTTAATTATATGCAATTAGGTGGATAGATTAGATTAAAATAATTAAATTAGGGATTTACATATGCATGTTAGGCAAATGGTTAGTGTACTTAGCAAGAAGACAAGTCATATTATTTATTGAACGAGTCTCAATAATTTTCCAGGCTCGTCTCGACTTCCAATTAAGCATTACGAGCCTAAGTTAAATTTTTAGTATTTATTTAATTAATTTTCGAAATTATTTAATTATTTATTTATTTTTCGAAAATTAGACCGGGATGCTCTCAACGGCCGGAATTTTATGTTGATTATGGTGGTGCAATCTGGTTATTTAATTAAGCTTTATTTTGTGCTAAAATGAATTATTCATGATTATAAGATTATTTTTCTTGAATTAATTAATTTTAATAATTAATTGGAAAATAACCAGGCGTCGGTTGACAGCGCCAATAATATTTTGATAGACAACAAAAAACAGTGGGATTTGTGGAAGGAAATTATAGTATTTTGACTAAGGCCTACCGTGTCCCTACACACGGCGGTTTGTACTGGGTATTTTATCATGAGGGAATTGGGTCAAGACATAATTCTTAAATAAGGAATATGATTGTGAAAGAAAATGTCTTTGGCCGTATATGAATAATCGAGTGAGGTTATGATGCAGATTAAGATTGACCACTTAATAAAGGTAGTGCCTATTTGGGCCGTAATTAACCATCGACGTATGGTTGTGCCTACGAGGCCATAATTCAGCATTACCACCTAATTTAGGTTGTGCTCGCTGAGCCATAATTTAACATTACCACCAAAGTATGGTTATGTTCATTGGACCGTAGATTACCACCTAATCTAGGTTGTGCATGATGAGCCTGTAATTCAGCATTATCACCAAATTTGAAATTGGTTGTGCTTGCTGAGCCGTAATTTAGCATTAACCACTGAAGAATTAGTAAGCCGTGCCCACTAAGCCGTAATTCAGCATTACCGCCAAAGTTTTAGTAGGCCGTGCTCGTTGAGCCATAATTCAGCGTTGGGGTTGAGTATTTAGGATGACTGTGTAGACTATGCTCATTGAGCCATAATTCAGCATTGAGTTTGAATATTTAAGATGACCAAGAAAGGGTCTGATTGACATGTAATCGACTAAATCGATTGATTGAAATATCGATTCGTGATAATGTGACTAGGTGCCTATTTGAACTATGCTAATATGCAGATGGAATCTGAGACCAAGGTAAGTCCTCTAACCTGTGAGTGCATAGGCAGCCCATAGTGTATCGGTTTACTAATCGGGTCTTAAGAGATAGAACTTGCTGAGACGTAGTCTCACTGGTTATTGAATAACCATTTCAAGTCCCTAGATGGCCGCTCCTAAGTTTTTGGGTCGGCCTAAGAAGATCATAGAGCAGATCTCTTACTTTCTATTTCATGGGTGCCCTAGGGGCTGGACCTATGAGCTGGTAAGGTCTATAGATGTGGCACCCCACGACGGCCCCCGATCCGCTAGAGTCACCACAGTTCGCTTTTCCTTTTTCTTTCCCAAATAACAAGTCACTCTGATACCATTTTTAGTTGCAGCGGGTCCATAAAACCATGGGGGTTTACATCTTTTATTAATGGTCCCTTGCGCAATTTACATAACGGAAGCATATCCAACAATTTCCTTCCCTACATTCAAAAATCGATGCACACCTACTAAACATCTTATATAAGTTAAAGCCAGACACGTTTATTTACATTAAGCATATGGACATCTTTAGTCAGTACATCGAAATGCCAATGTTTCTATACTAGGCTATACTTTAAAAGATGACCGACATCTCCTCCCACAATCGTATGCTTAAGGTCCATCAACCAGTGTCGGAGTCCAAAGGTTCCCTCCTTTGCTATCCTTCTCCCCGCGATCATATCCAACCGCTCAAATCATCTACTAATCTGAAATGTTGGTCCCCAAAAGGGGTGAGTACAACCACTCAGCAGGTAAAGGAATCCAATAACCACTCAATGCATCATACAAATCATACATGCATTGCAGGCGTAACTTACCTTGCAGCCATGCGTAATACTATGATGCATCATCATGCCTTATCATCATGCATATCATATCATCATATGTCATCATCATAATCATCATCATGGCATCATTATATCATACATGTCATCCTTATCATGACATCATCACATCACATATCATCATCATCATCATGCATATCATACCATGGGTGATCATCATATCACATCACATATCATCATCATCATGATGCATATCATCATGCATATCATCATGCATATCATACCATGGGTGATCATCATATCACATCACATATCATCATCATCATCATGCATATCATCATGCATATCATACCATGGGTGATCATCATATCACATCACATATCATCATTATCATCATGCATATCATACCATGGGTGATCATCATATCACATCACATATCATCATCATCATCATGCATATCATCATGCATATCATACCATATCATGCCATGAGTTAATTTTCATCTTTATCTTTAAATTTGATCACCACATCACCCTTCCTCGATTCATCAATTTTATCTCATAGTTTACACTCGCATCCTATGCGAGAAAAACCTCCGGGCATGTATCCAAGATACAACCGGACATCCGGCCCCCCACATTCCGGGCATCTCGCATCCCAACTAGCATCACGAGAAACCCCGGGCATGTATCCAAGATACAACCGGACATCCGGCCTTTACCCTTCTAGCCGGGCATCTCGCACCCAAATCCTGGCATCGCGAGGCATTCCCTTCGGGCAAAGACCTCCGACAGGGCTTCCGGAATTATGTACCGACATACCACCAGGCCTCCCTTGGAATTACGTATCGTATACCACCGGGCATCCCGACACTCCCGGGGAAATCCGGCAATATATCTCTATACATTCCGGCCATCATCCTCCACCACAACCTCTTACTCACATATCATTTTCCACATTCACCATCCTTTTAATCTCATTATTACATGGCATATAATTCACACATGCGTCATACATACACCAATGTCATATAACAATGCATAATAAATTCAATGGAATTCATGGCCAATAAAATAATCCCTTTTTATTATTTTATTATTTTATTTTCATAAATAAATATTAAATTTAATATCTATGATTTTACCAAAATCATAATATTCAAACAATCATTAAACAAGCCAACAGGATGACAATTTCATACAAAATTCATGGCCAAATTGAATTTCACATAATTTCACAATTTCCACAAAATAGCACATGATATTCGGATAATGACCAGAATGCACAGTTTTCAAATAAATTCGATTAAAATACACATATGGCCTCCAAAAATTACGAAACTTTACAGGGTGATAGCCAAGACATTTTCGTGCATTTTTCATGAAGAACTCCAAGCCAAATTATTTTTAGATTAATTTATACAACCCCACGAAACTTCTGGAACCACTACCGCGTCGTCCAGAATACACATCTCCGAAATATTAAGATTTCACCCATCTATTCTCTTTCTTTTCCTATGAAATTTGAGTATGTTATGTACCAAGGTGTCCTTTACAAGTTTCATGAAGAGATCTAGGTCAAATAACCAGAGTATGGTCACCATTTAAGTCCATGAAGTCTCGGGTGTCTCGGAATACATCACCAGAATCATCATCTCCAAGATCTAGCCGATTTACCACGTTATACTTGTTATTTTCGCTTCAAATTTGAGTATGTTGTAGTTTAAGGTGTTACCTACAACTTTCATGAAGACATCGAAGTCAAATCTTCAACAAAAATCAACATGCAAACAAGAGTCCAACAAGAAGTCAGTGAAAACTTCACAGATCTGGGGTCTCCGAAAAATAGAACTTAAACCCCTCATACCCTCATCATTTTCCACGAAGCTTCAGTATGTTGTAGTTAAAGATGTTAGCTACAACTCTCATGAAGATATCACAGCCAAAATCGAACTCTAAACGTGCATGAAAGCTCTCACAACATTCTGACTCAAACAGTTCATACGAAAATATTCCAGATCTAACATCTCCGTAGGATGAGGGTTTGACCCCTCAAATCTCCATCATTTTCCACTAAATTTCAGTATGTTATAGTTCAAGATGTTAGATACAACTTTCATGAAGAAATCAAAGCCAAAATCGGACTCTAAACACACATGCAAGCTCAAACAAGTTTCTGACTCCAAACAGTTCATGCGAAAACATTGGTGCAAGAGTAGAAAGTGGATTCCCAACTTGCCTCTAGACCTCACGAACAGCACGAGCGGACGGCACACGACGGCGAACGGGCTCCTTTCTCTCCCTCTCGGCTTCCTCTCTCTCTCGCACGATTCTCTCTCTCTCTCCCTCACTTGGCCGAATGGCTAACCAGCCATTCTCTCTCCTTTCCTTCCCTTTTATATTGCATGCATTCTAGCTTTGCATGAGGGACAAGTGTAATTGTGGAGGAAGACAAGTGTCCACCATGCTTCACCTCCTCCATGCCACTTGTCCTATTGCATGCATCATGGGCCTTGGAGTTGGGCTGGTCGACCACTCCTCTTGGGCCTCTATTGGGCCGGCCAACTTGGCCCATTAAAAGCTTAGGCCAATGGGCCTAACGCCCATCCTAAAAATTGACCTTTTCCTCTCTTTTTTTTTTTTTTTTTTGAATTTCTTTTATAAATATTTTAAACTTTAAATTTTCCACATGGCCAAAGTCTTTCAACATTTCATTTATTGAAATTTAATTTATAAAGTGCATGGCCAAGCATAGATTATTAATTTATCCTATAGTCCTAAATTCAAAATTCATAAACACAAGCACAATAACACCTAGCCTTAAGAAAACTAATGGCTAACACATAGACCATAGGTAATTTCATTACCTAATTATAGGCTTTAATTTCTCTAGAGGATGACTTGAATTTTGGGATGCCACAATAGATGTGGGTCTCACCTACAAGGTGCGCCATCGATATAGATCATGGTACCACCAGACTCAAGATGGCCAGAGAGAGAGTCCCCTACCGGAGTCTAAGATACCTCTGTGTGTTTTGGAAGCCGCCTTTGGAAAAGGCAACGTAGATTCCCCTCCGAGTCCAGTCATAGATGCAACAAACCTAGATTTTGAAGACCTCAGAAGTTCAATGTAATCTACTGAAAGCTCCAGTTGGAGCGGGGAGGATGATGAGGAGGAGGATGAGGACCCATAGTTTGTGCAACCCCACCCCTGCTTATAGACCTTGTTTTTGAACTTGTTTAAGTTGATTTAACTTAGTAATCCGCTTTATATATATATGTGCACTGGTTTGCAATGTATATAAGTGTGGTTGTTTTTGAAAGTTCATAATTAAATCCTACTTTTCTATTCTATTGTTTTATTGTCCAAGGATTTTATTTTATGCTTCTGCATGCGCATATGAGATGAGAGGGTCAGCGATGCTTCCTAAGACGTTGCTATTAATCGACTCAATGAGGGATGGGTGCGTGCTGAGGATCGAGGCATGACATTTCTAGAAAGGGTAAACAAACTTTTTTGTTTTCACAACAAAAAAATTTTAATAATATTTATGTTATTGTTATGAAAGAGTACGAAAAAAGAAAAAACAAACAAACTTCATAGTATTTTTTAACTACTTCGAAAGGAAGGATGGTGATTGGATCATTTGCCGATATGAATTGGATAAACCCTCTATCTATATGTTTTCTCTTTCTTCGATGGAAATGAAAGGTAATGTGAATTCTATTGTATAGCCATATGCAATGCGCAAAAGATGCTTGTATGGTTGCTCAATTCTATCTTTCTTTTTTTATTATTCTTTATCTTGTCTCCTCACCTCATCATGCGAGATAGAGGAACCATTTGTTATATTATCAAGGTAATGATACATCAACCTGCAAGCTCTTTTTATGAGGCACAAACGGGAGAATTTATCCTGGAAGTAGAAGAACTACTAAAACTGCACGATACCATCACAAGAGTTTATGTACAAAGAACGGGCGAACCCCTATGGATTGTATCCGAAGATATGGAAAGGGGTGTTTTTATGTCAGCAATAGAAGCACAAGCTCATGGAATTATTGATCTCGTAGCAATTGAATAAAAACAAGTAGTAGTAAGTTTAAGCAAATCACCACTTTGAGATTTTCTATTCTTACTTATTACTGGGTTTAATAATATTCTATTCATCTTTTAATAATATTCTATTCATCTATTAAATAGAAAAGTAATACATAATCATCCGGTTAGGATCAATCTAAACCAGCCCATTTTTTTATGTATACAATTCAACATGCCAACTATTAAACAACTTATTAGAAACATAAGACAGCTGTTGACACCTAAATTTTGGCGACCCGTTTAGTCATTTATTGCATTAAAAATTAAGGGTTAATTTTATCCTTGAAAAAATAGTCAATTGCATAACATATAGTTTTAGGTGCATTTATGTTTTAATTTGCATTTACATTGGGCCGGTGACAAATGGGTTCAAATTGATGGTTAAGAACTTTAACTTGATGAGTCAGGCTAAGCCCACGAAGAAAGCAAATCGGCCCAAGCCCATATCCTCGAGAGATTTTATGGATTTATCTTTGTAAGATTTCAATTGAAAAAGCAAATATTCCGTTTGGAAAAAAAACAAATATTACGTTTCGAAAAGAAATCTACGTGGAGATAAATTTGGAAAATTTTAAAACCCTAATCCGTGCCCTGTAAATATGTAAAAAAATACCTAGGGTTGAAGGAGGCCACACATATTGAAAATATACGGCAGCCACAATTGAGAGCATTGAAGAGAGAGCATCACGCCCCCTTGAAGAAATCGTGGTGGCCGGCAAATTGATAATTTCAGAGAGAACACACGAGGGAAGAGAGAGATCTTGGAGAGGAGAGCCTCGGTCAGGTCCTCTATACCAGTGCCGGTCAACACTTGCAATTCTCTTATCCTGCCGCTTGCTCAACCGCAAGAGAGCAGCCGCGACATCGACGCATCCATGGCCACATTGAAGGGGGGTCTCGCTTCTTTCTGATACCAGATACTCTACACGCTAAAAGAATAAACGTAGCACCGAGCGTGAGTCAAGATGCCACCGTGAAGCTGCCGCTACGCCACGCCAACGCACCCTCACTGCCAGTTACGCGATCTTGCGCTGCCTCTCCCTTTTGCTGCATCGACGTTGCTGGTCCTCGCACTGTCATCAACAATTGTTGTAGCTATTTATGTTTTTGGTGGATATCTCGAAGCATCCCGCTGGCAGCGACGATCCAAGCGTTGCTGCTCCTTGCCGCATCTATCTCGTCCATCATCCACCCAAGCATCATCGTGCGTAGCTGTCGAAGGCCACGCAAGGAAGGTCGGATCTTTAATCAAAAGAAAAGTCCAAGCGGTGGTCAAAGAGCCTTGGTGGAAATTTGGAACAATAAGAGAGGGGCTAAAGCGAGGGTGGTTTTCCTTTAGCGGTCAAAGGGGGATTCAACTAAAATATCTCTGTCCAGTGCACATTGAGGAAAGGAGAATCTTTGGTCTATTCTCGTGGAATTTAGGGACGATAAAAAAAAAGTCCGTTAGCTTCAAGGTTTGGCTTTGTTCGTGCCTTGCAGCCCGCTTTATTCTTTCATGCAGATTCACGGACGTTCGTCAAGCGCCGCCGGTTCCATCGCCCATCATCATCCGAGCTCGTTGTTTGCGGATTCCGATTTAGAAAACCTTATCCACACGATATCGAGGGCTAGGTAAGATTCTTGATTAATTCAATTTTCTAACATTTTATTGCCTAATTCATGGGATCACGTCATTTAGTGAAATATTTGTTCTTTATTGTCATATCCAAAAAATCTTTTGAATCCTTATGAATTAGGAAATTTCCCTAATTTCGCAACGTACGTATGATTGACGGTCCGATTTCACGCTCGAAATACGACCCGCAATCGTACGGAAAAATCACCAATCCGATCTCACGCTCGAGATATGATTCGTGATTTTATTTTAAAATTGGTCAACCCGATCTCATGCGCGAGATATGGTTCGCCAATTTTTGGATATCAACATTATCTTGCTTGATTTGATGTCGTGGTGTTTGAGTCAGTTTTATTTTCGTAAAAGGAAAAGGAAATAAAAAAAAAAAATTGAATTAGGATTAGGTTTGTTTTTTTTTATCTTGCATATTTAGAATAGGAATTTTATTTTGAATCATGGAAAAGAAAACAAAAAAGAAAGCACATTCATTTAAGATGTTAGTTTTTTATTTGAATTGCATGTTTAATCTTAATTTCGAATTTCATAAAAGAAAAAATTTAGAATTAGAGCATTCTTTGCACGTCATGGCATATTAGAATAAATTGCATGTTTCATTTTAAGTTTAGATTAATGTTTGCATCTTAGGTTAGAGCTTGCTAGGTTAAGACAATATCTTGGTTTAAATTAGGATTTAGTCTAACCCGATCCTTAATATAAGCTAGATAGAGTTTTAATCTAGATAGTTATGTTTTGCATTTCATAAAAAGTTAAAATTTGTCTTAGGATAAATTAGTTGCAATTTCTAGGATATATTGCATTTTAGAATAAAAAATCATGTGCACGTCATATAGAATTAGGTCCATAAAACGCACGTCATTTAGTGATCGTTGTTAGATTCATTTAATTAGAAATTGCCCGTCATTAGATTAGGTCATTTAATAAATGTCGCATGACATATAGCTCGCATATTAAATTGCATGTTGCATGTTGCATATCATTTTAGTTGAAATAATTTTGTATGTTATTGCATTGCATTGCACGTCATTAGAATTAAGTCATTTTAGATTGCATATTTAATTATTGCATGTTCATTAAGAAATCATTAGTTTTTTTTTACTCATTCATATAGTTTATGACATATTGTCATGCCATATCATTTCATATTAGATTAGAAGCATTGCATTGCATATGGACTATATTTTCATTGAAAAAGAGAAAACAAAAATTGAGTAATTGCTTGTTAATTAGAAACCATGTGCGGGATTGTTGATGTGGATTTTAATTTAACACTGCAGATGCTTTCGTTGCTTTGAGGTAAGTTCTGCATTATTTAATTGCTTTCTTGGGTGTTAAATTGGTGATTTGCGCACCCGCATGATAACCTCACATGTTAGGGAGATAGTTTAAAATCAATTCAAGCTGTCTGCAAAACCCTTTTTTAATAAAAGAAATGGTACCGAATGGGCGTTAGAGAAATCTAGCGTAATCAAGTCCCCGTACCCAAATCTCTGGTTCGTAGAAGTAAAGTAAATCTCTCATTATTTTACTTGGGTTTCTAATCGACCCACCAAAAATAGATTAGTGGCGACTCCTAATTAAAAAATTTGCATATTAAAAACTTGAACCGAAAGTCGCGAATTGGTATGGGCTTGGGAGAGCCCGAGTTAAGTTTAGGCTTAACAATCCATTAGCCAAACCCTAGGTGGTCCAAACCCCGAAAAATTGGTCGCGACAACAGCCAATCAAAAATGTCACGAAATCCCCCGCTCTTGGGGAATGTCCTCAGCGTTGAGGAACATGTACTATGGTGTATGCAAGACTCGTTCAGATCACCATTGGTAGGAAAAAAAGGGAAAGAAAATTTCCAATATGAATGATCAGTACTACTGAATAGTACAAAATGGAAGGAAGAAGGTCATTCACTATCTATATATTGAAAACTAAAAAAAAAAAAATGATCTATTTAATTCTTCTATTATATATGAAATTTATGGTTTCCGATAAGAAAAAATTCCTCATTGGTAACTTACCAATCCAATTTATTCTACCTTTTCCTTGGGATTGGTTCTTGTTTGTATATCCTTATTTTATATTCTATCAAACTCCCATTTTGTAGCAGCTGCATAGCTCCTTATTTATGTAGGAGCTATAAAGTTTTAATAAAAATAGATTTCCATGCTATTTCTTTCTCTTTTTTTTTCCTTAGCTTAGCCAATCTATCATGAAATGTAAAAAAGGGTAAAGTAACCTTGTACTTATTGTTCTCTAAATGTAAGTTTTCTTCTTCTGCATGTAGAAAAGGAATAAATAAATCAATTAAATTCCAAGAGGCTTCATGAAGTGCTTCTTTAGGAGTTAAACTTCCATTTGTCCATATTTTGAGAAAAAGTATCTCTTGTTTTTCATTTCCATTCCAAACTTGGCTATCTTTATAGAATGTCTCTTGAAAGTTGAATTCATCCCTTGTTTTTTCCTTTTCATTCACTCGGATCTCTTCCCTTTCATCAATTTTGTCTGGATTATCCTTTTCTTCCAAAAAAAAAAAGAGAAGGGGAAGGATTGGGTTAAACTAAAAAACGACTATTTTGAAAACAAGTCAATGATGACCCTCCATGGATTCACCTATATAAGCCGTGGCTAAAGTTGAAAAATAAAAGCTTGAATACCACTTGTAAATAATCCAAGGAACATGTCAGGTATAGGAACCACTAAAGGTGCTAAAGTTTTCTCGAAAAAGTCGAAACGATATGACTTATGATACCGGATCCAGGCAGAATGGGAATATACACCTCTGGATGACCGAAGAACCAAGTAGTTTTGTTGGTTGGTTAATTGGTCACATTTTTTTCATGAAATGGGTTGAATTGGTATTAGTCTGGACCATTAAAATGGTTAAACCCAAATCGTTTGAAGTTTAAACATAGCATGGTGTTCTTTCTACTACTATGTTAATTTAATACATAAGGGTTTCAAAATGAATAATTGAATTTTTTTCTTCAATAGAGAACACTCATGTCAATGAAATTATTTCAAACATTTATTGGAAGAAAAGGTCACACTCTGTTTTTATCTTAGCCAATGCTGAATCGATAACCTATGTAATGTATAAAGTAAGTAGAATTCTTTGGATTTTCAGAAAAGAGAAAAAGAAACAACTTGAACAGCCATTTGATCTCCATCAAAGTCTGCATTGAATCCCTTACGAACTAATGGATGTAAACAAATAGCACGTCCTTCCACTAAAATGGGCTAAATACCGGAAACTAAGTTAAGGTCACTGGAACTTTGGAGAGTCCGAGAGACACGTGAGTGCTATCTCGCCAAGAGTTTTATTCGCGACAGCCTAACGATCTGTTATACCACCCTCGAGGTTCATCTCGGGAAGGTCATGACACTGTCCACGTGCGCAAAAATCTGTTGTGTCGTGGTTATGTTTTGTTTAATATGATTTTATTGTATTCTGAGGTACGAGTGATAAGAGTAATAAAGGATGTTTGTATTTTTAGATGCAATAGGTACGAGAAGACGAAGCATCGTCAAGCATTGTAACTTCTCAAAATTTTCACAATGAGTTCCAGTCTTATTGGGGTTGTTAAAGTTGAGAGAGTGAAATAGTCCCACTGGATAGGCCAAATTACTGTTCGTTGGATTTTTGCTTCTTCTTCTATCTCTTCCACTCTTACCTTTGTTTAGAAGAAAAATTAATTTCTGTTTAAACACGCAATTTCCATAGCACTTAAGCACCGCCTCCAACACTACTAGCTCAACAAAGTATTTCAAAGCTTTCATCAACAATTAATTCACCCCCTCTTCATTGATGTAGCTTGTCCATATCATATATTTCCCATTTGAGAAATTTAATGTGACAGTTTTCAATCTACTATTAGAATAACTTTCTCTGTTAGACCATTAAAAATCAAATCTTATAAATTGTTATGGAACCCACTCTTTTAAGAATTTAAAGCTCATAATAAACTGTTATTTTCATAGTAGCCTAAAAACTTTTATGGTAGTAAATACCTTTCCATTTTGCCTTAGCAATAACATTCCCCCCCCCCCCTCGACGCACAGACCAAGCCACGATCACTGAACACATTCTTCTTTTGCATCATGGGTCAACTTGGGTATTGAAGAATAAATGCACCTCCTTTCTTCTCCAAGAATTCTAGATGCCTCTAAGCTACAATATTTATCTATATTTTTCTTGAAAATTGAAGAGCTTTGAGGCACATTTAGTATTAATGTTATTTCTAGAATTATCTAGGGAACGTAGTGTTCAAGAACTATTTAGGAAGGATCATATTTTTCTTTCCTTTTTGGGTTATAAATAGCCAAGAGGTGATCTCACTTCAGCTAGAGTGTGAAAGAAGTCCACCTTAGTGATATTGTAGTGAGTGCCTCTAATAAAGAAACGTGTTTTCTTTGCTTGACTTTCTGGTCTTTCTCAACATGTGGTATCAAAGTGGTAGTCAAGGACTCTCAATTAGCAAGATTAGGGGCAATGACATGATCGTCCTTTCCACCTAAAGGATGCAAACTTAAACTTAAATATAACTCAAACTGCTAGTAAAATACATACATCCATTTATATATATTTGATGAACAATTGCTTGATTACAATATCAGAGTTTTCTATAGTCCATCAAAATGACATAAACACATATTTAACCGACAACGAACTCAAGAGTTCATTATAGCTATATAAAACTTATACCATAAAATCCTCGCTGTCCAAAAGTCCTCCTGACAACGAAATGCTCATGTTCTACTTGCGGCTCGTTGAAGAACCTGAGAAGCAACTAAAATGGAAGAAATCAGCAAATATAGCCCAATGAGTAATACATATCTTCTAAGTAGATCAAGTATCCATTATGTAGGGGCGAGCAAGATTCTAGGATAGAATTTGGAACCAGATCGATGGGAACCTATCTAGTTCTAGGTTTCAAGGTATTCAAGGTTGGTTACACATTTTCAAAATTGGAGAACTTGTTTCAAATATGTAGGTTCCAAGTTCTAAGTAGGTAGAACCAGGTAGAACCTGGAACTGAAACAAGTTTTTGTATTTTTCTTGGTCTCTATATTCATATAATTTTACGATATTCCATGGTAATCGATAATGAGTATATAATTTGGAACCGCCAGTCTAATATTTCATTTTATGATTGAGACTTTTACTTTATTAATATTTCATACTCTTTGTGTGACTAAATAAAGATTGTGGTTAGTAGATTGTAGCAACAAATGGTGGTCATTAAAAATGATAATTCAAAACAATTGTTCAATTAGTAATATAGGTGGACCTAGGGTAGACCTTAGAACCCGTGATTGAGTAGGTTCCAAGATCCAAGGAATGCAGAGTAGGTTCTAAATTCCAAAAAATAATGAACCTATTTCAATGGGTAGATTTTCAGGTTCTATGTGGAACGTGTATGAAATCTAAAACTGTTTACCCCTACAATTATGCCCACACACAAAATCAAACCATAGCTAGATAATTTCAAGGTCAAAATTTCGATAATAATTACTTTAACATAATATGTCTATAGCATAAATACTAATTTCAATAGATAATATCAAAGCATGTACCAATGATCTACCCATTGATTAGTATCATCAAAACACATACCAATGATCCATTCCATTGATCAAACTCATGCTCAGATATATAACCATGATCGCACATAAAGTCCCATAACAATGGCAACCAAGATTCTTCCTTGGCTAGATCTCTACCTATAATGCCATTAGTCGGCCCACAAGAGTATCCAAAACTAATATACCCCTTAATGGGTTCACAAAGACACAGATCATCAATATCAACCCATAACAACATCGTCAACAATCCATAAAACCAAATCCAAAAATCATTTCATATATCATAATACGTTCCCTAAATTATTTCAAACTCTATGCCGTAAACTAGTTCACAAATCAATATATAACCTTTCATAAACCATATTTAAAGTCAAGGACTTCTCATGAGTCTTTCCCAAAAGGTTTCTCAAACCTATTTGCAAGCAATCTATTTCGACTGTAATCCAAAGATAACATTATATTTTCTAATACACAAATGGTAGTAAATGTTTGATCCAATTTATGCCATAAAAAAAAATACTTGTTCTTAACTCATAACATAGCTAATCCATTTTGTTTTTGAAATATGAGTTTACAATATCAAATAAGAGAAGTACCACTCATCTTGGAAAGCCAAAAACCAATGTATGGTGATTACTTGAGTCAAGGCACTCGAATTCCTAACAATTAATTGAAAAATGATATTAAAAAAAACCAAGTAAAACAATATTCTAATGAATAACTTGACTATACTACACCTATTCATCGATAAAAAGATACCGACGTGCCAATGAAAAAGCTCACCCATAATGGAAATCCATTATTGTCCACTATGTGCAACTCAAGTATTGAATTTGATTGTGCACAACTTCCTCCACCATACTCTATTTCAAACGTACTCATAGTCAATAAAAAGTTCTTTTGACGTACTACAAGAACACTGACTTGGCCGACCCAAAATCTAGCAAGAAACAAGTGAAATTCAGCCCCAAAATTACTGTTCGTAATCCATCCAACATAGGTAGCCAAATTCAAATTTTCATTTCAGGTAAACAGTAAGCTCAAATCAAGATCTGTGAAATGTCATAACTTCACAACACCATGCTCAAATAGAGATTAGTGAAATGTCATAACTTCACAACATCCTAGACTATCATTTCTATAAATATACATAGCCCAACAACTCCTCAATCGAAAGCAACAATTTAGAAATGACCTAAATTCAAATTTCATGCCCTAACTTCAACAATTTCTCTTATTAGACAAATAAGGTTCAAATACTTATTCGGCATTATAAAACAGAGTTAAATCGGCTTTGAATTGTGAACATAAGAAGATTTCATTTTCCCTTTCCTTCTTTTCCTCTTTTCTTCTTTACGCGGATCAGCTCTCTCTTTGTTTTTCTTGTTTTCTTCACTGGTTCAACGTGCATTATCTAATGAAGAAGAATGGGCTTGAGCTTGAGAGACATGGGTTGAGTTTTGGACTTAACTGGTAATATATTGGGTTGGATGTATGGCTCATATATTGTATCTACCCTCCTTATTAAAAATTTTGTCATCAAAAATTTAGAAATACCCTAATCATTAGACAGGTAATGAATCAAAGTACGCTGAAGTGTTGCATAGTCCAAGACTATCGTGTAGGTTGTTCTGAGAATAGGCTTACTTGGTATAATGGCAGGTATTATAACCAACTCACGATGGCAAATGCCTCAAGTTTGGTGAGTAGCATCGAGAAGCTCAACATCTCCAATTATAATAATTGGAGTGTCCATGTCCAATTTTACAAGCTGGATCAAGACTTGTGGGATATCTTTGATGGCAACAACACCGCACATCCCACGGATTATGATGAGTTGAGAAAGTGGTAGATAAAAAATGGTAAGGCACTCCACATTCTTATGGTATTTGTTGAAGATGAGTTGTTACAACAAATCAAGGATGCGAGACCCCTAAGGAGGCTTGGGCTAACTTGGCAGCACTATTTGCAAGGAACAATGCCAAGCTCCAACGTTCAAGGACCGATCTATTTTCAAACAAGACATGCTGTTGAGTCAATAATTCTCAAAAGTCAAATATCTTTGTGAAGAAATTTCAAAGTTGGATCCTCATAATACCATCTCCGTGAAATGGTTAAGGAGAGTTATCATTCATGGATTACAATCAGAGCATAATGATATTATTACGGCTGCCCATGGATGGGCAAAAAAATCCAGAATAGAACCTTCTCCAGTAAAGCAACAAACCATTCTCATTGAAATTAACTAAAATTAACGTTTGACGTTTCAGGTAGAAGCCTTCTCAAAAAAAATATAGAACATCCAGAATTCTCCAGTGAATCAATCTGTACTTAACCATCTCAAAATAACATACATGAAGACTGAATCGTCTTTGCAAAGCATTTTACATGAAGAACAAGAGAAGCGTCTAACGGACGAACAGACATTGTAACGAACTCCTAATTCAGATCATTAATATGAACGCTTCACAGTAAGCGCTTCAGTGACAATCATTCAAAGCATTTACGACGCGCATATAATAGACGTGCCAGCAGTGAAATTTTCACCAGCTATTACACAAATACCCTTGAAGTCCTTTGGTATAACATGACAAAGAGATATCAGATGTCAAAAAAAAAAAAAAACAACAACAACAACAACAAATCACCGTTCGTGAAACCAAGGACACAAACGAATTGCTGCAGCAGTTCCGCTCAAGGTGGAGTCTCATATCATTTAGACATATTAACAAACTTGTAGTGAGCACATCAGCCAAATAATCAGATGCAAAAGCATGTCAATGATTTGTCCCCACATCATCACAAAGGAAACATAGCGAGTTTAAATCACTACTAGATGTTTGGTTACAGGCGGTTTACTCACGATTAGTATCTAGAATTCTGGGACTCTGTTTTGCTAAAAACAGAGCATGTATTATTCTATTGAACAAAAGATGATTACATGTGACGATTAATGGTCAGACCTTAGTAATGAGATTAGAGAAATCTTTTCATGGATCGGGATCTCCAAAAGAAGCAGTGGAGATCACGGGTCGAGTTCTTCGGCAATAGTGACCGAGAATAGGCAGATAGACCTTCCAGAGAGCGGCAGTGGTAATGGAAAAGAACGACAGTCGGCAGTGGTTAATGGCGTCTAACGAGTGATGGGGAACCAAAGAAGAGGAAAATTCCACTTGAAGTTGATTCCTGAGGGGGGATTTTTGCTGAGCTGCTGGGTGCGTGTGTGCCGCTCTGTTTTGTGACCACTGGAGGGCGCACGCCTGTGGTAACTGATGATGGACGATTAGCGGCAGTGTTGCATCGGTTGAAGGGGATGACTGGCGGCAGGCGATGGAGAGGGAACTGGTTTATGGAGATGGTTCATCGGAGAGAGAGTTTTTGCTGCCCTCTCCATCTCTGTGAATGTGCTGTCGTCTTCCCCCTCCCGAGTGAGCGAACGAGCCATTTGCTTCCAAAGAATCTCAAAATCGTTAGATGGGAGAGAGAATCCATTCTGTCGGTCATCTCTAGATCAATTCCTTCGGTGATTCCCCCACGAGCACCCATTCAAAATCCTTGGACAGAGAAGCAGAGGTCTGGACTGTTTGATGGGCTCATTTAACCGAAGGTAAGTGAACCGAAAGTGGGTCTAATTGAACCGGGCTTGTGTCTATGATGGGTTTGAGAGAATTGGGCCGGTCTGATGATCTTGAGCTTTGTTATTTTATTTTCTCTCCTTTCTTTTCTTATATTTGTGTTTATTTTTTGTTCTTTTTACTAGCACTTAATTTTTATTTTTACAGAAATGCATGCAACAGGATGAAGTGTAATGGCATCAATAAGGGTGATTAGTTCCCAATCTAGTCTGATCCCACCCAGGAACCAAGAACTAGACCAAGAGGATTGGTTCTCCATTTCTGGAACTAAGAACCAAACCACCCAGTCTTGGGACCAAATAGGACCAAATCAACTGGCCCAGTCCAGTTTCCAAGTGGTCTAATAGAACCAGTGAATTCACATATCTTGATCGAAAGTTTTGGATTAATTTAATTGCCAATCTATGTCGTAATTCAAAACTATGATTTCGTCTAAGATTTGTGAAGAAGATTGAGAGATGATGGGGCTGTAATTGTAGGGGCATGCCCGTAAAAAAGAGGATTTGGTGAATTCTTTTCCATGAATGACAAACTCACAAAATTAAGGAAAGTGCACATAAGCGAGAGAGGTAAAATCGATGAATCTTTGCAAGGAAAAGAAAGCAAAATAGAGAAAGAAATAAAAGACAAAAAAAGCAAGTTGGATGAATCGATTCAACATTATGAAAGAAACAAAGATTCAGCAATATGAGTTGATGAGCAATCAGTCTAGTACCCAATTCGAGTGGTTCTATATGCTTACCCCTAGGCATCAACACGGTCGCATGGCTTATGGTGCAGAGGCGATAGCAGTCCATTACGTTCTATTGCGGTGGAGGGGCAGGAGAGCGGAGGGATGCACAGGATTTATGATTCGGGGTAAAATTTTCTTAAATTTTAAGGGTATCTTGATTCAAGGAATAATTTTGCCTACCTAAATGTAGAGAATCCAAATGTTTTCTAAGGTCACCTTTTTGAACTTCTCCGTTCCCTCAGCTTGAATTAACCTCCCATTCGGAGCAAGCTTCATCCCTTCAGATTCTTCTCGTGATGATCAATCAATTCCCATGCTCGAGTCACGTCTCTCTCTCTCTCTCTCTCTCTCTCTCTCATGCTCACAGACACAGCGCACGCTTGCATAATTTGTCTGGTATACACCCACGACGCTTTGGACTGCAAAAGGACATGTCCTTTTAGACCAGCAATGAACAAACAGAAGATATTATCTTGTCTGATGAGGGACCAGTGAGTTAAACGTCTCAAACCTCACGAATTTGAGGCAGCGATTTTGCCAAGATCAGAAGGCCTCGAATCGCCCGAGTGAAAGAAAGCCATCCCACAACACAAACCACAGAAAAAAGTAGCAACAATAATGATACTCAATGGTCCCCAGAATAGGCCTTTCTTGTTCTTGTGCCCTATATAAGGGATCTTTCGCTTTCCACCAAGTCTTCGTAGAGCTTTTCTATTAGTCAATCGCACGCCAACAGTGTGTTGGTTTGTAGGAGGACGTCTGTTCTCCTGTCATCCTTGGCAATACTCGTGCACGAAGAAAGCACTTATTCAAGATCCAAATTGGAGATGGGACCTTCTTCTGTTGGTGAAAAGTTTAGGCCTAACGTTCGAGATCTCGGTGAGTTGTCCGACATGACAAAGTGGGAGTTTTGTGGCGATGAGTGGTACAGGCTTTTGAACGGGTGAAAAGATATGAGATTTGAGTGGTAAAGATTGATTGGAAGCTTTTCAACGAATTGGCTACATGAAGGTTCGGATATTTAATGAAAGAGCTTATTCTATTGGAAGATATGCCCTTGTACATGGAATTTATGTACCATCCTTGAACTTAAGTGAAAATCGATGGATATTCCCTTTGCATTTTGTCATACTTGCTGAAAACTAATTTCGTAATAATTGCCTCCAAACTGATTTAATGTGCGTACAATCAAAGGGTTTGATTTTTTTTAAGATGTGATTGATTAAGGATATTTAGTTTACTTAATAAGATTGTTTCTTTTAGTTAGTTTTATTGATCTCTTTTGGCGCCTTTTATTCTATTTTGTCTATTGTCAATCTCAGTGGTCCCTTTTTATCTCTTACTATCATTCTAAGTTGGGATAATTGTCTAAAAAGTCCTAAATCTATTTACGACAGTCAATTCAATCTTAAACTTTTCAATTCTGTCAATTCAGTATTTTTAATGATTTGCAAGTTTATTCTTAAATTGTTCAACTTGTCAATTTAGTTGTAAATATTTTGAAAACTTGCCAATTCAATTTAAACTTATTATTTGGATAATAGGATGGTAGGACTACATTAGCAAATCATTAAAATATTTAAAACTAAATTATCAAATCATCAAAATGCTTAAAATTAAACTGGCACAATTAAAAAGTTTATGATTAAATTGGTAAATTATCAAAAAATTTTGAACTAAATTGACACTATTGAAGGGTTTAGGACTGAAATGGCCGTTATATTATAGACTGAGAACTTTTTGAACAATTTTCCAATTCTAATTCCATTCTACAATTTCCCCATTCTAAGTGCATTCTACGTCATATGATATTAGAGCCTCGATCCATGTGTGTTTCACAACTACATGACAACCTAATAGTTAAATTCAAATTATGCCTTTTTCTATTATGGTAACTTGATTCAGCAATTCCAAGCCATGATTTGTATCCTTTTGATTTCCTAAAAAGAAATTCGAGTCTTAAGGAGCAAAATTACGAGTACTGCTTAACTGCCAATATCCTACAATCAAGAGCACAAATTGTACCATTCGCAAATTGTGTGAAACGCTTGTGTCTGCTAACAAACTACTAACAAGGAAAGTTCCTTTGAGTATGCGAGGTTAATGAAGTCGACAAAGAAGGTATACCAAAAGCTCTTCGCAATCGAGTTCTTCTCAATAGGGAAGATTGATGTAGAGTGGGAAATCTACTAGTAGTTTTATCTCACGGTATTGATACCAAAATTTTTTGGGAAAAGAATACCAAAAAGATCATAAACCTATTGCATTCAAATATTTCAATTAAGTCAATTTAGTCATAAACATTTTCACATCGATATCAATTCAGTCCATCCAGCTAATTTAGACCGAAAAATTCTTGACGTGAACATCAACCATTCTATGTGGCACAGGAAATCTTTTTAATATTTTTTTATTTCTTTTCCCTTTTCTTTTTGGCAGTGGCTGATCACCGATCACTTGCGACAAGCCATAGGTGAGTGTCAGCCTTGTTGAGTTGTGCCTTGGCCAAGGCAAGCGTTGGCAAAGCTGACCTTCACATTGGTCGGGACTAGATTGATACCAATATAAAAAGATTTAAGACCAACTCAATTAAAATATTTATGATTGAATTGGTATTAATATAATAAGTTTAAGACTGTTTTGGTACTTTTTCCTAATTTTATGCCGAAAGTTCATATTCATGTATTAAAAAAAATGGAACTTATTTTCTTCAAAAAAGATATTTAATTAATTAAATGTTTAATTCTTGCATTTTATATGCGTTTAGAGTTCTAAAATTGGGATTAGATTTCTTGAATTTTATTCTCAGCCAAGAAGAAGTAAAGAAAGAAATAAAATGTAGATAATATGTTTCATTTAGCACATCGTTTATGTATATGGTTAGGGGGTCGTGATGATATATCCTTCCTCTTGTAGGATTAATGCTTAAATTCGTAAATTTCCCAATCCAGGTCTCATCTTATCACCCCAACAATTGGAGTCTAAATCCTCCTGGGGATTTAAGAGATTAAATCTTCAAATTCGATATGCATAACCAAATTTGATTTGAAGGAATCTGAGGCTTTCGGGCAAAGCAACGACTCTAGTGCATAATGGTCACAAAATTGGTTCAAAAAAATATAAATCCATTGTACAGTAGTCAATTCAATCATAACATTCTAGTTTGACTAATTTAATTACAAACCTTTTAATAATTTTCCAATGTAATTCATTCGGTCAATTTAGGTTGGAAATCACTCATGTGGCAATCCAATCAACACCAATCATCCTACGTGGCATAGCTAATGGCTGGCTGACCCAGAAAATTTTTGTAATTTAAAAAAAAAAAAAAGAATTCCTTTTTTCTTTTTTTATTTCCTTTCTATTGGCTTTTTCCCTTCTTCCTCTACCGATTGTTGAGCCTTGACAAGTGACCATTACCTAGGACTAGCAACTTTCACCGACGATCGCCAAGCCTCAACAACCAGTGGATGAAAAACAAAATGAAGGTTAGATAGGAAAATTAGGAGAAATGAAACAAAAGAAAAAAAAAAGTGAAAGAAAAAATTCAAACAAATTTTAAAAAAATGCAAAAATCACCCATATTAGCGCCAACATGGCACATAGGATAGTCACATCCACATCGGTAATTTCCAACCTAAGTTGGCCAAAAAGACTATATTACAAAATCGTCAAAAAGTTTAGAATTAAATTGTCAAATTGAAAAGTTTAAGATTAAATGGGCTGTCATATATAAGGTTAGGATATTTTGGACAATTTTTTCAATTTAAGAGTGCACTCTTGTTCACCATTATGCTGGAAATCTGAAGATACGTACCTTACTCTTGCATTTGTACAATGGAGATGGCTAAACAACGTCAAGAAGTATTCCTTTGAGGATAAAAAAATAGATAGATATGTGCGGCGAGTGTATTGGTGGAAGGTTGTGACCATACTCAAAGCGTGGAAAAATCTTTTGTGATTTGATCGTATTTCTCTATAAATGTTACATCTGATTTTATTGTATTCTGAGAGACGAGTGACGCATGTAATGAGAGTTGTTTGTGCCTATTGAAGCAAACAGCTATGAGTACATGAAGCATTATCAAGCATTGCGTAATGTAACTTCTTAAAGTTGGCATAGTGGATTCCGGTCTTAACGGGGCTGATGGAGTTTAGAGAGTGTAGTCCCAATGAATAGGTCGACTCACTGTGCATCAATTCTTGCTGCTTCTACTCTTCCACTCTCGTCTTCTTCAGTAGGGCACTCAATTTTTGTTTATTTAACGCAACTTCCATTGAGCTTAGGCACAATTGTCCAACACTAACTCGCAAAAAAAATTCAGGGCTTTAATCAATAACCAATTTACTGCCGTCTCAATTGTTGTATTTAGTTCATGTCATCACTCATCAGTTTTCTATTTTCTTTTATCTTTCTCCCTCCCTCTCTCTCTCTCGCTCTCACTCTCTCACGCACGCACGCACGCACGCACGATTTGTCTGGGATACTTGGGATTGTGAAATGACTCGTTCTGTTCTGTTGGACCAGCAAGGAACGAACCGAAGATATTATCTTGTCTGATGAGGGACCAGGGCTTTGGGCCTCTCAAACCTCACGAATCGTGAGGCATCGATCTTGCCAAGATCCGAGGGCCTCGAACCGTCCAAGTCTAAAGAAAGCCCTCCCACGAAAAGAAAACCACAGAAAAAAAAAAGAAAATAGAGAAATATGATAATAATCCAAGGGCCCCAAAATAGGCCTCCCTTGTTCTTGTGGGTCTTTCGCTTTCCCACCAAACTCGTGCGCACCCCAACAGTATGTTGGGTTTGTAGGAAGATGTTTGTTCCCCCGTTACATCCTTGGCGATGCTCGTGCGTGGAGAAAGGATGTCTCTTAAGATCCAAAAGAGAGATGGGACCTTCTACTTTTGGTGAAAAGTTCAGGCCCAACATTGAGATCTGGATGAGTTATCTGATGTGTCAAAGTGGGAGTTTTTTGTGGCGATGAGTGGTTCAAGCTCTCGTACGTGTGAAAAGATCCGAGCTTTGGCTGGTAAAGCCTAAATGGAGAAGTTCAAATGAATTGGCTACATCAAGGTCTGGAGTTTCAATGAACGAGCTTATTCTTTAGGAAGAAATGCCCTTGTATATATTATCTATTCAGGCAATGCTCGCACTTCGGTAAAATCGATGGATAACCCCATGCATTTCAAATTCTGCCATACTTTCTCATGACACATTTGGTCATACAGTTGCCTCCAAACTGATTTAAAGTGGCAACAATGAAAAGGTTTGATATTATCTCCGGTATTATCTGATTAAGGTTATTTAATCTTCGACCCCTAGACCCCTGAAGTGCCAAAAGTTAACATAAAGAGACACTTAAGTGCCAAAAGTTACAAAAGTGACACTTAAGTGCCAAAATCGGAGCAAAATGGATCACTTAAGTGCCAATTCAGCAAAATATTGATGTAGCAATTTTCCAGCGAAGCAAGTGCATAACGGCGTCATTTTTGTGCTGACGTGATAAAAAATTAATTAAATTTAATTTAAAACTAAATCTATTTAAAATATTTAAAAATAAAATTACAAATATTTAAAATATTTAAAAAAAAAAAATAGTGGAGGCGGTTGAGGGCTGAGCCCTCGTCGCCGCCGCCTTGTCGCCACCGCCAGAAAGGGCCAGCGATGGAGGGGGAGGTCGGCCAAGGTTGCGGCGGCGAGGGCTCGCAAGCCCTCGCTATCGATCGGCCGAGGTTGCCAAGCCCTAACTAGGGCTCGACTACCCCGTTGACCCTCTCCTCTCGATCGCCGACCCTTCCCAGCTGCGACGGGGAGGCGGCAGCAACGAGGGCTCAGCCCTCACTACCTCCCTCCTTTTTTAATTTTTTTAATATTTTTAATATTTTTTATTTTTATTTTTATTTTTAAATAAATTTAGTATTAATTTAATTTAATTAATTTTTATATTAATTTTTTACCACGTCAGAACCAAAACGATATCATTTTTGCATTGTCTAGCCACATCGGCTTGCAAAATGACGCCGTTTTACACTTACTTCATCGGAAATTGTGCACGTCAACATTTTTGCCGGATTTTGATCGAATTGGCACTTAAGTGATCAATTTTGCTCCGATTTTGGCACTTATGTGTCCCTTTATGCCAACTTTTAGCACGTGAAGCAATCTTTTGCCTCTTTGAGTTTGTTTTATTGATCTCTTTTGGTGTCTTCCATTATATTCTCATAATAGTCAATCTTAAAGTTTAATGTTCTCCTTTTATCTCTTCTTGTCCTTCCAAGTCAAGAGAGATAAATTCAACAAGTATGGTCGTCCTTTATTGGGACGTACTATTGAAACCCAAATTGGGGTTATCCACTGAAAACTATGGTAGAGTAATTTATGAACATTTTCGTGATGGACTTCATTTATGAAAGATGATGAGAACCTGAACTCACAACCACTACTGCATTGAAGATACAATTTCTTATTGTGCCAAAGCAATTTATAAAGCACATGTTGAAACGGGTGAAATTGAAGGGCGTTACTTGAATGCTACCATAGGTACATGTGAATAATGCATGACCACTTAATTGGGGAGCTCACTGCATATACTAGCTTGGGCTCATTATTGTCGAGATAATGGTCTTCTTCTTTACATTCATTATTGATAATGAATACACCGTTAGGTACTATTATAAGCCTCCCCTAAATCTAATGGCGACCATATTTGCTTCGGTGCTATAGGGTGATCCTGAGCCATGACCCATGCTCTTTTCATCACCACATGACAATATAATGGTCGACTTCAAATTGTGCATTTTTCTTTGTTGTAAATTGAGCCAAGGCCTTGATTGTATCGTAATAATTTTCTAAAAAGAAATAGGATGCTGCTATTAACCAATTATTGGCAAGTGCTTTTCTTAAAAGCAACAAAGACTCTATCATGATCCTACGGGTACGAATATAAAGATCTCAAAATGAAGAACGAGATTTTTTTGCTCACGCCTATCTCTAAAGGGGCGGAAGCACTTAACCGCCTATCCTACAATTCTGAGCTCAATCTATAAAATATAGATATTGTGCGAACCGCTGCTTAAGGATTACTCCTCGCCAAAAAAAGGGAAGTCCCTTGATATCCCAAAAACTCTTTGGAATCGATTTCTTCTCAGAGGGGAGATTGACTTCGGCTGGGAAATCTAGTGGGATTTTAATGTCGACAACAAACTTTTTTGCCCAAAAGTCATTTTGATGCATTTTCCGAAAAAATAAAAAGGCGGAACTTGTTTTCCTTCGAATACAAATATTTATTCATTAAACTTTTCATTCTTTCATTTCATGAGCACTTAATCGAACTTCTTAGAATTGGGATTAAATTCTTTTAATTTTATCGACAGCTAATAAAGAAGAAGTGAATATTATCTTTCATTGATGTATTCAATTAGGAGGTTTTGACCATGTATCCTATCTCCAGTAGGATTCACGTCTAAATTTGGAAGTTTCCGAGACCATGTCTCATCATATTATCCCACCAAGTCGACTTAGAGCCAAAATACAGCTGGGATTTGAGCGCGCAATCTCATGAAATCGACAAGTGCGCCCTCGTTCACCATTGGATCATGCTGGAAGTTTGAGGATTGCACGACTCCACTTTTGTTTGTCGAGATGGCGAAGCAACATCAGAAAGGATCGCTTTGCGGAAAAACCCGACAGTACGTGACGGATATATTTCGTGCAGTTTTAAGGAATCAATGATTATGCACTCTTACCACCCGTGGTGGCGGCGTAGTAGTTGAGCTTCAGTTCCTTTCGAGAGAGGTTTAGAGTTCGAATCCCTGTGTCGTCTGCCTTGTTGAAAAGGAACTCACGACTTGCCCGGGGCAGAAAGGGTGGTAGTGACTCTCATGCAAGGTGGTAGTGACTCTCATGCTTCTCAGGGTTTTTCCTTTCATCAAGACCTTTACGAGGTTTCGGGTACCAAAAAAATAATTATGCACTCTTTCCTTGTCAGCTCAACATCACTACATCTAGTTCTTCAAAACTAACCAGAGGGTCGAAAGTCCACTCTTCATGGCTAGATCACAAATGTCTTGGAAGTTCAAAAACCAAGCATGGCTTGTATGGAGAGCTACCAAAAAAGTCCTAAACATTTTTGTAATTGTGCCAATTCAGTGATAAACTTATTTTTTTAGCTAATTGAATCATAGATCTTTTTGTAATTGTGTCAATTTAGTCCTTCCGGAAAAATTGGCTGGCCAAGCGTTGATGTCTTGCTGCCGGCTAGCACCGGCTACAAATTTTTTTAATAATATTTTATTTTTTAAAATTATTTTATTAATTTTTTAATATTTTTTTACCTTTTTTTTCTTC
This sequence comes from Eucalyptus victrix, assembly GCA_016097545.1. Lineage (NCBI taxonomy): Eukaryota > Viridiplantae > Streptophyta > Magnoliopsida > Myrtales > Myrtaceae > Eucalyptus > Eucalyptus victrix. The sequence continues at coordinate 48,729,831 of CM027843.1, forward strand.
TTTTTTTCCCCTACCTCCTCTTCCCTCCTTCTTCCTTTGGCTCCGATGACCGGCCAGCCCTCACCGATCGTCAAAATAAGGTGGCTAGGCCAGCAACAGTGAGCTCGCCTAGCCACTGGCGGGACGGACCCCCACTGGATCTAGCGAGGGGCAAGGATTCCCTTGCCAACCTTGCCCAGCCACAAGCAGGGCGAGGAGCCTCACCCAATCCAGTGAGGGAGTCCTCGTCCAACGACAGCAAGGTGAGCCCTCACCAGATCCCACTAGGGGGCCTCGCCGTCACTCCATCTAGCGAGGCGAGCCCTCACTAGATTCGGCAGGGGCTCGCCCAACTGCCTTAGTCCAACGACTGATGAGGGCTAGCCGGTCATCGGAGCCAAAGGAAGAAGGAGGGAGGAGGAGGGGGAGGGAAGAAGAGAGAGAGAGAGAGAGAGGTAAAAAAGATTAAAAAAATTAATAAAATAATTCGGAAAAATAGAATATTATTAAAAAAATTGTCGTCTGACATCGGCACCGGCTGGTGGCCACGTCGGTGTCAAGACCAATTTTTGCCGGAATGATTGAACTTGGCACAATTGTAAATAATATGGGACTTTATTAGTAAAAAAAATAATTTTAGAACTAAATTAGCACAACTACAAAAGGTTTAGAATCTTTTTGGTAATTCCCTTTGGCTTGTACTACATTTCCTCATACTTGGACTGTTCTCTTATCGTCATTTTCGTGGATTGTTTTTGCCTAAAGCTGTCATAGGATCCTTCTAGGCGTAGCATAAATTACATGTGAGCTAATCTTGATTTATAGTGAGATAAAAGATCAACCATTTCAACATCAGAAATTCACATGTGATCGCTTTAGTCACTCTACCCTGGATTAGTTTTACTTGTGCTAACTCATACTTATTGGAGAGATCTTAAGGGGTTTAATCCTCAACTTGGCTTTAGGGCCCCTGACCAGACCAGCTTTAGGTCTGGTCAGTGGGTTTTCAGTCCAATCATGGTTCGATATTCCCTTACCCTATGATCAATTAGAGCGCCCCATGATATATTCTTTATGTGTTTTAGGCTCCTTTCATAGAAATGTGTTCTCTTCCGCAATAGTTAATTTTGAAATCAATGTGTTAGCTTTTTCCAAATCTTTTCATTAGGTTAGCATTTTCGTTATGACATTAGGTCAATTAGTTAGCGAAATGATAAGTACGTTATCTTAATCACTAAGAAAATTTTTCATCGTTTAATAAATAAATAAAAAAAGGTCTAACTATTTTAGATAATCAAGTCCCTATCCGCGTGTCCCTTGGTGATATGGACCGTCTTCTCCTATATTTTCTTTTCATTTTTCATCTTTTGTTTGCTTCCTTCACGAGACCCAATGGAATCTAGATAGAAATGAAATATAAAATGAATGGAATCAGCATCCCACTTGGTTTGATTATAACTATGAAATATTGCGGAAATGGACAGAAAGGACTCGAAATTCCTTTGCCACATTTTTAGGATTTTACAATGAAGTACCCCACTTGGGTAGGCATTGTCCGGATGCCGACGATGACGCATATTTCCACTGGTTAGCTTCACGCTAGTGAGTCCCCTATTTCTGACCATGAAGCAAATCAGCTCCAAAATCCGGTACAAGGCCACTATCACTTGGTTTTCTTCTCTAAGTCCTTCCTCTGATAAGATATGCTATTCTACTTTCTCGTCAAAGTTCAAAATGTTACTGAAAATCTCAAAAATTTGTGTATATGTTATATATAATTCACATTTTGATGTAAAATCTTTTTTTTAAAAGATTTCATACATTTAACGTTAAACAAAAGCCAAAATACACAGGTTGCTAGAAAGTCAAAGGTTTGGAGGTGGATGAAGACATGGACTGGCGATTTCTTTAGGATTGATTCAGGGGGTTGGGCGGCCGGCCACGCTGCACCCAAACTGCAGAAGAAATTTGAGGAAAAGTCAGTGACTGACCAGAAAACTTTGTCGGCAACTAGCGAAAATGTCGAGAAAACTGCTTATGCTGATCCAATGATCCAAAGTAAAAAGCAAAACCTCGCGATTAGACAAGTTAAGACAAAAAGCCCAAAAAAACGGCACAAGTTGTAAGCAACATATGGCTGCGTTTGACGTGACTTTGCGAAAACATGAAGCCATTTTCCCAGAGATGTTCGACGAAAAGTGTATCTTCCGAAAGATAGTCTACTAGCCATTTTTGCTAGACATCGAGATTCGATTCGCTATGCTTGCTCTCTTGCTGTGATTCGCACGATAAGGGTGGCCTTGAGCAAGGTTATTTACTAAGGCTCACCCAATTTGTACCTGGTTTACGTTGTCAAGAACCGCCTCGCGTGCCAGCCAGATAATGAACAGCACATGAAAATTCGACTAATAAGGATGGATGCACACGTGAAAGAAGTAGGACATAACTTTGATATCATGTTAAAAAAATTCAATGTAGAAACTTAAGTTTATAGATAGAGAGAGACATAGTGTATATAAAGAGCATATGAACCCCATTATCAAGTTATGCATGATATTTCACCACATTTTGTCAAGTGCAAGCCAAATCAAAAGTAGAACGTGAAAATTTGACTAATAAGGATGGATGGACATGCAAAAAGGGGTAAAATCTAACTCTAATATTATGTTAGAGAGTATAATTTAAAATTTAAAATTTATCGGTAGAGAAAGATCACATGTATATAAGAAGTATATGAACCCATGAAATGTATCATCAAGAAGGCTATCAAGTCTTATGATTAGGTTTACTTATCATGTGCACATCAAACACTCATTTAGATAGTACAGACAGTATTCGGTGTTATAACTTGTTCTTTACTAAACAATAGATAGGGGTATAGCAAGTTGTGTCTCACCTTTATTCTATTATATCCTATGTGATAAAAAAAAAAAAATCTAGGACATTGAAAACCACTTCAATTTTTCTCCATTCATTATGTCCTAGGATATATTAATTTGACATAGATAGAGGGCGTCACATCCATGATCCAAGTGGCAAGGTACAATAGATGAGATATTATACGAGCTATACCCAATAAAAACTCGTGCATGGAATGAGAGGACCGTCACATTCGCTTAATCGGCAGATGAAGAAAGTTATAACTCGGTATCTTCTTCACTTGAATCCATGGACAAGGTGTTCATAAACTATTTCTTTACATAAAAGATTTCATCAACATGACGAAACTGCAGTGCACTGTACGAATTGCAACGAATTTCGGTATAATTTACAGATTAGTCTCGAATGAGTTGGAGACAATTCCACTAAGACCAATGTGCGTATAATTTATGGACTTCCATGGCCAAAAAAAAAAAAGAAAAAAGAAAATATGGTTTGATGTTACACATGCGGATCTGGCGGGCGGCAAAAGATGTTAGAAAATCGGCACAGCAATTAACAAATGTATTTCGTCAATGAGTCCTCGTAAGATATCTGTTAGGTAGAGAAGGAAAGTTCATAATGTGCTGTCTCTCGTGCTATGTCTAACCTATATATTGAAGGTCAAAATATTTATTTATTAAGCATATTAATAAATAATCAAGAAAACTCGTTAATAAAATCCTTAATAAATCGTTTTTAAAAATTTAGAAAATTCCCGGACACAGGAAACTAGGATTTTGCATAAACAGAAAGAGAAATTTTAAAAAGAAAATTTCAATTTTGCTCCAAACTAATTTCTATCTAAAAAAAAAATCACAGACTTTCACTACAATCCTCATCTGCCCCATGTCCAAAAACTGTTGCTGATTTTTTTTCAAAATTATTAATATCAATAGATTGTTATTGTTTCATATGAAAATAAGGTATTAATGAAAACGCGAGTTCTAATAATGAATATCTAACTTATCCGGATATTAATAATTTTATAAGAAACCAATCACAATTTTTGAAGGCGGGGACAGATTTGAAATTGTAACCAAAGTGTGTGATTTTTCTTTTAGACAGAAAATAATTCGGGGCAAAATTAAGACTAGACATACACTTAGAGAGTTTTTGTTGTGAATTAGGTAGTTCATTTCTTCTCTCTTTTTTTTGGGAAAATTCTAAAATGGGACCCGAAGTACCCTCTTTTTCTCAAATAAGGGTCCGAAGTGAACATTGTTTCAAATAGAAACCCAAAATGCCATCACTTTCGCAAATAAGGGCCTGGAGTGGATGTTGTTTCAAATGAGGACATAAAGTGGTTATATTTGTTTCAAATAAGGACTTGACTTTTCGGTGATCGAGGGTATTTTTTGTCTTTTTATGATTTTTCGCCTTTTTTCTTTCCTCTTTATTTTTTTTTTGGGAAAATTTCAAAAAATGACCCAAAGTGCCCTTATTTTCTTAAATAAGAGCCCAAAGTGGACTTTGTTTCAAATAATAACCTAAAGTGGCTTTGGTTGTTTCAAAATATGAACCCCACCTCACCAGTTGCCGACTAGCTAATTTTTCGACCGGTCAATGGTATTTTCATCATTTGGCATTTTCCCCTTGTTTCCTTTTCCTTTTTTTTTTTCCTGGTTCTTCTTCTTGTCGATGGCTGCTAGCCATCGACGATGCCCACAAAGGGCTGGGTGAGGGTCGCCTTCGCCAGTGAGGGCCATCCACGCTAGCCACAAGTAAGGGATGGCGTCGCTTGGGCATGGTGACCCTCACCTAGGGGCTATCGACGAGGTTGGCCTTGCTAGCTACTAGTAAGGACCAACGTGGGTGGTCTCGCCTAGCTCTTTGTGGGCATCGCCGGTGGTCAGCTGGCCACTAGCGAAGAGGAAGAAGAAGAACAAAAAAAAAAAAACAAAGAGGAAAGAAAAAAAAAGGCAGAAAATGAAAAGACAAAAATATCCTTGATCGTCGAAAAGTCAGCCCTTATTTCAAAACAAACATAACCACTTTAGGTCCCGTTTGAAATAACATCCACTTCGCCCTTATTTGAGAAAGTGATGTCACTTCGGCCCCTATTTGAAACAATGCTCACTTCGGACCCTTATTTGAAAAAGATGGCGCCGGGTTATTTTTTTTTTTTTTTTTTTTTTCCTCTTTTGACGTCTCGAAGGAATCAACCAAGAAAAAAGGGAAAAAAAAAAAAAAAGAATTGAAGCGTGTGCGGGGGCTGGCTCTGGTGGGGGTGACTGGGCGACCCCGCAGGTTCCCCAGACAAGGAGCGGTGGCGCAAAATGACCAAAATGGGCTTTTGCGAGTCGTCCCTTTCCCTGCGCCTCATATGTCTAGTGCCCCGGTGGTGGGCCCCACATTCCCCCACGCTCACTCCCTCCCTCCTCTCGCTTTGATTCCCGTTTCACCGAACACTCCCTCTTCCGCCCCCACCCCCTTCCATTCCCGGGCCCCAAATCGTTTCATATGTTGTGGTTTTGGTTGGACTCTCTCTCTCTCTCTCTCAAATGGTTAGAGATGGCAAGTTGGCAACGAGTTTGGTTAATCGAATTTCTTGATCCAATCAAGCCCCAATAAGGTCTTAAAAGGATGTCATGCTTAGGTGTGAAGTGATGCTTTTGAAATCAAGCTTAAACTCGAGCTCAAGTTCAATGGCCAGAGTTTAGATGTAAGTAGAGTTGAGTTTGTCGGATTCATTTGAGTAATATGTTGTTGAAATAATCTCATAAATTTTGTGTGATTAGGGTTGTATCGAGCTTCATGGGAAGAGCTTTTTGTGCATGGATCTTATCATCTAGTCGTTCAAATTCAAGTTTGTAATAGGGATCATTGATACAAACATTTTGAATATATAAATTTAAAATTTGAAATTGAAATGAGTAAATCATGTTAGCTAGTACAACGAATGCAATTGTGAATTTGAAAGGCGCCACATTTCGGTGCCTAAGTAACGCAATCAAGAAGACGCTCAGAAAAGGTAATTAGCAAAATCTCGCATGACTTTCAATTTAATGAAGTTCGAGAACTTTAGCCATACAAGCTTGATCTAACACATTAAATGAATTTGGATTTATCAGATCTAGAATTTAAAATCCCCCACGGAAATTAATGACTCTTATCAAGTGCAAAATCTTAATTTTTTTTCTCCTTAAGGTGATGTTTGGACTAGGTTACCAACGATTGGATTGGATTGGGAAAAGAAATTCCCGGCGGAAATTGCAGAGGAATCCAAATTCCAGTTAGAGAGAGAAGAAGCCATGTCTTCTCCTACATTCTCATAAAAAAAAAAAAATGGAAAAGAAAAATGAACCATCAGAATCATGCCTCCAAACCCGGAAAGGAAACCCCAAAAAAAAAAAAAAAAAAAAAAAAAACATAGATAGCCTCCCGAGCCTCCAGCACTCCCCTAGTCCGCATAAAACTCCATAAATACAAAAGAAAACCCAAGATCCCTCCCTCACTCTCCACCTCCACCTCCCTCCCCTCCCTTCGCTCTCTAAAAAACAGCTACTACTGCACCTGCAAACTGCAACTTTTGTCCACCCCCAGTTCATCCCCTGTTTTCTTAAAACTTGCTAAATCCTGTGCCACAAACTCACTGCATCACACAGCACTTCCCCCTCTCTCTCTCTCTCTCTCTCACCCACCAACCCAAAGGGAAAAAAAAATTAGACAAAAATCCCGACAAGAATTAATCGATCGAGGAGACGCGCACACCGGAAACACCTCAATTCATCCTTCCTCCCCTCTCTTTCCCTCGCTCTCCCACCCACGAATAATCCTCCCACAAAAAAAAAAGAAAAGGAAAAAAACGAGAATAAAGATCCGACCCCAGATGTTCACCCTCCGCGTCCTGGCCCTCCTCCTCCTCCTCCTCCTCCTCGCCCTCTCCGCGCGCCTCCCTCGATCCGCCGCCGACCCGGGCGACGAGCTCTGCCTTACCCGCCTCTCCGAGTCGCTCCAGGACCCGGGCAGCCGGCTCACGAACTGGAGCAAAGCCGCCTTTGCCGAACCGTGCAACGGCTTCACCTCCTCCCTCAGCGGCGCCACCTGCAACAACGGCCGCATCTACAAGCTCTCCCTCTCCGGCCTCGGCCTCCGGGGGAGCATCCCCGCGAACCTCGCGAACTGCACCTCCCTCCAGGCCCTCGACCTCTCCGCCAACGCCCTCACCGGCCCGATCCCGCCGGACCTCCAGGGCCTCGTCAACCTCGCCGTCCTCAACCTCTCCTCCAACCGCCTCTCCGGCCAGATCCCCCTGCAGCTCGCCCTTTGCGCCTACCTCAACGTCATCGACCTCCACAGCAACCTGCTCTCCGGGCCCATCCCCCAGCAGCTCGGCCTCCTCGTCCGCCTCTCCGCCTTCGACGTCTCCAACAACCGGCTCGAGGGCCAGATCCCCGGCTCGCTCTCGAACCGGACCGGGAACCTACCCCGGTTCAACGCCAGCTCGTTCGAGGGCAACAAGGGGCTCTACGGGTACCCTTTGGCCCCAATGAAGACCAAAGGCTTGTCGGTGCTGGCCATTGTCGGGATCGGGCTCGGGAGCGGGCTGGCGAGCTTGGTCCTGAGCTTCACCGGGGTCTGTATCTGGCTGAGGGTCACGGAGAGGAAGATGGCCATGGAGGAAGGCAAGATCAGTCAGCTGATGCCTGATTATTGATGAAATTCTCAATGAAACTGATTGGATTTCCTTTTTCCTTTCGGATGTGAAGATGGAGATGGAGATTTGACGTTTGTTCAGATTCAGTTCAGGTACATTTTGGATTTTTCGGTGAGGGCGATGCTCAGGAAAAGGAAGGAACAAAAGTTCGAGCTCTGTATTTTTAGTATTTTCTGCTTTTCCTTTTCTATTTTTCTTTTCCACTCTTATGGTTATTTTTTTCAGATTTTCACTTTTCTCCAATGATTTTTTGGCGGGTTTTTCTTTTTCTTCTTTTGGCCTCCTGCTATTTATTACAAAATTTAGGGTTCCTTCTTCTTCTTTTTTGGTACCTTTTCTTTTTCTCGGTTTTCCTCTGTAATACTTTTTCTTTTGGTTTTTCTCTGAGGAATTAACTGTGTATAAAGCTATCTGAAACATTAGAATGAAATGAAATGAAATAGTGCTGATTATCTTGGGAAAAATAAAGAAAAATAATCGCATAGTGCTGCTTGTTCTTTTTCCTGCTTTCATAAAGCTATGAAAATTACGTGCCAGCACCCAATTGGGGGTGAAATAATTTCCGAATTACACAGCTTTAATTTGGGCAAAAAGAGATAGAGAAATTGAATAAAAATTGGGGTGACCAATTTATCATGACCCAACATTCTATTTTCTTCTATATAATCGGGAGAAAATGGACAAAAATTATTTTCCCTATTTAATGTACAAAATTATCCGAATTTTGGGTTCGAGGCTCCATGCGCCGTTGGACTTGGAAAAAAGCAGCGAAACCTCTCGTTGTCTAAAAGCTACCCTGCGACCTTTTAGTCAAACATAAAAATTTGCCTGAATAGAATAAACGAGAGTGAGAGGCCCTAACGTCTGCCTTGGAAGAAAAAGCAACGGCAGGAGAGGAGATGTAGCCAAATCCTCACGGTTCTTTTCAGTGTTCGGTAGGAAAGGAAAGTTAGTCTCGTTAAATGATGGCCATATGCTTTTTTATTTATGCAATTTGTCTATCACTCGATGTCGAATCATTCGCGCGTGCTAGGGTTTGTTTCCAAACGAATTCGAACTCGACACGGGCTTTCGCGAGGATAAGTTTTGAGGCGAGTCGCGCGCCTAAAGTAGCTAGCCAGTAGCCACCACTATTCACGCGGGGTAGAGAGTTAGTGATACATCTCTTCCTTTTCTATCTTCAGTTTTTTTCAAAAGAAAGTTAGGCAAGATACAGCAAAAGATTTCGGACCGCCCTCACGAGGGGTGGTGAGTCTACTGCTTTGGACAGGGCGCATCACGGTTGTCCATTTAATGGGTTCACGCGCGTCACGCAAAAATTGGACGGCTGTGATGAATTTGATTCGGACATTAGATCCATACAAGAGAATCCCCCTCTCGTGAGAAGGCCGGGGTGGAATCAATCGAGCGCAACCTACGGCCACGTGACCAACATCGAAAACTCTCACGCCACCGTGCCTCTCGAGTCTTATTTGAAAGATGAAATCTTCTGACAAAACTTTCAACTATCTTATCAAAGGTTAGTTGCTGTCCGAGTCCGGGAAATTGGCCTCTAACTGGTGACTCATAAATATGGATGTTATTCATATTTTAACTTAACTAAAATAAATATAAATGATGGTTCAACAAAAATAAAGTCAGAAAGTTTTTATCCAAAAAACATGTTTTATACTATTTTTGGAAAAATGAAACTTAAAAAATATCATAATTTGTATACATCATTCATTTTAATGCCAAAACTTTTTTTTATCGAATCACTTAAGTATCACTTCTATTTTTAAAAAATCACTAAAGTGTTATCACCGATTTAAGATATCAAAAATTTAACATGACAATATTTTATTATTTTTTGGAACCAATATGGCTCGTTGGCACTTTGATTCAACGTAAATATACTAAACGACATCGTCCAATATGTTTGCCCCAATTTTAAATGCCACCCAATTCTCTACATGGACTTTTTTTGTCAAAAAAATAACACTTAGGCATTAATATTTTATTTTAAAAATCATGTAAGATTTTTTGGTCTGATTTTATCACTAAAGACACATAAACAATCATTTTTTTCTGATGTGAAATTAAAGTGATTCAGCGAAAAGTTTTAACAGTGGAGTGCACGTCATGCGAAATTATAGTATACCTTTAATACCATTTTTTTTTCCATTCTTTATTCTTCCCTTCCTCCTTAGGACAAGCACCGCAGATTCCATATCCTAGTATATCTCATCTGAGGACGTGAGTACAACGTCAATAATTTTTATGTACGGGTGGCCAAACGCGGTCTTGGATTACTACTAGTACCTAGGTGAGCTGGACATACATTATTTTATAATGGTCGACACGTGATTGTAGTTGGATCCATAATTACGATCCAAGGATTTAATCTAACTCGGGTTACAAAACCTAGGCTCGAGCCAACATAATGTAATCTTGTAAGATGGAGAGATGTGGCCTAATCGTCCTAGCGCTATTTCGCCCCTGAGTCATTCGAAAACGTTAATTTGGCGCAGTATTTATTAGTGTCCCCGGCACATTGTCCATTTTGGGGGGACTTTTCTAGCCAATTCTTCTATGGATCACATTTTGACCGTCGATCGTGCGGAGTTGAGCCGAGAAATCGAAATCGATGTGTTTAACGGTCACGATGGATCCGGCGCATGTACTTTGGCCATTCTTTGGAGCTGCGCATGTGAATGCGTGCCCGGGTCGAGAGAGGGAGTCAATACAGCCGAAATGTGGTCTCTATCTCTCTTTTTTTTTTATTTTTTTATTTTTTTCTTTTGGAGATGCAAATGAAATACACCTTAGTTGAAGTCTTTATTTTTTCAAACTGCCCGATTTTCAAGGCCTATAGTTTATAAAATGTCTTTTTTTTTTTGGGGGGGCTACTGGCAGATAGATTTCTCTCTTTGATTTTTGATATTTTTGGGAATTAGGAAAAATACCCTTTAGTTGAACTTATATTTTTTGAAGAGGCGACCGCATTTTTCAAGGCCTGTCAAGAGTATTTTTTGCCATTGGGATCTGTGCTAGCAAAATTGCTCACGCGTTGTGTGTGGGCGCAAAATTGATATTTAAAGCATTGTACAAAATTGGCTCAGTGGAAGCATTCAAATTATTAATGTATGGAAAAATAATTGTTGATACAATATGAAGAAGTTGCACACAATTATACAAGGGGGATAATTGTCCAAAAAAATCTTTTAATTTGGCCTAATTTAGGCCTAAACATGTCTTGACGATCTTCCGATATATGCATTCTGATCAATTTTGATCAGAAATCATTGATGTTGATGATGGCAAGACCTACATGACACAATTTATACCGATGTTAACGATTTTGCAATTTTTTTATCATTTTTTCCTTTTCCTTTCTTTCTTTTTTTTTTTTTTTTTTTTTCCAATTTTATCAACGGCCACAAGCAAGTGTCGAGACAACCTCACCGGATTTGGATGAGGAATGGGCTAGCGATCAACGGAGGAAATATAGGGAAAAAGAAGAAGAAAGTGTTCGATAATAATTTTTAAAAATATATATAAATAGTTCATTGACAAGCGTGCTAACCATACCACATGCCATGTAGGATGATTGGGACTGATTGAACTATCCATTAGTAATTTCCAAAAAAGAAAAATCGTTAAAAAAATAAATTGGAAAATGGTCAAAAGATTTAAGATTAAATTGGCTAAAATAAAAATTTTAAAATTGAATTAATTATTGTATAATAAATTTAAGGTTTTTTGGACAATTTTCTGAATATATGGAAAGAGAAAAATATTTTTAAAATTTGAACTTTATTTGGTAAAGCTATATATAGATAGAAAAGATGTCACATTTTAAAATCCAAATGCTTGAGAGATTTTTTTTTTTTTTTGGTCAAAACTTGAGAGATAAGTTAAAGCGATTGATTCTAGCATTTGTCAACTGATAATTACTTTTGGGAAAAAAAAATCTGATAGAATACTTACAACATCAGTGATGTTACATCACTAATAGAGTAATAATGTAAATGATGAATAAAGAAACTGCGCGATTCTTTAAAAATACAAGGGCCTCTTTTCTTTAAACGATAGAGATGGTTAACCAGCAGCAGGAGACAGTGGTTGCAGATACGAAAAACAGCTGACGCCTTAAAGCCTTAAAAATAATTTTATTGCTACTTATTAATTAGTGGAATGGAATTATTGACACAAATAAAAATAATTGTACCCATATATACGAAAAGAGAATAATATTTCAAGGTTTGAACTATTTCTGAAAAAAAAAATTCATAGAACATAGAAGATTCAAATTTATGGAGTTATGCACCTATTTTTGACAAATATATTTGAAAATATATTCAAAATCCGCAATTCATTGAACATAGAATATTCAAATTTATGGAGTTATTCACCAATTTCTGACAAATTTTTTTGAAAGTATATATGTATATATTCAAAACCCGCAATTCTCCCCTCACAAGCCACAAGTGAAGGCACCACCGGTAGCCATTAGCTCCACCTTTTGTGCGCAACAGAGAGAAACGTATGGTATGGGATTGGGGTTTTGTCATTGGTGCAGATTATAGAAGACTTGTATTGTAAATAATATTGATAAGCTTGTAGCTAAAGTACAATATTAATTGATGTTGCTTGCCATTTGAAGTCCATTGGGTAATCTCATTATAAAAACTTGTGTTTAAAATTAAGGATGCAAAGCAAGTTTAGGTTAAAAGTGAGGGCTTTTGGTATTTTCTGAACTTAAATTAAACAAGTACGTATTAGGAATGTTTTTGGTGTACGATCATAGCAAAAGTGGTGGTTTTGAAAAAAAAAAAAAAAGAAAGAAAGCCCCATGTGCTTGCACATGGCGTAACTATCGTAGCACCAAGTGTCGTCCGTCACGACCGTCTGATCTTTTGATACGTTTTGACCTTCATTGTTGACATGTACGTGCACTAACTACCGTTCTTTAGGCACGTTTTACTTTGGTAATTCGCACTCTATAGTTTGCTCAATTGCACTTATTTTTTATTCTTATTTTTGATTGACTATTGGGAGACATATCATTGTATTTAACTAATACAAAATATTTAGAGATGCAAACACACTTGTGCTTTTGAGTCCACAGATTGATTTCAATTGATCTACTCCAATGATTAGAGTAACATTACCCAATCAATCCTATTATTATTATGCGCATGTTAAATTAATACGAGATTTTTTTAATTTTATTAATTTACTTATAGACCTTTGCCAGTTAATTTTTATCAAAAAATTACCGACATGGCGATCCAGTCATCAATTATTGTCTTACATGGCACGTTGCTAAGCTAGCTATTTCCGGTGAAAATTAGCCAAAATGAATATATTGAAATTTTGCGCAAAGATTTAAAATTAAATTGGAAAAATTAGAAATTCTATGATTGAATTTACATATATACAATAGATTTAAAACTAGTTGGATGGTTTCTCCAAATGAATAATATATGGGATCGATTGTGAAAAATGTAGATTGGTTCATAGAAGTAATGGCATTGGTGGCCTAGGTCTCCTAAGCCTATCCATGGAGGTTTTGGAAAATCATAATTCACATCTTGTACTTCATATCCACCGTTCTCTAAGTCAGTCCTACATATCCATTGAATTGAACGGTTTATTCGCTTCTATTGATGTTTTTGATTTGTGATGCTTGTCCATCACTACGTGAATATATGTTGTCTGACTCAGCCTCAAGAACATTTGCCTTCGGAAGTCAAACTTATTCCCCTACAAAGTTTAGAGGCAAACACTTTATTTGTTGACCTTTTCAGGATACTCGCATCTCTAAATGTACTGTCGAGACAAATTTGGGACAAGTAAGAATCTGCTTTAATCTTGATAAATTAGTGTAAGACATTGATGCCCCCCCAGATAACAACCTTCAGCAACTATTTATATGTCTCTAGACCATTGAAAGAATGGACTGTTTTTATTTAATTATGAACAAAATAGGAGTATCTAAAGAGGATTTAGTTACATAACATAACATTAATCAATTCTGATCTTTTTCGCAAAAGTAAAGCCCAAAGAAATGCTTCAATTTGCCTATGACGCTTTAAGATTCCAATTTTCTTTGCATGTTTTGTCAATGTTGGATGACCTTCTTCGCTCACCCTATTTTACAAGCAAACTACGTGAATAAAAGTTACAAAGAACTCAAATTATGGGCTAATATGTTTTTTTTAATTAAAAAAAAACTCAAAACTTTAAGCCCAATCCTAATTCTATTCCAACTTCTCAACTTTCTCTCTAGCCTCAAATTTGACCATGCGTCTAAAAATTTATTAGTTTCTTCAAGATTATCATTACCGCGAGGCAAAGTGAGACTATAGATGAAGACGCATTTTGATAATAAACTTTTAACGATCCCAATGTTGATAATTTGAAGAAACTAACGGCAATTTTTACATTTGTAGGTAGATTTGGGACTAAAGTAAAAAAAGGAGTATTTTTTTGGATAAAAAATACAGAGCACAATTGAGATTGTACCAAATTTTGAGGACTTTTTAGGCAATTGTGCTCAAATTATACATAGAACTAAATTGTGATCACATAAAAAGAAAAGTCTGGAAAGAGAATGGAATCCTGCCACTAGACGATGCACGATGACAAAACACGAACATTCTCACATTAGTTTGACGTTTGAGTCTATATTATATGTAAATGGTCCAATAAAGAAAACTTGGTACCTATCTCGAAAGGAAGAAGATACCTTTTAAACTTTTCCTTAAGTTTATTGAAATTGCATCTTTGCAAATGAGCAAGGTGTGCACATACACAACTCATGTGAGAGGTGTGAGAGAATTAATGGTGAGAGGAAGGTGAGAGCAAATATAAATAAATAAATGCTCCGTAAAGACAATTAAGTTTTGAATGTTTGAGCTAATTACTCCATCTATGAAGAATGTATGGAAAAGTTTTTAGCGGAATTTATTTTTCTTTAATTATTGCAGATTGAAGGAAAATAGGAAACTTTATCTCCTACTTTGAATAGCTTTATTTGTTTCTTTGGCATACTACTTTAGGAGGCCACAAAAAGACTCTTAACATTTATCATGTAATCCATTTGATTTTAAAACAAAAATAGTGAGAATGAGGAATATATATATATATATATATATATATATATATATATATATATATATATATTAATCCATTTGATTTTAAAACAAAAATAGTGAGAATGAGGAAATATATATATATATATATATATATATATATATATATATATATATATATATATAGAGAGAGAGAGAGAGAGAGAGAGAGAGACGTAGAAGCAAATATGTATTTTTGTTTGCAAAATTGGGATATAGATACAATTCATGTAATTACCTAAAAAGTTTTGCCTCTCTTTGTCATTATGCTCGCTTTTAGTAAACTACATACTCTAATTTTAGGTCAACCATAATCTCAAAGAATCATATATGTATTATGAAGAGCAAATTGTCGGAAGAAGATATGTTTTGAAGAATCCAGAATCGGACTGAAGATTGTATTTGATTGGAATTGTAACTATTTTAGGACTAGAAATATTTTCCCCTTGGGAATATTTTCTTTACTTTTTTTATTGAGTTTCATTGTACATTATATACATCACGTAACGATGTACAATTCAATGAAGAAAATACAATTCCTACACTTTTATTTAAGCTTCTTACATGGTATCAGAGCATGTCTCGATCTTGACATAGCTTTCGCATTACAATCAACCTCTGTTGCTGCCATCCTTCGGAGAACATATCAGTCTTCCTTGTTTCCTTGTTGCTGCAACTCTTGCAGAACAGAACAGCATCCATCAGGAAGTTCTTCATCCAACCCTTTACTTCAAAGATTAACCTGCAAGATAGAATTATCGCAAATTTCTTAGGAAATTGTCATCATGACAAATCCACAAACATTTACCTCAATATCCGCAGAAGAAACGACACAGCCATCACCTCCTTAGATTGATGAACCTTCGGCAATAATAGCAGCATCTCAAGGGCAAGTTCAACCTCAAATTCAGCCACAACATCATCCTCAGCTTGCACAGTGGGGAGGTGCTCCGGCTCAGTTTAACATGGGGCAACCCTATTCAGGGCTACCTTATCCATGGGTACCGTACCCCTGGTACTTTGGAACTAATCCAAATACATCATCGCCGGGTTATCGAGATGGTGTGCGAATTGATGGAGGCCCACCAACCAGCGACGGGGAGGGCGCAACCATCAACCCTCAGCAGACGGGCGGGTCGATGGAACCGGGTGTGGGAACGAATCCCTACCCGGGTCCTTTTTTTCCAATGAGGATTCTGGAACCGGATCTGGCGGATCGGGTTTTGCGGCAAATCCCTACCCAAATCCACCGCCAGGGTTCCTCCCATACGGATCTTCGCGCAATGGTCGGCCGAGCCCGGCGACCCTCTTTTTACAACTAATGCAGATGGACCAGAACTGAAGCTCATCGCTCAACAATTGACTGGGTCCGATAACTATTCAAATTGGTCACGCGAGTTCCGGCGTGCACTGGTAACGAAAGATAAAGAGGGATTTCTCGACGGAACGGTGCTTATTCCAACCGACGAGCGAATGGGACGACTCTGGAAAAAATGCAATCAATTGGTCCGAACGTGGATCGGAAATTGCATCGCTCCGGAGGTCGCAGCCGCTCTTCCCCCGACGGAGGACTCAAAACAGTTTTGGGAAAATATCAAAGAAATGTTTGGAAAATTGGACCAAGTGAAAATTTTTTCTTTGACGCAACAGATCTCTGATTTAAGACAGGGAAATATGTCTGTTGCTGCAATTTTTAACAAAATTTCAGGTCTGTGGAACGAGTTGGAGGCAGCCGAGGAGAAGTTCGACTGGCCGGAACCCATCCTACAGCAATACAAAAGGATGCGGGACAGAGAGAAAGCAATACGCTTTCTGCTCATCTTAAACGAAGCCTACCTTTCGTTCCGGTCACAGATCCTAACCATGGAGCCGATGCCAACCCTCGGCCGCATCTACCAGCTTGCCGTCCAAGAAGAAAGCCAACAGAAAGCGGTTGATTACGGGAAGAATGGCGAAAGCGTGGCTCTGGCGGCGAAGAAATTTTCTCGCCCGCTACAGAGAGTCACGGGAGGAAGAGAGGTGCACGAAACCCATTTAGGGTTTCACGAAGAAAACCCTAGGGGGTATCGTCCCATGACGAGCGGCCATGATGTGTTTGATCGATCGGACGTCTCACCATTATTCCTTGGAGACGCTGGATCGGACGGTCCTGGAAGCAGGGGCCGGATAGAATCGAACGGCTCACGTGGGTTAGCTGCATATGGGCCAGATGGCCCACGCGGGCGGCATCCATCCTATTCTGATGGGCCGTGAGGGAATTTTGCTGCAATTCCAGATGGGCCGTATGGAATGACGACGGCCCATGCCGTGAACAGCCCGATTCATTCGCCAAAAATAATCAAAAAGGCAAGGGTAAGTTTATACCGTGATTACCGCAAGCGCCCACATCACACGATTGAAAATTGTTGGAAGCTCCATGGCAAACCGGGCGAAAAAGAGAAAGGAAAATTTTCAACTGTTTTACGGGTATTGGGAAAATCAGCGAGACAAATCAATTTCTCACGGAGAATATCAAGAGCGATGGAAGCTTTAAAGAAGTTAGATGCTTCGATAAGGCGGGGAGTTTCACGGGTATTTCTTATTGTCTCGATGAACTCAATTGCAATGGATGCATGGATTATTGATCGGAGCTAGTGATCACATTGTCTCGCAATCAGAAATTTTTTTCCACTATTAAGAAGTTATCCTTTCCTATATCGGTGCAATTACCGAATGGAAACACCACAAATGTTGATATGATAGGACCGTGAAACTTAGCCCACTCATCAGTCTTAAAAATGTTCTTTATGTCCCTAGTTTCCAATTTAATCTCATATCGGTTTCTCGAGCCTGTCAAGACAACTCTGTCGCACCTTGTTTGACTACGATATATGTCTATTTCAGGCCCTTTCGACTGGCAATACGATGGGCTTGGGTAGAATCTATCAAGGCTTATATTTTTGGATCGATCTTCCAAGCAATTTTAAATACTCTTCTGTTGCTTTTGATAAATCCATATGCAATGTTGCCAGCAATAAAAATTTCCTTCATCATCAAAGATTGGGTCATACTGCATATTTTCCTTGTCCTCAGTGCCCAATTTGTCCCTTAGCAAAACAAACTCGTTCTCCCTTTCAAAATAGCAATACGACTATTGACAGCATCTTTTCTCTAATTCATGCTGATGTCTGGGGACCATATCATACCTTAAATCATGATGGTTCATGTTTTTTTCTCACAATTGTGGATGATTTCTCACGTGCCACCTAGGTTTTTCTCATACAATCCAAAAATCAAGTTCTATCTCACCTTAGAACTTTGATCTCTTTATCAAAAACCCAATTTGGCAAGTCAATTCGTTGAATTCGTACTGATAATGGAAAGGAATTCTTCAATAGTGAATGTGCTTCGTTCTTTAGCTCCAATGGTATTTTGCATGAAAGTACTTGCACGTATACACCACAGCAGAACGGAGTTGTTGAGAGAAAACACCGTCATCTTTTGGAAGTGGCACGGGCTCTTAAATTCCAGGCATCTATACCAGAGAATTTCTGGGGAGATTGTGTAGTCACTGCAGCGTATCTCATAAATCGTATGCCATCTAGGATTTTGAAGGGAAGAACCCCATTTGAACTTTTATATGGGAAGAAACCAGATTTGAGTTATCTTCGTGTTTTTGGTTGTCTCTGCTATGTGACTACAGTAGGACCTCACGATAAAATGAGCCCTCGTGCTCGGGAGTGCATATTCATGGGGTATGCAAATCTCAAAAAGGGTTATCTAGTTTATGACAAATCTACTGGGGATTTCTTTATCAGCAGAGATGTGGTATTTCATGAGGATGTTTTCCCGTTCCGAGATTCTGCTTCCACGTCTGGAGATGACGTAGCCACTAATCGTAGATTTCTATCAGAAGAAAATTTATCTTCTGGAGGATCTTATATTGTTACTTCTCCTCCAAGACAGCCAACATTACATGCAGCACCACCTTCACCACCTGATGAGCATTTGACTGAAAATTCGATTGAGGAGGAATTCATTGAAGAGGAACCTCAGATGGTCAATTCCGTCGAACCAACCAATATTGAAGGAACGTCATCAGACGTGCTACCTGAGCCACCTCGACGATCTGGTCGAGTCACTCGTCCACCAACTTGGACAAGAGATTATATTTGTTCTTCATCAAAATCCTCAGGTACTCGTTATTCTATTTCCTCCTATGTGTCTTTTAATCAGTTGTCATCAGATCATTTATGCTGCATTAGTCGCATTTCTGAGGAAAAAGAACCCTCTAGTTATCATGAGGTGTACATGATCCTCGATGGCAAAAGGCCATGGAAGCGAGAACTTAAGGCATTGATGGACAATCACACGGGATATCGTATCATTACCTCCTCATCGTAAGCCCGTTGGTTGTAAATGGGTATATAAGATTAAATATAAGGCGAGATGGTTCGTGGAAAGGTACAAGGCCCGGTTGGTGGCTAAGGGGTTTACACAGCGAGAAGGATTTGACTACCATGAGACATTTTCTCCAGTAGCCAAGGATGTCACGGTTCGCTCCTTCTTGTCGATTCTTTGCCTTTCGCAATGGACATTACATCGAGATGGACGTCCATAATGCCTTTCTTCATGGTGATTTGGAAGAAGAAATTTATATGGATCTTCCACAAGGATTATGGAGACGGGGGGGAGTCTAAGGTATGTCGCATCCGTAAATCCCTTTATGGTTTAAAACAGGCCTCTTAAGTGGTATGCCAAGTTTACTAATGCTCTCATGGATGCCGAATACAAGCAGTCCAAGCATGATTATGCCCTTTTCACTTGGACAAAAGGTACGTCGTCTATTTACTTGATGATTTATGTTGACGACATACTCATTATGGGAAATGATGATTCTCTTTGTAAGGAAGCTTAAGGAATATCTACATTCCTCTTTTCATATCAAAGATTTAGGGCCACCTAAATACTTTCTTGGAATAGAAATAGCTCGTTCTGATCAGGGGATTTCTCTCAGCCAAAGGAAATTTGTGATGGAGATTATATCAGAAGCGGGATTATCGGGGTGCAAACCGGCAGTCATTCCCATCGAGTAGAATACAAAGTTAACCAGTGTTGATTATGACGCTGGAATGTCATCCATTAACGATCCATTGCTGAAAGATCCGACAAGCTATCGAGACCGGTTGGAAAACTTATCTACCTTACCATGACTAGGCCGGATATCTGCTATGCCGTATGGGCTCTTAGTCGGTTCATGCCTGATCCAAAACAATCCCACATGAATGCAGCCTTGAAAGTGGTAAAAATATCGAAGAAATGTCCGGGCTGGGGATACTTCTTTCTCGAAAGTGCAATATGGAGATGACGGCCTATTGTGATTTGGATTATGCTACATGCCCCATGAGTAGGAGATCTATCACTGGTTTCTGTGTTAAGGTTGGAGAGTCACTGCTTTCATGGAAGATGAAGAAACAATCCACAGTATCACTGTCATCAGCAGAAGTTGAATATCGATCCATCGCAAAGACTGTCTGTGAAGTGGTATGGTTACGAGGGTTACTCCAGGATCTTGGAGTACAAATTAGAGGTCCGACATTACTCTTTTGTGACAATGATTCAGCAATCAAACTTGCAGCAAATCCCATATTACATGAGAGGACGAAACATATAGAGGTTGATTGCCATTTCACACGAGAAAAGATCAAAGAGGGTATCATCGAAACAAGAGGAATTAGAACCACGGAGCAACCTGCGGATATGTTTACTAAACCTCTTTGTCAAAGACAACATACATATCTTTTGAACAAGCTTGGCGTCTTGGATATATACAAGCCACCAGCTTGAGGGGGAGTGTCGGAAGAAGATATGTTTTGAAGAATCCAGAATCGGACTGAAGATTGTATTTGATTGGAATTGTAACTATTTTAGGACTAGAAATATTTTCCCCTTGGGAATATTTTCTTTACTTTTTTTTATTGAGTTTCATTGTACATTATATACATCACTGTAACGATGTACAATTCAATGAAGAAAATATAATTCCTACACTTTTATTTGAGTTTCTTACACAAATGCAGTGGATCACTCAAGCTTATCTCATAATGTACATTGCATCCGTCATAAATTCAAATATAATAAATCAAATGTAATAATCAATATTCAGAAAACTCATAAATTCAAGTCACTATAACTCATCCATAAATCCACCATAGCTGCGTTAGCGACGCCTCCAATAATCTCTCTCTCTCTAGCTCCCACAGTCACTAAGGTTGCGAGCACAATCTCGTCGAGCTCAAGGTCACAACCACCCTATGGTGGCAACAACTTGAGGCTTAGTTTCCTCCATATTACAAACGTCATCGCCTAGGAGGTTGTGGAGGTCTCACGGTGGTTTAGGTCGCATATCGAGAGAGAGAGAGAGAGAGAGAGAGGGAGAGAGAGAGAGAGAGAGAGGTGATGGGATGGCTTTGTGATAACTATTTTTGTTTTTAGAATAGAAATTTGTTTGAAAACGACATAAAATTCTTCCCCCTTGACAGCCGGCAAGTAGTGACGGGAAGTGGTGGGTGGTGGTGAACGATAGGTAGACAACTAGTTAGTAGCAAGGGTGAGCGATGAGAAGATATTTTATTTTTCATTTTTGTTCCTAATTTATTCCTAAGCTAAAAATTTGTTCTAAAAATAAAAAATAAAATTGCATTACCACACAACTTTTTGTTCCAAACATGTTCCCATAAATAGAAAAATAAAGAAAGAGAATGGTTATCATACGCACTCTAGGGGTTTTGATTTTGCTATTTTGACTTCCTTTTATAGGTAGGTAAAGTCATATTTTTTGGCAAGAAAAGATTGGATAAACAATCATGACTAAGGTGAGCATCGGTCTAGGGTCAATCCTAAACCGACTTTGGACTGGCCCAACTTGACCGATCTTAGTCCGATTCCCATGTAGATTAGGCCAGTTGTTGGTCCTAGGAATCTTGGACTTGCCCTGTGTGGATTGATTCTCAGTCCTAAGACTTTGACCAACTTTATATATATTACATATATAATAAATATTATATTATGTATATATCATATGCATTATATAATATATACATTATAAAATTATATTATATATATTTTCTACTTTAACCCCTATTGCCTTCGCCTCTGTTTTTTCTTATGTAGTCTTGCCATGTAAATTATAAAGTAAAAACCCACTCTAATTTGACAAAAAAAAAAAAAAAAAAAAAAAAAAAAACCCTTTGCTTGCCGCTCACCTCTTACCTCTCCATACTTGCCTCACAAGCGCATCTTAGCTTGTGAAATCACTCACCTCTCTTGGCCTACCTCATGAACACAGTTTTACAATCTCAAATGGAGATTTTTGTTGTTACCTTATCTTAAATTTGTGTTTGATATGTATTGGTGTTTATAATTTGATTACTTAATGTCGCATTGTCGTTGGATATGTACTTTGAAAGAGTGTGTTTATCCTTTCAAGAAATACAAAAAAAAAAAATCGTTGTTCCTAAGTTGACTCTAGAATCGGATTAGACCCATAGGGTAGGTCCGATACTTCAGTCCTACATTTAATAGGGTTGGCCCTTGGTGGAAAAAATTAGAGACCAACATTGTGTGGGTTGGTCTTGTTTCGTTTTAATCTAATTAGGTGCTAAACTGGCCTAACTTAGACTATGATCATCTCTAATCACAGCTTATAATTAAAAGTCTAGGTAGGTTAATGATCAAGTATGGATATTCATGGTTTAAGATTGATTAGTTTCAGGGTGAATCGGTTTTCATTCTGAAATTGGAAACTGAACCAGATAGGGTGGGTTTCCAATTAGTGGAACTAAGAACTGACCCTATCCATTTTGAGATTGGACCAACCAATTTTCATTTGGTTTCAAACTTGTCCTAAAAACCAGGGTGTTATCTTTTTAAAAAAAGTTTTATTTTCCTTTTGAAAGGGTTTCCAAATTATTTAAAATTATTTTAATGTATAATGAAATTACTAATCTAGATAAGTTACTAGTAAAAGAAAAGATTACTTTCATAGATAATATGTATTTTTTTATCCTTACTGGATAAAAAAATAAAAATAATAACATACTTTGCATCAGTATCATTGATTTAGTCTGATTCTTCTCGAGGTATTGTGAACTGCCCAAAGTCAGCCAAGTAAGTCCAAATTGATCCGGTTCTTGGATTAGAATAGGATTATGACCGATGCACACTCTTAGATAAGGTGGAATGAAGGTGGTTTTAAATAAATGGCTCTAAAAGAGTTAAATGTGTAAAAATGAGTCGATTTACTCATTACCCGATCCATACTCGACAACCCATTTGCCATCTCTACATAACAAATACAGCAAAGCATATTAAATGTTGAGCAGTAGTCTCAATTTTCTAAAAATCGGCTAGGCCAGCATGTTCTCTTTTGCCCTTTTTCAACCTGCTGAGAAAGCAAATCCAGTTAAATTTCCTAGGAAACCTCAGCTTTCTGAATAAGGCGCCAAAACCGAAATCATTTGAGGTGCGGCATAATCATTTGAGGTTTTCGCCAAAGTGTGACTCCACAAATCACGTAAGGCCCTCATGATTTCGGTCTTCGTGCAAGCACGACAGATAGCAATGAGGACGGTCTGCCACAAAGTAGGCCTAGTAGATTTTTTTTCCCCATTTCTTATAGGACATCAACCAAATATATAGGAAAGTATTAATAATAAAAAAGTCTTATAAAAAAAAATTGTAGTATGTCATGCGGAATATCTTTCTTGAGGAAAGATTTTCTTAATATGCTTTTTCGACCGACTAATAAGTTCACTTTAGATTAACAAAATTCGACTTCATAAAGTATTCAACTAGATAAGATGCTACCAAAAATCTGAGTGATTGATCTAAATATAAAATCGTTTACACTTAATAAAATGAAGGGTTAAACTTGTGTTCTAACTCCCACACATGTCCGATTTTTAACTTTCACAAGGTAACAATTTCAATTTAAGTATAATTATGTTTGCCTTCATAACTATTTACGTGCAGTGGGTGATCGATGTAATTTACTTTTTCAATGGGGTTGAAAGAGAGAAAAGATGAGGAATAAGGAAATGGTCAAAGATTCTTGGAGTCCGGCCCAATAAAATTATTTTTCACTACAAAATTCGATCTCTCCCAATATCTAGAATAAAGTGAGAGGATACGCTTTCTTAATTTATGTAGTTAATTTTAGATTTTTTTTTTCCCGATGCTCTTATGCCTTGTTTTGACCTCATAAAGTCTTCTATCCATCTTTTTTTCTTTCACCTAGACAAACGAAAATACTCCCCTCACACTTTCTCACCTTCTTTATATCGGGAAAAATTACATAAAACTCACATGAACTTTGTGGGCTAATATACTTCCACCACTAAAATTACAAATGTTAACATGACTCTCTTGAACTTTCTTTTTCTTGCGCTCATTAACTTTCCCTTATATTTTTTGTTTGCATGCGTAATTTAAGGAATAAATGTGTATTTTCATCTCATTTATTGAATAAAATCACACTTTTATCCTTAAATTGTGTTGTAGCACCCTCCTTCCGTCTAGAGAATCGAAGGTCTCAAAAATAGAAGTGCTCACCACATTAGGGTTTTGGATTTTTTTTTTTGGGGTAAATTCGGGGTTTTTAAAAATAAAAGATTAAGTCGCAAAAAAGAAAGCTAGACTGATTAGATACCTAGATGTACTTTTGAAGGAGAAAACTTTGGTTCATGGGTTCGGTTACATGTGAGGAGGGATTAGCATCCCTGCTATACCCTTTCGATACCACATTATTCTCGTGAGTCCTTTAAATTAATCTTCAAAATGGTTTTTAAATTATGTGATTCAATTTTTTCTTTCTAAAATAAACGGATGCAACATGCACGATTCTAGAAAAGTACATGACAATTGCAAGGACTTTTATTGAAAAGTTTAACATGGCTCGAATTCTGTGATTAGTTGTCACTAATTGTCTCCATTGGAGTCACCAATCTATAGCACCCTCTTCTATCATAGGACAGCCGAACAGATGTTCAAAGTGAAAAGGTATGATATTTTCTTTGTTAAAGATCTAATCTTTGTAATTCTTGCTTATGACATGATTGATTGAGTCAAATGATAATTTCCTACAACTAACAATTGGATGGTCAAGATTAAAAGATAAATATTTCTGAATTTGGTCGCCTGATTTTAGAAAATTGGGCACTGTTAGAAAGCTCTTCATGAGCATGACCTAGTTTTACCCTTCGACTGAATTTTTAATGAATAATATTTTTGGTCAAACCTTAGATAAAAATTAGGTGTTTACATTTGTGAAAAATGAAACAATAAAAAAATCGGAGAAAATCATCAACTAAAAGGTTAATATTTGAAAAATAAATATCATCAATAATCTTATAAATAATTTTTTTTTTGAAAACAATGGATATATTAATAGGACTAAAAAGATATTTTAAGTAGAACCCAATTAAGTCGAAGGAAAAGGATCAATAACAAAAATGTCAATTAACAATTAACAAAAATTGGATACCGATTATATATATATTAAAATGGTTCATTCATGAAAAAAAGATTGATCAACAAAATATATTTTAAAAACCACCTTAAATTTCAATCAATCATTTCATTTTACTCTTTGAGGAAATCATCTTTGTTATCGTAGATAATTTTGGAAATCAACAACTTTTTACATTAATTAACCCTTTAAAAATACATAATGAGTAACCATTTTTTTTTTTTTTAATTTGATCTTTTTGTTATTTAGGACTTTTCCCTTTCATTAAACTTTTCTTTATTCTTTTTCTTTGACATATGCTATTTAGTATCACTAAAGTAAAATTTGTATTTTTAAAAATATTATATTTAGTTTTCTTCCATTTTCAATCCTTTCATTGCAATTAAGGATAAAAGAGGTACTTTTTTTTTTTTTTTGAAAACGAGAGGAACATATATTTTTACACCTCAAAAGTTATGAGCATCACGCATGCTAGCGAAAAAAATAAGAAGGGCTAATGAGTGTAACAAAATAGTTCAAGGTAATGCGTAATAATTAAAGTTCGGGGGTAAACATACACTTCTCTCAAAGTTTGCAGACATTCTGTTCTATTTCCCTCTTTATTGATTCGCTTTTAAGAACTTCAGACATAATGTGGATGCTGCTTTTGACTTGAGAATTTTTGTCCTCATATCTGTATAAAATAATCCAAAAGGCAATAGGTGAACTGCATAGGAAGGAAAAGAAAGAAGTGCTCAGGACATACAAATTTCTGGAAATGTAAAGCCCTTTCAAATTAGGATAAAGGCCTATCTTCACACGAATAATATCTGCAAGTAAGTGGAGGATGCCATTTGAATGAGGGCCCACCTTTGTCCTCTCAAAGCTCAAAACGAGCAAATCCTGATCCATAGGAGGTGGTGGTTGAAAATTTGGTTGGTCAAGCCGACACCGAAAGAGGACGAAAGAAAATAGAAGAGAGATGGTCAAGATGTGCTTTCGCCCCTCGCATCAATTGAGCCGTCCGAGAAATGACATGCATGTCATCATGAGCGTCGGCCCCATTGTCCGGGCACTATGACATCGTCTCTGCTTTTCAATTGAGAAAATCGTGGCTCTTGCTTGGAAAAAAAGAATGGTAGACATGATTGAGGTTTCCGTTCAACCGGAATTTGATGCCCAAGTGAAACTTATCAAATCGAGAAATTCCCATTCCAAAATTGATGGTTCTTGATTTGGTTTGGGTTCTGGCCTGTTAACATTTAATCAAAACTGCCAATGTACCGTAAAGAAGCAATACCCACAATATATAAACATCTAATCAAATCTTATCTTTGCATAATATTCAACCAGCAAATATTGCATCCTCTAAAATACTAAAAAACATTGTGATAGAGGAAATCTAAGGAAAAATATGATTTGAGTTGTCTTAAGAAATATATTTAAATTACTGCAAAATATAGAAAGTTACCTTCAGAATCTACATAAGAGAGATTATTCTACAATAAATTATCTTTTTCCATTTCGAATTGCTATCCGATACACAATCACTGTTCATTTTTCTTAGCTAGCGTGGAGATTTGGTGGAATTTCTGGACTAAAGGTTGCGGTTGAAGGTTCCTTTTGAGTTTGCTTCATTATATGGAGGGACTTTAGGTTGGGATCTGCCCAGGGAGTTCGACTAGAAAACCCAGCCCCGCTTTCCTTTTGAGCCATTGATAATTGTTAGCGCGACTGAGATGTTGGCCATGAAATCCATCACCACACCAAGTAGATCATGGGCATATACTTTTCTAAAATCAGCAAGGAGGAAGGGTGGATTTTTGAATATGAAATTGACACAAATGATCATAAACTTTGATCAAATATGCAATGTGATTCATAATATTTTAATTTGTTCAATATAGTAACTAGACTTTTTGGTACATGTTCAATTTAATTCTTTAACTACATTGTAATTTCATTAATTCAAATTTAAGGATAACATTAAATATTTTCATATTATTAAGTGACTAAATTAAACATGTATCAAAAGTCCATAGACTATATTGAACAAATTAAAAATTTTGGGACCACATTATATATTATGCCAAAATTTAAAGATTATATTGAACAAATTAAAAGCTCGGAAACTATATTACATATTAACTCAAAGTTTAAAAATCAAGCGTCCTTTTTTCTTTTTGAATTGAATGTTCGAGCACGGGTAGTCTTTTTAAGTGTTTTAAAATAGAGAACCTTCTGATTCCCATGCTGCGTAGTGGGTAGTGTTGGCATCGCATTAATGGGAATGCTTAACGGGCAGAGAGTGATTGGGTGATCTCTTGCACCTTTTACACCTATCTCGTTGAGAAGGATTTGCCGCTTTCTTGGTCATAAAAAAGTCAATAAATCTCTACTGTTCCTAATACACAAAGAACGCACTGCAAAGCCTGAAATGCCGATTCCGACGTTCGGGATCAGATCTTTTCAAATTCAAAGTAGTAATTGAAGTTACACAAAGTCACAAGCGAGGATCTTTCATAAGCCAGGATCTTTCCCTCCTAATATGGCGTTTCTTCTTTTCAATAGTTATCTATAACAAAAGGCTCATGCTATTTTCCCCTTTTTAGTGGCTATAAAATACCCTAACTTATTGAGTTGACAAAATAAGAGAACTAATTATTCAAAAATAAAAGAAAAGAGGTGAAAGTTGCTATATATTGAAAATGCGAAAAGTATGCATTTTTTGAAAATACAAGACTGTTCGTATAAATTATAAAAAATGATGTTTTATTCTATATATTTGTTATTTTCCATTCGTTTTTATATAGACTTCAATTCCTCTCTTTACTTATGTGTTCAAGCTGATTTTTATAAAGAATTTTTTGTAGTGTGTTCGAAACTTTTTGGTAATCTTCATTGATTATCATATTTTATGTTTATATAATAATCCTAAACTCACAACTTTAACCAAAGAATTCCCTAATAGAAACTTGCACTATTGAATTGGACACCATAACGAATTATTCCAAATTGAACTTTAAACTCAACTTTAACCAAAGAATTCCTCTAAGAGAAACTTGCACTATTGAATTGGATACCATAACGAATGATTCCAAATTGAACTTTAGAGAGATATTATAAATAAATGTACTTTATTAATGTTCTTTTAAATATTAATCTTGATCATTAGATTTATTTAAATACTTGTATTTTAGATGATTCTCGTGAAAGAACATCCAAAGTGTAAATCTGATTTAAACACAAAAGAAGAAGAAAAACAGTTTATGAAATGTTGATAAAAATCATTAAATTGATTGATCTATATTAAAGGTACATTTTTCAATTTTCATCAAACTTACCATTAATAAGATCTAAGCCATTTGTTTGTTTCACGAAAAATGAATGATTTATAAAACACTTCCCTAAAATGATCATTTATGTTGTTTATAAAAAATGAATCAATGAAAAAATATTTTTGTTTTTCACAAAATTTTTTAAGAACAAATTATTGATAATGAATTTTTTTCAACTAATTATTTTAAGTAAAATAAGCAATCATTTTAGGAAAAAATCTTTCAAAGTATTTATTTTCTATGAAACAAACTCACTTGAAGTGAAGGCTATTTTAGACCGTTTAAATTATAAAATATGTCTCGAACTACTTGAGGAGTGAAAATAGGTTGAGCCTAAGAAAATAGGTCAAATTGATCAAATCAATTTTTTTGAAGTTCTTAGATTTACCTTATGTGACATCTTGAATTTCAACCCCATCTCGATAATATGAAATGAGCATTTTGTTGACGCACCATGGTCCTTTTACTTTGAGCTGGTCTCTCACGAGTTAATTGATCTATTAGGTGAAACTATTAAGGGATATAAACAAGATAGACTTGATAATTCAATTAAAAATCGACTGCTCAACCATAATAATTGGCAATGGTCAATATGACACCGTTATAATTGATTAGTGATTGGATATAGGTCGATTTGATGGAATTATGTAATTGAATTGTGGGTGATTCCGTGTGATTGCAAAATTCGCATTGAACAACACTAATCCGATTTTCTATCGATTTTATACTCGGTACACGTAATTGAAATCTCACGATTTTTACAACAACCAAGCGTCACCTACGAGTTGGAGATGCACAAACGTGGATCGAGAATTATCGACCACGGGTCAAACGCACTAAAATCCCTAATAGCTGCCCGATAAGTTAGGTTGTACTAAAATAGAGTTTGGTCGACTTAACCACGAAATTGAATTCGTTTTCAGGAATCGAACGTTTGAGCATGCCACGATTCATTTTTAGGACGTCATCTCATCTTTCGGAGAAATTTCGTTGAGTCCGGGATTTTATGGAAAAGTCGATTTCGGACAAAAAAGATTAAGTGAAATTTGGATAGCTGAAGATTTGGATTATTTCTACCCCTAAAATGATTTAGTTTTGAAGAATTGAAGCTAATTCCTCATTGGTGGAGTGCTTGACATTAAGGATGAAGACTTTTGGGGCTTTCTAATGAGTGTTTAGATATTTGCAAGGCTTTCTAATCGGCCACTCCTTGAACTTTCTTCCCTCCCTCTCTCTCTTTCTCTCTATCTCACGCAAGCAAGAAGCTCCCCCCATCCTTTTGCTGATTTCTTTTTCTTCTTGCTCACGTCCCCTTCATCTCATTTCTTCTCTCCAACATCCCTTCTTCTTCTTTGTGGCCACCACTCCACCCACCACCAGAAGTCCACACGTCAAGCAACCCCTCATTTCAATTTTTCCTTAGCTCCATCTCCCTTTCATTTCTGTTGCCGCCAACATCACTCTCACTTCACCCATCACCAACACTCCATCACCTCACCACCGAGCAGCCAAGGCAGCTGCAGCTTCACCTGGCCAGCAGCGCCACCTCAGCCAACCCACCAGCAACCACCGAAGCCCAACAACTCAGCCTCAAACAGAACCGAATCCAGCTTTGGCCGTGAGCTTCACTTGGCCTTTTCAGCCTCCCTTGAGTCTCCGTTGGAGACGCAATAGTCTCGGGTTCTCATCGCTGTTACGCCACCGTTGCCTTGAGCCTGCCATCATCCTAATCCAGTGAGTTAACTCCTTAATCCTTGATTAGGTTTTTAATTGCGCTTAGGGGGTTAGAATAATGGCAATTAGCTTAGTTAAATTAGTATTAAGTGAGATTAACTTTAATATGGATTATTGTTAATCTATTTGGTTATATTAGCCTTAAGATGGATTAGTATTGATCTAGTTGGTTGAATTAGTACTAATGAGGGTGATTTAGCTTGGTTTAGTGGATTTCTCCTGGATTAGTTTGCTGGACGCTCACCGCTTGTCATTTTTGTGGAGAAAAATGTGCTATGATTTTGAGATTTCTTTCTACTTGAAAAATATTCCAAACATATTTATCTATGACATATATTTTACTCAAGATTTTAGGGATTTAAAATAATGAGATTTTAGCTTTGTTATTTGCAAAATAGAATCTCAGATTGTGCTGGAAACAGTGACCTTTTGGTGTTCAAAAGATTTTTATCAACTCTTAGGGTTCGATTTTCAAAAGAGTTTCTTCACAAAAGTTGTTCATCACATCTTGTAGTTTAATATAATCAAATTTTAGATCAAACAAACAAGTTGTGGACCTCAAATTAAACTGAATTTGCAAAACAGAATTTCTAGACACGGACACAGTTTTTGTAACGGTTTGGGCAATTTACTGCTCTCATTCTAGAAAGATATGGTTCAAGGTGTCTTCAAAATTTATTTTTTTGAGTGTCATTTATAACATATTCAAATTTGATAATTTTCTAAGTTCGTTTAGTTAAGATTATGGAATTAAACTTGAAGATGTGCGAGTGGCCTGATTCTTGCCGGTTAGGACCGATTGTGGTTTTGTTGTTGTTCTTGGTGTTGGCTGACAACTTCTATGTTTGGATCATCAAGCTTTGGCTTCTTTTACAGAGGTTGAGTAAGGGGGGCGGAGATGTATGAGGGCTGCCTGCCCCGTCCCGAATAGATGAAGTGCAAGAGCGCTCCCATTTTTTGCTTCCTCTTCATTACAAGCCCTCTCCAAGAATGTTTTTGTAGATTCCCGGCCCTTTTGAATGTGAATAGTGAGTGAAATCCCTTGTGCTTGCTGGACAATGCATATTTGGTGATGTGGTTGACTTTTGGCATGCTTAGAATTTATGCGTGATGATATGTGAATGGTTGTTCTATGGTGGTTGTTTATTGTTATTGCAAGAGATGACCTTTGGGCCTTTAAATGGAAAGAAAATTTAGGTATCAGGTTTGGACACCAAAACTTATTTGCCCAATAAAACAATGAGATTTTAAATTAAGTGCGTGCAAAGTTTGATGGATTAATTTTGAGTATGTGAGCACCTATGAATTTATTTCTAAAAGTTTTGAACAAAAAAAAAGGGGTTACTAAAGATTGTTTTCAAAAAGAAGTGGTTGGAAAAGAAAATAGAAAATAAATGAGGTGTCGGGTTTGGATGCCAAATTTTATGTGTTCAATAAAACAAGGAGGTTTTATACTAGATGCGTGCAAAGTTTGATAGGTTAATTTCAAATACGTAACCCCGTACAAATTTATTTCCTAAAGCTTTAAAGCAAAAAAAAAAAAAAAAAAAGAGTTGCTAAGTTGATTTTTAAAAAGGGATTTTTGGTATTCTTAGCTATATGATAGCATTATGCGTGATATTGATGGTAGTTATTGAATTTTAGTAGAAAGCTTGGTTTTATGGGCTTTTGAATGGAAAAATGCCAAGTGTCGGTTCTTGGACGCCAATTCTTATGTACTATATAAAATCATGGAATTTCAAAATAGGAGCATACCAGGTTTGACGGTTCACTTTTAATTATGTGACCATGCACGATTATGTTTATCGAGATTTTTAATACAAAGAAAAGCGGCCAAGTTCATTATTTGAAAACGAGATATTTGAACGCAAAACATGGTGCTCTTGGCCAAGTATGTGCTCGTGTGATCACTAAGTGAACTTGTCCTGATGCGTATAAATACGCGGGATGATGCTCCTGTGTGGAATGCCGTCTAGGCGGGGGTTTTGGACGATGTCATTCGCGGATGGATTTTGAAATGATGCTCTTGTGTGGAATGCCGTCTAGGCAAGGGTTTTGGATAATGCCGTGCTCGATGGGGCGAGACGACACTCGATTATGCAAGATGACCACTGACTGTTGAGTTGGCCGTGGCCGATGGGTCATAATAATTGGAACACACTTGAGTGGTTGTGATAGTTGTGGGACAATTGTGTGGTACGGTATGTGACGTATCATAACGATTTGGCCTTATAATCGGAATCCATGTGATTGAAATGATGTGTTTGGTTATTAAACTGCGCTTGTTGCATTGATGATGGTATATATGTTAAGCTAATGTGCAGGTACGCACTGAGGTGAGGTAAGCTTTGTATGGTGTGTGCTTAGGACCACCTTCAAGGCGAATTTGCATCCTGATCGAGGCTTAAGTTTTGACTCGCTGAGATTTTATCTCACCCCGTTGTGAGCTAATCTTTTTTAAGGCCGTAGAGTGGAGATTTGTTGAGTGCGGATGTGGTGGGCGCAAGATGCGACACCTTTTGGCTAGTCCTGCAGTTAGCGAAGTTTAGGGTAACTTTGATCCCCAAGGATTTTGAGAGGGTCGGTTGGAAGTTGCCAGTGTAAGGACTTGTGAATCATTAAATTTCCTGGGGACAACAATGGATAAATAGGTCATGGATTTTATGGGAAAATCACAATCGTGTTTTACTATCCCTATGTTTATTTGTTGACTGGGTGTTGTATTTAATTTGCTTCCGCATGTACTTAATTGAAAGAAAAAAAAATGGGTCGACGATGTATTTTGGGATGTCGCATTTTAATCAACCGTCGAAGGATGTGCACACGCTCAGGGTTCGGACCGTGACACCTTAGGCTTGGGAAGTATGATTAGATTCCATCTAATTCAGTAGAGGTTGCATCTTGAGCATCCATCAAGTTCTGTCATATTAGTAGCGATAGCAAGAGCACATGGTAAAATTAGTTAGTATTGTTGTATACACCTTGCATAGATCGGTTTAATTCTCACCTTTTCAATGAAAGAAAAGTATGACTATGTTACATAAGCCACTAAGGGCGCGTTTGGTAACATTTTTGTTTAAAAATTGTTCTAGAAAACAGAAATAGAAAAAAGTGTTTCTGTTCCGGGAAACAATTTTTGAACAAAAAAACGCATTTGGTAAACTTGTTTCGAGAATAAAAAATGAACAGAAACATGTTTGGTAAATTTGCATAATTTTTTATTTCTTTTATTTTTTAATATTTTTATTTTTATTTTTTATTTTCTTTTTTTCTTTTTTCTTTTTTTTTTTCTTCTTTTGGCCGGTCGCCGGCCTCGACCATGGCCGGCGACCGGGCTGATGAGGGCCGGCAGCCTCGCCTAGCCACGACGAGGCTCGCCGGCCCCCGGCGAGGCCGAGCTCGCCCAGCAGCCGGCGAGGCTCGGTGTCACCGGGCCACCGCCAGGCGCCGGTGAGGCCGAGCTCGCCCAGCAGCCGATGAGGCTCGGTGTCACCGGGCCACCACTAAGCGCTAGTGAGGCCGAGCTTCACCAGGGGCTAGCGACGCTCGGCCTCGCCGGGGGCCGGCGACGCTCCGGCGAGGTCGCTGGCCCTCGTTGACCCTCGACGGCTGGTTGTCGGCCCTGGCCGAGGCCGGCAACCGGCCAAAGAAAAAGGAAAGAAAAAAGAAGAAGAAAAGAAGAAGAAAAGAAGAAGAAAAAAAAGAAAAGAAAATGGAAAGTGTTTCTGAATTTTGTTTCAGAAATAAGAAACAACTTTTTTTTTTTGTTTCTTGTTTCTGTTCCAGATGTGTTTCTGGGAACAAAAAAAAATTTTGGAACACAAATGCAAACAAACACGTTTTTGTTCCTTTTTTATTCTCAGGAACAAAAAAAAAAAAAAAAAGTGTTTAGAAACAAGAAAAAAAAAAAAAAACAAACGTAGCCTAAACTACACATCCTTGATGATGGCAAGCCAACTATTTAGTCACGTCACATGACACGTAGGGACTTTACATTGCATACTGATGACAAATCCCGTGCATGCACGGAATCAAATTTCCTAAAATCAATGGTTGTCAAGTCATAGCTATATCTTCACAATGGAAAACAACATGTGATTAGACAGATATAGAATTCGGATCGTATTGATGTGTTGACATGGGTTGATTAGATTAAAAGGGGCTGAATTAGATTCGTTAATCATCGGGTCTGTCCACGTTTATGAAGTCATTTCTTTCGTTTGGCGCAATGTTTTATTTACTATATTAGGTGATTGTGTGTTCAAAAGCACCTTGCACACCAAATTTTTACAAAGGTTTTGAAAAGGTTGACTGAGTTTGACTGAGGTCTCATTTAATTTTAGATTTGATCGGAAAATAATTGAATCATAAAAATCAAGAGTCCTAATTATCAACACCAAATTTGTCCAAATTCAACCATCAGTATCACTATGTCATGTTATGGGAGAATTGTCAAATCATTCTTAAAATTAGTGTACATCAATTTAATCTTAATTTTTTCAATTTTGTCAATTTAATCATAAATTTTAGTACAAAATTCTAAAATCATTCCTTTAGTCAATTTTTGTCAGAAATCATTGATGTGACGCTAGGTAGCCACTGATAACTAGACTACCATATCAACTATTTTTAGTGAAAATTGGCATTCATAGAGTCCCCCTTAAAGTCTCTCTCCTCTACCACTTTGGGCAGTGGTAATCAAACAAAGGCTAGTGTCTTTAAAAAAAAAAAATTGATGATTGGACAATATTTTATCCATCCCCTGTGAAATAACTTGGGCTTGGTATTTATCTTTGAGTTGGCTGGCATAGTGGACAAGGCTCAAGGACCATTCTCATCTCCTTTATCAATTCTCATTTTGAACTTGTTTTAATTATGGTGGGTTATTGTATCAACGAAAGTGAGCAAAACAATGTATGCCTTTTTTCATTCCTGTATCTCATCTATTAATGTATCTCTCAAGTACATGTATCTCTTAAATTAATGTATTTACTTAATTCATATATCTATTGAGTTTATGTATATTTTGGATTCTTGTATCTATGTAATTCATGGTTCATGTATCACTTCTATACATGAATTATAAAACTCTATAAATAAAATTGAAATTCTTCATTCCAATTATTATTTATTTTTGTTATTACTCTCTCAAATTTATTAATTTTTCAATTACAACAAACAGGATTACGTATTCTTCCCCTAATAAATTTCTTCTTCTTCATCTCCATATTCCCAACAGAACTTGCTTATAGTAGTAGTCTCTAGAGCACTAGATTGTAGAAAGGTCTTATTCCACCCTCATTTCAATAGTAAGTAGCCTTCCTATCTTAAGGTGTAGACCCTTGGATCCTTTTACAGGGTCTGGTTACAGCTAGGAGCAATTGCTCAATTGGGGCAAGCCGTAAAATGTGTGAAACTTTTATGATATTACCTGGGAGGATTTGCCAATAGCGATTGTCCTTTCCCGCTCCTTTTTCTTCGTAAAAAAAGAGGGGAAAAAAACCATAGGTTTTGTATGGTTCATCCTGTCAAAGTGAGTTGATTTAGATGTACTTGTAGTTTTTAAACTTCTGGTTACTCCCTAGCGTAGTGCAATCAAATATTTGACTTACTTAATCCTCGGTAGTGTGATAGTAGGAAAATTATCAAAAAAGTTCTAAATCTATTGTATTTATGTCAATTTAATTATAAATATTTTGATTTGGTCAATTGAGTAGTAAAACATTTGGACAATTTGTAAATGTAGTTCATCTAGCCAATTTTGATTGAAAATCTTTAATGTGGATGTCGACTATCCTACATGATACCACCAGCACTACAGGGGACATTTATGCAATTTTTTTGAATTATTTATTTATTTCTTTCTTTCTTTTCCTCTCCTCTCTTTTTCTTTATTGTTGGGCTTAGCAATCCTCACCTAGGCAAGGGTGGCCTATGCTAGATTGACCAAGGGAGACCCTTGCTTAGCTGTCATTGACCATTGCCTATGGTTGGTTTCTCACCATCACTTGGGACTAGCCTTAGGCAAAAAAGAAAGAAAAAATAGAAAAGGAAAAAAAATAAAATCTTTAAAAAATTATCTAAGATAATGCCAACCACTTCACAAAGAATGACTGTCATTGTTGGACTGCCACGTTATCATTTTCTAGTCAAAATTGGCTTGAGGGGTTATATTGGAAAATCGTCTAAATGTTTAAAATTGAATGGACACAAATGCAATAGGTTTGGGATATTTTTGATAATTTTTCCCATGTGATAGCTCCGTGTTCCCTGTACTCCATGTATTAACGAAGTACACAAATTCGAGTTCCTATGGATGTGTCCAATAGAATGTTACATGCTGTAATCCAGATGCATCTTGAGTGAGAAAAACCGACACATATACCCTCTCGAGGAACCTTAAATTTTGGAGACATCAGTCGCGAGGTTAGTAGCGATTAGCGTCCCATATTTTCATGTTGATGTCTCTTTGGAACTTTGAGTTTGCTTCGTATGCAATCTTCCAACTCTCAAAGTACCGAAAAGGCATTATGGACTCGAAAATTTGCAAATCGAAGTTGCTAGTTGGTAGCGCCTCGGTTCCTCAAATCTTCCCCGATAGAAGATTTGGGTAATTTATGAAAATTAAACGATAGAATTCGTAAATCAGACTAGAGTCTCCACCTATCGATTGAAGAGAAACCTCAGTCGTTTTAATAGCTTAGGTAATATTGAAAGTGCTAGTCAAATTACCTAAGTGATGTTGAAAGTGCTAGTCCGATGAATCCTAGAAACCCTAAATTCCAGGGTTCAGTTATGCATCGGAAGTGTTAGCCTCCAACGCCCTTTCCATATCACGTTCTCCAATCATGTTCTCAATTGCAATTATCCAGGCTAAAGACCTTTCCACTTAATCAATTCATGAAATTTATGGGCGTTTCATGAATTTTCAGGTATATTTGACCTTAGATAATAAAAACAAAATTGTATTGAGACTAACAATGCAACCGGGGTGATTAGATAAATAATCTCGTGAAGAGAGTCAACATCATTTCCTTTATTTTATGTAATGACTAATGAAGTATGTAAAGAGATAGAAGATGATGCACACAAATAGTAGTTTGACTTAGATTAAGTTTATGTTTACTCTTCCAAACTAATAGCTACCAATAGGAAATAATCCACTAGTAAATATAAGAAAACAAGTGCAGCGTCTACCCGAAGCTGATAGATTCTATTTTCAATAACTAAGTGCTACTCTTCTTGCAAAAGAATGATCACAAGTGAATAAAATCGAGCTCGTAGAGTATCGAGAAAATGCGACCGTATCCATATTTGTAGCTTTCTTTGTTTTCTAGTATATCCTCAACATATATCAATTATCTTATATAGTTTTCGATCTCCAATTTAGCAATCGGAGGATCTTCAAGAGAGTCAATTGGCCATTGGAATTGATGAACATGGCTTTGAGATTTGGTCGCCTATCCATGTAAGTCTTTTTGGCAATGGTAAGGTTTTCCCAAATGGAGTCAACTACACTTCTCAATAGGCAAAAGAACACCTTAAATGTCAAAACTTGACATAAATGGACATTTAAGTGTCAGAAGTTAGGAAAATGACACTTTTTTTTTTTTGAAAAATGGGACACTTGAGTGTCACATTTGGTGAATTCCGCTGGAAATCTCTATATATATATATATATATATATATATATATATATATATATATAAATTTTGCTTCCTTACATGGCTCGCTAGAAGGCCGACTCAGCAAAAAAACATAAAAATGACGTCATTTTGGCATAACTCGAAGTTTAATATAAAATTAATTAAATTAAATTAAATTTTTTTTTTTTTTTAAAGGAGGAAGAAGGTAGCCGGTGGTTGAGGGCTCAACCCTCACTGTTGCCACCTCCCCATCATCGTGAGAAAGGCAAGGGAGGGTTAGCCTAGGGTCGCCTAGCCTTGGCTAGGGGTCGGTGACCCCAACCAACCGGTGGCGAGGGCATGCGAGCCCTCGCCCGATTCGGTAAGGGTCACGGCCCTTCCTCATATCTGGTGAGGGTCATCAACCTCGCTTGGCCAAGCCAAGGGTCATCGCTCGTCGGTTGGCGGGGTCATTGGCCCTGGCCAGGGCTCGGTGACCTCATTGACCTTCCCCTACCTTTCTAGCGATAGTAGGGAAGGGGTGGCGATGGAGCTGAGCTCTCAACCATCGGTTGCCTTTTTTTTTTTTTTTAATTATATAAATTTGGTTTAGATTTAATTTAATTATTTTTATATCAATTATTTACTCATCTCAGCGATGCAAAATGACGTCGTTTTGCACTTGGCTCGTTAGAAAATCACCACGTCAGCATTTTTGGCCAAATTTTCTTGATGTTGGCACTTAAGGGTTCGTATGGTAATGCTTCTTGGCCGGGGAACAATTTCTTTTCAGAAATAGATTTTTTCCATTTCTACTCCGATAAACAATTTCTAAGTAAAATAAGATATTTGGTAATTACACATAATTTCTATTCTTGAAAAAAAAAAAAGAATAGAAGTGCGTTTGGTATGATTTTTTATTTTTTTTATTTTTTTTTTTATTCTTGCTCACGGACCGTTGACCACTCGTCGCCTGTCGCTCATTGATGCTACTCGCCGCCCGTCACCATCGGATCGCTGGCCGTCGATCGTTGCTTCTGCCCGCCACTCGTCGTTGTCGGACCGCCGGTCGCCGACCGTCACCGCCGACCGCTGCCACTGACCATTGCCCACAGCCAATCGGTCACCACCAACAACCGGCGGTCTTGTTGCAGCGACCGGTGGTTGGTGGCTGCAACAACAGTCGGGGGTGGTTGGTGGGCTGTGGGCGGCAGCGACGACGATCAAACGGCGGCAGTGACGATGGTCGCCGCCGGTGGGGTGGTGGCGATCGACGGTGGCCGCGGCCGGTCGGAGGTGGTTGGCGGTTAGCAGGCGGCCACCCAAGGCTGCGACAAGCAAGAACAAAAAAAGAAAAGAAAATATTGGTTTATTTCTAGAAATTGTTCTTGAGAATAAGAAGTTACTTTTTTTTTTTTTCCTTGTTTCTATTCCAAATTTGTTCCTAAGAACAAAAGTTTTATCATATGGATTTCTACTATTTTTTGTTTCGGGGAATAAAAGAACAGAAATTGGGAGAAACGAAAACGTTACCATGCAGGCCTTAATGGATCCATTTTGCTCAAATTTTGACATTTAAGTATTTTTTCATAACTTTTGACACTTAAGTATCCCGTTGTGCTAAGTTTTAACACTCTAGGTATCTCAGACTCCTTCTTAATATTTCCATTCCTTTGATTAACTCAATTAGGTAACAATTGACTAGATTTAGCTCAAATTCTTCTCTCCGAAATTTTGGGCTTTAATCGAGTTCATATATAAAGATCAGTCTAACGAATATTTGGGTCTTCTTATTTGGAACATGAAATAGACATGTTCATCACGATCCCGTGAGTCTATCCAAGTTTCTCATTGGTAGTTGACTTACGAATTGCCGTCGATTTGGTCGTTCGCGTACACTAGTGATCAAGACTAACTGTTCGCCTTGTCATGGGACCTCCAAGTCTTCATGAACTACCAATTCTCCTCAAGTTGTCCACCATCTATCGAGGTTCATTTTGCTTTTATCTTTATTTTGTACTTATGTATTTTGGATCCAATTGATGGTGACAAAGATGTTAGGATATAGTATAAACGAACTTGGAGATCCCGATTTACTTATCACAGGTAAATTCATATGTAATTCGGGATCGAATAGCGGAAACATAAATACCAACGTACCTCCAGCCATTGGTGAAATCTTAGAAGTGGGAAACCTCAAAATCCTTGAATCCACACAACACGAGTGATCTGCAAAATTGAAAACAAAATCGCTCGTCCTGTTCTACTGCTCAATCCCCTTCCAAAACTTGATGGTGTGTGTTTTTCTGTATTGTTAGGGTTTGAAAACAGATGACCTGACGATTTTATTCCGTTGGTTACGTTACCGGTATCTCCCATCAAGACCATTATGGTAATGTAATAACGGACAAATATCACTTAATACACGTGGGTAATAAATTGGGCAATAATTGGAATTAATAGAGGGAATTTATTGGGAATTCATTGGGAATAAGAATATTGGAATCATAAATAAAATATATTAAATATTTTAACATTCTCCCACTTGATCCCAATATTCCTTCAAATGAGTTATTAACCCAAACCCACAAAACTTCATACTGAAATAAAACACATGAATCACGGCGATGAGTCCTCTTAGAGTGAGTATTGTCTTCCGTGTATCACAATGTATTTCATCAGCCCATATGTGATCAAATAACTTAATGAATAAACCTTATGTTTACTCCAGGTCAAACGTAATTGTTTTTCTCGTAATAACTGAATGTATACAACTGTATTGAGAAAAACATTATCAATGAATAAAAGTCTCATAAATTCTTCCATATAAAGAAAAATTTACATAATTGGACCAATGCCCATTCTAGAAACATGATCCTTATAACTCATTGGCGGCATGCCTTTAGTTAAAGAATCAGCTATCATCAATTCAGTGCTTATGTGTTCTATGACCACTTTCTTCTCTTTAACACGTTCTCTGATGGCTAAATACTTGATGTCGATGTGCTTGCTTCGACTACCACTTTTGTGGTTCTTAGCCATAAAAACTGCAGCTGAATTGTCGCAAAATATTCTTAATGGCCTAGCAATGGAATCCATAACTCTAAGCCCCGATATGAAACCTTTCAACCACACACCATGTGAGGTGGCCTCAAAACAGGAAACGAACTCTGCCTCCATAGTGGAAGTGGCAACCAAGGTTTGTTTTGCACTCCTCCAGGATACAGCTCCGCCAACGAACATAAAAATATATCCTGATGTTGATTTTCGGGAATCAATGCAGCCAGCAAAATCTGAGTCCGTGTAAGCAACTACCTCCAAGTTGTCTGTCCGTCTGTACATAAGCATGTGTCCCTTTGTTCCTTGAAGATACCTCATCACCTTCTTTGCAGCTCTCCAGTGGTCCATACCTGGATTACTTTGGTATCTTCCCAACATTCCCACAGCAAAGGCTATGTCAGGTCGAGTGCAAACCTGAGCATACATCAAGCTTCCAACAGCAGAAGCATATGGGATGTTCTTCATTTGTTCCCTTTCAAAATCATTCTTCGGGCATTGGTTTAAATTAAACCTATCACCCTTCACTATGGGGCCTATACTTGGTGAACAATCTTTCATCCGAAACCTCTCTAAGACCTTATTGATATAGGTTTCTTGAGATAGTCCTAATATACCTCGAGGTCCATCTCTATGGATCTTAATGCCAATGACATAAGATGCTTCACCCATATCTTTCATATCAAAACTCTTAGAGAGAAATTGTTTCACTTCATATAACAACCCTTTGTCATTGGTTGCAAGTAAAATATCATCTACATATAGCACAAGGAAACAAATTTTGCTCCCACTAACCTTCTGGTATATACATTGATCCATGATATTCTCTTTAAAACTGAATGAAGAGATGACCTCATGGAATCTTAAGTACCATTGGCGGGATGCTTGTTTCAAGCCATATAAAGACCTTTTAAGCTTGCATACCAAATGCTCACCAGCATTAGAGAAGAATCCTTCTGGTTGTTTCATGTAAACCACTTCT
Source organism: Eucalyptus victrix (assembly GCA_016097545.1). Lineage (NCBI taxonomy): Eukaryota > Viridiplantae > Streptophyta > Magnoliopsida > Myrtales > Myrtaceae > Eucalyptus > Eucalyptus victrix. The sequence goes on from CM027843.1 coordinate 48,771,729, forward strand.
TCTAATTTTCCATTGAGGAACGCCGTTTTCACATCCATTTGATGTAACTCCATATCAAAATGGGCAACCAATGCCAAAATAGTACGAAGAGAATCTTTCTTAGATACAGGAGAAAACGTCTCCGTGTAATCGATTCCCTCCTTTTGAGTAAATCCCCTGGCAACGAGTCTGGCTTTGTATCTCTCTATATTGCCTGATGAATCCTTCTTAGTTTTGAAGACCCATTTACAACTAATGGCCTTTGCACCATCAAGCAACTTAACTAAATCCCAAACTTCGTTTGATGCCATAGAATTCATCTCTTCCTTCATGGCATTGTACCATAAATTAGATTTATCACAACTCATGGCTTGTGAAAACGACTCAGGATCACTTTCAGCTCCAACATTATAGTCAGATTCTTGTAGATACACGATGTAGTCATTAGGAATCGCTGATTTCTTCATTCTAGTAGACCTTCTTAATGTCGCATCAACATTCTCCTAAGGAGTATGCTGTTCTACTGGAAGTTCAACAGTATCTGGTAATTGCTAAACAGTTTGGTCTACCGGATCAATTTCAGCTGGTTGTGGATCTTCAATGATTGGTTGCTCAGCGACCGGTTGAACTGAAGGGGCGTTGTAAGCAACAACCAATCTAGTATCTGAGGTGGAAGGTTGAGTATCTGAATGATCTTCTTCAGGGACAAAGTCCTTGAATTGATCGCTCCCACTAATCAGATTATTTTCAAGAAATTTAGCATTTCTTGATTCCACAAACCTAGTGGTGTGAGATGGACAATAAAATCTGTATCCTTTGGACTTTTCGGCATATCCAATGAAATACCCACTTATAGTCCTTGGATCTAACTTCTTTTCCTGTGGATTGTAGACTCTTACCTCAGATGGGCATCCCCAAACACGTACATGTCGCAAACTCGGTTTCCAACCTTTGAATAATTCAAAAGGCGTCCTTGGAACAACCTTGGTTGGAACTCGGTTTAATATGTACACAGCCGTTTTAAGAGCCTCATTCCACAAAAACTTAGGAAGTTTAGAGTTGCTAAGCATACTCCGCACCATGTCCAATAATGTTCGGTTTCTTCTTTCTGCAACACCATTTTGGTCTGGTGAACCAGGCATAGTGTATTGGGCAATAATCCCATGCTCTTCAAGAAACTTTGCAAATGGACCAGGTGCTTGTCCATCTTCAGTGTATCTACCATAGTATTCTCCACCTCTATCCGATCTCACGATTTTAATTTGCTTGTCGCACTGATTCTCTACTTCGGTTTTAAATACCTTAAAGGCATCCAATGCTTCATGCTTATTACGAAGCAAGTAGAGATACATGAATCGTGAATAATCGTCTATGAAAGAAATGAAGTATCTCTGACCATTTGAGTCTACATCTAGACTACAAATATCTGTATGTATGATTTCTAATATTTCTGTACTCCTCTTAGCACCTTTCTTTGACTTGTTGGTCTGTTTTCCCTTTATACAGTCCACGCAAGTGTCATAATCAGTAAAATCTAGAGTATTAAGTACTCCATCATTTACTAGTCTCTTAATTCTATCCATGGAGATATATCCCAACCTTCGGTGCCACAACATAGAGGAATTTTCATTCACAACACATCGTTTTATCCCAGCATTATTATGAACGTGCATCGCATTATTAACGGTATTGTCTTGTAAATTAATTCGAAAAAGACCGTCAGACAAAATACCACTCCCAACAATTTCAGATTTATACGATAAATTGAATGTTAAATCTGAAAATTCAAAGGAGTATCCCAAAGGTACAAGTCTTGAAACTGAAATTAAATTCCTAGAAAAACTAGGAATATAAAAGGTCTTTTCCAAAATTAAAACAAAACCACTACTGAGAACTAATCTGCATGTCCCAATAGCTTCCACACGCGAGCGCATCTTGTTTCCTGAATAGATGCCTTGTTCACTTCCCACTGGTTTCCGCTGGTTCTGAAAACCCTGCAAGGAATTTGAAATGTGGATTGTAGAACCAGAATCAATCCACCAAGTGTTGTGACTCACATCAACCATATTAGTTTCATAACATACACATGTGAGTTGGTTACCTTTCTTTTGGAGCCATGCCTTAAACTTGGCGCAATCCTTCTTCATGTGCCCCTTCTTTTTACAGAAGAAGCACTTGGATTCCTTCTTAATGCCAGCTTGGGGAGGTAGAGGCATCTTACCCTTCCCCTTTTGCTTGCCTTGCCCTTTATACTTATCCCTTGTTGCCATATAAGCACTTTCTCCTCTCTCCATTAGTAGCCTCTCTTCCTCTTGAACACACATGGTCATGAGTTCATTAATTGACCATTTAGTGTTATGTGTGTTGTAAGAGATCTTGAAGGGAGCATACTCTTGTGGGAGAGTATTTAGGATATAGTCTACAAGAAAGGATTCTGATATCCCAATCTCAAGATTCTTCAGCTGAGCAGCAATGTCCCTCATCTTCATGATGTGCTCACGCACACCTCTTACACTGGTAAGCTTCAATGATGAGAACTTCATAATTAAGGTCATGGCATGCGCCTTCTCTGAAGACTCAAATTGAGCATCAATAGCCTTCAGCAATTCCTTGGCATTATTATGCTGAATGACTGAATCACGAATGCTAGCAGAGAGTTTTGTCTTTATGTACATCACACTGAGACGGTTGGACCGCTCCCATTGAGCATAATGGGTATGCTCAGCATGAGTACTATTCTCAGTAGGTTCAACTGGTTCGTCTGACCTAAGAGCATAATCAAGATCCATGCACCCCAATTGAAGAAGAACTAATTCTCTCCATTCTTTGAAGTTATTTCCATTTAACTCGGGAACAATTATACCAGAACTAATCGTAGGCGGTAAAACTGCATCATAATCAAAGGAAACTTATGTATCAATATATTTGAGGCAATAAACTTAAATCATATTTTACCAATGTAAAACATGTTTTAAAATATGAATCATATAACATTAAAAACTACCTGTGGGTTAAGTTTCTAATTTAAATAGATTCATAATTACTTCATGATGAAACTATCAAATTATATTCCCTTCCTTAATCCCTGTGGGTAAATTAAGAAAGATAAAATAATATTTCATCCTAATTAATCACATTAATATATTGAAAATTCCTGTGGGATAAAATTCATAATATTAATGTGAATAATTACAATTATTGTCTTTAACTACATGTGATCCAAAGGCTCTTAATGTATATAATTTAATATAATCAAAGATGCTGTGGCTAATCCTTAATTAATTAAATATATACGGATCACTAGACATTTAATTTTATTCGTAGAATTGCACCTTAGGGTAGAACAGTAAAATCACGTGCAAAAGGAGTAAAACTGGAAATTTTGCACCCAAGGCCAGAATTGGAATTTTACTTTTAAGGGGTAAAATAGGAATTTCACGCCAAAAAGGGCAAAATCGTAAGTTTACACACCCCAGTGGGGCAAAATCGGAATTTTGCGCGGGCAAGGGCAGAATTGCAATTTTTTGTAAAGGGGGGCAAAATTGAGAAACCACAGGCACGCGTACAACGCACGCGTGCTTTTCCCATTGCACGCGCCCGCTTCAGCCTCTCGGGCGCGTGCGTTGCAGGCGCCCCTTGCAGCCTCTAGGGCGCGTGCAACGCACGCGCCCGCTGCAGTGCTCTGGCGCGTGCGTTGCACGCGCGCGCTCGCAGGGCTTCGGGCCGTGCGACGCACGCGCCCGAGGTCTTCTTTCGGGCTCTCTTCCGCCGCTTCTTCCGCCGCGACCGCCTCTATTCCGCCGTCTGGGTCTCCTCCCACAGCCCATGTCCGACCAAATTGGTTGATGGGTTTCGAAGAGAACGCCGGGACAAACGTATAGATCCAAGATCCAGCAAAAACGATCATATATGGACCAGAATTAAGCCAAAAAAACAGTCTGCCCTATCAAACCCTAACCACAAAAATTCACCGCTCGATTAACCTTCGACGATCAGTAATATGTCGAAAAATTTATGGGTTTCTCTTCCTAATGGCGGTGTGATCATTCAGATCCAATATCTCATGGTGGGTAGCCCGAATTTGGTCGGAATTCTCAATTCCGATCCAAGCCATATACAAATCCGAAATTTATCCACATATAATTTAATAAAATAAATTCTAAGATTTCACCAAGGCAGAGATTGCAAATAAAGGCTCTGATACCAACTGTTAGGATATAGTATAAACGAACTTGGAGATCCCGATATACTTATCACAGGTAAATTCATATGTAATTCGGGATCGAATAGCGGAAACATAAATACCAACGTACCTCCAGCTATTGGTGAAATCTTAGAAGTGGGAAACCTCAAAATCCTTGAATCCACACAACACGAGTGATCTGCAAAATTGAAAACAAAATTGCTCGTCCTGTTCTACTGCTCAATCCCCTTCCAAAACTTGATGGTGTGTGTTTTTCTGTATCGTTAGGGTTTGAAAACAGACGACCTGACGATTTTATTCCGTTGGTTACGTTATCGGTATCTCCCATCAAGACCATTATGGTAATGTAATAACGGACAAATATCACTTAATACACGTGGGTAATAAATTGGGCAATAATTGGAATTAATAGAGGGAATTTATTGGGAATTCATTGGGAATAAGAATATTGGAATCATAAATAAAATATATTAAATATTTTAACAAAAGAGACTCTTATATTAATACAACTTAAAATAAGCTATATGCATTAATCAATTAATAATAAGAAATAGATGGTTTTGTCAACTTCAAAATAGTATGGATATTTTTCCGAAATGCAAATCTCAAATGTCTTCCTAGGTTTTGAAACGAAAGCATTTTAATTTTGCCATTACCACGTTTGAAAGAAAACGCTGCATCACTATGGGTACAACATGACCCTTGTGCCTATGTGTGCTTGTATTTTTTAAAGACGCGTGCATGGCATGAATTTCAAAATCAGCTACAGGTGCATTGGCCCTGATGGGTCGGCCCAAGCCCTACCTTTCCAATTTCTGGGTCTTAAAAGGGCTTTAGAGCCTCCAACAATCAACCAGCGTGTTAAGGGGAAAAATGATCATCCCTTTATAAGTTGATCCCCTTCCACTCTCACTTTTATCATTCCTCAATCATAACTTAGTACCACTTCCTGATGCTCTTTGTAATTGCTCGTCAATCCATCCTTTTCCCTTTCTCTTTACAACAAAGTAGCACCTGGAATCTCTCGGACCGGGGGGTCACCAGCTTAGTGCCTTGGTCCTTAGGATCTTCCCAAATCGTAAGTTCATGTAATTTATAGGATCAAGATACAATCATGAACTTAACCATCAAATTTTATTATTGATTAAAGGGGCCATTTTCTCCTATATTGATTAACAAAGCCGTTTTCTCGTGTTTGGTGACATGACTCCACTTGTTTATGAACATGTGTATGCTAATGTCAATTGAAATGCAAAATTAAATCTTTACGCATGAGAATAACATAACTTGGCAATAATCACATATAGTGTGACAAGAAAATCGTATGCAGAAAATGGTCATGACATAGCAATAATCACATACAATATGACATCGTAAATCAAATGCAAGACACAAAAATGAAATAAGATAACATGCCAATAGTCACATCCAGCATGATATGGCAAATCAGATACAAGACATAATGATAAGATGACACTCATGACAATAATTTTATTGAGCATGCCATGGCTAATCAAATACAAAACATAATAATAAAATGACATGACATGACAATAATCACATATTATATGACACGACAAATCAAATACAAGATTTAATGATGAAATGACATTATATGACATTAAAAGCAAAGCATGACATGGCAAATCAGATGTGAGATGTTGGACAATCAAGCCATACAACGTATGGTCAATTTGAGTGTCAATGTACCCAAGTTGAATAGTCAACTAACAAGAAGAGGCATCAACATATGAGAATTGTGTTGGATTAAAGAAATCTTGGCCTTGATCCATTATGTAGTGTGCAAATAGGGTCTACAAACTTTTGCATATAATTTAGACAATTGGATGGGACATGTCTAGTGATCTCAATTGTAATGGTTAATATTATGAAAAATCTCAAATTGATATACTCATAACAAATTGACCTTAACTAATTTTTTGACTATAAAAAATCCAAAACCGATACATCTGTGACAAATTTAAGCCAAATTATTTTTTTGACTACTAAAAACTCCAAATTGGTATATTTGTAACAAATTTACCATTCGCTAGTTTCCATGAAATTGAATTAATATCACAATAGATCGTAAAACGGTACACCTATGACTAATGGAGGACAAAACCTCAAATTGGTATATCCGTCAACTGTGATGTGTCCTCTAACTCAATAATTTAATTGCATATTGTATCAATTTGAGATTTTTTTGTTGTCAATAAATTAGTTTGGGGTAAATTTGTTATATTTGTATCAATTTGGGATTTTATGTGGTATTTAGCTCCAAATTGTAATTGCCATTAAGAGGGGCACGTGGGTAGGGTGGGTCAATTGACAAAGTTTAGTTATGGAATATCAAATTTTAGACACTTTTGAGTGTACTAGTATGTTGGGTTTTCAATATATTATGTATTGTCTTAGTTATCCTAAAATATTATCCTTTTTTGGCTATTGCTATTGAATATAGTAGTTTCTAAATTCAACCATTTTCATTAATTCATTAAATGAGAAATAATTTATGAAATTTAAATCTTACCTAAACAGGCACATTTTTTCCTAATGCCTTGCTAGTCCTATTTTATCACTAGGAAATGGTGTTCAGATTTTCAGGGAAAATGATCAATTCAGTCCTAAAGTTATTATACGGATGCCAATTCATTCCTAAATTTTTTAATTTTGCAATGTAGTCTTAGACTTTTGTGTAAAAATTCCAATCGAATCCTTTTAGTCAATTGCTGCTAGAAATTGCTGATGTGGTCGTGATTCACAAGTTGTCCAAGTCAAAACATGCTATGTAGGATGTTGACGATGATTGGACATCATGCTGGCAATTGGACAGCCCTAATCAACACTAGAAAATGGTGGTGGGATTTTGGGCGAAAATTATCAATTTAGTCCTAAATTTATTATACATACGTCAATTCATTCATAAACTTTTCAATATTGCCAATGTAATCCTAAACCATTATAGGAAATTTCAATATAATCTTTTTGATCAATTGCCACCAAAAATTGCTGATCAGCATGTCTTGTAAGATGATCGACGATGACTAGATTTCACATTAGCAATTTCTGGTGGCAATTAATTGGAAAAACTATATTAAAATTTTTTCAAAGATTCAAGACTGTATTGACAAAGTCAAAAAGTTTAGGACCGAATTGATATTTGCACAATAAATTTAGGACTATTCAATAATTATCCCCAGATTGTGGGCCTTGACTGCATAAAAAAGTTCACGGAAAAAGGAAAGAGGCCATGGGATTTCAAGTTTGAGAGTCATGTTCTCTCGAGCCCAAATTCAGCCCAATTTAACTTAATTAGGTATATAAATAAAGCAAACTGGCCTACAGAAATCGAACTCGGAAAGTTCTCACATTCTTTTTTGGGTCACGATTCTTGGGCCCATCAAGATGTTTTTTGGACATTCTTCCCAGGCTTACTCTTGGGTGACTTTCACAATTTTTTTGGGGGCTACTTTTGACATCTCTTTGGGCTGAAAATACAACTTCTTCTTAATCAACTGACAAATTGATTTGTTTCCGTTGTGCTTTGGTAAGAGTTCCCTTTTTTATTTTTTCTTTTTTTCATATTTAGGTAAATATTGGAAAGAATAATGTGTGCTCTTCGAACCGATCTTGTAATAGTTCGTGGAGGAAATTGTTCGATTGATTTCGGTCTGAGCTCGGGTTTTGTGAATCCATATGCCCGTCTCTTTTTGCTAAAGTTTTAGATGCAAATTTCAAAAACTACATTTGAATTTCTACATAAACGATGCTGTCTTTTCTTCCCTCTCCAAACCAGCAGAGCCGACAGCATGTTAAAGGTTATTTAAAGTCCATCCAACAATCTCAATCTCTGTCTCTGTCTCTCTCTCTCTCTAGCGGTGGCCCGCATTCAAAATTTACTTTGCTCATTTCTCTTCTGTCTTCTCATTCGACTTGCTTGTTCATCACTATGTCGGAATTATTATTATTATTATTATCGTCCCATTATAATCTATCCATACCATATAAAAAGCCACCCTTTCAATTTTAGTATCTATTACCAAAATAATCATCATAGCCACACATTTGATATTAAGTTTAATGCCATTTTTATTTCAGCTTAAGTAAAAGCTAATCCAGCCAAAATTTAACATATTATTCAAATTTCAAAAAAATACAAATATATACGCAAGTTTATGCGTCAACATTTGTATTTGTAAAACTCTTAAATGTTTCTAATTTAACAAAAATTAAAGTGCGTAACTTGCAAAGTTTTGATTAAGTAAATGTAAAAGTATTTATCAATCTAAATGTGTCCTAATTTAATGAAGTAATTAAGGGTAAGTGAGACTTACGCAATCTTAGGGTTACTATACCATGATCTTAGGACAATTGAAGTTGAGAAAAATAGGTAAAAAGAAGAAATGGTTTTGCTTGCATATCTCATTAAAAAATGTTAAAAAGGAGAATGCCAATAATCGGTCACACTAATTGGAACATTTTTCATGCGTGCATGAAGACTAGTATTAGTAAGCTAAAACTAGCTTCTCTTCATCTCATTTTCATATGCCAATCAACCCTTTCAAGCATATTTTCATTGCAAACTTAAAAAACATTCAAAACTTTGAGGGAGAAGGGTATTAGAAGTGTCAAAAGTTATGCATGGTACTCACTTTAGTATCAAAAGTTTTTTTACGGTTCACTTAAGTGTCACTGAAAAAAAAGATCACTTAGGATCTGTATGACAACATTTCTATTTCCCTATTCTATTGTCCTCTCGGAATAAAAAAAGAATAGAAATTTATTTGGTAATGTTAGTTAATTTTTGTATTTTTCAGAATAGACAAGTGGTCGAGAATAGATTTGGAATAGAAACATAAAGTAAAAAAAATTAACTTCTTGTTTCCGAGAACAATTTCTAAAAATAAGTCATTTTCTTTTTTTTTTTTTTTTAAAATCTTTTTTCTTCTTCTTCTTCCTTGTAGCTCACTGCCATCCACCCCCCTCCCCCCCACATGCCACCTATTCTTGCCCCTTGCTGCTTGTTGCTTGTCGCTTGCGGCCTTCCTTTGCCACTCATTGCCACCACCCACCACCTTCGATTGTTGCTTGCCACCACCAGGCAATCAGTTGGAGGAGGAAGAAGAAGAGAGGAAACAAATAAATAAAAAAGAAAAATCTCAAAAAAATTATTAAAATAATAAAAGAAATTTAATGTCACAAATAATTTGTAAATTGTATCAAATACATTTATTGTTCTTTTTGTATTCTAAAAATATAAATTTTGTACAGTTATCAAACGCGTTGTTTACTCATAAATTGTTCCAATGTATAGAAATAAAAAAGAATTATTTTTGAAAATAGTTATTCCCAAGAACATAAATATTACCAATCTCACCCTTAAGTGCCAACTGCGATCTAGGTCACTGAAAATCCTACTTGGCCATATTTTATTAATTTCTTAGTTTGACATAGTTCATTGGTGTACTCAGTCATCATATAAACCCTAAACGATGTTGTTTAAAAGTTGTAAATAGTGATCATTTGAATGCTATTTTTTTTAAAGTAATCACTTCAATGCCAAATATGCCACATGGAAATGCTATGTGGACTGGATTTTTGAATAATATGCCATATCAAATAAAAAAAATTTATTATAAAAGCCACATATTATTTGTACTAGAATTACTCAGCCTAGGCATTTAAGTGATTTTTTTTTCTTTCCAATTTAGCACTTAATTGATCCAGCAAAATTTTTTGGCACTAAATTGAGTTTTGCACAAATCTTTTGGTACTTATAATATTCTTCCGCCAAACTTTGGTCAATGAATCTAACGATCTGGAGAAATTTTGTCTTTGTGGCAAATTATCTACCCCTAAAACCTGTGTATCATAGGGATAAGGACCTCTAGATCTTGATTACATCATTTAACTTTTTAATCTATACATCTCAAGCAACGTTCTTAAATTTTTACACTTTCAAAAGATTCTATTTTGTCCTACCCATTGTCAATAGATTTAGGCTTCATTACTTCTTTACATAGAGATGATTTTTAAAAAAGTCATAAATCTATAGTATAGATGTGAATTCAATCTTAAATTTTTTAATTTTATCAATTTATTCCTTAATCTTTTGACGGTCTACCAATGTAGTTGTTTCGACCAATTTTGGCTATTAATCGCTGATGAGGACATTGGCCATTATATTTGACACTCCTGTCACTAATGTAGATGATTTTTTTTTTGCATTTTTAATGATTTTTTTATAGTTTTTTTTAAAATTTTCTTTTTCTCTTTTTCCTTTCTTCGTCCGTTGATTGCCATGGCTAGATTGGCCGTTGTCAAGGGCTAGCGAAGGAAGAAAGAAAAAAATAATTATTAAAATTTTAAAAATGCAAAAAATTGTTTACATCAATATCAACTATACTACGTGAGATGACTGGTTTTCACGTCAGTAATTGCTAATTAAAATTGGCCATGAGACTATTTTGGCAAATTGTCAAAACGTTTAATACTGATTAAATTGAAAGATTTAGAATTGAATTGACACTAATACAATAAGTTTAGAAATTTTTTCATAATGTTCCTTCTCTATGTATCATGCACGTTGCTACTTTCTATACCTAAAGACTTAATGTGTGAAATCGAACAACCACATAGCTTTTAATACTTTTGGCTATCACTCCTCAAGTCCTAACACAATTTCGTCAAGAATAAATAATGACTATTTCGCGTAGATTTTCCACTTGCATGTCTCATTATAAATTCCCTTTTATCTAATGTAGGCAACCACAGAAATCTAATGGTGTGGACATAGTCGCAACAGAGATTTTTAACAATAGTCCCAACAAGATAGTGATAGGGTGTTACCATCATATAACATCAAAGTTGAATGATAAAATGCCTAGAGTTGAATGACTATTAAATGAGAAAAGTACCAAAAAATCATAAATATATTGCATTGGTACGAATTTAGATCCAAATCTTTCAATTTAACCAATTTAGTCATAAACATATTCTCATTAGTACCAATTCAGTCCATTCGGTCAATTTAGATTGGAAATTGTTGATGTAAACACCTATCGTTTTATGTGGCATAGCCGGCATTGACATGGACATTTTTAATAAGTTTTTTGAATTTTTCTCCTTTCCCTTTTCTTTTAATTGGTGTCCCTTGCCGGCCATGGCCATAGGTGATGGCCATTGAGGGCTGGCAAGGTCATCCTCATCGGCCACAAGCAAGGGTTGGCCTCATCGAGTCAACGAGGGAACCAGCTGTCTAGGCATGACCAAGTGAGGCCCCCCTCGCCAAATCTAGCGAGGACCCTCACTAGATTTGGCGAGGGGGGCCTTGCTTGGATGGTTGGCACTTGCCCTCGCGAAGCTTTAGTTTGTGAGGCCAACCCTCGCCTATGGCCGATGGCTAGCAATGGGCACTAGAAAAAGAAATGGGAAAAGGAAAAAGAAAGAAAGAAAATTAAAAAAATATATTTAAAAAATCCAGTAAATTCAAAAAAATATTAGAAAAATTGTTAAAAATATTCAATTTAGCGTCGGCTATGCCACGTATATTGCCCAGCGTCCACTATAGTAATTTCTAGCCTAAATCTACTAGATATACTAAATTGATACTAATGTGAAAATGTTTTGAACTAAATTAGTCAAATTCAAAGGGTTAAAATTGAATTAATATTAATGTAATAGGTTAAGGACTTTTTTAGTATTTTTTCCTTATTCACATTTGATCAATACAACATTGACTAATAAATCATCGACACAAATTTTAATATGAAAAATGATGGAGATTAAAAAAGGGCCTTGTTAATAAGCGTCTTGTGAGGCTTAGGACACTATCATATTTAATGGGAAAATTATGGTAATTTAAGATGTATTGACTGCGCATAACAAGAGACAGAACGGTGCATAAAAAGCGACGGTCTTTCTCTATCTAGGATCTTAAATTAACAAAATCCCTAAGCAAAAGTCCAAACCAAAAGCCTCCTGTGCTTGGTCAATGGTCAGTGAGGAGGGAAGGGGAAAAACCTGCACCAAATGGCCAAAGTTTGGCAGCACATTAATGACAAGAAACCGGCCGAGGCCATAGAATGATACGAGAGCGGTCGCGAATACAGGACAAACGCTACAGGGACTGAATCGACGGCAAGGCCTGGCGACCACAAGAGCAGATTTAGGTGGCGTCGTGAGATGGCGGGCTTCTTGTTTTGGCGCAGTCACGACTCGATGTCCATAAATGAATTCGGTTCCTGTTCATAATATTTTTTTCCCTCTCTCTCTCTCTTCGTGCCGACAAATTTTTATACGCATGTTTGGGAGGACAATCCGAACAAATGGAGGCCGAGAACGCTGCATGTTTTGCTTTGGAAGCGGACGACAAGTACTCAACTGAATTCGGGTTTCTTTTTCTCGAGGAAGGAAAAATTATAAGAAAAAAATAGGTAGAAAAAGCGTAAGGCATAGAAACCAACTACGCAATATAAATTCCATTTATTTCGCATAAAATAAATGATTCAAAATGATCATTTGTATCATTTGAAATAATTAGTTAATAAGAAATATTTTCATTATTGTCAGCAATTTATGTCTAAATATTTTCATGGATGATGAAAATATTTTTTGTTTATTAATTTTTATCAGCGATACGAGCAATTATTTTTAGAAAAATATTCTTGAATAATTTATTTTTCATCAAATAAACTCACTCAATGCATATTTCATAATGCAATACATATTATCTTGCATACCTCTTATAAATATATTAGGAGTCACACTCTTTATTTGCAATAATAAGATTTACAAATGTAATAACTATTAAGGAAGCAAGACCCAATTACAATCAGAATTGCAATTGCTATTACGAAGGACCCTCCACGTAAAACCTTTTACATGTCTATCACTTTTAAAAAATAAAACACTATTACACGCTATAGGAAATATCGCAAATTCAATCATAACCTATTATAATGATTTACTTTTTTTTTTTCTAAACCTTAATTGAACTAATGTAATCCTAAACCACCAAGTGAAAATGTGATCAAGTCTCCCGGACAAATCTTCCATGAAATTTCTGACACGATAGTATAGTAATCGTCAACCATCCTACATATAACCACAATGGTATGACAGAACTATCACGTTAGATAATTTGATTATCTTTCTTTTTTTCTTTTTCATTCCTTCTCTTCCACAGCCTCTTAGCCGACCGAACCCTACTAGCCAGCTCCCATTGATCGCCCTTTGTTGTCCTACATCTGATGGATGCCTTTGCTTTACCTCCGATACCACCATACTCAAGTCGTTGCCGTTGTGGTCGCTGATCTCACATGCTACTACCATCGAGCCAGCAAGCCCTTGCCGCACCACCTGTAGGCCCGTCATCATCCCTCCCAGCTCTCTGCAGCTTGCAAAGAGGTAACGACCTCTACAATGGAGATACATTGAAGCTCATGACATGCACGACAGTCGACAATGATGAGACCATCGCATTAACAATTTTAGGCGAAATTTGGCTAGGAAAACTTGATTGTATTTTTACTCCAAAGTTTAGGACTGAATTAGTTCAATAAAAAAAAATCTTAAGACTGCATCGAAGTCTACAAAATAGGTTTAGGTATGAATTTGCTTTTTTCCCACGTTTATCGTTGTCAATTAGTTGGAAAAAAAAAAGAATGATTTTCATAACTAGTGACATTATCTAATTGACTCAGGAATATATTATATATAATTATCATAGTATAATTGTTTATAAAAGATAAATGTTAACTATATGATATAGTATTGTTGCAAATCTTGTTATTCTATCGTATATAAGTGTAATAACTTATTATATAACGATTTAATTTACTTTGAGACACCGGGCATTTTGTATAATTTGTGGCTATTCTTTTATATTTTTCTAATGTTAGTTTAAACAGTCTAGTAGTTATTTTGTTCCTCCGTTCTAATTTAAAGGGAAAATTGTATATAACAATCTAAAGTGATATTGTTTTCTGAAAAAAGAGCTTAGGGTACATTTTGTCTCAAAAAGGACTCAAAGTGGGTACTAAGTCTTAAATAAGGACTTGAAGTGACACTTAATTACTAAGTGTGAGGGAAAACCTAGGGGCATTTCTGTTTATACTTTTATTTATTTTTTCTTATTTTCACTTTTTATCTTCTTCTTCATCTAGCCTTTGTACCATCACTTGTTATAATATTTTTATTAATGTAATCCCACATTCAGTTTAAAATTGCCCCACCTTAGATGACTATGGAGATTGCCCATGTCTATTAGGATTAGTCTTGATGGAAGATTGTATCTAATATGATTTGTATGGGCATATAATATAAATAGGAAATCTAAACCAAACGCTTTTATTATTCTGATAATTCCAATTATTCTGATTATTTGAGAATTGGAGAAAGCACAATCAATGTTGAGAAGGCAATTGGCTATAAATACTTATTCATGATCGTTCAAGCTTCGCGTATTTGTTCTCGGCTTCATCGATGACTGGAAATTAGTACAAAATTTTACATATTTCTGTATCCAATCCTGATAATTCGAATCTTGGTTTTCTATAAATTTTCTAACAGTTGGTATTGGAGCTTGTTTAAATCTCTGCCTTGATGATTTTTATTGAGCTTTTTGATTGAAAAATTGGTGATTTCGGCAAAATTCGGGTATCCCACCACCCATTCGGACTAGTACGGTTGCACCACATGGGCGACAAAAGCCCCAAGTTAATTTGGCATTATGTTGATTGCCAGATGTAGATTGAGAAACAGAAGTTGTGGTCGTTAGGATGCCATAATCTAAAGTGAAGCATTCGTTACACATGCCTATAAAAATGCCAAACAATATTGTTTTTATATTTTGGTTTATCCTTACTTTAACTCTCAACTCACTCTCGGGTGAAAGTCGAATCCAACACTTAAAATTAAATGTCCCTATCCCTTACCCCTCTTAGAAGATGGGGATTCCCCTTCCCATGTGAAAAGAGTGGCCATTGGAGTAAATCCCAATGGTTCCAAACAATATTGTTGGAAAACTCTATTTTATTACATTAAATACAAATTAAAAACCGAACATAAAAATAGTGTTTTACAATCTCCAACTTGCATTTCTTCTTTCTTTTTTCTAATTTATCCTTTGATTTTTTTTAGTGTTTTTTTAGATAAGCAGATCATAAATGGAGCATCAATGTAGCAGTTTATTCCTTTATCTGTATTGTATTATTTGTTCAAATTAAGGATAAAAAGGGCATTGGATTCTACATTCAAGGTAAATCTACTATTTTTATGAAAAGAAGTGACTTTTGCATCTTAAATGCATTGAAGTTTAATGAAATGAGTCTTTTCCCAAAAGATAATTTAAGTGCTTTTACAAAAACAAAAAAAGAAGAAAGTTCTTGTCAATAAGTAGTAAAATGAACCTATGAGAATGAGGGAATACTTTTTACTTAAAATTCAATAGAAATTTAAAAAAAACATAATTATTGATATTACATCTATTTATAAAAATCTAAAGTAATAAGTAGTAAAATTAGCTCTATGAGAACCAGAAAGTAATTAAACTTATAATTTTACATAAAATTGACTCTATTGTGCACTACATGCCAAAAACATTCATAGAAAAAGATATACTTGTAAAATTGTAGAATAATAAGAAAAACTGATTTTGTAACTTGCAATACAATACACCACTAGACTAAAATTACTTCGATTCCATCTCATACAACATATAGTAAATTATGATACTAGTGTCAATGTTGCTTAAAAATAATAACTACTCAGAGAGAGATTATCAAACGATCAAGTTAAATTAAATGAAAATCGTTCATGAAAAATTCAGTTTTGCAAAATATGAGGAAAAAGATTTTTTGTGAGTGTCGAGTGAACTGAAATATAAGACAAACGAACTCATTATACATTTATTTTCAAATTATATTTCTTTTACAATTTTATGATTATTATCACTGATATATCTTTAAAAATACTATTTTCCATATAAGTTGAATGCGTAGGACGAGTGGTTTTAATAAACATAAATTCTCAGCAGAAATATATTTGAAAAAATTCATGCGAAATAAGGGAAAATATACTAGTTTGATAAAAAGCAAAGTCAATATGAAGTTAAATGCGAGTGGGTGCCTATTCAAAAAATTAAAGGGGGCGTGTTTTCAAATGATTTTCTTTTGTAATATTGATATTTGTTTGAGAAATGCCTAAGTTGGCAAGACCGTGCAGTTTTTTTTTTTTTGGACAAAATAAAACTGACTATTACTTGATTAAGGAGGAGTCTTACATAATACCGATGGAGAAAGATCTACGCATAAAATATTCCATAGAGGAAAATGGGGAGAAATCAACCAATTACGTGGGAGAGTTAAGCCGATGATTCCGTACAATCCAATCCGCTGCTGCATTTGCTTGGTGTGGACAATGGATCACCATAATATTGTTACTTTGAGTTAACCCATTCCTGCAACGCTGCATGATTTCTTTTAGATTCCATGGAGGTTCGGCCCGGCCCATGACCATTTCTACCACCACGGAACAGTCACTTTCGATCAAGCACTTACTAGTTCGACTTCCAAAGTTCCCCACGTGAGTCGACTGAAGTTTGTGCATATATGATATGCCGTGTAAAATTGCCTTAGCTTCCGCTTCACTTGCCGAAGAAACCCTAGCCGTGGCCGCAAATCCTTTGAGAGCTCTTCTAGCCGAATCGCGCATCACTCCCGCGACAGAGAAGAAATTCGCCTGAACACCATGCCGCATCCACATTTAGCTTAAGATCCTGCCCTTTCGGAGGCCTCCACTGATCAAGTTTGTGTCGATTGAGTGATCGTTCATTTCTGTTTGGTTTTCCTCTGCTGAACGAGAGCTGTTGTTCCTGTGCTGTAATCAACAGATCTGCTGGTCTGGATTCTTTCGCTCAAAAAATCCAATTATTTCTCGCCTTCCAGATGTTCCACAGAATCATACCAGTAAGCTCTTGAGCAGGTGAGAACTAATCTCTTCGAAAAGCATTGAAAATCCATTGATCTGTGCATTTGATACTGCTGTTTGGTCTGATCGTTTCAAATCGCAGGTCTTCCCAGACTTTCTTTGTCCATTTGCATAAGAATAGAAGGTGCTTTGTGGTTTCTATGCTAGAACAGCAGAGCGGGCATAGTGGATCTCTAACTATTTTCCTTGTATATAGGTTTTCCCTCGTAGGAAGGGCGTTTTGACAGAGGCTCCAAAGGAAAGAACGGACCTTTGGTGGCACATCAAGACTCCATATTTGAGTCCATAAGGTACGTGGTGGTTGAAATGAACAAGAGGGTCGATTTTGATATGTTTTGCTTGCGGTTATCATTGCTCTGTTGTATTCGCTCTTGACAGAGTATTGCCTTGTTCTGTTACCTGTCCATATAAGCATATCTGGCTTTGGTTGCTGGCTTAGGGGGATTGCTAAAATCTCATTTGCAATGTTTGCTTCATAGAGTTGATGGATAAGTTGTTGTTTCCATTCTCTGGAATCTACATTTATCAATTCGGACATTAAAATAGGCTCTATTTGGTTTGCTACCCTGCCAATTAGTCCTTGTGAAAGCCATCTGTCTTCTCTAATACGAATAGAATTTCCATCCCCTACTGACCATTTAATGTTGTTTTTTATGGTGTCTCTGCCTAGCATTAAATTGTGCCAGCCCCATGATGGTCGGTGTCCCTTAGAAGCTATCCAAGCATCACCTTTGGGGAAGTAAATCCCTTTCAACACTTTGCTTCATAGGGCTGAAGGGGAGGTAGCTAATCTACTTTGCTCCATAGGGCTGAAGGGGAGGTAGCTAATCTCCAGGCTTGCTTGCCTAACATGGCTCTATTAAAGGTAAGCAGATCCTTAAACCCAAGTCCTCTTGCATCTTTTCAAGTTTTCAAGACTTCCCAGCTTTTCCAATGCAACCCTCTTTTAGCATCTCCATTCTGCCACCAAAATGACGCAATACGTTGCTCTATGGCTCGACAAATAGACACGGGCAGCTTGAATATGGACATTGTGTAGGTAGGTAGGGATTGCACAACACTTTTTATTAACACTTCATTTCCTGCCTTTGTTAGTAATTTTTCTTTCCATCCTACTAACTTTGAATTTACTCTGGCTAGGATCCATGCAAATAGCTCTTTCTTGGATTGACCCCACTCAATAGGTATGCCTAAGTACTTTCCTGTTTTCTGTAGAACAGGAACTCTCAATTTTGTGGCCAAATTATGTTTTAATACTGCTGGACAATTACCATTGAAATAAACCCCTGATTTATTTAAATTGATTGCTTGTCTCGTGGCATAGCAATATTGGTTTAGTATTTGGGCAAGATTTTGACACTCTGTAAGAGTTCCATCTAGAAAAAATACTCTGTAAGAGTTCCATCTAGAAAAAATATCACATCATCGGCAAACATCAAATGTGATAGCTTAGGGCAATATTTGTTTAACTGTACACCTTTGAGTGTTCCATTTGCTAATGCTTTTTTCATCATCCAGGTTAACACATTGGACATCAGAATGAAGATATAGGGTGAGAGTGGATCACCTTGTCTGAGGCCTTGCAAAGGATGGAAGAAAGAGGTAGGTTCTCCATTGATTTTCACGCTGAAAGTGACTGTTGATATACATTGCATAATTAAGGAGACCATTTAGCATTAAACCCCATATGCAACATGATATCCCTCACGAAATCCTATTCTATTCTGTCATATGCTTTATGCATATCAAGCTTAAGAATGGCTTGATGTTTTTTCTTCTTTTTTGTTGTGCGTAGTTGATGCAGAACTTCTTGTACTATGAAGATATTGTCTTGAATTTGCCTCCTTGAAACGAAAGCACCCTGCTTTGGTTCAATGATAAGTGGCAACCACGTTTTTAGTTTGTTTGCTAAGATTTTTGAGATAACTTTATAACTGAAGTTGCACAAACTAATGGGTCTATATTGACTAATATTTTCAAGGCTTTTAACTTTTGGAATCAACACAATATGGGTCTGATTGAGCCGGTGGTCAAGAACATTCTTATGAAAAAACTCCTGTACTAGCTGCAGCAGGTCGGTTTTTATAATTTCCCATGATTGTTGGTAGAAAGTTCCATTGAAACCATAAGGGCTAGGAGCCTTGAAAGCTCCCAATTGAAAAATGGTTGCATGGATTTCCTCCAATAAAGGTACTGCCACCAAATCTTCATTTATATTCTCTGTTATTGGTTTAGGATAGATTGGTAGTGTCGTGGACCCTCAGTCCTGTATAGATTCTCATAGAAAGATTGAATATGTTGCTGTAGCATAAGGGGTTCTTTGCACCAGCTATTATCCTCTCATTGCAGCATTGTAATGCGATTTTGTTGCCTCCTTTTGACTGTTTTAGCATGGAAAAATCTGGTGTTCTGGTCTCCCTAATGTAACCATTTGATGCGTGACCTCATTCCCCAGAACTGTTCTTCCTGTCTTCTCAATGTGTCTATTTGACTGATGATATGCTGCACTTTCTGCTTACTCGTGTGCTGAGCTGTTTGATTTGTAATTGCTGTTAAGGTTTGATTGAGCTTTTTGATCTATGTGTAAGCATTTGCAAACTTCTCTTTGCTCCATTTAGTTAATTCTTGTGATGTCCTCCCTAATTTCTCTGCAAAAGGGAAACCTTGAGTTGATTTTTCTGCCCATACTTGTTGGATGACTTCCTGATAATCTACATGTTCTGTCCAGAAAGCTTCCAATTTGAACTGTTTCTTCCTTTTCTTTACTCCAGGGTACAGTCGAAGGACTAGGGGACTATGGTCTGAGCCGATAGCTGGAAGGGCCTGGACTTCTGCTTCATGAAAGGTAACTCGCCACTCTAGAGTACAGAGCACTCTATCGAGTCGCTTTTTAATCAACTATGCCCCCTCTCTATTATTAGCCCATGTGAATGCGCATCCATGACTGTCTACATCCATCAGGGATAGATCATTAATCATGTTTCTGAATGCTGCAATTCTTCTATTGTCTGCTTCTTTTTTCCCAACTTTCTCCCTTACATACAGTATCTCATTGAAATCTCCCATGCAGATCCAGGGAAGAGAAGCTGAGGGTTTAAGGGTTCCTAGCAGTTGCCATAACGCCATACGCTCTCAAAAATCAGTAGATGCGTGGACAAAGGTAATCTGCATAACTTGTTTACTTTCAGGGTCAGTACACTGCACATCTATGAACTGTTTTGAACTTGCTTGCACCTTTAAAGCGATTTCCTCTTGCCACATAATTGCCAATCCCCTCGCTATTCCTGTTGGATCAACCAAGTATAATTTTTGGAACTAAAGTTTTTTACAAATCTTTTCCACCATCATTGCTTTATTTTTCGTCTCCATGAGAAAAAGTAATTTAGGCCTTTCGAGAGCTATTAAAGCTCTTAATTCCTCAATTGTCAGGGGAGTGCCCAGCCCCTGACAATTCCAACTCACTATTTTCATGACTTTTGTGGTGGCTTATTAGGGCTAGCCACCAAAGCCCATTTTTGTCCATCTTTGATCAGGTTCACCGGGGTCTCCAAAAGGTCTACATCATCTAGGAGGAGAGGTGATATTGCTGGCACGCATTTATGTTTTTTTGCCTTTTGTACTTTCATAGTCTTCTTACTGCTTTTCCCAACTTTTAATAACAATGGGTTTTAAGTTTTAGGGCATATTACCTGTTTTCCATGATCTCGGTCTTCTGCTACCATAGGTACATTTGCTGGACTTATCAACTGTTCTGGGTTGCAATCTGGTCGCTTTTTGCTGCATGTTACAATTTGCATATCAGATGCTGGTTCTCGATCAATGGAGTTCACTCCACTCGATTTGGTTGAAGGAGCAGGTATTGTTTCTTCCACTACAAACTCCTCCTCCATTTTCCCGTAGAAAGCATCCCAATAAGGGCTGTGATCACTGGTTTCTACCTTTAACTAGGGTCCATATAACCTTTTTTGTTCATTGCCCAGGGCGACGTTGCATATGGAATTTCAAGGCAGTCAGTTGCATAGTGTCCAATTCTACCACGAGAGAAACAGTAATGTGGGAGACGCTCGTATTTGAACTCCACCCAGAGCCATTTGTTACCAATATCCAAAATAGCTCCCGATTTCAAAGGTAAAGTCAAATCAATCTCAACTCTAACTCTACCTCCTCTGTTCTGTGCATTAGTTGTTGAGTCGAGTTGAACTTCTATTACATTTCCCATCATTTTCCCCATATCATTGAACACTTTGTCTATTCTCCAACCAGGGGGAACTCCTCCAATGCGAACCTAGAAAGCTGCCTTAGTGAAATCATAGCAATGCTCAAGGACTTCGGCAAGACATTGCTGTAGAATGGGCAAATTACTTGAATATGACCAAGGTGAGTTCCTCATTATTCGCTGTTTTTCCTCCTCCGTTGGAAATGCAAAAGTGAAGTACCCTGGTTCCTTCTGAGAGCATATAACCCCTTCTGTTTTCCATGCTTTTTCCATTGTGGTTATGAAAGTAGGATAGTTCACATTTGGTTTGGAGAACAATTTGCCGAAAAGAGTACGTCTACATTCCTCCCGTTTCTATTGAGGTATTTCATCAGACACTTCGACTATGTCTTCCTCAGACCACAGGTGCCCAAGGCTTTTGCATAAGGCAGCCACTCTCATCTCATTTTCTTCTTTACTCTCCATTTTTCACTATCAATCGCTTGTTTGAGGCTCAGATCTAGGCTATCAACATCCTCGAGACTACTTAGCTTCAGATTTATCTAGATCTCACTTCTATCACTCCGATCTCGTCAGCTAGGCAAAACAACCTCAAGAGATACTAGGCGGAAACACGGATATATTTGATACTCTACTTAGATCAATACTCAGAGCAGCGAACAACACTCCACCTGATGGATCCTTTCAATCAGGGTCATCCCGACTGATGGAATCGAGAGGCATCCAGATCGCTGAGAAGAAATTCAAACATATTACTTAGAAGTGACATTTTTTTTTCTTTTTTGGATCCTGGGGGGAAGAAACACATGGGAATGGAACAGGAAAAAGGAAGAACACCAGTAAATTAGGGTTTAGGGCTGGAAGGAAGGGGGGTAGACGCTGAGGTAGAGAGAAAACTCGCAGAGGCGAGAGTAAGACCGTTCAGGTGAACATTGGTGTCTTTGCTTCGGTCGGAAGTAAGCCTCGGGTTGATTCCAAACTCGTCGTGTCCGTCCCGTCCCCAAAAGCATTCGAGCCCAAGAAAGGGCAAGAGCTCAGTCCCTGCCACTTCCTATTCCTAGTCTCTCGACGGTCCTGTAAATGGAGCTTCCTCCCTACAATCTCTCCAAACTTTCTCGAGCCTACAGAAACCACTTGATCTCGTTCAGCATTAATTGTCTCCACCCAACGGCCACCCGGCACGACGAGACAAGACATCAAGCGCGCAGGTTGGCATTGCTCCGAGGCAGGGCGAGGCGAGGAGAGCGCGAGATCTCCCTTCCGTCGTCTCTGTCTTTGTCTTCCTCATCTGGGTCTCCTCGGTTGATTCGTTCCAAGAAGGAGAAGGAGAAGGAGAAGGAAATGGAGATGCTGGTGATCGATCATTACATTGTGGGGACTTTCTTGGCTTCTCTGTTGGGCATCGTTCTACTCCACGTCCTGCGTCGGAGGAATGGTGACGTAAGGGCAAAGTTTCCGAGGAAGGACGGAGACTACGTCGCCACCCGCGACGCATCGCCGTGTGATTCTGGGAATCGCGATTGCCCGCCGGAGAATGGCTTCGGCGCCGCCGACGTGATCATCGTTGGCGCCGGAGTTGCCGGCGCTGCTCTTGCACACACCCTCGGCAAGGTATGTGATTTCGTTGCTTGAAATTAGAGAAGAAAACGATCATATCAACTGTGATAATCTTCTCTGAGAAAGTTCATTCTTTTCTTGTTGGACAGCATTTTGTAGAGCTACGGTTCATCTCTTCGTGTCTTGGGTTTGTCAATTTATTTTTGCATAACACCTCGTAATTTTAACTTATAAGCTAAATGATTACTTGGATATAAACATATTCATCTGTGGCACACATAAGTGAAGCGTCTCATGTCTTTGTAAATTGTGTTTGGCGTCGTGCTGGATTCCTATAATGTAAATGGGTCGTGCGCAATATTGCCAGCCTGTGAATAATCGAATCGACCTCAAAGTGTCTCCTCTCATTACTTTGTTATTCTCAATCATTTGCTCCGTTCCATTTCTTTTTTCCTTTTTCATCGCTGCACTAGTAGTATAATTCATAAAAATAATCTGCCGTGGCATATATTGACCCCGGGCCTTTGAACAAATTTCTTGGGTTGAGTCTGTTCAACGAGCTCCCAGCGTTTTGACTTTCTTGTGGAGGGATGGAGTTTAGCTGGTCTTCAGA
Organism: Eucalyptus victrix; assembly: GCA_016097545.1. Lineage (NCBI taxonomy): Eukaryota > Viridiplantae > Streptophyta > Magnoliopsida > Myrtales > Myrtaceae > Eucalyptus > Eucalyptus victrix. The sequence continues at coordinate 48,795,291 of CM027843.1, forward strand.
TATGTCAATTTGACAGCATAATAAGCTCCTGGTTTTTTCTTGTTCTTGATTTGGATAATTAACTGGACATAAAGCCAAGAGACTTAGCTTATCTTAGTGTCTGTTTTTGTCTGGTTTTGAATAGAGGATGACAATTGATCTCCAAGATTTCTGGGGGTTAATTTAATCTGACCCTGTGACCCTGTCAATAGGAGTTGTTGAGTGCAAGTTGCTTGTTGATCGATTTGAGAGTCGCCATAAGGGTTGACTTCTTAATTTGACTGCAGCCATATTGGATCAGAAGTAGAGCATTTCGAGAATTATCTAACTATGAAGTTTGGAGATGAATCCTAATCAAATATTCTTTTGGTGGAACTATGGCTGGCAAGCTCAGTTACTTCACCTCACTCTCTGTAATTTTGTGGCAGTGAATTTTTGAAACATTGATTGTGTGTGCTGGGAAAGTAGAATATTTTTCATTCCACCAGTTTCTTGTGATAGCTGTCTCTTTTGCTACTTGCAGTTTTCTTGGTCATTGGAAGCCAATGTCTCTATCTTCTCATACAATATGATATTTTGCCTAAAGAAAAGCTCAATTTTTTATGCTTTAACTCACGGTCCCATTCTCACCTAGGTGCTTATCTTACTAAATTTCACAGAACGTCATTTAGTTCACTACAGTGAAACATTACCATAACGAATGGGGATACTCACTCCTTCCTTTCTTTAATGTATGAATGACTGCACCGATTGTAGAAGGGCTTGTGGTTATATCAAGCTATTTCATCTTTTTGATTTAATTGATGCCAAATAATGAACTGCAAAATCTATCACTGCAGGTTGGAAGGAGAGTTCATGTCATAGAAAGAGACTTGACTGAACCAGACCGAATTGTTGGCGAACTGCTGCAGCCAGGGGGATACCTGAAACTTATTGAATTGGGCCTTGAGGGTAAGCATATGAAAATTATCAGCCCTTTATCTTATGTATAAAGCTATGACACTTCTCAAATACTTAATTTTTTCTGGTTTTCTCAGACTTAAACGCTAATGAGAATGCTTGCCCTTTGCAGATTGTGTCGAGGAAATCGATGCCCAGAGAGTGCTTGGCTATGCTATGTTTATAGATGGGAAAAATACTAAACTCTCGTATCCAATGGGAAAATTTCATTCAGATGTAGCTGGCAGGAGTTTCCACAATGGACGTTTCATACAGAGGATGAGGGGAAAAGCTGCTAACTCTTCCCAAGTATTATTTGTTCCATCTTTAACGTGATTTTTTTTTTCTTATCTGTTTTCGTAATGCTTGTTGATAATTTTATTTCATTTGTTGTTTCAAACCTAGTGTGCGATTGGAACAAGGGACTGTTACATCACTGATTGAAGAAGATGGGACTATTAAGGGTGTGCATTACAAAACCAAGGCTGGTCAGGAGCTGGAAGCATTCGCTCCTCTAACAATTGTTTGTGATGGGTGCTTCTCAAACTTGCGCCGCTCACTGTGCAAGCCAAAGGTGATTTCTTATCTTGCAATATGTGTTAACTTGAAGAACTATTCTGCTTGCAATTGGTTGAAGCTAAAATCATCTCTTTATTGTTTCTGTCTTGCTAATGTCATTTTCTCTCTGTTTTGTCACAATTTGTGCAGGTAGATGTCCCCTCTCATTTTGTTGGACTTGTGCTTGAAAACTGTGAGCTTCCCTTTGCAAACTATGGTCATGTCATTCTTGCTGATCCTTCACCTATATTGTTTTATCCAATTAGTAGCACAGAGGTTCGATGTTTGGTTGATGTACCTGGTCAAAAGCTACCTTCTATTGCTAATGGGGAAATGGCCAAATATTTGAAGAGCGAGGTGGCTCCACAGGTACTACCATTCTATCTTTTCCTGACTCCTCTATGACAGAGACAGCATGGCAAGGAAAGGGAGGATGGAAGCTTACGTAATATTTAATTAGGTTAAAAAATAATGCACATTTCTAAGTATACTAGGGTTGGTTTACAAAATGATGTGGCAAACTATTACTCGAATATGTTCTGCTTGTTCCCACGTCCACTTACCTTTTTCTGCATCATTTTTGCACTACTTATGTAAACCAGAAGGTCCAGAAGCAGTTTGAATATGCCTAGCATTCATTAAATGAACTATATGCCATACAGATTGAAAGTTTCGTGAAAGGACTTGCTTGTGTGTTTTTTTTTCTATAAATTTCTTTATCATTTGGCATCAATAAAAACATCTCCCGGCTGTCCAAATTTTACTTTGATTAACCTATAGAATATTTGTACCAGATCCCTCCTCAACTTCATGATGCCTTCATTGCGGCAATAGAGAAAGGCAACATAAGGACTATGCCGAACAGAAGTATGCCAGCTGATCCCCAACCAACGCCCGGAGCCCTTCTATTGGGCGACGCATTCAACATGCGCCATCCTATAACGGGGGGAGGGATGACTGTGGCCTTGTCGGACATTGTCATACTCAGGGATCTTCTTAAGCCATTGCACAATCTTCATAATGCAACTGCACTGTGCCGACATCTTGAATCCTTCTATACCCTGCGCAAGGTGATTTACTTCATATATGGTTTATGCTTGTCTGAGCTCTTGAGTTAGCCTTGTCCTCAAGCTTAGATGTTCTCTTTATTGAACCTTCGGTGGTTGCTATCTTTGCAATATTTTAAATGGAATACTGAATGCATAGATGTTGATGGTTTTAATATAAATGATGTTAGTATACATGGTTAGCCAAAATTTAAGGAGAAGGAGCTGTCTTCTGCTGACCGAAGCAGTAATTATGCAGTTAACAAAGTCAACTATGAATTGATGGGTTGGTATTGAATTTGGCTAGAAATAGTTTCACTCCCTCTTACATGATTTGATTCTATATATGTATATATTTCTCTTATCTGTGCTACAACATTGAGCTTCCAAATTCATTGTCTAGCTGAAGAAAGACAGTTTACATTAGTAAAGTTAAACCACATCATATGGACGTACTGATGATGGGTTCCCTTTCTTGTAGCCCACGGCATCCACTATAAACACTTTGGCCGGCGCTCTGTACAAGGTCTTTTGTGCTTCTCCAGATGAAGCGAGGAAAGAGATGCGCGAAGCATGTTTTGATTATTTGAGCCTTGGAGAGGTCTTCTCAAATGGACCCATTGCTTTGCTGTCTGGCCTAAATCCACGTCCCTTAAGTTTAGTCCTCAATTTCTTTGCAGTGGCTATATATGGTGTTGGCCGACTGCTGTTGCCTGTTCCTTCACCTAAACGTCTCTGGATCGGAGCCAGATTGATTTTGGTGAGTAGCCTTGCCCCCTCATTTTTCAGACTTCAGGGATTTAGATGAAGCTAAAGTAATTCTTGCATGGCACTTTCTAAATCAAGGAGGTACTCAATATTCTGCAAGAAATCTCACTGTTTTGCCCTTTTTTTCTCTATTTGGACGCACTTCTTGATGAATCATTCTACATTTATGCCCCCCCCCCCCCCCCCCCCAAAAAAGCCTCTAATTTTCCAGTAGTTTACAGATAATAAACGTTTGATTTAGGTGTCAAGCATTGTTTTCACTGAAACAAAGCCCTTTCAATTTTTTGTGCAGGTGGCATCAGGCATAATCTTCCCTATTGTCAGGGCAGAAGGAGTGGGGCAAATGTTTTTCCCTCGGACTATTCCATCATTCTACAGAGCTCCTTCTGATAACTAAAGCAAGTGGAAATGGAATTTGTCGTGAAGGAAAGTTGGAGATTGGCTTTGGTTTTTTGCTGTTTGGAATCTTTGAGTGAGATCTGTTTGTGCTCTCAAGTGTTCGGAGTAAGATTATACAGTTGCCACCATGGTCACTAAGCTTATGTGTTTCCAATTGATAAAAAGTATCAGAAAAGGACTCTGTACAGAAAGTTCATGCTGCAAACATTGTACATGGTTTCTGCATAATTGATGTCCTCAGCCTGGTGCTCTATTTCCGCAAATTTTGCTTGATTCAAGATATTTTCATAAACAATTTCTATTCCTTTCATCTCCTTTTCCTTATTTTGTTTTGTTTTGTTTTTTTTTTTTTTTTTCAGAACAACAATTTACTATTTGGGAACTTCGACAGTTGAAACTGAACTGAGATTTACTTAATTTGTTTGAAAGAAGACTATTTTTAGGAAAATATATTTGGACTTTTCAGTATATCTTTCTAGTTGATGTACTTACTTTCCTTTAGAGTAATTTGTACTAGTTTGATAAGCTTAACGCTTCATGTTTGAATTGCCACGGAACCTAATTCAAATAAAAATTGAGGATCCAATCTTTGGTGAAAGCTATTTTGTCGCATTGAGCCACTCCCGGCGAAACAAAATAGGAATAACAATCTTTGGGTCAACAGCGGCCCTTACGGACTTTCAAGTTCGTTGGAGGTGCTGCTGATGCAACAGTAGCGTGGCCTTTTTATCATTTGCATGATTGATTATACATTTTTTTTTAATAAATTTTGGGCATCACAGACAGACGAACTTTTTAATTCGTGTATATGTTCTTTCGCAAGTTGCTCTTAAATCATGAAAGCAAGGGTTGATCTGTCGAAGAATAACTGAAGGTCGTTAGAATTATTTGTCGGAGCAAGTAATAAAGCAATCCCAATTAGATCTTGAACAGTCAACTTCGTACAAAAGCCAATTTGAGACTATCTCCTCCCTGATATATTGAAGGAATAAAAGTATTGAAAATCTTAAAACTTATTATGAAAATATAATTAAATCCTAAAACTTATTATAAAGGTACAATTAAGGATGCGTTTGTTTTGTGAAAACATTTTCAGGTGTTTGGTTTGCTCAGGAAGATGAGTTAACATAAAATGATTTCCTAGTTAACAGAAAAAAATTTCCTACCAAAACTTAAATTCAGAAAAATAATTTTTCCTTAGAAAGAAGTGGAAATGTTTCCTGAATCTATCAAAGCTTAGATTCAGGATTTGGTTACCAAAACAATTGTTCTTATGAAAATATATTTTTAAAAATTCAATTTTTAATTTTTAATTTTTATTCAATTTTCTTTTCTTTTCTTTTTCTTTCCTTTTTTCCATTTTACTTCTCCTCAGCCCGTTGCCGATAATAGTGACGGTCGGTGAGCTCATGGCGAGGCTCGAGCTTACTTGAGGTTGATGATCCTCAAGCCTTGCCAAATTGAGTGAGTTCACAACCTTCAACAGTAAGGCTTGAGCTCACTTGAGATTAATGAGTCTCGAGCCTCGCCAAATCGGGTGAGCTCATGGCCTTTGGTGACAAGCCTCGGGCTTTGCCAGATTAGGTGAGCTCATGGCCTTTGGCAGCTAGTTGGTGAGGCTTGAGACTTGTTGCCAAAGGTCGGCGAGCCTAAAGTCTCACCAAATTAGGTGAGCTGATAGCTTGAGGTGGCAAGGCTCTAGCTCATGATCATCGGTGACCCTTGCTGACCGTGAAACCCTAGCTCAAATTGGGGGAGGCCTGCTTCACCCTCAGCCATGAAGGCATTGGGCTAGGCCATTGGGGCCTCGTCGACCGCTGGCGAGGCTGCGAGGGCCTCACCTACTTTGTTGGCATCGCTCGTGGTCGGCAGGCTGTGACGTCCTGACTCAAGGCCTTCATGATGAAGGCAAGGTAGCTCTCACCTAGATTTGGTTGCAAAGGCCGCGAGGGCATCATGACCTCACTGACCTTAGGCAAAGCAGTGTTGTTGACGACTGCCCATAGCTAGCGTGGGCCTTCATGGCCTCACTAGCGATCGGCGAGGCCCTAACGACCTCGCCTAGGGCCTTCACAATCAAGGGGGAAGCGGCCCTTGCCCAATTTGGGCAAGGGTTTCGCAGCAAGTGAGGGACCTTGGTGATTTGCACCAATCCTAAAGATAAAAGCCAAAAAAAAAAAAAAAACGTAATAATAAAAGAAAAAAATATATCATTAAAAATATTTAAAAATTGTCTACATCATGCCGACAAAGCCACGTCAGACAATCGGTGATGCCATGTCAGATCACCAGTGTTCACATTGAATTTTCTAGCGAAGGGAATCAGAATTAACACTCAAGTGAGTAATTTTTTAAATTTGTGGCCTAAGTTGCACCTAAGGTGAGCATGTTGGACTGCCCAAATTGGGAACTGCCTGGACCGGATCGAATTAGACAGGCCAATTTGGTCTGGTTCTCGAAGAGATCAATCTAACTCCGGGTTCCATAAAAATGAAACTGGTGATTGTTGGTTCGGTTCCTAGTTTCGGGGGGAACCAAATTAAATCAAACTATACCAACTCTTTTTTATTAAAAATACATTTTTTAATTTCCAAAAAATAGTAATAAAACTTAAAACTAGTAACAATTCTTGTATTTTTCTTAATTTTTTTAATTTTTTTGCTAAGTGATTGGTTCTATGAAACTGGACTAGATCGGGCCGAATCGATATGTTTAATCTAGTTCCCAACCCTAGGACTATCTGGTCCAATCCTCAATCCAAAAATTGGGAATCGATCCTCTCAATTCAGTTCCTAGTTCCTAGGTGGAATCGGATTGGACTGAGAACCAATCACCTCTAGTAGCACCAACACCGACACACAACATGCGACACGATATGAAATGATAAGATATGCTAACACGTCGTTTCTGAAAAAATAAAAAGTTTCTACACGTTGGGATATGTTGGGACACGTTGTGTATTAAATGTATATTTTTATATTTACATAATGATTATTTCAATCAAATTAATTTGATTCAAATTCACAAGTAAATAAATAATAATAAAAGGCTAGAATGAATTTACACTAAAAACATTTATCCACCATTTATTAATGTCATTAATTCAATTTGAAAAATTCAACTCCATTCCAATAATTCATAAAAAAAAAAAAATTGGAGGAAAGGAAAAAGTAATTCACATTCTAAACTCCCATGTCGACATGTTGGAATAAAAGAGAAAAAAATTTGGGGGGGGTGAATTGTATATTATGGGAAGTGAGAGTAAGAGAAGAGAAGATTATATATATATATATATATAGAAGAGAAGATTATATATATATATATTTCCCAATTAATTATTTTCAATTAATTATTTTCATTTTCATTTTTTTACATATATACGTTTTGACCCTAATTTATTGAAATTTTTTTGAATTGATCTTGGATGTCGGAAACTTACATGTTGGAATTCTAACTCGAGTGTTAGAAAGTATCAGAATAGTTGATTAGGTGTTGGATTTTTTGACACAGTATTGAAAAGTGTCCGAGAGTGTCCAACACTCCAACACAATACAAAGACTCTCGAAAAGTGTTGGTGCTTCCTAATTTTTGGTACTTAGGTGAGAAAAAAAAAATTGACACTGAAGAGAGTGTCATCCAAAAGTTTTGATACTCATAGTATTCTTCCTCTCATTTATCGTTGATGTGACAAATTACATTATCGTCCTCACAATGTTGGGGGAAGTTCACATTTGGTTTTTGTTCTTTCTTTGGTGATAATGTTAGTGTGCTTTCTCTTTGGTAAAATTTTTAGTTCTTCCATTAGATTCCGTTTTAGTTTTGTCAGAAATTACTATTGACACGTGATGTCTACTTGTACAAATTTGTAAATAGAAATTTCACTTTAGTCATCCTATTTCTTAGGCTATTCAAATTTCGTCTACGTAGTTCATTTTTGCAACAATTCTAGTTCTTATACTATTTGTTGATGAGATCATAAGTAAAAAATTTTGCATTTCCAATCCAAAACAAACTGAGATGCGATACAACCTATTATTCCATACATGATGGGGAATATGTTAAAACATGATGGGGAATATGTTAAAAAAAGTCCTAAGTTTATTGTACGCTTATTTATTGGGTTATAAATATTCTAATTTGGCAGATATAGTCCTAAACCTTTTTACTATTCTTTCTAAAGTAGTCAATCCAATCAATTTAGGTTGGAAAAAGTTGACAGTCTAATTAGCAACGGAGCATGGCTGATGGCTAACGTGAACAAAATGATGTTGTTTCACCATGTTTTTACTTGTCCTCACTTACTCAAAGGCCCCAACAACCACAACCGGTAGAGGAAGAAGATGGACTGTAAAATAGGGGGAAAAAAACGAAAAATGAAAGAAAAGAAAAGGGAAAAATAATGAAAGTGAAAAAAATTGCATGACACTGTTCAATCCATGTTAACCGCCAATTGTGCTGTAGGTGACAATCAACATTGATTGGACTATCATGTCAATGATCTTTGGCCTGAATTGGGTTTATGACTGAAATTTAAAAGTTTAGTATTGGTAGCCAAAATGGGTTTAGGATTTTTTTCCTTCATGAATAGTTTCTAAAATAAAACATTTCCATGTGTTTATCAGATTCAAAATTAGACAATGGATAGTTTTGTTAACTTCAAACATATTAAGAATTTTCTCAACATCCTCTAGCTAAACGTGAGCATTCAGATGCGCACTTGTATGCACATGTTCAAGAATTGACTAATCTCTTTCTTTAGGCTATCATGAATAATCCCTTATATTTTTTTATGCGGTCAACTGTTTGTTTAGATAGTGGTGCCGGGTACTTGGCTTCTATTTTGATTGCTCTGATGGTTTATCCATCATTCCACTGTAACCACTTGAAATGCCCAAGCCCACAGAAGATGAATAAAAACCCTACTTCAACAACCATCCCAATTAATTTTCCCCTGATCTCAATGTGCCATAATTGAAGTGAGTTTTCCAAGAGAACACACCTGTGGCGTGGCACCAAATAACGTTGAAGGAATGTTCCTTGTACGATCCAAGGCTATACTACGTGAATTACTTGCTTTAATTGCAATTTGTAGAAGAAAGAGAAGAGTGGATGTTGTCAAGAGTCAACACGCAAGATTGTCGACGCTACTACCTCGAAAGTGTTAAAAGCTAATAACACAACCTAGAAGGGGGCGTTGAATGGGTTGTGCTGTTATGCAATAAAACTTTTGCGGATTAGTTTGAGCTTCTACGTATGTGCAAGGCTTGTGAAATGAAGTAATAATAGAATAACAATGGAAATCACGAATCCAAATAGAATGTTGACTTACACGAGTGAAACGATGAATAGGAGGAGGGATTGGCTGAGGGTGGATAATTTGTAAAAAGTGCAGACACGTCAGAGGCCATCGAAGTGGGATGACTACGGATACTTGCATCAATATTAAGAGAAGACAACTCCAAAGAAAAATATTCAAATGTTGTCTTCATGAAGTAGATCCATCGAAGGATTGGTAAAGAAAGGAGTAACTGGAGAAGAGTTGAAGTAATGAAGTGATGAGAACATATTGTGTTCTCAAAAGGTAACATAACGACGATCTCGTATGGATCATTATTTGTTAACAGCGCAAATGGGCTATCGATCATAAACAGGAGGTTAGCTAGATACGCATGTCTCACATGATAGGAGTTTGATTTTAGAGTTTTTTTAATACTCCAAATATTATCTAGGAGTCACCATTAGCCTTGTTTTTGGAGGCCAACTAGATATTCAATTGAGAAGTAGGAGGTTCTTCTTTATTAGCACCTTTTCAGTAACCTAACTTGTTAAGATGTTATCTAAATGGCCATGCATTTGTTTTTATCATCTTCGTGTTAAATGGGTCTAAAATCCACTAAGTGATTGGGTGACATGCTCGTAGGTGAGTTCAATTACAAACTAGGGTAATTCCTATCCAAATCTAGTAAAACGGTTAACACACAATATTGAAGTATGACGCACTGCTTGGGTAGTCTTCTCCTACCTTCAAGGTAGGTTTTTGGCTCTGTTTTAATGGAAAACCCTAAGTTATCACTCACAAAATCCAAACACCACCATCCCAAGTTCCCGATACAAACTCACCTGAAAGCAAAAACCCTAATACCCACCCCAACTTCTTCCATCTAGCTGTGATAGCTTTTCCTCCTCAATCTTCAGCGCACAGATTGGTAGTCTCACCGCCAGAAATCCCTATTTGTGATACCCGTCCACCATTCTCCGACCGAAACCACCCATACGACATACCCACACAGCATTTACTGCAACATAGCTGCCTTCAATCGATCTGGAATACATTATCTTCTTCTGCTGGTTCCAAACTCCCAAAGCCAGCTTCTGTGAAGACAATCAACGGCCTCTTTCAACATAGCTCTTGGAGATCGAAAGATGGAAGGTTAGTCTGGGAAAGAGAGGCGTGTAGCGGCTCTTTGCAAAAGTCTAGATAATCTATGGTCTGAAGATGATGTTGTTAATATTAAAGGTGATATTTCTAAAGAAAAACTGACTGAATGCCGGAAAACCTTGTTCGGGAAGCTTTTCTCTAGACTGAATGTGAATTTTACAGCTTTCTTCAATAAAATGAAAAGAGTTTGGAGGGTTGAAAATGTTACTTGTACATTGTTAGAGCCGGGTTATTTCTCTTTCTCATTCCAGTCCGAAGTTGAAAAACATAGAGTATTAGATTCTGGGCCATGGTCATTCTCCAGCAACTTGCTAGTCCTATAGCAATGTGATCCCGACACCCTAGAGATCTACTATGAATTTACCCATTGTGCATTCTAGGTGCATTTCTATGGCCTCCCATTTGGGAGAGTTACTAATGAAGTCATCAGAGATATTGCATCAAAACTGGGAGAAGTAATAAATGTGAAATTAAAAGCAAAAGGAAACAATAATTACAAGATTGGTAAGGCAAAGTGAAGCTGAATTTGGAAAATCCTCTTAAAACGAGAGTTTTTGTTAATCTGGAGAAAAAAAGACTATGGGTAGAGTTTAAATATGAACGACTTCCGCATTATTGTTATTTATGTGGTAAGATTGGGCATTATGCTACATTTTGCAAAGAAATACCCTATGAAAATTCAGGGCTAGTAGAGGACCTATCGGGAAGATTTGGACAATGGCTAAGAGCGGAAGTACGCGAACTTAGTCCGTATGGGAAGATTTTCTATGGAAGACAAGAGATAATATTAGAAAAAGATGAGAGTTCCAGAGACCCCTATCAATTCAGGTTTTGGAAAAGAAAAGCAACTGCAAGACCAAAATTTTAACAAAATTTTGTTCATTTGTGGACAGAATAACAATGACCAGCAAACTCAACAGGAGAATAGTCATTCAACAACTCCTATAGAACTACTACTAATGGAGGAGAAAAGCCCTCAAAAGAGAGGAAGTTGCTGCATAGATGAAGAGTCTGTCATGGTACTTTATGAGGAACAACTTAAGGAAGCGGAAATGGAAATGGTAAAGACCCCAGCAGGCGAAAAGGGGCTGATAAAGCCTAAATCCAAAGGTACCAAGCTAGCAACTGCGAAAAAAGGAAAGAAATTCTGCCAGTATTAGGGGCGATTGGGTCCAAGGTGGGTAGGGTCCAGATTTGGACCCTTTTATAACCGATTTCCTTTTTTTGGACCATGTACACGATCCTGTTTGCATTGGACCTTGTACCCGACCCATCATGTTTTTCGGGTCTAGGAACTGGGTTAACCCTCTTTATATTGGAACCTGTTTTGCATAAAAACACATGCCACAAAGTAAAACTATATCCATAAGTGATTAGCACATCACATACACAATCAATCACTATCTGAGCACCAATAGCAACACAGAAGTTTCAAATGTACACCAATAGCAGAACAAACAATTACCCTAATAAAACTACAGCAACACAGCAGGTAAGAAAATAAAGCTAGGAGAATTTCACACCTGCATAAATAGGTCTGCAAGGCACACTAACAAGTTATTTTCATCTCCAACGCTTTTGTTATTTGCATAGTAATCAAGCAGTTGGTCTCGAAAGGGCATGCAAAAAATAGAGGGCCTACCTAGGAATCGGTAAAACAACATAAGCAAAATCACTGTGAATGAAAATTTAGAAAATCTAATGATCAAACTCTACAACAAAAGTCTATCGTAATCTAATGAACACCCCCGCTCCCCCCCCTCAAAAATCTACTTCCCCATGACAGATAACTTGCGGAATGCACATCAAATGACCAAACAGAACAACACGCGGCTATCTCCTAAAAAATTTCCAATAAGGTGATCATCCAACCATTAGAAGAGCCAAATGATCAGGCAGATTATGTAATACCACCACAAGCATAGCTTTCAAAATCCATCCTAACCGGCAATCAACTCTACGACCACCCTTCACATCTCTACAACATAAAAAGAACCTCCCCACAAGCAAAGAAAGTCAAACCAGACCCAAATCAACAAAAACCAAACAAAACCCATTTCATAATTGACCCGAAACAACCCGATTTTGGCATCATCATCATCATCATCATCATCGCCGAGGCAGCAGCGGCGGCGGCGGCCATCATCAGATTGAGGGAGAAGAAAGATAGAGGGGAGGGAAAACAACAACTAAACCTGCAAGATGCTGTTGCAGTAGCAAGTGTTGCCAAAGTTCTCGAGGCCGAAGGAGCACTCGCTCTCGAGGAATTGGTCGCCGAGGGCCTTCTCGAGCTTGGACCCTGCCGCACCCATGACCTTCAAATCACGAATCGAGAGCGGGTGGAGGTGGGAGAGAGGATGAGGAAGCCAGCGATGGATGAAATAGTGCGACGGGGAGCTGGTGATGGTGTGATTGGCAATGGCGTGACGAGGAAGCAGACGAACGTAGATGAGAAAGTAGGGCGACGGGGAGCTGGATCTGGCGATGGCGCGATGAAGGAAAATGCTATGAACTGTGAAGTCTGCGGGTGTGAGGGGTAAAGAAAGAAACAATCATGGGGAGCTCGTTGAAGGAAAATGCTGAGAACAAATTAGGGTTTCGGTCCTTTTGGACTTTTGGGATGCCTTAAAAATCAATTCTCAAACCGGTTCTCGAATCGGTCCGGTCAACCGGTTCCCGGACTGGTTCAAATAGGGTTTGAATTTTGGGAACCGGTTCCTAGACCGGTTTCAACCGAAACTGATTCCCGACTCTGTTTTCCAGGGGGAACGAACCGAGAATCGGGTAAACCCAGTCCAGTTACACACCCCTAGCCGTATAGAGCTCAAACTTCAAAAACACCGGTTTTCGACAATACACAACTAGTGGAAACCCATATTCAAGTGGCGGAGAAGTCAAATCAGTGGGTTTTGATGACTAGCCCTAATAAGCCACCGGATCATCCATGAAGCTATTAAGTTGGAATTGTCAAGGGTTGAGTACACCCTTGACAATTCAAGCTTTAAGGGTCCTAGTGACTTAAGAAAGGCTCAGTCTTATTTTTCTAATGGAGACAAAAAATCAAGAGCAAAATGTGCAACGTATAAGAAGGAGGCTGAAATTTCAGAACAACTTCGTTGTGAATCCAAAAGGAATTGTAGGGGGTTTAGCTCTTTTTTGGGACGATCAAATAGTGTTATCTATTGACTCATTTTCAAAAAATTATATTAATGTTCAATGCCAAGTCAAAGAAACCCAACAGAGGATGCAAATTACTTTTGTACATGCTCTTAATGACTTTCAAGAAATAGTGCTGTTATGGGAGGCTATATATAGAACAAGTCAAAATTATCATCTATCTTGGCTTTGTTTGGGGGACTTCAATGAAATTTTGTATCACTGGGAAAAAGTGGGTAAAAAAAGGGCAGAAAATTATCAGTTTACATCATTCAAGGACTTCCTTCTCCAATGCTCCTTAATGGACTTGGAGTGCAAGGGATGTGCGTTCACCTGAACAAACAATTGGGCAGGAGAACAATTTGTTAAGAAGCGACTTGATAGAGCATTATGTAATTTTGAATGGCGGATATCACATCTTAACGCTAAATGTATGGCATTACCAGCCATTGGGTCTGATCATAGCCCTCTTATACTATCATTTTACTCACAGAAGGAACGAAGGAAGAGGGTATTTCAATACGAAGCATTCTGGTTAGAGAATGAGGAATGTGTGCAGCTAGTCAAGAATACTTGGGCTGAATTCGACTCCCAAAATCTGAATATGGTGGAAAAGTTGCAAATAGTGGCACAACAACTAGTAAAATGGAGCAAAAATAGGTTCTTTAATGCAAAAATTAGAATAGATTGGCTGAGAAATGAACTATAAATGCTAACAAATGGCTCTGAAGTAGATAAGGAAAGTGAGGCAGCAAAGAAGATAACCTAGGAAATTGACAAGCTATGGCGACAAGAGGAGATGTATTGGGGTATGCACTCTAGAATTCACTGATTAAAATGGGGAGATAAAAATACAAAGTTTTTACATGCAACAACTATTCAGAGAAGAACTAGGAACATAATTACTATGTTGAAGAATGTAGAAGATGCTTGGGTAAAAGAGGAATAGCTTTTAAAGGAAATGACAGAGCTATTCTTTAAAAACTAATATGAGTCAATGGGGTCTCGAAACTTCCAGCCTATAATACAATAAATACCTACCTCAGTCGATGAAAGGATGAACCAAAGGCTAGTAGAGCCTGTCACAATGGAGGAAATTATTGATGCAATGCAACAATTAGGGGCTAATAAAGCTCCAGGACTAGATGGGCTAAATGGGTTGTTTTACCGAAATCATTGGCCAGCTATGTGCCAAGACATTTTCAAAGAAGTGCAGAATTTTTTTGTGATTGAATACCTAAACCCCGATATGAATAGAACCCAAATCACCATTATTCCCAAAATCCCAAACCCCAACAAGCTAGAACAATTTCGGCCTATCACTTGTGCAATTTTGTCTATAAAATCATATCCAAAGTAATGACAACTCGACTTAAACCCCTGCTACCAAGTCTTATTGTTGAAGAACAAAGCGCCTTTGTGGGGGGAGAGGGGGGGGGACAAATCCAAGATAATATATTGATTGTGCAGGAAGTACTTCACAAGTTGAGTACTTGGGACAAGAAAAGTAAGTTCCAAGCTATTCTAAAGCTTGACATGCAAAAGGCTTATGACCGAATTGAGTGGGATTTCCTTCGAGAATGCTTGATTAAGATGGGTTTTTGTGAGAAGTGGGTGCAATGGGTGATGCAAAGCATTTTAATGGTTTCCTTCAGCATTAATTTCAATGGAGAACCTCAACCTTTCTTCAAGCCTACACGAGGAATTCGACAAGGTGATCCACCATCCCCTTATCTCTTCATTTTGGTGGCAAATGTCCTATCTCACTTGATGAAGCAAGCAGTACTAGATGGTACACTTCGAGGAATTAAGCTCAATAGGAATTGTGCTACTTTATCACACTTGTTATTTACGGATGACTCTATTTTCTTCCTTAATGGCACTATATTAGAATGTCAAAATTTGTTGGCTATTCTACACTAATATTGTTTTGCATCAGGATAGGCTATCAATCTAAACAAATTAGGAATTTACTTCAGCAAGAGTTGCCCAATGAATTTGAGAAGAAATATGGCTACTGAGTTGAGAGTTTCAGAAATAGAGAAAACGGGGAAGTACTTAGGAATTCCATCGGATTGGGGAGGCTCAAAGAAAGATATATTTGCTTGGATTTTGGCCAGAGTTAACATGAAGTTGGAGAGTTGGAAGGACAATTTGCTGTCAAAAGCAGGCAAAGAGATATTAATTAAATCGGTGGTGCAGGCCATTCCGCAATATGCAATGTCCATTTTCAAAATCCCTGTGTCAATTTGCAAAGCAATTGAGAAGAAAATTGCCAATTTCTGGTGGAGGAATGGTAGCAAAAATGCTAGAGTTCATTGGAAAAAAATGGGAAATTTTGAAACTGAGGAAGGATGAAGGGGGTTTTGGCTTCAAAGATTTACTAGATTTCAACAAGGCGATGTTAGGAAAGCAAGCCTGGCGTATTTCACAGCAACCTCAATCCCTTTTAAGTCAATTGATGAAGGGTCTCTACTATCCTCAATGCGAGTTCTAGAAAGTTGGAAAAGGCTCCTGATCCTCATGTGGATGGCGAAGCATTGTCTTGGGAAGAGACTCTATATCTCCACAAGTTATGTGGTCCGTTGGCAATGGTAAGAAAATTTCGATAAGAGAAGATAAATGGCTGAAAAGTGGACTCATTGGAGGCCCAGCAACAAGAAATGAGCCATAAAAAGTGGATGCATTAATAGAACAGGGGGTTGGTAAATGGAATGAAACAATGGTAAGGTCACTGTTTGATGATCAAAGAGTGAAGGAAATCCTTGCTATCCCTATTGGACTACCCACTATAGAAGATAAAATGGTATGGATGAACAACAAATCCGGGTCCTATACATTGAAAAGCGGCTATTTCACCACTAGAAACTGAGTAGCTAACCCACAAACCACAACAACAACTTCCTCTCACCAAATAAAGCCATATCTCTGGAAATATATTTGGCACTCCGAAACTCTACCCAAAGTCAAACAATTCCTTTGGAATGCATGCCAAAATGCACTACCTACTTTGGATAACTTGCACCGAAGAAAAATAGTACCTAATCCACTATGCCTTATCTGCAAACAGGAAGCCGAAACTATCGAACATACTTTGCTGCTATGCCCTTGGACAGCCCTCATATGGAGAGCTAGCCCTCTACAAATCAAAATCACAAGAATCGGGTTAACATGACTCAATGTATGGCTATACATGAGGAAAGAAGAACCACAAACCGCACCAAAGTTTAATCAAATCGTCAATACCTTGTGGTGCATTTGGAAAGACCGAAACCGGTTCATCTTCGGTCAAAAACCCCTGCACCCACAGCAGACCCTGTTCAACTCAGTAGCCTTACATGAAGACTTTACAACTTGGAACATAACCGCAACAAAAGAGAAGAAAAGCAAGGCTTACAAGCCCATATGGCAACCCCCGCCCTCGGACACACTAAAAATCAACATACATGCCTCTTTTGCTTGGATCGAAGGTGCGACAGCAGCTTCTATAGAGAATAGAGGAGAAGACGAACATAGGGCTCCCATCGCCTGCATCTGTCGTGATTCTTAAGGTCGCCTGGTCGATGGCTTCTCCAAGCTAGTGGCAGCATCCTTGGTGGAATAGGCGGAGGCCCTCACTCTCTTGGAAACCCTAGACTGCTTCTCCACTAGATCTAACCGAAGACTTCAAGTACTTTTTGACTGTAAGCTGCTTATGCAAGAAGTGTTGTTTGTGATAGAGTTCAGCTAGGAAGTGGCACCAATTGTGGACCGGATCAAGGTAAGAATAAAAGATTTCCGGGGCCTTTCTTTGGCCCATTGCAGCAGAGAAGCCAACAGGCCCGCAGACCGGCTTGCAAAAGCCCAAAGAGAGAATTATCTTCCTATTAATTGGGTAACGAACCCACCCCCCAATAGCCCCCCGATAGCCCTGTTTGATTTATTATGCACCAATGCTTTTGATGTAATTTCTCCTAACTTGCCTAAGTAAATGAATACTAAACGTACTTTCAACCAAAAAAAAAAAAAAAAAAAAAAGTATGACGCAGAAAGTAAACACCTAATGAAATTGAAAAGATGAGCTATTCTAAGTGCAATGAAAGAAAAGCTGCAACTCGCCGTGTAATTATTACAAAACCAATTGAAAACCTGAGACATGATCGGGTATTACAAAAATGAGACCGGAGTGGATATTAGTCTTAAACCACCATCTGTGAGTTCAGGCCACCTCCTCCATGAACCGCTTCATGGGTGTCGGCTTTTATGTTTAACCCCATTCATTTCAATATGCAAACAAACAATCAAGGCAAAGCAATATCATTCATCAAACAATGACTCGATCTCCGGATCGGCCTTTGTTTTCATGTATTTCGAGTATTCCAGCCCACTATTGATTACAATTGATTGATTGATGGTTAATGACAATTGGCCACTGTTTGCATTCATACAATGCTGGTTTAGATCGATTAACCCATAAGTTTGGTACTAATTAATCCCAAGTGACTACCCATCAAGGCATGCATTGCACCTATCCATACATCTAAAAGGCACATACATAGACATCAAAGTGAACATTCCTTTAGGTCATATGACCTTAATTTACAATCAATCACACAAGAGGAAGTGAGCCCTTTGATGGATCACTTATTCGTTTTACATTCCAAATTCGTACAGATTATGTTTTAATTTGGTTAACCCATCAAATGAAGTCCAATTGATATGATTCAAGCACTAATAGAAAGCTCAGGACGTGCATTTTAAAAGTAATGGGGACCATTTCGACCGGTTCTGACCTGATTCACCCGAAAATTGCAATTCAAGCTTGACACTCTAAATTTGACTCGATTTTGGCCTGTGATTTGAAAATGACGGGAAAAATATCAAATGAAGTCAAAGGTGCGCCAAACTTTTATATGCAATTAGTAAAACATGTCTTTAACAACTTTTTTGTTCTGACTCTTTGTTGATACCCCCTGGATTTTCCCAGTAAATCGATTTTCACCCGAGACTTGGTTAAGAACAATTTTGAAGGCAAACTGACCCATCCAAGTACTTGCATGTAAGGGCCTCTTAATCTTGCAATTAGGTCTTTAAATTTTCTAAATTACTAGATCAGATCTCAATGAACATTTTTTCAGTTTTGAGTTTTTGCAGAAAAAGAACTCGAACTTAATTGAATTGCCAAAACAAAACTGGTTTGTTCTGAACGGGAAATTACGGAGCACTTTCCAGAAACTCATTTGACACTTCAAGCATAAGTTAAAAATATCAAACGACGTCCATTTTTCGCGGAGAAAACATTTTGTGATTTTGAAAATCATGAAAATCGGAGAATAGACAACGGTCAGTCTGCAAGATGACGTCACAGAAATGAAATCATCTTTTCATGCAAGGATCGTGCTGATCAGTTGATGTCGAAATTTTATAATATTTTTAGATCAAAAAGATTAAGATGTTATCTGTAACTTTCACGAAGACATTTTTTCCATATGAGCAAAATTATCATTGAATCGAGAAATATCGAATCGGAAACATGCATCACAGATTAGAGAACAAATTTTCTAGATACTGGCATCATATTTCGCAGCCTATATGACATAGCAAACAACGTTTATTTTGGACATGCAACCTATCAAATCTAAGCTTAGAATGTCAAGATTATTTCTTTAGTTCATCACATCTTCATGGATCTGAGTTATCAAGGTCAAATCAAGCAACTAAGCATACTGACTCAAAGAGCTCCGAAAATCATAGGACAAATTTGTTGACACTTAATTTTTAACTAACACGTCGATAAAAGTAAAAATCTCAAGTTTAGGGTTTTTGATCAAAATGGAATCAGTTTCTCGAACCAAAAGTGTCAATTTTCATTTCTTTTTTTGGCCCATCATTATTAGGTAATTTCCTAATCATTTTTATGAAAATTCAAAAAATCAAACGGTTGACTTTCAGATTGACCAAAAGTTGATCACTTTAATGAAAAGTCAACTAAAAAGTTGACTTTTGATCAAACTTAAAAAAAAAAAAAAAAAAAATGTAATAACCCTTGAATCATCATATCTAAGCTTCAATTTCATTTTGGCATCGAAAATCTTGCGAAAATTGATTAAAAACCTCATATTTCGAATTTTCTGATTTTAGATTCAACATTGGCAAAAAATTAAATCACTTTCATGTGGTTTATATGTTGGTTTGGTTCCTTTTACAACATCTGATCTAGAGGCCATCTTGCATTCTCTCATTTGATCAATTTTGTGATTTGATGAGTTGAGATTAAAATTTGCCATTTTTAGCTTTAATCAGAGGTCTGAGTCGATTCTTTATGAATTGTGAGCCAACACTCCCATTAAACTTATTTTTTTGAAATAAATCTGAATCCGAGGTCAATTTCGGCGAATTCACATAAGAACTCTCCAATTTGATCAATTTAGCTTACTTAGATTTGAGAAATCCAAGCTAACAAGCTTCAATTGATGCAATTCAAGTTGACCCATTATAGACCAAGGTTTAATTTGGTGGATTGATGTTCAATTTCAACATTAGCCTTCAACTCAATTTTGGCATAAAGGTTGTACCATCATGTCGATGTCAATTTGAATGTAATATGCCATCAGGAACATGGGTAATTGAACCAATTGATATCTCGTTATATTGATTGAACTCAATTTCTACTAGTTTGCATTTTGAGATAGGGAATTATGTAAATTTGCTCATTTTGTCGCCTAACTGAGTAAAGATTTTTTTTAGTTGAGTCCCTAGAGGACTAAATTGCACAAAATAAATGAATAGGACCAAACAGATCAAGATCGGTTTAGACCAGCCCAACTGGTCTCGACGGAAAATGATCAGTTTGGCCACATTCTGACAAAATCTTGACGACATGTGACCACCATGAGGTGGCCTGTCCGATGGCCAACCTACCCATACCCTTATTTCTCGAATTTACAAAATTGCATTTCAATTTTGCGAAACTATGAAAATGCCCATCGATTAAGCTTTAATCACAACCATTCATTCTTGATGCATCACAACCCTTAAAATGAACATGTGCTCATTTCTTAATTTTGTTAAAAGACTAAGAAAGTTTGTTAAACTAGAAAGACCAATCCCTAGCCCTTGGATCAATCCAAGGGCTAGGATTGGCTCTCACAAGGAAGTATAAAAAGATCTTTCCCTAAAAAAATAGGGACGCCTCATTTAGATCTGAAAATTCTCTCTTCTCTTTCTCTCTCTTCCCTCTCTCTCATTTCCAGCCCCCTCTCTCTCTCTCTCTCTCTCTCTCTCTCTCACTCACTAAACGCCTCTCTTTAAACCGGCCTTCATCGCCACCACCTACCAGCCTCCTGCCAACGGATTTTCGACCACCGCCTAGCCCTCTAATGATCCTCTATTCCATCTTGATTAGATCATGACCAGTGCTCCCCTTGGTTGTCGTTGGAGCCATCCGTCGACCGTCATTCCCCTATCTATGTCCAAGATCAGCGATTGAGCCAGCTCTTGTGCCGAGCTGTCCGACGATCGATCAACAACCATCCAGCGGTCTTCTGCCATTTTATCGACCCTCTAGGATCCATAGGTTAGTTCCAAGCTTGTTGATGACTAGAGCTTCATCGAATCAACCGCCAGTGGCCTTCTTTTGAGCCGTCTGATGCTCGATCCATTTCTATGACCTCTAGTGGTCCTCAACCATCACGAGACCGTCCTTGACGTGTCTTAAGTCCTAGTATATAGGGGTGTGCAAAAGAATTGGGAAATGTTGGAACTGCCTGGAACTAGACCGGACCAAATCGGATGCGGCTGTTCTCAAGGGAGTTGGTCCGATTCTCAGTTCCAATTTATGGAACCGATAAGTACCAATCCGGGTCCAGTTTCTAGGTGTGGAACTGCCCAACCGTACTAGACCCATAATATATAAATATATATTTAATTTTTAAGAAACTTTTAGACAAAAAAATTTAACAAAAATGAAGATCCTAAAATCTTTAATTTCAAGCTCAACCTCCATTGACTCTCTAACTTTTAATATGAGTCTAATCTTTTTACTAATCTTGCTATTAAGAATAGGAGAGTTTATCTTTTTTGCTTTAGCTTGGCTTGCTCAAAAATCTTGCATTGAGTACGTGAAGTTTGGTGGGACTGATTCCATGGACCTACTCGAGGACCAGACCACACGATCCAATTCTTGGGTGGGTCCATGAAACCAACGAATGGTTCTTGATTCTAAGAGAGAACCGCCCACCCGAACCATGCTCACCCTTGGTGTCCCTTGGTTGAAGCTCAATCGAGCTTGATCCTCGTGAAAACCTCAAAAGGTAACAATCTTCTATCTCAAGCTCAATGAGGCAAGATTGCTCTAGGCAACCAGGGCTAGAGCTAAATCTAGGTCATAATCTACTGCATTTGTTGATAAATGTGGATGCTTAAGAAGTTTAGGATTGATAAGTGATAGGCTACAGCAGATTTCATATGGATGATTGATTAGTTGGATTGAATATACAATTCGGATGCCTTGGATGACCTGATTGTTGTTTGTCTTGGAATGATTTGTTAAACATGCTCTTTTGATCTCGAGGTCTCCATGAAAGTCATAGTATATTCCATGGGCTTTTTAGCAATATAAGGATTGCACCAATCGACCTGTGTTTTCCCTATCGATTGCATGCTTGAAGTTCTGCTATAACCTGTCAATGTTGCCGTAATGTTGACTACTAGAACGACCTGTTCGGTTTACTATTTTTGTGTGATTTTCTGCATGTAGATTTTGGTTAGGATGTCTCATGTGATTTGATCCTAAGACCTAAGTGCACAAAATATTGTGGAGTTTTCTCATGTCATATAGATAGGATCAAGCATGATTGTTTTTGGCCTTTGCTGCCATTTTGGCTACTAATCTGATCTCCTAGAGGAATGTCTTCGATTGAGCTTGTTAATGAACCAATTTGTTGATTATACCATCCAGATAATTGTAATAGACATCCCAAGCTTTAAAATGACATATTGCATGCCTGAATCGACCATCATTTGCTATGTTTAACATTTTTTCTAATCCATTCTAAAATCTGGAAACTATGTTGAACTAGAATTGTTTGTCATGCTTCTGTGAGTTCGGCTGCTTGCCATTTTTGTATGATTTTTTAGGTGCATATTTGGAGGTGAAGTCCTTGATAAAAGTTGTGCATAACATTTATTTATACAACATATAAAAATTTGAAATTTTCTGAACATCAATTGATAGGATCGATCGGCTGTAGAATGCCTGTGTTACATGCTGCCTTGTTCTATTATTGACTGACTAGTTCATGTTCTAGTATTTTTTAAAATTCATGTGTTAGGAATTTTGAGAAGCTTCCTTGTGAAATTTGCTCATGTGCTGATTTATCTGCCATAAAAATTCTAGGATGAGATAGCCATTGGTTGTGCTTTTATTGAGCCTATATTGAATGCCCAGTATCTGTGATGGATGATTTGGTTGATGGACATGCATGCGTTCTTGAATCTTTTAGAAAATTATATGATGTTATCTTTTTGAGAAATGATTATGACATGCTGAACTTTTTTGTCGTAAATTTTCGCAAAATAAAGACATGATTTGGTATTTTTACCAATCATCCCAAAGTTGCAGGATGTTTTGAAATTTTGATTTTTGACATGATTTTGAACTTATTCACAATTTTAGTAGTTCATATGATACCCTTGTGAAAAAAATACTTTTCATCGAGGTTGTTTAGCATTTCTCAAGCTATGATTTAACATGATTTTCACCAAAGCATTGGTTCGTATTTAGAACGTCTGTAATTTTGCTCAGTTGTGTCCAAGATGCGCCCAAGCTTGACTTGATGGCTAGATACGTTCCCTGTTTTGATGAAGTTATGCCCCCTTTTCATCAAACCTTTTAAATCGACACATTCTTTTACCAATTGTTTGTAAATTGGTTTTGAGTATCACATGAATTGCATACCGACTGACTTGTTTTTCATGAATATCCATGTTGCATGAACATAGTCAATGATGCATATGTTTGAATAAGTGATCCTTCGTTAGCTTACTCATTTGTTTGATTAATTGAGAACCAAGGTCACATGGCTTGAATGCTTGTCATTTTATATGCTTTGCATGTGATTGTTAGATGAATGATTTAGGTGCGACACATAACAATGCGGGTTACCTTGGGATATCACCTAGAACTTGATTTAGGGACTTCATGACTTTAGTCACAATTTGTGAACACAAAAGATATCCAATAGTCATAGGTCACTAAAAGTGAATTGGGGTAGACATTCTATCAAGGCCGTTGCATGATTTCCAAAGGCCGATCCCAAGATCAATTGTGAATGGAAGATTAGTTTCAATTTTCTTTGATGCTTTGATGTGAAATACGGTGGTGTTAATTGCCATGAATTGTCCATCCGTATACTTTTCACACTAGTTTTAACACTAGACTAGAACCAGAATAGGTCCTAAATGTGATCCTTGGAGGCGGTGATCCCGAAGACGTAAAGATGGTGAGTTCGATATCCAATCCAACTTTACCTTTTTGTAAAATTCACTCATTCCCCGACACATGTCTCGAGTTTTTCATATGCGTTGTATAAATGTCCGATAAGTTGCGGGTCTTTCATCTTTCGTCTTTTAGACTTAGAATCTATTTGTTTTCCTTAAGTGGTTTTGAGTGTTTACTTTCCCATACTACCATTTCAATAGTCTGTATGCTTTACTTTCATGCTCATTACAGTATAATGACATGAAAGAACTATTCACGCTAGATCACCCTTTTTGTTACGAAATGCACGAAAGCATAAAAGCATAAAAAAAATATATATATATATATGCATTGACATGTTAGGTAATGCGTTGACTGTTAGGTACCAAAAGGGACACTAATAGATACGATAGCACAATCATAGTCCCTGAACCTTAGATCTCTGGTTGTATATAAATTGAGGGATAACTCCCAACACTCGATTGGGTATTTTAGCCGGCCCCAAAAAATGAGGCTAATGGTGACTCCGAGATACTGTTTAGGTTGTCTAAAATAACTTTGAAAAATAAATAAATTCATCATGCAGGGTATGAGCTTTTTGAAAGCTCATGATTATGATTTAACATACTCAAAGTGATTGAAGCCAAAAAAAATGAAGTAATGCCATCTTTAATGTATGTACCTTTGAGAGGGCTATCATGATCAAAATACCCTTAAACTCACTACTACGTTTAGTTTCCTTTCGACCTTTAAACCGTCAATCAAAGTGTGCCGTGGCATCAAGGTTGGGTCATGACAATCCCACTGTCACACGAGGTACAAGCTTGAGAGAGCTCATGATCGTGATTGAGCAAACTCATGTGGTTGATTCCAAAGGATAAGGTGATGACATTCTTTGGAGTAATGTATCGTTTGATTACCTCTAATGTGACATTCTGAATTTTCAGTTCTGTTTTCAATTAAATGAATCGGGCTTTTCATCGACGCGCCTATAGTTCTATTGTCTGAGTTGATCACTCACAAAATAACTAGTCTATCTAGCAAAGCCGTTAAGGAATTTTAATGCAATAAAATTGAAAGTTTGACCAGAAATCGACTGTTCAACCGTGCTACTCTATAAGGGTCATTACGGCACAATTAAAAATCGATTAGAGATCGAGATAGGTTGGTTCAATTGAGATATGTGATCAAAGTGTGGATGATTCTACATAATTGCAAAATTCTCGTCGATTGGTACTAGATTGATTTTTTAATGGTTTTGATACCTTTGTGTCCGCATATGAAATCTTGAGATTTTCACGACAACCAAAATTCGCCAATGTGTTGAAGATCTACAATGTGGGTTGAAAATAATCAACTACGGGTCAATTGCACTAAAAATTCCTAAAAGCTACCTGGTAGATTAGGTCATGCTAAAATCGCGCTAGATTGAAATTAACCGCAAATTTGAATCCGATTTCAAAAATTGAAAGTTTTGTCACGTCACTATTCATTTTAGGACCATCGACTCATCCTCCAAAATTTTTTCTGCAAACCGAGATTTTTGGCGAAAATTCAAAGTAGGGTTGTTTTTTTACTGGGAAAATCAAAGGACCACTTTTTGTCACGTTTTTGGTATTCAAGCTGGTTCAATTGGGAAAAATGTTAATTTGGTCGATGACACATTGGTTGGATTTATGGGGACCGATTTAGTTCCAATTGAAGGAGAATTGAAGTGGATTTGGGGGATTTTGTTCCAAAATTCGTAGGTCCCTTGGTGTACAACATTTGGACCACTTGGTGAAGCTTCTAAGGGAGGTCTTGGGCTGTAAATTGGCTTGGATGATAGCCAAGACAAGTGGGGCCTTGCCAATGAGTGTTTGAAGATAAATAGAAGACTTTGGTGGCTTTGAGGGACCCTTCAACCTTCTGATGTCCCCTTCTTCTCCATCAAGCTTGCTTTCCCCATTGTAGACCATTTTGAGCTCCCAAAAACCAGAGGAAACTGCCAGCCTTCCCCCTGCCGTCACAAGCCACTTGCTGAGTTGCCAGGACCGCCGCGTCGCCGTCCCACCCACGCACGAGCTCGTTGTAGTGCCCCTCGATGGCCCCCAATCTATTAGGGTCACCACATATCATCGACTTTCTCTCAACCTAAAATTCTGATACCTTGATACCAAAGGATTTCAATAAATCCATGAGTTCTAGGGGGACTATATCCTTTTCATTGGTCCCTACGCAAAATATGGCGGAAGTGTATCCAACAACTCCTTTCCCTATATTCAAAAAACGATGCACACCAACTAAACATTTTTATAGGTAAAAGCCGAACACTTTTATTTACATAAAACTAGATGGACAATTGTTAGTTGGTACATCAAAATGCCATAGTTTTCTAGACTGGGCCATACATCAAAAGATACCCAACATTTCTAACAGTTGTATACATAAAGTCCATCAATCAGTGTCGGCATCCAAAAATTTCTTCCTTTGCTGACCCCATCTCACGGTCACACCCAACAACTCGGTCCATTTGCTGGTTGGTAGTGGCAGTGGCCCCAATGTTCGTCCATACCAACGGACAAATACGGCAATGTACTTTTGGAGTACAGGGCCAGTGGAAAGACCGATATCGAACACCACAATGACTCTCACTCGTACGAATGTCAATCCTTGCACCTTAGGGTCCTGATACTCCGACTGGTCCTAATGTAAATTGATCGGGACTCCATAGAATGTACCGGGAGATGTAGGTAGCTGAGGCATCTTATCTAGTTTGAAATGTTAGTCCCCAAAAGGGGTGAGTACAACCACCCAGCAACTAAAAATCTACTAAGCTATATCATGCAGAGCCATCACTATCTAATTTCATGCAAGCTAGACAAAGCATGTAATCAAGAAATGAATATGCATCAAATCAATGGAACTTTTCAAAGTAATAACAAGTGCAGCTTCAAAACCAAAATGCATCATTTCAATCACACGAGTCCCAATTATAGGGCCAAACTATTATGACACGTCCCATTCCGTGTCACACAATTTTGTCTCATAATCAGGAGCAACTTAGTTGAATCATCAATTTTAGAATTCACTTTACTTTTCCATTTCCCTACATCTATCCCGGAGGACCATTGTTTGCGTCCCTCTGGGCATTTGCACCTAAACTGGCGACGCGAAAGCCTCCGGTTTTCAATCACTAGGCATCTAGAGCATGTTACATCACACCTCTTAGGCATCTTGCACCTCACCTAGCATCACGAGGAATCTCCAAGGCTCATCATGAAAATGGTTACCCCTACCCTTCGGGTATGTATTCATAATACAACTGGGCATCCCGACACTCCCGGGGTACCTTTGAGGCACTACAGACCCCAAGCATCCAAGGCATTGACCCCTATAATCCTATAGGCAATCCAACTCCCGGGGCATCGTCGACCCGAGGGTCCGACGGCATCAATCACATCTCAGCCATGGTATATCAATCAAATCATTTCAATGCTAAACCATTTTCAAAACAACAACAACATTTGAAATCCTTTTGGGTTCTTGAAAATCTCCCTTGTATAATATCAAGTAATGTAAATTGAGATTGTCAAAGCCATGTCAATGCAACAAAAGCAGACTTTAAAACAAATGCCTTTTCAAGTTAATGAAATCAATTCACAAAACTCAGCAGCACAATATCAAATCCATAAGTCCACTTCCACGGTTAACTTTTCAATGTATTTCAAACAATCCAGTCTAACAATGCACTTACTCAGACAACACTAGCAATACACTAAAAAGATTAGTAGACTTCAACTTGCCTTAGTTCCTACGGCGTCGACAGCAAGAAAAATGGGAAGCTTGCGACCATAGACGCGGCTCAACAACGGCAAATGCGAGTGGTGTCGACGGCAGCAGCGCGCGTGCATGGACGGAGGGTGGTCTCCTTCCTTCCCCCTCACTCTTGCTCGTTGCTCGCTCACAATTTCTCTCGCTCACTCGCTGTGCTCACTCGCTCTCTCTCTGTTCGAATTTTTGCTCGGCTCTTTCTCTCTCTTGCTCACGTTTACGAGCATTTTGCTCTTCACTTAATTGACTAACTTAGTCAATGCATGCAGGTTTTTTGGTGGCTGTACGAGAAGAAGACAGATGGGGAGGGCGTGGCTTCCGCTCAGTTGAGCTCCACGGCTTCACTGGCTGCATCACTTCCACGCGTCCATGGTGGCTTCATTTGTTGACTTTCCTAGTCAACTAAGGAGGCGGGAACAAGGGGCATCAACGGCTGGGGGAGGAGTGGATCGACATTTGCCTCCCCATGCACGGAAGTGGCCGATGATGGGCGCCTCTCGATCAACCCCTACCTTGGTTGATTCCTCATTCGACGGGCGCATGTGCTGTATAGGTCAATACATTCACTCTTGTTGATCATCAAATGGAGGGACGTGCATGGTCTTTCATGCATGGTCCAATTTCTCCCAAGATTGACCCTTAATTTCTGCATGTGCATGGGCAAAAATGAAGTCTCTCGGCTCCTTTGCCTAGGGTACATACTCAATGGGAAACGGCTAAAGTTGGAATGATAGGTAACTTGTCGATACATCTTATGGAATAAACCTCGGTCTCGCTAGTGATGGTTCGTGGGGAAAATTTTTGACGAGACTATAACTCATTGAACAATCGCACCATTACTAAACGTAACGCATTGATCTAACGATGATAACAAAACGGTGTCTGTAAATGGTGTCAATGTTGCAGTCTGTCAATACTCCCATTGACCCGTGACGAGCCATTACTTATTCGAGGGTCGTCAAAATTTCTGGATGCCACAAAAATTCTCCCCTCCTTAGAGAATTTCATCCTTGAAATTAGACATCACTCATGTCTCGTTTAAACAAATGAGGGTACCTTTCCCTCATATCTGTTTCTCTTTCCCATGTGGGTTCTTCCATATCGTGATGTCGCCATAATATCTTAACTAATGGAATTTTCTTTGTTCGAAGGACTTGCAACTTTCGATCTAGTACCCAAATTGGCTCTTCTAGGTACCTCACTTTCTCATCCATTTTGATGGCTTCATGATCGAGTATGTGTCCAGGGTCAGGCTGATACTTTCTTAGCATCGACACATGAAACACGTCATGTAAATTTTCCAACCTAGGAAGTCATGCTAGCTAATAAGCTACGTTTCCTATCCTTTCTAGTATCTCAAAGGGTCCAACAAATCTGGGGCTTAGCTTGCCCTTCATCCCGAATCATAATATTCCTTTCATCACGGATACCTTTAGGAATACGTGATCTCCTATGCCAAATTCTAAAGGTCCTCTACACTTATTTGCATAGCTTTTCTTTTACCCATTTTGTTTCAACAACTAGGAATTCTACAAGTTTAACCATGCTTTTGCTGTGCTACTCTGATAAAATTATCCTAGAAACACTGTCCATTCCAGTACGATACATAGTTCAGTTCATTTCTACCCTCTTTTGCCATCCTAGAAGCTTGCCAGGAGCCGCTCCTTGCTCAGGTCCTCTAACCTCGACATCCACTCCCCGCCCTCATTGGATCGGGTTGTTACAGGTACACTAGCTTTCGTCTGGTTCGAACCTGAACTACACTTCTACTAGAGGGTCTCATTTCAATAAGGACTAACTTACATAGATATTATCCACTTGGCCTATCCCATACTAAGCCTCATGGTTTTATTCTTGCCGCATGGGTAGTCGCTATCTCAGGAGATCATCCATCCTAGTCCGTTGCTTACGGAGCTAGTCCATTCCTATGATGACGTCAAAGTTATACATAACTATCACTACTAAGTCCATTTCCAGATCTCATCCCCCTAGGGTTATCTCACACTTCTTACATATTAACGTGGACAACACTATATTCTTTAACGGCGTAAAAACACAAGGAGGAGTCTCAAGAGATGTAGTTTCTATCTTACTTAATTGTCTATACCTTTCAGACACAAAAGAATGTGTATCATACATGTACCTTCTTATCATCTATAGAAATCGTACCTGAGATAACATTTTTGGAAGCTTCCGCTTCCTCTTAGGTGACTGCGTACACCCGTCCTTGTGCCGATGGCCTCTGTGGATTCCTTGGTGGGTGTGGTGCAGCTACACGTTGTTGCACTTCTCGCACCGAGCTGATATTCGATTGAGATCCTTCTTGTGGACAATTTCTCCTAAAGTGGTCCTATCTACCCACAACCATAACATCTCAGTTGGCTTTTACAAGGTCTTGGCCCATGTTGTCCACCACACCTCTGACAAGTATTACTCTGGTAGGGTATTTTCCCTAAAGTTGGGCCACTCTCAACTTTTGCAAAATTCCCAAATTTACTCTTTTTCTTAGATTCTCAGGGCTGACCTTGATCAGGATATGGTCTCTTACCTCGTTGGACATCACTAAAGGTCGATTGCCTATTAGACTCTGATTCTCTCTCATTAATTCCTGCTCTTTCGACCAAAAAAAAAAATTCCTGCTCCACCAACTATGCCCTTTCATAAATTTCATTATAATCCCTCATATTTAAATGCACTAGTTGTTTCCTGATATCAGTTCTTAGCCTCTTCAGGAATTTCTTAGCCTTTTTCTCTCGATCCTCAATCAACCTAGGAGCATACCTAGACAATTCAGAAAATTTTGCTTCATACTGGTCTACTGTCAACTCCCTTTGTTCTAACTCAGCAAACTCTGTAATTTTCTTATCTCTAGCACAATAAGAGAAATGCTTTCTATTGAAAGCTCTAACAAACTCATCCTAGTTTATGTCAGTATTAGGTGGAAAGATAATGCCTCTTGAAGCTCTCCACCAAAATTTCGCATTTCCCTCCAATTGGTATTCTGCCAAAATTATCTTCTCAGCATCATTACAGTTCAACAACCGGAAAATCTATTTTATTCCCTCAATCCATTGTTCCGCCTCCTCAAGACTTCCCATTCCAGTATACTTAGGTGGTTTCAACTTCAAGAATTGTTCCAATAGTCTTTGAGTGCGGCGTTTTGCTCCAAGTTGTTGCTAAGCTTGTCTTTTCATCAAATTTCCTATATTAGCCAATGCTTGCAGGATATCTTCCATCCAGGGTTCAGCTCTTGAAGCAGAGGCTTCAGCCCTTGATGGGTGAGAACTCCCAGTTCGCACCATATCTTCTTGCAATTTACCCAACATTTGCCTCAGGAACAATTAACGACTCAATGTCACTGGTCAAGTAATAAAATAAAGGTGTTTCCAAAGTCACATAAATAACATAAAATGTTACTTACATGCAAAGGAAACTCACAATCGTTACCTGTATTCTACGAGTGAAAATCAATCACCCATTGTTTATAGTTAGTCAACTATCCCTGGTTAGTGTCCTATAGTGTGCATCATTATATCCTCATTTCCAACTGAGGCACCTTATCACTCCAAATATAATCATAGCTCTGATACCACTTGCTGTGGCACCCCCCGATGGCCCCCAATTCGTTAGGGTCACCACATATCACTGACTTTCTTTTAACCTAAAAATCTAATACTTTGATACCAAAGGATTTCGATAAATCCATGAGTTATGGGGGGGTCTATATCCTTTTAATTGGTCCCTATGCAAAATATGGTGGAAGCGTATTCAACAACTCCCTTCCCTATATTAAAAAAACAATACACACCAACTAAATATTTTTATAGGTAAAAGCCGAACACTTTTATTTACATAAAACTAGATGGACAATTGTTATTCGGTACATCAAAATGCCATAGTTTTTCATACTGGGCCATACATCAAAAGATACCCGACATTTCTAATAGTCATATACATAAAGTCCATCGATCAATGTCGGCATTCAAAAAATTTCTTCCTTTGCTGACCTCATCTCACAATCGCACCCAACCATTCAGTCCATTTGCTGGTGGCAGTGGTAGTGGCCCTAGTGTTCGTCCATACCAACGGACAAATATGGCGATGTCCTCCTAGAGTACAGGGCTAGTCGAAAGACCGATATCGAACACCACAATGACTCTCACCCGTACGAACGTCAATCCTTGCACCTTAGGGTCCTGATACTCCGACCGGTCCCACTGTAAATTGATTGGGACTCCATAGAATGTACCAGGAGGTGCAGGCAGCAGAAACATCTTATCTAGTTTGAAATGTTAGTCCCCAAAAGGGGTGAGTACAACCACCCAGCATCTAAAGATCTACTAAGTTATATCATGTAGAGCCATCACTATCTAATTTCATGCAAGATAAACAAAGCATGTAATCAAGAAATGAGTATGCATCAGATCAAAGGAACTTTTCAAAGTAATAACAAGTGCATTTTCAAAACCAAAATGCATCATTCCAGTCACACGGGTCCCAATTATAGGGCCAAACTGTTACGACACATCCCATTCCGTGTCACACAATTTTGTCCCATAATCAGGCGCAACTCAGTAGAATCATCAGTTTTAGAATTTAGTTTATTTTTCCATTTCTTAAAGGACCAATGTTTGTGTCCCTTCGGGCATTCGCACCCAACCTAGCGTCGCGAAAGCCTCCGGTTTTCAATTACTGGCATCCAAAGCGTGTTATGTCACACCTCTTAGGCATCTCGCACCTCACTTAGCATCACGAGGAATCTCCGGGGCTCGCCATGAAAATGGTTACCCCTATCCTCTAGGCATGTATTCATAATACAACCGGGCATCCTGACACTCACGGGGTTTCTCTGAGGCACTACAAACCCCAGGCATCCAAAGGCATCGACCCCAACGATCCTATGGGCAATCCAACTCCCGGGGCATTGTCGACCTGAGGGTCCGACGGCATCAATCACATCTCAGCCATGGTATATCAATCAAATCATTTCAATGCTAAACCATTTTCAAAACAACAACAACATTTGAAATCCTTTTAAGTTCTTGAAAATCTCCCTTGTATAATATCAAGTAATGTAAATTGAGATTGTCAAAGGCACGTCAATGCAACAATAGCAGACTTTAAAACAAATGCCATTTTCAAGTTAATGAAATCAATTCACAAAACTCAGCAGCATAATATCAAATCCATAAGTCCACTTCCACGGTTAACTCTTCAATGTATTTCAAACAATCCAATCTAGCAATGTACTTCCTCAGACAACAATAGCACTACACTATATAGATTAGTAGACTTCAACTTGCCTTAGTTCCTACATCGTCGACAGCAAGAAAAACGGGAAGCTTGCAACCATAGACGTGGCTCAGCGATGGCAAATGCGAGCGGCGTTGATGGTGGCAACACGCGCGCACGGATGGAGGCAGTCTCCTTCTTCCCCCCCTCACTCTTGCTCGCTGCTTGCTCACAATTTCTCTCGCTCACTCGCTGCATTTACTCGCTCTCTCTCTCTCTGTTCGAATTTTTTCTCGGCTCTTTCTCTCTCTTGCTCACGTTTACAAGCATTTTGCTCTTCACTTAATTGACTAACTTAGTCAATGCATGCAGGTTTTTTGGTGGCTGTACGAGAAGAAGACGGATGGGGAGGGCGTGGCTTCCGCTCGGTTGAGCTCCACAACTTCGCTGGCTGCATCACTTCCACGCATCCATGGTGGCTTCATTTGTTGACTTTCCTAGTCAACTAAGGAGGTGGCAGCAAGGGCTGGGGGAGGAGTGGACCGACACTTACCTCCCCATGCACGGATGTGGCCGATGATAGGCACCTCTCGGTTTACCCCTACCTTGGTTGAATCCTCATTCGACAGGCGCATGTGCTGCATGGGTCAATACATTCACTCTTGTTGATCATCAACTGGAGGGACGTGCATGGTTTTTCATGCATGGTCCAATTTCTCCCAAGATTGACCCTCAATTTCTGCATGTGCATGGGCAAAAATGAAGTCTCTCGGCTCCTTCGCCTAGGTACATACTCAATGGGAAACTGCTAAAGTTGGAATGATAGGTAACTTGTCGATACATCTTATGGAATAAACCTCGGTCTTGCTATTGATGGTACGTAGGGAATATTTTTGACAAGACTATACCTCATTCGACATTCGCACCATTACTAAATGCAACGCATTGGTCTAACGATGTCCGTAAATGGTGTCAATGTCGTAGTTTGTTGATACTCCCATTGACCTGTGACGAGCCGTTACTTATTCAAGGGTCGTCAAAGTTTCTGGATGCCACACTCGTTGCACGCTGTCTGCCCGTCCACCTGCTCCTGCTCATCCCGCGACCCCAGTCGTGCTCTCGAGCCTCCTTGGTCACCATAGGAGCTCAACCAAAGCCCCCTAGCTGCTGTCTAGCAGCCGCTATCACCCTTGCTCACTCACTATAGCCCGGTCCGCCCATCCTTTGCCGTTTCAAGCCCCATTCCAGCTTGCTCAATCCTTGGACAGAACCGAGAAGCCCAGCTAGCCGAGAGCCATTATAGGCCATTTCGGGCCTCTTTCGAGCCTTGCTTGGCTTCGCCACTAGGAGGTTTGTCGGCCGTCTCTGTGTCGCCGTCGTCGTGGACTCACTAGATTGCTAAACTAGTGAGTTTACTTGCTAAACTATGCTTATAGAGTTAATGACATTTAAGGGGTGATTAGTTTATGCTAAGTATAATTTAGGTGGTTAGTTAGAATGAATTAGCAATCTAATTATTCATTTATGCATGTTAGGTGGTTAGAATAGCTTAATTAGAGGCTAGATAAATTGTGCTATTTATTTAGATAGGTTTGGAAATTTTCCTAGCTCGTTCAAGTGGTTAATTAAGCATTTTCGGCCTAAGTTGGTATTTTTGGTAATTAACTGTATTTATTTAATTATTTATTATTTTTCAAAAATTATACGAGATAGCCGATGATCGAATTTCGTGCTGATTGCAATGGTATGCTTGGTTTATTTAATTGAATGTTATTTTGTGCAAATTGAGTGGTGATTGTAATTTTGAGTATTTATCCCAAAATTGAGTAATTTCGTATTTAATTAGAAAATATTGGGCGTCGGTTTTTAACGCCAAAAATGTTTTTACGCTTTATATTAATAGTGAGATTTTTGAAAAGAAAGATATAATATTTTGGTTCTATCCGACTAGGTACCCATACACAATTATTTTTTATCGGATATTTTTAACACAATGATATTAGGCCAAGTTCATTATTTAATTGAGGAATCGGTGTGCAAAGCACAAGGTCCTTGGTTAGGATTGATTTATCATGTATTAGCTTGTGCGAGCATTATTGAATTATTAGCTTGTGAGAGCAGTATACTATATCAACCTATGTGAGCTTGATATGTTAGCTTGTGAAAGCAGTATACCTTATCAGCTTATGTGAGCAATGATTGTTTATTAGCTTGTGAGAGCAACAATTCATATATCAACTTGTGCGAGTTACTATCTATCTATATCAGCTTGTGCAAGTTACCGTCTATCTATATATCAGCTTGTGAGAGCTATCATCGTCTATACTTCAGCTTGT
The DNA here is from genome assembly GCA_016097545.1 of Eucalyptus victrix. Taxonomy (NCBI): domain Eukaryota; kingdom Viridiplantae; phylum Streptophyta; class Magnoliopsida; order Myrtales; family Myrtaceae; genus Eucalyptus; species Eucalyptus victrix. The sequence continues at coordinate 48,830,415 of CM027843.1, forward strand.
ATGAGCAGTAATCGAATCGATTGATTGATAGAAAGTATTGATTGATAGATGGTATTGATCGTATTGATGGTATTGATCGAATTGATTAGATGGATCGATTGAATTGATTGATTGAGATTATGAATGGTACTAACGTGCAAGAGGGAACTGAAGCGAGGTAAGTCTTCTAACTTGTGTGCATAGACTACCTCCAGGCGTATTTCCTTCTTAGTCGGAGTTTAGGGGGTGAACTTACTGAGACATTGTTTCACTTTGTTGTGGGCTCAATCTTTTCAGGTCCTTAGATGGCGGTTCCTCCGGAACATTTTAGTCGGCCCATGACGGTTACTGAGCAGGTTTTTAACTACCTTGATCTCGGAAGTCATTGGGTTTATGAACTTGTGGTGACCATTGTCTGGGTCGAAGAGGACCTACCTCATAGGGTACCTCATTGATTCAGAGCGTAGTTTTGCTACGGACCCAATGGATTTAGGGTGGGTCCCCTTTGGAGTTTTGAAATCCCCATTGTGGTAGTGGATGCCACTCTAGGTGAGGGTACAGCCGACCCTCCTGATGGTGTGGTGGAGGACCTGGTGCCCCCAAAGCCTGTGGAGACAGAAGGATCGGCAAATGTGTCTAGCTAGTTGGTCTTCGGACAGCTTCATTTTGGAAGCCGGTCTTTTGTAGGCTTTTGTCTATAGACTAGTATTGTATATAAACTAGTTAGCTATGTATAAAGACATGTTATGATTGTGAAATTGTGTTTCCTGCTTTTCTATCTCATTTTTGTGCTGTCTCGGGATTTATTTATACGCTTTCGCATGTGCATTAAAAATGAATGGGTCAGCAATGCGTCTTGAGACATTGCAATTTAATCGACCACCAAGAGATGGGCACGCGCTAGTCACCTCTTGCAAGCTGTCAATTGACAAATTTGAATTTGGAAACATGTCCACAAATAAGGTAAAAATCTCACCCGAATTTGATTTAGAAATCATATTGCATAGATTGATGAGATTGATATCCAATTTAATCTTAAGCATCTTATCCATTAGGATATACATCCTAATCCGCAACCACATATAATCTTTCAATAGAATTATTGATGGTGTGGATACCCTTAAAAATTAATATTTTGATATTTAAGGCTTAAGATCAATTTATCGATTTTATTTGTGAAATCGGAATGATTAGATATTGTTTCCATATTCAAATCAATTGGATGATATTTTCGTAGATTGAGTGGTTTGAATATTTTGATTGCTTTCTTTATCCTAAAAATATAAAAAAAGATTGCATTGCATATCATCTATATTAGAATTGGTTTCGTAGATAGAATTGCGCAATAGGATAGTTTAGATACTCTTTCTTTAAATATTATATTAGAATGCACTTGTTGATGATATCTAGATTAGATGATATATTTGAATTGAATTGCTTGTTGAGATAAGTTTCCAAGTTAAGATAGGATTTAGGTTAGTTTATTTCCTTAACTTAAAATTGATAATATCTCACTTCAAGTAGATCTTTATTTTTAGTTATTTTTAATTACGAATTTTAATAAAAATACAAAAATATTATGTGCATATTATATAGAATTAAGTTCATGAAATGCATGTCTTTAGTAATTGTGCTAGGTTTATTTAATTAGAAATTGTCCATCATTAGAATTAGAAAATTTAATTAAATTGCATGATATATAGCTTAATTTTCATTTAAATAAAAGAAACCCAAAAGGAGATTCGAGTGGAATTGCGTGTTAATTAAAAATCATATTATGATCAATGTGGTTTTCTAACTAACCTACAGATGCTTGCAATATGTTAAGGTAAGTATATCCTCCTCATGCCTACAATTTATTTGTTGTCTTACTTTATTGAGTGTTCAATAATGGTTGCACACTCGCATGATCACCTTGCGTGTTAGAGGATCGATTAAAATCAATCCAAGTTGCCTACAAAAATATTTTTAAAAATTAAAAGGAAAAGGTACCGAAATAGCATTAGAGTAATTTAGTGTAACCAAATCCTCAAACTCATTTAATCTCCGGTTTGTAGGAGTAAGGGATTTTTCCTTATATTTTACTTAGGCATCCAATTGACCTACCACAAACTAATTAGTGGCAATTGCTAAATGGAAATCATTTGCATGCCAATAAACTTGAATCAAGTCACAAATTAGTATGGACTTGGGCAAGCCCGAGCTAGGTTTAGGCTTAGTATTCCATTAGCAAAATTCTTAAGTGGTTCCATCTTGCTTCGAGGTTAGGTCGCAACAGAGGTAGGTTTTTTCTTTTTTTTTGGTCAAAGAGATTTTTATTTAAGTAGTCATAACATTACAGCCAGAGTTTGCAGGATTACCACAAAAACTAACATGACATCCACATGCGATAGCGTCAACCGCTACAAGGTCTTGCAGAATAAAAGGTGTGAAGATGTTCCAATTGCGGGCTAGGTCAGATCAGCCATGGGCTTTTGCGGCCCAGTCCGTAGCTCTGTTGGCCTCCCTTCTGCAGAATTGGAGTTGCACGGTAGGGTAAACAGCAAGTAGCGTTTCCAGTTCTTTGAAAAGTGCCCTTTCTTCCCATGGCGGTCGGTTTCTCTGTCGAATCGTGTTGATCAAGATCTTGCAGTCAGATTCAATCACTATATTTGCCATATTGAGACCAAGATGCAGCAGGTGATGCTGAGTAAAGGTGAGGGCTTGCACTTCCGTTTGGAACGCTGTAACTGCAGGAAAGCTCGTAGTATATACATCTGTGAGGATTCCTTGATGATTTCTGCTAATGCACGCCATGGTGCCTTCTCGGTTACCTGGATGATAAAATCCGTCGATGTTGCATTCAATTGTTTGCAATCTAGTGGTCTCCACAGGTGTCCTATTTTAGCAACAGCAACCTGTGATCGTGTTCGGCGTTGAGCAGGAGTGTTCTATATACGATGTTGTGCAATGGCATCTTCAATAGCCCGATCCGGGTCGGGACGCTTATAGCGAAAGATCCAGTTGTTGCGCATACACCAGATCTACCACAAGACCCGCACAATCATTTCTAGTCGAGGTAAAAGTCACGCATTTTTTGCCCTATCTGGGATCCAGTCATCGAATCGATGTATTGTGTATGGTGAAATTGATATGTTGAGCTGAGGATGAGTCCATATTCTGTTTGTCCATGAGCAGAAGAAGAAAATGTGTTCTATGGTTTCCAGGGACTACTGATTGCATAGATGGCAGATAGGGTCAGTGGTAATATGACGGGGAAATAAGTTAGCTCTGGTGGCAAGGGCATTGTGGCTAGCTGTCCATAAAAAGGTACGGATCTTTGGTGCTGTGTGCATAGTCCAGATCTTGCGCCATAGAATTCTGGAGGGTTGGTGCAATGTCGAGGCACCTTGATCAGTTGCTCTGCATGCTTTATTGACTAGGGTGTGATAACTGCTTTTTACTGTGTGGATCCCATCCTTAGTTGCTATCTAGACTAACTGATCAGTAACGTAGGAAGATCTGATCGGGATTTTAGTGACTTCTACAATTACCGTATCATCAAACATTTGTTGAAGGAGAGGGAGCTTCAAGGTTTGATGGACATGATCAATGAGGTCAGCCACTTTCATTGGCTCCTCTCTTACAGCTGGCCCCGCCATAGTCCCTATAGGCAGCCATTTGTCCTCCCGAATCTTGATTTGCTTACCATCCCCAACCGACCATTGTACATTAGGTAGAATGGTCTCTCCGCCAAGAAGAAGGCTCTGCCAACCCCAGGAAGGTTGGGAGCCCTTCTTTGCTAAGTCGAATTTCTTGGATGGAAAATGCAGCCCCTTAAAAAGTCAACTACACAATGAATTAGGATCTGTAATTATCCACCAAGCTTGCTTGCCAAGCATCGCCTTATTAAAAGCCATTAAGTCCCAAAAGCCTAGTCCTCCACCTTCCTTTCTTGTTTTAAGCACTTCCCATTTCTGCCAATGCACCCCAACCCTACTAGTATCATTCGTCCACCAGAAACTAGATATTTTCTTTTCAATGAGCTTGCAAAGAGTTAAAGGAATCTTAAAGATGGACATTGCATACTGGGGGATTGCCTGAACTACCGACTTGATTAGGATCTCTTTCCCTCCTTTGGATAGTAATCACTCTTTCCAACCCTCAAGTTTCGTAGTTATCTACCTAGCAGCCAACCAAACATCTCTTTTTTTGATCGACCCCACTCTGAAGGAATACCTAGATATTTACCATACTTCTGTAGAACTGGCATTCTAAACACCCCTACTAAGCTTTCCTGAAGACTCAACGAATAGTTTTTACTAAAAAAATAAGCCTGATTTGTTCCGATTAATAATATGTCCCATTGCCATACAATATTGATTCAGGATATTAGCAAGATTCTGACATTCAAGCATAGTACATTTGAGGAAGAAAACTGAGTTATCAGTGAAAAAAAGATGTGAAAAGATCGGACATGACCTGGTTATACCTTTGAGATGACCGATATGAACTACTTAATGGATAAGGGTCGAAAGAAGATTCACCAGTAAAATGAAGATATAAGGCGAAAGAGGGTCGCCTTGATGGAGACCTCTAGATAGCTGAAAGTATGATAATTGGTCGCCATTAAATCAAACACTTAAAGATGACGTGGTGATGCATTGCATCACCAACCGAACCCAACTTGCTTGAAATCCCAAACGCAGTAGATAATCTTGTAGGAAATCCCATTCAACTTTATAATATGCTTTTTGCATGTCCGTCTTGAGTAGGACATTGAAGTTCCGCTTCCTTTCCCCTTATACGAAATTGATGAAGAGTCTCTTGGACGATTAAAACATTATCTTGTATTTGTCTTCCAATTACAAAGGCAGCCTGCTCTGCTGAGATAAGCTCACTAAGCCAGGGTTTTAGGCGGTTTGCCATAACCTTAGATATAACCTTATATGCATAATTACAGAGGCTGATTGGTCGAAATTGTTCTAGACTTTCAAGGTGGTTGATTTTGGGAATGAGAACTATTACCGTCTTATTGAGGTCGCTAGGCAGCACCCCAAAAGTAAAAAAGTCTCTCACTAATTTGATCAAGTCCTCCTTAATGATATCCCAGTGGGATTGGTAAAAAGGCCCACTCAATCCGTCCAAACTTGGCGCCTTCATTTTCCCCAGCTCAAACGTAGCTCGTTTCACCTCCTCATCAGTGACTGGATTTGTTAGATGCCCATTCATTGCTGCAGAAACAACCGGTGTACATTGATCCAGAATGGGACTGTAGTTACGTTGACCCACGGTAGTGTACATTTTTGAAAAATATTCCAATGCGAGTTCCTTAAGCGCCTTGTTGTCCCGCACCTAGTTTTGGTTCTCATCTTGTAACATACCTATTATGTTTCTTTGCCGCCGTTGGATAGTTGTTGTGTGAAAAAATTTGGTATTCTTGTCTCCCCAGCTCAACCAATTAATCCTAGCTCTCATAGCCTAATACTGCTTTTCTTGTTGCCAAATGTGTCGTATCTCCTCCCGAATTTTATTTGCGTCTTCTTTTTCAGTGCCGGTATTGTAGGGGGTATTGATTATACCCTGAAGCTGGTGTTGTAAGGCTTGCACTCTCAGGTGGCCGTTTTGAAATTTCATATGGCTCCAATCTTATAAAGCAATAGAAACCTTTCTTAGTTTATGTACAAAGCCAGAATTTCGTACCTGAAATGAGTTCCATGTAGTACTGATGATCTCTTGGCACTCTTGATGTTTATTCCAAAAAGCTTCAAAAATAAACGACCTTCGGCATTTCCGATGTTTTTCTAATGTAGATAAGAGTAATGGGCTATGGTCCGATCCCAGGGCTGGCAAAGCGTACACCTCTGCCTCCGGATATTGAAGATGCCATCCTATCATACACATAACACGGTCCAAATGTTCCTTTACTAATTCATCTCCGGCTTTATTATTCATCCAGGTGAAGGCGCATCCCTTGTTGTCTAATTCCATGAAGGCACAATCATTAACAAAAGTGCGAAACGAGTTTAGACGCAATCAATCAGGCTGACGCCAACCAAACTTTTCCCACGAATAAAGGATCTCATTAAAGTCCCCGGCACAAATCCAAGGTAAGGTATTTACATAGCTGATCCTTCGAAGTTCATCCCAAAGTTGTTGTCTATTGTGATAGGATGACGGAGCATGAAGATAGGTGATTCTCATTAGCCAATCATCTAGTGAATCATGACATAGCATATCAACATAGTAATCAGAGCATAGTTCAATCTCTATGGATAGATTTTCATGCCATAAAACTGCTAAACCCCCCCGCAAGATGTACTGGGTTCCATACAAAAGAGCTACTAAAATGTAATCGTCTCTGCAACCTCTGAATCATAGACTCATGGTTTTTGGTTTCTATTAAGAACAATAAGTCAGGCTTTTCGTTGGCCGTCAAGACCTTTAATGCTTGAATTGTCAGGGGATTGCCCAAACCCTGATAGTTCCAACTTATTAACTTCATTTGTGCTATGGTGGCTATTTAGGGCCAGCCACGGACGCCCATTGATTCGCTTCAGTTGCATTTAGAATTGGTGTATCCAAAAATTGAGTGTCGTCAAGCTCATGAAATGACAAGTGCCGTATGTCATAAGGAGTGTACCTCTTCTGTTTTTTAGCTGATCCCACCTTGGGGCTGGCACTGGTAGTCTTCTGCTTTTTAGCATTTTGCATTTCCTTGGACAAATTGATGAGTCCCTTCTGCTTCTCAGTTGCGGGGATTAAAGCTGTTGTGAGAGTTTTAGTCAGTTGCTGTGAATTCTGTGGAAGTTGCGGCTGAGGTGCTGCTTGATCATGTTGGGGTTGATTTGCTGAAAGTGGCGATGTTACTTCATTGGCACTATGTGGTTTTGGCAACAATGGAACACTTGGTAGCAGAGCGGGAGGTGTCTCAGGTACTGTTTCTTCATTCTGTGCTACACGTTTAGGTGTTTGGTAGAACGCTTGCCAATAAAGACTGTGTTCACGGACCTCAGCTCTCAATCACTACCTGTATGCCATTTAATCGTTCCCATCTATTTTGGCTTCTTCATATGGATATTTTGGACAATCTGAGGCGTAATGGCCTATCCTCCCATAGGAATAGCAAAAGTGGGACAACTTTTCGTATCTAAAGTCGAGCCACATTGTTCGCCCATCAATGCGTATTAGCTTACCGAACTGTAGAGGTTCATCCAAGTTTACTTCAACCCTTGCCCTTGCTACTTTTGAGACCGAGCTTTCAGTAAGGTTAGCCTTTATCTCTATGACTTCACCAACTTGCTTCAATGCTTTTCGAATCATCTGCTTTGTACTCCACTCTAACGGCAGCCCAAAGATTTGAACCCAGAAAGCACATCGACTAAAATCATAACAGTGTAGAGGCGTGTTAGGAATCCATGGTTTGAAGATGAATAATTGACTTGCAAAGAGCCATGGTCCTCCCTCCATAACCCTCTGTTTATCAGTTACGAACTTAAATTTTGCTATAAACAGGCCATCCTCTCGCTGAGATATCTCCACATGGTCCGTTTGCCAAATACACCTTAATGTGCTCTGGAGGGCTTGTAAGTTAATACTAGATTTCGATAGGACTTTACCTACTAATAACAATCGGCATTCCTCTAATTTTTCTGATGGGGGGCTTCGTCCCATACCTCGATTTCCTGTGCAGAACATAGCCGCCCCAACCTTTTACATAAAGCAGCCATTCTTGAAGATTCGTCAGAGTCTTCTGAAGCCATCGGAACAGGGCCAGAAGGGAGAATTTTGGCACTTCAAAATAAACGAGAACAGTGTTGAAGGGACACGCAATCCATTGGTTGGCACAGGTAAGATTATATATGAAGACGGCGGTACCGATTCAAAACAGAATTCAGCAGAAAAACAGGGAATTCTCTGATGGGAATAAATCCCCACTTGAGCGAAAACATAATTCTTCACAGTCAACTTCAAGAGAGGCACGGCATTCCATCTTCCCTCCTCGATGCACAGAATATGCCATAGAAACTATCACAGATGGAATTACAAAATAAAGGAAGCATGCAATCTGCCAACTTGCAAGGGCAAGAGTTCAGGAGAACAAATTGGGTACCAATCGATGGGCCACCACCATGCAGGAGAAGATGCGACCCATAAACTCCACCAACGAAATCATCAGTGGGTAATATCGGAAGATGAGAAGAAGAGAAAGGACTGGGTTTCGACGATTTGGGTTGCTGTGAACACTAAACTACCATCGAAGGGTAGGCGAAGGCTCTGCATATCGAGAGAAAAAACCTTTTTAAACTCACAGATGTTAAATCACATGGCTGATGTTCTAATCATTTTTACATTAGTTAAATTGAGATCCGCCTATGTCGATTTTAAGATCCACAATAGGGTTTCAGGGCTAGGACTTGCTTTAAAAGTGTAAAGTCGTAGTGGTTAGATGACTTGAATTGATTGTTTGATGTTGATTGCTTGATCAAGGATGATTTAATCTTCTGGAAAATTCGTATGCCTTTTTGGACCAAAATACTTTGATCAATTATATGAGCTATTAAATGAGCTTATCTCATGAAAGTAGGTTCTCGACATTTGTAAAGCACACTTTAAGCTTCGATTGACATATTGCATGCTTCAACTGGACTTTGCTACGTCAAAATGCTGTCGAAATTTTAAGGTCAGATCTGGAAAAAGTGATAAAACACTTCAACTTTGATTCGAGATTTTCTTATAAAAATATGTGGTCGAAATTTCACAAAACTTTCTTCATGAAAGTTAAAGAGCTGCTGAGATCTGCAACATATAAAAAATTCAACTCAAAAGGAGTTAGTTTTACAAGATTTGACATTTTTCTGGAATTTGATTTTCCGAACAGAGCCAGAACTTGTTCAGTTTGCTTTTGGCAAATCTAAATATGTTTAGGCCCTTTTTGTAAAATCTTAAAACTGGAAAGTTGTTCATCATGGTCTTTTTTAGTAATACACAAAATTCGGGATCCTAATTGCAAATTTTGAGTGGTTTAAATGAAATAAAAACGGATAAGGTCCATAGGGCCTCCAAAACAGATTCTGTTATGACAGCTGTGTGAAAACTGAATTTTCTGTATCAAGCTTTTAAGAATCTCGAGAAACTCGAAAACAGAATGGTTGTTGGTAACATCTTGTTCTAACCAATTAAAAGATTTTGCGCATTTTTTAGGTCATTTAGTATTTTTTTTCGAAATTGTTTAAAATCCATACCATAACTAGGTCGGGTTATGGACCTCCTGACATAAATTGGATTTGTTGAGTAAAATGGTAAGGTTGTGCTTGACAGCTGAGATAAAAATGATAAGATATTATCCTATCCTATGTTTGATGCTCGCTCAAGACAAAATAAAATTGGATATAAGGGGGAGAGCTCCGCCTTGCCTAATGTGGCGGGACTTGAGCTCGGCTTCGCCAAATTGGGCTAGGTGGAGCCTTGTCGGCTTGGGGCGAGGCTCAAGCTTGCGTGCGGCCAGTCACCAGCCGCCGATGTGGCTAGCAATCGGCCAAGGCCAAAGAAGAAGATGAAAAGGAAAGAGAAAAGAAAAAATGAAAAAGAAAAAGAATTAAAAAATCGATTTTTAAAAACAAAAGAAAGAAAAAGAAAGAGAAAGTATAAAAATAAAACGAAATGTATTGGTAAAAAGAAGCAAGATGGAAGAAATTATGAAAAATGTTTTCCACTTCTAAGAAGTGGAAAACATTTTCCTCACTTTTAAAGGTTTTTTTTTTTCCAATGATGGAAAATATTTTCCTTGACTAATTCATTTTCCGTGAAATGAACGTTGGAAAATCCGGAAAACATTTTTCAGGAAGTCATTTTTCACGAAACGAATGGACCCTTACGCTGAAAAGCCTTGCCTTTTTTCTCAAACAAGCAATCAATAGAAGTGAGCCAATTGAGGTCACTCATTCATTTAATTCCAGAAATTGAGTCAATTGGGATTAAATTCGATTAAACCATCAAACGACCACCAATTAGATTTGTTTACGCGTCTTTAGAAAGCTTAGGATGCAAGGATTAAATGTCAACAGGACATCTTGACCTGATTTTAAACCATTTTACCCGAAAAATCCAACTCATGTCAGGAGGTCCGTCACCCAACCCGGTTGGGGTCCAAATTTTGAAAAATTCCGTAAAAATAGTAAGCAACCGCAAAGACGTACGAAATTTTTTAGGTGGTTAGCACGGATGTTGACAACAAATTTCTATTTTGAGATTCTTAGCAGATTGGTATAGAAAATTCGATTTTCAAATAGCTGTAGTAATAGAGTCTGTTTTGGAAGCCTGTAGATTTTAACCAGTTTTATTTCATTTAGACCCCTCTAAATTTGCAATTAAGCACCCGCAACTTCATGTATTACTAAAAAAGGCCATGATGAACAACTTTCCAGTTTAAAGATTTTGCAAAAAGGGGCCCGAACTTATTTAGGTTTGCAAAACCGAACTGAACAAGTTCAAGCTCTGTTCTTGAAGATCAAATTCCAGAAAATCCCAAATTTTGTAAATTCCATGAAAAATAGTAAACCAACTCATTTCGACTCAAATTTTTTATATGTTGCAGATCTCAATGTACTCTTCAATTATTATGAAGGAAGCCTAAAACATGGTTTACAAATGTCGGGAACACACAATCAAGCCCCTGAAAAATAAAGCCATCTCTTAGGCAATAAACATGAAGAAGTAACAACCATGCCACTCGAAACTAGAGTCCGAAAAACCCCCTTCAAAGGAGCTTACAGCGAACGCTCACAATAACAACATCAGCTCACTGAGAAGAGCAGCGAATCAGAAAGCGCTACACAGAACACGACCGCGTCATCCACTCCAACTCAAACATCAACATACTCAATTCATGTAAAAGAAACCCTAAAGACAGCATGCTAATTGTCCAGACTCTCGCCAGCACAGCAACGCAATCCGAAGTGAGGTAAGGGTAAGACCGTGGCAAAAGGCAGACGCCAATAGGAAGGAGAACCACGACCACGGTGCGCAATTCGATTAGCAAGAAATCACGGTGGGGGATGATCGACTAACCTTCTTGCTAGTGAGAGGCGAGGCCAGGAAGAAGACACAATTGGTGTTCCGCTTCTGCGCCTTGTCGCTCATTCTGGAAGGAAGGAAGAAAAGAAGACGGGGATCGGCTGAGAGCTGGCCGGCGACTGTGCTGATGGACGTATATAGGACCTCGATAAAGGTCGCAGTAGCAGCAGTGCGGCCCCACCTCCTGATCAAAGAGCTTCCATGGAGGAAATGGATGGTGGCGACGATGACACGAGGGAGGGGAGGGAGAGAGAGAGAGAGAGAGAGAGAGAGAGAGGAAGAGCGGTAGATTTTTTTTTTTTTTTGGGTCAAAGAGAGCAGCAATTCAGTCGCGTTGATCATCAAACGAAGAGAGGGAGAGGGAGAGGGAGAGCAGCAGTTTTCTTTTTTTCTTTTTTTGGGTCAAAGAGAGCAGCAGTTCAGTCGCGCTGATCATCGAATGAAGAGAGAGCGGCGGAGAGCAGCGGCTTCTTTTTTGGGTCAAAGAGAGCAGCATTCGGCTGCCCTAATCATCGAACGAAGAGAGAGAGAGAGAGAGAGAGAGAGAGAGAAGAGGGGAGAGCAGCAGTTGTTTGTTTTTTTTTTTTTTTTTTTTTTTTGGTCAAAGAGAGCAGCAGTTTGCTCGTGCTGATCATTGAACGAAGAGAGAGGCAGAGGGAGAGGGAGAGCGGTAGTCTTTTTCTTTTTCTTTGGTCAAAGGGAGCAGCAGTTCGGTTGCGTTGATGATCGAACAAAATGAATGGTTTTTGCTTTTCTCGGTTTATTATTAGTCTTTTTTTTTTCACTCTCTTTTTTTTTCTTTTTTTTCATTTTGTTCAAGGACTAGTCAAGGATTGACATCACGAGTGATAGATTAGGGGTTGTAATGGTGGGTCAGACTTTGTAGCACCCCTCGACACGGCCCTCGATCCGCTTGGGTCGCCACAGTTCGCTTACCTTTCACTTATCCTAATGACATGTCACTTTAATACCATTTGAATTGTAGTGGGTCCATAAATCTTGGGGGTTTGTATCATCTCAATCAGTCCCAGCACAGTTCATATAATAGAAGCATACTCGACATCTCCCTAACCCGTACTCAAACTAAATAATACAACGCAATGCACACCAACTACACCTTTCATATATATAGAAGCTAATGCCGAACCACTTTTATTTACATACTTTCATAGACATCACGAGTCGGTACAACAAAAGGCCAAGGCTTTAACTAAGCTCAGCTATAACCCAAAAGAACCCGACTCTATATCAAACATGTTCATTAATCCATCATCCTAGTGTCGGCCATCCAAAAAGTATCATCCTCCACCAGTCAAACGCTATAATCACACCCAGCCTGGTGCATCAACCGGTGGCGGCAGTGGCATCCCCATCATCCTCCCGTCGTGACGAACATGGATGGACAGGAACTCCTATACTATAGGACCATCAAGTAAGCCTACATTATACATAACCAAAACACGAACACGGATAAACACCAAACCATGAACACCAACGTAGGGATGCTTCGAGCACTTGACCTCAATATCAGATGGTAAGCCATAAAATATACCACGCATGACAGGTGATAGAGGCATCTCTCAATCTGAAATGTTAGTCCCCAAAAGGGGTGAGTACAACCACTCAGCAGTAAAGATCCATCAAATTACATAATGCAACAGGCAGGAGAACCACAATTTCGTGTGACATGCACATATCATCCGTGTGATCATGCTTGCATTTCCATGAGATTCATTCATTAAAGCAATTCATATTCCATGCCATATACACATACATGCACATGATTCATAACATCCATACAATCATGTATATATACCCATGAAATCCATTCAATACCTTCGTGATCGCATTCTCAATACCATATAGTAACAACTCAATTTCAGAAGCAATTATATCCCATGCCATATGCACACACACATGCGCATGATTCAATTTCCATTTTAACTTTCAAAAGGATCTCATTCATTTTTTTCTTCCAGGGACCAGTGTTTGCATCCCCCATATATCGATCGCACCCAACCTGGCATCGCGAGGAACCTCCGGCACACACCTCCGGGCATCCCGACACTCCCGGGGCATCGTCGGCTCACACCTTCGACGATATTATCATCATCACAATACATATTAACATGTATATCTCATTTTTCAAATTAACATTTGATGCAATAATGTTAGAGGTTTAAACCAGCCTTTTTGATGTCATATGATATGCCAAATGTCACCATATATGCAGTACAAATAACACCCAAAATATCACATTTCATAAAGCAATTCATTTGTTCTTGAAAATGAAGCAAATTTTTGGATAAAGCATAATGTACTCCTTTAATTAAAATCCTAGAAAAAATTAGTAAACGATCTCAATAAATTCTGAAAATTTAACATGATATAAATAAGATCTAGAGAAAAAGGTTTCATGAAAAACACTATGTCAAAAGAGTTTTGTACGAGTCGCTACGGTCCATGCATCACAGCTTGAAGTTTTGGAATATCACCATTGCACAGTTTTATTCATAAATTCAGTCCTTAAATCAACTCAGAAAATTCTGAAATTTTGATATGTTATATTCAAGATCTAGAGGAAAATTTTTTGTGAAGAACTCGAAGTCATATTCGTTATAGATCATGAGCTACATTCACCAAAACCAACCCTAACCCTTGGTAACGATTTCCAGATCTAACCATTTCAGAGAAAAATCGTTTCACCGACCACTACTTGTCCATTTCTTCTCAAATTTTAATATGTTACCCCTCAAGATGTCATCTACAACTTTTATTAGAGTACAAGATCAAATTATAACTGGATAATTTTATAAAATTCACGGAACCGCAAGGGGTTGGACTGTTTTTACATGCAACAGCTTGATTGTTCTAGGAAGACTAGCACCACTCACTTGAAATTTAGCATCTAGCACCACAACCCAAGGATTTCTAACACCCATTTCACTTCAAAGACAACCACAGCAAGCAAAATGTAGGCTAACGAACTCTACTTGCCTTAGATCCAACGAAAACGAGTAAGCAAACGGCGACTTGGGGCTTTGGCGAGTTCGATCAACGGCGATACTAGGCGGGTCGACAGTAGCTGCTGGTGCATGCACGGCGGGACCGGTCCTCTTCTCCCTTTGCCGAAGCACCCACACAAACCCTCTCTCTCTCTCCCTTGGCTTTCTCTCTTTCTCTCTTTCTCTCCCTCGTGCGACAACTCCTCCCCCTCGCTCACTCCACCCCTCCTCTTTTCTTCCCCTTCATGATTAGTAATCATTAGCTTGCATGCAAGGGCCACTTGGATAATCCCCTTCGCCACTTGTCATTTTTTCATGCAAGTTGATGGGCTTCCTTTGGGCTGGGCTTGGGCCATCCTTTTGGTCGACCTGATGGGGGAAAACAGTGGGAGCTGTGGGCTGGTTTTTGGGCTGGTTTGGCCTTAAGAAAATCAGCCCACACCTTCTCCTATTTTTCCATTTAATCCTCACTTATATAAATACCTAATTGCAAATATATATGGCCATAAAACTTTGTAACATAATTCAATAAAAATCCAACTTATAAAGCACACGGCCAAGAATAAAAATTTTCCCTATCAATTTGTCCCTTAGTACAATCCTTGATCACTCATGGACATAGAATATATTTCCAGCCAAATAATTGTCCATTAAAATGCTCGGCCTTAATCTATTGTAATTTATTGGTCTAATGGCTATAGTATAATCCGATGGCACTTCCATCACCTATTCATGGTTCATGGTATATTCATGAGTTGTTATGAAATTTTAGGATGCCACAGACTTGCCAGACTATATAGCTCTTGTGTGGAGCACATCTCTCGCCGGAAGGAGAATGGCCACTAATCGGCTGACTCCTGACGATTATCTGGCTTGGTGGCGATTGTGACTAGCTCAAGGGGTGTTCAGTAGTCATCAGAGATGAGGTGGTTGGTTGGAGCAAGGCCAACGAATGCCAGATGGAGGCCACAGAGAAGTCTTTTATGAAAATGAGCCCCCTCCAAACTTTGGAGGGAAAATTTAATATATACCTTCCCAAGTTCGAATCCTTTGATCTCTTAAGTGATAAGAAATATTTTTCATGGCTAAGCAATTATTTGATTGGCTGAAATTTAATCACATGGATTAATGAATTCTGACCTTACAAACCCCCTAAATTTTTTATACGAAAACCTACTTTTATCCAGTTCTCAAGACTTCCAAACATGTTGATTCTTCACTATAAGTTTCCATGTGTAGATTTTGGTCTCCATTATTAGCATTGTTTGATTATTCATTCTCTCTAAGAGTGACGGTTTTATCAGAATATGGATCGCTTTGACTACACATGTCGGTCTTCGGACTATAGTTGGTATTTGGAGGTTTGATTGTCTGCTTTTTGAATTTTCTGGATGAATTCTTTCATCTCTATCTCATGACAAGAATTTCCACCTCAATTGACCATTTTTTCTTACATTTGTTGTAGAGAATTTTGATGAAGCACTAAGTTAAGAATATTACAATTTAAAACATTCGGCAATCGATTCAGCTCATCTAATCGCTATTTCTAAACATTTTTAATGCAAGTCCTAGCCCTGAACCCCTGTTGTCAATCCTAGAATCAACATAGATCTCACTTCATCGGACTAATGTAAAGGAGATTAAGACAACCTACCTTGATTTTGGACACCTTTAGGCTTAACAGAGCTAGTTCGGCCATCAATGATCATGGAACCGAGAATAGCTCTTCCAAGTTCTGAATCCAAATCACAAAGACAAGTGTGAGAAAATGGTCTAACAAGCTCGAAACGGTCAATTGAGGAAGGATCAAAAGAATAGAGCAAATTGGACAGGATCGTTGGGACTCTGACCAAGCTTCAGCCAAGGTAGCTTCGCGGATAGATGAGCATTGTAAGATTTAGATCGTCGGACAAAGTCCTTGGATTGCTAGGTTGGAAGACTAAATTGATTGGCTCAGCTATTGGTGTCAAACACGTCCTTGAGCTCAAAGAGATGATGACCGTTGATTGGAAACTTCTGGCAATAGTCTAGCACAGCCACGGTTGTGATTTGCTCGGGCATAGGTCAAGGGTTGGCATTGTACGATATGGCTCGTCAAATGAGGTCTTCGGACCACCAGTTTGGATGGCTAAAATCACCAGTCGAATCACCAGCTTGAATCACATGGATAGGGCTGAGAGGTGAAGGCCGCCGGATGGGATGCTTAGACGGTGGCTTGGTCCGGCGAAGGTTGTGATCGGACTAGGGGGTGTTCGGTGGTCATTAGTGAGGTGGTGACTCACCAGAATAAGGTGACAACTAGCCAGTAAGTGGCAAGCAAAGCTTTGGCCTCTTGCTCCCGCGCGTGCACGAGAGAGTATACCTCCATAAGTTTGAATCGTAGCCAATATCCCTTAAGTGCTTAGGAATATTCTTCATGGCTAAGCAATTATGTGGTTGGCTAAAATTTGGTCACATGGATTGATGAGGTGTACAATTCCTAGCCAATATCCCCTTAAGTGCTTAGGAATATTCTTCTTGACCTAATTTTGATCTATTTTTCTATTTTTTGTCCAATTTAAATGAAATTTAAAATTTCTATATAAATTGGATCAAATTTATTGCAATTAGATTATCCAGGTCAATTAAATGCGCACAAAGTGCCTAACTTCATTGAACAAATCCTGTATGCATGATTTAATATTTCCGAAACTAGAATGCTAGCTAGCAACTAGTTAGTGTTAGCTACGACACTTCATGTGTGGAAAAACACATCACCTTGCTAGTGATTTGGACATGTGTCCATTCTCCATTATGCTTGAAGAAAAGAAAATTTTCAAGAGAAATATAGGATGAGATATTTGACATTGGTTGATATGTCGTACCATATTAATAGGGGTGATGGGCATACTATAGTTCACACTTGTACATTTTCGGATCCAAATTTGTGCTTGGCCACATGAAAAAGCCAGCGTATACCACATGTGAGTATGTGTCCTTGCATGTGGTGATACCTTTCACGTGAGTCATGAATATCTTGAGGAAACATATTTCTCCCAAAATATGGTGCTAGTCTTATCTCAGAAAGAATCTTGGAGTACTACACTGCTTTGTCTCATGTGGTATACTTGGAGATAATGCAACAAAAGAAGATTAATTAGGTACGAGACTTCTTTTTACTGTGTTGAATGTTTCCGCGTGTTTTTTTTTATTATTTTTTTTATTTTCACGCTTGAATACTGCTTTTCATTTAGTCTAAGCAATTTTTGATGTTTCTTTATTTTATTTTTTTTTTCAAGAATCTCTAATTCAAAAAGTTATTATTATTCTTCAAAATAACTACCTCTAACGCGCTAGATGCAACTGTAATTGCTTTGTCATAATCTTACTCCCCAAATGCACTTTCACCTACTAGGATTGCCTATATGTAGAGAAGTGATATCTTAGTCAATTATCACTATTGACATTTGCCGGACATTGCACATTATAACAACTATAATGATCAATACAGAGCTGACGATAGATATTATAAGATAATGGATGATTCACTGGCACATACAAGGATGCTATAGCACAATCTTTGCAGCGAATGAGAAAACTTTCAAAGGAACATACTTCCTTAAATTACTAGAATCAAACATTATGAAAATCATGGCCAAGAAGTTCCCATTCAAGTGTTTTAATATTTGCGATTGAAGTAATTTCCTCTATGTTAAGACCTTTTCCTGAAAAGATATTGAGAATCTCAAATGGCAACTACTTGCTAATGCAATGGAACATACTTTTTCTGTTGCGTTTTGCTAATAGTTTGGTGGTTAAAAGAAGCCGATGACAATTTTTTTAAATATGCTATACTAGCACTAAAAATAACTTCAATGCACAAGTTCAACCTAGGATTGGTACCTCTAAAATATTCCCTGTCTCCTTTAGTCTTAGATATTATGTTGCACTTTGTCATCTATTTGAGATCTTTTGAATATGCTCAAGTGGATAATGACCATTGCAAAGTAAGTTCAGAACTAGATATCAAACTAAAAAGTACTGAACAAGGAAAATAAAAAAGAATTTTCAGATGTGAAACAACATTTTTCAAAAAAAGTGAACAACACTTATGAGAAATCTCATTTTTCGTTGTTCAGGAAGCTAATTGTCTCATTTACATTGCTTTGCTTCACTTAAAAATCTAGTGAAGGTGTCACCTACTAAAGAAGTGCTCATTGTTTCAAGAAAGTATTCATTTTACTTGTCCAGCAACAACCAAACCACCAACAATAGGTGATGATGTTGTCCAAACCTGTAAACATATCTGAAACGCAGCCAAAGGTGTTGAACCCAACCATACAGATAAGATAGCAAGGGTAGAACAGGATGTGAAAGCTATGACCATTGCTAACATAAGAAGTCTTGTAAATAAATATAAGCATTCATATTCTCAAATTTCAGAAAAGAACAATTTGCAAAACACAAAAGATAATCAAATTTTTCCTTTTGGCAGCTTTTTCTGTATTAAACAATGAGCAAATAAATTATTAGTATTCATTTTTTTGCTCATAGTTTTATAGCCATGTGTTCCTCTGTGTTACAATACAGAATAGTCAACACGGAGACAAATTTGATTGTCTTTCTTCTTTGTATTGCAAAAAACTCTTTTCTAAAATTTAAGAATATTATTAATTCTAAATGAATACTTGCGTTTATTCATGAGACTTCTTATATTGGCAAGAGTGATAACTCTAACATCCTATTCTACCCTTGATGCATTGCTGGCTGCACGGCTAGGTTCAAAAAGTTAGGCTAAATTTCTGATATGCTTACAGGTTTGGATTACATCATCACTTATTGCTAATGGTTTGGTTGTTACTAAACTAGTAAAACTGCTTCCTTGGATACTTTTAAGAAACAATGAGCATTTCCTCAATGTGTGACACCTTCACTGAATCTTTAAGTAAAGCAAATCAATCTACATGAGACAATTAGCTTGTTGAACAACTATAATGAGATTTCTCGGAAGTGTGGTTTACTTTCTTGAAAATATGTAGTTACACATACTAGAATTCTTTTTTGTTTTCTCCATTATATACTTTCTTGTCTGACATCTAGTTCCAAACTTGCTTTAAAATGGTTATTATCCACTTAAGCTTATTAGAAAGATCTCAAATAAAGGACATAATGCAGCTAGGAATCTCGCTATTAGATGATGTATATTTTGAAAGGTACCAATCCTGGATTGAACTTGTGAATTGGTGTTATTTTCAGTGCTATATTACATATTTAAAGGATTTGTCATTGGCTACTTTAAATCACTTAGCTATTAGCAAAATGCAAAAGAAAAGTACGATCTATTGCATTAGCAAGTTGTCACTGAAATTCTTGATATCTTTTATAAGAAAATGTCATAATATAGTAGAAACTATTTCAATCATAAATAATAGGACACTCGAATAAGAAATTCTTAACCATGATTTTCGTGATGTTTGATTGTAGTAACTAAATGAAGTATGTTCCTTTGAAAGGTTTTCTTTCACTGCAAAAATTGTGCTATAGCCTCTAATTATACCATCATCTTTTGTCTTATAACATCAGCTCTGTATCAATCATTATAGAAGTTCTTTTTAATCTTATAATGTGCAATGTTCCACAATGTCAATAGTGATCATTGACCAAGATATGCCTCCTCTACAAATAGGCAATTAGTAGGTGCAAAGCAACTGCAGCTACGTCTGAGGTAAAAAAGTATTTATTTTGAGGAATGGTAATGACTTTTTGAACCATCCAATCTTGTCAATTGGAGACTCCTGAGAGCAAAGAGAAAAAAAAGGAAACATCTAGGATTACTTAAACTAAATGATAGGTAGTATTCGAGCATGAAAAAAAGAAAGAACAAATATTCAACATAGTAGAAAGAAGCAAAATACCCATTTAGTCTTCTTTTGTTGCACCGTTTCCAAATACACCACATGAGACATGAACATAGCGGTGCAATACTCCAAGATTTTTTTGGGATAAAACTAGCATTATAATTTGGGGGATACATGTTTCCCCATTCATTTGGCCAGACTCACGCAAAAGACATCACATGCAAGAACATTTACTCACATATGGTGCATGCCTTCTTTTGCATGTGGCCATACACGCATATATACACACTTGGATCCAAAAAAGTACACGTGTGAATTGTAGTGTGAATGTCACCCTGTTAATATGGTTTCAAATATAAGCCAACGTCAAATATCTCATCCAATTTTTCTCTTGAAAATTTGCTTCTCTTCAGGTATAGTGGGACTGTGGAGAGTGGACGCAAATGTCCATATCACTAGGAGGTGCTTTTCACCCATGTAGTGCCACAACTACCACTTGCTAGTTGCTAGCTAGGCATTCTAATTCCAAAACTACTGCTTGCTAGTTGCAGCTACCATTTTGCTCATAGTTTAATCATAAACCCCATGGAAAATGTCATTCCCTAAGAAAGTGCTAAGGTCTAGTCCTACTTCCCATTATGCAAAACCACATCAAATAAAGCAAAATGGTACTTTCACGTGCACATGAACATTATCCAAGTAGGGGGATTCACGACTCAAAAATACTCATGAATACTGGAAATTAACATTCTATTTTGAATTAATAATTTGATTTCAAATAGTATAAAGTGCTTAACTTAGTGTTTCATCAAAGTTTCCATAACAAATATAAGGCAGAATGGTCAATTAAGGTGGAAATTCTTATCATAAGATGAAAATGGAAGGGCTCAAAAAATTTCAAAAAGCAAGCAATCATACCTTGAAATATCAATTATAATTCAATTACTTATATATTTATAGTTAGAGTGACCCATATTCCAATAAAACTGTCACTCTTAGAGAAAAAGAATAACGAAGCAATGTCAATAATGGAGACCAAAACCTGGATACAAAAACCTATTAGAGAAGAGTAAGTATATTTGGAAGTCACGAGAATTGGATAAACGGAGGCCTTGATAGCAGAGATTTATGGGCTTGCAAGATAGGCAAAATATAATGTTCCAATATTGACGCCATCAAAGACAAGCGGAGGAATTGATGGGTTGTGTAGTTGTAGCAAACTATCATGCACATAAAGAGCATTTCCTCTTTGAATTGCCCTATTGTTTCCAAACAAACTCTCAATTCTTGATGCGCATTTAAGATGACGGGGCCGCAACTGTCATCGTTGGCTCCTGTGACCTCCATGACTATTCAAGATGACTATTTAAGCGCATCCTAAACTAGCCTCCTAGAGAGAGTTTGTCTGGAAAATATTTGTCGAAAACAATGGGACAATTCAAGAGAGGAGATGCTCTTAATGTGCATAACAGTTTGTTGCAACTACACAACCCGTCAACTCCTTGACTTGTCTTTGATGGCATCAATATTGGAGCATCAGATTTTTGCCTATTTGGCACATTCGCCTATTTGGCAATTTCCATGCATGGCAAACCCATAAATCTTTACCACCAAGATCTACTTTTATCTAGTTCTTGTGACTTCCAAATATGTTAACTCTTCACTAATAAGTTTCTGTATCCAGGTTTTGGTCTCCATTATTAGCATTGCTTTGTTATTCCTTCTTTCTAAGAGTGATGATTTTATTGGAATATGAGTTACTCTAAATATATGAGTTTTTGAACTATAGCTGGTATTTCAAGGTATGATTGCCTGCTTTTTAAAAATTTTCCCAAAGAATTCTTTAATTTTCATCTCATGATAAGAATTTCAACCTTGATTGACCATCCTGCTTAATATTTGTTATGGAGAACTTTGAAGAAGCACTAAGTTAAGCACCTTACTATTTGGAATCAATTTATCAACTGAAAATAGAATGTTAATTTCTAGTATTTATGAGTATTTTGGAGTCATGAATCCCTTGCTTGGATAATGTTTTACCATTTTGCTTTATTTGATGTGGTTTTGCATAATGAGAACTAGGAACAAACCTTGGCACTTTCTTTGGGAAGGACATCTTCCATGGTTTTATGATTACACTACAAGCAAAAGATAGATCGTGTTCAAGCAATCGAACAAAATACTAGAGGAAAAAAAAGGCATCAATAGAAATACTAAAATACAAGACAAATTTCATCTTACAAAGTGACCTACAAGTTGGAAAATTGCTTGTTTTGACCAAAAATGAGGATACTATTCGTCATACTGTTCTTATGAACAACTATAGAATGATGTCTTCTCGACTCGCCGAGTGCCAAGTGGGCAATTCCATAATCAAGGATCTATCAGCCCATGACAAATGGTATCAGGGCATAATCCCTCCAATAGATATGGTAATTCGAGGAATTCCTGTGGTCTACTTGATCATATGAGGATGGAGAGTGAATTGCCAAAGCAAAAGGGGCTTAGATAAAGTACAAGTCTTGACTTGCTTCTTGAAAGACAATGAGAGTACAGGAAGAAACTGAATTGCTCATTGAATAGAAAAAAAGGTTCTTGGATCAATTGGCGAATCTTAAGATGGGTTTGCTACCACATTTTGAAGAAGGGGAGGAACCTTCATTGGTCTGCTAAGATCAAGAGATGCTTAGTAGGAGAAAGAGGGTGCTAAAAAAGTGTAATTGGCTCAAAATGCCACACTTATTGGGGAGAGCACGAGTGGCCAAAGATACCCGAGCAGCTTTGATCAACGGAAGACAGTAATGGAGTGTAGTGGCTTGTTTGTTGGGTGAGTGTCCACCATTCATGTAAGACCGATTGAGCAGCGTTTATGGTACTGAAACGACGCAAGGAAGTGACTAAATAGCCTACAACAAGGGTGTTGTGGAACTGAATAGGGGAGAATGTCACGGACCGAATTCTCCCGTACTCAAATACCCTAGAGAGTGGAACTTTGTGGCATCAAGGTGAATAGCAAGTGATGTAGAAGGAATGATACCATTGGTTCATGGGAGTGGCATTAGGACGTTTGTGCTGAGAGTTCTAAGATTGAACGATTATAACTCTAGAAACTCCGAAGGCAAGGTTGGCCTCCTGTGCACAAATTGGTCAAAAGCTTATGCTACTCTCCTTATGAGACCATGGTAAAGCCAAAACCAGTTGTCGTGCCTGAAATGTTTCACGCATCTTGCTCAAGGGTTTGAATGCTCGAGCTAAGCTGGTCGTAGTAGGGCATAATACAAGGATGCTATTCATCATATAGAATGAAGGCTAGTTCGATGTCTTCTTGACTTGATAGACACCGCATGGCTTATTATGTGGTCAAGGATCTGCTAGCCCATGACTCATGTATCTTTTTCTCTTAAACAACAAACACTTTAATGGAATAAATATTAGAATAAGCTCACATACCTCACTTTCCAGTCCGTTTTATCCTCATAAACCCAACTGATGACTTGAATAGCCTCTTTAAGAAGGGTTTCTGGAGTTGTAGATTGAGGAACGCCACCATTCTCCATAAATTTACAGGCCACAAAGATAGTAGACTGACCAAACCTCTTCTCCAGGCTCATTTGCGACACAAGCAATGACTTTTCATCATCAAATCCAGCTCCTATGAATATGAAAATAAAAAGTAAGCCAGAGAGGTTCTAATATAAATGTTAAAAGCTCCTTACAGCATTATAAGTTTCGAGCAGAAGATCAACACTATCACCTGAAATGAACTGTTCGATATTTCATAGCTCTTACACACAGGAGACGCATTAAAATGGATAATGAGCAGGATTGCCAACATGAACCATTAAAGCACACTAGCAAGGTCTCAATGAAATAAGTGATTGATGAAGCTAGGTAAAATCCAAGAAAAGAAAACATTAAGAAAAACCTAAGAAACTACATTACTGAAAGAATATAGAAATTGCGATGTCGTAAGAATCCCGAGTCATCAGGGACAAGAGTCGTCCTCAGGCAAGAGTGTCAAAACCTCAAGGACCACTATAAAATGAGGCTACACTCCAGATCTCAAGGCCTCACTAACTTTTATACCACTCTCTGCTGTTGACCAGTCAATTGTTATGGAGGTTGCAAGGAAGTTTCCAGCCAAATTTAAATGATCCAAAAAATAGCTAGATCTGTACCTTCCACTCCCTCTTCTATATCTTGCAGGCTGAAGATAGGCACAGTTGGAACTACATGTTTGCCACTTATTGTCAGAGTTTACTTCATCTTGCTTTCTTTCGTGATCCACCACAGAGAGAAGACAGGAATCCTCACTTTCTATGATTTGGCTTGTGAGGAGCTTCATAACCATATAAGGAGGAGCTTCATAACCGTATAAGGCTTTCCATTGAACATACGCCCAGTTCCAACATAAACAGGACCTTGGATGCCATCCAAACCTCTTAAGCTTGTCCAGATCATAAGACGGAATGTCCGTCTAATGAACATGCAAGGAAGCTGAAGAGTGTTTTAATCTTAGTCAACAACAAAAGAACTTGCTTCGACGGAGGACGTGATTCTGATCTCACTGCAAGTAGCAATCTTGGACATAACATAAGAAAATGTATTTTAATGAAGAGACAAAAAGCTTAAACCAAAGAACACAATATCGCGATTGGTGCATCTGTCATTTCTGTCAACACCGTCACATCTCTTTGGAAATTGAACGTGACACACATGTTCCTAAGGTTAGGATCCATCAAAAAATACATGGCTTCTCTCAATGCCTTACTGTTGTTTATGTAGTGATCACAATCAAGATTCAACAAGAAAGGTCCATTAGTGAGGACAGCTGAGACTCTCACCTGAATATAAAATAAGACAAAAGGTAAGGAAAGCATGAAGGCATCGACATCCATAATTAACAGACATATCTACTCACAAGAGCATTCATGGCACCAGCTTTCTTGTGATGTTGCAAGCCCAGACGTTTTTCACAAGAAACATAGATCAAACGTGACAACTCATTACCCTTAGCGTCAAGACCTTCACTTTGCCTAAGAAAACCTGACAGCAGGCAAGTAATGCAAATGTTTTAGTAAGAAAAAAAATCGCTTCTTCCAGGATCCAGGAACCACAGTTTTACCCTTATCATAACTGAGTCGAGAACTTGGATGTGGAGTCATGGCCTTTGAAACGCAGCAAAACAGGAAACAAGAGAAATCTGCCAGAGACAATGATATTCATGAGAAGAGAACTTTATAAAATCGAACCATAAGATCTTAAGATATGAAAACTTTATATAATAACCTGGAATTTTTATAAGTCTCATACTTATTTATCATGAGAGCTCCACTCCATCAAATTTAGCAATAGAAGTTAAATGATACTATTATCCAATTGACAACATCACCAATGTCGCATTGTACCCAAAAAAAAAAAAAAAGCATTATCCAAAAAACATAAAGTATTCCAAGTAGCTTTTCAGCTCTTGTGATTTCCAGCACAAAGTTAAGAAACTAATTCATTGTGTTACATTAGGAAGGCAAATTCATGGAGTGGATATAATCACAAACTTTAAGTCAGTCGATCGTAATCATCATTATTGTAACTTTCTGATAACTATCAGTAAATCAGATACTATATTTCAAATTGATTGCGAAGAGAATGCAACAACTTGAAACAGAAAAGAAAAAAGGAATCAGGGCCTATCAAGAAATAACTTCCCATACAATAAAAGTTTTAAAGCTTTCACTTTTTGTTGCTGAAGTAATTTGGGTGGAGAAGACTTGCGACGAAGATTTATGTAATGCTTGGTGGCATATGAGGCTCAGTGGCAGCACCACTGAACTCTGAGAGAGAGAGAGAGAGAGATTGCTGTGTTGCTACCTCATAGTTTAACTACAATTTAACCTGAATCAATCCGGGGTGGGTACGATTTTATGAGTTCAATCACAATATCAGATACATTCCAAAAATTATAAATTGACCTGAATCATTCTGGGGCAGTCCCTCGTATTTTTTCCAGGACATGGAGTCCCATCTTCCATTATCCATCCTTTTTCGGGAACCTTCTGTGCCTTGGCAACAAGTCCACTTATGAGGACTTCAAATTCTAATACTTTCTCTGCTATACATGAAAATGCAAACATGCCACAGCGATGCAATGTACAAAGGGATTGCAAAACACTATCAAGATTCTGATCTAAACTCATGCCTTCAGAGCTTTGTGATCCTTGACAAATGAAGGATGAGCTTTGTCCTTCAAGTAGTCGATTTTCAGAGCGAAGCACCATTCAGGGGCTCAAGGCTCAAGGCTTTATGCTATGCTTCTTACAAAAGGAACCCATTTCCTTGCGAACTCTGATGTTCCAGAAGGGACCTTGAAAGTTAACATAGCAGCTCCATCGTTGGATACATAGCATGAGACCTTGTCAACTGGGTAGTCAACTGCAAGAACGAAGAATGCTGTATTTGCTGTCACTAGAGGATGTTCTTTAGTGGGTCGACAGTGCCAACAACAGCAGCAACTGTGATGGTTCTCCTTCTCTGTCGTGCCTCTATCCATGTAAAGTTTCACAAAAAATTCTGATCAAACAAAACAAGTTGGCGATAAGAAATACCTAAGTTACCAGATTCATGAGGTAGTGATACTACTAATTGCTAGTCTGTCGAGATACGTTTAATGGTTTACCGGAAACCAATTTGGGAACTGATCCAATATCGAAGAAATTGCAAACCAAACCTCACATATCACAGATATTAACCACAGAGCATAGGCCTTGGTCACTGGATTTGTTATTCGGTAACCTGGCTTTGTCATTCCCACAGAATAAGAAAAATATTTATGCGAAATGCAGCCAAGGACTGAACACGACTAACAGATAGAACGATTTATTAAAAAGTAGTGACAGTTACATTATTACACCGGTACTTATAGATACTAATGGAGAGCATGCGTCAGGAAAATTTTTGAGAATTTCTAGCAATTCGATATATGTTGACAGCTTTTTTGGTTGAAAACAGAGACGACCACATAATTAAGAAACATCAACAAAGGAAAAGTTAGTGAAAATGGTCAGCGTCACTTTTAGCCCGACACGTGCCAAATTCGACCGTAGGAAATACTAAGCAAAAAAAAAAAGACTAAGCTTAATATGGTAGAGACTCACAGTAAAGAGTCATCCACTAGCGCATCGGTGCTGGGCATTGACATCACCACCTCCTTTTTCGGAAGTGGCCTGGGCAATGCTCAATGGAGCTACGTTCTTCCCTTGCTTCATTTTCCAGCCATCAATCCTTTCCTTCCAGGCAACATTGTTCAGTCCTGATGAATCAAATTCCCTCAATGGGTCACCCTATTGTTAGCTGCATTGCCAGGGTCACATAACCAATATGCGCCATCCCTAGGGTTTACAAGCATGTAGAGACAAGGATGTTTGTGAATAACAAGAGCTAAGTGCGTGATTGATTAGCATCGGCTACAGAAGGTAGAGAATGGATGCGCTTCCCGGCACCAACATCAGGAGATGCCACAGAGCGGCGTTCAGGTGAAGCAGCAGATAACTCCCCAGAAACCCGAAGCGTTGTAAACAATGTAAAAGACATGTTTAATTCTAAAACAACGGCAACAGGAAAACCAGCACCCCCTAGCCTCAAATAATGTACCTCTTGGCCACTTGTAAGTCGAGGAATACGGTTGTGAGAAACCTCCATATCAAAGTTTGGGGCACTTGCATCCTCCTTCTGTCCATACCACGTGTGCCGACCCGAGATGTGTTCTTCGGTCTTCCGGTTTGGATTTTGATTTTCTAAGTAATCAAAATCTCTCCCAAAAACATCAATCGGCATCTTCTTCTTGGTCACCAAGAATAGCAGGACTTCCTGGAAAGAACAACTACAGCATAAAAGGAACCGCAGAGACTAATGGAGTTGCGAGAAAATTAATAGCATTACACGAATCACAAACAACTTCAATTAGATTGGTGGGCTCTCTCCATGGATCGTGATTCTCCTATTAAAAAAAAAAAAAAAAATCCCGGAAACGGATGACTCCTTTGCAGAAAAATCTCACGTGAGCATGAAGGTCTCGAAATCAAATTAATTCAGTGATCACTAACTGCAGATCAATATTCCACATCAAGCTTTGAAAGAACGCCATGGCTGTCCAGTTGCTTAGAATGGCCTTATGCCCCTGATCCAATCCAGTAATGACGATGACCGATGAGATTTCAAGAGAATGAACGATCAGGTGATAGGGAAAGCGTGAGACTAGGGAGGAGGGCGATGCATCCTCCGCGCGGACAACTGAGAGGAGGAGAAGAGGATGCTCTGCTCTAGTAACAGACCGAAACCTGGTCAAAAGCACAACCGCAATATCCGACCTTCTGGGTCGTTTGGAAACCAGAATATCGTGGGACGTTACGTGGACAGTGGAGAGAGATGAAAAACCGAGATGCTCGGCAACCGTAAGATATCTTTTGGATACCCGGCAAGCTCTATGACTTTATAGATAACAAAAGCCACAGAAAAATCTCAAATTTTATCCACTATAACTTATTTACCCCAAATTTTATGTTAACAAACTATAAACTTGTATATGTAGGATATAATTACCTTCCATCAAGTTTCCATAAATAAACATCATTAAAAATTTACTTATATGGATGCCTAAAAGCAAACGGTATTAAGATAGTAAGTGAAATAAAAATGGTGTTATTTTAACTAAAAAATTATGGGGTAGAACTTGAATGGATGATAAATGTGTCATATAGGCACAAGTTTTGAATTTTTATGTCACAAGAAAAAGTTTAAAGCAAATTTATCACGACACACATAATTTGAAATTTTTGATATCATTAAAAAATTTCAAGGTGAATGTGTTATAGTGGCTATAGTTTGAGACTTTTGGTAGCTTATTCCCTTTATGAAAGCTTCTAATTCATAGATTTTCGATACATTTGTTGATATACTGTAGCATATGTGAAACATGGAGCTTTCTGGATGTTAATATTGATGGGTTATTAGGGCGCGTTTATTTCGTGAAAAATGAATTATTTAAAATAATAGTTTGTATTGCTTACAAAAATGAATGAACGAAAAAGTATATTCATTAGCTAAAAAAATATTTAAATGTATATTTTAATTGATAATGAAAAAAATTTCATTCATTAATTATCTCAAGTAATATAAATGATCTTTTCTTGAAAAAATTAATAAATTATTATTTATTAGCAAAACGAACAGAATCTTGATTCATAATTTTATTTTAGGGTTGGAATATGAATTGTGGTGTATTTATATCACACGGGATATTTGGTTCGAAATCGGAGGGTTTTGCCAAATTACACAAATTATGATGACATCCTTTGTCACGTAGTAGCTTGACATATGGAGACGCGGGTTCTGACGTAAATGAGCCCTTTGAAATTTTTTTGTTTTTTCGGGAGTGTGGCTTCAGCCCCCCAGAAACTTTTGGATATGAGTATCTATCTACGATCAAATCAAATCTCTATAGATATCCCACCCGATCCGACCCAACCACAAAAATTACATATTCCATTTGCCCGACCCATGTAGAACCCAGTTCTTTTTCTTCTTTTGCAAACCCAAACGACTACGTAGAATCACCAACATAATCTACAGTTTCTACGTTGAGTAAACAACATTAACACACTTAATACCCTTTAAAAAAGCTCCTCAATTTCTTGTCAAAAACAATCACAATCCGTTTCTTTACCGAAACATTCACCTTCTTATGGAGAACAACAGCCTTTTAATGTTGATAATTTTGAAAAAAACCAGTGATGATTTTTGGATGCATGGTAGGGATTAGATTAGAGTAAAAGTTTGTGAATTTTTTTTAGATAAAAAGAGGTTGAGAATGAATTGGGATATGATCTAAAATTTGAGTTGTTTTAAAAAATTAGGTGGACATTAGCATAATAATTACAACAATGACAAAAAAAAAAAAAAAAAAAGGCAGTGATTGTTTCCTTAGGTCCTCGTGTTGTGTAGTTCTATTTGGGTGATCCTCAACCCAGTAGGCTTAAAAAAAGTACGGGAGAAAGCACAATGAAAGCGAGAAAACAAAGCCAAACGGCAATAGTTGATTAGATTTAGGGAGACGTAAAAAAAAGATAGGAGCATGTCTTGATCTACTTTTTTGAGGTGCCACCCTTGACGAATAGGTTTAGAGGTATTTACTCAAAACGATGATTCGAATGGTACATACAAGTCACAGCCTCAAACTATCCATCAAATAAAAACACTGCAAATGGTCCATTGATTTCGGGTGTGACTTTTTTAATCCCATACTTTACATGACATTGGACATTTTTTATATTCTTTACATCCTATGCATTTCTAGAAGTTATCCTTAACCTATTGGGATTGGTTAGAAACCAATCAAGACACGGGAATATCGTCTTGATTCCTAATGCAAATTTTAGCATGGGGACTTGATTAAGCTAGTGTTTCCATTAGCATCCTTTTGATACCTAACTTGAATGTGTGTTGCTAAGTAGTCATGCAATCTTGATTACTAACTATAATCCTAAAGGTATCAAAGTCACTTCAATAATCTTGGAAATGCTTTTTCTTTTTCTTTTTTTTTGTGATTTTCATTAGAATTCTAAACTAACCTATTCTAGAAAAGGAAAATAACACTCAGTTATTGAAAGACAGTGCAATAACTAAACACCCAAGTAATTAAAATGACATAAAAGATAAATGTGGGGAAAAAAAACCAATGGCTTTATTCTAAACCTAGGACGGCAACCCCCATGAGCTAAATTCAAACCAAGTATAATTTTCTAACTAAAAGAGTAATCTACCAAAACTAAACTCGCATTGAAGGTAAACTCCGAAATCCCTTAACTGAAGATCACGTTAACTAAATAAAACTAGGGTACATCTAATGCTAAAGCATAAGAAATCTAACAAAGATCTATTTCTAAGCATTTTCTGATTTTTTAAAAAAATTTCGAATTTTTTAACTAATTAATTTTTAAAATATATACATAATTACAATATTCGGGAAATAGGGACTTGGGCTGGGTCTTGGGCCCGGTCCAAACAATGGGATGCCACTGGTCTCACTAAACGTGGCTCGTGGACGCAATCGGTGGTCTTGCATCAGGCCCTCTCAAATTGTTTAGACCCAACTAAGCCCAAATTCTACAAGGCTGAAGAGCTAACCCAAACTCGCTAAAGCCTAAACCAGCTCACTTGTCGCCCTTCTCTCTATCCAGCCCAAACCCAACAAGGACCATCATACGCCACAACACAATAGGCCCACATGAAGCACGATTTATAAGATATAGCCCACACCAAACACATGTTCAAAGAACGCTCAGCCCAGCCCACCTCCAATTAAGAAAATGCTCGGCCCATGTTTACAAGCCATGTCTAGCCATAACACAGCTACTATCTGCGGCCACAGCCACCGCCACGGCCACTGCCACCCTTCATCTTCGCCAACTATCAGCCGTGAACAAGCGAGCAACGCCGGCTAACCCCACCATCTTCGGCCATTTCCTGATCCTCTCTAAACTGTGGCCATCATCGACGGCCACCACCGTTCACCAAAGCATCAATCAACTGACTGGAGAAACAGATGATGCAAGAAAAAGAAAAAAAGTACGTCTAATCTCGGTGAAGGCCTCGAAAATCAATTAAACGTCACCTATTCTAGGCCATAATGTAAGAGTTTTCCTAATGCGAACTATATTAATTAATATTGTAATTTACTGTTTTTATGGTTACCGTAAAACAAGATTGGTCTAAGATGAGATAAAATGTTTCTTAATTAGTCTAATATAGAGTTAGCTAGTGTGAGTCGAGTTAAACCTAGCCCGTAATGATGAGGCATGGTTGGAAACTTTATAAATAATGCTCAAGTCTCTTATCTAACCATAATTCTCATATGTATCCTCACATAAGGGGCGTTTACCTAACACTAAAGGTAAGGGGGTTGCCTCATTGAGCCAATGATACGGAGGGCAATAGAGAAGAATAACTTGCGTATGGAACATTAGTTTCCACTTCTGCTTCAAAAACGATGAATCCCAAAACAAGTGTGTTAATCCTTCTACTCAATTATGCATATTCTTGTTCTAGTTATGGAGATCTTGTGGTTGTGTAATTTGCATCCAACATGTGGTATCAGAGCAATCATAACCCTAGAACTCGAACGCATAAGATTTTTAACATAACTTGTGATTTTCGTGATTTTTTGTTCAATAAAAATAAAATACCATCACAAATTCGGACTGGGTTTGATGAAACGAGCATATCCGTGGGCGGCGCATCGCCGGAGGAGGTCGCACATGCCCCCACACGCGGCCATGCACTGCCAAGGCATCAGAGACGCACCCTCACGCGCTCCCTCGCGCAGGGCGAGGCTCGTGCATGTGTCGCATGCGCATAGGCTAACGTCACTATGACATCAATGATCAAACCCAATTGGACCCGATTGGCGATCGACCCAACCCGACCCAATTTGTTGACCTGACAAAACCTGACCCAGTCAATTGTTGACCTTACCGGTCAACCAGTCAGATGGAGCGGTTGGACCGGGAACCGGCCGGACCGCTACGGGTTGGACCGGTTTTGACCAGTCAATATACGCCCACGCGTGGGCTCCACACGCTACGCACTTAGGCGCGCATGTGGGCGCGTGGAGCATCGGATTGGCGCGTGGCTAGCGGCATTGGATTCGTATGTTCATTCTCTATGTTGTGGTATATTTATTTTATATATTTAATGATTTTATGGAATACAAAACCCTAAATACGTGTACTTTTAGTATATTTTTACGTATTTTTCTTGTATTTTTTGTTATTTTGGAAATACAAGTGTTGGGTTGCAAGTATGTTATTACATAAACATTATAAATGTGTGATCCATTAATAAAATTAAACTTTGTTATGAACTAAAGTTGGCTTAATGAGATACAACCATTATGAGATAATACTTGAATAATGTATTGAGGTAATGAGAAACAGTAAAAGTCATGAAACTTTTGTCGCTCATGCATACCCATTTATACGCTGGTAACTTTTGAATGATGGACGTCTTAAGAACCTGTAACCAAATTAATTGTATTAATTAATACATCTACTGAAAGTAGGTAATGCATGTCAGTTAAGTTATTGCATATTGTACCTAAACTCATCTGGTCACTTGTTAATATCCATCAAGTTGAACATTTTTTATGGTTAAAGAATATGACAACATTTACGTAGAGCAATAATATTTACTGTTATAATTTAGATATTTAGTTATATGGTTTGACTCAATTTATAGGCCATTGGTTGATGCAATAATATTTGTTACTTAAATTTGGCTAATATATCACCCGTTGGCCTTGGACTCATGTTTACCTTATGAAATTCATGAGCGATAATGGATCAGTTGTCAAGTTTTTTCGATCTGGTGTACCTTGTATTGCTATTAATGTTAACTTGTAATAGATCTTCTAGATCAGCATTATTTTTATGTTGTTCTGGTAATTTGTAATCATGGTACATAAGAGATGATTTCTTCTCTGTTATGAGAAGTTTCTTGTGTTGCTATAATCGGTGATCTCATAGGAGTCTATCTTTCAGGTTCTTTATATATATATATGTGCGTGCGTGTGTGCGTGTACATGTGTGTGTATATACATGTATATATACACACATGTATATTTACATGTCTATATATATGATTAATTTTTATTAATGAATAAAGTAATATAATTAGTATGATATGTGATTTTAGTGATTTACTACCTATATCACTAAAGTTAAAATTACATGTATATGGTGTATATGAGAAGTAAAGTTTATATCATTGGTTTGAGAGAGTTTCAATTATTCAATTGAGTAGTGACCACCAAAGTGGCACACTTGATTGGGTTTAAGAAATATCGGTCTCGTATATTGATTGGGATGTCTCCTGATTTAATGCGTGATTATACTCCTAAAATAGGTGATTGTGTATTAGTTCATGGATGGATGCATGATGGTGTGGTAAACGAATGACTGATCCTAGTGGTTCATATGCCTAAAAGTAATGAATTCACAAATCTTATAATTTGTTCTCATAACCGCTATCATGTGAGGAGTGTATAACTGTATGTTATGTATTATGCCCAAAAGTGATTATATGATTATGCGTGTAATTCTCTGAATGTGTACTTGTACATCAAGTTACACGATGTTCACATTATGCTAATTATATACATTGCTTTTTCAGTCATATTTTATGTAATTAATAACTCCACTATTATTGAGGTTTTTACTACTTCAAATTTTAAGTTATTGACATATAATTTATTGCTTGGGAAAAGAGTAATCGAATTTACTTGCTGTCCATGAAGCGTTCCATTCTAGGAGCACTTGAAAAGTGGTTTACCAACTGACTATACTGCTAATAGATGATGGAAGCCTCAGTGGCTTAAATTATGTCTTGTCTAATACCGAAATTAGGAAACATCTGCAAATATTGTGTTTAAGTCCTAATGATATATACATTTCATATATGATTGAAAATATTGTTTCCAGAAGTTTTCTATTTAAGGAAAATGACTGAAATAAATAATAAAGCAGTTACAATTAGTCTTAAAGGTTGTTAGGCCTAATAGTGGTAGTGAGTATTTTGGCAAGTATAATAATGCGAAATAGCTTAAAGGATCATTTATATTATTATTTTTTTGTGACCCTAGGGAACCTCCGTGCACCGCTTTGCGGCAGAGAGTAAACCCTGGGGTGGACTGGGTCACCACCACAGATCCAGCCATAGGTGAATCGCGCGTTTTGCATTGAAGCAACGCGGACGCGGAGTCTCGAACCCTTCCCCCTAACGGATGGGATACCAAGCCTTAACCAAACCATCGTGGCCACCACGGGCAGGTGGTGGTGGGTCATTTGTATTATGTATGAAAATCCTGACAAAAAATTTTGCCAAAAGGCATAAATGTATCATATTGAACATGGTGATGAGTATGATTCGTAAGACTAATTTATCCGGTCTTCTGTGGGTTGATATTTTGAAAGCAATCTTTTCATATACGAAAGGTGTTTCTTATCAAAAGTTATTTCATAAACTTCTTTTGAATTATAGATTGAACATAAATTACTTAAATCATATTAAATTTAAAGGTGTCATGTAGAAGTAAGGTTATCTAATCTAATATTAAGTACGTTGGAATTTAGATCCACTCGAAATTATTTTGTATTCTACTCATATTGTTAAAAGGGGTATCAATTTTATGACCATAAAAAGGTACAAGAATTATGGAATCACATACTATAAAAATTTTACATTTTGATGTAATTGTAGAGAATAACTACTCTAAGACTATTAAGGATAATAGTATGATGGAAAATCACTATGTATTTGCCTTTGCCTATATAGATAATTGTGATACAAACAATTATGGAATCTCATGTACCATAAATTAAACTTGTTGAGGTTTAAGGTATTATTCTTGATATATTTTATGATGAAATTTTTTCAAACCTCTCAAATATAGAATGAAGTGGTTGTAACTTTACCTAGGAGATATGTTAGGAAAAGATAACCAGTTATTCTATTAGACTATATAGTCTATTTGTGAGAGCATGACTATAATATCCACTCCATGATTGATTTAGCGACATAAATAAATGTTGTTTATTATCCTCAATCAAGTATGTGATTAAATGCCATAAAAGGCGATATACAATTTATTAAACATCATAGTATTTGA
The DNA here is from genome assembly GCA_016097545.1 of Eucalyptus victrix. Taxonomy (NCBI): domain Eukaryota; kingdom Viridiplantae; phylum Streptophyta; class Magnoliopsida; order Myrtales; family Myrtaceae; genus Eucalyptus; species Eucalyptus victrix. Next base: position 48,866,006 of record CM027843.1, read on the forward strand.
AAACTTATTGACTTGCCTAAAGATCACAAGTTCATTAGTTGCAAATTGGCATACAAAACTAAAAGGATTTCAAAGAAAGATTGTGGAGTTTAAAATTAAACTTGTAGCTAAAGTTTTCACTTTGAAAGAGAGGTGTATAGTTTATAGTGAAGAAATAATTATTTCTTTCTAGTATTTTTAAAGATTCTTTTAGAGTGAACGTGACATTAATAGTTTATTTTGATATGGAGTTACATCAAATAGATACAAAATCTATATAGTGGAACTGGAGGATTTTTGGTAGATTCAAGTAAACTTGTATGTAAAGCGAAAAGTTTTATTAATAGTTTTAAGCAAATTTCTAGATAATGTTATTGAAAGTTTCATAGTATTGTTATTTTGTTCAATTGGAAATAAAGTTATTCAATATATTGCAAGGCCAATGGGAGGGAATTTATTTTTCTCATACTCTATGTACATAATATTTTGTTTATAAGTAGTGACTTTGAGACATCTTTTATTCTTTGTACTGAGGTCTGTAAGGATGGTTTTTCGCAATATTATATTAGATTTTTTCATAGGACATTTGATGATCGTATTTTGGAAATATACAATATACATCATTGCAAGCCAAAAATTGTTCATGTTATTAAGGGTGATGGACTGAATTTATCACATTGTCTTTATTTAGATATTGAGAAAATCTAATTAAATGGTGTACCTTGTGTCAAAACATTTAAAATTATAATGTATGCTCAAATTTGCACTAGACTAAATATCGTCTTTGCGAGGAAACTTCTAAGTAGAAATCAATCATATTGGGTTGTTGCCAAGAAAGTTTTAAGGTACTTAAAGAGGACAAAAGATTATATGCTAATTTATAGACATGTTCAATTCTTGCAGCTGGTAGGGTATTCGGATGTAAACTTGCTGGCTGTTAAAATGACATGTGATCCATAATGAAATACATATTTATGTTAGTAGGAAGTGCAGTAAATAAAGTTCTATGTCTACTATGTAAGTAGAGTCTGTAACATTCTTTTAGGCTGTTACTTGGGCTAATAGGCTCCAGAACCTCATTAAGAGGTTGAACGTTTTTAACTTTATGAATAGACCCATACGGTTGTATTAAGATAATAAATTTGTAATATTATATAATAACAAATGTCTCGATAGGTCTAAATATATGGCGGTCAAAATTTTTTACCATAAAGAAATGGTACAAAAAGGTGACGTTATAATATAACATATTTCCACATATGATATGATTATGGATCCACTAACTAAAGGCCTACACCCATGTGTATTTGAGCAACATGTCATTAGTATGGGCCTAGGAGTATCATGAGATTCTATTGTTTAGTGAGAGCTATCTTGGTTTTACTCGAATATAGGTTTCATCTGTGTTTGTTACACTTTGTAACGATTTGATATGTATCAACTTTTGCATTCAATGAAATATTTTTGAATTTGTTGTTATTAAGTTGAATGCATATTGATAAAGTCTCAAGATACTATATAAACCTTGAGTGAAGGCTAGGGGCGTCCAATTATTAGACTTGTGCATATGCCTTGTTATACATAAAGAAAGGTTAACCGTAAGGATAAGGAATATGTGAGTTCATTGGAACCATAAAGACATTCTCTAGTGGCACAAGTTTTTTGTGACATTTAAAGTAAGACAATGGTGACTGACAAATGGGATCTCTCTATAAGAGATATTATCCATTTGCCCCACTACCATATTGAATCTATATCAATAAAGTTGAGAGAACTAGTGATCATGGAAGGCTCTGTGTGTATACATGCAATTACCACCATAATTCGATGTTTGAGACTTTATGGAATATGATTGACAATTAAGAATTATCTCTGGACCAATGTGCGCACATATGGTATGATTTCAATTAATATAGTCTAAGTGAGTGAATGTAAGAGTTTTCTTAATATGTACTACATTAATTGATATTGTAATTTACTGTTTTTATGGTTACTGTAAAATATTGTTAGTCTAAGATGAGATAGAAGGTTTATTAATTAGTCTAATATGGGACTAGCTAGTATGGGCCGAGTTGATAGCCCGTAATAAGGAGGCCTGGTTGAAAACTCTATAAATAATGCTCAAGTTTCTCCTATAACCCTAATTTTCACATGTATCCTCACATAAGGATTCTTTACCTAACGTTAAATGTGAAATGGGTCACCTCATTGAACTAGTGATATGGAAGGCAATAAAGGAGAAAGACTTGCACGTGAAATATCAGTTTCCGCTTCCACTTCAAGAACAATGAATCTCAAAACAGGTACGTTAATCATTTTACTTAATTATACATATTCTTGTTCTAGTTATATGGAGATTTGGGGTTACGCAATTTGCATCCAACACATAATGTGCTCGAGTTCGACAACAAAATGAAGCTCACCCACGCCGGTTCTTCCAGGCATCTCGTCAAACAGGTTGTGAATGTGAATTGAGAAAGAGGTAGGGGACCATTTCAAGACCTGCAACATCGTACCCAAACTCGAGAGAATCACTCAGGGATGCTTGAAATGAACAAAAACTAAAGGCACCTACTCTCGGCTTGTGCTTCACTCAAGACAGGGCAAGGCAAGAATTTTGATGGTAGGGAACGGGCGTTTACTTGCAGGGGTTCCTACCCGGCTTGGAGGAGGCGGCCCGCGGCAAGTTCGACTCGCAGAGTCTCCGAGCTGAGATCCTCGAGTAAGAGAGAGTGCAACAACCGGAAGGACTCACCAAGATGGCACGGGAACTGGGAAAGCTAGGTCACAAAAATGCCAGTCGGAGGTCAAGGTTGTCAAACGACAACGGTGGAGGTGGCTGGTCACGTGCAAAAGGGGAAGGAGGAGTGCATGAGGCGAGCATCCAGGACGAGCCTTCTGATTTTTCCCTTATCTTTGCTCTCACCTTCTCCATAAGAGAGGGATCTTGTAAATATATTTCCTTTTCATTTTTCCTTTATCCTCTTTACCACTCTCACTCTTTAAAAACGGAAACGAGACCATTTTCTTTGTCCTTTTGCGCTGCCACCTTCAAGCTGGGAAGGAGGAAAAATAGGCTATTTCCTCTTGGAATTGTGAGACCGCACCAAGCGACACAGTCTCGAGGAGTGCGAGCTCAAATTTTATAGTGCTAAGCTATGAAGCACGGACACGTTGCCGAGCCTTCCGAGTCGTGTCCGACACGCTCGGACACGCTCGGACACGTTTGGACACCCGTTCAACGCGTGTCGAGAAATCCGACACGCGGTCAACTTTTCTCGACACGCTTCGACACACGTGTCCGAGAGAGATTGTTGAAGAAGATGATGGTGAGTAGAGAGATGAGGTCGAGTAAGAGGCCGAGGAAGCGGAGGTGAGGCCGCAACGGCGAGGCTGCAGCTGTTGCGAAGGAGGAAGGCCGGAGGCGACAACGATGAGGCGACCGAAAGAGTTGAGAAGATCGTGAGGAAGAAATTGAGGGGGCGGGGAGAAGGTGGCGGCGTGGGGGAGGGGAGGAGGGGGCGGGGAGAGAGAGCATGGGAAGAACGGGGATGGAGGGGGATTGATGGGGAGCGCAGGGGAGCAGGTGGTGGCGTGGGGGGGGGGGGGGAAGGGAGGGAGAGGGAGAGAAGAGGGGAAGAAACCGAGGGGGATGGGGGCGATTGATCAAGGAGAATATTCAACTACTGAATGATCCGAGAGACGTAAAGTTACATCCTTAGTTCATGAGGACGAGGAAGATAACGCTACTTGCTCTAAGCGTTCAAGAAAATGCATTTTGATTGTATGGTCTGTATTCGAAAAATTCACAGATGGTGATGGCATGAGTAAGGCTAAATGTAAGTGGTGTGAAGTAACTTACGTGGTAGCCATGGGACAAAAAACTTGTTGCGTCATCTCTATGTGCTGATCTTTTGTCACCAAAGGGGGCTAACCTAAATCTAATGCCTGTGACTTGCAATAAGTAGACTTAACCTCAGAACCTATGTCATTCAGTTGTGAGTTTTGTCTGGTTTTTACTTGTTTCATGTAATTTTTGACAGTGCTTATTGTGCCTTGCACTTGAAATAACTGTCAAGAGTTGATTGATATTTCTAGCTTTGAAATCTTTTGGAATTGGACACTCTATATATGCAATATCTTCATATTGAGTGAATGGGACATGGGGGGCGCAGGTGATGGGGGGCGCAGGGAGCAGGTGGTGGCGTAGGGGGGAAGGGAGGGGGGGAGAGAGAGAGAGAGAGAGAGAGAGAGAGAGAGAGAGAGAGAAGGGGAAGAGATGAGGGGGCTGGGGGTGATTGATGGGGGCGCAGAGAGCAAGTGGGCGTAGGGGGAAGGGCAGGGGGAGAGAGAGAGTGGGGGCAGATCTGCAGAAATCGAGGGGGAGGATTTTGGGGTGGTGGCGTGGGAAAAGAGGGGGAGAGGGGAGAGAGAAACGAGGAGAGAGGATTTGAGGGAAATAATTTTTATTAGAATGAAAAATATATTTTTAAGTATGCACACATTTTAATTATGAATATATTTTTTAAATTTTTTTATAAATAAATTTATTAATATTATTAATGTAAATTTATTGTAAGTTTTTATTTATTTATTTATTTATTTGTGACCTTAAATCAAATTAATTAAAAATTAAAATATTTATTTAATATATAAAGTGTCGGAACGTGTCGGAATTCTCTACTTTTTAAGAAATGACGTGTCGCGTGTCGTGTCGTGTTATGTCGCGTGTCGCGTGTCGCATGTCCGTGCTACATAGGTGCTAAGGGCCCATTTGGTTCGGTTTTGAACAAATGTCATTGAGAAAATGTAAATACTTTTAAGTTAAAGGGGTTTGTTGCATAAACTACAAAATGTAATATTTACCGAACGGTGTTTAAGCTAAAGTCATTTCACGTTGCACTTTAAAACTACAATTTGCCAAATGCTACTTTCATTTTCACAAACCCCTTTAACTCAAAGGTATTTGCATTTTCCTAATGACATTTGCTTAAAGCCGAACCAAACGGGCCCTAAGTATGATGCTCTAAATGATCGATTGGCTCTTCAAGTTGAATTATATTTAATAATTTTGCAAAATTAGACTTGAGGTCCTTAAATTTTATGGTCCCTCGATTAAATGTCTTAAGAAAAGATTAAATGGCTCTTCAAGTTGAATTATATTACATGTGTGCACGCATTGGAAATATTATGAGCTAATATCATGAAAATCTTTAAATTAGTACATTTATAATAAATTTATTTCAAATTAATTTTTTGGCTCATATAATGGTACATTCTATAAACTAATTTTTTTACCATTAAAAACCCAATTTACCCTTTGTTATTTTGTTAAATTAAATTAATATTGTGAAAAATCACTATATATCTATGACAAATGGATAATGAAATTCTAAACTTGTATGCTAATAGATCATCCCGTACTGTGTAACTCAGTAATTTGACGGGAAAATTAAACGGAAACTAACGAAAAATAAATTTATTATAAATATATCAATATTCATAATTACATTAGTTTAGAATTTGTGATAGTATTAACCCACAAATCATTAGAGTGAATACCTTGACTAGAGCCTCGCGTCTTCTTCCACACGCATATTACAGATCCCGAGAGGTCCTCGGCAAGTTCGCGACAATTTATTCCACTTCAACAAGTAACGAAGCGGTCCTGTTCAAAAAAAAAAACAAGTAACGAAGCGGTCACATCGACCCGTCGAGAAAACCTAACGTGTCTCAAAGCTTAAAAGGACCCGACAGGTGGTGCTGTCCACGTTATGTTCTAGGGTCAGATGCATTTGCGACGTAAGGACAACGTTAGGTTTACTAGAACCGGCCTACAAAATTTAATATCTTCAAAAAATCTAAATTAATAAATCTATAATAAATTTTCTGACCAAAAAAAAATCTATAATAAATTTATTCTAAATAAGGACAAAGTTAGGTTTACTAGAACCGGCCTACAAAATTTAATATCTTAAAAAAATTTAAAATTAATAAATCTATGATAAATTTATTCTAAATAATTTTTTATCATAAAAAACCCTAAATTAGGAGTGTGCAGAGGACCGAAAACTATCTAGAATCAAATCGGATTGGAATGGAACTAGTGGTTTCCATGAGGGTCGATTTGGTTCTTAATTTCAATTTAGTTGGATTGATAAGTATCAATTTGATTTCTGGTTCTAGACACGGAATTACACCATCTATCTATCCAGACTAGGTCGATATATTTAAAAGAATAAATTCCATCTTAATTACTTAATTACTTAGTAGCTTTTGACCCCATATATAGTTATTGGATATTAGTGACTAATTTTGTCTCTTAAGTATATAATAGAATTAACTTCCCTCTTTTTTTATTTTTTATTCTAACAATTCATTTACTTGCTTTCCTAAACCAAAGCAAAATAAACAAACAAAGAGGAAGGAAAGAATCGATTGAAGATGTCCATTAATATCGCAGCACTTTATTGTCATTATACGAAATTAAGAGCCAAATGCTCGTTTTAATAGTATGGTTAGGTCTTTCCTTAGTTATTCCCAGATTAAATTAGGTTGACATTAAAAAAAGATGAATCGGATGATTAATGTTTTAACTTATGTGGAGGTTAGGACTTTTAAAGTGGAGTCTAATTCTCCACAAGTTTCAAGTGTTGAGAAACCCTAAGAGAACCACACCATGGCCTTCGAAGAAATTAAAATTTTAGCTAAGAAATATTGTCTATTTGTTTCGTCTTATAATTTTCAATCCTTAATCAAAATCAATGACTCACAATACGATTCGAATATAATGCCACACAAGTTTTGGTGTTCTAAATAGAAACTACATTCATAATTATATTAATTGATGAATGCAATCTTATAGGGATTGGGGATACTCACCCGAGAATTAGATTGGATTGGCGGTTCGATTTCGAGTGGATCCATGAAATCAATGGATGGGTTTTGATTCCAATTTTTCGAAACTAATCCTTAGTGGGTAATTCCCAATTCCAAGATGAGAATCGTCTACCTGGACCATGCTCACCTTAGTTCAAATTGATACACCTATAATAAATTTATTCATCATTAGTTTCCATTAAATTAATTGTTAAATTTTTGAATTAGATAACACATGATAGTTTATACACACAAGTGTATCAGTTTGTTCTTTTTCATAGAACTAATCCAATTTAATGGAAACTAACGAAAGATAATCTATCACAAATGTGTCATAGATATATCAATTTAGGGTTTTTCGTGATATCAACCCATTTTTATAAGTAGACAAATAAAGTCTTATTCAACGACACCTGATTAACACTTTTCTTAATATTTGAATATTCTTAACATAAGCTTTTATAATAGTTGGAAATGATCCCTCAAATCTTACCAGAGGAGAAGGTCCTGTGTTAAAAAATTATACATTTCAGTCCATGCATGAGGAAGAATGTTTGTCAACTTTAGAGATAATCTTGATAGACCTGATCTTGCCGCATTGTAAATCATTCACCGAGCATACCATGCCTTCATTTATTTATTTTTTAAAATTCTAATCTTGTACTTCTTTCAGTGTGGGAAAACGAAAAACGGAATCCATCTTTTGCAATTTGTAATTCGACTCCTCGTCAGCATTTATTCTTCTTGTCCGCCGAACGCGACCGACAGCGTCCCGAAGGTCACCGCGTGGTATGGGCTGTGCCCGCACCTTCGAGCACACGCCAACTCTGCGAAACGCCAAAAGGGTCACTTCGAGTAATTTCAGTTCCAAGTCTCTTTCGCAAAGTTGGCGCAGAATCAGATTTCGATGTGCCTTTGTCCACTGAACAAAGTTTCTGCCTCTTTCCACTGAATAAAGTTACACGTGACGACCGTCTTTAGCGTTTACACTTCACAATTCGTTGGTGGTGTTGTAGCTCTCGGAACATCCCGGTCAGGTCCTGACAGAGGGAAGGGGGAAGGAAAGGGCGAAGGAGAAGAAGAAGAAGAAGAAGAGTGAAAAGTGAATGGCCATAGAGTACAGATGCTGCGAAACAGGGTTCTTCATCCACATAGGGATCATCACTTTCCTAGTGGTCTTCGCGGGTCTCATGTCCGGGCTGACGCTGGGTCTTATGTCAATGAGCCTCGTCGATCTCGAAGTCCTTGTTAAGTCTGGCACACCAACCGATCGTAAATATGCCGGTACTCAGTTCTCCGAATTGATTTAGCTGTGTTTTACTGGTATCTCACCCCAAGGTTGTAGAATGCACCGGTTCATGTGAGCCCAATATGAAGTTGAATGGATCCAACATCAAATGCGCTGGTTCATGTTAGGCATGTTTTTAGCTAATTCTAACCGAAACATGCCTATCAATTTTCACCATCATGTGAAGAAAAATTTATTGGTATCGCTTCTTTGAGGGCTGGACCTCCTTTTTATTATGACTTCGACCTGGTGACTATAGTCAGTTAATATAGAAAAAAAGTCGAAATTGAAGAGTTAAAAAGCCTCGCACAGGTGTCGACATCGACATGAAAAACAAATTGTCCCAGCAAGGTGTCCAAATTCTGGACCCTTTTGAGCTGAGTCCTAGAATTTTGTTTTGGCAAGTCCAACGTACGGATCTGTGTCCATATCCAATCGCTAAAACCGAGTCTAGGTAACATAGGAAAAATTAAGGTACTGTGATCGGCTCTGTCTGATCTCTGACTGATAAAATAATGTTTCACAACTATTCTTAGTGTTGCTAAACCTTTGTGGAGATGCTATGCAAAGATACAACCTGTTGCCTCTGCATTTCGTTTGTATGGACACAATTCACTTTCCCTTAGAAAATTATACCCCGGAAGGTGGAGAGTTGTGCAAAGGACCGGTAGTCTGACTATTAATATCCAGAAAGACGGATTATCTGTAGCCAGACTTGCAGTTTTTGAGATATCCATCATCTAGCTGTTACCCTATTGACCAAAGATCAATTCTTTTTCGTTGTAGAAAAGATATTGCCGGTTGTTAGAAGACAACATTTGCTGCTGTGCACCCTACTAATTTGCAATGCTGCTGCTATGGAGGTAAACGAGGTGAATTTTCTCCTTTGCGTTTTGATGAACAAGTGATTCATGTCTCGGTTTTGTTTGTTGCGCTTGCAGGCACTGCCTATCTTTCTTGATAGTTTGGTAACAGCTTGGGGAGCTGTTCTTATTTCAGTAACGTTGATACTTCTGTTTGGTGAGGTACGTTTTTTCCTAGTAGTTTATTTGATGTTGCATTCATCAGCATGAGCTTCATCTAGGAATAAGATATTTACTATGTGTTCTAGTGAAACTTTTGGTGCGGTGCAACTTGATAGGGAATTACTGGAGTTTATTTGTCAAAAATTACATATCATGTACTTATCTTTTGTCTCATACAGAAAATTTCTAATCTGTACCAATGATGTTGGGTTTCCTTTAGCTAGGGATTCCAGTATAGTAAATTAACGTTATTCCAAATGTTCAACTTCAGTAGTGAAGGATAGTGGAGCAGATACTCTCGGTTAGCTTCAATCACTACTGTTGCATTGGGCAACAGGGATTGGGCTTCATTTAATCTTGGTCTGCATATGTTCACATTCGAACGTACCCATCACTCCATTGCAGATTTTACCCCAAGCAGTGTGTTCTAGGTATGGTCTGGAAATTGGTGCAGCAGTGGCTCCAGTAGTCCGAGTTCTTGTCTTTATATGTTTTCCTGTTGCATATCCCATAAGCAAGGTGAGATTTTGTACCTTGGGAATTAGCTTAATCCACTTCCACAAACTAATATCATCATAAGATTCTGATGATAGCATGCAAAATGTATATTGGCAGCTTTTAGATTTCCTTCTGGGAGAAGGACATGAAGCTCTGTTTCGCCGTGCTGAGTTGAAAGCACTAGTTGATTTACATGGTAATGAGGTAAGAACAGACATGCAAATCCATGCCCCGCCCTTGATAAATGATCAAATTTTATCCTGCCTGATGAATCCAATAATGGCTAGTTATGATTCTGTGATATACAACCATACTTCAAAATTCATGTTGGCAACTGAGTGGTCTTTGAACCATCAGGCAGGGAAAGGTGGCGAACTTACACGGGACGAGACAACTATAATCACAGGAGCACTTGAACTCACTGAGAAAACTGCAAGAGATGCGATGACTCCTATATCTGAAACTTTTGCCATAGATATTAATGCCAAACTTGATAGGTAGCATGAACCTGTTTTATTTATACAATATAACGGGGCATTTGTCTCACCTATTTAGGAGAGGAATTACTTGGTGTTTGTTTCAATGGTGCAGAGATCTGCGCAAGTTGATTTTGGAGAAAGGACACAGCAGAATTCCAGTATATTATGAGCAACCGAGAAATATAATTGGTCTTATATTGGTAATTTTCCTGTTAATCTTATGAGTAATATATTGTGTTCAGCACCACTCAGACATGTCCCTTTTCAATTGATGTGCAATTGAACCCTGGATTTCTTTGTGTTTAAATCCCTTCATGTTTCACACATCAAGCTAATTAATTGGCCCATTAGTTGGTCAGCTACTCATCCAAGCCACTGCTTCAATAGCACAGTTGATGAACTTGCCTGTTGGACTGAGAGAGCGTTTTTTGTTCTTGACGTTTTCCTTCCTCTCGTTGCATTGTCTATCTTAAAGAATAGCCCAATTTTTCTGCTGCTAACTTGCTGGCATTTTGTATGAGTTCTGCTTCAGTTTACTTGCACTTTATTAGGAGGAACTCATAAAAGAAAAGAGTATAGATCAGTCAAATGTTACTAAGGCTTCAGTAAATTATTCCCTCTTTTACTTGCTTTCCATTTCCATCTATAAATTCCCTATTCAACTTGCAGGTGAAGAATATACTAGCTATTCATCCAGGAGATGATGTGTTAGTGAAAAATGTCACCATGCGAAAGATCCCAAGGTATTGGTCCAGTTCTGTGGCTATAGATCTCAGTTGTGTTTTTCATGGATATGTATTTGCATGGTTCTGTGAGGAAAGTATGGACAGAGTAGGTATTGTACTTTGAAATTAAGATCACCAATAGATTCATCTGATAAGCGTGCTAGATTTTGGTGCACTACAAGAAGCTTTTAGCTTACTTACGTGCATGAATGGCCTCTCTTCTCAGGGTTCCAGAGTCAATGCCTCTCTATGATATACTGAACGAGTTTCAGAAAGGACATAGTCATATGGCAGTTGTTGTGAGAGAGTGCAATGATAAGGAGCATTTGGCAGCGGATCAACAAAATGAGGGTAAGAGCTAACTTAATTTGACAACCTCAATATTCAAGTTAATGACAACAGGTAGGAAGGCTTCCTTTCTGGACTTCAGCTTGACTACGTTTAAATGAATCACCTGTACAGCGAGAGAGGTCAAGGTGGACATTTTCGGAGAGCAAGATCACCAAGGGAAGTGCCTAAAGGAAAAGAGACCGATCAAGAAGCTGAAGGTTTTGAAAGGAGGAGATGCTAAAGAACTACACAAAGCTGCGAGCAAGAGCAGAAAATGGGCCAAGGACTTCCACTCTGAAGTCCTCCATTTCAGCGAGGATTCGCTCCCGAAGCTCGCCGAAGAAGGAGAAGCTATCGGCATTATAACATTGGAAGATGTAATCGAGGAGATATTACAGGTAAGCCGGCCACCCTCATTTCTCTACTTTCCGGGATTACTGCTTTTCCAACGGTATTAGAATGTTTTGATGCGATCCCTGACTTTATTTCTGCAGGAGGAGATTTATGATGAGACAGATTACGTCGCGAGAAATCACGATCCTAATGCTTCGTAGTGGTACTGTTGCGGAGCAGACACACAGATGAATGTTGGTAGAAGCTGCATTGATCTACAAAAGAAGGGTATATAAATTGTTCAATTAAAGTCTATGGATTTGATAGGATATTTATATTTATAAGAATGCTTATTCATAGATACTCTGAAAATATCAGAGTTATCCATGTTTATTCAATTAAGCATAGATAATTTTTAAAGCAGTTTGTGATAAGTTAAATTTCCCAGTGCTGAGAATCGCCTACCTTTAATTAGATCACAGAGCTTATGACTCGGTTGAAAATACTGTAACTCCACACGCTGTCTTCGAAGTATATCTCATGGTATGTAAACTTTTGGGACTATTGTCCAAAAAGTCTTAAATTTATAATACGACTACCAATTCTGTCATAAACTTTTCGATTATGCCAATTTAGTCATAAATATTTCAATTATGTTAATCTAGTCATAAACTTATTATTTAGATAATTAGCTGGAAGGACCATATTGATAAATTGAACTAAATTGGTAAATTATAAAAAAAATTATGACTAAATTGACATAATTAAAAGGTTTAAGATTGAATTGGCGTACAATAAGTTTATGATTTTTTTAATTAACTTTGAGTTCAAAACTAGGGCACCATCATTGCAATTGCAAGAGAATCGATTGATATTCTATCGGATGAGCATTGCCATTCAAGTTTCATTTCCCTGGATTACTTTGTCAATTGTTATGACTACTAGTCGTACAAAAATCAAGGGCTAATGAACTATTCTATTATTCAAAATCTGATTTGAACTCTTTTGTACAAATTTGTCCGTTTGTTTCAAAGTAGGTTTAATGCAATTCTCCCGTTAACTAGACCGCCTTTTGTTTCCTTTGCTAATTTGACCTGCCATCTCATCCAAAATCATATTTCAAAAACAGGTTCACATAAATACTTTGGTTTCTTCTTTTCCTTTCCTTCTTGAATCGCCTCGGTGTCCATTGCTACACACCTAGCTTGAGTCTGACCACGCTTCCTTACCAACCACCATTTGCACCTCTAAGCCACCGCCACCGACATCGATGGGGTTGCAACCTCCAACCCTCTCTTTGATTTCCACGACTCTCTCTCTTTTGCACAATGTGTGTGTTGACCACCCATGGAGGTCGCAATGTCGACGTGGAGGTTGTAACCCCTTATTTTGTTGGAGGTTATAGGTTTGAAAGAGAAGAAGCAGTTGCTTAAAGTATTACATTAAGAGACGTCAGGTTTGGAACGCTCAACAGTGTACCTCTAATATAGGGAAACCCTAGAGTTTTTATATGAAAATTATTGGACTCCGGCCCATATAAACCCAAATAACCATACTTTCAATTATTGGGCTTATAGGTGAATATATTATTTTGGATTATATTAACAATATATCCAACATATTTGAGATCGCAAACCCTTATTCAATGGTGGAAAATATGACGGACTAAGTCTTTTGCATCATTTTGAAGAAGTTCCTTTCAAGAAGCAATAAATAACTTATTTCACATCTATTTGTTTTTTCATAAATTATATGGTTATGGAGGAGTTGCCTTCGGCCGAAGAATCTCTCCACTATCATTTTGCGAATCACATTTTGCTGATGTCCGTCCCAACGCAGGAAATCATTGCGGCCGCGTTTTGGAAAAGTGGCTGTCCAAAATGCCCGCGACTGGAAATTTCCACAAGTGCTATTCAATCTCTGAAAAAAATGTTGGGATCATGATTTTCAGGGAATCGGGCTAAACATACGATCGAGGTGAAAAGTAACGATTTTTCTCCATTAAAAATTCGATTGACATGATTTTTAAAGTGTAGAAGGCTTATGACTTGATTTCCAAGGTGAAATTAATAGATAAAGACAAATCATAAAATTCTTGACACCTCATGATGGGACGGTCGTGGTTTAAAGATGTGACATCTTAAGATCCCATTGCTCAATTTCAAGAAATTGGATATTATTGGAAATATCTTAAAGTAATATTTTCAGCAAAAGACCAATCCAAATGCCAAAACTTGGTACAGGATGGCATTTAAGTAACAAAATTTAGAAAAGTGACACTTAAATGACATTTAAAAAAAAAATGAGATATTTGAGTGCCAAGTCCGATGAATCTTATGGAAAATCTTACGTGATAATTTTTTATTAATATTGCTTACATATGCAGCTTGCTAGAAAGCTGACTCGGCAAAGAGACACCAAAATGACGTCATTTTGGCATAGATTTGAATTTAATATAAATTTAAAATCAAATTAAAAAAATAGTTGCAGCCCTTGTCGCCACCTCCTCATCATCATTTGGAAGGGCTGGTGATGGTGGGAGAAGGGCGGCTGAGGTCGTTGGGCGCTGTCCAATGGCCGATGACCTCGTCCGATCGATAGCAAGGTCTACGAGCCCTTGTCTAGATTCGGGACGTGGATTACGGCCCTCCCTCAGATTTGGCGAGGGTCGCTGGCCCTTACTTGGCCAGGTTGGATTGTCGCTCGATGAGGCCCGATAACCCTACCCAACCCTTCTTCCACTGTTGTCAACCCTTCTTAGCGGTGGTGGGGAGGTAGAGGCGAGGCCTAAGCCCTCGCCTTCTACCTTGTCCTTCTCTTTTTTTTTTAATAATAAATATAAATATTTGAATTTTAATATAAATATCAATTAAACTAAATTTAATTTTTTTTTTAAAGATAGAGATTGATAGCAGCAAGGAGCTAAGCTACATTAGCAGCAAAATGACATTATTTTTGCACTTATACATTAGTGTGCAAAACAATGTCGTTTTGTACTTGCTTCGTTGGAAAATCACCTTATAAGCATTTTGGTTAGATTTTCTCCCGTTGACACTTAACTAATTCATTTTGCTTTGATTTTGGTACTTAAGTGTCATTTTCCTAACTTTTTGCACTTAAGTATCTCCCTTGTCAAGTTTTAGCACTCTAGGGGTATGGATTTCTAATATTTTCAGTCAATCTTAGTCAAGTTTGAGGTCAAATATTAAATGCCTGCATGGTTTTTCCTTCGTATTTGTGAGAGGAATTTTATTTGTAGTGGGAGTTGACTCTGTAAAGGCTAATGCGTTAGTATATAGAATTCTCTCTTCACCCTCCATAGGCTCTCTTTTCAAAGTATTGTCAAAGTTGACATGGATTGACTCTTCAAAATATTGTGTTTTATTAAAGACACAATAGGCTTTTGCTAGATCGTGAATAACCCAAAAATATTGCCTCTTTTGATCTAGGATCAAATTTACCAATAATTCCATTATTGTTCTTAAACACAAAGCATTTGCATCCAAAAGTATGGAAATCTACCATAAAACTCATAAAGAGTTTTCTCAACGATTTGTCTAAGGTGCACTCTATTGGTTGGAAATCTACCAAATATTTGAAAAGATAACTTAGCTGAAAGAACAAATTGCAACACTTGAGAAGCGTGAAAAAAGGTTTGTGTTACATGACACGTTTGTTCTCAATATTCCACATTCATTGTCTCATGGATGATACAATATGGAATAGGTACAAGACTGTTTTTGCATACCGAAATTTAGTGTTTTGACGGGCATCTTGTGAGCTTTTTGGTTACAAGGTACCTTCTTTGTACTTGTACCCATGTTTTTCCTCTGATATGGCAGTTGACTTCTTGGTAAATTGCAGATATCTGTAGAAGCTTTCACAGTTTAGGAAGCTAATTAGGGGTGGCCAACCATAAACAAGTTGTCCTATGCTCAATTAGTCCATGTGATCATTTTTACATTGTTTCATTATGACATGAGGGGGAGAGGATATGGGGATTTACAGGTTGGGGAGGCATATGCAAGTATTTTCTTTTCATAAAAAGTTATGCATTAATTAGAAGAAAAGTTTCATCTCATTGTTAAAAGATGAATTGTAATTGGTATCATGTTTAGAATTTTCTACCTCCATAATTGAAGATATCATCATATTTGGGACATGGTCATGTTCTGTACTTGGTTGTCCCCCAGAAAATAAGTTGAGTTCTTGCTGCCAAATTTTTTAAAGTCTCTTGATGCATTTACTTTCATTGCTCAAGGTAACATCCAATTCCAGATTTGATGAAGCTCGCATAAATCCGACCTGCAAAAGATTATTTCCATTCTTGCCTTTGCAGATGTTTCATTAGATAGTGTTCAAATAGCTAATACTTAGTCTCAATAGTATGCTCACTTTAAATAAGAGAAGCATGTGCATAGTCTAATTTATAGGTTTTTTTAAACATTTTTTTAAATTTTAGTTACTATTTTTTAATTTAATTTGAGGTTTTTATCCAATTAGCATATAACTTAAAGTGAGCATGAGTTTTTCTAGAATATAAATGGATTTTAGCAATATGGGTTGAGTCGGGTATGGATCGGATCGAGTATGGGTCGCTAGATTTACACTACAAAAATATGGTTCAAAACGGATTAAATTGATCAAATATGAGTCGACCCATTTTTTACCCCACCCATACCCGATCCAACCCACCCATTTGACGGGTCTAGTGCCTAGGAAACAATACGATACTACATAGCTTTCCATAGGTGCAAAAATCAAATGTATGAGTCATGTGAAATCATAGATTTTTCCCAAAGTCTGCACAAAGTTTGCATCGGTCAGGAGGAGGCCATTGAGAGGACCAAACAGCTTGCCCGTCAATGAGAGCAGAAAACTCTTAAAGTTGGATTTGCAAAAGGAGAGTATAATTCCGCGAGCTTGTATGGACTCAGTTTCGAACTTGATCGATGCGTTGGTGAAAATGAAACAAAGAGAGAAAGAAAAAAGAAAAAAAGAAAAAATGTAATCGGGCAAGAGTGCTGCTGGATATGGACAAAATTTGGTTAATTGGTGAAACCAGGCTATTTGAGATTAAATTGGCCACATGAGACTCTTATTTGAGACAATATCTTGAGCTCCTTTTTTGAGAAAAAAGTTTATACTTAAGGTTCTTATTTGAAATTTTCTCAAAAACAAATTTTGTAAAGATTAATTCAGCACAAGAAGATACAAAAATATCAATGGGATATAAGATATGCTTATGGCTCAGCTCTTACTAAAGTATAGTTAAAATTACATTAAATGAGTTTACTATGCTTGTCAAGTATATATCATTGATGTTCGTTGGGAAAAGGACACTATAAGTATCATAATTTTTGTACAACGCTCACTCGAGTACCATATTATCCTTTTTATCACTTAAATTCATAATTTATGTACGATGCTCACTTGAATACCATAAATTTTTAAAAACGATCAACACAAATGTTATGCCACATTGGATTTCCAACACTTGGATGGACATTTTAAAAAAAAAAAAAAACTACACTTAAACAATCGATTAAAAGTTATAACGTAATTAGGTGAAGGAGCTTTCTATAGGAAGAGTTGTGACTCAGTTCGAGGTAAGCAAGGGCTCTCAAGTAAGTGAACGTTTTTAAGAAGTTATAACATTTAAGTGGTCGAAAGAAAAAGTTATAGTATTTAAGTGATTGCTATTTGAATGTTATGTCACTTATGTTATTTTAATCCCAATGTTTGCAAATTAAAATTTTTCCACATGAAATACACATAACAAACAATTGAAAATAATTCTTTGACACGCGTTTTCTTGTTTGATTTGGTACTTAGTTTCCTCAAACACCTATCTTATGAAACTCATATTAATTATTTTTTAGGCGTTCGGTTTCGACTATAACTAATTTGATTTTTTTCCTAAATTAGGAGGTCCAGAATCTATGGTAAGTCATACCGTACCTCTCCTCCGTCTAGGTCATATAACAGGACCCAGAATCAGAGAAGCCACGAGACCGTAACTTATATTCCCCTCTCTTTGAACCATCGCGCGCAGGGCTAAAATGGAGAGCCTTGCAACGTTGGCAGCTCAACGACCGAATTGCCCGGTTTGCCCCATCCCGCCATGGCCATGCTCTCAAGTCCTCATCGTTCTTCCCTGAGAAGAGACCCCTCCCTCCAAAATCTCTCAGGGTCAGTTCTGCTTGCAGCTGCAGAAGCAATGCCCCCCTCAACAACCGGCTTCTCTATTAACATGCAACGCTACATTATGTGATACTTACAGGTACCTTCCTCACACCTGTTTGTTGCGGTTGATGTTGGGTTTCTTTCTCTCTCTTGTAAGGGCCCTTGGAGATTGACATTGAGAAGCTCGGAGGGTTATTGGTTTCGCACCAGCTGATGAAAGTTCCATTCGTCTGTGCAAATACAGTAGAAAGCACAGCCAAACAACTCTATAGGCTCAACACTTCGCTCGCGAAGCTAACTCGCTCCAACCTCTACACAGAATGTCTCCAACTGTTTGTCCAAATCCGTGGGAGTTGTCACTTGAAGGCGGACCACTACACTCTCTCCAGCGCCATCACTGCTTGTGCCAATGCTCGCAACGCCGTGTTTGGCGAGCAGCTTCACGCCCACGCTATTCGGGCCGGCTTCAAAGCTTACCCACACGTCGCCAACACCCTTCTTTTGCTCTATGCAAAAGTGGAAGATGTGGGTTCTGTGAAAAAGGTGTTTGGGGAAATTGAGAACCCAGATGTGTACTCATGGACGACAGTGATGTCGGCCTGTATGAAGTTAGGGGAAGTTGACTATGCCTGTGAGGCGTTTGATGAAATGCCTGACAGGAATGTGGCAGTTTGGAATGCCATTATTACTGGGTGTGCAGATAGTGGGCATGAAGAGATTGCCTTTGCCAAGTTCAGGGAAATGCATGAGCTGGGTGTCAAGCATGATAATTATAGTTTCGCTTGTGTGCTGAGTTTGTGTTCTTTGGAGCTGCTTGAGTTCGGGAGGCAGGTGCATTGTTTAGTTACTAAGATGGGATTTCTGATCAAGCCCTCAGTTGTAAATTCCCTGCTTACAATGTACTTCAACAGTGAATGTGTTGGTGATGCTTACAAAGTCTTTGATGATGCTGAAGTGCGTGATGAAATCACCATTAATGCAATGATAGATGGTCTTGTGGGAATAAGTAGAGATGAGGAGGCTCTTTTGATGTTCAGGGAAATGCAAAGGTCTGGGCTTAGTCCTACTGACCTCACCTATGTAAGTCTCATGAGTTCATGTTCATTCGAGAGAGGTGCCGCTCAACTACATGTTCAAGCTATCAAAAGAGGTCTTGAATCTTGTACTGCAGTTATTAATGCTGCAATTACCATGTATTCTCGCTGTGGCATATTGGAGGCAGCCAAGATGGTTTTTAATAGATTTGATAAGAAGGATCTTGTGTCTTGGAATGCCATGATCTCCAGCTATGCTCAATTAAATTTAGGTACATCAGTGATTTTGACCTTCCTACAAATGCAAAGGCTTGGTTTCGAACCTGATGAATTTACCTTTGGAAGTTTGTTAACTAGCTCCGAGTCAACAAAAATAGTGGAGATGATTCATGCCCTTTTATACCAAAAGGGGCTCCTCTTGAATATTCAGGCTTCCAATGCATTAACATTGGCATATTCTAAACATGGAAAGATGATGCATGCCTACCAAGTGTTTCGAGACATATCTTTAAAAAATCTGATCTCATGGAATACCCTATTTTCTGGTTTGCTGTCAAATGGTTTTCAAGTACAAGGCTTACGATGCTTACCTGAGATGTTTATTTATGATCTTAAGCCAAATGCATATACTCTCAGTATTGCTCTGGCCATGTGCGCTACCCTCTGTTCCTTGGGACATGCAAAACAGATTCATTGCTACATCATCAGAAATGCATTTCTCTCAGAGGCTTCTTTGAGTAATGGACTGATTACAGTGTATTCAAAATGCGGAGTTCTGGACTCTTGCTTGAAAGTGTTTAATAAGATGCCTGAGAGAGACACGATATCATGGAATGCCCTTATCTCTGCTTTTGCTCAGCATGGGAAAGGGAAGGAAGCAGTGAATTGTTTTGAGGCAATGCGAAATGAGTCCAAGTGTAAACCAGATCTAGCCACTTTTACAGCATTATTATCTGCTTGCAGTCATTCTGGTCTGGTTAATGATGGTGCTCGCATATTTGACTTAATGTTAAATACGTTTAGCCTTAAACCTCAAGAGGACCAGTTCTCATGTATGCTTGACCTTCTTGGTCGAGCTGGATATCTCGATGAGGCTGAAACAGTAATAAATAGTCAGCACTTTCAAGCAAATTCTGGCTCATTATGGACATTGTTCAGTGCTTGTGCATCTCATAACAATTTAAGGCTTGGAAGAGTTGTTGCTGAGTTGATTCTAAAAAACGAGCCAGACAATCCGTCGGTTTATGTGCTTTTGTCAAATATATATGCAACTGCAGGTCAATGGGATGAGGCAGCAAATGTGAGGAAGATGTTGAAGAGCTATGGGGTTACAAAGCAACGTGGTTGCAGCTGGATCAGATGCTAATCCCTTTGAACAGTAGATATACATTATTCTGATATTGGAAACATTAAAGACTTGAGAAACGGGACGTTAAGTGAGAGGTGAGCCGTGATAAAGTTTGGTAGGAATTTTCTGGAATTATATGGTCAAGGCTTTCTGGAACTTCCTGTACTTAGAGTAGGTGCTCCTCTGTCAAGTGAAGTAAAAGTTATACATACTAGCCCATGAGTGTGTACTTTTGAATTTACATGGATACTGTTGAGAGCTTGCTAATATGCATGGTTTTACCCCAAAATTATCTCATAAGGTTCCTCTTTTATCACAAGTGTTCTCCAAATTTTTAATCCGATGTTACTTATAGTAGGTTCTAGATAATATGATCTTTGCTATGATTTGGTCCATGTCCTGTACATTCTTTGATTTAGCCAAATTGGAGGATGGATTATGTCTGAATTTGTTTTCACATCGTGGGCTAAGACCTCATGAGATATTTTACTATGTGAAAGATCATGAGGACTTATGAGAGTGATTTTACATAAATAAATGCTCCTAAATCTCCACAATTTCCCTGTGTGCTGTACTTACTGTCTGAATTTGTTTGGCATTTGATGTACCTTTTCATGTCCAGTATCTGAAGCCATCTTTCTCATATGTATGTGTCTGATGCATTCCAATGGTGAGTTTGGTTGATGGAGATTATTTTCAATGACAATTTATATTTGTCTTGTCTTGGCTCCTTCAAGCAGTCCAAGTTGAAGCTTGTTTCTTCTCCAGTGAGCTTTTGAATCCCAATTGTTTGAGTGGTTGTGTCATCACGAATGATTCACACGCTTGCACATTTGCAATATATTCTCTGAGCAGATACTCCATCTTCTTCTACCATTTATTGTTTATTTTATAAAGATATACTGTGCTGCTAAGTTGCTTACTGACTTCCTCTGAACTGAAGTAGTCTCACTATTATATCCTGGAAGACAGATGATCCGTTGCTAGAGCTGCAGCCTTTCAGATACATATCATCTGGTTGTTACACTATTGACTGAAGATCAGTTCTTTTCCACTACAGAAGATATTTCCGGTTATTAGACAACAACATTTGCTGCTGTGCACCCTACTAATTTGCAACGCTGCTGCTATGGAGGTAAATGAGGTGAATTGTCTCCTTCGCATTTTGATGAGCAAGTGATTCATGTCTCTGTTTTGTTTGTTGCACTTGCAGTTGCCAGCACTGCCTGTCTTTCTTGATAGTTCGGTAACAGCTTGGGGAGCTATTCTTATTTCAATGACCTTGATACTTTTGTTTGGCAAGGTATGTTCTCATTCTCGATAGCTTATTTTATGTTGCATTAATGAGCATGGGCCTCATCTAGGAATGTGATCTTTACTGCTCATTGCAGTGAAACTTTGGTACGGTGCACCTTGATAGGGAATTACTAGAGTTTATTCCTCAAAAGTATGTATCACTTACTTGTCACTTGTCACACTTGGAAAATTCCTATTATGTTACTGATCATGGTGGGTTTTCTTTAGTTATAGATTCCAGTGTAGTAAATAAAGTGATTAAAATTATTAGGCTTTAATAGAGAAGGTAGTGAAGGATAGTGGACCAGAAATCCTCAGTTCAACTTAATATACTCTGTGTTGTTAGTACTGTTGCATTGGGCAGCTGGGATTGGGCTTCCTTTAACCTTACTGGGTGTATGTTCAAATTTGAATGTACCTGTCACTCCGTTACAGATTTTACCCAAGCACTGTATTCTAGGTATGGTCTGGCAATTGGTGCAGCAGTGGCATTAGTACTCCATGTTCTTGTCTTCATCTGTTTTCATGTTGCATATCCCATAAGCAAGGTGAGATTTTGTATCACAAGAATTAGCTAAATCCACTAATGCAGTTTTTAGGCTAATATGGTCATAAGATTCTGACAATAGTGTGCAAATTGCATATTGGCAGCTTTTGGATTTCCTTCTAGGATTAGGATACAAGTCTTTTCTTTTTCCATGCTGAGTTGAAAAAAATAGTTGATTTACACAGTAATGAGGTAAGAACATGCATGCAAATCCATACCCTGGACTTTGATGAATTATCAAATTTTATCCTGCTTGATGCTCATTTTGTTGATCTAATAATAGCTAGTTATTATTCTGTGATATGCAACTCTTTACTTCAAATTTGTGTTTACAACTGAGTGGGCTTTGATGCATCAGGCAGGAAAAAGTGGCGAAGATACACGCAATGAGAGAACTATAATCGCAGGAGCGCTTGACCTCACTGAGGAGACTGCAAGAGTTGCAATTATTCCTATATCTGAATTTTTTGCCATAGATATTAGTGCCAAACTTCACAGGTAGCATGAACTTTTTTCAATTATACAATAATATAACATGGCATTTGTCTCATCTATTTAGGGGAGGCATTACTTGGTGTTAGTTGCAATGGTCAGGGATTTGCTCGAGTTGATTTCAGAAAAACGGTCACAGAAGAAATCCATTAAAATATGAGTAACCAAGAAATAACCTGGTTTTATATTGGTAATTTCCTGTTAATCTTGTGATAAATATGATGTGTACAGCACCACTTAGAGGGATTTCTCGTGTCACGTTAAACTAATCAATTCACACAGTCACTTGGTCGGCTACTCATCCAAGCCACTGCTTCAACCGCACAGCTGATGAACTTGCCCATTGGACTCCTAGAGAGCCTTTTTTGTTCTTGATGATTTACTTCCTCCAATTGCATTGTTTATTTCAAAAGGATAGCCTTGCAGCTAGCATCATTGTATGAGTTCTGCTTCAGTTTACCTGCACTATTAAAAGGAGGGGGGAAATCAATAGTCAGATCAGTTAAATGATACTGACCTATCTGCAAACTATTCCCTAATTGGCTCCATATTCAACTTGCAGGTGAAGAACTTACTAGCTATTCATTCGGGAGATGATGTGTTAGTGAAGAATGTCACCATCTGAGTTATCCCAAGGCAAGGTCTGGTTCTGTGGCTTTAGATCGTAATTCTCTTCTTCATGGATAGGTATTTGCATGATTCAGTGAGGGTAGCACGAACAGAGTAGGTAACATACTTTGTAACTAAGATTGCCAGTGGATTTCATCGAATGAGTGTTCTAGATTTTGGTGCACTATAAGAAGCTTTTTATAATGGATTATTTTCTCTGGCAAATACTGCCATATGCATGTTCATTTACCTGGATAACTTGTTAATTGTTATGACAATCAATTGTAGAATAAGTTAAGGGTTAAGAAACACAAACTCTGATGGGTTAAAGAAAATATTCTCTTTGATCACAAGCAGTCAGTGCATATTTTTAGGTATCAATGCTTCTGTTGTTGCATGAATACTATGCTCAGGCACATGTAGGTACGACCAACAAGTGCTAGTTTTTCCCCATTGTTATCCACCTAATATGTCTTTTCATATTTGATGAAATTATTGTGAATAGAAAGGAAGGGCGCATGCTATAGATTGATGGAGTATGGAAACCAAGGGGCTAGTCATGCTAGAAGAATGTAGATGGAATGAGAGGAAAAATTAAAGCTCTTAGGAAGTACGGTGAAGTTCACACACTAGGGGAGTGTGGATGCATTTTTTCCCTCCCTAAGAGAGGTCCTTTTGTCATTTATTTATGGTGTAAACTCATACTGCAAGTGTTAATTTAGCTCATGATTTTTAATGCATTTCAAGGATATGAGTGCTGAGAAATTTATGCTTATTTCCATGATCAAAAGGCCTTGCATCAAATGCACTGGATTTTGCATTGGGTTTTCCTACATTTCCTGCATAGTTCTGTTAAGCTTGTGCACAAATGAAAAATTTTCTATAAGACTGCCCATCATAGGCTTCCTGCTCTTCAGAATAAATGCACTTATAGTCAAGCTTACAACTTAAGAAGTCCTCCCGTTCCATGTGCTAAAATCTGGACACTTATTTTTCTTTTGATGGTTATATACAGCTGTTGGTTGGTCTAAAGTAACCACTCTTGAACTCTCTCTACTGTCAGTAGCTGTGTGATGCATCCTTATTTCTCAAGAATTGCAATGTGCTACTTTTTCCCTTGTCCTAATGCTTGTTTGTTCATATGGTGTCGATTAGAAAACTTTTTGTTTCTTTTGGTGACCTAAATAATATGGTAGGCGTTTTTGCATACAATGTGGCTGCACCACCTTAGTTTAGCCACTGTCATGAGGGTGTTAACAGGTGGATGTTCTGTTGCTGCATTCTGCGGTTAGAGCATTTTGCAGAGATGTATATTGGGTCACTTGTTTCTGATGCTTGCCTTATAAAATGCAGGTTGAGGGCTCGGCTTGCAGTTGTAGTGGTGGATGTGTTGCTAGATGCTGATGAAGTTTCTGTCCTGGGACAGCTGTGGTTGGATCACCAGTAGGAAGCATCACTTACTGCAGTAGAAGGTAAAGCCACTATTAGTTGGGACTCATATCTGATTGGCTATGATTGCTTCTAATGACTTGTGACTGTGTCAACGATCATCATTAGAAAGCTGGTTTCAAAGTTCAAAAAGTGTCAAAGTATATCATATGAGCAACTGCCACCATTAATCCTTAACGTGGCATAGACTTGGTCTCACTCGAGCCTCCTTACTGTACAGTGCAATAGTAGCATTGAAATGATTGTGCCTTGATTACATAGAAAAGAACAGCCATTCATCCCTCTAAGCTGTTGAGTTTGGAACTCTGAAAAGCACTTGTTTTGAAACAAACTGACACTCTAACTTTTGTGCTAAACAAGAGATTCCTTGTTTTGTGAAAAATCAACTTGTTTGTATGTGTGTCCATAAGAAAAAATGCGAGAGCATTAAGTCTGCTATGTAACTTTTCAGCAGGGTGACTTCAACAGGTATGTTCTGTACTCACCAGACTGCAGATGGGTCTCATTGATAACAAGATGAATTGGACTGTTGAGCAATTATATCTCTAATTTGATTTATTTCAAGTCTTTTGATCAGTGACTTTCAGTCCTTTTCCAGTAAAGCTATGCAGCTCCTTCTCTCTGGCTGGTGATTGATGTAGATAGGTTTTGACTGATTGTGAAAAAATGCTCTAAGACTGTTGCGGTGTGAAAGACCATGTTTAGTCTTGAAACTGTTGGTCTTCTCTTTGTATATTTCCGTCAAGTGTAACTTTCCCTCAGATGAAAGAGAAACATTGGACTTTTTCGTGCTTTAGCTTAGGCATGGTATCAATGTTTAAGGTTGCTTGTTCTTTTCACCAAATTTAACTGCTTTTGAGTAGTAGTGACAATTCATGTCTAACTAAATTTTTCTTGCTTGATCAAAAAGTGATCTAGTATATACTTGTAAAATTACTCTCCGGAACTATTTCATGGGAATGGTGCTTGTTACAGGTCACTAATCACAATATGAAGAGCCTGGCTATGCTGCCCTTCATTTCGAGGCAAGTTGTTCGAAGAGTGAATGCTGTTTATTACTCGGCCGTGTTGAGTGCAATGGCCATGAGAGACACTGAAGAGCCAGTCTCAGTCCGTATGGGCTGTGTCTTATATTATCCAAAACATCAGTTAATCCATGTCGAATGGTTAACACTCGATAGACGTGTGTGGATGTCTATGGTGAGAGATTGCTTCAAGTGGCTTGTAAGGTTGGACTGGTTGGCTATTCGTGTTGACTGTGTCCTTGTACTTCAGGTCAATTTGAGTTAGCAATAGCATTGACATAATTACTTTGACTAAACACTCGAATGATCGATGTAACTATGACAAGTGTGCTACATGGTGCCATTTAAGGTTTGTGTTCTTTTCTGTGTTTTCCTAGTGTTCCAATCTACGTAAAAGGTTATGTCTAACATTTCCGACTTAACCGAACGTAGGAATCATGCCACATCTCATATATAGTAGTAGCTATTGAGTTGTAGGTTTTCGAAACTAATGGCACGTTTAGTGGCAATGATGCCATGAAAGTTATGATGTATTTGTCGTGAAGGCTCTAGTAGAACTAGAACATATGAGAATAGGTATTTATTATGTGATTTAGTGAACAGAGTAGTTACTATTTAATTCGCTTTGACACTAAAATTAGAGGTAAAGTTGCATCTCCAAAAATGTTCAATGCTCAAAGCTAGTCCTCCCCAGCATTTAGCTTTTGGCATTTAGAATGCTCGCATTTGGCAAATGAGCATTCAAAAACATTTGTCAAACACAAAAAATTTTCCCCAAGGGGCTTTGGGGGCTCAAAGCCCCTTGGGAAAGCCTAATCAAATGGGACCTTAAGTCAAAAAATGAGTGAAAAAAAAACACATCTTATGATAAATCATATTCATCTTTATCTTATTTTAGGTAAGTATCAAATACATGATTTATCCTTACTACTAAATGTAGCCTAATATAATATATCTTCTTTCAAGTACTTGATTTGTTTTTCTATGTCTCTTATTAGGACATTGATTTCCTTTTCATAGATTAAATGGTCTTGTAACAAATCCAAACCTACTTTATAAATAGATCGAATGGTCTTGTAAGAGATTAAGTTATCTTTTATATGTTTTGTAACAAATCCAAACCCACTTTTTATCTCGTTTTGTTTTTATTGCTTTGTATGTCACTTGAAATGGTTTAGTTAATTTTATAAATAGGTGTACCTGAAATTAGATTGTTGATAATATTTATTGTCAAAAGTAAAGATGCTTGTTTGTATTTCTTTATTGGTAACTTTAGTACAATTGAAGTCTGCTTCAATATTTAGGGAGTTTTGTTGATAAGATTGGTCAATGTGCACGAACTAATCGAGAATTGATGCCTCTTATCTGATGATAACCATATTATGCCAAAACTAGTTATTACGTTGGATTCAGACGCATAACCTACTTGGGATAATGAGATGTCCAATTTGTTCAAAGTTTTGGAATGATCAGTCACAATGAGGCACTTTACGATACAGGCCACATGAATGTCACTTTAATCTTCTCCTTATAATTTTGAATTCAAATTTTGTTCAAACACTTCGTGACCAAAAATTTGAAAGCACTAGATCGAAGTGGGAAGAGTACCTTACTAAGATTGCCTAGGAAGTTAGACTAATCAAGATGCGTGAATACCAATCCGAACACCTCTTAATAGCAAAACGAAAAGAGAAAAGTAAATTTCTTTTTCAAATCCTCTAGGTTGATTTTGGTTGTTCCGATATGCGAATACTTTCTTAATTTCCCTTTTTCAAATAAAGAGGTTCTTTCTATTTGAAAAGAAAATAATGAGCAATCCACATCTAATTTAAGTAAAGAGAGAATCTAGAGATGCCCTTGGAAATGTCTTTGCGTTCATCGTCAATCCTCGTAGCTTCTCTTACTTGATTTGCACGAGCAAATTGCATGTCTACTCCATTTTAGTTTTTTTTTTTTAATATTATTTTGATGGTTTCAAAAGCCACAAAAGACAACCATCCGCCTGGGTGGCGCTACTAGCGGCAAGCTTCTCTCCCTAACGTAAGGGGAGGAGTTCGATTCCCGGACGTCACAAAGATGACTTACCCAGGGCACAAGAGGTGGTGGTGACTCACATGCCTTTGGATTTACTTTGCCACGCTGTCAGCGTACGGGGTTTTCCTGAGTCATTAAAAAAAAGCAAAATAAGACAAAAAGACAAAAAGCTCCACTTGGGATTTGTCTAGCGGGTCCGGCAAAGTGAGTCCACCACGCAAGCACGAAAATTTTTGGAGGGTTTATCAAGTTAAATTTGTATAATGTGTTAAGTACAATATTAAGAAAAAAAATGTTTTCTTTTCAACAATTAATTAGCCAGTCATTAACAAAAAATCCTTTTTCTATTTTAATTTGGTGATTAAATCTCGTCAAACGCTTCTTAATAAAAACCGTATTTATTATATTAGGTGCTAGATTTTGACTTGGACTTTTCCGGCGAATTTTTTTTTTCCATTAAATTAGGCAGGTCTAGAATTTATGTCAAGTCATACGCTGCCATCGTCTAGGTTAAATAGGACCCGGAAACAGAGTAGCCACAAAGACCTCAACTCTATATTCTCCCTTCTGCTCTCTGTCTCTCTGAACCAGAAGTCATGCAGAAGCTCAAATGGAGAGTACTCCAGCGCTGGCGGATCCCCAGCCGAATTACCTGATTGGCCCCTCTCGCCATGGCCATGCTTTCAAGCCCTCTTCGTTTTTCCCTGAGAAGAGAAACCCCTCTGCCGCATCTCTCAGGGTCAGTTCTGTTTTCATCGTTACTGGTATAATAGCTGGCAGCTCCCCAGCCGAAACTAATAGCACGTTTAATGGCAATGATGCCATGAAAGTTATGATGTATTTGTCGTGAAGGCTCTAGTAGAACTACGACATATGAGAATAGGTATTTATTATGTGATTTAGTGAACAGAGTAGTTACTATTTAATTCGCTTTGACACTAAAATTAGAGATAAAGTATCCAAAACATCTTGTTATTTTTTCTGAATCGGGAAGTTCATTGTATGTTATAGTGTAATAAAACTATTATACTGTCACGATAGAGTCGAATTAATTGACAAATGAGATAGTATTAATAGTGTCATAGTTTGGGAATCCAAATGCCATACATATATAAATGAGTTATCGACACGGAAAAATACGTTTGAGAGTGTACTCTTATGTGTATAATGTGTTTGACATTAAAGTTTGAATTAATTTGAACATGCCAGGTCGACTTAAAATGGGATGATATAACTGTATGTTTTTCTTTCTTGATGTGCTCCTAGCGTGATAAAGAAGAACTTATTTGTCTCTCCTTGTCATTTTAATGGAAATGTTATAACCTTGAGCAAGAAGATGACTTTGGACACTATTAAAAGATTGCGAGTTAGAAAATTACTGGGCAAAGTTTCAAATGAACTTGTTAGCCTGATGGATTGCCCCATCTATTTTCATTTTCATTCTCAATAAATACATTTTAGCAATTTGAGTCCTCTTGAATATTACCCGTTGAGAATCAAGCGAATGCCCAAGTGAAATAAGTACTCTTTGATTAGTACTATAAGAGCAAACCCTCCACGCCTACTCAGAATAACATAATATATGTGATTGTGAGATGATTGTTCAAAAACTAACATTAAGTTCAACTCTACACACAACTGCAGTTTACGGCCTAAAGGTACGGCCCATATGAAAGAACAAATGCAGCTTTATAGCAGCGGTGCTCCGAGAAATTAATTTGTTAAAGGCCAAATTCTCGTTCCAACACTCGGACACCGCATTGAAAACCATAATCAAACTAATCTACTAATTCAAATTCCTCTTCGTATAATCTAAAAGCACACGAGTTGTCTGATGTTCTAGAAATGTTTTATTACTTGACTTTTATGCCTACATTACACATGGAGGAGACACCTTTTATTTATCTACACTCACATATGGATCACTTGCTCCTATATGTAGGGAGATAATGTCAATGCTCCAGTTGACTTTGAAGCATTCGACATTATACCACTACAAATATCTCCTATATTAATCACTACATTGCAACTTGCTATTAAAAATCCAAACAAAGAAAGGACTAAAATAATCTGGCAAAAGGCCAAATCCGGAAAGATGAGAGAAAAATCAGCCAAGAAGTTCAAATTATTGTCTCAGTTTCAATTATATCAATTTAGTCATAAATCTTTTGACGATTTACTAATTTAGTAATTTTTGTGAATTTTGACTAGAAATAATTTACATGGATGCCAACTAGCCATCAACTATCTTATGCAGCGTAGTTGGCACTAATGTGAATAATTCTTTCATTTTTTATAATGTTTTTCTAAATTTTTCCGTTTTTTCCTTTTTTTTTTTGCTGGCCTTCGCTTGTGGCCAGTAATTAGAAAAAAAAAGAGAATTCATAAAAAATTATGAAAATATGTAAAAACTATTCATGTCAACACCAATCATGCCACGTAAGACACTTGATAGCCAATCAGAGTCCACGTCAACATATTCGGCCAAAATTGGCAAACAAATTAAATTGAGAAGTTTTTAAAAGATTTAAAATTAAATTGGTATAACTAAAAATTTTATGATTAAATCGATCAATGTTGGACTTTTTGAATAGGTATCCGGAAAAAAATCTAGAAATGAGAGGAAAAAGAGACGGTGCTTTTCAATATAACCTTTCATAGTACAAGAAGGGGTTACATGCGGTAATGAAATGGGGCTCGTTAGGGAGGCCGACAGTTAACCTGATACCTATGCGAGCAAAGGTGGGTAGGACGGCTGGGATGGCCTCATACATATTGACCTTTTCAACGCCGCACGACTATGAGTGAAAAGAAGAGAATCACTTGCAAGAAAGTAATTAAAGAGATGACAATGACATTGCAAGAGACGAGACAGGCACCTGATAGGCAAGGAAAAAAGAGACTTGCCTGCAAGAAAGACTTAGGAAGCAATATAACATCGTGGGTCGTGAAAATTGCTTGAATTCCCACCTCCTTTGCTAGGAGGCAGGCCTCGTCATTTCCCTGTACCCAGCCTAGCACACTAGGAAAAGGACATCGCGGGGATCAGAGGGGGTCCCCACTCGTAAAGAGTCGGCCGGGGTTTTCTTTGGGGACATTATCCCATGTTTCTTCCCCTCACTTGTCTTTAAATGACTTGCGGGGAGAAGACACCCTGGGATGGGTGGAGCACTTTAAAGACTTGCTCAGGTCTAATGCCGCATGACTATGAGTGGAAAGAAGAGAATCACTTGCAAGAAAGTAATTAAAGAGATGACAATGGCATTGCAAGAGACGAGACAGACGCCTCATAGGCAAGGAAAAAAGAGATTTGCCTGCAAGAAAGACTTAGGAAGCAATATAACATCGTGGGTCGTGAAAATTGCTTGAATTGCAAAAGAATTATGTTGAATGTGGATTTTGCAAGAGAAGAGAGAATAGAAAGAAGGGGACCGCAAGGAAAGAAAAAAGAAGACATAAAATAAAAAGAGTTTCATCACATTTGACGAAACAAAAATGTGGACCACTTCTATAGAATTATAATTGAAGTGGTGGGTGACAAAAGGAATCGTATGGTCAATGTCTAAGTCAAAAAAATGTCTAAGTCAAAAAAATGAGTGAAAAAACACATCTTATTATAAATCATTTCATATTTATCTTATTTCAGGTAAGTATCAAATACATGATTTATCCTAGCTACTAAACGTAGCATAATATAATATATCTTCTTTCAAGTACCCGATTTGTTTTTTCTACATCTCTTATTAGGACATTGATTTTCTTTTCATAGATTGGATGGTCTTGTAAGATATTAAGGGTGCGTTTTATAAATAGATAGGGAAATAATTTTTGATGAGAAATGATTTTTTTTATTCTATTATCGGGAATAATTTCTAAGTAAAAGAACACGTTTGTAACTTCCCAAAATTTCTATTCCTAGGATAAAAATATGTTTGGTAGGATTCTTAGATTTTTTTTTTATTTCTTTTAATTTTTTAATTCTTTTTTCTTTTTTTTCTTTTTTTCTTTTCCTTTTTCTTTTTCTCTTTTGCCAGTTGCCAGCCATGACGATGGCTGCCGATAGGCCAGAATGAAGAAGAAGAATAAAAGAAAGAGAAGAAGAAAAGAGAAAAAGAGAGAAGAGAAAAAAAAAATAGATTCTAGAAATTGTTTTTAAACAAGAAGCTACTTTTTTCTATTTCTTCTTTTTGTTTCAAATCTACTCCCGGGAAAAAAATAGATTTTTTATTATCGGGAACAAAAATTTTACCAAACGGGTTTCTATTCTTTTTTTGTTCCCTAAACAAAAAAAAACAAAAATAGTTGTTCCGAGCAACATAAATAAAGTTTGCCAAACATGCCCTAAGTTATCTTTGATATGTTTTGTAACAAATCCAAACCTACTTTCATCTCGTTTTATTTTTATTGCTTTGTATGTCACTTGAAATAGTTCAATTAATTTTATAAATACGTGTCCCTGAAATTAGATTGTTGATAATATTTATTGTCAAAAGAAAAGATGCTTGTTTGTATTTTTTGTTTGGTAACTTTAGTACAATTGAAGTCCGCTTCAATATTTAGGGAGTTTTGCTGATAAGATTGGTCAGTGTGCACAAACTAGTCGAGAATTGATGCCTCTTATCTTATGGTGGCCATATTAGGCCAAAAGTAGTTATTACGTTGGATTCGGACACATATCCTACTCGGGATAATGAGATGTCCAATTTGTTCAGAGTTTTGAAATGGTCAATCACAATGACGCACTTTAGGATACAGGCCATGTGAACAACTGTTGAAGAGGAAAGTTGGCTTGGTGATTGGCTGGCCTAGTGCCACGTGGGCCCATGACTGAGGCCAATCGACTCAATTCGTGACATATGGGTAATCTCCAAACGTAGCAATAAGAAGTCTATTTTATTATATAGCTTATGGAAAGATCAATCTAGGTAATTATTTCTTAAAAATGACCTATTTTAGATAATTGTCATTTACTCTTCTCCTTATAGTTTTGAATTCAAATTTTGTTCAAAACACTTCATGATCAAAAATTTGAAAGCACTAGATCGAAGTGGGAAGAGTACCCTACTAAGATTGCCTAGGGAGTTAGACTAATCAAGATGCATGAATACCGATCCGAACACCTCTTAATAGCAAAATGAAAAGAGAAAAGTAAATTTCTTTTTCAAATCCTCTAGGTTGATTTTGGTTGTTCCGATATGTTAATACTTTCTCAATTTCCATTTTTCAAATAAAATGGTTCTTTCTATTTGAAAAGAAAATAACGAGCAATCCACGACTAATTTAAGTAAAGAGAGAATCTAGAGATACCCTTGGAAATGTCTTTACGTTCGTTGTCAGTCCTCACTAGGGGTGTGCAAAAGAATCGGGATCTACCTGGACCACCCGGAATCGAATCAAAATCACCCTAAGCCGGTGGTTCTTGAGGAACTAGTTCGGTTCTTGTTCCGATTTATGGAAATCGGTGGATGCCGATCTGTTCGATTCCAGGCGGATCTATCCACTTGCCCATTTGGACTAGTAGATTATATTAAAATAACATATTAATTTTTAATATTAAAAAAATGAAATTACAAATTAACAAACCCAAATCATATAATTAAAAAAATTAATTAATGTGGGAAAAAAGTCCAAAAATTAATTTACGAGCAAATTGCATGTCTACTCCACTTTAATTTTTTTAATATTATTTTGTTGGTTTCAAAAGCCACAAAAAGACAAAAGGCGGAGGCCCATAGACTCAATTCGTGACATATGGGTAATCTCCAAATGTAGCCATAAGAAGTCTATTTAATTATATAGCTTACGGAAAGATCAATCTAGGTAATCATTTCTTAAAATCTTACAAAGAAAAAGACAAAAAGCTCCACATGGGATTTGTCTCGTTGGTCCGGCAAAGTGAGTCCGCCAAGCAAGCACGAAAATCCTTGGTGGGTTTATCAAGTTAAATTTGTATAATGTGTTAGGTACAGTATTAAGAAAGAAAATGTTTTTTTTTTCAAATATTAATTAGCCAGTTATTAACAAAATCCTTTTTCTAATTTAATTTGGTAATTAAATCTCGTCAAACACTTCTTAAGAAAAATCGTATTTACTATATTAGGTTCTATATTTTGACTTGGACTTTTCCGGAGAATCCTTTTTTTTTTTTTTCCCATTAAATTAGGCAGGTCTAGAATTTATGTCAGGTCATACGCTGCCGTCGTCTAGGTTAAATAGGACCCGAAACAGAGCAGCCACGAAGACCTCAACTCCATATTCTCCCTTTCTGCTCTCTGTCTCTCTGAACCAGAAGTCGCGCAGACGCTCAAATGGAGAGTACTCCAGCGCTGGCAGCTCCCCAGCCGAATTACCTGATTGGTCCCTCCCGCCATGGCCATGATCTCAAGCTCTCTTCGTTTTTCCCTGAGAAGAGACACCCCTCTGCCGCATCTCTCAGGGTCAGTTCTGTTTTCATTGTTACTGGTACAATAGTTGGGGGAAAAGGAATGTCTTGATCCCTCTCATTATGTGTCCGAATTGGAATGATGGGTCTTTTTATGGGTTTCTTTCTGCAGCTGCAGAAGCAATACCCACTCACCTTTCGCGGTGTTCTGCAACAACCGGCCTCTCCATTGACGTGCAATGCCACATTATCTGACACTTACAGGTGGCTCTCTCTCGCCTGTTTGTCGCAGTTGATGTTTGGGTTTCTTTCTCTCTCCTTGTGAGAGTCTTTAGAAAATGGCTTTGAATGCATTTCATCATTGTGGTGTTTTGAGCGTGAAATTCTGGGAGAATCTGCTTAGCTGTTTATAAGGTTTTCAGGGCAAGGGTAGTGAAGTCATGGAATTTCGGGAAGGGCTAATAGATAGGTGGCAATGATAATGGCACCAAAGGGCTTGCTCATTGTTTCATTAAAGCGTGATTTGTCGCCTGTGGTTGGCCCCAGTGCTCTATGTTGGTTGCAAAATATGCTTCCAATGTTTATTACAGGATCAGTAAACCGATTTTGGACTTGTAAAAGTGGTGGAAATCTTGAGCCAGTGGTTAGATACCTAAGGAACAGCTTGATTGAGTTGCCCAATTAAAGGGGAAACCTGCATTTGTTGCTGACATGTTTCTTTGAACATTGCAGTGAGGTAAACGAATTAGCAGACATAGACTGGGAGAACCTTGGATTTGGATTGCTCTCCACTGATTACATGTACACCATGAAATGTGGTCGAGATGGAAACTTCTCTAAAGGTGAATTACGGCGTTTCGGGAACATTGAATTGAGCCCTTCCGCAGGAGTTTTAAATTATGGCCAGGTCAGATATTAAGTTTGGTCCAGACTCCGCCAAAATTTAATTTTTTATCCATAAATGCATTGCACTTACTGGCTAGATTTTGCTTGGTGACATAATAAGTTAAAATTTCAGGATTTATGTATGGTTTGCTACCCTTTTCTTTTTCGATTGTAAGAATGAAGAAGATGTCATATCCATGCTCTTAAGGCCGTTTTATTCTTTAGTGTCTATTATATCTGTGTTTGTACCTTTAATTTGGCGGGCCTATGTGTTTTCTTCCAACACAGGGTTTATTCGAAGGTCTGAAAGCTTACCGGAAACATGATGGTAATATCCTTTTGTTTCGCCCAGAAGAAAATGCACTGCGTATGAGAATGGGAGCAGAGCGTATGTGCATGCCGGCACCCACTGTTGAACAATTTGTTGAGGCTGTAGAGGCCACTGTATTAGCAAATAAACGTTGGGTAAGAAATCCACTTTGCATATGCATCTCTCTCTCTCTCTCTCTCTCTCTCTCTCTCTCTGCTATTTGCTTTAAGCCCGTAAATTTTTTTCTTTCAGATACCGCCAAATGGTAAAGGTTCCTTATACATAAGGCCATTGCTCATGGGGAGTGGAGCTGTTCTTGGTCTTGCCCCTTCTCCTGAATACACCTTTCTAATCTATGTTTCACCTGTGGGAAACTACTTCAAGGTCTGTCATATTCTTTTGTCTAAATTCAAGTTTATTAGCTTTCACTTCAGTCGTATGCTTTAGTAACAAGTCAATCCTTATGTTTTGTCTCTTTCTTGTACTATTGTAAACTGTCTCTATATTTGGAACAAGTTGCTTGTACTGTATTTGTTGTCATGATGAACTTGAACATAACTAGGAGATCAATCATGGTAGACTTGAATCTCTGATATGAAGAGGTCTCAAAGGGCTTCTATTTTTCTCATCATTTGGTAGTATTATATTTGAATCTATTAGGAGTTTCTTTTGCCAGATAGTTTTTTATCTTTTGATTTGGCAGCTTTTTCTATCCTTCCCTTATGTTTAGTTTGAACCAATGCCTTCCAATATGAATGACAGGAAGGTGTAGCACCAATACATTTGGTGGTGGAGTACGAACTGCATCGAGCTACCCCTGGTGGTACTGGAGGTGTCAAGACTATTGGAAACTATGCTGCGGTAAGCAAGCAAGTCTTTTTCCTTGATTTCAGATTGCTTGTTTTTGTTAATAGCCTCTAGATAGGTAGTAGACGTGTGTATCTGCACTCATATCTCGTCTTCAAGTTTTCTTTATTCTATAGTGTTTACTTCTTCATGGCGATTACTTGCTACAGTAAATGATTGCATGGAAGTAAAAAATTCGCACTTATTTATTCACTTAATTAAAAATAAAATTAAGATGCTGTCTTGTTGTCCTTCTAATAGTTTCAATTTTGAGAGCATCTAGAGGGGAGCTTCCACTTGTGAAAGTTATTTCTTCTCTCTCGCTAAATTTTCTAAACTCGAAGCTTATAGAAAACCAATGTGAAATATGTGATCGATGGCTTATTTATCCTTCTTGGGCAGTGAGAGTCTAAGGCCTTCTTTGGTTCATGAATCTTCTATTTTCAATTTCCACTTGGGAGCAAAAACAGCCTAGAAAATATGTTTGCCAGCACTTTCAAAACAGCTTCCAAATGAAAACAAGTAATTTGGGAATACCAAATGAAAAACATCTCTTACAATTTTATTGCACAGACTATGTTTCCTAGAGAGAATATCTGTTTGTATCTATGATACATGTTTTAAGAAAATTAAATACGAACTGAATATTGAGACAATATTCTTAACCCCGTTGGGGTCAACTCTTACATCAGTTTCATCTTCTTCTGTGTTCGTATCTGTTGAGATCTACTTCATTGTCTCTCACATCCATTTTGTATCTCTATAGTTTAATGAGAGAGCAGAAAATAAGTAACAAACTAAATATTGAAACAATATTCTTAACCCTATTGTGGTCAATTCTTACTTCAGTTTCATCTTCTTCTGTGTTCGTATCTGTTGAGATCTACTTCATTGTCTCTTACATCCATTTTGTCTCTCCGTAGTATAATTGAGAATGCTCTCTCATTTTCCTTTTTATTTTCCTTGTTGTCTGTTATCATTTAGGGGCAGCCATTCTTAAATGTCTCTTGGGCCTTTCTTGTCAGTATAGTGAGGCATGAGTGTTTGTTGGTAGATTTAAGTATTAGTATGTGAACTTGAATGCTGATGTCTTCTTTCTGATTGTCTTGTAGGTTCTGAAGGCACAATCTGCTGCCAAAGCCAAAGGCTTTTCAGATGTTCTCTACCTTGATTGTGTGCACAAAAAGTATTTAGAGGAGGTTTCTTCTTGCAACATTTTTGTTGTGAAGGTATTTGTATTGATGGAACATTTGCCAGTTAAAAATCTATATAATTCTCATTGGTTCTCCATGAAACAAACTCTAAAGACTTTTTGACTGCTTTAGCTCCACAATTTTGCCACCACAACAGGTGGGTGCTTGTTGACCTAGAAGTATCTTGTTTTTTTACATGGAATACTGAGTAAACAAACTAAGGTGTGTTTGTTTCACTGAAAGAGCTTTCCTCGAATTAGTTTTCTGAATTTCACATGTTTGGTTCATTGAAATTGCTTATTTAATGGAAAAAACATTTACAGTTATAGAAAACATCCATACCTAAAGTTAGGAAGATGGATTTCCAGTAAATAGAGGAAACCTTTTTTCCAAGCATAACTAGTCTCTTACCACAAATTCTCAGTACCTTCTTCAGTTTCTATCTTAAAATAGAGTTTTATGTGCTTTTCAGCATACCACCAAACAAATAAAAATTAATAATCTTCCTGGAAGCATTTTCCTTTATCATAAAGTTTTTTGGGAAATCAACGCATCCTAAGGAATGGCTACCTTTTCTGAATAGGGCTTTGATAGAGTCTGAGTGAGATCAGGTACTTATATGCTTATGAGAATGCTTTATCCAAGTTACCATGATTCATAATTAATTATTCTACATAAAAATATGCTATGGATTTCTATGTCAGTCATAGATACAAATCATGGTCAGCACATCATAGACGAGATCATGAATTTTTACAGATATCTAATCTTTGTGTTGCACTTAAAATGACACTTAGTTTGCCATTGCCTTTTGTCACTTGGTGGCAACCAACATCATTCCTAGACTCACCTTTTTGGAGAAGTCCCATGTTTTCTGTTCTTTTGACTAGCATGCGGCAATCTTGGTTTGGATGTTTAATGTCCTTAAGTCTTTTTTATTGAGAATTATTTCTTATTCATGGTGTTACTTGAGAGTCTTGCTGATAAACCCTTATTTCTGTATTATGAAGCAGAGCAGTGAAGGCACTTTTTTCATGGGACTGCAATCAATCTGTTCTCTTTATTATTCAAATGTTGACTTGGATATAAATTTCTGGCCTGGTTGGACTGTCAAACCTGATGATGCAATTACCTTTAATATGAAAAGTAGTGCAATTAGTGTCGAAAGTTGGGGTGGTTATTGTCAGTTCTTCTGTTACATTTTAGTGGACTTTTGTAGCAAATTTGATTTATTGGAAGTGTTGCGTGATCAAATTGTTTGGAATTTTTAGAGTTGATGCAGATTTAGTGAGAGGATAAAGTCATCTTCAAAAGTATAAGTGTGCGATTGCACCAAATTTTTTCAGGGAAAGAAGTTTCCAGTTGTGATTTGATTCGATAGATGGGGACCAATTTTTCTGCATAATATGAGAGTGTGAAGAAGCCTCAATTCTTTAAATTATGTAAATAAAGTTATTGCTATTTTGGTTAGACTGGAGTTATTTAGACCTTAATGTCCCTCTTTGCAGCAATCTTGGCTGTAAACAGAGTGTTTTCACTTTCTGGTGGCAAAATTGAAATTTGAGAGTACTGCCTATCATTATATTCTTATGTATTTTTCACTGTTGTGTTGTATTGGTATTCCTAAACCAATGTCTTCAGAAATCTTAATTAAATGCTTTTGGATTTGTGGCTTTTATTGTTACAGTATGTTATCCTGATGAGTGGTAATTGTTCTGCAACTATCTTCACCTGCATCCCATCATTCTGTGCATAAAGGATATTTTTGGCAAATAATGTGATTGGGATGCAATTGTAGGGTAATGTTATAAGTACGCCAGCAATAAAAGGGACAATCCTACCAGGTATTACGAGGAAGAGCATAATTGATGTTGCTCGCAATGAAGGTTTCCAGGTACATTTTTCCACCTTTGATAGCAAGCAGTCGATGCATATTGTTAGGTATCATCGCTTCAGTCGTTGCATGATACTATGCTTGTGGACATGTAGTATATGACCAACCAGTGCTAGTTTTCCCCCCTTTGTAATCCACTTTTTATGTCTTATCTGATAGAATGATTGAGAATAGAAAACAAGGGGCTAGAAATGGTATAGATTTATGGATGATAAAAATGAGGGGGCTAGTCATGCTGGATTAATGTAGATGCCAAAAGTGGAAAAATGAAAGCTCTCACGAAGTAAAGTTTACTCATTTCAGAATGTTGATGCCTTTTTCCCCCCTAAGAAAGATTTCTTCTTATCATTTATTTATGATGTAGCCTCATACTACAATTGCTAATTTGTTTAATGAATATGATGGGGTTCAAGAGCCATTGTGCTGAGAAAAATATATGAACTTCCATAATCAAAGTCCTTGACTCAATTCCACTTGATTTTCATCAGGTTTTTGTGCCTTTCCTGCATAGTTCCTGATAGCCTGTGGGCAATTCATAAAATATCTATGAAACTGCCCATTATAGGCTTCCTTCTCTCTAGAATAAACACACTTGTAGTCAAGCTTATGACTTGAGCAGTCCTTCCGTTCCGTGTGCTAAAATGTTGACACTTTTTCTTTTGATGGTTATATATAGCTGTAGGTTGGTTGAAAGTAACTCATTCTTGAATTCTCAGTAGTTGTGTTGTGCATTCTTGTTTCTCAAAAATTGCAATGTGCTACTTTTCCTTGTTGTAATGCTTGTTAGTTCATGTGGTATCAATTAGAATACTTTACAATGCCAAATTAGGTGGTGTTTTGGGCTTCAAAATGCAACCTAATTTGGCATTGTAAACCGTGGCAAGATACCATTTGTTGGGCCCTAAATTCTCTTTTGGGTGATGACTTTTCCCAGTCAATTGCTAGGTTTTCCTTTGCTGCTCTCTGCCATCTTATTTGGAAAACTAGGAACGGCATCTTGTTCCGGGGCAAATCTCTCTCTATACCCGCCGTGAAGAATCACCTCCTTAAAGTAGTGAGGGACAAAGCTATCTCTTTTAGCCAGGTGGCAGATACTCCTAGAAACAGAAGATCCCAACGTATGTGGGGTCTTGACCCAGCTATTTTCGCTCCTTAGCCTCTTCGGAACTCCAGTACTTTGCTGTCGTTCGGTCCTCTCCATGGCGTGCAAGTCCTTCAAGCCTCTCACTTTGGAGGGTTGGTTCTGGTGCGGTTGGAGGGTTTCGATGGCCTTAGCTCCTCTTCTCCTTTTGTTGGCCCCGCTGTTTGGCTGTTTGTTGTTGCTGTGTGCTTGTCCCCGTCGTTTGGCTTCTGTATTGCTGCTTCAGTAACTTTGTTGTTCTCCTTTTTCCCTGGCATCCTTCCACTCGATGTGGCTTGTTGCCTTTTGAGTGTAAGTTTTCGGTGCCGGGCTCCCGTGTTGTATAGTTTTGGTTAAAAGTCAATATATTACTTACCTTACCAAAATAATAATAATAATAATAATAGAGCAGGTGCTTTTATGTAAAATGGAGCTGCTTCACCTTAGTTTAACTATTGTCAAGAGGGTGTTAACAGGCGGATATGCTGTTTCTGCATTCTGCAGTTAGAGCATTTTGCAGAGATGTATATTAAGTCACTATTTTCTGACGCTTGCTTTTTAAAATGCAGGTTGAGGAGCGGCTTGTAGCAGTGGAGGAGTTGCTTGATGCTGATGAAGTTTTCTGCACTGGGACAGCTGTGGTTGTATCACCAGTAGGAAGTATCACTTACCGTGGTAGAAGGTAAATCCACCGTTGATCCTTAACATGACATGACTTGGTCCCACTCAGAGCCTATTCACTGAACAGTGCAATAAATAGGGTTGAAATGATTGCACCTTGATTGCATAGAAAAGAACAGCCATTGCATCCTTCTAAGCTGTTAAGTTTGCATTTTGGACACACGCACTTGTTTTGAATCAAAGTGACATCAACGATTGTGCTAAATGAGAGATGCTTTTTTTGTGGAACATTGACTTGCTGATAGTTGTGTTCTCATAACAAGTACATGAATATAATTCTCATGTACTATAATTCTGCGATGTAACATTTTGGCAGGGTGACTTATGTTGAGGGGGGTTTCGGAGTCGTCGCACAACAGCTTTATTCTGTACTCACCAGACTGCAGATGGGTCTCATTGATGACAAGATGAATTGGACCGTTGAGCTGAGATAGGCCAAGTGATGCAATTATATCACTAGTTTGATCTTTTCTAGTCTTTTGGTATCC
This sequence comes from Eucalyptus victrix, assembly GCA_016097545.1. NCBI lineage: Eukaryota > Viridiplantae > Streptophyta > Magnoliopsida > Myrtales > Myrtaceae > Eucalyptus > Eucalyptus victrix. The sequence goes on from CM027843.1 coordinate 48,907,361, forward strand.
GTGACTTTCAGTCCTTTTTCAATAAAACTATGAAGCTCATTTTCTCTGGCGGGTGATTGATGTAGATACGTTTTTGATTGAATGGGGACAATTGTTCTGAGACGGTCGTGTTGCGAGAGACCATGTTTAGTCTTGGAGCTGTTGGTTTTCTCTTCATAGCTCTTCCTACAAGTGAACAGTCCCTCAGATGAGAGAGATGTTGGACTTTTTGTGCTTCAGATTAGGCATAGCATCAATGTTTAAGGTTGTTTGTTACTTTCCCGTCTTACTGAATTATTGTCGCTCGATTGCTTATATGATCTAGTATGTATTTGTAGAATTATTAACCGGAACTATTTCATGGGAATGGTGTCTGTTATCCCTAACTAATGACAACATGAAGAACCCGGCTATCTGAAACCCCTTTCCTTGTGAGCTCCTTCATATCTGGGCAAGTGTTGAGTCCAATGCTGTTTATTAATAAGCCGTGTTGAGTGCAATGGCCATAAGATACACAGAAGAGCCAGTCACAGTTCTTATGGGGCTGTCTCATAATGGCAAAAACATTAGTTATTCTAGTTGCAAATGGTTTTTTTTTGGTCAGATAGTTGCGGATGGTTAAAACTCGATAAAGGTGTGAGGATGTCTATTGTTGGAGATTTGCTTCAACTGGCTTGTAGGGCGGACCGGTTAGGTATTCATGTCTACTCTGTCCTTATGGTGTACTCCATGGTTCTGCTCCGTCTGGTTCCTAGTTTTCTTCACTCAAGAATGCGTTATGTCTAATGGTCATAGTGATAGGGAGTCGTGTTGAATGTGACCGTCTTAATCTTATTTACTGGTCGCAACTCTAATTATAACTTGAAAGTGTATACCCACCACTCGAACTGGGCGGACGACCCTGTGCTCGATCGGATGAATTATAAATTACCTATCTAAAGATTGATAGAACTTGCAATTAATGGATTTTGAGGTGGGGATGGGGCTAATTTTTCAACCTCGGCGTGCGGGGCAAGGGGCATGAATGGATATGGTGCCCGGCCCCGTGATGAAGAAATGAGGCGGGGTGGGGTGCGAGAGTTGCATTCCTCATCCCCGCCCCCATTATCATTAGAAATGGCCCATTCCCGGTTCAAGTCCCGCATGAGACATTATGTGCTCCATTTCTAGCTCTAGCAGACCTTGGACCGACCCTAGACCAGCTCAAACCTATTGGTCTTGATTTGCTTCCTAGGGGGATTCGGTCAGTCTTTCATCTTGGGATTCCTAGACAAGCAATGTGCAGGTTAGTTCTCAATCTTGAGAATTTAGGATCAGTCCTATCTAAATCAATCATGAATGTATATATTATATATAATATATCTAAAATGTATTATGTATATTATATATCTAATATATTATTTATAATTTTTTTATATATATTCAAATGGCATCAACGGCATTAAACGGCTTCTCATGGCGTCTAAAATGGCATAAACAATATTAAATAGCTCCTCACGATGTCCTCCTCGTCCTCTTTTATCTTCTTTGTTCTCTTAGTCTTCAATTTGCCAAAATTAAAGGAAAAAACTTCCCCACTCACTGCTTGACACTCATCCTGCTCAAGTTCCTTGCTTGCCGCTCAACTTCCCATCTTGTCATATATCTCTATGAGCGGTCTTAATCCCTTTTATGGTTCCTTGCATTTATTATATGTAAAATTTCTATTAGTGCCTTATTTTAAATTTGTTGCATACAATTTTGTATTATTGATGGATATGTAATTTGTAATCATAGGTTTGCTTTTGCAAAGAGTACAAAAAATGAAATAAAAAAATTATTGGTTAATCTTGGGTTAACCCAGGAATTGAACCAAATCCATTAAGGTCGGTTTGGTTCTGGTCATAGGCTCAATATGGTTAGTTCTTGGTCCCAAAAATTGAAGATCAATATTATGTAGATTGGTCCTAGGGTTAGGAGGTGGACCAACCCAATCGAACCATCACTCCTACTAGCAGGCATGTGAATTTTCCCACTTGACTTGCTTTGCTCCACAATAGTTTGATGTTACAAAATTTTAAATCAAATTCTCCAGCAAACGATGTTGAATTTATGTAATAATCTCTGGAAAAAGGAAATGCAAGTTGAGCGAATCATTTATGGTAAGAATAATATGAATTTGGAATTCTAAGGTTTGGTAGCATAAAGTTCAACTTGGAAAATTCCCACGATTAATAGATGAGAAAAAGGTAACAAATTTTTAAAAAATATTCATGTTAATATGGGAACCGTCGCTATGTTGCCAAAGTAATACAACTTATATAAAGAAACTAGATTGACACGAAAAATGTCTAAATTTAAACATAGGATCACGGGTAAAATCCAAAGTCAATTGCTTTACAATTGGCCCCTCCAATTTTGCTTTTTCTCAGTTTGCGTTCTTAACAACCAGAACCATTTCTATGCTGCAAACACATGAGACAAAATGACAGTGAAACTACAGCTGAAGTTTTATTGTCTTATGGCAGAAAAGCAGATCAATTTCTGGGTAAATGCATCAAATCATTCAACAGACTCTATAAATTATGCTTTTGGATTGACTTAAGTCTAACGCACCATTTAATGAAGACCCGAACTTTGCGTGAACTTCAAGTTGTGAAAGTACATGATGGAGAGACAGTGAGACACCATATGAACTTTAGGTGTTAAACTGCGTAAATTTTACGAGACAAAATGAACTTTATCCGAATTATAAATTTCCAAAAAAATTCATCAATGGAAAGCAAAGTAAAAGCTAATAATTGAAGTTATTGGATAATTTTTAATATTAATACCATTAAAAAAATCTTACACCGATTCTACATGATACATTTAACCCAAACCAATTTTCATTTCATAAAAAATTCTTAAACGGTATTATGTAACATGTTTACCCAAAATTAATTTTCATCTCACATGAAAAAACCAAAACTAGCATTCGAAACCTAAATTATTTCATCCAACGTCTCATGAAATTGGTACATGCTAACACATATGCCAGATGACTATAAAATAGATCTAACGTGAAAAAATTATTAACATGTATACATTTTAATATAGGATAAATTTAGGTGAGGGCATAAATTTGAGATTTTTTGCGAGAAGCAAAATAATTTTTGGTAAATATGTCACGATGTACCTATTTTAAGTTTTTTTATGAGACAGAATTAATAATAATTTTTTTTTGGAAGCCAAGACTTTTCATAATTGCTTTCTCGTTCCCACTTCCCACAAAGTCATAGCTTTTAGAAACCTCCTTTATAAAAACTTTATGAACTTTCAACTTTTTCGTTCTCACTACTTTTTCACAAAGGAGGATTAGCAATAGTTAATTTTGATTTTGCCACCTTTCTTTTCTTAATTAATTATGTTTAATTATGCAGCGGTCAATTTCGGGAACATTTAAAAAGTAGGAAATAATATCGCACCCAAAGTAGAATTGTAGTCTCTGAAGAGTCAATCACTCTGGAAACCAGGCGACGTGTTTGACATGAGGGTGTGAGCGCTGAAAATCACCTGTAAAAGATCAGACCAGTTGTCCTCTTGTCTTTTTGACCTTTGGGCAACATTCCGCAATCATATTCATCTTTTCGCAACTTCATCATTTGGTCATCATGACGAACCTTTTCCCCATTAAGTGAATTGCCCTAATTACCCATTTTTCATACATTACAAATCAAATAGAAAAGCTAATTCCATTAACAAGTTACTATCTTTTTGACGAGTTGCAAACAAGCAAGTTCATATCAAATGATCCTAAAAATATTCTTATGAGAACAATCACTCATATTACTAACAAAAATGAATGAATGAAAAATAGTTTTGTCATCAACAGAAATGTTCAAACGTGGATTATTGTTATTTTTTATCAGCTAATTTTATTGAAAGATACAAATAAATAACTTTAGGAAACATTTTTAAACAATTCATTTTTGTCTTTATTCTTGTAGTTTGTATCACATGTGTGACCAAAATTATGGATATATAAGATTGTTAGGAAATATGATTGATAAGCATCTTGGATCCATTTTCTAGACATGCTAAAATTGTTGAACATATATATTTTTACTGAAAAGAGCTTACTTATTAATAATTAGGTATGTAACAAGAAATGAGAGTAAGAAGCTATATATGGACTGATATGAACACCTATATATATGTAAATCACCTTTCAACCCTTTTCTTTGAATAAGTAAAGACTTTTTGAAACATCATTATGCGGAGGAGGGGGGAGAGAGAGACACAGATTTTTGAAGATTGCCTCTGGAAGATAGCTACCTAGAGATTGTACTTGAGCAAGACCTAAAAAAGGTTGCATTGCAAAGGTCAAGCTACGCACTAGCTACAGCCAAATAAGACAAACGAGATAAAGGAAGAGAGATGATCGGACGTGCTGGTGGCCCGCATATGAAAGACCATTTCCATCTTTTCCCCTAGAAGACTTTCACACTTCACTTTCCCATGGCAATATCCCTTTTTCCAAAAAATAAAATAAAAGGAGAGAGTGGTTGACGATGGCAGCTACGAAGGTTTCCAGGTAAGTTAGAGTATTTGTCTTGCCCCGAAACTCATCCGGTCATATTGGTTCCTAGTTTCTGCACTCGAAACCTACTCCATATATTCTTAGGACCACCTTCTAGATAACCCTGTAATACTAGGTACTTTAAAAACTTTTCTTCAATAAAAAAATTAAATCAGCTTATCAAGATTTTTAAGTTGATTTAACAAAAATTATAAAAAAAAAAATTAAATAGAAAATTAAATCAGCTTCCTCCATTTCACACATTTAGTCGTGAAAAAGTTATTAAAAAAAGAAAATTATAAATGTTTATGAACTATTATACTCTTAAATCATATGCAAGGTATCATGTTCCTTTATAGAGGTGTCACATTTCTTTCTAGTGGGTATCCTGCACAGAGTACAAAGTGAGTATGAACACACACACGGAACCCACTTTGCACTCACCGATGCCAAAATTTTAGATCCCGTGATCATAATTTGCGACCTTTAATACCCATCTTGAAATCTATCTGGTCGTACCGAATTTTTTTTTTTTTGGTCGGTTGGTCATACCGATTTTGCAAGTACTCTTTTGCACATCCCCTAGCTAATAGTTTAAAGTATGAAACAGGAAAAAAAAAACGACACTGAAAACATTTTTAGCGGTTAAGTGATACCTGAATCCATTTTTATGCATTGAATTAAGTCCATATATTGCTTAGGTAAAGTTGGTTCACTAAAAGATTAGGAGATTTGCAAAAAATTACTTTTATATAGATTTATACTTTATTTGTTCAGTGAAAAATGTATAGTTTTGAAATTTTTTTCCCAAAAATGATCATTTGTATTGTTTTTAGAATAATTAGCTAATCAAAATTATTTTTTTATCAATAACAATAAATATCCGTGAATGATGAATGGACAAAAAATAAACAATCATTTTTAGGAATATATTTTCCAAATAATTCATTTTTCGCGAAATAAACGAAGTGTAAGTTACGTGATAGCTCCAAATAGGAATTTAAGATGGAAACTTCACAATTGACCTTTGTTTTCAAATTCTTCGTCACAACTTTATTCTATAGTTTTGACTTTACTGGCTAGTTTTGTCGTTAATGTGAAGTCCATTCGGACAACTTCGCCTTGATTTCTGATAAAATTTCTCCGAAAGAAGAAGAGAAAAAGAACTCATTATAATCTGCCGTGGATCCACCCTCCATAGTAAATGATATTTTCCAGCTAGGGTTTTCTCATCATGTTTAAAAATTACTGCAAGGGGGACTTTGCGTAATTGTGATACAGCTTGAGGGATAAGCTCAAGATGTCAGATTTATTTTTATTTTTATTTTTATTTTTGAGAATGCCTAACTCAAAAACTACATTAACAATGGCGCGGGGAATTTGAATAACAGGGATGAACGCAAATGCAAAAAGAGTAAATCTAGTTCTGAAATCATTTTAAAATGACAAACCTATAAATTTAAATTAATAGGTGAAAAAATATCACATGTATATAAAAAGTATATGAATCAATTGAGCCACAAAAATTTCACAGCAATAAAATAATTTAAAGGATAAAAGGCATTTCCTCAAGAACTCAAGTTGGCAGTGAGTGTTGACCAACTCGACTACTTTTTTGGGTTCCTTGGGTCGATTTTAATTTGATATTTTATGTTTTTCCCTATTGACGGTAATCACATTTTTATTAGTGAGATAGAAAACCTTAATTAAGAACTATGTAAGCCACAGGTTGGTTTCTCAATATACAAAATTTCTGGAGTGGATACTCCAACGGTCCTATTTTTAACTTGGAAGGTGTAATACTAAAGTCTCCTGATTTGACAGGATAAAGCTTGTGCCTTGATTCATAAGTAAAATCCATTCTCAAAATGGTCATCATTTGAGTACTCCTTTCGAGGCTTGGCGCATTTTGGTTTGGCGGAGTTGTGTGAAAATTAAGTGCTGCATAGAACAAAGTATTTATTGGCTATAGCTGTGTAATTTCTGCTATAGCCAACAAAGTATTTATTGGCTATCTGGTGGAGGCATTAATACTTGCAACTTTCAAACCCCAAAACCTTAAAGCAAGGTGAGATAACTTTCCAAAAAGCTATCGTAATCTAGTTCAATTATGGGGATGCTCTCCTGCCGTGACAAAACTCTGGTGAAGAATCCCACTTGCTTAGGGAATATCCTGGGCTTGAGGCCGTCATTAACAAAGGATTTAAATATGGAAATAGATTAAACCTTCATAAACGGTGGGTCCATAATTTCTACATTGGGATTATTTGAGCTTATTTTATTAGGTCATATATAAAAGAGTGACGAAACCTGGAGGATTATAAAATTTTAAACCCAAGGATTCCACAAATCTTATTAGATTATGCTGACTCGAGCGACACGTACAAGGGGCTCACATAGGAAAAATGAACCGGGCAGATTTTGACTTTGGCACTATATCACATTGTCCGATCCAGAAGCTTAATGTAATAAATAGATTATAGAGGGCGGCCACAGGTAAGAACGAGTATTTATGAGAAAAGTTCTTGGTTGTTCTGGGTGCATGGCATCTGCCAGATCTAGATCTGTATGTGATTGCATTCGCATTCACACGTAGTATGCAAGACCCGTTGGGCAGATCGCATTTGACCAAATCAAGAAGTTTTAAACTAATTTATTCTTTAATTCAAGTTTATTGCTCCGGCCGGCTTTGACTTCCATCTCTTCCTCCACAAGTCTTCCTTTTTCCCTCATTTACCCTTTCAAAGTTCCTTTTATCCAACTATTCAAATTCTACATGCACACCTATACCATTGGCGAGGTATTTTTAAGTCTCCCTGTATTTAATTTTGGCAATTTTAGTTGAAATATATTATATTTATTTTTCTTTGATAGGAATTACGCAATTATCAAAACTTGTTAATTAAGGTGCATTTATTTCACGTAAAATGAATAATTTAGAAAATATTTTCTTAAAAATAATTGTTAGTATCACTAATAGAAATTAATAAATGAATAATATTTTCATCATCTACAAAAATATTTAGATATAAATTATTTTGATAATGAAAATATTTTTATTAACTAATTATTTTAAGCAATATAAACAATCATTTTTAGGAAAATATTTTTCAAATCATTCATTTTTCAAAAATAAAAAAAAATGTTAATAACTCATTATTCTTAGTGCGCGAAGTGCAACATATGCGACTTTAATCCATTAATAATATTTAATTGACTTTAGAGGTACAAGCTATAGGGAAATCATTAATTAATCGGGAGGTCTAAATTAATTTTTTAATAATACAGGTCGTTTTTATTTCGCAAGTGATTTGCCATGTAGTAGACGGGGCTCCCAACGAGGCTGCCAAGAGAAAACGATGCAGCTGTAAAGAGAGCAGTAATCGCAAGGGACAGGCAATAAGGTCTAAATTGTTGACGCCATTGATGTGATAGTGGGCAACCGTTTGTCCACGGAATTCCAACTCTAATAAAATAATAATAATCATTGCGATTATAATAATAACAATTACAACAACAGCGATATATAATAAAAGGAAAAATCAAGGATGGAACTTGAAACAATTATACATTGAATCATTATCATGTCCTTGATCTTGGTTTGGGACCCCATAGGATGTCCTTGTTTCCACAATTGTCGTGTTAGATCATCTTCCTTCACCTCCCCCCAGAAAGCCATCAATTACGTCCGGCTCCTGTTGATTAATCGTTTTAATAATCGTCCCGCTACAGTGCGAGGATGTGATTTCAACCCTTCTCTTTTTTAAGTATTGCGCATAGGGTAGAATCCAGGATCAACTTTTTGCATAGTAATTGGTGGACGAGACGAGTCGCATTGACCGTTGGACCCGTCGGTGTTGACGGGGTCTGGTTCCGACAATTCTCACCCTCGTGGATCCGAGAATTTCTCACCCTCGTGGAAGGATCAGCACCGCGCGAAGACAGCTCTAGAAGCGGGGTGAAACAGAGAGGGCGTGAGAGGAGGAGCGACTCTGTAGGCTTGAATGTTTGGGCGGCGCATGAAGACAGCTGAGTCAAAGAGGAGTGAGTTGTGGAGCTTGTTCACATAAAATTTAGACTCCAAAAATGCTGAATTTTAATGAGAGAGAAATGTTTGTATGACTGTTTTTCATCCACTGTGAGAAGATAATTTATTTTGGGTTATGACAATAAATAACAAATAATTTAAAATTATTAAGAATTTATAACTCACACCGTGCTATTACTCTCCCGCTAGTCCAAAATTTATTATACTATGAAAGCCCTTCTAAAAATGTTGAAGCCTAGAAGTCCAAGAGCATCCAGATCTAGAAGTCTAAAGTTCCCGAATGAATTAATTGACCCGTGCCCTTTAGACATGCAATAAGCCGTGATTAGACTGCCTCCTCATGACACACGACAAGCCATCCGGTGTAATTTCCCTAACATTGAATGCTACATGGTACTATCCAGCTTAGTAGCCATCCCTATCTTATAGACTTTATAATAGATCTACTAGACCACAACAGTTCAGGGCACTCCTAATAAGAGATTGCTCTCTGGTGGTCTCATCTAAAGGGATTGGGTCCAGTAGAAATTGCCAAAGTCAACCTAAGCTATTTGACGTGACACTAAATTCAAGTAGTTTTGACAAAAAAATAAAATTGTATTGGTAGTTTACATCTCTTTGCAAAACCATATTAGGGTCTCTCGTTTGGTGACCTAACAAAAATCGAAGACGGATTCATCGTCCCAAATGATAGAAAGCACTTTCTAGCCTCTAGATTTTTATTATTTCTTTCTTACCTTTCCTCTAGACTTTTAGCTTGATTTTAGCTTCTTCTTTTTCACCCATTGGACCAAGTGCTCAGATTTCACTCAATCTCCAGGTGGAATTGAGTTTTTCAAAGTATAAGGTGGGGTCAACTCCTATTACACATTGGGTTTGAAGTCTGTCAATCTTTCTAGAACCCAATGTCCCAATTAACAATCTTTATTGAATCCTTCCTAAGTCTATTCGGATTTCACAGCTCCTTCAATGTTACAAAAATATTTTTTACCCGAAGTTAATACGAGACTTGCTTTGGTTTGCCAATTTACTCACTAAGAAAATAGATCTTTAGCAACTAAAAGAGCTCCCCCAAAAAATTTAAATGTTGTGACAAATTTTTCTTGATGACGTTTGATGTATTGCCTTTTAGAATAATGATCAAATCTTGTCGAATCACGATAGTCCTCCCATCACAAACGTGTCTATTTTGCCTAATGGGGGCATTATCATGGACTGAATTGCAAAAATGAATTCAACAATACAACCTTTCAACTAAGGATAAATCTCACAGGAAAAATTCTATATAAGGGCAAAAAATGCTATCATTTTCTCACATAATGGTCCAAAGTGGATATTATATCAAATAAGGACATAAAGTGGTCATGGTTGCTTTAAATAAGGGCTTAAAGAACCTATTCTCATTTCAAGTAAAGGTTTGACCTTGCTGGTTGCCGGCTAGCTAAATATTTCGACTAGTAAATGGTATTTTCATCCAATTATAATTATAATTATAAATTATTTTTTATTCTTTCCTTTATTTCACCTTCATTTTTTTTATATATATATATAGCAAGGGCTAGTGGCCACTAGTAAGGGCTAGCCAAGTCAGGGCTTGCTAGCCCTTGCCTATGTTAATGAGGGCTTAGTGATCCTTGCCGGCCATTGGTGAGGGCTAACCTCTCTTGTGGCCTCCCCTAGGGAGAGGCAATCCTCACCCAGGTGAGGCCATCCCTCGCTAGTGGACGACAAGGTCATCGAGCCCTTGTAGGCCTAGGCAAGGCGAACCCTTGCCAAATCCAGCGAGGGTGGCCTTACTTGTGGTTAGCGAGGGTTGGCAGCCTTGGTTGACCTTACTAGTGGTTAGTGAAGGTGGCCCTTGCTAGGCGGGCGAGGGCAACCCTTGCCTAGCCTTTTTCGACATTGCTAATGGCTAGCCAGCGGCGATAAAGAAAGAAAAACCAGAAAAAGAAAAAAAAAAAAAAAAAAAGAAGCCAAAAAGGAAAATAAAAATAAAAAAGAAGGTAAATGACTAAAATGCCCTTGACTAATTGGAAAATCATATCCTTATCTAAAATAGACATAGTCACTTCAAGAGTCTGTTTGAAACAAGATCCGCTTCAGGCTTTTATTTTAAAAAATGAAGATACTTTAGGTCCTTAGTTGGAATTTTCATAAACTCATAAGCACTAAATATTATAACAAATATGTTACATTGCCAATCCTACTTAGGAATGGTATTTTACATCACTTATTTGGGATAATTATAAAAAAAGGTCCCAAATATATTATAATGATATTAATTTACGATCAATTCTAACACTTTGCAATTAATAAAAAAAATTATGATTATTTTTTTCTATTTTTCCTTTTCTTTTTTTTCCTTTCATTTTTCATTTTTCTTATTTCCCATCACAAGTTTGCGGCCATGGTGATGGCTAGTGGAGGTTACCAACCATAGATGAGGGCCAAGATGCCTCTGTCAGATCTAGATGAGGGTTATAAACCCCATGCTAGATCTAGGCGTGGCAATTTGATGAGGGGCCACAAGCCCTCACCATGCCTATAAGGGCATTGTGGCCCTTGTCCAAGCCCTCTCTTGTAGCTAATGGAGGAGGTTGTCAATCAGTGGAGGGATATAAGAAAAAAGTAAAAAATAAGAAAAAAAGAAGAAAGAATAGGAAAAGGAAAAAAGGAAGAAAAATTAAGAAAAATGCTTAAAAACTTGCAAATCCAAAATAGCACTAATTATGCCACCTAAGATGGCTATTGTCTACATAAGTAATTATTGATTAAAATTGGCTAGAATGAATACATTGACAAAACATTAAAATGTTTAAGACTAAATTGGTAAAATTAAAAAAAAAAAAGACTGAATTGATATTCATATAATAGATTTGTGATTTTTTTGGTATTTTTTTTTTTTAATTTATAGTTACTAGTGATGAATGATAAAACATCTCCTATATGACTCCAATCCCTTTATCCATTAAAAAAAAAAAAAAAAAAAGCTTAGGAGGTTATGTTCATTAATGACTCGGTGTTATAGTTATTCATTAACAAAATTAAGGTTCCATTCATTTTGCGGAAAATGTAGCAATTATGGAAAATGTTTTCCAAAAAGCCATTATGGGAAAATGTAATTATTTTTTAGTGTTTAGCTAAAACCTAAAAAATGAAGTGGAATGCATTTTTTGCTATTCAATAAGAAAAAATATTTTTCTCTATGCACTTTCTTTTCAATAATTATTTTATCATTTTATTTTTTAAAATATTTTTTTTTGATTTTTTAATTTTTTATTTTTTATTTTTCTCTTATTTCTTTTTATCTTCTTCTTCTTTGGCTGGTTGCCGGCCATAATGACGAACGGCGACTAATTAAAGGCAAGCTTAGACTTACCAAAGATCGGTGAGCATGAGGGTGAGCCTCGAGCTTGTTAGCCTGAGGCGTTGCCAGATTGGCTAGATTGGCGAGCTTAAGGCTTGCACTCATTGCTAGTTTGTTGTTCTAGTGAGTAGTGGGCATGAGGCTAGCATTGACAAACCTCGAGCTTGCCCAAGGCCAATGAGTTAGAGGCTCACTTGTGGCCGGTTGCTGACCGTAGTGGTGGCTAACGATAGGCCAAAGAAGAGGGTGGAAAAATGGGGGGAACAAAAGAGAAAAAAGAAAAAGAGAAATAATTAAAATTTTTAATTTTTTAAAAAAAAAAAAAAAAGAAGAGGGGCTAGTGGGGTATGAAATAAGAGAGAGTGAGTAAAGAAAATGTTTTCCCCAACTTGAAAAATGGAAAACATTTTCCTCCATTTGAGAAGACCTTTTTTCCTTGGTGGAAAATGTTTTTCACAATTAGTTCATTTTCTATAAAACAAACACAAAAAAATTCGGAAAATGTTTTCTTGGAAGTTGTTATCTGTAAAATAAATGGAGATTAAGTAGAATCTCGAATTTATGTTTTCCCCCAAATTTGGGGTATATGTACAGATACATTGATGATGCAAATTCATGTGTGCAATTAATTAAACAACTAGAAGACAAGTGTTAGATCCTCGAAGAGGAGGCATCGTTTGTATGACAACTTTTTAATTGAAGTACCGCACGAATATCATTGCATGCTCCATCTATAACAAACCCGATCAACTCTTAAAGTTAGCACTACATTAAAATTTCACAATAAAGATCTAGAACTATATTGACGAAATTAAACCCCTATAATAGGTTGAATACTAAATTGGTAATTTTCCAGGCTATAACTCAATATAATCCCTAAAATTATAAGAGCATATAAATATATGTGATTGAGATACAGCCACAGGCAATATGTTGTGATCTCAAGATAAGTAAATATGATAAGGAAGATCGCTATAAAGAAAAACGATCTTATGTAAATATAAAGTCGCATATGCTTCTCAAGATAAGTACACGCGACTGGTCCTGAATTGAGGATGGACATTTCCCTCTCACCATCTAAATTCACGTATGTAACAAGTGCAAACTAGAGAAGTTCAGAACTACCCCTAATGATGATGTGGAAAGCGCCTTTTATTACTTAATGACGGCATGATAATGTGGAAAGCTGCTTTCATTACTTAATGACGGCATGCCGGTACAATTTGCGAAATTAAGGAAGGAAGTGCCGGGGAAGCTGCGTTTGATATCTCGAGGGAAGTCCGCTTGCGTTGGTACATGAAGAGCCATTCCAACTATGTGCGTAAGCCAAGAACCATTCAACCAACTTATATTCTTTGCTTGGTAGTACTCTTTTAACTCTCTTCTTGATTCATTATGTGCGCCATACGAAGAGCGTCATCCAGTACGCAAGACGATTTCTTTAGGAAGGGAACCTGGTCTATGTACCTTTTAGTCAGTTATTTGGGCTAGGGTTTTGATGGAAATATCCTGACATTGACCACCACGAATGACGTCGCCGGACTTAGGTGACACTACATCTGGCCAGCTAATGTTGGCAATGCCGAATCTTGGCTCGGGTGAGGGTCGGACCGGACGTTCGAGCCCGGATCCTTGACTTGCGACCGATTGAGAGAGATGGTGAGAGGCTCCCTGGCTCGGGGTGGTGGTCTTTGACGCTAGCCGACGATGACGATGACGATGGGGCAATGACAGCCCGGCGACGAAAGAGAGTAGATGCTGTGGCACTTTGTGGTGGAGCTCGCCAAAGACTGTTTTTTTTTTCGTAGATGCGGGTCTATCCTCATGTGTGTTTGAAGGCATAATCATAACACCAGGGAAAATGAGAAAAACTTATGCTTAACGAGCAGTAGTTAATTCTTATCCTAACTTTATTCATACCGATCAAGTGAGAGAATGGGATTTTTTTTTTCCCGAAAGAAACTAGGATTCACTTATGCATTGAATTTGCACAATTTGCGTTGAAGCAAAATCCATATTTCGAAGAGCAATCAGATTACTAGCACAAAGAGCACAGGCGATGCATATATGTTAACTCGCCCGATCAAGCCTAATTCACGAAAGCAGACAACAAACAACAAATCTACTAAGAAACCACACCAAAAAAGAAGAAGAAGAGAAGGACATCGTAATGTCATCTTGACAGACCTAGTTTCCAAGCACATACTGTCACACGACTCACAAAACGATGCCCAAATTTCACGTAAGTGTTTGATTGCTGAACTCTAATTTACTATGAAGAAACTACCCAAATATGTTGGACACACAATTTGTATGAACATCTGATGACCGATGCGAAGATGCCTTCTAGGCTTCTAGTTCAACATCATCAAGCACCATCGCCTTGAACTCTTTTTTTAAAATTTTTTTCCTCCTTGGCTTCTCACACTCAAATTTGAGTTATTTAAACCCATGTTGATGCAATCAACTGGACCACACAAGATTGTTAGCTTTATGAGCTGGAGGTCAGTTGTTCAAATCCCGCAAACTCATACAAACTGTTCTTGAGTTAAGGCCACTTATACATGTTAAAGTTTAGATTTATCTGTTTTGTAGTAACTCATATGTTGTTTCATAAGCTTTTAAGTAATCGGGTTACTGCACTTGTGTCACCAAAATATATAAAGGAAAAAATAAGACAAATTCAACTTATTTATATCGATCAACTGAAACTGATAATTCGTATTCACATGTTATATGCTGACAATTCGTTTTCACATGTTGTATTGGTGTTTTAGAATCATGCCAATTAGTAACATGAAAAAATTGCTATGTTATTTTGTTAATTATGTCGTAAAATTTATGTACGTTAAATTCACATCTATATATGTCACTTTAGGTTTGTCAAATAATATTTTCAAATAATATCCCGCTAACCATGCATGGTTTGGTGAAATTTATTCATACTAAATCCAAGTGAACCCTAAATTAGAGAGAGAGAGAGAGAGGGAGAGAGAGAGAGGGAAGGGATAGAGTCAATGTGGGATGGCGATAGTGCGTATAACCCGATCCTTGGGATAACAAGACAAGAGGAAAGACCCCCGGACCTGTTCGGGGCAATTTTCAAAATACCCCCCATTATTATATTCATAAAGCTTCCTCTTTTTTTCTTTTCAAATCCCTACTTTTTTGAAATCTCGTTGCCCAACTCCATGTCTTTCCTCCTCCAGCCATTATTGTCTCTCCCCTCCCTTCTCTTTCGCGTGTATATATATTAACATTATCATCATCCCCCCGATTGACATCTACCCTTCAAGAAAAAAGAGAGAGGTCGAATCACACTTCAAGAAATCACCATAACAATTTCGAGACGCAGGAAAAACATGGGCAGAGCTCCTTGCTGTGACAAAGCCAATGTCAAGAAGGGCCCTTGGTCTCCCGAGGAAGATGCCAGACTCAAGGCTTATATCGAGCAGCATGGCACCGGCGGCAACTGGATTGCTTTGCCACAGAAGATCGGTATGTCCCACGCTTCGAGGCAGAGCGGGTTCTTCTCTTTTTTTCCTTTCCAACTTTGCTCTTGATGAACCGAGTCGAAAGTCGCCTAGCCGAGTTTAGAAAATGATTCTTATTCTTCAAGATGCTTGTATTGTTAATACAGGCCTCAAGAGGTGTGGTAAGAGCTGTCGGCTTCGTTGGCTCAATTATCTCCGGCCAAACATCAAGCACGGTGCCTTCTCTGAGGAAGAAGAGAACATAATTTGTAGTCTCTATATCACCATTGGAAGCAGGTGATTTAATTACCTTCTTCCTCTAATTCTTTGTCAAAAATATCCCGAGATAATCAGACTCGTTGTCGCTAGTCATCAAATTTTGCCTATTCAAACCGAGTCCTTACTTTCTCTCTCGCTCGATGCTCATGTAGGTGGTCCATCATTGCTGCGCAATTACCAGGGAGGACCGATAACGACATTAAGAACTATTGGAACACGAGGCTCAAGAAGAAGCTCTTCGGCCGGCAGCCAAAGGAGCGCAGCACTGGACGGATCACGAATGGTTTGAAGGAAGAAGCTACGAAGAGAGATCAGAAGGAAAGTTCGATGGTGAATGGTGCCGGAAACGGGACCATCAATTACAACCAGTACTGGCCCCAGCTACCAGACTTCGCTACTCCATCGGCTCTCCATGAAATTCCCAACATCCCTCAACACGGATCACAAAGCGATCTGCATACTTGTGTTGGAGCACGATTCTCTGAAGACCACCTGAGATCGGTCTTTAGCACTTTGGGCAATTTCCAAAACCCTATTCACATTCCTCCTTCTCCTTCACTAAAGTTTGACATGCTCACAGAACCCTTGAGCAACGGACTTGGTTCTTTCCAGTCTGTGAACTCTATGTGCTGCGACACCTCTCAGTTATCAAATCCCCACTTCATCAGTACCACCCAAGAGGCTGTTCCGAATGCATGGAACGAGCTTCAATATTACGCAAATGACGTTGGCGAAGATGAAGCGGTCTATAGCAACCAACAGAGCTCAGATGTGCTGTTGGAAGCTTTCTGCGGCAACTGTAGCAGTCAAGCGAGCAGCACTCCAGAGAGCAGCTACAGTTGGAATGACATGAGCTCTTTAGTCGATCCATCGACGGTCTCCAAGTATGAGGCTTGCCGACCAGAGATTCAGCAAGATTGTTCCGAGCCTTTCAGGGAATTGATGTACTTTGGGCCGCAGTAACACATACATCAATCGGATGCGACCTGAGAAAATTCACCTAGCTAAAGAATTTTTTGTCACTGTTTAACAGCAAAACCTAGTTGCCTGTTGTTGATCCTGATGCTGTCCATCTCTCACATAGCTTTTCTTGAACTGATATCAGTTTTTCACTTCCCCTTTCTTCTGTGTCGCCTTCTCGGAATAAGCTAATTGGTAACGGAATAATTGCTCATGGAATATGGGAAACTCTTTAAGAATCAATCTCACTCGAAATGATCAAAGTATCTCTCATATGTTACTCATTCCATAGCTGAGCGATAAAATCAGGCGTTTGACATACGAGACATGTGGGAGTGGGGGAGCTTCGATTTAATTTTTGTTGTCGACTGATTCAGTTATGTAAGGATAAAAATTAAACATATGCTGGTTTTGAAGCTGCAGAAAGACATGCTCAGATGCAAGCCATGGTGATCGTAAATAGTGTAGAACATCCGGTGATATTGTTATGTCTCTTCTTCGCCAAACTGGAGCTAAAAGAGAGGCAGATTAAAGTTGGAATGGTGCTTTGACGTTTTGGACCCAACTAGCTTGGCTCGATACCCTTTGGGGTTCTCTAAAATGGCCGGTATCTCACTGTCCGCAACCGCACCAGAGAAGTCCGAGCAAGTATGCCCCCCTCCCCCCTCCTGATATTCGTTCTCACGTTCTGTTTGTTTCTCTCAAATTGAACATTTTCAGACCTGGGTCCGGATGTTGGTTTCTTGGTTCTCTGAGAACTCGTCCCCGATTGCCAGAGAGAACTGGGTCCGACCGTTAGGGATCGGGCTCTGAGTGACGGTAACGTAAGTCCGGACTAAATCAACACTTAAAAAAGATTTTCATTTGGTTATATTGACTCATTTTCTTGAATGATTCAAATTCTAAAAAAAAGGGGGAAAATATTTTTTGGTAGTCAAATTTTACGAGAACAAAACTTACCGAGTAACCCTAATTAAAAAATTTCAATCAGAGACCCACCCGAGAATTCAATAAAAAAAGGTCACTTAAGGTTAAGGAATAATAGAGGAGCGCAAAACATATGCGGGATCGAGAGGGCTAAAATATTTCAATATAATGTTAAAAAGAAGGAAAAAATAAAGAGCCAATTGGATATGAGAAATGAAGAACACTTAGCTCGCGTCGCGTTGTTCTATGAATTGTCTGGCTGCTGAGTATTATTTATTTGGAGTGGGATTCTTTGTGGAGTACGTCAGATCAGCTTTTCTAGTTTCTGCTCCGCTTGTGGATGTCGTGTTCACTTTAGTCTTTCGGTCCCCTATTAAGCAGAAATTGCACATTCCTCCCATCTTGTTGACCTAAATTTGTTGCACTTTAGACCCCAAGTTTTTGTTATTATGAATATTTAAACTCCGTTTGTTTCACAAAAAATTAATGATTTGAAAAATATTTTCCTCAAAATTATCACTTATATCATAGATAAAAATAAAATAGATAGAAAAGTATTAGTCCTCATCCAAAAAAATATTTAGACATGAATTGTTATCGATAATGAGAACTAATTATTTGATAGAAGTAATTATTTATAAAAAAATATTTTTATATCATTCATTTTTACGAAATAAACAAAGCCTTGTATCCTTAACTTGCCTTCTTTTTTTTACTTTTTTAATTTTGAGATGACATGAAAACAAGCATCACATTTTAGTCTTTTTTTTTTAATATTCTTTTCCAAAAAGAACTTGAGAATACATATCGATTTAGTAAATTACATCAAAATTTTTGAAGGATTTATGTGAATATGTGCAATTAAGTAATGAATTTGAGGGGGTGGCATCCTATTTGCATCATATAAGTACGATTTGGACCAAAACCATAGGGCTTCAATCAAGCAAAAACGGATTTAAAATAAAACCTTGAATCCCACCATTAAATCTCAAATCTAATCCTCTAGATTCAATCAAAGTTTTGGTCAATCAACATTAGATGCCTATTGGACCTGACTAGGTAGTTTTGGTTAATCAACATTAGATGCCTACTGGACCTGACCAGGTCCTTAAAAGACCCAAGAGAAAGAATTAGGCAGGAGGTCCACCCTCGGGTCAAAGAACTTGCAACATCACCCCCATATTCTCTCTCGATTGGGAAGACAAATATTAATTTGAGAATTAGGGAGCCTTTCGATTATGAAGGTAAATACCAAGTCAAAGTTTTGACCTTAGCTACTGTTGGGTAGATAGGTATAATAGTTTTCGACATTTGGGATATGAAGGGGTGGGTGTAAACCCTCTGTTGGATTGCCTGGCTAAATGCCAAGTCTAAATAACTAACAATCAAATTTAATCCTCTAGATTCAATCAACGTTTTGGTTGATCAACATTAGATGCCTACAATCATGGAAAGAACGCTATTGAATTTTCGATTTCACATTTCATCATTTTTTTGTTGATCGGATGAGGATTAGAATTTAGCTAGTCTTTTGAAAACTACCTTTTACTGCTTGAAGTTTGCCGCATGGGTCCTATTATTATAATGAATTTCAGTTTAAATGAATAATTGACTTTTTAATGGGTCGAATTGAGGTCTAGGATCAAGTTCTACGCTATTAGTTTAGATTGGATGTGCGCTAGACTAGGAATAAAATTTAAGTTTTAATTTCAGTTGATAGCCAATTTACACTCCGGGATAGACATAATTCACGTGTTTTATTATTGGGTTAAAACAATGCTTAATGAAGCCCTCGGGTTGGTGTAGTTGACTGGGATATTGCGAGATTTCCAACTCAAGATCCGGACATAACCTATTTAAATTATGTCAACTACGTACAAATTACCTAGGGAAAGAGCCACTTCACAAGCCAGATTTTCGGAGTTAACCAAGTCATGTGGCTTGCAAGTTGCTTTATAAAAATTAAGGCCGCCGATCTCCATGACCACGTCCCAGTCATAAAAGAATAATGCTTAATTTTGTGTGAAATCCAAATAGTCCGAAATTGTGTCTACCAGATGCTACCACAACGAAATTAGAACTTGAATCTCCGTGTTTTTAAAACATTTCAGATTCAATTTTATATATATATATATATATATATATATATTATATATATATATATTAATACGTATAGAACTCGATTGTGCTACCTACAAAATGGTTTAGGAATTTTGGTGCAATTTTCCCTTATGGAATCATGTAAAGTAACCTTCCCAGAAATTGAGTTCTTTGCTTTGTTCTTTCTCTTGCGTTCATGGAGAAATTCTGGTGTATCTGAACGTGGCACCTGACGACCATTACTTTGCTGCACTTGCGTGTAATTTCTCCTAAGAGGAATGCGAATCCACCTTCCCTCTGAGGCTAAAAAGGAGGAAGAGGACAAAAGGAAAAGATACAAAGACGAGCACCAGCAACCGATGACTATTTACTTATTTTATTTTGCTATTAATCCAAAGTACGAAGTTCATGTTGAGAAACTTTGAGATTTCTATGAGTGGATTGAGGAACTATTATTCAAACTGATCATGTTAGAGCAAGTGTGAAACTTTTGTCATAATGCTTAGAAGAATAGCTAAGTTGGTTGCCCAACCCATCTTTGATTATAAAAAAACTAAAAGTATTTTATGGGTCGAATGATAAATAAATAAATTATGGAGAGCCTTATTTTCTTTATTTTTATTTCATTAGTACCAGTCATCGGTATACAATGACAAAAATGCACTCACTAAGCTACTTTTTCTGCGTCCATATTTTGCTAAGCCGTCAGACGGAAAAGAACTTTTTATATACCAGTGTCTATCGCATTTATAAATGCCCCCAAACCAACATTCATTTCACCTAATGGTCGTTCATATTTAATATTCTCTCTTAATTGAGGAAAAAAGAAGAAGAGGAAAAACACAGAAAACATGTCGTCGCTCACTATTCACGCGTTCTCTAAATTCAACACCAATATTTTTCGAGAATGACATTATGAAGAAATAAGCACATTGATCTTCTCCCCTCTTGGCTGATACCCATGATCATCTAGAAGCGCATGAATCCAGACAAAATGACTCTTAAGCTAAATGTTATCTCATTTGCCATTACATAATGTACATTGAAATAGTTTGCTATCACTAAAAAAAAAAAAGTGATTGTTAGATATGAAAAGAAGTGATTTTTGACATGAATAGAAGTGATAGTTAATTATATAAAATGGGAAAAAGGTACTTACTCTCAAGAGATGTATTAATTGATTGTCTATAACTAGGACCAAATCATATATTGTTCATCACAACTTTTCAAAAAGCAATTTTCTCCTCTTTTTACACTCAAGTTTGGCAATTCATTCAAGGTAAAATTCCAAAAGGGAAATTAAGTAATTCTTGAACTCATTTCTCTGTGACTTTAGTGTATGTCGTAGAGGTATATTTGTTTTACACTCGACAGTAATAATACTTGGTGCAAATAATACCTTATAAATAGTTATCTTCATCATGCATCAAAATATCAAAAAAATATAAACTGCCGTCTTATCTTCATCTAACAAAAAAATTCCCAAGAATGTTAAGGTATATTTTCATGAAAATGGAGACAATGGTCTTGACAGATAAGTATTAATGAAACTTTTGTTTCAATTTTTATGCTTAAGTCATCTTCCTTATGACATCACATATTATCTCATGTTGGCTATAATGAATTAAGATTTGTGAATAAAAATGGTATGATATTATGTGATAATCTGAATAAGAAAGAATGAAGAATATACTTACAAGCAAATATGACTAAGAAATTGTTCAAATGTAGAAAGATCTACTAAGGTACTTAAACTAGTGCATTTTGATATTTACGAATTAAATGGTATTGTGCATCAAGCAAATGCACCGTATATACTACAACAAAATGGATTGATAAAAAGAAAGATCAAATTTAGGTAGATGTGATTAATTCCATGATCCTACAAAAAAAAAAATTGCCAATCAATTTGTAAAGAAAAGACTTCTTACTGCATGTCATGTTCATAACAACTTTGTTCAAAGAAGTTTAAGATATCTCCATTAAATTATGGAAAGGAAGGGTACAGAGTATCCAATACTTTAAACTATGTGGATGCCTTGCTTATCATAGAATTCCTTATCCTAAGTGTACTAAATTAGTAAAAAATATTTTCTTGGATGTTTTGAAAATTCTAAAGCTTATCAATTATTAGATGTTGAATCTAATAATGTTGTGGAATCAAAATATATTAAATATCTTGAACTCGAATTTTTAAAGATTCAAGTGATATCTTGACATATTCGCAAACAACAATTAACACAAGCAATCCTTCATTAAGTAAAAGAAAATTGTTTGATTCTTCAAGTGAGCCAAGAAGTCAAAAAGTGTAGAAAACGGAAGATTTTGGTTCTAATTTTGTAACTTTCGTGGATGAAGATCCAAGAATGTTCAGTGAGGCAATGACATCTAGAGATACATCATTTTGAAAAGAAGCGATTAATGATGAAAGGAGGTGTCAAGGAAGGATTATCCATGCTTTGTTAAGGCCAATTTGTGGAGAAACTTATTTAAAAATATCCATTTGGGAATTAAAGTCAAACGTACTGCATGATGCATCAATTAAATTGATGGAAAACACTTGGCAAAATTTAGTGCAATTAGAATATGTTAGTGCAATTGGAAGTATGATTTATGTTATACATTAACTAGACCAAATATAGCCTTCTGCTCTTTATGGAAGAGCCGACTCCAGAGGATAGGTATGGACAACTTAGGTGGGAAAGTATGATCTATGTTATACATTAACTAGACCAGATATAACCTTTATTGTGTGTAAAATGTTTGAATCTACTAGTAATCCTAGGACTATGCATTAGATAACCATAAATTGAATTCTTGGTTACTTAAAGAAACAATACATTATAGTCCATCTTACGCAAGACAACTAGCTGTTCTAGAAGGATATTCTAATGCTAGTTGAATAACTAGCACAATTGATAACAATTCAACATCTGAATGGGTTTTTAAGCTTGTTAATGGTATAGTCTTTTGGACATCAAAGAAGCAAACATGTATCATTCGATGATGGAATATGAATTTATAGCATTATCAACAGCTAGTAAAGAGGTTGAATAGCTACGGAATTTGCTATTGGATAAAGAATTATGACCTCAACCAATAGCAAGCATATCTTTACATTGCTATGTGAGGTAACAATGTTAAGGCATATAGTACAATAGACGGTGAAAAATCCAGAAATTGACTTGCAACATGAGAATGTTAGACAATTAAGGACTGATGTAATTGTTTTAGTAATTAAGGTTTGGACAAATAATAAGTTGATTGATCCATTCATTATGGGGCTCTCGAGAGGTTTAGCTAGCAATACTGCAAAAATAATAGATCTTAGACAAATTGATAATTGTCAAGCACAATGGAACCCAACTTTACAATTTCTAATGAATTTTGTCAAAGTTCAGTGGGTAGAAGAAGTTATTATATCTTGATAGTAATCAAGCACTGGGGCACAAGGTTAGTATGCAAGGAAAGTTAGGAGGTAAATGTAAGAAAGCATTCCCAATGAAGTTCAAGCTTTAGCAGGGCAATGCTATGGTAATAAGTTAAGAAATTCACCTATATGAACATAAGAAGTGGTATCTCTTTTAACAAAACTTTATGAACTTTTATAAATGTTCGTGGATGTACAAGGAAGCATTAGGTCATAAAAGTGCTTAGGCTTAAGAAATTTCTAACTGGATGTGTGTAAATTCATATGTGTGATATTTTGGTTAACAAAATCGGCAAATGAGTCCAACTAGCTGATCGTTGGGCAGTTTTGTTTTGAGGACCAAACTTTTGTAGATATTTTGTGTCTAAACTAGTACTGTAAATAAACTAGTCAGCTTTGTACAAAGGTGTGTTGTAGTTTTCAAAATTTTGGTCCTACTTTTTAATCCAATATTTGTGTTGTTTGGGGATTTATTTATATACTTCTGCATATGCATTAAAATGAATGGGTTGGCAGCACATCCTGAGACGTCACAATTTAATCGACCATCGAGGGATGGACACACGCTTGGGGATTGGGAGGTGACAGATTCCGTGGACCCACTTGGGAATCAAACCGAAATGGCAGTTCGGTTCCTTGGTGGATCCATGGAATCAACAAGCGGGTTTCAGTTCCAATTCTTCAGAATTGGTCTTTAGTGGGTGATTTCCGGTTCTAAGGTGGGAACTATCCACCCAAACCATGCTCACCCCTACTTTCCATATGTCGTGATGGTTTCAAGTGACCACCGTACCACTAAGGCCGCATACTAGATGTAGGGGATTTTATTTTATTTTATCTACGACCCTTTTTTTATATCGGAATCTTTGTTGGATATTTCTCAAACAATTGGCAAGCTATATACGTACACACACACGAATGATAAAGATCTCGCGGATTTTTATTTTGGTTATGGCAACCAGTCAGGACATTTTTTATTATCAATACACGATCAATTTATGTTTTAACTTGACACTTGTTTATTACTTAAGACTTTAACAATAAAAATGTTTATTACTCAAACCAATATTTCTTTATGAATGCGATAAATGTTGGGGAACTATCAACATAGGCATGCCACATTTGGGCTACCTATTTAGCTTTCAACTCGTATGTCACTCATCTACTAAAATAATCTGTAAGACCGAAGCTTATTCATTTAAGGTGAACTAACTTGTCTTTAATTAAAAAAACAAAATGTCTCTCAAATTAATTTAATTTCATTTGAGACTAGACGATGGGTGTAATTTGTTATCAGTAAGATGGATACACTAATAAATTTTATATCTGTGGCTGTGGTTTGGTAGTCCATTGTTTTCTGACTATAAGTAATAAGATCACCAAAGAATTGGTGTCATACTTATTTATAAGTCATTCAAGCAATAACTTATAAACTTATAAACTTTTTTTTTTCTCTACTGTTGCTATCTCTAATTCTACGGATAAATATTTATTTTTGCCAATGTCAAATGACTTCAAGTATGAGCATATCTCTTCATCAGATTCTGTGGGAAGCATTCCTCCACGCCTGCATTTCTATATGGGACTTTATGGCAAATTGACCCCAAAAAGAAGAAAGATGTTGAACGGATTGTGTAGCTCAGTCTACTCTCACAGAGAGAGAGAGAGAGAGAGAGAGAGAGAGAGAGAGAGAGAGTAGATAAAAAAAGGAGTTGGAAAAGTGGAAACAGGTTGGACCGGGTCTGTATGAGGCCCTTGAGATTTCAACAGTTCGTACTGTCAAGCACTACCTTCGATTCACAATGGTGAAATGTGGAAACACTAGTGTTGAACAAGGTTGACCGGATCTGTATGAGGCCCTTGAGATTTCAACGGTTTGTGCTGTCAATCACTACCTTGGTTTCACAATGGTTGACCTGACGTTGTCGAAAGATAAAAAGGCAGAGAAAGACGGACGTCTCAGTCCGAATTCAGATCCAGGCACTACTCTACTTAAAGCAAGTGGCATTACTCTCACTTAATCATGATAAACAATTAATTCATTTTTCATCTCTTAAAGGTAAAGCTAAGATGTTTTAACTTTTTGCTAACTTTTATTATTTTATTATTTCAAGTTCTCATTTTTCTTCACTCACTTTCGGCCGGAAATATTTTAGGCATGTTCATAACTTTGATCAATACGTGATTCCACTTCTTCATTGTCGTTTGTTCTATATATGCAACTAAAAATTTATCAGATTTCTTTTACTCAGAGTAGAGCATAAGTCTAAAAGAATTGTAAAAAGGCCCATTTCGAAACAAGAAAATGACATCGTGATGTGGATTATTACTAGTTTAATAATAAGAATTAAGGCGTAGGACTGGCATATATAGTTAGGGTACTAGAAGATATCTAGTTTTGGAATTATAGTTCACTTGTTTAAATCTCACTAAATGCTTGCAGGCTTCTCTGGGTCGGTATCATCCACATAAATGAAATGTATGAACTTAACCACTTCATAGGTTTTATAGGGTGTTTCACAAGATTGGCCCTGTTTAAAGAAAAAAGATTAAACGGAAACAAAACGCTGAATGCTTAAGGTTTTAACACTTTTAAGTCTTGACTGAGGAGGATTCACATTGCAACTACAAGCCTTTCTAAAGCAAGCACTCGATCCCATTGTCGAGCGTAAGGCTTCGTGATGTCCTGTGATTTAGCATTTAGCAGTTTGTTATTCATCTTGACACAAGCACTCAATCCACCTCACTTATTGCATTATCGTGGGGCTAACGTTAAGTTCTCGAATTAATGCTGACTATTTTTTCAAGGAGACGGTTGGGAAATAAAAAAGATATGAATGCTACTAAGGTGAATGCGTAGAAATCAGTTGCTTTTCATAGAAAATTCAGAGCAAGTTATTGAAAAGAAATTTAAATGACTGGAGACCTTTTGGAAATGACCAATCGTCCTCAGCTTGCGTGCGACGAGATAGATGATCATTCGTGGTTAGGAAAGGGCGAAAGGAAAAGGATTTTTAGTGTACCAGTTGGCATTAAAAACTAGGTATATGTACATATTGAGTTTATCATGAGATGATGCAGATCTGGAAATTATGTGGAATTGATTTTGGGGTGTTGAGACCATTGGTCTTTGAACCTAGTTTTCCACTGCCTATTATTACTATTCTTTTTTAAACCCTGAACTTTTGGAATTCTGTTTAATATAAATCGTTACATTAAAATCGCTGAAGGTGTTAGCTGATATGGTGTTAGCTGACATGGACGCTTCACATGGTAACTTGCCATTTATTATCTGTATTGACTTTTAATTTGCTTGAATGATTATTTCATGTCAAGAAATATGTAATCAATAATTATAATATTTACACGCGACCCTCCCCCCTCGCCCCCAACCCCATAAAAAACAAAATTCTAGAAAAAGTAGCACCTTCCACCTGCCATCCGTACTCACTGACCATTGCCATCACACTCAGCCGCCTCCATCAAACTTGACAAGCCAACAACTATCGCCACCCCCAGTGTGACCACCACCGTAAACACAACAAGACTCGGTCATAAGCAACTACCATCGTCCTCTTGACGGGTGCAAAACAACCGGGAATTGGCTGTATCGCTCGAAACCAGAGTCCAAAACCGACAGTTCCAATAGAGACCAATCTGGCTTTCAGTTCCAATTTATTTGTGGCATCCGGAATTTTGTGATGAACCTTAGATATACAACGGTCATCATTTCTTTTTCTTTTCATCATTGGACCAATGTGTTAGGTAATGTAATGGTTCAATCGTCGAGTAGATTATAGTCTTGCTAGAAAATTTGCATAAGTTCAAGTCAAACCAACCCTATCTGTACCTTGCCGACCTATGTACATTTGTTCCGATGACACAACACAACTATGCCGCCAAAGTATACATGAAATAAGAAAGGGATTTGAACTTTAATGCGCTCATATTTTGTGGGCCGAAGGAGGGAAATTTGGCTTTGTATTCACATCTTCGCCACCGATCATTGTGCAGCATTGTCGAGTTCTCTGTCTCCATGCAAGTAATCAAATTGATGCTTATGCATGTATATAAGTTTAAGGATTAAATTTCTGAAGAAAGTGGGCCAAATATTAGGGCCATACAACCACGGATTCGCTGGCCCAAATGACCCAAGAAACCCCCCTTAATTGTCAACTAATGGAGTCAATAATCTTGAAGATTGTTGACCGAAGGAAGCCCAGAAGCAGCCACGTGAACTTACCGATCGGTGGCCCGCGCATGGAGGAGAAACCGAGCTGAAGACACGTACACCCCCAGCTGTCTTCGGTTCTTGTTGCCACCGAAGGACTTACATGCAGTCGACTAATTAGTCAACAAATGAAGAAACAAAACTCTCGGACATGAGAAGGAGGGGAGAGAATGAGCCGAAACCAGCAAGTGAGAGAGTGAGACACCGAGCGAAACTTGAAAGAGAGAGAGAGAGGTTGAGCGAGAGAATTCGTCAGTGAGCAGCGAGCGGGTGAATGGCAAAGAGGAAGAAGGGACCGCCTTCAGCCGTGCTCGAGCTGCCGCCGTCGACACCGCTGGTCTTCATCGCCATTGAGCAGTGTTCGAAGACCCACGAGCTTCCTGTTCGGTTTGTCGATTGAGCTTAGGAGTGAGGCAAGTAGAAGTTCATTAATCTATGTTATGCATGCTGTGATTATCTACTGAAG
The DNA here is from genome assembly GCA_016097545.1 of Eucalyptus victrix. Lineage (NCBI taxonomy): Eukaryota > Viridiplantae > Streptophyta > Magnoliopsida > Myrtales > Myrtaceae > Eucalyptus > Eucalyptus victrix. The sequence continues at coordinate 48,935,161 of CM027843.1, forward strand.
TGCTAGTAGACTTGAGAAAACACTGAAATGGGATCTGCATGTTGAGTTTTTGAATGATTGAGATGAAGATTGAATGCCGAACTGTGGAGGATTGAATTTGATGTTGCTGTCTTGTGTAGGATTGAACTAGATGAGTACTAGATTGAAGCTACCAGTCATTGCATGTTGTATTAGGGTCTTGCATGTTTCGAAAATTGAGTGTGAAATGGCTGTGTTGATCGAGCAAGGTGAGGAAATGGTTGCCGAGTGGAAAGATGTGGTATATGTTGCGGTGACTGAGCTTAGGAATGAATATATGCTTTGAGCCAAGCTGTGGAAGGTTTCTCTGTTAATAAAAACTTGCTGAAAGTGTTCTTAGATGCTATAGAAGAGACTTGAAGTGTTGTAAAGGAGATTGGTAGAGAACAAATGGTTGGACTGAGCTAGAAATGAAGAAAACTGTATATGAAGATTTTGTTTTAGAGGAATATAGATAGAAAACCTTTTATTTTGTGTTGCCTTGATTTCTAATGATGAAGATAAGAAAAAGAATAAGTTTACATGAGAGAACATTCATTAGATCAAGTTCGACATTTAGTTATAGTAAGGTTAATGAGAAAATGTGTTGGTAACAGTATTTACCTTGAACCAGTAAGCTGTACCGTAGAAGACAGCATGACCTGTGATGATTCCGTAAATTTTCTGTAATTTTATAGATAGAATTGGACTTCAAACCCTTAATGAAAGTTGTAGCACACATCCTTAGGAATAACATATCAAAATTTGAGAACAAGCGAACAAGATTTAGGTGGTGAAACAAATTTTCTTCCGTAGGTACTAAATCTGAAAGTTATTGCAGAATTTTGAAGGAAACATCAAACTATTACTCTTTGTACACAACGAATCTGACTTAGTGTCCTTCATAAAACCTTTTTCTTTTAGATCTTTTTTATAACATATCAAAATTTCAGAATTTTCTGAGTTCATTTAGGGGTTATTCCGAAATTGTTACTAAAAATGTGCATTGTGATGTTTAAGCTGTTTTATTTCGAATTTACTCAATTTGTCCCAAAGGTGAATGCATCTTGAGTCGTTATTTGAGATGATGATATCGGCATTCAGCATATCATGCAATATTGAGATTTGATGAAGACTCATGGGACATCTTGTCATTACATCGAAAAGTGTTTTTAATATTAAGATGTTAATTGTTACCATTGGACCCTCGGGTCAACGATACCCTGGGAGTTGGGATGTCTAGAGGTTTGAATGAGTCAATGTCCTTTGGATGCTTGGTTGTATTATAAACACATGCCCAGAGGTTTTCCCCGGGAGCTTCGGGATGCCCGGTTGTATGCTTGTCGGTACGTAAATCCGGAGGGTAGGGGTAACCATGTCTATGGCCCCCAGTGATTCCTCATGATGCCAGATGGGGTGTAAAATGCCCAAAGGTTCAAATGAGTCGATACCCTTTGGATGCCCGGTTGTATTTTGAATACATGCCCAGAGGCTTTTGCAACACCAGGTTGGATGCGAAATCCCAGAAGGATGCAAACATTGGTCCTCTGAGGGGATAAAACCCTTTTGAATGTTAAAATTGATGATTATACTAAGTGTGAGTGTGGTTTGGTTATGGGACTAAATTGTATGACATGGAATGGGACGTGTCATAACAGTTTGGCCCTATGATCGGGACTTGTGTGACTGAGCATGATGCATTTTATTTGTTGGAACTGCAGTGGTCATTGCACTAAAAGTTTTATGGTTCCGATGCATACTATTCCTTGATGAACTGTTTTTGTCTATCTTGCATTAATCTAGATATTGATGGTACTGCATGATATAACTTAATGAATCTTTTACTGTTGAGTGGTTGTACTCACCCCGTTTGGGGACTAACATTTTAGACTAAACAAGATACCTTTACTGCCACTGCCACCAATAGCTGGACCAAGTGATTAAATATGAGCACGAGGAGGAGGACAATAGAGGAAGGAACTTTTGAACGTTGACACTGATTGATGAACTTTAAGTATACGACTGTTGGAAAAGATATCGATCATCTTTTGAAATATAGCAGAGTATAGAAGATTATGACATTTTGGTGTACCGACGAATGATGTCCATTTGGTTTAAGTAAATAAAAGTGTTCGACTTTATCTTATAAAAATGTTTAGTTGGTCTGCATCATTTTCTGAATATAGGGAATGGAGTTGTTGGATACGCTTCCGCCATATTTCTGCACAGGGACCAATCTAAATGATATAAACCCCTAGGATTTATAGATTTATCAATTTTTATGATATCAAAGTAATAGACTTTAAGGTAAAGAAAAAGGTAAGCACATTGTGGTGACCCCAATAGATTGGGGGCCATTTGAGGGGTGCCACATTATTAAAATTAATAAGTAACGATCCGATTCCTGATTTTAGATGTGAAATCATTCACTTGCTCATCTATCCGAACCGAATTGTATATATATATATATATAATTTTTGAAAGTTTTTCTTTCACTTTACTCATGGCAAAGTGCAAACAAACAATGAAGTCCTTTCACTTTGTTGGAGATGCTAAACAGAAGAACCAAAAGAAAGATTGAAACCCTAATCTCCTCATCTCACTCTCCCTCTCACGCCTCGCCTTCGGCCTTCCGTCCCTCAAAGTCAACCTCACTTCTCTCAATTGAACCATCGCATCACTCGGTCCTGAGATCTGAACCGAGCTTCAACTCTTTGAAATTTCGTTTCTATGTTGATCTTTAGTCTCTTAAGGTGTGTTTGGCAAAATGTGTTTCTATTTCTCGAAACACAAATTTTCGTTCTTTTGTTCCGAGAAATAAAAAAAGAACAGAAATGCGTTTGTTTACACTTTTGTTCCCGGGAATAGAAATAAGAAGTAGAAAAAACTTGTTTCTTGTTCTCGGCAACACTTCCGAGAAACATTTTTTTTTCTTCTTTCTTTCTTTTGGCAGGCAACCTTGCCAGAATGTCTCCGGTCCCTGGCAAGGCTTGGCCTTGCAGGGCCACCACCAAGTTGGCCTTGCCTAGCGGTGGCCTTGTGAGGCCAAGCTCTCCTAGCCAAGGCGAGGCTGACCTCGCACTGCTTGGGCAAGGTTAAGCCTTGCCAATGGCCTCAGTGGCCAGGCGAGGTCACCGATGAGGCTCGACCTCGCCCAGGCGATGCAAGGTCGGCTTCGCCGGGCCACCGCTGGGTGACGTCGTCTAGCGATGGCTTGGCGAGACCGAGCCTCGCTAGTAGCTGGGCGAGCTCGGCCTCGTCAGATTTAGGGGAGCTCGAGCTCGCCTAGCCAAGGTGAGGCCAAGCCTCACCCAACCATGACAAGGTCGTTGGCCCTCGTTGGTAGTTGCCAGTTCTCGTCGGCCGGTTGCCGGCCATGGCCGAGGTCGGCGATCGGCCAAAAGGAAGAATGAAGAAAAGGAAAAGAAAAAAAAAAAAAAAAACCATACAAATTTACCAAACGCGTTTCTATTCTTGGAGTAGAATTTTTTTTTCAATTATCAAGCACGTTCTTATACTCAGAAATTGTTCTCTCAAACAGAAACAAAAAAGAAAAAACTATTTCTGTTCAAAAATTATTTTCTGGAACAGAAATGTTACCAAACGCGCCCTTAGTTACTCATTTCTTTCAGGTTGTTTCACATTGGATTTGCTTTGATTCATTTCAAATTCGAATCTGTTGCTTTGCTCTGTTTCTTTCTTTTTTTTTTTTTTTTTTTTAATGTTTGTTTGGAAGTTGCGTTATTATTTGCGTTGTCGTTCAATCTGTGTATGGCGGCCATTTACTAACCTGAAATTCTAAGTGCTACGAGCAGCTAGTAGTGTGATTTTTTAACTTCATTTGCTCCACAAATCTAGAGCCCGTGATAACACAGCAAGCACTCGTACCTCTATAGCAATGAAACCTTGAGACCGGCAAATCATTTCTTTCACTTTGTACCCTAACAGCAAGTTTCTGCGGTCAATTTCCTTCTGGACAAGTCTTATTATGCTTAAATTAACTAGCCGGATCAGTTCTATGAAACCACCTAGAAATCAGACCGGACCAATAGTTCAGTTCGCAGGTGGGTCTATAGAACCAACAAGTGATTTTCAGCTCTAATTTTTCGGAATTGGTTATTAATAGACAATTCTTAATTATAGGGTGAGAACTGCCTACCTAACACATGCTCATCCCTAATTCCCCACCACCCATGCGGTCACCATAAGCTACACCACCATGACCCCCTCTCTCTCTCTCTCCCTCTCCCCCTGCCTCTCCCCGTCAAACTCGACAAACCAGCAACCACCATCACCACCAATGCAACCAGCACCGCGAAGACCGCAAGACTCGGTCACAAGCAACCAGCATCGCCCCTACCTCTTCGGGACTCACCGCCAGGACGACTCTAGGATGACTCAGCAAACAAAACAATTTGTGAAATCACGTATGAGAGTGGTCTCATTAGTAAGTCCCGGGGAGGTGGTAAAAGACTTTGATTTAGCCTTAGTGGTAGGCAAGTGAAAACTAACTAAAACTAATTAAAATAACTCCCTCTATTTTCACTCTTTTATTGGCTTTTGACACCCTAGTTATATTAAATTAACTACATTATGTTTTGCTGGTCTCACTCTCGATTTAAGATTATTTCTCTCCTTTTTTTTTTCTGCTTTTTCTTTTTTCTTTCCTTTTTCTGCTTTTTCTTTTGTTTTAACTTCATTAAAAGACAAAACTACCTAAATCTACATCTATTTTAAACAACTTTTTTAACCCTTAGCCACTTCTTCCACACACATCATATTTCAACGTTTCATTCATTTTTGTCTTATTATAAACTCATTCCGCCAATTATTAACTTTATTTCTCTAGATAATCCCATGATGATGAATTTTTCAACTACGATTTTAGGAACAAATTTAGGAGAATTTAATAAAAAATTGATTACGATGGGTGATGAATGCACTATACACAATTTACTCATCTTTCATCGTATTGTTTTTTGTAATGTAGTCACTATGGAATACAAAGCGAAGAGAACCAAAATCGCTTAAATGTATCTATTGCTAATGAAATTGCAAATGGAGACGGTTGCCCACAAATTCATTTGGAACTTCATGCACTAAACATTGAAAATTTTTCCTTCATATATATTTGTTTTATGTGAATAGTGACTCTTTTAATGATGTAATTGAAATATTTTACTGTCTAATTTGGGTAAATTATTTTTTCGGGAGAGTAACCATTTTTTGGGTAGCCAAGCGGTTGAACAAACTATCTTATAGTAAGTTGCATGTGCAACTTATTATTGTAGTGCATTTTTACTTTGAGGATGATTTTCTTTCCATTGATTATTGTATCAAAATTCTGATGCATGAAGAATTGACATGTATCTGTGTGTGTGTGTGTGTGTGTATGTATGTGTCTAAGTGTTTGCAAATGGTTTAAATGGGCTGTCTTATAATGTCATTACAATTGCCATAATTTCTTGTCAACAACTACTTATATCATGTAATCAAGGCAAAGATAGTATCCTATGTAATAATATTTTAGGGATCACTTTCTTTTGCATTTGCATGATAATATTGAATGTTTAGAAATTTTTATGTTCTCAACTTTGGCATATTTTTAATTTTTTGTGAAAGTATCTATCATTATGCAATGATGGCACGATAAATAAATAAAAATTGGACTAGCATATTCACTAAATAAATTGAAAGTTGAGCGATTAAAATAATAGACTACAACATAATGGCACATATTGAAGTTATAATTAAATGAAGGATGTACTAAAACTAGTAGATGGTCTCTTTACTCTTAATTGTGCTTAGTTTATTTTATTAAGAAATAGTTTTCTAATATGAGAGAGAGAGAGAGAGAGAGAGAGAGAGAGAGAGAGAGAGAGAGAGAGAGAGAGAGAGAGAAACTTACAACTCATTAGCACAATGTTTTTTTTTTGGTCGATCTTACTTTACTTCTACTCCAGCTCTCATTCTCAAAGTTTTGTATTACATTCTTACAAGATGTAAGAGTCAAAACCTACACTTGATACTAAACCGTTTCCCATGCCAAACCCCCAAGAAGGTGGGGATTCGAACCCCGCACCTCTCCTCCTATGTTAAAAGATGGCCACTAAGGTAAATTCTAGTAGTTATTAATACAATATTTAGTTAGTTATCTATCAATTAACCTATTTTTTTAGAAAAAAAAAAAACACCAATTTTATTCTAAATGGAGAAAGAAAAGGAACAAACCAAAAATGAAGAAAAGAAGGGAAGAAATAATCTTAAATTAAGTGGGAGCCCCACATTTAACCTTAATAAATCTTATCAAAGTAGTTTTGTCCCTTAAAAATATCGAGAAATGTTCATTTATGTTCTTGATTATTTTACTTTGAATGTAATTAAAGCTTTGATTTGCTCAAGTTAATTTTAGGTAAATGAAACTCTAACTGCTAAATTAGATTGATCTACCTTGTACCTTCAACTTGGTTGTTAATTTTGGCTTGGAAGTTAAGGTCTAGTGTGTGAAGGTTTTTGTTAATCGTGTGTTGAATCGTTGGGTTCTTGTTACTTGAATAGATGACTCTCTACATACCAAGATTGTTTCCATAAGAATCAATGACGTGTTAGGTGAAAAGGGAGAAACTAAGCTTGAGTGATATTTTTGTGATTCGACTAAGTTACCGATTTATTAGCTAAGTGTTACCAATTAATCACAAGGTCAATTCTTAGAGTTATTGATGTTTACATGGTTGATTTATTGGAGTTATCAATGTTTTTTTTTTTTTGTCGTAAAAAGAACATATATTCATGATAAAGGATATGTACAACCAGCAGCTAAAGCATCCAAACAAAGTAGCTCTAACAAAATAGGAGGCGAAGTAGCCCAATCTTGAAGTAGGATACCATTTCTATGAGCCTTAGTGGCCCAATCTGCTACGGCGTTGGCCTCATGTTTGCAATGTCTAACCCTAAGGTGAGAGAATCTAGAGAGGAGATCAGCAACTTCCGCAGAGATTGCTTGGACCTCCCACGGCGTCAAGGTGGAAGCATGAATGAAACCAACCAACACCAAGCTGTCAGATTCAATTATCAACTGATCATGAGCTATGCCTTTCTCCAGCAGGTTGTGTAGGGTTCTTGTGAAAGCCATAAACTCCAACTGTAGCGCCGATGAGGCGGCAAATCCTTTGGTAAAACCTTCGATCATTCTCCTATTCTGATCTCTGCAAATACTCGCCATTGTCCCTTGATTGCTTTGAGACTGAAAAGCTCCATCTATATTCACCTTAAAGGCACCTGGACTTGAAGGTCTCCATATGTTGCCGAGGTTGAGTTCCTGTCGCCCTATTCCTGCTGAACTGCGATTGGAAGACAGAGCCGTTTGAGCATTGGCAAGGGCTACATCCACTACTTGAAGAGCATCCAGATGCTATTGATGAAAAATAAAGTTATTCCGCGCTTTCCATATTTGCCATAGGACAGAGGCTAGCATTTCTGGATCAGGTGAGGACTGATTCCGCTTGAATTTTTTTGCAATCCATGCATCAATTAGTTGAACTGCTTGCAGCTCTATTTGAATGTTGATCTTCGGGTGCAACCATATAGTAGTAGTCCATGGATAGAGCAAAAAAATATGTTATATAGTTTCTGATGTTTGAGTAGGACAGAGATTGCATACCAGTTCTGAGCATATATGTCTATGATAAAGGTTGGCTTTACTGGGTAGGGCGTTGTGGCATAGAGTCCAAAGAAAGATTCAGATTTTGGGTGCCATCTTCAACTTCCATATTTGTTTCAATGGCACCTCTAGGGTTTGGTAAGAAGACGATGCTTTATGTTGATTCTTGCTGACTGCTGCATTTTTCATTACTCGATAACCACTTTTGACGGTATAATTGCCGTGAGTGGTTTCTGTCCAAATAAATTTATCTTCTATATAAGAGGGTCTTACCAGAATGGTAAGGATTTCTTGGACAGTATGGAAATCATAGTACTTGTGAAGTAGGGGGTATTCCAAGTATTAGTTTGCACATCTAGAAGTTTAGCGACCTTTACAGGCTCGTCGTGATTCACCGAGCGCCCAATATGCCTTTGGGTAGCCATCGATCTTCCCTAATTCTGATGTTCCACCCATCACCCGCCGACCATTGGAGATTTGGAAGAATTGAATCCCGTCCTAGTAGTAGGCCTTGCCAGCCCCAAGATGGTCAAATTCCTCTCTCAACATTTATAAAATCCCGAGAATGAAATAAATACCTTTGAATAGCATGCTCCATAGTGATGTAGGGTGCTGGATTAGACGCCAAGCCTATTTTCTGAGCATTGCCTTGTTGAAAGCCATGAGATCTCGAAAGCCAAGACCTGCCTTATTCTTGCTAGTCTTAAGCACTTCCCATTGTTTCCAATGGATTCCATATTTCTTACAATCATTTTGTCACCAGAAACAGGTGATCTTCTTTTCAATGGATATACAAATAGACGCCGGAATTTTAAATATGGACATGACATATTGTGGGTTGCCTGAACAATAGGTTTAATCAGGATTTCCTTTCCACCCTTGGATATTAAATTTTCTTTCCATCCTTCCAGTTTTGTGTTCACCCTCCCCATTATCCAAGCAAACATCTCTTTCCTCAATCGTCCCCAATCTAAGGGGATCCCCAAATATTTTCCAGTCCTAGGTAGCACTGGGACTCTCAACTCATTAGCCACATTTTCCTGTAAGCTAAGAGGGTAAGCCTTGCTAAAAAATATTCCAGATTTATTCCTATTAACAGCATGTCCTATTGCTAAACAGTTTTGATTCAGTACATTGGCAAGGTTTTGGCATTCCTGTAGCTTACCATTTAAGAAAAATATGGCATCATTAGCGAAGAACAAATGAAATAGAATATGACACCACCTGTTTAGCTGGATGCCTTTGATGTTGCCCATATCAATAGCTTTATGTATAAGGATTGATAAGACATTTGTCGACAGGATGAATAAATATAGAGAAAGTGGGTCTCCCTGTCTAAGGCCTCGGGTCAGATGGAAGTAGTTCAACTGCTCGCCATTAAATCTTACACTGAGAGAGACTGTTGTTATACATTGCATTACCCACCTTACCCAAGTGGTATGAAATCCCGACTTCAGTAGATAATCTTCAAGAAAATCCCACTCTACCCTGTCATAAGCCTTTTGCATGTCCATTTTCAGTATTGTTTGAAAAATTTTCTTGTGTTTCCTAGTCCGAAGTTGATGAAGCACCTCCTGGACTATGAGAATGTTGTCTTGGATCTGACGGCCGCTCACAAAGGCACTTTGTTCAATGGATATTAAATCAAGGAGCCAAGGTTTACGCCGGTTGGCAAGCACTTTGGAGATAATCTTATAGGCATAATTGCATAAACTAATAGGGCGGTATTGGTCGACACTTTCCAGGTGTGGTACTTTCGGAATCAGGGAAATGATGGTCTTATTAAGATCAATAGGCATAACCCTTGTTTTAAAGAAGTCCTGTACAGAGAGAAAAATATCATCCCATAAAATATCCCAATGAGTTTGATAAAAGAGACCATTCATACCGTTTGGTCCCGAAGCTTTATTCGCTCCTAGCTGGAAAGTTGCTATGCGGACCTCTTCTTGAGTTACCTCAGCCGTCAACAGATCATTTATTTCCGTTGTAATGACTCGCGGGCATTGGTCAAGGATTGGCCTATAATCCCGACGCCCAACTGATCAGTAAAGATTGGTAAAGAATTGTATCGTCATTTCCTTTAGGCAACTTTCTTCCCTAACCCATCTATGATCATCATCTTTCAGCATACATATTATGTTTCGTTGCCTTCGTTAGACTGTCGTTGCATGGAAGAATTTAGTATTTTTGTCTCCCCACTTCAGCCAATTTATCCTGGATCACATCGCCCAGAACTGTTCCTCTTGCTGCCATAATCGATGTATCTCTGCTTTCAAATTGTTCACTGACTGCTTATCATAGTGGATGTGCTGTTGATTTATATGAGTCTGGAGTTGCAGTTGCAAACTAGCTATTTGGTTGTGAGCTTTGGAGAACTTCATTTGACTCCATTTGGTGAGGGCCAAAGATACCATCTTTAATTTATATGGTAGCCTGTAATTAGTTTCATGGCTTGAATTCCAGGAGTTAGCTATAACCTCGCTACACTCCTTGTCCTATAGCTAGAAAGCTTCAAAAATAAAAGACTTATGTCGGCGCCCTTGTAAAGCTTCAGTTGTTAACAATAAAGGGTTGTGATCCGAGCCCACTGTAGGTAGCACAATAACCTCCGCTTCAGGGAATGCTAAACGCCAGTCCAAATTGCATAGCATACAGTATAATCTTTCTTTCACAAGTTCATCTCCTTCCCGATTATTTGTCCAAGTAAGGCATAGCCTTTACTGTCCATATCTATTAGGGAACAGTCTTGTATTAATTGTCTAAAAGAGTGCATTTTGTGTGGTTCTGCTAATCGCTTGTCTATTTTCTCCCAATGATATAAGACCTCGTTGAAATGGCCAGCACAGAGCCATGGTAAAGTATTTGAAAGAGCTATTCGTCGTAGTTCTATCCAAAAAAGTTGGCGAAGCTAATAAACCGTAGGTGCATGGACACAGGTCATACACATAGATTTACCACACCTAGTTTCCATACATATCATATCAAAAAAGTCTTGAGTAGATTTAATCATGTTTACCGTAATATGATCATGCCAAAGGAGTGCCATCCCTCCTACCAAACCAGCTAGGTTGAGTAAATAAGATTTTCAGAATTTGAGGCAATGCCGAATTTGAGTAATCACAACCTCTCGATTCTTAGTTTCCATCAAAAACATGATATCGGGCTTTTCTTTGGCCACAAGGGCTTTAAGGGCTCGAATTGTCAGGGGAGAACCTAGACCCTGACAGATCCAATTTATTATTTTCATTTGTCCCATGGTGGCTGTTGAGGGCCAACCGCCATCGCCCACTTATCTATCTCTTCAGCCAACAAAATAGATGTTTCCATGAGTCGTTTATCATCTAATTCTTCTACTGTAGTGCTGCGTGAGTCATAAGGGTTGTATCGTTTAATTTTCTTTGTAGCTCTTGCTCTAGTGGAAATTCTTGTGTTCTTTAGTTTCTTGAGGTTGGTTGTTTCCATGGCTTTATCCTGGATGTGCTGCTTTCTTAAGGAATGGTGATAAGCTCACTCTTGGATCCAACTGTGGGGAAATTGCCTTTGCAAAGCTGTGGTTAAATGGAGTAGCTAATAGAGTGAAGAGCAACTGTTGCTAGGTATTTCATTTTTCCGGTTTCCATTTGTAATCTTGTCTGAATTGCATTTTGACTATCCTTCCCCTATATTAGGTACTTGCTTACTGGATGTGTCCCCTGGCTGCATCTTTGTGCTTTTGTGTTGCTGAATTGGTTGCTGCATATCTTCAAAAGCTTTTTCATTGCAAGGAGGTAGCGTTGGAATCAAATTAGAGGAAGGAGGGGTCTCTGGTATGACCTCATCAACAAGTTGTTCCTGCACCTCATAAAAGGTTTGTCAGTATGGACTATGTTCTTTAACTTCTGCCCTCAATCACTATCCATAAGCCATTTTTTCTTTACCTTCCATTTTTGCTTCTATGAAGGGAAAATCCTTGCAGTACATTGCAAAATGGCCTATTTTCCCACAAGAATAACAAAAGTGTGGGAGTCGTTCATGTGACGTCCCAGGGCGTCACGTACTAAGCGCAAGCAAAATTATCATTTATCATTATCATCTTGTTTAATATGTAAACTCCTTTAGATAACCTATAGTGTTTACTATTGAAGGTTAGCATGTATAACATGGATTATTTAAAATCTCAAGTTTATATTATGAGGTTGTCCTGCAATCACTCTACCTTCAATTCTAAGTATTGGCCAAATCATTCATGCACAAAACAAGATCACAAGAAGCTTCATTTCTTCTTATCATCCTAAGGGCTTACAAAATTTATCAACCTGGACTCTTTCCATGTTCATCGCCTATATATACAACATATGCATTACAAAAGTAAGGCGTAACAAAAGTCAGGGATAAAGGGTGAGGGTATCTACTCCACAAGTTCCCACACAAGCCCGCATCTAACAAAAAACAAAAGTCAGTCATCTTCTACAAGATCAAAGGCATCTAGGGGCCGTCCATCCCCACTCCAGGTCCTCCTTCTCTAAAGGGTAAATGGCCAAATATCTCCCTTTCACGGTCAATAAACCATGCAACAAATGTCATTGATGTCAAGTCGGCTCTACCGTCATCCAGTCATAAAGTAGCCTCATACTTGGAGAAAACCATGTCAATGTCGGGATCATACATGTCATGGAGAGAAACATCAAGATGCACTACCGCCCCGTATCGAGCCACTGGTGGTACATTCGTGCTATCAATTTGAAAATGTAAGGTATGAGCAAACAACCTTGCCTGATAAAGAATGATAAAACTCTAACTTAAACAATCCACAACCATCAAGATTACAAGAGAATCATCAAACAATTTAGGATGCTAAAGGAAGTATATCACAAACATAAATAATTGGATATTGACACATTATGTATATAGTCATCTTATGAGCATCCATTTCTATGCTTACCTTTCTCAAGCTCAATCTCATATTAAGATGTAATGCAACAATAATAAATTGACTCACTCGCCAAATAGAATTATATTTAGTGTGCATATGATCCACCCTCAATCAATCACTAACCGGAACTCAACCAGCCTAATTGAGTCACTTCCGGGAATTACCTTATCCGAACTTCCACAATATTTCTATTATGAGCATCTCACTTCGAGGCATCCCGGTATCACACAACCGAGGTCCTCCCAAGACCACTCAGCAAGGGGCATCTTATTCCGAGGCATCTTGGTATCACACAACTGAGGCATCCTTGATCACACACAAGGGTATCTCACTCCGAGGCATCTCAATATCTCTCTACCAAGGCATCCAAGACCACTCAACAAGGGCATCCCAAACTTCCGGAGGCATCACCGATACCTCGGTACCGATGGGTTCATTCACTCACTTATGCACACGTTTCACAACACCACACCTTTGATTAATGCATTTATCGTATGCAAAAGAAAAGATTCCAATGTATCTAACTATATATCTAACTCTCATGAACCTAGCACACGTGCGTATCCAAATTATAAGATAAAACCCATTACGTTATGTCCCATTCCATGGCAAACAGATAATTACCCCATAATCAAGCACTATGCACCGCACTCATTGCACACGCATGATACTATATGCACTTATATATCTCAAATAAAATATGAGACTTACTCTTATATGAATAACATCTATTATGAGGTTTATTAGACTCTATGTGCATCACAAAAGCCTAATATAAAAGACACAACCTCTAATATATGTTCTCGGGTACAGACAGTTTACTAACTAAATGTACAGTTTTGGTTTTGGACACAGAAGGTATATCAATTCTTGTCGAAATACTACCAAATTTTAGTATGTTATATTTGAGTCATAGATTGACATTTTCTGTGAAGAAACTTAAGTCTAATTATCACTTTATTAAGAGTAATAATCGCCATAATCTTTACTAGCACCCTGTACCGACGTCCAGATTCTTTATCTACAAAGAAAATTGTTTTACTAGCCAATTATTCTCTATTTAATCTCAAATTTTGACGCGTTATTCCTTAAGATGTGTTATACAATTTTCATTAAGGATTTGAAGTCAAATTATAACTAGGTAAATACAGAAAATTCATATAATCCATAAAGGTCAAACCGTTTCTCACAAAACAGTTTACTGGTTTTGCTAAGTTCACTTCCATCTCTACGTTTTATATATTCGTATGGTTATAGCTAGGTTTCTAATTCAATATTATGGATGTTCTATCATGTAGAATAGTTCCTTTCTTATTTTCATTAAAATACATAAAGAAAATAACACAAAACAGAAGACTCCCTAACCGTATTCTCCTAAGACAGAATAGGTATACACGATTCCTTCACCCCTAGCCCAACCAAACCACTTATTTTTCCACAAATCTTTTCTACAACACTTCATTACTTAATCACTGCAACTAAAAATACTTTCAACAAGCTTTTCTTTAACAAATAGCCCATCCATAGCTCGGCTCAAAGTATAAATGCATCCGTGAGTTCACTCATCACAGTATACACCACATCCATCCACTCGGCATCCATTTCATCACTTCACTCAGCAAAACAGCATACTCACACTTGGATTTCGCAACATGCAAGACTCAAAGGTAACATGCAATGGCTTCTACCTTCAATCTAACACTTACTAAGCTTAGATCAACCACAAAACAGCAACTACAAATCAAATCCTTCACTGTTTGGTTAGATCCGCAAGCTTTCTTGACAAAACAATGGATAACTTTTAATTTAGAGTTATATCTTTCCTTACCTTGCTTCAGCTACTAAACAACACAAAGATGCTTCAAGATCAACACCAAAATCTCACATGCAAGAAGAAGAAATCGCTGGTTTGCTTCTGGTTCTTCACTGCTCGACCGAGAGAAAACAAAAAGAAGAAGATGAAGATGGGTTTCTCAGTTTTATATATATATATATATATATATATATATATATATATATATATATATATATATATATATATATAGATAAAGAGAGAGAGAGAGAGAGGGTTAAAAACTTAAGGGGGAAAATAGATCTACAAGGCTAATCCCTAGGCTAGAGTAATGATGAGATTTTGTTAATGATTGTGTTTCTTGAAGTTGCTAGTTTCGGTTTCTAGGGAAAAGAAAACCGTGGGTGTCGAGTACAAGGAGAAACGAGAGAGAGAGAGATGTCGTGGCCTCCAAGTTTGTTGTCTCAAATTCAATTTGTTTCTAATCCATGTCATTAGTCGGTTCATTAGTTTCTAATGTTTTTCAATTAATTTCCTTTTGTTTCTACTTGATTTCAATCCTTTTATAATTATACAAAGTCATGACATAACATATCGACTAGTCAATGTTAGTCTATAAAGAATTCATCACAAAAATGCTAAAGTTAGAAATTGATATTAGCATTATAAACATTAATCAAGTTATCATAACTATAATCTATAAAATAAAATCATTCAGGCCTAAATATTCATCTGTGGCCCAACAAGCTTAATATATAACAATTCCGGCCCACTAAACTAAATCTACAAATCTAATAATTTCGAACCTTAGCCCACTTCAAGCCAAGTCCAAGCCCATAATCTCTCATTCGACTTTTCTTAAGTCCAATTCGTGTGGCCCACTTACTTCTCAAGTCCACACATTCCTCATGATCCATCGGGTTCATTTTCTGGCCCAATCTAATTAATCTAAGTTCCTAATGATCTAATTACACTAATGAAGGTCGGTGAAATTTGGGATGTCACAGTTCATATCCAAAATCAAGCCATATTGCCTTCTTTGCTATACGTATTAGTTAACTTGTTTTCAAGGGTTCTCTTAAGTTAATTTCTACACGTGTTTTGCCGGCTCTGATTGTTGTTCCATCTTTTGTGTCCAGCTTAACATCAAGCACCCTTCCAATGTGTTTAACAGCTTTGCAAATCATATAATCCGAGCACCATTCTAATAGCAAACCCTAGATTTGTAACCTAGAATGCACAAGATGAGAAATCATAACAATGTAGAGGTGTATTAGGTATCCAAGGTTTAAAAATGACCAAATGACTTGAAAATAGCCAAGGCCCGCCCTCTTACACCCTCTGTTTTTCTTCTTCTAATTTGAACTTAGCTACATAGATGCCAGCTTCGTGTTGAGTAATTTCAACTTATTCTGTTCGCCGAGCTCTTTTTAAAGTATTCTAGAAGGCTTAGAAATTTATATAGGGGTTGGATGGAATTTTACCTACCAACATCAACTTACATTCTTCCACTTTTTCCACAGGCGGCATATCATCCCAGTCTTCTATTTCTTGTGGGGACCAAAGTTGACCCAAACGTTGGCATAGAGCAGCTAGGCGTGGATCTCCTTCTTAGTCATGGGGTGTGGCATCCCAAAATTCAAAGTTAAGCCATAAAGTGTGTTAAAGTTCCTAATTAGGTGATAAAATTTCCCTTGGCTTATGCTTTAGTCATTAGTCTTTTTTATTGAGATGATTTGTGCATATGATTGTAAAAATTTAAATTTGATAAATTAATAATCTATACTTGGCCATAAGATTTATAAATTAAATTTCAATAGACAAGATGTCCCAAGACTTTGGCCAAGATGAAAATTGAAGTTGAAAAATATTTATAGAAGAAATTCAAAAAAAAAAAAAAAAGGGAAAAAGAAGGTCAAAATTCGATTGGGCCTTAAGCCCAAGAGTGGAACTTTAATGGACCAAGTTAGCCGGCCCATTAAAGCCCACAAGTGAGCCGTCAACTAGCCCAATAGAGGCCCAAGAGAAGTGGCCGGATGGCCCAAGCCCAAGAAGCCCAAACCCAATTCAAAATTCAATATGACAAGTGGCAAAGGAGAAGGCCGCCATGCATTGGTTGATTTGTAGGCAAAACAATCATTACTAATCATGAGAGTTTAGGGGTATAAGAAGGGAAGAGAGAGAGGGTGGCCAGCCATTTTCCTCACCCAAGGAGAGAGAGAGAGAGAGAGAGAGAGAGAGAGAGAGAGTTGTGCGAGAGAGGAGAAGCGGCCGAGAGAGAAAGGAGGAGGGAACCGCCGTGTGCCGCCGTGTTCGCCACCGTACATCGTCGTTCGTCCATCCTAGAGGCAAGTGGGAGTCCTCTAGCTTCTCTTGCATGCTTTTATGTTGTTTGCATGTTAGATTTTGGGTGTTTTAAGTGAGAAAAACCGAGGTATGGTTGGCTTGTTCTTAAGTCGTGTGACTGTTCTTGCTCGGGTTGTGTGAGTCAGTAACTTGTTTGAGCTTTCATGTGTGTTTGGAGTCCGATTTTGGCTTCGATGTCTTCATGAAAGTTGTATATAACATCTTGTACTATAACATACTGAAATTTCGTGGAAAATGATGGAGATTTGAGGGGTTAAAGGCGCATCTTACGGAGACCTCAGATCTGGAGAGTTTTTACTAACCTTTTGCTGGATTCATGGTTGCATGTTGGTTTTTGTTGAGAATCTTACTTCTATTTCTTCATGAAAGTTGTAGGGAACATCTTAAAATACAACATACTCAAATTTTAAGTGAAAAGAACAAGTATAGCTTGGTAAATCGACTAGATCTTGAAGACGATGATTCTGGTGATGTATTCCGAGACACCCGAGACTTAAATGACTAAAATGAGGACTATACTCTGGTTATTCGACCTAGATCTCTTCATGAAACTTGTAAAGGACACCTTGATACATAACATATCCAAATTTCAGAGAAAACGAAAGAGAATAGGTGGGTGAAATCTCAATATTTCGGAGATGTGTACACTGGACGATGCGGTAATAGATCCAGAAGCTTCGTGAGGTTGGATAAAATAATCTATAAGGAATCTGGCTTGGAGTTCTTCATGAAAGTTGTACAAAACTGTCTTGGCTATAATCCAGTAAAATTTTATAATTTTTGAAGGCCATATGGATATTTTAATTGAATTTATTCAGAAACCGTGCATTCTAGTTTCATCCGAGAAGCATAGGATGTTTTGGGAAAATTATGAGATTTTGTAAAAATTCAATTTGGCCATGAATTTTGCAAGTAATTATCATCCTATGGGTTGGTTTAATAATTTCTTGAATTTTGATAATTTTGGGAATTTATAGTTATAAAAATAATAATAAATAAATAAAATAATAAATAAATGAATAAATAAATAAAAGGAATTATTTCATTGGCCATAGATTCCATTTAATTAATTCACGTTGCATGTGTAATGAAGCCTTGGTATGTGTATGATATTGAATTGAGATGTATATGTGATAAAGCCTTGATATGTCTATGATATTGAATTGAGTTGCGTATGGGATAAAGCATTGATATGTATATGACATTGAATTGAGATGCATATGTGATAGTCTTGGCATATGTATGGCATTGAATCAATGCATGTGTGAATGTCATGCCTAGTATGATTTGTTTGATATCATGCCATGGGCCATGTTAAAATGAGATTAAAACACTGGTAAACATGGATAATGGTAAATGAGGAGATGGTTGTGATGGCGGATGATGCCCGGAATGTATAGAGATACATTGCCGGAATTCCCTGGGAGATTTAGGATGCCCGGAATGTGGGGGGCCGGAAGCCCTGTCGGAGGTTTTTGCCCGAAAGGAAATGCCTCGCGATGCTAGGATTGGGGTGCGGGATACCCGGCTAGGGAGTGTAAATGCCGAAAGCCCTGTCGGAGGTTTCTGCCCGAAGGGAATGCCTCGTGATGCTAGTTGAGATGCAAGATGCCCGGAATGTGAGGGGGGGGCGGATGCCCGGTGGCCTAAGAGGCTGAATGCCGAAAGCCTCAGAGGTCTTTGCCCGAGGGGATAAATAAAATGATGATATGCATGATGATATGCATAGTGATGATGATATGCATGATGATATGCATGGTGGTAATGATATGCATGATGATATGCATGGTGATGATGATATGCATGATGATATGCATGGTTGTAATGATATGCATAATGATATGCATGGTGATAATGATATGCATGATGATATGCATGGTGATGATGATATACATGATGATATGCATGATGATATGCATGGTGATGATGATATACATGATGATGTGCATGATGATATGATATGGTGATATACATACTTGATATGATGATGCACTTGTACGTGTTAGGACTATGATAATGATGCATGATAGTATGTGCATGGTTTCAAGGTAAGTAACGCCTGCAATGCATGTATGATTTACTTGATGCATTGAGTTGTTATTGGATTTCCCTATCTGCTGAGTGGTTGTACTCACCCCTTTTGGGGATAACATTTCAGATTAGCCAGTATGCCGCTTCCTGCCGTCACACGAGGTACATTTTACGGGTTACCGTCCGACGTTGAGGTAGAGTGTGAGGAGTTCGGCTGTCCTTCCATGCTTGGACTCACCTACATACGCGTACGCTGTCTTGTCATGTACGACATAGGCCTGGTTGGGGGCCCAGTCGTTCAGGAGTTTGTTTCTGTTCACGTTCGCCACGATGGGGTGATGGGAGGGATGCTACCACCGCCACCGCCCGACGCACCGGACTGGGTGTGAGACCTGAGTGTGACGAGTAAGGGCTATGTTTTTTGGGAGTTAGTAGCCGTTGTACACGCATGTGATGTAGAGGGTCGAGGGTTCTTTTTTAGGTTTTAGGCTGGACATGACTGAGTCCTAGCTTTTCCTTTTTGATGTACCGACCCAAAAGTAGTCCCATCTTGAAAATATATGTAAATAAAGTGTCGTGGCATGTTTATAAAAATCATGATGTTTAGTGGTGTGTATTGGTATCATGGATTGGTAGGGAGATAGATGATGATGCTTTATTTTGCCTCCGCTAATGAGTCGTGCTGGGACTGTTTTGTTTTAAAAAAAAAAAACGTGTCTATAAATTACGACGCATCTTCTAAGAAGAAAGGTAATAAGGAGTAACATTGGCGCTGGTGACGACCTGCGAATGGTTCGGGGTGTCACATGGGGGTCCATGAAGTGCAATCTCCAGAGCAAAATTTCGTGAAGATAAAGTTAGGAGGACAATTCGACTGGCAATCAGTTCTATTACACCCGATGTACTAATTTCAAAAGCCATGCAGAAGGATCGGATGGGTTATTGTTGTAAGCTGAAGGAAAATGGTTGAATTCAGGTGAAGGTCGTTAGGTATTGTCGACAAGGAGGTGAAGATATGGGTGTTTCTTTCAACCCTTTGCTTTTCTAAATTGATACTGTCGAAATCCAAATCAGGGAGCTTGATGAAAAGTAGCAGAGAGGAGGTTAGCTTCTAGGTAAGCACCAAGCGATTGAATGTGAGGAAACTTCACAAATTAGGGTTTAAAAGCAGTGAACTACCATGGCGATAGGGAAAAGCTCTACATTTCGAGAGAGGAAAGTGGGGAGGATCAGGCAAGCGAAACTTGGTTTGACTAATCAGATAGACTTTGATTAAAGCAACATTGACACCTTTGTGAAGTTGTTGATGTGCACATAATTGATTCCTTAAGTTGTTGATTGTCAAGTTTCAATTCGTCGAATGGTTGATGTTCGCATTATTGATTCTTTGAGTATGTTATCATTGCTTGCAAGAGAAATGCAAAGACATAAGCATGTCATTATCTTTGCCTATGCATGTGACAATTGAAAGGGCAAGGTAATTTTTTTTTTTTTTTTTGCAGAAATGACTTACATTAAAAGATGTTGTGTACTAAATGTCGATTCTTGAAAATGATTATCAATTTTGTTGTTCATGCAAGGAGATCATATGATTATAGTGTTATCATGTGCATTACTACTATTTGATTAAATAAGAAAATTATTATGTTAAATTGTTCCATTGTTCATAAGTTAATGGGTAAGACACCTCAAAGTTGAGATGCCCCAAAAGTGTTAGGGATGCTTTGGGAGTCGAGATGTCCCAAAAATGTTAAGAATGCCTTAGGAGTCAAGATCTCTCATGTGCAATGTTGCCCTAGGAGTAGTCGGGATGCTTCACAATGGAGATGCGTCGTTTGTCGAGATGCTTAAGGCATGTTCAGGATGAGATGAAATAAGGAATGTTATGCTTGTCTACGTGTGTGTAAAGATGCATATATTAAAAAATGTCTAATTAGTGTAGCCACGCATCATAATATGTAATGACTTTTCTCTTGCATTTGAGGGAATTGTCTTATGCCAAATTGTTCATCGATTTCCATTAGCATATTATGATAAAAAGAATAGTGCATTGATTCATTTAATTGCCTCTTATAGCTACTTAATGCTCGTCTTGATTTAACGTTGTTTGTTCGTACTAGGTTGAGTGGAAAGATGATCTCCTACCTTAGATATTTCATTTATCAAGCATTGGTTCATCCCCTGATTTTTAGATTTGTAGGATGAATCACCCTCCTCCACTGCAATTTAGGGTTCCTACGTATTTTGACTGCAAATATTAAAATCTGTTAGTACCTGAATCGGCGGAAATTTATACTAAGTGTAGCTTAGTGTTATGGATTGACATAGGTATACTATGAGGATCCCTCGTTGATTTATTGTCTGGTACATCAACATTGATCAGGAGTTCATAGGACCACTTAGGGGCTATGATGGCCCCCCTAATTTCAATAACAATGGAATGTCAATGAACGAAGTCGTTGATTCAAAGTCTAATTTGCTTGGCTTTTTTTTGGGTATAAGAGCATGGGATGTTGAGAAAACCTCTTCATATATCATAAATGTACACAGTTAAGAGCGGCTAGAACAAAGTTTGTGCTCAGACTACAGAAATAGAACTACACAAAGCATCAAGTTCTTTCCAGCCTTCTCAAACATTGTGGACGAAGCTCAGGAATTTATCTATCCCCCCGAAAATGCGAATCTTTATTTGGAGCATTTGTCAAAATGCTATACTAACAAGAGAGAACCTATATAAACGAAAGGTGTTACCTGACCCGATTTGTTTGCTTTGCAACATCCATCCGGAGACCACTGAGCACCTGTTCTTACTCTGCAAATGGACAAAATATATATGGGCAAATCCACGAATCAATCTAAATTGTAAACCAGACATTATCTCCAGGTTTGAAAAATGGCTGATGGAGAGATTCGACAGGAGCAAGGAATTACCCGAGAATGAGTTGGTGGTGACGATGCTCTGGTTTGTATGGAAAGCTCAAAACAACTTCATCTTCAGAGCTAAACCACTGGATCCAAACACCATAGTTGATCTAGCGCAAGCACATCTCCAAAACTTCAGTAGATGGCAAAAGAAAAAGGAGGGAAAAAAACCCACATATCTTAATTCACTGAGAAGATGGAAACTGTCGGAAAGAGGGTCGATGAAATTAAATGTTGACAGCTCATGGGTACAAGGAGAACACGTTGGATCGGTAGTCGGAATCCTGCAAGATCAGACCGAACAGGTCATCGATGGCTTCGTGCGAGAAGTCCGAGCTTCATCCTCTATTCAAGTTGAAGCCCTAGTAGTCTTGCACGGATTGGAGTTTTTGAAGTCTAGAAAGGAATCGCATGTGGGTGAAGATGGAACTGAAAAAGTACAAAAGGAAAAAGTGGAATGCAAGACAGACAGCTTGACCTTAGAGCAAAGCATCATGGGATGGGCTGAAAGTCCTTGGAACGTGAAGACCATAATCAAGCAGTGCAAAGAAATATTAGCCCATTCAATTATGACGAAGCTGGCTTATTGCTCTCGGGAAGCCAATAAAGCTGCAGATTGGCTTGTGAAGGCGCACAGGACAAAATCGCTCCCTCAAAATTGGAAGTACTTTGCTCTTTTAACTCTTTTGGAAATTTTATGTTCGGAAACTTATCTATCATCTTCTTGTAATTCTCGTCTTTTATGAATGAAAGTAACTATCATCTTTGACCAAAAAAAAAAAACATTGGCCAGAAATCTCAGCATTCATCCTCCTCAACCGGGCCTTTGGTACACGTCCAGGGCTTTACTCACGGTCCACCGTTCTCTCTCTAGCCCGAACTTAGCCTAAAAATGGGCCCACTAAGCCATCACACACCTAGCCCACATAGAAGTCCATCAGCCAATCCACCTATCCCGATTTCTCTTCTGTCAACAAGCACAAGCTAAAGTGAAAATCAAAGGCTGAAATTTTAGGATGTTATAGTTATTATATATGCTCATAACATTCGCTACTAACAATGTATAACATTTGCTACTAACGATGTTTACAAATTGTTTATATGCACATAACATTTGCTCTTAACAATGTTTGCAAATTTGCTAATATCTTCTCATAAAGTTTTGCACATAAATTGGCACAAAAATTTGCTTACTCATACAAAGTTACATGGAATTGAATTACTCATCAAAATAGGGGGAGCATCCAAGTATATCATGAAAACAAGGAGAGCATTCAACCGTTACGCTATGAACCCCAAAATACTTGATGACACACTTTGGGCAGAAGATCTTTCATGCAACCATGCTTTATCTCGTTAAAGATCACCGGAGTTCATATCTCTAAAGCTATACTACAAAACATCCTAAAGGAGATCCTATTTTAATTTATGCAATCTTTTTCAAATAATATTTATTATTCTTTCACATCTGTAGGATAATTTTGTTATTATCAAAAAGGGGAAGATTGTTGAAGAAAACATCTTCAAGTGATTTTGATGATATTCAAACTATCCTTAGTATATTACTTACTATAATGATTGCATATGTTTAGACTAAAGGACTACACAACATCCATGGTGTGATTCATTAGAAAGAAGTTTGCAAATGTTCTTTTATGAAAAACAACACCGGTCAACCTAAAAGATCAACAGTTGAATAATATTTATGTCGAAGCTGTAAAAATCAGGTTAATGGTGATGTAACAATCGAGTACATTTGATGATATTATTGGGTTAGTTAAGTAGCCATTGAAAGACTTGGATTTACACAGCAGAAGAATCAAGATAAAGCATGTAATAGAGCAACTAGGTCATCTGATAGGCCAGTCAAAGACTATGGTGAGAAGATAGCAACAATGCCATTTTTTGTTAGTCTTCAGAGGTTCAAGGAAATAAGTTATATGGGCAACACCTTCCCTAGACAGCAACTCAACGAAAACTCTCCAATGGTTAGTTGCCTCTCTAATTCATCTTCAATAGATAGATTGAGAAAGAATATTTAAAAAAAAAATGTTATAAAAAAAACCAAAGAGAGACATGTGACATAAAAATTGAGAAGCTTACCTCCTATTGTTCTTAGCTATAAGCTCTCTATTATACTGTTTTGAAATTCATGCTATTTAACAATTGTGTAAGGGATTAAGTATACAAGTGTAAGAGTAGTAACTAAGTCCAAATAGTGGTATCTATCATATAAAGGATTAGTATTAGCTGTTTGTAACTTTCCAAGGAAATTGTTAGTAGAGTCTAGCTTGTCTTGAGGCTATTAGTCTGAAGAGTGGACGTAGGCCTGTGGATACAGCTGAATCACTATAACTCTCTGCATCCCACTATTTTCATTTCATTTACATACATTGACATACAGTTAGTTAAAGTTTTCTCAAACATTAGGCTGAGTTGATTTTTATAGTGATTAGCTAATTTTCGCAAAATATCATTAAAGTTTGAAAGCCATTACCACAAGTTATCATGAACATCCTTGTTCTTCTTGCTTGTTACCCTCAATCAAGGTTCTTCCAAATGTGCACCTTATTTGAAAATTCTTCTAGCTTATAGATATCTCCAATGCTTAATATCTTATTCACCTAAGATATCGATAGTGATTTCTTAACATCAACATAGCACTCTTGATAGTAGCATTGCACTCCTTATATCAAAATTATCTAGTGGTGTTTATGACATCATCTATATTGTGGCTTGTGTATGTATCTTCCAGTGCTACTGAGCTAATACATATATTTGTAGCCTTTGATCGTCATTGTCATCATTAAAATAATGTAGGGGATTTTTCTAACACTTTAGACCTATGAAGCAACAAGACTAGGAGATTACCCATAGCCATGAATCAGCTTTCTCATCTCTAACAACTTCAATTGGATAAGACTTATGTAAGTTTGAACGGTTGTTAAAGCTCCATTTGAGTTTGAATGAGTTGGGATTCTCTTATCATGTATTATGGACAACTTTTGACCTTTCATACGCAAGTAACTTAGTTGATATCAATGTATTGTCCACACTCCTCGATCATCAAAATTAAAACAAAGAGCTCTAAAGATTAAGTGGATTGAGGGGCTATCTAATTTGAACAGATTGGCAATCGTCATGAGAGATGTCACATTTCCTCCAATTAATTTCCTTACTCTTTCTCAACTTTAGATTCTTCCAATAACTTGTGTTAACCCCAACTACTAATGATGCTTTTATATATTCTTGAAAATTGATGTTATACAATGTCAAGCCATCAATGGAAAGCTCACTCTTTTCTAACTTAGCAAATCTATCTAGTTTGGGCCCTTGTAATTATTGGATGAGGGAGGTTGAATTTGATGATGTGCTTGGGCAACTGCAGGAGAAACTCCATAGTGTGGATACGACAAAGAGTGGACTGCTTGAGAGGCTATTGTTATCCAGTATAAATGGGCTACAATTGTTAAGCATGCTTGCTTTCCTAAGGAGTGGACACCCAAGGTGCAGAGAAATTGGAATCTCTAGAGACATTGTTTATTCTCAGATATAGTTCCTTAAAAAGGTTACCTAATCTATTTGAATCTGCAAAGTTTGAATTTCTCAAATTGGCCATTGCAAAATTTGCTTGATCAACATCTTCTAGACATCTCATTTAATGGTTGAAAGATGTGGGATTCCACTTGCCTTTGTTGGCAATTACACTTAGGGTGCGTTTGGGAAGACTTTTGGGGAAAGTCTTTAGGAAAATGCAAAGACCTTTGAGTTAAAGATGTTTTTCAAAATGCAAACTATGTTTGATAAATTGTAGTTTGAAAGCTCTTTGTGAAATACCTTTGAGCAAAATGTTGTTTGGGAGAATTACATTTACAAAGGGCTTTTATAATAAAAAAAATAAAAAAATTAAATGACAAGTGGCCGCCAGTGATCGAAATTCATCGCCAGCAGCCAACATCCGACTTAGGCAACCCCGAAGACGACTAGGGAAAGCTGCCCGGGGTCGAGCGACTCCCGAAGACCACCGGCAAAGGCCGCCCGAGGTCACACGACGCCACCGCAACCTCCGGCAACCCCGCCAACCCCCGAAGACCGTCGGCAAAGGCCGCCCGAGGTCACACGATGCCGTCGCAACCTACG
Source organism: Eucalyptus victrix (assembly GCA_016097545.1). NCBI lineage: Eukaryota > Viridiplantae > Streptophyta > Magnoliopsida > Myrtales > Myrtaceae > Eucalyptus > Eucalyptus victrix. The sequence continues at coordinate 48,960,982 of CM027843.1, forward strand.
GCGACCTCTGATTTGGGGCGGCGAGGTTGCGCAATGCCGCCTCAACCTCCGGCGACCTCGCCACAACCTAGATCTAGGGCATCGAGGTCATGGGAGGACCTTGCCAACAACCGCTCGCAGGCAGTGGTGCCAAGGCGCGGTGGCGTCGGGCTTCGGCGAAGGGGGAAAACCAGCATCACAACGGAGCACGGGAGTCGGCAACCGAGCGGAGGACGGTGGGTAGAGGCGCGACAGAGGCGTGCTGCTGAGGCGGAGGTCCTACAAATGGCAAGTGGAAGCGTCGGCCAGTGCGGCGGAGTCAGGTGCTGGGTCGCGGGCTGTTGGGCGGCAATAGCGTCGAGCGGAAGCGAGCTTAGATCTGCACGCGTTGGGGCACTCAAGCAGCGAGATCGGGACAGCAGCAATCGAGCAGTGAGGGCCTCAGGCGCTGGGATGCGAGCTACTTAGCGATGACGACGTCGGGCGGAGGCAAGCAGCAGTCAGCAGTAACGTGGTCGTCGAGCGAGATCGGCGCGACGGCGTTCGCGATCTATTGTAGGGGCTTCGGTTCGAAAGGGGTAGCGATCCGCTTGGGTTCAAATCTGGTAGAGGTGCGGCAACGATGGCTGGCGGGGCCGACGGAACGGTGGTGGAGCAGAGAGGGCTCACGAGTCGCCGGCGCGGGTGGTGCTAGCGCAATCGAGGGCTGCTGGCACAGTGGCTGGTACGGGCAAGGTTGTATCCGCGAAGAAGATGAATAGTACCACTCGCGGAAGAAGAAGACAAAGAAGATGGGAACAGTAGAATGAAGGGCAAGGCCAAAGCTGAAAGCCTAAGGCACCCCTGAGGGTGCCTTGGGCTTTCAACCTTCAGAAGGCTGGCTTTAGCTCAATGGGGTTTCAAAAAAATTTCCCAAATAGCTAATACTTGGCCAAAAGGCCTTTAGGTGTCTAAAGCTATTTGGGAAGGCAGTTCCCAAACGCAGCCTTAATGGAAGGATATTTAGTCATAGTGTGGATGATATCAACAGCCAACTCTAGAAAGAAAGAATTATCTCTTATTATTTTTATAGTTTGTAAAATTTCTATTAGTTTCTCCTTCCCTACATTTTATTTTTCTTTTTTTTCCTAAATAATTTTTCATTTCTTCCTATTAGAAAAACTCAATTTATGCATGAATGTTCACATTAAGGGAGTGTTCATTTTAAGAAAAGTGTTATCCAAGAGTTGATTTTTTGGACTTTCACTTGTTTGGTTCGCGGAAAATTGCTAGTCAACTAAAAACACTTTCTAGTTAATGAAAATATTCGTGTATAAATTTAAGAAAGTAAATTTCTATATTTAAAGAGGTGAAAATACTTTCCAAAATTGCTCATCTTGAATTTTTCAATTTTTAATTTTTCTTTTTATTTTATTTCACATTTTCCTTCTTTTCTTTTTTATTTCTCCCTTAATCCATCACCCAGCCTCAACGAGCCACAAGCACTTGTTGACGAGGCTCGACCTTACCAGATCTCAATGAGATCAAAGCTCACTTGGATCTAGCAAGATTTGGGGAGCTCAAGCTCACCGACCTCATGCTAGGTCAACGTTTACTCAAATCCAAGAGGCTTGAGCTCACCGACCTCATAATCAACCTATGCTTGTACTTCAAACTAGAGCTCGCCTATAGCTATCACTAAGCGAGCCTCGAAGTTGCTTGTGGCAATGGCCAACCAGTCGCAATGGAGGAAGGAGTAAAAAGAAAAGGAAAGAAAAAATAAAAATAATCAATAAATTAAATTTGAATTTTTAAGAAAAGAAAATAAAAAATAAAAATAATTAAAAATTCAAAAAAAGTTAAAAAAAAGTTAAAAAATTATTTTTAAATTGTTTTTTTTATTGCCTAAGATAAAGTGATAAGATTGAAGTCATTTTTCAATAATATCTAAACATTAGAAAATGTTTTTGATCATACATTACTAAATAAAGGAAAACTCACCTTATTCTTAGAAAATGCTTTCTTATTGAATTTTCTTCGAAGCAAACACACCCTAAGTGTTATAACAAATTAAAGCACTTTTTTCGCAAGAATTTCAAAAGAAATGGAAAAGGAAGGTTTAATTTATGATTCGTGGATTATTATTTATTTTATTATGAATCGTAGATTATTATTTATTTGATTGTGAGAATTGTATTGTGATTCATAGATGGTATGACGACTATAAAAATATTAGTTGATGGAATAATGGTTGTTCACATTTTTTAAGAAATGCTTACAAGGATTTTATGTTTGCTAAGACAAAATTGTAATGTTATTTTTACGCTAATATAATGTCTTCCATAATATAATATTTAAAAAATTTTCTTTCACGACAATAATAACTTCTTCTGCAACTATTTTCTAACTTAGGGTGCATTTGTTTCACGAAATGCATTTTTAGGGAAAACATTTTCCTTATTTTCTAGCATTTAGATCGCTTAGGAAAATGAGTCAATGGAAAAGGCTTTCCTAATTGACAAAAAAAAATTTCCAATAAAAAAAGTTTTCCTAGCAAAGCTTAAATTCAAGAAAATAATTTTGCCTTTGAAAGAACCGGAAAATGTTTTCTGAATCTACCAAAGCTTAGATTCGGTGCTTGGTTTACAAACGATTATTCTTGTAAAAATATATTTTTAAAAAATTCAATTTTTTTAGTTTTTATTTTTCTTTTATTTTCTTTTCTTTTTCTTTTTTTTTTCTTTTTGCTTCTTCTCCACCCATCATTGGCCATCGGGCGAACTCATGGCCTCTAACGGTGAGGCTCAAGCTTGCCCGAGGCTAATGAGCCTCAAGCCTCACCAAATCAAGCGAGCTCATGGCCTTTGGCAACAAGTTGGCAAACTCACGGCCTCAGGCGGCGAGGCTCAAGCTCATAAGCCAAGCGGGGATGAACTGCTAGAGGAAGCATAAGGGATGGCACGGTAGAGGAGTGAAGGAGAAGAAGAAGGAAAAGAGAAAAAGAAATAAAAAGAAAGAAAATAAAAAAATAATTAAAAATTCTAATTTTCAAATTAAAAAATTCAATTATTTTTTTTGTTGCAATAGAGTGTGAAATCATTTTCTAATGGGATCCAAATAGTGGAAGACATTTTTAATTATACATCACCAAACAAAAGAAAACAAAAAGTACTCTTGGAAAATCCTTTCCCGAGAAAACATTTTCCTTTATCATTGAGTTTTCCACGAAACAAATGCACATTTAAATTCCATTTGTTTCGCAAAAAAAAAAAAAATTAATTAATCCATTTTTCACATTTTTTAGTGTTTGCTTCTCTTAGAAAATAAGTTAACGAAAAACATATGCTTAAATCCAAAAAAAATAAAATGATTTCCTCTTTAAATCATTATCCAAAATATAGTCGGGTTTTGATGATTGGACCTAAAACTCTCTACTTAAACATAGAAACCACAACAATAGTTCCTAAGTCCTTGGTGTCCAAGACCAAGTCTCCAACGGGCCTAGATCGATCGAGGCCAAGCCCAATACCCTAGTGCTCATGCCCGAATCCCTAGCTCCTACATCCAGTCCATCAAGGTTGAGCCTAAAGCCTCAATTCCATGCCCAATACCTCATCACCCATGGCTCGGTTGCTCGTGCCCTGATCCGTGACACCCGAGTCAGGATCCATCAAGGCCAAACTTGGCACTCAAGAGCATATACTTAGTTCCCTGGCTGCTCACACACAAGTTACTTGTGATGCCCTAGAGTGCAATGCGCAACACATATCATTTTCATTTATAATTTATATTTATTAATAGTATACATAAGCATAGTGAAATTTCACAACATCTCCTATAAGAAATCATGAGAGTTTGAATGATTCACGCATACATCTTTTTCCATTGTAACCCTCTTCCGAGTATTAGTACAAGTACCAAAAAGAAGCATAATACAACTCATAACTCCAAGAAGAAAGTCAAGTCTTATCAATACTACCCATACTCCTGCAACCAAAACTTGTCTACATAAAGATGTGTTACTATACTATAGATTGACAACTTCGCCATCGAAATGCCATCGTCATCAAAACCAGGAGAACCATCGAAACCTCTAAGTGGCCCAACGGACTCCCTATCAATGTTGAAGTACCAGGCAACAAATCGATGAGGGATCCACCCTAGTACACCTATGTCGATCCATAGGACCAAACTCCACTCAGTATATACTACAATTGAATCAGGTACAAGCACATCTTCATAAATACACTTGAAATGCATAAGAGCTGCAAAAAGCAATGGCAATGAGAGATCATCCGACATGTCTAAAAAATAAGGAGTGAGTCGAAACCCAGTAAATAAAATCTCAAGTCTAAGGTATAAATCATATTACCACTCAACCTGATATCAACAAAATAATGTTAAAATAAAAACAATACATAACAATCATGGATGATAAATGCAAAAGTAAATGTACCATCTTTCCTATTATAATATGCCAATGGAAACCATTAACAATATAGCATAAGATGGTTCATTCAAATGCAAGTGAATTATAACTTTCTCGATTTCGACCCTTATTTTGGTCCAAACTAGGAGGCTAAGCTAGATAAGGCAATCTTCTTAAAGAACAAGAATCAAATGCATTAAATGGAGGTAATCAGTATGGAGGCTTAAGTGTCTCGAGTAATTAATGAAAGGGGGTGACTCATGACCTGAGAGAATGATGGCAAGTAACCTTATAAGGTGCCACCTCTCCTCCATAGATTTGCCACCTTTGGGCTCTCTAGGTTTTGACTTTGATTTTTAGTCATTTCTCAAAACTTCTTGGACATTCGCTACTTTCCAATTTTCTAGAGCCCTTTATGGCTTGAATCTCACAAAACTTCTTGCATGTAAGTTGTTCAAAATATCTTAATATAGAACATGCTTAAATTTCATATTTTCTAAAGTGAAATTGTTAGAATAAAGGCCCAATCATTTACCGTCTGGAACTTGCCTAGTGTAGTAATAATAGTGACCAATTTGTCTTCTCAAATTTTTATAAAATTTTCCTTTTCAAATATGGATATACTTCATTCATAAAAGTTTTAAAAGATATCCATGTCTACAATATAGAAAAATTTCAAATATTATTGTAAAGGTTTGGATTTCGAAATGGGTCATTCTTTATGGTCATTAGATCTACTCGACAGGTAGATTATTGGGTTGCATTCAGTGATTTTATGCTCTTTTCACAGCACGAATTAGACTTGGTTTTCTTCATAAAAAATATTATTTAAGGTCTTTTCTAAAACATATTAAAATTTCATAATTTTTCGAGCCCATTTGATAGGGTAATGACATTTATATCAAAAGTTACTCAAAACTATTTTCACCTTGGAATGAAGAGCCACACGCCCCAAACTTGGGGGGGAAGGGGTTGCACACCCAACTTGAATACTTTTGGACCTTAATGTATTAATGCAAAAGATGAGTCATATGCTTAATTGTCCCCTAAAAGAATAGGCCATAATGATATCTAATCTAAAACTTGGAGAGCAAGTTGTCTATTTCATCATTACAAGACTTGAGTGGCCCAATAAGAGAAAAAACAACTGTGGCCCTGGGGATTAGGCTTGCAACATCTTTTTCCTTAGCCTTGCCACTTTATCAACCTAGGCTTGCCACCCAAAGAAATCATATTGGTCTATTTGGAAAGGTAATGATAAGAGATTTGTCAATAAATAGGGGCACTCCTACCATTATCACACCACACCATCCTATTTCTCCCTCACTTACTCTCTCTTGCCCTTTCTCCCTCTCTCAGCCTTGCTCGTCCACCATATTATCGAACAACCCTCTAGTGGTAAACTACCTATAGTTTATCGAGGTTCATCGAAGGTAAGTAGAATCTCTAACTCTTGGCTAGGGCGATAACTTATATCGTTGAATTTAGTAATGTGCGCACCCATGTAAGCCATGTGTATGTTGTAATGTTTTTTTTTTTTTTTGCATGGTTTGCTCCTGTTTGCATGCTTGAATGTGTCCACACCCCAGAACAAAGTCAAAATTCACTTGGCTTAGAATCGACATTAAGTCACGATGGCCTAAGCCGTGAGGCCTTAAATCGGCATTAAAGCATGCTAGTTCCAAGTTTTGCTTGGTGTAGACATCAGCTTAAGCATGTAACTCAAGACACAAACCGAGAATCGTGTCCGGCATATTATATAGTATGATATTAAGAGCCATGATACACTCACTTGAATGAGCACGCCTTCGAGTCATGTATAAGTGGACTAAGAAGAAAAGTACGAATCGGCTTGTATGATGCACTTTTTTGATACACTTAAAGAGGAAAAAATGTCCATCGCCACATAGCGCTAGCGGCGATACCTTGTTCATTGAACATGATGCCCTGGTTGAGCCGGATGCCTGGGTTTGAGCTCGAATGCCTTGGGTAATCTAGCTCCAAGATGCCCTGATTGAGCCAAGATGCCTAGATTGAACTTGAATGCCTCAGTTGAGCCGGTATGCCCTGGTTGAGCCAAGAAGCCCAGCATGAAGCTGGAAGTCTTGATCGAGCCGAGAGGGCCTAGTCGAGCCAGGACAACGATAAAAGAATCATGTTATGAGTGCCGGAATCTTTATAAGTGTGATATGTTGATGTGTTCATTGATATACAAAAGGTAAACATGCATTAAAGTATGCGGTAATTGACATATGCATGTAGTCGAGGTATAGTAATAACTTTGCCATTGATCTACCATAACATTGTATTGTGAGTGTTATACCTACTAAATTTTGATGATGAGATAACCTCTTAATAGAGAATTATAGATTTTACTTACTGAGTCAATGATTTATCCCATGTTTTTTAGAATTGTAGGTATGGAGGAGTTGAAGTTTTGCTAGAAGAGCTAAGGTTTACCCCTGCCTTTTGAGCATAGAACATGTAGTGGTTGTAAATATAATGGCTCGTGACAAAATGGCTTGTTGTGTATTTGCAAGTGGTTGTTTTCCTAGCTATTTGTTATTGTATGAGTGTTGTATGTACCTTTTACATGTGCTTAAATCAAATATTAAAAAGAAATAGGATAGCGACACGCCTGGAACGTCACAAAAATAACCCTTGCTACTGAAGACCCTGGAGATGGAGTTGGGGTCATGACATGAATGATATAACATACTTTGATACACAGGTATCACTAAGAAGACACGATATTTGCATTTATACATACACATAGACTTGCATCATATCCATTATTAGCATATCATTTCATTTCGACCCTCGGGGTATCCTGATATACAAGACATCCCCACTCCAAGGCATCCCTATTCACAAGGCATCTCCATTTCGAGTCATTCTGACATATGAGGTATCTAAACTCCCAAGACATTTCAAAAACTCTCAAGGCATCGTGACTCACGGGTCATCTAAACTTCGAGGTATCGTCCCCACTAATATATGGGCAATGAAAACATAGCATAATCCTTTACATAAATAATCACATAATAGCACTCAAATCGTGTGATCTTCCTTACCCTTACAATGAATTCAAGACCCATTTATTATTTCTTACATAGCCACAGTCAAAATCAACATTCGGTAGATAACATTGTCTTATTCATATCATTATCGAAATACATTTGCCATGTCTCTTCCATGCAATGCTTACATGAGTAGCGATAATACCGTAATCTCTTTTCCTTTCTCATGCAAGTAATAGTAGCATAGTTAGAGAATCGACAGTATGGACATTGGTAACCTAATATTCTACAACATGAATATTGACAACTTAATAATCGACAACTCGAACATTAATAACTCAATAATCGGCAACATGGTTAATCAACAACATTTATTAGGAAATCAATAACTTAGTTGAATTATGAAGTATCACTTTCTTGTTTATTGTCATCATTTCCACTTGTATACTATCAAATATTATGTTAGTTGATTAATTACAACTTCGGTGTGTAAAAACTCATCAATTCAAGTGAAATGAACACAACAATTCAACACCTAATCATTAAGACTTTCTTACACTTAATATCGAATTTCAAACCAAAATTAACAACCATCAAACAATCAAGTCAAGAATACAACATTAGTTAATCTTAGTCCCTAGAGTTGACCTTGGAAAAAAAAACTTGAGCAAATCAAAGTCTTAAATACCTCTAAAGCAAAATAATTAAGAACATCAACTAATAACCCTTACATCAAAGTTTTAAATACCTTCAAAGCAAAACAATAAGAACATCAATTGATAACCCTTAATCTTTGTAAGCAACAAAACTAGGTTGACAAGATTAAGAGGGAATATAATAATTCACCTAGTAATTAGTTGAAAAGATGAAATTAGAAGCTTCAATAACATAAAACTGAGACATTTTACTGGGAAGATTTGGAAAGTAAGGATTGAGAGAAAGAGAAGTTGAGGACTCTAAGCATTTGGCAATCAAAGTACATGACCAAGGGGGAATGTATTTAGAAGCTTTCTTGAGATACGAAAGGATAAGAACGACTAGCCATGGGTTAAGAGTAATGATAAAATTGGGTTAAAAACATGTTGTGAAAGATAGGGGTGATGTGGTCAAATTAAAATGTCACAAATAGCTAAACCGTATGGTTCCAAAGTAGATATTCTAATAAATTGCCAAGATATTTAGTAAATAAATGAGTAATAAGGAAAACAACATTAGTTCCAAACATTGACAAGTTAGAAAAATATTTTGAACCCATTAAATGTTTAGCTAGAATTGCTTGATGCTAAGAGGACTTAATTCAGTAAATTTCCAACCTACTACTATTCGTTCAATGTGTAATCTTGAAGCATATCAGTCTTCATTAACAACCAATATGCAAATATGTGCTTCATTGCCACTCTAAATAATCTATGCAATAGCAAATATTTAGTAATTCAATCCTAACAAAATCACTCATGGAAGACTATGGGTGCAGAAAATACAATTTCAGCCGTGCAACTACCATGTTAAAATCCAACTTGAATTCCACCTATGACATTTATGGCATGCATTTCCTACATATTAATAATTAATATAGGAATTTTTAGATGTCACATTACTAGTATCCATATAGTGTATGCCTATTTAGGAAAATCAAATCAAACTTTTCACACCAAACAATAGAAAATATTTTCTAATTTATTTTCAAGTTTCAGTTAAATATTGAAAAATATTGCCATTTTCCTATAACACAACTCCAAAAAAGTCACTTTTTTTTTTTTTGCAAACTTAACAAAGCTTCAAGGAGAAGCACGCTATGGTCAAAAGTTGTGTACAGCACTCAAATTAGTGTCAAAAGTTTTTTTTTCGGATCACTTAAGTGTCACGTTAAAAAAAAAAATGATCATTTAAATACCAACTTCGATATGGGTCATCAAAAATCCAACATTGTCATATTTTAAATTTTTCAATCCTATGTGGTCCGCTAGTGTGCCCAATCAACATAGAATCCCTAAACGACATAGTATAACTGGTTAAAAAGTGATTACTTTGGTGTCTATCTTTGTTAAAAAATAATAACTTTAGTGTTAGTTGTTGTTAGAAGGTAATTACTTCAATGACATTCTCAATGAAAAAGTTATCACTTTAATACCAAAAAAAATTGTCACCTCAAATAAAATTTTTAGTTATAAAAACCACATAACTTCTTGCCAAAAGCACTTAAGTGATCATTCTTTCTTATGATCCGGCACTTAACTAAGACAACAAAAACTTTTTACACTAAAGTGAACGCCGTACACAACTTTTGACACTTTTAGTGTTTTTCTCCCATAAGCTTTAATATGCTTGTCTAATGGTTGTGGAAGAAATTATAAAGGCTTGGAAATATCAATAGCCTCACTTAAATTAGTGTTCTTGAAGACTCTCTAGACTCCACCACCCCAACCCCCCCCCCAAAAAAAAAAAAAACAAAAACCAAGAACTAACCTCCAAACTTCTATAACCTATTGATTTTGTCAACCGACTAATTGATATTATTCTGTTGATATGAGGGGAGTCAGTTGAAGATTTCACAGCTGGAGAAGGAGATTTGACGCTGCAAACTTCTGATGGACAATAGAGGAAATCTCCGGGAAATTGGGAGACAAAAATGGGGCCCGGTAGCTATGGACCAAGCCCATTTGGGCTTAGTTTCAATTGACTAGGCTCTATTGGGCCTGACGGGGTCATTTATATTGGATCTAATTAGACTTGACCGAGCCCAATTGGGCTTAATCCGGACCGGGACGAGTCTATCCAGGTTGGGCCGGGCTTCGTTAGACAAAATTACACCTTTAGGACATCAAGTTGGGGTTTTCTGGAAACTTTGTGAGTCCCTTTGATTGCTCGCGCTATGAAATATTCAACTCTCATTATGCTTGTATGCATGAAAACGAGAAGAAATGCGATTCATAACATTCTTTTCGGATTGCATGAGTCAAACCTAGAGGATTTCATTCGCGATTTTCAAATGCTAGGGTAGGAGAATTACATGTGAACATTAAGGTGTCAACGGGACGCAATCACTGAGAAAATTTCTTATTAGATATTGAGAAAAAAAATGAAATTTCGTTCTGTAATTATGTCATATTTTTGTGCGAGGATTTTGGTGGGAGCTTCAATGGTAGATTTCCGGGTAAAGTACTCGGATCTCGTATGATTGAAAAGCAATCTCTACGAAGGAAGTGACAACTAGGTTGGAAGAGAAGAGGGATGAGAGAGATCGTGCGTTTTCTGGTCACTTCTGCGCTCCTAGCAATTAAAACTGTGGAAACAGCATCCCTCTAATGATAATTATGATAACAAAATTATTACAATTATCTCAGCTACACATAATGTATATACGATTAATAAGTTAATGAATATGTAAGTCCATGGTGGTGAAAATGAATTTGATAACTATAACATGTTATAGGTACATTTATAGTGTAGCAATTATAATATAATTCACCAAAAGGGAATATAATCAACATATGTTTTAGTTACTTAGCCGATGATATATATGATCAAATATGCTTAATACATGATTAAAGTAATTAAAATATTTACTAATGATTAGATGTACTATATTATACACAATATCTTCTCTTTATTTTTTAATGAAATAAAACTATATTATTGTTATTTAAAAAAATAATTGGCTGTAATATATTTTATGTATATCATTATCAGCCACATCTCTTTATAAGATTTTATGAGATCATGACCAACTGTTTAAAAGACATTGTACTATATTTAATTGCCCTAACACTATTCGACTATTATGACTGTAAGCCTTCCACGTATTACATCTTTTTATGAGATTTTGTGAGATCACTATCAATTATTCTAAAAATTCAAGTTAAGTGGTTTTATACTTAATTACTCTCACACTTCCTATCACACTTAGTCTAGTCCTTTTTTTGGCTTAGTACTAAGCATGAAAATTTAATTTGGGAGGCAAGTGGAGCTTGAAAAGATTCGAACTCAAGATATTGTATGAGATTTTGTAGAATAACCACCAATTATTCTAAAAGCTTAAATTATTAAATGAATATGTGATTTTATATTTAATTAATCTAACAAATAATCTTAAAAGCCAAAAGATCATTCCCCTTTATTTTTTGAATTGGAAGAATCACCTTTTCAATAATCCCAAATGCCGTAAATGGGCTCTTTGGGAAGGTCAATGGGGTCCTGTGCTGGCAAAGGCGTAGAATTGGCGGGGTTGACATCAAAGATCTTCACCTTCTCGATCCCTTGCGACTTAAGGAGCAGGAAGGCATGGAAAAAAATTAACTACTTGCAAGAGAGAAGATAAAAGAGACGGAAAACAAGAAAATTGGGACCCATAAGGAAAGGAAAACGGAGAAACAAAACAAAAAGAGGTAAAAAAAAAAAAAAAAAAATAGGGGGACCACTTTCGTAGAATTGCAAGCATGATAAAAAGTGAACTACATAACGGGTAATATTGATCGAAGCACTGTAACGGGGAGCGTCTAAATCAAAGAAGGAATGGAAGAAATATATTCCTATAATTATAATATAATCATATGTACCGAAACTAAACATAATTTAAACTTAATTTGACAATAAAATAAATATTTTTTGGATACTTTATCCATATTGTCTTTCCTGTTGTAGCATCACATCAAATAAAACAATAACTATTTTATTTCCTAAGTAAAATAGCATAATTAGGGCGCGTTTGGCAACGATTTTGTTCCCGGGAACTGATTCTAACAATAAATGATTATTTTTGATTCGTTTCAGGAGGAACCGATTCGAATAAAAGAACGTGTTTGGTAATCTGTTTAAAATTTTTAATTTGGGAATAGAATTGCGTTTGATAACGTATCCATTGATTCTGTTCCAAATTATTATTTTTATTTTTAAATAATTTTTTTACTTTTTTTCTTTTCTTTTTTTACCTTTTTTCATTTTTTTCCTTTTCTTTTTTTTTTTCTTTTCATTTTTTCCTTTTTCTCCTATTTTTCTTTTCTTCTTGTGGCCGATCGCCGAACCGGCGATCGGCCGGACGAGGGCTGGCGACCTCACTAGAGCGTCACCAGCCCTCAGCGAGGCTGGCCCTCGTCGGCCGAGCGTCGCCGGTAGCCTCACCCAGTTGCCGGCGATGCTCGCCCAGCCCTGCCGAGGCTCGACCTCGCCAGATCTAGTGAGGCCGAGCGTCGCCGATGGACAGGCGGGCCTAGGCGAGGCCCGCCTGGCCACCGGTCAGGCTAGGGCAAGCCGGGCGGTGGCTAGGTGGGCCTCGCCTAGCCCCGACGAGCCTTGGCCTCGCCTCGCCGGTGGACAGGCGGGCCTCGCCGGGGCTGGGCAAGGCCCGCCTGGCCACCGGTCAGGTTAGGTGAGCTCGGGCGGTGGCCAAGCGGGCCTCGCCCAGCCCCAGCGAGGCTCGCCGGACCAGCGGCCGGCGATCGGCGACTGGCGGCCGGTGGTGGTGAGTGGCGGCGGACGGCGGCGGGCGGCAGCGGGCGACGATCGCGTGATAACGGAAGGAAAGAAAAAGAGTTTTATTGTGTTGATTCTTTTTTTGATTCTCGGACGTAGAATCAACTTTTTTTTTATTCTCAAATCTACTCCAAAACTGATTTTGGGAACAAATTTGTTCCAGGGAACAAAATTTTTACTAAACGCGATTTTCGTCCCAAACTGATTCTGGGAACAAAAAATCAGAATTAGTCACTGTTTGGAGTGTTGCCAAACAGGGCCTTAGCGGCCGCACGTCATACGAGGGTGGATTTATTTTCATTTGTGCAAAGCCGAAAATGGTTAAATTTATATTTTATATTATATATTATTGTAAAATGCTAAGTCGCAATAACAATTAAAATTTTCTGATTTTATGGTTATATGACTTACATAGATTTCACGTCCCATATTGAGAGACAATAATAAAAATTATTAAAGGAAATATTTAATAGAAAGATTGTACTGTTAATTAGCAACACCGATGAAATGGATTGAGGCAAGCACCTTAAAAAAGAGATGGATCCTAGTTCCATCCAAATGAGTGGAAGTGCAAGAAAAAGTTCTTTTTACAAGGAAAATGTTGAATTTCTTGCAAATTAAAGGTTCGAGTGGCCTTTATTAAGAACACTAATATGGAATACCGTGTAATAACTTACTTATACAGATATAGCTAGCTATTCCAGCTTTATTCAAATGCATACTTGTTAACTTTTTTTAAAACTTTAATTAATATTGCAATAAGATATGTAATAATAAAAGTAAGGAGAAATACCACCAAAGACCCTAAACTACACCAACTCGAACACCAAGACCTCCAACTTTATTTATGTTGCCAAACATCCCAAATTTATATCAGTGTGATGAGTAATCACTTCATTATAATTCCATCCCAAACAATGTTAAAAATCCTATGTCATGATTTATATGGACAACAATAGGCAAAGTTCTAGGGGTAAATATAATTCAAGGTAGAATTAATAACCGAAGAACCGGTCTGATTCTAGATCTTGGTGGAATTCGGTTCAATTACCAGTTCCATTTTGTTGGATGGGAACCGGACTGAACCAGACTAGGAATAGGGAACCAGACAAATCTGCTTTGGTTTCTAGCTGACTTAAGTGATCAGGTTTTTATTTTTTTTCTCCACATTTATATAATTTCAGGTTGTAGATGCTAACCAAAAACGTGTGAAAGGTGTATTTGGGACCAAAGGTAAAATATCTTTAATGACTTCTTTGTTACTTTTGCGAGCCATGCCTTGCAGATATTGACTATCTTTCATTAACCATTTTCTTATTCCCTTTCCTCCACATGAAAATTTTAGTGTCCTTGTAAATGCCCGTTGAACCTTGGTCTTTTACTTTTGGCAGATTTGGTCTTTTACTGTTGCCGATCTCTTGTTTTTCTAATATATGGACTATCAGGCTATCATCCGGAGTAATCTGCAATATGCTGCCGTGAGTGCTTTGAAAAGGCGTCTCCCTTGATCCTTGGAATCCAGCATTTCTTCATTTATTTATCTGGGTGTTCAGATGTTTTTGTGACAAATACTCTGCTGTGGAATGTAGAGAAGAGTGTCAAAAAAGTTCTAAATCTACTACATTGATTTCAATTTAATCATAAGCCTCTTATTAGTACTAATTTAATCCTAAACCCTTTGATATAATGCCAATTCAGTAATTATGGCTAATTTTGGTTAAATATTGCTAATGTGGACGTTGGCCAACTTATGTGGCACCATTGGTGTTAGTATAAATAAATTTTAATAATATTTTAATATTCTATTAATTTTTTTTATCATTTTTCCTAATTTTTTCCTTCCTCTCCCTTTTGCTAGTGATCGGCCACGGCCGAGTTGGCCTCATTGCCACCCGCCAAAGGCGAGGCTTGGTTGGGTAGGGTTCAACCTCGGCTAGGCCAGATCTGGTGAGGTCGACCCTCACCCAAGTTAGAGCGACCTCACCAAATTTGGCAAGGGGAACTCTCGCCTAGCCAAGCACGCTTGTGGCAAATTTTGGCCCACATCATAATTAGTTTCAATATAATAGGTTTATGATTTTTTTTTTAAAATGCATATTTGACAAATTTTTCTATTAGACATTCGTAAATCTATATATTTAATATTAATTTGAAATGTTTTTTTTTTTTGTCTATCTACTATAATTATCAATTCACTCTCAAATTTTTGCCATACCTACTTCAAACTAAACCTTTCTATCCCTAGCCCTTGAAAAGGTGAAACTCCCCACCTCCCCCCTCCTATGTAGGAAGGATAGCCATTGGGATAACTCCAATAATTTAATTTAAAACTATTGTTAAGTGAGTAATTATGTTTGTTGTTTCTCTTGATTTTAGATGGTTAAAATTTGGAGCAATTATCATGATTGATTGGGGATTGAAGTTCTATGATGTAGGTTTTATGTTACATGCCTTGAAACTTTTATTATTTATTTTGTCGTTGCGGTTACTTTCATTTTCCTTAACTAAAAAAGGAGGAAAAAAAAGCGATCAATTTCCGAGTAGAACTTGAAAATTGTGACAAGACAGATTGCAGGATATGTGGGATAATTTTTTAGGTTCTAAAAACTGAAGAATAGTTCCGGCAAGGAAGATTTAGGCCCTGTTTGACAACCATTCCAAACAGTCTGCGATTCCGATTTTTTGTTCCCGAGAATCGGTTTGGGAACGAATCGCGTTTGGTAAATTTTTTGTCCAAAAGCGATTCGGGAACAAATTTAATCCCGAGAATCGAGTTTTGGACAAGAATTCGGAGAATCGAAAAAATATGATTCTCCGTCCGAGAATCAAAAAAAGAGAATCAAAAGTGCCGAATAAAAAAAAAATTATTTCTATATTTTATTTTTATTTCTTCCTAGTATGAAATATATATTTGTTGTATATAGAATACATATTTAATTTTATGTTATAATTTAGTATTTTTATTTATTACATATTGTAGGGATATTAGTATAGTTTATACTATGGTTTATTATTTACTATATAATAAAAATTGATTAGTTAATATTTTTATTACTTAGTATAAAAATATAATTAATCGGTGAATGGTTTATGAAAATTTAATATCAAATTTATTTTAATCTAAAAAGGTAATTAAAAAAGAATTGGAATAGAAATTTTATATAGTTATCAAACGCGTTTCTATTCTTTTTGTATTCGAGAATCGAAATTTTATTTGTTACCAAACACGCGTTTTTTTACTCAAAATCGGTTCCGGAAACAGAATCGAAATAATCGTTTGGTCGAATCGATTAGAACGAATCGTTACCAAACGCGCCCTTAGTTTCTCAATAAACCTGGATCAACTTTAGAATGGCTCACCCTAAGGTAAGCGAAGTTGATGCAAATCTGATATGTCTCTAGTGAAGCAAAAGTAGCGTTGTTTCTGAAGAGCAAAAAAATATGATATGGCCATTGAAGAGAGAAATTGCCATTTTAGGGCAAATCGAGAGGCCATGGTTGAACACATCGAGCAGCACACCTGTCCCTCTAATTGGGTCCATTGCACCTCAGATCTGAGGCGCCAAGTCTCAAATCTAAGGCCACGGTCGAGAGGTTATGGTGGCCTCAACCTTGAAGCCTCTTATGACTATCTCAAACGGAATTTTGATGGAGGAGGGTTTGCTTGTCACAATGATTTAAGTTTGAGCTTATTGTCGATAATTTTTTTTTTTTGGGCATTGGTGTCCGTACGGATAAAATAAAGGATTTTTTTATGGTAAGTTTTCAAAAATTAACTGAGGAAATCAGTCATTTAATTTGTTTTTGGTCGATAATATCAGTTATTAATTTAATAAATCAACTGGAATTGTTTGGGGGGCAGCAAAAATAGGAAAACCCTCGCTCACGCACGCATTTTTGAACCTTCGCGAATCGACGAGGGGACGTTTCTTCCTTCTCCGAAGCGCTTTTTCTCTTTCTCGAGGGTTTCTCTTCAGTCACTCGTCGCGGCATCGAGTGACTCCTCCATCTCCACCGCCTCCGCCGCCGCCGTCGCCGCCGCAGATCCGGCTACCTCCATTCTTCGCAGCTCTTTCCTCTTCGTCTTCTTCACGCGCGCGCCGATCCCCTCGCTCGCCGTCTCTCTCTGAGGAAACCGGAGCAACGGAAATGGCCTTCTCAGCCCAGACGCCCGACATTCTAGGCGAGCGCCAGTCCGGCCAGGACGTCCGCACTCAAAACGGTACTCCTGTCCTTTTCCTTCTTTTTCCCCTCCTTTCCGATCGGTCGGCCGAGGTTTTCCGGTTCGCGCTTACAATCTGTGAGGTTTGTGAACGTTGTGTTTCGTCTGGAAATTTGGAACAGTGGTGTCTTGTCAGGCTGTCGCCAACATCGTGAAGTCCTCGCTCGGTCCTGTCGGTCTTGACAAGGTATGGTTCTGTGGCGATGTGTGTATTTACTGGCTGTTTGGTTTCATTTTCAGCGGAGTTGCAGTTGGGTGTGGCTGAACTGAGTCTTGCTTGGTTAGGTCTGAGATTGTTGTTTGGTCTTATAGGTTTGTTGAGATTGACGCCGTTGTTTGTGTTTCGGCTTTGTCAATGTTCTCAGAGCTGCTGATTTGATTCGACATGATGTGTTGAACGTAGAGGGGTTTATCTTTGTTATTATGCACTTGCTGCTGGTCGTGCAAGATTCAATAGTTTATTTAGATGAAATGAGTCACCGGAAGTTTTAATGATGCCAACTCTATGATTTACTTGAACTTCAACTTTAGGGTCGATCTGGTATGGAATGGTAATAACTTCTAGGGATTACTGTTGACTGTTGCATTTGGTCTGGGTTGTGTGCTGTGAGCTTTTCCTATGTAGAGATTAAAAATCTAATTCGCATCTCTACTTGTCTTGTTCAATGAGTCAGATGTTGGTTGATGACATCGGTGATGTGACAATTACTAATGATGGTGCTACCATACTCAAGATGTTAGAGGTGGAGCACCCAGCTGCTAAGGTGGGTGGACAGTCACCTCTTGTTATGTGACTAGATTCCGAAGCTTAAAGATTTAGGTACTCATGTTTGCTTCACTGGGGTATGCAGGTATTAGTTGAGTTGGCTGAGCTTCAGGACAAAGAGGTCGGAGATGGTACGACTTCAGTGGTCATTGTAGCTGCAGAGTTGCTTAAGGTAATGGTGGCTACTTGAGGCTGGGCATGGCTTAGTTTGTGGGTTGTCCCGTCATTTTGTTACTTTAAAGTGATATCTTGTCTAATCAGTGACTTGATCATTGCTTTCTCAGAGGGCAAATGATCTGGTGAGGAATAAGATTCATCCAACATCGATAATTAGTGGTTTCAGAGTGAGTATTTTGTTTCCCACTTTTCTATTTATATTCCCATTTCCCCTAGAATATGACAGGAGTTGACACATGAGCAGTCAGAGCATGGATGCACATTAAGATAATCTCATTTCTCATGTTTATCTAGCAAAGTTATCTCATGTTTTGTGTGTTTCCTATTATGCAGCTTGCTATGAGGGAAGCTTGTAAATATGTTGATGAAAAATTAGCAGTTAAGGTATGGCTTTGTGGGCATGTGTAATTTGCAAAGTTCACAATTTGATTAGTCTTTTTGTTTGTCATATATATGTTTGTGTGGTGATATAAGTAATGGCTAAAGAAAATTTTATGCTTAAGTGCAAATTGGATAGTGCATTAGTCATTTCGTTGATATAGGAATGACACAATTATGACACATGTTTCTGTGCTTTATCATGATGTGAAATTATCCAGAAAACAGAAGGTTCTTTAAGGAATTGATCTGAGCCATTTTATATTTCCACGTGTTGGTTATAAACTTGTTTGGCTATGATCTAACTTTTTGAACATTATGCTTTCTGATTTTTCATAGGTTGACAAGCTCGGAAAAGATTCCCTTGTGAACTGTGCCAAAACAAGCATGTCATCAAAGTTGATTGCTGATGACAGTGACTTCTTTGCAAACTTGGTATGTCGACAGTCACTACAATAGTGGAACTTTTATCCGCTTGGTTATGGTTGTGGTTCAAGTAGGGAGGCGTCTTGTTTGAGAGGAGATGTAGGAGCCATGGTGCATGGAACTTAGATAGTATGAACATTGTTGCTCGTTATATTTTCTGGTGAGGCTGTGCATATGGTCACTATGTATTTTCCATGTGTCAATCGTGTTGGTCTGTCAACAGTTTTGGGAGTTGATCCTGAACTCCTTAACCTAAAGGTTTCTTCTTGAGTAGAACTCCTGTCATGTTTTCGTACTGGATGAAACTACTTCAAGTTTCCTTTCTATATGCTTCATGATTGCGTGCAGCATTCCAGGATGATTGTTGAAGGGATGCATCGTATATGGCGCATAAAGTAATTATTTTAACCTGTTAGTTTGTTGCTGGAGCATAACAATTTGCTTTCAGGTTGTAGATGCAGTACAATCAGTAAAAATGACCAATGCCCGCGGGGAAGTTAAATATCCTATCAAGGTTAGTAGTTCATATTTATATCTTGTCAGGATAATACTGTAGGAGGTGTTGACATGGAGCTCTTTTGCTTCTTTTTAATCTTAATCAGCAGTGACATTGCCAAAAAAAGACTAAACCACGGCATGAGTCTGTTTGCTGTAAAGGCCTATCAGGCTGATTGTGTTACAAGCAAAATTGTCCTGATCGTTGAAGCACACTAATGCCTTTGTTTATGTTTAGGGTATCAATATTCTCAAAGCTCATGGGAAAAGTGCCAGAGATAGCTACCTTTTGAATGGATATGCATTGAATACTGGTCGTGCTGCCCAAGGAATGCCTGTTAGAGTTTCCCCTGCAAAGATTGCATGTCTTGACTTCAATCTTCAGAAGACTAAAATGCAGTTGGGTGTCCAAGTTGTTGTGACTGATCCAAGGGAGCTGGAGAAAATTCGACAGAGGTAAAGAGATGGTGGACTTCATTTTTTTCTGACAGGCTGGTAAATTAGTCTGTCATCTCTTCGATGATTGTATGGGTCAAGTCATTTCCTTAGAGCAACGGATCTTTGCATTTCCACTAGAGTGAAGTTTTATTTCTTTATGTCCTTTCTGTGGCTGTAACTGTTTTGGGCTCCCTAAATTCTGCATATACATAACAATTGTTATTACTATTATTATTACTGCTACTACTACTATGGGGACATATAGATATTATAGTTACCAACTTATCATTAGATGATTGTGATGATGAAAATGGTATATCCAAAAACTATAATAATAAGGACCAAAATATTCAGCAAAATATTTGTTTTGTGGTCATTTTGATAGCCACAGTAATCTCACATCTTTGCCAAATGCATTAATCATTTGTTGCTATAGCATAGCAGCTTTAAAAGATCTGGTGCCATATATACACGTGCTTTGGCACAGCATAGCACACCACAACACAACTACAGCATAGTTATAGCACAGCTTCAACTGTACTGAGCACGCACTAAGTCATCATTGTCAGTGGGTGTATCTTGCAATGTACTTAGTATAGGAGAATGAGATTGCTGTGGCAACTGTTCAATACTAACTCTTTCATGCAATATGCTCATATGACTTGGGTAGATTTTTGGTTCTCTTGTTGCCTGTTGATTGATTTACCTTCTGACCTTCATAGTTCTTTAAATATAGTCTTTAAATAGTGGGCCACTTGTATTCATCTTGTTTGCTAAATGCAGGCACTAATAAAAATTTGCATTTTATTAGGGAAGCTGACATGACAAAAGAACGTATTGAGAAGATACTGAAAGCTGGGGCCAACGTTGTTCTGACCACAAAAGGGATTGATGACATGGCACTCAAGGCAATCTTCTACATGATTTGCTTTTTTACTTTCTATTATCCTTGAAACGTTGTAAAATGAGCACGCGGACATAAGTTTGAAATCGATGTTCTTTGGTTATTTCTTGTCACATGCGTCATCTTTTGTTAATTAGTATATATGTGGATGTTTGTTTTATTATCTTGTCAAATGATCTCTTAAAACTTCTCCTCATGTATGAAGTGGTCATAGGTGAGTGATCTGTCTTTACTTGAATTGGCTGCAGTCATATAATGTAATGCTATTTGATATAATTTTCAATAAATGAAGATCTACTATGTCATCTGGGTTTTTTGTTTGATTTAGAGTTTATAAATTGCTTTTGTACCTGTTTAATGTTCCAGTATTTCGTGGAGGCTGGTGCAATTGCTGTGAGACGTGTGCGGAAAGAGGATATGCGTCACATTGCCAAAGCAACGGGTGCAACCATGGCAAGTTCACTAATTTCTCTCCTTCAAAGCTTGCTGGCAATTCATTTTTTGTTCAAACTTTGCTAATAAGAGCATAAGTAAGATGAGAACTCAAAAATAATGTGATGCATATGTTGATATCTGAGTTATGTATTTCAGCAATGACTTGAAATGCTGAAGAAAAGATGCAGGATGGCTTTTCTGATGGGTTTATACTAATCTTCGTTGCCTTGATATCTAATTTACTACAGGATGTTTTACCAGTTCATATAAGAATGGACTTATTTTCACCTAAGCAAAATGTCTTTTATTGGACTTGTCAGTACTTGACATGTGCCTTTTAGAAACTAAAACTTTCGCACTGTTTTTATTTGACAGTTATGAGCTTTTTTTCTTTTAAATTGGATTTTCAATGTTGGAGAAAGCTTGACTTGACCGAATCTCTTTGTAAAATGCCAACAAACTGAGCTGAAGTCTCCTTGTATGAACCGATTAATTCTTGTTGGAGGGAGTAAGATGCCTTCTTCGTTTTCCTTGCCAATGAATGATTATTGGAATCTTCTGTATGGAACGCCCTTATGTGGTTTCTTGTTCTTATCATCCTCTCATCTGATGTCGCATATTCTGTTTGTTTTTCCTTTAGTGGGGGGTTGAGTATATTGAGAGGGTGAGCATGAGTCATAACTTTGCTTAGATTTTGCTGCCAGTTATTTTTCTATTTTTCTGCTGGTGCTGCGGGTCAGATTCCTGATTCTGTGGATTTATCCTAATTCTGTACCTTGGTATTTCGTTGACTACATGCAGGTTTCAACATTTGCGGACATGGAAGGAGACGAAACATATGATTCATCCTTTATCGGACATGCAGATGAAGTTGTAGAAGAGCGTATTTCTGATGATGATGTGGTTTTGATTAAAGGGACAAAAACAACTAGTGCGGTGAGTTCATGCTTTTTCAAATCAGTTCAAGTCTTTGAATGGGATAACTATATTGGAATAATGTATGCTAATTGTATTGGTTTGACATAGACCTTAGGAAGTTAGTCATAGTTTCAGCATTCATACATCATTACATCCTTTACTGTACCTGATTGCTTAATGTTGTGGCTCTTTTTTTTTTTTTTTTTTTTTTTTTTTTTGGGGGTTGGGGGGGGGGGGGGGGCAATGGTAGACATCAGCTGTTTCATACAGGTTGGGTTGTTTGTTGTAGGTTTCTTTGATCCTTCGAGGTGCAAATGACTATATGCTTGATGAGATGGACAGAGCTCTCCATGATGCTCTATCCATTGTTAAGAGGACTCTTGAATCCAACACGGTAATTCTTTTGGCCTCGCTTTATTTTCCTGAAGATGAGCCTGTTGATGCTAGTCTAGGTTATTCACTGAACTAACTATGAGATGGACAAACTTCAGGATGCTGTTCTTGTAGAATTGATTACTTATGATATAGCCAGGTCTACGAAAATAAGTTTTGATGCCTGAAGAATTTTGCTCAGTTTCCTTTGTTATCCCTTGAAAATGGTCCTGAGTTAGAGATGGCATGCTTGCTAGACCTGCCTGCTAGATAACTGATTCCTGCTATCTTTGAATTTTAAGCTAGAGAGGTTCAAGGCATATAGTACTTCGAGAAGATGCCATCTCTGGTACTTGCCTCCAGTGATGAAGTTAGGGATTTTCTTATTCGACTTCTGGTGCAACCCTTTTTCATCAAAAAAAAAAAAAAAAAAAAAAAAAAAAAGAAAAAAGAAAAAAGAAAGAAACCAAAACAAAGTCACGTAAAAGAACCCAAAGAGCTATCTTACTCATGATGTTAGGAGTGGCTAAATATTAAGTGATAATGTCAGAGTATTTCCGTGTAGAACTGGACCAGCTACCTGTGAATTTGGCTGTTAGTAGATTGTACAATGTCAGCATTTTCAGCCCATAATCTATTAGCATTTTGATTGTGTGTATCAGAATGACTTAAGAAAGATATGCAT
Source organism: Eucalyptus victrix (assembly GCA_016097545.1). NCBI lineage: Eukaryota > Viridiplantae > Streptophyta > Magnoliopsida > Myrtales > Myrtaceae > Eucalyptus > Eucalyptus victrix. Next base: position 48,984,074 of record CM027843.1, read on the forward strand.
TTCTGCACTGTACTTACAAACGTTATTCTGATTGCTTTGCTTTGTCCTCCCATTTCCCCCCTTTTTATTGTTATGCTGGGATTACAGGTGGTAGCAGGTGGTGGTGCGGTTGAGGCTGCCTTATCTGTCTACTTGGAGTATCTAGCAACGACGCTAGGATCCCGTGAACAGTTGGCTATTGCAGAATTTGCAGAGTCGTTATTAATTATACCAAAGGTCTGTATTAACATGCATTGATGTTTTTTCAAACTTCACTTGGATTTTTATCTGGGCTTAATGGAGCACATCCTATTTGGCAGTGCTTTGGAAATTGTCTTCTATATTTTCTAAAATCTTTTTTCTGCTGAAGGTGCTTGCCGTCAATGCTGCAAAGGATGCAACTGAGTTAGTTGCAAAACTACGGGCTTACCACCACTCTGCACAAACTAAGGCTGACAAGAAGCATTTGTCAAGGTAATTCTTTCTTTTGTATTTACAATGACGTCTTTTGTAGTTGGCCAGTGTTTAGGTAACCATGTATTAAGATTGAATCCATTGATCTTTCCTGCTTATTTTAGTCTAATTCACTGCAAGGAGTGCTGAGAAATTTTTTGTATACAAGATCACCCCGAGTCATGGATAAACACGTGTGGGCACAGTATAGGCAATTTTTTTATGGAACATCTATAATAATCAGGAGCTAACAGTTGTGTGACTTCCAGGGAAAGCAAATTTGAATTTGATCAGCAAGATTATGTGATTTCACCTGTTCTCATGCCCTCTGCACAGCTTAGTTTGTTGACTCTGATGTTTAGACTTGCAGATGCTTAAACAAGAATTTAAATGACAGTATACAAACTAAATTGTTAGGCAGATGGATAGCTTCCCTACCAACATACCTTAATATTTGTTGGATGTCCAAAAAGCCTGTAGAACACAATTTTTAAGGTGATGTAAATTAATTTGCTATGCCAAAGAGGGATGTCATGGAATGGAGTTGATGGTGGTTTGATTTCCAGAGAATTTGTAAGCTTATTCACTAATTCTTGAAAGTTATATCTTTTACCCAGAGAAGAAAATATTGTATGGATGTATATCACTCTTTTTTTTTTTTTCGGTAGAAGGGAGATATTCTCTTTCAAAGTTGCAATTATATGGTTGGATTTGTTTTAACAAGTCAGATGAAAGATAAGCTCAAGTAGCAGTTTAAGTCGATATGTTCTAACAAAAAAAAGATCCTGATATATTTTACTGTTTCAAGTTAAGTGTCATAGGAATAAGCAATAATACAAAGGGATTCATAAACTGTTGAAGTCTATATTATGTTAACTGGGATCAAGAGTAGGTTGATCCAATCATCCGAGTTTGGACCAGCATCAAATGAACACCTTACTCATGAGACCATTTACTGTCTTGATAAGGAGCTTGTGTTGTAGTATCTCATTATAAGCTTACTTAGCTTGCTTTATTCTGTTGGCTCTTAAATAAAGATCCCGTTGGTTTCATGTCAACCTTTGCAGCATGGGATTAGATCTTTCTAAAGGAACTATCCGGAACAACTTAGAAGCAGGTGTCATTGAACCAGCAATGAGCAAAGTAAAGATAATACAGGTAAGAAAGATGCATGCAAATGTGCAATAACTAATTATTATTATTATTTTTTGGGATTTCAGCTGCTATAATTTGTTTTTGGAACCTTTTGCTCAGTTTGCAACTGAAGCAGCTATAACAATTCTTCGAATTGATGATATGATCAAGCTTGTCAAGGATGAAAGTCAGGGCGAGGAATAGGAGACTATCAAGCATTGTCCTTAGCCTTTTTTTTCTGATAGGCTCTTTATCTATGTATTGTTGATGCTAGTAGTTGTATCTTATGCTTGGGGCAATTTTTGAACAGAGATGGCTGAGCATTGTTCATCTTGCTTTTCTGCAGCAGAGCGCTGTTTCTATTTTTGTTAAGCCTATTTTACCATGATGACGGAAGAAATGCTTGGGCAGGAAATTCGACTTTCATCATCTGTTTTTCCAAATGAATTATTGGGCGAGTTTTGATCATTGATTGATTTGGTTAAAGATGTTACCTTTTCCTCTTAAATTGATTTGAGCCTCTGCTCTCTCGCGACCCTTATTTCCCCGCAAGCTTAACGGGAGGAAGACTTGCTGAAAGTTATTGCTGATGTTCAGCGTACTTTACCTGCTGAAAGTAAGTAACAAGATGCCTTTACCAAAAGAACCTCTGAGGTGTTCTAATTTTTTTCCCCCAATTACAGAGGAGTCCAGGGGTCTGTTTTGGATCCTGGGTGTGTCTTGTCACGAGGTAACCTCACCAAAGCAGGGTTGGTTTACCACAAACGCCGCTAACACGGTGGGCTGTCAGATTGTTTTTAATATTTTATCTGCCGGCATGCCTTATATACCTCATTGGTACAATGGCTTTTTCCAGCCCTGTACATATCCACCCTTTAAATGTTTAACGTCAGAGAGTGTCAAGGGACAAAGCAGTTCAAGGACATGTAGATTTTTAAGTTTTGAAAAGAACTTCCGTATTAAAGGAGAAAAGAAAATTAAAAAAAAGATCGCTAATGCTATAATTTTTGCAGAATGCTCATTTAAATGTTTAAACTTTTCGAGCAATCATTTGAGCATCAAATTAGTGGAAAAATATTAAGTTTATCAAGCAATATATTGTGGTGAAGAGGTTTACGTGGCTCTTTTAATATATTTTAAGTTTGACATGATTTTGAAAATCGACGGACGAAATGTCGTGGTAATTGGGAGTCCAAAACTATGGCACTGGAAATCAACTCTTTTTCTTCCGAGAATTTTCTGGGATTTCTTTTCTCCGTTGTCTTGTTTTCTGTATCATATTCAATTCTAAAATCAGGACACCCGCAACCCCCACCGAAGAGAATCGGCTACCGATGATCAAACAGCTTCTGGTTGCTACGTCGCCCTCTTGCTTAGGTTCAGATGTGTTCTTTGCATCGTCATCAACATCCTTATTTGGAACATCTTCCTTACCTGCAACAGATTCCGTTCGACCTCATCACTTTTGCTTTGTTGTTGTTTATTACCACTGATGCCCTTCTTAATCTCTTTATCCTTTTCATCTAAACCAACGGTACCTTTCTCAATTACAACTTCCTCTTTAGGGCTCACCTCATTGGACTTTGCCTCGGCCGGAGGAACCAAGCGATTTCCTTTTCTTCAGCTTCCAAATCTCGGCCTCAATAACTTTTGAATGGAGGCAAGCATGGCGAAGAAGACTGATTAGAGCCCTTCAAAACATCCAAACGGACATTAATTTTGCCCCGATTCCTACATTTAGGATTAGGGTTTGAAAAACATTTTGGATTAATTGAGGGCAAATGAATGGCTAAACCAACAGTACGCACTATTTTTGCTGACTTCATCTTATCGGCAAGTCACATTAAATGGTTTATGTTAAAATATTACCACATTTGGTTTTCCAATCACACATATTGCCGATAGCATTGAAGTGATTTAATTTTTTTTTGAAAGTAGTATACAAGCGATCGCTCCAAATGTTTTGAAATTGAAATTATTGCAAAATTCTGATATCCTTTTCCTATATTAAAGGATTCTTCTCCCTCCAGGAATGCAATTAATAATTTGTCCATAATTATTATTTGACCCTCCAATTTACACCTTTTTTTTTTTTTTACTTTATTTTGGTTCGACGGTGGTCTCCCATTCAAATCATACCACATAATACGATAACATCACTCTAAATTTCATTAAAAAAGAAAAGAAAAGAAAGGAAATCCCAGTTGCCAAGAGCGGATGTGGTGGCAGCCTTAGGTTATTCTCGACTCATTATTAACATTCGGTTGTGATCACTTCATTGCTAAATAGGAGAACTCCAGTGATCTACAACGCATTTCTACACAAAAGCCCTGCTTGGTCAGATGCCATTGTTTTAACAGTCTTTTCACGGAATACTACTTTCCCAATTTGACTTCTTTCATAGGCTCAATCGCTTCAGATTGACATTTTCATATCTAGATGGATGCTACCCATTCCATATAATCCAATGTTATTATCAATGATTACCTCCAAGAAGCTTCCATCGGGAAAAAAAAAAAATGCTACTTCGCGAACTTCCACCATTCATCATCATCGAGTCTTTCCTTGGGGTGCACTACCTTAAATGTGAACCATGACAGGACACCATGCCGCTGTATGCAACCACCAGATATCGATATGCTCATTAATGCTGGCTATCCCTCTTTCTCTCTTCCTTCGATACTTCTGCAAACGGAGCCATTGTTATCCTCTCTAGAACCTTACGACCGATATAGCTACAGAGCACTTCCTTCCCTAAATCTGCATCTCCTTTTGCAGTTTCACCGCCACTCTTAACATTCAGTATCCTCTGAAGTAAGAAGAACCCGAACTTTCTTGGTTCCCAAGGCTCCTCTTGCTCCCCAGTGCAACATTATACGTTTAATTTCCTGTAGAAAATGGACCATGAGTCATACTACCATGACAACGCCCGCTTCAACACTAGCAAGTCGAGGCTAGATTGCTAGGGGACAGAATGGCCATCCTCTTTAGGACAACCAGAGTCTCCTCGAACCTTCCCTCAATCATCTGTCATAGCAACCTCCCTTACCTCAAAATCTAGCATTGACAGTTGATAGAACCGTAACTAGAATTATATGAATATGTGTTGAACGCCTTTCACGTTTCTTCTCTTGAGATATTTCTAAGACAACCTGACTTCATTTCGCCCTTGGATTTAGAGATCACTAGGTTAATTCCTGGGTTTTATTATAGCTATAATACAATCGATCCCATCTCTAAGAAAGTGCTACCCATTTTAATGAATGGCCTGTTGATGAATGGTCCAGGTCAACGTCACGGTTTGTAATCAACTCAGCACGTTCCTGTTCAGTTTTGAGTTCAGAGCATCGTACGGTGTCAAATTAGTGAATGGTGTTGCAGCAGTTGGTCGTGTTCCGCAGGGTCATTGGGCAAACCATTTTTTTATTTTTTATTGTTGGGCTGCGCTTCGATGCGCCTTCTTCGTGTGGGTTCACTTGCAAATTTGCAATAACGTGCCCACTACCGTCTCTACCAAAGCACAAGATTATGGGCAGGAGATAAGGGCTTCGGTTAGATTCTGCAAATTTTCTCAATATGAAGTTCATCTTTTCGATTTAGCCTAAGAAACCCCAGAGGACGAAATTGAAGAAGGTCCGCAATTCAGGGCATTAAAACCGAGCTAACTTCTAGTGATTTTCATATTTAGATGGACAAAATAATAATACACGAAATGTCCACGTTCAGGAATCTCAACATGCCAGTGGTGTTAACAAATAAACTGATCAAGCCATTAACAACCTCAATCTGCTCAAAACCAAAAAACAAGCAGGCAGATTTACCTATCATCACCCCTATCTAACCAAACTATCAACAAGCAGCCCAAAAGAAATGCTCACTACCGCAGCCCACACATAAGGCCACCAACAATCGCTTTGCATATCGACAAGACAAGCAAAGAAACCAAGACATTAAAAGTCATTTACATTCTCAAAGGGTTAGAGCAAGCTCCGATACATTCTGACGAACTCCTCCACCGTCTGCTACATCAGAGAAAGAGAATTAATTAATGGAGCAAGAAAAACATTAGATTCATCACTGAAATTTTAGGTGTTGCTAATTCAGAAGAGAATGCATTACCATTCTTGCATCTACAAATGACTCAGAAACCGTCTTCTATATATCTATGCACCTATAACTTGTTTTACAACCGTCTCTGATTTCCAGTTTTTCAACCATCCTCCCCATGAGTATCTAGTTTGCTAAGACCTTGACCTTTAGGTATCTGGTCAGCTTTAGCTGATACATCATGACCCTAGAAGAAAGAACACGCACAAATTTAGAAGTAATGAATATCAAAGGAAGCAGACAGGAAGCTACGCATACCATTGGATATGCAGCATTTAATTACAGAATGATTCACTGCCAACAGACATAAGCCATCCCTTGTCAATATAGTAACTAACCTTAACCTAATCATTTCCAACTAAAGTAGATGGAAACTTGGATCATGGCGAGCACAAATTTATCATCGATATGAGTGAAAAGGCATAACCTTCCAACATCTATGCTAGAAACTGCAAGAGCATTCTATTACCTGACCAATGTCACCAACAAGCCTGACATCTTCCACGAGTACCACTGAAGCTGTTTCATGCGTGAGGACACCATTACCCCCGGGAACATGTTCAGCATCAGCAGATCCACCTTCAAGAAGATCCTCCTTTGATTTCGATAGAGGTTCCAGCATATGGTCATTGTTGTCTTCGTTAACACGTTGTTTCAAACTTTCTTTCTCAGAAGACACAGAAATATTAACAACTTCATCAACAACTAATACTGTGGTCTCTTCAGCTACAAACCGAGTCTCCTTGGATGATAGAGAGGCATCTTCAACATCAGCAATGCATGGTTGTCCTGCATTTACACTGGAAAAAAAAATGTGAGCATTCAACAGGTGGAGATCTTAAATTTAAGAAACAGGAGCAAGAAAATAAGCTACATAAAGATGGATCATACTGATTGGTGTTGGCTAAATCAGAGAGATCAGCCCCGCCATCAACTTGCATTCCCTTGTTCTTCTTGCTTTTCCTTTCCTGTGGTTGAATATCAACAGAATCTCTTGGGAGTAACTCTTTTACCCTTCTTTTTCTTCTGGTTTGAGGCCCTTTTTCGGCAATGGATTCAGAAGGCTTATGGCTGGCAGTTTCCTTATTTTTAGATTCTTCATTTGCATCCTCACCTCCAGTTGGCACTTCAAATATCGTCTTTTCTTCCCCAACATGTTTCTCCGGCCGACTCATTCCCTGAATTCCTTCCAGCCTCTTCTTCTGTTCATGTTTCTGCACATCATATCTGAGTGATAAGTCCAGCTGCCTTACCATTGGTGTGGCCTGCTCGTCATTCTTAGATGTGGAAGGCTCCTTTTCAGATGCCAAATGAGACTTCTCAGAAGACCTGAATAATAAGTCGGAATAACGTCTAATCCATGAGAGAGGAGCAGAGCTGGGAGAAGAAGAATGACCAGCTTTCTGCAAAGTGGGTGACTTAGGTCCATTGACATGACCCACTCTGTCATCCAAGTCCAAATTATTATTATTCACAGCAGTTAGCTGCTTAGGATGTCTATTCCCAGATATCTTCATTAGCCTGGACTCTGAAACAGATTGTTGCATCTCAACAGCCTTCCGATCTAAGGCTAGCTTTAAATCTTCCAGCTTATTCATCTGCTCTATGTGGGTACAAATTTCTTCCCTATCAACATGCAGTAATTCCCTCTGCCTCTCTAATTTCTGTCGTTGCAGCTTCAGCTCCTCAATAGAATTTTGTAATTCCGCCCATTCCCGATCTCTTCTCTCACGATCTAAGTTAATCTCCATCCTCTCACTCTCAAGCCTTTTCATTTCCAAAGCAACACGGTCCAACTCTTTCTCAGCTGCTTCCTTAAGAGAGCCAATTCGCTGAAGTTCATTCTTCTTTTCTTCCTCAAAAGCTTTTTCCTTATCCCTTAAGGAACTTTCTAATTCTTCACGCCTTTTTTCAATGCAGTCCTCCAACTCCCTCTTTTGCACTTCAATCTCCAGCAAGACATCAGTACGTTCCTGCTGAATCTTGCTGAACCACTCAGAACGTTCCTGCACCATCCTATTCATGAATTCTTCTCTCTCAAGACGAAGCGACTCAACGTCGTGTTTGTATTGATTGCGCATTGCATCCTTCTCTATTTTCAGACTGTCACGTTCATCCTTGAGAAACTTTGCAACAGACACTCTCTCCTCAGCAATTCGTTCAGCATCCTTCTTCAGTTCTTCTCTCTTTTCATCAATTGATTCCCACTCAGACTCAAATTTTGCCTTCTCTAGTTTTAGCTTATCTGCCTCTGCCATAACTTCCAGTTTCTCAGCCCTGACCCTATCAAGCTCCTCTTTGAGTTTTATCTCTAAAACCGATAGTTCACTTGTTTCAGTTTTCATAACCTCCAACTTATCCCTTTGCACTATCAACTTGCTTCTTTTTGTCTTCAAGCAAATCCAAAGACTTCTGAAGATCTTGTTTCAGTTTGTTAATTTCTTCCTTCTCCTTCTGTAGCATATCCTTCCTAAGCTCAAAGTCTGCCTCTGCAGAAGCTAATTTTTTTTCTCTTGCATCAACATTATCCCACCTCTCTTTGACATCCTTCTCCTTCTCTGTCAAGGACCTTATCTGAATGCCCAAATCATGCTCTCTCTCTTTAAGGTGATCCTCCTGATGAGCGATATCCATCTCCCTCAACTCCCAAGCCCGTTGCTTGGTTTCGATTTCATCTTCAACAACTTTACATTTCATCTCCATCTCTGACTCAAATTCAGCTTTCCTTGACCGCAAAACAGCTTCTTGATTCGCAATTACTTTTTGAATGTCAGCCTAGTAGCATTAGTAGTATAATTTAAAGTTAGTGAACTTTAAAATCAGAAAGGACCATTGAAAGTCCTCAGCAAAATATTTTATAAAAGAAGAAATAATGTGCACATGATTCTCTGCATGGTGCCACCATCAAATTATCAGATGATACTATAACACTTCCCACAAAAAAGTGATTGACAGCAAGAGAACTTACCGACTCTTTGCTGGCAAGCTTTTCCTGTAAAACAAGCAGCTCTTGCTCTTTTTGATTCAGTGAAACCTCTTTTCTCAAAAGATCCTGTCAACACATTAACAGAAGAGGACTTGTATCCTTAAAAGTTCACGAACACAAAAGTGCAGCCATATTAATGAGAACTAGATGGAACCTGTTCTTTGTCCACAAGTGAAGCTACTCTGAGTTCCAAATCAGATTTCTCATCATTCAACGCTCCACGCTGTTTTTCAATGTTAGCTCTGGAGGCCTCCAATTCTTTTTCAAGTTGATCCAATTCTTGAGATCTGGTAAATATATATCCCTCTCTCTGGTTTAGTGAAGCTTGTCCATCAAGTAATCTCTTTTCTCCTTGTTCCAAAATTCTTTGCCTTTCTCCTAAAGATTGCCTCTCAAGAAATATCTCATTCTCTTTTGCATCACATCTGCCAAAAAGAAGAAAATCACATCAAGTACTCAAAGACAAGACACTCACACAATGAGCGCCTTATTGTGATATTTCTTCTGACAAGCAAAATAAAATCATTAGATTAATTTAAGTAATGCATTGGTATGTTGAGAATATACCATTCATATTTCGCCATAGCAGCAAAAGCGAACAGTGGCTAACTCTCTTTATGACATCTGAAATTTCCATCACTAGTCTGAAATAATTCTATTGATACATAGTAGGTGTACATAGTCTAACTAACTGGAAGATCATCTCCCTAATTACTTTACCAATACAAATCACTTTCAACTCATGTTGCATGTGGAATGCACACGTCCCCCACAATTTAACAAAAAAAATGAAGAAGAAGAAGAAGAAAAAAATGAAGAAGAAGAAGAAGAAGAGGCCGAGAGAATGCAAAAGTCATTTCAATTTCAACCAGAATATCCATAAGCATTATATAGAAACTACTGAAGTGCCATTAATCAGTAAGCAAGTAACCGTACTCAGACTTGAAAGATTGAATGCGCCTCCTTAGGTCATCTTCCCGTTCCCCAACTTCTTGCAGCTTCCTTTCAGCAAGTCTATGATACCGGTTAGCCTCAGCCTGTAAAGATTCTGCTGCTTGAAGCTTTGCTTCAGCTTCAGTAAACTTCTTTTGAGCATTCTCTACCATCAAGTGAGCTTCAGACAACTTATTTTCAGCAGAAACTTTTGTTTCAGCAGATTCAGCACGCATCTCATGCAAGGCCTTCTCGAGCTGCAATTGTTCATTAAATAAAATCTATGCTCAAGCATGAAAGAAGCACAAACAAAGCTCCTAGAGACTTCAGCAAACTCAGTGATTATACTTACACTTGCTATGCACTCTTTCTCAACTCCTAGAGACTTCCTTAATGTCTCTTCTCTCTTCCTAGCTTCAGCCAGACCAGACACATGAGCTGCTTGGTTACGTTTGCATTTTAACTCAGCAGCCTCAGCAGAGGCTTTAGCTTGCTCATACTTGGAAGTAAGCTCCTTTTGCTCCAGAATAAGAAGGCCCATGTGATGTTGATGGTCAAAAATCTACAAGCAGTTCATACAGATCACACATAGCAAAACAAGATGTTGTAATACACCAAAAGAGAATAGACACCAAAGCATTAAAAAGTCAGCAACACCCAATGCACTTATAAGAATATCAATACTCAGTAATAGATCCATAATAGAAGGAGAACAATGTGATTGTAGTTCCTAAGAAGTATAAAACCACATGATCTAGAAAACTATCATTGATTGCTCGAAGATTAAATTCAAGATATATCTCACATGTCTTGAAAGGGGCGAAGTAGAAACAAAACAGAGTGATCCAGACTGATGTTTCAACAGCAGAAATGACATACCCCGGTTTCATTATGTCTCATAATTAGGATAATAAAGGGATGATAAGGGAAGAAATTTATTAACATAAAATAACAGTTCCTTATTTTATTCTATTTGTACATGTAAGGTTCACAGTTCTAGGTTTCTCTTTTGTTTTCCCCATAAGTTATCAGAAATTATGAAGTAGAGTTTCGCCAATTGCAAGGGAAACCAACTGATGAGCTAATGTACAACTCACAAAAAAGAAAAAAGAAAAAATGGAAACCCTGCAGCCGAGTTATTGAAGAATATACAGCAAATTCCATCCATTATGTGGAATTAATGCAAATCCTTTCCCCAGCCTATCCCATTGATATCTATAAATTCAATGAATGGGTAGTTCTATTGTCAAATTACCCTATACGGTACAACAACATCATAACTCAATAAACTGAGATTACATAGAGCAAATGGCATTTCTTCTTCGAATAAGAAGCATGATAGATACCACTGGCCATAAGTGAACAACTTTCGACTTGCAAGACAAGTTTGAACAGCATATGCAGTCCGCATGGCTTATAAGATATTAATTCAGTCTACAGCAACTGACCCGTGCCTAAAAATACCCATCGCTGCCACAATGTCATCAAATCAAGAAAAAAAGCAAGCAAGCAAGCCAGATAGGTTTACATTCTCAGCCACTAGAATCCCAAAGCAAATGCAAGAATTGGAAATCAAAACCACTGTTTCCTTCTCTGCTCCACTCCCTAGTAAATTCAATGCAGGTTTGCGCCCAAAAACAAAAAAAACAAAAACTTTCCTCATAGACCACCATAAATGTAGCAAAAAGGACACCAAAACCGAACCCCAACAGGAACCACAAGACACTGGCTATCCCGCAGGCCGAAAACAACAAAAAGGAAGAGAAAGGACGGGGAGCCCACGAACCTCAGCCTCGAGCTTCGCGATATACGCGATGAGGGCGGCCTTGTCCCTCCGCTTGACCGACTCCTCGTCGAACCCGGCGTCCCTGAGGCGCCTCCAGACGGCCTCGTCGCCGAGCGGGCTCTGCGGAGCCCTAGCCCCGGCCGTCAGGGACGCGAATCTCCCCGAAGAAGCAGGCGCCAATCGCCCCGATCGAGGGCTCGCCATCGCAAAACCTAAAAGCCCCCCCTCTCTCTCTCTCTCTCTCGATCGATCTGGCCCTGCTTGGAAATCACGTTCGATGATTCTCTCGCCCCACCTTTTTCTCTCTCCCTCGCAGGGAGTGTAAAATGTAAAGTGAAAAAAAGGGGGAGCTGCGAGAGGAGTGAAAGAGAAGAAGAGACTGGCTGGCTGCGGTGGGCGAGTCGCGCTGAGTCGGATCGGAGAGTCTCGGCGCTTTCTCAGCGTTTGGAAACGCGATTTGACCGGGTTGCGGAGCGAGTCGAGTCCCCCGGGGGAGGGATTGGGATTTTGAAACGGCGCCGTACCGAAGACTAGAGGGCGACTGTTCTATCGCACTTCCGAATCGCCGGGGTGCGCCGCGGCTCTTGCGGGAAAAAGGCCGCAGGAGAGATCGGCGCGAACGGCGCGGATGATTTTACCGCCTATGATTTTGAGCATTTACCTTCCATATATTAGCGAAATGAACGGCGGGGGGTCGACATCGGGGCCCTTCAGAACATCAGATGAAATTTTAATTTTAGGGTTCGATTATCACGAAAAAGTCGAATCGATACGCTTATAACAAATTTATTTTAAAACTAAATTTTTTGTTAACCGAAAAACTCAAACCAATCATTGATGACAAATATGTCCTCCGTTAATTTCCATTAATTCGAAAGCTTTTTAAACCTTTTTTTCACTAAGCTTGCCAAATAGAAAGCAATTACATTGAGGGACAACTATATCACATTTGGCCGCTGAGAACTTGCCAAAATAATGAAATAGGAGGCCAATTTAGTTGCTAAAGGAAATAAACAATTATGGCAATAAAAATATCCCATGAAAACCCGAATCAGATGCAATGATATATCTTTATTATTTTTTATCCAAAGAAGCAAATGTCTAATTGTCAATGAATTAAGAATAATAAAAATGGTATGAAAAATTAAACATTTCCATTTGTTTAAGCGAATGGCGAGGGTTAGAAATTGCATCCATCTTTCAAATTGAACTTCAAATTTGCATTTCAGATTCAAACACAACTACCTAGACAAAAACACAAAAATCAATAATTGCGATATCTATAGTACAATTAAGGGTCAATATTGCTAAAAACCTCAAACTCGTACACTTACGATAAATTTAACAACAACAACATGCATTGTATCCCATATTCAATACAATCACCACAACGCTTTGAATTAGGTGGCATAACAACTCAATATCATATTTTACAATTCAAAAGGTAGTGTGATTTGATGTATTAATGAACTTAAATTGTTAGAAAATGGAGAAAATTGTTTGGGAGAGATTTATGGGATAATCTTATCATTATGCGGATTCCTTTAAGTTATATTCCGCCAAAATAGTTTTATTGAACAGCAACCGTGAATATCATAAAAAGTGCTTTCTAAAGTTTGAGGTTGAACATATAGTGAAAAAGTCTCTCCTCTCTCGGAGCTCTCCTCTACCGAATGAGTAGCTATGGCAAAACCCACCTCATCCCACCATCAACCCTAACCTTCCACCATGATTCACCCCTTTACCCAAAAGAACCCACGATTCTTCAGTAGATGAATGCACTGGAACACTCACCGCAGTATAATCAATCGGTGCCTATACAGGATTTCGTCTCTTCCTAAACCCTAATCCCCGATTCCACACCCCCAGGAACCACCGCCTCCTTCACTTTAACGTCGCAGTGCAATCAGTCGGTACCCTTGCTGGAATGTCCTACGTAGCCAATCCACGCCAGATCTACTATCGGAGACAGATAAGGTGGGTCTTCTTCTCGCAAATCCGGAGAATGTAATCCATCTGCAGCAATCAACCCAGAAGTGTAAGAACAACGAGGAATATGGCAGAACAAGAAGGAGCAGTGGGTCGCCTAGCCCATCTATGCAACAAATTAGGTAAGTTAATGTATGAAAACAATATGAACATTCTGGATGAAGAGATATCGGAGGAAAAAATCCAGGAATGTCGCTCGTCCCTTGTTGGGCAAATATATAAAAACCCTACTATCAACTTCCAAGCCCTTACAACCGCAATGAAAAAGGCATGGAGAAATGACACTGTGGAAGCGAAACCCTTAGAAGACGGTAAAATTAGCTTTGTATTCAGAAATGAAGGGGATAAGAACTGTGTATTAAAGGGAGGTCCATGGTCTTTCTCCCACCATTTGTTGCTATTACGGGATTGGGAGCCGGATACCCCCCCACACTGTTATGAATTTAACACATGCACTTTCTGGATAAGAATATTTGGCTTACTGCTGGAATGGAACTTGGAGAGCATGATAAAGAAGATAGCAAGCTCGATGGGGAAAGTTCTCGAAGTGAAAACAGATGCAAGAGGTCCTGCTTTTCAGAAAATTGGGAAAGCACGAGTGGAGTTAGATGTGACTGCTGAATTGAGAGTAGGACAATTGCTGTGTCATGGGAATAAGAAAGTGTGGCTGGATTTTAAGTATGAAAGACTGCCATTTTTCTGCTACTCATGTGGGAAAATTGGACATTATGCTACTTACTGTCCAGATATACCTTATGATGACGCGAAATTCAAAACTGAGCTGGGGGGTTGCTTTGGTAGCTGGTTGAAAGCTGAAACATCAGTCCACAGCCCATTCTGGAAAGTATTCTATAATGAAGTAGCCCTGCCTGAAAATGAGATGAGACGGTCCCTGAAACTCCTGAGCAACCAAGACAGAATGAAGTGCGGGAGGATGGTTAGAATCGCACACAGAATCTTGAAAGAGGAGGACAGGAATAGATGATATTGGAGACTAATCTGAATCGTACACAAGAGATAACTCTATATAATACAGGGAAAAGAGCATTAATGATCACTGGGCCGGAGCACTCAAATAAGCCTAACTTCCAGACAGCAATGAATTCAAACAGCACCGGGAAAACAACTCTATTCCAACCAAAAACTCCCTCTACAAAGAAACAAAAAAGAACCAACAATCAGTCATCAACCTCAAGACAAGACTGGTTGGATGAAACTCAACTAATGGATACTCCTATCCAGATGATAGAAGAAGTTACAGCATGGGCTGTTGTGGCTAGCCCTAATAAGCCACCAAATGAACCATGAATATCTTGAGTTGGAACTGTCAGGGGTTGGGCTCACCCTTGACAGTTCGGGAATTGAGAGCCTTAATGGCTCAGTTCAGGCCCTCTTTGGTTTTTCTAATGGAAACCAAAAATAAATTTGAAGTTGTGCAAAGAGTTAAAAGAAGGCTTCGCTTTCAGAGGTATTTAGTAGTTGATCCTGTGGGGACAGCGGGAGGTTTGGCTATTATGTGGGATGATCGAATCACTCTAGAAGTTGATGCAACGGTTGAAAATTTTATTAATCTAAAATGTGAAGAAGGGGTCAGGAGAAACAAGATGAGAATTACCTTCGTTCATGCTCCATACACGTACCTAAAGCAGTTGCAACTCTGGGAGAGATTGAGACAGATAAGTGCTGAAAACACTTTACCTTAGGTGTGCCTGGGGGATTTTAATGAAGTGAGATTCTATTGGGAAAAAGTGGGGAAAAGAATGGTTGAAAACTATAGGATGACATCTTTTCGAGATTGTCTGAATGCCTGCTCATTTATGGAAATAGAAAGTAAGGGATGTGCGTTTACATGGGCCAATAACAGGGAAGGAGAAGATTATGTAAAAGAACGATTAGATAGAGTGGTATGTACGCTAGACTGGAGGTTAATGTACCCAGAAGCGGAAGCCTTTGCCCTTCCTGCAATAGGCTCAGATCACAGTCCTATTATCCTCTCATGTCAATCGAACCAAGTTAGAAGAAAAAAAAGTTTTAGATTTGAGGCTTTTTGGCTTGAAAATGATGAATGTAGGGAAGTAGTGTTAACTTCCTGGGCCCCTCAAATCCAGCATTGTCAAGGTTTGGTTGGGAAGATACAGGATGTTCAAACGGCACTTTCCAAATGGAGCAAAAAGAAGTTTGTCAACGGCAAGAAGGAAATCAGCAAGTCAAGCGGAAATAGTGTGCTTAACTAATAACACTACGAGACTCCTTCAATAAGGAACACTTTAAAAAGATATAGGCACAAATTGAAGAATTTGGGAGGCAAGAAGAAATGTATTGGGGGTTGCGCTCTCGAATCAATTGGTTGAGATGGGGGGATCAAAATTCAAAATACTTCCACGCAACAACGATTCAAAGAAGACAGAGGAACATAATATCCATGCTTCACAATGCAGAAAATGCATGGCTGGTTGAGCAATAACAATTGAAAGAACATACGTTACAATTTTTCAGGAAGCTTTACGAATCCCAGGGCTCCCGATCTTTTGAACCAGTGATAAACCAGCTACCGCATTAGTCACAAATGATATGAACAATGTTAGTTCTGAAGCCAATATTAAAGAGGTGACAGAAGCAGCATTTCAACTCGGATCAACTAAAGCACCAGGCCCGAAAGGGCTAAATGGATTGTTCTATTAGCAGCATTGGGAAGACATCAAATGGAACATGTTAGAGGAGGTACAGAATTTTATGAACACTAGTTATCTACCACCAGCTCTAAACAGAACATCTCTTTCCCTAATCCCAAAGATTCTGAATCCGGAGAGGTTAGATCAATATCGGCCAATTAGTTTATGCAACTTTGGCTACCAAATTATCTCCAAAGTGTTGGTTAACAGACTTAAAACCATACTACCAGCAATTATAGCACCGGAACAAAGCGCCTTTGTAGGAGGGCGACAAATTCAGGATAACATCTTCATTGTTTAGGAGGTACTACATCAGATCAGACTTAGAAGCAGAAAAAAGAAATTCCAAGCACTTCTCAAATTAGATATGAAAAAGGCCTATGATCGCGTAGAATGGGATTTCTTGGAGGCATGCCTACTAAAGATTGGTTTTGATGAAAAATGGGTGAAGTGGATAATGCAATGTGTTACCACGGTTACTTTTAGCGTTAATTTTAATAGAGAACCTCTTCAGTACTTTCAACCTTCCAGAGGGCTCAGGCAAGGGGATCCCTTATCTCCTTATCTATTTATCATTGTGGCTAATGTATTATCTGTATTGATGAAAGAGGCTGTGGAAAATGGGAGTATCAAAGGCATTAAACTAAACAGACACTGCCCTACTCTGTCTCACTTACTCTTTGTCGATGACTCGATCTTTTTTATGAAAGGAACTATTCTTGAATGTCAAAATCTGGCCATGATCTTGAACCAATATTTGTCTAGCAGCTGGATAGGAGATAAATTTAAACAAACCTGGGATTTTCTTCAACAGGGGATGTCCTTAGTCATTAAAAGAGAACATGGCCAGGGAATTGAGGGTTCCTATTATGGATAAAACAGGCAAATATCTGGGTATTCCTTCTGATTGGGGAGGGTCGAAAAAACAAATGTTTGCATGGATTCTCGGGAGAATTAGTTCAAAGCTGGAAAGTTGGAAGGAGAAGCTTCTATCAAAAGCCGGTAAAGAAATTCTCGAAAATGGTGGTTCAAGCATTACCACAATATGGAATGTCGTGTTTAAAATCCCAGTTCTATATGTAAGGCCATTGAAAAGAAAATTGCAGCATTTTGGTGGAAGAATAATGAGAGGAAAACAGGCATTCATTGGAGAAGCTGGGAGCTCTTAAAAAAGAGAAAAGATAAAGGTGGTATGGGCTTCAGAGATCTTCTTTATTTCAATAGCGCAATGTTGGGAAAACAGGCTTGGCGGTTAGGAAAAGATACAACCTCTCTATGGAGCAGCATCTTTAAGGGATTATATTATCCTCAGACAGACTTTTGGCATGCAAATAAGGGACCTTGCCCCTCGTGGGGTTAGCAAAGCTTGGTCTATGGAAGAAATTCAATAGCAGCCCAAGTCATGTGGAAAGTTGGCGATGGATCAAAGATCAAAATCAGGGAGGATAAATGGCTGCAAAGGGGTATAATTGAGGGGCCTACCAATGTTGATGAACCCTATTTCGTATCAGAACTGATTAATAAGGCGGAAGGTAACTGGGATGAAAGGTCCGTAGCTGCACATTTTGAGGATAATTTAGCTGAAGAAATTTTAACTATACCAATCAATCCTCAAACAGAAGAAGATCAGCTTGTATGGACAGGCAATCAAGCAGGAAAATATTCAGTCAAAAGTGCGTACCACTGCATAAAGGGAACCATGGAGCAATGCAATGCAAACCAAGCCACAACATTGTTTCAACCTCCCCCCTCACTCTGGAAGAATATTTGGACACTGAATACTCCACCTAAGATACGCATTTTCATGTAGAACTTGTGTCAGAACACTCTCCCAACGAAAGATAATCTGTTTAGAAGAAAAATCATACCTGACCCCATATGTCCATTGTGCAACAATGAAAAGGAAACGGCAGAGCACCTCTTCCTGCTCTGGTCTTGGACAAGACAAATATGGGATGATCCTGCGTTAAATATTAAAATTACCCGTCAGGGTTTGACAAGAATCGAAGCATGGTTTAATAATCTGAAAGAGCAGTCAACTCACCCATTAAATCTGAGCTTGGTGGCTGTTATGCTATGGAATGTCTGGAAGGCTCGAAACCAGGCCATATTTTGAGGTAAAACACCAGTGGCTTTGGCAATTATAGACTCAGCCCAAGCAATAATTAGGAGTTACACTCACTGGAACCCAGGCAACAGCAGGGGATGAGACAGAGGTAAAGCAGAATTGCAAAGAGGAGAAGCCCAGCCAAGGCGTACGCCACCACTTGCTGAGGGGAACAATGTATCAGAAGAGCTGCAATCCCCAATGGGAGCCGAAGAAGATAGAAGATTAGAGAGAAAAGAGCAGAGAAACCAAAGCGAAGAATCTAACCGTCGAGTCGAAGAAGAATCGAGGTGTGTAGAAGGCAGATCGGGGATACAAAAGTCGTAACCCATAAGCAGAGAACCGGAACCTGGTGAAAACGGAGGAATAGCCGACGAAGAGGAACAATTGAGAGGAACTCATCCCTCTAGGACACCTTATGAACCGAAAAATTGCAGCGATGAACAGAGAGGGCCTACAGATGCTGGCTCAGGATGCTGGAAGGAACAAGAAGACCAGCAACCAGGACAGTCGGGCAACAAATCAACCGGGATGTGGAGGGAGGTCCGTCCTGAGCTAATTGAAAATCAAAAGGACGAACAGAGAGGGCTTCAATTCGCTGATTTGGGATGCTGGGTGGACACCAACGGCCAGCAACCTTCGAACAGGGCACTGGTACACCGATCTACACGAGCACAGGGAGAACTGGGCAGCCAACAAGTCGGGATGTGGAGAGCACTCTGTCTCGGGCCAACCGAAGAACCTAGCGCCAAACAGAGAGGGCCTCAAGTCGCTGATTTGGGATGCTCGGTGGCACAAGTAGACCCGCAACCTTCGAATAGGGGATTGCTTCACCGAACTACCAGAGCACAAGGAAAATCGGGAAGCAAATCAAACAAGATGAGGCGACCATACAGCCTTGGACAGACCAAAGAATTGCCGGTAGATGAAGCAGGGACTGGGTCGCACAGAAGATTGGGAAAGGAAGTTCAGCTAGATCGGCATAACCCACCAGTTCTTCGGTCTGCAGAACGCTTGAATGAGCATGAACAAGGCAGATCTGGAAGCTTGGAGCTCGCTGAAGATGAGAGAAATCAAAATTATGACGCTGAAAACTCCCAGATCTGGATCCCACCGCCGAAAGGAGCATACAAGGTAAATATAGATGGATCATACACACCTGGTTCAAAGGAAAATTTCGTAGCGTGCATATGTAGGGACTCGGGAGGAAGAATGGTCGGAGGAGCAGCTGTTGCGGTAAGAGCGTCTTCACCTTTAATGGCCGAAACCGTAGCTCTATGGGAGGCCTTGAACGCTTTCTTTTCTAGAAGACACGAAGAGATGATCTTTGAGTCAGACAACTCACAACTGGTAAAAGTGATGAATAGTTCAGAAGTGTTGAGTTGGGAAACACAAGCCCTTGTCAGTAAGTGCAAAGATAAAATACGGGCCTTCAGACACGTACGAATAGTTCATTGCCTAAGAGAAGCCAACCTAGCAGCAGATTGGGTAGTAAAAGCCCACAAACATGGCTACTTACCTTTGAATTGGGCCTCATCTTCGCCTGCAACTTTGCTAGATCTTTTATGTAATGACGTCCATCTTTCGGGCCTCACTCCTTTACTATGTTAATGAAATCAGTCCGTTCATTTCGACCAAAAAAAAAAAGTTTGAGGTTGAACATGGTGATAAATGACAATAGATTTACCTTGGAAAATTAGAGATTTTAAGGTCTTCAGCTTTTCACATGTTTAGAACAAATGTTAAACTTTTCAACCGCACGAGTGACCCTAGACTATCTTTCAATCGCATGATCATACGTCCGGCAATCCAATAAACTCATGGTCCCACGTCGGAAAGGAGTTCGTCTAATCGCTTCATTGCCTTCTTGGGCTCGGTCTACTCTCATGGGTCCATCCAGTTTTGCTTAGTTTATATTAAATTTGAATTTTTTAATTACACAATGAATTTGACAAAAGTATATAGGATTTATCATGAACGTCAAAGCTAGTATGCACAATGATCAAGTCTATGTTTTATTTTTAATTTTTTGCTGTATCTAGAGTAAAAATATATTTAGCAACTAGGCACAATTACACTTAACAACAACCCAAATCATGACAAGTAAGAGTGCGTTTGGTAACGCTTCTATTCCCGTAAATAATTTCGATCGAAATGATTTTTTTATTTTGTTTCTAAGAACAATTTCTAAATATTTTAAGTCGTTTGGTAATCGTTCAAAATTTCAATTCCTAGAATAGAATTGCATTTGGTACCGTCTTCAAAATTTCTACTTCAAATCATTTTTTAAATAATTTTATTATTTTTTCCTTTTTTTTTTATTTTTTTCCCTTTCTTTCTCCCCTTCTTCTTCTTCAAAGTGGTCGATAGTCAGCCTTGGGATGATCGGCGATCGGCCAGATGAGGGCTAACGACATCACTGGAGTGTCGTCGGCCCTTAGTAAGGCCATGCCTCATTGGCCAAGCCTCGCTGGCAATTGGGCGAGGCTCGGCCGAGCCTTGGTTGGGTGAGTGGCCTCGTCTAGATCTGGCAAGTTCGAGCTCGCCTAGCCGTCGGCGAGGCTTGACTTTGCTGGGCCACCATGAGGTTGGCTTCGCCTTGGCTAGGCGATGTCGACCTCATGGTGCCTTGGTGAGGTTGAGCCTTGCTAGTGGCTGTGCGAGCTTAGTTTCGCCAGATCTAGGTGAGGTCGAGCCTTGCCGGTGGCCGAGGGAGGCTCCAATGAGATCCGCCTAGCCACCGATGAGCTTGCTGGACCTTGCCTTGGCCTGGCGAGCCTTCGACGAGCTTGTCGAATTGGTCACCGGTGACTAGCGACGATGGGTGGTGGACGATGGATGGCGGTGGATGACAATGGTGGTGACAGTTGAAGAAAAAGAAAAAGGGAAGAAGAACAAGAAAAAAGAAAATAAAAGAGAGAAAATAGGTGCTTGATTCTAGAATTGTTCTCGGGAATAAATAATCAACTTTTTTTTACTTCTCGATTCTGTTATAAGTGTACTTTCGAAAACAAAAAAATAGAAATTTGTTCCTGAAAACAAAATTTTTACCAAAAGCATTTATGTTCCAAATCTACTCCCAGAAACAAAAAAAAAATAGGAATTTTTACTATAGGGCAAATTAGGGCCTATTTGTTAAGTCATTAAAATCTGTTTCTGTTCCCTGGAACAACTTTTTTTGTTCTTTTGTTTCGGGGAACGAAAAAATAATAGAAACCTGTTTGGTAAAACTTTTGTTCCCCCAGGAACAAAATATCTTTTTTTTTTTTGGGAATAAATTTGGAACAGAAACAAGAAGTAAAAAAAAATAAATTCTTTTTCCCATAAACGATTTTTAGAATCTATTTTTTCTCTCTTCTTTTTTTTTTTTTTTCTCTTTCTTTTCTTCTTCTTCCTTTTGGCCAGCCTTGGCCATGGCCGGTGACCTTGCCGGAGCATCTCTGGCCCCCAAAGATGCCGAGCCATGGCAAGGCTCGGCCTCGCCTAGCCAACCGGGTGAGACCAAGCTAGGCATCGGCTGGGTGAGGCCAAGCCTTGAGAGGGCCAAGCAAGACTCCAGCGAGCTCACCAAACATTGCCTAGCTGGTCACGGCCATGATAGTGGCCGCGACCAGCCAAAGAGAAAAAGAAATAGGAAAAAGGAAAAAAAAAGAAAAAATAATAAAAGAATTAAAAAATTAAAAGAAAAAAATCTAAGAATTTTACCAAATGTATTTTTATCCTCGGGAATAGAAATTTTGGAAAGTTACCAAACGTGTTCTTTTGCTTAGAAATTATTCTCGAGAGAACAAAAAAAAAAAAAAAAAATCATTTCTCAGCAAAAATTGTTACCTAAAACATAAGTGTTATCAAACGTGCCCTAACTTGCGTAATAGTGGAAATTTCTATTATTTTGTTCCCGGGAGTAGATTTGGAATAGAAATGCGTTTGGTAAAAATTTTATTTTTGGGAACAAATTTCTATTTTTTTGTTCCTAGGACCAATTCTAGAATCAAGCATCCATTTTCTCTCTTTTCTTTTTTTCTTTCTTGTTCTTCTTCCCTCTTTCTTCTTCTTCAACTGTCATCACCCACCGCCATCCGCCATCCGCCGTCTGCCGCCCACCGCCGGTGACTGGTTCAGCGAGCTCATTGGAAGCTCGCCCAGCCATCGGCGAGGTGGGCCTTGCTAGGTGGGCCTCGCCGAGGCCTCCCCCGGCCTCCGACAAGGCTCGGCCTAGCCACTGGCAAGGCTTAACCTCGCCGAGGCACTGCGAGGTTGGCATCGCTTGGCGAAGGTGAGGTCGACCGTGCAATTCCTCAGTGAGGTCGAGGCCCACCAAAGGCTAGGCGAGCAAAATCTATGGATTTTTTTGAAAAAGATTGTGGATTTTTTTTTCCAATTTTTTAGTCAAAGGTTTAATCAAAAGTCAACCATTTAGTTGAGTTATCGTAAAAAGGTTAATTTTTAAGCACAATCTATGGATTTTTTGAAAAATTGACTTAAGAAAAGGGAAATTAAGGCTAATTGACATTTTTTTTTTTGGGTGAAAAGCCAATTTTTTGACCAAAGGACTTTTGGTCAAAGGATTAACCAAAAAATCAACTCAAAAAGTCAATCATCTGACTTTTCAAATTTTTCTCATAAATAAATTGGAAGTTGCTTAAAAGTAACAATGCAAAAGAAAGAAAGAAAAAATAGTACTTTTTTGGTCGAGAAATGGGTCCTGTCACGATCGGAAACCTAAGTCTCGATTTTTTACTTTTTTGATGCGTTGGTTAAAAATCAGGTGTTAACAGCTTCTATTTTTATCTTTCTTAGAATTGTGTACTCTTTTTCCATCGTACTCCTTTTATTATCTTTGGGTGTTTACTTACTTGCACCACAATTTCAATTAATTGGTTGATTTGCCTTTTCACTTTCTTAGTGATAGAGCAGAATGGCAAAAGATGAACCATCCATGCATGATCACATTTACTTCATAAATTTACATGAAAAAGTAAAAAGAGATGTATAGTCACGTTAGATAACACATTGATTGGCGAAGTCTAGCTCTTTGGTTGTGTAGGTATCGAGGGATCATTCTCAACCCTCGATTGGGCACTCTAGCCGGCCCCAAAAAATGAGACTAGTGGCGACTTTTAAATACCATTTAGGTTATCTAATACAACTTTAAATGAACTTACCGATCATGCAAGGTATGAACTTAGGAAAAGCTCATGGCTATGATTGAATATGCTCAAGCGGTTGTGACCCCAACAAAAAGATGAGGTGATGTCATTTTGTTGGGGGGAATTGTCTTGAGTGAACTTTCATAGTTAAACACCTCTAAACTTTACCTTTATGCCTTTTTGTCAAAATTGGTGCCGAGGTAGGGTCATGATAAATCCTGCTATTATGAGATGTGCAAATTTGGGAGGGCTTATGATTATGACCAAGAGACCTCGTGGCGCCGATCCCAAAGGATGAGGTGATGGCATCTTTGGAGTTACATGCCATGAGGACACTCTTTTGGTAAATCACCTCTAAATCCTATCTTTACGCTATCGCTCGCCAATTGAATATTGAGGTCAGGTCACGACACATGGGAAACAGCTCAAAAATGCATTTGGAGAGAGGCATGGCGATAGAAGAAAATGGATTCTCGCAATAAGTCAAGAATCAAGAACCGGGTGCCTCGTAGCGTATTTTTTTAAGGTGCAAAGAGGACTAAACGTGCACAAACACAAAGGCTTTTTCAACATATGACGTTCTTATCTTCCTAAGCAAGGAAAGAAAAATAATGGGTTCAAGGATATTCCTCTTACGCTTGATCTTGAAGAGAGACTTTTCAATTAGAGAAAAGAGTGAATACCTACCCCAAAAGTGTCCTCTTCCTTCTCTGTGATGGCCAGCGAAGTTTTAGAAGTTAGGCGTGGCTATTCAGAAATGGTGTCTGTATGGCAGTCACTAATAATCTGGTGATGGCAACGACTCAGCTTCGAACCGGGATAAGGCAGCAAGTCTATGGCTCGGCTCGAGCTGGTGATGACGAGGGGGATGTTCCATCTTTAAAAGGGTCAGCAAACACCAGCGGAAGCAAGACTGCCGCCGTAGCTCTTTCAAGGACATCACCCGATAACAGGCGCTCCCTGTTCGATGGACTGGCTTGCACTTGTCATGGAAATCGCCTTTTTCCTCGTGGCTATGGTGTGGTGACTGACCGATGACTTGACACAGCAGTCCAATGAGCCGTTTTATTGTGGCAATAATGAACCTCAGAATTCCAATCTCAAAAGCAGAGCATCTCGGTTAAAGCTCGTCGTAGACGATAGGAGTGGTCACCGATGGTATTGGAGAATGGCTGGAATCGCTAGCAACCCAAGTGCTTGGAGGTAGTTTATTTGAGTGATGACACAAACTGTGGAGAAAATATTCAGTGGTTCGAAATCACCACGTCATCCAACTGTGTGGCGCACGTAAACTGAAGTGGCTCCACTCAAAGTGTGACATATGGCTTGTGATGTGGATAAAAGAGCAGGCAGCCTTTTTTCTCTCTCCTCTGGTTGACACGCAGAGAAAAGAACAATATATGCGCACTCCCGCTTAGAAAAACCTCTCTCCTCTTTTCAATTTCAAGGGCTATCTTTCTCTTCTCACGTTCTTTCCTTCTCCTTTCTTTGTCTTCCTCCCCCATCGAAGATGACCCAAGCGAGAAGCTTGTTCAGAATCAGCAACAACGGACCCCAGCTATCAAGGAACGCAATGGCAACCTTGAGCGGAATCACGAGGTGCGATTCAACCTGGCGGAGATCGCCTTCCGGGGACTGTGACCCCCTTCTTCCTGCCCGTCGAGCTGTCTCGATGGAGATTTGCCTCCAGGGACTGCGACCCCGTCTCACTGCACATTGATGTGTTATGTTTTGTGAGGGGTTAATAGATCGTGGTCTTCTTTTTCCATTTTGGGTTGCAGCTCTCTCTCTCTCTCTCGAAGCTAGCTTGGGATGCATAACAATGGAAGCTGTTGACAAGGCCGTGGAGAAAGCAGAAGCCGATTCTGTCTCGCGTGAAGTGAACCCCATCTTGCAGAGGATGATGTGAGAGAGATATCGGATGCCGTGCCAATTGAGAAGGTCGCCGATGATAGCATTCACGAAGGGTTTGCTCATTACTCGTGGAGATATGTAGACATGCCCCCGAGAGATGGGAAATTGTCGGCTTAGACTTCCTTCTGTTTCATGGAGCACCGTTCGGCTCTTTGCATTGCTCTTTTTCCGTTTGTAACCAAGGTGTGA
Organism: Eucalyptus victrix; assembly: GCA_016097545.1. Taxonomy (NCBI): domain Eukaryota; kingdom Viridiplantae; phylum Streptophyta; class Magnoliopsida; order Myrtales; family Myrtaceae; genus Eucalyptus; species Eucalyptus victrix. The sequence continues at coordinate 49,009,473 of CM027843.1, forward strand.
AATCGACCATGGGTTTCGATGAAAAAATAAAACCAGGGATTGTGAAGTCCCTTGGACCTGGAAGGGAAATTGTGTAGCTAAGTCCCCAAGTTAGAAGAAATGTAGAAATGTGCTGTTTTCTGAAATAATCATCAATAATAATGTTGCAATTTGCGGTTGCTGTTCGCTACCCTTTTGCAGATTTCTAGCTTTGTGTGGTACACAAAATAGAGAATGTTCTTCCGTGACAATAAAAATGAACTTAGGTTGGTGCTAGTTGTCACTCCAACGTGTACAAGATAAGATAAAGAACAGATGGAATCCGTAATTTTTTGTCTTCAGGCAAGCTTCGCTCTGAAGAGCCTCCTTAGTCATAGTCCTTGTACTGGCCAAATGCAACGCAAGAAGCTATCTCTTCTCATTGGCCGTTCGTTCACCAAAAAGTCCGAGATGCATCATGGTGTGTCGTGAAGAAATTAGCCGCCTTGGATCGTTTTTGGCTAATGAGGCTTCTCACTTAAGCTCAGTTGGTTTGCCGGACAAATTGTGGACCAGTCGTTGACAGAAGAGCGAAGAGCAAGAAAACAACTGCTTGAAAGTGTCAAGGTTTATATAAAGGAGGATTGGACCGTCTTTGCTCAGGCTTAATGAATATGCGAGCTTTACAGAGATCGACAAGCTTAAGATGAGTCATTCTGTTCGATTATATATTGCAAATGCAGAATATGTTGAAAGTTTCAGTTCTTTGATGTGCTTGTGAAGTAGCGCAAGATTCTAATTCGAAGCGTGACTTGAGCTCGCACTTGAGGTTGACTTTTGACACGGAAAATGCATGGCCTCGAATCATTTAAGCGATCATTGAATCTTAAGCAGAAAAGGGAAAGGCAATCATCGAATTCAAGAAGGAAAAGACAATCAATATAGAAGCCAGAATGGCAAATAGGTGCAACTTATGATGAATGTGATCACACTCTAGGAATCGTGACAAAGACATTAAATCTAGGCGCACCATCGTCGCCACAGCCACAAGGTGCCACCATCCCAAACCCATCCCTGGGTGCAACCCAATGTGAGACCAAAGCAGGCTCGTTTCCTTTCCTGAACGCCACACCACTCAAGCCCAGACTCTCCAGAGTCACTTCACTTGCAGCCATCTCGCTCTTGACCTGAACAAAGGAGCTTCCATGGTTATGCGTCCCAAGCTCACTCTGAGAGGGAGAGAGAGAGAGAGAGAGAGAGAGAGAGAGAGAGGGGGAAAAAGGATAAAGCAGGAAAGGAGGGAGGAAGTTATGAAAGTATGGAGGAAGGTAGGAAGGGTGGGGAAGGGAGGGAGGAACAGACGCAAAGAGAAAGAGAGATAGCTGCAACCAAAATGGAAAGAGAAGACCACGATCTATTAACCCCTCATGGAACCTAACAGATCAGCAGGCAAGAAGATGGGATCGCAGTCCCTAGAGGCAAATCTCCATCGAGACAGCTCGACGAGCAGAAAGAAGGGGTCACAATCCCTAGAGGGAGATCTCCGCGAAGTTGAATCACACCTCGTGCTTCCCCTTGTTAAGAGTTTCAGAGCACAGCAACAGCAAGCACAATCTATTCAAACATCCTCTGCACAAGGTGTTGTGGCTTCAACGAAGGAATAAAAATAAAGGTGTCCACGTGTTCAACTATGAAGAGAAGACTTCCTTGCAGAAGAACTGTTGTTTAGTTCTAGCTTACGTAACAGATTAAAATAATAGTTTCTATTTTCTGTTTTTTAGTTAGTTTTTCCTTTCTTAAGTCGGTTTTGCTTCTTCTTCATTGAGTGAGATGAACACTTTTGTACCTTGAATATGCATATATATCTATATATATATATATATATATATATATATATAGAGAGAGAGAGAGAGAGAGAGAGAGAGAGAGAGAGAGAGAGAGAGAGAGAGAGAGAATTGAATGCAAAAGAGCTTCTTGTTCATTCATCTTTCTTTCATTTTGCTCATCTTCACAAGGTATCGAGCCAATGATCATCCTTGTTGGAGAGCACCTAGGGTTTGAGTTTTCTTCTGCAATCGATAGCTCACAACATCCAATCAAAGATGTCGAAGACACAACATATTGAAGTAGATCTCGAACTTCATTGATTGCATCTCTTTGTTCTACTTTTTTTTGTTGATTTGAAGATCTCGAAGTGCTTTGCACTCGCTTAATCCTCCTTTGTTAGTTCAGATCATCATCGCTGACATGCACAGGACTCTGTCTTGTAAGTTCAATAGGTAATCGTGATAGGTAATTGTGACTGCAATCTCAGCATCATCATCTTCATCATCATCAAAGCCTTGAGTACACGAAAATGGCAGCAAGAACACAAAAATACCCCTTTCCAATACATGTCAATATCTCCAACTTCATTACGATCAAACTTGCTGAAGACAATTTTCTTTTGTGGCAAGCACAGTTCCACAGATTTCTTCGAAGCCAAGAGCTTTTTGGCTTCATTAGTGGTGAAACTCCATCACCTCCTCAGACGTTACACGTTGAAATTGAAGGATGTGAAGTTGAAGGTGTGAATCCAAATTACACAGATTGGACAAGAACTTATCAACTTGTATCATCATGGATTAGTGGAGCCATATTTGAAAACATTCTAAGTTTGATCATTGGATTAGAAACTTCATATGAGGTATGGCAAACGCTAGTTAATCGTTTACGCAAAAATCAGTTGCTAGAGAATTTGAGCTAAGAGGTAAACTACAAGCTTGCTAGAAACGAGATCGAGCACTTTCTGTTTATCTTAGAGAATACAAATCGATTTGTGATCAGCTAAATGTGATTAGGAAGCCTGTAGATGAGATAACCAAAATGTTTGGTGTTCTAGAAGGACTAGGATCTGAATATGAAAATTTTTGAACCACTATGTACTGCCTAAAACCTCAACCAGAATATGATGAAGTAATAGCAAAACTAGAAAGATTTGAAAGAAGGCTACAAACCAGTATAATCCTATTCTAGCCTACTTTGGACAAGGAAAATTTGAGTTTCAGCAGAAAGGGAACTTAGATAGAGAATATGTTCCCCAGAATTTTGGTTTTGGAGGTCAAAGAGGCAATAATCGAGGGGGATGTAACTATGGTCGAGGACGTGCAATTAACAGGGGTCGTAGCTATAGTTATTCTAGAAGAAGCCAGAACTACAAGTCGAACAACTTGAATCAGGATCAAGTGGATCAGCAATATAAGCAGAGAAATGACTTACCTGGATCTGGATAAGGATTTCGACCATATGTAAGTTACTCCTAAAGGTATCAAGATACCAAATCTTATCCATCTTCAACTTTAACATTCAACAAACACACGCAGGATGAGAAAACAACAGAAAATGCTCATTTGGAGTGGCAAATTTGTAAACGTCTAGGACATGATGCACTTCGTTTCTGGTATCGATTTGATAACTCATATCAAGTTGAAGAAATTCCAACAGCATTGGCAGCAATGCATCTTGATCCAAGAGGGAATGAGTGATATACAGATACTGGTGCAACAACTCACATCATGCAGATTCAAGTATTCTTCATAACTTTTCTAAGTATAGTGGAATTGATACAGTCATGATAGGAAATGGTGCGTGTCTGCCTATTGCTTATGTTGGTGATACTCTGCTACATACTAAAGACAACTCATTACCACTAAATGATGTACTAATTGTTCCTGAAATCAAGAAAAATCTTCTCTCAGTTTCAAAACTAATAGATGACTATCATTGTTAATTTGTTTTTGATAAAATGGGAGTCTATATAAAGGACAATCACACCAATACAACAGTGATGCTCGGAAGGAAGTTAAAGGACTTTATTGAGTGGACTCACAAACTATAGAAGCATTCTTCACTCAGAGACACAAAGCTGTAGCAGAAGATGTGTGGCACCAGAGATTAGTTCACACCAACTCAAGAACAGTGAAGCATCTACAAAATCATAAATTGATTCATTGTAATGCAAAAACTCAAACTATATGTAGTAGCTGTCAAATAGCAAAAAGTACAGCCTTACATTTTCCCTTATCATATTCCACATCTACTGTTCCTTTAGAAAATATACACTATGACATTTGGGGCCCCTCACCAGTTAGTTCTTTTCAGAACTTTAAGTACTATGTCATCTTTGTAGACAATTTCTCCCATTATAGTTGGATCTATCCAATGAAGCAGAAAAGTCAAATTTTTATGATATCTTTGTCATATTTCAAAAGCTAATTGAGAAGTAATTCGATCATGAAATTAAAATTTTTCATTGTGATGGTAGAGGGGAGTTCATGAGCAACAGATTTCAGAATCATTTACAAAAATGTGGCATGAGACAGTATATTTCTTGTCCACATACACCATAACATAATGATAATTCATAAAGGAAAGGAAACATCGACATATAGTTGAACTAGGCTTAGCTATGCTATATCACTCTAGAGTTCCATTACAATTTTGGATAGATGCTTTCATGACAGCTAACTATATTGTTAGTATTCTTCATACACCAAAGTTACAGATGGATTCACCTTATAGAAAAATTCATTGACATTAGCCAAGCTATGAACATCTAAGAGTCTTTGGATGTGTATGTTACCCCTGTCTTAGATCCTATGCACAACATAAATTTGATCCCAGATCTCTTACCCGTGTATTTTTGGGATATAGTGAGCACTATAAAGGATATTGTTGCCTTGTGCCTACTGATGGTCGCATATATGTCAATCGACATGTGCAATTTGATGAAAGTTTCTTTCCCTTCACAAACAAACTGACAACCGAATTTAGTCAGTATATTGTTCTGTATAAACGATGGGTAGAAGAAGTTAATCTTCTAGATTCTACAAGTGCAGCACCAGTGGAAAGTTGTTCCAATGGACACACAGCAAACTTCCAGCATAGTAATATCTTGGAAGATGATCACACTAATGTCTCATATCCTACAGTTGTGCCACAAAACTCACCCTTCATACAGATACAATCTAACTTAGTTGCTGTAGAGCAATCATCTCTTCCTTCCACAACTGTAACATAAGATGAAGCCATCACTATTCTAGCACAACAAAACTCTTCACCTAATTCTTAAGGTACTTACTTTGTCCATCCTATGCAGACTCGACTAAAATCTGGTATCATAAAGCCAAATCCTAAGTATGCATGTTTGGCTGAATATAAAGTGCCTTTGAAACTACGATCGGTTAAATCAGCTTTAGCTGATGAAGGTTGGTACAAAGCAATGAAGGATGAAATGGATGCTCTGCATGAAAATAAGACATGGATACTAGTTCCTAGAACTAATATGATGAATGTAATAGGCTGTAAATGGGTGTTTAAAACTAAACTAGCACCTGATAGAAGTCTTGATAGATTAAAGGCTCGGTTAGTAGCTAAGGGGTTTCATCAAGAAGAGGGGGTTGATTTTAGAGAAACATTTAGTCCTGTTATTAAACATGCCACCATTTGTATAATACTCTTTGTGGCTTTGATGAAGAACTGGAAAATACATAAGTTTGATGTTAAAAATGCTTTCCTACATGGAACATTACATGAGACAGTATATATGGAGCAGCCACTTGGTTTTATACATCCTCAAAACCCTCAATGTGTATGTCTTCTAAAGAAGTCTCTATATGGTCTTCGTCGAGCACCACGTGCTTGGTTTGATAAGTTTAGTAATTTTCTGCTTGAAAATGGCTTCTTCTGCAGTACAACTGATCCTTCCCTCTTTGTGCTTCACAATGGGTTAGATACAATACTGCTATTGCTCTACGTGGATGACATAGTGCTAACCGGCAGCTCAGATCAGCTACTAGCTAAACTAATCAATCTACTAAGTCTTTACTTTCACATGAAAGACTTGGCTATCTACATTACTTCCTAGGAATTGAAGCCAAACGAAATTCTCAAGATCTGTTTCTTTGTCAAACCAAGTATGCTATTGATTTACTTGCCAGAGCCCACATGACAGAATGTAAACTTGTATCAACTCCTCTACAACTTAGATCAGTTGTCATGACAAATGACGATACTTTGCTTGTTAATCCTCTTGATTATAGAAGTCTAGTGAGTGGTCTTCAATATCTAACAATCACCCACCCTGATCTTGCTTATGCAACGAACCTTCTATGTCAGAAAATGCAGCAGCCAACAGTTGGAGATCTTCACAAATTGAAAAGGGTTCTTCAGTATGTTAAAGGCACAGCTCATCTTGGGATTTTTATTCATTCTAATATTTCAATGACTCTATACGGATTCTCAGATGTTGATTGGGCTGGCTGTGCTAACACCAGACGTTATACTACTGGTTTTTGCACTTATCTTGGCTCTAATCTTCTCTCTTGGTCAGCTAAGAAACAACCTACTGTATCGCGCTCTTCAACGGAAGTTGAATATAGAGCACTTGCATCCACTATTGTTGATCTTACTTGGATCAACTTTGTCCTACGAGATATCGGTATATCTCTCACATCACCAACACTTTTGTTTTGTGATAATAAGTCTGCCATCTCTCTCACGGCTAATTTGATTCTACATGCTCGTACTAAACATATCGAAGTTGACTTTCATTTTGTTCGTGAAAAGGTCTCCTTAGGATCGCCAAGTGTTCGGTATGTCCCTAGTCACCTTTAGCTTGCTGACATTTTTACCAAATCATTATCGCGTTTCACTCATTGTACCATTAGAACCAAATTGGGTATGGGATTTTTACCCCTTCCCAATTTGCGGGGGATGTTAAGAGTTTCAGAGCACAACAAGCACAGCCTAATCTCAGAGCACAACAACAGCAAGCACAATCTATTCAAGCATACTTTGCACAAGGTGTTGTGGCTTCAACGAAGGAAGAAAAATGAAGGTGTCCACGTGTTCAACTATGAAGAGAAGACTTCCTTGCTGAAGAACTGTTGTTCAGTTCTAGCTTACGTAACAGATTATAGTTTTTCTTTTCTATTTTTTAGTTAGTTTTTCCTTTCTTAAGTTGGCTTTGCTTCTCCTTCATCGAGTTCATGTAAATAAATAGAAAAACAGAGCAAACCATTGTAACGGATTGAGATGAACACTTTCGTACCTTGAATATACACACAGAGAGAGAGAGAGAGAGAGAGAGAGAGAGAGAGAGAGAGAGAGAGAGAGAGAGAGAGAGAGAGTTGAATCCAAAAGAGCTTCTTGTTCATTCTTCATCCATTCTACTCATCTTCACACCCCTGAGGGTTGCCATCGCATTCCTTGATAGTTGGGGTCTGTTCTTGCTAATTCTGAGCGAGCTTCTCGCTTGGGTCATCACTGATAGGGGGAGGAAGACGAAGGAAACAGAAGGAAAGAATGTGAGAAGAGAGAGAGAGAGATAGCCCTTGAAAATTGAAAAGAGGAGAAAGGTTTTTCTAAGAGAGTGTGCATTTATTTTTCTGTCTTTTCTCTGTGTGTCAGCCAGAGGAGAGAGAAAAAAGGCTGTCTGTTCTTTCTTTTATTCCACGTCACACCATATGTTGCCTTTGGGTGGAGCCATTTTAGCTCATGTGTGCCATGTAGGCAGATGATGTGGTGATTTCGAACCAACTGTGATGCCCACATGATGAAAGGAATGATGCTATCTTATTTAGATTCACCAATGTGAGTTGCCAACCACCAAATAAGACAACTCAAGTCTGTTTTGCTCCGTAAGTATTGAGGGCAGCATGAGTATCGCCATATGACTGGCTCAAGCAAGTCTCACATTTAATAGAAGGAAGCTTGGGAGAATTATCGTCTGACTCGCAAGATGGCAGTTGCTTGACCAGACAATTGCAACTATGTTCTATAAAATACACAATCGAATATCTCTCCAGGCTACTCCCTGGAGCTCTTTGCAACGTGAATCTTTTGACTGGTGCTGCACATTCTCAAACATGAGGATTTGCATTCTTATCCTCATATATTTGCAGATCTAATTTCTTTTTCTATTGCCAATAGGCTAATTAAAACCATAATCGAATGAGCTCCTACTCCGTGGATTCCTTGTGAGGGATTGGACGCTTCTCCTTCATAGTGTAGTTGTGCGATGTGGCACCAGGCTTGCCAAGCATTCCCGGCCCATCAAAGAAATCAATATCTAGATCAAGTGCAAGCGCTATGATCATTGCCACTGAGTTTACTACTTCTAATGGCTCCTTAGTGACACTTCTCCATAGTTTCTCTACATCTAGGCGGTATTTCAGAAACATGTCAAACATTTTAGAAAGACAGACAACAAGGTATATTAGGGAGTTGGATGGAATCTGATGATAGTTTCGATACCATGAACAACAAACGAAATGTTACCAAAGAATCCAGAGAGTTGGAATTTATAGGCTTCCATGGATACGTAGAGTTGGCCGTTCATGCATAAATCCTGGAAATCCATTTTCAATGGCTGTTCTGTTTCCATAATATGCAAAGCTCATATTTGCAACGCAGTGGAAGTGTCTCCCTAAACCTGGAAAAAACTCAAACAAATATTACAAGCACCCGCAGTCTATGAATTCTTAGATACATATTCCAATCTTCACAGCACCATGAGAAGGACTCTCCACGAGATGATTAAAACCAGTAGTTGAAGGTGAAAGAAGTGAAGTGTGAGCTTGGAAATCAACCCAAGTGAAGTGAAGCGAATCAGCCGCATCTCTCCTTCTCTCTTGGAATTTCATTGAGTACCTCATTGGCACTTCTAGAATGGCTTGTAATGTTGAAGATGGAGGATACTAATGATGAATCATGTTGGGGGCTCTTAGGCCTCTTTCATCCTAAAAATTAGCTCAAATGGTGACATTTTCCCTCACACTTATGAATCGACTATTAACCCCTTCCACAATCAATGTGAGACAAACTCAAACTATCTCCCTCTCACACATCAAGCCTTGAATTGAAACTACAACAACCCATATCTCTTGAGTGACTATTGTTGATAACTTGGGATCTGATATCAGTGTTAGCTGGTATTGAGCCTCTCACTCCAAAAGTTAGCTTAAATAATAAGATTTTCCCTTATACTTATAAATTAATCAACAGTTTTTTTCCATAACCGATGCTGGATAAACTCCAACAAGATAAGAGGCTTCAAGGTTTAACTAGAGACCAAAATTGAGCCGATAATTTTAAATAACAAGCTTTCATCAAACAGTCACGGCATCGTCTTTCAATCGTTAGTGCGTGCTCTATGTGCCATGCGGAGGAGGCAATGACGGTGAATCTGAACAGAGAGGAATCCAACTCACGTTCCTGGTGGAGTTGACTAGGCGACAGAGCAATCGAAGGGCAAAACGCGAAGCCTGGTGTTGGAGAAATCTTTCCAGAATATTTTGAAGCTGACAAAACGTTTCTTTCAGTCTAAAGTCTGGATGTTCGGAGACCGTCAGTTTGAAGTCTGAAGACTTTGTTCTCTCAAGACTCAAGACCCAAGACTCAAGACTCAAAGACTTAAGACTCGGGACTCAAGACTTAAGTCTATTCTCACCGACGTCTTTCTACTCCGGTGTCGAAGGAAATCCTAAGCCGAGGTTTATGGTTAAGGATTCGATCCTCCGGAATAGATTTCTTGGTTGGATAATCATTTCGGATTCTTTAATTCTTATCTAAGATCGATTGAAGATCCGATGGTTGACGAAATAATCTTGGAATATTCTATTCATGGAAACCGAGATCCTGATTGTATGGGCGAACAGGATTGATGGGCTATCATCAGATTCCTTAAATAGCTCGGATGATCTTCTTGATTGATTCCGTCCAACGGGTAAATTGGAGGAATTCCTTCGGTAAGTGCCAACGGCTATGATGGCATGAAGGAGTATAAAAGGAAGACGTCTAGCTGTTTTAAGTGTGTGATCGATAGAAAAATTCAGTCCGAAGATCCTTGATTGTTAGTCGAGGCGAGCGAAATTGTACACAAGAGAGTGTTTATACTTTGTGACGCCTTGAATGAGTGTGGTAGATCTTCTACACCTAGAAATCAAGGAAGATCAACACCGTAACATCTCTTTGATCATAGTGGAATCCAGCCAATGTGCATCGGTCTTGAAGAGTGGACGTAGGCTTGAATCAAGCCGAACCACTATAAACCGAGCGTTCAATTCTCTCTTTCCCTTACTCAGTTTTGCGATTGAATTTTTAACTGTTGCAAATCCTCTAATCGTTTAAATATCGTGCAAGCTTCGAGAAAATTTTTTGTATACCTATTCACCCCCCCTCTAGGTACTCGTACTAGCTATTTCAATTGGTATCAGAGCTCGTGTTCTCACTCTTGTTTGAAGTGTCTTACTTGAGTAAAAGATCCATGGCTAGTATGCTAGCACCGGGGCTGATGGAGGGGCAAAGCAATACCAGACCTCCCTACTTCGATGGAAAGGATTACAACATCCGGAAAAACAAGATGAAAGCTTTCCTACGATCAAAGGATCCTCCGGAATGGGACGTTGTGGAAAGAGGAATCACTCCCGTCTTTGCATCAATCTACGAAAGAGGGAAAGAAACCGTTGAAGTCACGGAATGTCTCAAGAAGAATTAAACAAGAGACAAGCACTCGATGCGAAAGCGATTTATTCTTTATATTGTGCTTTATCACCAACTGAATATAACAGAATATCTTCTTGTGTTACAAAGCAAAAGAAGTCTGGGACAGTTACATATCACTTATGAAGGGAGATCGAGTGAAGGAGACCGGAATTAATATTCTTCTCGGTCAATATGAATCCTTCAAAATGAAATCAGGAGAATCTATAACTGATATGTTTAGTCGTTTTACAGATATTGTCAATGGTCTTGAGAACCAAGGACAAAAAATTTCTGATCCTATGAAGGTGAACAAGCTTCGCGTGGACTCTCCAAGGATTGGAATCATATAAAGACTTCAATAAGAGAGACGCAAAGAATCATGCCATTATCTCGTAGACGAACCGATTGGAACTCTTGGGTCTTACGAAGTGGAACGAATTAATGAAGACGAAGATCCAAGAGGTAAGAAATCTATTGCACTAAAATCAAATGATGATTCGATGATGCGATTCGGAAGATGATATGGATGATGAGGAGCTCGCCCTCATGATAAGAAGATTCAGAAAACTGAATAGAAAAGGCAGAAGGTTCATTCCAAAGAAACGAGTTTTCGAGACAGCGAGACCAAGTCTCGTTGATGATGTGGAACCAAACAAAGATGTAGTTTGCTTCGAATGTAAAAAGAAGGGACACATCGACCCTAACCTGTCCTCTTCTGAAAAAGAAAAGAGGAAAAGGTGAGAAGTCTCGAAAAGCTCTCAAAGCCGAGACCGGAGCGATGAGAATGTGAAGAGAGTGATGAGGAATATGCCAACCCGTGTGTCGATGGCACATCGGACTCGACTGGATCGACGGATCGACTCGGACAGTGAATTTGAGGTAAGTGATTATAAAATCCCTGTCAAAGTCTCTAAATATATTGATGAGTTATGTTTCGGTCTTAAGACTTCTCTTAAAAAGATTTCCGAACTTAAAAAGGAAAACTCAGTTCTAAAACAAAAGGAAAACATTTTAGAAGAAAAGGTAAAAAATTTAGACTTGAATGTTGCTACTCTTAAAGAGAGTAAAGACAATCTTTCGAAAGAAAATGCTTTCTTAAAAACTGATTTATCAAATATTTCAAAGAAATTTTCAATAGGGTCTCGAAAAACTTGAAAAAGTTCTTTCAATCTAAAGACCTTACTTCAATAAGTCAGGTCTAGGTATGACAACTGAAACAATCCCTTTGATTGATTTTCCGAAAGTAAAAGAAAGAATTAAGAAAAGACCATCGAGAGAGGCTTATAAAAATCATTTTAAAAGAATTTTTGTAAAGCCCGTAGGACGAAATGCTTTAAGGTGTTCCAAGTGTAATTGTCGGATCATTTTGAAAAAGAGTGTCCTATGGTTTGGAGGCTGTTAAAAGAGTATGGCCCAATAATGCTCATCCTACTAACACCAAAGGACCCAAGAAAATTTGGGTACCAAAGAAAGCTTGAGACTCTCTTTTGAATGCGGGTCTCGTCAAAAAGAAGGTAAAGTGGTATCTTGACGGTGGATGCTCAAGACACATGACGGGGAGACTCAAATTGTTTCATAAAGCTTATTCAAGTAAATGGTGGAAAAGTTTCATTCGGAGGAAATAGCAAAGGAAGTATTGTGGGATTCGGAATCGTGAAAATTGGAAATCTCACAATAAGCAATGTCTCTCTAGTGGAAGGACTCAACTACAATCTACTCGCATTAGCCAACCGTGTGATCTTTTCGGTTACAAGATCTCTTTTCAAGAAGGCATATGTTCGGAATTAGCAAAGATTCGACTCGTCTTTCATGGGTCGAAGGCATGGAAACATTTACCTCCTTGATGTAAAGCTAAATGAAGAACAATGCTTAATCTCAATTCAAGATGAAGCAGTTTTATGGCACAGTAAAACTTGGCCATATCAACAAGAAGCAATTAGCCAAAATCTCTTCAAAGCGGCTTGTTCGAGGTCTACCTAAATTGCCTTACCGAAAGTCGATTTATGCACTCCATGCATTCTCGGGAAAGCAGTAAGAAATTCTTTTAAGCAAATAAATCATGTATCAACTAATCATGCATTAGCTTGCTTCATATGGATCTCTTCGGACCTACAAGAACCCGAGCATTGGAGGTAAGAAATATTGTCTAGTAATTGTAGACGATTACTCTCGTTTTACCCGGGTATATTTTCTTGCAAATAAATCTGAAACCTTTTCGTACTTTGAAAAGTTTGCTAAAAAGGTTCAAATTGAAAAAGGATGTGCTATCTCAAGTATAAGAAGCGATCATGGAAGTGAATTTGAAAATCAAGATTTTACGAGATTACGTGATAAATCGGGTGTTAATCACATGTTTTCCTCTCCGTATACTCCGAGCAAAATGGAGTTGTGGAAAGAAAGAATAGATCTCTTCAAGAAATGGCTAGAACACTTTTAATTGAAAGTAAAATTTCTCCTCGATTTTGGGTCAAGTTGTTTAACCGCTTGCTATATTATAAATAGAGTCTTTCTAAGACCTATTCTTGAGAAAACCCCCTATGAATTGTTCAAAGGTAAGAAGCCTATTGTTTCATACTTTCATGTATTTGGTTGCAAATGCTTTATTTTGAAAAATGCAAATGATCGAGTGGGTAAGTTCGAAGAAAGATCAGATGAAGGTATCTTCCTTGGATATTCTACATCAAGCAAAGCCTACAGAGTCTACAACAAGAAAAGCCAGCCCGTGGAAGAATCAATGAATGTCAAATTCCAAGACTCGGTGCAAGACGAATCCAAAGAAGACTCGCACGAAGAGACCGAACCCGCTCTAGACCTTCAAATGTCTACATCTCAAAAACCATCTCGAGTCCGGAAATCCATCATCAAGACGCTCATGGAGAATCAAGTAAAGAAAGAGATCATCAACCGACAAATCAACTAGTAACCGGAAGCACAAATCCAGTCATCCCAAAGATCTTATTATTGGCGAACTTAATGAAGGAATTCGTACCAGATCAAAAAGGCATGAAGAATCTAGTGTCGTGGCTCTCATCTCTCGAAATTGAACCAAAAAGCATAGAAGAAGCTTTATCCGATGAAAGCTGGATCGAAGCTATGCAAGAAGAGCTCGACAATTCAACATCAATGATGTCTCGGGAATTGACATCTAAACCAAAAGGTAAAACCGTTATTGGAACCAAATGGGTTTTCGGGAACAAGATGGACGAAAAAGGAAAAGTCGTACGAAACAAAGCAAGACTCGTGGCCAAAGGCTATACGCAAGAAGAAGGAATAGACTATGACGAGACCTACGCACCGTTGCAAGGTTAGAAGCTATTCGACTATTACTTGCATTTGCTTGTTACAAAAATTTCAGGTTATTCCAAATGGATGTCAAAAGTGCTTTCCTAAATGGATTTATCCATGAGGAAGTTTATGTGGAACAACCGCCGGATTTGAAGACCCAAAGAAGCCGGACTCGGTCTTTAGGCGAAAAAGGCTCGTATGGTCTAAAGCAAGCACCTCGAGCTTGGTACGACAGACTAAGTAAGTTTTTATTACAAAATGGTTTTGTCAAAGGTAAAGTAGATACTACCTTATTTATCAAAAAGGAAAACAAAAACTTCTTACTTGTCCAAATATATGTTGATGACATTATTTTTGGATCCTCTAATGAAAGTCTTTGCAAGAAATTTTCTAAGTCTATGCGGGATGAATTTGAAATGAGTATGATGGGAGAATTAACATTCTTTCTTGGACTTCAAGTGAAACAAATGAATGAAGGAACTTTCATTCATCAAGAAAAATATGCGAATGATCTTGTCAAAAGGTTTGGATTGGAAAAGTGCAAGAAGACCGACATACCAATGTCATGTTCTCGAAGATAGACAAGGATGAAGAAGGGAAGAAAGTAGATCAAAAGCTGTACGGGAGCATGATCGGTTCACTTCTTTATCTTTCGCTTCTAGACCCGATATTTTGTTTAGTGTTTGTATCTCGTGCTAGGTTTCAATCGATCCTAGAGAATCACATCTCATTGCCGTGAAACGTATTATCAAATACGTTGCTTCATCTTCAAGCATCGGTCTTTGGTATCCAAAGAGGGAGACTTTAATCTTCTAGGATACTCGATGCAGATCCGCCGGTTGCGAGTCGATAGAAAGAGCACTTCGGAACTTGTCAACTCCTTGGAAATAGGACAAAGTGTCTTGGTTTTCAAGGAAGCAAAGCACCGTAGCTCTCTCAACAACGGAAGCGAGTATGTAGCTCTTGGAAGCTGCGTTCGCAAATTCTATGGATAAAACAACAGCTACAAGACTTTGGCATTGAAGACTCATGCACGTAAATCAGATGTGACAACACAAGCGCGATCAATCTCACCAAAAATCCAATCCTTCATTCTAGAGCAAAGCATATTGAGATTCGTCATCACTTCATTAGAGATCATATTCAAAATGGAGAAATCTCAATTCAATTTGTTGATTCAAAAAGTCAACTAGCGGACATATTCACAAAGCCTTTGGAGAAGAATCAATTCGACTTCATCCGCTCAAGACTCAACATTTTGAAGCTTGAAGAAGTTAAAGTCTAGAGACTCACCAACTCTAAGACTCTGATCTCTTAGACTTTGAATCCTGAGACTCAATCATTCATCGCTTAAGACTGTAAGTCGATATTTTATCTAAAAGGTGCGAATTCTCGCTTATTTTATCTCGAAAAAGGTACGTTCTTTTATTCAGATATAATTCGTGTGAAATTTGAAAACTTGTCTTTTTTAGAGGAAGTTATTTTTGGCAGTTATTGATTTTGAAAAAGGAGTGATCGTACACTTTCCTTGTACCGTTTAAAATTCTATTTTCAAATCCGAGGCACATATAAATACACAGTCATTCTACCCCCAATTTTCAAAACCCTAAAAGACACTCTCCTTCCGATACTGTTTTTACTCTCTGTTCATCGTCGAGAAAGTGGTCATTTTTCTTGGGAAAAGCAAGAAATCCTCCAATAGACAAAGAAAAATGTCGTCTTCGAGGAAATCATCAAGAATCGCAAACAGGGGACCACAAAGAATGGAGAAGGGACCGACTCACTTCGATCTTACTGAGGAAGAAGACTCACCAAGTCAGCGACAAAGTCCGATTCGCTCTCCTCCACGTCATTCAGCATCTCCCGACCCACAAGGTGCAAGTCAAAATCTAGAAGAAGACATTATCGAGGATGCCGACCCAAAGAAGAGTCCAAAAACCCTACGTTATCTATAAGCTTTATCGTGCGTTGAAAAGCACCGGTTCTTCATTAAAGTATATAGATGACTTTCTTAAGGACAAAAATTATGGGAATGAGTATCTTTTTTTGCGGAAAATGGAAGAGTTGGGAATTGCTCCGAAAGGAAGAGCAGAGGAGGCTCTTGCGAACATTCCTAGTGATCCTCGTATGCCAGGACAGAATCTAATTGACGGGAACGATGATGACAAAATGTTCCTTGAATTTAAACCTAGAATGGGTGTGGCTGCAAAGGTGAAAGGAAATCGGATGGATTCGTTTAAATCCAAGGATCAAGAAAAAATGTATTTCGTTTGTTGAAAAGAGGGGTAATCAACCCTAGAAGTGTCGACTTTGACTTCCGGATTCCATCAACTTGAACTTAAGGGAGAAGTTGAGTTTGCTTCAACTTGAGACTTTTTGCTCGACTCTACAGACGGGTATGATCAATCGATCGCTTACTTCTATTCAAATCTTAGCTTTTTGGATGCGAATAGAATTTCATTCGATGTCCGAGACCAAGTCTATGTGGTAGATGTAAATATGTTGGCGGACATAATTGGAGTTGAAAGGGGACGCTATCTCCCAATCAAAGTCTCACCGCTTCGTACTACTCTGGATCTTGTCAAAGATAGGGACGTTGATAAGAAAATCATCTATTCCAGGATGAATGCCATCAACATTGTGCTTCATAAGATTGTGATCAATTGTCTTAGACCAAAGTCTACGTCAAAGACTTCGTGTCTTTTTCGAAGCAAAGTTGATGTATGCGATCAACTCGGGGACGGAAATTTTCTCTTCCGCACACTATTCTTTTCCATATGTACAGCGGTGTCAAAAGACAAAGGACAATTGCCTTATCCCTGGTCGGGTGACCAAGATCTTCGACATCCGAATATTGAACTCGCCACATACTTTTTGTGTTCGACCGTGTGACAAGATGGTGGTAGGGTTAAAAATGTTAATGAAGATGCGTCTGAAAGAACTTTCTAAGGCAATGGAGAAATTCAAGGTGAAATCTCCAGTCCAGTCTGCTTCAAAAAGGAAAGGAAAGGAGGCTATTGGTGCCTCTTCGAAAAGAGGAAAAGAACTCTTATCCCGGAGGATGAGGATGAGGATGAAGATGAAGATGATGAAGATCCCACTATTCCAAAGACCGACAAGAACAAGACGTTCGTGTCTCATTCGACGTAACTTCAGCAGAAAGCGAGAGAAGAAGAAGAACAGAGAAAGAAGGAGAAAGAAGTTGAGGAAGAAGGAGACGAAGAAAAAGAACAGGTCTGCGATAAACTGGAGAGAAGGGAAATCCCGAGCATGATCATCATTCTTCCCCTCTCGATGTCCTAGAGACGGGGAGTAAGCGTGCAAGAAAGGTCTACACCTCATGTTGCTGAAGATCTAAGACAATCTCCAGGAGACCGGAAGAAGTTCAGGTCTCTCAATTGCGAAGAAGGTGATACATCGATTCCAAATCTGCCGGACCGAATGAAGCACCATCGTCTCGCATACACACCATCTCGAGAAAGCCAATGCCGCATACGAGACGGATGATTACGCAGATCTTCGTAGTATCATGAATATTCTTCGGAAATGCGTAACCCAGATATATGTTCGGGATCGTGAAATCCAAGCTTTGAAGCATGCTTTGGACAAGAATCTTCGGTCTCTATGGAAGATAAATTCAAAGACCTCGCTCAGCAACTCCAAGCCAATGCCAAGGGAGAAGAGGTAGCTCGTCTCGAGAAGACCGAAGAAGCTTGAAGGAGTAGTCCAGTCCATTGGGGATTTCCGGATCGTGCGCATTCCCAAGCAGACATGACTCCTTTCTCACCCTTTTCAATGCTGACAAAAAGGGGGAGAATCAATTTGAACTTTCATTTTTTAATCTTTGACCTTTGTGGTTATGTTTATTTTTGAGTATGACTTGAGAACTTGAATTTGGGTGTGAATTTGATCGAATTGATCGTGATCGCGGATTATGAACTTGACTGGTTGCATTTATTCAAGTGTTGTTATATGGTGTTTCTCATGAAAGACTAACCAATTTTCTGTGGATGCAGAGTCTGGTTGTTTATTAATCTTTATGAGTTAGCCATATTACTTGAGAAATGTTTTGCAGGTCAAAGTTGTTCAAATCTTCAAGAAAGTTTTGTCACCATCAAAAAGGGGGAGATTGTTGGAGAAATCTTTCCAGAATATTTTGAAGCTGACAAAACGTTTCTTTCAGTCTAAAGTCTGGATGTTCGGAGACCGTCAATTTGAAGTCTGAAGACTTTGTTCTCTCAAGACTCAAGACCCAAGACTCAAGACTCAAAGACTTAAGACTCAGGACTCAAGACTTAAGTCTATTCTCACTGACAGTCTTTCTACTCCAAAGGTCGAAGGAAATCCTAAGCCGAGGTTTATGGTTAAGGATTCGATCCTCCGGAATAGATTTCTTGGTTGGATAATCATTTCGGATTCTTTAATTCTTATCTAAGATCGATTGAAGATCCGATGGTTGACGAAATAATCTTGGAATATTCTATTCATGGAAACCGAGATCCCGATTGTATGGGCGAACAGATTGATGGGCTATCATCGATTCCTTAAATAGCTCGGATGATCTTCTTGATTGATTCCGTCCAACGGGTAAATTGGAGGAATTCCTTCGGTAAGTGCCAACGGCTATGATGGCATGAAGGAGTATAAAAGGAAGACGTCTAGCTGTTTTAAGTGTGTGATCGATAGAAAAATTTCAGAGTCTGAAGATCCTTGATTGTTAGTCGAGACTGAGCGAAATTGTACACAGAGAGTGTTTATACTTTGTGACGCCTTGAATGAGTGTGGTAGATCTTCTACACCTAGAAATCAAGGAAGATCAACACTGTAACATCTCTTTGATCATAGTGGAATCCAGCCAATCGGCATCGGTCTTGAAGAGTGGACGTAGGCTTGAATCAAGCCGAACCACTATAAACCGAGCGTTCAATTCTCTCTTTCCCTTACTCAGTTTTGCGATTGAATTTTTAACTGTTGCAAATCCTCTAATCGTTTAAATATCGTGCAAGCTTCGAGAAAATTTTTTGTATACCTATTCACCCCCCCTCTAGGTACTCGTACTAGCTATTTCACCTGGTACTGTTGAGCAGGAATCCGAGCACTTTGAGGGCTTGCGCATGAGGTGACGAAGGAAGTTGATGAAGCCGGATTGAGGATGAAGGAGAAAACGGCGCAATAGATAGGAAGCGTGCTCGATGCTAGATCACCGGGCGACAACGTGATGCAGGGGAGCCACGGGGACAATGGAACGATCTCACTGGTGCAACCGTCGGGTGGTGAAGGGCGAAGGCAACTGTGTCGAAGCTGTGGCCGCTGCTTAATGGAGGAAGAGGAATAAGCGAGAGGTGAGGGTTTTAGGATCGGTCCAAATTTCACTTGGGAGCTGTCAAGGTCTATTTGAAAGCTAGCTAATTTCTATTTTTTATTTCATTTTTTCGTTTTTCTTTTGTTTCATTTTTTTATTTAAGCAAAATGAAAGCGAATGCAACAACAAAAATCAACATTGGTCAACAGCAACAATTTTTAAAAGATAAACATGTAAAATAAAATAAAGAATAAAAAGTTCTAAACATTTAGTTGTGATTCATCGGTTTGAGTTCTTGGTTTGGTTATTCAGCTCCTGATTATCGGTTTGAGTTCTTGGTTTGGTTATTCAGCTCCTGATTCTCGGTTTGGTTTTATCGAAAACCGGAAATCAAATTGTACAGTACCAAGTCATGTCTTTTATTTAGCAATATATCTATATATAGATGTGTCATCAAAGACATGACTTGAATGTTAAGAATATATGTGATTTGCATATGCGTGAGCCAATTTTTATCCCTGGTTTCATTACCTCTAGAATGTGCATTCTTCCTTGGTGGTGATTTAAGAAACTCTTTATCCTGAACTAGTGGTTCATCCTTTAGGTCATGTGGTAAGTTTCTCCTATCTTGAGGTTTTTTATTTTTGGGGGTGGTTTGTCGTTCAAGCTTTGGTGAACTTTGTTAATCCAGACTTTTATTTATAACTGGTGGTGTGTCATTTATGCTTTGTGGTGATCATATTTTATCTTGCATTTTTATTATCCATCAACATTCATCTTCACACACTTTGACCTCTCTTTTATTCCTTCGACATCACTCAAAACATCGATCACTTCCCTATGCAACTACATCACATTGAACCAAGAGTCTAATAAAATGAGGATGATGAGCAAGAAATGACAATTTACTTCTCCGGCGCACTGCTTAAATTATGAGGACTTTGTCACTTCAGTTTTATTTACTTATTTTTTTTTAAATTAATTTTCCCTCTCTTGTTTTCCACCCTCTCTTCCATTTTGCCTTTCAATGGATACAACTCCATATTTTGCGTTGCGGTGTTGGGTGTAGTACCGCACAGTAAAACTGTTTATTATTAACGGAATCCTAAGGTAATTCTGCAACCTTCGTGGGGAGGAATCCGCTCACAACCGATTCGGTATGCTAAGGGTTCGGTACATGGAGAACTGCCTTTGGTCCAACTACTGTGTCTAATTGCTAAAGGATATTGTTTTTTTATAAAGGTCAGGCAAAAAGTAGAGAATAAAATGTTGACTTGATTATTGTGTATAATAGAATGGGTCCATGTGTATAATCAAGCCTATATATCCTTGTCAGATCTATCCATGACCGGAAAATGACTATATTTTCCCTATACGAACTTAGCAAAACCAAGATGGGTCCACGAGAGTAGACTAAGCCGGAGATGGAAATGAAGTGCTTACATTAACCCATTTCACACTTATTGGAGTCGACCGGTCACGAACAAGAGTAGGTGAGTCTATTGGATCGCTAGTCATATAATCACATAGCAAGGATGACGTGTGTAGCTCATAAGTCATAACCCTACACAGTCTGGGATAAGACGACACCCCCGCAAGGTGTTTGACCTCCAGTATATGTTAGTAAGTTATGTGGTCAAACAAGTTTAACATGTGAAATGTCAAAGACCTAATAATCTCTCTGTATTTTAAGTAAATCTATCATATACTACAGGTTCAACCTCAGCGATGGAAAATATTTTAAATGATATCCGTGGTTTTTTTTTGGTAAGGTAAATGATATCCGTGGTTAGTATTCAATAAAACTATTTTTTGTGGAATATAACGTAAAAGTATTATCAAAATAGTCATCTCATAAATCTCTTATAAATTTCATATTTACAATAAATTTTCTCCATTTTCTAACACTTTGAATTCATTTTGTAAAATAAATCAGTTACACTATTTTTTCATCATTGTTATTTCTTTTTAATTTTTATGCGCATAAGTGCGTATCTTTTTTGCTAGTACAAAAGAAAAGGAATGAGAATAGTTTTTTGATTTATTTTATAGGCAATGGATTGAAGCTGTTTGAGTAAAAAAGCAAGAGAAAAAAAGTTGAAGTTAAAAAATGAATAAATAAGTACCAAAATTCAAGGAAATTGGCGGCCCCACGTCTGCCATTAATTCTTAACTTGAAAATCCAAAAAAAAAAAAAGGAAAAATTTTAATTTTAGGGATTTTGCTTAAAACTACTGGGATCTTGATTAATTTTAAATCTTTTTATTAGGCTAATTGGGATGATAATTTAGGAATAAGATTCTCAAATAAATCCTTTAAATCACGCTAAGTTGTTGATACAATCAAATATATAATCTTGCAAAATCTAGTTGAAACTGCAACCAAGAAAGCCCAAGACACTTGGCAAATCAAAATAAACTTAGATGTCAGATAACAGAATTAAAATCTACTAATTATTTCATTATTCAGAAAAATAATGTTAGTAAGCACCATGTCGTACGGGCTCCAGAGCATAGTCAATCCTCCAATGACGATTGCGCTTAGGATTAGTTTTTGTCCTCTGAACCGTGGCTGGCACTAGTTGGCGACCCCCGATTCGTAAAATCCGGGTCCCCACAATGACTTAACCAAGTTTAGTGTTGGTAAAATGGTTTGCTGGATAAATTTGGTAAATCAAATGGTTTGACAGTACAAATTAAAAATTCAAAAACTCGATTCGAGAGAGAGAATTGGGCCTGTGATCTCAATGGATCTTATGGTTAGGGCTCACTAGATTTTGGGCCTAATGGTATATGTGCACCATAATTTGAATAGGGAATAAACGATATCGTCTCACCATTTGCATGGAAAAAGTAAATAGAGGTTAGTGACCTCACGTCCATGGCACACCCATACAGGCCGAACGAGGCATTTTCACCTATTTCTAGCTTTTTTTTTTTGTTGTTAAACAATTTTTTACAACAAAAGAAATCTATTTTATCCAACAAATGTTAATATAACTAAAAACCAAAAACTGATATATTTGTGATAAATTTATTCCAAATTAATTTTTAGGTTTCGAAAACTTCTAAACTATTATACTTGCAATATATTTACCTACAATTAACTTCTATCAAATTTTATCGTGAAATTACTGAATTTAATGATATATAATAATAACTCAATTGACATGACAAGTATACATGAAAATTCATATCATTTTGGGATAAATTTGTCACAGCTGTATTAGTTTTAAGTTTTAAGTGACCCAAAAATTAGTTTGCTGTAAATTTATTATAGGTATATCAATTTTGGGTTTTTGGTAATGTAAAGATTAATTTGATATAAATTTGTTACAGGTATATTAATTTGAAGTTTTTTGTAGTATAAACCCCCTAAAAAAAGAAGCTCACTTTTTGGAAATTCTTTTAGGATTTACAAGTCCAGACTCCTAAATAGTCAAATGTCAATTTTTTTCCACTGAAATTGATAATGTTATCTAATTTTTTTTTTAAATCATGAAAAATTAGATGCAAGACTACAAGTCAATATAAGACCATTTTAAAGGTTTCAAGTAGTCAAATGTATACGCCATAAGATTTGAGAAAAAAAGAGAGTAAAATTCACTCCAAACCGAGCTTAATCTCGTCAAAGATGTTAATCAGTTTAGTGTGCAAAAATTAGCCCCCACGTGAAATCTGATTGACTTTCGATAGAGAAATCACTCTACTAAAATGAAATACTACTTTAATCACTAGAAAAATTGAAACGGATTTCTCTAACATTTAGCGAATATTTCAAGAATTCATGGTAAGACGAAAACATCTTAAATTGTCAGAACGAAGATAAATAAATTTGACCATCTTGTGAATTTTTTAAAAAGAAAACAAAGTTCAATATAGAAAAGCAATCCTTCAATTAAGAACGAATACTTAAACATTTAGCAAAAAATGGAATGTAGATGTCATCGACTCGGGTCATGCCTCCTGGAATTATCAACGAGAATCCTTGCAAATCCTGGACGAAATTCACTAGGTCAGCCACGCTATTCAAATCTGTGAGTTCTATTGAAAAGTTTCTCTACTTATTATCTATAGAAAAAGTCAATAGCTAATTAGTTGCTGACAAAATGCACTAACCTTTGAATAGGAAAGCAAAATTGAGGTGACAATTTTGGAGAATGGAACGAGTTTTATCAAGCTGGGCAAGTTGCTTCATGGCATGACATAACATGACTATAAATATGAACAAGGATTGCTCAATTATTGAGTATGATTGACTTTTTCATTGAAGGCCTCAATCGAATCGCCATATTTAAGCATTCTCTTGAATTATATATGGAACGTAAATGTGTCGACTTGGGTCATGCCTCCTGAAATTATTGATGAGATTCCTTGCAAATTATGGACAAAATGTATTAGGTCAGCCATTCTCTTTGAATCTGTTTTTTTTATTGAAAGATATCTCCATTTATATATAGAAAAAGTCAATGGCTAATTAGTTGCTGACAAATTGCACTAATCCTTTTCAAGGAAAACGAAATTGAGGTGACAATTTTCGGGAACGGAACAAGATTTATCAAGCTGGGCAAGTTGCTTCATGACATGATATATTTGTTGAATATAACCTCCAACAATAATGTGATTATAAATATGAACAAGGATTGCTCAACTAATGAGCATGATTGACTTCTTCATGAAAAAACCTTTGGCGAATCATCATAATTATGTATTTTCTTGAAGAAACTTCTCAACAGATGCGCGATCGATCCAATAATTACCTGAACCTCTATGAATATGGAAATTAAAATAAAGAGCCGGGTGGTCGAAAAGTCTGAAAATTTCATTGTGGACACGGAGAGAAAAGTATAAATAGAGAATGGGATACGGTGTAGGCCCAAAATCACGTGGACGTAGCTTGTTTACTTTGGCCCTTGCGTTGCCGGCCCTAGAGCTTTACGTGATGTTTCAAAGAACCAAAACTCTCGCTTTTGGCCCCTCTTACATGCAAATGCGTGAAAGGCGGGTAGGACCCGAAAACGAAAGAAAAATTCTCTGCCCATACAAGCTCGGAAATCAGATATATTTTACTTCTTCCACTCGAGCATTATCTATTCAAGTTGTCAAAAGTGTAGCTTGGTTAGATATGCTGCTTACATGTGATGTTGCTTGATTAGTCTTTGGTGTTCGTAAAGTGCAATCCAAGGTTTGAAATGGAGGTTCAAAGGAAAAATTATCAAAAAAGTTCTACACTTATTGCAATTGTGTCAATTTAGTCCTAAAGCTTTTAATTTGACCAATTTAATCTTAAAACTTTTAACAATTTGTCAATTCAATCCATCCAACTAAATTTTGGCCGGAGAATGCTGACATGGATATTAGCTATCTTACGTAATGTTGTCGAATTGATGTAGACAATTTATTATTATTATTATTATTATTATTATTATTATTATTATTATTATTATTAATTTATGTTTTTCATTGTGGCTGGTGAGGTTATTGAGTAGGTGAGGCTTGACCTCCTAGTGACCTGGCAAGGTCAGCCTACCCGTGGTTAGGTTGGTGAGCGTCGAGTCTCGCTGGTTGTGGTCGAGGCTCGACCTTATTATATCCAATGAGATCATACCTCATGAGACCATTGGCGAGGCTCAAGCTCTCACCAAATTCAGCAAGGGGGGTCTTTGTCGGATTTGGTGAGGGTTGGACCTTTGCGGCCTCTATTAAGGGCTCGAGCCCAACCAAGGGCTAGGAGAGGCACGACCACGTAGGATCTAGCAAGGTTGGGCTTCACCTATGGTTAGCAAAGATGACCATCACCAGCTTAGCTACTAGCAAGGTTGACTTTGCCTAGCCATAGTGAGGGCTAGTGGCACAGTGAAATAAAACATCAAATAAAAAGGAAAAAAGAGAGAAAAATAATAAAAAATTCATAAAATTTTTAAAAATAATAAAAATTGTCCATATTAGTCCGGTAGCGCCATGAAGGGCGACTATCATCCACATCAATGATTTCTAGTTAAAACTAGCTGAGTGAATTGAATTGACAAATTGTTAAAAGGTTTAGATCTAAATTTAGCCAAATTAAAAAATTTATGACTAAATTGACACAAATATAATAATTTTATAATATTTTTGGTAATTTCTTGAGGTTCAAGATATAAGGATTAGTCTTTGTGCAATTATTAGAATCAAAATCTTATTGTTCAATTGTGATGGGCTCGATGATATCTCTATGATTTATAGGTCAAGACGTTACACAGTTATGAAATAGGTCTAGGGCAGATATTAGGGAGATGCATAAGCATTGTAAGTGCTAGAAGACGCAGAAGTTAAACTTTTGTGAGCTTGACCAGCAGCATAAGGTGTTTTTTTTTTTTTTTTTGTTGTTCTGGAGGAATCGGCTTGCAGCCGACAGCCGTACCGTAAACCCCAGATGACACGTAAGTAGGAGGATCCACCACCCCTGGAGTCACACTTCATACACCTAGCGCCTTCCCTAGGTTTTGAACCCTTCACCTCTTCAGCAGCATAAGATGTTGTTCAGTACAACAGTTCATAAAATTACTGGTACAATGAACTACATACACTATTTTATGGATTTGGGAACTGACAAATGGTTGAAGTTTTATTCTAACAAGCTAAGCCAATTTTGCATAAAGTAGAGCACACGCGTTTAACAGAAGACATGAGGAGTTATCTAGAAATGGGACAATAAAAGATTCCCACTTCTATTTTGCAAATTGGTGACAAGCCTTCATCATTTTATTGGATCAATCTCAAAATTGGATCTTGATAGTAGTTGTTGACACAAAGGTGAAGCATCACATTTTATCAACACACCACAATAGATAGGACTAGCAGAAGTAATGAGTAGAATAATATTAGGGAGAGCTCGCTCTTTACTCTCTAATGCTAGGTGAGGACTTCTCATTTAAAGCAATAAATACCACATAACTAGCAATTAAATGTGGTTAGATAAACTTGCGAATTACACTACACTAATGTGTTTGGTTGCTTGCCAATGCTAGTGTGGGGAATGGCACGCTAGAGCCAAGGTTACGAGGTGAATACTCCCAAGCTATGTGCAAGGGATGAAAGGATAGATCCTAGGGTCTACATAAAGGGATTTGCCCAAGTTTATGATTAGCCTCTGCCTTTGATGAGTATGCATCATTTTGTAATAGTATGAGATATCATTTGCAGAGAAAGTGTTAAGATTCGGTGTACAATCATAAGAAAATAGAGAATAAATTTGAGAAAAGAGTTTGAGACAAAAGATTTTTATCTTGGTTCACCCTTAAATTAAGGCAACATCTAATAAAGTTTTCATTATGATTAGTGTCTCACACCTCTCCATTACATTCCTCAGTTACAAGAGACACCAATACCATCCTAATGATGAGAAGTATGAACCACACCCCAAAAGAGAGATTTAGATAATTTCAAAATTGATAGAGCTTTGGAAAGAGCATAGAAGATGTCTTCAAGGCGAGAAATTGAGTATGAAGCTTCAAGGCAACCAATGGAAGTTGATGAGTTGGAGCAACAATTGAATGTATATGTGAAAATAGATGATTTAGAGATAATGAAGGAAGTTTTGGCTATGGACATGAAAGGAAATTTGACCTTAGATGTTGTGAATGACTTGGAGGAGTTACGTTAGGTAAGCATCGAAGTGCTTCAACTTTGAGTTGGTGAATGTACATATTTTGTTACATATTTAAATAATCTTGATTGTCATTGTATATCAAGCTGGAGGTCGAGCATTTGTTCCATACTTTGCAACCAATGCTATAGATTGTTGGTATAACACTAGGGTTGATCTTTCATATGCTGGTGGGAGTATGCATATGGCTAATCTAACTATGCATTGTAATGCCATGGAATTGATCCTTCTGATTTTGTTGGAGATGATGGTCATTAAGTAATGTTTTAGAGGATGAAGTTTAGAAAATTTGATAGTGGCTAGTTGTGACGCCCTAAGATGTCACTTCTAACACAGTTAGTGTATTCTTTCCACTTTTCATGCATGCGGAAGCGTGTACAATCAAAGGACAACCCAAAAAATGTAAAATTTAAAGGAAACACATGTGGAAATTATAAATTAGGCGATTGCATTTTCATTTTTATTTACATACTTAAGTGACAAGGTTGGGGTACATTGGAGAACAACCAAAAAGTACTATCGCCCCTGACGACACCAAGGACTATCAGTCTTACTACCCTTACCTAGATCCACACTATATACATCGTCACCTACTCATCCTCCCTGTTATATCCATAATTTGCTACTCCATCATCCCATTCCTTGCTCACTACCACGCTGCTACCGCCATTGGTCCGTTTTCACCTAGGAGTGGGAGAGGTCCCACCAATCGCCCACTAACCTGGGTGTACACAGCCATAAACACAAGGACGGACTTGCAAGCGATTCTATGTCTACCATTAGGATTGAAATATATTTGACAAAAACGATCTCCAGAAAGTCTGGGTCAATGAAATCCGTAATATGCCCCTGTGAAATCGATGGGGGCACCATAACTAGTGCTGGGGGAGGCAAGTAGCGTCGGCATGACTAATGATCTAAAAGAAGATAGTCAACCACAAATGAGTATAAACTCAGTAAGTAAAATGTCTACTAGTTTATACTACATAATTCTATCACCACTCATTTGAGAAAAAACTCCGAGTATAATATATATGAAATTAAATTTAAATCAACTTGTTTGAGAACCTTCCTTTGAATCAAGATGATACGATGGTATGAAAACGAAAAAACCCTGGGACAGATAAACCAACAATGCAACTAAAATATAAGAGTGTACGTGATTATGTTTGTTTCGATAGTCTAGTTGCACCATCCTCTAGGGAACCCTATTGCCCCTTGGCATCTCGCACCCATCTTGGCATCATGAGGACATCTAAGGAACCGTATCAAACCCCAGGCAAATGGAGGAACCCAATTATCCCTCCAAGCATCTCACACCCATCTTGGCATCATGAAGACATTTGAGGAAACATGTTATACCCCTTGGCAGTCGGAGGAACCAGTTACCCCTCCAAGCATCCTAACTTTGGGGCATCGTCATCATTGGACCAATGGAATAATCACGCTCACTATGGTGCAGCAATTCGATAATTCAATTTGAAAAAGTTATTTGCATGTGAATGCAAGGAAATATCTGAAATCCCAAACCAACCTAACATTTGTCCACATCTAAAGCATATAAATTGCACGAAATGGTAGATCAGTAAATCAAACACAAGGTCAATGAGCTCTAAAAATTATGGAAAATTATATGTTATAGTTTAAGATGACAAACAACTTTCATGAAGAACACTAATCCAAATTTTTTTGTCGAAAATTCTGTAGAAATTCATAATCGTATGAATTGTCATAAACCCATGTGTTTATTAAAGCAATAATATAGATCATTTGAAGTCCAAATATTCTAGAATTATAATATGTTATAAAACAACGTATAAGGTGCGACTTTTGTGAAGGAATCCCTAAGAAATTCGCACCACATAAATCTATATAAAATTTGTAAAACCATGGGTCAATCCGTGACTGAACTCACCTTCAGCAACAAGCACTTCAACAACATATTCAAGGACCAAATAAACCATGAACTAAACAATTTACTTTGTCCCTATTTTCTGAAAACCACAAAGTAGCTCGAACTAGCATATAATTAGCCGTAATACGTGGAAATATGAAGAAAACAAGTCTTGCTAAGCAATGACGGACCTACATAGCATAAATTAGTGGACATCTACTGCCTGGAACTCCCAAAAGTGGCTGTTATTACGCGGTGAAGTCGTGGAGGTCTTGGTTCCTTGCTGGTTGTTCGACGTCTTATTATAAACCAAGATGTTGAACTTTGACAATGTGAGACAACGAGGCGATGCAAGGCATTGGCTAGATGAAGGGCGTCACTTGGCGGGTCGGACGGCATAGAACACTGCTATTGTGTGCAAACGAGAGAAAATAGAGAGAGTGTGAGGGTTAGACCATGAGGTAGAAAAATGACGAAGAAGATGAAAGTGCCGCTGCTGCTTTATAGTTCCTGGTCTTCCTACTCTCCACCATTTGACAAAGATTTGGCAGATTTAATATGCTATTTTCCACCTTTTTTCAAAAAGGATATTAGGAAGGAAATTATAGTGCCAAGTGGAAGACATTAGGCACGACTTGGGGGTGGGATGAGCCAAGTGACGAGTTGAGGCGCACTAAGGTGGCGATGATGTGTAAAGTTTGTTGAGGCTAACAATACAAACTAGAGGAAGTGAATAGGTTGTTGTCAAACTTTGATGATCTTTTGTGGAAACTAGCTGAATGCTAAATATAATTAGCTTGACCTAATGTTTAAGCAAACGCTCACCAACTGTATTACAATGTATCTAAGTAGATGAGAAACAATGGGACTCACATAATTATAGTGGTTCGGCTTTATTCTCAAGCCTACGTCTACTCTTCAGATTAACAGTCTCAAGATGGGTTGGATTTCACTAACAATTTGTTTGGAAAGTTACAACCAGATAGCATTGATCTTTTACGTGATAGATCAGATTATCAGGACTTAGTTGTTGCTCTTATACTTGTATACCTACTCCATAGCCCAATTGCTAAACAACATGACAAACAAAACAGTAAGATAGAAAGCTTTTAGCAAGGAACAATAGTATGTAAGCTATTTAATCTTTTATATGACACACACTCTTTCGGTTCTTCAAAGCCTTCTTTTTTATATTATTCCTCGATCTATCCATTGCGGTTGATTTGGAGAGGTGGATAACCACTGGAGAATTTTTCGTTGAGCTACTATCCAGGAAAGTACTGCCCATATAACTTCTTTCTTGGGACTTCTGTAGACTAAACAAAAATAGCAACCGATACTATCTTCTCATTGTAGTTTCTGATTGACTTGTCAGATACTCTAGCTATTTTGCTACATGCTTTATTTTGATTTTGCTATTGTGTGAATCTAGATCTTTCAATGACTCTTTAGTTGACCTAATGAAACCAATTGATGTGCTTGGTTATTATATCACCATTAACCTAGTCTTTACTGCTTTGATATAAACATCATCAGTACCTCATCTTTTTTGTTGACTGGTGTTGTTTATAATAACAGAACATTTGCAAACTTTTTTTTTTCCAATGGATCACATCATAGATATTGCATAGTCCTTTGGACTAAACATCTGCATATAACATAGTACATAATATATTAAGATAGTTTAGGCATCATCAAAATCTCTTAAAGATGTTTTTCTCCACAAATGTGAACAATTAGTAAAACTTGTTTGAAATAATTTGCATAAATTAAAAGTAGTCTCCTCAAGATGTTTTTCTATAACACTTTAGAGATATATACTCAAGTGATCTTTAGTGATATAACATCTTCTTCCCAGAGTGTGTCACCATCTACTTTGGGGATTAGAGTGAAACATTTGGTTGCTCCCCCTAACTTGATGATGCACTTGTATGCTCCCCCTGCCTTAGTGAGCATTTTAATTTCAATGTTAGTAAGTACCAAGCAAAACATTATGAGAGAGATTGTGACATCCTAAATCTTTTAAGCTGTTTTCTATTGAATAAATCGGGCATTTCATTGAAGTGTCTATAGGGCTGTTCTCAGAATTGATTATTCTCGAGATAATTAGACTATTTGGGTAAGCCATTAGGGAATTTTAAGGCAATAGACTTGAGAATTCGATCATGAATTGACTTCTCGACCATGCTCATTTTTAGAGGCAATTATGGCACAGTTAAAAAAATTGATTTGAGATCAGATATAGGTTGGTTCGATTGAGATGTGTGGCCGATTGTGGGTAACTCCACAAAATTGGGAAATTCTCATTGATCGACACTAATTTGATTTTATTGTCGTTTTGGTACTTTGTGTTCGTATTTGAATCCTCGAGATTTTCACAACAATTGAGAGTTGCCAATGTGTTGAGTGGGTTCATTGTGACTCAAAGAAAATCGACCACAGGCCATTTGCCCTAAAAAGTTCATAAAATTACCCAGTAACCTAGGTCACGCTAAAAATGCGCCGAATGGAAATTAACCGTCAATTTGAGTCCGATTTCAGAAATTGAAGATTCTATCATGTTACAATAAATTCTAGAACCCACAACTCAGTTTCAAAAGATTTTTCTACAACTAGACACTTTTTTGGAAAAAGTCAATTTAAGACCCTTTTTGTTCAAGCAAGGCCGATGATTGTTTTTTATTGCAAAATTGGGAAGCATGATGGATGTATGGGTGAGGAAAAATGCCGAGATGATTGAGGGATGGCCAATTGAATTTTTGATGGTCAATTGAGATTGAATCAAGAGAGTATAAGAGTCCAATTGAAGGAATTGACTTGCAAATTCATGTGCCCCCTCTTCCTTAGTACTTTGGACCATTTCACACATCCAAGATGGAGGCATGGGTGGCCCGTTGTGAGCCAATGGATGATACATGGCCTAGCTTGATTCTTGGGGATATTTTTGTGGAAAATAAGGCCACATGGACCCCATACTCTCACTCATCTCTATCCTCTCCCTCACTCTCTCTCTCACTCCCCCGTCCATCTCTCTCTCTCCTCTCCCTCTCAGATTGTACGACACCATTAGCCTAGGGGAAGAAAACCGGAGCAGCTTGTCACCACAGACACGTCGAACTGCCGTTCGCTCCACCGCACGCCCCTTGTGCGCGTGCTGCCAGCCCTGCATGCTGTCCATCCCCTGACCGCCTCCCTCTCACCTAGCAGCTACTATTTTTGGTTTGTGGAAGCTCAATTAGAGCTGCCTTTCATCGTTTCTTCGCCGATAAAGCTCCGTCAAGGCTAGTTTGGTTTATTCTTTCATTTACGAGCAAGTCCCACCTAAATCGAGTGGTTTTTCTTCAATTTCCAGCCAAGGTCAGCAGCTTTGTTTGTGGATTTCCAGCAGGCTCATGAGGTTTTTTTGAGGATGTTTCGAGCCTTGGTTCCTAGGTCCGCTTTGGAGAAAAGCATTCCCCGCGCTACTCCCATCGGTTTGATTCGACTTGTGCGTTATTCCGGTGAGTTTAGCTTACTAATCATTGGTTAGTTTCTTAATGATGCTTAAGGGCTGATTAGTATTAATTAAGTATGATTAGGTGGTTAAATTATAATAAATTAGTGATTATTAGTTAATTGCAATGCATGTTAGATGGTTAGATATAGATATTAGGGAGTAGAAATACTCTATTATTTATTGAATGCATCTCAGGATTTTTCCCGACCCGTTTCGGGCTTCAATAAGGCATTATGGCCATAAATTGGATTTATTGTATTTATTTATTAATTTTTGAAATTATTTGATTAATTATTTATTTTTCAGAAATTAGGTTGGGATAGCCGATGACTGAAATTTTATGCTGATTGTCGTGGTGCAATCCATTTATTTATTTGAGCTCTACGTTGTGTTCAATTGAAAATTGTGCAATTTGAGGAATTTATCCTATATTGAGTTGAATTCGAATAATTGATTGGTAGATACCTGATTATAATTATTTAGCACCAATAATGCTTTGATGGACTAAAGTAGAGAGAATTGTGTGAGTAAAATGGAAATACTCTTGGCTAAGACCAATCAGGTATGATGTTACAAACATATGTGGTTCGGTGATTAAGGATATCACTGGCGAAAATGGCGCCTTAAAGAACGCATGTAATTATCTATTAAATACATCATTATAGACATAACGGCGCCTTAAAGAACGCATGTAATTGTTTATTATATGCATCATGTTGGCAAAAACAGCGACAGAGAGAATGAATGAACAGGATTTATGGACATATGTGGTTCGGTGATTAGGGATATCACTGGCGAAAATGGCACCTTAAAGAACACACATAATTGTCTTCTACATATGTCATCTTGGCAAAAATGACGCCCGAGAGCATTAATGTAGCTCTGTGACTAAGTATACTATTGGAGGTTAAATGGTGTGGAGTGAAATGACCTAGAAATGGTTCGACCGACATGTAATCGACTAAGTCGATTGATCAATGATTTGATATGATGTCGTGAATTGATTGATTATTTGATGTATTATATGAGGCATTTGTGTATAACCTTGAACTGCAGGTTGGGACTGAGGCCAAGGTAAGTCCTATGACCTGCGTGTGCATAGGCAGCCCGGTTAGCATATTGGTTTACTAATCGAGTCTTAGGGAGTAGAACTCGCTAAGACGTGGTCTCAATGGTTATTGTATAACCATTTCAAGCCCATAGATGGCAGCACCTCCACCTCCTCATGCTCCCAGGCATTTGGGTGTTCCAGTGGAAGTCACAGAGATGGAGACTCACTTCCCAATTCATTCCCACCCTGAAGGACTAGAGTGTGTCCTGGTTCAGTCGACTGTTTAGGTTGACGTAGGAAAAGACGTCCTGAGATCCCACAAGTACTAGTCATGGTATCGTGAGTACTATGATGAGCGAAGGGAGGGTCCCATGCCTGAAGAAGAGGTGCCTATGTTCGTCTTGGAGGAAGCATTCGGGGAGGGTACTGCTGATCATAAGGATGGGTCGGTAGTGGATGCAAAAGACCCTAAACTCGAGACTGATCACGACTCCCCCTAGCCATTAGCAGCAGACTCTAACTGGAGTATGCCAGAAGGAGGGGAGATAGTCGAGTAAGAGGAGGGACATGAGGAGAATCAGGAGTGGGAATGGCTAGCGGTAGAAGAGCCCGAGGAGGAGGAGCCAAAGGAGGATTACCTGTTAGATGCCCCTAATGAGGAGCTAAAAGAAAATGAAGAGCTAGAAGAGAATGAGATTGATTTTGAAGAATCAAAGGAGGATCAGGATGATAATCCTGAGTACAATTCGGATGAGAACTGAGATCCCATCTCGTTCTGTGTGAACCTTGTATTCTTGTGGATAGGTGTTAGTGAGACCTATGTTGACAGTATTGTAGAATACTGTGTTTTGCTATGTATAAAAGTAAGGTTATGAGTTTCAATATGAAAAATATGACCATGCTTTTCTATCACATTACTTTATTGTTTAGGGATCTATAATTGCTCTCGTGTGTGCATATTAAATTGAAAGGGTCGGCGATAAGTCATAGGATATCGCATTTAAAATCGACTAAGGTAAGGGATGTGTGTGTCCAAGGACTGGGGCATGACATCCCCTTTTTGTGGTATTAGAGTGAAGTTCAAGATTGGAGTGATAATGAGCGATGGGTTTTAGGATAGTAGTA
Organism: Eucalyptus victrix; assembly: GCA_016097545.1. Classification (NCBI taxonomy): domain Eukaryota; kingdom Viridiplantae; phylum Streptophyta; class Magnoliopsida; order Myrtales; family Myrtaceae; genus Eucalyptus; species Eucalyptus victrix. Next base: position 49,043,755 of record CM027843.1, read on the forward strand.
AGAAATGCCTTTAAATTCATGCTGGTGCATGTCTATGTTAGCTAGATGCTAGAATTACTTGTCATTTGAATCGCTTCGTTTCTAATTCGGTGTTGAATTGGAAGCAAGTGTTAATAGATTAAAGCGACACCACGAGTGATCAGGAGCCAAGAACGCCTGCTAAGAGGGCTGGTAAGGCCGTGACTCAAGGTAGAGTACGACTCGAATCAGTACCCGAGGATGCCGTGGTCAAGCGTTGGCACAGGCTAACGTGAGTGGAGTGACTCCACCTATTGTAAATGCCGGTGTGGTAACCCTTAATGATCCCAAGATAGAAGGGATCATGCGTGTATTGGAAGCTATGGGTACAAGGATAGATCAGCAAGCACAGAATCAGGTTGCTGCTATTTAAGCCGTCGCTTAGACTACCGCCACTGCCGCAATTACCGATGCTGTTGGAGTTGCCCTTGCCGCAGCATCTGCTATTGCGCTTGCCGTTGCAAATGTTAGAGGTTCACCAGGGATTGTGGTCATTGAAAGGCCAATCCATAAGCTGGTGGAGCAATTCCTAAGATTGAACTCGCCTTTGTTCATCGAGATAGGAGATCCTGAGCTGTTGCTTTGTGGGTTCAAAAGCTTGAGAAAGCGTTTGCACTATTGATGTGCAACGAGACTAAGAAGGTAGTCTTAGCAACTTACCAACTGGAGGGAGTTGTGAACACTTGGTGGATGACTACTCAAGAAACGATCTTTCTAGAAGGCGCTATTCAGGAGTGGAACACTTTCCTCGAAGCCTTCATCAATAAGTATTTCTCAAAGACCGCCATGGAGGTGAAGATGGTCGAATTTCAACGTCTTTGCCAGGGTTCCCTAATTGTTGATGAGTATGAGACGAAGTTCGCCGAACTTTCGCGATATGCCCCAAAGTTAATAAAATACTCAGCAAACCAAGTGAGAAGGTTTAGGGATGGGTTCAGACTAGGCTTGAGGAGTATATTGGTCTCTCTAGATCTGAGGACTTATAACGACATATATCGGAGAGCCTAGAAAATTTAGAAGGATCATAATGAAAGAGTTGCCTCATTTGGACCGAGGTTTAGCTCTCATTGAGAAAGTATTCGCTTGGTAAAAAGACCCATGCTTGGAGGTAAATCCCATGCACCCTTCAAGAGGAGTGAATTCAGTAGGCCGATACCTAGTAATATTAGTAATATGTCGCTTGTGTGGAAGGCGACACGGGTTAGCTCCGTGCCCAACTAAGACAGGAGCATATTTTGAATGCGGCCAACATGGTCACATTGCAAGGAATTGTCTAAGGAAGCAAAGAGGGCAACCTTAATTGCCGTCGTCATCATCGATGAGACAGATAAGAGGGTATGCCCCTCAAAATTTGCTATAGGGAGGACAGTTGAGACCTCCAGTTCAGCGCACCGTATATGCGATTACATAGGGTCAAGTGAAAGCTGTGTCTAACATGATCACAGGTATGGTTTCGCTCAACGACGAACTTGCTCATACTTTGTTTGATTTAGGAGCAACCCATTCATTTATTGCCGAGCAATATGTTAGGTTGTTAGAGTTGAGTTCTATATTATTGGAGTTGGCAATTTGCTTATCTACACTGTTGAAGGATAAAGTTATTACTGCTTTGGGATGTTCTGGGTGCAAGTTAGAGATTAGTGAGTGGGTGGGGAGAATTGATTTGTTAGTCCTCGCAGTGTATGACTTTGATTTAATAATTGACATGGCTTGGCTCACCAAGCAACGAGCTAAGATGGACTGCTATTGCAAAGTGATTCAGTTTAACCCATTAAGGAGTAAGAGCTTCGAGTTTGTCGAGAATCGAGGAGGACCCTGGATTATCCTGATCTTGTCGCAAGAGACAACTTGTCTGTTAGATGAGGGTTGCCAAGGTTACCTGGCAACTGTCGTAGATACGACAGTTATGGAGTTGAAGATGGAAGATATTGCTATGGTACAAGAATTTCCAGACGTCTTTCCAAAAGAATTACTAAGTCTACCGCCAGAAAAAGAGATAGAATTTGTAATTGAGCTAGCCCTCGGGATAGAGCTAATTTCTAAGGCTCCTTATCGAATGGTGTTATCTAAGTTGAAAGAATTGAAGGTGCAGATGCAAGAGTTATTGGATAAGGGGTTTATTCGCCCCAATGCATCACCTTGGGGAGCACTAGTTCTGTTTGTAAAAAAGAAAGATTGTTTATTGCGTCTGTGCATTGACTATCGACAACTCAATCAGGTAACGATCAAAAACAAGTATCCATTACCAAGAATAGATGACTTGTTTGATCAGTTGCAAGGAGTGTCGATATTCTCGAAGATTGATTTGAGGACCATCAGCTGAGAATTAAGAAGAAGGATATTCCTAAGTCAGCATTTCGTACTTGGTGTGGTTATTACAAGTTTATAGTGATGCCATTCGGGTTGACAGATGCTCATGCTGCTTTCATGGATTTGATGAACAAGGTATTCAAGGAGTACCTAGATCAATATGTGATTGTGTTCATTTATGATATCCTAGTCTATTTGAAAAGTGATGGAGAGCATGAGAATCATCTGAGATTAGTGCTCCAGACCTTAAGAACTCACCAGTTGTATGCTAAGTTTAGCAAATGTGAGTTTTGGTTGACTCATGTTGCGTTCTTAGGTGATGTGATTTCCGGAGAAGGAATTTCCATTGACCCTAGCAACATAGAAGCCATGATCAATTGGTCAAGATCGACTACAATGACAAAGATCAGAAGTTTTTTAGGTTTGGCAGGATATTACAGACGGTTTGTGGAAGGTTTCTCATCGTTAGCATCGCCTCTGACAAAGCTCATGAAGAAAGACAAGAAGTTCGTATGGACAGATAAGTGTGAGCGAGTTTCCAAAAGCTTAAGGAAAAGCTAACTACTGCACCTGTGCTGACAATTCCATCTTGTCCTGGAGGATTCGAGATCTATAGTGATGTGTCATTTAAAGGACTAGGTTGCGTATTGATCTAACATGGTAGAGTTGTTGCTTACGACTTTCGTCAGTTGAGGCCTCATGAGTTGAATTACTTGACGCATGACTTAGAACTCGTAGCTATCATATTCGCATTGAAGATTTGGAGGCATTATTTGTGTAGGGAAAAGTTTCAGATCTTCATGGACCACCAAAGTCTTAACTATCTGTTCTCTCAAAGGGAATTGAATATGAGACAGCGTAGATGGATGGAATTATTGAAAGACTACGACTGTGATGTCCTATATCACCCAGGAAAGGCAAATAAAGTCGCCGATGCTTTGAGTCGAAAGTCTTTAGTGGCTCACTTACTAATTAAGGAGTGTAATTTAATCAATAGAGAGATTTGGCATTCAAGTTTGAGGTAGGCCACCTTTTGAGTCTTATGGCCACCCTTAGAATTGAACCGGTTGTTCAGGTCGAATTAAGACACTCCAACCGATAGATCTAGATGTACAAAAGATACTTCAGGAGGACATTGAGAAAAGAAAGGCTGACTTTCAGATTTCTGATTATGGAATACTAAAGTTCCGAGGACGTTTGGTTGTACCTGACGATGTAGAGCTTAAAGAAGATATTTCATCCGAAGCACATCGTAGCAGCTACAACATTCATCTTGGAAGTACTAAGATGTATCAGAATCTACGCCAATACTATTGGTGGTCAAGTATGAAGGTAGATATTGTCAAGCATGTTGCCAAGTGTTTGACATGTCAGCAAGTGAAAGTCCAGCATTGTAAACCGAGAGGACTTTTGCAACCTTTTGCGATTCCAGAATGGAAATGGGAGCATATCACGATGGACTTTGTGATCGGACTACCAAGGAGTCAAAGAGGAAATGATTCAATTTGGGTAGTAGTTGACAAATTGACAAAGTCGGCTCACTTCATTGCAATTCGAAAAGACCTCAGTTTGGATAGACACACAGATCTGTACGTGTGCCAAGTGGTTCGAATGCATGGAGTGCCGGTTACGATAACCTTTAATAGAGACTTGAGATTTACTGTCGCTTTTTGGAAGAGCTTCCAAAGCACTCTAGGTACAAAGCTTTAGTACAGCACGTCATATCATCCTCAGACAGATGGCTAGTCTGAGAGAACAATTCAGACCTTTGAAGACATGCTGAGAGCTTGTGTAATAGACTTCAAGAGAAGTTGGGAAGATCAACTTCACATGGTTGAATTTGCCTACAATAACAATTATCAGCAAATCATCAAGATGGCTCCTTTTGAAGCGTTGTATGGCAGAGTGTGTAGAACACTAGTATGTTGGGATGAAGTCGGGGAAAGAAAGATTACAGGCCCAGAGTTAGTTCAACAGTCAGTGGAAGTCGTGGTAGTGATCAAAGGCAGATTAAAGACCACTTAGAGCAGGTAGAAAAGTTACGCAAACAAGCGTCGGAGATTGCTGGAATTCCAAGTTGGTAATCACATTTTTCTAAAAGTGTCACCAATGAGGGGAATTTCGCGTTTTGGTAAGAAGGGAAAATTAAGCTCGAGGTACGTAGGTCCGTTTGAGATTCTTGAGAGAATCGGGAACTTAGCTATTGTCTTATATTGTCGCCGAGATTGGCGTAAGTGTATGACGTCTTTCATGTGTCGATATTAAGGAACTATGAGCCTAAACCCACTCACGTGCTCAATTTTGACGAATTGGACGTGGATGACCGTGTGTCATACATTGAAAACCCGATTCATATTGTGGATCGCAAAAAGCAAGTTTTGCATACAAAGACCATTCTATTGGTCAAAGTGGTTTGGCAACACCACAATATTGAAAGAGCAACATGGGAGACTAAAGAGTCAATGAGAGAATTGTACCCCCACCTTTTTGCTTAAGATTTGTAAGGTTTAAATTTCGAGGATGAAATTTTTATAAGAAGGGAAGAGTTGTGATATCCTGAATTTTTCAACCTGTGTTCTATTGAATAAATCGGGTATTTTATTGACATGCCTATAGGGTTGTTTTCAGAGTTGATCACTCTCGAGATAACTAGACTATTTGAACAAGCCATTAGGGAATTTTAAGGCAATAGACTTAAGAATTCAACCATGAATCGGCTTCTTGACCGTGCTCATCTTTAAAGGCCATTATGACATAGTTAAAAAAAATTGATTTGAGATCAAAGATAGGTTGGTTCGATTGAGATATATGGCCGATCATGGGTGACTCCACAAAATTGGGAAATTCTCATCGACCGACACTAATTTGATTTTATTATCGTTTTGGTACTCTATGTTCGTATTTGAATCCTCGAGATTTTCATGACAATTGAGAGTTCCCAATGTGTCGAGTGGCTTCATTATGGCTTAAAGAAAATCGACCACAGGTCATTTGCCCTAAAAAGCTTCGAAAATTACCCAGTAGCCTAAGTCACACTAAAAACGCGCCGAATGTAAATTAACCACCAATTTGAGTCCGATTTTAGAAATTGAAGATTCTGTCATGTCACAATAAATTCTAGGACCCACGACTCAGTCTCAAAAGATTGTTCTGCAACCCGACAGTTCTTGGGAAAAAGTCGATTTAAGACCTTTTTTGTTCAAGCAAGGCCGATGATTGTTTTTTATTGCAAAATTGGGAAGCATGATGGATGTATGGGTGAGGAAAAATGCTGAGATGATTGAGGGATGGCCAATTGAATTTTTGATGGTCAATTAAGATTGAATCAAGAGAGTGTAAGAGTCTAATTGAAGGAATTGACTTGCAAATTTGTGTGCCCCCTCTTCCCTGGCACTTTGGACTGTTTCACATGTCCAAGAAGGAGGCATGGGTGGCCTGTTGTGAGCCAAGGGATGATATTTGGCCTAGGTTGATTCTTGGGGATATTTTTGTGGAAAATAAGACCATATGACCCATAATCTCACTCATCTCCATCCTCTCCCTCACTCTCTCTCACTCCACCGTCCATCTCTCTCTCTCTCTCTCTCTCTCTCTCTCTCTCTCTCTCTCTCCTCTCCCTCTCAACTTGTGCGACGCCATTAGCCAAGGGGAAGAAAATTGGAGTAGCTCGTCGCCGCAGCCACGCTAGACCATTGTTCGCTCTACCGTACTTCGCCTGTGCACGCACTGCTAGCCCTGCATGCCATTTATCTCTTGGCTGCCTCTCTCTCGCCCATTAGTTGTTGTTTCCAGTATGTGGAAGCTCAACCAGAGCTGCCTTTCACTGTTTCTTTGTTGGTAAAGCTCCGCCAAGGCCCGGTTTGGTCTATTCTTTCATTCCCAAGCAAGTCCTGTCTAAACTGAGTGGTTTTTCTTCAATTTCCAGCCAAGATCAGCAGCTTTGTTTGTGGGTTTCTAGCAGGCTTGTGAGGTTGTTTTGAGGGTGTTCCTAGCCTCGGTTCCTAGGCCCATTTTGGAGAAACCCGTGCTGTTCCCGTCGGTTTGATCCAACTTAGGCGTTATTCCGGTGAGTTTAGCTCACTAATCATTGTTTAGTTTGTTGATGATGCTTAAGGATTGATTAGTGTTAATTAAGTGGGATTAGGTGTTTATATTAGGATAGATTAATGATTATTAGTTAATTGTAATGTATGTTAGACGGTTAGACATAGACATTAGGAAGTAGAAATGCTCTATTATTTATTGATTGCATTTCGAGATTTTTCTCGACCCGTTTTGGGCTTTAATTAGGCATTACAGGCATAAATTGGATTTATTGTATTTATTCATTAATTTTCGAAATTGTTAATTAATTCATTATTTTTCAGAAATTAGGCTAGGATAGCCGACAACCAAAATTTCGTGCTAATTGTCGCAAAGTGCAGTCCGTTTATTTATTTGAGCTCTACGTTGTGTTGAATTGAATTGATTGCGCAATTTGAGGAATTGATCCTATATTGAGTTGAATTCGAATAATTGATTGGTAGATAGCTGAGTATAATTATTTAACGCCAATAATGCTTTGATGGCTAAAGTAAAGAGAATAGTGAGAGTGAAATGAAAATACTTTTGGCTAAGACCAATCAGGTACAATGTTATAGATATACGTGGTTCGGTGATTAATGATATTACTAGCGAAAACGGCGCTTTAAAGAATGCACATAACTATTTATTAAATACATCATTACAGATATACGTGATCCGGTGATTAAGGATATCACTAGTGAAAATGGCACCTTAAAGAACGCACGTAATTGTCTATTATATGCATCATGTTGGCGAAAACGACGCTCGAGAGCATTAATGTAGCTCTGTGACTAAATATATTATTGGAGGTTATATGGTGTGAAGTGAAATGACCTAGAAATGGTCTAACCGACATGTAATCGACTAAGTCGATTGATCAATGATTTGATCTGATATCGTGAATTGATTGATTGTTTGATGTAATATATGAGGCATCTGTGTATAACCTTAAACTGCAGGTTGGGATTGAGGCCAAGGTAAGTCCTCTGACTCGTGTGTGCATAGGCAGCCCGATTAGCGTATTAGTTTACTAATCGACTCTTAGGGGGTAGAACTTGCTGAGACGTGATCTCAATGGTTATTGTATAACCATTTCAAGCCCATAGATGGCAGCACCTCCACTTCCTCATCATCCTAGGAATTTTAGTGTTCCAGTGGAAGTCACAGAGATGGAGACTCACTTCCCAATTCATCCCCACCCTGAAGGACTGGAGTACATCGTGGTTCAGTCGATTGTCTGGGTTAACGTAGGAAAAGGCGCGCTAAGACCCCACAAGTACCGGTCATGGTATCGTGAGTACTATGACGAGTGAAGGGAGGGTCCCATGCCTGAAGAAGAGGTGCTTATGTTCATCCTGGAGGAAGCATTCGGGGAGGTTACCGCTGATCATAAGGATGAGTCGGTAGTGGATGCAAAAGACCCTAAACTCGAGATTGATCATGACTTCCCCCAGCCATTAGCAGCAAACTCCAACCAGAGTATGCCAGAAGAAGGGGAGATAGTCGAGCAAGAGGAGGGACAGGAGGAAAATCAAGAGTGAGAATGGCCAACGGTAAAAGAGCTTGAGGAGGAGGAGCCGGAGGAGGATTACCTATTAAATGCCCTTGATGAGGAGCCAGAAGAAGATGAAGAGTTGGAAGAGAATGAGATTGATTATGAAGAATCAGAGGAGGATTAGGATGATGATCCTGAGTACGATATGGATGAGAACTGAGATCCCATCCCGTTCTGTGTGAACCTTGTGTTCTCGTGGATAGGTGTTAGTGAGACCTATGTTGATAGTATTGTAAAATACTATGGGTTGTGTTATATATAAAAATAAGGTTGTGAATTTCAATATGAAAAATATGGCATTGGTTTTCTATCCATTGCTTTATTTTCTAGGGATTTATAATTGCTCCAGCATGTGCATATTAAATTGAAAGAGTCAGCGATAAGTCCTAGGATATCGCATTAAAAATCGACCAAGGTAAGGGATGTGCGTGTGCCCAAGGATTGGGCGTGACAAAGATACCTAGCAATTTAATAGTATTAAACATTATGAGCTTGTCCAAAATTTTTAGAGGAATAGCCAACATCTTTAATAGTGAATATTAGGACCGAATGTTTAGGTTCACGTTTAGCTGTAAACTTAATCTTTCCCATGTAACTTAGTCTTCACATCAAGCAACTCTCTCCCTTTTTGTCATCATTCAAAGAGAATGCAAGCCGATTGCATGAAAAGATTAGCTTCATTGAAGGCATGAGATAGAATGATACAAAATGTTAGACTTAACAATGAACTGAAATAGAGAAAACAACGAGAGCAAAATAGGGGCACATTGAAGTTCGAAAAGTTTTAGGTGCAAGGGCATTTGTGGTATTGATAGGAAGTGAGTTTTTCAAGTTCGATGGTCTCAAATTCAAAGCATATAGGGTTATAGCAATTGAGGTTAAGGATAGTGCACTTAATATTCGCGATGTATATGGTCAAAGAAAGGAGCGTGTTCTTGATCTCCTTAACATATGCTTGTAGTTGATTAAGGCTGGCAGAAGAAGCAAGTGTGTCCACGGTTGGTGAAGGTGATTTTTCTAGATGAGGTGGCATGTGGCTTTGGTTGGTACTAAAGCCTTAGCATTTTGCGCCTTTCTAGTTTAGAGAGCTCCGCAATCCTTTCTTTGAGCTTTGCTACTGTTCTTTCATTGTTGCCTGTGTCTAATGGGAGTGATCTCCCCTTTATGGTTGACCCATCCTTTGAGCGTCATCTGGAGCATCATTTTTTCTAGCGTTTTCTTTCTAGTCTTCACATTTGGCATGACAATAGGTGAAACTTTAGAGTAATTGATCTTAAGGTACTTAAAGATTTGTGTAATCAAAGCACCGTAGGGTAGCTAACCTATCTTTCTTTTGCCCATGCGGTACATGTGAATAAAGATCATGTGGGGGAAGGAAATCTCTTTAAATTTGTTTAGGATGGCTGTTGTGACTAGACCTCGAGGAAGGTCGGGTTTAAGGGTACTTCACCATGAAAGTTCCCTCACAGCTCACATTCCAAAAGATGTCGTCACCTCACCTTTCAGATTGAACCTCTTGTGAGTTCTATCGTATATGGTCGCAAGTTCTTCCAAACTCATATCCCACGTGACAACATAGTGTTGCGATCCATATCCACATGGGTGACACACCTTGAGAAAGGAAGTCGAGTGTGGATATTGGATTTAGGGTACATTTACCACGATAGCTCTCTCGATAGTATGCTTTCACCCATGAGAATGGCATCACTTCAACCTTTGGGGTACTTCCACATTGAATATACTAAATCGTAGTGAGTTTTATCAAGACCCATATCCTTCGCGACAAGTTTATTTATACGATCTACTTGTTTAAAACAACCTAAAACTAAGATGGAAATTGCCACTAGCCTCATTTTTGGGGGTTTGGCTAGAAAATCCAATTGAGGGTTGAGAGTCATTTCTTGATTTCTACACAACCAAATATCTAGGTTTGGAGACTTAGGTTACGCTAATATTTCTATTAGTGCCATTTTCGGTACCAAATAGCATGTTGTGTTACCTAAGGTGATCATGCATGTCTTTTTACTTTTTTGGGGTCATTTAACCTAAACTAAGTAATCACGTGTGGTTGGTCATTTTTGTGCCATGCTATCTCTAAGAATGATAAAAAAAGAAGACAATCAATTGTATTGAAAGTGCAAAATAGTAAGCAAACAACTTAGAAAAACACTAAATCTATCATGCAATCCTAAGAAAGATAAAAAGAGAATTGAAATAAAAGGATAGGAAAGAAAGGAAGCCGCAACTTGTCGGGTCTATATGTAGACAAAGGAAACCCGAGATATATGTCGGGAATGATGGTACAATAGCATGGTCGGAACAAACATTGACCTTCCACTATCTTTGAATGCTCTCCATTTTCAGGATCCTAATCAAATACCTAATCTAAGAACTTTAGCTAGGTACATACAATAGAAAGAAACAATAGTACATATCAAAACAATCAAAAACATGGCACAAGGCAATAACAATAGATCAATTGAAATGGAATTCAAAATTAATCAAATTTTGGCCTCGGGGTCAGCCTTTGCAATTCGTGCATAGGTCTTTCTAAATACCTACCCAATTCATTTTATGACTTATAGCCATTATTAACCATTTGTGCTCTCGCATGGCCAATAACACTCGTAATTCATTTTATGACTTCCAAGTTCTCGACTTGTAAACCCGATGAAGATATCGACAAATATTCCTTTATTGGCCTCAAAGTAACAATCCCTTTGTGTAAGCCTGTGATCAAATCTATATTGCGGTCCTGTCAAAAGACCTTTTTGATTAATCAAATTGTGCTCATCGCGAATGTTTTTGAAAACCTTTGACATGTGTTATGTGAGATACCATCAGCAATTAATTACTTCCCACACGAATGGATAGGATCAAGCAGCCATCTTATTGAGAGTGTAAGAGAAACATGTTATGACTAAGAAGCTCTAGTTTGGCATGCTTAATGAGCCTTTTTCACGAGTCATAGCCGTTCTGATAAGAATTTGATGATTAATGATAAACCCTGAGCAAGATGACAGTTTTGCACCACATGATACTGATTGATATCGAATATTTTTTTTAAAGCAGTTGAACTTTGCTTGATTAGCTTGTTCAATTAATGCTACAATGTTACTAATATGTCTCTTGATGACGTCTCTAATGACATTTGCTCAAGTTGAGTTTGACGGGATTCCTCATTGAAGCCATGCAATTTTCAAGGGATTAGTAGATGCTTCCCCAAAGACCACAAAGGTTCATAGTCGGCCTTAAATCATGTCATCTCTAAAGGTTCATGGTCAACCATAAACCATGTCATCTACAAAGGTTCATGGGTTTTTCTCAAACCATATATTTTTTGTCCGATCAAAACCTGTTGTTACACGGTGAGACTTCATCTCTTTTTCTTCTTAAGACACGGCGTGCTTTTGTAGCCTAAAGTCATTCTCTTTCTTCATATGACACGGCGTGCTTTTATAGCCCGGAGTCTTTCTTTCTTCCTATGACACGGCATGCTTCTGTAGCCTGGAGTCTTTTTTCTTCTTATGACACGGCATGCTTCTGTAGCTTGGAGTCCCTCTCCTTCTTCTTATGACATAGCGTGCTTTTGTAGCCCGAATTTCTTCCTATTCGTGCTTTTCATTCTTCTTATCCTATGATACGGCGTGTTTCTATAACACGGAGTTCTTCTCTTTCTTCCTATGACACGGCATACTTCTGTAGCTTGGAGTCTTTCTCTTTCTTCCTATGACACGACATGCTTCTATAACCTGGGGTCCTTCTCTTTCTTCTTATGACACGATGTGCTCCTGTAGTCTAGAGTCTCTCTTTTTTCCAATGACACGATGTGTTTCTATAGCTTGGGGTCTTTCCTTCTTTTTAAGACATGGCATGCTTCTATAGCCCGGAGTGTATCTTTCTTCTTATGACATGGTGTGTTTCTATAGCCCGAGGCCTTTCCTTCTTCTTATGACACGGCGTGCTTATGTAACACAAAGTCTCTCTTTCTTACTATGACACGGCGTGTTTCTGTAGCCTGGGTCTCTCTTTCTTCCTATAACACAGCGTGCTCTGTAGCTCGGGGTCTCTTGTTCTTCTTATGACACAGCGTGCTTTATAGACTGGGGTCTCTTGTTCTTCTTATGATACGGCATGCTTTTGTAACCTAGGGTCTTTCTTCCTCTTATTGACATGGCGCGCTTCCATAACTCGACCTGGTGAGAACCTATGCACCCGAGATCTCTCCCATCGAAATAATTTAGGTGTCTTTTGTCTTTGAATGCAACATCTTCGAGGCTACATTCAAAGAGGGCATCTATTGACACTTATTTTTTAAACAAAAAAAAAAACAAAAGAAAAACAACAAAACAACAACAAAAAAAAAAAAGAAAAAACGTTTAGGGGGTCGGGTTGGGTTGGATCCGGCCTTGGCCTAGCTAGCCGCCCGCCTCTCTTTCTCCCTGCATGGGCCCGGTTTTTTCCCTTCGGCTCGGCCCATGCCAACTTGTCTCCTTCCTGGCCATCCTCACACGCGTGGGACCTAGGGAAAGGAAAAAGCAGCAACAAAGCATTGGGCAGAAAAGAGCAGCAGGGGCGGAGAGAAAGGAAAAGTAGGCGTAGAAGAGTTGTGGAAAAAAGGGAACAAAGAGAAGGAGACCGAGGGAGAGAGGACTGAGGACAACGGAAAGAAGGGGGAGAATGGAGGGTGATGACAACGGGAGTTTTTTGGCCAAGCCTTGGCTAGGACCCACCTCATCGATGTGCTACCTTCCATCCTGACGCATTGCTCGATGATCCTCGCCGAGCCTCCGTCTTCACTTGGCCTAAGCTACATGCTATTGCTCCCTCCCCACAACTGCACTGGTGATGATGAGTCATGCCAAGCACCCCTAGCCACGAGCCTCACTGTCTCGAGCTCGCTGACTTGACACCGACCGGTTGTTGTTGTCTTACTACCAGAGCCCGACGACTTCACCACCACAGCATCTATTTCATGGTCGCCGGAGCTTCGAATGCCATCACCATTACAGCCCTTAGCCAAGCCGATGCCCAACCAATCCCCGTGCCTCTGCCTGATGCCTATAACCCCGCCTTGCCACACCTTTGCCGTTGCTCACCGAGCCACCGCCCTTTGATCCCGATTGCTGCAACACCTGGGCCCAACGTTGTCATCACCTATCTTCACCGTTGCCTACTGCTGCCATTCCGCCACCCCTTGACAACTATCACCGTGTTTGGGTCCCTATTGTGCCGAGTCAGCCCTATTGCAACACCAACCTCAAGCCATCATGGGATCCCAACACCATCGCTACACCAAGCTACTGCCGCCACCGTGTCATCACCTGCCGCGTCCCCACCATCATTGAGTTGCCGCCCAACAACATCCCAACCATCCTCCTTTGGCACCACGAAAGAGCAAGAGAGAGGAGGCACGAACTAGGTCAAAAGAGCCGGGTCGGGTGCAATCAACCGATTAGGGTTTTGGGCGAATCGGGCCGTGCATACCTGAGTTGGGTCTAGGCTGGTTTAGATCGCAGGCCTACGTGGGGCTGTTTTTCTATAAGGAAGATTGGGCCCATCGGTTGGGCCCAATCTAAGCAAAGCAAAGGCCCGACCAATTATGGTCGGGTTTGGTCCTTTGGGCAAGTTGACCGACGGGCCTAATGCGGGCTAAGCGAAGGCCCCACTAAGGTTGGTCGGGCCTAGCCTAATCGAGTTAGACCTGGGTTAGGACTCGGCTCGGTTTGCCCAAAATAAAAATCTGAAAAAAATTTAAAAAAATTGAAAATCTAAAAATGCAGGGTTTGGTTGGGAATTTTCTTGTCTTGCCTTCTTAGTATAACCAGGCCTTTATTTGCTCGTATTTTGATTATATCACATGTTTAGTTTGCATATTTTATTATATTTGATTGCACGTGCTTAATTTTATTACAATTATGATCTTGGTAGCTATAATTATTATTTTAATAATTGGTTGGCATGATTACCTCACATGTTAGTAAATAGGTATAAAATCAATATAAACTACCTAATAAAAATATTTTCTTTTAAAATGAATAAATTAGGTACCGAAAGGTCACTAATTGGTCAATTAGTGTAATCAAATCCCAAACCTTGATTCTTTGGTTTTGTAGGAAATGAGACATACTCCCATGCCTAGCTTGGTTTCTAGCCGATCCCAATAGGCTAGTGGCGACTCCTTATTGCAAAATTGCTAACAAATACCCTAATGTTTCTGGAGGTGTGGGCTTGAAAGAGCCCGCGCCTAATCATGGGTTTTAGGTTCGTTCTTTAGGCAATACCCTTAAACCTACTCGCTCCCTTTGAGGGGTAGGTCACGGCAAGTCTTTTTCAAGTCTTTGGCAGTGCATGTTTTGTACATCTTCCACATGAATACACAAAGTTAGAACCTTGTACCCATTTGTGTAGCTTTCCGTGTATGGCATTAAGCACAAAAGGTATATATGCATGGATCCTATTTCTAAGTATCTTTATATGTCTTGTCATGTTGCTAAGAATACAAGATGTTCTCATATCTTCATCATTTAAATTCATCAACTCATGTTTCCTTCTTCACCAACACTTCAGTAAATTTATTTCCAAAAGATCCCACAACTTCGCCCACTTGTGAATCTTCCTCTCCATCTTCTTCTCTCAATCTTGATGCAAGTCCTTCTAGCAATACCACCTTGGTAGCTTTTGTTGTGTTTGCTCCATCCTTGATTCTTCAATGGCAAACATTCCACCATACTCTATCCATCGTTCCAAAAAAGTATGTCAACCTTTTGTTCCACTTTATGATTACCATTGTTTCTCTTTTTGAACCTCACACATAAAGAAGGTAGTAGTAATCATCTATAATAGCAAGCAATGGCAGATGAGTTGCAAGCCTTAGACAAATCTTATACATGGGCCTTGGTTGATTTACCTCTTAATAAGTCTGATGTCAACTATAGATGGGTATATAAGATTAAAAAAAAGGTAGATGGTACTACGGATTGTTACAAAACTTGGTTAATCGTGAAAGGATTTACTCGGGAATATGGAATTCACTATGAAGAGGCTTTTGCCCATGTTGTGTGCCTTACTTCTGTGTAATATTATTGATATCACCATGGTTAAGCGTTGCTTTTTGTTCTAGATAGATGTTAAAAATGGATTCTTGAATAGAGATTTAATTGAGGAAGTTTAAATGGTGCCTCTAGAAATTCTTATCCTTCAAAGAAAGTGTTTCAATTACATCAAGCATTATATAGCTTGAAATAGGCTTCTCGTGGATAGTATTCTAAGTTTAGTTCAACCATTGAATTTCTCAACTTCAAATCCAGCCCCTATGACCATGCTCTCTTTGTTTGACACACCTTTCATGGTTATATTATGCTGCTTTCGTGTCCACAACATGGTTATTACCGGTGATGATCATATTGACATTTCATAACTCAAGCAATATCTCAATCAATAGTTTGAAATTAAAGATCTAGGGCAACTCAACTACTTTTCATGCTTGAACGTTACTTTAGATTCTTTTGGTTATTTTCTTTCTCAAGCCAAATATGCCACTGATCTTCTTTCTCGACTAGGACATATTAACAACAAGGTCACT
Organism: Eucalyptus victrix; assembly: GCA_016097545.1. Lineage (NCBI taxonomy): Eukaryota > Viridiplantae > Streptophyta > Magnoliopsida > Myrtales > Myrtaceae > Eucalyptus > Eucalyptus victrix. Next base: position 49,059,288 of record CM027843.1, read on the forward strand.
TTTGCATCATTGAGACTAATGCTAATGTCAATGCAGCCCCTAAAGGCCATTAAGTCAGCAACTTTGGAAATGATGAAAACATGGAGACCTACAGCAACTAAATTTCTCATATTTTCAATGTCTCATATATATCATTATTGCATTTCTTGATCCCTAGGTCTTTATAATTGTAATTGTGAGAAAGGTTCCAAGAGTCAAAGTTCTATTTCCTAGAATTTGAGTATATTATGTCTTTCTAATAAGTCCAGGAAATTACTTATGGTTGGAGAATTGCTCCATGCTCAATTATGTAAGCATGCTATGATGAATGAGAGAAGCCAAGGTTTGGTTTATTTGTAAATTATTTGAATGTTTGGCTTGAAAAAAGAAATTTTATTGTTTGCTCTTATCTTTTAGGTGGATTCCTACGGGTGGCGAGTATTGCTCTCTTCACAAAGGTTATTACCTATGGGTGATAAGTAACCTATTAATTTAAGTTCTCACTTGTGTTGACTCCTACTTCTCTACACTCTCTCTAGTGTCAAATGTAAAGTTTGATGCCAAAGATGGGACTTCTTTGAATCCCATACTCCATCAACAATGGGTGGGCAATCTTATATATCTCACTATTACTTGTCCTAACATGGCTCATATTGTTCACGTTGTCAATTAGTTCATGACAAAGCCATGAATGACTCATAGTGCTTTTGTCCTTTGGATTCTTCACTACGTCAAGGGCATCCTAGTTCATGGTCTTCAGTTTTATGCTCATTCTACCTTAAAGTTGAAAACATATTCTAATGCTAATTGGGCTAGTGATCCTTACTATCGTCACTCTAGTATAGTATATTGCTTTTTTTTCTTGGTAATTCTCTTACTTCATGGCATCGCAAGAACCAAACCACTATTGCTTGCTCTAGTATAGAAGTAGAATATCGCGTTATTGCTGATACAACATCAAAACTATTATGGTTGTGATGATTATTGGAAGACATGGGAGTTTATCATAATGGAGGAACATTTGTTTACTACGATAACTGAAGTGCTATCCAAATAGCAAATAATGATAATTTCCATGAGCACACTAATATGTTGAAATTGACTTTCATTTCATTCGGAATCATGTGTGTAATGGCACCATATGACTCATCTCAACTTCATATGCTGATCATACTATTGATATTTTCACTATGGCACACCCACCAAAGCATTATTTGGATCTCTTCTCCAAACTCTAATTGAATTTTCTTAGGTCACCTTGATTTTGAGGGGAAGTTAGAGATCATTGACAGATATTAGGAGATTTCCTTAATTAATCCTAATTGACTATATCCAATATTGTAATATCTTAATACCTTTCTTACTACTCTAAATAGTTGTTCTGTAAAGTTTATAAGTAGACTTTGTATTCCTTTTTAGTAATGAGCATTATATTGTTTTTTTCTTCATTCGCAAATCTCAACTTATGAATGGATTACTTGTTCGTGAATATCATTTAAATTTATTTTTTTCCCATCGTTCGTTAACTGTTAGTAATTATTGATTTGCAGGTTATCCGTTGGCCAGGGACACTAAAAAGCTAAGCATGGCTGTCGGAGTCTCGCAGAAGTCCTTGGATTTGTATTTTTCAAAACGTCATTAGTCTGATTTGTTGAAATGTATTTGAATTGATTTTTTTTTCATTTTTTTTAAAAATATAGTGACTACTCAGACATTACCCTTTTTAGCCAAAACAGCAAAAATATGCAATTTTTATTCTATAGGCATTACCACGCATAGTCACAAAATTTCTCGTAATTTTTTAAAATTATAGTGATGTTTGATATTTCGATGAAAATTTAAAAAATAACATTTTACTTAAAAGCAGAAGGAAAATGCCAGCAGATTATTGTTAGAGGAGCCTTAAAATTTCTGACGCATTTGTCTTGAATTATTAAAGAGACGGATTGCGTGGAAAGTAAAGTTGTGCAAAGGATCTATCTTTTGAAAGACGCGTTTTATCCGGATGGGGATTCTTATTTTCCACAAAGGTACTTTGGAAACATGATGTGGCCGGCCTGCGAACTTTAGTGTTAAATCAGCAAGATATCACGGGTGTTATGGGTAAACATTAGACAAGATTGGGGGACTAAAGTTAAAGAGAGTAGGAAAGGTACATTCATATTTTGGAAATGGTGGTTGGGGGGTTCTTTTCTTTGTAACATATCTTTTCCGGTCCTTGCTTTGGAAATGATTGAAGCCTGGAAAAATAGTCGTGGGTTGACCATCTTTAGGATCCACAAGCTTCTTGGCTTGAATATCAGAAATGTTGATCAAATATTTCCTATGCCTCAAGGAAATTATTCAATACCTTTTCCGTACTTCCTATGGCTACTTTTTTTCTTTTGACATATGTTAGTATTCAAGTAACTTTATTTTCTGTTGAACAAAAACAAGAGATGTCTACTTAGAATTGTCCATTTAGCATCGCCTAGCCTTCCAATAATGCTCTTCCCCTACCGAAATTAGATGGACAGATCTCTATCGTTTTTTCTTTGGAAATAAAAGCACCCTCTCAAACCATCTTACTTCATATGAAGAGAAATTTGAAAGCTAAAGGAGGACAAAAATATCGGTAATCTTGGGTCCACACTCAAACTATAGTAGAGCCTTGCTAGCATTCACTTATTTGAGACCCGTGAACAAAAGGATTTGGGTGCATTTATAGGGATTAGATACGAAGGAATACTAACAGTGACGTTGGATGCGCAACCTGTCTTGATTTAAGTTGCTAGAAATTGATAGAGTCACATTTCATAATTTAATATTCTCCTCACATAAAAGTCGATTAGAGATGGATGCCCCGAGCGTGCGAAGCTTACTGTATGTGTGTGAAAGAATATTTGAAGCACGTCTAAAAAATGAATAAGGGCAATCATTGACGGTTAACAGGAGAATAAGCTATGTAGCACGGACACACGACACGCTACATGCGACACGACACGACACGCGATACGTCATTTCTTAAAAAGTAGAGAATTCCGACATGTTCCGACACGTTATATATTAAATAATTTTTTTATTTTTAATTAATTTAATTTAAATTCACAAATAAATAAATAAGAACTTATAATAAATTTACACTATTTATTCATAAAAAAATTTAAAAAACATATTCATATGTGTGCATATTTAAAAATATATTTTTTATTTTAACAAAAATTATTCCCCCTCAAATCCTCTCAAATCCTCTCTCCTCGTTTCTCTCTCCCCCTCTTTTCCCACGCCACCACCCCCAAAATCCTCCCCTTCGATTTCTGCGATCTGCCCCCACTCTTTCTCTCCCCCTCACCTTCCCCCTACGCCCACTTGCTCCCTGCGCCCCCCATCAATCACCCCCAGCCCCCTCAATCTCTTCCCCTTCTCTCTCTCTCTCTCTCTCTCTCTCTCTCTCTCTCCCTACGCTAACACCTGCTCCCTGCGTCCCCATCACCTGCGCCCCCATCAATCGCCCCCATCCCCTTGGTTTCTTCCCCCTCTCTCCTCTCCCCCTCCCCCTCCCCCTCCCACGCCACCATCTGCTCCCTGCAAGGCTGTGCCCCCCATCACAATCCCCTCCATCCCCGTTCTTCCCATTCTCTCTCCCCCCTCCCCCACGCCACCACCTTCTCCCCGCCACCTCAGGTTCTTCCTCACGATCTTCTCAACTCTTTCGGTCGCCACATCGCTGTCACCTCCACCCTTCCTCCTTCGCAGCAGCTGCAAGCTGTAACCTCGCGGCGAGGCCCTCGCCGCCGGCCCTCCATCGCTCAGTTTATGCTCTTCCTCTCGCCGTCACAGTCTCACCTCTGCTTCCTCGGCCTCTTCCTCGACCTCACCTCTCTACCCACCATCGTCTTCTTCAACAATCTCTCTCGGACACGCGTGTCGAGAAAAGTTGACCACGTGTCGGATTTCTCGACACGCGTTGACCGCGTGTCCGAACGTGTCCGAGCGTGTCCGAGCGTGTCGGACACGTCGACACGTGTCGGACACGACTCGGAAGGCTCGGCAACGTGTCCATGCTTCATAGAGAATAAGAAGGATGGAACTCGAAACCTTTGAATTTGAAATCATCTTGTACTTGTGCGAACAGTCTTTTTCTTCGCTATGTTTGTTAGGAGGAACTATAGTGGAAGACAAGAGATTTGAAAAAAGAAGAAGAAGAAGCTATTGTTTAATGGGAGGGATTGAGATCAGGAGATTTGAAAAAAGGGAGTAGGAAGGACTACAGTCCTCAAATCCCCTCAAATCCCTTTCAAATCTGAAGTGATTTGGAGAGATTTGGGAGATGCACAAAAGTTTTTGCATTATTTTTTCTTATGCATTTCATTCCTTAATTCTTTTAGATTGTCCGAAGCTCAGCTCCAAACCGAAAAATTTGAAGATTGATGTGGCGTCCTTCTATTTTTCGTTTTGGGAACTAAAGCTTCCTTTTTCTGGATTTCAAGTTATCCAAAACCTTTTAACTAGTTTACTTGTATTTGTTCTTATATGAGATAAATGCGTTTTTAATTGTTCATCACTAGCATGAGAAAAATATTAACCTCTGTAATAAATTTGAGCTTCTATTTTAGTTTAATACCAAAATATTGTTTAGTTTTAGGTTCATTATCATTAAAACAACGAAAACTTAAAATGAATGCAAAAAAGTACCGACTAAATTTAGACTTTTAGTTATACTCTCTTAATTCTTTGGGCCTCACTTAATAAAAAAATTTAAATTTGTTCTTTACTTATTACAAATAGAATGAGGCGCGTGTTAGGACATTTAATTTTTTTACATTTCATTCCCACACGGGTGCTCAACGTATTATTTTCACAATTCGATTGAATATTACCTTTTTTAAAAATATTTTTAGATTTGGGATTGCTTATTTGATTATGTTAAGGTTGGTTGATTTAATTATTACTAAAAATAAACTGGGATTAAAACGCTGAAGCCATTTCCTAGCCAAATTCAGATTCTACTCCGTGCATGTAGGTACATATCTCACTACCTATAAAACTAACTAAATTATTTAATATCCCTTTTATTCCTAGATACCTATTTCCTTTCCTCAATTCTACTCCACACTCTTTACATCTATCTCCCCTTTCTTAAGCCAAAACATAAGTTTGTCCCACTTTTAGGTCTTTCCAATTCTGCTCTTAAATAAAATTTCCTCTAGCCAAACAATCCATGGCAAAAAAGTAAAAGTACCATTCTGTGGAGCTCATTTTGTAAGAGTTTTCCTAATATAAGCTACATTAATTGATACCATAATTTTTCATTTTACTAATTGGTCTAAGGTGAGATAGAAGATTTCTTAATTAGTCTAATATGTGACTGGTTAGTGTGGGCTGAGTTGAGCCTAACTCATAATGAAAGAGCCTAACTAGAAACTCTATAAATAGTACTTAAGTCTCTCTCTTACCCTAACACATGCAATTATCCTCACAATGGAGCATTTATTGAGCGCTAAGGGTGAGGGGCTATCTCATTGAGTTAGTAATACAAAGAGCAATAAAGCAGAAGGTCTTGAATTTGAATCATCACTATTTTGCATCAAAAATGATGATCTAAATTAGGTATGTAAATCTCTTTATTGTTTATATAAGTTCTTGATTCTAGCTATAAAATCATGGAGTTGCGCTTTTGCGTCTTACATTATTAGGCCTCCATAGGTTAGAATGCGAATGTATAATTTTTACACTTTTTCTTGATATTTGTATAGCAAAAATCAATTTTAATTATAGAAATAGAAATAACTTGTCAAAACGAGCAAAACCAAGGGTGGCACATCGCCAGCGAAGGCCACACACACCCCCACATGCAGCCACGCACTTTCACGTGCTCTCACACATGGGGCGCTACTTGCACTTGCATCACACGCGCCAAGGATGATGTCAGTGAACCACATAAGGGTGGTCCAACCCAACCCTTTGACCACGATCTAATTCGTTGACTTGACCCAACCCGATTGACCCGCGTGACCCAATTTCTAGTTAACCGAACCAATCAACCGATAGGATTGGTCATTGACAGTTGACTAGTCGAGTTGGTTTGGTCGATCTAACTTGAGGTCAGATTGGTCTAGGCATGCGGCACGTGCACCAGGCACACTGCGCACTCTGGACACATGTACGGGCATGTCCGGACTCCGATTGGGCATTCTTGGAGTCTGTGTACTTATATGAAGATATTTTATATTGTAGTATATTTGATTTTACAAAACCCTATATACACGTATTTTTTTGGGTGGCTTTAGATGTTTTTGCGTTTTGTTTTTCATGATTTTGGAGATATGTGTGTAAGCTCATATACACATAAAGAATGTGCAAAGCATTAATTCATTGGTAACACATATAAGGTTAAGCATGTATAAATGAATGGAACAATATAATTGGTATGATATGTAATTTTAATGACAAATTGCCCTTGTCATCGAGTCTAAAATCACATGTATAAGGTAAATATGAGACATAAAGTTTATATACCTAGTATGAGAGTTTTAAGGATTCAATCAAGTTGTGATTGCCAAAATAACACACTTGATTAAGTTTGAGAAATATTGGTCTCGTATAATAGCGGGATGTCTCCCTTACTAATGAGTGGTCATATTCCCAAATGATGTGATTGTGTATTAGTTCATAGAGTGATACATTGAAGAGTGACTTATCCTAGTGGTTTATATATCCAAAGGTGATAATGATTCATGAAGGTTGAAATTTATTCTCATGACTATTACCATGTGGGGAGTATACAACTGCATGTCATGTATTATACCAAAAGATGATTATGTAATGATGCATGTAACTCTCTAGATGTATGCTTGTGCATCTTTATGATTCAAGTTACATAGTACTCACATGATGTCATTTACATGCATTGCTTGTTATTTTAGTCATATTATATGTAATTAATAACTCCATAACTATTGATATTCTTACTAGTTCAAACTTTAAGTAATGGAAAGACGATTTTCTTTTTGGAAAAAGAGTAATCGGATTTGTCTATTATCCATGAAGCGTTCCATTCAAGAATACTTGAAAAATGGTTTACCAATTGACTACATTGTTAAAAGGATGATGGAAGCCTTGATGGCTTGAAATTATGTTTTGTCTATTGTCGAGATTAGGACACATCTGCAAGGATTCTTCAACATAAAGGATAATGGCTTTGATGAGGTTAGAGATTACATTATAAGGATGGTAAATTTGAAGTTTAAAAATTATACTCATAAAGGAGCTCATGAAACCATTAGTCATTCTAACAGTCTATGTCCTAAGATAGAATTTTTCAAGAATGATTAATGATTGTTACTTCTTTTTTTTTAAAAAAAGAAGGATGTCACATAAAGATAGACTGCAATAAGTATAGAAAACTTGGTTGTTGAGTGTGAGCATGTAATTAATTATCCTTTGGCATTGTTTATGAATTTAATACATATCATAAGCCTATTTAGTTCATGGTGGGTTGATAGTGGTGCAACAAATTTGTTATATTTACCATAGGGGATTCATAAATCTAAGAAAGCCAAATCATGATGAATCATAGCTCACCGTAGGAATCTAGATTATGTTTTTAATTTGATATTGAGAAACACATTTAATGTATTTTTCTGGACATGGAACTTAGTTTTCATATCATGTTTGAACATATGTAGCTTTTTTTTTTAAATAAAGAAAATATTATTTTTATGTTCATTAATTCAAATAAGGTTGAGTACTACATTATGTTCAATGGATTGTGTTGATTGTGTTTAATTCCCAATGATGTATACATTATGTATACGGTTGAAAATGTTGTTTCCAAAAGACTTTTACTTAAGGGATAGTTTTATGCATTAACATTTTGATCACATGTCTAGAGAAAGAGTAAAGAATATGATTTAACTAAGGATTTGCATAGACTATTATAGAACTAATATGATTGAGATCAAGAATAAAATTGCAATATGAAGTTTTGACTTATTAGAGGTCATTGACATTTATCTTAGTGGACCCTATCTGGTAACATTGTATAGAAATTTTTTATTTCAACATAGTAATTAACAACTATTTCTTTTATACTTAATTAAGGAAAAGTTTGAATCTCTAGATAAATTTTAAATTTTTTCAAACTAAAATTGAAAAAAAAAACAGTTGGGATAAATTTTAAAGGTAGTCAAACCTAGTGGTGTTAGTGAGTATTTTAACAAGTATGGCAATATTTGATAGCTTAAATGGTCATTCGTCAAATACTTAAAAGATTTTGAGATGGTAACTTAATTTACTATGCTCGAATATTCTAAATATAATGGTGTAGCTGAAAGGCGCAATATCACCATTATAGAGATTATGAGGAGTATGATTAGCAAGACTAATTTACCTAGTTTTCTATAGGGTGACGCTTTGAAAGCAATTTTTTCACATACAAAATCATGTTTCTACCAAAGTTGTTTTATTGACTCTTTTTAAGTTATGGATAGGACAAAAATCTAACTTGAATCACCTTAAAAATTAAGGGTGTCCTATAGAAGTGAGATTATATAATCCAATATTAAGAATGTTGAATTCAAAATCACTCAGTATTATTTCGTATCTTACCTAGATCATTAGAAGATGTATCGATTTTATAATCCCAATGAATTGTGGAATCACATATAGTAAAGTTTCTCGAGTTCAATATAGCCATAGATCATATCTATTCTTAGACTATTAAGGATAACGATATGGTAGAAACTGCTACATTTTTGTATTTGCCTATATAGACAATTATGGAGTCTCCCACATCACAGATTAAACCTGTTGATGTTTAGGATACTGTTATTGAGATAGCTCCTAATAAAGTTTCTCAAGCCTCTCAAGTGCAGAATGAAGTAATTATTGTTCCACTCAAGAGATCTATTAGGGAGAGACAATTAGTTAGACCACCAAACTATATTCTCTATTTGTATAAACATGACTACAATATGTGCTGCATAATTGATCTAGTGACTTATATAAATGCCATTTTTTATCCTCAATTAGGTTATGGCTAGATGCGATGAAAGACGAGATGCAATCTATGAAATATAATAGAAATTACGGACACCTGGAGTGCTAAAACTTGGCACGAAGGGACACTTAAGTGCCAAGAGTTAGGAAAGTGACAATTAAGTGTCAAAATCGAAGCAAAATAGATCACTTAAGTGCCAATTTGGCCAAAATTTGGTCAAAATGCTGACGTGGCGATTTTTCAGCAAGGTAAGTGCAAAACGATGTCATTTTGCACGCTAATATGGCTTTAAAATGCAAAAACGATGTCGTTTTGCCTTTGACGTGGTAAAAATTTAATATAAAAATTAATTAAATTAAATTTAAAACTAAATTTATTTAAAACATTTAAAAATACAAATTCAAATATTTCATAAATAATAATAATATAATAATAATAATTAATAATAATAATAATAATAATAATAAAAAAAAAGAGGGGAGGGAGATGGCCGAGCCCTTGCCGCCGCCATCGCCGCCGTCGGGGAGGGCTGGTGACAGAGGGGGGAGGTTAAGCTAGGGTCGCCAGCCCTTGGCCGACCGGCGGCGAGGGCCGCGAGCCCTCGTCGGATCCTTGCCCCAGATTTTGGTGAGGGCTTGTGGCCCTCACCCAAATCCGACGAGGGCTCACGGGCCCTCGCCACCGGTTGGCCGGGGACCGGCGACGTCGACCAACCCTCCCCTCTCTGTCACCGGCCTTTCCCAGCAGCGGCAAGGAGGCAACAAGGGCTCGCGAGCCTCGCCGCCGATCGGCCGGGGGCCGGCGACCCTAGCCGACCCTCCCCCCTCTATTGCTAGCCCTTCTCGGCAGTGGCCGGGAGACGGCGAGGGCCCCCGAGCCCTCACCGGATTTGGGCGAGGGCCACGATCCTTGCCCTAGATTTGGGCGAGGGCTCGCCGCCCTTGTCGTCGGTCGGCCGGGGTCGGCAACCCCAGCCGACCCTTCCTCCTACGTGCCGGCCCTTCCGGCAACGGTCGGGAGGCAGCATGGGCCCACAAGCCCTTGCCGAATTTGGGCGACGGCTCGCCGAAGACCTCGGCCAACCTTCCCCCACCATCGCTAACCCTTCCCGGCGACGACGAGAAGGCGGTGACGGCAAGGGCTCAACCCCCAGCCGTTGCGTCCTCTCCCCACCTTTTTTTATTATTAAAATAATAATAATTTATTTTAATAATTCAATTAAATTATTTTTTATATTAACATTTGAATCCGCTTAAAAACAACGTCGTTTTTGGCTTTGTTTGTTGAGTTAGCATTCTGGTGAGACACGTAAATGAAAAAAATAATAAAAAATTGCCATATAGGATTTTCGGTGGGATTTGCCGAAGATGGCACTCAAGTGTCCCACTTTTTTTTTAAAAGTGGCACTTAAGTGTCATTTCTTGCCAAGTTTTGGCACTTGGATTGTACTTGTCAAGTTGTTTGAAGGTCATGATCTCATTAGCTGCAAATGAGTGTACAAAACTTAAAGGGATTCTAAAGAAAAATTGAGGAGCTTAAAGCGAAACTAGTAGCTAAGAGTTTCATTTAGAAAGAATGGGTGGATTTCATTTAGAAAAATTGAAAAATATGTATAGTCTATTCTAAATTTTTTTCAAATTGTATATAGCATTAATAGCTCATTTTGATATGGAGTTAGGACAGATGGATGTCAAAACTATCTTTACAAATGGATATCTTCATAACGAAATCTATATGGTACAACCCAAATGTTTTGCAGCAAATGATTAAGATAAATTTATGTGTAGACTAAAATTTTTTATTTATGGCCTCAAGTAAGTTTCCAGATAATGTTATTTAAGTTTCATAATGTTGTCACCTCATTCAATTGAGAATAAAGTAAATTAGTGTATATAATGTAACGTTAGTGGGAGGAAATTTATTATTCTCACACTCTATGTACATAATTTCTTGCTTGCAAGCAATAGTCTTGAATTACTACATAAGAAAAGTAGATATTATCCAAAAATTTTGACATAGGAGACCTTGATGAGGCATCTATTGTCCTTGGCACTAAGATCTGTAGGAATCATTCTCACCGTGTATTAGGTTTATTTTAGAGGACATTTGTTGATCATATTTTGAAAAGATTTAGTATACATCATTGCAACCTAGGAATTGCTCATGTTATTAAAGATGACGAACGGAATCTGTCACATTGTCCTTATTCAAACATAAACAAAACCCAATTGAAGGATGAATTTTGTATTAGAACACTTGAAAATATCAAGTATGCTCAAATTTGCACTAAATCATACATCATTTTTGTGATAGGACTTCTAGGTAAATATTAGTTAAATCCAATACATGATTACAAGATTACCAACAAGAAGTTTTTCAAGGTAGTTAAAAAGGATAAAAACTATATGCTGATTTATTGACATGTTTAAGTCCTATAACTAGTAGAATATTTGGATGCAAACTTTGTTGCCTATTAGGATGACATGAAATTGACAATGGAATACATTTTTATGTTAGTAGGAGATGCAGAAAATAGAAATTTAATGTCATCCTCTATCATGTAAGCAAAGTTTGTAGCATTTTTTAAGTTGTTACTCACGTTATTAGGCTACTAAACCTTATTAGGAGTTGACCGTATTTGACTTTATGGATAGACCTATACAATAGTATTGAGATAAAAACTATGCAATGTTGTTTATTAACAACAACAACAGAGGTCTCAAGGAGTCTAAACATATGGCGGTCAAGTTTTTTACTATAAAGAAACAGTACAGAATGGTGACGTTACAGTAAAGCATATTTTCGTAGATGATATAATTGCAGATCCACTAATAAAAGGCCTTCACCCTTTTGTTCTTGAACGATATGTCATTACTATAGTTTAAGAGCATCGTGAGATGCTATTATTTAGTGGGAACTATTTTAGTTTTGCTCTAATAAATGTTACATCTGTGTTTATTATATTTAGTAACATTTTAATATGTATCAACTTTTGCATTCAATAAAATATTTATGAATGTGTTGTTATTATATTGAATACATATTGAGAAAAATCTCAAGATATTGTATAAATCTTGAGTGAAGACCAGGGGCATTTGGTTATTAGCCTTGAGCATATGTCTTATTAGACATAAAAAAAAAAATGTTAACCAAATGACAAGACATATGTGAGTTCATTGGAATTATAAAAACATTCTTTAGTAACATAGGTTTTTGTGATATTTAAGGTAAAATAATAGTAATTGACAAAGGGGATGACTCGTAAGGTATTAGTCTCTATGAAATGTGTTATTCATTTGCTATACTACTATATTAAATTCATATTGATAAAGTTAAAAGCACCCGTGACTATGGAAAGCTCTATGTATATATATGCAGTTATCGTCATAATTTGGTATTTGAGATTTTATGAGATAGAATTAACTATTAAGAATTATCTTTAGATCAAGGTGCGCACATATAGTACAATTTCAATTAATATAGCTCAAGTAGGAGAATGTAAAAGTTTTCCTCATGTGGGTTACATTAATTGATATTGTAATTTACCATTTGATGGGATTCGTTTAAGGGGAGATAAAATGATTTTTAATTAATCTAATATGGGGCTGATTAGTGTGAGCCAAATTAAGCTCAACCCGTAATGAGAGGGCTTAGCTGAAAAATTTGTAAATAGTGTTTAAGTCTCTCCTATAATCAAGGTGCTAAAGGTGAATGGTTGTCTCCTTGAACTAATGGTACAGAGAGCAATAGAGGAAAAATTATTGAGTTTGGATTGTCACTATTTCGTATCAAGAATGATAGTTCGAATCAAGTACGTAAATATTATATGTGTTCTTGATTCTAACTATGGAGATCTTGGGGTTGCGCTTATGCATCTTACACATTCTCCCTAACCAACTCACCACACCTTTACATAAAATCCTCCTCATCAACTCTTCACATCATCTTCACTTCCAGGGATGGATCTAGAATTTCTTCTAAGAGTGCACAAAAATAATCAAAAATTACAAACAAATCAAAGGCACTTATAGTAGATATTAAAGCAATATTCAATTCTTAGAAAAAAGCCCGGTAAATTTCTACTTGTCTAAATTTTGTTTACTAATAGTTGCTGAAGATTATTTGCTAAACTTTATCAATTGGTGGGGCAAATGCTAACAATCAAGACTTATAATGTTAATTATTTTTATTTTTTTTGTGGAAATTTTGATGGGGGAAACCTCAATTTTAAGGTAAAAAAATGAATTATTATTTAAAAATTTCCAAAACTTGAAGTATTTTATTCAAAATTTAAAGACATGAGTAGGAGCAAGTAGGGGTGAGCATGGTTCCAAATTCTAGGGAGAGATGATTCGGTTCCCAGTTCCACTTTTTTAGGAATTGCTAAATCCTAGTTCCTATGAGAACCGAACTGGGAACCAAAACTAGACCGAGAACCCTAAAAACCCTAATTATCTTCCTCGACTCACTTTGTTTTATGTGTTGTATTTCCTTTTCACTTCTTATCTCTGTCTTTCTATATTATAATTCTTTATTATATATCGAGTGAATATTCTATTTAATTTTTTTTTTTTAGATATGAATTGTCTTAATGAGGAGATTATCATTCGTAAATAGTGTTTATCAATTGAAGTGGAATAAATATATATGGTGAGGCTTTCTAATAATTATTTTAGTTTATTTAATAATAATTTTAAATTTAAAACTATTATTAAGTGATTAACTATGACTATTGTTCCTTTTTATTTTAAGCGGTTAGAATTTGGAACAATTTTTTTTATGGATGATTGATGATTGAAGTTATGTAATTTAGGTTTTATGTTATGTTTGTTTTGAAATTTTTATTATTTATTATATTTACCCGTTTATTTTTTTATAAATTATCACTGCAAACTTTCATTTTTGTTGTTGCATTCATTTTCGTTTTACTTAACTATAAATGGAAAAAAAAAAAAAAAGGAACATGTTAGACTGTAAAATTGATCTTGGAACCTGTGATAAGATAATTCTAGATTAATGAGGAATTGTGCTGACAAGTAGATTTCATGTTCTACATAGAACCGGTGAAAAACCTGGAATTGTTCTCCCCTAGGGGAAAGTGCTCCCACAAAACCAATAGATAAGTCTGTTTATGTCCTCTACCAATCATTATTCTTGTATTATTGTTTTTGAATATAAGAATTAAATAGATAATTACGACTAAAAAGTTATGTCAAGTTACAAAGTTCACATAGGAGTAAGTATAATAATAATAATAATAATAATAATAATAATAATAATAATAATAATAAAAGCACTCATATATAGCACATGCATTTATTTATATCTATATATATTAATAAAAGCTCTTTCATCTCACTTTCAGATTTCTTAAACCATCATCTACAATTTTCTCTCGCTCCTCACTTTTAGACTTCCTAAATATCCTCATCTTTTTCTTAACTTCACACTTATTTATTTTATACATAATTACTCATTTTCTTTCTATACATAATGATCAACACACGCATGTAACACGTGTCTTAACTTTTGTAATGAGATATCCAACACTATCCTAACAAGGATAGAAAAAAGTAGGGACAAAAAATTGTTCAAGCGACCTTTGCGTCCAGCACCATGAGATTAGGATGTATACGCCATCACGGGGCCATACTCCGGGCAGGTACTTTCATTTTACAAGTGACGGGTGCATTGGGATCGAAGAGGATAATGAAGTTGAAGTTGTCTAAATACAATTGTCGATCCGGGGCCGGCGTGGACACCGCACCGTCCACGAGGCGTGGAGGTGCGTGCACATTGACACGCACGTTCCCACTTCGTCAAACATGCCATATGGAGACCCCGGAATCAGGGCCCGAATTGACTCTTCTCCTTCATTGGTTCAACCGTTTGGGACCCAATTGCCCTAACTTTCTTCCACAGATTTAGCCGACAACCACTTCACTGTTTCCTATCTCCCCTCCATCCCAACTAAGGATAACTACCCACCAGTCATCCCCTTGCCCATCTCTCTCTCTCTCTCTCGTGGTGACATGTGGACACCTCTCGATTTGATGACTCACCCGTCTAGGGAGTCTACGGAGTGTTCAGGCCAGCACGTCAATTTCGAGAGCTCGTTCGGTTCTTGCCACTTGGAACTGCGAAAGCGGGGATGTCGACCGTTCCGACATGTCACGTGTTTCCGACCTGAGACATTTTTAATAAGAAAAATTCGGATAAAGGTTACTTTCCTTCTAATGAATAAATACGAAAGAGCATATACCCTGCATAACTGTGTGAAGAAAAATAGTTAAATAACTCTTTTATAAGGAAAAAAAACTATCTTTTGAAGATTTGGCTTATTTGGAAAAAGATAAATTCAAATTGGTTTTTGCTGCCCAATAAATTTATATTATTGTAAAATTGGAAATGACAAAATTAAATTTTGAAAAATTAGGGAGCTTTGAGGAAATATCTTATTATTATGTCAACAAAACCATGTTATGATTTTATTCATTACTTTGTAGTAAGTAATAAAAAGCATTTTTACAACTGTAGAGCTTGGATAGGATTTTTCCATATAAGTATGGATTAACCAGAAATACTTGGGTTGCCTCAATATAAAATTACAACCGTTCTTTTCACCTTAAAAGTATCGCTATCCATGCCCTTCCTCTCTTCCACGGATTTAGCCGTCCACCAGTCCAATGTTCCCTCTCTCCCCCTCCATCCCAACTTAAGAGAACCACCCACTAGTCATCACATTTGCCCATCTCTCTCTCTCTCTCTCTCTCCCTCTCCCCCTGTCCCCCTCTCGGGGTGACATGTGGACACCTCTTGAAGTGATGACTCACTTGTTTAAATAGACATATTAGAAAAGTCAGGAAGCTTACCGAGCGTTTGAGCCAGAATGTAAGTTTAGAGAGTTTTTTCAATGCTTAGATTCTAAGCGGGCGGTAGGCCATTCCAACATTCCATGTGCTTCCGACGTGGGACATTTTTAATAGGGAAAACTCCGAGAAATCCAACTTTGATTTTGATATATAAATCTAGAAAAGGACCCACACCTTTTGTGAAGAAAATAGTGAAAGCAACTCTTACATAAGAAAGGAAGAAAGAAAGAGAGAAAAAAAGAAGTAACATTTTCTGAAGTTTGGTCTATATGGAACAGATAAATTCAAATTGGTTTTTGCTAGCCAATAAGTTTAAAGTATTGTAAATTTGAAAATAATCAAATTAAGTCTAGAAATAGAGAGATCTGAGGAATAAGTAATAGAAAGCATTTTAACAACTTGTAAAAGCTTGAATAGGCTTTCTCCGTATAATTAAGTTTACGGTTGAACTCCTATTCCAGATTTACTTTTATACAAAGTATAGATCAAACATAAATACTTGGGTTGGCTCAATGTCCTGATGAAGCGCCGATAGGAAAAGAAGAAAATGCATGGATCATGACGCAGATTGTCTTCCGGATGAGGAAAATGTTCCATATGATGCAACTCGATACACAAATTATCTTGTATAAGCACAAGATGCTCTATGAAATATGTGGGGATGATTGGTTCCCCCTCTAGAATCGGATCAAGTAGAATTGGTTCCTAGTTTGTTGAATTGGGAATCAACCCACCTAGCCTTGAAACTAGCACTTTTCTTTTTTTGGTTTCTTCTATTCTGCAAGTGAGAGTTTTCAGACATTAAAAAAAGCATTATTTTTCAGTTCATTCGTTAAATAATTGTTTACATCATCAAGGGGGCGATCGATGGTGACAAGAAGACGAGCTTGGTCGTGGCTATGCGAGAGAGCAGAGATTGAGAGTGTAGGTGAATTGACGGTAAGAGTGAGAGAGAGGCGCAAAGGCAAAAAGCGACTGGAGAGAGAGAGAAACAATTATGTTTGGTTAAGTAATTTGGGCCGAGTTGTCAATCCAGTTCCTTATGTGGAATCAAGAATCAGATTGGCTCCCATGAAAAACGTCCAAAACTAGCCGATTCGATTTATTAGACATATAAATTTTGACAAGCTTTTTAGTCGTTCATTGCATTAAAATTAGATATTGACCATGATCCCTAAACAAAAAAATACTGTTAAATTACATCCACATATTAATATCAGTGTCGTTTGATAGTAATAAACCTACATAAATTGCATTATAATTTGGACTGAGTTAAGCAAGGATGCTTTGAGCTAGATTATCTAAACTAAGCCCAAGAGAATACAAAATTCAACCAAGCTCATAGTAGCCGGAATTTTACATATGGGATACACATGAGAAAAGTAAAATTAGGAAATATTGCATTCTTTAATTGAAAAATAATAAAACATTTGAGTCAAATTTACGATTATTGGGTAGAGAATGAAAGAGATATCTTATTTTTCTATATTGAATATATCACATGATTTCGTTATTTCAATTTAGGAAAGGGATATATAAGAAAAGTCTTAATCTTTGTTTATATAAGCACAGTGTTCTATTGAAGTTAAGGGGGTTGTTCACAATAGATAATTTGGATACAATTAAAAAGGCAGGTATAGTAGAAAAAGATCCACGGAGAGAACACGCGTGATTACTCAAACTTTTTCTCTCTGCGGACCGTCCCTAATGCCGTGCCTACCCGCCCGCGCCTCCTGTCTCGCCATGTCGCTGCTTTTTGACTCACACCTACGCCTTATGATTACGTGCCCGCATGATCATTCATCGTCTGTCGGTGGCATAAGATAAAATCAACCAAAATTATTTGTAAAAAATTGTTTTGAAAGAAAGAAAAAACGTATTAAAAGGATATTAGATTTATCTTATGTTATCAAAGCATTATAAATCTTTGGTTCATAGAAGTAAAATATTCCCCCACATTTTACTTGGGTTTCCACTTGACTTGAAGTAGATTGGTGGAAACTCTTGAATGAATTAAATTGCACGTTTAGTTGATTAATTTGACACTTCAAAGTTGTGATTAATATGGGTTTGAGAGAGTCTGTGCTAAATCTTTAATTTAGTAATTCATTCACTTTCCCTTGGAGGTTCACCTCGTTGAAGCTTACGACGCGATTCGGTTCCTAAATCAACTTGGGACTAGTGCACACCCAAAGAAATATAATCAATATAGTTGTTTGTCAAGCAAAGAATACCCCAAGTACCACAACTTGGCATGGGAAATATGGAATATATAAGTGCCAAAGTTTTCAAAAGCTACATTTAAGTGCTACTTTTTTTATAAAAAAAAAAAAAAAGGACATTTAAGTGCTAACTCTAGCGGGCTTGTTGGAAATCCGATGTAACATTATTTTATTAATTAAACAGTCTACGTGGCTCACCAAAATGTCCATTCAGCAATCCTTGTCTAAAATGATGTTGTCTCCATGTTCACTTAAGTGCCATTCGTGGCTAAAAAATGATTACTTAAGTGTCAAGTTATAGTGTAAGTGATCATTTAAGTGTCATTATTGGTTAAAAGTGAACACATACTCAAGTGCTAAAACAACATCATTTAGCATCATCTCACGTAGTCTATGCGGACAACGTGATGTCGTTTGCCTTGTTTACATGAGTAATTTTTTAAAAATAGAAATCCCACATCATTTAAAATTCTTGTAGGATAAAGTTACATTAGTTATTTGGCTGGAAATTCTCGCTGTTAGCACTTAAGTGCCCTTTCTTTTCCAATTTTGGTATTTAAATATATATTTTGGAAGTTTTGATACTTATGTGTCCCCTTGTTAATCTGTGGCACTTGGAATGTTCTTTTGTTGTAATTTGTCCCAAAACAACCAAGATGTGATTAGCTGGGGGACAAAAGTATCCATAGCAATTGAGAAAGAAAGCATGATTTGTTCGAATTTCTTTTTTCTTTTGGTAGATTTGTGCATTTTTCAAAAGTTGAATCTAGAGTTTGATTGAAATTGTTAGATTGACACATAATATGTTCCCAAGAACTATATCTGTTTTTTTTTTTTTATTCTTTCAAAAAATAATCTAGACACACAAGCGTAGAAACCTGGCCTTTTGAAGTTCCATGGAACACTCTACAAGTTCCATAGAGGGCTAAATTAAGGTCTTTGGTCTATGTAGGTGGCCTCGACCTATATTATTTGTATGTGGTTGCTGAGAATATGGCATCTCTTATTTATAAGTTGGAAATGGGATAATTACCAAAAATGTCATAACCCCATTGTACATATGTCAATAACTATAAGTCATAAACTTTGCAATTTAGCTAATTTAATCTTTAATCTTTTGACAATTTTCTAAAGTAGTCTTTCTAATCAATTTTGGCTAGAAATCGTCGACGTGGATATCGATTGTCAGATGTGGCATGGTCGGCAGTGACATGGACAATTGTTGTATAGTTATGAATTTTTTTTTCTTTTTTCCATTTAAAAAAAATTTAAAAGAATACAAAAATTGTCCATATTAGCGTTAAATGTATCACATATGATGGTTAACATTTATGTTAACAATTTTCAATTAAAATTAGTCAAAATAACTATATTGAAAGTTTGTTAAAAGATTTAGGATTAAATGTGGCCACCTTGAAAAGTTTAGATTGAATTGACATCCATACATAAGTTTGGAACTTTCTTGATAATTTTCCCTCTGAAAATTGCATTTTGGTTCAAACAACTGCGCTAGTCCTAAGGGGGTGTGTCTATCCACACAACCGACTGACTAAGAACAAGCAATCTCATATTTGGTTCCTGCCCGAATTTTTAGTAAGCTCAAGCGCCCCATGTTCCTTGACATTGTTGAGGTGTTTCCCGGGGCGTGTATTTACAAACCTTAAATATATCCACTTTTAAGTTATTTACAATAAATACATTGTTTATGCTTTTTTAATAGTTTAAGCTTTGCGGATGAACGACTCGTGAGAGCATTTCCCTGGTACATACCTTGAAAGTATGCGTTGTTGGGTAATGTGCAATAAATATATTTTGACACTTTTTCTAATAGTTTGAACTTTGGAGCTAACTGTTTGTTTACCATGATACCAGAGCATACATCAAAGGTTCAAATCTTGGCAGTCCTCTCCATTTTTCTCTTATTCGTGATTCATGTTATTCTGTCTGTTTACCCATTTCTGTTTTGTCGATTATCTGGTTAATGTGGTTCCGTCTTCATCCTGTCTTGCACACGCAAGGAATAATTTATTATTGACATGTATTTTAACAAATTAAATTTTTGAAATAAATGTTGTCTATAGTAATCCACGATTATATTATCAAAGCAGCGCTTGGAACGCAATATGTTTTTATAAGTCGCACTCGAATAAATTTGGAATGACTCTGCTCTAATCCACGTCGAAAGGCGTGTGATTGTCGGACTTATTGTAGCTGGAGATGGATAAAATTATGAAAGGCGTCGACTATTTGTACTACTTTCTGCTTTTTCCTTGAACTGCGGTGGAGGACGTGTCTTTCCAATCATAGCGTGCAATTAATTAGTATACTCAATTATACAATTACTTATTTGTGGAAGTTTAGAAGTACCTCTTCTCAAATGAAAGTTTAGCCTAAAATTATTGATGAACTGTGCCTCTTCTCCCAAAATAGGCGCTTGATGATGCGATTGTTTAGGACTACGCCAATGACACAATAACCACCTACACATGAAATCACATAATTTTTTTTTCCTGATAATTTAGAACATGAACTCAAAGGTCTAATTATCTAGAGATCCATATAGTACTTTAAAAACTACATAAATCGGTTAAGTCCAAACTTTTGTTTATATACACTGGCCCTCACCCATAATAGTTTTCATGCAATTTGTGGAATTTGAACTCTGTGACCTCTAAATCCTAATTGGCAATCCTTGAACACCTCAATCAATTGTCCCTCTCTCTATAATGACCAAGCTCTTCCTATGCGGGCTAAAAACGCCCTGAAGAAATTGTTAGTAATAATCAAGGTTAAGATCATTTGAATGTATTTATTAACTTATGAATCACTCAATAGATATCCTCATTAGTATTAGTTTGAAACACCCAATGATATATCTCTATTTGATGTGTAGCCCTCTTCATTCCTATCACATCCACCATCCTTGAAGCCTTTTAGGAAAGTCGCACTTCAATCAAGCCCTTTCGCCCCTATAATCTTTCTCCGTCTTTGTCTAATCAAGCATGGGTCTAGTCCCTTCACGAGTCATACATCTATTAAAGGAAACTCTACTTTGATATCATCAGTAAAAATTCGGCCTATATCTCGTGAGCCAAGCTCCAAAAGGATTACTTTAAGTAGCTACATAGTAAGATAATTGACCAGTTAAGGGATCGATGTTAAGTTATAAATCATTCAACAAAAACTCTGTAGACTCTCTCTTTCTGAATGGCATGGTGGGGGCCGAAACGGGTCAGCCAACACTATCACGACCTTTAAACGCAAGCATGATTCATCCATGTAAAAGGGGCCTCACACAGCAAGTCCCCATGAAAGAGAATTCAAGTGGGACAAGCTAAGTTTTCAAAAGTTATTATAGCCTTTTATTGAAAGTCGGTGCGTCTGTGATGATCCCTTTACTGAAATCAAACCCCCAAGAAAAAGAAAACAATTTCATCTGACTAGACTCCTGTTGTCCCCTTGTGCCTTGTGATTTAAACCTGTCTTTCTCAATTCTCTCTCTCTCTCTCTCTCTCTCTCTCTCTCTCTCTCTCTCTCCCCGAGTTATTCATCAACTAGAGTGCAACTTGCTCCTGCACTTTCGTTTTTTGGGTATAATGATAGTAACTATTCCTTTAGACTTTTTGTTCGCTTTTTATTTTCCTTTTGTTTTTCCGATTATATGATTGAGGGTTAGGCATGCCTCCCTGAGACAAGGACTGCGATATTGTCCCTTCCAGAACACTTTATCAATTTTTTTTGGGGAGCTTTTCCAGGTTCCTTACCAGACTCATGGACGGATAACAAAGAGAAGATGCCCTCACGTGCATTAGGTTAATTAAATCCTAATTTTCGTTTCCAGATCTTTAAGAGCAGAGATGATAACAAGCAATACTTGCGGTTTTAATATTGTAGCCATGCATTTGTATACGGATGAGAAGTTTGAGTTGAGTTTCTTTTTATATATTGTTGAACGGAGTTTTTTTCAATCTGAGAATATAAACGTAGAGATCTAGCTACCTAAAAATCCATATACATTGTTTAAGTTTCATGAACTGATTAAATTCAAATTTTTTTACTGTGACCTTAACACAGAGCAAGTTACCCATGTTTAGTAAAAATTTGAATGGATGATCTTATTGAGTTATAGAACCCCTGCAGGATATTAATTCAATTTATTTATGAAAGAAAAGCAAACAGCTATCCAGCAATTTTTTTCTCTTATAAACTTGAATAAGAGCATTCTTGATAGCTGACGATAATAACTTGTTGTAAGAGATCAGAGTTGTTGGTAAATAAAATTATGCAAATTAAAGTTGAATTTTAAGTGTTCATAAATTAAGTGATGGAAATAGAATTAAAAAGCTATTTGGCGATAATTAAAAATTAACAACTTAATATCTTTGATCTCTAACCAAATACAAAAAAAAAATCATTTTTGCCAAATCTTATCAGAATATTTAACAAGATTCTAATTACTATTAATTATATTTTTTCTATTGCAAGAATTAAGTAAGCCCTCCTTACTTATAAGATGAATTAGATTCTTGACTTAATTGAATAATTTAAACAATTTCTATTTTAAGTTTTAAAGAGACACTTGATCTTATTAAGTGCCGAATTTTTATTTTCAGCACTTGATTGGATTATCAAAAAGGCCCAAAGTAATTAACAAAAAGTAGTGAAAATACGTATTATGCCTAGCCAAAGAAAAAACATATGGTATTATTCTTTCCTCTCGAAGGGGGAGAAAATATCCGATTCCCTCTTATGCAATCAAGAACTGCTCCACTACTCAACAGTAGAAAATAATTGGAATCATCAAAGCCAGCAATTTTGATTATTCGGGGGAATAAAGAATTTCGGATTTTGCATATATTATCTCCCCTTTTACTTTTTTCCTTTTCCCTAAATCTTTCTTTTCCACTTTTTGTCTCAAAGGAACACTTTGATATCTTCAATGTACACTTTAAGGAATTTTTCTCTCTTTTTGCGTCTATGTGACTGTCATAGGAAGGAATCAATAATTGAAAAATGAGGATGGATGAGGAGCATAAGGAGGATGGAATTAATTCTTTAGGCAGTTGACTTAAGTTAGGGAAATTTGGTCTCAACTTTGGTTCTTCTAAAGGCCATCACCAAATGAGAAGAGAATCAAATTGTACATGCTGCCAAAAGATGATTGAATGCACAAGTTAAAAGTCACTCCATTATTGGAGCTTGAGAGAGACCATGTACGCTTTAGACTTATTAGTCATCATGGGCAGTGTGGACAGAGCATTATTCTTTGCTTCCTTGATTGCGACGGTTGGTTCCAAGAGAGATTAACGCGATAAAAATTCTAAGGAATTAGTTTTAGTGTCATGTCATCATTTATTAATAAAACTTACACAGTACATTTTCAGTAAGATAAAAAAACTTGTTAAGTAACTGAATGAGGAATATGGTTGATTTTCAAGATACTAGTAATGTAGACTCATTTTTACGAGGCATCGGTTAGAAAATACTAAATGAGAAAAGATGTTGATTGTTTATATTTATAAGGAAAATTCGTGAATAAATACTTTTAAAATCGGACTTTTCCTTAACCAATTATCTTTAGACACTTGTTAATATGGAAAAAAATTTATTAAATCTATTCATATAAAGGGTCAGGACTCAGAATTTTTTTGAGTTGAAGGGGAAGAAAAAGAGCCTAAAAAGGAGAGAAAAGACGAGATGGTAATAATTGCGTGCGAAGAATGAGCAAGATGGTCGGCTGGCCATAAAGGCGAGGAGGCTGAGGAAGGTGAAGTGAATGCATTGAAGGAAACCTTATCTCATATTCTCTCCTCCCTCCATCATTGCCAACTTCTACGCTCCATAATCATCAAACCCCCACGGAATCAAATGCCCATCATACAAAATCATTGGTGGGCTCCACCTGTCTCTCTCTCTCTCTCTCTCTCTCTCTCTCTCTCTCTCTCTCTCTACCCTTGTCGACAAGCTAATAGGCTTGACATGCGCTCGTCCCTCCAATTCTTTTTCTTTTTGCCAATATTAAGATATTGTGCTTATGTATCGTATTTCTTCTTTTTCTTCTGAGAACAAGAATAAAAAAGACACCATCGCCTTTCTCTTTTTCTCTTTCTTTGGGTCAACAGCATTTTTTTTTCTCCTTATTTCTTTTAGCAGAAGCCTATTTTTCTTGTTATTTTTCGAGAAAAAACATTTACTATTGAGTTAAAATTACGATCTTAAGAAATAAATGGGAAATTTTGAAGAAATTACCTCTTCCCTCAGGGGACCTGAATAAGAAATGATCTGAAGATCTCATGTCTTTTAGACATAGGGTTATAGTATTTTACCATCTTAATTATTATGAAATATATGCATTCTGTTTTTTTTTTATAATTTAAAGTTTAAATGAGACATCTTATAATTTTGGCCAAATTTGTGAGGTTATAGGAGGCTTATGATTGGTGGGTTGATTTGTTTATATTTATGGATGGAAGATTTGAGTTCATCTATAAGAAAATGATGAATTAAAAGTCTAAACATCCTATGTCATTTGTATCAGAAAAGAAACCTTATATGTTGTTAGATGAGGAAAGGTTAGTATACAAAATACTTCAAACGAATTCCGCACAAGATCACTGTCTAATAATATAAACATCTATTATCGCATGCAAAGCCTATGTCGACTACTATAGTAATATTGAGACCGCTATTTATTATATTATTTATAAGATCAGCTACTACTGGAAAGAAATGGAGACAACTATTTATAATATTATTGAAAATTAGATAATCTTTAATTAACCTTAGATTGACTCAACCATGATAGACGTTTCGTGATTGGATAGTCGGACGACCTGTGGATTAGTCTCGTTGCTCCCGCCACATACCCATGAACGTACTTAATTAATGCTTGAAAACCACTCGGTACCCACATTGGCTCTCAGAAAAATGTGTGAAATATAAGATAAGGTTAGTGTTAGCCTCATAATTAACCACTATAACACCTTAGCATTGATTGGGTTTTGTCTGCTTGTTCTGAGGACGAGATCAGAATTAAATATTACTATTTTTTTTGGTCGGTATATATTACTAATTAAATAGAAGATTATTGTAATGGGCATTAGCAATTATACCAGATCATGTCATAAAGTGAAAGTTGGGGAAGATGCCACATGTATCATCATGTCTTTAAAGATTATTATTTCCCCAACTGTGTCGAGGTCAATGCCCATCGACTTCTGTCCAGAAAAGGATACATTATATTATATAATGTATCTTCTTGGCTGTGGTTATCCGTCGATTCGAGGCCAAAAATATTCGGATAATGCTGTTGTTGGATCCATTACATATATTTATAAAAAGTACAAAATGAGGTGTACGAAATTAATATGAAATGTTCGCTAAAATCAAGTACAGAAGCACCACTCGACACGTATCCCACATTTTCGTCTCGCTCTGGCCTAAGAAGGATCAATCAGTATCATAGATGACCTAGGAAATAGGCGAGCTTCATTAATGAGCATGCGGAGGAAGTTTACGACTCCAAATTGCCTTTTCCTTTTCTTTTGTCTGCTTAGGGAGGGAGTAGTGCCCGAGGATTGTCTTGATGTTCCTTGTCGTTTCTCGTGTACAAATTATATGGGCCATTTTAATAGGAAAAACTGATGGCGGGGCTAGTCGGAGACAAACTTCCAAACTCGACCGGAACCCTGAGATGGTGAATAAACTTAAAACCACCTAGGACCAGGTTAGCCATGACGATTTGTTGACACCCAAAAATGATTAACTTTTGATTATAATCGATAAGTGATAGGCTTGATTAATAATAATAGAATTTGATGAACAACAAAAGTGATTGATAAAAAGAACAGCCGACGACTTGAAGAGCATCTATAACTGACTATAGAAGTTATCAATGGCAAATAATAGTTATCAATGAATACCTTTGCTAGATTAAAGTCATTAACATTGACATAATACTTCCGAATAGCAATTTGCTTGGAAATAACCATTCATATCATTTGTCAATTTATATCAATCCATTCATATTCTTAAAGGTATTTAATTGACACTTTTTGATGAAACATCTTTTTGTCATTTCTGATGGGACGCATTTTGTTGATTCAAGGAGACTAAGATGGAAAAAAACTAGAAATTAACAAGAGTTTGATTATATTGCCAATGATAATAATAGTGTCAAAAGTGGAGATGAAGTTGCTAAGCACTTGGAATCTTCAGTCATCAGCTGAGTGGTTGAAGGATGCCAACGCCAGGGGCGGAACTTCCATGACATCTCATTGAAGAATAGCGAGAGAAGTTACACCAAATCCTCATATGTTGGCTACCATGAAGAGGTTATCCAACTTATAGCGAAACAATATGACCAATTATATCATGAGTCACATGACTTGATCAAGTCAATCATTGTTAATGCTGTGAATGATGCTCTTTCAGAGGCTAGGACCATCCAATCAATCACCACCACTCAATCCGGTGGTAACATGGCACATTCCTCATCCTTCTTCATTTATTGATGCTAGTAATGTTGGTCAAAACAACCAAATCTCTAACAATAATTTCGCAAATCAAATGTTGAAAATGTAAGGCTAGTGGTTCCATTGGTACCATCCAATGTGAATATTCCTATTAGGCCTAACATGCTTACCATTGATAATCTAGCAAGATTAGCAGCACCACCTAGGGGCCAAAATGGTCAATTAAATGTGCAATTGAACCCAACAAAGATTGTCAAAGATGTCCAACAACAATTGGGGTTAGACAAGGGTGTTGTCATACCTATTTATAGGAAATTACATCCTGAATAGGTCAATAATCAATATTTACTTAGAGGCTTCAAAACCCATGACTTTTGCATTTTTACTGGTGAAGATGAATAATCGACCATCAAACAAATTAGTCATCTTATATCTCAATGTAGGGACAAACAAGTTTAAACACTTTTGTTATTTCCTTTGACTTTGTCGGAAATTGCTTTCACTTGATACGCTAACTTATCACCTAATTCTGGTGAAAACCGGGCTGAATGGAAAGATAATTCCACTCACAATTTTATAGAGTGATACTTGAGGTATCAATTACTAATTTGATCAGATATTGTCAATAAAGTAATGAGTCGGTCAATTAACTTGTCGTTCAATTTAAGAAGGCTACAAATGGATAACTCACCTTTTTTTTTTTTTTTTTTTTTTTTTGGTTGAAGGATGCCTTACTTTACTCTTAGAAAAAGATTTCATGAATTTGACTTTCAATGGGTTGAAATATAATCTTAGAAAAAAAAATTTGAAAGCCAAGATTTATCCGATTGTTTTTTCAATTGACAACTAGAGTGTCTAAGTGTGAACAACTACTTAAAGACAAAAGATAGAGGGCCACATTAAAAAACTTTCCACAAAACGTGGCTTTAATGGAAAAATATGAGTTAGATGATGAGTCTGATCAAGATAAAAATTAGCAAGGAAAAATCAGATTTGCCAATGACAAAGGGAGCATAACTCTTGATTATCGAATTTAAAACAATCGAATGATCGATGAGTTATTCAATTCTTCTAAAAGGGCATATGTTAACATCAAAAAATGACTAACTTTTGGTTATGCTTGAAAAGTAACAAACTTAATCAATAAAAGTAGAGTTTGGTGAACAACATATGTCATCAATGAAAAGAACGATTGACAACTTGAAGAGTGTCGACAACGTGTCAAAGAAGTTATTGATAGCAAACATCAGTTATCGATGAGAAACTTCACTGAGGATGAAATCATTTACATCAACATGTAATTGTTGAGTAGCGATATGTTTGCATATGTTGCTTCTTTTAGATAATTGTTAGCAGATAATAGAAAATTCGTAACTAGTGGGTGATTATGTTTATTTTTGCTATTTTAGGATTTTATAACTTATTGTGGATTAGTGTTGTTGTAACATCTTGTAATCGCATAGAATTAGGGGTTATTTTCCTGAAGATAGGTTTAAGAATCCATCTTTTTAAATTTAACAACCATTTGCAATTGTCGATCATGGGTTATAAATAGCCACATTGTAATATTTGTGAGACTTCTCTGATCAAACTTACATTACATCTTCAATTACATCATTTCCTTTCTCGTTTTATTATCTTGTATATCACATCTTATTTAGCCATTCGATCTTTTGCATTTCGTTTAACTTTACCTGGTTTCTATGTGTAGACTCCTAATTTTTTACCTAAGGAATGGCCAAGATCAAACACAAATATTACTTCTATTAGAAGTATGTTCAAAGGGTAAAATTGTTTCGTACTCAGGAAGAGCTTTCCAATGATACACGATTTTTCTAAATCGGATGATCGAATCTTAAGATATTATATTTTTTGCTCGCAACCGTCTGATCTTGAGTTATCGGGGATTTAATGATTTGGCCCGACCGATGGATTCCACCTCAACTTCCACAATGCTAGCCTAGAGGATGTGCCAAGTTAGCATTTTCCATGTTAGGTCTGGCCAAGCGCCGTTATGGTTGGCCTAGCCTTTTGGAAGGGAATTTTTTGCCGTTTAAAGGGCCATTTCAACCTTCGGAAAGGCTAAATTAGCTCTTAGAAGGCTTTTTTTTTTTTTTTTGGGTGATTGCTATGTAGCATCAACACGGATACGTGACACAACATGATGCGATACACCGACAAATCATCTCTAAAAAAAAAGAATTTCAATACGTTCCGATACGTTATATATTATATATATATATATATTAAATAAATATTTTTATATATAATGTATAAATAAATAAATAAATAATAAAAAGAGCATAGAATTAATTTCTACTGAAAAAATTAATCCAACATTTGTTAATATCATTTATTATTTTAATTTGATAGAGATTGAGCAAGAAATTCAAAAATTGCAAACACAAAAGAGTAGACTTGAAAGAACATGTCATGTTTTCTTACATTTGTCAAAGATTAGTGAGACTTCTTATAATCCAAGATAGAATTCAGAGTTCTTGATAAAGACTAGCTTGGAGCTCCTTTGTAAAACAAGGTTCGAGAAAAATGAAAATCCAAGACAAGAACACTAAATTCGCCATGCAAAATGTGAGAGATAGCTCACAAGTCAATGACATAGACCAAAAGAGATAACTTGTGTACGACGCTTGCAAGAGGCAAAAAGCAAAAAAAAAAAAAAAAATCACAACTTTAAGTCTACTTTCATAAATCTATGAGTCACACAAATACCAGGTCTCTTCTGCTTCATCCTTATCAATCTTTCTGACCATGAGTCAACTACCCACAATTGGGTCACGAAATCACTAATCATAAACTAGCAAAAAGAGGGAATTTTCTAACCGAGTCTCATTATGAAAGTAACAAAACTACTCGAATTCCAAATTCTAATCGAATTTGACTCCTCATGGCAAACATCGACCTTGTCCGACATTTTTCCCAAACGTAACCACACAACGACATGGGATCTCCTAGAAAGGGCTGCCAAACAACATAGTTGGATATGTTTGCACATGACAAGCGACCCTCCGGGAAAATTTTAAACCCCAATTAACCTAATCAAGTTGCGAAAAGGGTACGGAAACGCACCTAGTGGAGGTGAGGTTGGGGTGAGTTGGTTTAGGGCGGAGGTGGTGGGCAGGGGGGGGGGGTTGTGGGGGCGGCGGAGTGATGCCGGCAAGAGGAGCGATGCTAGCGAGAAGAGGGGCGTTCCATTGTTACTCATGGGAAGGTTAGAACTCACAAGTGAGAAACTTGAGAGTGAGAATTTTCTTCTTTTCTCTTTATTGTTGTTATTTTCATGATTTTTTCATATATTTACATTTTGACCCCTCAAGTATTGAAAATTTATAAAATTGACCCATACGTGTCAAAATCGATGTGATAGATTTTCCAACACTCGTTGACCACGTACTGGAACTTGTTGCAACATGTTGGACATGTGTCGAAATGTCATACACAACAAGAAGGCTTCTAAAGAGTGTTGGTACTTCATGTCATGTCCCTTCCAAGAGTTGATCCGGTCCGGTCCTTTCCAAGAATCAAGAAACGGACTAGTTCCTAGTTTCTAGGATTGGAGACTTGACCGGACAATCTTGGGACCGAGAACTGGACTAGACCAATCGGTCGGGTCCGGTCTAGTCCAATGGATTGGTCACTTGGCAATTCCACATTCAAATTTCAGCATTCTAAAGATAAATCTATCCCTTAAAAAAAAAAAAAAAAAAAAAAACTAGACTTGTTGCTATTTTAGTGTTTCTTGTTATTTTAAAGAAAAAAAAGTAGAAAAATATAGTTAGTCCACTTCGTTAATCTAGTTTGGCCCATTTCGCCCTCAAAATTGAGAATCGGACTGAAAATCATTGGTTTCATAAATGGAACCACAAACCAAACCAATGTCCTTAGGATTTGCCCAGAACCAGTTAGTCCGACTTGATCCAGGCAATTCCTGGTTTAGTTGGTGCAATATGCTTAACACTAGATTTTATGATCCTTCAAACGAATGGACTAGCCTTTTGAGTGGGGTTCTTTTTACATCCTTTTGGAGGGCCGATCTAACATTTCCAAAGAATCCCATGGCCTACGAAATTCCCCTATAAGAGTGCCCTTGTCTCCAATTCTTGGTGTTAATCATTTTGAGGAAATTCCGATGAAGTTCAAGGTTGACGGAGGGGAGGGGAGGATTTCGAATCCCCTCACTGTCACTTGTGGTCTTAAGTGTAACGTCGGAGTGATGGGTTCTTTGCTAGCGTCACTCTAGAGTTTACCCGCCGGCTGCCAGTTGTATGGGGTTCCCTGGGTATCAAAAAAAAAAAAAAATTATGCCGATCACATGAGGGTACGAAGTAAACAAATTTCCCACAGAGATAAGTATCAGTTATGAACCCCCTAAATAAAATTAATATTACAACGATGAACAAGCTAGGCTAGAATTATTAAACAAATAAATTGGTACTATGCTTGCTTTAAGTTAGATTTTTCATCAAAATGGGCCGTCGTAATGTCTCTATATCACCCTTTGAAAAAAAAAACTGCAAAAATGTACTTTTACCTCTATTATTCTCAGGAATTAACCTAAGAATAATCATAGTTTCCCTAGACCGTTATTTTACCTATTTAAATATTTGCATTAGTGAAGTCATTGCGTGAAGCCTAGCTAGAAGTCACTACATAAATAATGTTCAAGTCTCTCTAAAACATAAATAACCTCACATAAGGAATAATTACTGAACGCAATTCATGAGGGACAATCTTATTGAGTCAGTGACACAAAAGCAATAGAGGATGAGCACTTGAGTTTTGGATTATCACTTTTCCATGTCAAGAACATTGGATTCCAAATTAGGTGCACATATCATTTTTTCTCCATTACTGTGTTCTAAATTATAGTTATGGAGATTTTGGGATGCCATTTTCATAGCTAACATGTCTTGACTATCCAAGAATTGGTGAGGATGATGAGTTTGGGACTATCATCCGCTTAGGTTAAAACTCAACCAAGATTACATCGCCTCATCAAGCTCGCCAAGTCGGCTTGAGCACTACTCTTCCTTAGACATTGCCCCCATTGTGAATGTTATAGAGATCTTCATCTAGGCAAAACTCCATTTTTGACTTTTGAATTATTCTCTTACATAAAATTTCTAATCCCTAGCTCCCGATAATCACCCTGTATTCCGAAGTCCGTTCCAAACTAGACCTGAGATAAGAATGTGCACAAGTAAAAATGGCTTATTAATTTTAAAACATGCATCATGAATCATCAGATAAAAGATCTGGACATATAGTTAACTGCACATACATAGACATCCCATGGGGATCCATGCATCCCACCAACACATGACAAGTTGTGACATGACAAAGTCATCACACAACATGCCGTAACATGACATGTCGTTTATACATCATTTTTGTGTCCTAATCATGCAGACATCTATTAATGTTCCCAAAATACACAAGCACACACGACGGATTGAGTAATTTCGGAGGGAATAACACGGTGGAAACTTTGTTACTCGATTATCTCTCTAGAGAAAGAAAAAATATATAAAAGTTTAGGAAATGAAATGGTAACGGAATTTAAAAGACTTAATCGAAAATGAAGTGTCGTACGGGTGTTGTAAGGGTGTTAATACTTCCAAACACATTATCAAACCACCGAACCATAGATCTTTGATTTCACAACAGACCGATCACATCCACATGTATAATTAGATAGTTTACTTCCCTAAAACCATTTAAGATCCTAAGGTCCACTTGGCCAAGTTTAAAAAACTGATTGGTGGCAACTCTGTTTGTTTAAAAAACCTAAAAGAAACACCTTAATTTCACTCATTGAAGACAATCCTGAACCTAAGGACTGCAGGGGATGGTCCTGTCGAGCTCCTCACGGGGCAAAGCCGCTGAACGCAAGCAGTCTTCCCGGGCTCTCTAGTCCGGCTGGACGATTGCAAGCCATCTAGAAGTGTACTTGAGGAGATGTTAGAAGAAAATGACAACGTCCGAAGAAATTAAGGACAACAATTTCAAGCCCTTCCCCAAAATGTTGGATATTCAGATATGTTTCTAATTCCACATCAACTTTAAACTGCAAAATGTATTCTAAAGCCATATGGGTCCGGAAAAGCTACAACCAACAATATTGTGCTCGCCGTGGACTCTTATACCAGCAGTGGTATCGGAGACACGATCAAGATGTCGGATTTTAGACATATCTCTTATCCCACATAAACTAGATATGAGTTTACATGAAAAGATAAGTCTCATGCAATCTTAAGTTTTAAGTGCTCTTTAGATCCATCCGGAAATGAGTGAGCCACATCTAGGGTGGCTGGGGGCCAACTGAGACTACCTAGAAACAACAAAAAATAAAGATCAAAGGGTAGGGGGTATCAGCACAGAAAAAAGGTATTAAAAATTAAAATCAAATCTTCACAGCCAAATTAGCATTAATGTCACATGTTATGGCGCATCGCCTTGTAGACTGAGGTGGTGATCGCAACATACATGGGTTTGACATTGAAATTACCTACATTCCCCAACATAGACCCACAAGATCTCCACTGATTTGAATGTGCAAGGCGTGTGATTACCTTAAATCCTTTTGCTTCAAAAATAATAAGATCTTGAACATACCATGATCTAGTATCATGAATGATTTGACCGTTGTCTCCCCTGGAAAATGATGCACCACTTCCACACCATTAATGGGGTGGTCCATGAGGACCCATCAGGCTCTTCATCAGTTTGAGATCTAATTCCAATCATTCCACAGTTTTTTCCTGCATATGGATCATTGCCTACAAGTGAAACCAACCAGTAATAGAAGCTCCTTCCTGTTGTTGTCCAGAGTCTCCTTTTCTTTTCTTTCTTTTGCCCCCACTTTGAATTATTTACATTGGAATTATTATTATTTTTTTGAGCTTCTATCATGCTTTTTGGGTGACCTAACTCCTCATCAGCATAGCCGACAAAGCATTATTGAATGCGCTTATACATGTACAGATTAGTAGGCCCCAATGCACACCCCATCAACTTTCTAGTTAAGCAAAGATCCGGATTCTTGTTGATGAATCATATTCGGCACCATTATAACTCTTTGAAAACTTCAATGGTGTCTTGTACCAACTTTGCTTGTTTCCCCTCCTCTCTCTCTCTCTCTCTCTCTCTCTCTCTCTCTCTCCTTTTTTTTTTTTTTTTTTGCTTTTTTCACACAACAAACAAAGAACAAAGAAGCTGTTTTCGATGATAGATTTAGATAATGCGCATCACTTTCTAATCTCCACATTCATGATCAAGGGAAAAAAACAAGGCAACCATCCCTTACTAATATAATAAATTGATATTGGTAAGCAAGGTGACATGAACCCATCTCTACCCAGTTTAACCAGGCATGGGAGTGGGGGACAGTTCATGTGGTCTGTCATTAATAGAACCAAAAGCAACATCCAATAACTTAGGCTTCTGATGGAACTTTTCATATCAATTATAGTTTATAAACTTGATGAAGTTGTGATTTTTGCTTTGTCTACTCAGGCTTAGCAGAAAATCACCAGCTAATGATAATCAATGGAAAGCACTAACCATTTATTTATTTTGTCATCATGATCTGCACATATGATTGCTTATGTTATGAAAAGAGCAAAATGAGACATGTACTTCAAATCTAAAGTGCGTTACATGCTAAGATATGTATTTTGTTTTTGTCCCTTCTTTTTCATATTTTCTGATGGGAAACTGGGGCACAAGCTGAAAACATAGGTGGCCAATAATTGATGCTCGGAAAAAGGCAGGATAATATATAATTGCGTGGGAAGAGAGAGATAGAGAGAGAGATATCAACAATAGTTAAATCTGTACGTTAATGGGTGGCAAAGGATGGACGAATCACTCCGTTGATGTTGTGTTTCCCACTCCCCCATGTGAACCCACGTCCCATATTTTATCCGCCCCGCACAAAACCCCATTTTTTCCCTGTTGCTGTGTATTCTAGCATCCTTTCAAAAAAAGTTAGAGTCAGACCAAAAAAAAGAAAAAGCTAGAGAGAGAGAGAGAGAGAGAGAGAGAGAGAGAGAGTAGGTTCCTAGTTCGTCTGTTATTTATAATGCGGATGACTGTGGTGGGGTTCAAATGGTCAACCTATGTAGAGAGAAAGAGAGAGAGAGAGAAAGAGAGAGAGAGGACTTTTCATAATTTCCAATGAGATTCGTTTTTATACTCATTCCTTCGTTTGATTAATAATCATAGCCACCCACCCACCATGACCCAACGCCCTCACACCCCCCTCACGAAAAAGAAAAAGAAAAAAAAAAAAAAGTCTAATCATTCTTTCTTCTTATTTAGACCCCCACCTTCTTTCTCCGCCATTCCAATCAACACCTCCCTTCTTTCTCTCTCTTTTCTCTCAAGCTCTCTCCTTCATCTTCAAGAACACAAGACCAAACCAATCTCCCACCATCTCTTCAAATGGGCATAGATGATCTGTGCAACACAGGCCTTGTTCTGAGTCTTGGCCTTGAGACGCCCTTCAAGATCGAAGCCCAGAGGCAAGCCAAACAGCGCCTTAACTTCGAGCCCTCTCTCACGCTGTGCCTCTCCGGCACGACCAAAGCTACCCGCGACGAGCAGCGTCCGGCGGACCACTTGTATCGCCAGGCTTCGCCGCACAGCCACAACAGCCTCAGCGCGGTGTCGTCGTTCTCGAGCCCGCGGGTGAAGAGGGAGAGGGACCTCAGCAGCGAGGAGGCCGAGGTCGAGACGCGGGTGTCATCGAAGGCGAGCGACGAGGACGACGACGGCGCGAATGCGAGGAAGAAACTCCGGCTCACTAAGGAACAGTCTGCTCTTCTGGAAGAGAGCTTCAAGCAGCATAGCACTCTCAACCCTGTAATCACTCTCTCTCTCTCTCTCTCTCTCTCTCTCTCTCTCTCTCTCTCTCTCAAAGGCCCACGGTTGACTGAATAATCTTTACCTTCGCAACGACTGACGATTCATACACCCGACGGCTGGGATCATTCAGTTAATCGGAATATGACTGCATGGAAGATTTTTCATTTCTCTCTGTGCGTCTGTTACCATCCATTCGATTTCTTCTTCGTTTTCTCGAAATTAGTTTGGTGTTGATATTTGGCTTTTTTCTGTACTTTTTTCGAATGGAAACAGAAGCAAAAGCAAGCTCTAGCGAGGCAGTTGAATCTACGGCCCCGCCAAGTCGAAGTGTGGTTTCAAAACAGGAGAGCCAGGTAACAGATCATTCATAGCTTCCACAAACGAAATACAAATTTTAATATAGGCCATAATAAAATAGATTCTTCATGCATTTTCCAATATATTCAAGTAAATATAGGCCATAACATATACTTTCCTCCGAGATACTACTTTTGCTCCGAGCGCAAGTTACGAGTACGGCACGGCAAATTGCGTTCACGTAAATTCATACCCCCAAAAGATTCAAAATTTCCTTTACACTCTTTATCCATTTTTTGCGGTGGTGATTTTATTTAATATTTAAAAACCATAAAATACTTTTTTTTTAATAAAAATCAGCGGTTTAACCTTTTGATAACAGCACAAGATACACAAATAATACACGGTTTCTTCATAACTTTCACGTACGCAAACCTACAAAATCTGAGTACTCCTTCGATCGTGAAATATATAATCTTCATTTGCTCAGTAATATAGTGATTTTTTTTTTTATTGGGGTGTTCGTTTTGATGTGATAGAGATGTTCATCAATGTATTCTTGGTATCTTCCTCAGGACGAAGCTCAAGCAGACCGAAGTGGACTGTGAGTTCCTCAAGAAGTGCTGTGAGACGCTGACCGACGAGAACCGGCGATTGCAGAAGGAGCTCCAAGAGCTTAAGGCCCTGAAACTGGCCCAACCCTTTTACATGCACATGCCCGCGGCGACCCTCACCATGTGCCCCTCGTGCGAGCGGATTGGTGCGGGCCCGAGCGTCGACGGCGCGGCGCCGACGAAGGGCCCTTTTTCGATGACGACAAAATCACACTTATACAGTCATCACTTTACCAATCCATCTGCTGCTTGCTGATTAGAAGTTATTAGGGTTTTAGAGATATTACAGAGAGAGAGAGAGAGAGAGAGAGAGAGAGAGAAAGAGAGAGAGAGACATATATAGACTCCAAATCACAACCCCTATAATTTTTGCTTGAGGGCTTGTAGCTAGTTAAAGATCCAATGTAATTATTTGTTAGGGACATATAGTAAACTCCTGATGGATCATCATCTCCTTGTTTTCTTTCATCTTTTTTGGGCTTAATCTGTAAATGTTTTAACAATATATCTGAGATTATCAATGGAGGAATTACTTTAATTTATTATTTTCATTTCCATGTTTTCTTTCCATAAAGATTGTTGATGTTTTGATGCCTTTGGCAACGGACTTTCATTGAGGAGAGGGAGAGGCAGAGGTGGAGGGAGAGGGAGAGCCTTTTTGTGACCCGCAGAAAAGTTCCTCTGTTCGTATTTGATGACGTCATTATTACCTACTCACACGTACTAGAACTCATCACTATATAATATTAAAAATTAAGGCCACGGGAGAGAATAATCGCATTCATAATACGGTCTAGAGATTTCCGCGGGTTTTTCAACGTTAGACCACGGGGGTACTCGCCTAATCATGCTTCTGACTTTAATAATACTATACTTATAATCAATTAAATAATTTTGCTTTCTCTCTTGAAATTAAAAGAGTCGAACATGAGACAAAATCATGTCACCCAAGGGCACAAAATCTCCCTATTCTTCTCCCCCCCCCCAAAAAAAAAAAAAAAAAAAAACGATGGAAGGCTTTTATTCCTCTTATTATTGTGTTTATCTAATTTTCAAGATGGGATGAACCTTTACTATTTATAGTCATGCTTCAAATCCGAAATCTCAATAATCATGATAATGATTTAAAGAATAAGCAAAGGGGAAGAGAATGCGAGAGAACATATGATTCGGGGGGGTCATTATTAAGTAGGTAAAACGGGAGATGGAGGTTAGCTCACGTGTGTAGACCTTTTTAAGTTTCAGTTGATTTCGGTTGATTAGAGAGAGAGAGAGAGAGAGAGGCGTGTCGATAAAGAAAGGAATAGAGAAATAGGGATGGAGAGGTGGTGATGGGATGATGATGAATCGCTTGTTGGAGAGAGTTGAAAATGAAGAGAGAGAGAGAGAGAGAGAGAGAGTCATTGGTCTCGTGAGATGCTTCGGCTTTAAGGAGACCGGTGGGTCATGCACCACGTGATGTCCCAATGGGCCTCCACCCTTTTATTTATTTATTTATTTATCTTTCTCTTTCTTATCTTTTCCCACAAATCTCATCATGGGGATTTCCCATGAAGAGGGTCAAGACCTTCCTCCCTCAACCTCTTCTAGTTTCTATTATGAGCGGGCCCCCACCTCCCCCCTCCAACTATCCTCGTCCCTTTCATACTTGAAGCTTCCCAACTCTCTTGCGCGTAAGAGTCCAAGGAAAGACCAAATTGAGCATGTTGATGTACATAGTGGTTCATGGAAGTCTGTGTTTGGGTCGTGTTGATTACGTGCGACATGAATGTATTGGTTACCTGTACTCAATTAGGAACTTTTCAATCTCCACCACATCGTGACGCACAGTATGAGGAAAAGTAATACCTCGAAAATCACGGAATTTTTCTTATTCGATTGATTGATAGGTATCGTTGAGACACTTGTTATCAAGATCTTATATATTCATCAATAATTCAGTGTCCCACTATTTTATAAAGTCAATATTTATCCTCTTGCGCTGCTTTTTGAGTATATTAGTAGATTCATATTTTCAGACTTGATATTTTTAAATCAGTTCATCAAGATGGGCCAAGATAAGAAAATTAGTGGAGTGGACTATAATAATCTAGTTTTATACTTAATGATTTTCATCATTTCTTGTTTTCCATTTTAGTCCGCTTCATATGATAAATTACAAATGGATATTTAAGTGAATGAGTTACTTTTAAGGTACCTAACAAGAATACGGAATCCCTTCGTATATCAAACTCGTAAATCAATCTTAATTTGCATTTTAGTACCATACAAAGGCTAAGAAAACTAAGATTTACAAAGTAGTAATCTTGAACTTATTGCTTCCTCAAATCAAATATATACATCTATTCTGGAAAACCCTAGTATAATTTTCCGCCGCGACAATGGGAACCTCCTTAAATTGCGAGGCGGTCAAGTTGACGGTCAAGATTGACGGGTTCTGCGAGACCTAAAAGGCACCAACGTTGGATGCACGCTACCATGATTGGTGTGGATGACTAATTGGACAAATAATGGGGGGATGTGAGAAGTTTCTTCCTCCAATGACAGTTTACGCTCCATTCAATCGTTGCCTGAAATTGTGGGGCGAGTGTTGTGCGTGCGTAGACCTATTAAATATATTACGATGGAAGGGACCTTCGAGGAAAGTCCTATTTGATCAATCACCGGCTACAATCACTATCATTGCTTTTCTCGACGCTTCAACTCGCCCCTTCATTTTGTATTTAGCCCTCCTATTTTTACCAAGACAAGATGATAAGGGCATTGAAAGGGACTGGTGGAGGTTGAGAAAGGGTCAACATATATCTAGATGAGCGTGCTTTATGGGAAATTCCTTTCCACCCATCAATTAATGTGGCGTGGGTATTACTATAGTTATCATTGAAAATGTCCAATTGAATTATTCTAAGATGGGCATGTACACCCATTTTGTGGTTGGAATGAGTACAGGTATTAGTTATGACATCCGAGAGTTTAATGGTCTCAATTCGATGTAAGTCAAAGAACTCTTTATTTTGGTGGGGGGAATTCTTTCTTCCCGAAAAATTGCACAAAAAAAAGTTTGAGTTATTAAAGAATAAATATATTTGTATTTAATGCTAAGAATTAGCCGAGCATACAAATGCAATAAAAGTTAAATTAAGTGCAAATTTATATATGTTACATAAATACAATTAATGTGAATCCAAATATGCTTATTTCCTATTAAGACCAATGGGGGTACAGTAATGCACCGTATTTTGGTAGTCAATTGTTGTCAAGTTTAAAGTAATTAATACAACAATGATGAAAATTTACAGAAAAAAAAGGTGCAAATAGTTTGAAAGAGGGAGTATAAAGTAGAAGTAGGTAAAGTTGAGAGTAGCATTGAAAGCTACTCTCGCGGGTTCGATATCTATTAAGATATCATACCGGGCCGATAGAGATGATTAGTTGAAGACTTAGGCAAATCACAATGATAAATGGGGAACAGCGAGGTCAAATTGTGGGAAGTGACGACAAGTTGCTTTTAAAAAAGTGCCACATTAATATTAAACACGACTCTTTTGGTCGTTGTAGATTTGCAATACGTGTGCACCCACGTAACAAATTAAGAAAATCCCCGAAAGGACACGTGTCTCGTGCTGGCTACAATGTCGGCTTGTCGAGCCTCATGCGATGTATGAATAATGCAGGTAAGAGCGCCGAATGGACGA
This sequence comes from Eucalyptus victrix, assembly GCA_016097545.1. Taxonomy (NCBI): domain Eukaryota; kingdom Viridiplantae; phylum Streptophyta; class Magnoliopsida; order Myrtales; family Myrtaceae; genus Eucalyptus; species Eucalyptus victrix. Next base: position 49,099,307 of record CM027843.1, read on the forward strand.
TTTTGTTTATTGTTTTGTGTTGTATCCATCAGTGAAAGACGAAAGCAATCGACCTTGTTGGGAAAAAAATAATGTAGACAGCTACTATATAATAATGTAGTCTTAGGAGACACAGAACAACATGTGTACCCTCAAAAGAGCACTGATTATATATCGGTGGCTTGCTCAACCCTACCTCCTTACGTTAGCTACTTTGTCGTTGCCCACGAGTGGTAAACGATTAGAGCCTATTGCATAAGATTGAGCTAGGGTTAAAATTATATCCTTTCATTGTCTATTCCCAGTAAAATAATTAGGTATTAGATGGGCATGCTATAACGCTTGACATATTCAATAATAGTGGTAGAGGGTGTCGTTGAGGGAGCAAGCCATAGCGGCAGCAACCACGGCGGCGGCGGAGAGGTGGTTGTCCGCCCTATAACTAGAAAGAAGAAAGGAATTATGGGTTTGAGTTGGGCTTTTGCATGTTCTTTACTTATTTATTGTGTTACAGTGAGGTGATATTTGAATTAGGGTTTTGCATTCTCTATAATAACTGCCACTTTGAAAATTAGCACTCCTTCTGTAAGATGATTTGCTGACAAGACAACTAGCACCCTCGCGAACACCTAGGAGCTACTCTATCTGGTTTCAAGCAATGTAATTTTGAAATATGTATTGCCTGATACACTTGCTAAAACCGATAACAATATGATTATATTTGATATATCACCCTCTTTCGCCGGGGCTGGGGGAGGGATCACGAGCCGCTTGCCACCGCCGCCCGAGGATCGACGGTCCGTCGACAACTCCTACGAGAGATGTGGTGGGTTGCACCGGCTCTTCATGTCTAATTTTCTTTTCGAATAAAGCCAAAAGATGCACGCTCTCTCTAGCCGTGCTCTAAGCTAGGGAATGGGGCAACCACCCTATAATAATTTCAAACCACATATAATTGAGCGATAACATTAAAAAAGAAAAAACAGGAAAAAGGAAACCAAAGCACAACGCTGTGATCTCTGTTCACATTTCAACCGTTTCCCAATGAAGTCAGTGCACTAATGATTGACTTTGGACGATCCATGTTGTCCAAGAATGACAGCCCCACGTAGAAAAGTTTGCTTAACAATAATATTAGTTAATTATATATATTACGTAAGAACCCATGTGATTATTTGTCCTTTTGGTCAAAATGGCATAAGATAGTCTTCAGGACCCGCAATCGCCACGGATTCGTCGGCAGATATACTGACACCGATTTATACTGCATTCAGACAACGCGACAACGACAACGTGTGGTGATGTGATCTTGATGATACGTAGCTTCCGTTGTTAGTTTTCGCTTCAAACGGAGCGTGAATTATTGACGCGTGCTATTCATGGGGAACAACGAGAATGAGAAGCTAGGCACGATGACCTTATGCAAACCCCAAAGGGGATCGTAAACGCTCGAGGGTTTTCGTCAGATTAGACGTGAGGACTCAAATCATCATGATTTGTAGGCTTTCTTTAGGGTTAGTGGTTATAGATCAAATCGGCAATTGAGATTAGGTCAATGGGTACGAGAATAATGCCCTTCGGAGACACTGCATGCTAATCCTATGCAGAGCTATTGAAATCCGTTTAGGCTATATTTTTCTCGCCATAATTAAAGAGTCAAATAGGATAAAATGAAATTGAGTAAAAGCCTCCCGAATTTTTCATATCATACTAATGATTGGGTAAGTACCGTGTATACCAATAATGGACATGTCTATAATCAATTATAGAGAGTGTTTAGAGAACTATCCCTCAAATTTGATTAAAAAAATAAAAAATAAAATCGTAAAAGAACAAAAAGGAAAGCCCCCCTTCCCCCACCCGTCACAGACCTGCGGGCACGCAAATACGCGACCATCAAACAGTGGTGGCTGTCACTCGACCAAATTACCATCACATGGTGGTGGACGGCGACTGTTGTTGCCGGCATGTGGTGATTCGGATCTTTTGAAGAGAGAGAGAGAAGAAATTTTGGATGACTCGTAAGCTAGCTATTGAGATGATGGTAGCTTGCAATCGACGACACCATCGCGATCATAGGCGAGCAGGGCCTACGGTGGCGCTATTGATCCTTCCCATTTCTATTGCTTTTGTTTCTGTTCTCCTTTCTATCTTTTCTAATTTCTTAGTCAACTCGACCCTAGTAATACGACGAAGTAAGCTGCCAAAATAAACAGCAGCTGAAGGCTTGGAAACTGATCATTCAAATGTCATCTACAAGTTGGAGGGCAAAGCATGCCGTAGGGGTAACGAGAAAGGAAGGTTACACAAGTTCATGTCTTGGTTGAGCTAAAATCAAGAAAAATAGAAGCTATGGTTAAATTCCTTTGAGTAATAATACGCAATTCGCCAAAAGAGCAGCCGCTCGATTAGGCTCGCGGGCCGCTCCAGTTAAGTATGTTCTCGGTCAAGCTTGACTTGGATCTGCTGAACATGAATGGCAAGTGGTAACTCGTACGCAACATGACTTGTTAATGCCCATGGATGAGCGTACGTATCTCAGTACATTTAGGCCCAAAAGAAACCTAGGGATGGTCCTTCTCCGGGGCCAGAGAAAACTAGATTTGATGATTTGGGCTTATAAGTTTGGACCCATGTTTGCCAGCATAGCTCACGGCTTTGGCCCAATCTTTCGTGGGCCTAGACCCATTGATTACTTTATTATCCTTTCACCTAAGTAATGCACATATAGGCCATATTTGGTCATCTGGATTTTTATTTTTTTTGTCAGATACGATATAAGTCAGATAAGATATAGGTTAAATAGAATAACAATGAGATTTGTAATATCTTATACCATGTTTGATAAATGCCCTAATATAAAATAGATATGGACATTCGGACCAAATGTCCATTCTTTCATGTCACATGATTGAGAATGCGCTAGCTGCCTAATGCTTGTTATTGTCTAACCTCACAGTCGTCGCCTCATCACCATCATCGCCCTCATCTTGAGTGACGAGTTCTCTCCATTTAGCTTCTATCTGCCTGTCTTACCGGGCATTATTTTTCTTCATTTCCAACAGCCTTCTAAGTGGAATTTGCTTGAAAACCTTCAGTCTCTATTGATTGTTAACACATGCCTCAAGCAACTCTGTTCATGATTCTCTCTTAAAGACTCTTCACCTGCAAACACAACACACGCATAAGAGCTTCTCTTCCCCGTCTCTGTCCCTTTCTCGCATAATATCTCGATAGCGACACCAAATTCATCAATGAATTTCATCAAAAAATTCGTCCACGCGCAACAATTGAAAGTGCTGATGGGTTCTTTGACCCCATCCACACTGCTCAATCATTACGTCGAAGCCCTATCGAAAAAAGGTCAAAGAAGGTTTAAATTGGATCATTGCGAGCAAGGATGCTCTCTCTTTCTAGGCGGTAGATCTAGGTGCACATTCTCGACGGCAAGTGGAGGATCTGCTGCGGATAGGCAGGCAACGGTCTGAGGGATCCAATGGGCAACATTGCGAAGGACAGTGGAGCCGCCGCCCTCGTTTCTGCCCGTTGATCTACCTTTGGCTGTTTTATTTTCTTTTAATCCATATCCTATCTGGATCTATCCCACCTCTTAGGTAAGATTTATTTATCCGGATTATATTTAGGTTATATCTGGACAATTACATATTTTGCATCACTCCAAACGCCAAATAGGATATCCTATATGGAGTTTCATTTGGCCCACTGGATAGACTTGTTCATGGCCAGGGTTAGGCATATGTATCTTAAGAGCGTGTAGGCCCAAAAGAAACGTTGGTTTGGTCTTTCTTTAGAGCCGGAGAAATCTTAGATCTGATTATTTGGGCTTATAAGTTTGGTTTGCCAGCAGAGTCATGGGTTCAGCCCAATCTTTCGTGGGCCAGAAGACCCATTGATCACTTTATTATCGTTTCCCCTGCGAAATGCACATATAGGGATTGAACCGTTTTAGGCTTAATTATTAAAAGGTCATATCCTAAAACTCTCGTAGGCTTTTAGGCTGTGTAAAACTAGTTTTCATGCGCGCTATGTACTTGCGAGATTTTTGAAAGTACTTCCTCCTTTTTAAAACTGTTTGTTTCGATAACAGACGCATCCTCATTTTTTACATATTCAATGCAGATCATTTTCCTCAAATTTCTATTTTTCTCTTAATTTCAGTGTCCCAAAGTTACATGTAGAAATTCACCATCACACCCCAACTATATGCTAATTTGATTAGTTTTGCATGTGAGAGCTAATAGTAATCTGGACATGGACACAAAAATTTGAAAATTGGCTTTTTATATATATATGTTTCACTCAAAAATCGATTGTTATTTAGTGAGCGAAACTGTTATAATCCAACTCACTCTTGGGATTAGTTGACGCAGTGCAAACGGATAGACAGGAATCTGATGTACTTTGTCTACTTCCATCTCTCCCATGTGCAGTTGTTCTCTAAACTGCAGAAACTTCAACCCTTGCAAAATCGCTAGGGTTTCAATTTGAAGAGGGGAGGAAGCTTGAACTTGTTGTGCAAAGCCATCGATGAGTTGGCCAGCATGATCCCGTAAGCTCTGCGACTAAAACGTGACGCCTAAAGTGCACACGATGGTGTTTGGATCCACGAAATGCGATAGAGAATCTTTGATATTTCATTAATTCAAAGGATTTGTTGTCTACACATGAAAAGTGATGTATTTTCCAACTATTTATAAATTTAGAAAAAAAATAGAAAAAGGCAATCAATAAGAGATTACAACTTTGAGTGCAAACACTTAGTAGATTACACTATCTCACTAAGTCACTCATTTGGTGTTTCTCTCACGATCACAAACGTTTAAGCTCTCCAAAGACAAGTGTATAATCGAAGGTCGCTCAGACTTTGGAATTATAAATTCTACGCTCTATCTCTTAGTTGCTCATGGGTCCATGATCTCTTTAAATACTCCTCCACTTCCAAACTACCCATTGGACAGTATCTCGAGGATCGTCTTCCAATTTACCCGTTGGACAGATCTGTATCTAGAAGATTTGGTAGACGTTAAGTGACAAAGGTAGAATCCCAAATTGATTCTGATCGCCCATACAAACAAAATCTTGGTTTCCATAAGTAAAGCTTCTTCGTATAGAAAGTTCTTGTCTTCAAGATCCAATCGTCAATCAAATAGATTGAGTCAATCAAATCAATCTTGATGTGGAATCCAAACCAGATCACTAGTCGTTGTATGATTAGGCTTGAGTTACGATTAATCGAATCTGGATGTAAAGTCTGAGAGCAATAGACTTTACAATCTGAGTCTGAGTGCGATAGACTTTACAATCTGAGTCTGAACATATTCTGTTTTAGCATAGAGTTTGTCTTATGATTCAGCTTCAGTATAGAGTCAGTTTTCTGGTTCTTCCAAGAACAGACTTTGATAATATCGTTTACACATTCTATCATCTGCATAGTCTATTACTCAACCATCAAACATGTTAGTAGCCTTTAATTTATTTTGTCATCTTCAAAACATCATAAGGGATTTCCCTAACATTACTTGCCTTCCACATATCTCCATTTGAAAAATAAACACCTTTAAGTATTCTACTCCATAAGGCTGAAGGATGCTGAGATAACCTCCATGCTTGTTTTCCCAGCATTGCTTTGTTAAAGTTTATTAAATCTCTGAATCTTAGCCCCCCTTCATCCTTTCTTGTTTTCAAAACGTCCCACTTCTTCCAATGCAAACCCCTGCTTGTATCATTTTTTTTTTCCACCAAAAAGATGCGATTCTTCTTTCAATTGCTATGCATATTGAGATGGGTACTTTAAAGAGCGACATGGCATATTGGGGGAGTGCTTGTACGACACTTTTGATCAATGTTTCTTTTCCTGCTTTGGACAAAATTTGCTCTTTCCATCCCTCCATCTTCATGTTGACTCTAGCTAGGATCCAAGCGAACATCTCTTTTTTTGAACAGCCCCAATCCGTCAGGATGCCAAGATATTTTCCTGTCTTGTCTATGATTGGGACTCTGAGCTCTTGCGCCAAATTCCTTTTCAAGTTCAAAGGGCATCCGCTGCTAAAACTCACTCTTGATTTATTTAGGTTAATTGCTTGGCCCGTAGCATAACAATATTGATTTAGGACTGTTGCAAGGTTTTGGCACTCTAGAATGGTCCTATCCAAGAAGAATATAGAGTCGGCGGCAAAGAGGAGATGTGATAAAGTAGGGCAATGTGTATTCAGAGTTATCCCTTTTATGCTCCCGTCTTCCATAGCTTTATGCATTAGCCATGATAGAACATTCAACACTAGTATGAACAGATAAGGTGATAAAGGATCACCTTGTCTTAAACCCCTGGAAGGTTTGAAAATTCCATAGGCTCCCCGTTTACTTTCACATTAAAATTGGCTATGGAGACGCATTGCATTATCAACCCTACCCACCTTGAATCGAAGCCCAATTTCAGCATACATGCACTCAAAAAATCCCACTCCACTCTATCATACACTTTGCATATCGAGTTTCAGAATAGCTTGAAACTTCTTTTTTCTCTTCTTGATTCTAAGCTGGTGAATAACTTCCTGAACTATTAAGATATTGTCTTGAATTTGCCTCCCTTGCACAAAGGCGCTCTGTTCAGAAGTAATAATATATGGTAGCCATCTCTTCAGTCTATTTGCCAGCACTTTAGCAATAATTTTGTAGCTAAAGTTACATAGGGTGATAGGTCTGAATTGGTGTATACTTTCTGGATTTTTGATCTTTGGTATTAGGGTGATATGTGTTTGATTTAGGAAGGGATCGAAAGTACCTGTCTCAAAGAAAAGCCGTACTAGCTGAAAAGCTTCATGCTTCACTTCCTCCCAATAGTGCTGATAGAATTGCCCATTTAACCCATCAGGACCTGGTGCTTTAAGTGCACCCAACTGGAATACCGCTTCCTCTACTTCTTCTATTTTCACAATTTCCATTAGATATGAGTTCATTTCTTCATTTACTGGGTTGGGGCAATGATCTAGTACTAGTTGAAAGTTCCTCGGGCCCATGGTTTCATAGAGTGTTTGATAAAAGTCCCTGATATGTTGCTTCAGCAAATTCGGTTCCTTGCACCATGTATCTTCATTAACCTTCAGCATTGTTATTCTGTTTCGCTGCCTTCTTTGCACTGTTATGGCGTGAAAATACTTGGTATTTTTGTCTCCCCATTTAAGCCAATTAATTCGCGCCCTTAGCCCCTAATACTTTTCCTCCCGTCTCCATAATTTTTCGAGTTGATCCACTACCTGTTGATATTCCTCCTTGCTAACATTTTATGACTATCTATTAGTGAGCTCAGTTAATTTCCTCTTTACTTCTCTTATGCACATAGCAGCGTTTGGAAACTTTTGCTTGCCCCATCTTGTTAGTTCTTTAGAGACATCTTGCACTTTATCTGAAAAGTCGCTTTCATTGAAGAGATTGCCATCCCATATTTGCTTTATAATCTCCCTACGTTCTTCCTCTTCTTCTAGCCAATAAGCTTCAAACCTAAATTGTTTTTTCTGTTTCTGATTTTCAGGGTGCGTTACAAGAAGAAGTGGACTATGGTCTGAGCCTACAACTAGGAGAGCTAGAGCTTCAGCATTTGGAAACGTCACCCGCCAGTCCATGGTACATAGAGCTCAATCTGACCTTTCTTTCACCATCTCCTCTCCTGCTCTATTATTTGCCCAAGTATAGGCACAACCTTTACTTTCGATATCTATTAGGGAACAATCATTTAAGAGTTCATGAAATGCTGCCATTCGGTAGTAGTCAGCTACTCTTCTACCTTCCTTCTCCCAAACATAAAGAATTTCGTTGAAATCCCCCATACAAATCCATGGGATGTGATTTTGTGACTGAATTTCCCTTAGTTTGTCCCATAAGCTAAGCCTCTCCCCATAATTGGTAGGATCATGGAGAAAAGTAATTCGCATAAGATATCCACTTGTCCGATCATGACATTCAACATTTATGAGAGTTTTGTTGCTGGAATTCACTTTTAAGTCCACCTTTTCACTCCACATAAGTGCTAAATCTCCTGCGATACCTTCCGGATTCTCTATAATTTTATTCAGAAATTTTAAGTGTTTGATGACACCCTCAACCTTCGACTCCTTGTTTTTAGTTTCCATTAAAAAGATGATAGTAGGCCTTTCATGAGCAATTAATGCTCTCAGTTCTTGGAATGTCAGGGGATTGCCCAGCCCCTGACAGTTCCAGCTTATGATCTTCATGATTTCTTTGGTGGCTTATTAGGTTCACTATCTAAACAGGTGTTTCTAGTAGCTCCATGTCTTCAATGTGGAGAGAAGCATTGTCCACTAATCTCTTCTGTTTTTTGGTTTTCTGAGTCTTCAAAGGTTTTTTTACTATTGCTGTCCTTGGTTTGAGAGATAACTTTAGGAGGATTAATACACATAATCTGCTTACCTTTGTCTTTTTTATTGTGGTCCATGGTAGAGTCTTTGAGTAAATAATGAGAATAATCACAATCTGCCCTTTTCTTGTTGCGAGTAGTAGTAGCCTAGATCTCCGAGTAAGTTCTCATGCCTCTTTCCATATCATTTTCTGTTACAGGCGTTTCAGGAACGACTTCTTCAACGTCATGAGTTGTCTCTAATTTCCCATAGAAAGCTTCCCAATGAGGGCTGTGATCCCACACTTCCACTTTTAGCCAAGGTCCGTACTTCCCTACCTTGTTTTCTCCCACATGAGTCTAGTCATAGGGAATTTCCTTACAATTTGTGGCGTAATGATCAATTCTCCCACATGAGTAGCAATAATGTGAAAGTCTTTCATACTTAAATTCCACCCATAGCTTCTTATGCCTTATGTCCAACATAGCCCTTGATTTCAAGGGTGAAGTCAAATCCAAATCTACTTTCACCTTTCCAGCTTTATAGGGTCCATTTGCTCTTGCTTCTAGCTGAATATCTAACTCTACCCTATGGAGATGACACAGTGGAAATGGAAAAAATATTCGACTGAGGAAATTACTAAGATATTCCACTAGATAATCCAAATAAAAAGAAATAAAATGAAAAAAATATTCGACCGAGGAAATTACTAAGATATTCCACTAGATAATCCAAATCAATAAATTCTATCGCAACCTTGCTGAAGTAAACCTCAAGAGAATTTAACAAATAGCTAAGCGGGTGTGAATAATCATTTTGCTAGATGGTGCTTACGCTTCACACAAACTCCCCCAAGTCATACTGACCACAATTTGGTTTCTCATTAATTATTCATTTGATTTTAATTGAGTCACCACTAACATATTTTAGATTGATTAAAAGCCAATTAAGATGCAAGAGTCCACGTTACTTTACAAACCAAAGATTCTTGAGTATGAGGACTTAGTTTTATTAGTTTTACTTAATACCAATTACTAGTACTTTTTTTTTTTGTTGATAAAATGACATTAATGCAAATTTTAAAATTATTAGTCCCCTTCATGTATGTGTGCTCACGTCCCCTTCGTCAATTAACATGGATTTAGAAATATTATCCCACATTACTTGAGATTTTTTGTTAGGCTTTTTTAAGTTTTCTGTTGTCATGATCTTCTCCGTGACCGAATGGGCAATCTAAGAGGACTATCCAGACTCTCGACAAACTTGCTTCATTGATCTGGTGGTTTTGGGGACGAATAGATATCCTCGATTCAATCTACTTACACATAGCTGCCAAGCAAGTATCCAGATGGCTCTCTTTGATGCTCTCAAATGAGGCAAGTAAGAGCAAATTACTTAGTCCGATTTTGTACAGCAGATGGAAGAGAAGATCAAACCGATCTCAGAACTATTTAGGCCCACTCAAAGCCTACACACAAGTTATGCCGACCTTAAGAGATAATGGCAAAGTTTTCCTCGGGAGATCATGTACTCTCGAAGGTATCTCCTATGAAAGGTGTCTCACTATCTATGGCAAACTTAGCGTGGGTTAGATACAGCTAGAATTTGGCTAATAGATTATTAAGCTTAAACTTAACTTGGGCTCTTCTAAACCCACACCAATTCGAGACTTAAGGTTTAAGTTTTAAACATGCACATAATTTTCAAATAGGAGTCACCATCAATCTATTTTTTGTGGGTCAATTAGAAACCCAAGTAAAACATGAGAGAATTACTTCACTCTTATGAACTAGAGATTAAAAGAATTGGAAACTTGATTACAGGATGCCTTTTCAGTACATTTTCTCTTTTATTTCAAAAAAAATATTTTGCAAGGAACTTGCATTAATCTAAAATTACTCCTAATATGTAAGGTGATCATATAGGTGTGCAAACTATCAATTTAACATCTAAGAAAGTGGTAAATAAATTGCAAGTCTTGCCTCATAGCAACAAAAGCATGTACAATGTCAACTTAAAAAATACATTAATAATCCTAGATATGATTTTTAATTTAACATGCCATCGTTCAATTTTTTGGGCGGTTTTCACTTATTTAAATGAAACATAATCTACATGCAATGCAATATAATGACATACACAAATGATTAACTAAAATGACATGCAACATGTAACCTACCATACAAACTATATGCCGTGCAACATTAATTAAATCACCTATGCTAATGACCGGCAAAAATAAATGCAACTATTCTAACATGTCACACATCTTAATTTAAATGATTCCTAAACATGCAATTCTTAAATATTATGTGAACTCTACATGACACGAGCATGATATTTTTTATATGTTTTTGTTTATTAAAATCAGAAATTAGCAATACCTTATTTTTAAACATGCAATCTATTCTAAGAAAGGAAACCTAATTCATCCTAAAGCAATGTTTTTTTGGATTTTTATTTAAAAATTCGGAAGAAATAAAATACCTAATTTCACATGCAATCTAGTCCAAAATTATCAACATTATCAACAAGAATTAAGTCAAATTCCAATATTTTTTGGGTTTTTTTAATAGAAAGAAATCATATCCACATCAAACATGGCAACAGATCATGAAAGATATCATTTATATCCATTTAACTTTGGAAATAAATTGACGAATCATGTATGGGGCATGAGATCAGATTTGACAGATTTTCATGAAATCACAAATCATATCTCGAACATGAGATGAGATTGACGATCTTCCGTGTGATCGCAAATCGTTTCTCGGGTGTGAGATCGAATCTAACAATTATGGCATGTTGTAAAATTAGGGAATAATCCTTAATTTAAAAGGTTACTCAATAATTTGTGAATATGATAGTACCATTCAAAGATTCAAATGAGATTGCAGTTTCACAAATTAGGCCAAAACACAATCTACTTTATTTTATTTTATTTTACTTCCTTTCTGCTCATGCCCATGAATGTTTGAGATTTTCCTTGACAGCACACTTTCTTGTTTTAAAACACTTACTCAATAAATAAACCTTGTCGACCAATCTTCTATATATATTTTCCTTACACAAAGAGAAACACGTGCAAATTTTCCTTTTTTTCTCATTTGTTTCTTTCCCACAACTAAAGGATTCGGCCTCCCTCAAATATCATGGCATTTCAATTCTACGAGAAAAAATATTCTGAAGAAATCTTTGCGCACATAATTTTGACCATCAAAGAATAGTGGGCTTGGCCAACTTCTCTTTCACTGCGGGTTTCGTCCAACTCATTAAATTAAAGTTTAGAACCATCAATTCAAGCCTATCCGTTGGTCCAATGCAAATACAATAATAAAAATATATAAACTAAATAAAATGCTCCTAAAATTATAACTATGCAATTTAAATATGATATTTTTGTTTAGTGGTCAAAAATTAATGTCTAATTTTCTATGCAATAAATGGATAATTGAATTGCCAAAATTTAGGTATGAATAAAAATAGTTAACTACAGACATACATCACCACCAGCTTTGTAATAAGAAAAGAGAGCGCTGAGAAACTGTGCAATTCCCTACAATGGTAGAGCCACATGCATCGAGAATGAATTTACTTTATAATGAGTCATTTATGTTGGATTTTGACAATGAATTTTCTTTTAGGTACGATAAAGTGGAATAGACTGATTTTATCTATGTAAAAATGATCCGTTTGGAAACTTCTTGGATAGCTCGTATACTCTTGTCATTAAATGTGGTTTGCTAGTTGTGTATACCAAAAATCCAGCATCTACAATCATTCGATCAGTAGCAAATGTGGAAGATGAGATTGTAAAGATATTAGTTGCTTTCAAATTCAAGAAATCCCGATTGCTCTCAAATTCAAGAACTCCCACCCAATGTAAGTATTATGTGTTAGTGCACTTGAAAATATCATGTATGCTCAAATTTACACTAGACAATACATTATTTTTGCAACATGATTTTTAGATAGATATTAATTAAATCCATGACATAATCATTGAGTTACTACCAAGAAAGTTTTGAGATAATTAAAGAAGACAAAAGACCATATATTGATTTACGAACATTTTCAAGTCCTACAACTAGTAAGATATTTTGATGCAAACTTTGCTGGCTATTAGAATGACATAAAGTCAATAATAGAATACATATTTTTATTAGCAAGAGGTGTAGTAAATAGAAATCTATGTCATCCTTTACCATGTAAGCGGAGTTTATGCCATACTTTTCAACCGTTACTCAAGTTATCTAGCTATGAAACCTCTTGACCATATTTAATTTTGTAGATAAACCCACATGGTTGTATTGAGACAATAACTCTACAGTTTTATTTATTAATACAATAGAGGTCTCAAAGGGTATAAACATGTAGCGGTCAAGTTTTTTATCATAAAAAAAAAGTACAAAATAGTGGCGTTACAGCAAAGCATATTTCCATAGATGATATGGTTGCAAATCCATTAACTAAAGGCCTTCAACCTTGTGTTCTTCAAAAGACATGTCATTAACATGGGTTAAGGACACATCATCATATGTTGTTATTTAGTGGAAGCTATTTTGATTTTGCTCTAATAAAGTTCACATCTATGTACATTTAGTAACATTATGATATATATTAACTCTTACGCATTCAATAAAGTGATTCTAAATGCATTGTTATTGAGTTTAATGCATATATTTGTTGAAAATCTCAAGATATTATGTAAATCTTGAGTAAAGGCTAGGATATCTGGTTATTACCTTGAGCATATATTTTGTTACACATAAAGAAATGTTAATTATAAAGACAAGACATATGTGGGTTCATTCAAACTATAAAGACATTCTCTAGTGACAAAGGTTTTTGTGATACTTAAGATAAGAGAATTGTAACTAATGAATGAGATGACACATAAAATATTACTTTCCATGAGATGTGTTATTCATTTACCCACACTACTATATTGAATTTATATCAATAAAGTTAAAAATACTCGTGACTATGGAAGGCTTTGTGTGTATACATATAGTTATTGCTTGTTTAAGACTTTATAGGATAGAATTGATTATTAAGAATTATCTCAAGACCAAGGTACGCAAATGTGCAGTACAATTTCAATTGATATAGTCAAAGTAGGAGAATGTAAGAGTTTTTCTAATATGGGCTACATTAATTGATATTATAATTTACTGTTTTACGAGATTTTTTTGATAATGTGAGATAGAAGATTTTTTTAATTAGTTTAATGTGGAGGTGGCTAGTGTGAGCCGAGTTAAGCCTAGCCCGTAATGAGAGGGTTTAGTTGAAACTTCTATAAATAATACTCAAGCCTCTCTTTTAACCCTAACACACATGATTATCCTCACATAAGGAGGAGCGTTCACCAAAATGCTAAAGGTGAAGGGCAATCTTATTGAGCAAGTCATATAGAGGGCAATAGAATAGGAAGTTCTTGAGTTTGGATCGTCACTATTCCGCATCACGAAAGATAGTCCAAATTATGTGCGTAAATCTCTTTTACTTGTTTATATGTGTTTTTTTTTTTATTCTAGTTATGGAGATCTTGGGTTATACTTTTGCGTCTCATAACTTGGTCTAGAAATTAATCACATTTGAAGTGATTTTTGGCCAATTATCGTAGCCGATATGTTTTTGAGCCTTGTCACATAAGAAGTGTGATCCTCGTGTTCTTCACATGAGTACATAATGTTGAATAAGTGCATATTGGTATTGCATGCAATTGTTGAGTTGCTTGATCAATGTGTGTGCATATCCATATGATAATTGATTCTTCGCAGCTTGATCGAATAGAAGCGATATTACCCACTTGCTTTTGCTCTCCTCCCTCTCCAGGTTTTGAGGGTAAGGACTCGTGAATGTTGTGTTGTGAATGAGAATATGGACTATCATTTGGGGAGATCATCTTTGTCCATTTATTTTGATGGTCAACCTTCCCTTGCAAGAACCCTAAGCATGAAAAAATTACCAAATGAGTTCAAAACTTAATGTACAAATGTTAATTTAGTTTTAAATTTTCTAAATTTTGCTAATTTAGTGTTAAACATTTGTGTGGAATTTCAGTGTTATCCTTTCGACCAATTTTTACTAGAAATTGTTGACTTGGTGGGCTAGTCACTATTAGCTATTCCATATGGCACTCTACCATGTCAACGATTTCTAGCAAAAATTAACTAGTGTCGAACTCCCTTAGCAATGAACCACTCAAAGATTTGGCTAATGGATTACTAGCCTCACACCTAGATTGGGCTCTTTCAAGGGTTCGATATTTAACATGCCAATCATTTTTATTTTGAAGTTGCCACTAATCAATGTTTTGGTGGGTGAATTAGAGATTCCAGTAAAGTGTAGGAAAACACTTTACTCTTATAAACTAGAGATTACATGGATTTGGAACTTAATTACAATAGATTTCTCTAATACATTTTCGGTACATATTTTTTTTCCTTATTATCAATTTTTTTTTTTTGCAAGCAACTTGGATTAATTTTAACCTAGACCACTAAATAAATAAATGGTTAGAATAAGGAAGGAATCTACTTACCTTGATGTTAATTGTTTTCTTGGTGTTAATTTTTTTCTTGGTCAAAAGAAAATTGTATTCATTACTCAAAATAATACATGAGAAGTACATAAAATTTCATGGCAAAGTAAGTTGAAGCAAAGCAAAGGTTAAAATATTACAAAATAAAACCAAATCTAGAAATTAAGGAAGATCAACAAAGTACCAACAAGGTTAAGCACATGCTCGTACCATAATATTGAATTTGTCAAGCAAAATAATTGGCAGTTGATCATTGGATCTTGAATTATTGTCATTAATGAGCACATGCCAAAAATTCGTTCTTTAATATATATAGCGTTGCTAGTTGGCAATGCGCACCTAGGTTTGACTTTCTCTACATATGGGACATAGCCAAAATAAGTTGAATCAAAGACCAAATTCAGCAAGATGGTAGAGCTCCCATGATCATCATTAAAACTAGATGCAGAGGACTTGGACAGAGCATTGGAGTATTGAATCCCCAAAATGATTATTAAACTCCTAAATCTAAATCGGAAGAGAAAAACTTCAATGTCTAAAACTAGATTAAGAGAGTTCAAACTCTTACATCTAGAACTAGATTGAGAGAAGAGAGCTGCCAAATTTAGATTAGGAGAAAATAAAAGAACAAGAAATCTCAAATAAAATTAACAACAAATGGAGGGAAGGGTAAGACTATCCCATGGCTAAAAGATTGAAGAAGACGATGGAAAGAGGAGAGAGAGAGAGAGAGAGAGAGAGAGAGAGAAGGACCTTTTGGCTACTTCCATCACTCGATTTCCAAATAGATGCATGCAACAATGCTAATTAAAAATGCATGTTGAACCTAAATATAATTTCTAATTATCTTATAATTCCAAGTCTAATTCTAACACAACTTTCAATTCTAGATTAATTAATCCTAAGGATGCAATCACTAAATGGCAAAGCATATATGATACAAGTATGCAATCACTAAATGATGATATGGAATTTATGTAACTATTTCTATATGACATGTACATGATTTTTTTTTTTTTTTTTGGTATTTTATATCAAAATTCGTAATTAAAAATTAATGGAAATTAATTATGTAGAAGGAGTTAATATCCAAATCAATTTAGGAATTAGTCTATGAAATCCTAATTTAAGATGGAATTTTATACCAATTTTCTAGAATCAATCTAAAATGCAAATTATCTAGGAACTATCCTAATCAATTAGGAAAAATAATCGAAAACCTATCCTCAACCTTATCTAGAATCTTTCCTATTCCTTTCCCATATCTAATTTAATACCTACTCTAATCTAACATTGTTTTTTTTTTTTTTGGTATTTTTTTTAAAATAGAAACCAAATCAAACAAAGATTAGATTTATTACAAAAAGATAAACATATAATCGGAAAGATATCCATCGATTATTCAAGTGGTCTTAAATTTGACCCATAAGATGATCAATCATATCCTATGGATTGAGGATTGGATTAGCTAATATTTCGTGTGGTCGAGAGTCATATCTTGAGCTAGAGATCGGATTGTCAACGATATGTATAGGGTGATCCTAAAAATCATGCAAGTTAAATCACCTTCATTCAAATTAAGAAATAAAATCTATGATGCAAATTCAGATAAATTCTCACCTAATTTCGAATATTCATCTCCAAATTTGAATCAACAATGGATGGCAGTTGACCACGAGGACGATAGCCGGCAGTGTGCCTCGCAAAAATGGGGTGTGGTTTGTGGCCAAGGTGCTCATAGCCAAGGGGTCCAGCAGTGAGACTCGGTTACGGTCTGTTCATGGATAGGGAATGTAGGAAGGCTCACGGCCAAGGGAGATCTCACGGTGATTCTCAATGAAGGTCAGAAAGCAGTGACGTTGCGGTGGTGAGGACGTAGCTTGGATCGGCAAGGGTAGCCATGGTCGTGTCTTCCGCGGTAGTTGCTCGGTGGGGTGGGCTTCCGGTCGGGGACCAACACTTGATGGGAACTTGCAAAACAGAAGCAGAACACCTCAACTCGTTGATGGATCGACTACAAAGCTTTGTCACGGGTCAAGGGGCGAGCTCGGATCAGTGCAAATCGGCAAGGCAACAATGACAGCGGATGGCCTTTTTGTGCAGAGCTCGGAGCAAGGCCAGCGACAGCTATGGAGGCGTGGTGGCTCAGGAAAGTAGCAAGGGCGCCGTGGGCAGGCTTCTCATTGTCACGGCTGCAGGTAGCAGGGGGTCAAGCTTGTTGGGGCTGTTGCGGCGTCAACAAGGCGGGCAACCATTTGTGGAGGAACTCGGCCAAAAAGGGGGCTCAGCCAAGGCTTCTTCCTTTTCGCTCTCTCTGTGTGTGTTTTCAACTATGAATTACCTCCCTTGAGTTATGAGACCTCAATGTATTTATATAGTGTTAACCAGGGTCTAATTTTGATTAAATGGGCTTAATTTAGGCCTCATCAAAGTAATAGGCTTTTGATTTTGAAGGCGGGTAAAGAAATTCTCATCAATATAGTGATTCAAGCCCTTCCCCAATATGCGATGTCCATTTTTAAAATCCCAATGGAATTTGTTGCACTATTGAAAAGAGAATTGCCTCATTTTGGTGGAAACATAATGGAGCTAGAAGAGGAGTCCATTGGAAGAAATGGGAAGAGCTAAAAGTCAAGAAGGATTGTGGTGGCTTAGGTTTTAAAGATTTGGTGGACTTTAACAAAGCAATGTTGGGAAAACAAGCTTGGAGAATGGTCACGAAACCAAATGCTTTATGGAGCCAAGTTTTGAAAAGTATTTACTACCCTAGAGGGGATTTCTGGGTAGCACAAAAAGGAACTCGCCCATCATGGGGATGTCAAAGTTTATTGGTGGGAAGAAATGCAATTGAACCCGCCACTAGGTGGAAGGTTGGTGATGGACAAACAATTTGAATTAGAGAAGATGTATGGCTACCTTTAGGAAAAATCATTGGCCCGGCAAACAAGGAAGATCTAAGAAAGGTCGCTGACTTAATCAATCACAATACAAAGGAATATGACGCGCATAAAGGTAAATGGACTTTTTCTGGAAAATATAGCGAAAGAAATCTTAGCATATCCTCTAAGCCTGCATTCTCAACCAAACAAGCTTGTGTGGATAGCTAATAATTCAGGTTCATACACTGTTAAGAGTGGCTATAACCAAATCCATAACACAACTGACCCATCCACTAGACAAAATCCATCCTCATCCTACCAAATCCCCAAATCATTATGGACAGCGATATGGAGACTTCTAGTTTTCCCCAAAATTCGATTTTTACTTTGGAACATATGCAACAATTCCCTCTCGACAAAGGAAAAATTGTTTAGAAGACAAATGATACCTGACCCAACTTGTCAGATCTGTGGCCAAGCTCCAAAGACATCAGAGCACATCTTCATCCTTTGCGACTGGACAAAAATGTTATGGTTAGCCCTTGAGTTTCAAGCCAACACGAATCCAGAATGTATTACTTGCATTGACAAATGGATTTTACAAAACCTCACCTCCAAGGTCGACGCAAGATTGAAGACTCTCTTTGCTACTCTGCTATGGCAAATTTGGAAGACCCACAACTCAGTGATCTTTCAAGGGAGAAAACCTAGCCCTTTCAACACTCAATCGAGGCCCGAATAACCACAGATCTATGCACAAGATGGATCGCCATAGGAAAGAACAAAACTAGCTGTAAGCTGACAGATCCGACAAGCTTGACAAGATGGAAACCTCTAGATCCACAGAAGCTCAAAATAAACGTCGATGCTTCCGGGTGCAGTGCGGCTTTGGAAGGAATGATTGCTGGAGTTTGCCGGAACACTTCTGGCATCCTCGTCGCCAACTTTACGAAGAAGATCCATGCTCCATCCACTTGGATTGTAGAACCGTAGCTGTAAGAGAAGCGTTGCAATGGATTCGGGAAAAAAGAATAGTCCGAAACGCACGAACAAAACTCCAATCGGAAGCTATAGTTGAAACTGATCTGCAGGTGCTCCTATATTCTGATAACTTATCTCTGGTGAAGTCCTTAGTGGGCTGCAAAGAGCCTCCTTGGTAGGCCCAAGCTATTGTTGTTGTCTGCATAAGTCTCCTGGCCCAGCTAAGAGGTGTTTCGGTTTTCTACGAGCCAAGGGAAAACAACAAGGCTGTGGATTGGGTCGCAAAAGCCCATCGAGCCAACTCCCTCCCTAGTAATTGGTTTTATTTCTCTCCTCCGCTTTATTTTCAATCCTTTGTTTAGACTCTCCGACTAATGGTGCCCCTTTTGTGGGTTAGTAATGATATCTTTTATCTTCCAAAAAAAAAAAAAGTAATAGGCTCAAATATCTTAAGGCCTAACTCTAATTAAACTCTAATGGGCTAAATTTGACTAATTAAAGCTCAATAAACGCCCCCTCCCCCCTCCTAAAAGCTCCCCGGGGCATCCACTTATGGATTTAGGCCACCATTATTCCCATCATGGACTTTTCAAAACCATTCACTACTGGTCTAATTAAAATGCTATTAATGAACTAACCTAGATGCAAGATGCTCTTAATTCCAAATGCAATTTATCTATTCATTTTTGTTTAGGAGGCAGGGTTGATCCGTAATTTTCTATGCAATGAATTCCTAAGTTTTTTTTTTTTTTTGGTTAAAAACAAGACAATAATATTAATACTTAAGAGTTCTTAAACAAAAGATCCATTGGGGGCATCCAAACAAAGCAAATCCCAAAGATGCTGGGGAGGCCGGACTACCCCAGAATGGGACAAGGATTTCATTCTACAAGCCTTAGGTACCCAATTTGCTACACAATTTGCGGATCGACTACAATGGGCCGAGGAGATATTTTTAGAAGAGCCCAAGATGAATTCGGCTTTGTCCACTATAGGCTTAATTTCCCACCGCACGTGGTCTTCTTTGACCATTACATCTAAAAGCTTGCAACAATCACTTTCCAATTGCAGTTGCAATTTTTTCTCTTTCTTCGACTGAAGTAGTTTCAAAGCTTCGACCATGGCCAGTGCCTCGGTTTGGATCGCCGATGAAGCTAGAACAATTTTTGCAAACCCATCAAGAAAGGTCCCTGTAGCATCTCGGATGACCCCCGCAACGGGACCTTCTGTAGCTCCCTTAACGTAAGCTCCATCAATGTTCATTTTTAAGGTATGCGCCTTCGGTGGTATCCACTTTTTGGTCGATTGAGCTGATTCTGAGTAAAGTTTCAATCTTTGATGGTTCCATTTGCTGAAATTTATGAGTGACAATTTTGCTGAGTTGATTAGGGCTTTCGAATTTAGGGCAAGCCTCCGAAACACGAAGTCATTCCTCACTTTCCACATAAACCACAAGAGGGTTGCAATTTCTTCAAAGGTCAGTGAGTTTTGTTGATGTTCAATCAGGTCTTGAAGCCATGCATAGGGATGATGGCCTTTCTCTCCGCCATGGAGTTTTCCCTCTACCGATTGTGTAGTCCCCCTCTACCAGCTGGGTAGTTTCCTGTTGCATTTCTCTTCTCTGATCTCGGAGCCTCCGCTTCCTTCGATTCCTCGCTTTTTTCCTTGTTGCTCTTCTTGTGCTTCGCCATCTAACCCTAAATCTCTTGTGAAAGCTCGGAAACCCTAACTTCTGGCCCTTTCCTCCACAGCAAAGTACCGCTCTACCTTCACTCAACTGAGCTCCCTTCAACCCTTAAATCCACGATTTATCCAAAACCCCATTCCCTTACAAACAGAATATGGCAGATCAGAACAACGAAGATAGAAGACTTGCGGCCCTCTGCAAAAGCATGGGAAAACTCTGGAATGTAGTTGATGTCGTCGATATCCCAGGTGCTATTTCTCCTGAAAAACTACTTGAATGTCGCAAAACCCTATTTGGCAGATTCTACACAAACCCAGCTTTGAACTATAATGCTTTTTTAATCTTGATGCGGAAAGCGTGGAAGACGGAAAACTTTACCTGTGCGACGTTGGAACCTGGTTTTTTCTCCTTCTCCTTCCACTCGTAAGCTAAGGCACAGAGAGTACTCCAATCGGGGCCTTGGTCATTCTCCAGCCACCTTCTCATTCTCGGGCAGTGCAAACCTGATACACCTAAGTTCTGTTATGATTTTAATCACTGTGATTTCTAGGTAAAGTTCATCAGATTACCTTATGGGAGAGTCACCTATGATGTGATTGAGGAAATTGCTTCCAAACTAGGAGCAGTTGTTGAAGTAAAACCGGAGGAAAAGGGAAATAGTACCTACAAAGTGGGTAAAGCTAGAGTGACATTGCCATTAGAAAATCCTCTGAAGACTGGTGTGATAGTGAATCTAGACAATAAAAAGCTTTGGGTTGAATTTAAATACGAACGACTGCCCTACTACTGTTACTCTTGTGGCAGAATTGACCATTATGCAACGGAGTGTGCTGAAATACCTTACAAGGAGTCAGGGTTGGAACAAAACTTACCGGCCAGATGTGGTGATTGGCTGCGAGCTGAGGTAAGGGATCTCAGCCCTTATGGCAAAATATTTTATGCAAAGAAGGAGCTCCCCCCTGAAGAAGTGGAGGTAGTGCTTGAAACCCCATTATCTCCTCTACCTGCAACAGAGCAAAACAGTTCACCATCATCCCAGCAAACCCAAGTTTGTAATACTCAGCTAAAAGGCAAGGAAACTTACACACCTTCCTCATCTCGAGAACTAATTTTGGTAGAATCGAAAAGCCCCCAGAAGAGGGGAAATTGCTGCATGGATGATGAATCAATCTTGATACTCCACGAGAAACAGATGAAGGCAGCTGAAGGAGGCCTGGAGATGACCCTCCTTGCAAAGCCGAAAGGGAAGTGTGTAAAGTTGGTCAACTCAAAAAAAGTGAAAAGATTCTGTCCATATGGAGCACAACTAGCATCTAAACAGTTAGAGAACAGTACTCAACTAGTGGAAACACCTATTAGGGTGGCAGAAAAGTCAGATCAATGGGCTCTGGTGGCTAGTCCTAATAAGCCACCAAATTACCCATGAAACTCTTAAGTTGGAATTGTCAGGGGCTGGGCAATCCCCTGACAATCCAAGCCTTGCGAGTCACTGTGACTTAAGAACGGCCCAACCTTGTTTTCATTATGGAAACAAACAACCCAGAACAGAAAGTGCTCAGAATAAAAAGGAGACTCAAGTTCCAAAATAGTTATATCGTCAATTCGAAAGATACAGCAGGGGGCTTAGGTTTATTCTGGGATGATCAACTGCATTTATCCATTGACTCCTCCTCAGCCACATCAATCTTTACCCAATGCCATCTAAAAGACAGAGATCGGAAAATGAAAAATTATTTTTCTTCATGCTCCCAATGTCTTTAGAGAAAGAATCCAGTTATGGGAACAGATCTTTTCAGTTAGTATGCATTACCGGTTACCATGGCTTTGCTTGGGCAATTTCAATGAAATACTAAATCATTGGCAGAAAGTGGGTAAATACAGAGCTGAAACTTACAGGTTAACAGCTTTCAGAGACTTTGTAAATCAGTACTTCTTGATGGACCTGGAATGCAAGGTGTGCTCCTTCACTTGGTCAAATAAACGGAGGGAGAGAACCTGGTGAAAAAGAGACTTAACAGGGCTTTATGCTCACTCCAGTGGAGAATCACTTACCCAGAGGCTGATTGCATTGCACTCTCGGCGATAGGCTCAGATCATACTCCTCTCCTACTATCCCTGGCTCAACAAAAGAGCAGAAAACGAAAGCAGTTTAAATATGAAACTTACTGGACTGACGATGCAGAAAGCAAAAACATAGCCACAGATACCTGGAATGACCCTGTTGCACATGATCTTAACCTGGTGGAGAAACTGCAGCAAATACAACATAAGTTAATACAGTGGAGTAAGAGCAAATTCGGCCATGCTAAGAAGAGGATCACCTAGCTGAAAGGCGAACTCCAGAACCTAATGAACAACAAGCAAATTAATGGAGAATCAGCTCAAGAGAAAAAGATAACTAAAGAAATAGACCAAATATGGCGACAAGAGGAGATGTATTGGGGTATGTGATCGAGGATAAGCTGGATCAAGTGGGGTGATAAAAACACTCGATTTTTTCATGCGACAACAATTCAGAGGAGATGTTGAAATTAGATAACAATGTTGAAAAATGAGAGTGGTGCATGGGTTCAAGGGGAGAAGCAACTACAGGGGATGACAGAAAAGTATTACAAAAGTCTATACACATCAATGGGAGTCCGCAACTGGCAACCTATCATACAACACATTCCCACTTTAGTAGACGACCAGATGAATCATACCTTGATAGCTCCAATCACCGAGGAGGAAATCACCACAGCTATGCAGCAGCTAAAAGCTTTTAAGGCACCTGGTCCTGATGGGTTTCATGGGATTTTCTATAACGAGCACTGGTCAGTACTCTCTAAGGATATTTATCAAGCAATGCATATATTCCTCACCTCGGATTATCTAGATCCTGCATTAAACAGAACACTCATCACACTGATATCTAAAATCCCACAACCTGAAAAACTGGAGTAATATCGCCCTATCAGCCTCTGCAATTTCCTATACAAAATAATCTCTAAAGTACTTACAAACAGGCTCAAACCAATTCTACCACATCATTGCAGAGGAACAGAGTGCGTTTGTGGGAGGCAGGCAGATTCAAGATAACATATTGATGGTACAGGAAGTGCTACATAGACTACGAACTAGCAACAGGAAAAAAAAATTTCAAGCAGTTTTAAAACTAGACATGCAAAAGACGTACGATCGCATTGAGTGGGATTTTCTTAAGGCCTGTCTAACAAAATTAGTTTTCTGTGACCAATAGGTACAATGGATCATGCAATGTGTGAGCACAGTATCTGTCAGCATAAACTTCAATGGAGAACCCTTACCTTTCTTCAAACCCACCCGTGGCTTACGCCAAGGAGACCCACTCTCACCTTATCTCTTTATCATTGTCGCCAATGTGCTGTCCATCCTGATGAAGAACGCTGTACAGGAGGGTTCGCTTACAGGAATCAAATTGAATAACCACTGCCCTACCATGTCCCATCTACTCTTTGCTAATGATTCGATCTTCTTCCTGCATGGAACAATTGTAGAATGTCAAAACTTGGCTGATGTCTTAAACCAGTACTGCTTTACTTCAGGTCAGGCAATCAATCTCAACAAATCAGGCATCTACTTTAGCAAAGGATGTCCTACAGCTCTAAAGAGAAACATGGCATCAGCTCTTAGAGTTCCAGAAATCACAAAGACAGGGAAATACTTGGGCATACCTTCAGACTAGGGGCAATCTAAGAAGGACATGTTCACATGGATCTTAGCTCGAGTCAACTCTAAATTGGACATTTGGAAGGAAAAATTGTTATCAAAAGCAGGAAAGGAAATACTCCTAAAAGCAGTAATACAAGCTATCCCTCAATACACTATGTCAATATTCAAAATTCCTATATCTATTTGCAATGCAATTGAGAGAAAGGTTGCATCCTTTTGGTGGAAAAGCAATGAGAAAAAAGCTGCAATTCACTGGAAGAAGTGGGATTTGTTGAAAACCACGAACAGTGAAGGGGGTTTGGGTTTTAAAGATTTACAGACTTTCAACATAGCAATGCTAGCAAAGCAGATGTGCCGCATAATTAAAAATCCAGACTCTCTGTTAACCAGATTATTGAAAGGGCTGTATTACTCACATGGCGACTTCTGGAAGGCTGGCAGAGGGTCACGACCCTCGTGGGGTTGGCAGAGTATCATCAAGGCAAGGGACTTGGTTGCTCCTTAGGTCATGCACAGAATAGGCAATGGAAAGAACACATCAATCAGAACAAATAGATGGCTAAGAAGTGGCCCCATAGGAGGCCTAGCAACAAACCCAGAACTAGAAAAAGTCTCAGATCTCATAAATCTAGGTATAGGCACATGGAATGAACCTCTACTAAACTCTATGTTTGATGATAAAAGGGTGCAGGAAATTTTAGCCACACCCATTGGCTTACCTGATGAAGAAGATAAACTGGTATGGAAGCACACGAAATTAGGAGATTACTCAGTAAAGAGTGGTTATTTTATGTTCAGGAATGCCTCCGTTAATTCACAGGACACTCAAGCAACCTCGTCTTATCAAGCCAATCCCAACCTCTGGAAAAACATTTGGCAGTCCATAACCCCACCTAGAATTAAAATTTTTCTCTGGAATGCATGCAATAATGCCCTAGCTACAATGGAAAACTTGCACCATTGAAAAATCGTACCTTCTCCATTATGTCCCCTCTGCAAGCAGGAAGCAGAAACGCTGGAGCACACATTTCTCCTCTACCCATGGACTGCCAAAGTCTGGAATTCAGCCCCCCTTCACCTACAGATCTCCAGATTCGACCTGACCCGATTCGAAGACTGGATTTGCAACATACAATAGAATCCATTCATCTCGGGTAAATTTAATCTTATAGCATTGGTATTATGGAGCATTTGGAAGGAACGGAATCTGTTTATTTTTAATCAGCAAAACCCAAAGCCGCAATCAACAATAGCCAGAGCAGAAGCGTTCATAGAAAGCTACAGAGTTCTAAATGGTGAACCGAACAGCAAGAAGAACACCGAACACTTATCTGAATCTTGGCTTCCACCTCCTCCAGGAACGATTCGAATTAATGTAGACGCATCATTTGCTCCAAATTTGGAAAGTAACACAGCACCCACCAATGTCAGAGAACCTCCTAGACACAAAGCTGCCATCGTTTGTGTATGTCGAGATCACCGAGGCCTCCCGGTGGACGGTTTTGTGAAGCCAGTTGCTGCTGCTTTGGCTTTTCAGGCAGAGGCGATTGTAATGGACGAAACCCTAACTTTCATCGAGAGCCACATATTTCTCTCTCCTCAAGTACACTATGACTGTTTATCTCTTGTGCACGCGTTGAAGACTTCGATTGAACTGAGTTGGGAACTACATCCGATCGTGAGCCAGGCCCAAGCTAGACTCGGCCATTTCCCGAGCCTATCTCTGACCCACTGTAACCAGAGCACAAATCGCCCTGCGGACTGGATAGCGAAGGCATGCCGAAACAACTCCTTACCCCAGGACTAGATTTCTAACCCCCCTGCTTTATTTGATCTTTTAAGCACTGATGCTCTGAGTGTAATTTTCCCTCATATGAAATAGTAAATCAAGACATGATGTTTGCTGATCAAAAAAAAAAAAAAAAAATCAGGTCTTGAAGCCAAATTTCTATTCGTGTGATATTGTGACGTGATATTGTGACGCGATACTTGAATGCTAACCTCAAAGTCCGACCAAATTGAACTAGTCCAGCAACAGAGCAAGAAGAGGTGTTCTATAGATTCCACTTCCTGGTCATGAAAAGGACATGCTGGCCAAGGTATAATTTTCCTCCGATAAAGATTCTTTGTTGTAGGGAGTGCATTTTGACATATGCTCCACATAAAGATCTTAGCTTTAGGGGGTGTCTTCATACTCCAAATATGATTCCATAATTTACAGGGCAGCAAGAAAGAAGATGTTGCTTTCATGATATGTTGTGGCTTGTCCGTTTTTCGGATCATATTATGGGCACTTTTCACTGAGTACAAACTTGATTTGGAAGCCATCCACATCAATTTATCTTGCGTGACACAAGAATTGAGTGGCATTGCAAGAATTTCATTTGTTTGTTCATCGAACATTCCTATGAGCATGTGAACATCCCACTTTCTCTCATTTTGTATAATCAAATCAACATCTTTAATTGGATCACTAGAGTTGGCTGGTCCCCCGATAATACCTCGTTTTAGCCACCTATCTTCTCAGATATTGATATTTTCTCCTGTAACTACTGACCATATAACCGAATTTGAAATAGTATCTCTTCCCATCAACAAACTCTGCCAACCCCAAGAGGGATGGGATCCCTTCCCAGCATGCCAAAATGCTCTCGTAGGAAAATAAATTCCTAAGTGATTAACCAAAATTTAGGTATCAATAGGTGGGAGGACTATATTGGAATTTCTTAAAAAGATTTAGAACTAAATTGACAGAGTTAAAAAAATTAAATTTAAATTGATGTTTATACAACACATTTAGAGCTGAATGGAAAATTTCCCCATCACTTGCGAGACGTGTCATGCAGCATCACTCTTCATGTTATTCAAAGAGAAGCTTTCTTTAAGGTCTCTAAATTTGACCTACTCTAGCAGGCCATGAAATCCCAAGGGCCCATCTTCATTAATGCTGAAATTAGTTTTGCCCGCCAGACTTATCGTGACGTATCTCCTATGGCGTAATATCTTCCAATTGGGACAGGACAAGTGCATTGATAACACTTATCATCCTAAATTTATGGAATAAGACTAAGATAGGTAACCTCAAGTTGACAACACAGCATTCCCTACTCGTACATATTTCCAAAGGAAGAAAATCAACGGTCCGCCTAATAGTGAAAGGATCCCTAGCTACTAGCTAAGGGACTTATTGCAAACAAATTTTATCCACAAGTACGATATTAACACTTTATTTCTGAAGTTTCTTGCACGAAATACACAACAAATTACAAGATACGGAAATTGACATTTGCCAGCTTTCCTGGCTCGAATACGTAAAAGCACAACGCCTCTTTATACATGCATCGTATTGGATTTTCCCAGTTTGTCAAGAGTAGGACCAAGCATATGTCTTGACAGCATAATTTTCTCGTATATTCGGCTTGGATATTCTTTTTCTTTATCGTTATCTGGAGCAACGATTTCTCTTTATATTCCCGCTTCGCACTCAGGCGGGACCATCGGGTACCTCGATCGATCGGCGCAGTAATCGTAAATCATGTGGTTCATTCGGACCCATCTGTATCGCCTCGCCTCCATCGCGCTCAGCTGCTGGTACGAAGCGCCCTCCCACCAGTTCCTAGGGTTCGAGGCGCAACTCGCAGGCCCAGGGACTGTGCAGCCCTCGATGTCGAAGTCCTTGTAGTACGAGTAGAACGGGGCCTTGGACCAGTCGATCTTCTCAAGCCCTCCTCTTGTGGCCCAGTCATCTGCTTCCCACAAGGTGGAGTAGACCCCATGGGCTGGTTTGT
The DNA here is from genome assembly GCA_016097545.1 of Eucalyptus victrix. Taxonomy (NCBI): domain Eukaryota; kingdom Viridiplantae; phylum Streptophyta; class Magnoliopsida; order Myrtales; family Myrtaceae; genus Eucalyptus; species Eucalyptus victrix. The sequence continues at coordinate 49,127,230 of CM027843.1, forward strand.
TGGATATGGCACTCTCTTGGCCTCATTGTTCTTGTACACTCTTATGGGCACATCATCTACATAGAATCTGCAATAAAATCCCAAAAAAGAGTTAACCCTTTGTACTCCAATAGATCCTTTTTCAATCGGTAATGGACATGAAGACCAGAAACAGCCTCAACAAGTCCACAAAAGCAGCCACGAAAGTCCATACTGACTACTGAGCATGCAGTTATTTCCGGAATATTATTAGATAGGGCTCACAACTGACACTCCACAGTAGACTTTAGGTCACTCCATTGAAAACTTGTCAGAAAGCATTTGGACATCTTACACGACATGGTGGTGGTTCCAGAGGATGGTATAGGTGTGGAAGTCCGCGGCCGGGTCGAACCAGAGGTTGACCCTCTGCTCTCGGTCGCCCTTCCCGTGAGCGTACACGTTGGTCTGGACCGTGTAGGGTTGGCCGGTTCGATTCCCCAAGAACTCGAAGTCCAGCTCGTCCCGTACGTTGTCCGTGTTCGAGTTCATCTGTCGGCAGAGCCAAACAAGTCAGTTCACGCAACAAGTCAGTCTGGGAATCACAGCTCACACGCTAAGAGAGAGAGAGAGAGAGAGAGAGAGAGAGAGTTTGGTTTATGTCTAAAGGCAAAACACATACGTAAAAGGCGGTGACGGTTCCGGCAGAGTCTCCAGGGACAAGCTTGATCTTCATGCTCACACGTCCAAACAAGTACTGGCGTTTCGAAGCAAATCCACATCCTGCAACATGTATTGTTGAAGTTCAGCGCCTTCAGTCAACCGAGATAAGCAGATGATTAAAACATTTTTGTTCCTCTCTCTGTTTCGATCACGTTCTTTGAACTTACATAAGCTTCTTTAAATATAAATGGCGGTACTTTTTCTATGGTATCATACAATATTCGAACTATTCGTTTTGATTATTTCTAATTAATGAACACAACCCGTACGTAATTTGGCACAACGAAAATTACATTCCCTTGATGTACCGACATCATTGTTTCAACCGAATTTCACGCTACATTAATGGAATGTAACAACCATGAATGTTCCATCAATATGCCTCGCCCATTCTTGGCTTTATTTGTATGGTAACGTACTCACTGGTGAAAACATGTGCTTGACGGGCCACTTGATAGGAAAACGACGATGATTTCGCTTGTTCTCCTCGTTTCAAATAAGCAGCGAGGACAATAGTAGACTTTCATGCACGGGACTTGGTCAAGTTGAGCATAGCGTGTATGTACATAGATATACTACCTGAATTTTGGTCGAGAATGAGTTGAATGGCCTCTCCTCCATTGATTTGCCTGATGTGAGAATCCGCCCAAGTAACACGGAAGTCTTGGAGAAAAGTCGCCGGTCGACCCAAGACCGAAACCAGAGGAGAGCACGCCAGAACGCAGAAGGCAGCTAGCATCACGAGATCGAGAGGTCGCTGAGGATACATGACTGAAGCCAGGGAAGAAGATAATGACAGGAGAGGGAGTAACTCAAGTTGATCGAGTGTCACATAAAAGAGAGAAGCTGGGTTGCCTTATAAATAGAGCGTTAGCAATGGGGAAGAGAAGGGAGAGAGCTGTGGGGGAGTGAAAAGGATTGATTAGGGCATTCAAATGGAAAACGCCACTGCCACCCTTTGTTTTCGATCCAGCTAATGGCAAGCCGTCATTTGGACCCACAATCTCTCCCTTTCGCACGTGCACACATAAATTGCATTCCAATTTAATTTCTTCGACCCTGGCTTTTGAAGATATAAATAAATCAACTGGACTCCCAACCGTTCTCCTTAATTATAAAGTTCACTTTATTTAAATAGATAAGTGCACCAAAAGTTCTAAACATGTGATCAAGTCTTAAATCTGATCAAATTGGTGTAATTAGGTTCCTATGTTAATTCCGTGAAATTTTTTTAACTGAAAATGCCAACTTATCTTTTTATATTACTTTGTTAAGACATGTGATTTTGATGTGACATTGCTTATTAATTTTTTTAACAGGGATGCGCTGATGTGGCGTCTTCTTCTTCCTCAGAGCTCAAGGGACCATGGTTGCCAGGAGCTTCGAGATAAAATGGCCATGAAAGTGAGCTTTGACCTCGATCTCATGGGCCACTTGAGCTCGGGCGGCCATGGCCCGTTCTAGCCCTTGGCCTCTCGAGCTCAAAGCTCGTGGCCGTGGCCAGATCTTTTTAAGGGTTGCATGCTTTCAAGGAGGCAATGAAACTGAAGGAAACGGTGACTGATTGGGAAAGTTAACCTAAATATCATATTTTTGCTGATTCGAATCGATCAAAACTCCAGCAATGAACGGTGACTGAGACAAACATTTTAGAACAGAGGAGCTGCAAGCCTCTCTAATCGAGGAATAATTAAGACTAGCATGTGACTCCTAGAGGGGGACAGACATGTGAAATTTTTTCTAAATCTCAACTTTGTACAGGCCTGAAAAAATCAGATTCGATATCTGGAAACCTATGAAGGCCAACAAATTCTCAATAGACTTGCATGCTTCATAGGCTTCTCATCCTCCAAATTCTCACTCGAGAGAGAGAGAGAGAGAGAGAGAGATAGAGAGAGATTACGCGACTGCCTTGGTCTCCTGCATTTAATTAATGAAACGGCATGACGTGCCCTGCACTAATTGTTCGCTCGTGTGTGCGTTGGCATAGGACTATTATCAGATTCCCTATGGGTGGATGTTACAACATTATCATGAAGCTTTAATTGCGTGGTCCAAATATTTTAAGTGATATTTTGAGGAATTAAAACAAAATGCTTGTTCTTTTCAGTGCTCTTTTCCTTCCTTTGCATAAAACAGACATTATGACTCCGCAGCCAGAATTCTAACTGAGTGAGGCGAAAGTGAAAAGGGATAATGATATAAATAATCTTTAAATTTTAATTCAATATGTAATGTATTTATTGAACTTTTTAATTTGTTTAATGCGGTCTTTGAACTTTAGTCTAATATTCAATAAGGTTTCTGAATTTATAATTTGTTCAATGTAATCCTTAAATTTTTGATACATGTTTAATGCAATCCCTTCAAGGATTAAATTGAACATGTCCCAAAAGTTTAGTGACTACATTAATAAATTAAAAGTTCAAAGACCACATCGAATTTTGAGCTAAAATTTAAGGATCATATTAAACATATTGAAAGTTCAAGGATTAATTGCACATTAGAACAAAGTTCAAGGACCATTTGTATCAATTTTCTAAGAGAAAATTATCAAAAAAATCTTAAACTTATTACACTTGTACCAATCTAGTTCTAAATCGTTTAACTTAACCAATTTAATTTTAAAATTTTTGAGAATTCGCTAATATAATCCATCTGACTAATTTTAGTAGAAAATTGCTAACATTAGTGCCAACCATCTTATGTGGCACCATCGACCCTAATATAGACAATTTTTGCAATTTTTAAAAATAATTTTTTTATCTTTTTCCTTTTTTTTCTTTATTGCGATTAGCTAGGGTTGCTCCAACCATTGGGTGAGGGCTTGCAAGCCCTTGCCACCCACTAGCAAGGATCGTGGTCCTCGCTTAGGTCTTCATCATTTGTGAGTGAGGGCTATACCCTAGTCAGATTTGGGTGAGGATGGCCCTTGCCTAGCCCTTTTTTACCATCACCTATGGTTGGTCTTTAGCCATTTACAAAAAGTAAAAAAAAAAATCTATATTTTTTTAAATTATTCATGTCAACGCAGCCTACACCGAGTAGAACAATCAATGCTAACTAGACTGACGTGTCAGGGTTTTTCTATCAAAATTTCCCTAAAGGACTATATTATTACATTGTTAAAATGTTTATGGATTAATTAATACAATTGAAAAGTTTAAAACTAAATTGATACAAATGCAATTTGTGATAATTTTTCAAGGGAGAAATGTTCATGTACGTGACTTAAAAGGGCCAATTAAATATGTAATATTGTAACATATGGGAAAGAATGCTGTACAATAAATCAGTATACATAAAAGGTAAAACAATGAGAGTTGTTTTTGTTTTTAGCTGAGATAAAATTTTTGAAGAGTACTGTTGATATAATTTTAGTTAATGGTATGTTTTAAGTTTCTTTATGAAGTTTCAGCAAAGAAAGCCAAAGCTAATAATTATACTACTATTTCATTTAAAATAAGAATCTAGTTTATGAAAAGTCATCTTCTTCTTAGTATAAATTATAAATGGTCATATTAACAAAAAAAAAATGTTGTCTATCTAATAATCAATACAATAAAGTAGTTGAGAGAATTTGTTTTTATAGCTGGGTAAAATGTAAAGAAAAATAGCAATAAACGACTTAAAGAAAAGAAAAAGAAAAAACGGTATTCAATATAAAATTCTAAATGTTAGACTCAGCCACCCCCTTGAACTTTAAGAGGGAAAGGGTATTGCCAGACCCTAAACAAGTAAATATTTCAACTTTCGGGCTTACTATAATAAGTTACACGGAACATAAGGGCGGCGGCAGCGGCCCCTACTTCCCCTTTTAGCTCCGTGCCATCTCAAAATTTAAGTAAATATAAATGTAGGAGATGTTCGTGATTATAATTCATTGATTTTCGCTCATAAAGCATCCTGTCTTTCATCCTTTTGTTTTATGTTCCCTAATTTTGAAGAGATTAGTTGGATTTAATGAAGTTTAGTAATTTCCCACTGGATGAAAAAAACCAAAATACTCTATCACGCAATTTTCAAATCAATGGGTTATCGATAGTGACAATTCTAAAAAATGTCAACCATAATAGGAAAATTGCCATCACTTCAAAGAGGGAAAAAGGGGTTTAATCACGAAGATGATCCGAAAGCAGCCCAGTACTTCAAGCATGAACATATATCATCTTCCAGTCTCCTATTTTGGGGGACAGCGTCATGCAAAACTTTTAGGATAATACTGTAGATCTTGAAATATATATTACGTAGTGTCATATCATGAATCTCCCTTGCGCCTACCCTGTCCTTGGTTATCACACACCCAGTAGGACATCCTACTCTCTCTCTCTCTCTCTCTCTCTCTCTCTCTCTCTCTCTCTCTCTCTATTTGATGCTCAGCTAACCCTGGAGTTAAGGCTCTTCAATTATGAGTGCCCACTGCTCAATTATACCTGTGAACAGCCAGGCGAAATTGATTGATATTGAGGGCGAAATTGGCTGACACTCCCAACATGGGACCATTTTATAATCCGGTTACTGGTGATTAAGGGTGGTCTTGTAAAGCCAGCTTCTCATTGATGGAACCTGTAGACTTCAATGTCTTCTTTAGACATTGTCAAAATGGGAAAGTCACTTTGAGGATTATCTCATGTTTGTAGGAGATAATGCTTGAGTTTTTTAAATTCCATTAGGAATTCTAGTTGGTCTGAAGTTCATCTCAAAAGCCTAAATCAATAAATAGAGGGAATATGTACATGGAGTGCTTTATAATTATATATCTAAGTAGGTGTGGGGGTTGTAATCAACACTCTCCCTCAAATATAAGTCGGTCCTTTACACAAGCATGATTTTTTTTTTAATTTTTGGTAAAATAGGCTCTCGGCTACTATTTCATGTGAGCAAATTGTAAACCACGAAGAGCAATGAGCATGAGAGAGAATCTTAAGACTTGAACCTTTTAGTTGTAGAGTGGGTGCATGAGTAGTTTTGTATATTCCAAAATGAATAGTACAAGATGCATTACAGATAGTACAAGGCGACTGTCTAAGATAACAAGATACGTAGACTCTTCTATCCTGATTTGCAATATCAATTTTAATTTGCTTTCTCTGAATATTTTTCTGACACAATCAATCAAGGATATCCATCAAGGAAAATATACACGATCAAGGGAAATGTTCTCAGTGCATTTTGTTACAATATGAGCAACATAATACCTCAAGCAATTTGTTGAGGAGGTTCACTCCCTCGTTCCTGAACCTTGAGAAAGGGTTAGCATTGCACAGCAATAACCCCATAAGCGAGATGAAATAGAGGATTTGAAAAGTCCTAATGGACATAGATGCCAAGTGGACTTCATGTCGCCTATTCTAATTTATTCTTGCTAGCAGCAATGCTAAAGAGAGGTAAACCGACAAACATTCCATGGTAAATGCCATTTATTAGTAACTTCAGGAAATCTTCCCCTGCTTCATTTAGCAGCGGAAAAGCAAACATCATTTATGCATCAACACAATTCTTTCTAAAAATGGGTGACATCGTACAAGAGCAATTGGTTGAGGGTGAAAATTTCACTTTCGTTATACAAAAGATGCATAGATATAAATTGAAGAAATATCTTCTCCATGTGGACGATAGGAGAGATCGATTTCCAATTAGACTCGGACTTCCTTTCCTGGCCAAAATGCCTGCGAAGGGAATATTTATTGTAGGACCAACAAGATGAGGTCTCAATTGACGAAGAAACGAACGTCTATCTGGTCATACAAGCCGAAAGCAAAAGGACAAACGGATGACTTTTGGGTTCATTGATTGAGAAAGAAGAATCTTTCTATTAACCAACCGTCGTCAGCCACGTGGCCCTACTGATTTCAGCCAGGAAACTTCCCACGTTCTTATTGGTTTTTCGTACCCTAACAGCAGAACCAAGCCTAATTTCAGTCCACGTGGAGAAAAAAACAGTTGGCTGGAGAGGAAAGTGACAACTACTATACAGTCAATAATCATAGGACCCATTTTGAGATATCGAGAAAGAGTTCTCAAAAACATTTGTGGATCAAGTCCGTGGGGGTACTTCTGCAATCGGGAAAGACCATTTGTTTGGGATGTAGCCATTATAAAAGATGAATTTTGATCATTTGTTAAGTTTATGTTCAAGTATTTGTACATCACAAGACTTTGTGTTAGCATAACAACAAAATCTGTGTCAATACTATCATCTGACGATTGAATATTGGTTCGTGGACATGAATCGGGTGCATAAATATCATTCTTTTGAATAAATTAAAAGTTTATGTATCGCGTTTAATAAATTAAAAATTTAAGGATTATTTACACATTAGACCAAAGTTTATGAATGAGGTGAGCAATTTCATGTTCTTTACATATTCCACCTAAAATATGAAACTTACTCATTAGTATAAATTCATTATGTTTTAAAGCTTTAAACTTACCCTATCACAAGTTTCAAGATTCAGAATTTTTTTTTTCATTATTACTTAAGCAAAACAAAAGTAAATACAACAATAGAAATTAAAGTTTTTAATTTGTCAATGGCAATAATCCATAAAAGATGAACATGTAAAATAAAATAATAATAAAATGTTCGAAACACATAATATAAAACCTAAATTATAGAATTTCAATCCTCATTCACCTAAAAAAATATAGTTCTAAATTCTAACCACTTGAAGTCACCCCTCATCCGACATCCTTTCGACATGAGTTTTGCTGCCTTGGGATGCTCATTATTCCTAATTTTAGGATGTGCAATCGAAATCCAAAGATTCCAAACTTTCGAGTATTGCAAAAACCGAATGACTAATGTGTAGTGCAAAAACTGAATGACTAATTGTGATATGAGTGTCAAAAGACCCGTTTCAATGAATGGAACCCAATTATTATTTTTGTCTAGGTATAATGAGTGATTAAGATTAGCTCACCACCCGCAATAATGCACCTCCATCATTACTTCCGTGCAACCATCATCTTAGACTTCATCGCGATACTGAAAGTCAAACTTGTCCTATGTACGGCAAATGGAACCACTAGAACCCATTTAGGGAGGGAACCTTTTAAGGTCATGCCCGTGATCTTTAATCTACTCTGTGGGCGGGACTTTTCCCACAGAGGGTTTTAATAAGGTTATGAGTTTTCCTTCTCCCCTTTCTCTCTTCCGCTCCCCCCTTTCGGGGATCTATATGACATCGCTGAAACATTTTCTTAAGATTAGAAACGCATTTTTAATCCTAGTATCAGTCGCATTTTGGCATCCAAAAGTGTATAAGGGATAAGATAATATATTGTTGCTAGAATTTTTCATAAATTTTTGAAAACGTTTTAGACCTATTATATACTTATACCTGAAAATGTCATGTTAACATCATAGGCTGAATAATCTTCTTTCATTAAGTGATCCACAAAGCATGTATCTAGTGCCTCTTATAAATCAAGACTGATTTTTGGGCTATGGAACACATCAAAATAGCTAATTATGGCAACATTTCATGTCATATTCAATAAGATGCTAAGTCGGGACAAGGTTAGTTACCGGTACCTACTACAACTTTGGCATGTTTTCATCAATATCTCTAATGACCTATGGCGTTCGTTTCAAGGAACTTAATGCTGCTTAATATAACGAGAATAAGAGATAAAAGAATTTCCATCAAATTAGCAACACGGTTATCCTTAAACTGCATATCAACTTCGGAGAAGCCGGCGATGTTCAGTGGGGAGTGCCATTTTATGGAATAGGATCTCTGTGACGGTACTGACCTCGCATGTCGATCGACCAGAAATAATGACGGCCGGACAATGACCAAATGGGCGAGTGGCTTGCTCCAACGTTAAGCCTCAGTTAGGGCCATGATCCCCTATTTCTGGAAGCGTTGCACAATTTACGTATAGACACGTGGAATCAAGTAATGATTATAAAGTAAACAAAAATATGAATATCAGACAATTAAAGGTCTAATGATACTTGGAGGTGGAGCTAAGTCCAGTCGAAGAATATATTGTTACTTGTAAAAGTAGAATAAAGATACCCTCCATTCAAGGGATAAATAGACATCTTCAATATATCCGCTTTAAATGGGTGAGTTATCAGAGGACGGTGATCTCCGATTTTCCACTGTAGATATATGGAGGGAAGAGAAGGAGATTTAAGACTACCGCGTGGATGTGATTTATGTTGTCATATTAAGGTATTTTGACAAAATGAAGATATGTCATTAGTGATTGAATATGAGTATTTAATTATTTGACAGAATTTGGATCACCTAATGTTACATGGACCCTTCACTAAATATTTTACAAACGTATATTCTAGCAATTATTATAATGTGAGCTCACTCCCTCCCTCCCTCCCTCCCTCCCTCTCTCTAATGCGTGGATGTGATTTGTGTTGTAATATTAAGGTATTTTGATAAAATGAAGGTATGTTAGTAGTCTGACTTGAATATGAGCATTTAATTATTTGATAGAAAATTTGGACTACCTAATTTTACATGGACCCTTCTCTAGCTTTCTAACAAACGTAAATTCTAGTAGTTACTAAAATGTCGGCTCTCTCTCCCTCTCTCCCCCTCCCCCCTGCGAGGATGTGATTTATGTTGTAATATAAAGGTATTTTGATAACGTGAAAGTACGTTAATAGTGTGACTTGAATATGAGCATTTAATTATTAGATGGAGAATTTGATCATCTAAGTTTATATGGACTCTTCACTAGATTTTTGACACACGTAAATTCTAGCAATTATTAAATGCCAGCTCTCTCTCTCTCTCTCTCTGACACAAAGTCTTGCATATTCATTCCTCCCAACGGCGATGAATTCCACATCTAGAAAATCGCCGGAGCATGAAGAGGGAGAAGACTGACAAAGGAGAGTGGTGGTGATTAAGGAGAAGTTGCAGCTAGCTACTTCGATAAAAACAAGAAGTTCTCGTTGTTCAGATTGACCATGTGTGCATGGTAGGGAAGAGGGATAAGGATCCTCTACCCCGTTTAGTTGCCTCCACGGTTATTTCTAAATGAATAGGATAAATTTCATTTGGTCACCGAAGGTCCATAAGGACTTGCTTGACGACCCAATTAAGTTTTGAAAATTGAAAATTCAGCACTTAGATTAAACTTCTTTGATACCCTTAATTAGAATTAACTTCAAAGACTCATTTAAGTTAAAAAATTCATTTAATTTAGTAAGAGAGTGAAGGTTAATTTAATGCATTTAGCTTAATTTTTTTTCTATTGATGGCAACTAGAATCTTTCCAGATATATTGCTAAACCTATCTATAATGATTATTACTATTTTTGGTAACGATAAATAGTATTTAGCTACGAATTTCTAATTTTTCTCAAACAATTTTTTATTTTAATTTTCAGTACCGGATGACAATCAACACATACAACTCATCACTTAAATTTTTACCGTTCACTTTTCAATTTTGTTATACAAGCTCTAAGTTTGGGTAGTCCAATAACCCAAAATGTTTACATGGGTGTTGGTATGTCCTCTATTTAAGGAGAGTATTCAAGGTATATCTCCATCCTTAGAAAATTTACTTCTCGACTAAGTGATATAAACCATCATAAATTCATAATACAAAATAAAATAAAATTAGCATTGCTTTAAATAGAGGTGATCATCGGACCGGTTTCAAAAAGAGCCTTAAGATGAAGCCTAAAATTTTTGCCTATGTCCGCCACTCATAAATAGCTGAAAATATCTTTAGGTTGAATCGAGCTTGGCCCGATCTTGACCAGGTTGAGCCGAGCTCTCTCGCTAAATGGTCTTTTCGAAGTCCGTCCAAAGTGTCTTTTGGTCCCCTTTTTCCTGATTTTGTCATTTTTCTATTCTCTTCTCCACTCTTGCTTTTCGTCGGTTACCTAATTTCGCTGCCGACCGACCTTCCTCCAGCCACCCAGCTGGTTTTGTGCCCCAACAGTCAACCTCTACCACTCCCATCGCCATGGCCTCTCTCTCTCTCTCTCTCCAAACTTCAATTCAAAGGGGCAAGGCCTCAAATTCGTTGTCTTATTTGACCTCTAATATGAGGCCAGAATGCAAAACATCAAGGACGCCGGAAGCAAAGAGAGAGAGGAGTAAGTAAATGATGGAAAAACGACATGGGCAAGTAGTAAGTGGTGAGAGATGCCAATGCAGCCAAGGAGAGCGATGGCTCTGATATATACATACATATGTGTGTGTATATATATATAAGATCTAAATTTTTCAGTGATTTTTTCCGAAAAATACACTAAGCCCTTTTGATGAACATTACCCGCAATTGCCAACATGTGATTTAAAATATTGCCTAAATGGCATAATTAAATTCACTTCTCAACACAAATTAAAACATTTAATTGCATTTTTCTGTAATGGTTTAGGATTTAATTGAATCTATAAAAAAGTTTAGAATTCGATTGAACTAATTAAAATGCTTGTGATCCAATTGCATTATTCTACTCAAGGTTTAGGAGTTGACGTGCAATTCTCCAAAAGATAAGAGAGCGTTGGCATTGAAAGGTTTGTTGTGCTATCGTTCTTCAATTGTAGAGAATTCATGTCCTTGGTACGCATCGCTTTTTCTCGCCGATGATGAAGAGAAATGTCTGTTTCAGTATTTAAGAAGACAAGGCCCTACTGCTTCTCACTTCATAATATTCAGACATTAAAAAAAAATTAAAAAAATGAGGCTGTGCGGACAACTTTTGATGAGGAAGTTCTCTTGCCGGTAATTGAGGGTGCTTGAGTTGACTAACTAACAACTAATTAGGCTTCTAAGGGCCACTTAAGTGGTAGAGATATCTTTTTCAAGGGAAATGACAACTATATTAAAATTGATTTATAAATGGGTATACTAAATAATGTCACGGACAATTATCAGGTGTTGAATATGACTCGCTTGTTTAATTACCCATTTTCCATTCACTGCAAACTTACTATCAATTTCATAGGCTAGTAGGCCTGTTTGTTTCGACTTGTAAAATGCAAAAGGCGAGGTTTTTGCAGTTCCGCCGATATTTAAAATATTCTGCAAATTTTCTAAAATTGCAAAACGGAATCACGTATTAGTTTTGACTTATAAAAAGACATAAAATAGGGTGTTTTTAGGATCATTTTAGCCACAGATTGTGTGGGTATCAACATGAGAAGCACGCGATTAACGGTCAGATGGCCATGGTCCCAAATGAAAAGACTATCCAATGTTCTTTCTCTAACAGCTATGTTATCCCATAAAACCACACTTTCTTCATAAGCTTTACATTCTTTTCCTTTGAGTTCTTAGACTTTCGATTTGTCGAATTGAATTTTTAAGTAGACTAATTTGTCAACCTAGTGCTTTTACCATTAACTAACTTAAATGTGTGTAATGTGGCTGCTGAGGTTACATTTTTTGCCATTAGAGAAAAGACCATTTACTCCCTTTTCTTGCTTTGAAGCTAGAATTAAAGTCAGACTTCCACTGAGGATGGAAGGAGAAGGGACTCGCACCGGCAATTGAAGCCTCCTCCTTTACTACCGTAGGCCACAGCAACCGCCACCTCGCGGTGGTCACTGGTCATATATGTTCGCAGATTGTTGGGGTTGAGTCCCTTTAACTGAGTTAATTTGTATAATTCTTGTTATCAAATTCAATCTGTTATTAATTTGTTAAGGATTTTTGTTCGTTGAAAACTATTATTTTTTGCCTCTTTCTTTTAATGATAATAAAATGCCATCTCAGCAGCCATATCAACAAAATTAAGTTTGTTAATGGTATAAGGACTTGATTAAACAAATTAGTGAAGTTAAAGGACTCAGTTGAAGAAATTAAAAAAGTGAGGACTCAATTGAAAGAGTAGTACAAATTAGAAGACCAAATATAGACTTATCCCTTTTAAAGAAAGACGTAAAGCACATTAAGAAAGTGCATAAAAAATGTACAGAACGGAAAAATTGCCACCATTAGATAATAAATAGAAGATTAAAAAAAGTACTTGTTTAGTATGAAAATTAATAAAAGGACTACTATAAATGAAAATTAAGGAAAACGAAAATTTTAAAAAGACTCAAAATTGACACATCTGTTAAGAATGACTTGAATGATACGATTTCAATAATTTAGCATCTTTTAATTTTTTTTTTTAATAGCATAGCCTCCATTGACTTATATAGCTGAAATTGCATGTGTAGTCAATATTATAAATCAGGCTACCATCTATATGATAAGCGTAACACCATGTTACCCTTCAAGGATATGGCAGGCTTCAAGTTCCGGGTAACGTTTGCCACTTCGTGGGTGGCCATTACCATTTGTTTGCAGATTGGACATTTCGTGCATTTGTGGGCATAAACTAAATTGAATGTTTATATTTCACATGCTATTGATATCTCATATAAGATCATATAATAATTTATATGCTTTAGAAAACCATATGTTGGGTCCTTATTTTCTTAAAAGTTATATTTAAAATGTTCCCAAACCTGTTATAAATATGTCCATAAATGAAAGTAAAACATTTCATTTTGAAACTTTTTGCAAAAAGGGGATCTTTGGTAACTCAAGTGTACTAATTCATGTCTAGTAATTGTGTCCGTATCATTTTCAGTGTATGTCATATTACAAATCAGTCAACCAAAACACAACCTATTATGTAAAATGTAAGGGAAAATTTATTATCAATTTGTATATACAATCCCGACAATTGATAGTCAAATGGCTCAAAGATTAATTGTTTCGTGGCATAAATTACATCAGAATCTAATAAATGATGTAATCTAATACTAGTAGCTAGATAGTTTATGCTTCAGACTCAAACTATATCATAATTTAATCTATGCCATAGTTTGTTTTGGAAGTAAAGTTGGAATATAATTAATAACTATACCCGTGGATAGGAAACATAACATTGGAATCTAATCAACGTCACTAGGCTTGTGGAACAACATTGAAATTTGATTGACAATGCTGGACCAAATATAAAAAAACACGCCGGAATTTAATCAACAATGGAAATCTTGAAAACTATAGCTAAAAATGTGACAAAGTAAAGATAAAGTAAAAATAGTTGTTGTAATATAAAAACACGCTGGAATTTAATTAACAATGGAAATCTTGAAAACTACAGCTAAAAATGTGACAAAGTAAAGATAAAGTAAAAATAGTTGTTGTGTTATTCGAGGGCTCTTCATTGAACAAACTGTGGTATTTATAGAATGAACTAGTAACCATCGGTCGGTTTCCTCTCCTTATGTGCTACTCTTAACATTCTCCACATTTTCCATTTCGTCTTAGCACCTTTATCCATAAGCAGTTACTTCTTGACCTAGTGACGATGCCTGCGTAACTTACTCATGAAGTAAATAACCACTCCCTATTTTTATGCTCATTTCTCATTGTAGTTATCTCGTTTGAGTTCTAATGCTAATTTCACTTAATATTCAAATCTGGTGCACTATCTCCATAGCTTGACATGTGGCAATTAGTTACCTGGCCATCGACTCTAGAATTTGCTTATAGAATTCCATCGAGAGTTAACTTAAGTAGCTTCCATGAAAGTTGTTTGCCCTTAACTTTATGAACAAAACAGAGTGTTTCACCTATTATAAATCCGTGGCCAGCACGTGATGTCGGGGGTAATTTTGGATGTCAACAGTCATCAACACGATTTTTACTATCTGAAACTTGCTAATATCTACCGTGCTCATGCTGTGCTACAAAGGTCTTCAAGTAACTCATCTCCTAGAATAAGTCTGATAGAAGCTTCTAACTTTCGCCTTTACAGTACATTCATATTCTGGGGCCTTGTTTTCTTTTCGATAGAAGACACAAGACTTTCGCGGATGCTCAGTAGACGAATGACTTGAGTTTATTACGAGTCGGCACAATCGTTATCTTCTGCTTGGACAATGATGTGATGAACTAACCAAAATGTCCAGTGCGCTCATGATCCATTGGCGGGCACGAGGTCACATCCAAAAGGCTCAGGAAATTTGAGTGGTTCTGATAAGACATTATGGGCAGATGTAAGAGTTTTCCTAATGTATACTAAATTAATTGATATTGTAATTTACTGTTTTTACGGTTATCGTAAAACAGGGTTGGTCTAAAGTGAGATAGAAGGTTTCTTAATTAGTCTAATATGGGCTGGCTAGTGTGGGCCGAGTTGAGCCTGGCCCGTAATGAGGGGGACTGGCTGGAAACTCTATAAATAGTGCTCAAGTCTCTCCTCTAACCCTAATTCTCACATGTATCCTCACCTAAGGGCGTTTACCTAACGCTAAACGTGAGGGGGCCGCCTCATTGAGCCCGGTGATACGGAGGGCAATAGAGGAGAAGGAACATTGCGTGGATCCCCTTGATAACATGTGGGTAATCCTTTTCTGCTTCCGCTTTATATTCGATGGATCTCAAAACAGGTGCGTTAATCTTTCTACTCAATTATTCATGTTCTTGTTCTGGTTATGGAGATCTTGGGGTTGCGCAATTTGCGTCTAACATGTGGTATCAGAGCAACCATAATCTTAGAACTCGAACCTAATTGGTTTTGCCCTAATTTGTACGGATTTACCCTAATTTGTACGGATCTACCCTAATTTTTATGGATTAGCCCTAATTGGTACTGATCATGCCATAATTTGTGATTTTCGAGACTTTTTATTCAATAAAAATTAAATTAAATCACAAATTCTGACTGGGCTCGACAAGACGAGCAAGAGGGTAGGCAGCGCCTCGCCGGAGGAGGCCGCACGCGCTCCCACGCGCGGCCACGCGCCGCCTGCGCGTCGAACGCGCGCCGCGCGTGAGATCCACGCGCCTAGCACTCAGGCGGCGCGTGTGAGCGCGTGGAGGCTCCGATCGGCGCGTGGTTGGCGGCGTTGGACTCGTATGGTGATTTCCTATCTCGTCGTATATTTATTTTATATTTTTGATGGTTTTATTGATGTGAAATTGCATATAGAACCCTAAATACGTGTATTTTTAGTGTATTTTGCGTATTTTTCTTGTATTTTCTGTGATTTTGGAAATACATATAATGGGTTACTAATATTTTATCACATAATAAAAGGTGTGATTCATCAATAAAAATCAAACTTTATTGTGAATTGAAGTTGGCTTAATGAGATACAATTCATATGAGATTGTATTTAAGCTATGTATTGAGCCGATGAGAAACAATAAAAATTATGAAACTTTTGTTATTCAGGTATACTCTTTTACACACTGGTAATCTTTGAATGATAGACGATTTAAGGACTCGTGACCAAACTGATGTACTGATTAACATATCTGCTGAATATGGGTAATGCATGTCGATTAAGTTACTGCATATTGTACATGAACTCATCTGGTCACTTGTTAATGTCTATCAAGTTGAATATTTTTATGGTTAAGGAGTATGTCAATATTTATGCAGAACAATAGTATCTACTGTTATAGTTTAGATATTTAGTTCTGTGGTTTGACTCAATTTATAGGCCACTGGTTGAAGTAATGATATTTGTTACCTAAAATTGATTAATAAATCAATTGTTGGCCTTGGAGTCATTTTTGACTTATGAATTCATGAGTGATAATGGATCATTTGTCAAGCTTGTCGATTTGATGCACCCGTATTACTATTGATGTTAATTTGTGAGAGATATTATAGATCAACATTCTTTTTATGTTGTTCGGTAATATGTAATTGGGGTGCATAAGAGATGTTTTATTCTTCTGTTATGAGAAATTTCTTGTGATACTGTGATCAATGATCTTATTGGAATCTGTCTTTCAAGGTTTATATATATATATTAATGAATAAAGCAATATAATTAGCATGATATGTGATTTTGGTGATATGATGCCCCTATCACTAAAGTTAAAATCACATATATATGGTGAATGTGAGGAGTAAAGCTTATATCCCTGGTATGAGAGAATTTCAATGATTCAATTGAGTAGTGACCGCCAAAGTGGCACGCTTGATTGGGTTTGAGAAATTTCGATCTCGTATGATGATTGGGATGTCTCCTGGTCTAATACGTAATCATACTCCCAAAGGAGGTGATTGTGTATTAGTTCATGGAGGGATACATGATAGTGTGGTGGAGGAGTGGTGATTCTAGTGATTCATATGCCCAAAGGTGATGAATTCACGAAAAAATTGGAACATATTCTCATAACCCTTATCATGTGGGGAGTGTACAATTGCATGTCATGTATTCTGCCCAAAGGTGATTATGTGATTTTGCATGTAACTCTCTGGATGTGTACTTGTACGTCAAGTTACACAATGCTCACATGATGCTAATTATATATTGCTTGTTTTTCAGTCACCTTTTACGTAAATGGTAATTCCGTCATCATTGAGGTTTTTTACTTGCTTCAAATTTTAAGTTGTGGACATATGATTTGTTGCTTGAGAAAAGAGCAATTGAATTTGCTTATTGTCCATGAAGCGTTCCATTCTGGAACACTTGAAAAGAGGTTTGCCTGTGGACTGCACTGCTATAAGATGAAGGAAGCCTTAGTTGCTTGAAATTATGTCTTGTCTGATATTGAAATTAGGATACATCTGCAAAAATTGTGTTTAAATCCTAATGACATATACATCTCGTATATGATTAAAAGTTGTCAGGTTTAACAGTGACAATGAGTATTTTGGCAAGTATGACAATGCGAAATAGCTTAAAGGGTCATTTGTCAAATATTTGGTAGATTTTGGGGTGGTAATTTAATTATTATACCTGAAAATTCTGACAAAAGGATTTGGGCGAAAGGCATAAATGCGTCATATTGAACATGGTGATGAGTATGATTAGTAAGACTAATTTATCTGGTCTTTTGTGGGTTAATATTATGAAAGCAATTTTTTTATATACAAAAGGGGTATTGATTTTATGACCCTAAAGAAGGTACTAGAATTATGGAATCACATACTCTTAAATTTCTAAAGATTGACGTAATTGTAATGGATAACTGCTCTCAGACTATTAAAGATAATAGTATGATGGAGGTTACTATATTTTTGTCTTTACCTATACAGATAATTATGGAATCTCCTGTACCATAGACTAAACTTGTTGAGGTTCAAGGTACTATTCTTGATATAGTTTATAATGAAATTTCTTAAACCTCTCAAGTGCAGAATGAAGTGGTTGCAGCTTTATTAAGGAGATTTGTTAAGGAAAGACGATTAGTTATACCATCAGACTATATAGTCTATTTGTGAGAGCATGATTACAATATCCACTATATGGTTGATGTAATGACATATTTATAAATGTCGTTTCTTATTCTCAATTAAGTATGTGATTAGATGCCATAAAAGGCGATATACAATCTATGAAACATGTTTGGAAACTTGCGACTTGTCTAAAGATCACAAGTTTATTAGTTGCAAATTGGCGTACAAAACTAAAAGAATTTCAAACAAAGATTGTGGAATTTAAAGCCAAATTTGTAACTAACGTTTTAACTCGAAAGAGGGGTGGATTGTTTATAGTGAAGAAATAATTATTTCTTTAAATGTTCTTTCGAGTGAACGTGGCATTAATAATTTATTTTGATATAAAGTTACGCCAAATAGATACAAAATCTATATTGTGCAAATTGGATGATTTTAATAAATGATTCAAGTAAACTTGTGTGTAGACTGAAAAGTTCTAATTTATGGTCTTAAGCAAGTTTCCAAACAATATTATTAAAGTTTCATAGTGTTATTATTTTGTTCCATTGAGAACAAAGTAATTCAATATACCGCAAGGTTAGTGGGAGGAAATTTATTTTTTCTCATGTTTTGCTTACAAATTGTGACCTTAAGAAATCTTATATCCTTTGTACTGAGATCTGTAAGGATTGTTTTTGCCATGTTATATTAGATTTTCTCGGAGGACATTTGCTGATTGTATATTGGAAATATTCAATATACATCATTGCAAGCCAGGAATTGCTCCTGTTGTTAAGGGTGATGGACTAAATCTATCACATTGTCCTTATTTAGATATGGAGAAAATCTAATTAAATGGTGTACCTTGTGTCAGTGCACTTAAAAGTATAATGTATGCTCGAATTTGCACTAGACTAAATGTTGTCTTTGTGACGGGACTTCTAGGCAGATATCGGTCAAATCCAGGACATGATCACTGGGTTGCTGTCAAGAAAGTTTTAAGGTACTTAAAGAAGACAAGAGATTATATGCTAATTTATAGCCATGTTCAATTCTTGCAGTTAGTAGGGTATTTAGATGTAAACTTTGCTGGCTGTTCTGATGACATGCAATCAATAACAGAATATATATTTATGTTAGCAGTAAGTGCAGTAAATAAAGTCTTATGTTATCTTTTGCTATGTAAGCAGTGTTGGTAACATTCTTTTAGGCTGTTACTTGGGCTTTTATGCTCTAAAACCTCATGACAGAATTGATCGTTTTAATTTGATGGATAGACCCATACGGTTGTATTGAGATAACAAATTTGTAGTATTATTTATTTACTACAGAGGTCTCAAGGGGTCTAAATATATGGTGGTAAGATATTTTTTTTTACCATAAAGAAACAGTACAGAAAGGTGACGTTTTAATATAATATATTTTCATAGATGATGTGATTGCAGATCCACTAACTAAAGGCCTATGGCCATGTGTATTTGAGTGACATGTCATTAGAATGGGCCTAGGAGTATCTTCGGATACTGTTGTTTAGTGGGAGCTATTTTGGCTTTACTCTGATAAAGTTCACATCTGTGGTTCGTTACACTTAGTAACGGTTTGATATGTATCAACTTTTGCATTCAATAAAATATTTTTGAATGTATTGTTATTATGTTGAATACATATTGATAAAGTCTCAAGTGATTGTATAAACCTTGAGTGAAGGCTAGGGGCATCCGGGCATCCGGTTATTAGCCTTGTGCATATGTTTTGTGATACATAAAGAAAGGTTAACCATAAGGACAAGACATATGTGGGTTCATTAGAACCATAAAGCATTCTCTAGTGGCACAAGTTTTTGTAACGCCTAAAGTCAAGAGAATGGTGACTAACATATGGGATCTCTCTATGAGAAATGTTATCCATTTGCCACACTACCATATTGAATCCATATCAATAAAGTTGAGAACATTTGTGACCATGGAAGGCTCATGCAGTTACCGCCGTGATTCAGTGTTTAAGACTTTATGGGATAGGATTGACTATTAAGAATTATCTCTGGACCAAATGTGTGCACATACGGTACGATTTCAATTAATATAGTCCAAGTGGGAGAATGTAAGAGTTTTCCTAATGTGGACTAAATTAATTGATATTGTAGTTTACTGTTTTTACGGTTACCGTAAAACATGGTTGGTCTAAAGTGAGATAGAAGGTTTCTTAATTAGTCTAATATGGGCTGGCTAGTGTGGGCGAGTTGGCTGGCCCGTAATGGGGGGACTGGCTGGAAACTCTATAAATAGTGCTCAAGTCTCTCCTCTAACCCTAATTCTCACATGTATCCTCACCTAAGGGGCGTTTACCTAACGCTAAACGTGAGGGGGCCGCCTCATTGAGCCGGTGATACGGAGGGCAATAGAGGAGAAGGACTTGTTGCGTGGATCCCTTGATAACATGTGGGTAATCCTTTTCTGCTTCCGCTTTATATTCGATGGATCTCAAAACAGGTGCGTTAATCTTTCTACTCAATTATGCATGTTCTTGTTCTGGTTATGGAGATCTTGGGGTTGCGCAATTTGCGTCTAACAGCAGATACATCCAGAACAAATTGATTTCGATGGTTTATCGTTGGGTACAGAAATGAAACGTTCTCATTAATGGCGTTGGGGTTGGAGCTGAGCTTTGTTCTCGCGAATCCAGTAGGAAGATGAACAAGAGCGACCACTCAACGAAAGTAGCTAAAATTACTCTCGAAGGGCCTTTCATTTAGAGAGTTATTTAATGTAAAATAAAAGCCCGTCCAAGAAGCCACGTTCTATTTTTCTTCTCTTTTTTTCATTTGTGCGATTTGAGCTGCAGTAAAGTCCAGAGCAATTTCTCCAGAAATCCCAAGTTATCGATGGCCGACGGTACGGCGAAACTGGGAAATACTACCGTCTCGTCTTCAATTAATTTCCACCTGGCCACCAGCTATGCCCCCGGTTCTCCAAAGTCACTCGCAGATGAGGATTTCTGGCTACTTTAGGTGTTATGGCATGCGCTCTACATCCTACCATTGAATGTTCTGCTTGCGTTTCTGCTAAGTCCGGAGGTTTCATCGTCCTCCTGAAACACTGTAAAATAAAGCTGCGGACTGACCTCTGAAAATGTCCTCTTAAGATGGGTCAGCCCGTCGCCATGATCTTACAATACGCAGTGCCAACCAGATATACAGCGCCAATCAAATGTTCTTGCAAAGGTGAATTGTTTGGAGAGGAGGTTATCATTAATAGAGCCTTCTGCAGGCAACATGAGATCATTTGTTTTTTCGTTTTCTGATGAGAAGGTATAGTAAGCAATATAAAGCTTGCACTACAACAAAAGTGACTTGTATAGTCAAGAATATTTGCCACCAAGGCGTTGTTCATTTCATGGAAAATGTGTCATTTTTAGAAAATATTTTTCTAAGAAGACATTTGTTAGGAAAATGTGATTATTTTCCAGTGTTTGGGTGAAATCTGAAAATAAAATGAAAAATATTTTCCGCTATTCGGTAAGGAAAATCTTTTCCTCCATAAAATCTTTTTCATTTATTTTATTTAAAAATCGATTTTAATTATTTTTTATTTTTTTAAAAAAAGTTTATTAATAAATTATTTTTTCCAATTTTCTTTTTCTTTTCATTTGCCACTAAGGTTCCATTTGTTTAGAAAAAAAAATGAATGATTTAAAAAATATTTTCTTAAAAGTAATCTCTTATATCGCTTAAAATGTCAATAACGAAAAATATTTTTCATCATCCAAGAAAAATGTTTATACATAAATTGTTATTAATAATGAAAATATTATTCATTGACCAATTATTTCAATCAATACAAAGATCATTTTTAAAAAAAATTATTATTTTCCATAGGATAGAGGCATTTCTAAATTTACTTAGAAACGAAATTGAGGCGATACAAGTATTAGCTTCTAATGCTAGTGACTGATTAGCATCATATATACTCACTTAAGAAAAGCAACCTTAAATGCCTTCATAACATTATTTAGAAGTATCTGTACTTGCCTCTAAAATGGGTCTTAGCTAGGCTTTGGTTAGCTTAATTAGGGCCTGGGAAAGGATTGAGATGAGAAAGGTCCAATTTCAATATGAATTGAAGGATTGAGGAGCTCCAACTACTTCGTGAACAATTGTTTTACATGTAGGGTCAATGATCCTAAATCTATAATGTCTTTAATTGTTGAATGTGAGAAAGTGCAGCGAAAAATAATAATCCGTGAAAATGCGGTGTAAGTTTTTCATTTTGTTTATGGGTCAAACGAATCATATAATCCCCAATTTTCTAAAATATGAAAGACCACCGTCGAACCAAAAAATTCAAATGCCATCATAACTAAATATATATTATAATCCCAATGCAAAGGTAAAGTTTATTAGTTGAGTATCAATTATGTGGCAAAATTATGCCCCGTGGCTTGTCACGTGGTATTCATATATGATAGATGGAATAGATAGATATTTCCCTAAACGAAAATTTTGGCACTTGACCACAAAAGACCTACTTTAGAATTGCAAATCCCTTAAAAAGTTGGACTTGTGAGCCATCTAGCATGGGCAGGTATAAAGCAAGAAACATGACCCATTATTGCGCTTGTTGCTACTCAAGTGTAAGTCCTAAAACTTGATGAAACCCTAGACATTCGGCCCAGCCACAGAACTGATGGTCAGTTAAGGATTTTATCCTGGAAATAATCACCAAATATAAATCCTAAAACTTGTTGCTTTAGTGTGCTTGAGTCCTAAAAACTATCACTTTGTACATTTAGAGTCCTAAAACTTGCTCCTATAAGGTCCTTAAGTGCTCTTCATGAATGGAAAACGTCACATAGCTTTGTTTTAGTCCTACGTAGCCATTAAAGTTGTGACAAATCGCTTTCAATCAACACAAAACTTTGTCGTTTTTTGGCGCACATTAGAAAAATACTATAAATCAAAATGAAAATTAAATATAATTAACATGATAATTCTGAATTTTAAAATTTTAAAGTAAAAAATATATATTATAATTTATATAAAAATTATTGTTGGCAACAAGGGCCACCATCACCTCCTTATACATTGGTATTGACACCTAAATTGTGAATATTTTATTTAGCGATCTATCACATAGTTCGCATTTACATTACAATCATTAGGAACATTTCATTTAGCAACAATAGGTCCATATTAATTTTATTTAAGTTGGTACGGTCATAAATTACTTTGGATTTAGCCCAAAGTGTTGCATTGGTTTGAAGAGAGAGGCCCAGATCTCATTTAAATTTCCAAAACTAAGCCCACACGGACTAGGCCCCTAAAATTTAGCCAAGCCCACAATCATGGGGTTGTTCCCCATTATGGCCAAAATTCCCCATGTGCATAGACATGAACATGGGGTGTTCCAAATTAGAAACGTCTATTTTTTTTTTTAATCAAATTTGGAACTCAAGAAGATATATCCTTTCCCGACCAAAAAAAAAAAAGGATATATCATTTGTAATTTCCGGCCCTATGCGGTTGTTGATCGTTCAAAAAGAGGGCCACATGATACACATTTACAGAAAAAAATCTCAAACACGAGACAACGTTCAAAGAAATCCTTGAAGCTCTCTGTCTCCCACGCGGCTGTTGATTGTGCCCCCGGCTTTCGACGACCACCGGTCCCTGCCACATCTATGAAGCTCTAGTAGCGTTAACGGAGTCCCCAGCAATGCTCCAAACCACCATCAGCGACGCTCCAGTCCACTATCCTGCGTCCTGCAATCCGCAATACCCCTCTCGAATTCGTCAATTTTCAAGCATTCTCCGTTGGCCTCCAGCGTCACGCCACACCGCCAGCACATGTAGACAAGACTCGGCTTCACTGCTCAGCACACCACAGCGCGGTTGCCACCTACAACACATCCAAAGCAAACTTCATGCCACTCCAGCTCAGTCCGATCAGCCTCTAATTGAACCCAGTAGCCGTTGCTCACGTCCATAGTCCATTACTGCTTGTGGTCTGACATTGTATGTGTAAGAGTTTACATTAATTATATTGTTTTATGGGATTGATATGATAAAATAAGATATAAGATTTCTTAATTAGTTTAATATAAAGCTTGCTAGTGTGGGCTGAGCAAAATCAAGATTTTGATGAGAGGGCATGTGGCTTAAAACGGGAGTATTGCCAAAAAAGTCATAAAACTATTACAATTATGTCAATTCAATCCAAAATTTTTTTAAGCCAATTTAGTTATAAACTTTTTACAATTGTGCCAGCGTTTAGTCCATTCAACCAAAATTTTGTTGACATAGACATTTTCTTTTCCGGCAAAAGCTAACATGGTAATTTTTTAATATATAATATATATTTTTATATTTTTGAATTTTTTAAATTTTTTTCCTTTTTTTTTGAATTTTTTTTCCATCTTCTCCTTCCTCTTACTAGCTAACGTTAGCCCGACCTCGAGGTCGGCAAGGTCAACCTTGCTAGCTAGTGGCGAGGCTCGGCCTTGCCTAGCCATGGCAAGGTCGAGTCTCACTGTCCCTGAGCGAGGAGCCTTGCCGACCATCGGTGAGGCTGCTATCGCCAAATCTAGCGAGGCTCAGCCTCGCCTAGCCATGGCGAGGTTGGGCCTCGCAATCCTTGGGCGAGAAGCCTCGTCGGCCACCAGTGAGGTCGACCCTTGCCTTGGATCTGGCAAGGCCTTGCCCAGCAACGGTGAGGCCAACCTCGCCGACCCTCGTCTCTAGCCCGCATCGGTTGACTAGAGGAAGGAGAAGGTGGAAAAAAAATAAAAATAAAAATAAAAAATTCAAAAAATATTTAAAAATTCGATTTTTTTTTTTTTAAAAAAATATTAAAAACTTGTCATGTCGGCTTTTGTCAGACATTCTAGTGTTCACATCGGCGTTGACCGATCAATTTTGGCTAGATGGACTAAGTAGACACAATTATAAAAGGTTTAGGACTAAATTGACCAAAAAAAAAGTTTTGGACTAAATTTGCATAATTGTAATAGATTTATGACTTTTTTGGTAATTTTCCTGACTTAAAACTATATAAATATGCTCAAGAATCTCCTCTTAACTCTCATGCACAAATATACTTATACAATGATCCCTTAAGCTAAGGGTAAGAGGTAGTCTCAATGAATCAAAAATACAGAGGGCAATAAAGGAGAAGTGCTTGAGCTCGGTCGTCACTACTTTGCATAAAAAAATGATGGATTTTAAATCAGGTATGCAAATATGTTTTTCTCGATTATATATGTTTTAGATTCTAGCTGTGGAGACCTTGGTGCCATTTTCGCAGCTTTCAGTACACTGTATCCCGCAAGCTCCTTGGGTGGTCTTGAAGTTCTCATCAAGGTGAGTGACATGTGATTGGACTATGTCTTCATTTTATGTTTCGACTCAATGCATGCCTCTGGACAATGTAATTGCTTTAGATGAGATATTGCGTCGCATATTGGGGTGTCGAGCCTTTGAGCCTGAAGGTCGGATCCTCGATAACGTCCCATGCCTTACATTTGGTTTACAAAATATAATAAATGGTTTCTTTGCATAATCATCCAAATAAAGCATGCATGTTTCTAAATGTGTAAAATGTTTTACATATCGTTAATGAAAATTGATGATATGCGATGCATCATATTTTTTATAATTGTGTCCAGAGAATCATATGTTACATGCATTGCATCTAAGATTTGGATTGCATCATCCATGTTTCCTAATTTAGAATCTCATATATTAGATGAATTAGAAATCATGTAGTAATTTAGGAAAGCATGTATGCCTAGGATCTAATACAAATTATCTCCTAACTAATTTAGGTCATCATTTAGAAGGTAATTTCCTATTTCTAATATATAAAAAAAAACGGAAAATACCACAAAAAACTCCAAACTTTGCCCAAAGTGACAAATTTACCCCAAACTTTTTTTTTTTGTGACATGAAAAATCCCGAACTTTGTCAATCGTTACAAATTTACCCCAAACATTTTTTTGTAACACAAAAAGTCCTAAACTTCTATCTTTATGACACAGTTATCCTAAACTATAGGACATTTTGATCTTTTTACTTTAAAAAAAAATCATTTTTTTCTTTTTGTCTTCTTCTTCTCTTAGGCATCCAGCGAGGGCTGGCTACGACCGCCCTCACTGGCGTCGGGCAAGGGTTGGCTAGGGTTGCCCTCACTGATGTTAGGTGAGGGTAGCCCTTAACTGGGTCAGGCGAAAGCCTCCCTTGCCCTCGCTTGCGTTGAGCGAGGGGTGTCCTTGTTAGATTTGGCGAGGGAGGCTGTGACATCTTGGATTTTCAATCCTATTTTTAATTGAACAAATCGGGCCTTTCATCGACGCGCCTATAGTGCTATTCTCAAAGCCGATCACTCGTGAGATAACTAAACTATTTGGAGAAGTCATTAAGAGATTTTAAGGCAATAGACTTGAGGATTCGACCAGGAATCGACTATGCAACCATGCTCATATGCCGAGATCATTACGACACAATAAGATCGATTAAAAAAAATTAGATATAAGTCGGTTTGACTGAGATATGTGACTAAACGTGGATGATTCCATTAAATTGTAAAATTCTTATCGATCGACAATAAATTGATTTTTTTTTTATCGTTTTGGTACCTTGTGTTTGTATTTGAATTCTCGAGATTTTCATGACAATTGAGAGTCACCAATGTGTCGAATGGGTTCATTATGGCTCGAAGAAAATTGACCACGAGTCATTTGCACTAAAAACTTCTAAAAACTACCCGATAGGTTAGGTTACACTAAAATTGCGTCTAATTGAAATTAATTGCGAATTTGAATTTGATTTCAGAAATTGAAATGTCTTGTCATGTCACGGCTCATTTTAGGAATGTCGACTCATTTTTCGAGAAATTTTCAAAGAGTTCAGGATTTTTACGAAAATCGATTCGAACGATTCGGAAAATGAATGGAAATTCGGATTGGCCAATTTGAAGGGATTTTTGGCACCTAGTGTAATTGAATTAGTGACAGGAAATTTCGTGGGCTTTTTCCTCAACGAATTGGACCTTAATCAGATAAATTTGTTCAGAAAATCGGATTATGAGAAAATGAAATAAAATTCGGAATTGAAGGAAATAGCCATTTTTGTTACCCGAGACTTGTTGTTTAGGGGAAATTTGATGCCACAAAGCAAGTGTGGATCAAGTGCTTTAGCATGGGAATTTTTTGTGATCAGATTGGACTAAATAAGAGTAAGTGGGACTAAGAAATTTCGGTTACAGGACTCCTTTTAATTTTCTTTCTATTTTCCTAATATTTCTTCCCCCCCCCTTCGGCATCATCCCCCGCTGCACTCTCTCTCGCGGAACACCTCCCCCCCCCCCCCGGCCCACCGACGTCTTCTTCTCTCTACCGTGTCTCATTTGTCCTTTGTCAAAATTTTTCCCTTATCCCTCCACGGTCGACGTCCCATGCCAGCTGCCCTTCCTTTTCATTATTTCCCTCGTTTTTCTCTCTTTCTCTCTCCCTCTGTTTTCTTTCTATTCCCTTTTGTCTTCGGCGAGCACCTCTCCCCACGGGTCTTCGACTTTGCTTTCATTTTCCCTGGTCTCGGTCGTCCTTCAGCTTGGACGAGCGGCTTCTGATTTTCCCTTCATTTCCGTCCTCCGAAGCCCCCGCAGCAGCAACCGCTTGAAGCCGCAAGATTCGGCCGTCACTTCCTCACCGAATCAGCCCATCGCCCAGAGAAACCCGAGCAGAAAATCAGAGGTTTTGTGGGCCATTTTTTGGGCCTGAGTCATGCCCCATTGGTGTCACCGCTTTGGAGAGGATCGAGCCTCGTCGCGTCCTCGTCGAATTGAACTGAGTGGTTCAATAAACGAGTGAATTAATCTCACTAATCCTTGCTTAGTCGGTTAATTACGCTTAGGGGTTAATTAGATTAATTAAGCATGGTTTAAGTGGATGGATTATATTAGATTAGTTAATTTAATTATTTGCCAATGCATGTTAGGTGGTTAGTTAGTGACATTAGTAAGTAGACTCGTGCTATTACTTATTTAACAAACCTTGAATTTTTTTGGGTTCATTTGGTGCCCAATCAGGCATTAGAGGCCTAAATTGGATTTATTACATTTATTTAATATTTTTCGTAATTATTTAATCAATTATTTATTTTTTCAGAAATTAGACTAGGATAGTCTATGACTAGAATTTTATATTGATTATTGTGGTGTAGTCTATTTATTTATTTGAACTCTAATATGTGCTAAATTAATTTAATTGTGATTTTATGATTTTATTCCTAAATTAATTATTACAAGTAATTGATTGGAAAATAACCAAGCGTCGTTTACAACGCCAAAAATATCTTGGTGGACTATATAAAATGGTCGCATTTATGGAAATGAAATTATTGTATTTTTGGTTAAAGCCGACCGTGTACCCATACACGATATTTTTATTAGGAATGATAAAAAAATGGTGATTTGATTAAATAATCAATTTTCAGCATACTATGAAAATATGACTGGCAGCTTCTAGTGAGCATAATGAATATATCGAATCAGTGGATCTAGCAGTTTCTGGTGAGCATGATAAATATATCAAATCAATGGATCTGACAGTTTCTGATGAGCATAATAAATATATCAGATCAGTGGATTTGGCAGCTTCTGGTGAGTTATACTATCTATTATCGGCTTGTAATAGCAGTCCTAGGTATGATTGGACTTATAGGTAGTATTAATTGAGATGGCCGGGAAATGGTCATGTTGACATGAATTGACTGAGTCGATTAATCAATGATTCCATTAAATTGAATGATTTGGTGTGGTGAATTAATTCGAAGAATTATAAATTGTATTGATCTGTAGGAAGGAACTGAAGTCAAGGCAAGCCCTCCAACTCGTGAATATGCTTAGGCAGCTTTTAGGGCATATTTTCTTCCTAATCGAGTCTTAGGAGGTAGAACTCACTAAGATATTGTCTCACTAGTTATTGTATAACCATTTTCAGGTCTTTAGATGGTGTTGGTGAAGGATTGGAAGCCATGGAGTTTAAGAGGTGAAGCCTAAAAAATCGGCGATCTTGTCCGACTAGTTTGTCGTAGGACAACTCTTTTTTGTTGGGAGCCAATCTCTTTTGTAAACCTTTGTGTATAGACAGGTATGTTTATAAAAAGGTATTTTGTGAAAAATTGGCTCTACTTTTTTTATCCCATTGTTTTATTGTTTGGGGATTATTTATATGCTTCTGCACGCGTATATAAAATGAATGGGTCGGCGATGTGTCTTAGGATGTCACTATTTTATCGACTAAGCAGGGATGGGCACACGCTCTGAGGATCGGGATGTGACAGAGGCCTGCGCCCGACGCCAACAAGGGCCACCCTCGTCGAACGCCAACCTCCCTCCATTGGCTCTGCCATGGCCGGTGGAGGGAAGAGAGAAGAAAAGAAAAAGAAAAAAGAAAAAGAAAAACATAAAATAAAAAGACGAAAATGCCCCCGATGGGGTAAATGTATCACGGTTTGCAAAGTTTGGGGTAAATTTGTCACTTTGGGCAAAGTTTGGAATTTTTGGTGGCCCTTTCCCTATAAAAAATATCCAATAATATTTCATTATGTCTCACGTAGATTGCATTCAATTATATAATCTATTCTTCATTAATTCTATAATATTTAATTATATCGCATGTCATTTAATGAGACACGTATCTTTAGGAATTAATTTTCATTGGCTTCTCATATGGGTTGCATTTAGGATTAATGCATTGCATATGGTTTAATATCTATTATGCATGTTTGCCCTAGTGGCCACCTTTCCAACATAGAAGGGGGAGGTGAGGGGTTCAAATCCCTACCTTCTCAAGGAGGGATGGGGTGGGGACGCGTACGTTTCAGGAGTAGGTTTCGACTCCCATACCCTGCAAGAGGCAGGGCAAAAGTCTGAGAGTGAGTGTAAAGTAGGAATAGAATAGGACTGAGTGAGTGTAAAGTAGGAATAGAGTAAGATTAACAAAATATATATATCTATTATGCATGTCATTAGCATTTAAGGGATGCATGTTTGCTTAGATTATGTATGTCATGTCATTTTGTATTAGATCATATTATTTAGTATGCATGACATATGTCATTAGGTGTTCATATTAAGTTATTTGGGCACATCTTAATTAATCCATTCATTTTAGGCATTATAGTCTGATTATGATTTCCATGTCATTACATCATAGTGCATGAACATTTCGACTAATCTTTAGGGTTTAATTGCATATTCATCGTGGCTTTTAAATGAAAATATACCAAAAAGATTGGTATAAATAGTTGTTGATTTATGCATAAATATGGGCAAAAGTACGCTTCAAGTGCCAAAAGTTGGCACAAATGGACACTTAAGTGCCAAAAGTTACAAAAGTGACACTTAAGTGCCAAAATTGGAGAGAAATTGATCACTTAAATCCGGCCAAAATTCGGCCAAAATGCTAACATGCTTAATTTCCGGCAAAGTAAGTGCAAAACGGCGTCATTTTGCACGCTAACGTGGTAAAATATTAATATAAAAATTAAATTAAATTTATATAAAACTAAATTTATTTAAAATATTTAAAAATACAAATACAAATATTAGAAAATTTAAAAAAATTATTTTTTAAAAAGAGGGGGAGGTGGCTGAGGGCTACCCCCTTAATTGCTGCCTCTTTTTAAACTTTTTTTTTTTCAATATTTTTTCAATATTTATTTTTATATTTATTTTAAAATGTTTTAAATAAATTTAATTTTAAATTT
Organism: Eucalyptus victrix; assembly: GCA_016097545.1. Classification (NCBI taxonomy): domain Eukaryota; kingdom Viridiplantae; phylum Streptophyta; class Magnoliopsida; order Myrtales; family Myrtaceae; genus Eucalyptus; species Eucalyptus victrix. Next base: position 49,157,794 of record CM027843.1, read on the forward strand.
AATTTAATTAAATTTAATATTAATTTTTTTATCATGTCGGCACCAAAATGATGCCGTTTTGCACTTGTTTTACCGGAAAATTGACATGTCAGCGTTTTGGCCGGATTGTCACTTAAGTAATCCATTTTCCTAGAATTTTGGCACTTAAGTATCACTTTCATAACTTTTGGTACTTAAGTCTTCTTTTGTCCCAACTTTTGGCACTCTAGTGGTCCGGATGTCCATAAACATGCATCGTGCATTTCATATGTGTCTACATATCATTTCCTATTTGTCTCTTGAGTTATAATTTTCAAAAAGGAAAAATGCATTGGAAGTCCTAAAACTCGTCATAAAAATGCCTAAAACTTGTCAAATTGGTCTAATTGATTCATTCCATTGATTGCATTTTAAATAAGTTTTGGGACTTAATTGTACATTTTGAAAGTTTTGATCCTTTAGGTCTACCAAAAGACAAAAAGAAAAAAAAATGATGGCTAGGGCTAAAGACACTCAAGTTTACTCATTCAACATTCATTAGTTGGATGAAATCTTCGATGTACTCTTAATACGTTGCCTGAGAAAATTAACAAAAGTCCAAGTTATGCAAAGTAAAGAATAAAAAAAATATTGCAAGTGGCACCATTCATGAGACTATAACATAGTTAATTGTATTGTTTTCAAGATTCAATTTGCAAAGCAAAGTCAAATTTGTCGATGACAATGGAGCATGTGATGACTCTTGATTATCTAATTTAAAAGAATTAATGATCGATAAATCATTCAATTCTATTAGAAGAGGGTATATATTGACACCAAAAAATGACAAACTTTCGATTATTATCAACAAGTAGCAAATTAAGTCTTATCAGTTTGGTCTAAACAATGACAACGGAAAGAATCAACAAATTGTCAATAGCATCATATATGATCAAGACATAGTGTGAAAGTTATCGACAATAGCCTTCATCATGACTTGAGAAGTTAATTGATGGTGAGCAATCAACACAAATATAATTTTTGGGTGGTTATATCTATTACCGCTAATTTAGGGTTTATATAGCTTATTGTGGATAAGTGTTCTAGATAATAGGCATTAGTAGATAGCGTATCTTCTCATAACCACCCTTAGTAAGTTCTTTGTTTATTTGAATTTCAAATTCGTAACTAGGGATAGTAGGTTATAAATACCTCAAATGTCTCTTTGTCAAAAGTGTCTCCAATCAATCACAAAACTAAACCTTTTTATCTTAATCTTTACCTTCTTGCAATTTACATGGCTGGATATGGTTGTCTTCAATGTCTATACCTTCAATTTCCTTATCATTTATTTTCATGTTCAAAATCAATAGAGGACCCTTCCCAACCTTTGTTGATACATACCGATTCATTCATATTTAGGAAAGGTATTTCGTCATTTTGTGAAAGAGTACGCAGGTTACAAACTGTGGAGTTCACCATCGATGACACATTGGGCGTGAAATTTCTATGCACCATCACGGAATGTCTGGCTTTGAGACACCAACGCTAGAATCGGCAACTCCACGCCCCTAGACCCACGATGCCCCTAGTCGAAATTGTACCCCAACACCCAAACCTTGGTCCCAAGGGGCAGTACATAAAATCAAGTTCCGAACTTGGGACCTTGGAGCCGACTTACGCCTCTGGAGTTCAAGGTAGAGCATCATAACCTCGAAACTTGGCTTTGAGTACTCATCAGAGTACATTGTCTATTTGTCAGAAGGAAGTTTTGAAAATTATTTGTGGCAAATATAAATAAAAGATTTCTAGCTCAACTGATAAATTTTACAAAACCACGATAAAAATAAATCACCTTTCTTACATATATAACTCTTCTCTTAAAAATATCTTTCAACTACGAAACAAAAAAGACTCATCTTGCCCTCATTAAGAATTTTCAAGATTCATCGGCTATGACCCTTTTCACAACATTTCAGCCATTTTTTCCCTTATATCCTTCTTGCTCAAAATTAGCACACATGGACACAGACTATAAAAAGTTGACGGATAAAAATATTACAAGTGTCAAATTTTATACAATATTCATTTGAGAGAGATAATTTTTTTTTTCTAGTCACTTAAGTGTTATAACTTATAAAAAAATCCACTTTAAGTACCATAATTTTAAATGATTATTTGAATGTCATAACTTTAACAAATATTCACTCAAATATTGGAAATTCGACATAGCATGAAATTTATGACAAATGTTTTTAAAAAGTAATAGTACTTACGTGATTGATTAATAAGTTATATAGGACTCAAATGATTGGAAAAAAAATTATGATATTTAAGTGAATGCTATAACAAAAATTATGGTATATATGGTGCGTTTTTTTTTTTCTCAAAAGTTATCAAACTAAATGTGCTCGTCTTATGCATTATTCATCTGAATTCAAACATATGCTCTTAATCTAGAAAGGCTCGGCGTAAATAGAAAAAGGGGGATAAAAGTATTGCTTGATTTATGTGAACGAATCACTGAATGCGCGCGGCACATCACATGTAATCACAATGTCATGATTGATGGAAGATACCAACAGTGGCCGGCCGTCCGTCCGTCCCATATTTTCACAGATGGGGATAGAGAAGATGGATATGGCGTGATGCGTTGGGCCTGTTCAGACCAACCACTTCGAGTAATCCCCCGTAAAGCTGAACGCTTATGTAACAGCTGTGTATGGATGTCGTTTTCTGGGGAATTTCTGTTGTCTCTGAGCTCGTGGTTTTTTGCGCTTTTTGGGGTTTCGTTGTCGCTTCAATATCTCAATCTGTTGTTGCTATCTCTTTTTCATATTCTCCCCGCGAAATTACTATTGGTTCCCCTACTTTTTCTAGCAAAAGAAAAAAAAGGACAAGAAACATAGGCCCTCTTTCTTGTTTAAATTGGGATTTATTTTGCTTCTTCCCCAAGATTTGAGACCTATCTCACTTTGCTCCCTATTGTCTTGTCTTCCCCGATTTTATGACTATATGATTAGATTTATAGTAATGCATCCAAGTTTTGACTAACATTAGTTCACCTGTTCCTATGCCAAAGAGAAAAATTACCAATTTCTAACTTTATCCATCAATTGTAAATTATGCTAGTGATTTTATTATGATTAAGATAACATTTTTGTTAATGAATGCAAGCAAACCTTACGAAAATGGACATGAAATTTCTAAGAAAATCACCAATCCCAATGATGAAAGCAAAATGTATGCATAAATTATTGATATGTGATTTTTGGGCTTGGCTCGCCGATAATAACTATTTGACATAAATCAAAATACTGTCATTAATGACGGGAATGAAATGAAATGAAACCTAATTATAAGAAATCATGAGATGCCTCAAATTTCAAGGGTATTTTTTTTTAAAAGTATTTACCGGCATTATCGGGAACATCTTTAGTGGCGAGTGACAATGGGCTCAGAACAAGATGCCGAGGCACAGGGCTTCCCTATGGAGGGTGGTCCTTTTCCGTGCCCCTTTTCTAGCTTTCTGCTATTCTCATTTGTCCTTCCACGTTATATCAATTCAGAAAGAAAGGAGATTTTATATTATTTGTGTCAATCAATCTCTGACCATCTCTTGTAGCAAAGTCCTTTCTTTTCAACTCCATATTTTTTTACTTTCCTACTCTGAAAATGTCTTCAGGAGTTTGAATTTGCATGCTCCTCCGTTTCCTGTGTTTCTTCCTTCAAATCTCTTTCTTTTCCGTTCTTTTAGTTGGTTATAGCTAGTTTGTTCTTCCTCACTCGCCCCCATTTGATATTCTCTCTCTCTCTCTCTCTCTCTCTCTCAAATGGGTTCTGGCATTTATTGCATTCCTAGCCAGAGAGTTATTTATTTTACCATTTTCATTCTAATCACCTACTTGATGGGCTCTTCTCTATTGGAATTCAGAGCTGAAGGTAATGGTTAAACCTTAAACTGAAGTTGAAAAATCCAATAGTATTATGCTGTTGTGTGTCACTCTGTTGCTACACTTGGTTCGACTATGAAGAGAAAAAAATCTCTCACTCTGTCTCTCTCCATCTCTTTTGTGCTTTTCCTTCTCATATTTTTCAGGTAGAGCCATTCTTAAGCACGCTGACCCTTCCAAGGTAAGCAATCCCCAAGCGAAATACCTCTCTCTCTCTCTCTCTCTCTCTGTAAGTGTTTCTCTCTGTGTGTGCGCGTGTGGACAATAAAATCTATGACGTTGTGTTTTTAGGAACAGGCAGAGAGTGAATCAAAGGCAAGTGTGAGGAGAATTCAGATAGGGTCGGCACCACCAAGATGTGACAGGAAGTGCAGTTCATGTGGGCACTGTGAGGCCATCCAAGTGCCTGCAAATCCTCAAGACAAGAGAGGCAACACCTCCGCAGCCTTCAGGGCGGACTACTACTCAAGAGGTGACCAGAGCTCCAACTACAAGCCCATGAGTTGGAAGTGCAAGTGTGGCAAGTTCATTTTCAATCCTTGACCATCATATTTTAATAGGTTGCTGTTACTATTTTCTTTTGACTTTTTGTTTTTTCCCTTTTTCCCTTTTTTTGTTTGTTGTGGGGGTAAAACCCTTTTGTGAGACTGTTGTACATGAATTATATATAATACTGATTAGTGTTTGTTTCCCCCAGTGTAGGTTAGTCTCTGAGATTTAATGATTGATGAACATCTCTAGTCAATTTTCGTTGTTTTTATGTATTGCTTACCGTTAGATTTCTTTCAACTTAATTGAGGGAGCAGCTATGTAATTTGTCCATGTTTGCTTGCTTACTCGCTTCCTCCTTGCAAAAGGAAAACCATGTTCTAATTTGTCGACAGAATGAAAAGGTCAACAGAATCAAAAAGAGAAAAGAGGAAAAAAATTGTTCTAGTTCTCTTTAGAGGCTGCCGAACAGGACAGTAGCAACCATGGTAAAATCCAAGTTTTTTCTCAGCATAAAGAGAACAAGCTGCTGTCACCCATTGCAATGAACATGTTATCCGGTCAAGACTTTTACCTCAGCAACGAAAAATAATATTAGAAGCTATGAAAATATACTCGATAACTTCAAATGACTTAAATATCAATCTTAATCAACTTAATTAAGTTCCTATAATTTTAGTTCCTTTGAAAAGGTAAAAAAAAAAATCCAATGAATGTGCACCTAGTTAAAATCTCAGTTTAAGATTTATTTTGTTACTTTCTTCTGATTTTTAACCATAAAGACTAACAAGATATGATAAAGAAGGGAAAAAATCGAGACTACAACTATTGTTCGGACATGAAGAAAGTCATTAGTACTATTCACAATCTCACAATTCCAAAAGATAACATCTAAATAGGTTTTATTCTATGAAGATATGTGAGTTTGAATATAAAGAAATGTTGTAACTTAATCTTGGCCCTTATCAAAATCACATAAAGCCTAACATAAACACAAATGAATGATATCTTAACAACTCAAACCAACAACATTGTCAGCGTTAACAAGCGAATGGATTTGTAACCGAATAAAAGAATAATTTTTTCAACTTTGGTACATGGCATTGCTCAACGACATTTTCTAATTGATACTAATTAACATTTCAAGTTCGCAAAGAATTATTAAAATTTTCTACTACCATGGTTTCTCGAAAGGAAATTTGATATCAGTTGATTAAACTTTTTAGAAACTTAGTTAAATGTTGTATGGGAAGGAGAAAGATAACGAAATCTATGGAGAGAACCAAATCTTGTGATTGAGGGTAGTTTAGTTAGCCAAAAAAAGTGTGGAAATATTCTCACTTTAAAAATTTATCAAGGCTTTATTGTGGAATATATATTTTTTGTATTCAGGGGAACTAATTAGCATGTTGCCTTGCCAGATAAAAGTCATTATAAGATATTCTAAGTATATACTGACTTATTCTTATAGTTCAGCTAGAACATCAAATATGATTTGTAGGATGGTAAGGATGATCTTTCAAAGTATAAACTTAACATCGGCAGCCATCATAGCTTATAACAACATATATTTGCCTTAATTATTCAAATTAATGAGTAGATATAGATGGAGAAAAACCTCCAAATTAGTCATTTGACACGTACATGCTTATTATTTCCAACCATATCTAATGGAACTACCTGTTGCCAAATATATATTTAGATTGGGATCTGCTTTGAGTTTATTTGACTGGGAAAAACTGCTTTACATAATTAGATTTGAGAAATGTCAATAATATCCGAGAAAATATACACCAGAATGAGAGTTTTAAAAGATTCAATTCTCCTTGGAGAGATTCTATGAAAGGATAAATATACTTCTAGTTCTTTTATGTTGTTGTCGGAGTCATTTTTAATCATGTAATGTATAGACAACACCCTAAGTTACATATTTAACCGATGCAGTACATATATCTCTTAGAGATGAAAAGTGAGTCAAGCAACCCATAAAAAAATGGGCCTCGGTTCGATGATTACACGAGATCCGCTCACCTATTCTCGAGCTGAGCTACTTGGGCATTTTGCTGAGCTAAGCTCAAACTCATCAATAAATGGCTTGACAAGCTCGCGAGCCAAATTGAGCTTAAGAGATTTCTAACTGAGCCGAGCTCTAACTAGTCAATACACATGAGACAAGTATGGGTAGCCACGTGCATAGCGTGTATTAACTTATTGACAAGTATAGGATCAACATGATGGTGTTATTCCTGATTCCATGTGTCTAGTTATCAAAATATGGTGATAGACAATAGTTAAGGATGAAAACACACAATTTTGAAGGGAATAGTTATCATCTAAAGACCAAGTTGTTTGGGGCCTATTTGATAATACTCCTGGGAACAATTGATTATATTCTTCTATTCCGGGAGTAAAAAAAAAAAAAAACGAACATAAATCTTTTTGGTAAATTTTTTGTTCGTGAGAACAAAAATCTTTTTTTTTTTTCAAGAATAGATTTGAAATAGAATCACGAAATAGAAAAAAAGTTGTTTTTTATTCTTAAGAACAATTCCTAGAATCAATTCTAATTTTTTTTTTCTTTTCTCTTCTCTTTTCTTCTAACTCTTCTTCTCTTTCCTTTTCTTCTTCTTCTTCCTTTTGGCTGGTCGTGACCTTGGCCATGGCCAATGATTGGCTAAATGAGGGTCGGCAACCTTGTTAGAGTGTCCTCACTGAGCCTTGCTGTGGCTGAGCAAAGTCAAGCTCGCCCAACCACTAGCGAGGCTCAACCTCGCCAGGCCACCTCCAAGTCGACATTGCTTGGCGGTGGCTTGGCAATGCCAAACCTTGCCGATGGTTGGGCAAGCTCGACCTTGCTAGATTTATGAGAGGTTGACCTCGCACAACCAAGCGATGCTCGGCCTCACTAGCCGGCGTTAGGCTCGACCTTATCAAGCTAGGGTGAGGTTGACATCGCATTGCTTGAGCAAGGTGAAGCCTCGCTGGTGGCTTGGCAAGGCTTGCCTAGCTACCGACTAGGCCGAGGCTCCCCTTGGTCAGTCGAGCCTCTAGTGAACTTCTTGAACCTCACCCAACTGGTCACTAGCCACCGTTGTGGTCGGCGACTAGCTACCAAGAAGGAGGAAGAAGAAGAGAAAAAGAAAAAAAGAAGAAGAAAAAAAATAAGAAAAATATTAAAAAATTAAAAGAAACAAAAAAAAATTAAGAATCCTACCAAATGCATTTCCATCCCGGGAATAGAAATTTTGGATAGTTACCAAGCGTGTCCTTTTTCTTAGAATTTATTCTTGGGAATAGTTTTTTAGACGTTGCTCTTGCTTTGTTTTGCCTAGAGCCACTTAAACATCCAATTAGGGATAGGGATGGCCGCATGGCCAGACCCGGCCCAAAATTTTCTTAGGCCAAGTCCACTGCATGGGCCCAAACTGACCCAATGACCATTGGACGGTCGGCCATGGCCGACTACATGTTAAATAAAAATAAATATAAAAAATCCAAAGTCTTTCTATAAATAGAGACCTCTCCCTCTCATTTTCACTTTCATCCCTCTTTCACAAATATCTTAGGAAATAGGCAGTAACTCAAGCCGACGTGAAGCAGTACATCATAATATCTCCAGTGATATTTCAAGCTTACTTGGACAAAGTAGTTGAGCGAAAATTCTTCATTTTAAAAATGAGATAACTACATGATCGGTGCCATAAGTGTGATTTTCCCCAATAGTCTTTAAGATGTCTTTATCAGGATAGTCATGTGTAGCATGATGGGCCACAAGACTAGTCAAGCATGAATCGACCTCGTTAATGGTCATATGCAAAGTCAAAATTTCCAACCTAACATGACTGACTCTTTTGTTTTCTAACGCATGACTTGCTAAGTCCACGGGTTCTCAGAACAGCCTGGGGATTGAATTGTGGCCTTTGGATCCCCAAAGAAAATTCAAGGTTTTTCTTCAGTTCATTATGCATCCTCTTACGTCCGAGACCTCCATTTTACCTCTTCTGTTATGAGTCCAAGGTTTGGCAATTACTGCTGAAAACAGGATTCACACTTCCAGATTTGCTCCAATACAATCATTTATTAATAATCTTATTATTGTGGCACAACAAACGCGAACAAATCAAATAGCAAACATGCTCCATGCTTTAAGATTATTAATATTTTTGCAATGATCCTTTTATTGGAGAAGCCTCTCTCCATGAAAGTTTCTATCTATGAAGGCATAAAAAATAAAGGATTTCTTAAAAATACTGTCATAGGTAAATATTTCTCCATATGCAGTCTTCACAGTCGGAAGCGTTTGCAATAGGAACCCAGTAGCAAAACCCTCAGAATCTTGAAAATTAACCATGAAAGGAGTCAGAAATTATGAAAACGAAGGATTTTGGGGCCGTAGACAATGGCAAAAAGAAATACAGCACTGCACTCTGAATAAGCTATTCAAGTTAGTATTACGGGTTCTGATTGATTCATCCTCCTCTTCCTTACATATTTTTCAGGCGACACATGGGAGATGGCGGCCTGATCCATCTTAGGTTGTTGAGTGGGACGGGAAATTGTAAATGAAGGCGGGCACGGCGTAACTTGTTAGAGCCAGGTTCCTCTTTTTTATGTCAATGTCAGGCTAGCTCGAGTGTCTGTTAAGTCCTTCATCTATAACCTAGCCACTAGGGAGGGCTTTCGACTACGAGTGGCCTCAGTTTGCTATTTGGTGAGTCTCCAAACTAGCAGCTTCTAGTTGGTCAGAAGCAAAACTAGCACACTTTGTAACAAATAAAACATGGATTCAAGTATAGCTATGGTAATTTTCCTGCTATAAGATATTCGAATGTACTTGGCTTTAGTTGTGTCACTCGCTTTCGTTGTAATTTTGCTGCTAAAAGGTGAGAACCTGAGAAATTGTCTGACGAGAATGAGAACCTTCTGAGAGTCCTCGAGGCTGTTATGGAAGGTTTCCATGTACTCCTGTAATATATGGATAGATTTTCTTCTTATGTCCTTAAGCTGATTTTTCTTTCTTCTTTTTTGAAAGTAGTAGAGCAACATTGATACTGCTCAATAGGTTTCACAATGACTTGGTTTTCTGCTTATTACATGATTTTCAGCAATAAGAATATTTTCTTCACTCTTCCATGAAAAGGATTAGCAATCACCGAGATATGGAACGCCATTTCCTTTTTCCAATCTTTTGACAGTAGCAAGGTGAGCACTTTAGTCTTTAACTGAAGAAGTGATCAATTTTAAGTGATGATTATTTAAGTCGAGAACTTGAGACCTATTGAATTTAATGGAATCTAGATAAATTTTTATCTCGGTGATTTGAGAAGTTATAGACATTCAATCGTAAACGATGATCTCTTAAGTGGTGATTTTTCTTTGGTAAGATTTATAATGGATATGTTATTGTTTAGAAATCTCATATTCTATATAGAATTAGGGTTGGAGAGATAGTTGAAATGGAATTTTGAAGAAGTGGATCGTGTCTTGGGAGAATTAAAAGTTCATTATTTCATGGTGCGATTATTTTGTAATAATGTTATCAATGATCACATCTCAAGGTGTTAGTAAGGACATGAGACATATTTGAAGGTTCTTATATACAATAAATAAGAGTTGATTTGCACAAATTTTCAAGTGGATAATGTAATATTCTTAGGTTATGTATGTAATTGAAATTAAAAAAAAAATGTTGAAAGGAAAAGCGATAACTTGTGAAAATTCAGGTTGTGATATTTATTGATTTGATCAATATTCTGCGGATTGTATTTCAAGTGCTTATGAAAGAATGTCGAAAGTAAAATTGATAACTTGTGAAAATTCAGGTTGTGATATTTATTGATATGATCAATATTTTGCGGATTGTATTTCAAGTGTTGATGAAAGATAATGAATAATATGATATTAGAGGAGGACCCCTCTAGTAGGTGTGTGATTAGAGGATGAGCCACGCGGAAGTAATGGGCATGTAACTCCAATGAGAGCGGGAAATGGTCAATGTGTTCAGAAGGTCCAAACAAGAAGTGGCTCTCAAAAGGCTTCTAGGATGGTGAAAGGGGTAAGAATGAATCAAATTGCACACCAAACTAATGCAGAGCATGCTTGAGATATATATGTAAAAATTAGAATTAACTCATGGAGATGCCTTTTGACGTAATTGCAAGTTTTGCTTTGGAATTTTAAGTTCAGTATGCTCAAGCTAGAGCACTACTAAGATGGATAACCTGATGAGAAAATGTCTACCTTAATGCCGAAAGGACAAAACCAAGGGTTGGTTTGACATAAGCCAAAGCACACAATACCTCAAGCGAGTTACTTCAAATGCCAAATATAGTCATTTTAATAGACGTTACTCTTGCTTTGTTTCGTCTAGAGGCACTTGAACATCTGATTAGGGATAGGAATGGCCACGTGGCCAGGCCTGGCCCAATATTTATTTATTTATTTATTTTATTTTTATGAAGCCGAGTCCATTACATCGCCCCAAATTGACCCACTGACCATTGGACGGTTGGCCATGGCCGACTACATGTTAAATAAATAAAAAATCCAAAATCTTTCTATAAATTAGAGGTCTTTCCCTCTCATTTTCACTTTCATCCCTCTTTCACAAATATCTTAGGAAATAGGTAGGACCTCAAGCCGACGTAGAGCAGTACATCATAATATCTCCGGTGATATTTCAAGCTTACTTGGACAAAGTAGATGAGCGAAAATTCTTCACTTTTAAGACAAGAGAACTACATTATCGGTGCCATAAGTGCGATTTTCCCCAATACTCTTTAAGATGTCTTTATCGGGACAGTCGTGTAGCATGGGCCACAAGACTAGTCAAGTATGAATCGACCTCATTAATGCTGTATGCAAAGTCGAAATTTCCAACCTAACATGACTGGCTCTTTTGTTTTCTAACGCATGACTTGCTAGGTCCACAGGTTCTCAGAACATCCTGGGGATTGAATTGTGGCCTTTGGATCCAAAGAAAATTCAAGGTTTTTCTTCAGTTTATTTTGCATCCCCTTACGTTCGAGTCCTCCAGTTTACCGCTTCTGCTATGATTCCAAGGTTTGGCAATTACTTCTGAAAACAGGATTCATACCTTCAAATTTGCTCCAATACAATCATTTATTAATAATCTTATTATTGCGGCACAACAAACGCTAACAAATCAAATAGCAAACATGCTCTATGCTTTAAGATTATTAATCATTTTTCAATGATCTTTTTATTGGAGAAGCCTCTCTCTGTGACGAAAGTTTCTATTTATGAACATAAAAAATAAAGGATTATTCTTGAAAATACTGTCAGGGGTAAATATTTCTCCATATGCGGTCTTCACGGCCGGAAGCGTTTGCAATAGGAACCCAGTAGCAAAACCCTCGGAATCTTGAAAATTTACCAAAAAAGTTGTCCGAAATTTTGAAAACGAAGGATTCTGGGGCCGTAGACAATGGCAAAAAGGAAATACAGCACCGTACTCTGAGTTAGCTACTCAAGTTAGTATTACGGGCTCTCTAACTCCTCTTCGATCAAAAGTTAAATAGTATTTTTATCAAACGTTGCGCAAACTCTTGTCCCAAGCTCGCCTTGCCGTTGTTTACTCTTCTGGACGCCCTAGAAAATCTTCAGAAATAGCGGACGCATCAAATTGAATTTGGGTTGTCATAATTAGTATTATAAGACGTTAATCTAATTTGAATTTATGGGTCTTGTAAAAAAGTCAAGATTTTTTGTGGACCTACTTGTGGTCTTTAAATGCAGCAATTCTAAACGGTCAATCTCATGCTTCTAGCTGGCTGGGAGAACTTAAGAACACCATCTCCTGGTCTTTCTGCTTGCTCTGTCTTAACAGATCAAGTATGGAAACAACTTTGCCACACTCGAGAATGCATTTGATATCAGCTTTTATCAGCCTCGTTCTCGTTATACATCAAACTCACTCCAACACTTGTATTGCCTATGCTTCCTATCTTGGAAATGAAACCGACAGGGCGGCATTGCTCGTCTTCAAGAACAAGATGATTGACGATCCTCAAGGGATTGTAAGTTCTTGGAATGAGTCCCTTAGTCACTGCAATTGGCTAGGAGTTTCTTGCAGTCGCCGCCATGCAGGAAGAGTCACCGCCCTCAACTTGAATAATCAAAAGCTCATTGGCACAATACCTCCTGACATTGGGAATCTCACCTTCTTGAGGCGTGTTCATCTAGAGGTGAATCGGCTCCGAGGCAACATTCCAGAAGAGTTCGGGAGGTTGTTTAGACTGAAGACTCTTGGCCTCTTGAAGAATGAACTTGGAGGGGAGATACCACGAAATTTGTCATCTTGTGTAGGTATGCAATTCCTCTTTTTGCAATACAATCAACTCAGCGGAAGAATACCTGACGAGCTTCGGTATTTAGCTGAAAGAGAACTCATTGTTTTTGGGGTCTCAGTGAACAATCTTACTGGGAGAATTCCAAGTTGGTTGGGGAATGCATCATCACTTATAGAGTTATATATGGGGCATAATGAACTAAGAGGTCAAATACCAGCCGAGCTCGGAAGCATCTCAAAATTAAAGACCCTCAATTTACATTATAATAATCTAACAGGATGCATCCCCTCTTCCGTATACAATCTCACATCACTTGTCTACTTTGATGTAGGGGGTAATAGCCTACATGGTGAAATCCCACCGGATATTGGAAACTATTTTCCTCATCTTAGGGGGCTTTACATCACATTTAATCAATTTTCAGGGCAGGTACCACATTCACTACCTAACGCTAATGGACTTGAAGACTTGTTTCTCACTTCTAATAGCTTTACGGGGAATGTGCCTGCCAATCTTGGAAACTTGAGGAATCTTACAATGATTAGTTTTAGCGAGAACCAATTCCAAACAGGTTTTGACGGCTTAAATTTCCTCACTGAGTTTACCAATTGCAGTAAACTGGAAGTGTTAGATTTCGGCCACAACAAATTCAAAGGCAAAATACCTGCTTCCATTGCTAATTTGACGAATACGCTTCAGTTCTTACTTCTAGGATCAAATCAAATCACAGGTAATATCCCTCCAGAAATTGAGAAGCTAAATGGTCTACAGGTCTTGGCGTTGTACAACAACAGCATTAGCGGTGAGATTCCCCATGGCATTGGTAAGCTAAAAAATTTGACCTATCTTTGGCTAGGGGATAATAGGATTTCAGGGGCAATTCCTTCCTCTCTTGGAAACGCTACCCAATTGCTTAAACTGGATCTTCAGGAAAATCAATTAGAAGGTGAAATTCCTCCGAGCCTTGGATGGTGTCAACAATTGCAATCACTAGGACTATCAGATAACAACCTTAACGGTACAATACCCAAAGAGGTCATCGGTCTTTCTTCTCTGTCCATTTGTTTCCAAGTTGCTCGAAATTCGTTAACGGGGCCATTGCATTTTGAAGTGGGTAACATGAGCAAAATTGTGAATGTCGACCTCTCTGATAATAGGCTAACTGGAGAAATACCAAGCACTTTGTCCCAATGTCTAATGCTGCAAAGCTTGAACATGGCAGGCAATTTATTTGAAGGAAGTATACCGCCTTCTTTAAGGACCCTGATGGGTCTTCAGTCACTTGATCTCTCAAGAAACAGATTGTCCGGTCATATTCCCATCTATTTTGTGAATTTTACTATGCTCGAAGTGTTGAATTTGTCCTTCAATAGCCTTGAAGGAGAGGTACCACGGAAGGGAATTTTCAAAGATACAAAACGCATATCGATAATCGGAAACAAAAAACTATGTGGGGGCATCAAGGAACTCGGACTTCCCGCATGTAAAGTTTACGACACGAAGAAGCAGAGAAAGCTTCCAAAACTGAAATTATCTATCGTAATAACAGTCTCGCTTTTGATCGTGTTAACATCCTTCATTGTTGTTGTGTATTGGAGGAGGAAATCTATGACGAGACCTAGCGTTGCATTTTCAATAGATGAGCGATTCCGAAAGGTTTCCTATGCAGAGCTCCGCCAAGTGACCAATGACTTCTCACCATCTAATTTGATTGGCCAAGGGAGCTATGGCTCTGTGTATAGAGGAATGCTAGATGGAAATCGACCGGTGGCAGTGAAAGTGCTCAACCTAAAACAAAAGGGGGCTTTTAAGAGCTTCTTGGCAGAATGTGAAGCGTTGAGAAACATACGCCACAGAAATCTTGTCAACATCATCACTGTCTGCTCGAGCATGATTTCACTGGTGCAGAATTTAAGGCTTTAGTCTATGACCTAATGCGAAATGGTAGTTTAGAACAGTGGTTGCACCCTAGAGTAAATCAGCATGACATGCCAAAGCTCAATCTTAGCCAGAGGTTAGACATTGCCATTGATGCAGCTTCTGCCATTGAATATCTTCACCACCATTGCCAAACGAGCATCATACATGGTGATCTAAAGCCAAGCAACGTTCTTCTTGATCATGACATGGTAGCTCGAGTGTGTGATTTTGGGCTAGCGCGATTTCTTCATGGAAGCACAAATCTAGATGTTTCTCAATGTCAAGCAAGCTCTAGCGGCATAAAAGGCACCATTGGCTATGTAGCTCCAGGTATGTTAATCCTTTTACTTTCTATTCATCTGAGTCCAAGTTAATAGCTTATTCATAATGCTGAATTTTATTGAAGAAAATGGATTTCCAAAGCCAAGTAGTCATCCGAAATGACAAAGTCGATGTGTTTTCTAGAATATGGCCTTGGTGGTACTTCATCATTGCAGGGAGATGTGTACAGCTTTGGGATACTGTTGCTCGAGATGTTCACTAGAATAAGACCTACTGATGTTATGTTCAAAGATGGATGGACCCTCCATGAATTTGTCAAGACTACTCAGCACAAAAGCTTGGTGAAGATCCTAGAGCCTTCACTGCTATCTGTGGAAAGGATTGGCAATGGCCAAATTAGTGATGCTGACATGGTAAGATTTGAGGAAAACATTGCTGACATAATGAGAATTGGAGTCCTCTGCTCAATGAAACTTCCAAATGAGCGTATGGATATGACAAATGCATTATCTGAATTATGTGCTATCAAAGAGAAGTTTCTCAAGCATGGCATGTAAGATTAGGAAGAGGATTTAACTTCTCCTATTGCATTTCCAATTTCTTTTTAGTTCCTTCCCGATGTCTGAATGTGAATGCAAAATGCAAGTCTTATGTTTCATGTATGTGAGAGGCAGAGAATTAGTTATCTCTATATCCTTAAGCCAAATAAATGCCTCTCTCTTTCAACTATGGAAGAGCTTGCTTCAAAAGATAAATAACATCTTACCAGTTATTTTCTCAGGTTGATTTCAATGTATCATCCAATGCATCATAAGTCATCCATCCATCCCCTCAGAAGTAATTTAACAAAGGAATAGCTAAATCTAAGTTCATCAACCTAGAAGCAGAGGCACTAATGTATAAGAGTTGCTTGTGTCCGATCAATTGAAACAAAGCTCACCAAATCACTAGTCTAGTCATGAGAAGCTCATAACTCATCTAAGTAAAACTTCAGTAACTTAAATCATGGTTACTAAGCAAAACAAATACAATGACTTGCTAAAATACATTCTTATATTGAGCAATGCGAGATTAGAATCAAGTCCAACGCCCACCATCCACCAACTCAAATGGTAATTTTATAAACTTCAGACAAATTATCTAGCATGTTTGTTGAACAAAGGAGTAGGACACATTGTCGGTAAGAAATAAAGGACAGAGCAAGATCATAGTGACAAATACGTGACGTTTACAATTGAAGACAAATGCAAACTCTTTGTTAAGCTTTTTATCCAATGCTCTTGATGAAATCCTGAGTTAACCTTCCAATAGAATCATACAAAGACCCACCTTCCTTCGCAACGTTCGTCGCCACCTCCCTCGTTTCCTTCTCCTCCTTCCTTGTTGCTATGGCGCCGCCACCAATCAAGCATTCGACAGCCTTCTCTATCACCGCCGCTGGCACTAGATGGCCGCCAATGTTGTGCCCCTTGAAGTCCAACCTCAGCTCCTCTGCTAGGTCTAGTTCCTTCACCATCTTAAAAGCGCTCAACTGCTGCTCCGCATCATGGCCACGTCACGATCAGCACTCCATGCTACAAGCTCTCTATGTTGGAGTTTCATTCGCAGTGAGACACAAACTCACCGATAGCCGCGTGTCCCAACACCTCAATTCATGGCGGCGATAGTATATACGGATGATCATATTTTACTTCACCTATGCTATAATTCACAAACAGTTGCATATTTAGTTATGAGCTAAATAATTCTATAAAAAAAAATGTCCTGATCGATATCTAACTTCTAAATTGTTTTTACTTCTTGTGTTATCTATTGCTAAATCAAGAGTATTTGAAAAATATCATGTCTCATAAATTAGTGTGAATTTATATCGCGAATGATTATTTGTAGACTTCATCAATGGGCAGGCAGTCCGGCAGCCGCCCATTGTTTTTTAGCCCAGCAAAAACTGTAGGTCTGGTTAGTGGGCAAGCTAAACCTGGGCAAGGGCCTCATGGTTCAGCGCGTCTATATGCTTATTACAAAAATGATAAATTATGTTTTATTAATAAGTTTTTCTTTGACATTTAAAATTTATAAAGTCTTAACAGTATAAAATAAGCTCAAATTTCTAATGTAGGATAGGAAAATAGTATAAGACTCATAGATAGAGTACTAAAATAAAGGGTTAATACCACGAAAAAACATAAACAATATATTTTACACCAAATTAATTTTTTTATCATTAAAAATCCCAAACTAGTATATATGTGATAAATTTACCCCAAACTAATTTTTTGACCATAAAAAACCCTAAACTAATATACTTATGATAAATTTATTAAAAACTCATTTTTTTACTATAAAAAATCCTAAATTAGTACACTTATAATAAATTTATCATATGTTAACTTTCATCAAATTTTACTATTAAATTTGCTAATGTGAATGACACATGGTGACATGTTATGGTCACGTGACAAGTCCATGTGGAATTCCATAGAGTTTTTTTTTTTTTTTTTTGGTAAGGTGGAATTCCATAGAGTTAATGTTGTGAAAAATCTCAAATTTGTCATAGGTGTACAATTAAATCTATCACAAGAGGATCGTTAAATATGTCACAAGCATATCAATTTGGGATTTTTCTTGAAATTAACCCTATGAATTTCCACGTGAACTTGCCACGTCACTATACCATACCACCATGTGTTATCTAAGTCAACAAACTTAATGATAAAATTTGACGGAAGTTAATAGATAGTAAATTTGTCATAAACATACCAATTTTAGGTTTTTTTATTAGTTTGAGGCAAATTGTCAAAGATATACCAATTTTGAGTTTTTTGTGATCAAAATATTAGTTTATGATATATTTGTCATGAGTGTATCAATATAGAGTTTTTGGTAGTCAAAAAATTAATTTAGAGTAAATTTATCATTGATGTACCAGTTTGAGATTTTTTATGATATTAACCCCTAAAATAAAATAATACAAAACCCTACAATTATTTATCATCTATTTATCATTATTCGTTAAATTTTATAGCTGAAATTTTACAAAATGAAGAGGTGGCCCGATTCTTCCGACAAAAAAAAAAAAAAAAAAGAGGTGGCCCGATGCACAGGCCCAACACCAGTGTTTTTCCCTTAGGGCTCAGGCCTGCAAGTTCAAGCCTTGGCGGGATTTCCAAAGGTTCGAGCCTAAGCAAAATCGGCCCAATTCTGCTTAGGCTTGCCAATTGCTAGACGACCAAGCCAGCTGCTTGGACTAAATCTTGCTCAAGTCCTCTTGGGATTAAAAAAATATCAAGTATTCTATATGAATGATCAAGTCTGAACCGACCAAGTGCGTAGCCAAGTGTGTCAGAATAAAAGAGAAAGGAATAATGACATAAATAGTTCCTAAACTTTACCCTAATGTGCAATGTAATTTTTGAATTTTTAATTTGTTTAATGTGATCCATAAAAAAAATGATATATGTTTCAATTTAGTCTATGAACTGTACAAAAATGTTCAATGTTTTCCTTCCATTAATTCAAGTTCAGGAACAATATTAAGCATTTTCATATAGTTTAGGGACTAAATTAAAAACGTACCAAAAGTCCAAAGACCAAATTAAACAATTTAAAAAATTAGGGACTACATTACATAATGAGCTAAAGTTTGTGGACCATATTGAATAAATTACAAGTTTTCATATTGAATAAATTACAAGTTCACATCACACATTGAGTTAAAGTTCAATGGAGCATTTATGTCATTTTCCCAAAAAGAAATTATTTTTAGGCCAACTATGCTCGGGTGGATCTAATAAGATTTTTAGCACATGATCACATTAAGGATTTTTTTAACCAAATTAAAATTAAAATTAAAATTAAAATGCCTTTAGTTGATCATACTTTGATAAATATTTAGGGTCCATTTTTTTGCGGAAACATTTTTCTCATTTTTTGATATTTGATTTGCTTAGAAAAATGAGTCAACATAAAAGATTTTTCTACTAAAATATAACTAGAGATCGATGATTTGACCTGAAGCTCTACATTTGGGCATGGAAACCCAACGTTGGTTCCCGGTGTTTGGGGACTAGGTCTTTGGCAGCCGAGCCTGGGTCCATTGAGGCCAGGCTTGGGATCTTAGTGCCCAAATCCTTTGTGCACGTGCTCAATGCTCCGACACTCAAGCCCGAGTCCATAAAAGGCTATGTTGGGGTCCTTGATGCTCAAGCTCTAGTCTTGACCCTTAGGCCCAAGTCCACAGAGGAGTTGAATAGGTCCTCGACACTTGAGCTTGGATCATTGATTAATGAAACGTTTGTTCTTACAAAAATATTTTTAAAATATTTGAATTTCTTATTATTTTAATATTTTCTATTTGTTTCCTTTCTTTCTTTCTTTCTCTCTTTTTCTTTTCTTTATTTTTTTATTTTCTTCTTTCTTTCTTTTTGTTTCTTCCTGAGGCTGCTCATGGTGATAGCTAGCACTCAACCCCAAGTAAGCTTAAGCCTCGCTAGCCTTAGATGAGGCTCCATCTCACCAAATTGAGTGAGGTCGAGCTCGCCAAAGGCCTACGAGCTCAAGGCCTTGCCAAAGTTTAGTAAGTCATGGCAAGCTCGACCTCACCAACCTCTAGCAAGTGCGAAGCTCACTGATCTAGTGACTCCATCTTGCTAGCCTTAGGCTAGTTCAACCTCCTTGGCTAGTCACCAATTGTCACCATAGCTGGTGACTGGCTAAGGAAAAAGCAAAAAGAAAAGAAAGAGAAACAAAGGAAAAAAGAAGAAGAAGAAGAAAAAAGTATATAAATTAAAAATAATTAGAAAATATGAATGCTTTGATAGTTTTCCCATTAGATTTTCCTTACTAAACCACATCAAACACTTTTTGAGTTTTGAGGTTTCAGCCAAATACCAAAAAAATAAAAAAAAAATGACTTCCTAAAAATTATTTTCCATAAAAATACATTTTCTATAAAATAAATGGACCCTTAATCCATGCTAATTTTATTATTGAACATGTGTCCTTTTTATGAAGTGCGATATCGCGTGGGAGGCAGAAGCTCATCAAATTTATCTGTAAGGGCATAAAAGAGTATAAAGCTTAAATAGAATCTTATTGTTGAAAAGTCAAGATTTGCTTACCATGTCAAATCATCGATATAGGTATCATGTGAAGCTCACAAATGACAAGATTAATTTAGCAATTTAAAACAAATAGGTACCATGGACGAACTAGGTATATGATGCCGTTGACGTAAATTATTTCATATTTGGGTCATTTATTTAAGTTTCTAATTTCTACTTCATAAACTTGATCGGTAGTATTTAGACGGATTAAATTTGATACGAGATTTGAAATACCTGGCCTATAAACACACGTGATTGAGAAAATATAAACTTTTTATCCTCCAAATGATCAGGCCCTAATGAATGGGTTCTAAGGAATGAGATTTATTTCCCTAGGCTCGCCAATAATGTTTCTGCCCCATCGACACCAATTTGTGGATTTATACATATTTCACATAAAAACAAGAAAATATTATATATGTTTAGTTTGACAGTGATGTAAGAGACGAAATCAATTGCTGTATAGATTATAATAGAACCTTGTAATTTTCAGTGGAGCCCACGTTTTACAATGTGAATGACTTATACTACAGTTGTTCCCTTCTTATACCTTATTTACGAATTAGTCAATGCAAGCAAATCCCAAGATATTACGAAAGATTGATTTGTAGTCATTTATTAAAAAGAAATAATTTGGCGATAATTTATAATTTATTATTAGTCTTTATGTACTATAACAAATTAAATAATAAATAATTATAAATCATCATGAGGTTCACTATAACTCATAGTAAGATGTTATTTATGCTAACAAAACCCACAATTGAAATGACTTAAAGATTAACCTTTGGGGTCCACCCACGTAGTGCCCCTCTTCCTCGCGTTTGCTCCAGGAATCCACTAGGAAGCTACGACCGTGCACTTTCCGGATTCAACTGCCACAAAACTTATGCTTGCTTCGCTCCGCTCCAGAGTCGATCTCCTCCGCTTGGTCCGCATGGAAGCTCCCCAGACTTCCGAAGCAAAGGAACACCAGGGGGACGGTGATTGCTCATCGAGCCACTCTCGGATCTTCTCCCAATAAGCCCAGTCTTGAGAAGGATCTGGCACTCCCTTCGGGTTGATCACTGGTCCTACCGCATACACAGCCGGTCGATCCTCCGGAAAACGAGTAGACAGCGAACTATTTCCAAATCCGTGAATGTGTTCACCACGATTCCCCAGACATCCCTGAAACTGCGAGACGTAGGCTGCATAGCTGCCGGCTTCCCTGTCGAGCGCTGCTGACAGCAAGACAGAGACCGAAACTAGGTTGGTGAAACTGGGAAGAGGCAGGTCCGGATTGGATGGTCGGACCTCTCCCCTTGCCTAGTCATGTCGAGCGGGTAAGGGGAACATGAGGTCCAGGATGCGCGCATTGCAGGTGAGGTAGATGTAAGAAGGGAGCAAGAACCCATCAGCTACATTGTTCATGGACGTGCATAAGAAGTGTTGGAATTTTGTTTGTTAAAACAAAATGAGTGCTTTTTACTTTGTCCCACATAGAAAATGTGAGAGTAGATAGGTCAGTTTAAAAATGTGGGATTTTCTTTTGTAGTTAAAGGAGTGATTAGGTGGGGCTAGACCCCACCATACCCGTGTGCGGGACAGGATTACCTCACCAAACAGCAAGAGCCGTGAGCTCTATGTTGGGGGGGGGGGGGTGCTCCTCACCTACTTGGTAATCCAAATAGATTGATAGGATTGCATTCCTTAATTTAACGTACTAGTGCATGTACGTCCAACACTCTTTTAGTTCTCTCCCTTGTATATTTGTCTTCCTCAAGAGAAGGAAATACCCTTTAGATGTTTTATATCTTCGAAGTCTCGATATTCAAATTAAATCAGGATAAGTCTTTTAAGGACTTGCTTAGGTCCAAATTAGTGTTTTTCCTTAGACTTGGAGTTACATGTGAATGACTTGGTGCAGCAGATGGGCAAAAAAAAAACAAAAATGGGTATTGATGCAGTAAGATGGGCTTGGGAAATAATGGGTTCCGTGTGCCAAAACAAGTACATTCCACCGAACTATTGAACGATGATGTATGAATGACGTCAGACGTGATTATTAGACCGACGGACGAAATTGAGTGCCGTTATATATCTTAAGCAATTGATAAGATTAATAAATTAAACCATATTATAAAAGGGTTATTTAAGTAGTTGAATTTTATATAATTATCATCGAGTACAGTCCACCAGAATTAATTTGCAAAAATAACGGGACAAGCAATTTCAGTGAAAATTTATATCTTTCAGGGTTTGTCTGTACTAAAAACAAGTTGAAAAAAATTGAGGGTATTTAATATTAATTGAATCTGCGAAAGGCAAGTTTGTACTGTAAAAAAATAACATGTAACGACTTATAGAGTTTAACATCTTCTTGTTATTTAGCAATCCATCAAAATCAAAAAGTAATTTAGAAAGAAATTATGAATTGATATTGGTAAATATTACATATGATCATGTGGTTTAGAAATGTAGAAAAACATGGGCAGTAGGAAAGTATATTCAAGAGGAGATGGTAGAAAAATATTTATGAATAAAAAAAATACCAATAACGTATAGAAAGCAGACGAGAATTACTGAAAAAGAGAATATAAATGATGAGATAGAAAATAGACAGAGAGACGTATTCTTATTGCTTGGATGCGAAATCGTGGCGATAAGAACTGTTGTATGACAGAAAAAAAAAATCATGTTGAATTAAATGAAAACGTAGAAAATTAATGTAAGAATTATTGTGGCCCATATTGTGTGATTTATTATATGGTTTAATAATTATTGAAATGCTATAAATAATATTGGTCATGAGAAGGTACGATTCTAAAAAATAAAATGGTATATTGCTTTGATGGAAGACACCCTTTCAACGAACGTATATATTGAGTCCGGTCCTCTCTCCACCCACACATACGAACAACAAAACAGAAAGAACGTATTCTTTCCTCCATCAATTGAATACATTAAGATTTAGTGGGTTAAGGGAGAGAAATCGGATTTCTTCTTTTGGATCAAGTTCAAAGCGTAGCGCTATGGATAAAGGTATGTCTTCATCTATTTGTAAGAATCATGAAGATCAAAGATCCTTGATTTGTTATGAATTTCCGCATCAAGTTTTATATGAATTATCTTACAATTAATTCAATTTTGTACAGACCTTAAGATTCAGACCTAACAAAAGTAGGAAGTAGATCAGTGATCATCAAACTACAATTGCCACAAAATAAGAAAGAATACGTTTTTACCACTCTTCATTATCTTGTGGGTATTTTTTAAAGAAAATAACCTTACTCGTAATTTTATTGGAATACTGGCTTAAAAAAGTAGGTGGTTTCTTGTTTAATGCAACGTCTCCATAAGGTAGCACAGTCTCGATTTAGATCTTGTTCAAATATGTCATGCATTTTTTTTTTTTTTGAAAAGTTGTGATGATTGAAAGCATTCAATCCAAATTTTGGATCCGTGATCATATTTGGTGTATAGGAATCCACTAGGAACTCTTATTTTAGGGTAACGACTTGTCAACGTTTGTTTAACATTTTTTCCATAAAGTGGACCTTCATGATCACAAGAAGTCTCTTTGGAACTATTTAGAGTCCAATCCATGAAATTCACATAAGCAATGCAAATGATGCTCCTAGAACAAGCTAGACCAGCCTCTGCAAACCAGACAGACTATTTCTCAACCCCTCTAGACCATGGGGAACCCAAAAATCTGCAAGTCATACCCTACACCCATCTGCTCGTATAAGTTCAGTGAATTGTGCTTGTTGAACACGGTTGTTGGTGACTGTTGTTATGTCACTGGGTACATATTGTGTTTGGTTTGGTAGGAAGGAGACGTGTGTTTTGCAATTTGGAAATTGTTGTTACAAGGGTGAATGCTTACTGGATTGAATAATGAAGTCTTAAGTTGAGACAGGAGGATGAAATGCGCAAAGGGAGATGCTGAGTCTTTGTTGGCCGACATGAATGAATGAATGTGCTTTAGACAATCTTAATAGGAAGCAAAGCTGCGTTTCTGTTATTAAATGTTGGTTGATTTTCATCAGAATTTAATGTTGTTCTGACAGTGCTTATACCGGAACATTGCGCCATCGATTCTCCTTTGCTTTTTAGTGATCTTCCAAAAGTTTGCAGATTTTTCCAGGGCATCTCTAAGGCTGTTTCAGACAAATCTCTCAGCAAAATAAGATTGCTCCTATGAAGCTCATAGGGTTGATATCTTCCTACAAAGTACCATATGATGTTGGCATTTTTATTAATGAAAGTGTAGCCGATTAGAAGACATTCCAAAGGCTAATTTGATTTTTGGAGTATCTAAGAAAGTTTGGAGACTACAGATGTGGATGCAAGTTGTTCAGAGCTATGTTGCTTGGCACTTTTTGGTTGTAATGCAAGTTCAACAGTTTTAGGTCTCGCATGAAAGAACTTAAAGAAAAATTCCACTCAACGCAGGGAATATACGTGACTACAATAATTTAGAATTTGGGCTGCTTGTACTTTTTTGTTGTAATTGAAAACAGTGTTTCTACTTGGTGTACTGGTTTAACACGTTTTGGCAATCAAGATGCCTTTTGATTCAATGATGAATCATTATTGATGATGCGCAATTGTTATATCAATAAATTGTCTGATGATTGCTGCAGATTATTGGTAATGCACACTAGTTCAATTGAATTGCTTCTTGCAAATCTTGCGAAACTCACCATTTATCTTTTATATAATGTGAAATGGTTATAGATATCGATGAATAGTCAGCGGCACCTATCTACTCAGGCATGTTATGGTACTCACAATTGAAACACAACAAATTATAGAACTTTCTGTGTGGCACAACAAATTATCAACGTGTAATCAATGTACTTCGCTGAACGCATCATTTCCAGAAACCTGGTAGTGCGAGTGACACTTCATGAAAACGATGACCAGATTACCATTGTCCAGATTATAAAATGATTTGCATAGGGTCACAATCATGTCAATAATTCTGAGCTGAATAACTCTCCAAGGAAACAAATACCCAAAATCACCATAAAAATTGTTAGGAGTGGATAATCACCCCTCTGCAGCAAGTATATAATAGGAGACGGAAAGGCAGGGATTAGTTACCGGAGCTAAGCTAAAGCCTGAATGAGTATGCACAAAGCTCTTCAGGAAACAACAAGGAGAACCAAAAGCCCGTTATCGGGCGGCTAGAAATGAGAAAGCAAGTAGAATGAAAAGCGCATTTTCAGGATATAATATTATCGGAGGCAGCAAAAACAGAAAGAAAAATTCCCCGTGAAAGTTGAACCAGGTCCTGCAACAAAACCGAAAGAGTCGGAAAGAAAGCCCAGAAACCGCAAGGGAGAACGTACCAAACAAGCAAGACATTCACGGAGGTCCAGTTGCATAAGAAACTTGATGCTAGTCTCAGTGTACAAAACATTAGCAATCCCATGATCAGACCTGCAAATTCATGGCCTCATCACCAAAATGCGCCAAGCCCCAAGCAAAAGGGACCGAGCAAAATTAGGAGAAAAAGCACGAATCAGAGCATCAAAAGCACCTATCAAGAGAAAAGCGCTGGCTTCGAAGAGATAATAGAACTTGTGACGGTGGAGCATGTGGCCAAGGACGAAGGAGAGGACGAGCATCATGATCTGGAGGACGATTCCAACGCCAGCATCTTGCTGCTCCTTCTCGTTCTGGCTGCCGGCGGGATTGCTGCTGTTGCTGAAAAGTACTTATATAATGCAATGTCCGATATTCAGCAACAAAATTATTGACGGAACGACCTAATTGCACTATATTCGGCGGTGTTTGGTACATTCTTGCACATTGTGTAAAAAAGTTAGGAATATTGGTACAATATTTTCTTAGAATAAATAAATAAAGAGAAAGGATAGGAGCATGCATACCGATGCATATAGGAAAATTTGACATATCGGTCCCCTCGTTCATTTTTCTTCTGGAAGTGGGCTAACTTGTATGCTTGATGGGATTTAAACTGGAGAAAAACACATAGTTGGCTAAACAATAGAAAAAAAAAAATCAAGTCATATTCTCAGTATTTCATGTTTTACAATCCAAATTTTACATCGTTAAATCGTTTATCTATCAGTCGACCATGTCTCCAACATTTTCTAGAGTCCATAGATTATGTATTCACGTGGTTTATATAAAACCTCTGGAGGCTCGATTTTCAGCATCGCATGTCCCGTCTCTTCGTTCGTTTTGATCTCATCTTCTTCATCCCCCTTCCATCGCATGCGGTGGAATTCTGTAGCTTCTTCGTCATAGTACCTCTTTCCCGAGATCATTCTCATCACAATGTTAAAGGAAAGTTCTCTGAGCTTTGAGCTCACTTCGATCTTTGTCCACTTTTGGTTCAATTCATGAAATAGTCCTTCTAGAGCAACCTCACTTCATCGTGCCTGACAATAGGAACGTCGAGTGTGAATAATAGTGCATATTGGATAAGCCGGCTCGTTAAGCATTAGTATAAATAGAATTATTCAGGCTTTGCATGCACAAGTGCTATTCATTCACTCCATATCTTAAGATGATACCCCATTTTTGTATAAGTGAGACAACAGATTTGTTCATTGTAATTGCTCTGAGTCGTGACATGTGGCTTAGTATGTATTTATTTTCTACTCGTAATTAACTTGAAGAGCAACATCTATTAGTTCCCTTCCACAAGGAATTAATAAAGTAAGCCCCTACAAGCTTGTGTAGGGTAATCACATCTTAAGATTACCTGAGCACTCGGTGAGAGTCTCTTTCTATTTATTTTCCCAGAATCCTAAAACTTTTTACCTAACATCTGATAATATGGCCATGAAGATTGAGGAGAACAACTCCAATGTCGCGAGATGCTGGAGATTGTGCTAGTGATCATCATACGAGGCATGTTCCATGGTGGTGGTGTTGTAGTTGAGGTGCTTCCCTGCAAGGGTGCGCAAGTGGTTTACACACGCCCAATTTAAGGGACAAGACATCGCCAAATCTCTCTGTGAGACTCTGTAGGGTTCGGTGAACCGGTTCTTTAAGTAGATGGAGATGACCTAAAGTAGGTAGACCTGGACTTGGTGGAAGATGGTTCTTGCTTTCACAGTTTACATGCTTTTGAATGATTAGTTTCAAGATAAAGAGAAGGGTAAAAGAAGGGAAGAAGAAGAGCGCGACTTCGAGACTTTTTTAACTCCTCCATGATGTATTTTGGAAATGCTCTAATCCCAAATATTTTTATTGCCCTCCGAACACAACCTCTTGCATGAAATTTGTCATACATATACTATCGCAAAGCATTTTGGCCTGTAAGAGTATATTTGACCGGTTGATTTTGTACCTGCTTCCCTGCCAACATGTATCATCCTTTAGACTGATGTTGGAAGAATGTTATGTGGGGTATAGTGCTTAGGGGTAAGTGAGTCCAGGGTGGGTAGGGTTTAGACCTGGACCCTGTTCCCTACCCTGTTATAACCGGCTCTCATTTTTTGGACCATGTTCCCTACCCTATTTTCATTGGACCCTGCTCCCGGCCCACCCTGTTTTTTCCGGTTCGGGAAAAGGGTTGACCCTGTTTATATTGGAACTTGTTTTGCATAAAAATTAACCTTAGAAAAGCAAGTCTAGATGAGTCATTTGCTGAAACAAAAAGGCCGGACCAAGTACATCCTTTGACCAAACTCATTGGGAACAGATAAAACATTGTATCAAAACCTTACCTTCATTTTCATGACAAGCAAGCTAAACAAATAGTTAAATGAACAATGTTCCTGGTCTAGAACAGTACATATCACAAAGAAAAGTCATCTCTGGAAGAGATATTTAAGAGCTATCCAATGCCAAATGGAAGCAAGACTCGGCTACAACAAAGACAATAAAAACACCCACCACTAAAATGGAAACCCATCAAACCCAAGGTCTTTTCTTAAAGTTTCCATCCGCATATTTTTACCCATTATAACATGCACTACATTATACAGTCACGACTTCTCACTAGAGCATCTGATAGCATTAATGAGTTTGCCTTATATTAAACAATAAAGATTCCCTCAAACTAAAGCAGTAAGGTCACCACAGTCACGTACAGCTAGGAACATACAAGGTCAATTCAATGCACTTTACAATCACTCCTTCACTCCCATCAAGTAGTTATAGCCTACCAAAGTATCTGCCTTCTAAGATCCATCGGAATGCGAAGGAGTAACAAAGACATTATGCCAATATCATAATTTGGCTTCAGGTACAAAAAAAGGAACAGAACATTAATGTAAGTATAGATAATATTAATGACAACGCACGAGCGAAGAGAAAATTGAATCCACAAATCAATACCAGTTTTATGTTCTATATTCTAGAGCAATCGGACGGAACAAAAGATAAGCTGATCGACAGTTACTCTCAATAGTGAAACCCAACGGCAACGAGCCACTGAAATGCACGGTATTGACCACCGATCACAAGCCCCGATCCCTCGAAATCTTTGATCGAAGCGATGGAGTCGAGAAATAGAAACTCGAGCTGCGGCGTTTTCGCCAAACCAAAAAAAAAAAAAAGAAAGAGAAAAGAAAGAAAGAAAGAAGCAGGGGTGGTCGGGGGAGCTCACCAGGATACGAGTGGCGAGGGAGTGAGAAGGGCCACGGGAGGAGAGGGAGTCCGGCAGCTTCGCGAACGAGACCGTCGACTCCTCGTCGGGTCGGAGGAGGTCCCGCCATAGGGCGAACGCGATAGAGAGCCCAAACATGCCAGACAGCGAGAAGACGACGCGCGGGACGTCGTGGTCGCAGACGAAGCGGTTGGTCCACCCGAGCAAGAAGTCGGAGACGACCGCGCAGGGCGGGGAGGGCTGGGACTTGAACCACCGGGAGAGGAGCGGGAGGTGGAGGTCGCAGACTTTGGCGACGAAGCGCACCCGCGGCGGGTGTGGCACGGCGGGGGGCTTTGGGGAAGGCAAGACGAGAGGCTGGAGCGAGGAGGAGGAGGCAAGGAAGGGGTTGAGCAGGTGGAGGTTGTCGGGGGTGACGACGACAGTGACGGTGACGGTGGGGGCGGCAGGGCGAGGGAGGAGGAGGAGCTTGGCGGCGGTGGTGCGAGCGCGAGGGGAACGATGGCGTCGGCTTCGCGATTTCGAGAGAGGAGCTTAGGGAAGTTTGGTTCTCTGTGTCTGCGCCTCTGCGGGTAAAGATAGAAATAAAATTAGGGTTTTGTTGGCGTAAAAACCGGTTCCCAAACCGGTCCGGTCGAACCAGTTCCCGGGTGGGTAATCCCCCGGAACCGGTTCCCAGCCCGGTTTAAACAGGGTCTGAGTTTTGGGAACCAGTTCCCGGCCTGGTTTTAACCGGAACCGGTTCCCGACCCTGTTTTCCAGGTGGGCCGGACCGAGAACCGGGTAAACCCAGTCCGGTTGCACACCTCTAATAGTACTATGCTCAACTATCGTTCCTTCTTGTTTTTGATCCTCATAAAACAATACTTCACAATATTTCAAGGATTAAACGGGAAAAGTGTCAAACAAGTCCTTAAGCTATCATATTAGTGTTAATTTAGTCCTAAATCTTTTAACTTTATAACAATTCAATCATTCCAACTAATTTTAATCAAATATTATTAATGTAGACATCAGCTGACTTAGGTAATATTGTTGATATTAACATAGACAATTTTTAATAATTTTTTTTTTATTTTTAATTTTTTTCAATTTTTTTTTCTTTTCTTTTTTCTTTTGTGGGTGACTAGCCACAAGCAATGGTGCCCACCTGCCATGGCCAAGCAAGGCCAAGCCCTGTTGAGGGTTGACCTCGTTAGATTTAGCCTAAGAAGCAAGGCCGACCATTGTCTCAAGGAGGGCAGCCCCGGTGAGGCCACCCCTCCCCCATCCGATCTTGCCAAATCTAGCTTGGCGAGCTCGACTCTCGTCAAGGCTTGACCTTGCCTGGCCAAGCGAGGTCAGCCCACCTGGCCAAGCGAGGTCAGCCCACCTGGCCATGGCTGATGACTAGTCATCGGCATAGGGAAAAAGATAAGAGAAAAAATCCAAAAAAAAAAAAAAATCTTAAAATATTATTAATAGTTATTTACATCGCACATTAATCGGCGTTACGTAAGTTGACCATCATCCATGTCAACAATATCCAATCAAAATTAGTTGGAATGACTGAATTATTACTAAGTCAAAAGATTTATAACTAAATTGATACCATTAAAAATTTAGAACAAAATTGACACCAATTTAATACGTTCAGGACTTTCTCACACTTTTTCCGAGATTGAACCAAACTCAGGTGGCCAGTAAAGTACCGTTTCAGTCACGGAGCAATAGAACATATATAGGGAAACAGTTTAAGTACTTTCCTATTATTTAATTGCCTTGCTGTTCTCAACCCTTAGAAAGGAAGGATGGATAGTTGATGCTCACCAAAAAACTTGTCTATATCATGATTTATTTTGCCGGGATCTGGATCCTACCGATTCAAAAGAGGACTTCAATCTTTTGACAAGCATATGCCATGACAACAGAAGTCTTAAAACCCTGTTCATGTGGAGAATCGCATGAAAACATGCTGAGGATCACGTCGTAATCAAACAGAAAAATCAAATGAAAGGAATATGTCGTCTTCTCAAGCTGAATAGACAGCCAAATGGACGTCTCTGCATAAACATTTAAGAGAAAAGAAAAGAAACAGAACAGCACAATCCATTGCCGGAGGTACAGGCTGTGCCTTGGGACCATCCTCCTCTTAACAAAATCTGATGCCAACACGAGAAGCAGCTAAATAAGCAGTACAGGAAACCATGCAACAGAAGACAAGTCCATGCGGTGCTGCCCTTTAGACGTGACTTCAAATGACGTGATTGGCAACACACAGAAATCCAGCCTTACAGAATAACCATATTGTTCGTCATGTTCATTGATTCATCGAATGTGTACTAAACCATAACTATTGATTCTGGTTGACAGTGACAAGATTAAAGCTCTAGCTAATTTTGCATCCATATCAGATCAGCACACTCTGGATGATCAACAGAAGGATTTATTTTATTCTGATAAAACTTGCATATGAGGTCATTTCTCAGCTTCTCTTCCCTTGAAGGTGGATCAAGTTTATTCCATCTCAGCACTGGACAAAGCAGTCCCATCTCCTTTTTCTTTGCATTAAGTCAGTGGCAGACAACTAAACATGTTCCACAAGCTAAATTTATTCAGCCTGAGAAAGTACAATATCCAACTTCCCAGTTGAAAATGGGGAATCGGCAGAGAGGAAAAGCCATGAGATAAACATGAAGAATAAAATTCCAAATGTGATGCTTAAAAATGCCAGCGAATCAAACTGGTTGCTTGGGAGAGGAGGTGTAGAACAGACTAAAAGAGCATCAACAATCAGACAGAACTAGGAATATACCAAAAATAGCAACTGGCACCTTAAATTATCTAACACCATTTAGGCTTATGAGATAAGTAGATACATATACCTCAACTGAGAAAAGATGAAAGGCATACACCTCAATGTTGACATCAGCATACTCCACTGAGACATTCAAAGAGGACTTTTCCATCCAAGAATCATTCCAGAAATGCTACAGCTCAAACATTAGTGAATAGGAATAAGACACGGCCACTGAAAACAGACCCATTATTCTCCTACGGTACTTGATTCCACTTAAAAGCCCAAATACCAATGAGGTGGAATTTGTTACTCAAGCTTCAGCATCGTATTTACATACAGAAAAATTATCCCAAATGAGTCCTACACCTCAAATGCAAGAATTTAGGTAATTAATAATTTAGAAAGGTCCTAGTGCACATTTTTACTTGTTAATTGCCAAGAGCAAAAGGACTCAAATGTCTGCCCTAGCCAATAAAGCATGACCAAATTTAGAACTGAATGGAAAAAAGAAAGCGGAAGATTTAGAGGAGGAAACATAGAATTATGTTGATGGGAGTTAGTGGGGTTTCAAGAGTCTTCCACAGAAAGCTCACATTAAGCTAAACACAACAGAGTATGTACAGACTTGAATGAGAGATGGGAACAGAAAATTCTAAGAGTTATTGTGTAGCAGGTGAAAATATCCAGTCACAGTTATTGTTCCAAAACAACAGAATAAGGATATGCAGGTCTAGGACCTGCAGATGCAGTCAACTAGTTCAGCCTACCAATGCTTGGAGAATCAGCAGATCCACCAAACTGATGAAACCCATAGCAGACAGCCATATACATTATGCCTGTGCAATATCCCCTCCAACCTGATGATAGGAAACGAACACGACTATGGTGTCCCAATCTCATGCCAAAAAGAAGGTCTGAGCTATCCAGAAATATTAAACATACTACTGATCAGCTAAATGAAGTACTAGACCAATTCATACCAGAATGGTATATAAATGGATTATATTATCCTGAAGATTCATCAGTCATTTGATTTACCAAACATTCAGTGTTCAATTCACAAGCAATGCTATTGTGGCCTTCATCATGCATGCTACAGATAAGTTTTAAATAATGCGAAAATGCCATAACCACACTTAATTCCTTCTAACATGCTACAGCTTGTCCCTCAAATTGTGAAAATATCTTCCCCTGTTCCAGAAACAAATGATTGCTAACAGATCAAATCTAAAATATTGCAGGCATGCCAACATCATTAAAAAGAAGTGACCTACCTTTGCAGAGCTCATCTCTTACTGTCTGATTCTGTGTCAATTGCAGCTTTCTTGTTTGCTGGTCTCAGACACTTTCTCCATGTTCATTGGATTAATCTATTAAGGGAGTTGATTGTGATGCAGTTCCATCTATTTCAAGTCCAGGTTTGGCACTTGATGGCAATGAGCTCTTCTATAACCTGAAAGTTTTTTTTTTTTTTTTTTTCATTTGACATTCTGAATGGATGTTAAGCACCTTGAATATATTAGACCAAACATGGCAACTGAGAAGATGGCATCTCTTGTTTCCTGTTCTATTAGTGTTTCTTTTTTACATGAATCTGGACAATATACGGGTAGATACTGGGGCTAAAATATAAGACCAGGCATATAGAAAATTTAAAAAAAAAAAAACGGAAGATTGGATTGATCCCAAAGATTGATTGCTTGAGACTGCTTGGAAGTGTATTATCATCTGGAACAGTAGTCAAGTAGGACAACAGATTAGTGCTAGCCATATGTCCCCAAACATAAACTTGCTAACACTGATGACTGACTTTCTTTTTGGTCATTGGAACAGTTTGATAAAGTTACCATGACTTGAGAAAGCCAGTGCAAATTGGCCATGTAGCCCATTATAAACCGACTGCAGGGTCAAGTAGGTGTGTGCTTCTATAGCAGCTTGTGGCTCCATAATAAACAATAGGATGCAGTTCATTATTTCCGCAATCATAGGAATGACAGCCATATATCTAGCTCAATCATGTTGATGGATGCATGAGAAGAAGTGATCCAGAGGCAGAAGGTACATCAGGCCTCTTGTTTAGGATGCAAAATGATTGTCATCGAAAGAGTAGTCAGAAATAATCTTGCATTAAAATCCAGGTGAGGGGATCAGTCTCCCACTGGGACTTTGATAGTTCACAAAGCATGTACACAGAACAAGGATTATTTCATCTCACATATATGTGATATTCTTCAACTGTTGAAGCAATTGATGGAGGACACTTGAGAGGAAACTAAATGAGCAACTTCAGAATCTGTTACATGTTCAGTTCGCATGAGCAAAACCCCTCTTAACACACAAGGATGAATAATTGACAAGGTGCTCTGTCACATTCTCCAATACCAAAGTGCTTATTGAACATCAAGCTCAAACTAGCACAAATTACACTGCCCTCATGTATAGCCAGTTTATTGGTTGAACCAATTTATCCTACAAGAAACAGCAGCTAATATCCTGAAGATACTGGCTACTTCAATACTTCAGATACTAAGAAAATGTGGTTCCGTGATCAACATACTCAGGTAACAAACCAAAAATCTATAGAGTTCTTACACCTCTCCATTATAAGCGCAGCTTCAAATCATGGACCAATCTTCGTCAGGACTCCAATTTTTCATCTTTCATCACCTGTTAGATCTCCATTCTTGTGCACATACAAATCAGCGATTGGTTTCATCCATCCAATCAATGTTGTGCCCACTGTATGCTCTTGATATCAATACCATCCTTGACCATTTCGTAAAGCGGGCTCATCTCCCTTAGCTTCTCCACCTGCTGCACCGTAAGCTCAACCGCCCTGTCAATCTCTTCCTCTGTAGTAAACCTCCCGATGCCGTACCGAATTGACGTATGAGCCATGTCCTCCTCCACTCCCAACGCCCTCAACACGTAAGAAGGCTCCAGGCTCGCGCTCGTGCAGGCGCTGCCACTTGACACCGCCACCTCCTTCAGCCCCATCAACAAGCTCTCCCCTTCAACATACGCGAAGGACAAATTCAAATTACCGGTATACCTTCTCTCCATGCTCCCATTAACCACGACCCCATCGATTTTCCCCCTAATCCCATTAAGCAGCCGCTCCTGCAGAGCGCTGATCCTCCTGTGGTCGTACTCCATTTCCTTCATCGCCAGCTCGCAGGCCGCGCCCATCCCGACCACGAGCGGGGTCGGGACAGTCCCGCTCCTGATCCCCCGCTCCTGACCGCCACCATTCATCTGGGGCTCGACCCTTATCCGGGGCCGCCGCCTCATGTACAGAGCCCCGATGCCTTTCGGGCCATAAATCTTGTGCCCGCTCAGGGACATCAGGCTCACATTCCACTTGTCAACGTTAATGGGGATCTTGCCCAGCGCCTGAGCAGCATCGGTATGGAAGGGAACATTGAACTCCTTGCAAATCCTCCCGATCTCCTCCATGGGCTGGATGACCCCAATCTCGTTGTTCACCGCCATGACCGAGACCAGCCCGGTGTCGGGGCGGATCGCCGAACGGAGGCGGTCCAGGTCGATGATGCCGTCGGGGCCGACGGGGAGGTAGGTGACGTCGAAGCCCTCCTGCTGGAGGTGGCGGCAGGAGTCGAGGACGCACTTGTGCTCGGTCTGGGTGGTGATGACGTGGCGCTTCTTGTCGCGGTAGAAGTGCATGACGCCCTTGACGGAGATGTTGTTGGACTCGGTGGCGCCGGAGGTGAAGACGACCTCCTTCGGGGAGGCGCCGACGAGGGCGGCGACGCGGGCGCGGGCGGACTCGACGGCGAGGTCGGACTCCCAGCCGTAGAGGTGGGTGCGGGAGTGGGGGTTGCCGTAGCGGTGGAGGTAGAAGGGGAGCATCGCGTCCAGGACGCGGGGGTCCACGGGGGAGGTCGCCTGCATGTCCAGGTAGAGGGGCCGGCCGGAGATCCGGACGCCCTTCATGACGACGCCCGAGGAGGCCTCCTCGTAGGGCTCCGCGACAGCGGCGGCGGTGGAGAGGAGGCGGCGGAGGGGAGGGGCGGTTGATGGAGAGGAACGGCGGAGGGCGGAGGCGAGGAGCTTGGAGGCCATCATTGCTTTTGGTTTAGAGAGAGAAAGAGAGAGGGTGTGCGATTTTTAGGTTTTTGTGCTGCGACTTTGTGGGAGCAGAGAGAGAAGGATAGAAAGAGAGAGAGAGGGGATAAGGACTAGGGAGAGGGGCGAGGTTCTGGCGAGGTCACATCGCTTGGCTCGGCAGGATTTTTGCGGCGTGGCGAGTTTTGGAGCCATCCAGAAGTCCCTCTCCGTTTTCCCCACTTGCTTGCCTGATTTTCTTTTCCCCTAATCTACTGGGATAAGGATCCCTTTTTTTTTCTCTTTGGAATACATTCCTTCCTTCAAAAAATTTATTTCCTAGACGCCTCTATCAACAGTCAAAATCAACTTTTTCCAGCTTTTTTCTCGATGCCAAATTATGAGTGGGGAAAATCTCAACCAAACTTGGAATGCTCTCATTTTTTCACATAAAAATCTAAAGTGAACTTCATTTTAAATAAAAACTTAAAGTATTTATATCTTTTTAAATAAGAATTCGAAGCAAACTTTAGTTTGAATTGATCTTATATGTCTCAAAAAAATGCCTGACCTCAAGGGCCACTAGATTAAGGCGAGAGCTAGCAACCCTCGTCTATATCTAGGAGAGGGTTGCAGACTTCTTTTGATTCTACTGGCCCTCACCTCTAGTCAACTAGTTTTCGGCCTCATTAAAGCATCAACAACCCCATTGGCAACTTTTAATCTAAGTTAACTAATATTTAGATTAAAGAAACTTTTTGACAATAAATACTCTTGATTGGTCATAACATTTTATCGAACAACAATTAGACCCTTATTTGAGAAAATGATGATACTTTAGGCCCTATTTGAAATTTTCCCTTATGCGTGGGTATTATCTAATGCTCATTTTGTGTCTTCCCATAATTGTAAAAACCGCTCAAAATAGATGTTGAAATGATGAGGTATGTATTGTTAGAAAAAAAAAATCTTTAAGAGAATTCAATGATGCCTAAACTATCCTTAATATATTACATACTATGTTGATTGCAAATGTTTGGAATAAAAGACTATGCAACATCTGTGGTATGATCCATGGCAAGGAAGTTCGCAAATATTTTGTTATTACAAACAACATCAGTCAACCAAAAGATCAAATACTAATGTTGTTTTTGTCAAAGCAAGAAAGAGCAAGTTGGTGGTAATGTAACAACCAAGTACATTAGTTGATATTCGTTGGGTCAGCTAAAGAGATATTGAAAAATCTGGACTTGCACTGCAATAGAATTGAAATAAAGCATGTAACAGAGTAGTTAGAGTATCTGAGAAGTCAGTCAAAGATTGCAATAAGAAGATAGTAGCAGTTGTTATTTTTGGTTAATTTGTAAAAGTCCTAAGAAAAAAGTTGTATGGGCAATACCTTCTTGGACAGTAGCTTAACGAAAAACTCTCCAATGGTCATCTACTTCTCTAAACCAACCTCAATGGATAATTTGAGGAAGAGTATAAGAGAGAAGGCTTTGAAGAACCAAAAGAGAGTGTAACATATTAAAAGATCAAGTAGCTTGCATACTATTGTTCTTAGCTAAAAGCTCTTTATCTTACTACTTTGATTATCGTGTTGTTATGCAATTGTGCTACGAATTAAGTGTATAAGTGTAAGAGCAACAACTGCATCCATATAGTATGATCTATTATGTGAAGGATTAGTGCTAGCCAATTGTAACTTTCCAAGCAGATTGTTAGTTGGACGTAAGCTTGAGGATAAAGTCGAACCACTATAACTTTTTATGTCCCATTGTTTTTCATCTTATTATGTACATTGGCATACAATTAGTGAGTGCTTGCTTAAATTTCAAGTTGAGGTGATTTTTACTTAACAATTAGCTAATTTCCGCAAAAGATCATGAAGTTTGAAAACAACCTATTCACCCATTCTCCAAGTTGTATTGTTAGCCTCAACAATTGATATCAAAGCTTTGTTCCTCATTATCTAGAGTGTATTTATTATGAATACAAGGATCCTTTATTTTGACTAACCGTGACAGCTTATTTACTAATTATGCTCAAGATCCCAACAAGCTACTATACCTTGATGGAAGCAACTATGGCTATTGGGAAGCAAAGAATGAAATCTTACTTTGAAAACACAGATCTAGATATGTGGGATGTAGTTGCAAACAATCCAAAAGTATTAGCTCCTATTCGACAAGAAGCTAGGAAGCAGGAACTGTCAAAGAGCAGTTCTTAATGCTAGAGCAAAACACCTCATGTATTGTGCATTGTCATTTTTTGAATTTAATAGAATCTCTTCTTGTGATACAACAAAGGAAATCTGGGATCACATCATGTTGACATTTAAAGGAACATAAAGAGTTAAAGATACAAAAGAGAACATCCTACTTGGAAATTATGTACTGTTATTGTTCAAGATGAAGTCTGATGAAACAGTAACTCAAATATCCACACGATTCACTGAAATAGTGAATAGACTAGCTTTTCAAGGAAAAATCTACACAGATGCTGAGAAAGTAAATAAACTACCACGAGCTCTTCCCAAAGAATAGAGTACTGTCAAAACCTCACTACAAGAAACCAATAGGATTCAACCAATCATAATGGACGAGCTTACAAGAACATTCATATCCTATGAAGTGGAGCTTCAAAATAAAGAAAGCAACTCCAAAGGTAAGAAGAATTCTAACCCAAGAATGACTTTGAAGTCATCCATCACTACAATAGAAAAGTTTAAATCATCTTTTCGTCAATAGTGGGATTGCAGGAAGTCATTGCATTTAAAGCTAACCATGATGATATAGATGGAGAAATATCCTCGATGATGAAGAAAGTGATGAAGACATGACATTACTAATAAAGAAGTTTAAAAGCTTCATGAGGAAATGAGAAAACTACAAAAGAAAAAGATCGCCTAAACATCTTGATAAGAAAAAGCTTTACAAAAACAAGAAACCAAAGGTAAGGACATCATGTGCTATGAATGCAAGAAACCGGCACATAAAACTAGAATGTTCATCCATCAAGAAGAAGAAAGGGAAATTCTAGAGAAAGAAAAAGGTGCTGAAAGCTAAAACATGGAATGACACAAAATGTAAATTCAGTGATTACATGGCTAACTCTGAACTAGAAAAAGATGAGGTAAAAGATTTTGAACTATCTTACAATGAATTGAAAGATTTTTTAAAGGAAATATTTGAAGAACACCAAAATGTTTCAAAATAAATTTCTGCTTTAAAAAAAGAGGTTCACGATCTTACCACTTGAAAATCTCACTAACAAAATTCTAATTTGAAGAAAAGCTTAATTTTCAAATAAATCAAGTAAAGCTCCTACAAGTTGAGATGAGAATGTCAAGGATAAAATTTCAAAACTCAGCAAAAGTTTCTCTTAGTTCAAAAACCTTACAACACACTCTCTTTATCCAAATTCCTCTGGTCTTAGATGTGAAGGAAATGAAGACAAGATGAATCCTTTTCCAAAAACAAAAAATAGATTAAAGCACAAATCTCCTACACACTTTTACAAGTCTCACTTTGTCAAACATTTTACTAAAGCTACTGGCAAGAAATTTCCTGAGTATTTAATCTATGAAGGATATGGCCATTTTAAAATGGACTGTCCAAAACAACAAAAGAAATTCAAAAAACTAACTGATCTTTTGATCTTGAATTAAAACCTAACCACAAAGGACCCAGGCTTATGTGGGTACCAAAGAAAAGATGAGATTTACTTTGATTTCAGGTTATCTTGAAGAAAAACAAGAGGTATCCGAATAGTAGGTGTTCCAAACACATGATTAGAGACAACAGCAAGTTCATAATGCTTACAACCATAGATGGCGGCACATTTATATTTGGAGGAAAAGATAAAGGAAAAATCATCAGGAAAGAAAACATCATGTTGGGAAATCTAATTGTTAAAGATGTTTCACTCGTACAAGGTCTAAAGCACAATATCCTTAATATAAGTTAACTTTGCAACAAAAGGTACAAAATAAAATTCGACAAAGGTAAGTGTATAGGCACAAGCAAGAACAAATCATAAACATTCATTGGCAATAGGTATGGCAACATCTACTTACTTGACATCAATTTTAAGGAATCATATTGTTTAGTATCTATCAAGGAAGAACGTGATATTTGGCACTAGAAATTAAGTCATATTAATACAAAGCAAATTCAGAAGATTTCTTTTAAAGATATAGTTTGTTTTACCAACCAAAAATCAACTAAAGCAAGTATGACACATGCAATGCATGCACATTGAGAAAACATGTGGGAAATTCTTTCAAATCTACCAAAGCTATTACTACTAACGGATCTTTGTAGCTACTGCATATAGATCTGTTTAGACCAACACGAGTGTTGACACCTAAATTTCACATAAGTTAATTAATTTAAAGTAGCGTTAGAGATTAGGAATTAATCACAAAAAATTAATTAATATTCTTTAATAAAAAAAAACGAAAAAGAATATGGTCGGGTCGGGCTGGATCCGGCTGTGGCCCGACCCATCTCTCCTTTTCTCTTCCTCCCGCGTGTTGGGCAGGCCCAACCTCTTTTCTTTTTCGGCCCGGCCCGCATCCGGTCTTCTCCCTCCTTCAGTCTTCGCACGACCTGCACAACCTGCAGAAAGCAGAGAGCTGGAGACGGAAAGAAAGCAAAGCAGCAGCACAGCAACGAGAACAGTAGCAGAGGATCGGTGTAGCAGGGCCGCGGCATGATCCGCGGGTCGGGAGCAGCCGATCGGCAACTGGCTCAGCCGTAGTCTTCGCGCAAGTTCCTGCAAAAAAAAAAAATGGGAAGATGATGAGGAGGCGAGACAGAGGATCGGCATGGCAGGGCTTTCAGCGCGATCCGCGGGTCGAGGAAGCAGGGCGATCAACCAGCTGGCACGGCAGGGGGTCTTCGCTCAGGATACCTGCAGGAAGTATAAGAACACAGAGGGGAAATCGAGAGGGAGGAGGAAGAGGGGTCTGGACGGGTTCTCTGGTGGAGAGAGAACAAAGAGCTCGAGAGAGGGAGTTCGAGCGAGAGCAACCTAGAGAGCGAGAGGGTTGAAACTTAGCCCCGGGTGGGTGTCGTTCAGCTGTCCCCAGCCCAAACCGGTGCAACAGAGCTCGCGCTTCCCCCATTTCCATGTCCTCCGACGTTGGTTTTGACCGAGAGGGACCAATAACAGCAACACAGGGGGGGAATTTTTGGCCGAGAGAGATTGGAGATGGCCTTTGGTGAGAGAGCTTGAAGGAAGGAGAGGGGTAGAAGCGGAGAGTGACCGAGAAGAAGGAGGCCCGGAATCCACCTCAGCCGAACATCGCTCAGCCACCCCCGACGTGAGCTTATGCCTCCAAGCCGGAACCACCAAGCCGCGGCTTCCCTTTCCTTGAATTCAAGTTTTTGCGGTGAGTTTCCTAGCTTTTGGTTCAGCTCGTGTCGATTTCCCAAGGATTTCGGCTCGGGGGCGTGCGAGGCAACCAGACATTGTTCGATCTGTCGATCTCGCTCGCTATTCGAAACCCTCGAGCCGAGTAGGGACCTCCGCAGACGTTTTTCTCTTTGTGCCTTGCTTTTGTCATGTTCCCTCATATTTTTTTCGCATGGTTTACTGAGTTGGGACGTGAGTTTCGGGTTCGCTTACGCTGTCTTTCGTTGATATTGAGCATTCCCTGCCATTCTCGTTGAATCTTGGTCCAGTTTTGAGTCTTGTTGTTGTCCGTGGCTGCCTCGAGTCGATGAACCCTAAGTGTTTGATAAAATGCCCTCGAAACGCTTCGGGAAAATAGCCACTACCTTTTGCCGTTTCCGAAGTTCGTGTATAGTCGTTTTGATCGCTAGCTATTGACGTCGTCTTGCATGAATTCTTGACTCGTTGATCATGGGTAGTGGTTAGTGAGGTTGAGCAATGGCATTTCTTCAAGAAAGATCTTGACGATGTGGTTGTTCTCGGCAATGAAGAGAACGTTGAAAAGGGAGCTTCAGTGAGAAAGAAAATCACGCCTAGTTAAGGGATAATTAAATAAAGAGAAGAAAACAAGAGAAACAAACAAAGGGTAATGAAAAGAGAGATAACATCAATATGAAAGCCATTTTAAGCGTGTAGGCTAGATGGAGTGCCTGTGTCATCTTCAAAGGGTAATATTTGTCTTCTTTTGTCCATTTTCGCATGCATTTTGCGGATATCCGAACTTGTGGCCGTAGGTTGTACTTCACTTCCATCTGGCACTTTGCCTTTTATATAACTTCGAGTATGTTGGATAGTGCCGCATGCTGTTCTCGGCTTGATATGGAATACATACGCGTCAAGATCATGGTTTTGGCGCTTTTAGGTTAGGGTTGAGTCCATGAGAAATTCTGGGTTTAATGGAAGCTTCGGGTGGAGGGGGCAAGCACGAAGGAGAA
Source organism: Eucalyptus victrix (assembly GCA_016097545.1). Lineage (NCBI taxonomy): Eukaryota > Viridiplantae > Streptophyta > Magnoliopsida > Myrtales > Myrtaceae > Eucalyptus > Eucalyptus victrix. Next base: position 49,199,633 of record CM027843.1, read on the forward strand.
GAAGACCAAGAAAAAAAGAGAATAAAAGAAAGAGAAAAAGGAAAATATGGAAAAAGTGAAAAAATAAAATAAAATATTAAAAAGAAAGGAAAAGTTGGTCTTGGGAAGGAGGAGTCGCAGGAGGGAAAGAGATAAAAAAAGGGGGAAAAGAAAAACCAAGAAAAATTAAAAAAAAAAAAAAAAGAAGAAAAGCAAAATAAATAAAAATAGAAAACTAAAACGGCAAAGCTGGCCTCGGGAAGGACCAATGGGCAGAGCGTGCAGGGGAAAGATTGAAGTGGGAAAAGATAAAAAAAAAATTACAAAAAGAATCTTTTTAAAAAAAAAAGGCTGTAAAAAAATGTTTCTTTTAACCCAAAAAATGTTGGATCCGGGTTTGGATTGGGTCCACGGGCCGGATTGGGTTTACCCGGTCCGAACCCATTTTATTGAAGTATGATAATATTAAATATTAAAAATTCAAAAAATTCAAAAAATTCAAAAATTCAAAAAAAAATCAAAAATTTCGAAAAAATAATAAAAACTCAAAAAATTCAAAAAATTTTCCGAAATTTCAAAAAACTCAGGAAACTTTAAAAATTCGACTTTCCTTTTTTTTAAAAAAATTTAATTAAAAACAAAAAAACAAAAAACAAAAAATTTCGAAAATCCAAGAATGATAGGGTTTGGTTAGGAATTACCATGTATTACCGCTTTAGTATAATTAATCCTTTATTTTCTTGTATGTTGTTTTTATCGTATGTTTAATTTGTGTGTTTTGTGTTTAATTTGCACGTGTTTAATTTTAGGGCAAATAGGACCTCGGTAGGTATAATTATTACTTCATTGATTGCGCACTTTGCATGTTCACTTCCTATGTTAGTAGATAGATATGAAATCGATCTACACTGCCTGATGAAAATCATTTTGTTAAAATGAACAAGATTAGGTACCGAAAGGGCACTAATTAGTCAATTAGTGTAATTAAGTCCCCGACCCTAGATTTTCCGGTTGCATAGGAAGTGAGGTACACTCCCATGCCTTACTTGGTTTCTAGCCGACCCCAACAGGCTAGTGGCGACTCCATTTGTCCCAATGTCACGCGGGGTATGGGCTTGGGAGAGCCCGCGCTTAATCATAGGCCTTAGGCCCATACTTTAGGCAATACTCCTAAACCTGTTCCCTCCCCCCGAGGGTAGGTCGCGACAACGAGCAACAAGCCCAAGAGGAAAGAAATACTGTTTAGTCATAATGAATGACTACTCAATATTCACTTGGGTAATGTTCTTCTCACATAATAATGAGGCATTTCATTCTATTGAGAAATTTGCTCACCAAGTTCAAAATGAAAAGAGATACAGCATCACCACCATAGAATTAACCATAGAGAAGAATTTGACGACCAAAGTTTTGTTAAATGTTGTGATGAGAATAGAGTGAAACACAATTCTCCACTACTTACACTCTTCAATAGAATAGGTTAGCAGAAAGAAGAAATTGATCACTGCAAGAAATGGCAAGGACAATATTGATCGAAAGTAATGCACCTACTTATTTCTAGGCTGACGTTATTACACCACATGTTACACTCTCAATAGAGTATTGTTTAGACCTATGGTATAAAAGACTCCGAAGGAGATATACAAGGGAAGAAAACCTACTTTACACTACTTTCATGTATTTGGATACAACTGTTTCATTCTAAAAAATACAAATGACAACATTGAGACATTTAATGCACGAGCTAGTGAAGACATTTTTCTTGGGTATTCAACTACAAGTAAAGCCTATAGAGTCTTTAACAAATATTCAAAGGTAGTGGAAGACTCCATAAATGTGAAATTCATAAATAATCAAAAGGGAGTAAAGACTGATGATTGCGAAGACATCATACATATATCTACACCAATTGCTCAAAAATAGTAGCAACCATAACCTCCAACTAATCTTTCAAATCAAGGTCAATCTTCCTTACATTGGAGATTCAAGACTGAGTATCCTAAGGAACAAATAATAGGGAAAGTGGATGAAGGAATCAAAACGAGATCATCTCTCAAAGCTATGATCAATTCCTTAGCTCTTATTTCTCAATTTAAGCCCAAGGAAGTCGAAGATGCTTTTAAGGATGAAAATTGGATTGAAGTTATACAAGAGAAATTACATCAATTCAAAGTCAACGATTTTTAGGAACTAATTATCACGCCCCGATCCTTGAGCGCGTGCTCATCCCTCGGTGGTCGATAATAAAAATGCGACTTCCTAGGCCGAGTCACCGACCCTTTCATTTTAATACGCATACAGAAGCGAATAATAAATTCCCTAACAGTAACTATCTCGGGATAGAAAAGCAGGACAATAGATTCACAAACAAAACATGCTTTTATATACACACTGAGTCATGTACAAAAGTCTATAACCAAAAGACTTCAAAAGATTAGTTCTCAAAAAGAAGCTGTCCTATCTAACTTACACTTCAGGTCACCACAGCTCGGCTTCAAATCCTCCACTCTACAGTCCTAAAAATTTAAGCCCATGATGGGGTGAGATAAAAATCCCAGCGAATTCATGCTCTAAACCCCGATTAGAAGGGTAATACGTCTAAAGGTGCCCTAACCACACAATCATATAACCACAGAGACTTACCTCGTCTAAGGTCAACCCTGCAGCTCAACACAATTTAAATCACAAATAGTCATAACAACATGATAAGCAAACAAGCTCGCCAACTGGAATGCCACATTCAAATTCAACACAATACTAAGGTCCTAATTATAGGGCCAAATCATTATGGCACATCTCATATTGAGCCACACAATTTTTGTCTCATAATCCAACACATTCAACTCAATTAATCATTGCATTCTTAGTTTTTGATCTCGGCTTATAGCACGGCCTACTCTTTATTCGACGGTCTTCTAGCATAGCCAAGCATTGTCTCACCTCATTGAGCACGGCTACGTCTTTTCTAAACGGCTTTCTCGAATGAGCATGGATCCAAAATCTACTGCGACTCGCATCTGTTGTCTAGGGGCATCCTATATAGGGGTAACGTCTAGCTTAATAGCCCGGGACCGGTTCTCTTAACCAACATATAACCATTTAATCTCGGCCTATTATACCGCACATTGCACTCGAATGCCTCAATTAAAATGGTGAACCTGACCTATTTTCTTTGTATTAAAAATACACAGTAAAATAGTCATGTATGGGTACACAGTCAACTCGACCCAGAAAATGTGATATCTTATAATTTAAAATCGCACTGTTTTATATAATATATAAAACCATTTTTAGTGTTAAAATCCAACACCTGGGATTTTCTAAATAAATATTGAAATTCACAATTTTTTTAATAAATAACCAAAATTTCAATCGGCACTCAATTTGCACAAATTAATACTCAATTGTAGAAATTAACCACACCATTCTAATCGGCACGAAATTCCAGTCACCAACTATCTCGGTCTAGTTTCTGAAAATTAATTAATAAATAAATAATTACCAAAATTAATTAAATAATTCAATTTAAACATCAAAAATGCTAACTTAGGTCATAATTGCTAAATTAACCACCTAAACAGGCCGGGAAAATTCTCGAATCTATCTCGATAAATAATACAACTTATTTAGTCCCTAACTAAGCCGTTCTAACTACCTAACATGCACAATTAACTAATTAAATCACTAATCTAATCTAAATAATCACCTAATCCATAATTAACTTAAACTAAACACCCCTTAAACGCCATTAGCCTACTAAGTAGAGTTTAGCGCATAAACTCACCGGTTTAGCACGAAAACCGGTTCATCATGACGGCAGCGCGACGGCAGCCGAAGCTTGGGCCATGACAACGCCGAGGGGAACTTAGGCCGAGTTGAAAAACCTTGCAAGCCCATAGCAAACTGCTGGGCTTGGTTCTGGGCTGAACTGCAGGCTGGGCTTGCTTCGTGGGCTTCGAGTGGGCTGGACCAAAGGCTGAAGATGGGCTAGAAATTGGCGTGGGCTACTACGGCTGAAGCTCACGGGCGGGGCCTAACTTCAATCGATGGGCTGAAAAGAAAATTGCCTTTTGTTAAGTGGAGAAAGTGAATCCAAAAGGAAAGGAAAAGAATCGTGATCACCTCAAAAAGGCAACAAATTGAGGGAGAGCATTGATCAATTATGGAAAAATCTTTTTGAATGGATCGTGATCTTGATTATATGAAAAGAAGGAAAAGGTAAATGTGCCAGAACTTGTTAAGTTCTACAAAATCTGATTAGTGCATCTTTTATTACCTTTTGTCATTAACAAATCTTTTATTGATATTATCATTTTATTATGACAAAAAGGGTAAGTGAATTTTATAATGCCTTCATGATTTTTATTGGATATTTGCTGATATATATGATCGAAATGAGCTATATTACGTATCTTTAATATTCGATTTACTTTATAAAAACTAATTTTTTTGGAAATTATGTTTCATGTAAGATATATTTGTTACCATTTCATATTCTCTACATTGATACTATTTTCATTATTATCGCTTTTTGATTATGACAAAAGGGGGAGAGGATATGAATATGCATATGTGTTAATTGTTTGATAATATTTATTGCATAATATTGAGCTGCAGTTATTTTTTTATATATCGTTATACTCAATCTATTTGCTATCTTATGTTATCATTTGATTTAAATTACATTGTGTTTAAGATTGCCTTGATTTATTAATATTTTCAAGAGCGTGTTTACTAATCTGCATATTCAGAAATTATTTTGTCATCATCAAAAATGGGGAGATTGTTAGGGAAATCCCTTATGATATTTTGAAGATGACAAAATAAATCAAAGGCCACTAACGTGTTTAATAGTTGAGTAACGGACTATGTAGATGATAGAACATACAAAAGATATTATCAAAGTATATACTTGATTGAACCAGAAGATAGACTTTATGTTGAAGTTTAATTGAACTAGAAGACAGACTCTATGCTGAAGCTGAACTTATTCAGACTGTGTCTAGACCTTAAAGCTAAATTTGTTCAAAAGCAAAATATGTTCAGACTTATGTTTAGATTATAAAGTCTATCACACTTAGACTCTCCTTTAGACTGAAGACGCTCAAACTCTACTTCAGACTGAAGATGTTCAAACTTTACTTTCGATAGAACACTCTCAGACTTTACATCCAGAGCGAGACACAAGTCCAGAACATGACAAAGTCTAAAATGAGACACAAGTCCAGAGTGTGACAAAGTCCAAAACGAGACACAAGTTCAGAACATAGCAGATTCAAAATGAAGCATGTTTAGAACGTAACACAAGCCCCAAATATATAACGGCTAGTGATCTGGTTTGGATTTCATGTCAAGATAGATTTGATTGACTCAATCTAATTGATTGATAATTGGATCTTGAAGGTAAGAACTTTCTATACGAAAAAGCTCTATTTATGGAAACCAAAATTCTGTTTGTATGGGCGATCGGAATCAATTTAGGATTCTACTTCTGTCACTCAACGACTACCAAATTTTCTAGATACAGATCTATCCAATTGGTAGATTGGAAGACAATCCTCTAGATATTGTCCAACGGCTAGTTTGGAAGTGGAGGAGTATTTAAGGAGATTAAGGATCGATGAGCAAGTAAGAGACGAAGCGTAGAATTTATAATTCCAAAGTTTGAGCGACCTTCGATCATACACTTGTCTTTGGTGAGCTTAAATGTTTGTGATCGTGAGAGAAATACCAAAAGAGTGACTTAGTAACTTAGTGTGGTCTATCACTAAGTATTTGCATTCAAAGTTGTAATCTCTTGTTGATTGCATAGTGGAATCCAGTAGAAGGCTATTAGCGTGGGAGAGTGGACGTAAGCTTGATCTAAGCCGAACTATTATAAATTATGTGTTCTTATTTTCTTCCCTGAACTCTTTTATTTTGTTCGTAGTTCTATTTAACTACTAAAGTTTGAACTCGTCAAAGTCTGTTGCTCTTTAGACTTAGTTTCAAAAGCAGATGATTTCTACTGTTCTTTGCGAAAATTTTTCTTACACCTATTCATCTCCCTCTAGGTGTTCATATTAGCCCTTTCAATCTAAAGGGTCGCGAGGACCGTCATATTTGGTGGTCTTGTCAGTGCTAAAATGGCAGACCAGGTTCATAGTAAGGCAAAGGAGATTGGGAGTTTGGGACAGTGTGTTCTCTATCTTATCCACTTCCTGAAAAGGATCTTCACCAACATGGTCAGTGCACCTTTGCTGTTACACTCTAATTGCTGTCATCGTGGTCTTGCTCTTCATTTCTCTCGATAGTTGGTTTTCTCTCACCATCTGGCCTTTTCATCTCCTGTATTTCAGTTAAAAACATGCCGAATGGTGATATATTAAAGGGCCTGATGAGATCTCAAACCCCATCTGTACCGCTTGAGTGGAATGTCATCAGTCAATGTGTAAGCAACTAACTTGGAGGTGTGAATTGACTCGACAACTAAGTGCACATAAGCATATTTGGCTTTTTTTCCTGATGGACGCAACTATGGTAGTGTTATTTACAACCAACACTGTGCCAGTACCTACTCTTCTTCTGTCTTCCCTACGCCTAGCGCTGTTTGTGCACGCTATTCTTTCATCATTGCAGTCATTATCAGAACCCTCCCTGCGAGCCCTCTGTTGCCAGCACTTCTTGCACCAGCAAGAATATCTCCTCCTTCGCCATAACCTTGGTGGCAGTACCCCACTAGTGATGGCAGTGTAACCACAACTTGACAATGAACTGCAGTGCCCCGGAGACCAGTTGGTACAATCCTCTTGATGCAATGCGAATATCTACTAAGTAGAGGACAGAATAATGGATATGTGCCTTTCAAGAATGATGAAGCTAATGAACTTTGTTGGGGAAGAGGGAAGTTGTGAATACTTCCTCTGAGCTCTGTTATTTGCACATTCGACTGATGCAAAGTGCATTCAGCAAGGAAATGCAGGATTTACACTAGCTATTCTAAACTTAGTAAAAATAAACATTACAAATTTTATGTTTCCTGTTAGAAGATGTCTCGAAAGGGCATGCCTCTAAGAAGTGTGGGCCGTGTTGCTGGTAGGATGGACAATGTTCCTTGTCAAACATTGAAGTTGTGTTATGTTGTGATTTGGCAATATAACTTTCGTGGGTTGGGATTCTGAGCTGGTTGTCATTTGTGACATACCAGGCCTTGCACAAGATGGATGTAGAATGGATGCTTCTGCCGTTCTTTTTACAAGTGTTAAATCAGCTCGAACAGTTGTTGCAATGTGATATTGCATTTTTGGCCCATCAAAGGACAACACGAGCCAATTTTCTTTCCGTGAGCCATTTAAGGTTAATCGCTTTCTCTAAAAGCACGAGGGCTAATCGATTTTCTTGTTCCTCCTCCTTTTGATCTCATTTGCTTTGTTGAGTGTTCGTCATGTGCAATCTCCTAAGCCAATTCTCCACTTTTGAAAGATTGCTCATTCTAGAATCTAGCATACATTGCACGAACAGTGCTCAAACCATTTAATAAACACCATCCATGAAAGTGAAATCATGCAAGGGTAGGTTACACAGTCTCCGAACACTACTTCATACACGCATCGTAAATCGAATTTATTGGATCGAATCCCAGAGACCCGATTGGCACATAACGCTCAATTCCCTGACCTCTCGCCAAAGAAGGATAGGATCTCAGCAGTAACTAGCTCCGCCCTCTCTTGCTGGATAAAATGGTGGCCGTCGATGACCAGAACCTGAAGACCAGGCACGAGCCCCTTGAAGAATTCACTCTCGATATAACCTTTGGTCCCGAATGATTGGAACCCAACATCCTTATCCCCGGTAATAAATTTCGCAGGGACACTTATTCTCGCCCCCTGCCACGGCCCGAGCAGCTCCCAATTCCTGCATTCAATTTCAATGGACATGTAAGCTCCCGCCACTTCAAGAAATTAAAGATCCAACTTGTAAATATCGAATTCAAGGAAGTGGAGAAGAGGCTCTGGGCAATCGAGGCTGTCGCAAAATGCGCCTGCCACTTCTTGCTGGAATTGAATGTGTTCGTATTCGCAGTCCGTAGGGCATCTTCAATCCGTCGGTCAAAGCGGATGAATGCATTTACTTCGCAACGAAATTTTCATAAGTGAGAGGAACAACATGGCTCTGGCACAGCAGACAGGTATTTTGCAGGACCATAATGAGGCATGAATGCGAAAATGTATATCCTAGACATCACTTTCCATAACCTCTTTCGATCTTTGCTTAGATTGGATTACTGTAAATGCAAACTCTGGCTAAAAGGCCGATCTTGGCTTCCTTTTTGGTCACTCTAGCCTTTGGGCTTTCCATAGGGTCGAGTTGAGCGCGGTTTTGGGGCAGACTTACCTGTCCATGGCGCGGTAGTAGTTCAATGCCCCGGTGAAACCGGATCTCTGGAACTTCTCTGCCCTGTACTGGAGCTCCTCTTCGGTGGTCCACGTGGGCAATGAATCTGGGGTTTCGAGGGAATCGATGAACTCGACACCTGGTAGAGCGGCCAGAAGATCGGGACCATTCACCAGTAAGAACTTCTTCAATACCGTCGAACAGTCATACTTGGCAAACGATTTCTCGGCCCTTCCCGGTTCCTGCATTAGCCACGACAAAGAGAGACAAGAGATGCAAGCTCAAGTACTGTACAGTTTGCCAAAACCGTGCTTTAACAATCGGCGCCTCCTTACCTGAAACTGAGTAATGTAGAACCCGTCGCCGAACTTTGCCATGTATTCGGACGGCTTCAACTGTGGGGACCGTGGTCGATAGGGCACGCTCAAATTAACAAGCGCCTTGACTCTATCCGGCCTGAAGAGGCAAAGGTGCCATGCTACTTCCGCGCCCGTGTCGTGACCCACCACGTACGCCTATTGACCAAACCCATTCTCACTTTCATCAGCTTTTTTCGACAGAAGTATGAACAAAACATAGGAGAATCAATGTAGCACAGGTTGCTCCCGATCACGGTCGGTACGCGCTCAGAACCAAAAGACTTAGGTTACATAATCATGAACATTCAAATTCTATAGCAAGAAGCTATCTTGGCTATATAAATACCCTGCTGACTTACAATTACCTCACGTTCTATCAAACCATACGAGTAGCACAAATACCAATTCTCGCAGGAAAGACCCTGCAAGTACTTAAATCATTCTGCATGGCGATGCGACGCACCTGATCTTGACCGAGCGCATTGATGAGGCCAACCAAGTCACCGACCAGGTGGAGGATGGTGTATGATGCCGGGTTGGCAGGGCAGTCCGAGTCCCCATAGCCCCTCATGTCAAGGGCGACTGCGTGGTACCCACATTCAGCCAAGCGATGGATCTGGTGCTTCCATGAGGACCAGAGCTCGGGGAAGCCATGGATGAGCAGAACCAGAGGCCCGTTTCCTTTCTCTGCTATGTGCATCCATATTCCGTTTGTCCGGACTCTTCTGTGAGTTATGTTGGCCATGTTTGGATGATGAATCTTGCCTGTGATTGGTTTCTTGCTACCTGTATATCGTATAAAGAGGTCAATCCTGGTGTTCGGATATTTGGTTTTTTTATTTTTATTTTTGGGTCAAAGTTCAGATGTTTGTTCCCCAGTTCGTAGAATTCAACGCACAAAGTTGGACGTTTTGGGCACAGATTTCTCGAGACGTGATAGATTGCTAATGCTCCAATGAGTTTTCATTAGCTCTCTTTGAGAAATTGGACTTTTCTTTCAAGTCCGGAGACGTCATCCTCCGAAGTAGAATCCATCTATTTACTCCACGATGGTCGATTGGGGAAAATAAAAAATTGTCCTTGGTGCATCCACGCTGGAACAGGGCGTGTTTGTTCTGCCCGGATTTCTTTTTTCAAAGCAAAACCCAGTTATTTGATCTTCACGCCCAAAAGAAAAATATCCTATTGAATTTAAATTAATCACGAAAATTTATGTGGGTCCTTCACAAATTTATCTTCTTAAATTATGTCATTGTTTATCATTAAATAAAAGTCTAACTTGAAAAATAAGAACTCTTGAATAGACTCCAGACATACCGAATTTTTAAAATATCTTCATTCATTTCATTCTAGATAGGGATGGTTTTGGAAAAGCACGCATTTGAATATCGAGGGGAGTATGCCGCTAGAAAAATAAATGGGAATTGACGATGAAAAATTGAAATTCTCTGCGCAAAAGGAAATATAACAAATATTTTTAACTCAACGAAAATATTACATATCGCTTACAAAAAAAAAAAGCGTGGTAATTCAGGTTCTTTCATGCTGGGCCTAAAAGGATTCTTCCACGACAAATCGGTCAAGCCCAACCCACACTTCTTGTTCTCCTCTCTATCTCCATCCGGATCGAATCGGCCTAAATTCAAAACCCATAAACCCAAACCCGCCTCGTTTGTAACAAGGGCCAATGATCCGACCGACTTGAACCGACCCGAAATCCCTGCCCTCCTTCCATGTCCGGACGTTAACCCTGGCACGTCGGCGTGGGGTTTGGCTTTCTGCAGCAGCGATGGGGAAGAACAAGAAGCAAGCCAAAGATGGAGCTCCCGGCGCTCACTCGCCGTCCACTGTCTCCGTCTCCAACTTGCCTTACTCCTTCACCAGCGCTCAGGTACTACTCCTCCTCCTCCCTCTCGGTATATGCTCGCCGGCGGCGGTCTCTTTTTGCATGCGCCCCCGCATTGTCGGATTGAGGAGCATTTTTTGTAATCCCCGCGCTCTCTATTTCGATCTCTTTAGCTCAAGGAGACATTCAACGACGTCGGTCTAATCAGGCAGTGTTTCATGGTGACCAAGAAAGGTGAGGGAATGCGTGATGGTATCTGAGCTTCCGTGTTCTCGGACCTAGACCCTGTATCCGACCTTATTATAACTAGTTCCTCTTTTCTGAACCCTATACCCGACCATATTTGTATTGGACCTATACCTGATTCACCCGTTTTTCTAATCCAGTTCCAAGGTTAACCCCTGTTTCCACTACAACCTGTTTTGCAATCTCCCGATATCCTATACGATTTCGAATTTTATATTAATATACGAGAAAATAGCGTAATTCTCCTAATTTGTATTGAAACATTAAGCACTTGTAATAAATAAATACATGAACTTTTTGACTAAACGAAAAATTATGGATTTGCAAGACTAATTATAATAAATAAAATCATAAGGCAGAGAATTAACAACAAACATGGGTCTAATATTCTTATTCCCACAACTACTACATGAAGCTACTCATTTATGCAAGCATAACTCATCTTACAAAAGAGAAATTAGGCGAGCCAATCCATGTGATACACAAGAATTTGGCGACAACGAACACCGTGTGTCCATTGGACGATACAAGAGGGAGCCGGTGAGGGAGGGAAGCAAGTGAGGAAGAGAAATGAGAAAGGAAGAGTGCCATGCATGTTTGAAAGAGTCAAGAGAAAAAACATTGTGTGATTGCAGGAGTAAGAATAGAAATCAGGGAAAAAAAGGGTTTTGGACCTCTACTTCCAAAACCGGTCCAAAACCAGTCCGGGAACCGGTTTAAACCGGTTCCGAATTTTGGGAACCGGTTCCCGACCCTATTTTCCGGGTGGGTCGGTTTGGGAACTGGGTATACCCGGTCCGGTTGCACATCCCTACTCGATAGAGGGGTTTTGTTGTTGACTTGTTTTCTCGTCGCAGGTTCCAATGAGCATCAAGGTTTCGGCTTCGTTCAATTGTAAGTCTTTGGCGAGGGCCTTACCTTGGAAGACTTGAATATGTTACCGATTGTTGGCTGTTAATTGCGGCGTAGCATGATATAAGCTGAATCTTCATTGCCCTAGGACTCGTTGTGTTTCTTCAATTTGTTCGGTCAACTTGTCATTTCCTTTATTTTCTCCTGAATGTGGAGAGGTTGTGGTGGAGCACGATTTAGCAAAGCTAATATGGTGTGGTAGCTGAATTGAATACAGAGGAATTTGAGGTCCATTCTAATGCAATTACTGCACTGTTTTCTGTAGTTCTGCATATTCGCGTAGCTCTTGTGATTCTAGATGCCGCTGATGAGCTCTCTTTCCAATTTAGTTACTTTTCCAGTTAGGGTTGCAAATTTACCACTAACTTCCTTTGTTAAGTACACAGTTCACAGATATGAAATATTTACATCGGCTGAACCGTTGAAAGTCATCCACGATTTCCTTGGACTCTGATACTAATTAGTACTCTAAGCTTAAAGATTTTCGTATGATTTTGGCTGTCATACTATGAATGACAACAAGCGAGATAGTTATTTTAAGGTTCAGATGAGAATCATGACGTGTAGATCAACAAAAGAAAGAGACGACACTTGGCTGCTCTTATAATTGAAGGAAATGCATGTCGTGTGTTGACGTGAAAGCAATGACATCGGTTTGTACGTTGGTGTTCTGAAGGGTCTGGAGGACCGTAGTATTTGGTGGTCTTTGTAAGTGCTAAAATGGCAGACCAGGTTCATAGTAAAGCAAAGGAGATTGGGAGTTTGGGGCAGTGTGTTCTCTGTCTTATCCACTTCCTGAAAAGGATCTTCGCCAACATGGTAAGTGCACCTTTGCTGTTACACCCTATTTGTTGTCATCGTGGTCTTGCTCTTCATTTCTCTCGACAGTTGGTTTGCTCTCACCTTCTGGCCTTTCCTCTCCTGTATATCAGTTAAAAACATGCCGAATGGTGATATATTAAAGGGCCTGATGAGATCTCAAACCCCATCTGTACCGCTTGAGTGGAATGTGATCAGTCAATGTGTCAACAACTACTTGGAGGTGTCAAATTGACTCCACAGCTAAGTGCACATGAGCATATTTGCCTTTTTTTCCTGAGGGCGCAACTATGGTAGTGTCATTTACAACCAACACTGTGCCAGTACCTATTCTTCTTCTGCCTTCCCTACGCCTAGCGTTGTTTGTGCACGCTATTCTTTCATCATTGCAGTCATCATCAGAACCCTTCCTGCGAGCCCTCCGTTGCCAGCACTTACTCGCACCAGCAAGAATATCTCCTCCTTCGCCATAACCTTGTTGGCAGTACCCCACTAGTGATGGCACCGTAACCACAACTTGACAATGAACTGCGGTGCCCCGGAGACCAGTTGGTACAATCCTCTTGATGTAATGCGAATATCTACTAAGTAGAGGACAGAATAATGGATATGTGCCTTCAAGAATGATGAAGCTAATGAACTTTGTTGGGGGAGAGGGAAGTTGTGAATATTTCCTCTGAGCTCTGTTTTTTGCACATTCGATATGATGCAAAGTGCATTCAGCAAGGAAATGCAGGATTTACATTAGCTATTCTGAACTTAGTAAAAATAAACATTACAATTTTTATGTTTCCTGTTAGAAGATCTCTCAAAAGGGCATGCCTCTAAGAAGTGTGGGCTATGTTGCTGGTGGGATCGACAATGTTCCTTGTCAGCAGAACCTAAACATGTTCACACATGCAGTTGACATACCAAACGATGATCAAACGAAACGCATATGATTAGAATGTACACGACATGTATTTCAAGTCTTATGAAGATCATTAAGTTAAATGGACTCATCTACAAGCTCAATTTTAGACAAATGCAATTCAGATCAGTGTAATGCCAATCTACATTGGGTCAGTTTTAAGCGATTTTACCTTAACATCTCCAAAAAATCTAAAAAAAAAAGCATGTTATACTCAAGATGATTTAGAACAAATCTTGTGAAGAAAACTTTTCCAAAATTTGATCACAAAAATCAATATGAAAAATAACAAAATTATAAAGGGAAAAAGTCACGAAAACCTCGAATTTTGCTCAAAATGACACATTTACCCCAATTTTTTTTTTTTTGTGACGTAAAAAGCCCTAAACTTTTCAAACCGTGACACATCTATCCCATTAAGGACATTTTTGTCTTTTTATTCTGGTTTTTCCTTATTCTTTTTATTCTTTTCTTCTTCTTCTTCCCTCCGCCGGCCATGGCGGAGGGAAGCCGGTGTCCGGCGAGGGTCACCCTCACCGACGTCGGGTGAGGATCGTCCTCGCTAGACGTAGGCAAGGGTCATCCTTGCCAGACACGGGCATGGGTAGGGACACCCTCGCTCGACGCTGGCGAGGGCACCCCTCGCCAGATCTGGCGAGGGGTGCCCTCGCCTGCGTCGAGCGAGGGTGTCCTTGCCCTTGCCAGACACAGGCGAGGGCCGCCCGACACCGGCAAGGGCAGCCCTTGCTGAACGTCGGCTTCCCTCTGCGGCTAGCCATCGGAGGGAAGAGAAGAAAAAAAAAAAAAAAAATTCAAAAAATGAAAATACCAAAATGCCCTATAATTTTGGGATAAATGTGTCACATAACAAAAGTTCATGGTTTTTTGTGTCACAAAAAGAAGTTTAAGGTAAATGTGTCACGATTTGCAAAGTTCATGGTTTTTCACGTCATAAAAAAAAAAGTTTGAGGTAAATGTGTCACTTTGGGCAAAGTTCAGGGTTTTTCATGACTTTTTCCCAATTATAAATTATAAACAAGTCAAAAAACGCAAATAAGCTTAAAACTATTGCAAAATCGACCGATTTCCAAGGTGTTTTTTGAGGAACAAACGATGTCTGTTTGGAATGTTCAACCTATCAAATCGAAGCTCTAGATGTCTATTTTCTAAGCCTCGAAGGGATTGAAGTGAGAAAAGCCAATCTAGTACATCATTTAAGCCAAAATAGTAGGTCACTCAACCTATCAAATCGAAGCTCAAGATGTCTATTTTCTAAGCCTTGAAGGGATCGAAGTGAGAAAAGCCAATCTAGTACATCATTTAAGCCAAAATAGTAGGTCACTCAACCTATCAAATCGAAGCTCAAGATGTCTATTTTCTAAGCCTTGAAGGGATCGAAGTCAGAAAAGCCAATCTAGTACATCATTTAAGCCAAAATAGTAGGTCACTCATAGAAGCATGAAAATTGTAGATTAATAAAAATCAAGTTCAATCAACCACAAACTCAAGATCAATGAGCATCAGACCGCAACAAATCAATCCATCATATCATCAATCTCAGATCTAGGCAATTTATATAAATATAAACTTGAATCCTAGCCTCAATTGGATACGCCTATCTCGTCTCATCAAATTCGATATTACAACATCTACCTTTTTGCATTTTTCTTTGATTTTGGAGGCGAAATTGCCCTCACTAGAACTTTTTCGGAACTCTAAGATCGCAAATGGATTGCCTATGGACCGTATCAAGGTTGGTTGGATTGTCAGTTCATCATAACAGAATCAATCCAAAGCTAGACTAGTTTAGGACCTCTGGTGAGGAAACCAAGCCACCAGAGGTGATCTGGTGATCATTCTCTCAAACCCCAACCACTAGAGGGTTGAGGATCCTCCTATGAGTAAGATTAGTGGCGACCAGGACTCTAATGGCCACTAAGGGTGTCAGGAACGAAGCGAAAACCAAATTGAACCGAAAAATTTGATTTTTTGATTCGGTTCGATTTTCAGTTCGATTCTCATTAAAACCCATTTTTTTAATTGATTCGGTTTTTATCGGTTAACCGAACCGAATTGAACCACAAACCGATGCAATTAAACCGTTAAAAATTCGGTTTTCATTTTGTTAGAAAAATCCCTTATGATGTTTTGAAGATGACAAAATAAATCAAAAGCTATTAGCATATTTGATAGTTGAGTAATAGACTATGTAGATGATAGAACATGTAAAGGATATTGTCAAAGTCTGAACTTGGCTAGAAGATTGAACGTAACACATGTCCAAAGCATATTTTGAAGATTTCCAAACTTTTGTGTCAAAATTTGAAGATTGCTAGACTTTAGTGTCAAAGTCTGTTCTACATCAAAAGTTTGCTCACTCTAACAAATTCCAGACTAAACATGAATGAAGAACTAGAAGACAGACTTTATGTTGAAGTTGAACTTATTCAGACTGTATTCAGACCTTCAAGCTAAATCTGCTCAGAAGTAGAATATGTTCAGACCCAGATTGTAAAGTCTATTGCACTCAGACTTTACATCCAAATTCGATATAATGTAACACAAGCCCCAATCATATAACAACTAGTGATCTGATTTGGATTCCACATCAAGATTGATTTGATTGACTTAATCTAATTGATTGACAATTGGATATTGAAGACAAGAAATTTATATACAAAGAAGCTCTACTTATGGAAACCAAGATTTTGTTTGTATGGGCGATCAAAATCAATTTGGGATTCTACTTTTGTCACTCAATGGCTACCAAATTTTCTAGATACAAAGCTGTCCAATGGGTAGATTGGAAGACGATCCTTGAGATACTGTCCAATGGCTAGTTTGGAAGTGAATGAGTATTTAAGGAAATGAAAGACCGATGAGCAAATAAGAGACGGAGTATAGAATTTATAATTCCAAAGTCTGAGCGATCTTTGTTCATACACTTGTTTTTGGTGAGCTTAAACGTTTGTGATCGTGAGAGAAATACCAAAATAGTGACTTAGTGAGATAGTATGATTTACTAAGTGTTTGCACTCAAAGTTGTAATCTCTTAAAGATTACATAGTGGAATCCAGTCAAGAAGGCTATTAGCATAGGAGAGTGGACATAGGCTTGAATTAAGCCAAACCACTATAAACATTGTATTCTTATTTTCTTCCCTAAATCTCTTTATTTTGTTCGTAATTCTATTTAACTGCTAAAGTCTAATCTCGCCCAAGTCTACTTTTCTTTAGACTTAATTTCAAAAGTCTGTTGTTATTCAGACTCAGATTAAAAGTAAATGTTTTCACTGTATTTTGCAGAATATGTTTCTACACCTATTCACCCCCTCTAGATGTTCATACTAGTACTTTCACATTTCCCTCGACACAACCAAGCCTCCCCACAACGTAAACCCAGAATCACTCTCTCTAGTTTCTCTCTCTCCTCTCTCTCTCTCTCTAGCTCGCTCGCCCACTCGCTCACGATCGACGGCGCTCGCTCGCCGGCTTTTGTTTTTTCTCTGGCAATCTCGGCATGTAAGGCTCTAAACCTCGATCGTCCGTCGAGACACCGCCGATTTCCCTCCGCTTTTTGTCCTTTTAGGGTTTTTTGAGTCGTCGTTGACGTCATTCATTTCCTAGTCATTTGCACCTCCTCTTTTTATTTTTTTATTTTTTTTGAATTTTTTGTGAATTTTTCTTGGTCAAGATTGCTGTTTTGCTTTGTCCGGATGTCATTTTCCAGCAGCAACAAGTTTCGACCGCACCTTTTTTCTTCTTTGTTTTTATTTTTATTTTTTTCTTTTGACTTTGTCCGTCGTTTCCCACAAGCGAGATTAAGGTCTCCCCTACTTCTCGAGATGCCATTTGCTTTGAATTTGCTTTTGCCGACGAGGTGCTTGCAATTTGGAATATGTTCCATCGTTCTGTTTTCGAGTCATGCTGATCATTTTCTGTGCAGGCATGTAGCGGCCACATTTCGTGAATTATCCACGGAATAGCTTGGCTTGGTTGTAGCATGGCTGATTCGGCTTTTTTGATATGGCTTGTTGGGGCTTTTGCTTGAGATCGCATGCTTGGCTTTTGTTTTGTTTCTTTCAGTTTTTAAAATGCCTCACTAAGAATTTAAAAAAAAAAAAAACGAAAACCAAAAGCTGAAAACCAAAAATCGAAAAACCGGACCGAACCGAAATTTCGGTTCAGTTCAAAAGATTTTTCTAACGAATTAGTTTTTCAAAAAAACTGAACCGAATCGAACCGTTACACCTCTAATGGCCACCAAACAAAGGCCAGTTTGACTGCCGTTCAATTGAACCAGCACACTCAGAAAATTCAGAAGAGTTGAAAAGTGTATCAGGGCCTTTTTTAGAATCGAGTCGGAAAAACCAAAAACCATAATGAAGCTCTATGCTCCCATCTATTTATAGATATTTTTAGTTCATGTACATAAGAGATACATGAATTAAATAGACGCATGTATCCACGAAATTCATGAATCAAGAGATACATGAATTCAAGAGATTCACAAATCCAGAGATACGTGAATTCAAGAGATTGGTACGGATATCCGAATCTCCTTAAGGCAATTAGTTCCCGCCAATGGTGCTCCGTAGATTTACGAACTATGCCTCCCAAGATACAACACCTCGAACTTGTTTGGATTAGCACTATGCAAACAGGACTCAGTCGAACCGTTCAATTGAACCAGCACACTCAGAAAATTCTAAAGAGTAGAAAAGTGTATCAGAGCCTTTTTAGAATCGAGTCGGAAAAACCAAAAACCATAATGAAGCTCTATGCTCCCATCTATTTATAGATATTTTTAGTTCATGTCATAATCGAGGAGGACAATAGAAGGAGTGCAAACCCTTCTTCTGAGCCAAAGGCCAACATTATGGAATCTTCCAAATCCAAGCAAGATAGAAAAAGGAAGATGTCTTTTCAAGGAAAAGGCAAGCAAAATGAGTAGTTCCAGAAATTCCAAAGGACGTGTTTTATATGCAACAAGCCTGGCCATCGTGCTAAGGATTGCAAGAAGTGCCCGAAAAAGGCAAGAACGAAGGTGCAGCCCAACAACTGAATTTGACAGATCATGACAATATTGAGAGACTATCTGTTGTGGTAATGTTTGAAGCATCTCTGGTGTCGAACACGAATGGCTGGTGGCTAGACACGGGTGCCACAAATCACATCTGTGCAGATAAACACATGTTCTCATTTTATGAGAAGGCTGAAGAAGATGAGGAGCTTTATATGGCTAACTCTGCATCAGCAAAGATCGCCGGAAGAGGAAAGGTGATCCTGAAGTTTACATCTGGCAAGGAGGTCGCCCTACTGAATGTTCTGCATGTACCAGATATTCGGAAAAATCTAATTTCTGGCCCTATACTTGTCAAGAAGGGTTTCAAAGTTGTATTTGAATCTAACAAGTTTGTACTTTCAAAAGGAGGGATGTATGTGGAGAAATGGTACTTATGTAATGACCTGTTTAAGGCCAATGTGGCTGTCATTGATGTAAACTCAAAGTATGTGTACCCAAAGACTATTAATAAAGAAAAGTCTTTAGTTTACATTGTTATGTCTCCTTATCTATGGCATGGTAGATTAGGACATGTAAACTATGGTACAATAAAGAGAATATCAAACTTGGGGTTAATTCCAAGATTTGAGTTGGATGCCCGTTACAAGTGTGAGACTTGTGTTGAGGCCAAGTTTGCCAATAAACCTTTCAAATCCATTGAAAGAACAAGTGAACCTCTACAATTAATCTATAGTGATCTATGTGATTTAAAATTTATAGAAAATAGAGGTGGAAAAAGAACTTCATCACATTTGTGGATGACTATACTAGATTTTGCTATGTTTATTTACTAACTAGCAAAGATGAGACTATGAGCATGTTTGTCAAGTATAAAAATGAAATTGAAACCAACTTGATAAACGAATCAAAGTGCTTAAGTATGATAGAGGAGGAGAATATAGTTCAATCAATTTGAAAGAGTTTTGTGCTAGTTTTGGAATAATTCTCCAAACGACTGCACCTTATACTCCACAACAAAATGGAGTTGCTGAACGATTAAACAGGACACTAAAAGAGATGGCTAATGCCATGCTTTTGAGTTCAGGTTTACCTCAGAACTTGTGGGGGGAGGCAGTTTTAACTGCAAATTATATTGTTAATAAAATACCCCACAAAAAGACAAGTAAAACTCCATATAAGTTATGGAATGGAAAGTTACCATCCTACAATTTTCTAAAAGTGTGGGGGTGCTTGGCCAAGGTGGGATTCCTCCTCCGAAACAAACTCGGTTGGGACCTAAAACGGTGGATTGCATATTTATCGGTTATGCTCAAAATAGTAGCGCATATAGATTTTTGGTTTATAAATCTGAAAATGCGGAAATTCATGTCAATACAATCCTAGAATCAAGGGATGCTGAATTTTTTGAGGATATATATCCTGCAAAAAGAAATCAATGAGAACTTTCTCGGAAAAGGCTTAGAGAATCAGAATCTGAGAATGATGAAGTTGTGGCTAAAGAAACCGAACTTTGAAGGAGTAAAAGGTCTCGAATCAAAAAAATCTTTTGGACCTGATTTTCTAACATACATGTTAGAAAGTGAGCCCTAAACATATAAAGAGGCAATGTCATCTCCAGATGCTCATTTTTGGAAAGAAGCTGTTGACAATGAAATCCATTCTATCCTAAGTAACCATACTTGGGAATTGGTTGATCTTCCACCTGGAAATAAACCAATTGGATGTAAATGGATTTTCAAGAAAAAACTAAAAGCTGATGGTTCCATTGATAAGTACAAAGCTCGCCTTGTAGCCAAAGGATTTAGAAAAAAAGAGGGTATTAACTACTTTGATACTTATTAACCTGTCACAAGAATAACATCAGTAAGGATGTTGATTGCTATAGCTTCGCTATACAATTTGTAGATACATCAAATGGATGTGAAAACTGCATTCTTAAATGGTGATCTCGACGAGGAGATTTATATGGAACAACCTGAAGGGTTCAAGGTTAAAGGACAATAACACAAAGTGTGTAGACTTGTCAAATCATTGTATGGACTTAAACAAGCTCCTAAGCAATGGCATGAGAAATTTGATCGGGTAATGATTCAAAATGGGTATAGAATCAATGAGTGTGACAAATGTGTGTACACTAAATCCACTACGGTTGGATATGTACTTATTTGTCTATATGTTGATGACTTATTAATTTTTGGAGATAACATTGAGGTCATCAAAATCACTAAGAACATTCTCAAGAAGAACTTTGAGATGAAAGATTTAGGTGTTGCAGATGTTATATTCGGCATCAAAATTCTAAGGAATTCTAATGGCTTAGGTTTAACACAATCTCATTGTATTGAAAAGGTATTTGAGAGATTTAAAGGATTCCGCATTAAAGATGCAAACAATCCTTTTTTTCCACACCTAACTTTAAGAAAGAACACTGGAACTAGTGTTAGACAACTAGAATGCTCTCAAGTAATCGGCAGCATCATGTATATCATGAATTACACTAGATCTGATATTGTGTACTCAGTAAGCAAACTGAGTAGATATACCAATAACCCAGGTCACGAGCATTGGAATGCTTTAATGAGAGTATTAGGATATTTGAAAAGGACAAAAGACTATGTTCTACAATATAGCAAATATCCAGCTGTTTTGGTAGGTTATTATGATGCAAACTGGATTTTAGATTCTAATGAATCGAAATCGACTAGCAGATATGTGTTCACGCTAGGAGGTGCTGCAGTGTCATGGAAATCCTCTAAACAAACTCTAATAACACGCTCTACAATAGAATCAGAGTTTGTTGCTTTGGATAAAGCTGTTGAAGAAGCAAAATGGCTTCGACATTTTTTAGAAGATGTTCCAATGTGGCCAAAACCTATGCCTGCAATTTGCATACACTGTGACAATCAAGCGGCAATTACAAGGGCACATAATGTGATTTATAACGGTAAGTCTAGACATATTCCTTGTAGACATAACACCGTAAGGCAATTGCTCTCAAATGAAATAATTTCTTTAGACTTTGTAAAGTCAAAGGAAAATATTGC
The DNA here is from genome assembly GCA_016097545.1 of Eucalyptus victrix. Lineage (NCBI taxonomy): Eukaryota > Viridiplantae > Streptophyta > Magnoliopsida > Myrtales > Myrtaceae > Eucalyptus > Eucalyptus victrix. The sequence goes on from CM027843.1 coordinate 49,221,146, forward strand.
GGATCCGTTGACAAAAGGTTTGTCAAAAGAGCAGATAAACTGCGCATCGAGGGGATTGGGTTTAAGAGCCTTAACCCAATAAAGAGATTCCAGGGTGGAAACCTAACCTATGCAATTGGAGATCCCATGGTCTAGGTTCAATAGGACAACGCAGATTTTGGAAACTCTAATGTAAGCATTTTCTCCCATTCCTATGATGCAACAGTGCTTTCCTACAGCATTATTAAGGGTACGCTATGCGTTTAATGATTCCTATAACTTGGAATATAACATCCAAGTAAGATAAGGTAGGATATCTTTAATAGGAATGCACCTATATGCGTGGAGCTGGTCGACTCTATGAAAATCTTTAAAGGCTAGATTTTCTAAGCACGCATGAATCCCGAGAGGTTCAGGGCCAAAAGAATGAACACAACCGAGAACCAATCTTGAATTGGAAATACTCTGTGTGAGGTTTATTGTCTAGGCTTACACAAACAACTAGCAATTCAAGGCTTAGTCCATCAACTAGTTAATTAAGTCCGATAGGCTTTCACTAAAGAAGGTTCAAAGTGAAAGCTACCTATCTTGATGCAGTGTATTTCAATAGGTATGCTCAGATTCCTTCGAGTCAAAAATATTTTGTTGATCCATTAATGTGGGGGATTGTTATAATTATGATTATAATTATGGTTAATGGATCAACGAATGCTAATAAATGAAGATACGTCTTTTCTATTAACGTATTTCTTTTGGATTCATGAATTTCTTAAACTTTTCCGTTCACGTATTTATTGAATTCATGAATTTTCTAGATCCATTTATCTTTTAGTTTATGTATTTATTAGTTCACGTATCTCTGGATTCGTGAATCTCTTGAATTCATGTATCTCTTGATTCATGAATTTCGTGGATACATGCGTCTATTTAATTCATGTATCTCTTATGTACATGAACTAAAAATATCTATAAATAGATGGGAGCATAGAGCTTCATTATGGTTTTTGGTTTTTCCGACTCGATTCCAAAAAAGGCTCTGATACACTTTTCTACTCTTTTGAATTTTTTGAGTGTGCTGGTTCAATTGAACGGTTCGATTGAGTCCTGTTTGCATAGTGCTAATCCAAATAAGTTCGAGGTGTTGTATTTTGGGAGGCATAGTTCGTGAATCTGCGAAGCACCATTGGCGGGAACTAATTGCCTTAAGGAGATTCGGATCTCCGTACCTCACCTCAAATTTCATGTTCTAATTGCAACAAATAGTTTGTGTTTTCTTTTGGATTTTTTTCCGACAATTGAATTGGCGGGAGACTAGACCGGCGTGGACACCGATCTTCAACTCAACTTGAATGGGAAAAATGAAGAGCCGCCGGGAGCAAGGGAGGTTGCGATCAGCTGAGAGAGAGAGAGAGGGGGGGTGGGAGAGGTTGAAGGGCCAAGCGAAGGCGGTGGGATCGCCAATGTAGGGTCGTATGCTAGAGACATAATTTTGTAATTTTTGAGAGAAAATTAAACAGAAAATTAATTATGCAAATGAGGCCCTCCTTGAAATTTAGAGGGAAAATCCCTCTTATGCTAGGTCCTAATTGGCGAATCTTAACAGCCAATTCAATTTGATGGTCAAAATTTTGATTTAATGGCCAATTTAAATTTTTTAAAGGCCAATCACACTTAAGATGTGTCCTATGAAAGATTGGATGCGTTTGATTTGTGAAAATTGAGATTTAAAATGAGAATTGTACTTAAGGCCTAATTAAGGGCTAAATCGTAAATTCTTGAAATTTAGAGGTTAATCTGCAAAATCTGGGAAATGTAAGGGCATGGAGATAAAATACACAAGTCTCGAAACCGGTCATCGGAGGTCCAAAACCAACTAGCAAGGAGCCAAACCAGCTTGCTTCGTCAATAGATAGGCCGATTCACACCGATTTGACTAGTTCTTGACCAATTCTTGATTGGGTAGTCCCTATGCATTCTAGATTTATGCAATTTGGTCCTGAGGACCGAGGACCAAATCAAAGAGAAAACTTGTCAAATTTGAGGGGAAATTGTCCTATTTTGATCAAATTAAGCCAGTTAAACCTTGTAAATACAATTTATTGTTTTTCTATTGACTCAATTGAATGATAATTATAAAAATATCTAACATCAGTCATGGGCACACGTAATTGAACCTATAGGCCAAAATGGGCAATTTTTGCAATTCCTTGCTCGAAATCGCAAATTAATTAAAATTGAATTAAAGTAATATTGCGATAAACCAATTCAAATAAAATTGCGATAAACTTATTCAACTAATTACCTATAATTATGATAACCTATTGCATTCGAATTGACCTTGAATTAGAGTCACGAGACTTAGGCCAAAAATGAATTGATGTCTAATGTTGAAATTGGACCTTCATTCATGAAATTGCATAGTCATGAATGGGTCAATTTAAATTCCTTCAATTGAAGCTCAGTCGCTTTATTTTCCTATACTCAAAAGAGCGAAATTCCTCAAATTGGGAAGTTCTCATGTGAATTTCTCAAAATAGACCCCACATTTGGACTTATATCAAGAAAATAAGTAGAAAATAATTATCCATTTGCAACTCATAAATGATCAATTTGAACCCCCTAATTAGGGCTTGGTCTTTTGACATGGCAATTCACCAAATTAAGTGTATGAGAGGAATTTAAATAGTCCCTAAACCAAATGTCATGAAATGAGCTAAACCTAATTGTGACTAAAACAAAATTAATTTCATTTTTGACCGATTTCAAACCTAAAACAAAAAAAAAAATCAGAAAATAAATTTTTTAATCGAATTTTGCAAATTTTTCAATACAAAAATTAAATTGACACTAAAACAATGTGTTTTATTGATTTTTTTATTTTTTTAAATTTTTTTTGGTCAATAGCCAAAAAGTCAACTATTTAGTTTACTTTTCCTAAAAGATTGATTTTGAGCCAAATCTTTGAAATTTTGAAAATTGACTCTGCTAAAGTGAAATTAAGGACATTTGACATATTTTTGGACGAAAAGCATCTTTTGACTTGGGATTGACTAAAAAATCAATTCGAAAGTCAACCGTTTGACCTTTTTGAGTTTTTTTTTAATTGAAAATGATTAGGGAATTACTTAAAAGTGACAATGCAAAAGAAATAAAAATGAAAAATGAAACTTTTTGATTGACAAATAAGTTCCATCGTGATTGGAAGCCCTAATCTCAAGTTTTTTTTTTTACATTTTATGACGCATCAACTAAAAATCATATGTCAATAATAACAAACACCCAATGTTTTCTCCCAAAATATAGACCATAAAGTGCAACTTATAAGGAAATTATCAAATTGAAAACCCTAAATTGACCATATCCCCAAATCGAAACCTTATCCAATTTGCCCCCAGAAGGAGAACTCGGTGGACCAATGCATATTTCCTAGGCCGAAGTTCTTTTGTAGTCTCTATCACTTGAGCACTAGGAGCTCTAGTGCGATCCTTGGGAACTTCCCGACAAACCGGTTGTTGCTCAGATCCAACTCAAAGAGACACTTCATGTTCCGAAACTTCTATGGCACGCTGCCGCAGAAGCAGTTAGACTTGAGGTGGAAGAGCGCGAGGTCAGTGAGCAGGTGGAGCTCCTCCAAGAGATACCTGGAAATGTCACTGGCGTTAAGCTTGATGTCGACGACGGTGCTGACGCTGGGTTCGTTAGGGGTGGGGGAGCAGATGATGCAGGAGTAGTCGCAAATGAAGGGGCTGACTCATTTGGCGGTGAAGTTGTTGGGGTTGAAGATGATGGCTTACTTCAGAACTTGGAGGGCGACGTAGGTGTTGCTGAGGCAGGGGTTCTCAAGGAGAAGGATGGGTTGACAGCAACGCTCTCGCTATAGTCGCTGACCTCGTCAAGGTCTTGGGGGAGGTGGTGGTGCTAGGCGTGGTTGGTGGTGACTCCATGGGTGGCGGTGGATAGGATGGTGAAGAAGGAGAAGAAGACAAAGAAGGTAATGGAGAGAGAACAACAAAAGAACTTCGAAGCAATTAGGTTGTTTTCCACAATTCAGCCACATTGGATTGTACGACGTCATTTTATCTATCTACGTGGACTGTTTTTTTAATAAAAAGATGCCACTCGGATAAAACTTTTAATTATAAAAGTCAAGTAAATTTTTTGGCCAGAATTTCTTATCAGAGGAGTATAAAGACCGTTTTTTTTTCTGTTTGACATGTAAGCGAGCTAGCAAAAATTTGTCACTAAAATGAGCGCTGTCCAGTGTATTTCTCTTGAGAAAATTGCAACAAGATCATGGCTTTCTTCAACAAGCACTTTGACTTCCTACTCTGGCTGATCTGAGCTCGTTAGTATGCTTCTAAAGATTAAAACAATCTAACTCAAGCGAGGTACCTTGGACTTTTCAGAAGAGCGAGGGCTCTTGCTTGAGCAGCTGAAGCTACCTGCACAAGTCGAGCAAAAAATCTTCGAGTCATCCAGAGTTGTCGTGACAAATACGTGAGATGGCTCCTTCGTTTAAGTCCTTCAACAAAGGAACCGTCAATGTCGAGGCACACCTGAGGTAAGTCTGTTCTACGAAGCTTTTTTCACGTCTTTGGGGTCCATTTCATGATGTTAATGTGCATCGCAAGGACCGAGTCCACTAGATTCCTTGGACCTGGCTCTTGCTTTTTGAAGATGGAATTGTTTATCGATTTCGAGATGAGCCATAGGACTACCGAGAGTAGATGACGATAATGGGAGTTGACAAAGGTGCTCTTGTAATTTAACAGCCACTCTTATACACGAGCTAACCTTGACTTGATATTTTGATGTTCAAGGCTGCATTTGACCAAAGAAGCTTCGTTTAGGGACAAAGGAGGAGCGCATGTTCGATGGTTTCTATGGGTAGCTGACCCCGCAAGAAAACCTGATTTTGGAATGATTTTCATCTACCGTACTTTATTATGGGGCTAATTCCAAAAAAAAAAAAAAAAACAAAACAAAACACTAAAATTTTCTTTGTCTTGTAAAAAAGCACCAACTTTTGGTCGAGTGATAAATCTAGTCTAAACTTTTTTTTATCGCATAAAAAGACACTAACTTTAGGTGAAGTGACAATTATGGCCCCAACTTTTTTTGTCTCAAAAAAATCAAACTTTCACTTAAATCTTAAATCTCGCCTCTCTTAACTCATATCCATTGATTTTCTTAACAATAAATCCATGTGCATTTGCTAACATTATTCATTGTCTTCTTGTTTGAGTCACAGCTTGGAATATAATGGTGAAACTATTCACCATCTTCTACATTTCACTAGCTAGTAAAAAATTTTGCAAATCAAATTTCTCTAGCCAGACTTTGTTGTTTTGTCGTAATATGATGCTATAGACCACCGCCATTGAAAGATACTATGCTGTAGACCACCGCCATTGAAAGACACTATGACTTCAAATAGAGAGTTAATATGAGGGGTCAAATTTGGGATAAGGGTGAAAGTTTGTGATTTTTTACGAAACACAAAATAATTGAGGCCAAAATTGTCACTCAATCTAAAATTGGTGCTTTTTTACCAGACAAAAAAACGTTTGGCATAGATTTGTCCCTCGACCTAAAATTGGTTTTTTTATTTTTATTTTTATAAGTATCCCCTTTATTCTGTAAGGCTTGTGGTGTCTAGTTAGATGGGGAAGCCAAGCCATGACTTGTTTTACAAATTCCTCCTTGAGGGTGTTGTAGCCACTCTTCAGTGTTAAATCGCTCATTGCTCACAAATCTTTTTTGAGCTATCTTTATTTTTTTATTTTTTTTATTGCACATAACTTTTCGACAAGAATCTCCTACAAACACAAAATTACTAGAAAAATGGGCGAATTGTGTTATTAGAACACATATCCTATTATGTCTTGTTGAAAGGAGTCAGATGAAGCAAAACTTCAAGAGAGAAAATCTCATCACTCATCTTTTTGGAGGAATTTGTTTTTGGATTTTACATAACCTTTTGACAAGAATCTTCCAACAAAAACAAAATTACTAGAAAATAAACGGAATCAAGTTATTAGAACACGTCTCCCATTAAATGAGCGCTCTCCTCTATTAACTCTTAAAGGTTGGTGAACCTTTTATGATTATTTTGGAAAGGATATATACCAAAAAAAAAAAAAACCTTTAAATCACGTTTACAACTATTAGGGTTATCAAAATGAGTAGAAATAAAAATTGGTTATAGATGGTTTAGCTTAAAAATTGGAAAGGACAAATTCCAAGTAAAAGTGGCATGCTCTCTCTCCCTCTCTCCAGCTAATCTCCGCAGTGATCTTTGCCTCATCTCCGCCTCTGGCTCCAGAGTAGTCTCCGCGTGGCGTCGCCGACCCCATTCCTCGCCATTACCTCGCCAGGTTCGTGCTCCTGCCTCAATTTTAGGGTTTCCGAGGGTTTGTTGGTGATTTTCTTCTCCCTAATCTGGTCGCCCGGCGTTTTGGATCGGATCGAGAATCCAGAATTGCTTGGAGTCCCCAGTGGTCAGCTTCATGCTGGCAATCCTTGCTGGGGATGAAGTCAGTCTTGGTGGGAGGTAAGGGTGGCTGAAGGAGAGGTTGGGGTTGGCTCAGAACTCACTGGTTGAGTCGTCGAGCTGCATGATCTCGACGCAGTTGGTGATGGCGGCAGGTTGTGCAGGGGGCTGGCAATGGCGGGAGTTACTTCTTGTCACGGTTGATGCCCCAGTGCAATTCATGGCATAGATGTGCCAGGGGCTTCGTACGTGTAGATCTCTGACCGTTGCTAGTGCTCGTTGGAGACGTTAGGGTTCGAATCGTTGCTTGCCCAGTGGCTGGCAAATGTCCCAGCCCGTCGGCAATCGCCAGACTTTGAAGGAATAAAAAAGTAAAAGAAAGAAAGAAAAAATTATATTTTTTTCTTAAAATTGCAAACTCGTTGATTAAATTGGATTGCATTGGAGCATTTTAGTAATATAATATTTTAAAGAGATTATAGAAATAAGTTTTCCTAAATTTGATTAAATATAAAAGTGTTTTAGGAATATAAATTGGATATAGTTCAATTTGGGTATGAATATGATTAAATGGGACAAATGATTCTATTTAGATCGAACCATTAATGTTCGACCTGAACTCTATCGACCCACCCACGGGTCTAATTATGACACAAATATTCTTAAATTTTTCGTGTTATAAAAAACCTTTAATTTATTTTTTATGACACAAATATTTTATTTTTTTTTTGTTTCCAAGAAACATCCAAATTTATACACTTGTGATATTTATACTTCTAATTCAATTCTATCTAAAGTAAATTTGCCATACTAGTATAAAAAAAGTTCATAGTATTTATGTCTCAATATGTATAGTTTTTTTTTTTTATCATTCATACTCTATTTCTATTCTAACTCTCACTTTTAAAGTTTTACCCTACTTCGTATCACTTGAAATTAAATCGTCTCCACCTAATCTCTCATGATAATGTGGGGATTCGAATCCCTATCTCCTCCTTCCAAGTTTGGAAACTTAGTGATTCAATATGTTTAGTATATATTGTAGTATAAACTATTTTTAGAAAATTTAGAAAAAAAAAAAAAGGAAAATTTGAAACCCAAATCTGGGAGTAGTGCCAGACGACGCAGTTTCGATGCAGAGAGAGGAGCTCAGACAGAAAACCACCCTATGCCTACCGCTCCCATGTCCGTCCTCATCGTTTCCAGGAGCCACCCACTAAAATTAAAAACCATTAACGATCCACGAAAATCCTTGGGACTGGCGGTGCTCGTACGACGTTCCATCCCATCCCATTTATAAATGCACAAAAAAGCTGCAGCGTCAATTCGTGCCCTTGAAGTTCGCCTGCGCTCGGTGGTGACTCCCCCGTTCAGATCCAAATCTCGCAGTCAAACCGAAAACTCCATTCCTTCTGCACGAGAAAAGACGCCCCAACTCACGCCCCCTTCGATCCCAAGCGACTGTGATCTTTCCCAATTTTGAGTGCGTGTAAAGCACCTTTTTTCTCTCCCCCAGAATCTTGATTCGCCTTAAAGCATCCCCATTTGCCCACGCGGTTTGCTTCTCTTTAAGTCCCGTATACTTGGGTTGGATATACAGGGTAAAGTTTGTCGTCATCTGGGTAAGTTCTGTTTCCCTCTGAATCTCGCCCTCTGAGTAGATCTCTGTATGTCGATGTAGATTTGTTGGGTTTTCTTGACTGCCCCGGGTTTTTTTGCTCGAGTGAGATCTGCTTATCCGCATTTTGTTTGATTCGGTGATGGTGGAGTGGGTTTTGTGAATGTTGGGTGTGTTGCGGTAGCTTCGGCGTACTTGGAAATGCGGGTTTTGTTCGGCTTCTTGATTGGGCTTGATCGGGACTGTCGGTGGTGCGAATGTTGATGTGGTTGGTATTTCAAGAAACTTGCATACTTGTGTTGTAGATTCATGTTCTTCCTGTGCGTTTTGGTCAGTTTGGACATCACTGTAGATTTGAAGTGGGTTGTCTTTGAAGTGCATATTGAGGATGGTTTTGGTTACGCCTAGTAGCTCTTATTGTATATTTCGAGTGAAAATCTGTCTATTTTCACGTTTCTTCCCTGTGCTGTGAAGTTTGAGTCTAGCTCGCAAAGATGGACTACCAATGCTAAATCGTCATGAAGTTGTTGCGAAGTCCCTGAAAATGCAAACTATTTATCGGTTTTGTGTTATTGGGCTGGTTTTTGCAGGCGAATAATCTCGAGATTGAAGAGGATTCAAGATGTTTAGGCTTTCACCTCGCAGAAGCCAGAGGTCAAAAGGCTTCAAGGTTAAGCATGCTTTGCAGATCCTCCTTCTGCTGGGCATCTGCATCTGGCTTCTGTACCAAGTGAGGCATTCACAGAATAAGAAGGTGGAGTATGACCGAAGTGCAAAAGCAGCAAACGATATTGTGAAATTTGGTAGAAAAGATCTCAATCCTCAAGTGGAGGAAACTCCTGTTAGAGACGTCAGCACTAAGGAGGATGAAGAAGAGGACGAAAATAGGAATGATGAAGATCAAAGCAAGTCCGAAGAGAGTCTTGGCTTAGGGGGTAACAGTAATGACGAGATTCAAGAGCATCAAGATCAATCTGGGGTTGGATCTGAGAATAGAGAGGATTCCTCAGATGCTGAGAAGGCAAGCGAGGAAAGGACAGAGGATCTGAATGAAGTGAGCAAAGCGAAAGAAGACGCTGAACCCCAAGACAGGAAGGATGAGATGGAAGGTGGGGAAAAGGTGAATGGTGAGGTTGCAGAAAACAACAGTGCTGCGGAGGAAAGTGTAGAGGATGGCCAACAAAAGGAAAGTAAAGAGGAAGGGGAAGGTAAAGAAAACCAGACCGAAGAGGGCAAAATTGAAGAAGTGAGTTCTTCAGATAATCAGGTTGATGATGGAAATGGAGAGCATAATGCAGGAGCAAGGGAGGAACACTACAAAGGGGATGATGCTTCCAGCGCAGTTGCGCATGAATCTGATAATGCGGTAACCAGTGACAAGCAAGATAATTTGGAACATTCTGACAAGCAAGAGAAGTCAGAACATGAAGAAAAAAAGTATGAAGAGAATAAATCAGATACCTCTGAAGTTGCTGAGGATCATCAAATAGAAACAGTTCGGCTCAGTGAAAATAATACCGCTGAGAATACAGTTTCTTCTGATGCAGAAGTCCAAAAGGAGGGTTCAGCTGATGGTAATCAGGAGGATTCAAAGGACAATACCCACCATAGCTCCAGTGAAGCAAGAGAATCTGATGAAGTGAAGACAGAAGCATCGGAATCGGCACAGCAGGACAATACAGAATCCAAAGAAACAACCGGACAAGACAGTGCTGCCCAACAAAATGAAGAAACAAATCAGAAAGAATCTAATCAAGATTCTACCCAGCAAGATGTACAGTCTGAGAAAACCGATTCAGGGGCCGGCAATGAGCATTCAACGCCTTCCACTACAAGTAATGATGGAGTGGGTGGTGCGACAGGACAAGATACTGCTGCCCAACAAAATGAAGATACTATTCATAAAGAATCTAATCAAGATTCTACCCAACTAGATCTACAGTCTGAGAAAGCCGATTCAGGGGCTAGCGATGGGCATTCCACTTCTGGAGCGACCCCTTCCACTACAAGTGATCATGGAGGCGGAGATAACGGTGGATTTGCCGATTCTTCTGGAAATATTGAACAAACTGTTGAAAACAATGGATCAGAGGAGAAAAAGGACAGTGCTCGAGGCGAAAATGCCCAAGATAGTGTTGAAACGGAAAAAGTACAGGAGAATGTTATGACATTGAAACAAGACGAGAATTCAGATGGCGGTGCCAAGGAAGGTGGTGATTCTTCAGATTCCTCAACTCAGCAAAGGAACAATGGATCCTCGGACAACAATAATGCTGAAACAGGCCAGATTGAGAATGCCACCAATGATCAGAGCAATGCGGATGAAAATGCGAAACCAAAGGACAATACAGGTGCTGGCCAAACGGAAGAAGTTAGCTCTAGCGATTCTGTGAACCATCAAGAGAATAATGATGCATCCTCGAACATGAATGATAACAACAACGCTGGCTCTAATGGCAATGGTGATGCTGGTCAGCAAAATTCCTCAACCTCTGAAGAACAGAAAGAAACAAACACTAATAGTGGTGCTGATGCGGCCCAGACCAATTCAGTTGATCCATCAATCTCTCAGGAAATGAAAGAAGCCCGGACAGATTTGGAGACCCTACCTGACACAGGGAATGAAGGTACTAACAGTAAGGATGCGGCAGCAGAGTGAGGTCAAGTTTCCGGTGAAGTTGGTTTCCGTCTATTGATTCTATTCTAGGCGATCGCTTTTGTATTACTATTTTTTTAAGGTTGGTCGAGCAACCGTAAGGTTCTTTGTACGTTTCCGTGCCTTGTGGATGCAATGTGATATGATTACCATGTCTCTTTGTAACTCTAGTTTGAGGAAGTTAGGAAAAGTTCACAATAATCTGCGATATCAATGCTATAATCTTTGTTTGTCATTGGTACTTCTCTGAGGTTTCTCATAAGTTTGTGCACCTTATTTTGAGTCCTGAAACTTGTATAAATCAAAACGTATTTAGTGCAAGGCACCTCCGTTGCCAACTTTCTGGGAAAAAGTGTTGGTTGACTGCTTAATTGGTTTGCTGAGGCTCTTTTGACTGTTTATAATCAGCTTGACTTCTTTGCGTTTTGTCATCTCATAAGTTATGGTGATCTCGTGTTTTTAGTTTTCTCTTTTCCCTGGCCAGAAGTGTTTAATAGTGTTTTGCTCTCGAGAAAAAGGAGAAAAGTTGCATTTATCACTTTGACATCAGTAAGTTTGCACTGTTTGTGTGAGCTTATCTGGGTTTGTCCATGGATTTTGGCTTTTGACTGTGTAGTTATGGCTTCACAAGTTGGTGAGGTGCTGAAAGAGCTCTGGGCACCAAACTATATGCGTACAAACATTTACCATTTATGTTGAAGTAGATGCGCCAGAAGGCATTAGGGAATACCTGGAAAGACATGGAGATAGAGTACCCAGACTTACGGAGAGCTTGATGCAGAGTTGACCACAAGGGTGCAACAGGATTAGTTCAAGTGGCTCAACTGACTTAGTAGAATACGGCTATGTTGCTTTTGTTGCATGTGATTACATGTACAACGGGGGCTAATTCTTGACAAACAGGAGCTAATTCTAGGATTATACGGGAATGTCACAATACATGTAGAGGAAAGTTAGAAGAAATCGTTGTTTGTTGTTTCTCAATTCAATTTTTCCGACTTTTGATGGTAGTTGGAATTCTGTTGGAATACTTGGGCAGTCTTTGCTCCTGGAATTTCAGGTTGTGTGTATAAATTAACATCACAACGTTTTATCTGGACTTGTTTTTATCATTAATTTGGTTCCTAGCATGATTCCTGAGCACGAGCAAAAATTATTATTTTTAAACAAAAAGCCTCGGAGGGGCGATGGGTACTAGTCATCCCCTCTTGGTCCTACACTAGGAGTATATAAATTATGAAATATTCTGGTTTAGCCGTGATGGCTCCGCATCAACTGCGATCGGAAATCTGAGTTTGGCAAAAATGAGCAAAGAATTGGAATCCTCTGCTAGTGAGATGATATACATGCTTGTCGAAATTCTAGCGCACACGATACAATACAATGCAGACACTTAAGTAAAAACAAGGTAACAATACAATCTAGGTGGATATGTCAGAAAGTTCTACTTACTAGATATTATTATTCACCCAAATCGATCATGACATGAAAAGTATCGTGAATTTTCTTATTTTCTTTCAAATTCAAGAAAGCCGACATTGAGTAAGTGATTTTGATGGATAGAAATGTCACTAAGTGGACCTAGAAGCTTCTCTATTCTTTTTTCGTGAATGAAACCGCTCGCAGTATCTCATCACTCTTTCAAGTTCCAAAGGAACTACACATGTATGCACAACGTGATTGGCTTATTCAAAGATCCAATGCTGTTTTGTCCAATAACTTGGTAAATGTTCATTTTGCATGTAGCGTTTCTCATGATTAATTTGTGTCCTGAGAAGTTAATTAGCTCGTCATCAGGTTTTTATGCTGCAAAGATTAATATTAAGGCTCGGCTAGACTCCATCTTTCTCTCTCACCTAACGAGCCTGTAGTTGAACTGTGATCTCCAGCCGGACCCCCCATGCCCCATGGTGCTTCAAGCCAACCACGGTTGTCGGCTAAAGCCAACACAGCCACTCCCGTCGCGTCACTCCACCATCAAAAGAAGTGTGGTGGTGACAAGCCTAGATTGAGACTCAAAGTGAGCCCGCGCATCCATCTCGGCTTGGCCTTGGATCTGGGTAGACCTGAGGTAGACAAATAGGATGCCTAGATCAAAGGTTGAGCTGGGCTGGCGAAGGCCATAGCTGGTCAGCGCAACATCGGCAGCCGTCCTTGTCCCCCAGCCTCGGCTGTTGTAGGTGGGAAAGGGGAACAGGGGAAAGTTAAGAGACAAGCATGGAAAGATCCCAGGCGACTCGGTGGTCACCATTGTGCTCCTAGGAAATGCTGACGAATTGTCTGCGAGGTAGGGGGCAAGGTAAGGTAGACCGGTGGTAGCTCGAGTCTCTGAATCTCAACCCGTCAACCATATCTACTTGAGGGAAAACAATTTATTGATAACAAATCCAGGAATTCAAGTGAAAACAATCCACCACATCCATCAAACTTTATTGAACTATCAGGGGAAATGTGATGAACAGAGAAACAAGATCCTGAAAGGAAAAGGAAATTCCCAATTACATGATCCGCACACTGCATATAGACTCATGAAAATGGTTCTTGCATTGAAACTCAAGATGTCTGGGCAAAGGAATTAGCTAAGCAAGGGTGACTTCTCAACTTAGTGGTGCTTAGCTTCAAAAAGTCCATCGGGACCTGCAAACCCAATAAAAATACCGTAAGACAAAACTACTTACTAGGATTCCTGAATCAAGACACAGAAAAGGGGTGACCATCTCTGCAGCCATGCCACATTATTCATTTGCCAAGAACAGAGACTACACTACAAAAGAAAAAAGATGGCTAAATCCTCCGTACAAATGAAAAAATTCAGGTTTAAGGTAGTTAGAGACCCTTCACATCAACAGGACAAATTGAAAACTTCAATGAAGCAATAAAGAAACAGAAAAATGCATTCTGTGTACATGCATTATTTATCCAGCTTCTAACAATCTTTTGAAACAATGTCCCTGCACATGCACATCTACGTACCCATCAAGGTCCTGATAAGTGAGAATCAGGATTCCAAGACAACTATTATTCCGTCTGTCACTGTCACAAGGATCAAAGAAAGAAAGATATGGAAATCATTGGAGAATAGTCAACTGCTTCTATCTCAAAGCATTGCACAGAGTAATATATCCAAAGCTCAGATTCCAAGTTTCCCAATGTTGTTCTTACTGACCGAATCACCAGCTGAGAAAACTCCAATGATTTGATATATAACCAAAAGGTTGGGGGGTGGGGGTGGTTTTGGAAGCGCTAAGTTCATTCCAATATTACTTTCAAAGATAAGAAGTCAAACTAATCTGCCAAGAAATATAGATTCAATTTGCCATCACATAAGACAACCTGGTGAATGTTTTGATTTTCAGTTACTAAGAAGTTTTCCACATTCAAGTCAACAACGTTTAATCTGATAACCTAGATAGAACTATTCAGACGTTCAATCAGATTATAAGATCAGATCAAAGTCCATATCATAAGTTGTAGCAGCAAAGAAACGGAATATTATCACAGATGGATGTGTAACATTTTCTGTGTACGTGCATTCAATGCTCAACAATGCAAATTTGCGTGAGCATGTGCATGCAGGGTGCTTGTGTGTGTGCAGACGAGCATGCGCACGTGCGCATTCATGCGAGGCATTTTTGAAAGAGTATGGCAAGTTTGAGTTAAGGACGAGGATCACACTTAAAAGTATGCAAGATTGCACAGCTGGAAAGGGATAGATTTCAGTATATAGTCCAAGCAATATTAGCAGAAGGGGTGTTCATTGAGTAACAAAGATAAAATATCTCTCATTTTATGCAGAGGGGAGATCTGAAGCTTGGGATATGACTTCATCAATCAACAAAACAGATGCACCAAAGAAGAATTGCCATAATGACAACCTAAGTATTTTTAAGACTGGATTGATTCTCATCCCTAGCAGGAAGACTTTGTTTAGTATTATTTGACTGTTCAATTCAATGACCACAAGAATAGTTGCTTCAACCAGACAGATTCATGCAGAATAGATGTTAAGTTCATTTTGGCTTCACGGACATGAAGACAGGCCCTGTTGTAGGAGAAGAAATGAAGGAAAAAAGAGTTTAACAGAAACTACTACCAGTGAAAGATCAACCTTCCAACTACTTATCCTACACTTAATCTCAACACAAATAACACTTTTGTTGATCTGCTGAGGACACACAATCTACCTGATTTCGATTTACCATCTGACACAACTACGCAACTCTTTTTTGTTAGAGAAGTAGGGAGGCCAGAGAAGTAATGCGATAAAAAATGTATTGAATCCCTAAGATCCGATTAAACTCAGTAATAGGGATTCATAACCAAACACCAATTACAAGCAGTAAATAATTCAGGAGGACGTCAAAATCTCAAGCAAGATATAAGCACTTCTTTATACCTTCCCCCGATCCAGTACCTTCTTTTTTGTCAGTCTTTAGAGAAAAAGAAAGCACCTATCACTGTAGACCACTTTTGTTAAAATGTGCCCCAATGGCACTTGCAAAGATGCCGTTTACAGAAAGTTTCCATTTTCCAATGTACTATTTTTCTTGCATTTTGTTAATGACACCTTGGAAATTAAAGTATTCCTATTAAGTATGCTTAACAAGTACCCAGGAGACACTCGTAAAGCCTAATGTAAAAAGTAAAAATCCAAGAGAAAGTGTGAGGATGGGGGAAAAACAAAGAGCTAAGCATGCTAAACAAGATAGTCTTAATAAGTAACCAAAACCTCGTGGCTAGTTTTGCTATCACAGTATCAGTTGAAAAGACCCAACTGGATAACAGGTATAACTTCTAAAAAATAACAACTCATGCACATTCAATTTCAAGATATCAGTCTGACAAACCGACAACTTAGTTCTTATGGTGCATCCAACTAAACAATTGGGAACTGCAATTGAGACTTCATAACTAAATGTTAGCTTTCTGGGAAGATAAGGCTACAAATTACTTGCTTCGCAAAGTTGACACTTTCAATAACCACAAACCTTTCCAGTTGCAGACGCTATGGCTATACTTATGAGACACGATATCATAACCACTCAAAATTTAGCCCAACAACATTTACTTCAATGAACTGGCACATTACATGACCCTTCAAGCCTAGACTGAGATTCCAAGGAGTATAGCAATGCTCTGAGCAAAGCAGAGTATCACCAGAACGAACAAAACCACCCATAATTGCACAAGGAGGCAACCTAAGAGATAACAATCAACCCAGTTTCAATTTTTCTAAGCATCTAAGAAATGATATCTGGTCAGCAGAATACTCTTCACTGAAGACTTGTTCCCTTTCTCCACAACAAAACTGAAACAAGAAATGTGTCCCAGAGTAGCTACATCACCCATCATCTATTTACATATCTTTGGTCCCATTTCCATTTTCACTTTCGCAGTAAACATCAACCTAATTGCTAGTAACAGACTTCCTAGAATATCAGTTCAATTGCACTAAAACGGTGACTTCACTTCTAGGTATCCCTCGTACATGATATCAAAACTTAGTTTCAACAATCAGATTTAAAAAAGCAAAACCCTATGGTTCGACATATACAATGGTGAAAGTTAAACAGCATGTGCCTAATCTTGGGATATTCTGTAGATGAGGAAAAAAAATGTAAGGTTTCCAAACAGTTAAAAGTATATAGGGCCATGTAGGTGCTAATAAGACAATAGACATAAAGCAGAGTCATATTTGATAAGACACATTCAGACATCAGGTCTGCACATGAGTTACCACATCAGAAAGAATTAGATAAAGTTAGCAACACGAGGAATCATACATACCCCATGGAAACTCTTTATTGCGGATGTGCAAGTATGGGTACGGCTGCAAAACATGCCAAGGAAACAGACTCAGTAAGCCCCACCACAACTATATTCAATTGAGAAACAAAAAGAGAAGTGCTTTACAAAATTGATCTTTGAGAAGAAAAAGCCCTAAATAAGCATAAGAAAGAACTAATAGCAGGAACTGAAAGTTGCCCAACTGCTTTTGTCAAATATATGAGACTCTAGAAACCCGAAAAAAGAGTACAATAGGCACCGCAGGAGTTGACTTCTAGGAAAGGAAACTTACGGGAGGCTCTTCATGATGAGGATGCCCCTTGGACAGGTTATAAATCGCCAAAACCGTGCACGTCACAATACCTGCATATGTTATCTTCTCCCACTTCGCCGTCTCATCTGTTAAAACAAAAAATTAGTAAAACCGAATTCATCATCAAGCACCGTAGCCCAAAATCACAATGGCTTCAGACAACAGGCCGCCATCCATCTTTTTCTACAATCAAGTAGAAACCTTTCAACTTCAAATTTCTGTAAAGGAACCATTTTTACTACACCCCAGAATTTCTAGATTTGCAGACCACGTTCTCCAATCTAACATTTTCTCATCAAAGAAAATGCAAAGAAAACGAGAACCATGGAAAAAAGCCCCGCTTTCAAATGTCAATCACAAGGTCCCTAATCCCGCCACTCAAATGAAATCCAGAAATAAAACAATCTTCATCGCAGCTTCAGCAGCATAAAGGATCATCTAGACATCTCTACCGCATGAATAAAAGGCAATTCAACTACAGCGATCCGTAACCCTAAAATCAAATCGAGCCCACGCCACGAATCAAGCTCTGGAACGGCCCCCCGAGCGAAAGGTGGATTAAGCAGCACCTAGAACTCGACAACCGAACCCAGAATCAACGAATCAGCACCAAAACAACACCAAATCCATCCGAACAACGATTGAACATAAGGGGCAGAGAGAGAGAGAGAGAGGAGCTTACGCGCGTCGTCATGAGCAGAGGAAGCGAAGTTGCGCTTGGGCACGGAGGAGGGACGGGCGCCACCGCGAAGGGAGCTGCGGAGGAGAGCAGATCGCACCATAGCCATCGCCATTTTCTTTCTCAAACCCTCTCGCTGGAAAACCACTTTGAGACGGCCCCAGTTTGGCCGTCTCTTCTCTTATTTATACTCGTCTTTGCAATTGCAATAGAAGATGATGCATTGTTTTCTATGATGTTTGCTAAGCAATTGTTGACCGGTCAAAATTAGCAAAAATTGTAGATTTAAATATTTTAGAAGTTATCTTTTTCTTGACATGAATCACTACACTCAAGGTATGTTTATTTCACGAAAAAATAAATAATAAAAAAAATGATTTTCTTGAAAGCATTTTTTAAAAAATATGGTTACTTTTCTTGTATTTGATGATACATAATCAGTCTTGTTGAAAAATGATTTATATTTTATGACTTTATTTCAGACAATTTTTTTTGAATTTTTGGATATATTTATTTATTTTTATTTATTTTCATTTTTAAAAAATCAATTTTTTTTTTATTTTTTTCTCTTTGTTAAAAAGTGAACTTCTAATTATTTTTAAATTTTCTTTTTTTCTTTTCTTTTTTCTTTTTCCCCCTCCACCTCGATCGAGCGACGATGACCGCAAGCCAAGCCATGAGCTTGTTGAGCAGCGTCATGGCTAGTCATTGACCATCACTAAGCCATGTGTTTGGTGAATGAAGAAGGATTTTATGCTTTAGTAGGAAAACATTTTATGTTAACTAGGATAACTTTTGGAAAATGTTTTCTAGTCCTCCCAAAGGGGAAATCATTTTCCTCAATTTATGCTTTGGTGGGAAAACATTTTTTGTTGACTTTTTTTTCCAAAACAAAACCAAGTGCTAGCAAATGAGGATAATCTTTTTCCCAAAAAATGATTTCGGTGAAACAAACTGTAACATCCTCGATTTTAACCTCGTGAGGATCAGCCATAAGGTCCTAAAATGATCAATCATGGGCGATTGGTCATGGATCGATCGGTTCGATTGGCGAGGAATCTTGGATTGGTCACAACCAACCGACCGATCGACCGGTCACAAATTGGTCGAGATGTCGGTCGTGAATTTCTACTGACCATACCGTTGGAATAGGATCACAAGCTGATAAGATGACTTTTGATCACGAGAATTGGTCATGGGATGATTTTGGATCGAATGATGGTCATGGGTCGATCTAATCGGTCGTAGTTTCTGATCGCAGGTGATTCCGCCCGGTTATACACCGATGCACGGATGATCCAAATTGACCAAATGCGATTTCCTTCCAACCAAAAATAAATCATTCAATATTTAATTTTTAATGATCAGAACGGAATCTTGAATTAGTGATGTCCGATCATGGTTTGGTAATGCACCAACCATAAACCCTACCGTGGATTGGATGTCGATCGGAATGAGCCCAAGGATAGACTTGGCTATTCCATCACTTATTTTAAGGTCCATGGATGCCTTGGCTTTGTGCTAGGCCATAAGTAGCCTTAGGATAGGTCTCGAACCAATTAAAGGACAACCGACCCTATTGGTCGACCAACCATCCAAAGGAACGGTTTGGGCGAGTATGGGGTGCGGTGGCCAAACCTCGGTGTACGTGATTCGGTATTTTGAGGTGTACCTAATGATCTCTTCCTTGGCCCCGAAATCAACTTGAATGATAGATTTTTCTAGATTGCCTCTTGAGGAAGGAAAATTTATCTTCTTAAAGAAGGAAAGGAAAGTAGAAATAAAACTCTAGAATTCATTCATGAAGAAGGTGAGGTGTCCATTTGAAAAGTCAAAAGTCATGATGGCGGCAAAATATCTTTGGATATTCTAGAAAAATGTGATGTATATGTGAACCAATTGGAACGCGTTATACGAGCCCTCATTATGATAGAATATTCTAGAACCCTCGAGTTGACACTATCATTATTAGACTTCATTAAATGCCCATTAAATGTAGGATATTTGTGGGCTAATGAGAGAATGATTAGTAGGCCATAATGGATGATGCCTAGGAGCTTAGATTACCAAGTAAGGCCTTTACCTTGGCCAACTCATCCTCTAGGCATAATCATGAGGCTTCCCACCCAAGGAAAGTAGGTGGGACACTTAGAAACGTTGGAGAGGACCGCTTGGCTTGGTAATGATGTCTCAAAGGGCTATAAATAAGAGGAACACTCCCATTTTCCTCACTTGCCTTCCATTTTCTCTACCCTCCTTATCCTAGAACGCCCCTCCTCCCTCATCATGCTCTCTCTCTCTCTTTCAACCTCAAGGCAAGCCGCCCATCTTATGTAGTTCAAGCTTTAGTCGAGGTTCATCAGGTAAGTAAGATTCCTATGTCTCCTCTAGGATGGTTGTCTCCACTACCAAGTATAGTTACGTGCTCACCCGTCAAGCCATGGGTAGGATGTTGGATCTTTTGTATGGATTTGCTTATGTTTGTGCTTGAACATGTGCTTGAGTTGTTTACATTTGAAATGGAGCCGAGATTCATTCGGATTGAGTTCATTGCAAGGCAAGGTCGCTCTAAGCCATAAGGCCTTGGTTTCGACATAAATAGGATGCCGGGTCCAAGTCTCGCTTGGTGCGAGGATTGCCCAAGGCCACAAGGTCTTAAATTGACATTGAGGCGTGTCGATTCTATGCCTTGTTCAATACGGGGATTGCCCAAATCCGTGAGATCTTGGTAAGGCACCAAGGCATGCCGATTTCCATAGTTCAAACCGATGTGGGGACCTTTTGCTTAGCGTTGAATGAAATCGCGAGTCGAGGGCCATCCTTGGTACATGTGCATCCACGTTGGGTCGGAGCCGAGGTTCGTCAAGCTTGGGATTGTCACTTAAGCAAGGTGTACCCAAGCCTCGAGGTCTTGGATTGGTATTGAGGTGTCCCGTTTTTTAGCCTTATTCGGTGCGGGGATTAGCACTAAGTGATTGATTCAAGTTACGGATCAAAGGTCTTTCTCGACATATTTGCTAGTCAAGTATAAAAAATTCATGACACATACAAATGAATGAGCATACCTTTAGGCCATGCATGCTTTGGCTAAGAGAAGAGATAAGAACCGGCTTGTTTGATGCATTTATGCATGCATTTAAAGAGGAAAAGGCATCTGTCACCACACAGCGTTGGTGGTGATGCTTTCGTTCATTGAAAGGGAAGCCTCGGTTGATCCTAGATGCCCTAGTTGAGCTAGGATGCTAGGGTCTTGAACCTAGAAGCCTTAGAAAGCTAGCCCGAGAAGCCTCAATCGAGCCTCGGTCGAGCCGAGATGCCCTGGTCGAGCCAAGAAGCCCAACAAGAAACTGGAAGCCCCAGTCTAGTCGAGAGGGCCTGGTCAAGCTAGGACTACGATAAATGAATTTGCGTGAATGCAGGTTATGCATGAGCATGATATGTTGGTATGTTAATTGATAAGCCGATGGTAGTTTTTGGCATTGATGGCATGTGTTTATATAAAGCATGACATATGATTTGCAATTAATATGCTATTGAGACTGTTTGTGAGTGTTGTACTTGCTAGGCTTTGATGATGAGATGCTTTCCTAGTAGAGAATTAGGAATTTTACTTATTAAGTTTCCCCAAAACTCATCCCTCATCTCTTAGTGTTGTAGGAATGGAAGTCTCTCATCAATTTTGGTAGCTGCAGTCATGCTAGAGGAGATATGATTTCCTTGCTTATGTGGTAGTACTGTTATAATATAAGTCAGTGTGTTTAGTGTGATGTATGTCCTAGTCTTCCAGCTATTGTTTATCTAGGAAGTTGTTTCATTCACATTTCCATATGTGCATGATAACAAGATAAAAAGAATTGGGATGGCGACAAACCTAGGACTTCGTGAAAATAACCTTTACTACTCGTGACCCTGGGGATAGAGTTGGGGTCGTGACACAAACGGACTAGCGGGTTTCATTTATTTCACAAAAAGTAAATGATTTGAAAATCATTTTTCTAAAAATAATTATTTATATTGCTAGAAATAATAAGTCAATCATCGACAATAATTTACATCTAAATATCTTCATGGACGATAAAGATATTTTTTACGCATCCATTTTTATAAGTAATATAAGTGATTATTTTTATGAAAATATTTTTTAAATCTTTCATATTCTGCGAAATAAGCGAGCCTTAATTTTTCTAAATTATTAACTTTTTTAAAGAATGACGGCTCAAAATTTCCCTCATCTTTAGGTCAGTTTGCAATAGCCTTTGAAATTTGCAAAATTAATCCTAAGCCCCCTCTCTCCCTCCCTCTCTTTATCTCTTCCACTTCCAAAAGGGAGGGATTTGACCTAAATCTTCCCTTCCTCGCCTACCATTCTTCTCCTAGTAACTTAAAATCAAGTGAAACCGAATGTCCTTTGTTAATCAGATATGCCGCAGTGTTAATTGCATCCACCTAAAACATCTTTGGTAATCCTACATGCAACCTCATACTTCTTACATGCTCATTCAAGGTTATGTTCATTCTTTCATCAACTCCGTTTTCTTGCAATTGTTGGGAATAATTCTTGTCATTCTAATTTTGTTCTTTGCACACAAAATCACTTAAATTCCTTGACACACCCCGAACCTTGAGCGTGCGTGCATTCCTCAATGGTCGATAAAATTGCAACGTCCCAAGATGCGTTGCCGACCCATTCATTTTATTTCACATGCAGAAGCGAATAAAAAAATTCCCAGACAACACAAATATGGGATAGAAAAGCAAGATCAAATTTTCAAAAAATACTTTTTATAAACACACTAAGTTTATATACAAAAGTCTATAAAAGGATCGGCTCTAAAAAAGAAGCTGTCCTACGACCTACTAGTTAGACACATTCACCAATCCTTCAGACTTCACCTTTGCATGCTTCGAGGGCTTTGGGTCCTCCACAACCCCATCAAGAGGGTTAGCTGCACCCTTGCCTAGAGCGGCGTTGACTGTAAAGGCGGGAATATCAAATCCCTAAAAGGGACCTATCCTATATCCATTGACTCCATGGTGAAACCACGCCTTGAATCGATGAGGTATCCTCTAAGGTAGGCCCTCATCAACCTAGATAGTGGTTATAACCAACTTATAGACCCAATGACTCCCAAGAACAGGGACGTCTATGCTCTGCTTAGTGACAGCTCGAGGCTAACCAAAACGTTTTGGATGGACCGCCATCTAAAGACCTAAAAGGAATGAGCCCACAATGGGGTGAGACAATGTCTCAACAAGTTCACCTTCTAAACCTTGACTAGGAAGAAAATACGCCTAGAGGTGGCCTAACCACACAACCATAGAGACTCACTTCGTTTCAAATCTTCCATGCACGTCAGCACAATTCATATACACAATGCACATAATAAATGCACACATAAATTGGAATGCCTTACTAAAACTCAATTAATCACAAGGGTCCCGATTATAGGGCCAAATCGTTATGACACATCCCATTCCATGTCATACAATTTTGTCCCATAATCCGGCGCGTCTATCTCAATCAATCACACGTTCCAATTTATTATGGCCCTGAGGACACGACCTACTCGACATTTGGCGATCTTCTAGTGTAACCAAGCATCGTCTCACCCCATTGAGCACGGAAATGTCTACACGAGACGGCAATCCTGAAGGAGCATCGGTCCAGTCTCTACTGCGATCAACATCCATTGTCCAGGGGCATCCCATATAAGGGCAACATCCACCCAATGCATATTGGGGATGGGTTCTCATAACCATCACACAACCAGTCAAATTTGGCCAATGATACCATGTATTGCACTCAAATATCTCAATTAAAATAATGCACTTGGCCTATTTTTTTCGTATTAAATACACCCGGTGAAAATAATCGTATATGAGTACACGGTTAGATTGAACTTTAAAAATTAATATCCTTCCTTTTGAAATCCCACTATTTGATATAATATCTAAAACATTTTCAGTATTAGAACTCGACACTCGGTAATTTCTAATTAATTACCAAAATTTCGTAATTTTGAAATAAATACTCAAAATCACAATCATCACTCAATTTGCACAAATTAACACTCAATTGCATAAACTAAGCACGCTATTGCAATCAGCACAAAATTTTGGTCACTGGCTATCCTGGTATAATTTTCAGAAAACATTAAATAATTAAATAAATAGAAAAATTAATTAAATAAATGCAAATAAATCCAATAAATGCAAACTTAGGCTGAAAACGTTAATTTAACTACCTAAACGGGCCTAGAAAATTAATGCACTTATTTAGATAAATAGTACAATCTAATTAGCCCATAATCAATCTATTCTAACCACCTAACAAGCATAATTAAGCAATTAAATCACTAATCTAAACTAACTAACCACTTAATCCATACTTAGTCTAAATAATTACCTACTAAACATCATTAACTCCATAAGCAAAGTTTAGCAAGTAAACTCACTAGTTTTGTGGGCCGATGAGTTCATTATGACGGAAATTCCAAGGCGAGCGACAACCAAGCTTGGAGTGACACCAACGGAGGTTAGACGGGGCCAAAAATGGGCCTCGAAGCTCTCAACAAAGCTACTTGGCTTGGTTCTATTTTGGAAGAATTGAGCTGGGTTGAGTGGCTGGAAATGGCAAGGAGGATGACAACGGCCATAGAGGCTGCGGGCGGGACAGCGATGGCTCAACGGCTTTGACAACGACTAGGGTGAGCTTGAGGACCTGCGAGTAGATGCGGGATGGTGGCCTAGGCTCGCGGATGAGCAGGATGCGAGCAAGGCGGTCGTGACTTGCGGGCGGCAATGACGGTGCTTAGATAGCTCGGGTGGCAGTTGACATTGTAGGGGCTGGGCTGGCTAGTTCAATTATTTTTCTTGAGCTTAAAACACACAAAAATGGAGAAAGCAAGGCCAAGGGAGAAGAAGGAGGCTGCTATAGATACAGGGGGCTACAAAATATTCCAAAACACTCAAGAGGTTGCCCCACCATGCTCAACCTCATCCGCAGCCACTTTGCTACACTAAGGCTTCTCCAACAAGCCTCCAATGTAGTCCAAATGTTACACTTCCCTTGGCTACGAATTTGAGGCATTCCCCATCTAATTTCATTTCAATTTCTCTTCAATTAGACTCAAATTGGTACTCGTAGATTCAACCAAAGTGTTCACATCACATTTCACATTTTTCTTTGCCAATTAGTCCAACTTGAATGCTAAAAACGCAACAAAAAACGATCCTCTAATTTTCTTGATCCAAATTAACCCTACTTTGAAATTTTGCAAAAACTCGGGTTTGCAGAAATATTTTAGAGGACAAGTTGATGTTCCTAAAATGAATCATGATATGATAGAACTTTCAATTTTTGAAATCAGATTCAAATTTGTGGTTAATTTCAACCGGGCACAATTTTAGCGTGACCTAATCTACCGAGTAGTTTTTAGGAATTTTTAGTGTAATTGACCCATGGTCGATTATTTTCAAGCCACATTGTGCATCTTCGACACATTGGCGATTCTTGGTTGTCGTGAAAATCTTGAGATTTCAAATATGGGCACAGGGTACTAAAAAATCAGTTTAGTGTTGTTCGACGAGAATTTTGCAATTAAGTGGAATCACCCACACTTTAATCACATACCTCAGTCGAACCGACCTACCTCCGATCTATGATCGATTTTCATGATGTCGTATTGACCCTTGCAGATTAACACGGTTAAGCAGTTGCTTTCTAGTCGAATTCTCAAATCTATTACGTTTAGATTCATTAACAGCTTCACCTAATAAACTAGTTATCCCATGAGTGATCGGCTCAGGGAAAAGAACCATAGGCGCGTTGATGAAAAGCCCAATTCATATCATGAAAATAGACTCGAAAATCAGGCTATCACACTCCTTGTTATCATACTCACCACCATTATTAGACCTTAGACATTCAATTTTCAGGCCAGTCTCATTCTCCACTTCAGCTTTCCGTCTCTTAAAAGTAGCAAACACATTAATTTTTTTTTCTTTCCAGAAAATAAACTTATAGTTTTCTAATTGAGTCATCAATGAATGTGGCATAATAGCACAAGCCTTCAAAGGAACGCACAGAGGCTAGTTCCCACACATCTGTACACACCAACTTTAATTTTCCTTTCTTTTGTTTTCTTTCCAATCTTCGAACAACTAACACACTTCTGCTTGTCCAGAACACAATCTTTACATAGACCAATATCTATGGGCTTCAAATTAGGTAGTTTTCCCTTAGATGCTAATCACTTCATCCCTTTTTTGCTTATGTGCCCAAGCCTATAGTGCCATAATTTGAGACCAACTTCCGACTCAGCAACCGCAACGGTTTCTCTACTACTTTCAGTTAAGTAGAGTGAAGCGACGCACCTAAGTCAAGAATCCGAGACTCAATTAGACTATCAATGCTCAAAATTAAAGCATCACCGTTTATTGGCCTTTAAGTTGCTCTTGATTTCGATCTCAACATTAAAATTTCTTCTTTAGGGCTCTACAATCTCGTTTTATTGGCCTTTCTTTTCGCAATTCTAGCAAATTATTTCTCCATGAGTTCTCGATTCACTTCTCCCTCTTGACTTTGCTACTGCAATATTGGTTCCACCCTCATTGATTGCTTCTTCCTTTGGCTTCAATATTTAAGGTAGCATCTGAAAATTCACCTAATTTTCTTCCGTGAATATCCTCATTAAGAATCAAATCTCGAATTGCTTGAAGTTTCAACTTTTTTCTTACTAGACGAACTGTTCACTACAGTCACAATTGCACTCCAACTTTTAAGTAGGGAAGATAATAAAATTAAAACCTTTAACTCATCATCGAATTTGATATCCACCAAACTTAACTGAGTCATAATCACATTGAAGGAGCGACTTGGGGAAGTGAAGATTCGTGAAACAACAATATCCCCACCTTTTTGTTTAAGACTTGTAATAGGTTTAAATTTCAAGGACGAAATTTTTATAAGAGGGAAGAGTTGTGACATCTTAATTTTCAACCTTGTTTTCGATGATATGAAATGGGCTTTTCATCAACGTGCCTATGGTCTTTTTCTCTGAGTTGGCTACTCACAAGATAATTAATCTATCGGGTGAAGCTGTTAAGGAATATAAACGCAATTGACTTGAGAATTCGACTAGAAATCGACTACTCGATCATGCTAATCTACAAGGGTCAATACAACATCATCAAAATCGACCAGAGATCGGAGATAGGTCATTTCGATAGAGGCATGTAATTAAAGCGTGGGTGATTCCACCTAATTGCAAAATTCTTGTCGATCGATACTAAACTGATTTTTCTGTCATTTTTGTGCCCCATGCTCTTATTTGAAACCTCAAAATTTTCACGACAACCGAGAGTTGCCTATGTGTCAAAGATGCACAATGTGGCTCGAGAATAATCGACCACGGGTCAAATGCGCTAAAGATTCCTAAAAGCTACCTAGTAGGTTAGATCACACTAAAATCGCGTCCGGTTGAAATTAACCACGAAATTGAATTCGGTTTTGGGAATCCAATGTTCGAGCGTGTCACGATTTATTTTTAGGATATCGTCTCATCTTTCGGAGAAATTCCGTCAAGCTCGGAATTTTGCAAAAAAATCGGTTTTCGGACAAATCGGAAAATGAGAGTGAAATTCGGATGGGCTATTTAATTGGGGTATTTGCTGCCAAAATGAGTTATTTTGGGAGAAATGAAGGCTAAATGGTGATTAGAGGGAGCATTGACATTATGCATGAAGACTTTGTGGACATCAATGATGAAAGTGAAGATAATAGTCCCTTAAAGTCCTTGTCTACCTTGACTTTCATTCCTCCCCCTATTTCTCTTCTCTCTCTCTCTCTCTCTCTCTCTCTATCTCTCTCTAGCACATCCCCCCCCATCCGACCACCCTCTACCATATTCTTTCCTTGTTTTTTTTTTCCCTTTGACTTTTGGGGCTCTCTCTTATCTCTCCCTCTCTCTCCCTTTCTTTACTTCGCACGTTTCTTTCCCCCTCTCTACCAACACTCTCTTCTTCCTCATCCCTCCCTTTCTCCCACTTTCCTTCCCTCCATTTCTCTTGCCCACAGCCGCATGCCACTCCACCGAAACTCCATCATTCCAACAGCCCACCACCCACCAAGACTTCACTGCCCCACCAACAAGCAGCCACCATCTCCACGCCAGCACCACCTTCTTCTTTACCCCACACCACCGTCACCTTCAGCGTCATCTTCTTGTTGTTGTGCTGACCACTCGCCCTCACACCTAGCAACCGCACCAACTCAGCAGCCACCAACATTGAGCGACTCTCTGTGACCAACCGCTATCCCGATCCAACAGCACCCGCGGCCATCAGTTCGAGCAACCCACGACCAGCAACCCCTTCAAGACTAGTAGCAATCGTGAGCCTTGCGGGCCATTTTTCAACCCGGTCCAAGCTCCCATTAGCGTCGTAAGCTCGAGTTTTGGCTGCCGTCGTCGCCGTTGCCGTGAACTCATCGGATCACTAAATCGATGAGTTTACTTGCTAAACCCTGCTTATGGAGTTAATTATGCTTAAGGGGTGTTTATATTAAATTAAGATTTGATTAGTGTAGTTATTAGCTTGTTTAGTTCATTTAGGTTGGTTAAATTAGTGAATTAGGTGGCTAGAAATTGTAATTAGTTAGTTTATTATGTGGCCTTGTAGTTAGAATGGTTAGTATAATTTAATTAGTCCCACAAGTGGTTTAATTAGCAATTTTTAGCCTAAGTTTGTATTTATTTAATTAATTTTGCTAATTATTTAATTATTAAATATTTTCTAGCAATTATATTGGGATAGCCGGTGATCAAAATTTCGTGCTGATTGCAATGAAATGTTTAATTTATGCAATTGAATGTTAATTTGTGCAAATTGAGTGGTAGTTGTGGTTTTGGCTATTTATTTCAAAATTATGGAATTTTGGTATTTTAATCAAAAAATACTGGGCGTTGGTTTTTAACGCCAATTTTTTTTTTTAGGTAATATATTAAGTAGTAGAATTTTTAAAAAGGAAGAAATCGCATTTTTGGCTTCAAACTGACCGTGTACCCACACACGATTATTTTCACGGGGTGTTTTTAATACGAAAAAAAATAAGCCAAGCACATCATTTTAAATGAGGCATTTGAGTGCAATGCACAATGTCCTTGGTTAGGATTGGATGTGCGTGTGATGGTTAAGAGAACTCATCACCCGATGTGTATCGAGTGGAAGATGCTCCTATGTGGAAAGCTTTGGACAACGAATATCGGTTCGTAGTAGAAGCTGAACCGATGCTCCTATGTGGAAAGCCATCTTGAGATAGGCGTAGCCGTGCTCAATGGGGTGAGACGACGCCTGGCTATGCCAGAAGATCGCCAAACATTGAGTAGGCCGTGCCTATTAGGTCGAGATTAAAATTAGGAACACATGATTAATTGAGTTAGATGCGTCGGATTATGGGACAAAATTGTGTGGCATGATATGGGACGTGTCATAACGATTTTGTCTTATAATTGAGACCCTTATGACTATGTGAAATATGAAATGTGGCGTTCCAATTGATTAAGTTTGATTACTGCTTATGTCTATGATATGAATTGTACTGACATGCAGAAAGGAATTGAGGCAAGGTGAGTCTCCATGGTTGTATGGTTGTGTGGTTGTATGGTTAGGATGCTTTTAAGTGTATTACCTTTCTAATCGGGATTTAGAGCGTGAACTTACTAAGATTTATATCTCACCCCATCGTGGGCTCAATTCTTTTCAGGACCGTAGAGTGGAGGATCTGGAGCCAAGCTGAGGGGATCTGAGGTGTAGGTCAATTAGGACACCTTTTGGAGATAGACTTTTGTATATAAACCTAGTTTGTATATAAATGCGCGTTTTGTTTGTGAATATGTTTTCCCGCTTTTCTATCTCATGCTGTTTGCTGTTAAGGGATTTGTTTATTTGCTTCCGCATGTGCATTAAAATGAAATGGGTCGGTGACGTGTCCTGGGACATCGCAATTACATTGACCACTAAGGGATGGGCATGTGCTCGTGGATCGGGATGGGACATCATCAATGTCAAAAGGTCATGTACTTAGCCTAAATGATCGGAAAAAGATTTTGCGGAGCAATGACATGGACGAATGTGAGTTAATAAGTGAATAAAGATCTGGCCTCTCAACAAAAAAGAAGGGTCAAGGTGTTATTTTCCTTAATTTTGTATAGGAGGAAGACCTAATAGTTAATTAACACTTAAAAAGGAAACGTGATTTGGTAGACAGATGTGTAAGAAACACATTTCCTTTTATTTCTTGCCAATTTCAAGATGAGAAGTATATAATGGTTTAGAAGATTTTCTCATTCTTTTTTTTTTTTTTAGAATATTTAAACAGTAAACTATGCCTTCGTCTAACAATTTAAACTTTTAGAACAATTGAAAATGGTCCCACCAAATCTTATATGACATTAGAGCTGGAAGTTCAAATCTTTCAAGCCTCATTTGCCTCCCCAATTAAATTTCTAGGCTTGAGAGGGAGTGTTATAATATTTAAATAATAAATCATGCCTTAAATAACAACATAAGTTTTTAGAAAAGTTGTTGGTGACAATGGTCCCACCAAATTTCCCACTTTTGCTTTCCATCCTCTTTGATTGATTTAAACAAAGAAAAAAAAATCGTACTCAACTTTCCTCAATGAAAATTAAGAAAATATAGCCAAAAAAATTATCCCTATGTGTATACTCTTTGAATAAAGGGAAATTGTCCAATTTGTTCTAAATTTATTATACAATGCTAATTTAGTCATAAATTATTTCAATCTTGCTAATTTAGTCATAAACTTTTGTGAAAAAATTCATTATAGTCCTTCCGAAAATTTTCACTAAAAATCGTAGACGTGGTGATGTGCCACATAAGATTTTCAACAATGAATGGACCACCACATCAACCATTTTTGGTATTGGCCAAAAGGACTACATTGGAATTTTGTACGATGACTTAGGACTAAATTGGAAAATTTGAAAAATTTAAAACTGAGTTGAGATTAATAGAATAGGTTTGGGACTAATTGGGTAATTTTTCCTTTTGAATTGCTCTCGAATAGTTAAAGTGATTGTAAAGATAAAAATTATAATTGCAGATTAAGAATTTAAATTTGGTCATTTCGAGTAAAAGTTCTGTTAAATAAGCTTAAAAATGTGGTGGGTCGGAGTTTCCAACAAATTAAATTTCATCACATATATATACTAGAACTCAAAAGTGCAACATGAATAATTTGTCTATACAATTCTTGACTCTAATCTTCACACTAGTAATTTGCGTAACAAATAAAAAGACGCACTTGACTGAGCCTATAAATCTGGACTTTCCAAAAAATTAAATACTTCTGTGCACTATGAAAAACACGCTGGGAAAGGTGCATGACCATGAGACTTGTGGTTTGAAAGAGATGTGACCTCTTAGAGAAGAAACAATTAAGATCTAAGTACAAGCATTTAATTGTTTTTTCGTAAGTTCAAAAACTAAATCTCAATGTAATAATCTTCTGTGAAATGGAGAACTTAAGAAGTAAATTATTTATTTATAATAATCAAGGAACCTCCTTTATGTACCTAAATCCCAGGTAAACAAAAATCACTAATATAATGGATAATACGCACGTCATAGGCCCAGATCAATAAGCTCAATATAGCATCGTCGCTCTCGGTTATGAGAAGCATAACTTGTGTTTTTTGCCTAATCTAAATTTATATATTTTTGTTACATTAACGCTAGTTGTATTCTTTGAAAAATTGCTATCGTAATGCTATATTGAAAAATAGCACCTTAATAAAGAACATTTTTATTGCTTATTGTGAGGAGGGATTGACTATATCAACCATTTAAGATAGGACAACAATCTCTCCCCTAGTTATGCTAATATTGACTACTCCTCACCAACATTTGCTTCACGAGGATCGAAGTGTTTGCCATCAAATTGGCTAATGACAGAGGCATCAATAGCTCTTGCGCAAGGAGTTGAAGTTGAAGCTTCTAATGCCAAGGGCTCCATCCTTTTCTTGTCCACCTTTTCCTTGAGATCTGCCAGCGCCTTCTTTAATACCATTAACTGTTCGAAGCTAAGGTTTTCGATTTCCAGAGGCTTAATATTTTGGAGCTCTTTTGCCCGTTTCTTTTCGGCTTCCAGTCGCTCGAGCACATCTGCGTATTGTCTGTTCAGTTCAACTAAGGTTTGGTCTCCATTAGTTTGAGCCTGAGTGACAGTAGGACAAACCGTCTGTGGATGCTCAAACCTGTCAAGGACTGCATCCACAGAAGGGTGTCCAAAGGAGAAAGGCTTGCCGCTAGGAGAGAAGAGAATAATCGCCATCTCAGTTGCACAAAGAGTGCATAGTTCGCTTGCTTTCTTGAAGAGTCCTGGTCGCCGTTTCGAGAAGGCAACTCGTTGTGCATTGACACCCTCTATCATCCTCTTTGCTCCAGTTGTTTTGCCCTTCATGTCTCACCCTGCAAAATCAATGTAAATTCAAATGATATTGCTAGAATAATGAAAAATGGTGGCCATTTATAAGATTTTACAGGCCAAAGCATTGCTTAAAAAATTGCACCACTCCCTCTTTGATTGGTAATCCTCTTTGATTGATAATTCTGATTTGGATTTCCATGTATTAGCATGCGTTTTAAGAGGTTTAATGATAAATATGTCGTTTTCCATCTTATTGACGATGGGGTAATCCTCTCAACATTACTAAGTTGGCATCCCTTTAATGGCAATTGCTAGCCAATACTATGATAACAATCCATAACAGACTTAATCAACGAGTCCACCTAGCATATAAGGAAATAAATCTCGCTCATGGGTAAAATTAGAATTTTCTATGCTTAATAACACGAATGGCTTTAGCTTTGGAACAATCATATATTTTCGACTACTTGAGTACCATAACTATTTTTCCAATCATTTGAGTGTCATAACTTAGATAAAAAGATTACTCGAGTGCAATAACTTTGAATCAATTACTTGAGCACTAAACTTTTTAAAAACATTTACCTAAGTACTGGAAGTCTAGTGTGGCATAGCACTTGAGTGAGCTTTTTTAAAAGGTCATGATACTCAAGTGACTAATTGAAAAATACTATAACACTCAAGTGAGCGGAAAAAAATTACGACACTTAAGTGAGTATTGTACAAAAGTTATAGCATGGTGTCCTTTTCCTTGCTTTATATGGTAACATTGATTCACTTTCCAAATATGGCATGCATCTTAAGAGGTTTAATGATAACCATGTCGTTTTCCATCAAATAGATGAAAGTCTAATCCTCCTAACATTCAAATTTTAACTCTAATTCAACTTTGAATGGTAACTCTAATTCAACTTTCTAGATATGACATGCGTTTTAAAAGGTTTAATGACAAGCATGTCGTTTTCCATCAATTAGATGGAAGCATAATCCTCTCAACATTCAAAAGTTGGCATCCCTATAATGTCTATTTCTGGCTAATAATATATGTATAAAAACCTATTGAGAACATGGGGACAATAACAGTAGGAGTGCAATAACTTTCATACAGTGCTCACTTAAATGCGATATTTTTTTTTTTTTCACTTACTTAAGTGCCACATCAGAGTAAAATTAATTATTTAAGTGCCATTTCTAGCAAATTATCCTTCATAAACTTTTTTTATTAATTTCCTATTATGACATGGATTTATATTTTATTTTTGAATTTTTTTATCAATTGACAACATCTGCATTGATGATGCCATGTAAGATGACCGACATCCATGTTGGATTTTCCAGTGAGACAAATTGCTGATGGTACTTAAGTGATCGATTTTTCAAATTTATGGCCCTTAAGTAAGTGTCATATGAAAGTTATGGCACTTTTAGTATACTTATCCCAAAAATGCTTATATACAAGTATGTTGAAGGAGTGATCATTTATATTTTTGGAAAAATTATCAATTTAGTTTTAAACCTATTTTATGGATGTCACTTCTAAATGCATCAGAATTTCCAAAGAAAGAGAAGAACAAAAAAAAGTAAAAAATGATCTTGAATCTGGCACCTGCAAAATATTGTGGTATGATGGGTTTCTAGAGTCAAGGGATATATGGTGGTTAAGAAGAAAGGAAAGGCGGATGAGCTAATTATAATTACTACTTGCGTATTAGTACATAATAACTGTTATAGTGATATTTATTTTCGATATTTGTTGAAAATAAAATTTAAAATATCTTGGATCTTATATGCAACGGGTATCATTCATGAGAAGTATCTAGTAATTATTATGTTATAAAGAATTAAATAATGCAAGGCATTTGCCTACGTGAGAATCTTATAGTAAAGTTTGGAGAGATAGTTGTGATTGATTGGCCCTCCCCAACCTTCACTTATAAATTAAAAAATGCTTAGGATAAGAACAGCACAGTGCCATAACTTTTGAACCACACTCATTTGATTGCTATAACTTCTTTTTCCACTCACTTAAGTGCCACATCAAAATAAAATCAATCAATTGAGTGCCATTTCTAAAAAATTATCATACATGGATTTTTTTTTTTTTTAAATTTTCATCTCAACATGAATTTTTTTATTTTCAATTTTTTTTTTTAATTGTCTACATGTCCCCAGCAATGCCACATAGGACAACTAGCATCCACATTGAATTTTCCAAAGAGACAAATTGCCTATAGCATTTAAGTAATCTATTTTTTTAAAAAAATTTATGGCATTCAAATGAACAAGAAAAAAATTATGACATTCAAGTGAGTGTCGTACAAATATTATGACACTTGTGTTGTTCTTATCTCAATAATATGTATTGAATTTGAGCTTGGAAAGAAAATCCAATTCAAGTAGGTTTCTCAGTTTGAGTAGGTCTCTTACAAAGGATTCCCCATTTTGAATACTAATATATATATATATATATATATATATATAAATAGATTAGTGTTAGGGTTTATTTTATTTTTTTGAGGGAGTACTCTGAGATTTTGAGATAATTAGTTCCGCTACGGATGATATCTGGTCAGCAGAATACTCTTCACTGAAGACTTGGTCCCTTTCTCCACGACAAAACTGAAACAAGTAATGTGTCCCAGAGTAGCTACATCAACCATCGTCTATTTACATATCTTTGGTCCCATTACCTAATTGCTAGTAACAGACATCTTAATTTGTCTCAACATTTCCTAGAATATCAGTTCACTTGTGCTAAAACGGTGACTTCACTTCTAGGTATCCCTCATACATGATATCAAAACTTAGTTTCAACAATCAGATTTAAAAAAGCAAAAACCTATGGTTTGACATATACAATGGTGAAAGGTTAAACAGCATGTGCCTAATCTTGGGATATTCTGTAGACGAGGAATAAAATATGTAAGGTTTCCAATAAAAAGCAAATATTAATAGTCCCCAATCAAACAAAAAACAGATATTCTAATATACAATCTGACAAACAGTTAAAAGTATATAGGGCCATGTAGGTGCTAATAAGACAATACACATAAAGCAGAGCCATATTTGATATGACACATTCAGACATCAGGTCTGCACATATGAGTTGCCACATCAGAAAGAATTAGATAAAGTTAGCAACATGAGGAATCCATGGGAACTCTTTATTGTTGATGTGCAAGTATGGGTACGGCTGCAAAACATGCCAAGGAAACAGACTCAGTAAGCCCCACCACAACTATATTCAATTGAGAAACAAAAAGAGAAGTGCTTTGCAAAATTGATCTTTGAGAAGAAAAAGCCCTGAATAAGCATAAGAAAGAACTAATAGCAGGAACTGAAAGTTGCCCAACTGCTTTTGTCAAATATATGAGACTCTAGAAACCTGAAAAAAGAGTACAATAGGCAACGTGGGAGTTGATTTCTAGGAAAGAACACTTACAGGAGGCTCTTCATGATAAGGATGCCCCTTGGACAGGTTATAAATCGCCAAAATCGTGCACGTCACACTACCCGCATATGTTATCTTCTCCCACTTCGCCGTCTCATCTGTTAAAACAAAAAATTAGTAAAACCAAATTCATCATCAAGCACCCTAGCCCAAAATCACAATGGTTTGAGACAACAGGCCGCCATCCATCTTTTTCTACAATCAAGTAGAAACCTTTCAACTTCAAATTTCTGTAAAGGAACCATTTTTACTACACCCCAGAATTTCTAGATTTGCAGACCACATTCTTCAATCTAACATTTTCTCATCAAAGAAAATGCCAAGAAAACGAGAACGATGGAAAAAAGCCCCGCTTTCATATGTCAATCACAAGGTCCCTAATTCCACCACTCAAATGAAGTCCAGACATAAAACAATCTTCATCGCAGCTTCAGCAGAATAAAGGGATCATCTAGACATCTCTACTACATGAATAAAGGTAATTCAACTACAGCGACCCGTAAACCTAAAATCAAATCGATCCCACGCCATGAATCAAGCTCTAGAACCCCCCCCCCCGAGCAAAAGGTGTAATTTCTAAATGAATAGTAGGATCGATGCATGATATCAAAGGAAATCTTGGGATCACATAGAGCACCACATTAGGGACTTACAAGTGTTATTGGCCATGTGAGAACACCATTGATCAATAATGACTATAAGTCATAAAATGAATCGAGTTTGTGTCTTAGTGTGATTGGTGCATGAACTACAAAGGCCAACCCCGAGGCCCAAATCTTCTTATTGAATTGAACTCCCTTTTGAAAGATTGATTTTAGTATGATGTTGTGCTTTTGATTGTTTTGACATGTATGTCTGTTTCTTTCCATTGTATGAACCTAGTTATAGATTTCCTACACTAGATCTAGATTATGACCTTGAAGATGGAGAGGACATGAAGACAATGAGACAATATATAGTTTGATCACAAAAAAACATGGTGAGGTTCTAAGTTATTCTTAAATCTTGTCTTTTAGGCAATATCCAGATTTGATCACTCCATGGGGAACATTTTACTACAAAGTTATGCACTTTGGCCTGAAGAATACTTGAGACAACCTATCAAAAAGCCATGGTGGCACTATTCCATGACATGATGTATAAAGAGATTGAAGTCTATGTCAATGACATGTTTGCAATCATGACAATGTGAAGACCATGTTAAAATCTTAAGAAAATTATTTGAATGATTGAGAAAATTCAAGCTAAGACTTAACCCCGCAAAATCCATATTTTGGGCAAAGTCTAGGAAGCTTCTTGGATTTATGTTTAGTAATAATGGTATCGAGATAGATCCCTCTAAGGTAAAGGCCATATGCGAGCTAAAAGCTCATTCTACTGTTAAGGAAGTCCAAAACCTATTGCGAAGATTGAATCATGTTGCAAGATTCATCTTCCAATTATCAGAAACTGCTAAACCATTCTTTAAGTTGTTGAAGAAGAATGCCAAGGTCAATTGGGATGAAGAATGTCAAAACTCCTTTGAAGAGCTTAAGTGATATCTTTCGTAATCTCTTGTGCTA
Organism: Eucalyptus victrix; assembly: GCA_016097545.1. Taxonomy (NCBI): domain Eukaryota; kingdom Viridiplantae; phylum Streptophyta; class Magnoliopsida; order Myrtales; family Myrtaceae; genus Eucalyptus; species Eucalyptus victrix. The sequence continues at coordinate 49,258,136 of CM027843.1, forward strand.
GTACTGCCTATCCACGATGTGTCTCTGATCTTATGTCTCACCATTCACAAAAAGTCTTTAAGAGCCATGTTGGTACAAAAAAGACCAAAGGATGGAATAGAACGTGCCATATACTATCTCAATAAAAAGTTTACTACCTTTGAGATTCGATATCCTGAAGTGGAAAAGACCTATGTAGCCTTGATTTGGGTCTTACACCAACTGATGCAATATACTCTTCACCATCGCATCTTGTTGGTGACTAAGAATGACTCGATTAAATATCTTTAGGAGAAGCCTACACTGGTTGGAAGGCTCATTAAATGGCAAATGTTACTCTCTGAGTTCAATCTCCGAAGCATGACACAGGAGTCCATAAAAGGGTGAGCCATAACTGATATGTTAGCTGAAAATCCTGAAAGGTTTGATGACTAGGATGAAGTCGATGAACGAATCCATCTGGTCGCACTTGACAAGTGGACCATGTACTTTGTTGGTGCTGTTAATCTTTTTGGTTCTAGCACCGTGGTCATTTTAATATCCCCAGAAGGTCAACATTACCTAGTAGCTGCAAAGTTGGTATTCCCTTGTACAAACAATAATTTTGAATATGAAGCTTGTTTCCGTGGTTTGTAGTTGGCCATGGATATGAAGGTTAGAAAGCTTCAAGTTTATGGTGATTTTGCACTTAATGCTATCATCCTTACCTATTACTTCTCGTTTGAGTAGTAACAAGGGATTTATTGAAATCGATTAAAATCAGGCATACATAATCTTTTTTATTATATCATATTCTATATGATAGTCTCATTTATACAAGATGTATTCGGGTTATAAAAAAAAAATCCTCTTTTTTTTTTTTTTTTTTTTTTTTTTTAAGTTTTAGTTAGTGTGATAATGATAAGAAGATAAGAAAGTGCTCTTAGTTTAGTTCGGTAGAGCTTAGGTCTCCAAAACCCGATGTCATAGGTTCAAATCCTATAGAGCGTGATTCCATTCTTGGTTAGTCCCAAAATTACAATTAAATAATTGACCAGTAATCTTAGTTTGACCTCATTTGGATTAAAGAAAAGAGGAGATCAATTAAAAAAAATGTTAATTAATTTAATCAAAGATCTAACTGATCACCACGTTCGTATTGTAAATATGCAGTTACAAATAATCCAGCTAAAGTAATAGGAATTAGACCTAAGACAATTCCAAATAGAAATCTTCAATCATTTCAATTTTTTTGAAAGGGAAAAAGGAGAGGTAATATCTATCCCTACATATTAATCCACATTGCCCATGAATCTCAATGACCACTAATTGGAAATTGACTCTCTAAGGAACTATAGAGTCTATCAATACCACATAAAGATTTATTTTTATGTGTTGTGTTCATTCAATTAATTTCAAAATAAGTCGTATCTTGGTTAGACCAATAAAGAGAGCTGAGGTTATAGTTAAAGCTACTAGTAGAAAACCGAAATAACTAGTTATAGTAAGCAGTCGATTTGCTTTATAAAAAAAAGATATCAATGAACTTCTATGAAATGGTTTCACGGGATTCAGCCAATTGTCTTGATCGTGGGATATCATTGAGAAATAGGAATCCGTGTTATCAAAAGATTTCCTATGATTATTTCTAGTATGGAATGAGTCAATCATCCACTTTGGTATCTTATTGAAAAAATTTGATATTTTGGGAAGAATCATTTTTGGGATCATCCAATAATAATGGTTTCCATTTTTTCAAATGAACGATTTGAAAACTATTGATTCTAACAACTGATTGCAGAGTTGATCATTCGGACCTTTCAATTCATAGACGTGGATCTCGGACCTATGAATGGGGGTATTCCCGAAACTCACAAAGAAGGAAGTGAGTTAGACGAAAAAAGAAGAAACTTGGACATAAAGAAAAGTAACTTGGACAAAACGAAATGAAGTGACTTAGACAAATCTTTTTGTTGATAACCTCAGACCAATCAATCGAATATTGATTAATATGTAATTGATTGAAGACTACTTGAAAATGGCTCTTCTGCTTGGAAATGAAATGTTCCAAATGTTCCTGGAAATTCTTGCTGCCATTGGATGATTCTCTAGACGAGAGGCGAATGGCAAACACAAAATGTAAAGTTAATTCCTTACCATGAATATCTTGAAGATCTAGTCAAGCAATTTGATGAAATCTCTTTTGATTATCCGCCAAGATCACAAAATCAATTTGCTAATGCCCTATCCAATGTTACAAGTAAATGATGGTTTGAGTATTAATCTTTGCAAATCGACATTTTGAAGAAGTCTGCTTATTGCCCGATGATTGAAAAAGAACCTAATGGTCCACCTTGGTATTATGACGTCATGAATTACCTTTGAGAAGGCAAATTTTCCCAAGGAAGGCAAGCCAATGATCAAAAATACTTGATGAAGTTGGGATCCAAATTCTTCCTCAGTGGAGGGGCCCTTTATAAAATGTCTTTTGATTTAGTTTTATTGAAGTGCGTAGACATACAAGAAGCTAAACCTCATGATGAAAGAGATACATGAAGGAGAGTGTGACCCTCATATGAATGGTCAACTCCTGGCAAGAAAACCCATGAGGTTAGGTTACTATTGGTTGACCATGAAAGCCGATTGTATTCAACATGTGAGGTGCCGTCACCAATGTCAAGTCTATGGAGACAAAATCAACGCTCCTCCTAATGAACTACATCAAATGTCCGAGTTTTGGCCGTTCTCAATGTGGGGCATTGACACCAATGGACCAATTAATCCTAAAACATCGAATGGACATTGCTTTATTTTGGTGGCTATTGATTACTTCACTAAATGGATTGAAGCCAGTTTTGATGCCCATGTCACTGCAAAAAAGCATGGCGAGGTTCATCTGTCATGATATCATTGCTCAATATGGAATTCCTGAGGCAATTATCACTAACAATGGATCAAACTTGTGAATAACAAGATAATGGACGAACTACTTAGAAAGTCATGCCCCAAACCTTGAGCATGGAAACATCCCAGGACACGTCACCAACCTAAGCTTTTTATCTTTCAATTAAGCGCAAGCAGAAGCATAATATAAACAACACCCAATCAATAATCACAGTAGGGATAGTAAAACACATCAAACATTTCCAAAGGAGCAATCTTTATTTATTACTTTTTAACCCTAGGAAGTTTAACAATTACAAGCTTATTCAAAAGAGTGACTGCCTACCAACCAACTCAAAAACCTACTAAGGTCAGGGTTAACCTAATTTCACTAATAGCAAGGCCAGCCAAAAGTGTCCCATCTCACGCCCACCACAACCATACCTAGTAGTTCTCCACGCTACGGTCCTGAAAATAATTAACAATAATGGGGTGAGATAAAATCTCATAAACTTCCTCAACTTTGACTAGGAAGCTAATTCGTATTGAAGGAAGCCTAAACATGCAACGACATACAATCTTACCTCACCTTGGCACACCCCTGCATATTAGTACATGTCACACGGCAATATTAGTGCAATGCACATAAATAATAATCATAACACATTCGAAATATTCCAAGTGCATTGCCAACACACGTGTTCCAATTATTACGACTCTCGGGCCACGGCCAACATAAGAATCAGCGATCTTCCGGCATGATTGGGCATCATCCCGCCCCATTGGGCACGGCATTGTCTTGAACCCCCGCTTGGATGACATTCTATAAAGGAGCGTCAGTCCGGCCTCAACCATAACTCGTCATCTAGACCCCCGTCGGTTATCCGATAAAAATCAGGCATTGCCCCCAAACTCCTGTTGGGTGACGACTTCGATTAAATGACCACTCAAGCGCATCAACAATCAAGCCAATTTTTACTGCCATTAATTAGTCAAGAACAAAAGAGTTCGTTTTCAAATAATTAACTTTGGTAATTTTTCACATTTAAAAAATCACAGTAAAATATTTGTACTTGGTCATGTATTAGAAATCAACCCATCAAACTTTGTACACTTTCATTTTAAAACCCTATTCTTTTATTTAGCACATAAAATTCAGCGTCCGAACTTGACATCTCAAACTTTATCATTTTATTGCCTATAAAACCTTCTTTTGGAATAGGAAATGGAATTTATCATAAAGCAATCAATAACATGGCATCACATGTGCAAATGGTCAGAATTATGCATAAACTCACCCAGAAAAACGGGCACAAATTCTAATTAACGGCTAATCCGTCATTTAATTACACTAATCACTATTAATTAAGCTAATCGTGATTAATTATGCTAATTACTATTAATTAATATAAGCTTAATTAATTAACCTAACTAAAATTAATCATCATTAACTAAAATAATTATGATTAATTAAATAAATAACGATTAAATAAATAAATAGGATTAATTAATCTAATCTTAATTACTTAAAGTAATCGCACTTAAATTTAATCTAAACCATCATTAATCGTAATTAAGGATAAATCAAAATTAACTAATATTAAACATCATTATCATTAACTAATCCATCCCCTAAACGTAATTAACATCGTAATCCACGATTAGGAAGTTAACTCATGGGTTTCTAGCAACGGCGAGCTCGCGGTGACGGCGATGTGATGGTGTCAAGAACACGAGGCTTGCGACTTGAATGGAAACTTGACAGCGGTGGTTCGGTGAAGTTGAGCTCATAGCAAAGTGGGGCTCGGCTTGGGCGGTGGCCATGGTGGTGGCTCGGCTTGCGATGGCAAAGGTGGCTTTGGGATGGCGACAATGATGTGGGCAGCTTGATGGATGAGTAGCTTGAGCAGCGACGACTCAAAAGCTCGGCGGTGGGGATGGTGAACGATAAGGGTGGTGGTGAAGTGGCGTGGATAATGGTGGTGGAAGGGGCGTGGTTGGGTGGTAGAAAAAGAAAGGGGGAAAACAAAAATGGTGGAAAGAAATGGGGAGAAGAAGAAGATGGGGAGAGGAAAATGGAGGGAAGTGCTGCGGTAGAAGTGAATTAGAGAAGAAAGAGAAAGAGAGAGAGACAAGAAAGAAAAAAGGGAGGGGGCTGCAGCAGGGAAAGGGAGGGGTGGACGCACGCGTGAGAGAGAAAAGAAAAGGGAGGGGGAGGGAAAAAAGAAAAAAAAAAAGAAGAGAAGGATTTTCTGCAAAATTTCTTCCAAAATCCCATCATTTCTCATACCCACTTCCCTCAAAACCCTCTTAGCCTAGTATCATGTACTCACAATTTCTTTTTCTTTTTCTTTTTTCTTTAAAGCCAAAATTATGGCCCATAATTCACCATTTTGCCACTAGACTCGAATTTCCCTTTTCCGGTCTCTAATTTTTCGTCTGATAATTCATTTATCAAAAATTTCAAAAATACCGATAATTCAATCGACGATAAGCTCAATAATTTAATCACAAAGTTTCGTGATTAAAAATCAATCAAACGTGACTTTAGTACAACCTAATCTATTGGGTGGCTTTTAGGGGTTCTCATATGGTTGACTCGTGGTCAATAGTTTTCGATCCACATTTGTGCCTTTTCGAATTGCGGATGACTTTCGGTTGTCATGTAATCGCAAGGGTTTAATTACATACCTTGAATATAAGATCAATAGAAAAATTAGTTTATCATTGTTTGATACGAATATTGTAATCGTGTGGAAACACTCGCGAACCGACTACGTACTTCTATCGAATCGATTTATATCCATTCACTAATTGACTTATAACATTGTAGTATTGACCCTTGTCAATCCTTATGGTCGAGCGGTCGATTCCTAATCGAATTCTTTGGTCTTTCATGTTTTAACCATTTGCGACTTCACCCAATAGATTAGTTAACTCGTGAGTTATCAGTTTAGAGTAAGATAACCATAGACACTCGAACCAAGTTGGCACAAATGGATACTTTAGTGCTAAAATCGGAGCAAAATGGATCACTTAAATACCAATTCGGCCAAAATCTGGCCAAAATGCTGACGTGTCAATTTTCCAACGAAGTAAGTGCAAAACGGCATCGTTTTGGTGCTGACGTGGTACAAAATTAATATAAAAATTAATTAAATTTAATTTAAAAATAAATTTATTTTAAAAATTTTAAAATAAAAATAAAAATATTAAAAATTTAAAAATATTAAAATAAAATTTTAAAAAGAAATTATAAAAAAGAGGCGGTTGAGGGCTTAGTCAACCCTTAATTGCCATGCCTCCTTTTTTTTTCTAATTTTTTATTTTTTTCAATTTTTTTTAAATATTTTTTGTATTTGTATTTTTAAATGTTTTAAATAAATTTAGTTTTAAATTAAATTTAATTAATTTTTGTATTAATTTTTTAACACGTTAGCACCAAAACAACGTCATTTTTGCATTGTTTGGCCACGTCGACTTGCAAAACAACGCCAATTTTGCACTCGTTTTGCTGAAAAATTAACACATTAGCATTTTGGCTAGATTTTGACGGGAGTGGCACTTAAGTGATCAATTTCTCTTCGATGTTGGCACTTAAGTGTCACTTTCGTAACTTTTGACACTTAAGTGTCATTTTGTGCCAACTTTTGGCACATGAAGTGTACTTTTGCCGATAACCATAAGTGCGTCGATGAAATAACCATTTAATATATTTCAAAATATGGCCAAATTTCAAAATATCACGTGGAGAGTTCCACATTCGCCACTTGAATTTTTCTTCTTACCGCCCACAAATGAATGGAGCTATAGAAGCAGCAAATAAGAACATCAAGAAGATTTTAGCCAAAATGGTGGATAACTATCGCGATTGGCATGATCAGTTACCATATGCTTTGATGGCTAATTGAACTTCAATTCACACTTCAATTGGGGCAACACCATTCTCATTGGTCTATGGGATGGAGGTTGTATTACCGGTGGAAGTGGAAATTCCTTCACTAAGGGTACTTTCCCAAGTCAAGCTCTCTGAAATTTAATGGATTCAACAAAGGTTTGAACAACTTAATAAGATTGATGAAAAGAGGATAAAAGCTCTATGCCACGAACAAAGCTATTAGAAGAGAATAGCCAAGTCATTCAACTACAAGATCAAGCCAAGACATTTTGAGATCAATGGTCTCATCTTGAGAAAAGTCCTACCTATCATTCCAAATCCTTGTGACAAGTTCACTTTGAACTACGAAAGTCCATATATTATAAGAAATGTGCTACTTAGTGGAGCATTAATCCTCATAGAAATGGATGGCCAAGAATTGCCAAGGCCTGTAAATGCCGATGCCATCAAAAATATTACCTATGAATAAAGTGAGAGGCCTCTAAGCCACTTTTGGATTGAAACTGAGTTCACTTTAGGATATTTGCATCATATATCTCATGCATACATACCATATTGCATGTTTGTTCATTTTGCAGGATTTTTGAAGAAGATTCTATCTATCTACAGGAGATTGATCTTAGGAGTGCAAATGTGATATCCTGAATTTCAAGTTTGTTTTCAATTGAATAAGTTGGGTTTTTCATTGACACACCTATAGTTTTTTTCACTAAGTTGGCCACTTACGAGATAACTAGTTTATTAGGTGAAGCCGTTAAGGAATTTAAACACAATAGACTTGAGAATTCGAGCATGAATCAATTATTCGACCATGCTAATCTACAAAAGTCATTAAGGCACTGTCAAAATCAATCAGAGATCAAAGATAGGCCAATTTGATAGAGATATGTGATTAATGTGTGAGTGATTCCACCTGATTGCAAAATTTCTGTCGAACGGCACTAGACCTAATTTTTCTACGATTTCTTACCATGTGTCCGTATTTGAAATCTCGATATTTTTATGACAATCGAGAGTCGTCAATGTGTAAAAGATGTACAATGTGGCTAAAAAATAATCAACCACAGGTCAATTGCACCAAAAATTCTTAAAAGCTACTCGATAGGTTAGGTTACGCTAAAATCAAGCCACATTAAAATTAACTGCAAATTTAAACCCGATTTCAGAAATTAAAAGTTTTGTAATGTCACAAGTCATTTTAGGAACATCAACTCATCTTCCGAAGATTTTTCTGCAAACCGTGATTTTTGGCAAAAATTCAAAATGGGGCCGTTTTTGACTGGGAAAATTAGAGGACCATTTTTTGCCGCGTTTTAGGATTTAGGTTGGTTCAATTGATGAGGAAAAATCCTAAGAGGGATGATGGCATCTTGGTTGGATTTATGAACTCCAATTTAAGTCCAATTGGAGAGGAATTGAAGCCAATTTGAATGGAGATTGCCCAAAATTCGTAGGCCATGGGGGACTCAACATTTTGGACCATTTGGGGAGTGTGTTGAGGAAGATTAAGGGCTGCAAATGGCTGAGGATGGAAAATAGTAGCTGGTGGGGCTTTGCAATGAGTAGAAAAGGGATATTTGTGGTCAAAGGAGACCCCCAAAGCTTATGTAGTCTTCTTCTCCCTCTACTAGCCACCTTTATCCATTGTTCATCAAAGTTTGAGCTCCAAAAACTAGAAAGAACTAGCTAGGCCCTCCCTTTTGCCCATCGACAGCCGCTCGAAGCCACCGGACCACCGCTGCATGCTTGACACGTGCCCAAAGTAGCGCCGGCCTCCCGCTTGTGTCCGCTTGCTCATGCCTGCTCGTGCTCACTATCCCATGAGCCCAGCTCGCTGTTCGAGCCTTCTTTGCCATCATCTAGCTACCATACGTCGCCGTTAGCCTCGGCCATTGCCCATCTAGGCCGCTGCAACCGTCGCCATCCATCTTGTGATGTTTCATCCCTTTCGACCTGTCCTTATAGCCAAGAACAGAAGCGGAAGTTCCAATAAGAGCTGAGACTTCTAGGCCCATTTTAGGTCCCTTCCTAGCCTTGGTTGGTGTCGCCGTAGGGTTGTTAATCGCCCGCCTTCGCATCACCGTCGCTATGAACTCATCGAAATGCTAAACCGGTGAGTTTACTTGCTAAACTATGCTTAGTGAGTTAATGATGCTTAATGGATAATTAGTTTAGGCTAAATAAGGTTTAGGTGGTTAGTTAGAATGGATTAGTAATTTAATTATCCATTTGTGCATGTTAGGTGATTAGAACAGATAGATTAGGGACTAAAGTAGTTGTACTATTTATCTAGATAGGTTCAGAAATTTTCCTAGCTCGTCCAAGCTATTTATTAAGCATTTCTAGCCTAAGTTGCTATTTATTGCATTTAAATTGAATTATTAATTAATTATGATATTTATTTAATTAATTAATATTTTTCAGAAATTATACCGGGATAGCCTATGATCGAAATTTCATGCTAATTGCAATGGTGTGTTTAGTTTCTGCAATTGAGTGTTAAATTGTGCAAATTTTGAGTATTTGGTAATTGAAATTTTGGTAATTATTTAGAAATTACCGGGTGTCAGGTTTGGACATCAAAAATGGTTTTAAATACCATATCAAATAGTGGGATATGAAAATGAAAGGTATCGATTTTCTAATTCAAATTGATCGTGTATCTACACACAACTATTTTACCGTGTGTTTTTAATACGAATAAAATATGCTAGGTTTATTATTTTAATTGAGGTATTTGAGTGTAATGCACGGTGTCCTAGGCCGAGATTAAATGGTCGTGTGTTGGTTAAGAGAACCCGTCCCGAGCTGTTGAGTTGGACGTGCCCCTATATGGGATGCCCTACCAATGGATGCCGGTCACAATAGAGGCTGGATCGATGCTCCTTTGTGGAATTCCGTCGACATAGCGACGTTGCCGTGCTCGGTGGGGCGAGATGATGCTTGGCTACGCCAGAAAACAGCGAACTTCGAGTAGGTCGTGCCTATGTGTGGCTGTGATTAACAATTGGAATGCATGCTGAGTGAAATTGACGTGTTGGATTATGGGACAAAATTGTGTGGCACGGAATGGGACGTGTTATAACGATTTGGCCCTATAATCAGGACCCCTTGTGTTGTTGAGAAGAAAGTGTTGGCGTTCCAATTGTTCAAGCTTGAATACTATTTATATATGTGATATGAACTATACTGATATGTAGGAAGGATCTAGGATGAGATAAGTCTCTGTGATTGTGTGGCTGTGGGGTTAGGATGCCCTCGGCGTATTTCCTTCCTAGTCGGAGTTTAGGGGGTAAACTTACTGAGACATTATCTCACCCTGTCGTGGACTCAATATTTTCAAGTCCTTAGATAGCAATTCTTCTGGAACGTTTTGGATAGCCGTGGGCTCTTACTGAATGAGAGATAGATGTTCAGATCCTCGGTAGTCATTGGGTCTATGAGTTGATTGTGACCACAGTCTGGGTTGACGAGGGCCTACATGAGAGGGTACCTCATCAATTCAGGGCATGGTTCTGCCATGAACTCAATGGGTACAGGGTGGGTCCGCTTTAGGGTTTTAAGATTCCCTCGGTGGTTGTCAATGCCACTTTTGGCAAGGGTGCAGCTGACCCTCTTGATGGAGCTGTGGAGGACCCGGTGCCCTGGAGCCAGTGGAGTCCGAAGGATCGGTGAACGTGTCCAACTAGTAGGTCGTAGGACAGTATCTTTTCGAAAGCCGATCTTTTGTAGACCTAACTTAGCTTGTGTATAAAGGTGTTTGGTTTGATGTGATTGTTCTGCTTTTCTATCCCATGCTGTTTGTTATCATGGGTGTTTAGTTCGCTTCCGTATGTGCAATAAAATGAATAGGTCGGTGATGCGTTCTGGGATGTTGCAAATTTTATCGATCACCGAGGAATGGGCACGCGCTCGAGGATCGGGGCATGACAATCAACAAGGATCATAGCCCTTACCTAGCCTCGCCATGGCTTTGGGGCCACAGGTGAAGGCAGCCTCACTCATGGTTAGAAAGGCCATAGTTGCCTTTGCCCGAGGTTGACAAGGTCATGGGGAGACCATGGAGGCTAGCCTCACCTAAATTCAGGTGAAGCCACCTTGCCCACAATCCCCAAGCCTTGCTTAGTGACCAGTGACTATCACCATGGCTTGCCAGCCACTATGGGGAAAATAAGGAAAAAAATAAAAAATTTAAAAATAAATATTATTAGAAATTGTTTAAGTTAGTGTTTGCCAAATGGCTAGCGTTGGCGAATGTCAACTAGCCAAAATTAATCAGGTGGACTGAATTAGTACAATAGCAAAATGCCTATAACTGAATTGACACAATTACAATAGGTTTATGACTTTTTTGGTAATTTTGATGTAACTATTATATTACATTATTTATGTCTAAAGTAAAATGAGACAATTGTAGCTATTAAGAGAGATTTAGTTTCTTCTCCATCCTCCTCTTCTACTATTTGCTACTTTCTAGGATTTACTTTTCTTTGTTTTACTTGGTCAATACTTTCTAGGATTTTCACTCACCGAAAAATTAATCATTTGAAATTTGCTCATCCTAACGTTGTGTAACCCGGAAGACATATATCGATAAATCAAATTTGTCCCGTTAATTAGCATGAAAATCCAAAACAACTATTTTTTAGTAATTATTGGACTAGGAATTGGAGGAAGAATTCTATTCTTGAATAATTTGTTGGGATTTTGATAGTAGTCATATAGTTATGTATAAGGGTTAATATCACGAAAAAATTTTAAATTGATATACTTATGACAAATTTACCCAAAATGACTATAGAAAACCACAAAATGATATAGTTATGACAAATTTATCTCAAATTAATTTTTTTATCATAAAAATCACAAATTAGTACATTTGTAACAAATATACACTCCATTAAATTGGGTTAGTATCACAAAAAAAACCACAAAACTAGTACAACTGTGACAAGTGAAGAGTAAAATCTCAAATATTACACCAGTCAACTTTCACATGTCATCTAATTCAACAATTTAATAGTGAAATTTAATGAAAACTAACAGAGGGTAAATGTCACGGCTTGGCCCTTTGATGCGTGACATCCCTTCTTTTCCTTTGGTCATTTAATTGCGGCATCTTAAAAGGTGTCGTCGACTCATTCATTTTATCTTTCGATTATATGCAAGTGAAAGCAGATTTAACTTCTTTTAATCATACACAACAAGAGGGATAGCATGAAACATAACAAAGACATGCTTTCGTATACATATTTGTATTTACAAATTAGCTTAGCACATCAGAAGTTACATATTCACATATCCGTGGTGCGGATTCCTTCCGATTCGTCAAAGGGAGTTGGGTTTAGCCTTACAACTCTATCCTACAAGGGTGATCTCAAAAAGTAGTATCCCTTACGCATTTAGTACATGTATAGGTTATAACACCATGGCTTAGGCTTAGGGTTCGACTTCGGATTTGGATTCATCTCTGGTGCCTTCGAGCACATCCATGACCATGGGGTCCTTAATAGCACCTCCAGATCCCTTGCCTAGCGGTCCGTCAATCCCAAAGAAGGCCAAAGAACTCCCTTTCAAACCATAAGTACCAAGCCATGAACATATGGGGCACTAGGTTAGATAGCCCCTCATTCACCCAAAAGGTAGACATATGCTTCTCATAAATCACATCTATCCCCTCAATTGGGAAGGGGGTCTCTTGTGTGTCTTGGTCGACAGGTACCCTAAAGTGAACATGATAGAACAGACTTGTCATGATGAGGGACTAAAAAGTTTAAACAACAACAAGTGAGATATATTCAGTAAGTAAACTCCCTAAACCTCACATAGGAGAACACTTCACCTTGGGGACACCCTATACATTCAGCTTAATTATCGATGGTAAATCTATAACAAAGTCTTTGCTTTGCATAATTTATAAGCATGAAATGTGCAACCCACCATACAATGCCCTAACACAATATCTAATACATAGATATATCACCACGTGAGTGCCCAATTTCAGTAGACATATGACATTCATGCATAATAATCTAGACATGATGTTATCACTTCCATGCACAATACATCCACACGAGTCCAAATTATCACGACTGCTCACAGCCATGATTGACACTTGCGTCAATGGTCTTTCGACGTAATCCGGCATCATCTCATGGAAACGTCTCAACATCACTTGAAGAAGACATTTCATTTAAGGAACTTTATCCTAAAATTCATCCACGAGCGGCATCCCGTCGACATGGGGCATCTGAAATTCATCAAGCATCATCGCTCATAATCATATGAGTATGGAACCATTAATGTGATCACACGAGCACATCAACCACTTAAGCCAATTTTTATCTTTCTCTTTAGCTAATGCAATAGTGTTTAGTACTCACACGTTATACACTAGGAGTTGTTGCACACAAAAATGCCATGAAATAATTTTACATGATCACCCATTGATTATTTTATCCACCAAAATAATGATGCATTAACCTCATAGTATACAATATCATACTATGAGTTCATTTATCAACTTAGCACATCATTTTTCAAAATATTCACAAGTGCTTATCATTTATGAAAATAGGATGTGATGGCACTTATCACTTTTAAAATTAAGTTATAATAAGCAATTATCACTTTTAAAATTAAGATATAATAAGCTCTTATCTCTTTTTAAATTAGGATATAACAAGCACTTATCACTTTTTAAATTAGTATAAAATAAGCACTTATCACTTTTAAAATTAGGATATAATTAGCACTTATCACACTTATAAATAAGTTGTTGCATGCACTATTCACTATTCACAATAACTTATCACATGTACTTATCTCTATTCATGATAGGTTATCGCTTGTACTTATCACTATTCACGATAATCTATCACATGTACTTATCACTATTCACAATAGGTTATCACTTGTACTTATCACTATTCATGATCACCTTCGCTTATCACTTATCAATGATAAGCCATCATTCTAATCCACTTAACACATAATCTAACTATCATTTGCCCTAATTCAACTATATAATCCTTAGTGTAAACACCACTCTAAACAAGGGTTAGGAAGTTACTCACAGGACTAGATCTTTAAGCTTGACGGTAAGTCACCGTGGCAAGGCTTACGGCTCATGGCTTGGACAGTGACGGTGACAGCGTGAGGCGTGGTAATGGCTTGGCAAGATGCTGCTATAGCTTGGCCGCTTGTAGCGACTCCCGATGGCTCACAGTGAAGGACAACATGATGGTGCAGCACGAACATGATGGCTTGGCAAAGGTGGCAATGGGTGATGGGCAATGGTTCATAGTGAGGGGAACGATGCAGGCATGCAACTCAATGGTTCGGTAACCGCGATGGCAAGGGGTAGTGAATGGTGGTGACATGAGGGACCGAGAGAGAACGAGAGAGATGGCATGAGGGAGAGGTGAGCCAAGAGAGAGAATTGGGGGTTCAGTTGGAGAGAGGAGTGAGAGAGAATGAGAGAAATGAGAGAGAGATGAGCTCAATCAAGATTTTTCCATATCCAAACATTAATGAGCATGCATACAACCTCCCTAATTCACTCTTGGCCAAGCTTTCGCATGGCCACAATTGCTTTATGATGCATTCCTATACAAGTCCATTAATGGCGAGATATTGTATATGTGCCATACTTGGGAATGAACCGAAAAGACAAACCAAGTTAGTATTCTCTTCTTCCTCCTTCATGGACGCTACTTTCCCTCTTAGGATGCCAACAAAATTGCCTCATTAGGCTAACTAGCTTCTAGAAAGGGCAATTTAGGAATTAAACCAAACTATAGTCCAATTACTATTCATGCACATGGGCAAATTTAATGTGCATGCTTCCAAAATTCATTAATGGGCTTGGATTGCTTGGTGGACCCCCTTGCCCGACCAAGATAGGTGTGAGGCCCATTGGGCCTGTCTGTGGCTTGGGGTCCTCGTGGCACATCATTCGCAGCTCTCCACTTTTTTGAAATTTCACAATCCGTCGATGAAAAATTGAGTTTTCATCCTAAGGTGACCATTTATAGCTTTTCATTGTCTGTTAATTTTTCATCGTAATTCTACTTCATAGATAGGGATCGGATTGAGGATGTCGCCATTCCTCTCCCTTAAAGAAATTTCATCCTCGAAATTTGTGGAATTATTCATCCCTTCAAATGGATGAGAATACTAACATCTCAACACCTCCTCACTTTCCTTGGTCGTTCGCTTGGTACCATGATTAAGGAAAAGACCTTGTTGTGCAGCACTTGTTCTTTTCTATCAACGACCCGTACCAACTGCTTAATGTATAATGCTCTATTGTCTACTTCAAGTTCCTCATAATTGAACACTTGTACATTGTCCCATTCATATTTCTTTAACATGGATACACGAAACACATTATGAACCTAAGCAAGTTTGGGCAACAATGCTAATCGATAGGCCAAGATCCTTAGTCATTCTAGAATCTCAAAGGGTCTAACGTACCGAGGGCTCAGCTTTCCTGTTTTGCCAAAGCATGACATTCCTCTCATAGTCAACACCTTAAGGAATACATGATCACCTACTTAGAATTCCAAAGGCCTTCATCGTTTATCTACGTAGCTTCTCTAGTGGCTTTAGGCCGTCTTTAGCTTGCCCTTGATAATCTTAATTGCATCTATGGACTATTGGACTAGCTTAGGTCTAGTAATCGTTCTTTCTCTAACCACATCCTAACAAATAGGTGTTCTACAGGCACAACCGTATAATGTCTCGAACGGTGCCATTTTGATGCTTTGCTGGTAGCTATTGTTGTACATGAACTTGACAAGGTGTAGTTGCTCTTTCCATCTTCCTTCAAAATCCACAACATAAGCTTGCAACATAACCTTGAGTGTTTGGATGGTCCTCTCAGATTGATCGTCTGTCTGTGGATGATTAACTGTGCTAAACTGCAGCTTCATTTCCATGGTAGTCTATAGACTTTTCCAAAATGTAGCTATGAACTTAGGGTCCCAATCTGAAGTTATCGTCACGGGCACTCCATGCAAATGAATTATTTGCCACACATATAACTCAGCATATCTATCCATGGCAAAGTCTTTTTGTACCGCAATAAAATGTGCTAACTTGGTCAGTCTATCAACTACTACCTAAATAGAATCGTTACTGTGGCATCCCAAAAATAACTCACGGCCATGTGTTTTATAAGTAGGAGTTTATTGAATTATAATTTCAAGATTTATGGCCAAGTGAATAAGAATGATCTGGTATTTATATAAATGGATAATTATTGTTGTTTGAAACGCATCCTATGTCCATGTGAGACCAAGGATTTTATTTGATGAGGAAATTATGTATTTGGCCATGAATTTTATAAGTTGGATTTTATTAAACTATATTGCAAAGTCTTTTGGCCATTTTATTATGCAATTAGGTATTTATTTAAATGAGGATTAAGATGTGTTATTAAAAATAAACTTGGGCCATTTAAGTTTGGACTTTAGGCCCAAGTGAGATGGGCCTAAAGTGGGCCATAAGCCCAGCCCATGTCGATGCATGGACGGGGAGAAGGAGGAGCCGCATGGCCTCCAAGTGTCTTCAACAAGGGAGACACTTGTCTCCTTCTTAGGGACAAGTGTCCCCCATGCAAAATAAGAATGCATGCAATATATATCCAACCAAAAAGGAAGAGAGAGAGGGAGTGGCTGATGGTGGGAGGGCTGTCGTCCAAGAGAGTTGCGAGAGAGAGGGAGGCCGAGGAGGAGGAGGAGCTCAACCGTTGCCGCCCGCACGCCGTCCGTCCGTCACTGGTGTGCCGTTCGTGTGTTGCTGTCCGCTTGGTCTTTGAGGCAAGTTGGGACTGATTTCCACCCTTGCATGTGTGTCTTGCATGTGTGGTTGAATTCTTGGATGTTTAGAGGTTAGAAATCGAAGTACATGAGGTTTGTTCTTGGAGATGCATGCTGTTTTCGTATGAACCGCCTGAACCAGAATCTTGTGAGAGCTTGCATGCATGTTTCGAGTTTGATTTTGACCTTGATTCCTTCATGAAAGTTGTATCCAACATCTTAAACTACAACATACTAAAATTTGGTACAAAATGGTGGAGATTTAAGGGGTCAAACCCTCATCCTACGAAGACACTAGATCTGGAACGATTTTGCTGACCTTTTGGCAGATCTGTGGTTGCATGTTGATTTTTACCGAGAATATCACTTTGACTTCTTCACGAAAGTTGTAGAAAACATATCAAATTATAACATACTAAAATTTGAGACAAAAAGGCTGAGTTTTGAGGGGTGAAACCCTCCCTCTACGAAAACGCTAGATCTGGAACTGTTTAGTCGACCTCTTGGTGGTTTTGTGGGTTGCATGTCGATTTTTACTAAGAGCACGTAAGCAGCATGCTGGTGTAAGAAGATCGTACTTATGGTTATTGCTTGGGAGTCCTTCGCTTCTTCTCTAATTGCCGCATATATTCTTCCCTGAGCTAGGGGTTAGTCAGGGTTGATTTACGTCATAGTCCTAGATTGCTATCTCACATGCAGTTATTGGGGTTGTATCTTGGCCAATCGACACAGATGGTTTCACACTTGATGGTCATGCTAGCCACATCTAAAGCATGCTCTCATCTTGGTGGGGCATAGTGCTGTCCTATGATGCCTACCACGAGATCGGCATTCGTTGCTTAGATTGTATGCTGACTTTCCAATGCCATTCTTTCTATGTGGGAGGGATGGAGTGCTTTCCTTGAATCATTGGCTTCTTCCCAAATCGATGGTAGTCCCAATTAGAGGTCAACTGTGATCCAAGTGCGACTGCTCACTCAAACGGCATCCCTTTCAATCAGCTAGGCCCTTTCATATAGCTCGTTGTAGTCTTTCAAGTTCAAGGGCACTAGCTAGTTGTGAATTTTTGACTTCAGCTACCCCTGAATCTCCTCGCTCTGTTTACTGGGTCCTTAATCATATTTGGCCCTTACTTTGATAGCTCAATGAACTTAGCTTTGTAGCTTTGTACCGATTAACGGACAAATGATTTGGTGGAGTCATAAAAATTCTGCAATCTTCTATTCTCATGCGCACTCAGAAAAGTACTTTCTATTGAACACCTCAACAAAGGCACCTCAGGTCAGGATTATATCTTCAAGAAAGACCCTTCTTCAAGTGGCTTCTGGCCAATCATTGGCGTTAACTTGCAGTTGGTGCACCACTAATATCACTTTATCCACCTCAGTGTACTTAGTAATGCAAAGGCCTTCTTTAGCTAACCCATCAGGCAACAGCCTTAGGATCACCTTTTTCGAGAAACTGCGGCGACTTCAACTTTATGAATTGCTCTACTAACTTATGCAATCATCGGTCACCATTCCCATCTCTAGCAAACGTGGCATCATTGGGAGCAACGGCTGTGATGGCGGTAGCAACAGCCTAATTTTAAGCCTATTATCCCATCAAATTTCCAATTGCCTCTAAGGCTTGCAAAATCCCATCTAGTTTGGGATACCTTGTGCCTTTCCTCTAGCACCTACATGGCCTAGAGCTACCCTTCCTTTAGGTATTCTCGAGTATGGGTTATTCATCTTTCAGAATTCTAATAAAAGCTAGTTCCATAATCCTAATAACACAGTCAGGAATCCATAACCACAATTCAGCAAAACAATTAGCAATCATAAGCATGGCATGGGTTTCTAACTAACTATCCCAAAGTCTCAACACATCTCATCACTCTAATAATGACCATGCTCCCATACCAACAAAAGAGCGAGATATCATGCCTTAACCCTTGAACGCGCAGCATCCCTTCCTTTCCTTTGGTCATTTAATTATAGCATCTCTTAAGACGTTACCGACCCATTCATTTTATCTTTCGATTATATGCAAGTGGAAGCAGATTCATCTTCACCCAATCATACACAATAAGAGGGATAGCATGAAACACAACAACACACACTTTCATATATACATATTTGCATTTACACATTAGCTTAGCACATAAGAAATTACATATTCACACATCCGTGGTGCAAATTCCTTACAACTTGTCAAACAGGGTTTGGGGATTATAGTAGATGTCTAGGTTATAGTACAATGGCTCAAGCTCGAAGTTCGACTTCAAGTCTGGGCCGCCTTTGGGTCAGTGATGGTGCCTTTGGGGACATCCACGACCATAGGGTCCCAAATAGGCCCAAATCCCCCACCTAGTAGTTCGTAAAAAACCTCGGAGAGGGTCGAACAGCTCCCTTCCAAACCACACATACCAAGCCATGAACCATGGGGCATCAGGTTAGCTAGCCCTTCATCTACCTAGCTGATGAGCACTTGCCTTTTGTAAATTACGTATGTCCCCTCAATTGGGTAGAGGGTCACTTGGGTGTCCTAGTTGGTAGGCACCCCAAAGTGAACATGGCGGAACGAACTAGTCATGATGAATGCCTAAAAATTTTAAATAACAATAATTGAGATAATAAAAAAAAGCTCCCTAAATCTTGTGTAGAAGAGTACTTCGCCTCAGAGACAACCTATACATGTAGCTTAATTGTCGATGGCAAATCAATAACAAAGCTTTCACTTTGCATTATCTATAAGCATGAAATGCCAACTGACCATACAACGCCCTAACACAATATCTAATAACTACATAGATATATCACCACGTGAGCATACAATTTCAGCAGGTATATGACATTCATGCATAGTAATTTAGACATGACATTATCCCTTCCATGCACAATGCGTCCACACGAGTCTAGATTATTACAACCACTCACGGCCACAACTGGCACCCACGTCGGTGGTCTTCCGACATAATCGAGCATCGTCCTCCCTATTGGGCGCGGCAACGTCTCGACCTCACTCGAAGACGGCATTCCATTTAAGGAGCTTCGTTCCGAAATTCATCTGTGAATAGCGTCCCATTGATGTAGGGACATCCGAAATCTATCCGGCATTGTCCCTCGTAATCGTACGAGTACAAAACCATTAATCTGATCACATAAGCACATCAACCACTCAAGCCAATTTTCATCTTTCTAATTAGCCAATGCAAGAGCATTTAGTACTCACACATTATACATTAACAATTGTTGCACAAAAAAATGTCATGAAATAATTCCACATGATCGCCCATTGATTATTTTTCCACCAAAATAATCATGCATTAACCTCATAGCATATAATATCTCATCATGAGTTCACTTATCAACTTAGCACATCACTTTTCAAAATAATATTTCACAACTACTTATCATTTATAAACATAGGATGTCATGAGCACTTATCATTTTAAAATAGAACATCTTAAGCACTTATCACTTTTTAAAATTAGGATATAATAAGCACTTATCGCTTTTTAAAATTAAGATATAATAAGCATTTATCACTTTCAAAATTAGTATATAATAAGCACTTATCACCCTTATAAATAAGTATCGCATGCACTATTCATTATTCACAATAACCTATTACATGTACTTATCACTATTCATGATAACCCATCACATATACTTATCACTAATTACGATAGGTTATCACTTATACATAGCGTTATTCATGATAACCTATCATATGCATTTATCACTATTCACGATAGGTTATCACGTGTATTTATCACTATTCACAATAACCTATCACCTTGGTTTATCACTTATCAGTGATAAGCTATCATCCTAATCCACTTATCACATAATCTAACTATCATTAACCCTAACATAACCCTAATCCTAAGTGTAACCACCACCTTAAACAAGGGTTAGGAAGTTACTTATGGGGCCGGATCTTTGAGCTTTATGATGAGCGATGACGGTGAGGCTCACCACTCACGGCATAGATGACGAGGGTGGTAGCTTGACGCATGGCAGTGGCTTGGCAAGATGCAGCGTTGGCTCGACAACTTGCAATGACTCCCAATGGCTCACAATGAAGTACATCGATGATGCATCATGGGCATGAGGGCAACTCGGCAAGGGCAGCAAAGGGTGGTCGATGGTGGTTCATAATGAGGCAAATGGCGGCACAAGCATGCGGCAATGGATGGCAGCTCAGTAATAACGACAGCAAGGGGCGACAAACGATGGCGATGTGAGGGACCAAGAGAGAATGAGAGAGATGGCATGAGGGAGAGGTGAGATGAGAGAGAGAATGAAGGAGGGTTTAGTTTTTGAGAGAGAGAGAGAGAGAGAGAGAGAGAGAGAGAGAGAGAGAGAGAGAGAGAGAGAGAGAGAGAGAGAATGAGAGAAATGAGGGAAATGAGAGAGAAATGAGCTCAATCAAGATTTTTCCCTTTCCAAGCATTAATGAGCTTGTGCACAATCTTCCTAATTCACTATTGGCCAAGCTTTTGCATGGCCGCAATTGCTTCATGAAGCATTCCTATCCAAGTTCATTAATGGCAAGATATTGTGCATGTGTCATAATTGGGAATGAACTAGAAAAACAAACCAAGTTTGTCTCTCTCTTCTTCCTCCTTCATGGGTGCAACTCTCCCCCTTAGGATGCCAACAAAATTACCTCATTAGGCTAACTAGTTTCTAGAAGGACCAATTTAGGAGTTAAACCAAATTATAGTCCAATTACTATTCATGCACATGGGCAAATTAAATGTGCATGCTTCAAAAATTCAAGAATGGGCTTGGATGGCTTGGTGCGTCCCCTTGGGCCAACCAAGATGGACGTGAGGGCTAGTGGGCCCATCCATGCCTTAGGGTCATCTTAGCTCCTCATTTGCAGCTCTTTTCCACTTTTTTGAAATTTCACGATCCGCTGATGAAAAATTGAGTTTTCATCCTAAGGTGGCCATTCATAGCTTTTATATGGTCTGTTGATTTTCCATTGTAATTTTGCTCCATAGATAGGGGTCAGATTGAGGATGTCACAGTAAATTTGTCATAAATATAATAGTTTAGGGTGGTAAATTTGTTAAAAGTGTACTAGTTTGAGATTTTTTATGGTCAAAAAATTAGTTTGGGATAAATTTATCACAAATTTATCGATTTGGAGTTTTTCGTGATATTACGCCTATGTATGATAAATATGCTTCTCATTTCGAAACTCCCCAAAAACCATCTTTCGATGTCATCAAGGATGGCTGACTTTCAATTGTCTGTCACCTCTGTGCTCATCTTGAAAGTAGCAGCGATGGCTACTATGCTCATCGTTGCAACGCGTGCTCGCAACACTGTCTCTAGACCTAGCGGCCGCAGGACTCTTGCGAAAGTCTATAGGGGTGGTACTAGAATGGTTTTAGGACGTCGCCAGCTCCCCTCATTGCCTCTACATATTGCTTTTTCTTCTTTGTTTTCTGCAATTTTAGTAAAAATATGTTCGATTCGCCATCTATGTAAACCTCATGTGTGAGATTTTAGTAGAATCACTATTAACCATTCTAAAAATTTAAACTGTTATTTAATTATTCTAACGGTACCCCTCACACTTAGTCTATTCTTTTTGCCTAATACTAAGTATGGACATATTTATTTAGGGAGGCAAAACAAGACCTGAAAAGATTTGAACCTAGGATCTCATGTTCTGATGCCATGTGAGATTTTGTTAGGATCATTGACATTTACAAGTTTAAATTGTCAGATAAATATGTGATTTAATATTTAGTTATTATGATATCATTTATCAAATTACAGAACTACGAGAAACTGACAATCATTTGACAACCAAATATTAAAAGGTATCTAGAATTTTTTTCCAATAAGAATATCCTACTCACCCTATGATTTAAGTGGGGAGGTCATAGGACAGCGGATTGTTGTGCTAATTGAACTCCAAGTCTACTCTTGATCATTAAAAAAAAAAAAAAAAGTAAAGAAGAACTAACCTCTGTAACGATGCATAGACAACGAATCCCCAGTGAGGAAATAGTCTGAGATTAAAAAACAGGGGACATGTCATTTTGTTCTGATTTAAAATAACTGGAGATATCCGCACGCTAAATCAGCAGAAAAACTTAATAACAAACAATGAATTAGTCAAGTTGGCTGTTTTTTTACTAATATGTACGTGTAAAATCTTAAATATCAAGTCTCTTGGTGCACATATTTACGTTTATTTCTCTTATAGTCTTAACTCCACTTAACATCGGGGATGAAAGGAGACTAGTGAACATAATAGGAGAGTACCTTGTCAAGAAAATTCGCGGAACTCGGCCACACTACGGTGGGAAAAGTGCAATTGGAGTGGAATTGTTGGTAGAAGAGTTGATTTCCTTAATTAGCAAGGGCCAAGAGGACAACATGCGTGTCATAGGCCTATGTGGAGGAGAAGCAATAGGTAAGACGATGGCAGCCACAGTCATCTGCGATCACATTTGCCATGATTTTGAGAGTTTCATTTCTCTTGACAAAATCAGAGAAGCAGATCACAATGTTGTGGTTCTATTAGGCCTGCAAAAGAAGCTGATCCGTGATCTCAAAAAGGTGGAAGGATGGAGGACGTATGACGACATTCAGACCAACATAAACAAGATAAGGGATAACATAAGTCATAAAAGGATACTTCTTGTTCTTGATAATGTTACTAGGAAAAACCAGATGGACTACTTTGGGGCCGGAGAGCGAGAACTGCTGTGTCCCGAGAGCAGAATCTTGTTCACAAGCAGAGACCAAAACTTGCTGAAAGATCTCAAGGTAGACGACGAGTATATCGTCAAAGGACTGGGCCCGGATGTAGCGCTTCGGCTTTTTTGTCACCATGCCTTGATGAGAGAAGAACCTCAAGAGGGCTATGAGGATTTGTCCCGAAGTCTAGCTCGTTATGCAAGAGGTCATCCGTTGTCTCTTAAAAGGTTTGGCTCATTCCCAAACGACAAGTCCAAACAACAATGGCACCACATATTGGAGAAGTTAATTAGAAGCGCTTATCTCGATTTGTCCTGTCGTTCCTTCTGGTTCGTTGGGCTATATGAAGGTCAAGGCGGTGATGCTTTTGATGATGGTGCACACACTGGTATGAGGCAAATTAGGCTTTATGGACAGTCAGTCATTGATTCCATCACCATCGATTATGATCAGAACGGGTGTCTAGTGAGATCTGTCCATCATGGTGGACATGTCCATGACAATGAAAGGGTCAGTTTTCTGCCACTCTAATAGACTCATTATGTACTTTATTACTCATCGCTTATAAGAAGGCAAATAAAACCAACTACAAGTTTAACATCATTTTCTGTGCGTCGATAATAGAATCTACTGCTAAGTAATTAGATAGAAGAATGTAAGGTAGTCAGGAGATGATGGCCAACATGTGTAAACTTCTACGGGGGTGTTTGTGTGTTACTATTTTGCGTAACTTTGCCATGTATGAAGGTATAAATCCCATCATTCCTTTTTCTTATTTTTTACTTTTATGTATTTACTTCGTCTCCCTTTGCTTTGTTTATGAGACTTTATTGTCTTGCCTTTCATTTGCAGCAAAACCGGATGTGGTAGGTTTGCTCAAGGACCTACTTATAGCGAAAAACACTAAACTCAAAACTTTCCATCTTTCCTTTTCCTATATACATGGCCTAATTGGAGGAGGCAAAACATATGCGATGAGCTATGGAATAAATAACATCAACATTATCTTCAGGATAGAATGTGACTTTGTTGATGTCCTCATTGCTTTATAGTTTCTCGTAAAGTCTATCTCTTCATTGTTAAAGTAGATAGTTGTTCTTGAATTCTTTAATTTTTATCCTTTTTCTTTCCTCGATTAAGCTTAACCATCCAAGTGAGTACTTGACACCTATCTCGGGCTACACTGAAGTTTCTAGACTCACCATTCTTCAGTCAATGACAATTTGTACTAATAGAAGGGATCATGGACCGATCCAAACAACTAATAAAGGGAGGCATTTTTCATTTCCATACACCGGCAGCAAAATTGTCGGGTTTCATGGGAGTTGCAATGGCCCTCGTCTCAAGTCCATCAGTGCTTTTTATGAGCCGATTCCTCGTACATATCCCATTAAGGTTTTCGGGCCTTTTGGAGGTGAGGGCCGAACTCCTGGGGTTTTGTTGATATAAAGGGGATTGATGTTCACTACGCAGACTTCATCAAGTCCGTTACTTTTGAAGTCGACGATGCCCCCAGTTCCGATCCAAAAACTAATTATGGTGGGAATGGCGGGGAGAATACTTTCAAGGTCTTATCTAGACTCTTTTCTTTTCTCTTTTTCTGTCTCTATTTGTATGTCGTAAGTTTATTTTTCTAACTTATCAGAACATTAGTTAGATTATGGCATTATAAACCTTGAGACACTTAAGAATTGCTTCTCAAATGCACATGGAAAGTTCATCCTAGAGATATTGGAGGATTAGGGGAAAATTATCAAAAAAGTCATAAACATATTACAACTATGCCAGTTCAGTCATAAACTTGTTTTTTTTTTTTTAGTTAATTGAGTCATAAATATTTTGCAATTGTACCAATTCAGTCTAACCGACTAAATTTGGTTGGCCAACGCTGATATGAACACCTACAGACAATTTTTTAACAATATTTTATTTTTTGAAATTTTTTCTTTTTTTCTTTTCATTTTCCTTTTTTCTTTCTCTCTTTTTCCCCCATTCCTTCCTCCTCCTTCTAACGACTGGCCAGAGGAGAGGATTAGTCACTAGATTGAGACGGTCAACCAATGACGAGCTCACCTCACTGTCACTAAGCAAGGGCGAGCTCACCCAACCACAAGCGAGGTGATCCTTTGCCAATGGATTGGCAAGATCGGTGAGCTCGCCCTCAGCCAAGGACGGCGAGGTCAAGCTTGCCAATCCATTGACAAAGTTCACCCTCACCAAATCTGATGAGGGCTCGCCTCACTAGTGGCCGAGCAAGCTTGCCCTTGCCCAAAGATGGCAAGGCAAACTCGCCATTGGCTAGCCGCCTTAGTCTGGCAACCGATGAGAGTCAACCCACCAACCCTCCCCTATGGCTGATCCCGGAAGGAGGAGGAAGGAAGAAAAAAAAAAAGAAAAAATAAATTAAAAAATTTAAAAATAAATTAAAATTTCAAAAAATATATCTAATTAAAAATTGTTTGCCATCGTCCATGTTAGTGCCGATTGGCCAAATTTGGTCGAATGGACTAAATTGATACAATTGCAAAAATTTTATGACTCAATTGACAAAAAAAAATTAAGAATTGAATTGGCATAATTTGCAATAGGTTTAGGACTTTTTCGATAATTTTTCCGAGAATTAGCATGATTGTTCTAAATGGGAAATTTAATAACTTCACGTAATTAAATTAGGAAAAGATAAACCTAGCCATAACAAAAAGAACTAAATGAAACGTACTACCAAATTTACTAGAAACGCAATTCACACAAATCTTAGCATATCTAACTTATTTTATAGATTGTTCCAAAAAAAAAACATTTTATAGATTTGAATAGTATTTCAAACGAATTACTAATTTATTTTCTCATCAAATGATGCAACACTCGCATCGAATGTGGCTTTCTATGGTCCGTTTGCAAGTTAAACTAAGAAATGGAGAGCACACAACTTCTTTTGTTGGATATCTCCAATATGCAAATGATAGTGACATTCTATTCAACTCGCTTAAATTTTGAACTGACAGAAGGATATTGGGACCCATTAGTAGAGAGGAAGGAGTGTACTTCTATTTACCATTGGAAGTTGGGAAAGTGTCACAGTTTTGGTAACGATTTGAGCGATTTACTGCTCTTATTATACGAAGATTTGGGTCAAGGTGTTACATGAAAAGTGTTCATTTAAGTTTCCTTTATAACATATTGAAATTTGAGAATTTTCCGAACTCTTTTGGTTATATTTCTAGAATTAATCTTAGAGACGTGCGCTTGGTGTCTTACTTGGATATTACTTGCTAAAAAAAATGTATATTTTGCGATTTGGGTGATTTTTGGCATGCTGAAAACTTATGTGTGACATGACGAGATTGGTTGCTCTATGTTGGTTCCGATTTTTACGTCAAAAGATGGTTTTATAAGCTTTTAAATAGAAAAACAATGAGGTGTCGGGTTTGGACACCAAAACTTATTTGCTCAATAAAACAATGAGGTTTTAAACTAGTGTGTGCAAAATTTGACGGATAAATTTTGAGTATGAGAGCATCCATGAATTTCTGTCCAAAAGTTTTAAAGAAAAAAAACAAGGGGGTTACTCTAAATTGTTTTCAAAAAGAGGGGTTGGACAAAGAATTAGAAAAGAAATGTGGTGTCGGGTTTGGACGCCAAGTTTTATGTGCTCAATAAAACCATGAGGTTTCAAACTAGATGCATGCAAAGTTTGACGGGTTGATTTCAAATACGTGACCCCGTACGAATTTATTTCCGAAAGCTTTAGAGAAAAAAAAAAAAAGAGTTGCCAAGTTCATTTTTAAAAAGGGATTTTGGTGTTCCTGGCTATATGATGGAATTAGGCATGATTTTGATGGTTTCTATGTACTATGATATGCAATTGATTGTTTGATGGTAGTTATTGATTTTTAGTATAAAACTCGATTTTATGTGCTTTTAAATGGAGAAATGTCAAGTGTAGGTTTTTGGACACCAATTTTTATGTACTATATAAAATTGTGGAGTTTTAAAATGGGAGTGTACTACGTTTGACGGTGCAATTTTGAATACGTGACCATGCACGATTATTTTACCGAGATTTTTAGTATGAAGAAAAAGTGGCTAAGTTCATTATTTGAAAACGAGGTATTTCAACGCAAAACATGGTGTTCTTGGCTAAGTATGTGCTCGTGTGGTCACTAAGTGGAACCCATCCTGATGCGTATGATTATGCAGGACGATGCTCGATTTTTATCGGATGCCTGGCGGAGGTCCGGAAGCCGAGTCACGGTTGAGGCCGGACCGATGCTCCTTTATGGAATACCGTCTAGACAGGGGTTCTAGACGTTGCCGTTCTCGATGGAGCAAAACGATGCCCGGCTACGCCGGATGACCGCCAACTTTTGAGTTGGCCGTGGCTGATGGGTCGTAATAATTGGAACACGTTTGAATGGTTGTGATATTTGCGCTTGATCATGGAGAAAATTATGTGGCACGGTATGGGACATGTCGTAACGGTTTTACCTTATAATTGGGGCCCATATGAATGTTTGAAAGGCTAGAATTATGTGTTCCAGTTATTAATTGCGCTTGGTGTATTTATAAATGCATATGTGATGTGCTAAAATGTAGTGACGCGCCGAGGCGAGGTGAGTTTTGTATGGTGCATGTTAAAGACCGCCTTCGAGGTGAATTTGCATCATAATCGGGGTTTAGGGTTTTGACTCACTAAGATTTATCTCAACCCATTATGGTTAAACTTTTTTAAGGCCGTAGTGTGGAGATCCGCTGAGTGCGGATTTGGTAGGTGAGAGATGTGACACCTTTTGGTTGGTCCTGCCGTTAGCGAAGTATGTTGACCCTAATCCCTAAGGATTTTTGAGAGGGTCAATAAGAAGTGGCCATAGAAAAGCTTGTACTATTAAACTTCCTAGGGTTAACAGTTGATAAATCAATATGTTGTTTTCGACAATGCTTGCCGTGTTTTACTACCCCTACGGTTGTTGTTTGACTAGGTATTTATTTAATTCGCTTCCACATGCATTTAATTGAAAGAAAAAAAAAAAAGAATGGGTCGGTGATACATCCTAGGACGTCGCATTTTTAATCGACCATCGAGGGATGTTCGCGTGCTCGGGGTTCAGGGCGTAACATTCATGGTGGACAATGGGTCTAACACTTAGTAGACACTACTCCTAGGTAAATAATGGACATAATGTCAAAATCTAAATGATGACGTTGGACGGTGATAACAACACCCAATGGGCATTGATCCTGGATGGATATGAGAACACAACATCAAAATCTAATCAACGACGTTGGACAATAGTAATAGCATCTAGTAAATACTACTTCTAGATGAGATTGAGAACACAATGTCATAATCTAATTTATGGTGTCGACGATAGAGACAACACCTAGTGGACACTATTCTTAAATGGGTAGGACACGACGTTGGTAACTAATTGATGACACTAGACGGTAGGTCAATATTGGAACCTAATCACAACACTACCCGGAATATAGACACTCACCGAAATTGAATTTACAATAGGAATCTAAAGCTATAGCTAAACTAGACTAGACTAAGATAAAAAATTTAGATAAAGTAATTTTAGGTGTTGTTCCAAGGGCTTCTCTATTGGATTGCCTATGGTATTTATAGACTAATTTGATAGCCGTCAATGGTTGGTTGCTTTCTTCTTAAAAGTCACTCCACGTTCTATGTTGAACCACCTTATCCATATCTAGTTGCTTTCTGACCTGTTTGACGATGTTCTCATGGCTTATTCAACAAGTATTAACTACTCCTTTAATTTTGGTGCCTTTCTAAGCATCAATAGTTCCCGCCCAAACTTTGCCATCAATTCCATCTAAAAGTTATATCTTCAACAGCGTCTCTTAGCTTGGACACGTGGCAATTAACTGCTTTATCATTGAATCATGTATCATGTATCTCTACCTGTAAGTCCATCAAAATGTAGCCCAAGGGCTCTCAAAATCCTTGGCTGTCCTTTGTTTTTATGACCACCATGGGTTGGGTTAATGTAAATCACAGCCCACACATGACAACAGGGGTGATTCCAAAGGCTTTTACCCTTCATGATCAGCACGTGATAACAAGGGTATTTTTTGGTGCCAACAGATAATGACAAAAGCATTTCTAGAGATTCTATTACAGAGTTTCCAGCATAAGCCTTGGATAATATTTCCTTTCCTTTAGAAAGAGCAAAAGGCTTTAACAGGGAAGACAATCAAGACTGCGCATCTTCAAATCAAGGAACATCCACAAAGCTTCCGCGACCATTTCAGGCCTGAGAAACATGGCAACTGTCAAAACTAAACATAACAAAACAAAAGGCTATAACTAAGAGCGTCGAAAGTACACGAAGGCCTGCCAGTCTTCTTCGGGCGTATGACCCGCACCCTCTATTGTCACCATAAGTTTGATCATTGAAGGGCTTCCTCTCTGGAATTCTTCGGCCACTGACTGTGGAAGATACTCGTCCGATACACCCCATGCGAGCAATATGGCTCTATCCTAGCAATTAGTGGAAAAAGGATAGCAATTTAAGCAAAGAGAAAATGTAATTTCATATGGAACAATGGAAACCCAATTGAAATTTGTTATTTTCGACTAAAAGCTTGAAGCAGTTTGAGTTGTTTTGGTTAAACTATGTATTGAATTTGAGCAGTGTATCAAATTTGAACCGAATTGGACGACATGGATTGAAATTATCGACTGCATCATTAAGGAGTCAAAAGTTGTCGTGGTTGAAAAAGGTGCATTTAAAGATTCGGTGAACGTCTCATCTAAAATCCAATCGATGAAGAAGGTGCACTTAAAGATTTGGTGGTTCCCAATTCAAAAGCAAGTCCCGGTCAGAGAAATAAAAAGGAAAAGGGAGGTTTGCTTGAGTTCTCTTTCCTATATAAAGCAGCAGCGAAACAAGGGAAAAAGCAAGAACGAAGGCAGGCGAGCGTTTTTTCGAGAAACAGAGCCGCGCGAATGAAGAAGAAAAGAATGCACCACGTTCTTGGTTTACAGCGCCACCGACGTCAACGCGATGTTTTTGTAATGAGAATTTATTTTATCCAAATAGAGTTAATTTATTTATAAACACTTTGATTATGTTTGGTTGTCTGAATTTTTTACTCAAATAAGATTTGATAAAATAGGATATGAAATCTAGGAGTTTTGCTATCTCATATTCATTGTTTGATGATTGGAGTAATAAAATTAGATATGATATACATTATTTAGTATAAACGGTATATTAGTATAAATAAACCAAAAATTTTACAAATGAAGATTTTAAAAATCTTTCGGCACACTCTTGCCTACTCTATTTTTATTTTCTTTTTTATTTCTTTCTTCTCTAATAAAATTCTATTAAATAGTAAATTGTACTAATATACCTAAAATATTAAAATATCTAAGTGATGAATTTATATTTATATTTTGAAGTTATATTATAAAAAAATTATACTTGAATATATAAATAAAAATAAGATTAAATTAAAATAAATGAATTATATATTTCGTTATTTTGAATTTCTTATATTAGAATTCAAATATTAATTATGTTGAAATATAATTTTTATGTTGTTAATTCAAGAAGTTTGTTATTTAAAAAAAATGACTTTCTAATTATGAATGTTAGAATTCCTATCAACTTTTATCCCACCTCCCCTATGAGATAATTTTATCGGTCTATATTCCCTCTATATCCGGCTTTATCCTATCTTGAGTAAGCATCAAACGTGAGATAGAATAAATTTTATCAAATTCTAAATTTTATTAGGAGTACCAAACACAACCTTTGAATTTAGACTTAATTTAAGTGTGAGAAACACTTGAATGCGTGAATGATTACAACTCTCATGGGGGTAGCCCTCGCTGAATCTGATGAAAGCGACCATCACCACCCACAAGTGAGGGCCATCACACCCTCTATGATATCCTGAAATTCGACCCCGACTCAATAATAGGAAATGGTTGTTTCGCCGATGTGCCTATGGTCATTTTACTCTGAGCGGGCCTCTCACAAGTTAACTAATCTGTTAGGTGAGGTTGTGACATCCCAGATTTTCAGTCCTATTTTCTACTGAATAAATCAGACATTTCATTAATGCGCCTATAGGCTGTTCTCAGAGCTGATCACTCTCGAGATAACTAGACTATTTAAGGAAGCCATTAAGGAATTTTAGGGCAATAGACTCGAGAATTTAACTAGGAATCGACTTCTCGACAGTACTCATCTTTAGAGGCCATTACGGCACAGTATAAAATCAATTTGAAATCAGAGATAGGTCTGTTTGATTGAGATATGTAGCTAATCATGGGTGACACCACTAAATTGGAAAATTCTCGTCGACCGGCACTAGACTGATTCTTTTGTCGTTTTGGTATCATGTGTTCGTATTTGAATCTTTAAGATTTTCACGACAACAAACAGTCACCAATGTGTCGAGTGGATTCATTGTGGCTAAAAAAAAATCAACCATGGGTCATTTGCACCAAAAATCTTTGAAAACTACCCAATAGCCTAAGTCACGCTAAAAACGCGCCGAATGAAAATTAACTGCAAATTCAAGTCCAATTTTATAAATGAAAGATTCTGTCATGTCACAATAAATTCTAAGAACATCAACTCGGTCTCGAAGATTTTTTTGTAACTTTGAGACTTTTTGGAAAAAAGTCAGCATATGACCTTTTTTTTCAGAAAAAGCCGAGGATCATTTTTTATCACAAAATTGGGATGCAAGATGGATCTATTGGCTAGGAAAATTTTGATTGGATCAAGGACTCGATAATTGAATTTATTAAGGCCAAATATGATTGAATTGAATGAGATTAAGTGTCCAAATTGAGGCCAAAGCTTCAAAATTCGTAGCTCTCCCATGGCCTAACCAAAATGGACCAATTCAAGAGTCATTGGGAGTGCATGGGTGGCCTAAGGATAGCCAAAGATCAATGCTTCGCTAGGAGTGGGTTAAGGGGACAAAGCATCGGAAAAACTTGGCACACGGTCCTCCTCTCTTGCCCTCTCTTCCTCTCCAAGCAACTGGATGCCTTCCTCCCTCCATCCTATCCATTTAGCATCCAGCACAGGCCAGAGAAAGAGCAGCAACCACCGGACAATAGCCTCTCCACATCGCCGTCGTCGTCGCTGTGTCCGTGCACCATCACTCGCGCAAGCTGCATCGCGTGTCGCTGTGCCTTGCTACATCTCACCATTGTTCTAGCCTTTTGCCATGTGTCCCAGCCGTTGTCCAGCAGCTTGTCAAGCTTAGCCGAAGCCCGTGCTCCACCATTCCGCCGTTGGTTACCCCACCAAGCCATCCACCAGTCCACCGTCGTCATTCCCTCACCAAACCAACTTCACTTCTTCTGTTTTGCAGCTCAAAACAGAGAGGATTTTAGTGGGTTTCAGAGGTGCTTCTAGGCCCATTTTGGAGGTGTACCTGGTCTCAAAACCTAGGCCTGCTTTGGAGAAAAGCGACCCCCACAACGTTCCCATCGGTTTGAATCGACCCGCTTGTTAAACAAGTGAGTTTTGCTCTCTAATCCTCACTTAGTAGGCTAATAATGCTTAGTAGTTGATTAGATCTAATTAAGTGCAATTAGGTGGAGACTAAATTAGAGTAATTAAATTAGAGACTTACCCATGCATTTTAGGCAAATCGTTAGTGTAGTTAGCAAATAGACATGCTTTATTATTTATTGAACGAACCTTGGAATTTTTCTGGGTTCGTCTCAGCTTCCAATTAGACATTACGGGCCTAAATTGGATTTATTTCATTTATTTAATATTTATTTATTTATTTATTTATTTTTCGAAAATCAGCCTAGGATAGCTAACGACCGAAATTTTATGCTGATTATTGTGGTATAATCCGTTTATTTATTTGAGCGTTAAATCGTGTTGAATTAATTTAAATATGATTTTAGGGTTTTATTCCTAAATTATTTAGTTTCAGCAATTGATTGGCAAATAACTTAGCGTCAGTCTATAGCACCATCAATAATTTAGTGGGCTATATAAAGTAGTGAGAAAGAAAGTTGTATTAAATGGCTCAGAGACCAAGAGTGCCATCCTAGAGAATACACGTGACCTATGGATTATATACATCACCTTTGAAAGACATGTGGCTCGGTGATTAGTACATTAGCTTAGAGAATGCATGTAGCTCGGTGATTTGGTATATCGCCTTAGAGAATGCATGTGGCTTGGTGATTAAGTACGTCACTTTAAAGAATGCACGGGGCTTGGTGATTAGACATGTCGCCTTAGAGAATGCACGTGGCTCGGTGACTAAGTATGTCGCCTTAGAGAATGCACGTAGCTCAGTAACTAGATATATATCGTCTTGAAATGACCGGGTAATGATCTGATTGACATGTAATCGACTAGGTTGATTGATCGATGATTCAATCTCATTTGATT
This sequence comes from Eucalyptus victrix, assembly GCA_016097545.1. Classification (NCBI taxonomy): domain Eukaryota; kingdom Viridiplantae; phylum Streptophyta; class Magnoliopsida; order Myrtales; family Myrtaceae; genus Eucalyptus; species Eucalyptus victrix. Next base: position 49,291,830 of record CM027843.1, read on the forward strand.
AGGTGCTATGTCTGTCAGTATATATGAGATGAACTGACTTGTAGGAAATGAACTGAGGCCAAGGTAAATCCTTTGACTCGTGTTGTGCTTAGGCAGCCCTAAGGTGTATTATTTTCTTAATCGAGTCTTAGGGAGTAGAACTTGTTGAGACGTAGTCTCATCCTAATTGTGAGACAACATTTCAAGCCCCTAGATGGTAGCACCTCCACATCCTTGTCCTCCCATGCATTTTGGTATACTCGAAGAAGTCACTGAGATAGAAACTCATTTTCTGTACACCCCCACCCGGAAGGACTAGAGTACGTTCTGGTTAAGTCAACCATCTAGGTTGACGTGGGTAGAGATGACTTGAGGCCCCACGAGTATTGGTTGTGGTATCGTGAATATCATGATGGGCAAAGGGAGAGTCTCATGCCAGAAAGTGATGTACCTCTATTTGTTTTAGAGGAAGCACTCAGGGAAGGGACGACAGATCCCAAGAATGGAGCAATGACTGATGCCAAGGACCCTAAGCTCAAGAGTGACCCCGACTCTTCCAAGTAATCAGTCGTAGACTCCAGCTGGAGCATGGAAGGAGAAGAGGTCGAAAAAGAAGAGGTGTACCTAGAAGAGAACTTGGAGGAGGAACCTAAGAAGGAACCCAGGGAGGAAGAACCCAAAGAGGAGGACACTAAGAGGAACCAGGGGAGGAGTCCAAGGAGGATCCCCAGGATGATCCAGAGTATAATCCGGGCGAGGATTGAAACCCCACCTGTTTGCAAACTCTAAGTTGTGATATGATGGTGTGATAGATCTAACTTGTTAATAGTATTGTAACATATAATATGAGGTTTGCTTTGTATAAAAGTATGGTTGTGGTTTTTCATTTGTGAAAAAGTATGGCCTCACTTTTCTATCCCATTATTATTGTCTAAGGATTATTTTATCTACTTCTGCATGCGTATATTAAAATGAATGGGTCAGCGATATATCCTGAGACATCGCTATTAATCGACCAATTGAGGGATGGGTGCGTGACCGAGGATCGAGATGTGACATCCCCATCTAAGTGGTATCAAAGCATGGTCATTAGGGATTGGACCATGGGATAGTGGTAGGAAAGACATTTAAATTAATGTCTGGTGCATGTTAATGGTAGTTATTTGGTAAAACTATTTGCCGTGTGTGTGTCACTCATCTTCTAATCTAGTGTGGATTTGGAAGACAAGAATCAGTAGAGACTGAACCATGAGTGAGCCAAAGTAGAGAACTCCGAGTAAGCGAGTTGTTAGACCTTCAGCTCGGGTTAGATCGCCGACCAAAGTTAGTACCCGAGGAGGTAGAGCTAGGGCACTAGCACAGGCCAGTGCCAACGGTGTAGCACCACTACCAGTTGATACTTGGGTAGTAGCCCCAGGTGATCCCACAATCGAAAGGATCATGCGGGTGCTTGAAGTTATGGGTAACAGAATGGATTAGCAGGCACTGAATCAAGCCGCTGCTGTTGAAGCCGTCGCTCAAGCTGCCGCTACTACTACCGTTGTCGCTGCTGCTGAAGCTGCCCCTGTTGCCGCACCTACTACTGCACCTGTCGCCGCACCTGTCGAAGGTCCGTAGGAATTGTGGTCACTGAAATACTAATTCACAAGCCGCCGGAACAATTCTTAAAATTGAACCCACCTTAGTTCACTAGGACAGGAGACCCCGAAGCTACTACTTCGTGGATTCAAAAGTTAGAGAAAGCTTTTGCACTACTAATGTGCAATGAAACTGAGAAAGTAGTCCTTGCAACTTACCAATTGGAGGGAGTTGCAAATACTTGGTGGAGGACTACCCAAGGAACAATATTTCCAAAAGGTGTAGTCCCAGAGTGGAACATCTTCCTATAGGCCTTTAATGACAAATACTTCTTTGAGACGGCTAGAGAGGTGAAAATGGCAGAATTTCAACATCTTCACTAAGGTTCCCTAACTGTCAACCAATATGAGGTGAAGTTCGCTGAACTTTCGCAATATGCTCATGAACTAATTGAGAATCTGGCAAACCGAGCGAGTAGGTTTAAGGACGGATTCAAATCGGACTTAAGAAGCACATTGGTCTCTCTAGATCTAAGAACTTACAATGACATTTATGGAAGAGCCTAGAAGATCGAGAAAGATCAGAACGAAAGAGACGCCTTGTCTAGGCCGAGGGTTAACTTCCACAATGAAGCAATCCGATAGGGAAAGAGGCCCATGCCTGGAGGTATATCTCATGTTCCACCCAACAAAAGGAGTGGATTTAGTAGGCCAATGCCCAGTAGGCATGAAGCATGTCGCTTTTGTGGAAGGTGACACGGGTAAGCCCCATGCCTAGCTAGGACGGGTGCATGTTTCGAATGTGGCCACCAGGGCCACCTGATCAGAAATTATCCTAGAAAGCCAAGAGGACAACCACAATTCCTACTATCGTCGCCGATGGGACAGATGAGAGGGTATGCCCCTCAAAACGTGCCATAAGGAGGACAGCTAAGACCTCCAGTTCAGGGCACAATGTATGCTATCACACAAGGTCAGGCAAAAGTAGCCTAACATGATCACAGGTATAGTTTCACTGAACGACCAACCTGCTTATGCTTTATTTGACTCTGGAGCAACTCATTCCTTTATTGCTGAGCAATATGTTAAGCTATTAAGATTAAGTCCTATATTGTTGGAGTAGGCAGTTTGCATATCTACACCATTGAAGGATAAAGTGATTGATGCTTTGGGTTGTTCTAGTTGCAAGTTAGCGATTGGTGAGCAAGTGGGGAAAATAGATTTGTTAGTCCTAGCCATGTATGACTTTGGTTTGATAATTGGCATGGACTGGCTCACCAAGCAACGAGCTAAGATGGACTGTTATCGCAAAGCGATTTAGTTTGACCCTTTAGAGGGTGGGAGTTTCGAGTTTGTCCGGAATCGAGGAGTACCCTTGATTATCCTAATCTCATCACTAGAGGCAACTTGTCTATTAGACAAGGGTTATCAAGGTTACTTGGCAACTGTCGTGGATACGACAGTTGTGGAGTTAAAGGTGGAAGACATAGTTATGGTGCAAGAATTTCCCTATGTCCTTCTTAAGGAATTGCTAAGTCTACCGCCAGAAAGAAAGATAGAATTTGTGATTGAGCTAGCACTTGGGACAGAGCCAATCTCTAAGGCTCCTTACCGGATGGCATTATCAGAGTTCAAAGAACTAAAGGTGCAAATGCAAGAGCTACTAGATAAATGATTGATTCATCCCAGTGCATCACCTTGGGGAACACCAGTTATGTTTGTAAAGAAGAAAGAAGGTTCGTTGCGCCTTGCATCGACTATCGGCAACTCAATCAGGTAACGATCAAAAACTAGTATCCACTCCCGAGGATCGACAACTTGTTTGATCAGTTGCAAGGAGCATTGATATTTTCAAAGATCAACTTGAGGACGGGATATCATTAGCTGAGAATTAGGAAAGAAGACGTTCCTAAGTCAGCATTTCGTACTCGATATGGTCATTATGAGTTTACAGTGATGCCATTCGGGTTGAGAAGTGCTCCTGCTGCCTTCATGGATTTGATGAACCGAATATTCAAGGAATATCTAGATCAGTTTGTAATCATGTTCATTGATGATATTCTAGTATATTTGAGAAGTGATGAAGAGCACGAGAGTCATCTGAGACTAGTGCTACAAACATTGAGAGTCAATCAGTTGTATGCCAAGTTTAGCAAGTGCGAGTTTTGGTTGACTCATGTTGCATTCTTAGGTCATATGATTTTAAGCGAAGGAATTTCTATGGACTCGAGCAAGATTGAAGCCGTGATCAATTGGCCAAAACCGACTACAGTGACAGAGATCAGAAGTTTTCTAGGTTTGGCAAGTTATTACAGACGATTTGTGGAAGGATTCTCATCATTAGAATCGCCATTGACGAAAATCCTTAAGAAATAAGAGAAATTTATATGGATAGACAAGTGCGAGAGTAGTTTTCAAGAGCCAAAGGAAAAGTTGACTACTACACCTGTGCTAATCATTCCATCTAGTCCTGGAGGATTGGAGATCTATAGTGATGTGTTGTTCAGAGGAATGGGTTGCATGTTGATGCAACATGATAGGGTTGTTGCATACTCCTCCCCTCAGTTGAGAACTCATGAGCAGGACTATCCAACGCGTGACTTAGAGCTTGCGGTGATTATCTTTGCCTTGAAGATTTGGAGACATTATTTGTGTGGAGAAAAATTTCTAGATCTTCGCAAACCATCAAAGTTTCAAGTACCTGTTCTCTCAGAAGGAGCTGAACATAAGATAGCACCAATGGATGGAATTGCTGAAAAACTACGACTGTGATATTCTATATCACCAAAGAAAGGCGAACAAGGTCGCCAACACTTTGAGTCGAAAGTCTTCAGTTGCTCATATACGAATTAAGGAGTGGAACTTAATCGAGAGAGCTCAAGATTCGATATTCAAATTTAAGGTAGGCCACCTTTCAAGTCTTATGGCCACCCTCAGAATTGAATCAGATGTCCAGATCATAATCAAGCTACTCCAACTGACAAATCTAGATGTGCAAAAGATCCTATAAGAGGACACTGAGAAAAAAAGAAAAGGCTGACTTTCAAGTTTCTTATGAAGGAGTACTAAGGTTCCGAGGACGTTTGGTTGTACATGATGATGTAAAGCTTAGGGAGGATATTCTATCAGAAGCACATCGTAGCAGTTACAGTATTCATCTTGGTAGTACCAAGATATATCAAAATTTGCATCAACACTATTGGTGGTCTTGGATGAAGGCAGACATTGCTAAGCATGTAGCCAAGTGTTTGATGTGTCAGCAAGTTAAAGCTTAGAATTGCAAGCCGAGAGAACTTCTGTAACCTCTCGAGATCCCAGAATGGAAATTGGAGCATATCATGATGGATTTCATGACTGGACTACCGAGGAGTCAGAGAGGAAATGATTAGATTTGGGTAGTAGTCGACAGACTGACAAAGTCGATATTGCAGTTCGAAAGAACCACGGTTTGGATAGACACGCAGACAATTGCGTGCGTCAAGTGGTTCATATGGATGGAGTGCCAGTTGCGATAACTTCAGATAGAGACTCGAGATTTACCGACACGTTTTGGAAGAGCTTTCAAAGTGCCTTAGGTACCAAGTTGCAATATAGTACGGCATATCATTCTCAAACGGATGGTCAATCTAAGAGGACAATTCAAACCCTCGAAGACATGCTGAGAGCTTGTGTACTAGACTTCAAAGGAAGTTGGGAAGATCAACTACACCTGGTGGAATTTGCCTACAACAACAATTATCAACAAAGCATCAAGATGGCTCCTTTTGAAGCATTATATGACAGAGTGTGCAGAACACCAGTGTGTTGGGATAAAGTTGAGGAAAGAAAGATTATAGGCCTAGAGTTGGTCCAACAATCAATAGAAATTGTGGCAGTGATCAGAAGCAGATTAAAGATTGCTCAAAGCAAACAGAAGAGTTATGCAGATAAGCGCCGGAGATCATTGAAATTCCAAATTGGTGATTACGTTTTTTCAAAAGTGTCACCAATGAGGGGAACTTTGCACTTTGGTAAGAAAGGCAAATTGAGACCAAGGTACGTAGGTCCGTTTGAGATTCTTGAGAGAATCGGGAGCCCAGCGTATGGTCTTACGTTGTTGCCAAGATTGACACAAGTGCATGACGTCTTTCACGTGTCGATGTTGAGGAAGTATGAGCCTAACCTAACTCACGTACTCAATTTTGAGGAATTGGACATGGATATCTGTGTGTCATACATTGAAAACCTGGTTTAGATAGTGGATCGAAAAGAACAAGTTCTGCGTACATGGGAGACAAAAGAGTCGATGAGACAGTTGTACCCCCACTTTTTTGGTGAAATTCTATAATGGTTTAAATTTTGAAGACGAAATTTTTATAAGAGGGGAAAAATTGTAACATTCCAAATTTTCAGTCCTATTTTCTACTGAATTAAACGGGCATTTCATTGACGTGCCTATAGGACAGTTCTTAGAACTTATCACTCTTTAGATAAATAGACTATTCAGGGAAGCCATTAAGGAATTTTAGGGCAATAGACTTGAGAGTTTGACCAAAAATCGACTTCTCGACCGTGCTCATCTTTAGAGGCCATTACGACACAGTATAAAATCGATTTGAAATCAGAGATAGGTTTGTTCGACTGAGATGTGTGGCTAATCGTATATGATACTACTAAATTGGAAACTTATCGTCGACCGGCATTAGACCGATTCTTCTATCGTTTTGGTATCCTATGTCCTGTCACAATCTAATCTCGCCACCCTCGAGTCCTTCATCATCGCAAGGAGAGAAAAAGAGGAAAGGTCGGGTTTAAGGGGTACTTGATCATGAGAGTTCTCTCACAACTCACGTTCCAAAAGACGTCATCACCTCGCCTTTTGGATCAAGCCTCTCTGAGTTCCCTTCATGAGATCGCAAGCTCTCCCAAGCTTGTACCCCGCGTGACAGCGGAGTGTCGCGATCCATACCCATACGAGCGACACACCTTAGAAAAAGGGGTCAGGTGTGGATATAGGATTTAAGGGTACCTTTACCATGGTAGCCCTCTCGATAGTACACTTCACATCACTTTATCCTTTGGGTTACTTCCACATCAAGTATGCTAAACCATGGTGAGTTTCATCGAAACTCATACCCCGCGCGACGAGTTTATTTATACGATCTAGTTGTTTATGACAACCTAAAATAGACGGGAGTTGCCACTAGTCTTGTTTTAGGCGTCAGCTAGAAAACCCAATCGATGGTCGGGAGTGTTCCCTCGATTTCTACGCAACCAAATATCTAGGTTCAGGGACTTGGGTTACACTAATATTTCTATTAGCGCCCTTTCAGTACCTAAACAATATGTTGTATTTTCCTAACATGCCCATGCGTTTCTTTTTACATTTTCAGGATCATTAGTCCTAAACTAGGCGATCATGCGTGGTTGGTCATTTTCATTTTATTCTATTTCTAGAAAAACAAGAAAAGAAAACAATCAATTGAATTGAAATTGTAAGACAATAAGTAAACAATCAAGAAAAGCAGTAAATCTATCATGCAATCTTAAAAAAATATAAAAGAGAAACACAATTGAAAAAGATGAGAGAATGAGAGAAAACCAATTGAAACAGATGAGAGAACGAGAGAAAACCCGTAACTTGTCGGGTTTTATACAACAAATGGAATCCGAGATATATGTCGGGAAAATGAATAATACATGATAATGGTCGGAATGGACATCAACCTCCACCATCTTCACGCTTCCTCCATCTTCCGGGTCATAATCTAAACCTAATCAAAGAAACTTATAACTAGGTGCATACAATGGAAAGAGACAAGCATGCACATCAAAACAATAAAAAAAACAAGACATAATGTCAAGATTAATCATTTAAAAGAAGTGCAATACGAAAGTCAAGTTTTGGGGCCTCGAGGTCGGCCTTTGTCTCTCATGCGGAGGTCCCACTAAGACACCTACCCAATCCATTTTTTGTGACTTATAGCAATTATTAACCAATTGTATTCTCGCATGGCCAATAACGCTACTAAGTCTCCTAATCAAGTGATCTATATGATCCAAGGGTTTTCCCTCAATATCATGCATCGATCCTACCATTCATCTAAAAATCACATGCATTGCAAAAAATTTAAACGTGCATGCAGGTCTTTTGAACTTTGTTTCTCAATCAATCAAGCAAGAAAGTGAACCGTCGGCTGGTCACTTATTACCAAGGGCATACGCCAATCACAAACACAAGCAATTTCTAATGCATGATGGGATGATATGTATAAAGGGTACATGTGATATTTCAAAAAGTTATCGCAAAATCATTCATGAAAATTTTTGAGACAAAGTGATGTCTTAGCTATGAAAGGCAATCAATTGCCAAGGCTAGCCCAAGCCTTGCATTAAAAGTCACAAGCATCGCAGGCTTTTTGAATATAATTCAAACCGTGACTTTCATGTTATCAAAACAAGATTTTTTAAATTTTTTGGAAATATTTAGGATTAAGGAATATTAAGGCTATGGAACACATTCAATTGCCAAGGCTAGCCCAGGCCTCTCATTCGAAGTCACAAGCGTAGCAGGCATTTTGAAAATGTTCCAAACCATGATTTTTCCTTAAGCCAAATCAAATTTTGGAGAATAATCTTTTTAGGAATCTTTTTTGAGAAACATCACATGTACCAAAACATTTTTTTGAAAGATGCAATTTGAAAAGGCCGGTTGTTTAACAAAAAATATCAAAGCATTTAAAAAAAATTTCATGAAGATGGCATGTCCTATTTTCACACACAAACTAACCTAAAAGATATAGCTAAACAATTATAATCATGTTCATATCAGGAAATTTCAGAACAAACGTGCAAGGACAGCAAAATTGACTAACACCCATTGACAATCTAGCCTTGGAAAAATTTCCTAACATGCATGATATGATGACAAACAACTTTTGTGAAGAAAGTTTTCTTGAATGAGCTACACATGAATTTACAAAAATATGACAACAAGCAACAGCACATCAAAAACTTGTCAAAACAACAGGACATTCAGCTAATGTCCTGAAAATTTGTCCTATCATAACATGTCTAAAAATCATCAAATTTATACACAGGATAGTCAACATGATGACAAACAAGTTTCATTGAGAAACCAAATTCAGATTCCAAATAGAAAAAATGAAACAAAAATATCAAAGGTATGTCCAAACGGGGGTTAAAACAGGGGTTAAAACAGGGTCCGAATTTGATCCATTATTCATATTGTAATCTGATTTTGAAAAAAAATGGAAAATAGTCCAAACAATGAGCAATTAACATGCAATCAATGGCATTAGCAACCTCTAAGTATTTCCTACATCTTCCTAGAAAAGCTCAAGCTGAAATAAGGTCGTTTCGGATCTTGTTTTTGCCAAAAACAGAGAGTTACTCCTGGTATCAAAATATACAGAAATAAAAAACGATTTCCTTTTAGGATCTACCTATTCGAATGATTTTCAAAAATTCTGGAAAAAATGAATGTTGTAGAGAAACATGTTTTGAACAATTTTCATGAAGGAGTCGATTTAACATTCAAAGTACAAAAATCCAGAAAAAATCGACAAACAGACAAGGTTGAACAATACATAACAGTGAACTACAACACATCAGTTTTCCAGAATTATCTTCTGACTTTCGAAGCAGATTTCGGATAGCTAATGATATCGGATTAGGATGTGCTATAGCTCATTGGAAAGCTAATCAAGCCATCTTCGACTCTCATGAAGACATCAAGCACCAAAAAGCACATATACTAACTCGTTTCCAGGCATATGCACAAAGAGGTCTGTCAGGGATTCGAAATTGCATAACAAAGATCATCCAGATCATCACAGCCTACCTACTTCTTTCTCAATACATCTTAAACATCATCAAATCATCATAGATCTCACAAATCAATCTCTAAGATGAGCTCTAACCCCGATCTCCTATTGAGACCTCGCTTCATCGAGCTCGAGGCCGAAGAGGCTTACCTCTTAATGTTTTCACGTAAAACGAACTTCCACGAACTATCACCAAGCCACCACAACACCTAGGAACATCAAGGACTCTCCAAGAGGGACTGAGATCGCCAGAGATGCTGAAGATGACGCCGGATTCGCTCCGGTTTGCTGCTGGACAGAAACAGCCACCAGATCGGGTACGGAAAGACCACCGGCGACTTTTCCGGTTAATCACAGCCACCTGGGACTTGAGGAAGGGCAGAGGAGCATTGAGGACGGTTGGCAACGCCGGAGAGCTTGCCGGCGAGAGGCTGAACGCTGGCGAGGGGTGGTGTGGCCAAAGGAAAAAAAAGCGCGCGAAGATGAGAGGGGAACGTCGGTGGGAGAGAGAGACGTCGAGAGAAAATTTTAGAGAGAGACATAGTGAGAGAATGTAGATCTGGAAAAAATGATCCCCCTTTTTTCAGAGGAAAATAGTATTTATATGTGGATGAGAGAGGCCATCCTAGCCCTTGGATTGATCCAAGGGTTAGGATGCCATCTTCCTTCTTAACAAACTTAATAACCCTAGGATAACACCCAAATCCATCACATGTTTAAATTGAATGGTCACGATGCATTCTCAGTTGATGGTGATGATCTAATCTTGAGGTAAGAGGTAGTTGGGGTCCTTTTGTAATTTCATCAAACTTGGGGGTAAATTTACAAATTTCGTAAAATCCGGGGAAAATTTTGAAATATGAAAATTATGGGCATAAATGCATTGGCCATGAAGTGGGTCAGTCGTGGGTGGTCTCCGGCCAAAAAATTGACCAGAAAAATTTGCCGGTCAACGCCAGTCAAATCTTGTTAACGCAAATCAACACCTGGTTGACCGGGTTGAATTTTTGTCCAAATTTTATTATGATTTTTTTGGTTTTACCCAATTTAAACAAAACCAAACATTTCTTCATGAGATGCAAGTGGGCTATCTCAAGTCGATTAATTGTGTACAAAATTTTTAAATCCATTGAATTCTTATTGAAGAGAGGCCACAAGCTAAACTCATATTTTTAATTGAACCTCAATTAGCCAAATTGAAGCTCAATTATTTCAATTACATTCTATTATAGAATGGGCCAAGTCAAATTATATCAATTGAAGCATCTTAGTTGGGTTTTATAACCCCTAAATAGGTCAAATCGACCAAACTAGAATGTACCCAAGTGAATCTCTCAAAATTGACGTCGGATTTGGATTTATCTCAAGAAAATAAGTAAGAAACAATCATTCGTTCGCAAGTTATGAAGGATTGATTTTGGTCCCCTAATTAAGGCTCAAAACAACAATTCGTATTTTGACTCGATAAATTGTGAAATTGAATGCTTAAATAGATTTCAGATAGTCCCTAAACCAAATGTCAAAGAATGAACTACATCTAATTATGACCAGAATAAAAGTAATTTTATTTTTGGTTGATTTAGAATCTAAAACTGAAAAATTCAAAAATCAAGGTTCTTAATCGAATTTTGTGAAATCTTTGACGCTAAAGTCAAATTGGCATTAAAAGAAATGTATTTGTCCATTTTCTTTTTATTTTTTTTATTTTTTGGTCCAAAGATTTGACCAAAAGTTAACCATTTAATTGACTTTTCCTAAAAGGTTGACTTTTTGATCGAATCTTTGAATTTTCAAGAAATTGATTTGAAAAAAGTGAAATTAAAGCCAAGGGGAATTTTTTTGGGAAAAAAGTCAATTTTTGATTTGAGGTTGACTTTTGGTTAAAGGATTGACCAAAAAGTTAACCCAAAAGTCAACCGTTTGACTTTTTGGGTTTTTTTCTTGAAAATGAGCTAAATACTGCTTAAAAACGACAGTGCGAAAGAAAGAAATGAAAATTGATATTTTTTTGATCAAGAGATAAGATTCCGTCATGATCAAAAACCTAAATCTCGATTTTTTACCTTTAATGATATGTCAACTAAAAATTAGGTGTCAACATGTCTGTATTTGAATTCCCAATATTTTCACGACAACTGAGAGTCACCAATGTGTCGAGTAGGTTCATTATGGCTCTAAGAAAATTGACCACAGGTTCTTTACATTAAAAATTTAAAACTACCCAAGAGCCTAAGTCACGCTAAAAATGCACCGAATGGAAATTAATTGCGAATTCAAGTCTGATTTTAAAAATTGAAAATTCTATCATGTCACAATAAATTCTCGAAACGTCGACTCAGTTTTAGAAGATTTTTCTGCAACCCGAGACTTTTTGAGAAAAAGTCAAAGATCGTTTTTTATCGTGAAATTGGGATGCAAGATGGATCTATGGGCAAGGAAAAATTTCAATTGGATCAAGGGGACAAATAGGATTGAGATGAATGAGATTAAGTATCCAAATTGAGGTCAAAGCTTCATAATTCGTAGCACCCCCATGGCCTAACCAAAATGGATCAATTCAAGAGTCATTGGAAGTGCGTGGGTGGCCTAAGGACAGCCAAGGATAAATGCTTGACTAGGAGTGGGTCAAGGGGACAAAGCATTGGAAAAACCTAGCATGTGGTCCCCCTCTCTTGCCCTCTCTTCCTCTCCAAGCAACCCGACACCTTCCTCCCTCCATCCTCTCCATTCGGTAGCTAGCACAGGCCAAAGAAAGAGCAGCAACCACCAGACAGTAGCCTCTCCACGCCGTCATCACCGTATCTGCGCACCACTGCCCGCGCGAGCAGCCTCACATGCCGCCGTGCCTTACCACGCCTCACCGTCACCCCAGCCTTCTGTCATGTGTCCCAGCCACTGTCCAGCAACTTGTGGAGCTCAGCCGAAGCTTGTGCTCCACCGTTCCGTCACTGGATACCCCTTCAATCCATCCACCGGTCCACCGTCATCATTCCCTTGCCAAACCAAGTTCACTTCTTCTGTTTTGTAGCTCAAAACAGAGAGGATTTCAGTGGGTTTCAGAGGTGCTTCTAGGCCTGTTTTGGAGGTGTTTCGGGCCTCAAAACCTAGGCCCGCTTTGGAGAAAAGTGACCCTCGCGACGCTCCCCTCGGTTTGAACCGACCCGCTTGTTAAACAAGTGAGTTTTGCTCATTAATCCTCACTTAGTACGCTAATGATGCTTAGGGATTAATTAGATTTAGTTAAGTGCAATTAAGTGGATAGATTAGATCGAGTAATTAAATTAGAGACTTAGGGGGTGCATGACAACCGCCTATTTCTATTCCAGAAACAATTTTTCTATTCCGCACTGTTTCGGAATAAAAATTTGTTTAATAAACTTATTTCGTTTTTTATTTTGGAATAGATTTCTATTCCAGAATATTCCAGAAATATGTTTGAAATAGAAATCATAAGTATAAATTTTCTATTTCTCTATTTCTAGAACAGAAATGAGAAATAATAATTTTTCTCATCGTTCGTCAACCGGTCCTACACCGTTGTTGCCAACTACCGTCCGTTGGTCGCCGCCCGCCCGCCCTCCCCGCCGCTACCGGTCACCGGTTGCCAGCTGCTGCCACAGCTGCTACCATCCGTCACCGCTATCCGCCAGTCCACCGTCGTCCGTCACCCCTATCCGCCGGTCCCCCGCCGTCCAAAAGGAAGATATTTTGTGTTCTTATCAAACGAATTTCTATTTTTAGAGTAGAAACTTTTTATCATTATCAAACGGTTATTTTTGCTGAGAAACTCTTCTAGAAATAGAAATAGAAAAATCTACTTCTGTTCCAAAAACTATTTTTGGAACAAAATAGTTGTCATGCACGCCCTTACTGATGCATATTAGGCAAATGGTTAGTGTAGTTAGCAAATAGACATGCTCTATTATTTATTGAACGAATCTTGAAATTTTTCTGAGTTCATCTCAGCTTCCAATTAGGCATTACGGGTCTAAATTAGATTTATTGCATTTATTTAATAATTTTTGTATTTATTTATTTATTTATTTTTCGGAAATTAGGCTGGGATAACTAAAAAGCAAAATTTTATGCTAATTATTGTGGTGTAGTCCATTTATTTATTTGAGCGTTAAATCATGCTAAATTAATTTAAATATGATTTTAGGGTTTTATTCCTAAATTATTTAGTTCCAGTAATTGATTGGCAAATAACTGAGCGTCAGTCTATAGCGCCATCAATATTTTAATGGGATATATAAAGTGGTGAGAAATAAAGTTGTATCACGTGGCTCGGAGATCAAGAGTGTTGTCCTAGAGAATGCACGTGACTTGTGGATTATAGACATCACTTTTGAAAGGCACGTGACTTGGTGATTAGTACGTCACCTTAGAGAATGCACGTGGCGCGATAATTTGGTATATCGCCTTAGAGAATACACAGGACTCGGTGATTAAGTACGTTGCCTTAGAGAATGCACGAGGTTTGGTGATTAGACATGTTGCCTTAGAGAATTCACGTGGCTCGGTGACTAAGTATGTTGCCTTAGAGAATGCATGTGGCTCGGTGACTAGATATATATATCGTCTTGGAAAATGAATAGTATGGATTGAAATGATCGGGTAATGGTTCGATTGACATGTAATCGACTATATCGATTGATCAATAATTCAATTTGATTTGACTAGGTGCTATGTTTGTCAATATTTATGAGATGAACTAGCTTGCAGGAAAGGAACTGAGGTCAAAGTAAGTCCTCTGACTCGTGTTGAGCTTAGGCAGCCTTAATGTGTATTGGCTTCCTAATCGAGTCTTAGGGAGTAAAACTTACTAAAACGTAGTCTCATCCCGGTTGTGGGACAACATTTTAGGCCCCCTAGATGGCAGCATCTCCACCTTCTCGTCCTCCCATGCATTTTGGTATACCCAAAAAAGTCACCGAGATAGAAACTCACTTGTTGATACACCCCCACCAGAAAGGACTAGAGTACGTTCTTGTTAAGTCAACCACCTTGGTTGACGTGGGTAGAGATGACTTGAGGCCCCACGAGTGTTGATCGTGGTATCATGAATATCATGATGGGTGAAGGGATGGTCCCATGCCAGAAGGTAATGTACCTCTGTTCATTTTAGAGGAAGCATTCGGGGAAGGGACAACATATCTCAAGGATGGAGTGGTAACCGATGCCAAGGACCCTAAGCTCGAGAGTGACCCCGACTCTCGCAAGTAATCAGCAGTAGACTCCAGCTGGAGCATGGAAGGAGGAGAGATGGAACAAGAAGAGGTGTACCTAGAAGAGAACCAGGAGGAGGAACCCGAGGAGGAGGAACCTGGGGAGAAAGAACTCGAAGAGGAGGACCTTAATGAGGAACTAGGGGAGGAGTCCGAGGATGATCCCCAAGATGATCTAGAGTATAACCCAAATGAGAATTGAAACCCCCTTGTTTTGCAAACTCTAAGTTGTGATCTGATGGTGTGATATATCTGACTTGTTAATAGTATTGTAATAAACACTATGAAGTTTGCTTTGTATAAAAGAGTGGTTGTGATTTTCAATTGCAAAACATATGGCCCTACTTTTCTATCCCATTGTTTTATTATCTAGGGAATATTTTCTCTGCTTCCGCATGTGTATATTAAAATGAATGGGTCAGTAATGCGTCCTAGGACATCACTATTAATCGATCAGTTGAGAGATGGGTGCATGATCGAGGATCGAGAAGTGACAGAGGCCGTTAAGGGATATAACCGCGGTAGACTACAGAATTCGATTGGAAATCGATCGCTCGACCGTAATAATCGGCAAGGATCAATACGACACAGTTATAATCGAATTGAGATAGGATATAAGTCGATTCGACAGAAACACGTATTTGCATTGCAGGTGATTGAAACGTTGCAATTTTTATGACAATCGAGAGTCATCTGAGTCAGAGTTGCACAAACGTGAATGAAAAATTATCGACCACGGGTCAAACGCGCTAAAATCCCTAAAAGCTACCCAATAGGTTAGGTCGTACTAAAATCACGTTCGGTCGATTTTAACCACAAAATTGAATTTGGTTTCAGGAATCGGACGTTTTAGCGTGTCACGATTCATTTTTAGGATGTCGTCTCATCTTTCGGAGAAATTTCGTCAAGTCTAGAATTTTGCGGAAAAATCGAATTTCGTACAAATCAGAAAAGAAATGGAAATTCGGATCGGGGGAGAAAATGAATTATTTGGCCGCCAAAATGAATTATTTTGTGAGAATTTAAGGCTAATTTGTGATTGGAGGAGTGTTTGACTAATTTGGATGAAGACTTTGGGGCCAAATGTCATGAGTACTTGGATATTTCTCTTAGTTCCTAATTGGCTAGCAATTTGACTTTCTGCCTTTCTCCCTTTCCCTCTCTCCCCCTTGCATGCGTGAGCCCCTTGCTGCCGACCTCCCCCTTCTGCTTCTTCTTCTTCCTCATTTCTTCTTCTTCTTCTTCTTCTTCACTTCCACTTCCCTCACGTCCCTGTTTTTCCCCTTCAGGTGCCGCACCATTCCATTTCTAATGAACTCTAGCAACTCATGCCCACTTCATGTCACCACCACCATAACACCACCATCCCATCCACCACTGTATACCACACCGTCCAGCAACCCAAGCCACCCGCCAGCTCCCCATAGCTGCAGCCCCATGTCCAGAAACCATCCCTCATGGCCAGCCCCGCATCTTCCGCCCCTGTCCGCTTGGCTGCATCGTCACCGTCGAGCTGCCACTAACTCAGCCACCTTCCACCGCACCACCTCAGCACCACCAGCCACCCGCCTTGCTCCTAACACCACCACAGCCAAGGCTGACCAGCTAGCCCACAGAATTGAAACCCCTCTTGGCTATGAGCCTTGTAGGGCCTTTTTCCACCACCGGTTGGCCTCCATTGGAAGCGCGGTAGCCTCGAGTCTTAGTCACCGTCGTGCCACCATCGTCGTGAACGCGCCACCATCCTAATCCGGTGAGTTAACTCCCTAATCCTTGATTAGGTTGTTAATTGTGATTAGGAGGTTAAATTAGTGTCAATTAGCTTTTTTAGATCAGTGTTAATTAGTTTGGTTAGATTAGTGTTAAGTTGAATTAGCTTAAATTCTGATTTATTTACTGGACACTCATCATTTGCCATTTTTGTGGGTTAAAATGTGCTACAATTTTGAGATTACTTCATCTTGGAAAATGTTCTAAACATCTTCAACTATGACATATATTTTACTTAGGATTTTATGAATTTAAAAGAACAAGATTCCAACTTCGTTTCAGGCAAGGCAGAATCCCAATCTGTGCTGGAACCATTGATTTTTTTGGTGTTTAAGGGATTTTTATCAACTCTTAGAGGTTGATTTTTGAAAAAGTTCCTTCACAAAAGTTTTTTTTATCACATCTTTTAATTTAACTTAGTCAAATTTCAGATCAAATGGACAAGTTTTGGACGTCAAACCAAGCTAGTTTTAGAAAACGTAATTGCTGGACACGGACACAATTTTGGTAACGGTTTGGGCGATTTACTGCTCTTATTTTAGAAAGATCTAGGTCAAAGTGTCTTCATGAAAAGTGTTTGTTTAAGTGTATTTTATAACATATTCAAATTTGATAATTTTTCAAACTTGTTTGGTTAGGTTTCTAGAATTAATCTTGGAGACATGCGATTGGACAAGGTTTCTACCGATTAGAGCCGGTTGTGGTCTTGTGAGTGTTCTTGGTGTCTTGCTTGCTGGGAAGTGCATATTATGTGATTTGGTTGATTGTTGGCATGTTGAGGACTTATGCATGGATATTATGTGAATGGTTGTTCTATGATGGTTGTTTACTATTATTGCAAAAGTTGGCCTAATGGGTTATTAAATAGAAAATAAATAAGGTGTCGGGTTCGGACACCAAAACTTATTTGCTCAATAAAATAATGAGGTTTTAAACTAGGTGTGTGCAAAGTTTGACGGATTAATTTTGAGTACGTGAGCACCTACGAATTTATTTCTAAAAGTTTTGAACAAAAAAAAGGGGGTTACTAAAGATTGTTTTCAAAAGAAATGGTTGGGCAAGAAAATGGAAAAATAAATGAGGTGTCAGGTTGGACACGAGCTTTTATGTGCTCAATAGATCCGTGAGGTTTCAAATTAGATGCGTGCAAACTTTGGTGGGTTGATTTCAAATATATGACCCCATACAAATTTATTTCGGGAAGTTTGAACAAAAAAAAAGGGGTTGCTAAGTTGATTTTTTTTTTTTTTTTAAAGGGGGTTTTAGTGTTCATGGCTATATGATGGAGGATAAAGTTGACTTGATTGATGATGTGCCTGCATGGTTAGTTTAATTAAGTGGTTCGGTTTAATTAATCGCAATTTATTTATTTAATCACAATTTATTTAATTAATCGTAATTAGCGTAATTAGTAACGGATTCGCCCTTTTTCCTCGTGAGTGAATTTATAAGTGAATTTGATTGTTTATATGTGCTATGATGAGCAATTGAGTACTTGGTGGTAGTTGTCGATTATTATTACAAAACTCGATTTTACGGGCTTTTAAATAGAAAAATACTAGGTGTCGGTTTTTTACACCAATTTTTATATACTATATGAAATCGTGGAATTTTGAAATGGGAACATACTATGTTTAATGGTTTGATTTAAATACATGACCATGCACGATTATTTTACCGAGATTTTTATTACGAAGAAAATGGGCCAAATTCATTATTTGAAAGCAAGGTATTTGAATGCAAAGCATGGTGCTCTTGGCCAAGTATGTGTGTGCGTGTGATAACTATTGGAACCGTCACCCAACGAGAGTCGAGAAGGCGATGCTTGATTAATTTTGGATGCCCCACGTCAATGGATGTCGATTGCAGTGAAGGCTGGGCCGATGCTCCTTTATGGAATGCTATCTAGGCGTAGACGTTGTCATGATTGACGAAGCGGGACGATGCCTGATTATGCCAGATGACCGCCGACTGTTAAGTTAGCCATGACTGATGGGTCGTAATAAGTGAAATATGCTTAAGTGGTTGTGATAGTTGCGCCTGATTAAGGAACAAAATTGTGTGGCACGGTATGGGACATGTCATAACGGTTTCACCTTATAATCAGGACCCATGTGATTGAAATGATGTGTTCCGGTTATTAAATTACACTCATTGCAATTGTAAATACATATGTGATGAGCTAATATGCAAGGACACACCCAATCGAGGTAAGTTTTGTATGGTGCGTGTTTATAACCACCTTCGAGGCAAATTTGCATCCTAATCGAGGTTTAGGATTTTGACTCACTGAGATTTATCTCATCCCGTTGTGAGTAACCCTTTTGTCAGGTCCTTAGTGTGGAGGTATGCCCATATCGTTTTGGGGTTCAATGGACATAGATATACCAGATGGTGTAGTGGAGGATCCAAAGTCGGAGTCGAAGGGATCTGAGGTGTAGGTAGTCTAAGAGTTCTTTTTCAAATAGACTCATGTATATAAACTCCTACATTAACTTGGTATGTTTAAAAAATGTGGTTTGTGAAAAATGTCGAGTGTTTTTACTATCCCTATGTTTGATTGATTGGCTGGGTGTTTATTGAATTCACTTTTGTATGTGCATAATTGAAAGATATAAAAAAAAAAAAAAGATTAGCAATGCATCTTGGGACGTTGTATTTTTAATTGACTGCCGAGAGATGTGCATGTGCCCGGGGTTCGGAACGCGATACCCTCATTGACCCTCACTTATGGCCGGTAGGCCAAAGGGAAAGAAACCAAAAAAAAAAAAAAGGAGAAACAGACTGTCAAGAAGATAGAGAAACAAAGGAGAGAGAGACTTGTAGCTTTTCTTAAAGATGGGCCGGTAGAGCCAAATGGAAAAAAATAATTCAAAGACAAGTGCTATTAGTGGTGATTAAAAAATTGAGATAATTAAAGGACAGCTGGAATTTGCACATTATGGCTTCTCAGACAAATCTCTCACTAGAGTAGCAAAAGAAATAAATAATAATGGTGAGTCTCTCTCTAATGTTTTAAATCAAACTTACAATCCATATAACCCGTCAAACGAAATTTCCCACTACATACCAAGCCATAGGAGCAGTGAATCGATGGCTCAAACCCTCCGTAACGTTCTCTCAGTCTTCCTCGGGCGTCCACCACAACCGCTGCCACCACCGTCACCACCGCCACCGCAGCTGCCACTGCTGCCTCAATGGGAATACGATGTGTTCGTGAGTTTCCGAGGCGAGGATCTGAGGAGAAACTTCATAGCGCACCTCTTCTCCGCTTTGTGCCAGGCCTCGATCCGGTGCTTCAGGTGACGTAGAATCAAATGAAAAAAAAAAAAAAAAAAATCTATTCAGAACACCTCTCTTCCCCTCAGTCCACGCAACCTCTGAGGTTGACCTCCGCACCTGTCGCCGTCCGCCGCCGGCAACACATCCAGGCCAACACTGCTGGCCATCCAAGCCAAGCCACTCCCTCGTCTTCCTCTGAACTACTAGGTCTGGAGCCATGACGGCTGGGCCCCTCCATCGGGAGACGAGCATGAAGTCTGCCAACTTCCAGATTTGGAGCTTGTCCGTGGCCGTGAACCTTGATGGCGAGGTCCCTTCGTCTCTGGCCACTGGCCAGATCTGATGGCTTCATCTCTCGCCATGGCTCCAGATCTGGTCTTTAGCTTCGTCTTCCTCTAAAGCCCCGTTTGTTTTGCAGAAAATAATTTCTGATAAAACTTTTTCCGGATTTTTCAACGTTCGTTTCACAGAAAATGAATTTATTTGGGAAAATGTTTTCCATAAAAGAAAAAAGTCTTAAAAGTGGAAAACATTTTCCTCATTTGATCCCTCTTATCTCACACCTCTACAAATCCTCAACTTCCTCCACCCCTTTCTTCTTCTTCTATTTTTTTTGTTCGAATTATTTTTTAATTTTCTTTTTCTTTTTTTTTAATTCGAATTATTTTGAATTTCGTTTTTCTTTCTATTGCTTTTTTTTTTCTTTGTTTCCTATCTTCTTCTTTCTTGATTAGTCATCCGCCGTTGCTAGGCAAACCTCGAGCTCGTTGATCTCAAGCTCATGCTCACCAGATTGGCAAGCGCGAGCGTCCAGCCTCGAGCTTGACGCTCGTGCTTGCCAATCTGGTGAGTAGTGAGCCTCTTGCTCGTTGGTGAGCTTGAGGCTTGTCGGTTGCCAGTTACAGGTCATCACCATGGCCGGTGACTGGCCAAGAAAGGAGATGGAAAACAAAGGAAAAAGAAAATAAAAACAAAAATAAAAAAAATTACTAATAGATTTTAAAAATTAAAAATCAACTTTTAAAACTGGTCTGTCACAGCAGACTGCGGCAATGAAGGCGGGCCACCGCTGGGTAAGACGGCCACGACAATGCGGAGGTCTCGAGGATGGAGGGTTGCGGCGGCTTGAGCGGTGGCGTGCGAGGGCGGTATGGCGGTGTCTGTCATGGTGGAGGGAAAGAGAGATGAAGTATTTTTAACTTTTATATGTGCCAATGCTTCAGAGACAACGCGAGAGAAGACATTGGGGAGCAAATTAAATCCAAGCTTTTTAAAGCGATTGGGCGTGCGCGGATCGCTCTCATCGTGTTCTCCGAGAACTATGCCGACTCGAAGTGGTGCATGAGCGAGCTGGTCGAGATTCTGGAGTGCGGGAAGAGGTTCAGAAACCATGGTCACCTAGTTATTCCCATCTTCCACAAGGTAAAAGCCGCAGACATTTCGAATTTGACGAGCGGAAGTGAATTCGCTCAAGGTTTTGAGAGATTGTGTGGAAACCAGAGAGATGACGGGCAGATACAGAAATGGAGGGACGCCCTGATAGAGATTAAGCATTTGACAGGATTCGACTTGAGGAACGATGCCGGAGGGTACGTATCTCTTCTTCATCCTCCTCTTCTATTACTTGCTACATTCTAGGATTTTCCACTCACTTGGTGGAATTAATCAGTTGATGTTTGCTCGTCGTAATTTTGTGTGAACTACCAGGGGAAGTGTTCTGATTAGTCGAATTTGGCCCTTAATTAACATAAAAATCCAAGACGATCTGTTATAGTAATTATTGCCAGAAAAATTGGCCGTCGATTTCTATTCTTGAATAATAAGTTGGGATTCTTATAGGATTAAATTTCATGACAGAATAGGCCACTTCATCTTATATTGCATAAACTGAAAATATGAGATAAGACGACCGTAAATCCCATACCGTCGCAGCCTGTCACCTCTATGCTTGCCGAAAATAGGGATTGTCAATAATCAGAGTGAGCGGTTTCAAGTTTCGTCCTATCCTTTTGAACGGATTTTAAAAAAAAAAAATAAAAATTGTAAAGCTACCATATATATCATACCCTAAAACCTAAGTTCCAGGACTACCCGGGTGTGGGCCAATTTCCTTTTACAATTTTGTTTCATTTTTAGTTAAGCTTAATTTGTCATTTTTTTCCTTCTAATTTTGACACGAAAGAAGGACTGAAGTTACCTAGTTTTCTAGACTTTTAAAGTGTGCCACAACCAAACGAAGACTCTCGGTGGATATATCTCGTTGTTAATGGCCCATAGCTTTGCTTTTGGCTTCAGCAAATCAATTCAGAATTTAAGTAGCAAAATGGCAATTATAAGAGGTGAATGGTTCTAGGTTCTGTTTCGTATAGGTTCCACTTAAAACCTAGGACCTATCCGTCGGAACAGATTTCTCATTTTTTGAAACTTGGAACTTGCTTTGCATACCTTCAAACCTACAATCAAACCGATTCTCACCTCTGATTCTCAATTTTATCTTGGAACTATACTCACCCCTACCCGATAAAACTCTTGCGATAGTTGTTGTGCCTGTGGTTAGTGCGCCTACTTAAGACAATCCTTGTCCCCACGGCTAGTCGCCACGAGACCCTTGTGGAACCTATGGGACGGTGCTTGTATGGTTTTAAGACGTGACCAGCTTTCCCATTGACTCCGCATTTTGCTTTTTCTTTCTTGTTTTGTGCAATTTTGCAAAATATATGTTCAATTCATCATCCATGTGAACCTCATCTATTAGATTACAGAACTATGATAAATTCACCATAATTAGACAATCGATTACCAAAACGTATTTACATCATATTACAATTAATGGATATCTTGCCTATCCAATGGTAAGGGCATTCTAATGCATTCGGTTCATAATCCAAGGGTTACAGGTTTAATTTTTGCCCGGGTAGTTTAGATTTTAGTGAGGGCCATTGTTGTAACTTGTAGGGTGCTATGCTAATTTTCATCTAGATAACCATGCAATTACGGTTGTGCCCCTGAATTATGAAAAAAAAAAAAAAATTATCTTAGATTTTTCATATTTATCTCCTAAAAAAGAAAAGAAGAAGAAGGAACAGTGATCTGGAACAGCAAAAGTGCTTCCCCTCAGCAGAAAAACTTAATAACAAGCACTGATCTAGCCAAGTTGGATGTTTTTTTAGTCATATGAACGTGGAAAGATCTTGAATATTTCATCTCTCGGTGCATAAATCTACATTTGATGATCTCATGTTTAAACACCAGGGATGAAGGGAGACTCGTGGACATAATAGTAAAGCACCTTGTCGAGAAAATCCACGAAACATGGCCACTCTACTTTGTGAAAAATGCAATTGGAGTGGAATTCTTGGTAGATGAGGTGATTTCTTTAATTACAATGGGCCAAAAGAAGGACGTGTGCGTTATAGGTATATGTGGAGTAGAAGGAATAGGAAAGACGACGGTGGCTGAAGTCATCTACGAGCGCATTCACCGCGATTTCGAGTGTTCCGTCTTTCTTGATAAAGTTGAAGAAGCAGATTGCAACAATCTTGTAGGTATATTAGGCCTACAGAAGAAGCTGCTCCATAATCTCATAAAGGTAGAAGGATGGAGGATGTATGATGACATTCAAACCAACATCAAGGTGATAAAGAGTAACTTGTGCCGTAAAAGAATACTTCTTATTCTTGATAATGTAACTAGGAAAGAACAAATTGACTACTTCGGAGCCGGAGAGCGAGAACTGCTGTGTCCTGGGAGCAGAATTTTGATCACAACCAGAGACCAAAACTTGCTAAAATATCTCAAGGTAGATGACAGGTATATGGTCAAAGGATTGGGCAAGAATGAGGCACTCCGGCTCTTTTGTCGCCATGCCCTGAAGAGAGAAGAACCTCAAGAAGGCTACGAGGAGTTGTCCCGAAGTCTAGCTCATTATGCAGGAGGTCATCCATTGTCTCTTAAAAAGTTGGGCTCGTACCTAAATGGCAAGTCGAAACATCTATGGCATCGGACATTGGAGAAGTTGGTTAAAAGCCCTTATCTCGATTCGCTCTTTTGTTCCTTCTGGTCAGTCGGGCCATATGGAGGTCAAGGCGGTGATGCTTTTGATGATGGGGCACACACTGGTGTGCGGCAAATTAGGCTGTACGGACAGTCAGTTATTGAATCCATCACCATCGATTATGATCAAAACGGGTGTTTAGTGAGATCTGTCCAGCACGGTGGACCTGCCCATGACAATGAAACGGTCAGTTTTCTGTCACTCTTTACTGATTGATTATGTATTTTACTAGACATCACTTATAAGAAAGCTAACGGAATCAACTCCAAGTTTAATGTCATTTTTGCGCGTCCATAACGGAATCCACGGCAAAAGTTATAGGAAGCTAAGCAGAATCAACTCCGAGTTTTATATCTTCTATGTTATGTGCTTCGTATTTGATTTGTTCGCGGGACTTTATTACTCGCCTTTCATTCGCAGCAAAATTGGATGCAGCAGCTTTGCTCAAGGACCTGCTTATAGCAAAAAAATATAAACTCAAAAACTTCCCTTCGTTCCTTTTTCCTATTAGGGATAAGTACTTTAACCGAACTTGGTCAAGTGGTTTATTTTTCGCGGTAAAGGAATTATAATGATCCAAAATAACACAGAAGCAATACATATTAGATGTTAGATGGATGCGATGATGATAACTCTCAAAAATACTTTTGCACTTCTTGCAGCTGGTGAGATTGGATCATCCAAGTGAATACATAATTTCTATATCAGGCAGTATTGATTATCATGGTGATCATAATGTTGTCCGGTCTCTCAAGATCCACAGCAACAAGCAGATATATGGACCTTTTGGATCTGAACAAGGATGGCCTTTTCAACTCTCACATTCGGATGGAAAGATTATTGGGTTTCATGGGAAATGTAGCAGCCATCTCCACTCAATCGGAGCACATTTCAGGACCATTTCTCCCACATATCCATTTGATGTCGTAGGACCATTTGGTGGTGATAGTGGCATGGACATTTGGGACGACGGAAAATACACGGATGTGAGGCAAATTGTCGTAGGCTTCGATTTGGAAATTAAGTCCATCTCCATCTTATATGACCAACATGGACATCCGGTTGGTCCGTTCACACATGGCGCAAGTGGAGGAGGCAAAACCTGTACGGTAAGCTTTGATATGAACATTCTCAACATTGTCTTCATGATGGAATGTGATTTTGCCGATGTCATCAGTGCTTTATCAGGATGGAATGTGATTTTGCCGATGTCATCAATGCTTTATTTTTTCTAGTAAAGTCTATCTCTTCATTGTTAAAGTAGATAGTTGTTCTTGAATTCTTTGATTTTGATACTTTTTTATCTCAGATTAAGCTCGATTATCCAAGTGAGTACTTGACATCCATCTCGGGCTACATTGAAGAAGTTTCCAGACTCGCCTTTCTCCAATCATTGACATTCCATACTAATAAAAGGGATCATGGACCGATCGGAACAGCTAATAAAGGGAGGCATTTTTCATTTCCATACACTGGCGGCAAAATTATCGGGTTTCATGGGAGTTGCTATGGCCCTCGTCTCGAGTCCATCGGAGGCTTTTATGAGCCGATTCCTCATACATATCCCGTTAAGGTTTTTGGGCCTTTTGGAGGCGAAGGCCATAAATCCTGGCTTTTTTCTGATTTAAAGGGGATTGATGTTCACTATGCAGACTTCATCAAGTCCATTACTTTTAAAGTCGACGATGCCACCGACTCCGAACCACAAACTAATTATAGTGGATATGGCGGGGAGAATACTTTCAAGGTTGTATCCAGACTCTTTCCTTTTTCTCTTTTTCCGTTTCTACTTGCATGTCCTAAGTTTATTTTTCTAGCTTATCATAATGTCTGTCAGATTACGGCATTCTGAACCTTGAGATTCTTAACAATTGCTTCGCAAATGCACATGAAAAGTTCATACCAGAGATACCTGAGGATCAACATGATTGTTAGAAAACCAAATGGAAAAATTAAAACATGAAATGTTTTACCAAAGTTATTAAAAACGTAATACACGAACCTTAGCATATATGACTTATTTTATAGATTCAAATCATATTTCAAAAGAATGTACTGATTTATTTTGCTCATCCAATGATGCATCATATAGTCACTCACGTCGAATCTGGTATTCTATGGCCTGTTTGCAGGTTAAACTGATAAATGGAGAGTACATAACTTCTTTTGCTGGATATCTCCAAAATGCAAATGGTTGTGGTACTATAATCAACTCACTTACATTTCAAACCAACATGAGAATATTGGGACCCATTGGTACAGAGGAAGGGGAGTACTTCTCCTTACCATTGGAAGCTGGGAAAGTTATCGAGTTCTTCGGGAGAAGTGATGATTTTCTCAAATCTATTGGAGCACACGTCGAATTATATTCTAATAAGCTCTATCCCTTTAGTTCTGTCGGGTTATTTGAGAGGTCAAATGCATCCTTTTGGGATGATGGCAATAAGCATACCAATGTAAGGAAAATCATTGTTGAATTTGAACATAGTAAAGGGTCGCGTATCCGATCAATCGCTTTTCAATACGAAGAGGAGAGTAAAGAATTGTGGCAATCTGAGACACATGGTTGCATTGATGGAAACAACTTCCATACGGTGCGGAACGTCGAAATCCATACGGTATGTCCTCGTACCTATGCTTTGTAAAATCCTTAAAAAACTGATGACCGAGGGCTTACCTCAGTGGCCACAATTCCTACATGAGAATGAGAGGTGGAGAGTTCGAAACTCCCCTCCTCTGGATAGGGGAGGTCTATGGGTCTATAAGGTTTCCCTAGCTAGGCTCATTAGGGACTTGCCCTCCAAAGTCTAGGACTACCCCAGCATACACCCAGAAAAAAAAAAATCCCTACAAAACTTGAGTATGATGGTTATATCTGTTACTGCAGATCAAAATACAAGATCCAGATGAGTATTTGACTTCAATATCTGGGTATCTTTCTCTTGGTGGCATTCAATCGCTCACGTTTCAAACTAACAAAAAAACGATAGGACCTATTGGTGATGAAGATTATGCTTTGCACTCCTCATCTCCTGCAACGGGTGGCAAAATTGTTGGATTTTATGGGAGGGGAGGTCAATGTCTTGAAGCTATTGGGGCATATTTTGAACCGATATCTCATCTCTACCCAATCAAATCAATTGGGCCATTTGGAGGGGGACAATTGTCCAAAAAGTCCTAAACCTATTGCACTTTTGTCAATTTGGTCCTAAACCTTTTTCTTGCCAATTGAGTCCTAAACCTTTTATAATTGTGCCAATTCAGTCCATTTGGCCGGCCGGAGCTGCGTGGACGCCGGCCGGAGACAGCTGGCCGGCGAATAATTTTTTAATATTTATTTTCGAATTTTTTAAATTTTTTTCGAATTTTTTAAAATTTTTTTCTTTTTTTCTACTTTCTTCTTCCTCCGGCCGGCTAGTTGTCTCCGGCCGGCCGAGGCGAGGGCCGCGCCGGCGGAGGCGAGGCTCGGCCTTGCCGTCGCCCGGCCGTGGCGAGGTCGAGCCTCGCCAGATCGCGGCGACGGCGGTCTCGCCGTCGGCCGGGCGAGGGGCCGTCGCCGGATCCGGGCGAGGCTCGACCTCGCCACGGGCCGGGCGAGGCCGAGCCTCGCCTCGGGCCGGGCGACGGCGGCCTCGCCGTCGCCGGGCGAGGCTCGCCCCGCCGGCGGGCGAAGGCGAGCCTCGCCCGGCCGACGGCCGTCGCCAGATGGGCGAGGCTCGGCCTCGCCACGGCCGGGCGAGGCCGAGCCTCGCCTCGGCTAGGCGGCGACGGCGGCCTCGTGCGAGGCCGAGCCTCTCCCGCCGGCTGGCGAAGGCGAGCCTCGCCCGGCGACGGCCGTCGCCGGATCTGGCGAGGCTTGGCCTCGCGACGCTGGGGCGAGGCCGAGCCTCGCCCCCGCCGGCTCGGGCGAGGCGAGCCTCGCCCGGTGACGGCGAGGGGGCATCGCCCGGATCTCGCGGCGAGGCGGGCCTTCGCCAATGGCCGGCGAGGGCGAGCCTCGCCGGTGGCCGGCGAGGCTGACCTCGCCGGCCCTCGCTCTGGCGGCCGGCGCGGCGCCGGCCGAAGGAAGAAGAAAGTGGAAAAAAAAAAAAAAATTCGAAAAAAATTTAAAAAATTCGAAAAAAATATTTAAAAATATTAAAAAATTGGTCGCCGGCCAGCTGTCTCCGGCCGGCGTCCACGTCAGCTCCGGCCGGCCAAATGGACTGAATTGACACAATTGTAAAAGGTTTAGGACTCAATTGGCAAGAAAAAAAGGTTTAGGACCAAATTGGCAAAAGTGTAATAGGTTTAGGACTTTTTGGACAATTCCCCCCATTTGGAGGCCTAGGTGGGTGTGCTTGGGACGATGGTAAATTCAGTGGTGTGAGGGAAATACAGGTAATGTACGACGATGTTATCCGTTACATTGTGTTTTCATATGACAAGAATGGTGAACGAGTTTGCTCAGCTATGCATGGTGGCCCCACTGGGGAAGATAAGTCCAAGGTCACTTGGGTAAGTGTTTCTTTCATTCTCCAATTCGTTGTTGTTTACTTACTCATATCTCATGAGCCGAGATCATGTTGATATGTTGATATGTGTTCACGTGATCTAGTAAATTAAATTTGACAAATAGGTTTTGTTTACACCACTTGTCCAGTCTTAAGAGAGACTTTTGAGGTTGCCACAGGTTAGATTGGATTTTCCACAGGAGTACTTAACATCGATCTCTGGTTACAAGCGAGAGAATGGTGATGGCAACATCGACAATGCTATTGTTCAGTCACTCACATTTTACAGTAATAGAGGAAGACATGGTCCCTTTGGCAAGGAGACAGGCACGTACTTTTGGTATCCATCGACCAGAAGCAAAATCATCGGCTTTCATGGGAGATGTAGTAGGGAGACTCTCAATGCTATAGGAGTGTATGCTGAGCCCATACCGCACTTGTATCCTTTCGAAATCATTGGACCCTTCGGAGGCTCTGGTGGAACTGAATGGGATGATGGAGTGCATAGTGAGGTGAGGGACTTTCATATCATTGCCACCGACGTAATTCACTCGATCGCGATTATGTAAGATGACAATGGTTCCATCGTCCGAGGCTCTCAACATGGCCGAGGAGACGGGGCTCTAGACACCTGGGTTAGTCCATCTCTCTCGCTCCCTCTCTCTCTCTCTCTCTCTCTCTCTCTCTCTCTCTCTCTCTCTCTCGTTTCTCGTTTCTTTTCTCTTTGGTTCTTCTATTTTCCGTTTGGAAGTTGTTCATGTATACATGTTGCTTTTCACAATGTTCTTAGCTTCATGTGGCACGGTTTCTTTTCATCGAAGACTGAGGCACTTCTGTTGGCATCTTATACTCGAGCCTTAACATGTTTTCCTAATTAAAACACGTTTCCCTTTGCTATCCTTGCAGGTCGATCTTGATTATCCCGAGGAGCGTCTAGTTTCAATATCTGGTTGGGTGAAGGGAAATGGAAAAACTCCACAAACTGTCATCCAAAACCTGAAAATACATACCACGAGGACCATTTACGGGCCGTTTGGATCAGAGGATGCTCTTGGAATGTCAACAGAATTTAGTATCCCGCCGGTATCAGGCAAAGGCAGGATCGTTGGCTTTTTCGGAAGGGCGGGATCGTGTCTTAATTCTATCGGAGCACGTTTGGAACCATATTAGCTTAAACCCCCTCCCTCCCTCAAGCTTTATATATATCTATATGTTGTCTTTGGCTTGTGATTGTAAGAATCTTCTTTTTTATTTCCTAGTCTTTTTTGACAGCGTTGGTCATGGCAAGTTTCGCTTGACATGAAGATTAACAATGCGGATGCTATGAGACGTAGCTAAGATTATATTTGGATGGGATTACTAGTCGTCAAAGAGAAGAAAATGAAGAATATAAATGCATGAATAGTTATCCGAGAACTGTTTTTGAATTAGAGACAGGAGATGCATATAAATACAACATGCGTAACCTTTTTCGTACACAATTCACATCCATGATAATCCACTTGGCAATAGCTTGTCGACTTTTAAACCAATAACAACTTATTGTCTAAAAATATTTTGTCTTAATACTGAATTTTTGTGGATTGGTTAATCCAAGAGTTACGTGCAAATGATGATAGAATAGCCTAGGCCCACTCCTGCACTATCCATTTATAATCTATAAATTAAAGTATAGGGCAATAAATTTGTAGAGAAATATAACTAGTATTATTGTTTGTAGCAGCTCCTCATCAGAAATATAAATTTACTATCCGTTTCTATCCACAGCTCTAAGGCTAATTTATAGATCGTTTGAGCAATGACAATTAAATAATAGTGAATTTATAACTAAGTTATGATTATTACGTCATTATTACATCATCATTGGTATCACTGATAACCCATTGAGAAAAAATAATAATTTACTATTTGTTATCAACTATTTAGTTTAAAAATATCAAGCTAAAATTAGATTTTATGAATAATAATTATGATTAGCTTAAGGGGCTGTTAGAATTTAACGAAGCTTATTAGTTTCAGCTTATTAGCTCACACAATATAACTTTGAAAATAATTTATATAATTATCGATATATCTAATTAAAACAATAACAATTGTGTTCAAATCAATACTACACACACATATATATATTGAAATCATTTATAAATTGCAGTAATTTTCCATTTACAAAACTCATGGAATCGAAATGAGCCAAGCACAAATCCTAATTTGATGTAAAATGAGTGGAAAGTGAGAAAAAAAAAAACATTCGTAAGGAGCATAATTAATTCCTTGCAAATGATAGTCCGATGTAGCAATTCTCAGGAAAGACATAATTATTATATATTCACTTATATATAGATTTGGCAAACCAAACTTGGTAGATATTTCATTCTTATTCATGTGCCCTATTCTATTCTCGTAGAATAGTAATTCCATTCTTATCTTGAGAATTCATTTTCTCTTTTTTGCCAAAAACCGGCTCATCTTCTTTTCTTCAACAAAATTGAAAAAACTAAAGGTTTTAAGAGAAGGAAAGAAAAAGAAGGATAGGTTCGGGTTCGACCCAAAAATCGATGCAGACCAGCGAGCAGGTGCTAGTTATAAGATATAAACACCCCAACTAAACCGCAATTCCTTCGATCACCATTGAACCTTTCATAAATAGTCCTGAATTTGGGTGCATAAGTTGCTGCTGGAAGCATTTGTTTGCTACGTTTTTGGGTCTTAACGTACTGATTATTGTTGTTCTTTATGTATGTCGGCATTGGATGATGAATTGTTTTTAATATGGCCATGGACATGCCACGTAGGATGCTACTGTCCATGTCAGCATTTGCCAATTAAAATTAGCTAGAATGACTATATTAGTAGATTGTCAAAAGATTTATGACTTAATTGGTAAAATCAAAATGTTTAGAATTGAATTGGCATTCTCCTTTTTGGTAATTTATTCTGAAAGGAACATTGAAGTTAAAATTTAATTATATTACCCTACATCGCCGCATTGATCTGGTGGGTTCATCCTTCGCTGGCCTGCTGTATTGAAATGCCAGCATCGGTATTCTCTTTGGGCAGATCCGAGCTGATTTTGTACCATCATTACTAATTAAGAGTGGTTGTCTCACTTATTAGACCTTCCCTGATCACCCCTAATTTAAATAATAGAAAGCCAAGAAACAGGGCCATAGTTTAATATTTACGTCCGTGAAACTACCCACTCCCTCCACTTTAAAATAAAAGTAAAAAAAAATAAAAATTACTGTCTATTTTCTTTAATGCCCGCTTCCACACATACGTGACGCATGCCTCAGCACTCGTTCAAAAGAAAAAGGAGGCACACGTACAATGCGCTAAAACGGCTAATATTCAAATAAAGAAATCATATATTCGCACACTCAATAATATTCTATCACGTCAGTTTGTAATTTAATATCATTAATCCAGCATGGACCTGAACAAGTTCTTAAAAGGTTCCCTCCTGAAATGACCATTCCGGGAGGACTCTCCCTCACAAGCCATTTACAGGCAAGTGGGGGGAGAAGTATGGGATAACGGTCCCATTGGGTATCCCGGCCAAGCCCTTTACAGGGTTAGGGACCCACCTCTGATCCCCGTGAAGCCCTTCTCCTAGCATACTAGGCTGGGTTCAGGGACATGACGAGGCTCGGGCAGTGGCAAACTGCCCACTCCCTCCACTTTAAAATAAAAGTAAAAAAAAATAAAAATTACTGTCTATTTTCTTTAATGCCCGCTTCCACACATACGTGACGCATGCCTCAGCACTCGTTCAAAAGAAAAAGGAGGCACACTTACAATGCGCTAAAACGGCTAATATTCAAATAAAGAAATCATATATTCGCACACTCAATAATATTCTATCACGTCAGTTTGTAATTTAATATCATTAATCCAGCATTATTTTCAAAGACAATATTCATGTGACATGACAGTCTCATTTTAATCAACTCGCTCGCATTTTCAATCAATAAAATAAAAAGGTGGACGGACTGAGATAGAGGGAGGGAAGTACTTTTCCTTCCATAGGAAGCTAGGAGAAATGTCGGATTTTTCTAGGAGGAAGGAATGATTTTCTTGATTCTATCAGAGCATGCGTTGAGTTCTACTCGAATAAGCTGCGACCCTTCAAATAAGTGGGGTTAATTGGTGGTTCAGGGAGTAACCACCACATTAACGTGAGGAAAACTGATAAATTTAGAGACAAAGAACACAAACACAATTTAACGAGATTAGACTAAGTAAGTCTACGTCCTCGGAAATCATCTCTCAAGGTTTTATTAGGAAATCTTTAAGAGAGGGATTCCCTTTTTGTTAATAGAGGTTCATAATTATTTGTTGAATTACAGAGAATACACAAGGCAACAATTAAACAAAGAACGAACACCAAATCAGGAGAATATTTTTAATCTCCTCCTATCAAGATAGGAGGATCCTGTCAATTTGGTCGACACTCCCCCTGGCCGGCCACCCCAGGCAGTTTGCCACTGCCCGAGCCTCGTCATTTTTCTGAACCCAGCCTAGTATGCTAGGAGAAGGGCTTCACGGGGATCAGAGGTGGGTCCCTAACCCTTAGAGGGCTTGGCCGGGTTACCCAATGAGACCTTTATCCCATTCTACCTCCCCCCACTTGCCTGTAATGGCTTGTGGGGGTAAGTCCTCTCGGGATGGTCAATTTCAGGAGGGAACCTTTTAAGGACTTGTTCAGGTCCAGATTAAAGATATTATTAGAGGTCAACTTATTTACCATGTTCTAAATCGGTCCTTTAGCAAGGGCTTTGGTGAAAATATCAGCCAACCAATCTTCACTTCGAACATAGGGAGTTTCAATGGTGTTGTCCTGAACCTTTTCCTGTACAAAATGGTAGTTCACCTCAATGTGTTTTGTTCTTTCATGAAACACTGGATTTGAGGCGTATAAGCAATAACTTGATTATTACAAAACAACTTCGTAGTTGACGTTCTTGGTTTGCACCCTACTTCCCGGAGGATAAGTTGTAGCCAAACTTTTTCACTAGTAGGAGTAGCTATTGCTTGACATTTTGTTTCAACACTTGAACGGGCAACAACACTTGAACGTTGCAGGAGTTGGCTCTGATATCACCTGTAAGGACCCGGGTTTCCACTGTACACATATTGTCCGCTTTGGACACTATGTCCTCACGGTTTTGTTCTTTTCAGGGCAACCCATACTATCCCAAGAAAACGCGTATGTACAATTAGAAGGACCCAAGCCTTATAAGCTAGCCCAAGACTCATCCCTAAGCAATGTGGGACAGGAGACATGCCATTAGCCTTGCCTGCGTACTACCAAGGCGATCTTAGTCCGTCCTTCCGTACTGCCCTGAGTCTGGGTCGTCATAGCTACGGACATAAGAACACAAATCGTGTTCATCTTTACAACTTGAGCAAATGTCTCATTATAGTCAATAATGTAGGTCTAGGGGTAGCCTTTAGTTACAAGGCAGGCTTTATACCTTTCAATTGAGTCATCACTATTGTATTTTATCTTGTAAATCCAACGACAACCAACAGGACGCTTTCCATTTGGTAATCACACCATATTTGGCTTCTTCATAACTGCTTGGTTCTTTCGAACTTTCAAGAGCAAAGAGGAAACTCCAAAATTGATGAGAAATTTTATCATAATTGACACAGTCTTGGATGGGATATTGTACCATGTGATATGTAGTAAAATTTCAGAGTGTAACAAAGCGCCTAGAAATCCTCATAGATCAGCGAACTAGTGGTGAAGGTGCTCAGGAAATTCTTCTATCATGGTTTCTTGCTTAGAGTGAGTTTCAGCCATTGGCTCTTAATTTTATTGTAGCTCAGTGTCATGTTCTTATCATCCTTCATCCCTTGTTTCTAAAGTGGGTACATTTGTGGTTACCATAGGTGAAGCGGCAAGAGGGACAGGGGCAACTTCTCCATAATCTATTGAGACCTCAGTGCACTCCCCCTGAAGTTGGCTCCTGTATGAGTAATACACATTAGTCTCATCAAAGTGAACATCACGGGATATATAGAGGCACTTCATATTGGGCCCGTAACACTTGTATCCCTTTTTAGCTTAAGAATAGCCAACGAACACATACTTTCGAGCACATGGATCGAGTTAACCATTGTTCGAGTGAACGTAGCATGTAATGCCAAAAACCCTCAAATGTGAGACATTGAACTTATTCCCATATAAAATTTCTATCGAAATCTTGTATTCAAGTACTCCACGAGGAAGCCAATTGATAATATAGCAACTAGTGAGAACATCATCACTCCAACATGCTTTTGGCATATTCCCTGAAAAAGGTAAGGCCCAGGTAACTTCTAGAAGATGATGATTTTTTTCATTCTACTATGCCATTCTATTAGGGCATCCCAACACAGGAAGTTTGATGAATAATACCCAAGTTGCGCAAATAGCTTAAAATGCTTAATTGGTGTATTCTGTCCCATTAACCAAGTGCAACACTTTCATGTTAGTCTTAAATTGATTATGTATCATAGCACAAAATTCCTGAAAAACATTAAGAACGTCACTTTTGGTTTTGAGCAAACATAGCCATGTAGCGCAAGACTTTTCATCAATAAAAGAGACGAAACATCTATAGCCATCCCAAGACTCAATGGGAGCACTCCACACATTATAATGAATTAAATCAAATAATTTTGAAGAAAAATGTGCACTCTTAGGAAAATGAAGTCTATGATGTTTAGCAAAATGACAACAATCACATGAACTAGAATCATGAGATAAAGATCTATCAAGAGTATGCAAAATCTGATCGGACGGGTGACCTATGCATCTATGCCATAGTTTTGATGTCTTCTTAGCATTCTGGATTGCCCTCAACACCTCAGGGTATTAATCTATGACATAGAGTCCATTCTGTAGCCTCCCTTCACCAATTGTCCTCTTGGTGATGCAATCCTGAAATAACACCTTAGAAGCCGAAAAAATGACATTGCAATTTCATTCTTTCGTACACTTACTAACAGACAATAGATTTGAAGATAAAGTAGGTATGATCAAAGCATTAGAACTCTTAGACAACATCTTAAATTTTCCTGCTCCTTGTGTTGGGAACTATGCTCCATTAGCAAAATTAATAGGAGGATAATCAATGGAAATAATTTTAACCATCATTTGATCTAAATTACACATATGGTCAATGGCACTTGAGTCTATAAAAAACTGAATTTTGAACTGAGTTAAGAACACCTTACGAAAAGTTTGTACCATGTGGCTTGATTCAGCAAATGGGCCAGTTGATCCAATTGCCTTAATGTTGGGCCTTTGGCCCTGCAAAAGTTGTTAGACTCTCAAGGTTTGATCTTGAACTCAGTCGGGTTAGTTGGGTCATTTTGGGGAGCCAATTTTGCTTCTAGCCCCTTTTCTCTACCAGCCCACAAGTGAGGATGAAGGACCCAACACCAGTCCTTGGTGTGACTGTCACGGCCACAATTTTCACAGTGGAAGCGATCGGTTTTCTTCATCTTTCCCTTGGGCAAATCTGGCGACAACCTCCAATGGTCTATTGGTCACGACACTGTGGGCCAAAATCTCAATAGTTCCTTTCTTGGTCGCCGATGCTCAATTCATGACCCGACGCCCGGTTTCCTCTCCATGGATTGTGGCACAGCCAGTGAGGGACGGCAAGATTGGGCTCATGAGGATCTATCGTCTAAGATCACCGTATTTAGGCCGAAGGCTAGCCAGAAGTTGAAAGATCCGATCTTCCTCCTCTTTGCGAACATAATCAGCAATGGATTGAGCGGTAGGGCGGTACTGACGGAGCTCATCCCACCTCTTGAAATTTCCGAGGTGCAAGGTAAATGATTGATTCTCTTCTTGCCTTGAATTTGCTAATTCTTGATGGATTTCAAAAATTTGAGAGGCATTTCTAAGTTGCCCATACATTCCAACCAATGCATCCCATGGTACTTGAGTTGAATTGGAGTATCTAAAAATCTCGTAGATTTGGGGCTCCATGGAGTTGAAGATCCAGGACATGATGGAGTTGTCACTAGCAAGCCACTCTTCATATCCAGGATCATCTTTTGGAGGAGCTTCAATTTTACCATTGATATGGACGAGTTTCGAATGGCCACCGAGAGCTATGGTTATAGTTCGCGACCAAGGAAGGAAATTCCTTTCTTTCATAAGCATGTTGGTGAGATGTTGGCTGTGAGATTCTTGCAAAAGAGGCCTTTGGTTGAAGGAGTTGCAGTCGTTTCTTGCCAGCATCATACTCTTCCATGGTGACAACACAACAACAAGGTAACTAGAAAATTAGTTGAAACAAACATAACAGGTTAGGCTTGAACCTGCTCTGATATCATGATAAATTCAAAGACAGAACACAAACGCAATTTAACGAGATTTAGCTTAGTAAGCCCACGTCCTCGGGAACCCTCTCTCAAAGCTTTGTTATGAAATCTTTGAGAGAGGGACTAACATTTTATTGATAGAGGTTCATAATTACTTGTTGAATTATAGGAAATATACAAGGTAACAATTGATCAAGGAAAGAATACCAAATCAAGAGTATATCCTATAATCTTCTCTGGCTAAAATAGGAGGATCCTATCGATTTGGTCAACACTCGTGGTTTTGAACTTTGAAAGAGGCATAACCTCTTAGAAGAGATACAATTGATGTGTAAGTAAAAATATTTAGTTGCTTCTATGAAATGGAGAAATTAAGAAGTAAATTATTTGTTTATGATTATTAAGGAACCTACTTTAAGTACCTAAATTTCAAGTACACAAAGTCACTAATATTATAGATTGATTAAAACACACGTTAAAGGCCCATATCAATAAGCCCAATATGGCATCGTTGCACTTGGTTATGAGAAGCATAACTTGCGTTATTTGCCTAATTTAAATTTATATATTTTTGTTACTTTAATGCTAGTTGTATTTCTGAAAAATTGCTATCATGACGCTACATCAAAAAATAGCAACTTAAAGGAAAAAAAATTATTGCTTATTGTATCCTCGAGACTTCTCTCGGGTTTAAGAGGAGAGATTGACTGAATCATGAAAAATACAATTTGAGATAGACCAACAGTCTCTCCCCCAGTTCTGCTAAAATTGGACTACTCCTCGCCAACATTTGCTTCCCGGGGATCGCGGTGTTTATCATCAATTTGGCTAATGACAGGGGCATCAGCAGCTCTTGCGTAAGTAGTTGAAGTTGAAGCTTCTAACGCCAAGAGCTCCATCCTTCTCTTGTCCACCTTTTCCTGGAGATCCGCCAGCACCTTCTTTAATAAAATTAACTGATCAAAGCTAAGGTTTTCGATTTCCAGAGGCTTAACATGTTGGAGCTCTTTTGTCCGTTTCTTTTCTGCTTCCAGTCGCTTGAGCACATCTGTGTATTGTTTGTTTAGTTCAACTAAGGTTCGGTCCCCGTTAGTTTTAGCCTGTTGAGTGACAGAAGGACAAACCTTCTGTGGATGCTCACATCTGTCTAGGACCGCACCCACAGATGGGTGTCCAAAGGAGAAAGGCTTGCCGCTAGGATAGAAGAGAATAATGGCCATCTCAACAGCACAAAGAGTGCATAGTTCGCTTGCTTTCTTTAACAGCCCTGGTCGACATTTGAAGAAGGCAACTCGTCGCAATTGGCATCCTCAATCATCATCTTCGCTCCAGTTGTTTTGCCCTTCATGTCTCGCGCTGCAAAATTAATGCAAATTCAAATGATATTGTGAGAACAATGAAAAGAGGTGGCCAGTTATAAGATTTTACAGGCTAAAGCTATGCTTAAAATAATACACCACTCCCTCTTTGATGAGAGAATTACCAAAAAAGTCATAAACCTATTGCAATTGTGTCAATTCAGTCATAAACTTTTTTTTTGGCCAATTTAGTCCTAAACCTTTTTATAATTGTGCCACTTTAATCCATCCGACGCTGATGTGGATGTCGGCCGTGCCCGGCGAACGCTAACGTGGCCTTTTTAAATATTTTTTTTATTTTTATTTTTTAAATTTTTTAAATTTTTTTCTTTTTTTAATTATTATTTTTTTCTTTTTTTTTTCCCATCTTCTCTTCTCTGGCCGGCTAGCGCCGTCAGAGGCAAGGGTCGAGGAGGTCAGCCTCACCGGCCAATGGCAAGGCTCGCCCCCGCCAGCCGAAGGTGAGGGCTGGCAAGGTCAACCTTGCCAACCACTAGCGAGGGCGAGGCCCCACCAGATCTAGCGAGGTCAGCCTCGCCGGCCACTGGCGAGGGTGAGGCCCCGCCAGATCCGGCAAGCTCGGCCCTCGCCAGATCCGGCAAGGCCTCGCCCAGCTAAGGCGAGGGTCGACCTCGCTAGTGGCCGGTGAGGCTCCTTGCCAGATCTAGCGACGGCAGACCGAGGGCTCCGATTTCTTGACAGATCACTGGCTCTACATAACCACAGGGCTGTTCTACCACAGCAACTCCGCAATCTCATCACTGACCCTAATCGCAGCCGCAGCCCTAGAACAGAATCAGCAAAAACCAACATTTCCCACAGCGCTAGATTCCAGCGATGATCCAGAGAAAAGAAGAGAGGGAAAATAGACAAGAGACACGCACGAGAGATACATACACGTCAGGCTTGCGGGGGCGGGGGAAGGAAAGGAGGGAGTAGTCATCATCCATCTCGAAGTTGGGGACGCAGTGGCTCATCCTCCCATCGCGGCCACAAGGAATTAGCTAGGGAGTGCAAAGAATGAATGCGCAGTGTTCATCGGCACGCATGCGAGCTCACCGGATGGCGGGGCCTCACCCTCGCCAGTGGCCGGCGAGGTTGACCTCGCCGGCCCTTGCCTCCAACAGCGCCGGCTAGCCAGGGGAAGAGAAGATGGAAAAAAAAATTCAAAAATTCAAAAAAAAAATATTTAGGAATTTGAAAAAAAATAAAAATATATATTTAAAAATGCCACGTCAAAATTCGCCGAACGGCCGGCGTCCACGTCGGGCGCCAACCGGCCAATTTTGGCCAGATGAATTGAATTGACACAATTGTAAAAGGTTTCGAACTAAATTGGCAAAAAAAATATATATATTTATGACTGAATTGGCACAATTATAATAGGTTTAGGACTTTTTTGGTAATTCTCCCCCTCTTTGATTGAAAATTCTGAGTGGGCTTTCCATGTAATAGTATGCGTATTAAGAGGTTCAATGATAAGTATGTTGTTTTCCATCTAATTGACAAAGGCATAATCCTCTCAACATTACTAAGTTGGCATGTGATATCCTGATTTTTAGGTTTTATTTTTGATTGACTAAGTTGGGCTTTTCATCGACGCGCCTATAATTCTTTTCTCGGAGTTGATCACTCATGAGATAACTAGCCTATCAGGTAAAGCTATTAAGGAATATAAACGCAATAGACTTGAGAATTCGACTAGGAATCGACTGCTCGACCGTGCTAATCTGCAAGGGTCACTATGGCACAGTTAAAAAAATATATTAGAGACCGGAGATAGGTCGATTTGACAGAGCCATGTGATTAAGTGTGGATAGTTTCACTTAATTGCAAAATTCTTGTCGATCAATACTAGACCGATTTTTCTGTCGTTTTAATACCATGTGTCTATATTTGAAACCTCGAGATTTTCACGACAACCAAGAGTTGCCAATGTGTCGAAGATGTACATTGTGGCTGGAAAATAATCGACCACGGGTCAAATGCGCTAAAAATTTCTAAAAGCTACTCGGTAGGTTAGATCACGCTAAAATCGCGTCAGATTGAAATTAACCGCGAATTTGAACCCGATTTCAGAAATTGAAAGTTCTGTCATGTCACGATTTATTTTAGGAACGTCGACTCATCCTTTGAAGAATTTTCGGCGAGCTCGAGATTTTTACGGAAAATCAATTCGGACGATTCGAAAAATAAAGAAAATTCGAAGGGGCCAAATTGAAGGGATTTTTGGCCTCCAAAGTGAGCTACTTGGTGAAGGGAAATTGTAGAAATTGTGTGGGCTTCCTCCTCGGCAAAATTGGTCACCAAATTAGAAAGATTTGTGAAGAAATTGAAGTCCAATTGAGGTAAATTTGTAGGGGGCTGCAGCATTTAGCATCAACTTAGCTAATTGTGGGGATTTATGTGCAAGAAAGTGATGGGGGACCAAAGAGATGAACATGAAGGCTTGTGGGACCAAGAAATGATGAAATGGGCTAATTATCTTTGACTTTCATCCCTCCCCCTCTCTCTCTCTCTCTCTCTCTCTCTCTCTCTCTCTCGCACATTTCCCCTCCATCCGACCACCCTCTGCCGTATTCTTCGATTGCTTTTTCTCCCTTTTTTTTTTTTTTACTTTTTGGGCTCTTCCTTATCTCTCCCTCTCATGCACGTCTCTCCCCCTCTCTCTCCTTTTCTTTATTTCGCACATTTCTTTCCCCCTTTCTACCGACACTCTCTCCTTCCTCATCCCTTCCTTTCTTTTGTTCTACAACAGCCCACTTCCT
The DNA here is from genome assembly GCA_016097545.1 of Eucalyptus victrix. Lineage (NCBI taxonomy): Eukaryota > Viridiplantae > Streptophyta > Magnoliopsida > Myrtales > Myrtaceae > Eucalyptus > Eucalyptus victrix. The sequence continues at coordinate 49,332,493 of CM027843.1, forward strand.
TCCCTCCATTTCTCTTCCCCGCAGCTACACAACACTCCACCAAAGCAACCCCTGCTGCCACACGTCTGAAGACCATTGCTCCATCTCCACCAATTCTCATCGCCTGTAGCTCACGCCCTCCATCGAGTCAACCCATGAGCTCCCTCCACTTTTGTCCTCTTCTTCGTTTGATCGTGCAGCCCACGCACGTCCAAGCATCCAGCGCCTCTCCAAGCTTCAGCAACCTCAACCCACATGCCAACAGCTTCTCAATCTTTGTGTTACACCTGCACCACCACCCGCGGCCGCCAAAGCCAACCCAAGCCACGCCCATCCAGCCGCCTTTTTCACCTCCACAAAACCGAAGCAGCTTGACCAGCTCAACCCATAAACTTCCTTTGCCGTTTTCAGCCCGGTCCGAGCTTTATTTGGTGTTGCCGTAAGCCCAAGTTTCAGCCGCTGTCGCCGTGGACTCATCAGCTCGCTAATCCGGTGAGTTTACTTGTTAAACTCTATTTAAGGAGTCAATGACATTTAATGAGTGATTAGTTTATGCTAAGTATGGTTTAGGTGGTTAGTTAGAATTGATTAATGATTTAATTATTCGTTTGTGCATATTAGGTGGTTAGAATGGTTAGATTAGAGACTAGATAAGTTGTACTATTTATCTAGATAGGTTCGGAAATTTCCTCAGCTCGCTCGGGTGGTTAATTAAGCATTTTTGGCCTAAGTTTGCATTTTTGGTAATTAATTGTATTTATTTAATTATTTTTTGTATTTATTTAATTATTTATTATTTTCCGAAAATTATACCAAGATAGTCGGTGATCGGAATTTCGTGCTGATTGCGTGGTATGCTTAGTTTCTGCAGTTGAATGCTATTTTGTGCAAATTGAGTGGTGATTGTAATTTTGGGTATTTATCCCAAAATGGTGTAATTTTGGTATTTGATAAAAAATACCGAGGCGTCAGTTTTTAACGTCAAAAATGTTTTTAGGCATTATATTAAATAGTGGGATTTTTGAAAAGAAAGATATAGCATTTTGGCTCAGACCGACCGTGTACCCACACACGATTATTTTTATCGGGTGTTTTTAACACAATGAAATTAGGCCAAGTTCATTATTTTAATTTAGGAATTGGTGTGCAAAGTACAGCCTCCTTGGCCAGGATTGATTTATCGTGTATCAGCTTGTGTAAGCATTATAGAATCATCAGCTTGTGTGAGTATTATTGAATTGTCAGCTTATGCGAGCATTATTGTATGTCAGCTTGTGAGAGTAGTATACTATATCAGCTTGGGTGAGCTATAATATATATCGGCTTGTGCGAGCTACCATCTATATATCGGCTTGTGAGAGTAATAACCATCTATATCAGCTTGTGAGAGCTATAATTTATTTCAGCATATGTAAGCAATAATCGTATTGATTGATTGATAGATGGTACTGAATTGATAGATGGTATCGAATTGATCGATTGGATTGAACTAATTGGTTGAGATTATGAACTATACTGACATGCAGGAAGGAACTAAGGCGAGGTAAGTCTTCTGACTTGTGTGCACAAACGGCCTCTAGGCGTATTTCCATCATAGTCGAGGTTTAGGGAGTGAACTTGCTGAGACATTGTCTCACCCCATCGTGGATTTAACTTTTTAGGTCCCTAGTGTGAAGAACCCGGAGCTTGAGGCGAAAGGATCAGGAGCATGGGTGGCTCAAAAGTTCTTTTTGGAGATAGACCTCATGTACTTAGACCCTAGAGTTGGCCTCTGATTGTAAACCAGATTATTTATAAAAGCTGTGTTGATTGAATTGAAATTTTTTGTCCTACTTTTCTATCCCACGTTTGTTGTGGTCAGGGGATTAGTAATTTGCTTACGCATGCGCATTAAAAGGAATGGGTTGGCGACGCGTCCTGGGATGTCACTAATTTATCGACTACCGAGGGATGGGCACACGCCCGAGGATCGAGGCGTGACATAGCATCCTTTTAATGTCTATTGCTAGCTAATAGTTTGTATGAGAATCCATAATAGACTTAACTAACGAGTTCACTCAGCATAAAAAGAAAAAAAAAATTGCTCATGGGTAAAATTAGAATTTTCTGCACTCAACTACAACAATGGCTTTAGCTTTGGAACAATCATAAATTTTCCACATATCCAAAGAAAAATGATTAGTAAAAAGGTTTCATTATTTACTTAAGTTCTGTAGTCCCTTGTTATGGGATTGAAAACAAAAACAGGATGAAGAGCTGATAGAGAACCTACACATAGCAATGCTCGATAAGTGCTCATGGCCGAAAGTCCTTTTAGCGGACCAATGTGAATCCGTCTAACCCTATGTCTCTCGATATCCACCAAAAGAAACGGTTGTGTGGAGTCATTCTCTGCACAAAACGGTTCAAGGATAAGAGCAGGTTGCTTGTAAATCTTGCTATTCAAAAGCTGCTCGATGAAAGTGGGAGATTCTTTTAGGTAGCATCAGGCCTTGCAGACGCATGTGCAGTGTATGATTGAGTCGATAGGAGGCTTGTATGACATTTATGATACAATCTCTGGAGATAACTAGGGAATTCTTTCGTTACCACTGCTGCTTCTTTTCTCTAATTTGTCCATTTTAAGAAGAAACATAAAGTTACCCACGAATCAGTATCCCAAGCTTAAAAAAGAAACAGAACAAAAGGGTTATAAATGACCCTACAAGGAATCTTAAAGGGATCCGTGCTTTAATTTTCATCAATTGCAAAAATAACTATTTTACAAGTGCGGTTTCGTTTTGTTTCTTTGTTTGTGGTGTCACCATTGGATTTCAAGAAGCCTCATATCTAGACCAGTAAAATGTTATTCTAATTGTAAGTATGTCAGTGCACAAAGCAGTCGGTAAAATCCATCACACTTAAGCTCTAATAGCATAACTCTTTCACAACAACTTTATTTAGTGCGCTAATTAATAAAAATTCACATGAGATGTAATTTATAAATGACCACTTTGCATCATTGCCAGATTTGATAAAGCTTTTAACTTGTCAATAACAGATTATCTTAGGACACCCACATAGTAAAATAAATTATAAGGACGACCACAATTTTATGGATGTTTCCAAAAACAATAGCAAATTATGGAAAGTCACATCAACTTGTTACTATGCAATTAACACCTCTCTCCTCCTCCTCCTCTCTCTCTCTCTCTCTCTCTCTCTCTCTCTCTAAAAATTCTCTAGGACTATCATAGAATACATCTCTCTAGTTTTTTTCTTAAACACCTAATTAGCTTCCCTCAAATTTCTACCTAGTTCACCACCTTACCAGGCTTACCAGCTTGTGGTTGCATATATCTAGAACTCTCGGGCAGGTTGAGACTACCATAGGCACCAACATTAGGATTTGGGTTGCCTTTTAAGCAAGTTTAAAACAACTAACAAAGGGGAAGAGAGAGTGAATTGAGTGATTAGTTCATGTGAGAGGCATGTGTCACTATTCAGCAGTTCCTCGGCAGCAAAATAGCCCATGCAGCACCTGGGGAATCGAGAATATGAAGCCAACCTTCCTTCTATATTTGTTCCTAAAAATAGTACAGTGTATATCATCCTCATACTGGATTGTACCACGTACAGTTTAGCTCGGGCATCTAGTCCATCGACTGAGACACATAGAACACTTTACACACAATAGCTGGTTTTGGCCTAGTGACATCCTGAATTTTCAAACTGTTTTCTACTGAATTATTCGGGCATTTCATCGACGTGCCTATAGGGCTGTTCTCAGAGCTGATCACTCTCGAGATAACTAGATTGTCTGTGAAAGCCATTAAGGAATTTTAAGGCAATAGACTTGAGAATTCGACTAGGAATTAGCTTCTTGACCGTGCTCATCTTTAGAGACCATTACGGCATAATTAAAAATCGATTTGAAATCAGAGATAAGTTTGTTTCACTGAAATGTGTGGCTAATTATGGATGACACCACTAAATTGGAAAATTCTCATCGACCGACACTAATTTGATTTTACTATCATTTTGATACAATGTGTCCGTAATTAAATCCTTGAGATTTTCACGACAATTGAGAGTCACCAATGTGTCAAGTGGATTCATTGTGGCTCGAAGAAAATCAACAACAGGTCATTTGCCCTAAAAAGTTCTGAAAACTACCCGGTAGTCTAGGTCACGCTAAAAATGCGTCGAATGAAAATTAACCGCCAATTTGAGTCCGATTTTAGAAATTGAAGATTCTGTCAAGTCACAATAAATTATGGGACTCACGACTCAGTCTCAGAAGATTTTTCTGGCAACCGAGACTTTTTGGGAAAAAGTCGTCGCATGGTCGTTTTTGTGCAAAAAAAGCAAAGGATTGCTTTTGATGGCGAAATTGGAAAGCAAGATGGATATAGGGGTGAGGAAAAATTCTGAGATGATTGATGGATGACCAATTGAATTTATCAAAGCCAATTGAGATTGAATCAAGTGAGTATAAGAGTCCAATTGGAGGAAATGACTTGGAAATTCGTAACCCCCCATAGCCTAGCAAGTTTCGGCCCTTTGAGAAGTGGTGAGGAGAGTGTGTGGGTGGCCTAATGGAGGCCAAGGGATGATACTTGGCCTACGTTGATTCCTGGAGATATTTTTATGGAAAATAAGGCCATGTGGAGCCTTCCATCTCTAACCCATCTCTATCTCTCTCTCATCCCTCTTGACTGACCACCACTCCACCGTCCAAACCCTCCTCTCTCTCTCTCTCTCCATTTGCTGTGTGTGACCGGCAGACCAAGAAGAAGCCGGAAGAAGCCGCAACCGCTGTCGAGAACCATCGCCGCTGCTCGCCCACCGCCCAGCCCACGCACTACCGCTCGCCCTTCGTGCCTCACGCCGCCCAGCCATGCGTCCCTGAGGTTGCCTTAGGCCATCTCAGCCGCCGGAGTCGCCGTGCACCACTGTCGACAGCCACCTGCCTTTCCCGAGCTCCACCGCACCAAACCGAGTTGATTTCTCCTATTTTGCAGCCAAGACCAGCAGGTTTTGAAGTGGGTTTCCAGCCACTTGCAAGCCCACTTTTGAGGTGTTTCGGGCCTCAGTTCCTAAGCCCGCTTTTGAGAAAAGTGTTCCCCGCGCCGTTCCCGTCGGTTTGATCCGACCCGCACGTTATTTCGGTGAGTTTAGCTCACTAATCCTTGCTTAGTTTGTTAATGATGCTTAAGGATTGATTAATGTTAATTAATTATGATTAGGTGGTTAGATTAGAGTATATTAGTGATTATTAATCAATTGCAATGCATGTTAGGCAATTGGATAGTGCAATTAGCGAGTAGACACATACTATTATTTATTGAATGCATCTCAAGATTTTTCCGACCTGTCTCGGGCTCCAATTAGGCATTACGGGCCTAAATTGGATTTATCGTATTTATTTATTAATTTTCGAAATTATTTAATTTATTATTTATTTTTTGAAAATTAGGCTGTGATAGCCAACGATCGAAATTTTATGCCGATTGTCGTGGTGCAGTCCGTTTATTTATTTGAGCTCTACGTTGTGTTGAATTGAATTGATTGTGCAATTTGTGGAATTAATCCTTCGTTGAGTTGAATTTGAATAATTGATTGGTAGATGGCCGAGTATAATTATTTAGCGCCAATAATGCCTTAATGGGCTAAAGTAGAGAGAATTGTGAGAATGAAATGGAAATACTCTGGGCTAAGATCAATCTAGTACGATGTTATAGGCATGCATGATTCGGTAATTAAGGATATCACTAGTGAAAACGACACCTTAAAAAACACACATAACTGTCTATTCCATACATCTTTGTAGACATACGTGGTTTGGTGATTAGGACATCACTGGCAAAAACGGCCCCTTAAAGAACGCACGTAACTGTCTATTTCATACATCATTATGGGCATACATGGTTAAGTGATTAAGGATATCACTGGCGAAAACGACGTCTTAAAGAACGCACGTAACTATCTATTCCATACATCTTTGTAGACATACGTGGTTCGGTGATTGGGACATCATTGGCGAAAACGGTGCCTTAAAGAAGGCACGTAATTGTCTATTTCATACATCATTATAGGCATACGTGGTTCGGTGATTAAGGATATCACTGGCAAAAATGGCGCCTTAAAGAATGCACGTAACTATCTATAATATACATCACGTTGGCGAAAACGGCACCAGAGAGAGAGAATGTACGTGATTCATGGACATACGTGGTTCGGTGATTAGGACATCATTGGTGAAAACGGCGCCTTAAAAAACACACGTAACTATCTATTACATACATCACCTTGGCGAAAACGACGCCCGAGAGCATTAATGTGGCTCTGTGACTGAGTGTACTATTGGAGGTTATATAGTGAGGAGTGAAATGACCTAGAGATGGTCCGACTGACATGTAATCGACTAGGGCGATTGATCAATGATTTGATCTGATGTCGTGAATTGATTGATTGTTTGATGTGATATATGAGGCATCTATGTATAACCTTGAATTGCAAGTTGGGACTAAGGCCAAGATAAGTCCTCTGACTCAAGTTGTGCCTACGCAACCTGGTGGTGTATTGGTTTACTAATCGAGTCTTAAGGGGTAGAACTGATTGAGACGTTGTCTCAATGGTTATTGTATAACCATTTCGGGCCTGTAGATGAGCCTGAGGAAGAGGATCCAAAAGAGGATGGAGAGATGGAAGAGGACGAAGACCTCGAAGAGAATGAGGTTGATTCAGAAGAATCAGTTGAGGATCAGGATGATCCTGAGTACGATCCAGATGACGATTGAGATCCCATCCCTTTTGTGAACCCTGTATATGTGTAGATAAGTGTGAGACTAGAAAGTTGTGCATGGTATTGTGAAATATACTATGGGTTGTGCTGATGTATAAAAGTGTGCTTGTGAATTTCAGTATGAAAAATATGGCCTGCTTTTCTATCCCATTATTTTAATATCTGGGGATTTATAATTGTTTCCGCATGTGCTTATTTAAAATGAAAGGGTCGGCGATACATGGTCTTGGGATATCGCACTTAAAATCGAGCAAGCTGAAGGATGGGTGCGTCCCCGAGGATCGGGGCGTGACAGGCCTATCATGGCTTCATGAGAAAAACCACATAAACTCCCTATCAGTTTGTGCACAGAAAGCCAACCCACCCCCCTTAGAGCTCTGTAAAGATGTAATTGTTAAATCCCAGAACTCCTAGCATCAACTGTCTTGACGTCACTATCACAAACCATTTGTATCATTCCCTTTGTATCACTCACTCTCTACTTAATAACCTAAAACTTCACTCACAAGGGTACAATCACGGTTCGTGACATTCCCCCTCCCCCCCCCCCCTGACAATTCCACAATGCTCTCATTGTGGGCTATTATGTGACTTCCCTACATTCTTCAACTATTAATGCACTACTCTAGGTCATACATTGAATAGTTCATCAACCACTAATGCACCACTTTGGATCAACATCGAATGCAAATGCTTGCCTAATAGAACATGCCACTCCATTGGCAGCTTCTTTCGATTGCAATTGTTCAGCAACTTGGTGACTTGTGCTTTCTCTAATGAGTGCAACTTTTGGAGCTAATGACACTATTTGGCATGATCCTATTTCACCTACTAAGCTTTTCTTGATCTCAACGGACTAATGCAGGTTTCTTCCCCCGTTAAAAATGTGGTAGCAAACCCATCTTGAGATTCACTTATTGATCTAGGATCGTTTTCCCTATTTAGTAAGGAATTAGTTCTTTCATGTGCCCTCGTTGTCATCTTAGAAGCTGGTCAAGAGCCACACTTTGTCTAAGCAGGTTTTGCCTCAACGATTCACTCTCTGCCATCGTAGGAACGAGTAGACCATAGGTTTTCTTTTACTCAAACTCACTTATTGAAGGAATTCTGCTCTAATACCACTTGTCATAGAACGATAGTTCCTTGGCCACAAAATAGTCCGTGCAGCACCTAGTGAGCCGAAAGCACCAAGATAGCCCTCCTTCTATAGTTGTTCCTAAGAATAGTATGGTGAATATCATCCTCACATCATATCGTACCATATCCAACTTAGCTCAAATATCTAGTCCATCCAACAAGACACGCCGAACACTTTAGGCACAACAATTGATTGTCATTATTAGGAGAACGGCATCCCAACTAGTTTATGCACAGAAAATTAACTCCGCCTTCAAAGCTCCTAGAGATATAATCATTTTATCATAGAACTCCTAGTACCAATCATTCTAGACACCACTCTCATGAACTAGTTGTATCATCCCCTTTGCATCACTCACTCTTAACCCCAAACTCCACTCACAAGGGTATTTAAATACAGAAGAATCATGGTCCATCAAACGTGTGTGCAAGTGAATGCACTGTGAAATGGTGATCAAAATAGTAAAGTAAGGACTTGTGAGTAAGCAAAAATAAAAAATTGTACAATTGAACTTGCATTTCTTGTTGTGATAAAGTTTGAAATCCTCCTTCAATGCTCATTACACTTTTTGAACCAAATTTGAGTATTCAAAAGGTTCTCCTTCTTCATCTATAACAGCTTGCACTTCCCTTAACCTCCATTTCTACTTTACTAGAACTATTAGCCAGAGATCATGAACTAATTGTGAGTTTAAAGCATTGGATTTGACATCACAAAACACCTTCACATTATTCACCATGATTCAACGAAAGTAGAAAATTTTGCACTCATTTTACTCTGCCAGAACAATAACGAGAAAAAATTGCAATTTTTCAAAAGCGAAAAGAAATCAGAACTCCCAACAACCAAAGATGAATTCCCCTTTGACTGAGATAACTGCAATGAGGCAAGAAAAAAGAACAGCAAAATATGCATTTAAATCATCAATCACACAAGTTAGAGTGACAAGTACGGATTTAGCCAGCAAGCACAAATTCAAGGGAAGGAAAAAGGACCACCCAAGAACAAGAGGAAAATGGTCGAGCAAATTTGGATTGTAATTCACTGCAAGTCGAGGTGCATCCACACGATCAGACAGATTCTAAATTTCTTACAAACATCAATGAACAAGCAACAAAAAAATAGAACATCAAGAAATAGAGAACACGACCATGTCAACCATGAATCTTCTCAACTCGATACAAAATTTAAACGGAAGAGAGAGGGGTCAATAGTTTTTTTTTTTTTTTTTTTTGGTAAGGGAGAGGGGTCAATAGTTTTACCGTCAAGAAATCAAATTTACTCGTGTTCTCGAGTTTGATCGTCAACATGAGTCGTTAAAGTGCTTCAATCTCAAGTTCTTCTCTTTCTTATTGATGACGACTTCATGTATATTTTGTCTTTTTTTTTTTTTGGTCATCCTTGTTTTAGCTTTTCATTTCAATTATGGGATAGTGGCACGAATGATTCCTAAACTTTATCCAAATGTGCAATGCGGTCTTTGCACTTTAATTTTTATAAAGGGATGCCCGGGCATTTAGTATATGTTCAATTTTGTCCCTAAATGTTGTCTTTGGACTTAAATTAATAGAAAGACAGCATTGAACTTTTTCAATAATTCAGGGATTAGGTTAAACTAACATGCTTCTGCTTATCCATAACACAATCTTCACATAGACCAATATCTATGGGCTTCAAATTAGGTAGTTTTCCCTTAGATGCTAACAACTTCATCCCTTTTTCACTTATGTGCCCAAGCCCTGTGGCATCCTAAAAATTTCATGGCGACCTCCAGATACATTAAGACCTATGGAAAGGGGATGGAAGTGCCATAGGATTATGTATGGCCTTTAGACCAATGGATCACAATAAATTAAGGCCAAGCATTCTATTGGACAATTATTTGATGGGGAAAATTCTATTCTTGGCCATGTGTTTTATAGGTTGGAATTTATTAATTCATGTTGCAAGTTTTATGGTTATATAAATTTCAATTAGGTATTTTGATGAGTGGGGGTTTAGGTTAGATTTTTAAAGGAGAGTGGGCCGAAATTCTTAGGCCAAGCCGGCCCAAAAACCCAGCCCACAACCCCACCATTCGACTGGCCCATGAAGTCCAAAAGGGGGCTGCCGTCAACCAAGGGGGAAACCAGTTTGCATGTCTCTCCATTTGTCCCATGAAGAAAGCCAAGTGTCAATGCATGCAAGGCTAATGATTGCTAATCATTGAAAGGAAGAAATTAGAGATGAGAGAGGGGGGCGGATTACTGGAGGGATTGAACCGAGAGAGAGAGGAGTGTCGTGCGAAGGAGAGGAAGAGAGAAAGCGGGTGTGCGAGAGAGGAAGAGAGAAAGGAAGAAGGAGGAGGTTCGTCGCCACCGCCGTCGAGCCCGCCGTGTATTTGCTGTGTTTTGCTCGGATTAGAGGCAAGTAGAGTCCATCAATCTACCCTTTGCTTACTGTGATGTGTGTGTGCGGTGAATGGAAAACTTCGGATGTGGTAGAGGTGAAGAAATTTTGAAGTTATAGGAGCTAAGTTCAAATCTAGTATTCTGTTTCTGGAAAAACAGTCCGATCTTTGATGATTTCGTGAGTTGCATGCGATGTTCTATTGGGACTTTGGCTTCGACTTCTTGATGAAAGTTGTAAAGGACTTCTTGGAGAGTAACATATCAAAATTTCAGAAGAAATGAACAAGTATAGACCGGTAAAACTATTTTTCTTTGAAGAAGTTAGATCTGGAAATCGTAATGCTGACCTAGTGTGATTCTGTGAATTTTATAAAATTTATTGGTTGAAATTTGATCTCATGTTCTGAATGAAAGTTGAATACTACATGTTAAGGACTAACATACTAAAATTTTAGAGGAAATGGATGAGTTTAGGTTGGTGAAACAATCTTTATCCGAAACGGTTAGATCTGGAATTCGAGGCCGAGGATTATGGACGGTTATGGTTGCTATAGTTTTTAATTTATCACGAATTATATTTCGAGCTCTTCATGAAATATTTACTTCTGGAATTTTTCTATAACATATAAAAATTTCAGAATTTTTGGAGCTGATTTAGGATTTTTACCTAATTTTTGAATGAAACTGTGTATGGCAATATTCCGAAATTATAAAGACTGTGATGCGTGGACTGTACCGAATTGTATGATGTTCTTTTGATATGGTGTTCTTCACGAAATATTTTCCTCTAGATCTTGTATATAACATGTCGAATTTTTATAATTTATTAAGGCTGTTTACTAATTTTTCAAGAATTATGACCAAAGGAGTGCAATCTGTTTTTATCCGAAAATTTGCTGTATTTTCAAAAATAAATGAATTTGCTCCATGTGATATAATGTCTTGAGTGGTTGATTTTGCTGCATATGTGGTGACATTTGGCATATTATATAACATCAAAAACGGGTTTAGACCTTCGATATTATTGCATCAAATGCCATGTTGAAATTGAGATACATGTGTGAATATAAATTATGATAATGATGATACCGTCGAAGGTGTGAGCCGACGATGCCCCGGGAGTGTTGAGATGTCCGGAGTGTGGGTGCCGGATGCCCGGAGTGTGTGTGCCGGATGCCCCGGGAGTGTTGGGATGTCCGAAGGTGTGTGCCAGAAGCCCTGGAGGTGTGTGCCGGGGGGATACCTCGTGATGCCAGTTGGGGTACGAGATGCCCGGAGGTGTGTGCCGGAGGCCCTCGCGATGCCAGGTTGGATGCGAGCGATAAATTGTGGGATGCAAACATTGGTCCCTGGATGAAAAAAATAATGAGATCCTTGTGAAAGATAAGAATTGAAATTGAATCATGTGCATGGGTGTATGCATATGGCATGATGCATGATCTGCTTATGAAAGTAAATTGATGCTATTTGATATTGAAAATGCGATCATGAAGGCGTGAATGGATCTCATGGTGATGTATGCTTGATAGCATGGATGATATGAATCATGGTGGTATATGCACGATGGCATGGCAAGATATGCATGACTGCATGGTAATATATGCATAATTGCATGGTGATGTATGCTTGATAGCATGAATGATATGTGCTTTACTCGTGATATCTTGATTATCTTGCTTGTTGCATTATGTAGTTTGGTGGATCTTTACTGCTGAATGGTTGTACTCACCCCTTTGGGGATTAACATTTCAGATTGAAAGATGCCTTTGCCACCAGTCGCGCGTGGTACTTATTATGGATTGCCATCTGATGTTGAGGTGGAGTTCACGGAGCATTCCTGTGTTAGTGTACCTGGTTTGGTGTTTGTCCGAGTCCGTGTCTTGGTGATGTATGATGTGGGTCTTGCTGTTGGCCCCGTTATCCAGGAGTTTTTGTTTGTTTATGTCCAGCGTGATGGAGTGATGCCAGGGATGCTGCCGTCGCCTCCGGCTGATGCACCAGGTTGGGTGTGGTTGAGCATACGGCTGGTGGAGGATGATACTTTTTGGTTAGCCGACACTAGATGATAGATGGGTGTATATGTCAAACGTAGGGTTGTGTTCTTTTGAGTTAGCCGAGCATAGTTAAAAGCCTTGGCCTTTTTGCTGTACCGACCCGAGACATCCATCACGTTTATGTGAATAAAAGTGACTCGGCTTTATCGTTTTATATGGTGAATAGTTGGTGTGCATTGCATTATTGTCGTTGGAGATGGATTAGGGAATTTTGATTATGCTTTCGTTACATGAACTGCGCTGGGACCGATCAGGAAAAAAAAATATGTAGACCCCCAGGTTTTATGGACTCGCTGCAATTGAAATGGTATCAGAGTGGAATGTTATTAGGACAAGTGATAGGTGAGTAGGCTGTGGCGACCCTAGCGGATCGGGGGCCGTGTCGAGGGGTGCCACAAGCCCGTGGTGCCATAATTTGAAACTAACTTCCAACTGAGCAACTACTGTGGTTTCTCTACTATTTTCAGTTAGGTAGAGCGTTTCTGACTTTATTCCCCGTGCTACAACCAAAGCACCTTTAATTAATTTCCAAGAGCTATCCCCAAAATTAATTCCGTATCTTGTGCTGTCTAATTGATTTATAGAGATTAGATTTCTCTTAAGTCCCAAAACATATCTAATATCGTATAACTTCCATTGATATCCATTAGTGGATTTTATATGAACATTGCCCTTTCCCATAGTATTCAAAGGTTCATCATCAGCAAGATAAACCTTTCCAAATTTTCTAGCAATAAAATTGTGCATTAATTCTTTACATGAAGTAGAGTGAAACGACACACCTGAGTCAAGAATCTAAGACTCAATTAGACTATCAATGCTCAAAATTAAAGCATTACCATCTGCGTCTCTTCAAGAGTTGCATTCACAAATTTCTCTTCCTCTTTTTTTCGATCTCAATATTAAAATTTATTCTTTAGGGCTCTACAATCTCATTTTAAATGGCCTTTCTTTTCGCAATTCTAGCAAACTATTTCTCCATGAGTTCTCGATTTACTTCTCCCTCTTGACTTTGATCTACCGAGATATTGGTTCCACCCTCGTTGATTGCTTCTTCCTTTGGCTTTAGTATTTAAGGTAGCATCTGAAAATTCACCTGATTCTCTTCCGCAAATATCCTCGTTAAGAATCAAATCTCGAATTGCTTGAAGTTTCAGCATTTTTTGTACTGGACAAACTATTCACTTCAATCACAGTTGCACTCCAACTTTCAGGTAGGGAAAATAATAAAATTAAAGCCGTTACCTCATCATTGAGAGTCATAATCACATTAAATTCATTGATGTGATCTATCATAGAAGCAATCTCATCTATCTTCAGATTGAAAATGCAATGCATCAAATATACCTTTTATGGATGTAATTTAAGGTTTAAAAAAACTTGAATTATTGGTCGATTGTTAAGCTGTGTTACACAACTTAAATAGCTTGTTGCGAACCCTCATGGACCAAAATGCCCTCGAATTCGAGGGTTCCTTGCTTTTACCTGTACACATAGAATTAGCTCATCATTCTCTTATAGATTGCGAGTCAATTGTTGTAAATTTAACATTACTTGTTGGTAAAATCAATCAAGAATAATCTCATCAATGTCAAAAGATAATGTACTTAGCCTAAATGACTGGAAAAAGATTTTGTGGAGTGATGACATGGACGAATGTGAGTTAATAAGTGAATAAAGATATGGCCCCTCAACAAAAAAAGAATGGTCAAGGTGTTATTTTCCTTAATTTTTTATAGGAGGAAAACCTAATATTTAATTAACACTTAAAAAGGAAACGTGATTTGGTAGACAGATGCGTAAGAAACACATTTCCTTTTATTTCTTGCCAATTTCAAGATGAGAAGTATATAATAGTTTAGAAGATTTTCTCATTCTTTTTGTTAGAATATTTAAACAGTAAACTATGCCTTCAACTAACAGTGGTCTCACTAAATCTCATGTGGTATTAGAGTTGGAGGTTCGATTTCGAATCTTTCAGCCTCATTTGCCTCCCTAATTAAATTTTCAGGCTTGAGAGGGACTGTTATAATATTTAAATAATAAATCATGCCTTCACTAGCAGCATAAGTTTTTAGAAAAGTTGGTAGTGACAATGATCCCACCAAATCTCACACTTTTACTTTCCATCCTCTTTTATCAATTCAAACAAAGAAAAAAAAATCGTACTCAACTTTCCTCAGTGAAAATTAAGAAAATATAGCCAAAAAAATTATCCCTATGTGTATATTCTTTGAATAAGGGGAATTGTCCAATTAGTTCTAAATTTATTATACAATGCAAATTCAATCCTAAATTGTTTCAATCTTGCTAATTTAGTCATAAACTTTTGTGAAAATTTTCATTATAGTCCTTCCGCAAATTTTCACCAAAAATCGTAGACATAAGATGATCAACAATGAATGGACCACCACATCAACCATTTTTGGTATTGGCCAGAAAGACTACATTGGAATTTTGTATGATGACTTAGGACTAAATTGGAAATTTTGAAAAATTTAAGACTAAGTTGACATTAATATAATAGGTTTAGAACTAATTGGGTAATTTTTCCTTTTGAATTGCTCTTGAATAGTTAAATTGATTGTAAAGATAAAAAATTATAATTGTAGATTAAGTATTTAAATTTGGTCATTTCGAGTAAAAGTTCTGTTAAATAAGCTTTAAAAATGTGGTGGGCCGGAGTTTCCAACTAATTAAATTTCATCACATATATATACTAGAACTCAAAAGTGCAACATGAATAATTTGTGGATACAATTCGACTCTAATCTTCACACTAGTAATTTGCGTAACAAATAAAAAGACACACTTCACTGAGCCTATAAATTAGGACTTTCGAACAAATTACATACTTATGTGCACTATGAAAAACACGCTGAGAAGGTGTACGACCATGAGACTTGTGGTTTGAAAGAGACATGACCTCTCGGAGAAGAAACAATTAATATCTAAGTACAAGCATTTAATTATTTTTTCATAAGTTCAAAAACTAAACCCCAATGTAATAATCTTCTATGAAATGGAGAACTTAAGAAGTAAATTATTTATTTATAATTATTAAGGAACCTCCTTTATGTACCTAATGTTGGAGGTTTGTTTGTAAAAACAAACTAAGTGCATTTTCCTTGTCCCACATAGGAAAAGTGGGAGGAAGTAGGCTAATTAATAAGTGTGGGGTTTCCTTTATGTACCAAAAGGAATGATTGGGTGGGGCTATGTTGAAACCTAATTTTAGCAAATCTAGGGAAATACGGAAAATAAAAATTGCATTTGAATAATTAAAAGGAAAAAATATGAAAAATTGGAGGAAATTGATTTGATTGATTATGCATGAAAAATTGGAATTGATGGATATTCAGATTTTGTTAAATGCAGAAGCAATTTAAAAATCAAGTGAATAATGGGCAAGAATTTTGCAAAATGGAAGAAATCCGAGCAAGATCGAGCTGATTGCGAAATCATGCTCTAATTTACAGATTTGATTTAATATGGCAAGAGATGGAAACTTGGAAAATGCCATAAAAAAAAGCAGCCGTCTGGAATCATTATAAAAGAGAGCTGCATTTTTTTGTGATTGGGGGGATTTTACGGAGAAAAAGGGAGAGAGCAAAAATTTAGAGAGAAATTTTTGTGCGAAAATTCGAGCAAAAGAGAGAGAAAAAGAAGAAAAAAAAAAAAAAAAAGGGTGAAAAGTGAGTGACGTGAGAGAGAGAAAAGGTATAAAAAAAAAAAGCTCCCACACGACTGTTCATCTGCCTCATGGGGAGGGAGGGGTGTCCTTCCTAGCGCTCGCGCCGCCTGCCCAGCCGCCACCGCGACTCGGCCGCACCCGCGACACCGGACCGCCGCTCCTAACCTCCACCCGCGAGCCCGCGTCAAGCTGTCGCCCCCTGCTCCGTCGCGCTCTGCCTACAACCTCTCGCGGGCCTCCGTCCGCGAGCATCCATGCCAGCCCCGTCACCAACGTTCGCAACCCAACGTCTCGCCGCGTCTCCTTCACGAGCCACCCCCTACAACCGGATCTCCAACCGACTGCACCCATCTCTCCACCACGACGCCTTGCTCCGCCTGATCCGGCCATCGCGACCTCCGATCGATGACCCGACGCCACAGATCCAGTGACCCAACGACCCGGTGTTGCTCTCCGCCCTGCTCGTGACCGACGCCAGGAGATCCGAAGCCCCTGCTCCGCTCGCAACGCCGCCCACCGATCTCGCCGTGCCACCCGCAACGCCGCGCCACTGTCCCTGTCGCGAACTGATGCCACTGGAGCCCGCACCACCGCTGTTCGCCTCCGCCCGACGCCCGACAACCAGCCTCACGCCCACGCCGCCGCTGCTCGCCTCACCAGCGTCTACACCAACGCCCGACGTCCGCGACCCCCCTGCTCCGACACCACAGCTTCCCCCGCAACGTCCCTCAACATTGCCCTGCTTTGCCGGAGTCCCTCATCGGTAGCTACCCTTGCTGCTCTAGCCGGACCTGTTGCTTGCCGTTGATCCCCTCGCCGGAGTCTGTCACCAACGAATCCCCTCACTTGGACCAACCATCATCTTTGCTTGAAAAAAAAAAAGAAAAAAAAAAAAATCAATTTAGGTAGTTTTTTCTCTTATTTATTTATCTTATTTTATTTTCATTATTTTTGTTATTTTACTTTATTTGTTCTTTTTAGTATAATAAGTCCTTGATATATAATTGGAAATTTCAACATATTACCTAATTCGCAACTACGCTTGGGTTTTTTATTTCATCTATAAGGCTTTAGATGAAATAATTAATCAAGCGGGAATAAAATTGATATTTCGATCTTTAAGGCTTAAGATCAATTTATTGATTTTATTAGCGAGATATTATCCATGGATCTAAATAATGTATTATACTTTTTGGTGATTTTGAATGGTTTGTCTTGTCTTAATTGCTTTCATTATCTTGAAATATGTTTGGGTTAGAATATTGCATGCTTTAAGGTTATTTGCATATTTAGATTAAGCATTTTATTTATCATTGATTGTCAAAATTTAAATAATAATAAAAATAAAAAATAAATTTAGGACTTTGGATTGTCGTTTCATTAATTTAAATTGCATGTTTAATTATTTAATAATTTTAATTTCGAATTTAAAAAGAAAAAAAAAAAAGAAAAAACCTAGAATTAGGGCATTCTCTGCACGTCATTGCATATTAGGGTAAAATTGCATATAGTTTAATTCTAGATAATAGTTTTAGTTTATTGTAAGTTTAGATAACTTTTTAGATAGATTGCATTTCAGTTACGGATTTCTAAGTTAGGGTAACATCCTAGTTTGAATTAGCATTTGACTTAACTTCATTCCTAATACAAATTAGATGATATTTTAATTTAGGTAGATAATTTTCACATTTTTATAATTTCGAATTTCATGAAAAATACAAAAAATGTCTTAGGATAAATTAGTTTCCACCTTTAGGATAAATTGCATGTTTTTTTAGGAAAATAAAAAATGTCATGTGCATGCCATATAGAATTAGGTTCATGAAATGCATGTTATTTAGTGATCGTGGTTAGGTTCATTTAGCTAGAAATTACTTGTCACTAGGTTAGATTGCATCACATTGCATTGCATAACTCTCATTAAATAAGTGAAGACAAACAGAAAAGAAATTGTGTGTTAATTAGAAATCATATATATGGTCGATGATGTGAATTTTAATCTAACCAAGCAGATGCTTTCGTTGCTAAGAGGTAAGTTCCGTAATTTATTCATTGTTTTCTTGGGTGTTAAATTGGTGGTTTGCGCACCCGTATGATCACTTCACATGTTAGGAAATAGATTTAAAATCAATCTAAACTGCCTGCAAAATCATTTTTGAAAATAAAAAGAAATGGTACCGAAAGGGCATTAAAGAAATCTAGTGTAACCAAGTCCCCGTACCCAATGTCTCTTGTTCGTAGGAGTAAAGTAAATCTCTCGTTACTTTACTTAGGTATCTAATCGACCTACCGTAAACCGATTAGTGGCAACTCCTAGATAATAATCATTTGCATGTTAAACATTTGAATCTTAAGTCGTGAATTGGTATGAGCTTGGGAGAGCCCGAGCTAAGCTTAAAGACTTAGTAGTCCATTAGTCTAATTTTAAGTGGTGCACCCGAAATTTAGGTCGCGACAGCTTGGCAACTCCGCTAGAGACTTGTGTTAAAACACTTAGTGGACTTGGGCCAATTTTTCCTTTTTCTTTTAAAAATGTTTTTGTTTGGCAGCGAGGATACCAGGTATGTCCCTAACATATCTAAGGTGTTAAATGTTCTTACAGATTGGGAGGTATAAGAGGAGTAGTGATTGCTAACCTTTGTTTTGCAGAGAGATGTAGGAATGTATGATTTATTTTCATGTTGAAGTGTTGCTTGATATAAAATTTTGTGCATGTCTTGCATTTACACTACACTTTTGCACACACAACCTACCGCCGAACCTGGGCCGCACTAGGACACTTACGATGGTATTGAGTTGGATACGACTTCGACCGCGAGGCCGCGTAGTAGAGGTTGCCCAACTCAATCCCGAAAGTTTTTCTTGGTGTCAAGAATGTTTACCTCTGCCCGCGAGACTACGTTGCATTAGGGTATCTTTCTTGACTGAGCCGGAGTTAGGAGGACTTGACTTAGCATGCGAGGCTGCAACTAAGTCATCCTACCATTTTAACTCCATTTTGCTAAGCCGTCTAAATAGAAATCGAGCCTCACTTCATGCGTGTGTCTATGTGATTGTCATCCCTTCCCGGTAAAAGTAAGTTGTCCAAATTTTCACTTCACAATTTACTTACTTCATCGCAATTTTCGTCGGTCCATGACAAGGTTTTGCATTAGTCTTGTTTTATTCCTTAGGGAAAACCGGCATACTGTTTACTTTTGAGGTTTAAGATGATGCCATATGGTCTCGGAAGAATAAGTCAAGGCATTCAAAACCCCACTAAAGCCCCTCGGAGGTCCCATTCTGCTGGACCAAGACACCATGGAAGAGGTGAAGAAAATTCTAGAGGACAAAGACAGGAAAGGCGAAACTTGCCACCTGACCAAGGGCGAGAGAGGCAAAACCCACTACCCCTGAGCATTCACGAGATATTCCCTGGTCCTCCAAGAATGATGCATGATGAAGCGAAGGTGATAGACACTCTAGGGCAGCCTAGTGGGAAGTTCGATTACTTGGTGAAGTATTCGGCCCCTCCCAGGTTTTATATTGATCCTCGCAATATAGTCCCAGATGGATGGGGTGGCATGGATGATCCGACACCCCCGAAAACAGAGAACCCTGATGATGTGCTGGAAGGAATTACAAACTTGTTCGACAACCTCATCATAGGAGCCATTAATGAAGGACCCCCTGAAGAGATGGGCCTTGGCCCACAAGAGTAACTATTTTACTGTTTTTGCACATTCCCTTGCGTGGGAATTTTTATTTATTTTCTGAGAGATGTTTTCAATTTCTTTTTTTAGTGATTGAGTGTTGCATTTTTTCCATTCGATAAATGTAATTGATTGATGAATTTCAATGAAATTACAAGTTTAATTTTGAGGACATGATGAGGCACACCAAACCAGCCCGATGACAATATCCAACACCGAAAAGAAAATATCATCCAAGGAGAATTCGAGGACCGGGCTTCTTCATGCTTTCTCATCCAAAAAAATCCCAAAAAAAAAATCATTTTGAAGCCATTTCCAAAAGCATGTGTTAGGTTAGCCCTATTTAATTTTCTGATTCATTTACTTCATGTTTCGAGTATTACTTTTTCAGTCGATGAGAAGGCATATGAAAAAGGCACACTAGGTTGCAATTGGCCCAACTGTCAAGGACACATTTCTAAAGAGTTAATGTGACAAATTAGGGGCATGATGAATTTTGGTAGTGACCTAACTGAGATAAAATCTCGATTCGAGCCGAAATGGAAGTGCAATTTGAATTTACTTTTATATTGCATAAGTATTCTATTCATGCACGTTCTCTTGTGCAGGGGCAAAAGCAGATTTAAAGAACATCCATTTCTGAGGCAATCCCTTTGTGGAACAATCCTCCACATGAATGTTTGAAATCATTTTTTTTAGTGTGGTAAATTGTTTTGAAATTGACAATTTTTCATGCTTAAAGCTGTTGGGCTCTTTTTAAAAGGGGATCTTGCACAGTGACTCTTACATGTTTTGTCCACCAATTCCACTAATGAATATCAAGATGGACTAATTTAATGAATGATGTGGAATTGATTGAGCATACTAAATGAGACGAGTCGGGATGATGAGTGTAGTAAGGTTCATATACACAAGGTAAAGAGTTTTCTCGCAAAAGGTACGGCAATCGAAGTGATGAGAGGCAATTCATTTCTCTATCCCAAACACTACAAGTAATCCATTGCTTAACCCTTTTGAGCCCATACACTTATTTATATTCTTTTCAAATTACCCCTGTTAAGAATGACCCCACATTGGGGCAACTGGGAGATAAAATGGCATCATGAGGTGAGGAAAATGAATTGAAATTTTCTTGCTCTCACTTGCATCAATCTTCAAGTCATGCTATTGCATCGAATTCATGTGTTAATTTAAGTGCCTTATGATGACGAAGAGCATTTCTTTCTCTATCCTACATACTTATACCATTTGTATAGCCCACTTGAGCCTACAATTTCATTTCTTTAAACCCAGTTGGTGATCATCCTCCACACTGAGGCAAGGCAAAAGGAAAATGAAGACTCTTGAAAGTTCAAGCGTCATTCAAAATGTTGCTTGACGCATGCATTGTGCGCAAGGATTGAAATCAAAATAGAACTAAGGGGCATGAAAAAGCAGTGTGCCTGGTAAAAGTAAGGCTAATGCCTATGAAAAAGAAGTGAAAAAAAAAATTAATGAGAACTAGGGGCATGGAAAAAGCAAAGTGTGCCTGGTAAAAGCAAGGCCAATGCCTAGAAAAAATAAAGAAATCAAACTCTTAATATAGTGAGTCGTATCCCCAACAAGGCGATACTAAAAAAACTCAAATGTTGTTACAATCAATGGAGTTGTGATATGAAAATCTTTGACAGTGGAGAAAGAAAGTGATGGAAATGTCAAGATGATCACCAACTTTGACCCCCTAAACACTTTTTGAGCCTAATGATCCTTTCATTTCTCAACCCATGAGCCAAGCCTATGTTACGTCCCTTGCAAAGTCTCTTCAAATTAGGGCACTTGAATTAACGTAGGGGTTCATATGTTTGTAAGCATCACTCGAAGAAGTGCGAGCAAAATTATTTCTTTCTCATTTTGCAGGGTTCTTGACTTGAAAACCCGGAGATGATTGCAAAGCTATTCTTTCAATAGCCTTGACTCAAAGAGTCCCTTTGTTAAGCCGTTGACCAAGCTCACAATATGGTCCCTATTAAAGACCTCTCAAATTGGTAAAGTCGTACCGCTTGCGAGAATACTCGGACCCCTATCGATGTGGTGAGATTGAGTGATTCTCTTTTAAATGAGAGTGAGTGAAAGTCCTTTCTAACCAAAAGTCTCTCATTTAGTATTCTTAAGATCCATGTCATGAGTGAAAATTATCTTGAACGGTAATTCTCTCTAGTGGAAATTTGGGTAATGCAAAGGTCATTATGCATGAACCTCGATTGAATTGATAAAAACTTCAGTGGATTTTGAAGTGTGCGTTCCAGAATAGCATTAATTGCTTATTTCTTTGGTGAATGCACTTTTGCTCTAATCATGTCTGATAGGTAATTTTTTCTCAAAGACCCAAGAGCTTCTGACATTCAAGTTCCTTTCAGAATGCCTCATGATATTAGGAGATGAGGAATCATCACGAACATTCAAGGTCCATCCTTGATGTTCCAAAATTTTACCAAGAGGTGAAAGACCTCCACAGGATATCTAAATTCTAGAAGACATATTCCCAAGAATCAGAGATATCACCAGGTAAGTATATCTCTACCCATACTCTAAATACTTGTCATTGTGCAGGTATTCTCTTCCAAGTGCATCAACACTTGACTCAGTCAAGCTATCTTCTATATTAACCTGGCGTGCTTTCGTAGCCCAGAGTCTCTTTCATCGACCCGGCGTGCTTTCGTAGCCCGGTGTCCTTTATATTGACCTGGCGTGCTTTCGTAGCCTAGAATCCCTTTCATCGACCCGGCGTGCTTTCATAACCCGGTGTCCTTTATATTGACCTGGCGTGCTTTCGTAGTCTAGAGTCCCTTTCATCGACTCGACGTACTTTCATAACCCGATGTCCTTTATATTGACCTGGCGTGCTTCTATAGCCCAGAGTCCCCTTTATTAAATCGGCGTGCTTCCGTAGCCTGATATTCCCCTTCATCGACATGGTGTGCTTCTATAAGTCCAGCGTCACCTCATTAATTTGGGAGACATATCTCTAAGGATCAGAGATGCCATCAGGTAAGTATATCTCTATCCATACCTTAAATATTTGTCATCGTACATGTATTCCTTTTCAAGCACTGGCACTCAATGGAGTTGCCCCCCAAAGATTTTTCCAGATTCATTCTGATCAGGCGACCATAGAATGGTACGGGTCCTAGAAAATGAATCCCAGTTTAGGCGACCATAGAATGGTACCGGTCCTAGGCAACACTCATTCAGGCGACCGTAGAATGGTATGGGTCCTAGGCAACACTCATTCAGGCGACCGTAGAATGGTACAGGTCCTGGAAAATGAATCTCAGTTTAGGCGACCATAGAATGGTACGAGTCCTAGACAATACCTATTCAGGCGACCATAGAATGGTACGGGTCCTGGAAAATGAATCCTCGTTTAGGCGACCGTAGAATGATACGAGTCCTAGACACAACTAAACACTGTCATATTGGGCGACCGTAGAATGGTACAGGTCCTCGGAAAGCAATTTCTTTGTAAAGTCGGGTTACTATTCTCGGCGAATGTAAAATGATACGAGTCATGGACATGTGACACCAACTAGCTTGAATCACTCTACCCTCCTTGAAGGTAACTTATTCCATGTAAGTTCATTTATCATTTGCATTAGCATTTCCATGCATCATATAAATTGCATTCAAAAAATGGAATTCATTTTTCAACAAAAAGTCATTCAGTACATGTGCATGATCAAAATTTAGGTCTCAACTTATCTTTGAAGGCAACCTCTACGAGCTCACCTTCAAAGAGGGGCAGCTATTGACACATAATTTTAGCAAATCCAGGGAAATAAGGAAAATAAAAATTGTATTTGAATAAATAAAAGGAAAAAAATGAAAAATTGGAGGAAATTGATTTGATTGATTATGCATGGAAAATTGGAATTCGATAGATATTTGGATTTTGTTAAATGCGAAGCAATTTAAAAATCAAGTAAATAAGGGGCAAGAATTTTGCAAAATGGAAGAAATCTGAGCAAGATCGAGCTGATTGCGAAATCATGCTCTAATTTACAGATTTGATTTAATGTGGCAAAAGATGGAAACTTGGAAAATGCCATAAAAATGTAGCCATCTGGAATCATTATAAAAGAGAGCCACATTTTTTGTGACGGGGGGATTTTCTGAGAGAAAAAGGGAGAGAGCAAAATTCAGAGAGAAATTTTTACCAAAAAAAAAATTCAGAGAGAAATTTCCGTGAGAAAATTTGAGCAAAAGAGAGAGAAAAAGAAGAAAAGTCAAAAAAAAAAAAGGTGAAAAGTGAGTGACGTGAGAGAGAGAAAAGGTAAAAAAAAAAAAAAAAAAGCCCCCATGCGACCGTTCATCTTCCTCATTGGGGGGGGGTGTCCTTCCCGGCACCGGCGCCACCTGCCCGCATCCTCGCCGTCTCGCCCGCCGCCGCCGCGACTCGGCCGCACCCGCAACTTCGGACCGCCGCTCCGAACCTCCACCCGCGAGCCCGCGTCGAGCTGTCGCCCCCTGCTCCGTCGTGCTCCGCCTACAACCTCTCGCGGGCCTCCATCCACGAGCACCCACGCCAACCCCGTCGCCGGCGTTCGCAGCCCGACGTCTCGTCGCGTCTCCTTCACGAGCCACCCCCTGCAACTTGCAGGATCTCCGACCGACTGCGCCCATCTCTCCACCACGACGCCTTGCTCCGCCAGATCCGACCATCGCAACCTCCGATCGATGACCCGACGCCACAGATCCAATGACCCGACGACCCGGTGTTGCTCCCCGTCTTGCTCGTGACCACCGCCAGGAGATCCGAAGCCCCTGCTCCGCTCGCGACGCTGCCCGCCGATCTCGCCGTGCCGCCCGCGATGCCGCGCCGCTGTCCCTGCCGCGACCTGACGCCACCAGAGCCCGCACCACTGTGTTCGCCTTCGCTTGGCGCCCGACAGCCAGCCTCACGCCCACGCCGCCGCTGCTCGCCTCACTGCGTCGCACGCACCAGCGCCCGACGTCCGTGACCCCCCTGCTCCGACACCGCAGCTTCCCCCACGACGCCCCTCACCATTGCCCTGCTTCGCCGGAGTCTCTCACCGGTAGCTACCCTTGCTGCTCTATCCAGACCTGTTACTTGCCGTTGATCCCCTCGCCGGAGTCTGTCGCCGGCGAAGCCCCTCACCGGACCAACCATCATCTTTGCTAGAAAAAAAAAAAAAAAAAAAAAAATCAATTTAGGTAGTTTTTTTCTCTTATTTATTTATCTTATTTTATTTTCATTATTTTTGTTATTTTACTTTATTTGTTCTTTTTAGTATAATTAGTCCTTGATATATGATTGGAAATTCCAACATATTACCTAATCCGCAACTGCGCTTGGGTTTTTTATTTCATCTACAAGGCTTTAGATGAAATAATTAATCAAGCGGAATAAAATTGATATTTCGATCTTTAAGGCTTAAGATCAATTTATTGATTTTATTAGCGAGATATTATCCATGGATCTAAATAATGCATTATACTTTTTGGTGATTTTGAATGGTTTGTCTTGTCTTAATTGCTTTCATTATCTTGAAATATGTTTGGTTTAGAATATTGCATGCTTTAAGGTTATTTGCATATTTAGATTAAGCATTTTATTTATCATTGATTGTCAAAATTTAAATAATAATAAAAATAAAAAATAAATTTAGGACTTTGGATTGTCGTTTCATTAATTTAAATTGCATGTTTAATTATTTAATAATTTTAATTTCGAATTTAAAAAGAAAAAAAAAAAAAAAAAAACCTAGAATTAGGCATTCTCGCACGTCATTGCATATTAGGGTAAAATTGCATATAGTTTAATTCTAGATAATAGTTTTAGTTTATTGTAAGTTTAGATAACTTTTTAGATAGATTGCATTTCAGTTACGGATTTCTAAGTTAGGGTAACATCCTAGTTTGAATTAGCATTTGACTTAACTTCATTCCTAATACAAATTAGATGATATTTTAATTTAGGTAGATAATTTTCGCATTTTTCTAATTTCGAATTTCATGAAAAATACAAAAAATGTTTTAGTATAAATTAGTTTCCACCTTTAGGATAAATTGCATTTTTTTTAGGAAAATAAAAAATGTCATATGTATGCCATATAGAATTAGGTTCATGAAATGTATGTTATTTAGTGATCATGGTTAGGTCCATTTAGCTAGAAATTACTTGTCACTAGGTCAAATTGCATTGCATTGCATAACTCTCATTAAATAAGTGAAGACAAAAGAAAAGAAATTGCGTGTTAATTAGAAATCATATCTAGGGTTGATGATGTGAATTTTAATCTAACCAAGCGATGCTTTCATTGCTAAGAGGTAAGTTCCGTAATTTATTCATTGTTTTCTTGGGTGTTAAATTGGTGGTTTGCGCACCCGTATGATCACTTCACATGTTAGGGAATAGATTTAAAATCAATCCAAACTGCCTGCAAAATCATTTTTGAAAATAAAAAGAAATGGTACCAAAAGGGAATTAGAGAAATCTAGTGTAACCAAGTCCCGATACCTAAAGTCTCTGGTTCGTAGGAGTAAAGTAAATTTCCCGTTACTTTACTTAGGTGTCTAATCGACCTACCGTAAATCGATTAGTGGTGACTCCTAGATAATAATCATTTGCATGTTAAACATTTGAACCTTAAGTCGTGAATTGGTATGGGCTTGGGAGAGCCCGAGCTAAGCTTAAAGACTTAGTAGTTCATTAGCCTAATTTTAAGTGGTGCACCCGAAATTTAGATCGCGACAGGCTAGACCCCACCATACCCGCGTGTGGATGCGCGAATAATGTTGCGATTTTGGCGCACTTAGCGTGCGGTTTAATTAGCACTAACCCCTTTGTTATTTTTTTTTCTTTCGTACAATTATCTTATTAACTTTAATCAATTCAAAGGTTGTTTTTTTGGTTTTGAGAATTTTCGAAAATTATTAAAAATTCAAAATTCAAAATTCAAAATTTTATTTGTACTTGTTCCGAATTTTTACTATTCCGAATTTTTGTTTGTGTCTTTTCGAGACAACCTTTAGAAAAGATACTTTTTTAGTTTGCAACTTTTCCCAAAGGATTGCAATTGTTCATTTTTCAACTTCTTCTGAATGGACGTCTATGTTTATCTAGACAATTTTCGAAAGGACACGTTTGTTCATTTTTTGCAATTTTTCACGAAGAGTTGCCTGTGTTTTAAGAGTGTTTTATATATATACATGTCAATTTTCAGAAAAACAAAAGTGATCATTTTTTATCTTTTCGAGCATTCTTTCTGAAAACTACAGCCATCCTTTCAATTGTTTCCTAAAGAGACCTTAGAGAAATACTAAAATTGCTATCTAGTATTCTCATTTTGAGACTTTGTTGTATCTTGGAGGATATTTGCCGGTGACCATTAGCAATATTGTGGGCAAATAAATCCTTAAAGAAAGTGATATCATGCGTCAAAGTCCGACTTGAGTACTCTAAAAATCCGTCTTCATTGCTCTACCCAATTCGAAGCCTTATTTTCCCAACACCTAAATCCCAGGTAAACAAAAATCACTAATATAATGGATATGACACACGTCATAGGCCCAGATCAATAAGCTCAATATAGCATCATCGCTCTCGGTTATGAGAAGCATAACTTGTGTTGTTTGCCTAATCTAAATTTATGTATTTTTGTTACATTAACGCTAGTTGTATTCTTTGAAAAATTGCTATCGTTATGCTATATTGAAAAATAGCACCATATAACAAACATTTTTTATTGCTTATTGTGAGGAGGGATTGACTATGTAAACCATTTAAGATAGGACAACAATCTCTCCCTTAGTTCTGCTAATATTGACTACTCCTCACCAACATTTGCTTCACGAGGATCGAAGTGTTTGCCATCAAATTGGCTAATGACAGAGTCATCAATAGCTCTTGCGCAAGGAGTTGAAGTTGAAGCTTCTAATGCCAAGGGCTCCATCCTTTTCTTGTCCACATTTTCCTTGAGATCTGCCAGCGCCTTCTTTAATACCATTAACTGTTCGAAGCTAAGGTTTTCGATTTCCAGAGGCTTAATATGTTGGAGCTCTTTTGCCCGTTTCTTTTCGGCTTCCAGTCGCTCGAGCACATCTGCGTATTGTCTGTTCAGTTCAACTAAGGTTTGGTCTCCTTTAGTTTGAGCCTGAGTGACAGTAGGACAAACCGTCTGTGGATGCTCAAACCTGTCAAGGACTGCATCCACAGAAGGGTGTCCAAAGGAGAAAGGCTTGCCGCTAGGAGAGAAGAGAATAATCGCCATCTCAGTAGCACAAAGAGTGCATAGTTCGCTTGCTTTCTTGAAGAGTCCTGGTCGCCGTTTCGAGAAGGCAACTCGTTGTGCATTGACACCCTCGATCATCCTCTTTGCTCCAGTTGTTTTGCCCTTCATGTCTCACCCTGCAAAATCAATGTAAATTCAAATGATATTGCAAGAATAATGAAAAATGGTGGCCATTTATAAGATTTTACAGGCCAAACCATTGCTTAAAATATTGCACCACTCCCTCTTTGATTGGTAATCCTCTTTGATTGATAATTCTGATTTGGCTTTCCATGTATTAGCATGCGTTTTAAGAGGTTTAATGATAAATACGTCGTTTTCCGTTAAGACGATGGTGTAATCCTCTCAACATTACTAAGTTGGCATCCCTTTAATGGCAATTGCTAGCTAATACTATGATAAGAATCCATAACAGACTTAATCAACGAGTCCACCTAGCATAAAAGGAAATAAATCTCACTCATGGGTAAAATTAGAATTTTCTATGCTTAATAACATGAATGGCTTTAGCTTTGGAACAATCATATATTTTCGACTACTTGAGTACCATAACTATTTTTTTCGATCATTTGAGTGTCATGACTTATATAAAAAGATTACTTGAGTGCAATAACTTTGAATCAATTACTTGAGCGCTAAAACTTTTTAAAAACATTTACCTAAGTACTGGAAGTCCAGCGTGGCATAGCACTTGAGTGAACGTTTTTAAAAGGTCATGATACTCATGTAACTAATTGAAAAATCATATAACACTCAAGTGAGCGGAAAAAAATTACGACACTTAAGTGAGTACTGTACAAAAGTTATAGCATGGTGTCCTTTTCCCTGCTTTAAATGGTAATGCTGATTCAACTTTCCAAATATGGCATGCATCTTAAGAGGTTTAATGATAACCATGTCGTTTTCCATCAAATAGATGAAAGTCTAATCCTCCCAACATTCAAATTTTAACTCTAATTCAACTTTGAATGGTAACTCTGATTCAACTTTCTAGATATGACATGCGTTTTAAAAGGTTTACTGACAAGCGTGTCGTTTTCTGTCAATTAGATGGAAGCATAATCCTCTCAACATTCAAAAGTTGGCATCCCTATAATGTCTATTTCTGGCTAATAATATATGTATGAAAACCTATTGAGAACATGGGACAATAACAGTAGGAGTGCCATAACTTTCATGCAGCGCTCACTTAAATGCAATAACTTTTTTTCACTTACTTAAGTGCCACATCGGAGTAAAATCAATCATTTAAGTGCCATTTCCGGCAAATTATCCTTCATAGACTTGTTTTATTAATTTCCTATTATGACATGGATTTATATTTTATTTTTGAATTTTTTTTATTAATTGACAACATTTGCACCAATGATGCCATTTAAGATAACCAACGTCCATGTTGGATTTTCCAGCGAGACAAATTGCCGATGGTACTTAAGTGATCGATTTTTCAAATTTATGGCCCTTAAGTGAGCGTCATACGAAAGTTATGGCACTTTTAGTATACTTATCCCGAAAATGCTTATATACGTGTTTGTTGAAGGAGTGATCATTTATATTTTGGAAAAATTATCAATTTAGTTTTAAACCCATTTTATGGATGTCAATTCAATTTTAACTTTCTAATTTTATCAATATAGTCCTACACATTTGCATGATATTTAAATGTGGTTTTTTCTGCCAATTGTCGTCGCAAATTGCAATGTGAAAATCAACAAATTGCCCGCATTAGCATGTCACGTAGGATAGCTGGCAATAATTAAACACTACACTAGTGATTTTCGATGGCAATTGGCGGGAAAGACTACATTGAAATATCACTCGAAAGTTTAGGACTACATTAACAAAACAGAAAAGTAGAACTGATTAAGTCGAATAATTAGTTGTTAACAAGAAAATTACGACAATTGTAATAGTATTATAGGACAATCCAATCAAGCCATTGGCAAATACATATTTTTTGTCACTTCTAAATGCATCAGAATTTCCAAAGAAAGAGAAGAAAAAAAGTAAAAAATGATCTTGAATCTGGCACCTGCAAATTATTGTGGTATGATGGGTTTCTAGAGTCAAGGGCTATATGGTGGTTAAGAAGAAAGGAAAGGCGGAGGAGGTAATTTATAATTACTACTTGTGTATTAGTACATAATAACTATTCTAGTGATATTTATTTCCGATATTTGTTGAAAATTAAATTTAAAATATCTTGGATCTTATATGCAACGGATATCATTCATGAGAAGTATCTAGTTATTATTATGTTATAAAGAATTAAATAATGAAAGGCATTTGCCTACGTGAGACTCTTATAGTAAAGTTTGGAGAGATAGCTGAATTGATTGGCCCTCCCCAACCTTCACTTATAAATAAAAAAAATGCTTAGATAAGAACAGCACAGTGCCATAACTTTCAAACCACACTCATTTGACTACTATAACTTCTTTTTCCTCTCACTTAAGCGCCACATCAAAATAAAATCAATCAATTGAGTGTCATTTCTAGTAAATTGTCATACGTGGATTTTTTTAAAAATTTTCCATCTCAACGTGAATATTTTTATTTTCAAAATTTTTTTTTATTAATTGTCTACGTGTCCCCGGCAATGCCACATAGGACAACTAGCATCCTCATTGAATTTTCCAAAGAGACAAATCGCCTATAGCATTTTTAAGTAATCTATTTTTTAAAATTTATGGCATTCAAATGAGCAGAAAAATAAAATTATGACATTCAAGTGAATGCCGTACAAATATTATGACACTTGTGCTGTTCTTATCTCAAGAATATGTATTGAATTTGAGCTTGGAAAGAAAATCCAATTCAAGTAGGTTTCGCAGTTTGAGTGGGTCTCTTACAAAGGATTCCCTATTTTGAATATATATATATATATATATATATATATATATATATATATATATATATAGATTAGTGTTAGGGCTTATTCTATTTTTTTGAGGGAGTACTCTGTGAGATTTTGAGATAATTGGTTCCGCTACGGATGTAATACAGGGCTGACAAAAACTTGAACTGTTGGTCGATAATTAAGCCGTGATACACAACATAAATAGCTCGGTGCAAACCCTCTTGGACCACAATTCCCCGAATTCAGGGGTTCCTTGCTCATACCAATACACAAATGAATTGGATCGTTCTCTTGTAAATTGCAATTCAACCATCTTAAATTTATCATTACTTGTCGTTTAAATTCAATTAAGAATAATCTCATCGACGTCTCAAGAGAATTGGCGCCCACAACATGCAAATCTTATCGCGTTTTACGATGTTAGAATCTTTCATTGTAATTTCTAGTCTAGTAAAGGAGTTGTATGGGCATGTATCCAATACAAAGGAGATCAAATCCTTCATGTGCTCAAAACTTTCTTAAGCTTCATGTATTAAAAGCTTCTTCTAATGCCTAGAGTGGTGATTATAATTGGTCGCCTTACCGCACCCTTTTGCTCTGCCAAAACAAATTTCTCAGTCACAAGAAAATTTTGCTCAGGAAATATAAAATAACCCACTTCATGTTTCTTGAAGCTCCTATGTCCATTGAAGGCCCAGGAGATTCAAGCCTCAATTAATGGATGCGCTAAGAGAAATTTACAGTTTGATCGCTGCCTTCAGCACTCTAATTTCTAGCTTGATGAGTAAGGAAAGAGGGATTGGCCCAAAAACCTGAGCATTGAACTTAAACAGCTTGGTATTTGCCGGAAACAAAGGAAGAATGGTCGTATTCGTCCCAAAGGAAGAGGTATATAATGATTTATTCTCATTCTCTCACGTCACATTCCATCATCTTTTATCAATTAAAATAAACAAAAAAGAAATCGTATTAGGCTTTCCAAAATGAAAATTAAAAAAATATATATAATGAAAAATATTATCACCATGTGTATATTCTTTGAATAATGGGAAATTATTCAATTAGTCCTAAATCTATTACACGGATGTCAATTTAGTCCTATATTTTTAATTTTGCTAATTTATTTCTAAACTTTTGCATAACATTCTAAATGTAGTCCTTCAGTCAATTTTCACTGAAAATCGCTTACGTAGTGACGTGCTGCGTAAGACAATCGATGATGATTGGACCACCACTCAACTATTTTTGACAAATATAAGTCGAAAGGACTATATTGTAATTTAACATAAAGATTTAGAACTAAATGCTAATTGAAAAATTTAGGACTAAATTAGCAAAATTGAAAAATTTTAGGACTAAATTAGCATTTAAACAATAAGTTTAAGACTAATCAAGTAATTTTCCCTTTTGAACTGCTCTTGAATAGTTAAAAGTGATTGGAAAGAAAAAAATTATAATTGTAAACTAAAGTATTTAAATTTGGTCATTCCGAGGAAGAGTTGTGTTAAGTAAGCTTAAAAACGTGGTGGGTCGGAATCCCCAGCAAATAAAATTTCATCACACATGTACAAGAACTCATAAGTGCAACATGAATAACTTGTCTATACAATTCTTGACTCTAATCTTCACACTAGATATTTGCAAAACAAATGAAAAGATGCACTTGATTGAGCCTATAAATCATGAACAACTGTTAAATACTTCTATGCACTTTCAAAAACACATGCTGGGAAGGGGTATGACCATGAGACTTGTGGTTTGAACTTTGAAAGAGACATAACTTCTTAGGAGAGACAATTGATGTGTAAGTATAAATATTTAGTTGTCTATTCATAAGGTCAAGAACTAAACCCCCATATAACAATCTTCTATGAAATGGAGAAATTAAGAAGTAAATTTTTTTATGATTATTAATGAACCTACTTTAAGTACCTAAATCTTGAGTATACAATATTATTAATATAAGGGAAAATTTCAAAAAATGACCCAAAGTGCTTTAGTTTTCTCAAATAATGGCTCAAAGTGGACATTATTTCAAATAATGGCGTGAAATAACAAAATTATTTCAAATAAAGGCCTAAAGTAGCTAAATCATCTTAAATAAGGGCATTTGGCCGATGGTGACTTTTTCAACCATCAAAGAAGGGGTATTTTGGTCAAAAAATTGTAATATATTTTTAAAAGTTTTTGATTTTTTCATCTTCTTTTTTTCTTTTTCTTTTCGTTTCTTTTTTCCTCTTCCCTTCCCCGACCATGGCCGTCAACGGTTACCGGAGGTTGCCCTCGCCGACATTGGGTGAGGGCTGCCCTCGCCTAGAGTCGGGCAAAGGTTGCCCTCCCTAGATCCAACAAGGGTGACCCTTGCCCAATCCGGTGAGGGCGAGCCTCCCCTGTGTGGGCAAGGGCAGTGCTCGCTTGAGTTGAGCGAGGGTGTCCCTTACCAAATCCAGTGAGGGACACCCTCGCCTGATGTCGCCGAGGGCAACCCTCACCCTCACTTGAGTCCACTTTCCCTCTACCATGGCCTGCAAAGGGAGGAGGGAAAAACAAAAAACAAAAGAAAATAAAAATAAAAAAGGAAAAAACTAAGAGATAAAAGACGAAAATGCTCTTCAGTTAGAGAGGTTAGGCCATTTTTTGAAACTAATATGCTCACTTTAGGCTCTTATTTAAAAAAAAAAAAAAAAAAAAAAAAAAAGTTCCACTTCAAACTCTTATCGGAGACAATTTGGTCACTTCAGGCCTTTATTAAAATAATGTTCACTTTAGTCTTTATTTGAGAAAATGTGAGCACTTCAAGTCCTTATTTGGAATTTTCCGTTGATATAATAGACTAATTAAGACACATTTCAAAAGCCAATATCAATAAGCCCAGTATGGCATTGTTGCACTTGGTTATGAGAAGAATAACCTGTGTCATTCGCCTAATTTAGATTTATATATTTGTTACTTTAATGCTAGTTGTATTCTTTGAAAAATTGCTATCATGTCGCTATATCGAAAAATAGCAACTTAAAAAACATAACTTTTTTATTGCTTATTGTATCCTCAAGACTTCTCTGTTAAGAGATAGATTGACTGAAAAATGTAAAATTCAATTTAAGATAGGACAACAATCACTCCCCTAGTTCTGCTAAAATTGACTACTCCTCACCAACATTTGCTTCATGAGGATCATAGCAATTTGGCTAATGACAGAGGCATCAATAGCTCCTGCATGAGGAGTTGAAGTTGAAGCTTCTAATCCCAAGAGTTCCATCCTTCTCTTGTCCAGCTGCTCCTAGAGATCGGCCAACGCCTTCTTTAATACCATTATTAACTGTTCAAAGCTAAGGTTTTCGATTTGCAGAGGCTTAACATGCTAGAGCTCTTTTGCCCATTTCTTTTCAGCTTCCAGTCGCTCGAGCACATCTGCATATTGTTTGTTCAGTTCAACTAAGGTGCCTCCTTTAGTTTTAGCCTGTTGAGTGACAGTAGGACAAACCGCCTGTGGATGCTCAAATCTGTCTAGGACCGCACCCACAGAAGGGTATCCAAAGGAGAGGCTTGCCGCCGCTAGGAGAGGAGAATAATGGCCATCTCAGCAGCACAAAGATTTCATAGTTTGCTTGCTTTCTTGAACAGCCCCGGTCGCCATTTGGAGAAGGCAACTCGTTGTGATTGGCATCCTCGATCATCATCTTTGCACCAGTTGTTCTGCCCTTCATGTCTTAAGTTGCAAAGTTAATGCAAATTCAAATGATATTGCGAGAATAATGAAAAGTGGTGGCTAGTTATAAGATTTTATAGGCCAAAGCAATGCTTAAAATAATGCACCACTTGCTCTTTTTCCATGTATTAGCATGTGTATCAAGAGGTTCAATGATAAGTATGTTGTTTTCCGTCTAATTGACAAAGGCGTAATCCTCTCAACATTACTAAGTTGGCATCCTTTTAATGTCTATTGCTAGCTAATACTTTGTATTAGAATCCATAACAGACTTAATTAATGAGTCCACTCAAAATAAAAAGAAAAAATTTTTGCTCAGGTGTAAAATTAGAATTTTCTGCACTCAATTGCACGAATGGCCTTAGCTTTGGAACAATCATATATTTTCCACATATCTAAAGAAAAATTGTGACATCCTGAATTTCGATCCCGTCTCGATAAAATGAAATGGGCTTTTCATCGACGTGCCTATAGTCCTTTTTTTCTTAGCTGATCACTCATGAGTTAACTAACCTATTAGGTGAAGCCATCAAGGGATATAACCGTGGTAAAATCCCTAAAAGCTTACCGGTAGGTTGGATTGTACTAAAATTGCGTTTGATTGATTTTAACCACGAATCGAACACGATTTCAAGAATCGAACATTCAAGCATGTCATGATTTATTTTTAAAACCTCGTCTCATCTTTTGAAGGAATTCTGTCGAGCCATGAATTTTTGCGGAAAAATCAAATTGGATAAATAGGATTTTTTGGAAATTCGGAGGGACACCTTTGATTGAAATTTTGACCACCAAATTGGCTCAATTTATGAAGAGTGGAAGGGAAATTCGTATGGCCTGCTGCCATGGGATTTTGGGCTGTCAAAATGACTTGATTTGGTAAGGGATTGAGAATAAATAGTTGGAAATTCGTATGGGCAAATTGCTGGGCATTTTTGGCCATCTAAATGAAGTGAAATGATGAAGAAATAAGAAGAAATCAACCATTGGAGGACCTATGGACTTTGTGGGCAGAATTAAGGGACTTTGGCCTTCAAAATGGATTGAAATGTGAAGAAAAGAAAAGAAATTCGTATGGGCTGTGTGCAGGGAGTTTTGGCCACTAAATTGAAGTTATTTGGTTAAGAAAGAAGATGAAAATGGCCATTGGAGGGTTGGTTGACAAAGAGGGCAAAGGACTTTTGTGCTTGGGCACTCTAAGTGTGTTGATCTTGGAGGTGGAAGGCCATTGGTGCATGCCAAGACTTTAAAGACCCTTGCCCCCCCTTTCTTTCCCTCTCTCCTCCCTTTCCCTCTTCCTTGTGCATGCATTCAACCCCCCTCCCAACAGAACAGCTTCTGCTTCTGCTTTGCTTCATCTTCTTCTTCCTTCCATTTCTTTTCCATCTCCATTGCTGCACCACCTCCATCCCTACCGAAAGCCACCAGCAGCACCTCCACCTGTCACCAGCACCCGTGCCATCCGCCCAACAACTGCCGAGATCAGCCCTAAGCAAAACCGAGCAGAACCAAAAACTCCAACAGCAAGTAGAGGCTTGCAATGCTGTTTTCAGCCCCTTCCAGCCCTCCTTTGGAACCTTCGTAGACACAAGATCTCACCGTCGTCGTGCCACCGTCTCCGTGGACCCGTTGCCTCGCTAATTTGGAGAGTTAACTCGCTAATCCTTGATTAGGTTGTTAATTGCACTTAATGTGTTAATTTAGTGTTAATTAGCTTAATTAAATTAGTACTAAGTGAATTTAGCCTTAAGATGGATTAGTATTAATCTAGTTTAGTTAGATTAGCCTTAAGATGGATTATTGTTGATATAATTGATTAGATTAGCACTAATGAGGATGGTTTAGTCTAATAAAGTGAATTTTCCCCAAATATGGTTTCTGGACCCTTCCGTTTACTATTTTTGGATCGAAATGTGTTACGATTTTGAGGTTGTTTCCTTCTTGAGAAATATTTTAGACATCTTCAGCTATAACATATATTTTAATCAAGATTTTTAAAGATTTAAAAGAATGATATTTTAGCTTCATCATTTCAAAACAGAATATTGGATTGTGTTGGAATCTGTGACCTTTTGGTATTGCAAGGATTTCTATCAACTCTTAAGGTTCGATTTTCAAACAGTTCCTTCACAAAAGTTGTTTTTCATATATTTTAGTTTAACATAGTCAAATTTCAGATCAAATGGACAAGTTTTGGATCACGAACCAAACTGATTTTGGAAAACAGACTTTTTGAAAAAAGACCCAGTTTTTGTATTGGATTGAACGATTTACTGGGCTTAATCTAGAATGATATGGGTTAAGGTGTCTTCATGAAAAATGTTTTTTTTATGTGTTCTTTACAACATATTCAAATTTGGGAATTTTTCAAACTTGTTTGATTAGGTTTTTAGATTTAAACTTGGAGACGCGTGAGTAGACTGTTTCTGCCGGTTAAGATCAGTAGTAGTTTGTGATTGTTCTCGATGCTTTGTTTGCTAGAAGTTGCGTATTTAGTGATGTGGATGACCTGTGATATGCTTGGAATTTGTGCGTGATGAGTTATGAATGGTTGTGCTATGGTGATTATTTATGGTCATGGCAATAGATGACTATTGAAAAATGAGGTTAATCTAGAATGATTGAACGATTTACTGGGCTTAATCTAGAATGATATGGGTTAAGGTGTCTTCATGAAAAATGTTTTTTTTATGTGTTCTTTACATCATATTCAAATTTGGGAATTTTTAAACTTGTTTGATTAGATTTCTGGATTTAAACTTGAAGACACGTGAATAGATCATTTCTGCCAGTTAGGATCGGTAGTAGTTTGTGATTGTTATTGATGCTTTGTTTGCTAGAAATTGCATATTTTGTGATATGGATGGCCTGTGATATGCTTGGAATTTGTGCGTGATGAGTTATGAATGGTTGTGCTATGGTGATTATTTATGGTCATGGCAATAGATGACTATTGAAAATGAGGTGATGTGTTGAGGCAATCACATGTGTTGTGTTGAAGAAACCAAATGGGTTGTGAGCGGGTAAAATGCTAAGTGCTACATAGTGACTTAAGTTGCATGTGAGCCACTTTTAGAATCTTATACCGTTATTTATTGTAGTCAATGGCTAAGTGCTACATGGTGAACTAAGTCACATGGGAGCCACCTCTAGAGCTTTGCACTACTATCTTGCATAATCGAGGGCTAAGTGCTACATGATAGCGGAACTCTGTGGGAGCCACCTCTAAAACTTTGTACTATTGCTATATGTGAAAAAATGACTAAGTGCTACACGACAAAGAAACTTCTAGTGAGTTACATCTAGAGCCTTAAGCTATTGCTAATTGTGGTCAAAGACTAAGTGCCACATGATAACAAAACTTTGTGGGGTCACCTCTAAAACCTTGAGTTTGAGTATTGAGTTGGAATTTTGAGTTGGGATGTGGAGTTGGAATATTGAGTTTGGATATTGAGAGTGAATATTGGGTGTGGATGAAACCACTGATATGAGTTATCCGCGCCTGATTATGGAGACGAAATTGTGTGGTACAGAATGGACGTGTCATAACGATTTGACCCTATAATTGGGACTTCTGTGAATATTCAATGAGTGCTATGAAGTGTTCTAATTCTTGATTACACATGCTGCATTTATGAGTGCATATAAGATGTACTAATATGCAAGGACGTGCCCAAGCAAGGTAAGTTCTAGATTGTGCATGTTTAGGACACTTTAAAGTGAATTCTCGCCCTAGTCGGGGCTTAGGGTTTAACTCTCTGAGATTTTTATTCACCCCGTTGTGGATTACCATTTTCAAGGCTGTAACATGGAATCCAAACCCGAGGCTGAAGAGTCCAAAGTGTAGATGGCCTAGTAGTTTCTTTTTAAGTCAGACATTTGTATATGAACTTGTAGGTTTAACTCAGTTTTTTTATAAAGTGTGTTTTGAGAAAAATTGATAAAGTGTGTTTTGAGAAAAATTGGTTGTCCTACTTTTATATCCCATGTGTTTAAATGTTGTCTGGGGTTTATGAGTTCGCTTTGGCATGTGCATAAAACGAAAGGGTCAACGACGCATCCTGGGAGCGTCACAATTTAGTCAACCGCCGAGGGATGTGCACATGCCCGGGGTTCAAGGCGTGACAAAAATGATTAGTGAAAAGGTTTTATTATTTACTTAAGCTTCTCTAGTCTCTTGTTATGGGATTGAAAACAAAAACAAGATCAAGAGCTAGCAGAGAACCTACGCATAGCAATGCTCAACAAGTGCCCATGGCCGAAAGTCCTCTTAGCAATCAATGTGAATCCGTCTAACCTTATGTCCCTCAATATCCACCAAAAGAAACGGTTGTGTTGAGTCATTCTCTGCGCAAAACGGTTCAAGGATAAGAGCCGGTTGCTTGTAAATGTTGCTACTCAAAAGCTACTCGATGAAAGTGGGAGATTTTGTTAGGTAGCATCGGGCCTTGCAGACCCATGTGTAGTGTATGATTGAGTCGATAGGAGGCTTGTATGACATTTCTGATACAATCTTTGGAGACAAGTTTAGAATTCTTTCGTTACCACTGCTGCTTCTTTTCTCTAATTTGTCCATTTTAAGAAGAAACATAAAGTTACCCACGAATCAATATACCAAACTTAAAAAAGAAGTAGCACAAAAGGGTTATAAATGACCCTACAAGGAATCTTAAAAGGATCTATGCTTTAATTTTCATCAATTGCAAAAAGAACTATTTTACAAATGGGGTTTCATTTTATTTCTTTGTTGGTGGTGTCACCGTTTGATTTCAAGAAGCCTCAAATCTAGACCAACAAAATGTTATTCTAATTTTAAGTATGTCGATGCACGAAGTAGTGGGTAAAATCCATCACATTTAAGCTCTAATTATTATAACTCTTTCGCAGCAACTTTATTTAGTGTGCTAAATAATAAAAATTCATGAGATGTAATTTATAAATGACCACCTTGCATCGCTATCAAATTTGATAAAGCTTTTAACTTCTCAATAACAAATTATCTCAAGACACCCACATAGTAAAATAAATTACAAGGACGACCACAATTTTATTAATGTTTCCAAAAATGATAGACCACTTGAATGACAACGATAGCAAATTATATGAATACCCTTAAGTGATTTACACTCCCCAAGACCGTAGATAGTCATATCGACTTGTTACATATGTAGCACCAACATGGATACGCGAAACGCGTTTGATAAACGACACACCGACACATCATTTCTTAAAAATAGAAAATTTTGAAACAATTTCTCCCACTAAACCCTAATTTTGGTGAATCCTCCCTCATCTCCTCACGTCTTTGCCTCCTATATTTTATTAAAAATAAAAATAAATAAAAATAAATATTTATTTTATTATTTAAAAATAAAATAAATTTATTAAAAATAAATAAATTAATATTTATCATTTTATTTTTAGTTTATTAAAAATAAATTTATTAAATTTATTAAAAATAATTTATTTAATAAATAAAAATAAATTATTTTTATTTGAATTAATTTACCAAATAAATTTATTTTTATTTTAATTTTATTCATTTTTTAAATTTTTGTTACAATAATAAAAAAACTTAGAATAAATAAAAAAATTTTTTAGGATATTTTTATTTTAAAATAAAATGATAAATTTTTTTATGATTTATTTTATTTTATTTTATTTTATTATTTATTTTTTTGCTGAAATGATATTTTTTAAATTTATCTTATTTTTTTATCATAGAAAAATAATAGCATGGTTGTTTTTTTATTACGTGGCTTCGTTTTTCTAATAGTAAAAGACTGAAGTTTATAAAAATTAAAAATTAAAAAAAATATTTAAAAAAATAAAAAACAAAAAAAAAAAAATTAAAAATGCGGGGAGGCGGCCGAGGGCTCAGCCCTCAGTCACCACCGCCACCTCCCCACCGTCGCTAGGAAGGGCTGGCGACGGAGGGGGGAGGGTCAGCCGGGGTCGCCAGGTCCTAGCCAGGGGCCGGCAACCCTGGCCTGGTGACCCCGGCCGACCAACAGTGAGGGCTCGCGAGCCCTCGCCCCAAATTGAGGCTAAGGTTGTAGCCCTCGCCCAACCAGGCCAAGGGCCGCTGCCCGCTGGGGGTCAACCCTCACCCAGATCGGCAAGGGCTCGCAGCCCTCGCCCAGATCCGGCAAGGGGGGAAGGAGGAGGAGGGAGGCAGCCGACGGCGAGGGCTGGGCCGCCGAGCCTTGGCCGAGGGCCGGCGACCCCAGCTAACCGGCGGCGAGGGCCGGCAACCCTCGCCCCAGATCTAGGCGAGGGTTGCCAGCCCTCGCCTGGCCGACGACCCATTGCCGGATCTGGGCGAGGGCCGCGACCCTCGCCGCCGGTCGGCTGGGGCCGGGCCCTCGACTGTGGCTCGATGCCCGCCAACCCTCCCCCACCTTCCAACGATGGTAGGAGGCGATGGCGGCGAGGGCTCGGCCCTCGCCCGCCGGCTTCCTCCTTCTAGTCCGTTTTTTTTAATTAAAATTATTTTAAATAAATATAAATTATATTATTATTTTGTTTTAAATTTATTTATATTTTATATTATATTAAAGTTTTTAAAATTATGCCAAAACAACGTGTTTTGGGTGAATGTGAGTCAATCACTTGTGAGAAATATTAATATTTTATGGACTCATGATGTCGGCGTGTCGGAGAGGTGGACTATGTGTCGGACTTTTTTCAAATGTGGCACTTAAGTGTCACTTTCGTAAGTTATGGCACTTAAGTATCCATTTGTGCCAAGTTATGGCATTTGAAGCGTTCTTATGCCACAAATTATATGAATACCCTTAAATGATTAACACTCCCCAAGACCGTGGATAGTCACATCGACTTGTTACTATGCAATTAACACCTCCTCTTCTTCTTCTCCTCCTCCTCCTCCTCCTCCTTCTCTCTTTCTCTCTCTCCAAAAATTATCTAGGACTATCATAGTATACATCTCTCTAGTTTTTTTCTCAAACACCTAATTAGCTCCCTCAAATTTCTACCTAGTTCACCACCATACTAGGCTTACTAGCTTGTGGTTGCATATATCTAGAACTCTCGAGTAGGTCGAGACTACCATAGGCACCAACATTAGGATTTGGGCTGCCTTTTGAGCAAGTGCAAAACAACTAGCAGGGGAAGAGAGAGTGAATTGAGTGATTAGTTCTTGTGAGAGGTGTGTGTCACTATTCAACAATTCCTCGGCGGTGGAATAGCCCATGCAACACCTAGTGAATCAAGAATACCAAGCCAACCTTCTTTCTATATTCATTCCTTAAAATAGTACAGCAAATATCATCCTCATACCGAATTGTACCATGTACAGCTTAATTCGAGCATCTAGTCCATCAATTGAGACAAACATAACACTTTATGCACAACAGCTGGTTTTGACCTACCATGGCCTTATGAGAAAAACAACATATACTCTCTATCAATTTATGCACCAAAAGCCAACCCCCCCCCAACCCTCTAGAGCTCTGTAAAGATGTAATCGTTATATCCTAGAACTCTTAACACCAACTATCTTGACATCACTATCACAAACTAGTTGTATCATTCCTTATGCATCATTCACTATTCACTTGATAACCAAAACTCCACTTACAAGGGTACTTGAGCACGGAAAAATCACAATTTGTGACATTCTCCCCCCTGGATGAGAATTTCACAATGCTCTCGTTGTGGGCTATTATGTAACTTCCCTACATTCTTCAACTATTAATGCGTTCCTCTAGGTCATACATTGAATAGTTCATCAACCATTAATGCGCCACTTTGGATCAACATCGAATGGAAACGCTTGCCCAACTGAACAAGCCACTCCATTGGTAGATTCTTTTGAATTACAGTTGTTAAGGCATCTTGGTCGCTTGTGCTTTCCCTAACAAGTGTGGCTTTTGGAGCCAACTACACTATTTGGCATGATCCTATTTCACCTACTAAGCTTTTCTTGATCTCAACAAACTAATGGAGGTTTCTTCCCTCATTAAAAATGTCGTAGCAAACCCATCTCGAGATTCGCCTATTGATCCAAGATCATTTTCCCTATTCAATAAGGAATCAGTTCTTTCATGTGCCCTCATTGTCATCTTAGAAGCTGGCCAAGAGCCACACTTTGTTTAAGCGGGTTTTGCCTCAATGATTCACTCTCTGCCCTCGTAGGAATGAGTAGACCATAGGTTTTCTCTTACTCAAACTCACTTATTGAAGGAATTCTACTCTAATACCACTTGTCATAGGCCGATAGTTCCTTGGCATGAAATAGTCCATGTGGCACCTAGTGAGCTGAGAGCACCAAGCTAGCATTCCTTCCATAGTTGTTCCTAAAAATAGTATAGCGAATATCATCCTCACATCATATTATACCATATCCAACTTAGCTCAGATATCTAGTCCATCTAGCAAGACACGCTGAACACTTTAGGCACAATAATTGATTGGCATTATTAGGAGAGTGGCATCCCAACTAGTTTATGCATAGAAATTAACTTCACCTTCAAAGCTCCTAGAGATATAATTTTATCATAGAACTTCTAGTACCAATCATTCTAACACCGTTCTCATGAACTAGTTGTATCATCCCCACTACATCACTCACTCTTAACCCTAAACTCCACTCACAAGTGTATTCAAATATAAAAGAATCATGGTCCATCACACATGTGTGCAAGTGAGTGCACTACGAAATGATGATTAAAACAATCAAGTAAGGTCTTGTGAGTAACCGGTCCCCTGGACATAGTCCTTTCAGGCAGTGGCCGTTTAGTCCATGGTCCATTGGATGGTCGATGCAAGGCCAGAAATTGGAACACATTGATTCCGCTCGTTCCCGTCCTTCGCTTCAGGGCCTGTCCCTCGGTGTGGTCAGTACTCCATACTGTCGGGCAGCGAAGCTTACACTTGTTCACTAATTATGAAGGTTCGCCAGGGCCTCTTTCCTCCTCCCTTTTCTGCTCACTCGTAGGGGTCCGTACCCCCACAAAGGGGGAGGGAGTCGATTGAATTTAACAAGGTGAGATGGAGACCTTGATTTGGACCCTCATGATCGAGATTTGATTGTAAAGAACACGAAGCCATAGTCAAACAATCCAAACCAAGTTGAGAGCGTCGAAGCCTATCCACCTAAAGCGCTCACTTCTACTCATGTCCTGCTATGGAAGCAGTGGCCAAAAGCTTCACTATGGAGGCAGGAGGTCTAATGGAGCTGATTAGATCCACAACCGAGATGGAGCCACCCCTAGAACCCAGGAGCAAAGCTATCCCTCTTGAGACTGGCCAACAATAATCCATTGCAGGATTAGAACCCGCAATACAAAGACTAACCATGGAGATCACTGAAGCTGCTGAATTGACCTCTGAAA
Organism: Eucalyptus victrix; assembly: GCA_016097545.1. Lineage (NCBI taxonomy): Eukaryota > Viridiplantae > Streptophyta > Magnoliopsida > Myrtales > Myrtaceae > Eucalyptus > Eucalyptus victrix. Next base: position 49,376,446 of record CM027843.1, read on the forward strand.
AAAGAAGAAGAAGAAGAAGAAGAAAAAGCACTACTACGGTTGTGGAACAAGCCATCGTGGTTGCACCTATCAAGTTACACGATCTTTCTGTTTGCCCGCTTTGATTACGCTTTATTCTCAAGCACTCTTTTTAAATGCTTTGGTGGAGCTAGAGAAGCAAGACTAGTCCTTATTAGTAAAGCTTTGGCCCTGCCTTTCTACTCAGCATGGGACCACTAAAATTGTACAACTGAACTTGCATTTATTCTTGTGATGAAGTTTGAAATCTTCCTTCAATGGTCATTACACTTTTTGAACCAAATTTGAGTATTCAAAAGGTTCTCCTTCTCCATCTATAACAGCTTGTACTTCCCTTAGCCTCCATTTCTACTTGATTAGAACTATTAGCCAGAGATCATGAACTAATTGTGAGTTTAAAGCATGAGAGTTGACATTACAAAAAACCTTCACATTATTCACTATGATTCAACGAAAGTAGAAAATTTTGCTCTCATTTTACTCTGCCAGATCAATAACAATAAAAAAATTGCAATTTTTCAAAAGTGAAAAGAAATCAGAACTCCCAAGAACCAAAGATGAATTCCCCTTTGACGGAGATAACTGCAACAAGGCAAGAAAAAAGAACAGCAAAATACACATTTAAATCATCAATCACACAACTGAGAGCGACAGAAATACGGATTTAGCCAGCAAGCACAAATTCACGGGAAGGAAAAAGGACCACCCAAGAACAAGAGGAAAATGGTCGAGCAAATTTGGATTGTACTTCACTGCAAGTCGAGGTGCATCCGCACGGTCAGACAGATTCTCAATTTCTTGCAAACATCAATGAACGAGCAAAAAAAAAAAATAGAACATCAAGAAAAGAGAACACGACCATGTCAACCATGAATCTTCTCAACTCGACACAAAATTTAAACGAAAGAGATAGAGAGGGGTCAATAGTTTTACCGTCAAGAAATCAAATTTACTCGTGTTCTGAGTTTGATCGTCAACATGGGTCGTTCAAGTGCTTCGATCTCAAGTTCTTATCTTTCTTATTGATGATGACTTCATGTCTTTTTTGTCTATTCTACCTTCATCCTTGTTTTAGCTTTTCATTTCAATTATGGGATAGTGGCACAAATGATTTCTAAACTTTACCCAAATATACAATGTGGTCTCTACACTTTAATTTTTATAAAGGGATGTCTGAGCATTTAGTATATGTTCAATTTTGCCCCTAAATGTTGTCCTTGGACTTAAATTAATAGAAAGACAACATTGAACTTTTTCATACAATTCATGGACTAGGTTAAATATAATTCAAAACTCTATGGACTACATTGCATATTAGGCTACAAATCTAGAATCACATTTGAACAAATTAAAAATTTAGGAACTAGTTATGTCATTTTTTCTACTTTGACAATCTTACCATCGAAATGACATAAATAACTCATGAGCTTTAAATTTGTTCAATATAATCCCTGAATTGTAGCCAATTGTGAAATGTGGTCATTAGATTTTTGGTACATATTCAACTTAGTCAAAAGACAACGTTGAACATTATTGTATAGTTCAAAGACTAAGTTGAACATTGACAAAAAGCCCAAGGACTACTTTAAATAAATTGAAAGTTCAGGAATTGCATTGCACCTTAGGATAAAGTTTAGAGATCATTTGTCTCATAATTCCTTAATTGAAATAAAAGGCTAAAATAAAGATGAAGGTAGGCTAGACAGAAAAGACATGAAGTCGTCATCCATAAGAAAGAAAGAACTTGAGATCTAAAGCATTTGAACAACCTATGTTGACAATCAAATTCAAGAACACCAGCAAAGTTGGTTTCTTAACGGTAGAACGGATGTCCCCTCTGTCTTTTATGGTTTAAATTTCCTGTCGAAATGAGAAGATTCATGATTGCCACGGTCATGTTCTCTGCTTCTTTATGTTCTTTCTCCTTTCTTTTTTTGTTGATCATTCAATGACGTTTGCATCGATTGAGAATCTGTTTGATCGTGCCGATGGGCCTCGCACTTGTGATGAAATACGATCCGCATTTGCTCAACCATTTTCCTCTTGTTCTTAGGTGGTCCTTTTTCCTTCCCTTGAATATGTGCTTGTTGGCTAAATCTGTATTTTTGTCTCTCTCGCTTGTGTGATCGATGATCTGAATGCATATTTTGCTGTTCTTTTCCCTTGTTTGGTTGTAGTTATCTTTGTCAAAAGGGAATTCATCTTTGGTTCTTGGGAGTTTCGATTTCTTTTCGCTCTTGAAAAATCGCATCTTGTTCTTGCTATTGATTGGGCAATTTTCCCAAGAAGAAAAATTCATGAACCGCATCATTACCGTTTTTAAATTGGTGTGGTCTTAGGAAGCCATCTAGTTTAGTCCTATAAAACACCTAAGTGAAGTTAGACATGTAACTTATTCCTTGGCGAGATTCAAAGATTATTTCGTGAGGAGGTATAGTACTAAACATTGTATAAGTTATTGGGTGTAATTGGAAAGTAGGAAACACTAAAAATATTTGAATAACTCGAGTATGGTTGTAAATTTCATTGTATCACTTGACCTATGTTGGAATTTATTGCTACTCTCCCATAGAGGTAAGTCAGTTGACCAAACCAAATAATTGATGTTCGATTTATTTTCTTGTTTTGTCTGTTTTATTGTTCAAGTGCTTGCTTCCGCAACAGGCCCATGAAGGTAGGTCATGTCAGGTGTATAATGGTCTCCAAAGGTAAAATTCATGTATATCTTTGGTGTTTCCAAAAGTAGAGGTTGTAAGTGGTTATTAGGTGAAAGGTGAGGTTTATTTTTAGTATATTTCTGAAAAAAAAAAAAGATAAACAAAAAATCATGAGAGACAAGGTATAAGGAATCAGGAATAAGCCCTCTGAGCATTGAAGAGTCCGTCATGCAGTGGTGTAAGGAATTGTTGACTAATTTCACTAGAGACCAAACTTTATTTTTGCATCCATTTGCAGAAAAAATATCAATCATGCAGAGGTTGAGCAAGTTGTCATTTCAGCTCATATCTTCTTCAATCGACCTCACGTTCATATCCCTTTTACTCCACTGCCAATCGTGAAATGGTGAGCAAGGCACATATAATAAATTGACTTCGCACTAGAAATGAACTGGATCTGGTGTTGATGGCGGGGTAGTTGAATTGGATGTGACTTTTAAACTGCTGTGGTCACGCGTTACTGCCAAAATCATCTCTGTAATCATTCTTTGATTGTTGTTTGTAGACCAAAAGGAATTTACAAAGAGTCAACACCTAAAAAGATTGATCTTCTGCAAATTGAAGAATACATTTATCACGATCAAAGATTAGATATCCGTGTGCCTAGAGGTGAGTAGTTTCACATGTCTTACAACTTCCACCTGAAACTCAAAATCTACCCATCAGAGTAGAAACCTCTTTTTTTTTTAACTTGAAACCTATCACATCGCGGGTTTTCAAAATAGGTTTAAAGGTCTAATAAATTCCTTTTTCTTTTGTTTAAATTTTTTATTAAATAAAATGAAAGTGAAAGCAATAGCAAAAATGAATTTGCTTTCAAATATTTCCATCTGAGATGAGGTTCATGTCAATTTACTCTTGACAAGGCCAGATGAACTCTCTCCAAACACTAATATTATTTCGGCTACCGCACGTTCATCAAGCATCCTCGTCTCAAGTCAACTACACTCATTTCATATCTATAATGCAATGCCCATGCTTAATTCCCCAGTTCTCCCTTCCCAAAGCATAATCGAGACTCAAGGAAAGTATGCCGATTCCTTAATTTGTTAAAAGGAATACCTATCCCTAAACTAGGCAAGAGAATCTAAATTTTACAAGAGAATATCGATTCCTCAAGTTCTCTAAGGAGGTAACGATCCCTAAAACTCACTCAAGGAATAACAATCCCTAAATTCCAAGAGGGGATATTGATCTCTAAATTCTCTTAATTGAATGCCCATTCTCCAAACTAATTAAGGGCATAACGATCCCTAAAACTCACTAAGTAGATAACAATGACTTACTTAGACTAGGGGAATACCAATCCCTAAAGTTCAATAGTCTATTTATTTTTGCGAAAATGAATGATTTAGAGAAAATTTTCCAAAAAGCAATTATCTATATTACTTATAAAAATGAAATAATGGAAAATAATCTTATTGTCGGCAAATATGTTTAGACAAAAACTATTATCACTAATGAAAATGTTATGCTAACTAATTATTTCATACAAAACAAACGATTATTTTTTCAAAATTAACTTCCAAATCATTACAAAATAATTAAAACCTTAAGGAATTTCGATCCCATAAACTCACTGAGCCCATAACATAAGGTGGCGACTGATATGGCTGCTGCCTTCACACACTGAGTGGTCGTAATCTTTCAATCAATTATATAAGGATGAGAAAACTTGTGAATTTTAAGGAATTGTTTATTACATTTAGTAATCGAGGGGGATTGCCTCGTTTGTTTTCCTCTACTATTTTATTGCAATGACGGTCTGATCAGGTTTCGAAGATAAGGTAAAACCCGACTAGGGGTTAACGACTCTTGTTTTTCTTAAACGCGGACGGGGCTTGACGAATCCCATGCTCCATGTGACGGAAAGCGACATGATGGAATGACCGATCCTGCCATCTCTGAACGCAAGTAGGAATTTGCAAATTGCGTGATCAAATAATCCTTTCTAATTTAACTAATCCTGCAATTTCCAACACAAATAGGGATTTACGAATCATATGTTTAGAAAATACCTAACGAAGGAACATCACATGGCGGGTCTTAAATGCAAGCATGAATTAACGGAGATTAACGAATCCCACACTTCAAGATCCTTAAATAAAGAAAACAATATAACATGTTTCACTAATCTTATTAGACCTAAGGAGGCAAAATGATACCTAATGAAGAAACATTACAAGGCGGATCGAAAAACCCTATCCTTCTTAATTGCAAGCACGAATTAATGGAAATTAACAAATCCTGCACTTCAAGATCCTTAAATAAAGAAAACAGTACAATGAGTTTCGCTAATATTATCGGACCTAAGGAGGCAAGATAAAATCCTAATGAAGATTTAGATGCCCAACCTCAAGTAATTTCAACTCTCATACTCGGGTTGTCAATCCAAGTACTTGAGGTCCTTGAGCCTAGACCTCGGTCTCGAGCACCCAGGACCTCGACGAGCAAGGATGAGTCCCAAGAGGTTAGGCCCGAGTTCAAGGCGGCCTCGATTCCTACTCCAAACTCATAAGAGTACCAGATGCTTTTCCTTGTGGGTGTTTCCTACATCGGTACATTCCCCTAGCACAACGTATTATCGTGCAATGAACTGAAGACTTTTTAAATCATATATGCCTGAACAAGTAACATGTATTTGCTCATGATCATCCACAGCATGATCTCTCCCACACATTTTGTATTTACAACTAAGCAGAAGATTTACATGATAACAATCCCTACCTAAAATCTGTAGAATTGTATGTATGAGTATAAAGCACAAAATTCGCAGAAAGAGGAGTTCGCTCATGATCTTATTATAGCTGAACATAAAAATGCTCTCCGACTGGCGACGTCGTTTTCGCGTGCTCCCAACGTTAGCCCGGATTATCAAGATCGCAGACGCCGACCCTCGCGCTCTTCGTCGACGTTGATCCCAAGCGACTCCACCACATCCTCCCTGCTCCATCCCGCACGCAATAACTCCAGGGACCAGCCTGTCACGTGCCGAGCGACGCCTCCGTCAGATCTCGCCACGTCGCCCCCGACCTTCACCATCCCATCGCGGCCGTCCATCCCCATCATCTCCCTCACCTCCTCCTCCCTCCACCCTCCGTCCCTCAGCCTCCAGAACGCCTCTTCCAAGCACGCCCCGAGCTCGCCGCCGCACCACCACCCACCTGTGCTCCCCCGCGCCGGCTCCGGCTCCGGCGCCGGCGCCGGCGCCCTTCTCCCACCTCTCTCCGCCACGTCGCTCCAGAACTCGATCCTCCGCGGCGCCGTGGCGGCCCACGCCGGCGTGCCGATCATCGGCGGCACCTTCCCGGCCGGCGGGAAGACGCCGATTCGCAACCACTCGAACTCGTGGAAGAATCCGGCGAGGTCGAAGCTCAGCACGCGGACGTCCCCGCCGTCAATGTAGAACACCGGGTTGCCGGCGGCGTTCGGCGACGCCGGGATGTAGCAGTTCCGGTAAATCGGCACCAGAGCCGGCGCTTCCTCCAAAAACCTCTCCGCCAACTCGACCGCCTGGTCGCGACCGCTCGGCCTCTCGCCCCACGCGTCGCACCAGAAGTCACTCCGCGACACCTCCTTGATCAGGCACCGGCCGGGGAGGCCCGCGAGAATCCGGAGCTGCTGCGGGGAGGACGACCGCCAGTTGACGAACCCGGGGCCGACGGGGAGGCCCTCCTGGAGGATCTCCCGGAGGTCAGGCGGGAAGGCGAAGGAGAAGGCGGACTCCAGGCAGTCGAACTCGGCCTCCGTGAGCCCTTCGAGGACGGGGACGTCGCAGGAGGCGAGGTGGTAGATGACGCTCTTGGCGTAGGCCGCGAAGGAGAAACAGACCCTTTTCGGCACGAAGCGGTAGCTCAGCGCCGCCACGGCCACCGGCACCCCAGCCGCCGCCGCCGCCGCCGTCGCGACCGCCATTGCAGATCAACAGGCAGCTCAAACTATCGATTTTTCCACTCCTTTCGATGATGGGTTCGAAGTGAAACGCGACGAGAGAGAGCGGAGGTAGGAAGTTTGGTGTGAAGATCGATCTGGTGGAGATGGGGTGATCGTTAGCGAGGCGTGTGCTAGGGCCGAACGTGACGGCGAGGTAAGTGAGAAGAAGAAGACGAGGCGTGTAGAGAGAGAGAGAGAGAGAGAGAGAGAGAAAGGGAGGAGGGAAAGAGGAAGAGTCGGGCTCTGGCTTTGACTTATTCGGAATTCGGGGGACCATTCAACGCTCGCGAAATTTAAATGAAGCCAGGAGATTCCCATTAAAATCACTCCCCCTTTTCGTTTATTTTCAAGTGTCCCTTTTAATGCGCAAGAATAAGGTGGCTGCTTTGACGAGGTCTTAATCTTATTTAGTGTTTTTTTTTTTTTTTTGCCCCTAACCTATCTGTTTTGGATACAGCTTGCTTGGTGTTGAAGATTTCGCTAGCCCAATGCCGACGTCCCCCTTGAACACCTGCGAAACTACAATTTATGGTGTGATTCGAATCATCCTTAAAAAAGAGAATTAAATTTTATATATTTCGAGACACTTTGTTGTTGAAGTGAAGGTGTTGTGAAAAACATTATCAAATCCACCACGAAGGTTGTTCTATTTCTCAAAAAGGTTAATAATAAAAGAATCTCAAACTGGTACATCCGTAACAAATTTATTCAAAGTAAATTTTTGATCACAAAAAAACTCTAAATTAGTACATATATGACAAATTTACTCCAAACTAATTTTTTTTACCACCAAAAACCCAAAATTAATACGATTGTGACAAATTTAACCTCATTTAGTTTCCGATAAATTAGATTAATACTATGAAAATCATAAACCGGTGACCTTGTGACAAACGGATGAGAAAACTCCAAACTAGTATGCTCATCAACTGTTATATGTCATTTAACTCAGTAATTTCACGGTAAAATTTAATGGAAACTAACAAATGGTAAATTTATACTCATCAACTGTTATATCCCATTTAACTCAGTAATTTGACGGTAAAATTTAATAGAAACTAACAAATGGTAAATTTATCACATATGTATTAGTTTTTGGTATTTCGTGATATTAACTCTTCTTGAAAACATGAAAGGACATTTGATCATGAGCTTGCATCCATTCTCTGATGTGGTTCTCGAACTTGCGACTTATTCAATGAAGTTCTAGTATTTTTACATTTTTAAGTTCTTCCATCGCCAATTTCAAAGAACCAAAGTTACAAGCCTCATGCTGAGACAATCGATACCGCCAGGAATATGAAAACCTATGGCAATCTACTTAAATGCATAGGATCATTGTTCTTATAGTTTGGTCGAAGCCAAAGAAATTACCTATAACCTATGTAGTGTTTTTTTTTCCCTAACCTATGTGTTTTGGATACAGCTTGATTGTAATTGAAGATTTCGCTAGCCAAAAGCCGACATCCCCTTGAACGCATTTATAAGGTGGTTCGAATAATTCTTAAAAAAAATTATATAATCAAGACCTTTTGTTATCCGAGTACATGTGTCGTGAAAAATATTATCAAATCCACCAGAAGTGTTGTACTATTTCTTGGAAACACAAATGGAAGTTCGATCGTGAGCTTGCACCGATTCTTCGACGTGATGCTATGAAGGTCTTGAATGTTTACATTTTCAAGTTCTTCCATCGCCAATTTCAAAGAACTGGGGTTAAAAAAGCCTAATGCCAAGACAATTGATGCCACAGCAGCATGAAAGACAATTGCGATTTACTTAAATGCACGGGTTCATTGTTTTTACAGTTTGGTTGGTGCAAAAGAAATACCTATAATCACATCGAGTTTTTCCACGTCACACTTTTGATTGAATTGACAAACGAGTTACCTCAATCTGTTAGAATTAGAAATCAAGAGACTTGATTGTAGAAAAATTAATCCATAAGTTGATAGAGTTAATTGCACAATATTCAAGTTTAGTGCCCACATTAAAATAAATATAATTTTAGGAATAAATGTGTGCTCTTTTCCTTTGTCCTTAACAAAATGTTGTATTTTCAAGGGCACAGTGTTATGTAAATGATTATAGTAAAGCTATATGCAATAGTAGAGCTGAATTAGTGCACTTTTAATAAATAAATAAAAATTAATATGAACCATTAATGAGATGAAATTCTTATAGTACATATATACGTGCATTAGAAAGGAATGTCATTATTTGCACCACAAGACGTGTGATTTATTTTTCTTGCCGACGTAATAATTTTGTTTTTCATTTTTTTCATGAATGTAATTTTTTTTGGCCGAATATAAAATTAGTTTTTGAAAAGGAAAAGTCTTTCTATATATAAAATAAAACTGCCACATGCCTCTGTGATGATCAAGGATAAAACCGAGTCAAGCTATTCACAAGTAACTTGGGCCCCGCTCGAAGACTACTTGATTACGACTCGTTTCATTTTGAGGCGAATTCGAGCTTTTCATTATTTTTGTTTTCAAAAAAATTATATATTCATAAACATAAACACAATATACTTAGAATAACAGAACATTTGAGATAATTAAATTCAAGCTGGAGGTTGAGTCGTGTTTAGTGCAGTAAATTTGGGAGTTAAGGCGAGCTTGTGCTTGGCAGAGAGTATCAACTCGATCAGCTTGATTACACCCCAAATTGGAACGTAACCCGTGAAAATTATGTTCGCACCATCGTGTGGAGACAATAATCCTTTAACAAACTGTGTTGGATCAAGACCACCTACATAACTCAAAAATATGGACTGGGACTAGTAGAGTATTCCAAGAACTCTCTAGATAATCGGGTTTCTACATTGTATCCTTAGATCAATTAAAGAAAATCAGCTGAAGAATACTAACTAATTTGAAAAATTATTGCTTTTACTCATTCTCTTGAAAGTAGTTACATCTATGGTAAATGGTCTATGAGAGAATTGTTTTTTTACACTTGTTAATGAGAGTTTAATACTTTTATCAATTGATCAAATTACTGAGCTGAAGATGTTCATAACAATATTTCTACAGGCACATTAGGACGATAATGAGAAATTTTACTAATAAAGTTCGTCAGCCAACTCCTAATCTGCCATGTGACAGAAAAGAAGTGCAAGTTTTCAAACTCCATGCACGCAAACGTTTTCATGCCTGACCGTAATATGATGAATTACCTATATTGGGAAAAGAAATGATATCACTGACTGTCTGAGCTAGCTTATTGCTCAGTTGAGTTTACCCATTTATATGTGTGTGTTACTAACAAAAACGAAACACCGATGCATACATATTACATTGTAACGTTTTGTTATTTTGTAAAAGCTAAAACGATTAGTCATGTAACGATGGAGTAGGCAACAATTTGGGACACAACAGTACAAAGTACGATCGTTTGCAGCGCAATTCATTCATTCGAGGGAAACCTATTGCCAACTTCACTTTAATGACATATGATTAATGTGCTTTATATGAACAGAATTAATTCATCGAGCGTGAATAATATGCACTGTCATGAATGACATTGATAATGAATAAGGGTCCAAGACTGATATCCTTGCATCCATAACCTATTCGACACAATCTGTGTTAGGACGCGTTGACTTGCATGGTTCCAGAAGTTTTTGCCAATCACGAATGGATATGTACAAGTATGGTTTCCTCCCAGTAACCTATGAATTGAATTGGGCAGGACCACTAAGAGGCGGGTGATTTGGTTGTTTAGAAAAACTTAGAATTTTTTTCCTGAATACATGATGGACATTATAGAAGGTGAACTGGCGCTATAGAAACGTATATACTTTTGCATAATCACAATTTTCTATCAAACAAATACTGGAACTGTTTAAAGAATAGAAGAAATGTGAATCAAATTTATAGTGATTGCCCTTCCACTTGACCTACTCTCTCTCCCAACTCTTACAGTCCAATGAGACCGGAATTTACTACGTACTTCTTGAAATATTATGGTTTGCACAAAATGTAATGCTTCAACCTAAAGCTTCAGGAGTTACTTCTACAAATTCAAGCACCTCTCAAAACACTATATCACTCTTCCTTCAGATTGCATATATTCATACCCTCTAAGGAGATTTATAATATAAAAATCACTTAATTTTGCACAAAAGAAAGCAAGACAAATGCAACAAAGAGAGAGCTTATTAAATACCACTAAGGAGATTTATATATAAAAATCACTTACTTTTGCACATAAGAAAGCAAGACAAATGCAACGAAGAGAGCTTATTAAATACCTCTCAAAACACTATATCACTCTCCCTTCAGATTGCATATATTCATACCCTCTAAGGAGATTTATAATATAAAAATCACTTAATTTTGCACAAAAGAAAGCAAGACAAATGCAAAGAAGAGAGAACTTATTAAATACCACCAAACAAAGTTTTTAAAGACTTTAGATTTTCAAAATAGTCATGAAAGCTTTATCCGATCAACTAGCCATTCTTTGACCATCGAAACGTGCTCATACGGAACATTAAAGGTCGATTCAAAAAATAGGAAACTTTGCTTCTATAATTTACTTGGCATATCTTTTGCTTATCTAGAAATGGAAAAATAGATTTGTTTTGCTACAAATTACTTTTAGCAAATGCAACACTCAAAGATGGTTGTAATAACAAAATTGAGTCCACTTCAAATTAAAAAAGAGCTAGTTTCCACTAAGATTTGTAAAGGTTCGTATGTAGAATCATATATCGGTGATCGGTTCTTGAGCTAGTCCAATAGGGAGGACCAATTCCCATTTTTTGGAACTGGGGACTAGACCAGATTATCCTAGGATCAGGAATCGGATCGAACCAAACGGTCCGGTCTAGTCGGCTACTTAGCCAAAAGAAAATATAAAAAATTTATAATAAAAAAATTCATAATTATTACAATTTTAGGGTTTATTGTCATTTTTAAGAAATTAAGAAATATGTTTTATGTTAAATATATATATATATATATATATATAAATATTCAGTCCGATCCAATCCAGTTCCTCCCCTCCAGAACTAGGAACTAGATCAAAAATCACCGGTTCCATTTTTATGGTACCAAAAACCGGACCGATGCCCCTAGAAACCAAACCAAACCGGCCAATCCGGTCCAATCTGGACAGTTTCCAGTCCGGTCAGTCCAATATGCCCATCCCTAGAACCATCCACTTTGTTTAAAGCATGTACTGCTTCTACAAAAATGGTCCTCTCGACTTTTCATAAAATCTTATGCTACGGTCTAGTCACCTTTTGCAAGATGGCTCTTCTAAGCACATTGACGTCCTTAAGATCTGTAGACTATTCACATCCTATTGATCCATCCAAGTTTAAATGAACTCTTATTCTACGGATGGTTCTTCTTTTACAAAGGTCTTTACAGACTCGACACATTTCCCATCAAAAAGCTTAGCTTGTTCTCCTTCTACAGGGTCAAACATGTTTTAGATATTCTGTTGTTAACACTATATGCATATGCTTTGTGTATACAAAAGTTGTTCATTTTGCACAGTTAAATACACATATTAGTAATCTTTGATTACATCATAAGGATTCTCTCAACAATATAAGCTCACCAAAGTGAGAAAAAGTATTAAATAGACTTAGCCTACAATCACAATTTTTACATGGGTGAAGAACAATTTGTTCTTCTCTTTCTCTATTTTATTTATTTATTTATTGCTTCTTTGTAATTGTCTTGACCTCTTACTTAGGAGTAAGCAATTTTAGATTCTGTACAAGTTTCACTTAGAACCTGAAATCTACCCATTAAAACAGGTTACCCATTTTTTGAAACCTGGAACTTATCGTGTATATCTTGGAATCTAGAACTTATCTTATTACAGGTTGTAGGGTTGGTTCCAAAGTCTATCCAAGTTCCATCCATATTATTAATTGAACAATTGCAATAAATTATCATCTTTAATGGCCACCACTTGATGTTATAATTTACTAATCATAACTTATATTTAAATACATGAAAAATATAAAATATTAATAAAGTAGAAGCTTCGATCATGATATGGAAGTTCAGACTAGTGGTTTCAGATTATACACTCATCATTGAACGTCATTGAATACCATAAGATCGCACAAAAATATAAACCAAGAAAAATATAATAACTTATTACAAACTCTAGGTTCCAGATTTTGGGTTCACCATCCTAGAACTTAGAGCTTACCAGTCAAAATAGGTTCCCCAATTTTTAAAATCTAAAATCTACCCTATATATCTAGGAATTTGATTCTCAAGTTTTAAGTTTCACCCTAAAACCATGCTCACCCTTACTTTTTATTTTTCTCCTTTTTTTTTCAAGATATACCTGACTTGGTGCTAGATGTCAAAAGACAATATCCTTTCTTGTGTTTTCATCTTTTTTATTCTTACTTTCTTCTTTGGCCCACATTGTTAACGTGTGTCTTTGCCCATTTAAATAAAGCCAAAATTACACTTACTTTGATGGAAAAGAACCCTAGGTTTATGTCCCTAAAATGGATCTTCGCGTGCTTAAAGCGCTATAGGAAAAAAAACACTCACATGTGATTACGAACTTGCATGATGTACAAACAGTGAAAAATGTAATGCAAAAATAGGGAAAGGTCGATTCAGTTTCTCAATACAATGAGTTAAATTGTTTCTCTCTTTTATTGAACTTTCGTAAAGCTTAAAGATAAGATCAAAGAAGAAAAAGGAAAAGATTCTTCAATAAAGATAATTTTCAATTTACTTAAATATATAAAGACGTGATTAGGTTAATCTACAAAACTCTCTCACATTACCATCACATTATATCATTCATGACATAGCACAAATTTTCACAGAGTATGTCTAAGTTTCATTTGTTTCACAAAACCAAATAAATTATTTTAAAAATATTCTCTTGAAAATGACGGTTTGTATAGCTTAAAATAGTTATTCAATGAAATATTTTTTCATTATCGGCAATAATTTATCTATAAAAAAAATTTGCAAACGATAAAAATATTTTTTATTATTTTTTTATAAGCAAAACAAGTCAATATTTTTTTAAATATATTTTTCTAAACCATTCATTTTTTATGAAACAAATACTACAGTCTATACTTAAATTAAAGCACACCAAAATGAATGGAGGTGACAAAATGAGTTTGGGTTGTTCATCGCGTACGTTTAGGGCCTGTTTGTTTGCAAATTGTTTCTGTCCCAGGAACAAAAATTTTTGTTTTTTTGTTCCTGGGAACAAAAAAGGAACAAAAATGCGTTTGTTTGCGTTTTTGTTCCAAAACTATTTTTTTGTTCCCAGAAACATATTTGGAACAGAAACAAGAAACAAAAAAAAATTATTTCTTGTGTTTGGAACAAAATCTAGAAACACTTCTCTCTTTTTCTTCTTCTTTTCTTCTTCTTTCTTCTTTCTTTTTTCTTTGGCCGGTCGCCAGCCTTGGCCATGGCCGGCGACCGGCTGACGAGGACCGCTGGCCTCGCCCAACCACGGCGAGGCTCGCCCAGCGGCTAGCGACACCGAGCCTCGCCGGCCGCTGGGCGAGCTCAGCCTTGCCGGATCTGGGTAAGCTCGAGCTCGCCCAGCCAAGGCGAGGCCGAGCCTCGCCCAGCTACGGCGAGGCTCGACCTCGCCGGGGGCCGACGAGCCTTACCGTGGCCGGGCGAGGCCGGCCCTCGTCGGCCGGTCGCCGACCATGGCCAAGGCCGACGACCAGCCAAAAGAAGAAAAAAAAAAAAAGAAAATAAGGAAAAATAAATAAGAAAAATAAGAAAGAAATTAGAAAAATAAAATAAAAATATTTAAAAATTAAAAGAAATAAAAAAAATTATACAAATTTACCAAACGTGTTTCTATTCTTTTTATATTTTCGGAACAGCATTTACCAAACGCGTTTTTTGTTCAAAAATTATTCCCCGAAAAGTAAACACTTTTTTTCTATTTCTATTCCCTAAATAATTTTTAAACAAAAACGTTACCAAACGCACCCTTAGTGGAACACAAAACAACTCGCGCGGTGGCAATATTGCACAAATTCTGGCAATGTCAGTAATGTCATTAAGAATAGTAAGACAAAAAGGAACAAATCGACAAAAAGGCGTCCGGCCGGTTAAATGCCTAGTTTAGCTTCAATAAATTATTTATTTGGACAACGTCTCGCTTATTCAAATTAACTTCGAGGACTACGTCGATGGAGTCTGGCGTCATGCACGTGAACGGAACTGTTTACATGTGTCCATTGCTATTAAATTGCACATGACTCGCGGTTGATCCGTTAAAGTACGATCAATTATGAAGATCAACAGTCATGTGGTAGCTTCTCTTTTCGGCCAACATTAGTTGCAATCCCAATTCTACCTCAAGCTTATTTTTTATAGACAAAATCCGAGAAAAAATCAGAAACTTCCACTCTAACCCCAAAAATACCCATGTCTGAAAAATTGCCACCAATTTCTCCAAAAATATCAACATGATGAGGCTATTGTTGTTCCATACAAAATTCAGGTGTTAGTGATGACGTAAGTTTTGATAATGAACCTCTAACTTGCCCTGATATTATTAATTTTGAATAAATTAATGTCAATTTTTGAACATGGCGGCAAATTTAGACTAGTGAAGGTTTGTGATTTTTTTAAAGACAAAAAGGTTTGGGACATAATTGGGATTAAATCTAAAATTTGGGGCTTCTAGGGAATTCGACCCTTCTTCATAACCTCAATGAGTTAGAGGAGTTGATTGAGACTCAATATAAAGCGCAATCATGAATAGTAACAAAGTTAACTCTGTCGGCCACTCGAGGAGCCGCTTGCTTACGTGATAAGGTGCAATAACCCAATTACCATGAGATAGGGAAACAGCGTGATGTCACAAGTTCAGTAGAGTGTACGCAAAATGTCACGCGATATCTCAAGAAGTATAAATCCAAATTTGACCAAACTCAACTACAACCCCTTTTAGATTAGTCGCAAGGAAAACAACTTCCTCCTTTCAATTTCCAGTCCCGTCCAAGCACAATGAATTAACCCTTTACCTCGAACGAAACAAGCAAATGATCTTGTTCAAATATCCATTTAAAATATTACCAATTGTAATAAACGGAAAGTACTATTAGATCGAAACCGATTGAGAGGAGGAAAAATATGGAATCTTGTTCTTAACATTCAGATCGAGGTAGATTCACAATCCCACCTTCATTCTTTAAATATAATTATACAACACTTTGCAGTGGAGAGATCATCTTTCGATCGCACTAACCATCGATTTCAATAATTAGCCCCATGATTGGAAACGGTCCCCTGAGGACGCGACACGCTTTATCGGTTTTTCTTCGTCCCGACGCCCCCTGAAAATGACGTGAACTGTCGTTACCGATTTATTAATTTTATCGGATCGCCGACCGTCGTTGCAAGAGCTCTTTAAATTAGGGTTTTCCCTTGTTTCTCGAGCCGGACTTTCTGGTGCCCCCGGCGGCCCACCACGGTACTTCAGTCATCCAATTGAAGACAAAATTTAGCTCTGGCTTCCAGACAAATGAGACAGCGATTGAACGGGGGAATTTTCTTGCCGCGCGCCATATGGCCTGGAGCGTGGCTCGCGGGGGCTGTCGCCTGAGTTCGGTTTCACGCAATTTGGGGGCGTGGCTTGTTTCCCGTAATTTCATGTATGATAAAACGTTTTTATATTGATAATAATTTATTTCTAAATATTTTTATAGATAATAAAATTATTCTTATCGTCTGTCATTCATTCATTTTTATAAATAATCATTTTAAAATATATATATATATTCCAAATTATTCATTTTTACTAACAAACGAGAGCCTACATTGACTTTAGTTTTTCTCTTCAAGACTCTTATAATTAAAACTAAAAAGGGTGCACATGAACAAGTTTTAGCATTTCTAATTCGACATGAATTACACACAGGTCACAAATTTTATGTACATAATACAATTATCAATTTATAGTTATATCATTGCTATTCTTGCTCTATTATATTCCCCAGGCCATGAAATTACTAGTTAGTTTTGCGTTATTCCATTTCATGAATCTTATGAACAAAATGCTAAGTTGGATCACATGTAGCAGTTGATAGATGCACTAGTGTGAAGTTTTACTCTCCATTTGTCATAGATTTACCAATTTAGATTTTTTTGTGATATTAATCAAATTTAATGGAAACTAATAGATAGTAAATTTATCACCAATATATCAGTTTGAATTTTTTGTGGTCAAAATATTAATTTGGATTAAATTTGTTACGGGTATAGCAAATTAGGATTTGGGCTATGAACCCCTTTTAGAATTATGAAGTAACGTCATGAAGGTATGATTAATATAAGTTATAGTAACCATAAGTTATACTACATGATATGAACCAATTACAATTATAGGATATTTAATATGCGATAATCAATCATTAGAAGCTATATAATAGTTCAATTCTTAAAGCAACTAATCATTATTTTTAGTGAACTGTAACTTCAAATGATAATTTAACAACATAAGTATACTTAGGTTTTTTTTTTTTTTTAGTGAAAATAGAATCACTGCTCCCACTAACCATGCCTCCTATAACTCCAGTAAAAGACAATAACACCTTGATTAGCATCTCTGTGGTAGAGTGACTACTTTCAATGAACTCAACTAGGTATGGGTATATAGGACAAAATCAAAGTTAATCAATCAAATCTGTAACCTGCTTCCACTCTAAATAGCAGACTTTACCTAATGTCCCCACCTCTTGTCTCCATGTAATTAGACACGTGTAAGATTATAATTTTGGCATTGTTGGCATATCATCTATTCTTGTCTAGGTATGCTAGTCTAATAGCCTTTTGTTACTACAGCCATCTAAGGCCATATATATTAGAAAGCTCTTTCATGTGAAAGGTTTCGTGGGAATTCAAACAAATAGATGAAATTTTGGGTAAGGTGTATCGTCTTAAAACAATGATTTTCCTGACAGAATTCGTGATTCAAGATAATCGGTTCCGATGGTCAAGATACAATGCTTAGACTCTGATCTTCCTTATTAGTCTGCGTAGTAAGCAGAGGATGAACATGATTCAAGCTTTGAAATGATGGACAATATGGAGTAGATACAAAAAAGACAAACAAGAAAGGAGGAGGAGGACCAGTATAGAATTGCATTGCCATTATTTAAAAAAAAAAAAATAGTAGTTGATTAGTATTTTCAGAAAATACGCAACAAAAGGAGGCATTTTCGATGTGAACACATATGAATTGGCAATCTCCATGGCTATTGCTTTTTCGATCGGCTCAATCTATCAAGTCAAACCCATATTTTTCAGGCTATCTTATTTCTAAAACTATAAATAAAATAAAGAAAAAAAACCCCAACAATAATCTACATAACTAGGGCAAGTAGCATTTGTTTGGTATGGTCCTAGAGTTTGGCAAGCCTTCATTATACTCTGCTTTTCCCTGCCTTACGAGGGCTGTGAATCCCCTCGGCATGTAAAATTGGACCCAAAGCTGACGCAGGAGCAAATTATTTCCAAAATAATGATATTATTTAGTTGAGGGGATGAGTTCCCAATCTGGTTTGGTTCTAAGGCAGAATTGGGAATCAGGGATCGAGGACCAGACTTGTTGGTCCTAAAACTAGGAATTGGATGGGATAGAACTAGTCACTTTTTTTTCCCACTACTTGAAGCCTTCTATTATAAAGAAAAAAAAAAGCTAGTATTTTTTTAAAGAAATTTTTAAAAAGAAAATTTTTAGTTGGTCCAATATGATTCCACCTTGGAACTTGACCACCCGGACACCAGTTCCACTTTTTGGAATAAGGAACCGAACCAACACTCTCGAGAATCGGACCCGACTAGCCAGTTTAGTCTATTCTATGTGGTTTCTTATTCGAACGGTCCCTTTTGCATACCCCTATTATTTAGGACACTCTTTTGCAATCTTAGATAATTTTATTTATTAATTTTAGTAGGTATTTGACTAGTCTAATTTTTATATATGGAAGAATTTCGAATTTATCTTTATATGCTTACATCTGTATATCTATTTCATATTTTTGTCTCGTAGTTGTGTTTTTTTTTTCTAGGGAGGGTCATGTTTACTTTCATCTGTAATTGGAGGAAACTTTTTCTAAGCATGTCTTAGATTGAGATGGGTTACAATAATGGACATTACTCATATCTATTTTTTCATTAAGATTGCATAGGGTTGATGTCCATAACTTATACTCTACCAATCCCATGCTCATGTTCATTCACCGAATGAAATAAAATAAGCAACTACTTGATCAAGAAATGCTCTTTCCTTAGCCTATTTATTTTATCCGTTACAAAAACTCAATAATCTGACACACTCTAATGGCTTAAACTTCTTAATTGATCTATCTAACTGAGTACCCAATTAAGTTTTAGGGCACGAATGATAACCATTCTGCTGCAAAAATATATTTTTCTATTTTTATTTTGTGGAAGAATTTCTGAGAAAAAATACGCATTTGATAACAACCTAAAATTTCTGCTCTTTGAATAGAAATTCATATGATAACAACACAAAATTTCTCCCTTTTGGATGGCAATAGCAAACGGCAACGATAGTGGTTGATGATGACCGGTGAGCAACTAGTGGTGATGAATGATAGGTGACAGCAAGTGGGCAACTAGTTAGTAGCTAGAGCGAGCAATAATAAGAGTTTTTATTTCTCACTTCTATTCTAGAAATAAAGAACTAGAAATTTTTTAATTCTCATTTCTATTCCAAACATATTTCTAGACCAAAAATTTGTTCCATAAATAAAAAATGAAATTGCGCCACTAAACGGATTTCTATTTTAAATCTATTTATGAGAACAAGAAAATAATCCTAGTCAAAAATAGAATGGTTATCATGCCCGCCCTTAGTCTCTTTATACACAATCAATTCAAGTTTCTCAATTTGTAAATGTCATACTTGAACAAGGGCCATGCTAATCTTCTCTAGATTAGTTCAATCAAATTGGGTGTTTGACAATGCACCCTTTCGAATTTCGTTAGCTCATATAGATAATATTTCATTTTGTTTTATCAGTTCAAGTGGATTTAAAACAATTTTTGCATCACTAGCCTTATTTACTCCTTCCACATGACAACTACAGTAATAACCCAATCCGATGAGGGTAAGAAGTGGTCATCGAAGCCAAAGGGCTCCAACAACAAGCGATGGCAAGCGGGGTAGGAAGGAACTATTGTGGCTAACGATGCAACCCAGAAAGGGGGTGAATAGGTTTAGTAATGATTTTTTAAACTTTTGCAGATTATTAAACAATTAGCAATCAAGATGATATCTCAAATAGAATCATGTGTGATGATGATAAGCATATTAGAGTGAAGAATGACAATCACATAGTGATTTATAATGTTTAGGTTTTGTAATCCAGCACAAGTCTACTCTAAGACTAATAGTCTTAATAGTGGTTGGATTCCACTAATAATCGGCAAAGAAAATTACAACTGGCTAATGTTGTTCCTTTCAATCGATAGATCACACTATTAGGATACCAAGATCACGAGACATCACTCTCATTTTGCTTGTAAATCCAATACGTCAAAAGCATAGTTCCTTGGCAAACCAAGATCATTGATGATATGTAAACAATTTCACTATATGAACTTATCATGGTAAATGTTAATACTTGCAAATAGTTCGGTAATCATCAAAATATCATAGGAATGTTTTCCAACATGAACTGAATTGCATACCCAATAGGAGGAAAGCGTGCTTGGAATATGTATGTAAAAAATGAAATTAATTTAAGGGCATGCCTTTTTACGTAATAATAAGTTTTACTTTGAAATTTCAAAGTTGAGCTTACTTAGGCTAAAGCACTATTAGAATGAGTGACCTTTGAAAAGGTGCCTAACTGTCTATCAAAGGACAAAATGATATAAGATGGCCAAAGTCGATAATATCTCAAGTGAGTTAATTGAGAAATGTCACCACTCCAATTCTGGGATAAAAAAAAATGGTCAAGGTACTCAATCTGAATATGACATGTGAAGGCCAAGATGGGGAAGAACACTTCCAGGTCATATATCAAGAATTCTTATTCTCTTTTTATCTCTTATTGCTATTGTTCATGTTTTCCGATTTCTATCTATGGTCCAGGTTGGTCCGGACCACCCCCTAACCCTAGGACCAACCCGTACAATGTCGGTCCTCAATTTTTAGGACTGATGACCGACCCTATTGAGCCTGAGACCAAGGACCGGACTAACACAATGGGTTTGGTCCAGTCCAGGGTCTACTCGGGATCGATTGATAATTTTTTTTTGTCTTATTTTTTATACTCCCTAAAAAAGCAAACTTATAAATTCAAATTACACATCCATCGACAATGCAGTATTGTGCAACTAAACTATAAATACCAATACATCCTTAGCAAATTTAAGATGACACAATAATAGAAATTTCGTACTTGCTAACCGCTCATCGAGATATGGGACAAGATGGAAAGTTCTTGTAATCATCTATCTTCAATATTCATAACACCATATGTAAAAACATTTTCCTGTATTTTATCATGTAGAATCCACTCAACCAAAAAATGAGCTTCACACTACTTGACTAGCAAATCACCGTAGCAACTGCAATACTACTTTACTCTTCAAAAATTTCTACCATTGACATAAATTGAAAAGTAATGTACGGTTGAAATTCATTAGTAAAATACAATTAAACCATAAAAAAGTTAAAATACTTAATATAAACCATGAATATATAACTTCACATTTTGTTAATTCACTTGAACTTCTAAACACCTGAAAACAAAACAAACAACACTTAATTAATACTCATTAAAAGTTTTAAATTGAAATTACTATTAATTCTATTGATAGAACATCTCAATATAATATAATATAACAGACATTTTACTTAGGTTTGAATATATAAAAGAATTATAAATAATATAATATAATATAATATAATATAATATAATATAATATAATATACGGGGTTGAGTGCAGGTTGGACCACCCAAAATCTAGGATCGAGGACCAACCCGCACAGTGTTAATCCTGGAATTTCAAGACCAATGACCAACCTATCCCCTTAGGAACCGGACTAGGACCGGCAGGATTGGACCGGTCTAGGGTCAGTCCAGGATCGACCCTAGATCACTGCTCACCCCTATTCTATCTTGCTCTTTTATCTACCCATTTGACATGGTTTAGTCTACATTTTATATTCCACTTTAATATGTTGGTTATGCTCAAGGGAGAATTTTTTATTAAACATATTCTAAAAGTTTAAACTCTTACGGGATGGTGCAAATCACAATATTCAATTTTAATGATACCAAATAATCTGCCATATATCTTATAAAATTCCTAGTGCCTGTCTTGTGTCCAATGTCTGATTGCCGACACATGGGAGCCATCAAACGTTCAGATAGTTCCTTTTTCTTTTCTTTTCTTTTCTTTTTTTTTTCTTTTTTTGGGCCAGCAGCATAGTCCTAGGTTTACTCCAGGAAAACCAATGTGATGAAGGTGACAACGACGTTGACAGAAGTTCGATGAACACCTCCTCCACAAACCTCCTTTTCTTCTCTGGCAACAACCCATTTAGAAGGCTCAGGTTACTAGAACCTTCGGCATGTGATTGGTCGATTTGGTCATATTTGAGATGGTGAGATCCATGCATAAAATATTTTTGGCATGGGGTGGAGAGATGGTCCCGTGACTTTCTTTCGTGGAGCAGCATTTTAGTCATCCACGACATGACATATATGAAGTGAAATTTGAAGCTCGGAAACTATAAATTTGGAACAAGTCAAATTGCCTAGGTTCCTGGAACCTTCGAGATGTGATTGGTCGGTTTGGTCATATGAGATAGTGAGATCCATGCATGAATACCTTTGGCATGGGGTGGAGAGACAATCCCGTGACTTTCTTTCGCGGAGCAGCATTATAATCATCCATGACATGATATATATGAAGTAAAATTTGAAGCTCAGAAATTATAAATTTGGATTAAGTCAAATTCCCATGTGAAAAGCTTAAATTTTTCATAGCGTATGTATAAAGTACGCGAGAGATGTGATGGTAACTATCCTCGATACAAAAGCCAAACGTTCAAAAATCAAAACTAAACCAATCTGGTTTAAGATGGAAGTTAGGACATCAAAAATCCAATCTCATAAAATAACACAATCTGATTGTGATCACTTTTGAACTTTGTGGCCTCCCCCTCAAGCAGGCACCTTGACTTCCTTCGTGCCCAGCTTGTTTACATTATCATCGGAAGTCTCCTTTGGCAATGCCTTCGTAAGGATGTCTGGTAGTTGTAATTACATTGTATCAGCCCAGGAGGACTTAAAGCTTGAGTCCCCATTATATACTTTGAAGCTTTAATTTGAGGACAAAGTCCAGGTACGCGTGATGGGAGCGTTTAAGTATATTAATGCTGAACCTGAATTCATCTAATAGTTTCTAGAACAGTTGGCAATCCCACACCTTTTTATAGAATTCGTACCTGCAAAAGAATTAACATCCCCAGTTCCCAATGGGAAGAGTTTCATATGTAATGCCTACAGCAGTATCTAATTTGGAATCAACAACCAAGAGTAAAGCCTGTTTAGTCCTCCTGGCAGGCCCCAATTTGATCTGGAATAATTATAATTATGATCTTTGACCAAAAAAAAAAGAAAATTATAATTATGATCACCTAACATGACCCAAGTCACATGGACCCTCCTGTTAAATGATGCTTCTGCTTGCTTCAGTCTCACAAAAATCTGCTGCTGAGTCTCTTTCCGTATTTGATGAGCTTAGAAGAACCGGGAATTCATATCTGATGTTGAATCCTCAAGATAATCATATATGAATCTTTCCTTCATAGAAACAATCTCCTGAGTAACCCAGCCCTCAGACCTTCCAAGTTAAAAAGCGTTGCAACTAAATGACACCATTCAGATCAACTGCATCAAGAATCTGCTGAAATGAAGAAATATCCTGAAAATAACATCCCAACCCATTATTCCTTCCTGAGAACTTCTGATAGTGTTGTAGTCTCCGGCAATCATCCAACTAGAATCAAGAACAGAATCTGACAATAATGTTCAAATCGCCCCACAAAGAGGCACTCTCATTACAAAAGTTCAGTGCATGCACAGAGTAGGAGAAGAATGACATTGTTTTTATTGCAATTAACATATTATGCATCGGAGAGACTAAATACAGGGAGAGTTTCAAAATAACCAGTTCCATGAAGCTGATAACTTGATGACTGTGGCAAGTAACTCCGTCCAGAAAACCATCTATTTTGCATTCCCATCCATATTTGTTTCATGCCCTTTAGTATTAAGTAAAGCAAACAACGAAATGCAAGAAAGTACTCACAGGTTTTTAACTTCTACATGCCTACAGGGCTTGTTAATACGTCTTATATTCCCCACTAAGAACTGGATGACGACCATTAAGATATCTTAGACAAGAAAAATATAATCAATGATGAAACTGACATAAACTCCTTCAATTGTCTTTCTATTGTGATTTCAGATAACATTTTTCCAGTGCAAATTAGCCTCAACAGCTGCCCACAAGACTTCTTTCACGAGGCATGCCCTGCAGATAAAGTGGCTACCTTAGAAATAACTGGTCAACGGCACAGTTTGCAGCTGATAATTTACACTCACTTCCGACAAAAAGAATGAAACAATCTTCAGAAAGAACATCAAATTTTGTTCCTAACTGCAACCTCGTCAGGAAACGCTTCATCTGCTGACAGTCAGAAGAATTTATAATATCAGGAGTGTTATTTGACATTCCAAGCTCTGCTCCTGGATTCACATTTTCTAATCTAACAAAACATAATCTAACATCAAATCCAGCACAAAGAGTTGCAGTATCCACTTTAAAACAGTGCTCTGTGGTCCATGCTTAGTCCAACATCTATAGCAACTGGAAATAGCTACTCCAGTTTTAGTCATAAACTCCATCGAACTTTCTTCAATCGAATCCAGGAGGTGTAAACCATATACAGATCTTCTAGGATTGGACTGTCTGGAGGGTAGAAGTCTTTTTAGACATAATCCTAAGCTGTTATATACCAAGGTCCATTCTTCAACGTCCAATCAAAACATTTCATCATTTGGCAAACATATATACCATTTTCACACTGACACCTCAATTCTACCTCACTGCTCCCAGAGCCTAGAAAATATTTCAAGTTTAATCAGCAAAATGCACTGAGATACAGAATGGTATATATAAGAATAAATTTCATGCTCAAGGACGCAAAAGCAAATTATAATCTAGCCATTGCAATAACCAATCAGAAAACAAATTCCCAATATTTTCTTATGGAGCTAACTTTTTGTCTAACATTTTTTACATTTTTTAACTTGACAATCCATTTAACTTCATTTATTTTAATAAGAAAAATCACAAGGTAAATGGAAAGCCATGTCTATCATTCTATAATTTTCTCTCTTTTGATACACAATTTACAATTGACATTTTGCATTTTTACTAGAAAATCCAGAACTACAATTAGTTATTCTGTGTTAAATATCTGTCAACTTTGAGATATTGATACATTGAGAAAACTTCCTACCACCCCATAAGCGGCAAGTCCCTGCGCCATCAGTAAATGAAAGCCTAGACATTTTACAAAATTAATCTGCTCTCTCCGGTAATCACCAGAAGTCCTTGCAGGAACATGTACCGTTCCTAAAATGATGGAACCTGCTCTTATCTCTCATGATAATCTCCCTCATGCTAATTCTTGAAATAAACTTAAAGAAATTATGGCAGTCATCACAAGTCCTCAGATTCTTTATGATCCTAATTGGGGATTCAGGTTCGACATTAATTAGACCGAATGCAGCAGCAAGCTTTTCACTGTGAACACGCAGCATGGCTTCCTTCTCCTCCATTTCCACATCATGGTGAACAGAACCAACTTCTGAGATGTAACCCAAACTCCTGATTTGCATATACAAGTCCTCCAACTTCTGATATATGCTTGACGACTGTGGATGGGAATTATCTCCAGTGTAAAAAACATGTACTTCACTGTTTAACTCAATAGAGCTATATGCAGCTACCTTCTTGATGCAATTCTTTCTCATCCTTAGTCTCACTTTTTCAACAGAGTCCCACCTCCCAGCAGAAGCATACATGTTAGATAATAGAACATGATATGAAGCAATATCAGCAGCTAACTCAAAAAGCTTATCGGCCGCAACCTGACCCACTTTAACATTCCTGTGTATTGCACAGGCACCCAGCAAAGCACCCCAAACTCCTGTATCTGGCTCAATGGGCATACCCATTATAAAGCTATAAGCCTCCTCAATATGTCCTGAGCGGCCAAGGATATCGACCATACAAGAATAATGCTCTCTTCTAGGCCGAAGATTCTGATCATTTGAATCCACAATGTAGCTAAAATAAGCCCGACCTTGACTCACAAGTCCGGCATGGCTACAAGCAAATAAAACTCCAAGATAAGTGACATAATTTGGTTTTGGCCCTTCGTTCTGCATTCTAGAGAACAGAGCCAAAGCTTCTTCACTCTTCCCATTAACTGCATAGCCTAAAATCATCGTGCTCCACGAAACAACATTTCTAAGACGCATTTCATCAAATAAAGTTCTTGCCATATGAGTACTACCACATTTCATACACATGTCGAGCCGTGCATTCTCAACAATAATATTGCTCTCCATCCTATCATATAAGGCAGAGTCATAAATCTTATTGCCCATGTTTAAACATCCCAACTGACCGCATGCCGATAGGGCACTGACAATAGTCACGGCATCAGGCTTGATCCTGGCCAAGCTCATCCGATGGAACAGTGCAAGGGCCTTACTAGCATACCCCATCTGCACGCATGCCGCAATGAAAGAATTCCAAGCCACTAGATCTCTCTCTATCATAGTCTCAAACAAGTAATCACCCAATCCCACTTCCCCAAACTTCACGTACATTATCATCAATTCATTTCTCACCATGGCATTATACTCAAGCCCATACTTTACCACGTGGGCATGGATAGTCAAAGCGGCCCAGGACTCGGGCAGCTCGGCGGACGCCTTCAACACAAATGGAAATGTAAATCCGTCGGGGCGAACACAGAGAGAACTCATCCTTCCGTAGAGCGAAATCGACTCCATGGGCATGTCGTTCTTCGCATATCCCCGGATCAGGGTGTTCCACAAGAAAATTCTTGGTTTGTGCATTTCATCGAACAGTTTGCGAGCGTAATGAACGTCACCTAAGATTACTAGATTGGTGAGCAAGCGGGTGATGAGGCTGTTTTTCACCGAGAGCCCAGAGGTCAGGACGAGCGCGTGGATCTGCGTGAGCTGGTGGGGTTGAGAGGAGCATGCTTTCAGTAAGGTGGCCAGGGTCTGTTTGGTCGGCGGAAACGGTAGAGAGAGCTTTTGGCGGCATTCCGCGAGCATCATAAGGGATGTAGAGAAAATGGGTTCCCCAGGATCACATCGAACACGACTTCCTGGCACGACGGCGAGGCCGAAGTTCTCGTTTGAGCTCCGAGCGGGGTAGATCGGCGTCCAGCAAGCTTTGAGACATCCAAGTGCGACGTCTTTCTATCTCTAGATTGCTTCGTTCCTTTGAAATTTATCATTTTTTGATATAAAAATCATGCAAACATTTACTGAATTTTGACTCAATGTATAATTTATTTTTATTTTTTTGATATCCAAGATCTGGTCTAACACAACCTTGCGGGTGCTCATGGCCTCCGAGGGCCCGACAGGCCCAACAAGGACCACCGACTATACCTGGAGGAGAGCTAGCTCAGGAACCCACCACAAAAAGCCCCCACTTAAAGCATTGGCAATGAGAACATTTGAATTCCCAACCCTGCCTACCAATGGGTGACTTAATGTATAATTTAATTTCTGAACTTTTAATTTATTCAATATGATCTTTAAATTTTCGCTTAATATATAATCCTCTAACTACATTCTACATTGCAGTTTAAAAATTCATGTATCACATTGCATATTAGGCTAAAATTGAAGGATTATATTAAATAAATTAAAATTTCATAAATTAAATTGTATATTAAATTAAAGTTGGAAAATTATTTGAGTGATTCCTTAAAATTTGGAAGAACGTGGTGTAGGGGATGATACTGAACCGCACCTGACTCCTTAGAATTTGGAAGCAAATTTACTCTGTTTGGCAGATGAAGTTGAAGGAGGAAAAGAAAATACAATAAAGAAAGGAAGTTAACGGAAGATAATTGAAAGGAGCTTCCTTTGTTATCTTGGATTAAGCATGGAATGAAGGGCTTCGAGGGCACTAAGCTATGACATTGCGACGTTATTGAAATTAAGTACAAAAACCCCATAACAAATGGCAAAATTGATTGGCAGCGTGTGACAAATCATCGTGAACATATGGACACTTCAACATGCGTTTTTCCCTTCATATGAAGATATTATCACGAATAGATGAATTGACTTTCTTCTCGATTACATAACCGATATATCAATTTCAACATTAGAATTGTGCAGACCTATTTTCTACCGGTTGATTTTTTTCATATGTCGTTTTCACGTAACATTTCTTGCTACCCCAAATTTCACGTTTGCTTGATCCACCCGATAAACCTATGGGAGGGAATTGGGATTGGGAAGAGACGATTGGGCGGGTGATAAGTGGACGTGGTGGAATATAAGAGAGTGGACAAGATCGCAACCCTAATTGCGTTTTATGGGAAGCCCATACTATAAGTAAGTCTTCGTCCTTACGCGCCATATCATCATTGGGCCACTTGAGCTGGGCGCGAGCCTAATAAAAAGAAGTGAAAATTTCTGCTACAAGAAATATATAGAGCCTAGTCCATCAAATGGGTCGATTAAGTCAATTTGAAAAATGATCAAACGCATTGACCCATTAAACTCATTGATTTTCATGCAATACAAATGTCTTAACTCATACTTAACTCATATTCAACATGACCCATATTATTAAAACACTTCCATAGTTAACTCAATCTAGGAAAACACACACCCAAATTAGAAGGTTAGAATGCGAGCGCAAGCAAGTGTGAGATAGAGCAAAACACAATGAAAAAAGAAAAATAGAAGTTACTTGAGTTTAAGTAAATTGTGAACCTATTTAACATCCTTATTATTTTGAGATTTACCATTGTAAATATATTTATAACCCATTTACTCAATTTAACTAATTTACATGACAAGTTCGATGTACGAGCTTCATAATAGTATGCAACTCATAGAACCACATACTCAGATCGTATATGACTTCACAAGCGCAAGCTTTGGTGATGTGGGACTTCGTCCCTACTTAAAGATGACTTCTTTTTTTTTTTTATAAATGATTAAAAAAAAATCGATGAGCTAGACACAAAGTTTAGAGAATCAGGGAGAGAAAACTCACAACAATGAGACAAGCAATGAATTATATATAGCCCAACATACTAGTCCGGAAAGAGTACTCGACTCTTATAATCACAGAATCGAGTTGTATACAACTTTGCATGGGCACACTTAGGCAATGTGAGACATTCATCTCAGATTGAATTCCTTTTGTTGTCAACAATTAATCTCTATAAAGGGAAAAGGGTGGGCTTATATGCATAAATGTCATTTTTGGCTTAAAATCACATGTCTGGTCGATTGCCCAAATTAGTCTTTCACCTCATCAAGCGTGTATTGATACCTAATATACATCCTTTAGGCAAATTAATGATTTATGAGTTGATACTTTCCCATTTCGGTTTACCATAAAAATTTTCTGTAGTAATTATTTTATTTGTTTATTTTTACACCTAACATGAAGAAAACAATTTTATATCTTTATAAAAGAGAACAAAAACAAAACATCGGATATGTATTTAGCTAGAAATTCAATTCAATATCTCGATTTGTTTGTTCCGTCCAATCTCCAAAATTGAGATCGTTCCAAAAGACAGAATGGAGGTACAATTAACGCGGTGGCCCAAAAAAAGCATAATTAGCCCAAAAATCATGGCCAGCCCTAGTGAAAGATGGATTAACCGGCCGACAACTCTTATTCATTTTTCTGGGCCCATTTGATAGAGCTAAAAAAAATTCAATGTGAAGTGCTGATTGAAGTACTAACTATTAGGTTCTTAAGTGCTGGATGATAAAAATAAAAAGTGGCTTGATAATAGATTATTATTATTAAGTAATAATTTTTTTGGCTTCTTACTAAACATGAAATGGTGAATTTTATCGAAAGATTTTGACGATATAATAGATAAGATTTTGATTTTTGATAAATATTTTATTAGTTAACCAATTAAGTAAGTCGTTCTTTGTAACAAATTGATTTTTTTACTAAAAGCAATAAACCGATTTGTGCAGTTAGAGGTTATTAAACGCACTTAACGACATTGCAAAAAAGCTTAGTAGTCGGCCCTTAACGTGATTATCAAGTACAACCCATTCCCACTTCAACCATGTTGATTCATTCCTCTTCATTCCAAGTAAGAGAACATCATTTAGAGGGGAATGAATATCTAATTCTCATTCCACACATTTAATTTTGAATAACCAAATATGATCAAAATACTTGATTTAAGGGAGGCATATCTTTGCCTCCATACACTTACCCTGTCTCGTTGTAGGGCGTAGAAATCGAAACCCACACTTGAAACTAAATCACCCCAATCTCAATCCTTGAAGAATGTGGGGATTCGAACCCCCACCTCCCTCTTCTATGTTGGAAGGGTGGCCACTAGGACAAACTCCAATGATTTACACTTATACGACTTACATGAACAGAAAAGATTATTTGTATGCATCTGAGCTGGGGAGAGATTAGTTAAGCCAAAACATTCGGATAGTCTGTAATTCCAATGAAAAAAAGGGAGGGACATAGGAGAATCTCTTTGCGCGGTTGTGAACAATGCCAGCATGCGACTGTTTCTCCCGTGATGGTCGGCGAAAGATGTAAAGGGAGAACTCACTGGAGCCCTTATCTCGTGGGGATCCCCCGACCTTTCTTTTTCATCATGTTTGTTCATCCTTTTCCTTAAACTCACCCGACCACTTTTTGTCAATTCCTCAAGTTGAAAAATGGAGAGCTCGCCTTTTTGCGCAACCCGGCATTCGGTCTCGTCCTCGTCTACCGCACATCATTTTCCCCACTGGGTGTCGTATTCCATGTTCATGTTGAAAATCAAGGGCGTCCTTTGTTTTGCTTTTGCAAGCATTTCAACTGGAATGTTTCCATGGTTTCTCACCGTACCTTTATTTTTCAAAAAAGATTTCAAGTAGGTGGCGCTAAAGTTTTTTGTGGTTGCAGTATATTTTTATCTGTAATTTTTCTCTTGAGATTTTGAGGCTTACTTTTATGAAATATTTGAACAGCTTGAAGATAAAAAAATATATACATATATAAGATCATTTATCATCTTATCAAACTTTGTTAGGTGCCCAGATGAGTTACTAGAAAAATCCCTCATTGGAAATATTGTGGTGTGTAACAGACAACATATTCTGATTGAAACTATAATTAATTACTCAAACTTTTGTATAAATGTGGGGAAAGGTACCAAAAAAGTCTTAAACCTACTGTATTAGTAATTTTTCAATTGAACCAATTTAATCCTAAATCTTTTTATATCGATACCAATTTAATTTATCTGGCTAATTTTTGCCAACCGATGCTGACATAGATACTAGCCAATGGTCAAACACTAACGTGGTAATTTTTTAATTTTTTTAATTTCTTATTAATTTTTTTTCTTTTCTTTTTCTTTCCTTTTTCCTTTTCTTCTCTCTCTTCTTCCTCCTTAAACTGTCTTCACGATGGTTGGCGAGTCTTCGACGAGGCTGGCCAGCCACTAGGCGAGAGCCACGAAACCCTCACCAATTGCCGATGAGGGTTGCGGCCCTCGCCCAGCCTCACCCAGGGGCGTGGGTGAGGCCGGCGAGGCGAAGCAGCCTCGCTTCACCTCGCTTGCGGTCCTAGGCAAGGCCTCGCCTAGTGGGACACTTGCCAGCCACCGCGAGGACAATACAAGGAGAAAGAAGAAAGAAAAGAAAAGGAACCAAAAAAAAATTAATATAAAAATTGACAAAAAAATAAAAGAATTATTAAAAATTGCCACATTATCATTCGCAAATTGGTTGTTGTCGACATTAGTGCTAGTTAGCCAAAGTTGGCTGGATGGACTAAATTGGTACTAATGTGAAAATGTTTAGAACTAAATTTGTCCTAATGAAAAGTTTATGGATCGAATTGGTACCACCTGTAACAGTCTATAAATGTTAATGGGCTCAACTTGGGCTAAAAAAAAAAAGTTATTGGACTTTTGCTTTGCGATCTGCCAAGTGGTGTCGGAATGTCACTACTGAGGGTGGCAATGCACTAGGTTCAACCCAAAAACCAATCTAGTTGGAGTTCGACTCCCAATTCAAAGTCCTCATCCATCAGTTTTCCCAGAAAATGGGTCCAGCCAAATCAATTCTTAGGTTGAACCAAATATAATCTAAAGTACTTGATTCAAACAAGGCATATTGTCGCCTCTTCACTTCCCCAACTTACATGACCAGAAAATATTGTTTTGTATGTGACGAGCTTTCTCGTGATTTGGATAGTCCGTAATTTCAATAAAAGAAAAAAAAAAGGAGGGATAAGTAAGCAATTTCAACATGCGACGATCTTTCTCGTGATGATTGGTGAAAGAAGTAAACGACATTGCACTGGAGCCATTGGAGCCTTTGTTTTGTTGGGATCCCCCACCCTTCCCTTTACATCATATTTGCTCATTCTTTTCCCTAAATCACCGGACAACTTTCCGCAAGTTGAAAATAGAGAGCTCATCTTCTTGTGAAAGACAGGCTTTCGGTCTCGTCCTA
Source organism: Eucalyptus victrix (assembly GCA_016097545.1). NCBI lineage: Eukaryota > Viridiplantae > Streptophyta > Magnoliopsida > Myrtales > Myrtaceae > Eucalyptus > Eucalyptus victrix. The sequence continues at coordinate 49,408,963 of CM027843.1, forward strand.
GTCTATCACACATCATTTTTCACCTCGTGTGTTGTATGCCATGTTCATGTCGAAAATCAAGGGCGTCCTTTGTTTTTTCTCTTTCAAGCATTTTTTGACTGGAATGTATCAAAGGCGTCTCTCTGTACCTTTAATTATTCCAAAAAGATTTCAAGTAGGTGACATTAAAGCATTTGTTGTCGAATGCCAAATTAGGTTACTGTTTGCAGTAAACCTTTATCTGAAATTTTTCTTTTGAGAATTTGAGGGTTACTTTTTGAACACCTTGAAGATAAAAATACATATAGCATATAGTTATTTAAAGATCATTTATAATCATAGTAAACTTTGTTAGGTGCACCGATAAGTTGTACTAGAAAAGCCCCTCATCGGAAATATTGTGATGTGTAATAGCCAATATATTTTAATTGATTTATAACTACTTAAATTTTATATAAATGTGGGCTCCATTATATATGTTAATGGGTTCAGCGGCTCCCTCTTTGCAATTTTTGCAAGTAAAGTTATCGAACTTCCACTTTGTGATCCAGCAAGTGGTGTCGGGATATCACTATTAGGGTTGGCACCATTCGAGTTCAACTCGAGAACCGATCTAGTCAAAGTTTGCTCCCAGTTCAAAGGCTACACCTACCAATTCTCCCCCCAAAACTGGTCCAACCATTTGTGGCACAGAACGAACTTTTGCACCCATAAAAAATTGAACCGTAATTTTGACATGATCCAACAACCACATAACTACTTGACCAAGGAATGCCTTTGAAATAAACCAGTACAACTTTTATTATTTATTTGGGATTTTTACTCAAAGCATAAGAATGACCTCGTTCTTAGGTAGAACCAGGAATTGATCTAGCATAAACCGATTTAGAAATTGACAATTCTAGAACCGGCATATTATGGTGGAATGGGTGATCACAAGGTCTATTCTCATTCTAACCCAAGCATCAATCCACCATGGAATTGATCACACTAAATGCCTATATATTTATATTCACCACTTGACCATTTATAAATGTCTAGGATTTTGGACGTATTAAGGAAACAAATGGAAAGAATAAAAGTTTGTTCATTAATACACAAATCCTTCCAATGACTTTATCCCTCTTAATCTTGTCCCTCTAACCTTTATCTTTGTCCAAACAGAATTGTTTTTAGAATCATGTCTCTTCCCTCCTAATCCCTCCTATTAAATTACGCGTTAAAAAATAAACAGGGATTGATAAAGTCATTGGAGGAATTTTCAACATGATTTGAAAAACATGTCGACAATCATGTTTTAAGAATCATGTCTCTTTCCCTTCGTCAATGCGCCATTTCATGTGTCTTCGTGGGTTTGTTTGAACCATAGGAGGGGTGAACCTAGCTGCACGCCACAAAGCAAGGAAATCCTCACGGACTTGGTCACAGAAGGATCCTCCAATGCTAGAGAGAGAGAGTGCAAGGGAGGATCTTCTATGGGAAGAAAACTAATGGATCATGAGAAAATGCGTGACTTACCTCTTTTATACTAAGGTCGTTACCTTGAGCTGGGCCTGAGCCCATAAGAAAAAGCGAGAATATTTTGCTACGACAAGAAGTATATAAAGCCCAACAAGTTTCAACAAATTACTCGACACTTGGAACCGTGAAACCAGGCTGAACCCGACTTCACACGTGCGCACTTAGGGCATTTCGGGCTTCATTTCTGCCCATTGTTGACATTGTCTTCATAATTGATTAATTAGGTATAAAACACAGCAATTGGATAAGGGTGGAGAAATATATAGAGCCTGGCATGCCAATTTCAAAAAAGCATCCTGCTCTCATAACCGTGAAACCAGGTTACGTACAATTCCACGTGGACAAACTTAGGCCATGTTCGGATCAAGCTGGGGCTACATATCCCCGCCCTTTTTGGCTTAAAAAAACACCTTTTTAGTTGATTGATAATGTTAGGTTTCAACTTGGTAAGCATGACATTCATACTTAAAAACACCTCTTTTAGAATTAATGATCCATGAATCGATATTTTCCCAATTCAATTTACTCGAAAAAGATTTCCTTTTGCATCCTTTTTTTGCACTTAGCATGAAGAAAACAACTTACTTCTTCCTCCAAAAGAGAAGAAATAAAACGTCGGATGGATATTTAGCTAGAAGTGTAATTTTAACTAATGTAGCAATTCCCAAAAAAAAAATCATAATTAGCCCAAAATTTAGCAATTAAGATGGCCACTAATCTTCAAATTATAGTGTTTGGTAACTTCTTGAAATAAGAATGAGGATCTAAATTGCTAAATATAAGCAAATAAATGAGATCGGGAAAATATTCCTACCGTACCTAAGTTTGCCTCTTATAAAAGTAGCCAAATTCAAAATCTATTTATTGGTTAAATTTAAAATTTACAATTAATCTATTTGGTCCTATTCACTTTTTTTCAAGCCTCGTTTGATATAATTAAAAAAAATAAATGCTGAAAATATAATTATTGAATATTAATTTCTTATGTACTTTTTTGACAAAACATAAATACTTAAAATAAAAAAAAAAGTTGTGATAATAGATGAAAATAAAGAAAAAAGGTAGCTTCTTAACGAAAATGAATTAATGCACTTTCTTGGAAGGTTTAATGATATAATTAATAAGATTTTGATTTTCATTGAATATTTTATCATTTAACTATGTTTTTGCCGGTCATACTTTACTTCATATTTTAACTCTCATTTTTAGAGTTTTGTTATACTTGTTGCAAAACATGGGAGTCGAAACATACAATTAAAGTTAAATCGTCCCTCTAGCCCTTTGAAAAAGTGAGGATTCAAATCTCCTAATCTCCATTCCCATGTAGGAAGATGGCCACTCATTTAACCAATTTAAGTAATTCATTTTGTATAATATACTACATTAAGTGATCTTTTTACTGAAAATAATGAATTAAGTTGTTGTAGTTAGAGGTTGTTAAACAAATTTAATGACATTTGGTGCCAAAAAACTTTATTTTCAACACTTAATCTGATTATTGAAGACACCTCACTACCATCTCACCCTTGTTAATAAAAACTTAGGAAAGAGAAAGGACCTCTCATCCCAAGTTTTGATACCCATTCCTCTTCATTCCAAGTAAGAGAACATCACTTAGAGGAGAATGAAGATTAAACTCTCATTCCACTCTTTTAATCACGAGTAATCAAATATAACTCAAATGATTGATGGAGTGATTAAGTAATTAATTTAAATGTGGCATATTTTGGCCTCCACATAGTTACTAGACTCACATGAACAAAAAAAGGTTTGTATGTGTCTACGTATCTAAAGTAATTAGTCAAGTTGAAAGTTCGGAAAATAAATAACTCCTACAAAAATTAGAGTGATAAAGGGAAAAGATCTCTTTGTGCAGCAAGTAAACAATTCCGGTGTGCGACGAGCTCTCCAGTGATGAAGACAACTCATTGGAGCCCATGCTTTGTAGGGACTCCCCACCCTTTCTTTTTGATCATATTTGTTCGTTCTTTTCCCTAAAATCACCGGACCACTTGTTGTCAATTCCTCGAGTTGAAAATGGAAAGCTCATCTTTTTGTGCAAGACAGGCTTTCGGTGTCGTCCTCGTTTATCTCTCACCATTTTCCATGTCTCGAATTCCACGTTTGTTGAAAATCAAGGACGTCCTTTGTGCTGCTTTTTCAAGCATTTCCCCTGGAATGTTTCAAAGGTATCTGACCGTACCTTTAGTTTTCCCAAAAAAAAAAAAAAAAAAAAACGAAACGAAAAACAAGAAGTCGATACTGAAGTTACTTGTGATCGCATACCAAAATAGTTTAATGTTTGTAGTAAACTTTTGTCTGTAATTTTTCTTGAGAATATAAGGCTTATTTTATAGTATATTTCAACAGCTTGAAGATCAAAAATACATATAAATGTTTAAGATCATTAATGATCTTTCGCAAGGCACACAAATGAGTCATACTAGAAAAGTCTCTCATCAAAATATTGTGGTGTGTTGTCAATTTATTCTATAACTAATTAGTTAACCTTTTGAGCAAATTGTGAGCTCCATTAGATATGTCAATGGGCTTAGCTTGGGTTTCCTCTCTATAATCTTTATGGGGGAAGTTATTAGACTTCTGCTTTGTGATCCACCAAATGGTATCGGAATATCATTATTGTGGTGGCACTAGGTTAGGTTCAACTCGAGAACCAACCTAGTCAAAGTTCAATTCCCAATGTGAAGGCCACATTCACCAATTCTACCTTGAAATTGTTTCTCAAATGAACCAATTTTGAACTTGTTTTGGAACAAAAAATGATCCAAAAACTACATAACTAGTTGACCAAGGAATGCATTTGTAATAAACTAGTATGGCTTTTATTTTTTATTTGGGATTTTTACTCAAAACATAAGAATGATCTAGTGCCCAAATATAACTAGCAACTAGCCTCGTGTTAGCTAGTTTAGAAACCAATGGTTGTAGAATTGATCGGTTAGGTTGGAATGAGGGTCACAAGGTCTATTCCTATTTTAACTTGAGCATCGATTCATCCTAAAAACTAATCACACAGATATCTACTTACGATATATTATATATATAGGATTTTAGATGTAATAAGGATATAAATGAAAAGAAGTAAAGTTTGTTTATTAATACACAAATCCCTTCAACGAACTTATCAATTTATCTTTCCTTCTTATATTTTCCTTCATCGAGAAAAAATTGTGCTTTTAGAATCATGCCTATTGTCTCCTATTCTTTCCTATTAAACTGTGTTTTAAAAGGTGTATGTCAATAAAAAAAGAATTGATATAGAGCAATGAGAGACACAAATTTTTTATACATTCGTTAAAGGTTTGAAGTGCTATATCTTGTTAATGAGCACATAGCCTTAAGCCCCGGAATTGAAAGTTAAGAAATTTGGACACGACCCCGTTTTGACTATAACAGCAATGGCTACTCACCATGTCAAGATGATATTCCAGTGTGCCTTCGAAGGTGACCAAAATGTGATGGGAAAAGGAGGGGCCAAATCGATGACATTCCTCAGAATTTTGAAAACCTCCCTTCATATTAGTCGATTTTTCTTCTTTTTTTTTTTTCGTGTCACTGTCATGTAACACGACTTGCTGCCCGAAATTTCATGTTTGCTTGAACCACTTCAATAAACCTATGGCAGGACTGGGAGGCAGTGATAGATTGTAGAGATCAATAAGCGACTTGGCGTGGTAAGTGTGCGTGTGGAATAGAAGGGAATGTGTAAGATCCAAAACCAGTTTCATGCCAAGGCCATGCTATGACTTTTCACACTGATCAAATGCGCTTGTGTGGGACTAGCGTTTGGCATACACATGCGAGGTGAAAGAGAAATGATCGAACCCCTTTTCGTTTTTTTTTTTTTTTAATAAGCGATAACCTTGCCATAAAATAGAGAGAGTTTGTGAGACAAAAGGAAAAAAAAAAGGACGGATTTGGAGAAATGTTGATGCGCTATTTCATGTGTCGTCGTTGGCTTCTTTGAACCTTAGGAGGGCTGAACCTAACTACACGCCGCAAAGCAAAGGAATCCTCTTGGCCTTGGTCGCACAAGGATCCTCCGATGCTAAGCCATCGTTGGGCCACTTGAGCTGGGCCTGAGCCCATAAGAAGAAAGGAGAATCTTTTTGCTGCAACAAGAAGTATATAGAGCCCAACACGTTTTGACAGGGTACTCAACCCTTAAAACTACGAAACCAGATTGAACCTAACTTCACATGTGCACACTTAGGCTGCATTTAGTGGTCAGAATAAAATTTAGAATGAATAAAATTTATCCTATCTTGCACTTGATGCCTCCTTAAGATAAGATAAAATTAAATATAAAAGAAGATATAAACCGGATAAAATTATTCTATGGAGGAGATAAATAAAGGCGGATAGGATTTCTATTATCCATACTATGAAAGTTTTTTTCTCAAATAACAAATGTCTTAAATTAACAAATTAGAATTATATTTCAATATAAATAATATTTGAATTCTAATATAAGAAATTCAAAATAACAAAAAATAAAAAATTATTTTTTAATTTAATCTTATTTTTTATTTATATATTCAAATTTATATCTATATAATAATATAAGTTCAATATATAAAATATATATATTTATTATATGTTTCAGATGTTTTAGTATTTTAGGTATTTTAGTACAATTTTTATTCAATGAAATATTATTAGAGAATGATGGAAGGGGATGAAAGAAATAAAAAAGAAATTAATTAAAAAAGAGAGGGAAATAAAATAAAAACTAAAATAAAAATAAAGTAGACAAGAATGTCGCAAGAGATTTTTACCATCTTTTTGTAAAATTTGTTATTCATATATACGTTTATACTAAACAATATATATAATATGATGTGAACATATCTGACTTTATTATTATAATCACCAATAAGTGGATATGATATAGCAAAATTTCCTATATCTAATATCATATCCTTATTTAGTTTTATCTAGTTATAAAACCTAAACCAAACATAGCCTTAGGGCATTCCGGACTTCTCCCTGCCCAATGTTGACATTTTCTTCATAATTGATGAATTAGGTATAAAGTCCAAAGAATCAATGAGACAAAACCCACCACTATTAGATAAGGATGGAGAAGTATAAAGACCCCAGCATGGCAGTTCCAAAAAATACTTTGCTCTTATAATTGTGAAACCAAGTTATATACAATTTTGCATGGACAAATTTAGTCGATGTTCAAAAAGGGTTGGGCTACATATCCCCACCTTTTTTAGCTTTAAAAAACATCTTCTTGGTTGATTGACCATATTAGGTTTCAACTTTGTTAAGCATGGCATTGATACTTAGACTTTGTTTGTTTTGAGGAAAATAAATTATTTGAAAAATATTTTCCAAAAAATGATTGCTCATATTACTTGAAAATAACTAATTGTGGAAAATATTTTAATTATTGATAACATTTTGTCTTAACATTTATATGGATGATGAAAATATTTTTCATTCATTCATTTATAAGTGATACAAATGATTATTTTAGGAAAAATATTTTTTAAAATCAATCCCATTAGGTAAAGAAAAGGTTCTAAAGAGATATTTCGAATAAAAAAAATAAAAAAGCAAGAATATCTCTTCTTCCGAAAGAGCTTTTTTTCTTTTCACGGCCTGGCCTGGTCAGTACCTAGCCGGGCCTTTTTTTGTTCCATTCCAAATCATAGATATAGATAAAATGATTTGTTTGAAAACAAAAATGCTTATTATTGATTATTGAAAGAACAATCGAAGAAGGGATCTTTCCATTCCTATGATATGGAATTTCATTTTAAAGAATCAAAGTGTCATTTATTATTATTATATTATTATTCTTTATTTCTTATTTTGTGCCAAAGCAATTTTTAAATCACAAGCTGAAACAAGTGAAATCAAAGGGCATTACTTGAATGCTACTACAGGTACATGCGAAGAAATGATCAAAAGGGCTGTATTTGCCAGAGAATTGGGAGTTCCTATCGTAATGCATGACTACTTAACAGGGGGATTCACTGCAAATACTAGCTTGGTTTATTATTGCCGAGATAATGGTCTTCTTCTTCACATCCATCGTGCAATGCATGTAGTTATTGATAGACAGAAAAATCATGGTATACACTTTAGGGTACTAGCTAAAGCCTTTTTTTATGAAACAAAATGGAGCCTTAATGCCATGTCTTTTAGAATTAATGATCCATGAATTAATACTTTCCGGAAAAAAGTTTACTTGAATTTTCTTTGCACCTACCATGAAGAAAACAACTTACTTCTTCCTCAAAAAGAGCAAAAACAGAACATCGGATAGGTATTTAGTGAGGAGTGTATTTCAATACCATGATTTGTTTGTTATGTCCAATCTTGAAGTTTAGGTGGATCCAAACAATAGAATAAACGTAAAAAACCAAGGGCCAGAGGCCCAAAAAAAAGAGCATAATTAGCCCAAAAATTGTGGAATCAAGATGTTAATAAATCTTCAAATTATAGTGTTTGGCAACTTTGAATAAGAATGAGGATCTAAATTGCTATAGAAATAAGCAAATCAATGAGATCGTGAAAATACACCTACCGTACCTAAGTTTCCCTCTTATAAAAGTAGCCAAATTCAAAATTTAGCCATTGGTTCAATATAAAAAAATTTCACCGATTAAATTCATTCATTCATATTCACTTTTTTGTCTCATTTGATGAAATTAAAAAAAAAAAGTGCTGAAACATTAATTACTGAAATTAAGTTCCAAAGTACTTTTTTGACCAGAAAAAAGTACTAAAAATAAAAAGTTAATATAAGAAAATAAAGTAAAAAAAAAATAAGCTTCTTACAGGAAATATTGGAAGGTTTTAACCATATAATAAATAAGTATTTTTTTATTTTCATCGAATACTTTACCATTTGACCAATTTCAGCAATTCATTTTATATAATCTACTACATTAAGTGATCTTTTTACTGAAAATAATGAATTATGTTGCGCATAGTTAGAGGTTGTTAAACGCATTTAATGAAACTAAGTGCTTAAAAACTTCATTTTCAATACTTAATGTGATTATTGAATACACCTCACTACCATCTCACCCACGTAAATCAAAACTTAGTCAAAGAAAGCATCTCGTATCCCTAGTTTTGACACCCATTTCTCTTCATTCCAAGTAAGAAAACATCAATTAGAGGAGAATGAAGGTTTAACTCTCATTCCACTCTTTTAATCATGAATAATAAAGTACGACTCTAAGTGATTAATTGAGTGACTAAGTACTTGATTTAACAGTGATACATCTTTGCCTTTCTACATAGTTGCTTTGACTCATGTGAAAAAAAAAATGATTTTTATTTGTCTACACTTGGAATTATTTGTCAAGTCAAAAGTTTCAAAGAGGGTGCATAATTCTTTTGGAAATAGGAGTTATAAAGGAAAAAATCATCTCTTTGCGTAGCAAGTAAATAATTCCAACATGAGATGAGCTTCGCCGTGATGATCGGTGAAAGGTCGATGCAAAAGGGGACAACTCATTGGAAGCTTTCGTTTCGTAGGGATTGCACAACCTCTCTTTTTCATCATATTTTGTTCATTATTTTCCCTACAATCACCTAAACTTTTTGTTAAAAGTCGTAAAGTTGAAAACGGAAAGCCCGTCCTTTTCGTGCGATACAGGTGTTTAGGGTCTCGTCACTCGTTTTATGTTACATCAGTTTCCACTTCGAATGTCTTATTCCATCTTTATGTCCCAAATCAAGGGCGTCTCTGTTTTGCTTTTTCAAGCATTTGACCTGGAATATTGCAAAGGTATCTCACTATATACCTTACTTTATTAAAGCAATTTCAAGTAGGTGACACTTAATTGCGGATGCATACCAAATTAGGTTATGTTTGCAGTTAACTTTCATTTGTAATTTTTTCTTTTGAGAATTTGAGGCTTAGTTTTGTTTTTTTTTGGGCCAAATATTTGAACTTGAAGATCTAAAAATACATATAGTTATTTAACATCATTTATACTCATATTGGATTTTGTTAGCTACACGCATGGGTTGTATTTGAAAAGTCCATCATTGGAGATATTGCGGTGTGCAGCAGTTAATATATTGTGGTGTACCATTTTAGATATGTTAATAGGCTCGATTTTGGGCTCCCCCTCAACAATTTTTTGCACATGAAGCTATCAAATTCTGCTTTACAATCCAATAAATGGTACTAAGATAACACTACTTAGAGTGGCATTGGGTTAGGTTCAACTCAAGAATAGGTCTAGTTAGAGTCCAATTCCTAGTTTAAAGATGCATCTGCTAGTTCTATCTGAAAATGGATCCAACCAAATCGATTCCTGAGTTAAATCGATTTTGAACCTATTTTGGAACAAAAAGTACTTTCATACCCATGAAAAATTGAACAATAACTCTTTATGTGATCCAACAACCACATAATTACTTGACAGAGTAATGCTTTAAAAAATTGGTGCTATTTTTATTTTTTTTCATTTGGGATTTTTACTCAAAAAATAAAATTGACCCAGCTCCCAAGTAGAATCAACAACTAACTAGGAGTCGGCCAATTTAGAAACTGGCAATTCTAGAATCGACCAGTTTGGTTGGTATTGGGGGTCACAGGGTATGTTCCCATTCTATCCCAAGCACCGGTTCACCCTCTAACTAATCATATCGAATGTCTACATTCTTATGTTCACTAGTTGATCATTTATAAATGCATAGAATTGTGTGTAGATGTAATAAGGTTATAAATAGAAAGGAGAAAAGTTTGTTTATTAGTATGCAAAATCCTTTAAATACTTCATCAATCCCTCTTAATCCTTTCCACCTTGTCTTTCCCTTCAACCAAACAAAATTTTGCGTTTAGAGTAATTTCCCTTCCCTCCCAATGCATCCTCCCAAACTATGTGTTGAACGATTACTGTAAACAAAACATATTTTATAGACCAACGAGAGACAAAAAATTCCAGTACATTCATTAAAGAGTTGAAGTGCTATATGTTCTTAATTATTGCATAGCCTTGAGCCCCCAAATTGAAGGTTCTAATAATTGGACATGATCATTTCGTCCTGACTAAGAGAGAACTTATGAGGAGAATGGTACACTAGTGGAATTCAATTTTATACTACTCGACATTGTTTCTTTTATAATGCCTTGTGATCGAGCACAGGCTATTCATCATGTCAAGATGAATTCCATCGTGCCTTCAAAGGTAGCCAAATGTAATGGGAAAAAGAGGAGCGAAATCGATGACATTTCTTTCATCCAAAAACTCATTTATTTAATTGCCCGCTCAATCGATCAATTTATCAAGCAACTTCGTAACTGATGCCCATTTTCTTAGCGTTATTCTTATTACCTACAATAGAAAATAAAATGTGAACGCAAACAATCCTAGGGCAAAGCCCTACGTATCAAAGTGCCCAGCTGCAGAGCAAATCAGTGCAAGAGCAATAGTATAATGTAGACCTACAACTAGGGCGATTGGGAATCCCCAGTCAATGGACGAAAGTCTTCACCAAATTCAATGTCGACAGAGCTGGATCGCATCGAAGAAAAACCTAATGCTTCTCCACCGAAATTGCATGGAACGTGAGGAGATTCCCTCCCTATGCGAAAAGCCCTTCCCCGATGGGACATCCCACGTCAAAATAAATAAAGCGATCCAACAAGACAACAAAGAAAATTTTAGCCCTCGGCTTGTCGCATCGGGATCGATCAATCACCCCGCCTGGTACCTCGGACATCTGGGACCCCCGGCAAGATTCTATGATACTGGAAACATGATTTTCTCATTCACAAGTCGAACTCTGACTAGGAACATCGGCGAGCTTGACTCGATTTATAGCTAGAAAGTCTTCCAACAGGGGCAGAGTTATTAGCTCTGGTCTAGTTTTTTTTTTTTTTTTCATTTTCATTTACAGTTTTAAAAAGTGATTAATACCTCAAAAAATTCCAAATTTATATATCGATTATAAATTTATTTCTAACTAATATTTTAATCACCAAAATTTTGAATCAATACATTTATAATAAATTTACTCACCATTAATTTCTTTTAAAAGATGACACGTGATAATTATTGGATATATTAATATAATATTTTATTCTTCATTTATCACATTTGTACTGGTTTTATGACTTTTCATAATATTAATTCAATCTAATGGAGTGTATCTTTGTCACAAAATATATAGATTTGGAATTTTTAGTGTTGCAATTTGGGATTTTTCATAGTCAAAAATTAGTTTAAGGTAAATTTATCACATATATACCAATTTGAGTTTTTTTTTTTATGATATTAACCTTTTGAGAACAAAAATAAAACTTCACAAATGGACATTTAGATTTTTTGAAAAGTTTCAAATACTTTGAATTTAGAAGGAGAGTCACAAGATTTAGCAAATATATATATATATATATATATAAAGTGTATTAAAAGTCAGTCAAGTCTGCAAGCACATGTCCACACTATCATCTATGGTTGTTTCATAAAAAAAATGAATTAGTTGAAAAATATTCTTCTAAAAATTATTGTTTTTATCTTTGAGAAAAATTAATAAAAAAATACATCTATTATTAATAATAATTTATATCTAAATATTTTAATTGATGACAACAAATTATATTTATATTTTTTACAAGTGATATAGGCTATCATTAAAAATAATTATTTTTTAAAATTATAGATTTCGCAGAAAAACGTATCGTCAAAAATAATATCTTTTAAAAAATGAATTTCATTGACATAATGAACATGCATCATGCACGAGATAGTGCTCACTAGTTACGAGAAACATTATATTTCTCCGGAGCATAGGGCCAAGAAACCGCCGTCGCCGCCTACTCCTATAATCTAATTTTTTTTTTTTATCGGGGAAACGACTTAGACAGCATTGGATAATCAAGAAAAATTAAAAAATTGAGTCTTTACCTAAAACATTTTAGCTGAATAGACTGGTGAATAGCCTCTCATAGATTATATTTTTAATGGTAATGACTAGTGATGCCGGTTTGCCTCCCAAAACCTATACCCAAATCAAAAGAAGAAAAGACCGTTTAACCGAGCCCTTGTCTTTTTTATCGAATAGTAATATACGTCCTCTTGAAAAAATATTTTATGTGCCGATCACTCAATTGATATAATATTATGCTTTTTGCACATTTTCAAGCAACATAAATACCCACTTCGCTTTGACCATCAACTGTGTCAATTCGACTAAATTATCATTTTCTCTTTCTCTCGTTTTCTTCTCCTCCAAAATAAAATGTACACGAGGATACAATTTGCAAAATATAAGAACTAATCATAACATATATCCTTCATAATATATTAATAATATATTATATAAGTCTATATATATATTTAGTCGTCCTTAATGACAATAACTTTCAAAGAAGTTGCTAAGATAATAAAAAAAACGCGTTAATTTTTGAAATACTGAGGGAACGAATAGAATACTTCATTGAAAAACTGCAAATATCCTTGATTGAGTTAATCAATAGTGCTCCCGAAGCACTCCTTAACAAAACCTAATTACATTTACCGGACCTACAAATTTAATGATTCCAGTCGTACGTGATCTACCATCATGTACTGAAGGTGCGAAAATTTTCTCGCCGTTCCGCGACACATAACTCTCCAATTTAAGATTCAAGAGGTTCAACAACTAAAGAGGGTCAAATGCAACTAATTCCCCCAACAACTTTCTCCGATTTGCCCGACTTAGAACGGCATATCCCATCACCGCACCTTCCTAAAAATAAAAGCAAAGGGGCCGTCCATGAATAGCTGAAATCATCATTCCAACCATAAGGTAAGAACCTTCTCAATTGTAATACCTTATGCGTACGGATATGGAAACTCACATAACATTCTGGAACTCCATAAATTGATTAAGTCCAAAGTCTTTTAGTCGTTGCAAGTGGCCCTAACACAGCTGGTAAAGTCCAAACCTTTCGTCTGTGTAGGTGGCCCTAATGTTGAGTAATTTGCATGCAATTAGCAGGATTTGTGATTTCCAGTTCTTGAGCTGGAAACCCTCACACCCTCACTAACTCGTGCCGATGTACAAACTTGGGTTGTCTCTCATGTTCTTTTAGTTTGCATTTTATACATTGTAGAATCTTAACCTAACCGAGTTTTATATAGGAGAAATTGCTTTATTTTGTAATAACCTTTGTACCATGATCACACTAATGCATGGCAGAGAATGATCTCGTTTGTGGTCCTTTTATTGGATATTATTTATGACTAGGGAATCTGTCCTTCGATCATGCCATATAAAAAATTAAGTGGGTTAGTAGCTGCCGTGTCAAAAGTAAAAGATTTTTTATGCAACATTTATATGATCATCTACGGATCTAAGGATGGCCGAAAGAGTACTCACACCTAATCAACTGGGCGCTTAAAGAGAACGAGATAAAATGGAAGCTTAGGTGTTTTTTTTAATAAGCAATCATGTGCTATTCTCTGTGATTTATTTAGGGAAAATAGAAAAAAAAAAAAAAACGCACCTCACTTTTTATTCAATGACCATTTACATACCTTTATTTTTAAAAAAATACCATTCACATACCTCTAAACAAAATCCTACGTCGAAAAGAACAGGTTGAGATCCTTGAAGACTCATCTAGCATATTATTCAAGGTTTTGACGGTTTGGTTTGGAGTGGGATTTGAGTGTTTTAGGTGGGTGGGAGGATTCCTGACGTAGGGTATATAGATTTGAAAGAAGACGACATTTTCGAGACAAGAGGATATTCTAAATGATAAGGGTATGTAAATGGTCATTAGATGAAAGATATGTCTTTGATCTTTATGCGAATTTGTTTGGTCATCGTCTCCTTGGAGTTACACTTCTGCAGAATTTTTATCAGCTTCACATCTGATTTTCTATTTTTTTTTTATCCATCGACGTGAGATCATACGAAACCCAACATGATTTATAGCACTTAGATGCCTTTCTGACTATGGCATTTCCATCTGCCACCATCTCATCTCATCCTGCAACCCAAGGTAGAGGAGGAATTATTAAGAGAGGCAGATGGGAGTTTTAAATGAAGTGAGGTCCATTTTCCCCTTCTGCAGAAGCAGAAGCAGAGAGACAGAGCACACAGACCAGAGCCATGGAGTTTTTTCACTTCCCCACCAGAGGAAGAAAACCCTCTCGTCTCGGTAATTGAAAGGACAGGCGCTGTGACGTGTGCTGTGCTGTGTGCTGTGTGCTGTGTCTGGGTTGTGTAAGGTCCGTCATTATTACTGTTCCTCCAACATTACATGCGTCCTTGTCAATATCTGACTCCGCACAAAACTCATAAAAAGCTTTCCTCAAAAACTTCCTGCTACTCTCTCTGCCTCTGATGATTACTCTGTATCCCAGTCTCTGCAAGCTAGAAAAACCAGTCACAAAGCCCTTCCTTGATGATTCATGAAGCAGAAACCAGAGATCACAGGCCATAAGTACACTTCAATATAAAGGACAAAGATTCATGACAAGATAAACCCCCCTCCCTGTACACCAAGACAAAAGGACTTTTAATTCAACACATTAAACCCCCACCATAGTTAAAGAAAAATTGGATAAGCATGAACTCCCACACAAACAAGAAAGCCTACTAAATGCTTAAAAGATCGGGCGGCGGTGGTGGTGACTGGGGCGGCGGTGGGGATCTACGACCATCTCTCGCTTCTTTCGTGGGAGACTCGAGGGGCTCGTTAAGGGTTCGTCCTGTTTCACATTGCATGGCTTCGGCAACTCAGTCAGGATCTGGACCACCTCCCGCATGGTCGGGCGCTCGACCGCCTGTTCCTCGACGCAGAGCATGGCAACATAAAACAAGTGCATGGCCTCATGGAGTGGGACGGTGTTCAGCCTGGGGTCGAGGATTAACTGGACTTCCTCCTTGTTCGAGTTGGTCATTTTCCGGACCCATTGGACAATGTCGACCCCGTCCCCAAATTCCCCAACTGGTTTTCTTCCGGTGACTAGTTCGAGCAGGACCACGCCAAAGCTATACACATCGCTCTTCTCATCCACCTTCAAAGTGTATGCATACTCTGGAAAAGGGAAGCAAACAAGGCAAAATTGAATCAAAGATATTACCAAACCCAAATCCCAAAGCGCTTGCAATTGGTTTTTCCTTTGATGTAGAAGCAAAATCGTCAAATTTCAGGCAAACCAATTTGGTTAATGTGAAGAGATCATCTCTTTTGGAGCTTTCCGGTGCAGCTAAATATCAGTGCATGGGTTCATAACTTCATATAGAGACAAGATGTTGGATATTTTGTCATTATGGTAGGTTACCAATAAAAACATGAGATTAATTGAACTCTTGGGCCTGCCAAACTCGAGAAACGAATTGCAGTAAAGAGACTCCCATTTATGTGGCAGATCAGAATTTATGACATTGCATGCTTGTCTGAAAAGTCAAAGCAGAAGTGACTCCAAGAAACTCTGGACATAAATACAACCCATCTTCATGATTGCAATGAAGTGTACCCAAAACTCAAAAGAAGAATCCGCCGATTCTGGAAATTTATTCACCAATGCGCAGGGGAAAAATTTGTCATTTTAAGTATAGTGCTATTATCATCATCGGTGAAAAACATAACCTCTAACTTATCAATTACTAAAAAACAAGAAGAGAAGATCCTATGATTATCCGAAAGACGATTCTCATGATCAAAACATGCTTTCGCAAGACGTGATTGATCTCTGAAAGTATTGAGTTTGAACGGTACCTGGCGCAATGTATCCATAGGACCCAGCAATGGCCGACATGCACTCGGATGCGCCCGAATCTTGAAGGAACTTGGCGAGGCCGAAGTCGGCGACGTGGGCTTCAAAATCAGAGTCGAGCAGGATGTTGTTGGACTTCACATCCCTGTGCACAATCAGAGGCGAACAGTCGTGGTGAAGATAGCAGAGCCCTTTCGCAGCTTCCAGGGCAATCTTATACCTCAAGCTCCAGATCAAGTGGCCTCCTTTCTTGCCATGAAGAACCTCGCCCAAGCTCCCATTAGGCATGTACTCATAGACCAGAAGATTGGTTTCGTGGTTTGAGCAAAATCCCAGTAGCCTTACAATGTGCCTGTGCCTGATTTTTCCCAGAGTTTGTATTTCAGCGTTGAATCCGTGATCGTGGGAAGACCCTCTTCCCATCACGGGCAGCCTTTTCACGGCGACTTGATCGCCATTGGGCATGCTGCCTTTGTACACGATCCCCGCGCCGCCTTTCCCGATGATGTTGTCCTCCTTCAAGCTATCCAGGACATCCTCGCAAGAGAAGTCCAGCCTCTGGAAGGCGCTGAACTTCCATGCCCTGGCATCGCTGGCTTTCTTCAGCGATCTGGCCTTGATTATTGCCACGATCGCGAAGATGATAGAGCACACGAGCAACCCGATGACAAGGAGGAGCTTCACTGAAGCAGAAAGTGGCCCTTTGACATGCGCTTGATGGATTCCATTCGTTTCTCCATCTTTGCAAGGGCCTAAGTATGGTCCACAGAGTTCAGGGTTACCGAGAAACGAAGTGTAGTTGAAGTAACTGAACTGGCCGGTACCCGGAACTAGACCAGACAGATTGTTGTATGAGAAATCAACAGAAGTTAAGCTCTGCATGGTGGAAATAGACGGGGGAATGCTGCCGGATAGGTTATTACTCGACAAATTCAAGTAGTTCAATATCCTCATACCGGTGATTTCGTTCGGGATCTCACCGGAGAGCTCATTCCCACTGAGGTCAACAAAGGTTAACAGTTTGCATTGGCTGATTTGGGCCGGAATTGGACCGGAGTACCTGTTGTTGCTGAAATCAATCTTGGCAAGCTGCTGCAAACGCCCTATTTCAGGTGGGATTTGTCCCGAGAAGGTATTGCCATCCAGGAGGAGCTTTTGGACCCCTGAGAAGTTGCCAATAGTCGGTGGCAAAGACCCACCAAGTTTGTTGTTCGAGAGAGTAATCTGACCAAGCTTCAAAGCTATCGAATCATCGCTCACAGGAAACTCTCCAACAAGGAGATTATCCTGAAACTCAACTTGGTTCAGCTCCGGCAACCCGAATAGCCCTCTCGGGATCGACCCGTTGAGGTAGTTCCCCCCCAGTCGGATCCTCTCCAAGGACCGGCATTTCCCAAGAGACTCAGGAATAGGGCCCAACAGGTAGTTGCTAAGAGCAATCAAAACCTGAAGCTGATCACCGTAACACAAATCAGGAGGAAGATTACCCGTCAATTTATTCGACGAGAGATCAACGATCTGGAGATGCCCATTCTTGCCCAAACCCTGAGGAATACTGCCAGTGAAATTGTTCTCCCACAGCTGCAGAACCTGCAACTCGGGCAAATCAGCAATGAACTCAGGAATCTCACCATTCAGCTTGTTCCTGAAGAGATGCAGGAGGGTCAGGTTCTTCAGCTGAGAGAAGGACTCGGGAATCTCTCCCGAGAACATGTTGTTGGACAAATCCAGAGACTTGAGGCTATTCAAGTAGCCTATCTCAGCAGGCAGAGACCCTGCAAACCCATTCACTTGAAGAAACAGAGTGTCGAGATTCTGCAGCTTGGCAATCTCAGGCGGTATCTCGCCGGACAATCCGCAGCTAGCCGCATCGAGCCTGACGAGTTGAGTCAGGTTACCAATCTCCGGGGGCAAGCTTCCGTCGTAGCTGTTGTAGTACCCGAGATAGAGTTCTCGCAGCGTCGTCAGGTTCCCGATCTCCGGCGGGATGGCGCCGGTGAGCTCGTCTCCGGAGACGGCCAGGTACTCGATGAACTCCCACCGGCCGTACTCGGACGGGATGCTCCCGCCGAAGTAGTTCCCTCCGAGGTGCAAATGGCGGAGCTGGGGCATCTCGGCGACGGCGACGGGGAGGTCTCCGGTCATGTTGTTGTTGTAGAGGTCGAGGACGTGGAGGTTCCGGAGGAGGCCGAGCCGGGGCGGGAACGTGCCGTTGAAGACGTTGTTGGAGAGGTTGAGGTAGCGCAGCGCGGTGAGGGCGGAGATCTGCGGAGGGATGGGGCCGGAGAGCTGGTTGGCGGCGACGGAGAGGGAGGTGAGGAAGCGGAGGTGGGCGACGTCCGGGGAGAGGGCGCCGGCGAGGTCGAGGGACGAGAGGTCGAGGGCGGTCACGTGGCGCCGCCGGGCGTCGCACGTGACGCCCCGCCACGAGCAGTGGCTGCTGCCGTTGGCGGCGCCGGCGGAGGTCCAGGAGGAGAGGGCGGACTGGGGGTCGCCGGTGACGGCGGCCCTGATGGAGAGGAGGGCGAGCGGCTCCGTCAGGCGGGTGGGGGCGGCGGAGGCGGCGGCGCCGCGGCGGAGGTGGAGGAGGAGGAGGAGGAGGAAGAAGGGGCGCATTTTCTATATTTGCTAAAGGAGCGGAAGAGCGGGATTTTGAGATGAGAGATGGAGAGAAGAGGAAAGAGTGAAGTGTTGGAGAAGAGCGAAGGGAGAGGACTGATTATATTGTCGTTTTCTTGGTTTTTTTTTGATTTTTTTAAATTAAATTAAATTAAATTAAATTTTTGTTTTCTTTTGTTTTTTCTTATGTTGTCTGTTTCTCTTTTCATGGGCATTGTCGTTTTCGCTGTTGGTATTTCCCCCACTCACTTACTGTGAAAAGACCAGAGGGGATTCACGTAAGCATTAATAGGCTCGTTTTTATTTATTTATTTCTTTAAATCTATTTCACCACGAGAAGTTCTTGCCACGTGTGTAAATTTAAAGAACATTTTCGTGAAAATTTTAAAGCATTCCATGCACATCACGATCCAGAGGTAAAATCGGTCACGACGGCTTCTAGCGTTTGCTTGGTCTTGGCGGAATCGAGCTTTGAAAATGAGTGTTTTGAAATGTCGAATCAGGTGTTGTTTTGTTAAAGATAAGTGTTTTGCTGATTAAATCAAGTGGGCAATTCAATCGCATAAGATAAGGATTGGCTTGTTTTTTCAATGCTTGTCATTTACAACGTTTGCTTGGTCTTGGCCGGAATCAAATTTTGAAAATGAGCGTTTTGAAATGTCGAATCAGGTGTTATCTTGTTTAAGGATAAGTGTTTTGCTTATCAAATCAAGTTGGCAATTTAGTCGCTTAAGAGAGGAGTCGGCTTGTTTCTCCGATGCTTGTCATTCACTTTTTTTTTTTTTTATTTGTAGATTTCATGAATTTTGCTTGATCCCGACCGTCAATGGTTTTAATAGTCCCATTCGATTATGACTCCGGTGGTGGTGCGATAAGATTTTCTTCTTTTTGTGACCCTTTTGCTAGAATTCTTCGTGGGGTCCTTCTAACTAATTAGATTAGATTGAGTCCCACTACCCATTTCCCATTATCTAAATTGAGTTGAATTGGGACTGAGCATGATTACATGAAAAGTTGCATGATTGGGGGTCTTGGACACTGGACAGCAACTGTTCTACTATTTCAAAAGAGAGAAGCCTTTTGTTCAAAGATTCTTTCGAAATTTTCATTTTTTTAAATAAATCTTTGCAATTATTATTATTTTATTCTTCCCAAATGTAGGGCGCTAAAAAGACAGGCAAGGACACCTCCGTTTTCTATCTTCCATGAAGCTTCACCTGTCCTCTAAGTACCTCCGCCAGTGCGCCAAATAGTGAAAATGATCATGGGGCCTCTCCTTATAATAAATATTTTGCTCGAGCAAATAGCATCCATGTGACACCAAGACCAGTCCCAATGCGCATATAATTTATTCATCTCGACTCTCGAGCCAGTTCTATTATGGGTAACTCGAAACACCAATCACGCATGCTCAATTCGGGCATGCCCAATGTAAAAACAATTGCTTAACCAGCATCTCTATAATTTGAGCCGTTAACCAGATCTTTATGTTCAGTAAAACGATTATCACATAGCAAGTTCTTTTGCAAAAAGCATTATTGACATCATGATGGGTAATGTAAATTAGTCGTCAAAGCTTGATCTCGTGCGTGTGCACAGTTCATGCAAGATAGATTATGCTGTCGTTCAATCATAGAGGTTCTAAAGCAAAGGGATTGGTAATTGATTAAAGTGGGGAAGCTTAATGCTTCATTATTCAACAATCCTTCGTTAATTGTCGTTTTGCTCCTTTATTCTTTCTTTTACTTTCGTCATTAGTTGAAGATGAGACTGGTACTTACCGTCAATGGATGCTTTCGCAGGAAATCAGAGAGTCCAAATTTTTACAGTTGGAAAGTTAACAAACCTTGTCACGTAGCCAAAAAGGAGAAGAGGATGATGACACTATTCATCCATCACGTAGTGGGATTTAGATGCGCCGGTCAAATGAGTGAATCGGCGTTTGGCAAAATATGATTAGATAGAAAATGTCATGCATTTGTTGAGGTGCACGTGGAGACCCGCTAGGCGAAGTTCTGTAATGAGTCATAATGCATTGTATTTACATAAAAAATAAAATAAAAAAACCAATTCACTATGATCGACGCATTATGAGGACTAATCGACCAAGGAATATTAATTACTAAAAAGTGTTACAACACATAAAGCAATCAATATCAATGAGAGAGATTTATTGAGAATTGTGCGTCATTGATATCGACATCAGACAAGTGATGTAGAGGCAATATCAATATCCATAGAATTGTTTAATGAGGCTCCATCATATAAAAGGTTAACCATTTTAAATTTTGGCTAAGGGTCGAGAACAAGAGGACACCAAGATCAGGATGCAAATTGAAAGCACGAACACCAAGCGATTGTTGAGTAACCCCGCGGCATTGGAAGTTGTAACTATTTTTGGATGAGACCAGCGTGTGAATAGGAGGCTTGAAATCTTGTGAATGCAGTTGTAATCGTGCTTAGAGTAGTAACTGCCAGTGAAGCTATAAAAATGGAGGTGCATGTAATAATTGAAGACACTCGTAATCAAAAACGCTTATTCCTAGCGTACTTATTATCATCTTATTAATTAATAATTGTCCCCTCATCTTCGATTTTAGTCATCATTGTCATTACTTTTCTTTTGAGTTTCTCGTTCATTTTCACTATAAAAGCCATAGTTCCTATCCATAATCGCCGCTAAACCCATTTCATTAAAAATCAAAATTTAATTTTTCTGGTGAAAGATTTTTCACTATTTAGGTCAACACCCATTTTTGGTGAAACACATAGATGTTAAACTTTTTGAGTAAATGTAAGTTTATGAGTAGTCTATATACTCTTGCTTGAAATACAAAACCATCCCTTTACTTTTCTTGGTTCAAAATGATCCATACATTTTTAGAAATTTTGATATATTGATCTTAGAGTCCCACTAAGAACTCAAACTTTGCATTTATAGGCCTTTGGACAATCCTTGCCTTTGTTTGTAGCCTTTAGGGCATGACGGTGGTCGCTTGCCTTAGTGTTCTCTCTCCCTCCCTATCAACCATGGCCGCCACTCACGGTGGTCGTGTCCAATGTGATGGTGACCATGGACAAATGTAGTTGCTTCCTTGACTCTCATTGTTACTTAAAAAAAAAAAAAAAATTGCTGATGGGCAATTAGTCCATTCGAGCATGTGTTTCAATGTCTACGTGAGGATTGCATGGTATTTTTACAAAGAGGCTAACGATGGATACTTTAAAATATACTGGTACTATTTTCAAAAATAGGGTAAATGGACGATTTTGAATTTTTAGTAAGTATGGAGGGACTATCATTGACATTATGTCGCAAGTTATTGAGCTTCTATTTGGAGCGTGGTACCTCTAAGTTGAGATATGAGACTTCTGCTGGACGTTGCGATAAACCCTAACTAATTCAGCTTCAATACGACAGCTTCTTTCATGTTTCTTGTCGTCCATCGATAGTTGAAGATTAGACCGATACTAACCTTAGGAATGTTTCAGAGAGTCCAACATTACAGTTGGCAATTAAGTTAACAAACCTTGTCATGTGGCCAAAAAACGAGACGGATACATTTCACTCCATCACGGGTTGACATTAGTAAGTGCTGTTCCAATTAATAAATAGGTGGTCACCAAATATCATTAAACAAAAAACGTCCGGGTTAATTTTTTTATTTGTTATAAAAAATAACATCACAAAACCTTAGACAATGTTCATTGTGATACATATATCATGAACTTAACATTATTTTTTTTTTGTGTTACTTATAACCCTAAACTTGTCCATTGTGACACCAATGCCTCAATTTTTTTTTTTTTTTGTGTTATAAAAGTCCCAAATTTATATAAGTGTAACAAGTATGTCTTAAATGAGAATTGAAATAAAGGGTAAATGTGTTTTTCATGACACAAAAAAGTTGGTGGTATTAGTGTCACAATTGGCAAATTTAGGAGTTTTGATGACATTAAAAAAAATTGGGATATTTTTATCACAGTAGACATAATTTGAAGTTTTTTGTGGTATTTAACCTTATTTTAAACAATGCTTGCCTAACTCTAAATATTCACTTGAAAATAAAATAAGAAGCATTTGTGTTAAATTCCTTGAGATCAGAGCATAAAATTCATGGTATCAAAGAAACAACATAACAAACACGCAACACCTTCACCCGATTGCTCTTTCCTTTCTCTCAAGTATTAGAAGCAATTCACTAAGTGTATTACATGTACCGATAATGAATATCAACCCTCACATAAGATGAGACTTGAATAAACTAGATTTATTGAGTGATTTCGTTTGATAATCCAGGATAAAGCCTCGATATCTTGTAAGTCCATGCAACACCAAGTAAACTCCGTGAACCGGTCGAATTCGGGCATTTGCCCTGTCGAGATAATCCTGATCCAGAGCGATATGCGTGTGCCTAAAGGGATTTGGACGCCCTATCTACTCTCCTATTGAAAATCAGAGGCTCTTCGACCAAGGAATCAATTTGGGACCAAATCGCATCCCCAAGCCCGATGCTCTTCGTATTCCGCGAAACGCGAAGCGAGGTTTATTCAAAGCACTGTTCCGTGCATGGGATTGTGTTCGTTTGTCCCCTTCCTCTTTGGATTCCATTCTTATCCTCCCTTCGATCGAGTTGGCAATTTAATATAGACGAATATCTCTGTTGGACACTGCTCTTACTCGGGACTTTCTGAACAGTTCTGTCTTTGACACAGAGACTAAAGTGGGTACAGGGGATAATGCAATGCTTTCTCAAGGCCTGGCCATGGATACTTCATCTTCGGATGAAGATCTTCCTGGATATGAAACGGATCACGTTCAAGGAGATGATTACAAGATTGGTACCGATTTGCCTATTAGAAAGTACGCCATGAATTTGGATATGCGATACTAAAATACATTTGCAACGATCCGTTTAGTGGGATCCATTGAAATTGGTTTGCTAATTTTAATGGCTAATACTATCAAAATCCTCAAATTAATTTTTGGGTCACAAAAACTCCGAAAACATTTTTTGACCCATTTATCTCAAAAAATTGGAAAATCATAGCCAATTGATTCAAATTTCTTGAATAAATTTTAATGGTTAATACTATCAATTTGATATTTTTGTGACATAAAAATTTGTTTAGGATAAGTGTGGTCCGAGTGTATCAATTAGAGAGTTCCGATTTGGAGCTTTTGGTATTTAATAAACTCATCCAAAATTTCTACACGCAGCGGAGCAAACTTGCCAATCACACTTTTCTAGGTGATTTCACGTGTTCTTTTTTCTTTTTAACCTTTTGAAAAATTAAAGTGTTCTTTTATCTTGACTACTTGACCATTTAATCATTGCATTGCCCCAGGTGACGTGCGGTTTAATTATATGTAAGACCATGAACTCGTTTGATAAAGTTAAAAAGCAAGTACCAAAAGTTGAACTATCGAATAGTAGGCGTGCCCCATCATTTTAATGTTGAAAGTGAAAAAAAAAAAAAAGTTACTTTATATAAGATGGAAAGTCGATTAACAACTAGTATTAGTTTCAAGGATATTGTAGGTAGGTTTAGGAATACTTTTCACCAACAAATTAAGTAAATTCTGTCTTGAAAAAGCGGATAATTACATTGACATTTATATAATAAGATTAAAAAGTTAGAGATATCTAGATTGCCATATCAATCTCATCTTGCAAAAATTCATGGCAATGACTATATTGAAATTTCGTACAAAGATTTAGGATTAAATTAATAAAATCGAAAAGATTGAATTGATATATAAATAATAAGTTTAAAGTTAATTGTATAATTTTTCATTTTGCTTTTTCTCTCAAATTTGGACCATTCGTGTTTGTCATTTTCGTGCTTTATTTCTACATAAAGCATTCATAGGATCTTATAAATATAGCGTATTTTGCACGTGAGCTAGCCTAGTAGCGAGATAAAGTTTAATCTTTTTAGCATCAACGATACGGAGGCAATTATTGCTTTTACTCGATGGAGAGCTGTTCCACTTTACTTTTGTAAAATAATCATGTATCATTCGCATTCGTCCAGTAACACTTTTGGACAATCTTTGATGGGTTTATGGCTCAAAAAATGGATAAGAATACTAAAAATCTTTACATATGTTATAATAATATAATTGAGTTCTAAAATTTATAAAAAGGGCAATCAAGTCTCAAAACTTGTCAATTATCGCAATTGAATCCTTTTGTTAATTTTATTCAACTTGGCTAACAAAAAATATTGAGAGTAGCTTTCTGTATTATATTCTCGATGGTGTGACTAAAATGACAATCCAAATCTAACTTTTAATACATAGTTTATTTAAATTAAATTATAAAATAAGCTAAATTAAAAAAAGGGTAAGAAACCTTTGTACTAAAAAATATTATTTGGATGAAAACGATATTGTTTTTGCTTTATGTTTCATATTTTAGCCATCTCATCACCATATAGAAAAGAAAAAAATTAAAAAAATGTCATGTCAACTTTTTCTATTAGCTAAATTGGACAAAGTTAACAAAAATATTCGATTGCACCAATTTAACAAATTTAGAACTTGATTGCACTTTTTTATGAGTCTTATGATTTAATTATACTTTCGTGTCAAATTTTAGAATCTCCGGTACATTTATCCCTTAAAAAAATCTAATAAATTTCAATGATAAATTCATTACACGTCCTCTAATTGTAAATATAATAGTAAAAGGAAAATAATGAAAATTATGATGAGATTAGAACCCACATATAAAAATCATCGTCACTTCAGAAAAAATAATTTGCATTTCCTCCGAACTCAAAAGACATATTTGCTTCCGTATCCTACACCCATCTCTTTGGTTTCAAGATTGTTTCAAGTTCTACTTAGAACTTAGAACCTACCCATTGGAATCAGTTCCTAAATTTTGGAACTTAAATTTACCTTGCATACTTTAGAATTTGGACCCGTCACATGTTTCAGAGTTAGTTTTAGAGTTATATCAAGTTTCACGTGCGATTGTAATAAATCGTCACTTCTAATCACCACTATTTATTTCTACAATCTACATGTCATAATTCATATTTAAATACACATACGCGAAAAATATGAAACATTAACAAAATAAAAGTTCCATTCATTGATATATCAGAAATGGAAGTTCAGATTAGTGGTTCCATATCATACATTCATCATCGGATCTATGAAATCTAGCAAGATTGCACGAAGATATGAAATAAGAAAAAAAAAAAAAAGAGATTTGTTTCAAGTTCTACCTACTATTTGTCAAAATAGATTCTCTAATTTTTTGAACATTTGTTACTATCTTGTCTGTATACCTTAGAATTTGGAACCGAATCGGTTTGATTTTGTGATTCCGGGTTCTGCCCTAAAAAAATACTCACCTTTACTTTCTCCTCCCTTTCTTTCTTCTTGTACCTTCTAGCAGCAACCATGCGAGCTCCGTCACAATGCTTGCTGGGATCTTATCTTAGTCCAAATCGGTTCGCCCGACCTCGATCTAGACCAGATCTTAGGCAGCGATTGTCGTCAGTCTTGAGTCTAAAGTTCAAAGCTCTGCGGGTGAATCCCATTTTACCCTTTTATGTTGTATATGATATACATGATGTGCGGTATATGTACTAACTAGAATTTGATTCATTGAAAGTGATGGGTGTCTCGTGAGACTTGCCAAATATATGCGATCGTCCACATATAGTTTAGAATATGTGTTGGGTTTACTGAATAATTCTTTGCTGATGAATAAGTCGAAACTCCATCTTCGCAGTCGGCTCACATCTCTGTTGTGCTCCCGCACATCACATCCCGACCTGATCAAGCCAAGTAAACTCGTAAGATCTCTTCAGATTACGAAGACAAAACAGCTTCTTTTGGGAATGCGGTCTAATTTCTGTTACATAGAGATTGGAAGTGATGCAAAATGGAACAAGTATGGCCAAACTTTGAAATTAGAGATGATTTGTAGTTGGAACACTATTTGATAGAAAAGTTCAGAGAACAATCCTCTTAAGTACCATATTTTCTGGTGCGATCAACTTTCCAAAGGAAAAGTCAAAGACGGAGGTTCATCCGAATTTATGTTCTGCCTTTTCCCTCAGATTTTCGGAATTTATACTTGATAATCCACGATCTTGCGATATAGAAAATAGTGAATGAGTTACTTTGCTAGAATCACATACCTTCTCTTTGCCTTTATCGGATTTGTGGTCCAAGCTTGCTGCTAATATCCGATCTAGCCAACTACGAGATCACAAATTTCAGCCAAAAGACGGTGAGTTTGGCTGCTCGATAGAGAAATCAGCAACCCTAACCAGGCATTGCAATTTATTTGATGCTTTAAATGTTAATTCTGACGATACAAGTCCATGACAATTACTCCAAAAATGCAATCCGCATTTGAATTTCTGCTGTAATCTTCCAAACAAATTGAGTTGACAATGATTTACTATTGTCATCTTATTTTGGAGAGACTGTAACAGCTATCGATCATAGTCATAGTCGATTATATCTCATTAAAGAAGCTCTGTGAAATGATTCTGCAGCACATGTATCTGCATTGTCAAATGTCGGCTATGGAGCCTGCTTCTTCTTTGGTCACTCGTTTGTTTTCATTTTCTCAAGTTCATTCACAAGTTCGCATGTTTTTCGGTCTTTCTTTTCAGGCATAGATCTATTTCTGCACGTAGCTCTCGTATCAGATGCGCAAGATCTGCTTTCCCATATTCTGCTGCGGTTCTTGGCATGGCTCGATACTCCATCGACAAACTAGGTGAGGCGGCTTCTGGTTGCATGTTGGGAGTTCTGTTGGATGCCTTTCGACATTTTTTCGGGATGCTTAGGACGCTGCTGTGCTCTACTCTGGTGAGTCGTCTTGAACTTGCTTTCCCATGTGGCTTATGTTCGAGCATACTTAGGTTTTCGGTTTGAATATGTACCAGGGAGTGAAATGGCGAGGCTTGTGTTCCTTCCCTTTGAAGAAAGTCCAGTATAGTAATGGGATTCGTGATGAGAGGCTGCTGTAGACTCTGCATTGACACAAAACTGAATCTATTCACCCATTACGTTGGCGTGAATAAAAAGCAAAACGTAGGGCGAATGACTGTCGTACTGTAAGATTAAGTAATGAATAATTTCTGACATATTTCGTCTTCGCACGTATTGTTTAATTATGTAACTTTTAATTGGGTCTGTACCTGTTGTGGCGAGCTGAAATTCCTATAAAAGCAGCCGACATTTCATTCACACCTGAATTTTGATAATTTCACCGTGTCTCCCCGAACCTTACCAAATAAGGGGATTATCCTCTGATTCGCTGCAATATTATTGATAAGATTAGTTATCAAGTTGGCCTTGTATCCGACGGTTGCTTTGAATTGCTTAATTCTGACAATTTGCGTGCACCTTTGGATCGATTAGGAATATATCTCTCTGATTTGTTTGTACTTAATGCCAATTTTGAATCAACCTTCGAAGGAAAAAAAAAAGGAAGTAAAAGCACTCGTATTTTCCCACGGCAAGCTCCCTCTCTCCAGCTATCTCCTCCAAACCTGGCGTTGCCGCCGTCCCTGACTGGTCCCGCCGCCAGTACCCTCCCGGGACCACCTAAGCTCGCCTTCCGTCCGCCTCTGATCAGCTGCGGTTCTCAGTCTTCAGCACTGCCCAGAACCCGCTGGCATTACCGCTCGCCTCCACTAGTCGGTGCTGTTTGCCCCCCGTAAGGACCCAGTCACTGTCCCCGACGATGGTCCCATCACTGCCCAGGTCCGGACGTCGCTGCTGTAAGCCTCGCATCACCGCTGCTCGAACCGGTGCCCCCTGTCGGTCCCAGTCCCTGCCACCCAATTTGCTGATGCCGTCTGATTAGTCCCGCCAGTGTCATTGTTGATCTCGGGCCCCGCTGTGATCGTCCTTTGTTGATCACTCCTGCCGGTGCTGTTCGCTGTACGCTGTCGCTTACCTCGTCGCCGGTTCACATCGTAATCTAGCCTGAGGTAAAATTAGGTAACGCATTATCCGATTTAGCTTGCTTCCTATTTTCGAACATGTAATCTTTGAATAAATTACCTCGCATATATCCCCTTGCACGTCTTAGATAGATTAAAATATTTGATATCCTATTTTGATTGATGTTGAATTTGTTGAGGATATCTTAAATGGGGAATCGAATCTTTGAGCTGGAATATTGAACCCTAATTAAAATATTCCTCTTTTATGTGTCATGAAGTGATATTTAATTAGCTAAGTTTAATCTTAATAATTATTAAAAGCACTCAAATTATTTCGTTAACATCATTAGATTAGGTGTATCACATAAAATAAAAATACAAAAAAAAAAAAAAATCGCATTGTATCTAAAACTTGGATGTGCATTCATGCATGTTTCTTAATTTAGAATTTCATAGCATTAGGAATCATATAGCAATTTAGGAAACCATGAATTTTATTTAATGCCTGACTGGGAATATATATATATATGTCCTAGTTAATTTAAGTCATCGCATAGATTTAGGAAATATCCTACTACTTACTCATAAAGAAAATACCAAAAAAATGTTGCATCGATATTTCATATAGATTGTATTTAATTGTAAGAGTTAATTCATGATTAGTTCTATAATGTTCATGTTGCACATTGCACGTCATTTAATAAATCAAATGTCTTTAGGAATTCATCTTATTCATCATCTCATATAAAATAGAATGCATTTAGGATTAATTATTACTTAATTCCATTGCATATAGTTTAATAATGCTTATGCATGTCATGCAATAAGGTTGATTCATGTCATTCAATAATAAATGCATGCACGTAATTTAGTCCATCTAGAATTCTAGGTATCAATTGCACATTTGCACATTATTTCTTCGTATATAATTGTGCAAAGTCATTACCGCTATGACAAACTTGCTTTTCATACGGATAACTTGGCACATGAGTTAAAATCCCCGACTTCTATTTTAATACACCAAAGGCTCGCTCAATGGTCAAGTGTGGCAAGGAATGGGCACGGTTGAACACTTCTAGATATCCCGTAGGTGAAGAACCTTCTCGAAACTCTGACAAATGATATCTAACTTCTATATATGGGCTCAAATAACCAATCGGATTTAGATATCCAGCATTTACCTAGTAATATTTACCTATATAAATATATTGTAAATTTAATCAACATATACCAATTAGATATATGGATGTATCTAAACCATTAAATAACATACCTGGAGGAGGATGGAGAAAATGTGCATCATGTCTTCTAATAGCTTCATAAAAGATATGAGTATCATGAGCTTGTCCCTCCCAATTGGCCCAAACATAGACAAATTTCATATTAAAATTACATATGGCTAACATGTTTTAAGTTGTTGTTCCTTTTCGACCAATAAAATGAATTTGATCATACGTAGGTATAATCGCTGGGATATGTGTAACATCAATAGCTTAAATGCAATCCTTAAAATTGGATAAAATCGTTGATCTTTCTTGATCTTCTCTAGAACTTTTCTATATTGTCGATCAATTGGTTGGATTAAATCTTTTATCATATCACATACTTTATCTAAAACTAAGGTAAAGTGCCTACTTATGGTTTCCCTGGAATCTTAAAAATGCTATTGTGCTAACCTATTACCTATACCATGTCCTAAAATATAAAGAAAGATACCAACCATTTCTCTAACATCAGTATTCTAGATCCTTGAAGGCCATAACGTGTTATTAAATCATGCGTTAAATTGTTAAATACAATCTCATGCATTCTAAATATATTGTAGTGCTTTATTAGATTAACATCTTCATCAATCAACTGTTTTAACCATACATAACATGTATATGTTGAGGTCATGCAAGGTTGTTTGCAAATGTTGGTTGCTTGATAAAGAATTATAACTTCAGCGAGTGAGACAAGATCCCATAATTCATTTTCTTCTTGCTCATGATTTTCCCTTGTATGTGGATCATCCATAACCACTTCAAGTAACAAAATATGAAGAAAAACAATGTATTAATCATCACATATATGCAAACTATCACATTAAGAGAACACTAAATTAAAATAGTTATAACATCAAACACTAATTGAAATTAGGTTCACAAGAACTGCAAATAAAGATCTATAGATAGAAACAAAGTGGAATGACTAAGTTTCAAACTTGAAAACAATAAGATGCTAACATCCTATCTATGAAAACTTAATTCTCTTCTCAACTCATATTTGAGATACTTTACTTTTTTTGTATCATCCTTCAAGCTCATGAAAACTTGCATATTGTCTATATTTTCCTTTAAATGAGAAATTGCAAAAGAGTACAAGTCTTAGTCTTTTACAATCTCAAGTATGGAATCCAATATCTCTATGAGGTCCTCGGAAGGATCGACTAAATTAGTTGCTTTAGGTGTAGCAGTGGTAGTACTCATACTCTCAACAACTGTAAGTAGCTTGTTAATTTGTGTTCTGAGCTCTTCTCTTGTGCTTAATTTCTTATCTTTCTTTCCTTAAGCTTGCATCTTTGAAGTTTGCATGGCTCTTTTATGGGTTTGAGTTCCAGTTGGTTCAACAACGATTTCATCCATATGATCATATCTAAGTTTTCATCAGTAGACCCCACAACATCATCAATATTAGGTTGTGTGGCCTCTACATCATTATCAATACATAAATCTTATGCAGGATTCCATATGATTCCTTCAATAGCAATTGTATTTTTGAACATCATATCTAACTTTACTTCAAGATCAAGATGTAGGTCTTTCATCCTAAAAGTCTTAAACTTTGGATTGGCCTGTTATAATGAAATATTTATAAGTTGTATCGTTAAATATGAGCTTAACATGAAAGTAAAAAAAGAAGTGAGGAAAACCTAAATTTTACTCTCCCACCATTCGCCACTCGCATCAATGGTTTCTTCCTTGCATCCCATCCTAATCTAGTTTCATTGTAAAGCAATGACCTCCATCTTTTCCATTCTTCCTTGAGGTTATCCCACTTACTTTTCATTTGTTGTTTATAAACTTTTTGCCTTACTAGCTCCTCAAACTTACTTATAATGATTGTCCATCCATATCTTTTGTTGTTTGCAGGATGATTGCCTTTTTTAATTTGTTTTTTTTTTTTGGCTTGACTTTTTCAATTTGTTCAATGCACAACTTACAAAAGGTTTCTACATCTTTCAAACTCCAAAATGCATTTTCCTTGATAAACTCATCTACTAGTAAAGTGACATGAACAAATTTAAGAGACACAAACAAATAAGATCAACCATGAACCAATCCAAATGAAGAGTATAAAGAAATGAGTACAAACAAGTGCATTCCATCAATTTACATTTGACAATTAGAGAATAGCACACAAAAGTAGGAAGGACACAAACACATAAAGTTAAAGCACATGACTTTATTTCAGTTATTACACCTTGTAGTGAAATGCCTTATCTTGGATCAAAAGCATTTTTAGCCATAAGAAGCAAAGAGCGATCAACCAAGGTCATTGGTTCACATGTCAAAGCAACATAGAGAATCTAACACATGGAGAGTGAATTCCATTATTGGATTAGTGGTGTGTATGCATATCTTATCAACATATGAACAACAATAAGATATTCTTCCTAATCAATGAATTAATGCAATAGTGATTGCATGTGTGTATCGTTTTATAAAAGCAAACGATCGTACACAACACAACACTTGTAGATACTTCCAGCCTATGAGAACTAAAAAACCATTCAATAGCTGCTTCAAAACCCTCCATGTAACTGCCAAGTCAACTAAATTGCTACACTCCGTTTAGCCTTTATCATGAAGATTAGATGCAAGTGAGGAAGTAACATTCGGCACTATTTTGAAAGAATATTGACATTAATGGGCAACATGAAAGGCTCCATATAGAGAGTTGATCTTGTTGCGTGTGTTAATACTTCACTAGAAACACTCCTCACATCATTACATGGATAATGAAATAACCATGACTTGCCTCCTAAAATATGACATCAAAATGAAAATACAACTCATATTTCTTTTCTCAGTATCCTCCCTAATTTATATCCATCTTGTTCTTCCAAGAGGGCTCTAGGGAAGAAGTTCATCGGTGCAAAAAAAAAAAAAAAATTGCCCCCCACATTGCCCTTTTGTTTACTAGAAGTGCAACCAATTATTACAACATAAATGCACTTCATGTTTAGGAGAGCAATTCTCTTCCCAAGGAGGATTAGACATGAATTCAACTAAAGCTACCCCATGACTCAATTGGAAGAGAATTGATGGAAATTTAAGTAATTGAATGTACAAGAACTTGGACCCCAAATGAAAGGAAATTGAACCTATTGGAAGATGTTATGGAGGATTTGAATTAGTGGAGTGTGACATCATCAGGTGATATCATGGTGGAGGCCAAATTTAAGGAGAGCCTGACAAGTGTCACAAGCCAATTGGCTCACCAAAAGTGGGGGTGTCACATCAACTCCTTCTTCAACCTTGGAATCGGTTGGGAGGGGAAGAAGAAAGGAAAACCAGCGCCGGATTCCCCCCCTTTGCTCGAGCTGCTCGCACGCCGCTTGGCCGTTCGCCTTTGCCGTTCTCCACCGTCGCACGCCGTCACCGTTGCCGCCCGTCCGTGTGCGAAGCCTCGCGTGCGCGCTCGTCGTGCCTCCATCGCGCCATCTTCTCTTCGTCCACTGCTGGTTGCCATTCGCCGAAGCTCCCGTCACCGCCGTTCTTCCGCTCAAGCCTCCACCGGCTGTTGCACAAGTTGTCGCCGGTTTTCCTCCGCCGTTTCTCCGCCCGTTCAGTCGCCGTTCCGCCACCCTTCAAGCTCGGTTAGTTGCTGGAAAAACCAGCAAGAACCAGCTCCTTCCAAGCTCGGTTTGGCTCCCTTTTTGTCCTCATTTGGTGTTGATTCGTGTAGGTTTGTCGTCGGCGTCGTCGTGCTCTTCGCCGGAGACTCGTCGGAAAGTGATTCCGGTGAGTTTACCTCACTAAACCGTGATTAGCGAGTTAATGATGCCTTAAGTGTGTTTAGCTTAAGTTGGGAGAGATTAGGTGGTTAGATTAGTTTATTTAGTGGTGGATTAATTTAAGGTGATTAATTAAAGTAAAGGGTGTTTAGTTTAAAGGTTAAATGGGCTTATTTTAAAATAAACTTTGATATGACTTAAAGGAATTTAATTATGATTTAAATAAATGCTTCGAAATTGTTGGTTTATTTAATAATATTTCATATTCCGAAATTCATTAAAATATTATAAAAAAAACTCGAAAAATTATTTTTGATCTAAATTGCTCAGAATTTCGTGTCGATCGCTGCTGTGTGTTTAGAATTTGAATTTGATGAGTAAATATTGCAAATTGAATGTTGATTGTGAAAAATAGGAATTTTATTCAGAAATTCCCACGTGTCGGGTTTGACACCGAAATCGAATTTGGAAGGGTTAATATTGAAATTGGAGTACGTGAGTGACATGTAAAGTGTACAGGGGTCGATTTTGAATTGTCGTGTGCTGGTTGAAAAGCTTGGTCGCAGTAGTGGCGAGACCGACAGGACCTTTATTCTTCTAGAAATGCTGTCGATAGAATGACGTGGCTTGGTCGCAGTAGTGGCGAGACCGACTGGACCTTTATTCTTCTAGAAATGCCATCGATAGAATGACGTGGCTTGGTCGCAAGAGTGGCGAGATCGTTGGACCTTTATTCTTCTAGAAATGCTTTGTAATGTTACTAGATAGCCGACTGCGAGTAGAGACCGTGCTATAGAACAACAATCCCACAAAATTGTAATCAAGAACCTAAAGTAACTCTAGAGATACAACAATGCAAATAACCCACTTACAAACAAAAATCCCTAACACTTCAATTATTCAGGGCAATCCCACAAAATAAAAAATAAAAAAGAAGTCACCCAGGTCATTCAAAGGCCAGTGTAAGTGTGATGATAAACCTCTATGCCTTCCAATCACCAAAAAGAGATTTTTTTTTTTGCGAAGTGAACAACCCTATAGATCCCACTTAAAACACAATTTGCATTATATACCGATAGTGGATTCACCCACAACATTTTTATGGTAGTATTAGTGCAGCATTAAGACAAATTAAAGACGAATAGAGCAGAAACCAAATGCAAGAGGAGATCCAAAGATGAAGATGCACCTACACGACCTCAATAGAGAGAGAGAGAGAGAGAGAGAGAGAGAGAGAGAGAGAGAGTGTGTGTGTGTGTCCCACCAAAGATAAACCTTTTCTTGCCCAAAGACGAAAGTTGTCAAGCGAATTGCAAAAAGAGAGACGAAGAAAAGAGATCGGCCGTCACGTGATGGAGTTGAGAGCAAAATAGAGGAAAGCATTCCGAGAGAGAGAGAGAGAGAGAGAGAGAGAGAGAGAGAGAGAGGGTTTTGTTTTGTAAATGGGGAAAATTGGACTTTTCATAATATTTTGAGGCTATAATAGGCAACTAGCCAAAATTCATTAATTGAGAGGAGTAGCATTCCGAAAATGCTAAAAGCCTAAAGTAGGTGGAGACCTATTTAGGCTTTTGGCTTTTTTTTTTTTTTTTTTTGGGGTCAAAATATCGTAAATTCATTGCTAGCCCATTAAAGGGGCATCATCAATTGGAACATCTAAACATAAGATTGAAATTAAAGGTTGAGGAGGATGTGATAACCAATTACTAGGAAGAGAATTTGCTTAATGGGCTTTAGTGACCCAATCCGCGGCTTTGTTGGTTTCCCGAGGCTCATAGATGATCGAAATTCCACTTAGTTGGCCTAGTAAGCTTTTGCAATCCTCCACAATGAATTGGGCCAGCCAAGGGGGCTCTTCTCAACCTGGTAAGCAACGCACAAGGGATAAGTGGTTTGAAGATAAGATCACCTGCTCTTAGCTTCCTGTTGGAGATTAGTTCATGCGTTTCTGTTCTGTTTAATCCATAACATAGCTTCTCTCACAACTAGGGTTTCGGCTACTTAAACGGACGGCACATGGATCCTCTTGGTTAAGCCCGTGATGAGAAGACCGGCAGCGTTCCTACACATGCCAGCCACCGATCTCGCCGTAGTCAAGGCGCACCAGGAGCTGTCAATGTTCAGCTTTAGCTCGCTTGTACCAGGTGGTTTCTATTTCAGCGTGCTATTTGGGCTTTGTGTTGATCCTCTGTTGCCGCTCATCCCTCTGGCGCACCATTTTGTGTACAGAGCAGCAGCAATTCGTGCCTCTTCTTGGGTGTTAGTTGGATTAGGTGAAATTCCTTGGACAACCGTTGAGTTGCGAGTCCTCCAGATCCGCCACGGCAAGCTTGTGAAGAGGGTTTTTGTTTTAGGTCCTGCTCTTGAGGTGAGATTCTCAAAGATCCATTTGTCGATTCGGGTAACATTTGTTGGAGATGTGTTGGCTTGGAAATCAGGGGTTGACCATAAGGTTTTTGTTTAGTCGCATAGGAGGAAGAGATGCTTTGCTGTCATTGGTGCATGACCACAAATTTGACAAGTTGGATCAGGTATTATGTGTCTTTTATATAGGTTTTCCTTTGTTGGAAGAGGATTGCTGCATATTTTCCATAGTAGGAATCGAATTTTGGGGAAGGTAGGGAGTTTCCATATCTCGTTCCATAGGGATTTTGGAACTTGGTAGAAAAGAGATGGGTTATGTTTGGTGAGGATTGTTGCTCTGTTATGTATTTGGTTGTAGCCGCTTTTAATGGTATAGGACCCCGAACTATTGGCTGTCCACACAAGCTGATCATAATAGGGATTTAGGCTAAGAGGGTTAGCTAAGATCTCTTAAGCTAACTATTTCCTCAAAAAATTCATGAACTCTTCTAATATCCCATTCCTTGGCTTCGTTATCAATCAATTCAACCACCACTCTTGGCTCATTCCGATTTGCTGGCCCTATGAGTCTTCTAGAAGAAAGCCACCACTCTTGGCTCATTCCGATTTTTTGTCCATCCAATGGCAAGTTCGATTGCATCTCTCTCCACCAATAAACATTGACAACCCCACGAAGGACATAAACCTTTGTTTGCTGCCCATAAATCACCTCGAGGAAAATAGATACTTTTAAGAACTTGACACCATAGGGCATCCAATTGTTGAACAATTCTCCAAGCCTGCTTCCCCAACATTGCTTTATTAAAATCCACTAAATTCTTAAAATCTAGGCCTCCACAATCCTTCATAGTTTTCAGATCTTCTCAATTTTTTCAATGAATACTTCTTATAGCATCATTTTGTTTCCACTAAAAGAAGGCTATTCGCTTCTCAATAGCACGGTAAATGGAAGTTGGAATTTTAAAAATGGACATAGCATATTGGGGTAGAGCTTGAATAACTGTCTTAATGAGAACTTCTTTTCTCTCCTTCGATATCAGCCTCTCTTTCCATCCTTCAAATTTCCTCTTAACTTTAGCTAGAATCCCTGCAAACATTTGCTTTTTTGTTCGAACCCAATGCGATGGGATTCCAAGGTATTTCCCTATGTCTTTTGAGATAGGAACTCTCAACTCAATTGCTAAATTCTGTTTCAAATTCTATAGACAATCTCTCCCAAAGAAAATGCCCGATTTATTGAGGTTGATAGCTTGTTCTGACACATAACAATATTGGTTTAGTACATTGGCTACATTCTGAGCTTCTCTTATCGTTCCATCTAAGAAAAAGATGGCATCATTAGCAAAGAGGAGATGCGAGAGCGTTGGGCATGTTAGGTTTCGGTGAATCCCCTTTATACTCCCATCTTGGACAGCTTTACTCATAAAGGTCGAGAGGGTGTTGGCCATGACAATGAATAGATAAGGGGATAGAGGGTCCCCTTGTTGAATACCTTTAGTAGGCCTAAAGACAACTGAAGGCTCACCATTAACTAAGATGCTGAAGGATACCGATGAGATGCATTACTTTATCCAATTGATCCATTTTTCATGGAATCACATCCTCGGCATATAATCACATAAAAAGTCCCATTCAACTCTGTCATATGCTTTTTGCATATCTAGTTTTAAAATGGCTTCAAATTTACACTTCATTCTTCTCACCCTTAGTTGGTGAGCCACCTTTGGACAACAAAGATGTTGTTTTGGATCTGGCGGTCACTTATAAAAGCAGTTTGCTCCATAGAGATTATCTTTGGCAGCCAAGTTTTCAGCTTATTAGCCAATACCTTCGCAATGATCTTATAATTGAAGTTGCCAAAGCTTATAGGTCTGAATTGGGTAATGTTTTTTGGATTTGTTACTTTAAGGATGAGAGTAATAAGCGCTCTATTTAGCTTTGGTTCAAACATACCTTGGTTAAAAAAATATTGCACCGTGCTGAAGATGTCATCATTAATGATAGGCCAATGACTTTGATAAAATAAACCATTTAGCCCGTTTGATCTTGGAGCCTTTGTAGCCCATAGTTGAAAAACAGTAGCTTTAACTTCCTCTCTTGTGATTGGTTTAATTAGATTTTTATTCATCTCCTTGTTGACCATTGCTTCACTTTGATTTAATATAGGTTGGTAGTTCCTGTTGCCCACCGAAGTAAATAAAGATTGGTAGAAGCTTTGGATATGGTGTTTGAGGGTGAGGGGGTCCTTGCACCAGGTTTGATCATCAATTTGCAGCATGGATATTTTATTTTGTTGTCTTTGTTGGACTGTTGTTGCATGAAAATACTTGGTATTTTGGTCCTCTCATTTCAACCAAGCTGATTCTTGACCTCAAGCACCAATACATCTCTTCTTGCTTCCACAAATCTACAATTTTCCTGATAATGTTGCTGATCTCCTCACTATTTTGCTCCCCATTTGTTCTGTTATTCAGCTCTATAAGCTGGGATTTGAGGGAAAAGATCTGTTTTTGAGCACTTTTAAATTTCCTCCTACTCCATTTGTTTAATTTAGCAACGGCTAGCCTTGTTTTATATACAAGACTTATTTTTGTTGTTCTATTCTCTTACCAAGCTTGCTTGAGCACCGCCTCATACTTGGGGTCTTCTAGCCAAAACGATTCAAATTTGAACATTTTCTTGATTTTCTTTTCCCTTTGTTCGAGAGATAGTATAATTGGACTATGATATGAACTTATCCGATAGTGCAAAAGTCATCGCATTTGGGAATAGTACTCACCATTCCAAGTTACATAGCGCCCTATCTAATATATTCTTTACTAATGTGCTGCCTTCTCTATTATTTGACTAAGTATAAGCGTAGCCCTTACTTTTGATGTCCATCAAAGAGCAATCATCTAAAAACCCCCTAGAAAGCTGCAATTCGATAATGGTCCACTTCTCTACAGCCGACCTTTTTCCAATGGTAAAATATTTTATTGAAGTCTCCTATGCATAACCATGGGAGTGGATTGTTTTAGTTGTTGTCTTTCATAGCTTGCCATAACCTCATTCTCTCTTGAAAATTTGTTGGTGCATGTAGAAATGATATCGCATCAGGTCACCTCAAATGAGATCCTTGTATTGAATATTGATTAGTTCCCCGGAACTTCCCTCCACTTCCACTTTTACCTTCTCATCCCACATAAGCGCCAAGCCTCCAGCTTTATCAACTGGTTTAATAATAAAAGAAAATTTGAAATGAGTCATTTTCCTCACTCTCTCTACTATAGTGTTTTTGTTTTTTTGTTTCCATGAGGAAAATCAAATTGGACCATTCTTAAGCCACTAAGGCTCTGAGATGCTGGACTGTCAAGGAAGTGCCTAGCTTTTGACAATTCCAACTCAATAGTTTTATCTATTCTTTGGTGGCTTATTAGGGCCAACTGCCAAAGCCCATGCACTAGCCCCTTCCCAAGTCTGAATTGGGGCATTCAAGAGTTGTTTTTCATCCACCAACAGATCCTGTGAGGTTTTCTTTTCATAAGGACTAACCCGCTTTTGTATTTTTTGCCACATGAGCTTTATACACTGTCTTTCCTTTCTTAGAGGTTAGTGAAAGGATCTCGTTTCTTGTTAGAGAAGGGAGCAACATTGTTGTTTGCTTTGTGCCTTGATCACTAAGTATAATAAGTTGCTTTGGCTTTCCCGACTCTTCCATAACCTTCTGTGCACTATGCTTGACAGTAACAATTGCCAGTTCATTTGGTTCATTTGCTTATGATCTTAGGGGTATTTCGGTAGCCATTGTTGGAGTTTCCATCACAACCTCTTCCTCTATGGTAGAAAGTTCAAGTTTGCCACAAA
The DNA here is from genome assembly GCA_016097545.1 of Eucalyptus victrix. NCBI lineage: Eukaryota > Viridiplantae > Streptophyta > Magnoliopsida > Myrtales > Myrtaceae > Eucalyptus > Eucalyptus victrix. The sequence goes on from CM027843.1 coordinate 49,448,944, forward strand.
AAGTCTTTCAAAAGGGGCTAACCTCTTGGACTTCAACCTTTAGTAATGAGCAATACCGCCTTGGTTGATCTTGGGCAAGTTCAGTTTCTTCATAGGGTATCTTAGTGCAAAAGTTTACATAATACCCAATGTGACCACAAGAATAGCAAAAGTGAGGGAGCCTTTCATACTTGAAGTCTATCCACCATTTTTTCCCCATAATTAATTATAGTTCCTATTTTGAGTGGGTAGGACAGATTCAATAGCACTTTGACCTTTCCATTTTTGCATGCATTGTTATTTATGGCTTCAATTTTAACCTCCTCAACTTGCCCCAAGTGAGAAGTTTACAAGTGGATGGCATTTTCAGTGATTCTAGCACGAGAAAGGTCTATAAAATGCACTTAAAAAGCATAATGCGTAAACTCATAACAATGTTTAGGTATTTTTGGGTCTCTTTCTTTGAGGACTAAGACGTTACTTGCAAAGGACCATGGTCCCGATTTTAACACCCTCCTTTTTTCTTCACTTGATTGGAATAGAAAAGAGAAAAAACCTGCTTCAATTAACTCACATTTTACTAAATTTGTTTTCCATGTTCTTTTCATAGTATTGATGAAAGTCTGGAAATTAACATTTGGTTTCAAAAATAGCTTGCCATAGAGAGTGAACTCACTTTCTTGCTTTTCTTCCTCTAGAATTTCAACCCCAAGGTCAATGATATCCTCGTTTGATCACAAGTCTCCCATTTTTTGACACAGAGTTGCCAATCGGAGATGGTTATCCTCACTGCCTTCCATTTCCTGTCACCTTTGCCGGATGTGCTGACAAGCTATAGATGGTCTGTATGGATTGAAGGGATCTCTAAAGATGATGGCCATTCAAAATGGGGTTTTATTGAGAAAACAATAACCAAGGGATACTCTCTTCGAGCAAGTAGAGCTAATAAATGGATGCGCAAATACCCAGAGATCTAATATCCTCCTTCCACTTTAGACATATGGGCAGAAAAGGAACTTAGGCGCAATGATTTCCATGGGTCGCCTGGATGAAGACAAATCTAGGGGATCTACAAAGAAAACCTAGTGAAATTTCAAGCATACATCAATCACTTGGAAGAACGAAGACCCAAGGGAAATGCGAAGAAATCCAATGAAGACTGCCAGCATTCTACCGAAGGAACACCGTCAAAATGGAAGATCTGGATAATGATGGCTTAATCGGGGGGGGGGGAATATGCCTGTATTCTGCCATGGGTAGACAAGATTACGGTTTGAGATTTGGGTACTTGATAAAAGAGGGTCAACTATCACCTAGAGGGGTAGAAAGGAACTCCAAGGCTGGAGAGAGCTCAAACTGGCGTCCGCAGCAGCTAGCAACCCTTTTTAGTGATATCATAAGAGTTGCACGCTTTCAGTATTTCAAAAGCAAACATTTGGCCAATGAGACCTTAGAATGCTAAACCAAACACCTAATATTTTTCCCAATGGCCTTTAGAGACTCAAAGCCCTTGGGAATGCTGAATCAAATGGAGCTTATATGTTGAGGTAAATATTTATTTCCCTCGCCAACATTAGTATGTATGTTATTAGAATTTTTCACCTCATATAATTAGAAGTCCTTATTAATCTTACATCTACTAGAAAATTCTTCTCCAAAAACGTGACATCTCGTGACTCCATTTTAGTCACACTTTTATCGGTTTGTTCACTTATGAACATATATTCTTAGGAGTGTTCAAAGTATCTTATAAAGATATATTTTTTTCCCTTTATGGCTTAATTTGCCATATTTATGAGAAGAATCATGAACATATATTGCACACCCCAAGGTCGTATGTTATTTAAGTCTGATTTCCTACCAATTCACAATTTATATGTGGTGGAATTGATTGATTTAGATGACATACGGTTAAGTGTATAAAAAGCAGTCAATAACACATTTCCTCTATACGGACTAGGTAGATTGCTTGTGTTACCTTAAACCTAACTATTTTCAATAAAGTTCTATTTCTTCTCTTAGCAACCCCATTTTGTTGCGGAATACCAAAAATAGTCAATTGTCTTATAAATTCATTTTCATCACGAAGAGTTTTAAATTACTTAGATAGATACTCACATCCGTGATCAATTCTTAATACTTTTATTTATTGGGATAAATGCAATAGAAGTCCTAAAAATTGTCACGAAAATGCAATTAAGTCTTAAAATTTGCGAAAAGTGCAATCAAGTCTTAAAGCTTATCAAATTATTTCAATCGAGTCATAAAGTTAACACCGTCAACTTTTTTAACGGAAAATGCTGATGCAACGCGGACGTGGCATTTTAAATAATTTTTCATTTTCTACATGGATTTTTTTAATTATTTTTTATTCAATTATTTTTTAAAAATTAGATTTAAAAATTAAAAAAGAAAAGCTAAAATTTATTTTTAAAAATTGTTTTAAAAAAAGGCAACTCCTCCTCGCCGGCCCCTCTAGCGATGGGCAGTGTCGAAGGAAGCATTGGCCTTTTTTTTTTTTTTTTTGAATTGTTTTGTTTTTTAAATAAATTTTAATTTTTATTTTATAATTTTTAAATCTAATTTAAATAAAAAATTTTTTAAAAACCACATAGAAAATAAAAATTAATTTTAAATGCCACTTTAGTAATTTCCGTTAAAAAAGTTAATGGTGTTAACTTTAGGATCAATTGAAAAGTTTGACAAGTTTTAGAACTTGATTGCACTTTTTGTAAGTTTTAGGACTCAATTGCATCTTCGTGATAAGTTTTATGACTTCTATTACATTTATCCCTTTATTATTTTATTTAATTGATTCTCCAGCAAAATTATATCTTGTCTAAAGCAATCCAATGCTTTAGTTTTGTGGGAGATGAGAAAGATTTAATTGAAACGTGTGAATTCATTTATAAAAGTGATAAAATATAAGGCTTTATGCCTCGCCCTCACGTTCCATGGACCACAAATGTCAGAATGTATGAGTTATAATGAAAACTCAACTCTAGTTCCTTTACCAAATGGTTTTCTAGTTATTCTTCTATAAGATAATGTTCACATATAGGTAGATCAATTTTAGCTAGCGACCCTAAAAGGCATTCTTTAGTTGACCTTTACATTCTTTATAACCTAATATGATCTAATCTAACATGCTAAATACTGGTATCAATTTCCACATTATTAGAAGATGCAATTAAAGAAAAATAACAATCAACATTAATATTGAATATGTCATGGTTAATGTGTAACATCATAAAACCATTCACCATAAGACTAGAACCATTATAAACTATTCTAAACACGATATCAATACAATCACCATAGAAATTCAATACATAACCTGAGTTTAGAATAACAACTACAAAGACCAATTTGTGCCAAATATTTAAAGTATAGAGAATATCGTGTAGGAATAAATTTTGCCACCATGCAAAATTAGTTTACATGTGCCGATACTCTTTACTTTAACTTTAGAGATGTTTCCAACATATATCAATCTTTTTCTAAGTTGTATCCGACAATACTCCATAAATGCTCATTGGTTTCTAGTTATGTGGTCTATTGCTTCTAAGTCTATAGTCCATATAAAATGAAATTCAGCAAATATTACAGTGCTAGAAACATAAGCATCACTTAAAATAATGGAGAATTTGATATCGCTTTTGGCTTAATACATTCACAAGTGAAGTGACCCATTATAACACTTCATCTTTGCCTTACCCTACTTCTCACCATACTTCTTGCATCGGAGGAGCTTAGTTCTCTTAGGTGCCCGATTAATTTATTTTCATTTGTTCTTGAATTTATAGTTCCTCTTGTGCTTGAAGCCCGAAACTTTGTGCGAACTAGATTCAACAATAAAAGTATGTGTAGAAGATCTAATAGCCTTTAAATGTTTATTTTCTAATTCCAAATAATGTGTCATATCATCAAAAGTGACAATATTCTCATTGTGCATCATGTTGATTTTTATATACTTCAAACTCTTAAGAAGAGACCTTATAACAGCATGAACTTCTTGTTCATTAATAAGGGTATATCTTACCATCTTCAGCTCACTATTATGTTCGACATCTCTCAAAGTACCGCCTTATGGTTTGATTTTAGTGCTTTCTATATATGTCAAATTTGATGGTGAACCTCCTCAATTTAAAGGTAGGCATAGCCCTAAACTTATCTTTTAAGACAGCATAGATTGCTTGAACTTTGTCATAACTTTCACACTCACACATGATATCATCTTGTATACAACTCAACAATATGATGCGAGCAACGCTATTTTCTTTTCTCAAGCTTTATAAATTTCTTGATCTCTTTTATTGTTAAGCAAAAGTTTCATGCTTAAGCTTATTCATGTTATGGTTGAAGGTTTCCAAAACCTCTTATTTCTCAAAGATGTACTAAACTTTTCAGTATCAAATATCATAATTATCACCATTTAGCTTTTCACCCTTGTTGAGGTCAACCATTATATTCTTGGATGCCGAGGCTATGATCGATTACTATTACACATTATCATAATAAACATAGAATCAGTACTAGCATATTTTTCAATAAAAACAAACTAAATTAATGATAATTCAACAAAAGACACATAAATGAAAGTTCACAATGTTCCTAATCAGCTTCCGTATACGATTATCCTACTATCATTAGTTTGATCAATTTTAAGCTCTAAGTGATAACTCACTTACATTCTACTAACCTACAAACTTCCACTTGTAAAAACATTACATGACTTTATATAATCATTAAATTTTCTATTAAAAATCAAAAGGCATAGTGATGTGAACAAACATACAAAATATTCATACATCAAGTATAATCATATGTGGAATTCAAGATGTAATGAAAAAACAAAGATCTCTAGACCATTATTTGAGTTTGCTCGTAATTAGGAAAATGCAAGCACGTCAAACCATAGGTACGCTTTCATTGAATCAAACTCTACACAACTTGTATGTTGTTATTTACATGTATGCTAGCTTATATATCTCCAAAACCATAGGGAAATACAAGTAATAAGGAAAAAACTATGCTCTTATATCCAAAAAATGCACATATTTAGGGTTCCATACGAACTTTTATACCTTTAAAAGTTTCAAACATGTAAAATAACTATGCCACAATGAAGAGCATTTCAATATGAAGACAAGACACCAACTACGCTCCAATTGGAACCCACATGCGCTCACACACGCCCACAGGCCAAAAACTGGTTCTACTAGGCTGGTTTAACTAGCCCAATCGGTTCAATCGGCCAACCGGTCAACCCAATTTGATTGGTTGACCAATTAACCAAGTTGGGTTGTCCAATCGGATCTTTGGGTCAAGTTAGTGGTTTGGTTAGGGTAATGACATTGTCGATGATGTCAGCAAGTTAGTTACTGATGGTTTGCTAACATCCATGTTACATGCACGGTCGACACGCGTGTGGCCGATGACGTCACCCTTTACAGCAGTGCATGAAGTTGTGTCCGGCGTTGGTCGGTAGCATGTGACCCTCCATTGTACTTGTTTTGATGAAATCTTTCACCTTGTATATTCAAAAACAATTTTCACTGTAAAATTTTTTCAAAATTTGGCTGAACAAAACAGTCCATGCAATGTCCAAACCTATTCTTCGCTTCGGTTCACATTGATCGTTGATTTTCCAATTTTCGGACAATAAATATTTAGATGATATAGAGTTCAACTTTGTAATCTTCATATAAAATGGCAAGTGAAAAAATACAAAGGAAAAACAAGGCATGATCATAATACAGGCTATAATACCAATGTTAGAAAAAAGTTGACAGAAGAATCAACTAACCTATTTGATGTACAACAAGCGAATTACTCATGAATGTACGTTAAATCGTGAGCAAAACGATGGATGATATGACCTCACAATGGTCTAAATACAATCGCAAAGAAAGTATTCACATTCCACAATATTCATGCCGATTCTTTTTTTAAAGTAGTAATGGAAGTCTTTTGCATAATGTTTTTTGATGGAGAAAGGAGGAGAAGAGAGAACCGTTCTCTTTTAGAATGTTCTTTCTTCCATTGACAAAGGCGGTTATCTCTAGAAGTTATCATGTCTGGGAAGTTAAATAACTCCCACTTAATTAAATAAACCTTCACACCTCTTGAAAATGTGTCTCTTCATCACATCACATCAAGACAAACCGGTGCATTTTATTGCACCCCATCATGGATGAACCGATGAAATATAGCATAGATCATCCATGAGCAGATCATTCGGTTTCTTGAGCATGAGGATTGAAATTATTAGAATATTACCCCCAATCATCAACCAAAATGTGCTAAAAAGTTATGTTAAAATGCGCAAAACAAAGTGATGGCACAATAGTCTCATGAGAGTGTGTGGTAGACTTGGATAGATTTTTTTTATCAAGAAAATTATCCAAAAAGCCTCAAAACTTATTATTTTTTTCCCAATTGAGTCCATCTAACCAATTTTGTCTAGGAATTGTTAACGTAGATGTTAGCCATCTTACATGATGCAATCAATGCTTATTAGACAATTTTAATAATATATTTTTTTCAATTTTTAATTTATTTTTCCTTTAATTTTTTTTATTTCTTTTTTTTTTTCCTTCCCTTCTTACTCTAGCTAGTCATTGAGCCCTAGCAACAGTTGATGATCGGCTAGAGGTGAGGGCCATCAAGGTCAACCTCGCCCACACGAGGTCGGCCTCGGCATGTTTGGGCAAAGCTCGACCTTATTGGATTTGGCAAGGTTCACCCTCGCTAGCCCGACAATGGTGAACGTCACCCGTTATTGGCAAGGGTCAAGCCAATGGTCGAGGGTCAAGCTTCGTTAAAGTTGGCTCTTGCCTCAAGCTAGGTGCTAGGGCTTGACAACTAGCTAGAGGAAGGACGGAAGAAATAATCAAAGGAGAAAGAAAAGGGAAAATAATATATTAATACAATATTCAAAAAAATATTAAAAATTATCAACATCATTGTTGATCATGTCATGTAAAATGACTAATGTACATATCAATGAATTCTAATCAAATTTGGCTAGATGGACTCAATTGACAAAACGTGAAAATATTTATAATTCAATCAGCACAATAAAAAGATTCAAGACTCAATTGGCAATAGTTCACTTTTTGGACTATTCCCCCCACCCCCCTTCTAATTCTTTATCTAGAGGAATTACTTAGAGAACAACTAGATTAGCATTGACTCCATTGCTTGAGCTACTACAGTTCAGTAGTTGGCTTTGCACCGGAATACTCTCATTCTTACTTGGATACTGAAATCCACATTTCCTCTTGCAGGTGGTAGCCAATACGCTTTGTTCGATCATGAAAGGGGAATTAGATTGAAAATGACACATGACCATGAGGAAAGGATTGGTGATTATACCCGCAATGTGCTCAATTGCACTCCAATAATCTCGCTGTAAGTTTGAAGCAAGTCAAATTTTAATATGAAAGTTCAGCTTTTCATAAAGTAGAAGTTAGGTTACCAAATATCTGATCTCATACAACCACAAAATTTGATTGTGAATCACTTTTGAACTTTATACGCACTTTTTGAGAGCTTTGAACGTAATAGCAGAAAAAGTAGAGATTGATGAGTAGGCATTAGACCAGGCATTCCTTCAGCTAAAGTGAAAATCCTACTTTCAAAGAGAGAATGGTGGAAGTTTGAGAATTTGCATTTGAGGTAAGAATCTTGAATTCTTGCGGCGGTCTTTTTCAATGCTGGAAGGTGCGAGAAACAAGCCTCCAGAATCACGCCGAAAGTGAGCTGCTTTTAACTGTGTGTCCGAGGTAAAGTGGTCCGACTCATCAATGGTTTACCGGCTTTTGGCAGAAAAACCCTTAAGAAAATCAGTTTTTTAGCACAATAAATCACTAGTCTGAGTTTGGTGTCAGATAATAGTGGAGCGTGATTCCGTCTGTTAATTGCATCTGTTTATGGGCATTCTTGTGATAGGCTTTTCATTAGACTCGCTGACAGAAGAAATTATTTTATAACATACATCATTGATTGCATGACATGCCTCGAGATTCGGCTTCGTGACTTGTTCGTGTCGGTTGTCTGACCTTTTCGCTTCGAAATTGAATGTACTTCTAAGCCAATTCCTTCCACAAGAACTGTAGCTCACACAAGGGAAGAAGCTATTTAGCAGATGCCCTAGCGTCGGTTATGTCAATCTTTGCAGGACTATCAAACGAAACAAGAATCGAGGTTTTAACCATAGATTGTATGTACTGGGTTAGAGTTCCTAAAACTAGCCAAATAATCCATTTGTGTTTTGGAGAGCTTCGCTACTTTGATTCATCTAACTTATTATGTATCAGCTTCAGCAGGGCCGGTCACTCACTTGAGACTCCATCAGCAGAGAAGGAATGTTGGGCATTAAAGTCTGCTTCGAAAGAGAGAGATCTCTTTGTTAAAAAGCCAAATGAAGACTAGGATTGGGAGATTTGCGGGTATAGATTTGGTGTGGATCTGACCTTATTTTAAGACGGTAACAAAAATAGTGAAGTGAGTGTAACACTGATTGTAAGTATGGCATCTCAAGGTGATGGGCCAATATCCATTTTTTTGGCAAGCCAAACAAGAGGGAAAGTTGACCCTTAATGGCAGAGTAATAGCATATGCTATTAGTGTAAAATGAATATTTCCATGAGCGATCTTGTCCACTCTTGATTTGATAGTTACCTAGTGAGAGTAGATAGTTAGCATATATGTGTAAAAAATTTCCTGACGCTGACCGTGTATGTCCAAATCAAAAAAACGTGAAAGCCATCCAACTTCCTTTCCTTATGTTGGGATGAGATCACAAAAAGAAGTCTCATTAAGGAAAGTGGAAGTTTGGCGAGGATCAATGGCTTCTCTTAAGTTGAACCAGACTATAGTGCTAAACTTTATTGGGGGAAATTGCTATTCGCCCCCAAAATTTTTGGGGTCATTGCAACTTGCCTTACGGTATCTCAATTTTGGCATAAATTCCCTACTGTTTTCAAATTGAGTTTGATGCCCCCAGCATTGCAAACACATTGTCGCCCGAAAATGATTAATTGATGGCACGTGATCTTTCTTCTAGAGCCAGAATCACATTTTTGCCATGTAGATTTGTTGCATAGATCCAAATTACCATCTGGTGTTTAAAATATTTTTCCATATGCCCCTTGATCTTTTGAAATTTGTTGCATTCTTCCCCTTACAATAATTGTAAAGTCAAATGACATAATTATGACTAAAAAATTAAAGAAACCTCAACAAAAGGAAATGAAAAAAATGTGTGTGTGTGTGTGTGTGTGTGTTTTTTTTTTTTTTATGAGAAACTTTATGTCAAAGGAGATGGTTTTATCCGAACTTTATTTTCAAGAAAAGTGAATGATTTTTCCTTATTTAGTTATGAGCATGAAAATGAGAGGAATTGCAGAGGGGGAGAGAGAGTTGCTTACTATTGTTGCACTGACGGCACCCAATTGGCATATGGGGAAAAAAATAGTTCCTCTTTCATGAGAGGGGGGCGTTTGTTTGGAGTGAAATTATTGATTAGGAAAATGTTTTCATATTTTTCGGCCTCCCTCCCCCCCCCCCAAAAAAAAAACTGATTTAAGAATAATCTTAATATGTCATTTATTTTAATTAAATCCAATAATTGACGATTCTCCTCTGGGTAGAAGGGTGAGATCGGCTTCAGATGTGGGAGAGTAAGAACCTTTCAAAATTGATTTGAACTAGAAACATTTACTTCACTTCTTTCTTCTTCTTCTTCTTTTTTTTTTTTTTTTCCTTTTACTATTTCTTAATTAAAAGTTATATTTTCATTTCGTAATTAATGTTGGGAGAAGATTGCAAAAATTTCAAAAGATCAAAATGCACATTGCAAAAAAGTTAACATCAAGAGGCAAATGTTACTATAAGGAGGCCAAAAGTAATTTTCCCAAATTTGTTGGATCTATTTGCTCCTCTAGAGGCAGCATTCCTAGTTACGCGAGAGCACGTGATTGACTATTTGATGAGAATTTAGAGAGAATCTACCTTAGGGTTACATTGAAATCGATTTGAAAACATCAGGAAGGTTTTTTCCAAAATTGAAATATTGGAAGGCAAATTGCGGCAACCGTATAAAACCTGGACTAGTGACGTTTCCAAACTTTGCTTCATCTATCTTGATAAAAGTTTTCTCCATGTAAAATACTGATTAAGATTGTACAGAAAACATAAAGCTTTCCCGCGTAATAGATGGAAAGAAATTCATGAGTCAATTTTTCTTGCTCTTTAGGTTCTTCTCAAGTGAGACTATGCTCTTTTTGGCTTGAAATCTGTATGCATTATTTGGACATCACATTATGTTTATATCTATGGTAAAAAAAATGTTATTAATTGTTAAAAAGCGCCCTAGCCTTGAGTTTTATTATTAATTATGTCCATTGGGCCTATGTAAGCTAAATGGATTAATGACAAGATGTTGAGTTATGTTTGCCATTTTGGAACGTCCTGGAGACTTTTCGCGTGGTGGGCTCAGAGATGGGCTCATTAGAAAACGCCTAATTCGGTCTTCCCCTAAACTCTTTTTTCTAAAGGTGCTTAATGTTGATTCGTATCTATATTACAAGGGCCACCTATCTTAACACTGATTGATCCACCACCTACTGATTACCGCATGGCAGAATCTCATTTAGCAGCCATTCTGTGCATCTCCTTGTGTATGACCAGATCATTCGGGATTTCATCGTTTAGCTTACCATGTTCGTCGCCAAGTCACCTGGCAATCCAGCCTTCTAGGATGTAAATCCTCTCACCCCCTCTCGTGGGAACCCTAATTCTTCCTCGAAGCAAGAACTCACGTGCGAACTCCCGTTCTATGCCCTCTACAACGTGTATACTAGAATCTGGTTTAGCCACCCAACAAATGTAGGATCTTCATTCTGAATGATATCTACGAACTATAAGTCTTAACCACGTGCGGTCCAGGTGTCGAATTGCTGGATACAAACAGAAAACACCTCCCCCCACCCTCTCTCTCCTCAATAAAGACAATGAAAAATGGGCCAAAACCCCAGAGAGTTTCAATCGAAGGAATCGACCGAGTCGTGGAAAAGATAGACAGGATCCAAAAGGGGATCGCTTGAGATTGTTGTTAAGATCCATATCTTCTACTGTTCTTTAATTAATAGTATAAATATCGAGTTGGTTCGATCCAAAATCCATTTGATTAGTCATTTGGGATATTTTTTAGTTCATTACAAGCTGGATGTTCTGTATATTTGAAGGACATCAAACCAAGCTGTCCCTATTGAAAATACACGTGGGGCTTCAAATGTACAACTGAAGTGGCTCAAAGTAAATCACAAAGTTTGACTCCCAACCTGCCCATAAAAGTTTGCTCAAAAAAAAAAAACCTGCCCATAAAAGATATGAGATGTGTGTAAGAGAAGAGATGCGATTTATTTGATAATTATAAAAATATATACGCATATATATTTGTATATACACACACGTTATGAAGTTATTTTTCCTAACAGAAGATAAATTGATAAAGGTGATTTTATCATATAAAGATGGAAGCCATAGTGGAAATAAGTCAGTTAGAAAGGTAAAAAATGAAACCGAATAAGATTAAAAAAAAAATATATGTTTTAAGTAAGTTACAAATTAATATGATTTTCCTTTAAAAATGTTTTATTGTAAGTTTGAGATAAAAATAAAGCTTTTTGGTAATATTAAAGTAACATGAGTTAATTATTCCGTCTTATTCCCTCACAATTAAAATATAATTTAATAAATTGAGTTATAATTTAGGTATAGTTTTATTATAATCTATTCATTTTTCAAATTAAGTGATTGAAGATGCTTACTTTAAATTTTAATGCACTAAACCAAATTACTTTTTTTTGTCAGAAAAACAAATTACTTTAATAAAAATCAGTTATGTTTTATGTTTTAATTATATAATAATATATATCAGTAATATGTACTTTTAAAGTGGAACTTATTCAGTTTAAGTTATAAATTAATCCTTTTATATGTTGATAATTATATATTTTAACTTTGTCCATTAGTAATCTGATTCAAATATTAAAATTAAGTGATATCTCATCATCTAATAAAATAATATATACTGAAAATTATGTACTTAAAGTAAATAGATTTCATTAAATTCAAAATGTATGTTTTCAAAATAAAATATATCATTTAAAACTTGTGATACTTTCTCTGTATTTACTTTTCAAGTTTAAACTCAAATATTTGAATTGGCGAGTAAAAAAAGACAAAAGTTGTATTAAAAAATTAAAACTCATGAACTTTCCCCTTATCCATATTTTTAACATATTTTTCTTCATCACTGTAATATTCTTTGATGTACTGAAACTGATCACTGGCATAAAATAACTCATAATTAAAATGAATAATACTATATTTATTAATAACATATCCCCTTAGTTTGTTCTAGTTTTGTTTGGATTTTTTTCAAAGGATTTCTTTATTTTAACTATTGTAATTTGTCCAAAAGCGAATCTCATCATTTACGAATAGATTCAAAGATGTCCTCTCGTTATCTATATATTTTTTCTATTTAAAATCAAATATTTAACTTGAAGATAAAAAAAAAATGGTACTACAAAAATCTTTTTGATTGATTGTTGCTTACCAACTTTGTTCTTATCCATGATTTTTTATTTATTTTTTATTTTTAAATTTTAAACTCGATAATAGATATAGATTTTAAGAAAAAAAAATCAATGGATGACAAAATATTTTAAGCTGAAAACTTATTGGTCGAATATGGCACTAGAGAAAACGATGTCATATTTCATGCCATGTGGCAATCACAGAGGCAAATTGAAGTTCCGCGAGACTTATAGAATATAAAATATTCTCCTTAGCTCCCACTTTAATTATATATAATTAAGAAATAGGGGGCGTGGAATAAGCTCGTTGTTTTTGTCCTAATCCAATATCAAATGTAATTGCTGGCTCTTAGATAAGTATATTTGATCCAACATTTTGCATATCCATTTGGAATTTAACTGTATGCATTCAGGAAGAAAAAACCTCTCCCTTTTGTTAGAGTGTACGCGAGTTTGGCAATTTAATTATATCGGTTATATAGTAAACTTGTTGGGATTCAATGTGATTATTGTTATAATACATTTAAAGATCTAAAAACTTTTGAATAGATGAGCAACGCAAACAACTTGTTTAGTCCAATGATCTTATTAAAGTTACTATTTCCATGAATCTTCCAAATACATAAGGGCAATGAGAACAGAAGAAGAAGAAATCGCATGGAAACATCTTTTTTACATCACGCATGGGTTCACTCAACAAACAATGTTGAACCACGCAAGAGTAAACAAAGGCAAAAAAAAAAAAAAAAAAAAAAATCTACCCAAAATCACAATCTTCACGGACTAAAACTTTGGCAAATTGGGTTTTTACAGAGGACGAAGCAACGTTAATCAACAATGAACTTCAACATCTTCATCTGAACCAGAACTTCAATAGTGAAGACCGCAGATTTTTCACTATCTCCTTGACCGTCAAGCTAAACCCATCATCCATCTGGCAAATAAATAGATAAACAAAAAAGTTAATAAAAAGCTAGATAGTAGAAGTTCAAAATAAATAGAGAATAATTGTTTTGTTAGATCATTAATAGGTCAGGAGAGGATCAAGCTGCATTTGGATTTCATAATATTTTTTTCAGCTTTTCTTTGTCTATAGTGAATTTCTTTTATTTATTTATTTTTCATGAATCCTCACTTTTCTTATACTAATTTTTTTCTGAAATGCACTACCTTTCTGAAGTTTTATCAATCGCCAAGCCTTTCAATGTTTCCGCACCCTTTTTGCTCTAGTCACGATTGAAAATCGAAATAGGATTAAAAAAATCATATCCTTTTCCCTAAACGCGATCTTCCTTGTATTTGAATTCGAGACCAAAGATTAGCAACTTTTAAGACAAAAGAGCCCAAATTTGCATTCAAAGATTGTACTTTCACAAAGATATAAAACTGGCAAAGATCTTCAAACACAACAATTTACGTTCATTTCAAGTTGAGTAATTTTTAATCAAGTTAGAAGAAGATGCTCAGATTTATATTTACCTGAGCAACAATGGTGATGTCAAGAGTGGAGCTGCCAAATCTCACCACATTGCTTTGAACAATGGAAAGGTTAAGCTTTTCAACCTCCCCAAAAATTCTTGCTGCAATAGCCTTTTGATTCTCGCAGTGAATGCGGATAAGCACGTCCTTGCCCGAAACCCGAGCTTCAATCTCCGGTAATGCTTGGTCCGCAGAATAACCGTCTGAGGACTCATCGCAAGACGAGCCATCATCATCATTGCTAAGCTGATATTTCTTTACGAAGACCGCCGATTCCATGGTTTTCTTCTTCGATTGCTCCTCTAGCGACTTCACACGTTCTTGAAGCTGTTTCAAGTACTTGATGGCATCTCCAAGAACAGAGGCCTTGTCCATCTGCACAGAAAAGAGATCAGTTAAGATATTCGATTTCAAATTCGATCAATTAATCGACCATGATTACCCTTTTGCTTACCACATGTATCCATTTTGTGGCATATAATGGAATCTGATTAATTTAACTAATAAAAATATCAATTAGTACCTTTTTGAGGCCTGGAACAATGGCAGATAGAGCAATAAACCTCTGGCTAAGCTTCTCTCTCCTCTTTCTTTCAGCTAAAATATGTTCTTGAGCACTTGATGGAGTCCTTGAAACAGGATAAGCTCTCTTAATCCCCAGACCGGCTTTTGGGCTGGAGTTTTGGTTATTGGGATGAACACCACCCGAGCTCAAAGATCCGAAGGTCATATTGTACTCTTGAGAAACTGCCTCTTTCTTTGGAGTTGCGGAAGGGTTTTGCAAATTCCCATAAACTTGCTGTTGCAGGTTCGAGGCCATTGAAGCCGATGTACTGAACGAAAAGAGGTGTGAGGAGGAGGAAGAACCGCAGGTACTGGCCTTCAAGAGCTTGGCGGGCCTCTCATGGCCAGTCCAAGATCTCTCGCTGGACGAGTCACTGCACGTGGTGGTGGTGGTGGTGGAGGTAATGGAGTTCTGGGAAGTGAAAGGAGGATACGAAGGATGGAGGCTTGGATACAAACAGTTCTGCAAATTACTGTTTTTGTTATTAGTCTCTCCCAGGGCAGTTACAATTTCTTCAGTCATGAGTCCTCCATTATCGGGAGAGTTGGTGTTGTATTGGTGGATGAAGTTGTTGAAGTCATCCATTCTCTGTAACATTTATGATACCACATGGCAGAAACAAAAAAGTCCATTATGACACTACTGAAACAGATCTTTAATAAGTCACTGCATACATAGTTTTAATGGCTCAAAGTTAGAAATGTTTTGTGTTACCGTTTCGGTTATCCATTTTGCAGAGAGTACTTCCATTTATGAAAATAAAAACGATGCAGATGATTTCCTTCTGAGATCTGCATTAGATCTTGCAGGAGTTAGACAAAATTCTAGTCCAGATAATTAATAGACGATGTATAGTTCTGCTCCTTGATGCAAATGCGATTGAGGAGAAAAAGCAGCAGTAGAGACCATGCGGATGCTCGGAGGAACACTGTTGTTGTTCACAAATTAGGGCACGAGAGATGAGATGATATGGGACATGTGCTTATGATCTTGTAACGCAAGGAGCTAAGACAGATTCAAGTGAAGAAACTAACCTTCTTGGCTTTATCTGAAAAATGCTATACCTGTTCCGTTCTTTGTAGGCCACAAGACAACCACAAGGTATTGCTTTTGAGCCTCCGTTTATATACTTGCTCTTACTTGCTATTGATCCTTCGTTTTCATTCAGTCCCACGTGTGAATTGTTCAAAAAAATTCTCTCTAGCTGTTGAGTGTTGAGGTGGAGTTGCTTAGAGAATAGACCAGACAGATTCTTAAAAAATGCGTGCTGAGAAGATACGGAGACGAATGAAAAGATTTTTCAAGTTTTTATATTGTAGAGTGCCAATCAGAAGCCTGTCTGTGCCCAATTATGGGATTAGTTCCTAATTTAGTCTCTTTTTCTTTTGAGATGGATGGAGTAGTTTAGTTGTTAACATCGTATTTTATACGAGTGGGCCATTTTTTGAGGGATATGCAGGCCTTCCGTAATAAAGTATCATCACCAAATTATACGAAAATAAATAAATTAAAAACACCAAAACAGAGGACAAAGCTCCTGGCTAGGAGACCATAGAGTGGACCTAAGGAGCCTTTCTTCTGTAGGTGATTTCAGGCGTTTACTTTGAAAGGTTCTAGTGAGCAAAAAAATAAAGAAAAACAAAAGGTATCTAATCAAGTGAATTATTGACCTTATTTGGTCGGTACAGTCAAGTCTTTCCAAATATATACCAACCAATTTGATGAAGGCAGTGTAGGGGTGGTGGCGGTAATTGGCCTCCAACACATGCGAGCGTAGAACTCCGATGAGGGTCAACCTTCACTAGACGGGGTCCACTAGGTGCTTCCCAATAATGAGGCCCTGCAACTCTCAAATAACCTCTGACGGGGCCACTAGGCTTCATTGGCCTCCTCCATTTTAGAAGTAAAAGATGATATGCAAATGAGGAAGATCCACCATCTAAGTGCTTATATTATCTTCCTCATAAAAACAAAAGCAAAAATATTTGAACCCAACAGAGAGAGATAGTCACATCCTCCATCTCCCATGCCTTTCTCATTGTCTCTTGGAAAGCTAGGACATTAATGTTAGGTTTGTCCGCAGCTTCTTAAAGAGCGTCAAGTTGACAAATTGACGTTCTTTCAACTTCACTCTTCATACAACTCCATCCATAGCTACGTTTTTTTTTTAACTTCTGACTATTACTTTCCCAATTTTCTGCAGAGATGGGTCGCTCGAGCATCTGGAGGATCCCCATCATCCATTTTAGCCCAAAAGCAGAACCACTCACAAAGGTGCAGAGGTTAAAAAACGAAAAGAAGAGGACGAAGGAAAAGATCACCTGCTAGGGTTTAAGGGGTTTTTCTAGGGTCTGGTGCCCTTAAAGGAGGTATCACAGACATGGGTAGAGACGACTCTTCCTAAGAGAGAAAAAAGGAAGAAAGGCTATGCCGGGATCTTTCCTCCTTTATCTAATTCGTCTTCTAGGGCACATTTGAAGTCAATTTGACTCTCACGTTCTTGTATACCCAGTGATATCTTGGACACAATCAAATAAGGGAGTATTGCTAGCCTAACAGTATCGTTAGCTAACGGTCCAATTCAAAGCACATGCTAAGAGAGTACTAGTTTTTTTTTAAAGAAACAAATCTACTCATATCATCCAAGCTGGATATCTAAAGATAGAGAGATCTAAAGGTAGAGAAGCCATCATTCTTTGTCGAAAATTTACGGTACCGTCACATCATCATTTCTCCAAATATGGATTATAAACAGTGCTCCATTATGTTCCATTCCCTTTTCTTTCCATCCACATTTCCTTTTCTTCTTATATATTTTTTCCACCTCATTCTATTTCTACGCGGCACACGTACATCGTAATCGATCACCAAAAGCTGAAACCAGTTAAACATTGTTTTGCTTATGTATGGAGAAACGGGATATTCGTTACTAAATAAAATTGTCCTTACATTCCGAAGGAAAAAATTTTGTGAGGTGCAGCCATTCGCATGACGTTAGACATTGAAACCAGAGTTCTGTTTCATTACATATATTCAAATCACATCAAATGTGGCTTAATTACGGTGTTTAGGGCACGTAATAAAGTCTCATTTTGGTATATTGTTATAAAATGATAAAAGCACAATTCGATCGGGTGCGGGTTGAGGCCATAAACAAGAGTGGCCAAGGATTTATATTAGCTATTTTGTTGATAGAGAATCATTTACATAATATCATGGGTTTACCATATCTTTTTACATAGTGAGATAAGTGGTGCTGGGAGGATTAAATAGTTCTTTAGACGGTGGAACAAATCCAAATTTCGAGAGATTCAGAGGACCATTTTGTTGTCCTTTTTCATTAATTTTGAATCACCAAGTGTTATAAACTTCCTCTTTTCCTCTTGAAAGTATTTTTTGATAACAACTTATTCCACCTGACAAGTTGAGTTGAAAGGGCTGGTCCTTATTGAGTATTTTTATTGCGCGACTTCTTATGAACATCATATCTTTAAAATACCTATAACTTTAATAACATGAAAAAGGACCAGTAGTTTGGTTTTAGTGGTTTTCAATTGAGATGTCATTTGTTGTGAAATCGATTGGACTAAGGTCTGATTCTTGGTTGATATCCATCAAATTAGCTGGTCCAAATTTAGTATGTAAAAGCTCTAGACATATCGTAAGATAATAATAATGATTATTCTTTATTTTTACAAGAAATGAAATGATAAGAATTGGACGAAAAGCTGATGGAATTTAGTAAACTTTTTCTGGGAAGCATATTTTACAAAGACTTGTCACATGTACTCATGCCTCTTGCATGTTTTATAAAACCTAGGGTACTACCTGCACGAAAATGCTCTTTCGTCTCGATCTTGAGAACATAGTTTAGTATTTTATGGTCAGAATGATGTCGTTTACTTAAACAACGTGGCCTACTTAGTTTGACAGAAGCGGATTTCAAGGCTCTCCTCAGGGGTTGTGCCCTAAAGTCGAATTCACCAACAATTTATACCGTCTTCCTGTATTAGCTGGAGCCTGGTCATTATAGCTTATAGATTATCAATATTATAGACCAATGACGAAAGACATTGTTAATGCGTCTATATGAAGCCTAACTGTCAGTGGAAAATATTTCAGTAGCCATATGTTCATAGGTGGAGAATTGCTTAAAAAAAAAAAAAAAAAAAGAGAGAGAGAGCATATTCTTTAACAGCTTAATTGATACTTGCTAGGTCGGTCTTGAATTCGATTACCCATGTCTAAGAGTCTTCAACCCCTCCTTTAAAAAGACGGTTATAATCTATTCAAAAATGACATGGATCTACGGTTAATGGCCCAATCGATACACAAAAATTAGTCATATGCCAATACAATTTTCGACATGTTTGATTTTTAAAAAAGTTGATGAGTCTCTCGAGGTTAATCATTAAATAAGCAATTAAAAAACTTATAGTTCTCAACACACTAATTTCAAAAAACAAAATGGTTTCTATTAAAATGTGCCCCTAGATACTAGTTGAGAAGCCACATA
Organism: Eucalyptus victrix; assembly: GCA_016097545.1. Classification (NCBI taxonomy): domain Eukaryota; kingdom Viridiplantae; phylum Streptophyta; class Magnoliopsida; order Myrtales; family Myrtaceae; genus Eucalyptus; species Eucalyptus victrix. The sequence continues at coordinate 49,468,097 of CM027843.1, forward strand.
AAGTAAGGTTGCAATTTCTCATTCACTATTTTCTCATATTAAGTATGCGTAACAAGTACTCACAAAACACTCATTAACAAGACCCAATTAAAAGTTTCTTAACTTACAAGGAAAAATAAATCTTTATAGTGAGAAGATAATTGGTTAGTGTTCACACAAAATCTTTTCATCCGGGAGCCTAATAAGAATCTTTATGCTAAAGAGAATGGGGCTTTGGCTCAACATGTTTCTTAACTTCGTTTTCTACATATTCGAATCTTTGAGCGGCTCTAAAGAAGACTTCCAGACAAATGGGAGATGAGGATGGTCTTTTCTTGAACCACAACTTTAAACTTGATCTGTACTTTATTTGCAACTGATATTCTCCCTTCCCCCTTCCCATGTGGTTCCTTCTGTCATTTGGTCAACAAATCTCCGTACCCATAGAGCACTCGATCTTGTTTGTCGCAACTTTAAGCCTTAAGTGAGCCAAAAGAACATGGTGCTCTGAAAAAATATTCAAAAACCTTTCTTCCCATTTCACGAAAATGATCCAATTAGTCATACGTCTGTTGTACGAATATTAATTCAATTACATTTTTTTTTCCATTTTATCAATTTAGTCATGACCATTTTCACAATATTCCAATGTAATTCTTTCAGTCAATTTAGCCGAACCGTTAACAAGATGGTATGCCGCGTAAAATGACAAGTAATAACTAGATTATCACATCAGTAATTTTCCATGAAAACTTACTAAAAGAAATATATTAGAAATTTTTCTATAAGTTTATGACTAAATTGTCAAAACTAAAAAGTTTATGAGAAAATTGACGTCCATATAATAGGTAGGACTGATTGGGTATTCCCCCCTACCCCTCCCAAAAAAAGAACAAAGAAAATTTACGGCTAAATAATATTTTTGGCCACAATACTCGATCTTGGTTTTAAATTAATTCAAGTAGTAGTTGGAGGATGGTTCAAAAGCAATATCGTATATACTACGTAAATATAAATAAAATAAGACGAGTATTGTTTGGGGGAAATTATCCGAAATCATTGAGAATTGTCTTCGCCGCATCACCCAATTACCATTGACACCTTCAATCGCTCTTATATATATATATAAAGACTTAAAGATGGCGTGGAATTTTGACGAACTTGGAATTGCTTGTTTAGATCTAGAATGTAGATCTAAAGTTGTCGATATATGAGCCTTGCGTTTAGACAAAGAGAGATACTGAATAGTGAATACACATACTTCAACATTCTAGAAGAGCTGTGGTGTCAACATGGCAGGATGAATCACTTCATCATGAGATAAGACACATTCATTGTGGCAACAAATACACTATAAACATGAGAGTGCCAAATCATGATATTGTAAGAAAGGTCAATATCATTAGAAATTTCAAATTGATACCTTCAATGATATATTTATCAAAAATTAATTTTCATTTCACCAATGGTATCTCATGAAATATTTACTACATTACTAATTTTCGTCTCATATAAAATTCAAATTGGTACTCTTCTCCGAATCTCCCTCTATTAACGCACACATTATTGTAAGACGAATCTAACATAGAGAATGACAAATCCAACATGGAAAACCACACGTATGCATTATGACAACAGGTTTACTTGGTTCAAGGGTAATAAGTCGCAAAACTATCAAATTGAGATTTTTTACGAGATGAAAAATCAACTTATGATAAATATATAATTGTGATACCAATTCGATATTTTTAATGGTATTGACCGTTTAATATAAAGAAAGACTTTGTACATCTTGGTCCTTTTAAATTGATAAATCCCGTGTAAAATCCTGTGCGGGCCATGTGTTCGAATGGGGAAAAAATAAACAAAAGAGATATTCTCAAGAAGTTCCATCTGACCAAGTTATGGGAATGATAAACGGGATACGAAAAGCAGATCACATTGAAAGATTGTCGTTGAGATTCGTATCTTCTGTTTAATATAAGAAAGTGGTGTTAATAATCTTCCACGAATGTAGCACTAATGATGGTTCATTCGTCACGCCAAAACCCCTTTCAACATTTTTTGTTTCCTCTTTCTTTATTGAAGAAATGAAAATTGGGCCAACCTGGCGATATCATTATAATTTGGGAGGACATCGAAGCAAGTACTCCTTTGTCCCGTATCAGCTAACTCGAGATTCTGTCATATTCAGAGCGAGAAAAGAAAGGATTTTGTCATATGGGCTGTCTTGATTCTACAGACAAGTTTGAACTTGTCTGTGGTGCGAGGGTCTGCAGGTGAAGTCTTTGTACCACTCAAGATCCTGAAGGGGACGTTCTTTTATGACTAGTTTTGGCGCCCTCAGAAAGCCAAGTTTGATGTCAAAGAGTACAATTTCTTTACATGTTTTTTCTTGCATATTTGCCCTTCTTCTTGTAATTCGAGGTTTGGTGTTAGACGACCAACCGTGGTCCTACTGTGTAATGAGCACATGAACCGAGTTCTTGCTCCTTTCTAGGTTGGAATTGTCTTTTAATCAAATATGATGGCTGCAATGTGACGTCGGAGATCATGAATCAGCTTCGTTTAATCAGCACTATCAATTGACAATCGTTGTTGATGATTTTTGAGCGAATAACTAGCAACACAAGATACGAGAAATGATAATTGCTAGGTTTCCCAGGCTTCTCTATAGGATCAATCTAATATGGGATATGGCAATAATTTGGAAATCCATATTGATGGGAGAACAATAGCAATCCGAACAATATCGGATTAACGTAGCGGAATAGAATAATTTTCCCTATTATGTAAGTTTAATAGGAAATGATATAGTAAAGCAAAATAAATATCACGCACATAAATACAAGGTGATTTTTTTTTTTTTTACATGGAAAACATTCTGGTGTGAGGAGATAAAAAATCACAGGATCGGAGTCCTCCCAAAAACTTTACTATCAACAAAATTAGGTGAACAAAGTTCTTCTCTAGTAAATACTAGAAATATATATCAGCAAAGATCTTAATAACATCATTCTTGGCAATACACATAAAATTTACAAGAAATTAAGGATAAATCTTACTAAAAACGCAAGTTTTAATCAATCCACAAAAAATCTAACGTAAGGAGTTTCAAACGAAAAATTAAATTGTCCAAATTCAAGAAAATTGTGTCACAAACGTGCTAATAGAATTTCAGCTCAATCGAACCATGAATCGACATCCAATGCCAGATTGATGTAAGTCAAATTGATCCGCAAACCCCAAATTTTCTGTTTTCTTTTTTTTTTTCTCATTACTATATCTCTACTGATTTATTTGCCCTTACCACTTACAAGATAGTGAAAAACCATATTTCTACATATAACTTATTATATGGGTTTAAGCCATTTTAGGCTTATTATTTATTGAGTTTCCTCCACATGAAAGTAAACCCCGCTAACACATATAAGTTGATCATAGCCACAACTATAATAAAAAATCCATCATAGACAAATTTTATGGACCAAACTTATGATGTATTCTCAATGTAGTTTCTATGAAGCAATGGGTTACCCTTCACCCTTTTTTCCCTCAAAAAAAGATTCCCTAAAAGAAACCCCTACTTTAGATCCAATCTCAACTATACCTTAAACTTTTTTGTTATCCCATAAAAATCGCCAATTTAAATTCTAATCCCAATTCTATCCTAAAAAACCACTAACTTTTGTTTGAGTCCCATATCTACCCCGTCAACCCCCATCCAAAATTTATCTTGATAAACAAGATATGAAAAACTCTTGACTCGAGCTATTTAAGCATCATGAGTTGAGTTTCTCAAGCATGAGTTCTTTGACAACGAGAGATGGAAGACTCTGAGCATGAGAAATTGAAGACTAAGCACAAAATCAAAGATCCCCGAGCGAGATGAAAGGAATATTCTCTTAAGAGTAATAGCAATTGAAGAAATTCAACTCTAATTTTTACCCAAATTTCAAATCCAATATGACGTTGTTTGGAGTGACATGAAAATTCATCTCCAAAAGATATCTTCTAAAATATGAAATTTGGGAAAAAAGCCATAGCAATGACATGAAAATACCATAGCACTAAGGGCAATTTTGGATGAAAGGTTAATGAAAGCAAATGGAAAGCTCAAGTAATAGTTGGTGATTTTTATGAAACAAAAAAAAAAAAATTAAGGAAGAATTGGGATTGGATCTAAAGTTTATGATTTTTTATGAGATGAAAACAATTTAGGATAGGATTGGGATTAAAGCTAAAGTGTGGATTTTTTTTTTTTTTTTTTTTTTTGGGTAGTAGGACAAAATTTATATTCATGATGTCTATAAATAGTATAGAATCAGGGTCCAAAAGGCCCAATGGATCGGGTGAAAGGCCCAACGAAGAACTCGTCTACTGACAAAAGGTTAAAGAAACCCATCGATTGATTCATACCTTTTGCTTAAGAAATTAGCAAGCATAGAAAGATGCGTTTCAAGGGTATAAGTGCTCCTTAGTCCATTGCGTTCTATGCTATTTTAGAGTAGTCCCTTGAAATTTTAGTTCAGGAAGTTCGAGGAATAACACCAAGTCCATAAAGTTTAAAAAGTATTGTACTTTCATTTTAGAATTCAACTACAAACAAATAAACAAATTTTTCTCTAGTTTTTTGTGCCCATGTATCATTATTCTTGCATCATGAAGCACTCTGCAAACCTATAATAAATCAGTTAAATTTGAGTCTTAGTTTTTGTAGGTGACTTCGAGACATGTGACCTCTAGTTCCCAAGTCGCAAATTTCTTGGTGCTCCAACCAACCCCGCCAACTCTTGGTTAAAGAAAGAAGGGTAAAACAAAACTTCTCCTTATTTACTACTAAATCAAAATTTTTATATGATGATATAAATTTGAGATGTTAACGCTGACACCAAAAAATGATCCAAGACTTAGCGGAAATTGTCGAGATTGAGTTATCAATGGATAAGGTCAACTAAATTGATTGCAAATTGACGAATGCTTGATTGACGTAACGAGACTATGGTATTATCAATGAAAAGAGACCAAAGAAGCTATCGGCATAAACAATGGCAATCAAACTCACCCAAAAAATTCTAATTGAAAGAAACCTTAAAGATTATAATTGCCTACAGATAAGAATATGCAGTTTAAGATCATGAAGCACAGAGCCAAGAATTTCGAAGGTAGCTAAAGTTCATGATTTAGAAGATAACCAAACATTGACAATCATACTTTGTATAAGGCTATATGAAGCCCAGTAGAATCAATTGTAAATGATCCGTAATCAACGACACTCGAAAAAAATTCTATAGTTCAATTTATCGATTATCATTCTTATTTGCAATTCTTTATTCTTTAAGTTCTATTAGTTTCATTAGCATTAGTGATTCATTCCCTACACATTGCTTCCTATCCAAGTTGCTTTAAAACCCAATCCACTTAAAAAAATCAAAGATCCATCCCGTGGTGAAAGATATTTTGTTAACGAATATTTTCGGCAAAACAGTAAAAGAAGAAAGAAAAGTATATGAAAAAGGCAAAAAAAAAAAAAAAAAAAGTGCATTTTAGTTTGGTGTTCGGAATCTAAGGCTCGGATTTGTGTCCTAGAACTCGAGTCTGAGGTCCTCGTGACCAAACTATGTCGGGAGCTAGTGTCCATGTTGTCAGGGGTCTACTCCAGGATCGAGGGACTGAGGTTGGATTGATAGAGTTAAAAATTGAGTGCTCGGTTTTGCAATCAAAGCAATTGTCTATGTACTTTGCCTGTAGAGATGAAATTCTCAAATCCTATTCCCAAAGGGGCAGTACTATTAGTTTACCTCTCTCCATGATTGGTTTGAAGAACTTCGAGATTCGGGCAATTATAGATGATATAACTATTTACTCCAATAATGAATTAATGGTTTAAGTTTAATTAAGAAACTAATTGAGATAGACAAACTTTTATCGATTGATCGATCATCTCAATTGGATAATCATCATGGAGGGAAGTTTTGATATAGCAATAGAGATTGGGAAAAAAATAACTACGAAAGCACCTTGTTTGGAGAATGTATGAATTGTTTGGTTGGTACAAGTGATCAAGAAGTAGTAACCAATATCATGGGAGGAAATTTTGCACAAAATTTCTTCACTTCCAACATTGCGTCCTAGATCATCAGAGGGGATCCAAAGATGAAAGGAGAGACAATAAAATATCATTGTAGTTTAAATACATATTTTGAAAAGTAAGCATTGCACAATCTTCAAAATCTCTCTTTCTAGATCATTAGAGGGGATCCAAAGATGAAAGGATAGTTAATAAAATATCAATGTAGTTTAAATACAGATTTTGAAAAGTAAGCATTGCACAATCTTCAAAATCTCTCTCTCTCTCTCTCTCTCTCTCTCTCTCTCTCTCTCAAGGGTTTGCAATGTGACTTCGGAGATTATAAATTAGGTTCATTTAATAAATACTGTTCAATTGGTGATCACCATTGATGATTTTGGAGCAAATAACTAGCAACACATAATGTAAGTAATGGTAATTGCTATATTTACTAGGCTACTTTATAGAATCATTCTTTTAGGTTGCGTTTGGTCATTTGGATTTTTGATTAAAATAGAACTGGATAAGATAAAATATAAAATCCGAGATTTTGTTATATTCTATCAATTATTTGGTGATTACAGTAATAAAGTCAGATATATTCATATCATATCATGTATATTGTTTGATATAAATGATATATTAATATGAATGAATCAAAAATTTTACAAATAGAGATGATAAGAGATGATAAAAATCTCTTGCAACACTTTTGCCTACTTTATTTTCATTTGCTTATTTTATTTTATTTTCCTTTATTTTTAAATTAATTTTTTTAATTTCTTTCTTCCCCTTCCATTATTCTCTAATAAAATTTTATTAAATAGTAAACTATACTAATATACTTGAAATACTAAAATAACTAAAATCTGTAATAAATGTAAATATATATTTATATTTATATATTGAATATATATTATAATATATAATTAAATTTTCATATAAATAAAAGTAAGATTAATTAAAATAATTAAATTGTTATTTTTTGTTATTTTGATTTAGAATTCAAATATTATTTATATTGAATTATAATTATAATTTGTTAATTTAATAAGATTGTCATTCAATAAAAATAATTTTCCTATTATAAATGTTAGAAATCCCATCATCTTTTATCCACCTCCCCAATAAGATAATTTTATATGGTCTATATCTCCCTTTATATCCGACTTTTTCCTATATTAGGCAAACATCAAACGCAAGATAGGATAAATTTTATCTTATCCTCAATTTTAGCCCAACTGCCAAACACAGCCTTAATAAATATAACAATGAATGAGAATTCATATAAGTCAATTATATTGATCAATACTATCACATCATAGACCAATTATACAAGCGAACCTTCCAATATATTCTCAATATATTCCTACGAAGTAATGGGTTACCCTGGACCCCGTTTTCCTCAAAAGATAAGCTTATTTCCCTAATAAAACCCAAGTTTAGATTTAGACCTAATTCTATCTTAAACTTTTTTTGTCCCATAAAAAACCCTCAACTCTAGGTCTAGTCCCAATTCCACTCTAAAAAAACCAATAGCTTTTACTTGAGTCTCAATTCTACCCCCGTTAACCATCTATTCAAAATTTCTCTTGACAATCAAGAGATGGAAAACTTTAAGCACAAGTTATTTAAGCATCTTGAATCAAGTTTTTTGAGGAGCTCTTCGACAACAAGAAACTAAAGATTGAGTGCAAAGTCAAAGGCCCCCTAACGAGGAGGAAGGAATACTCTCTTAAGAGTAACAACAATTGAAGAAATCCAACTCTAATTGCTCTAACATTTACTCAAATTTTCAAAAGGTATATTCTTGGATATGAAATATGGGGAAAAAAGGTAGAGCGATGACACAGAAATGCCACATCACGAAGGGTGATTTGGACAGAGAGTTAACAAAGGGAAAATATGGGACTCCAGTAAAAGTTAGTGACTTTTTACGAGACCAAATATAGATATACATATATATATAGGTAGAAGTGGGACTGGACATTAATTTGTGATTTTTTATGAGACAAAAAGAGTTTAGGATAGAATTGGGACAACAGCTAAAATAAGGGTTTTGTTTAGGGTATTAGGATAGAACATATATTCATTATGTCCACAAATAGTATAGAAACACGGTCCAGAAGGCCCAATGGATCGGGTGAAAGGCCCAACGAAGACCTAACAAAGAGTAAGGAAACCCATTGATTGATTTACACCATTTGCTTATAAAATTAGCAAGCATAGAAAGAATGTTTTAGGGGTAAATATGCTCTTTCGTCTATTGCGTTTTATGCTAGTTTCTAAGTTGTCCCTAGAAATTTTAATTGAATGAATTTAGGACTCAAATTTGCAATAGAATTTTATGGTGTCCTTCGGGAAGTTCCAGGAATAACACAAAGTCCATAGAGTTTTAAAAATTGTAATTTCATTTGAGAATTCTTTCTGCTTTTGGTCATAGTACTTTCATTTTAGAATTCAAATACAAATAAATAACCAATTCTTTCTCTCTTTTGTTCACCCCGCTTATCATTATTCTTGCACAACGAAGCACTCCCCAAGCTCAATGAACCTGTTAAATTAAAATTTTTGGTTTACGTCAGTGCCTTGGAGCCAAGTGATCTTTAGTTCCCAAGTTGCAAATTTCTTGGCGGCCCAACCAAATGCGCCAACCCCTGGTGGTTAAGCAAAGAAGGCTACAACAAAGCTTTTCCTTATTTTGTTTTACTACTAAATCAAAATTTTTCTAAGCTGCTATAAATTTAATATGTTAATGTTGACACCCAAAATAATTTAAGACTTAGTGAAAGGTGATGAGATTGAGTTATCGACGGAAAAGGTCAAGTAACTTGATTGCAAATTGATGTAACAAGATTATGTTACTATCAATGAAAAGGACTGAAAAAGTTGTCGACATAAAACAACAGCGGTCAAACACATTTAAAGAATGTCTAAACGGAAGAAACCCTGAAGACTATAACTACTTATAGATAAATATACGCAGTTCAAGATTGTGAAGTGCAGAATCGAGAATTTCAGAGGTAGTTGAAGTTCATGATTTAGAAGATAACGGCACATTGACAATTACACTGTGTACAAGGCTGTATAAGTCCAAGTAGAATCAATTGTTTCTATAGTTCAATTTATCGATTTATTGTTCTTATTTGCAATTCTTTATTCTTTAAGTTCAATTAGTTCCATTAGTTTCATTAGCATTAGTGATTCATTCCATGCACATTGCTTCCTATTTAAGTCGCCACAAAACCCAATCTACTTTAAAAATCAAAGACTCAACCTTTGATGAAAGATACTTTGCGAATGAATATTTTCAGCGGCACAGTTAAATGGGAAGAAAAGTGAATGAAAAAGAAAAGAGTGCATTTTAGTTAGGTGTTGGGAATTTGAGGCTCGGACTTTGGTCCTAGAACCCGAGTCTAAGGCCCTCCTGACCAAACTATGTTGGGGACACTACAGGATCGAGGGACTGAGGTTGGATTAATAGAGAGTTAAAAATTGAGTGCTTGGTTTTGCAACCAAAGCATCTGTGTACTTCGTGTGTAGGAGATGAAATTCTAGAATACTATTCCCAGGGAGGTAGTGCTGTTAGTTTACCTCTCTCCATGATTGCTTTGAAGAACTTTTTTGAGATTCAGGCTATTGTTGATTATAAAACTATTTACTCCAATTATGAATTAGTGGTTTAAGTTTAATTAAGAAACTAATTGAGATAGACAAACTTTTCTATACGTCTCGTAACGATTGATCGATTGCAATTGGATAATCATCATGGAGGCAAGTTTTGATATAACACTAGAGATTGGGAAAAACACTAATTGCGAAAGCACCTTGTTGGAGAATGTAGTGAATTGTTTGGTTGGTACAAGCGATCAAGAAGTAGTAACCAATATCATGAGAGGAAATTTTGCAAAAAATTCCTTCACTTCCAACATTGCGTCCCATATCATTTGAGGGGATCCAAAGATGAAAGGAGAGACAATCAAACATCGCCATGGTTTAAATACAAATTTTGAAAAGTAAGCATTACACAATCTTCAAGATCTCTCTCGTGTTTCTCTCTTTTTTTTTTTTTTTGTAAAGAGAGACGATCCTCCATTTTTATTCCCGTATGTCATATTTTGACACCAATAAACAATCTCGAGATTAGTTGCTATAGACCCTAGGTTGTGTGCTAGATCTTGAGTTTGGGAGTTGTGGACCCGTACCTAAGCCCCTAGATCTCAAGTCCCCTTACCAAGATCACAAGTTGTGAATTGGCAACCAAGTTAGTAAGGGATCAAGATGGGATTGCGAATTCCAAGTTCGTATTATATTATCTCTACTTAGAGTAACCTTGGAAGCATCTAAAGGAGATTCAATTCACCCAACATTGTTCTTAAAGGGAGATCTCATGTACCGAACATCATTCAAATTTATGGAGCTACTGTCATTATCTATCTCTTAGAGTTGAATCCAATTACAACATCACAAGACCTGGAAACCATCTACAGGTTTGAAGGGTGGTCAATTCTCAATCCAATCAAATGGAATCAATTTCTATTTCTTTTTATGTTTCCGTTGAGATATCTTATTTCAAAAGCATATTCAAAAACAAATTTAGAACTCTTGAGAAAAATTTTATACTTCCATCTAAATATCTTATTATCCAATTACACTCTTATTTCTTCAAGAACAATAAACTAAATCCACTAATTTTTTTTAAAGAAATAAAATAATAATAAATATATGTAACTAGTCCGGTCTGGTCTAGTTTTCCTTTGGAATCATGAACAAGACACCCCGGACATAGGTTTCCATTTTTAGGAACTGAGAATTGAACTAACACTTTCGAGATCAAACTAGCCAGTTTGGTTCAGTCCAAGTGATTTTTGATTAGGGCGGTCCATTTTGCACAACCACTCATCAAAATAAATCCAGTTCACAAACACTGCGCAGTTTTAGACACAAAGCATTTTTTTATGTGTAGGATGAGACTCGTAAATGTACATACGGGTGGTTTATATGCTTCATCGCATAAGAAACAGATTAGATTTTCAGATAGGACTACAATGCATGGCCCAAACGAATTTCAAAGAATTTTACAAGCTGAAGTAATTATTCACAAAATCCCTTGGAAAGGAAAACTAAATGTCAGAAAAATGAACCCATAAAAAGCTTGAGATTTCTTCGCCGTTTTATTTAATCAACAAAACCTGTCCAAAAACTTACAAAACAAATCAAAAGACTCAAATCCATAAATTTAAACATTAGCATGGCTTCACCATTGCAGACAAATCTTTTATCTACATCATCTTCGACGTTGACGACTGTGTCATGCATCAAGCTCTGCATGAATCGCCCCAAAGCCCTTATATGTACAATTTAATCACAGAGTCCCCCGATGAATACAAGATCCTAGCATGCCTTGCTGCACGTAGGTCACGCTGTTCCATAAAGAAATGGAATTTAGCAGGCAGCAAAAAGCAATGTGAATCTCCAGCAAAGTAACAATCGGGAGATAATTCTGCGCTAAGGAGTATATATTATAAGTTTTCCCATGCAAAGGAAGAGTATGAAGTCTTACAAGGGAAGAGACACGAGCAGATGCCATAGTGCTTTGGTTGATGCGTCATACTTCATTTACGCTCTCTGGACTGCTCCCGTCAAGCAATGGTTTCAGGTTTGCTTTCTCAGTTGTGGGTGCTTGAGTTACACTATCCTCGTCAAACCGATCCTCACTTTTAAGAAAGATTCCTGACAAGAAGCATGAAATGACTTATGTCAATAACACCAATCCACCTCAAAACAAACATCCATGAGCAAAAGAAACTAACGAATTCATGTTTGCATCACAACAGGATCTGTCTCCTTTTGGCATTATTTACCCAGGTTTACTGAAACAAGGATCCAAATTACCCACCTATAAACCAAATTCCAGCAGCAAGAAACAAAATCGATGTCAGAACTAGTGCTGTCTCCCTCCAATTATTAACACGATCCTGTGAATCATGAGGATGAACACAATACCATCAGAAAGTGGATGTATGACAAGGATCAAATAATTGCATAAGGACTGCTATTTTCCACTTAAGTTCTTTTGGACACAAGCAATTGAAATTTGAATAATCCAATGACATGAATATAATTATAGTCCAGGAAAAATAACTAAAAATGGCAAAATAGTCAGAAAAGAAAGCAATAAAATCAGGATTATTTGTAAATGCCAGCACTTGAACAAATGTGAGCAACCAACAGGCCTTTCTTGCAGGTCAAACAGTTTGTTTCTTTGAAGAATAACACAAGAGAAGTAACAAAAGAAAATAAAGACCAGGGTATGATAATCCGAGCATCATGCTCAGCAGGCCATTCTCACTCTCAAATCAAGTTTGGGAAAACCACTTTCTGGTTGGTATACTAGCTTGATTTCATAGAAGTTAGATATTAGCCCCAAAAAAAGTTGTTTGAAGCACACCTGGAAAACCCCAACAAGTGGTGATGATGGCACATCACCAAAGATGTGAATAGCGACGGTTGAAATAGCCATTGATAATGGTCTTAGACTAGGCGTGACACAATGGAGACAGACATAATTAACTGGAGCCTGCGAAGGAAGAATCGTGGAAGAATATTATAATAAGTCAAGATATACAAGAAAAATGCCAGTCCATTTCAAGCAAAAGAATTTGAATGCTGAAATGCAAGGAATGCAAGGGATTGAATATAGAATAATAGGTCCTCAAGCTATCAACAAAAGTCACAAAAGAATAACCACTGATATGTCATTTGCACGTGCAAGACATGTCCTCTTGAAAGAAAAGGCAAGATACAATTTCTACACGGTTGATAGCATCTACAAGACAAAAGGAGTACTGGTATAAACATGATAGATATGCTCAGCAAAGCTTGCAATAGGATGAAATATTATAAGACGATATCATCAATCAAAGAAAATATAAACTGGAGAGTCCTTTGGAAACACTACTCCTCCCATGTTCACATTCCAAGCCATTAAACATGTGGTAAGGTGGGGTCTGGAGCCTGTGCCCTATTATTGATGAGTGTCCAGCTCTTCTCCAGCTAGGCAGGCAACTTATTTGTCAGCATTGTGCCAAATAATTTATTCAAAAAAGATCTTAAGCTCTTCAGGAAAGAAGTATTCCTCTGAGTGACAGTCTAGAATCCATGAACTTTATGAACTAAAAGCAGGCAGACACAATCTAACCAAAACATGTGTCAAAGGCTCCATCATTAATGAAACTAAACCCAACAGTTTGGATTATTTGACCATGGAACTGGTTGAATAGCAAACAGCCAGCTTCTGGTTTCTAAACAGTATAATTTTCCAAATATTGGCAAAAATCACATGAATAGTAGGACATGCAACTCACATACATTTTCAAATACCATCAAAGCTGCATAGACAGAGTATAATAAGAAATTGAACAGTTTAATAGTAGTCAGAAGACTACAATTTATGGTAATTGGTACTCATTGCAAACTACTTTAAATGGTGCACATGATTCTCTACGTTCAATTCACACGCAATAGAATCTTCACAATCTAGATAATCATGAACAGAGGTAACTTAATAAAAATTTTCTGCTTCTGGTAACTTAATTGATTAACTTAGCGTGACATTCCCAACTAGAAGTGAAAATATGAGGCAAAACTTTCCACTGCTAGTACATGGCATAATCTACATCAAAGTGTCAGAATACCCAACTATGTGAAGATGGGGTCTGTCTTCGGAGAACCAGATTTGGAAAAATTCACTTGAATGATTACCTGTGTAGCAAATACAAGTAGCTCTCCCAGTGCAAAAAGAGCTATGAAACCATACAAGCTCCTCATACAGAAGGCGGTGAAGCAGAAAACAGCACCTAGAAAGGTTGTTCCACCAAGAAGCTGCATCAGAATAACAGAGAAATTACCAGTGTCAGAAGGAAAAAGAGAACAGTTGATGCAAAAGGGGTCATAAGAACTCCCACAAGAGAAACAAAACATTTGCTCTAGATTCACTGACATGATAGAAGACTTCTCCAAATGTATGACATAATTAGTACTTAAAGAGGTAGATGGGTTGCCATTGGGTGGAGATAGAAAGATATGGACCAGTGACCAAAAAAACAATGGGTCCAATAGAAAAGAAATTTTTATTTACCGGAAGATGAGACACTGTGAGAGAGTTTTGAAACCTATCTTAAAGAACATTACTACGGATCACGTGTTACAGTTTTCAAACATCCATTTATCGTTGTTCAAGTATAAACAGGCTCAGGGACCCAAATATAGTAAACCTAAAACATAAATGGATTACTAATGGGATCATAAATAATGCCAGAACTTACCTTAAAAGCATTAGAGATGGTAGCATTCATGCGATCAAGAACAAATCCACCAGCTAATGTTCCAAAAATCCCACAGATGATGGTAATTCCACCAAACATCATATCTGCACTATTCTGTTAACCAGAAATATGTACTTACTAGATGGCCAAAAAACTGCTTATACTTTTTTAAGAGAACTTGCAATACATTAAAGAGAACACTACAATGACGCTAAAGGAAAGCAGCTGTGATAAGCTAAATTCTGCAAACACTGATACCATATGATAGATGTTATAACCAGCCTTTGGCCCCCAATATGAGTATGCTCCAATGACAAAGTTGTAGGCAATATAACCTGTCATTTAACAAGTTATACATGTTAAAAGATTTGCTATGTCAAAACAATAGCAAATAGTAAACAAATAATTAGCACAGTAATATCTTATTCTACCAATGTCATTAATGAATAAATAGATAAAATGTTGGTAAAATCTGTGATAGCCTAGTGGCCTACAAGTGAAGAAAACTAGAAAAATTGAATTACCCAAAACATTCACAACAAAAACTTGATCGACCAGAAGTGCTTTCATATCTTTTGAAAATCTTGCTACTTCATTCCAGATTGTGGACAAACAGCCTGATCTCCTGCAAAGAAATAAATAAGCTCATAAAAAGAAGGCACTGAGATACAAATATAATTCCTTCCCCTCCTCCACCCTCTTCCCTCCATTCTCTTTCTATCTGTCTCTACACATTCATGCTCATATGCATCAATCTTCTGCCAGTGAATAGAAAATATGAGGCTCTAGTTGCAAAAACTTGAATAAATTATTCAAGTCACAGGCCCTTGAATCAGCAAAAACTTTTGCTGTTTCAACCTTAGTCACCAATTTAAAAATGTTTCAGGAACTATTTTCTCATGGGCCCTTGTCATTTCAATGCTTCAACTAATGGCATTGCCAATTATACTCTATTTGGAATAAGTTTTGCATGTCTTAGAAGGCAAAGCTTCTACCCAAAACAGTAAGTGGAGAATGCATTAGGTGCAAATCAAAGATTCCATCCCAAAAAACTTTCATCCTTCTGGAAGAACAAATTATCAAAGTCCATTTTGGACCATGGATTCGCTTTCTCTGCCAGGCATTGTCTTGTGTAAATAATTATTGCAAGCCTCAAAGAAAACGGAACATCATTACAGCCTTCTTTTTTACTAATTAATAATTGCAAAGATGCTTTACAAGGCTGGCTCTTTCAGGCACTAGCTCTAGACTCCAGCACTTTTCTACCAACAGTACAATCAAGTCTATTATCACATAGAATAGAGGCTTTCTATCCATCTACTTGATCAAGTTACTGTAGAAGCAGAATGTTGTTAAAATGATCAATGATCCTAGCTCAAGAGTCCCAACTTATTGTACATCTACTTATGAACAATTTCCATCTATGATTACCAAGAACTCTGAATTGCTATAATTCTATAATCAAAGCTCAACTAAATTTCTCCTAGTTCCTTTCTCAGTTGACAACTTTTCCACTTCATGAAGTAAACACGAATTCATAATGGGTGTGCCCTACCCACTGCGAACTCTTTTTCCTGAGAATATTATATACCCAACTGATCAGCATTTATGAAACTCTCAGTTTTCCAGCCTTGTTGCTTCAAAATATTCGTTGCTGGAGATGCCATTTCATTGATGATTAACATATTTAATAGACATACATGCACAAATAGTAGATAAGTTATTACACCTATCTATCTACATTTATCTCTCCATCAGAGAACCACTTACTTGGATGGCTCATGATAAGCTTCACTGCCAGTACCTTCATTTCCAACCAGTTTAGAGGGATTAATACTCGATGCATCTGCTCAAGAAAATAGGAAACATTTAAAAACTAGAAGAAAGTAGGAACATTTATACAAACTACTGCCAGGGAAGTGGTTGCCTGCATTAGAAGTAGGAACATTAATTCCATTTTTTCAGCAGATTCCAACAAATCATGTTGCAGACTCGGATGAGATAAGAGGTTATAACACCCTTAAATTTATTAACTGAACCAAAGAATTTTTCCTATTATAGCAATCCAAAAAAAAAAAGAGAAAAATCAAAGATTATCCAGTTGTCAATTGCAGATTTAAAAATATCAATCATGCAAATATTAATGATGAGACAGGTCATGTAAACTCTGGGAACAACACTTACATCATGAAATGGAGCAACGTGAGCACAATAAGACATCAATCCACCAGAATAATGAATTTACCCTTTGTTTGCATATCGTACCAGGAAAGCTACAAGACTATTCAAGTATTGTTGACCGATCATGAAGATTCAATACATGGTGTCACTGAGTTGGTGTACTTTCTTTTTTGTGCTGTATTACATCCACTTGCCAAAAGAAATCTTAAACCAAGCAAAAGCCAAAAAAAAAAAATGTGCAATATTTTGGTGGCCCTAACAAAATGCAAATTGAACTCTTCCATTCTTGAAGCTTGTGAACAAGTATTGTACTGTTGCATCAATGGCTTAGGTTGCTTCTTATGGACTATAATAAGAAAAAGGTCTTACTGAAAGTTTTTGCCAAAGTACATGAAATAACAAATTAAAAATTTTAAGATAAGACAAAAGAAAGTGGAATTCTATATGGAAATTCTAGCACACAATATTAGAAGAATAATTACCTTCAGTCACAATAGCAGCCGTTTCAATGGATGCCACTGACTTTTTTGAATCAACGGGAGCAAAACCTGCGGTGACACGCTAATTTGTGGGTCTAAAAAACAGATATCTTTTTTCTTCTTTATAGGCAAAGACCAGATAGAATCTTGCTGCACTCTAGATGGAAATGCACCTTTTAGCTGCAGAGGTTTCATTACAAATCCCAAAACAGCAAATGGAAACATCAACACAGCCTCACCCCAAAATGCATACCGCCAATTGAAATGATCTCCAACCTAAAACAAAAGGGAAGAAGAGGTCAAATTATCAAAACTTCAGCAAATGGCAAATACTTATAGCTGGCAAATGCCACCAGGCAGCGACCGAAAGAACAAATTTTCCACCAGGCAGTTGACAAGTGATACTACTGCCTCTATATTGATCTACTTAGACTTGGCATGTTCAAAGGATGCAGATTGAAAGCCTGTCATACTACTAGCCCAGACATAATCAGCAAAATCAAAGAGCGGATGTGAGGGAATAAACAACTTACTAATCCTCCATACACATAGCCCAAAGCTACTCCAGTTGGTATACACATGTAAAACATCGCAAGCCATGCTGTTTTCTGCCACAAATAATAAAATCTTAGCTAATAGTGTTCCCAGGAATAAGAATAAAATTTACAGCAAACTTAACAATTACTTATCCACAAGAAGTGTGCTTATTCTAACAGCAATAGGTGTGGCCCACCTGAGCAACAGGCGCATTGTCATCTATAAAAGGTGCTGCTAGACTTATGAAAGAAGCCTCCCCAACTCCAACCAACCTTTAAGAAGTAAACCCGAAACTGTAAGCCCTTAGCACAATTTTAAAGTTAAGGTACCAAAAATTACAATTTAGAATGTAAAAGCCGCAAAGCTTCCATACTCACATCCGGCATATCACAATAAACCAGAAGCTAAATGAACTACCACACCCAGCTGCAGCCAGTGTCCAAACAGATAGTCCAACTCCGATGAGCCTAAATGGATTGATACTGGAAAGCGAAAAAAATTATGTAAGAATTTTTATAACAAAATGAAAGAGAAAGATAAACTGTGCATATTTTTAAAACCTGTAACCTGCAGCAATCAAGAAAGATGCAGCCAAAATATTATTTAACAACTATCAACTTTCCAAAGAGAAAAACTTCCCTTCCCACCATGGACAAATTCAAGAAGGGAAGAGAGAAAAGGGAAGGGGAGGGGGGGTGCTGAAATATTTTAGAGAAGAAGTTATTAATAAGTCAATATCATAAACGATTCCTACAAGAGCGAACACTGAAGGTTGCAAAAACTGATTGAAGATTGTGAGAACTGAAAGACAGCAATAATGCACTCAGTTTTAGAGGTGCATAGGAACACAGTCATGGGATCCTTGCACTAGAACCAATCTTCTGGACACAAAATTCCAAATTTGAACCAATTTATTCTCACGAATTTTCTATGTTCTTTTTAACATTTTTTTTTACAAGAAAAACTTTCATATCAACATAATTAACATATAAAACCAAATGGAACATCAGTTAAAATCACTCTTGTTGAAGTCAAGGATTGGAAGATTCATAAAGGTTAAAGATGAGCCACTAAATGTGAGCGAGTGAGCTCAGCGAATGACAACTACAGTTATTTTACAAATCAAATTGGATTCTCAACTTTCAAATGCTATTTTAGTTTTTCATTTGTGGTTGTATCTTGCCAAAACTAATGAAATAATGGACCAGTAACCTTATTGTTCTGGGCTTTCTTTCAGCTCATAAGAAAGCGATCAGACTAATTATCACATAATATATGTTGGTAATAAATGACAAAAGTGAGTACATTGAGCATGGAAACCCGTACCCATTTACGTTTAAAATATCTTATGTTACAGGTTCCTAATATTTGGAAAAATTTGATAAATGTAAATGTATGATAGAGTCCACCATCCTATATTAGCTAAATCTTAACCTTGGCCCCTCCAAACTGTTCATTGTATACCTGCTGTCTAAGTATGTGGCACTGAAGTTATGAGCAAAGTTTTAAAGTAATGCACAGTACCTACTTAAAACTAGAAAAAAGAAGGCAGAACAGATATTAGTATAGAGTAGAAGAAATTCACCAAACCATATGATAAAATTGCTTCAGCACAGGAAGATATAGCTAAAATACTAAACAATTAACACCAACTAAGGTTTTCAAATATATCATGCAGAAGAGAAGCAGATACAATTCACTCAGAATAAAAGCAAGTGTAGTCTATATCATATTTTCAAAATGGTTATGTCAATATTATATTCAAAGCAGCTACATTGATTTGAAAACTCTTCAGGATATTATGACAATATAAGCCAAGCCAATGTGGAAAAATATTCAAGATTATCTTGTAGCGGCATGAGATCCCTGACTAAGGACATCTTCCAAGCCCACACAACCAACGAATGACACCAATCAAAAGACCAAGGTTTCCATCATGACCTGTGCTGAACATGTTCAGGATTAATAGCCTTGCTCCGTTAAAACTAGAAGTGATTTAGTCACTCTGAAAATCCCACAATTGTTCTCTCCCCATTCCGTGAATGACAAGTTCTTCATATAGAATTAGTAACATTGGGCAAAGCACATAGGGTATCCAAGCTGTACTGGAATTGGGCATTACCTCTTTGCTAGTGAAGCAAATATAGGGGATGCAACAAGAAGTCCAACCATAAATGCAGATGACAAGACACCATCCTGAAAATTATTCAAGTCAAAGTCCCCCCTGCAACCAAAGTGCTATGATAAGGTTATAAGACATTAACACTATACTATAAATTCCTAAATGCTTGAAAAACTAGCTATGATTACAATAATGATGGTAAGAGAAAAATTGCCCAGAAAATTTTAAAGGAGAATAGGATGGAATTTCAGCTTCGACTTAGGAAGATGATAAAATGGAGACTGGTGCAATGCAATGGAGATTGTCAGCTTACATTTCTTTACTATTCAACAAACTTTTATTAATAAAATTATGTTGGACTTTCAGAAGTTTTTTTACATTAAACAAAACTGTATAGTCTGAAAACATAAAAAGGAACCCCAATAAGAAGGAAATCAAAAGCCTCCAATAGAATCCTAGATATGTCAATCATTGTGATATTTTCAGCAAAATGGGGAAAAGATGAGAATGGCAGTACAGGAATACAAATTCTGGTTCTTGTTCAGAAAAAAAGATTAACCTCAATTTCACATTCAATCTGCTTTAAATTGGCAACAACAACCAGTACCAGGTCTCAAATATCCAATATAAAGGTCCCATGATACCGAAACAATAGACTTGTCTGCATAATCATACAAAACAAAAATCTTTACTTACTGGATTCCTCTGCCTGAAGTGCATTTTCCATCCTTTGTGCAAGTACTCCGACTACCATTTACACCATTACTGGCTATCACTCCTCGATCCACGTAATTTAACATGTTAATCACACAAAAGATGACAAGCAACCTGTAAACAGAAAAGTAAACTTCCTGGTTATTGCCCTAAACAACTCCAATATTTTAGTTACCCATTTCTTCGAGTATATTCTCTTAAAATCCTATACAATCCAGTAACTTCTGGTATGTAGATAAACATTGCGTGATAGTAACTACAATTACACAACCAAATAGAACAAGTCATCTCTGCTTAAGATTAGACAACACATTCAGGAAATTTTACGCTTGAAGGTCATGGCCAGCCTCATTCACACTTGTGAGGAAACAATTATGACCTCATTGACTTCTCAGAAAAGTTGAACCAACAGTTAGCCAACCCACATTCTACTTCGGAAGCAATCTCCTTCATACAATACACGGTACAACAGGGCACTGTCAGCTGCAGGTGCATGCAACAAGATCACTGTCCAATCAGATGACAAAAGAATACATGACAAGTCATTGACCTGCCATATTCAAAGTGAGTCCAATCTAAGTCGCACTTGATGCTAAGGCCAGAGAAGAACATCAACGGCCGAAACAATAACTAACAAAGCTAATCCCAATCGACAGGTAATTTTCTGTTTCCAGAAATCTCACAGAAACTCTTTCCTCATAGAAACAAATGGACATCTCATAAATGAGTAATCACTAGTCAATTGACCCAAAACCCAGCATGCTATAATTCCCAATCACCAAATTACCACTAAAAACCAACTGAACTATCAGCCCGCACCCACCATTCCTCGTCACTTCATCGGGCACCACGCCGCACCACAATTAACATAAAAACAGCTAGAGAAAACGATACGAACGGAGCTTCAATGTCCCGAGAGGCGAAACAAGAGCAAACAAACTCTACTCCCCATTCACCAATTCCCCAGCCGCGAAGCAACCTACGACCAAAATCCGACCGCGACGCCGAAAAAGGCACGGAGAGAAAGAAAAGCCGGTCGAGTACCGTTTCGGCGTGAACCAAGAAGGAGCCGGGGGCGAATCTTTGAGGCGCCGCCTCGTCATCTCCTCGGCGTCGGCGGGCTTCCGCGGCTGCCCAGCGGCGGCGGCGGGGGGCTGCTCCGGCGACTGCAGCCGTCGGGATCGCGGCGGCGGTGGGCCAGGGGATTCGGCCATGAGGGCCGAAAGTTGGCGTGAATTTATAGATTTCTTGATCGGCGTTCCCATGGTGTCACGCAACGGAAACCAGGTACTCCCCCATGAAAACGTGAACCCGCCGCAGCTCTCCATTTTATACGGGGCCAAAAAGAAAAAGGTAAAAATAAAAAAGGAATTTTTTTAATAGGAAAAAAAAGGGTTAATGTATCCTTTTCAAGGAACAGGTATTTACCCTTTTGCAAACTAAACCAAGAAATAGATATTGTCCGGTTAAGAAAATTTAGAAGGTGAGGTTTGCTACAATAGTTCTGAATTTTCTTTTGGCTAAGTATTGTGTTCAAATGTTGATAATCA
Source organism: Eucalyptus victrix (assembly GCA_016097545.1). NCBI lineage: Eukaryota > Viridiplantae > Streptophyta > Magnoliopsida > Myrtales > Myrtaceae > Eucalyptus > Eucalyptus victrix. Next base: position 49,490,056 of record CM027843.1, read on the forward strand.
TCATCGAGAATCTTAAAAGATTATTTTTGTCCGTTTCCTTCTTTTTTATCATGGGTATCTTAGAGAAAAAAAATACATTCGAAAAATGCCACCTGAAAAAAAAATGCGTTACAACACGTTTCTAATGTGCAAGGTTTTAAATTTAGGTTTCCTCTTTGAATTTACAACAGACACTTGGTGCCAGGCCTATTTAATGTAAGTTCTCAATCAATTGGTGAAGTCAACTCATTGTCAGTACGAAGTCAATGCAATTATTTGGCATCCTTGTTGATTAAGTATCAAGTACCGGTGCGATGCAGACACTTGAAAGAAAGTGGGGCCCATTACATACCTTTCTGTATGATGTGCTTTAAAAGCATAACGTAGCATAATTTCATCAATATAATGCAAATTGTGCTCTTTCTATAGCAGTGAAGGACTAAATAAAATAAAACGTGAGGATAAATCTATAATTTATATTATATAAGGGCTTGTAAATACTTGGTAAAATTTCCTTGACGTCCATGATATATCAACTTGAAAATCATCTCACGAATTCATTATTAAAATGAATGTGTATACTATAAATTCTAAAACTTGTTTAGAAAGTGCTATTAAATCCTAAAATTTTCAAAATGTATAATTAAGTTTTAAAAATTTTCAAATTGATTTAATTGAGTCCTTCCATTAATACCGTCAACTTATTTAACCAAAAATGCCAACGTGACATTTTTAAATTTATTTATTTATCTTATGTGACATTTTTTGTTACTTTTTTTTATAAGAAATAATAGTAAAAAAAACTAAAAAAAAGCTAAAATAATTTAAAAAACAAAACTAGGAAAAAAAGGGTGGGGACCATGGCTAGGCATCGCCGCCACTGCTATCATTGTCAAGGGGCTAGCTACAGAGGAGGAGGAGCCCTCGTCGACTCAGGCGAGGCTTGCCCATATCTAGGCAAACCACACTGGCCCTAGCCAAGGTGTCCCTAGATCTAAGCGAGCCTTGCCTAAGCCTTGCTAAGGCCAAGATGGCCTTACTCGGGCCGGTGAGGGTCACCTCGCCTCCACCACCTAGGGCCAATGACCTTCGCTGGCCACTATGATGATGGGCAACGACGTGCTCAACCATGATCACTCCCTTTTTTTATTTTTTAAAAATTATTTTGGCTTTTTAAAGTTTTTTACTATTATTTAAATAATATTTAAAGAAAAAAGTAATAAAAATGCCATGTATGATAAATAAATTAACTTAAAAATATCACATCAGTATTTTCCGTTAGACAAATTGATAATGTTAATGGAAGAACTTGATTTCACCAATTTAACAAGTTTTATGACTTAATTGTATTTTTTGAAAATTTTATAATTCAATTGCATTTTCATAATAAATTTTAGGACTTGTAGTACATATCCCTTATTTAAAATAAACGTTTGAATATTTTACACGCCATTCATTTGTGTCCGCAAATAAATTAGCCCCAAAGCCAATTTGGGTTCACATTAGCTTAATCCTTTATTTAGTTTCTAAACTTGTAATTGTGATAATCTTCAAAGCAATTGACCCATATAAAAGCCGACCATGCGATGTATAGGCAAGAGCACTTTTATTTTTTATTTTATTTTTTATTTTTTATTTAGAGGCAAGTGCACAAGTATCCGTCCTTCTTCTGCTCTAGTCCATAGTGGATAAATGTTCTACCAAGAAACTACACGTATATCAAGGACATAGGTGTAAATGAGCACAAACAGGAAGCAAAAATAATTTAAAGGGAAAAAGTCACTAAAAATTTTAAACTATGTCCACCGTGACATATTTACTCTAAAAAAGTTTTGTGACATAAAAGATTCCAAAATTATACCCATATAACATATTTATTCCAGTTTATTTTTTATGAAATCAAAAATCTCAAATTTGTACTCGATGCGACATATTAATCAAATTTTGAGGTGAATATGTTGCACGAATACAAATTTATGATTTTTTATATTACAAAAAAAAATTGAGGTATTATGTCATATAGGTATAAGTTTGAGGTTCTACAAGTTTGAGGGTGCTCTTTAACTATCCTGTATTCTTTTCATTAGTTTTTTAGCAAAGAAATAATAACAAGATTCACCACTTGTGGTGGCGGTGTAGTGGTTGGGCGCTGGTTCCTTTCGCGAGAGGTCCAATGTTCGAATCCCTGCGTCGTCTCCTTTGTTAGAAAAGAACCCATGACTTACCCGGGAGCAAGGGTGGTGGTGTAGGATCGCCTTCATGGTGAGGTATGCCCCCCAAAAGTTATACAAGGAGTCCTTTCATGAAAGAGAAAATTATAAATAGTTTTATACACAAGTATTTAATAAAATATTATGAGGGTGTCATGTCTCTTCCTTCCTATATGCACCCTGCACAGAATACATGGGACAAGCTTGCAAGGTATGGGGTGGACATGCCTCAAACGTTGGAACCTACTTTGCACTTCCTGTTTCGATATTTTGGAATTTGAACCTACCTTGACCCAGAATTTATCCGATCATGCTGGTTGTTGTAAGTTCCACAAATTCTCTCACACACCCATAATTGTTATATACAACAGTGAAGGACCTATACTATTACATCCCACAAGTATCGTATCCGTGGACATATCCGTATATTAGTGATTATCATCCATCTCTCAAATGCTTCAATATTGAAGTATAATCCTCTCTCTCTCTCTCTCTCTCTCTCTCTCTCTCTCTCTCTCTCTCTCTCTCTCTCTCTCTCTCAACCTTTGTAAATCGAAAACAAATTCGATTCTTGAATTATGCTTCTCTTATCACAAATATATATAGAAATTCTTTTTTTATTGTGTATTTTTACTAATACATTCACATCATTATTTAATAATTGAAATAAATCACAATTTTACAAAGATTGATACACTTATAGAGAGACAATAGATAGACAAATTACTGAAATGGCAAGAGATTGATAGGACACAAAAATGAGCTCAAGATATTATTGGAGAAGAGAAAAACACTAAAAGTGTCAAAATTTGTGTACCGTGCTCATTTTAGGGTCAAAAATTTTTGTTAGTTATGCTAAATCGAAGAAAAAACGATCACTTAAATACCATCGGCAAGAAATTCTTATTAGAGAAATTATGTGACTTTTATAATTAAAATTTTTATTTGAGGTGGCTTTTTTTGCACTGAAGTGATCACATTTTTGTAATGATCGGCACTGAAGTTGTCATATTTTAACAACAACTAATATTGAAATGATCACTTTTTAAGCTATTATATAACGTCATCTAGCGCAATTATATGCTAAGTTGGCATGCCGGCAAGCCATGTAGGATTGAGAGATTAATAAAATATGGCCAAGTTGGATTTCCAATTATTCAAATCGGAGTTGACACTTAAGTGATTTTTTTTTAAAGGTGGCATTTAGGTGATTTGGAAAAAAAAAATTTCGGCACTAAAGTGAGTGCCGAACTTAACTTTTGAAATTTCCAGTATCCTTCTCCTATTATTGGAGAGTTGAAAAAAAAAAAGCAAATAATTTAGACTCCTTTTTGTTTAACGGAAAATGAATTTTTTGAAAAATAATTTTATAAAATTAATTATTTGTATTATTTGAAATAATTAGTAAATAAAAAAATATTTTTATTATTGATGGCATTTTATGTCTAAATATTTTCGTGAATAAAGAAAATATTTTTCGTTCTTTCATTTTCATAAGAAAGACAATCCATCATTTTTTGGAGAAAATTTTTCACATCATTTTTCGGAGTCTCCAAGGGGCCGACAAGAATCCAGCTGAGGTTTGCAATGGAGACATGGATACGATGAAATGCGCTCGGTGTGTGATCGCTGCTATGTGGCAAGTATATCAAAGCTGTCCCCTTGAGAGTTGGAGGCCAAGTCCAACTACAAGATTGCAGGGTTAGTTACGAGCAATATCAAATTTATAATGGATCGGATCCGCCAGATTAGTTCCGTTGAAAAATCACGAGTTGAATTACAGGGATAGCAAACCCATTAGTCCCTATATCACTGTGCAACAATCCTTCTGCATATCCTTCTACAAATTCAGCCGCAATCTTGTGATTATTTAGCCATTTTGTGGGAACAATCTGAATGTGGATGAAGCTTGTTCCCTATTTACCTGAGCTTGAGAATGAGGAAAAAGTGGAGTGAACCTGAGATCACCATTGTCGACAGGACTCTTTATACTGCATCTTCAACACCCATTCTATTTATCGTACGAGTCATGACACAATGATGCGGTGATCAGTGGCAAAGGATCAGCGTCTGTTGCCTGAGTACAGTTCGATCTGTACAGTACTCTAAGACTTCTTGATTGCATCTTCTACACTCTCATTGCCTATTTCTCGGTAATATATGGTTATGCACACAGACGGTGATGCAAAAGCTTAGCCTAATCTGTTTCGATTGTGGCCACACTTAATAACAGTTAAAGTTCCTATCGACCCAATCAAGCCTGCAGCATGATTAGATGCTGCTGAAAGAACTTGCATCAACTTAGAACTACTTGACATTGAGACTTGACAACTTGTTCTCTGCTTGAATATGAAATATATTTTGTTATCTCTTCTTTGTAAAATAGACTTGGAGGAACATGGACACTTGACATGCACCTCTGTTCCAACCAAGAGACACTGAGAAAATAAATTGCAGGAGAGCATCGTGTGATCCTACCAAAGAGTCCAACCAACTCAATCCCCTTAAAGTCTCCGAAAAGAAAGAAGGAAAAAAGGAATATATAAACTAAAAAATCTTATTTACATCCATACCATATAAAATTGATGGCGCCATTTGCGGCGCAGAAGATGTAAGAGACCCCTCTGCTACGATATGGACAAGTGTGCGGGAAGCATCCATTTTCTTTTTCTCCTTTTGTCTTCTATATCCAACAACTTTGTCCTTAATTGCATGTCGTTGCTCATTTTTCAGACTTGTAGTTTGCTTCTTCTGTTCTATCTGTAGATCATCAGGCAGATGTATTTTACTTCAGAGTCTGTTACCTTCAAGTTGAAAAATCTAACCTTGAGGAAATTGCACTTCCTAGATGACTACTTATGCGAAAGTTCCTTGCATAACTTCTGTTAACTTGTACTTTGTTGAGTAGATTCCTTGCCGCCCGAACGTCATTTATGGCACGGGTTTGTGTTTGTACATACATATACTCATACTACTAGTATGAGCTGAATAGAACTTGCCCCAAAAGTTTTTTTTTTTTTTTTTTTTTTTTTTTTTTTTTTTTTGGTAAAGAACTTGCCCCAAAATAGAGAATTTACTGATACAGGTAATTACTGCAAAGTTTCTCGAACCTTTGCAACTAGTCTGTTCTTTATGGAGGCTTGTCTACTCTCTGGATTGTCGACGCATTACTTTGGGTCCTTCATCATTCCATTCTTCAGCTCTTTTCTCTAATATGCCTGCCGTTAAACTTCCAGATCTATTTAATCCAGATCTGTTACTTCCACAAGCATCATGATCATCTCCTGTCTTTAAGTTATAATATGCTGTCAATAAGCAAATGAACACAAATGGCAGTGTTCTCGGCGGCCCAAGAACTTACCAACGTTACCATCGCCCGGTAGATTGACTCATCAATCTCACTATTTCTGGACCAATATTGTGCATGGCGCTCATACTTCCACGAGCTAGAAACTGCATTACAAGTAACTCTTCATCTGGTTAGGGTAAACTACATATTTCTTAGGTCCCTCGCCTGTTTCTGAGTAGTGATGAAATAAACAACTGTTTCCCGCTCTTAGTTGAAAGGCTAATATTGCACAGTGGCATCTCCTAGTCGTGGAAAACCACTTGGCTCATTTCTATTCAAAAACCTTGGTAGATCTTGTCGTTAAGATTTTGTGGGACCATTATCAACTATTATAAAAGTTTAAGCTATCAGATGAAGTATTATCTATAGACTGGAATTCAGGTTTTACGCTTCATGCAGTTGTACCCTAGTTTTTGTTGCGTGAACAAAGCATATGTAGATTGACTGTTATTTCATCAATGAAAGAAACTGTCCCTGTCCCAAGGAATCATACAGACTTCTTATGCACCCTCAAACCATCGAGGACATATTCACCAAGGGACCACGGTGCTCGATTTTCCTCGTCTCTTCAGAAAGTAGGGTGTCTCGTCCTAGATATCCACACTCCAACTTGAGCGTCAAACCATCGAGGACATATTCACCAAGGGACCGCCGTGCTTGATTTTCCTCGTCTCTTCAGCAAGTAGGGTGTCTTGTCCTAGATATCCACACTCCAACTTGAGCGGGACCGTTCGCAAGCTAAATCCGCCATATCATGCAATCATCCTTGAATTTATCGTGTACCATGTTTATAGCGAAATGCAGGAAAAACATCTCAATTATCCCAACTTTACAGCTGTTCATGCTGGGTTTATCTGTGAGTAAACATCTGCACATATGCGATGGAAGAAAAAAAAGCAAAAACCATAGCTCAGTCCTTGATGCTCTCCAACTTTTCATCTTCAATTACTTTTTAAACAGCATATAAGAAAACGATAGTCCCTCAACCATGCCCCTGCATGTCATGCGGCCCTTGCATGTCATGCTGGTTGAGACAGATCCATGCCATGTAGCTCTGGTAACTCAAAAGTCACACAGAATAAACTTGTGTGAGGTCCAGTCACATGAAAGTGTTACGGCCCAAACGAAAGCCAATCCAAGAAGATCCTATGGGCCAGTCATGACACATCTATGGATCAAGCGACCCTCGGCTTGTATCCCCGATTACTAGGGTTTTCTCGAGTATTCTAGAATACTCCGGAGACGGGCGATATTGTAAATGTATTCATATGTAATAAATGCGGTTAGTTGGTAGTTTGGGAGATGTAATCTCCACTGTTAGATTGAGGAGAGATCTACGGATACAGTTTACCTTGTCTTTCTATAAATAGAGGTCTCCTCCTCTTCATTGTATCATCTCATTCACAAGTAAAATACAATCCAAACCTTCTCTCTCTAGAGTTTTCTCTTTCTAAGATCCTTGTGAGTAGAGTGTGAGAAATGGTAAAATCCATGTGAGAAATGGTAAAATCCAAGTGATCAAGAGTGATTGATCAACACGTATTGTCTGAGATTTTTATTTTTATTTTTATTTTTTATGGCTTAACGTGGTTGGTTGTACTCTTTTACTATAAGTTCTTTCTTTTATGCAGGCAGCAGAGGATTTTCTGGTTCAAATATTTGAAGATGCAATGCTATGCTATCCATGTAAAACGTGTTACCTTAGTAAGTCCTATTTAATTTCTAGTGTCAACAAATTATGCTATGGTGAACTATAGATAAGCAGGGAGAAACAAATTTTTTTCCTGTCTGGAATTTGGATTGTTTGGATGGACAATTTCAATATATTTGTCTTCAAATTCCAGACATGAAAAATATTCGTTTCTCCCGCTTATCTATAGTTCACCAGCATAGCGTAATTTGTTGACATTAGAAATTAAATAGGACTTACTAAGGTAACGCGATTTGCATGGATAGCGCATAGCATTGCATCTTCAAATAATTGACCAGAAAATCCTGCCTGCATAAAGAAAGAACATCATACGTTATAGTAAAAGAGTACAACCAACCACGTTAAGCCATAAAAAAATAAAAATAAAAATGGCAGACATTGCTGAATTTTTTCATAGCATTTGAGTATCAAATGAAACCGCTTCTACTCACAACACCGAGTTAAAGTAAAACAAAGAGTCAGATGCAGTTAACACCAAATGAAGTTTGCTCAATGGTCATTACTCTGAGTGAAGCATATAGAATAGCAAAAGGCACCGATACCTCCTATGCGATACCTCCTAAATAGCACATAGAGCTTCTAGTTTCCAACAAATGATAGCAGGGTTTATACTGTTACTAATTTCTCTTACCTGCAATCACACAAAAAAAATTCCGTCAGGAATACCACCTGAAAGAACAACGTAACGGATGCATGCAAAGGTTCCAATGGCCACAGCGCATTTAGATTTCAAGATTTTCTAGTAAGAGATGACTTGGCTAATCAATACATCTAACTCAAGGGCAACTGAATCTGAGGCTCCAATGGAAATCATTCCCTGACTTACCACGTAGGTCGAAAAGGAAAATATATATATATATATATATATATAGGAAATATATATATATATATATATATATTATGTGTGTGGGGCAAAATGATCCAGAAGATTTGGAAGGTAAAATTTGAAAGTTAATAATACTCCCTAGACAACCTGTTCATGCTTAGCCCTTTCCATTCTTACACCATCTTGATTTTGCTTAAGTGATTACATTCAGAACATGTATGTGTGTAATACATTGTACTGTAAAGCTCAGGAAGTGGCTGATGAGAATATATACCCCATTTGCTCCTATTAATGCGGCGACGCCTCTTGCTGTTGACTAGATAGAAACTGCTTGCATCACATTTGACATACAACTGATATGATCAAATCTCAATGAACTGTTAGATCCCAATGACCGCAAGGTCTCCTGATATTGATTATGTTGACAGCCACTCTCGATACTTGGACTATGATTTGCTTCACTTATAATATTATTTTGCTCTTTTCATCACAGTGAGGAAGGATTTTGAGCTGGCTCGACTGCTTTGAGGCAGGGGCCGCCTTTGATGAATGTAAATAAAATTTACCAAAGACCACCAATTTTGTGGATGTGGGGAGGCTGTTGCTACGGTCCCGTGACTCCGATTGCCATACCTAATTCGTTTGAGATCCACAATAATCGTTAGGATGTTAGGAAAATAATCTATTAGGCACCAACTGCGATTTCTCAGTATTAGCATTTTGTTTTCATCCCCAACCATCTTCTACATTCAGGGAAACAATTTGCGTCGTTGAGCTACGGATGACAAAGAAACTCCTTGCTAAATGTTTTGGAAGAAGATTTTCTGGCCTGGCAATTACATCGACAGGAACAGAGGATGTTTCTGTTTCTTCTTGTTTTGCATCATTTCAGAAGATAAACAAGTTGGAAAAAATGAACACAGAGGATCCATCAAGTCGGCCAAGAAATATACAGGGGCACTTGTATCTCTGTGCGGACAACTAACGGCGTATAAACTAGAGAAAACAATACAAGGCTTACGCAATTTTCACCCAACAAAATAGCTTCGCACACTCCCTAAAGTTTAAATGAGCCAATTTACATAGAGCTCATCAATGGTAAGATTGACCGAAAAATAATATGTTTAATGTATATATTCAATCCGACGATTTTCATTTTCTTACATTGTTGTTTCTATTCTTTTATATAAGAATCGGAGAAGTGTACATATTCGTTACCCTAGGGAGTGACGTAGTTGACTTTCCTAGAGTTTCGGTAACTTAATTCTACACGTTATCTAACGAATGTGTATACTACGATTTGAACACGCCAGCAAATTACTTGGATGAATTTCTTTTTTTACTCCTGTCTCGATATAAGCTAACTAATTTTAGTCAAATTGCGATTAACTATCATACTGAACATATAGAGGGGATGCTTGGTATGAATTATGGTTTTTGAGTCTCGACTTTTTACTTTTACTATTTGAGTTAAATCAATCTTTGAGGATGTTACTTTTTCTTAATTGAAAGAGAAAAGAGAACTTCATTTTCATGTTAAATTTTTAAATACTATTCAAATTGATGTGTGGGTGGGCAGGTGATTTCAAGATAAAGGGATTTTTGTGGTTAAGTATATGGGATGGTGTGTATGAGAATGGATATTGAAGCATAAAATGTAGAATAAAAGATAGACTACAATCGCCACCAAGGTATAAAAGGATGCACCATCAATCAAGGATGAGGATTGGGATTGATGAAAGTTCACCATCAAGGCTTAAAGGATGAATCACTCACCAAGAATAAAAGACTTTGGGATAAGAGAAGCCCGCCACCAAGGCCTAAAGAAAAATCTACCAGTCGAGGATAGAGGGCTTCTTGGCTCATTATCGAGGAGTAATCCACTCTTTACGAAAAAAAAGATCGAAATAGGAGTTGTCACAACCCCAATTCCATCTCCAAAGTCATGAGTGGTAAGGGTTATTTTCGCGACATCTCAAGCTCGTCGCCGTCCTGATCCTTTTTATCTTATTATCATGCACATGCGGATGTGAATAAATGACTCCCCAGATAAACAATAGCATCTCCTATCCCGAAATCCTTTATTCTTGGCGGGTAGTTCGTCCTTTAAGCAGGACTTGGTGATGAATCACTTGACCCCTTAAACCTCCACTCTCAGAATCACTTACCCATGCATGCATCAAACTCTTGGCCATCTCTTCAAAGCATCTCAGTGACCATCATTCTAGTTATGAACTTACTTACACAAGCATACATGGCACAACAATCAATTACAATTTATGAACAGCAATGACTTTCAACTTGTGAGAATGGCATCGGGGGCAGCCTTTGATTTACATGTGTTGACCCGTCCCAAAGCCATTAAGTGGTTGATTTGTGGCCATCACTCAAGCGGTGGTCAATACCATTTGGTCCCAAATTGGGATCTGTGTTTTTCCCGAGGTTAGCCACCGGTATGTGCCGACCCTAACATACGTCTAACAATCACATACAAACTCAGGAAATAAAATATGCACTTAAGCTAAAAGGCTTTGATTCTCAATCAATCAACCAAGAAAATAGACCTAAACAGATTGATTGTTCATTATTTTTTACAATTCTGTCATTTAAGTGTGAAAACAATATGACCTGTCGAACAATGTCAAACAATCATCACGATGGTTAGAACTGACCGACTTTTATAACAGAACAGACCTTATTCAAAAGGTAAGCAATTACGGCCATCAAATGAAAAAAATTAAATTCTGAAAATTTGCATGCATTTAGTTGAAATGTCAATGAACAAGTTTTATGTTTAGCAATTTTTGCAAATGGAAACTTTAATTTCACTAAAATAATGAAACAAATTCAGAGATCTTAAGAAGACAGGCTTCAGGGCTTGGGTGCAAATTGATTATGCAAGTCGATCAAACCCTAAGAAAATCCAAAATAGCCTCAATTTTAATGAAACAATGTCAAATGAAAAATTAAAAAAGTTGCTTTTGACCTTTTGTGTTTTGAGAATTTTCGAAGAAAGATATTAATTTCATCAAAGTTGCGAAAAAAACATTCAAGTAGTCAAAGAAGGAGATAGGCGAGAAAGGATTCGGCGCTCTGTATCAGATCCTTTTGAGTACCTTAATGTAATTTCATTTTTAATGAAATTAATGTCAAATGAAAGCTTAGAATCTTGTCTAAAACTTGCATAAATAAAGCATGTCAAGATTTTCATCATAGAAATTTGTCAAAATCCAAGAGTAGTGACAGAAGGTCGGTTCTAGAAAACAGAGTGTTACCACAACTTCATTATGACAACTAAAAATGGCAAATGAACTTTTTATCCTCTAAAAATTTTTGTCAGTATAATGAAGAATAATGAACAGTTTTCATGAAGGACATATTCCAGATTCCAAAAGTATGATTCTATAAAAATCAAAGAACACAAAATGGTCAAACTGGAAACACTTTTTCAGAGGCAAAAACGTCCAATTGAAGGATGATGGTACCTATTAAATAATATTATTTTTTTTTTTTTTGAAGTTTTTATGTGACATAGATCTTGGTATGGCGAACAAATCTCATGAAGACTGACTCCAAAATCTCATCACAAAAAATCCTAAAAAATCATGAAACTACTGATGTCACTAGAAACAGAGCTGTGAGCAGAGCATATCAATTTTCCATATTTTGACTTCCGCATTTCAATAGCATTTTGGCATATCAAACAACTTCCGATCACAGCTTATGATATGTCCACAGAAAGCTTAACATGGGTTTTACAAATTACAAAAGCACATCTTTGCAAAATATTATCATCCTAAATCTCAAAACAGCATTTGAAAAACATTGGCCAGACAAGCATCCGAATTTCCAGAACATATAATCAATCATCAATCAATCGCCAATCAAGCATCCATGTGATCAGCTACTTGAAATATAATTCCTAGACCATCAGATTCATAGCCCCAATTTTTTGTGATCGAAATAAGCTTTTCGATATGAATCAATCTTGCTTCATCGAATGACAAACAAATATTCATCGGTTTTAGAAGTCATATATTTATCACGATCGAACTTAAGCTCAATAGAGTTAGCTCGGCCACCAAGAATCTTCAAGATATAGCCGAGATTAGCTCTTCAACGATCTGAATTGAAATCACAAGTCAAAAGTGAAAATTAGACTGAATCAAGCTTAAGTCAATCTACAAATGATGCTCAAAAGGAGAAGAGATGATCGGCAAGAATCTAGCTAGGATCGGAGGGACTCTGGCCAAGGACAGCTCGGGGATGGATTAGCAAGTGGCCTCGCAAACTCATTAATGTCATGAAGCCAGCTTTTATATTTGGTAATTCTTGATGATTTGTGGCGGGCAAATGGATTTTGCGGAGTGATTTTTTATTTTCAAACTTTGTGAATTTTAATTAATTTATTTTTGGGTAAAAAAAAAACCTTCGTAATCAATAAAGTTTATTGATTATTTAAATGGATATTGACACCATATTCACCTAAGTGTGCTTCAACTTGTTGATGTGCTACCTTTGCAAATTATTAAGACGACTTGCTATATCAACTCTCTCGTCTTAAAGTTTATGTATCATCCATGATCTCAGTTGTTATCTCCAAAAAGCCACAATTGACCACGCATATATTATTTCTGCAGGTTAAGAAGCCTCACACCCCTTTATTGAAGGTATGAGTTCTTCCTTCATGTGTGCTGTCTGCTGTTTGCTTGGCCATGTCACATCATGTCATTCTACGGGAGTTGCATGTGTGAGAGCCTACATAACATAATGTTAATCTGGTGGGAAAAGATGTGGTTCTGGCTGTACATATTGTTCTGGTCTTTTTCTTATTAACAAAGACTAATGGTACCATGTCATGTTGCTTGGAAGTATTTTTCAGGCTATTGATTGTACGAGTGGTTTTGATAGCTTTCAGGGATCTAATGCTCCATTGCATTAGGGCGAGACCTATTATAGACATTCTTTTAGAAAAGCTCATGTAGTCTCTGGAGTACAGAACTTTGAATAGTAGCTTCTAGTTACCTTTTTCTTTCCTTCTCATTTGTTCTCTTCAACGTGCATGATCAGGACCTTGGGCAGTCTTTATTACTTTTTTTTTTTTTTGGCCTTTCCTCATTGTCATTCTTCTACCTTTTAATTTATCTTTTGATTTTGGGGATTTTTTTAATTAATTTTCTTTAAAGGGGGCAATCCTACCCCCTGTACAATGGAGGCCATTAACGATGATGATGATGATCATAGCTGTCAATCACATCCGACTGATCTTGAAAAGAATGACTGCAAAAAACAGAATGTAGTATTAATAGAGAATTCTGAAAATATTTTCTTTTTACTGTTGTAAATATAAATATTCATCTCTGAGAAAATCAGAACATTTGTGCAATCACTTTTTAAGATGTCTTTAGTTGCCAATTAAAAGATATAGCTGTCCAGCACTATAAAGAGAAGTGGCAGCAAGTAGGCTTATGGCAGATTGCAGAACTGATAGCTATGTGATCGGCTTCCTGTAGTGAAGTATTTCCTCTTCCCTTATGGTACATGGCTCATTTTCTAGGGTGTCATCTGGCTAAGCGCATGAGACATGGACTTGGTTCCCGTGAAAATTGTTTAGATCAATTTTCGTAATCCTCATTTAGCTTCCTTAGTGTTTTGCAAAGGTGTGGATGGCAACCATGTTAGGCCTCTGATGGCAGATTGCACTGAAGAAGAGATTGGATTGTGTGTTTTCCATTCATGATGTTGATAGAGCAATAGAAGAAGAAAATAAAAACACAGTGACCTATTTTTCCCTGGCCTACGAAATTTCTGCTGCTGGTTTTCAATAATTTCTTTTCTTGGTAACTGCAGCCAAAGGCTTATGCTGACAACTTCAAGTGGAGGGCCCGGCTTCAAACTGAGGAACATTGATCTTTCAGTTTGCCCCTACTTTGGTTCATATTGGAGAGAGGTTCCATCACAAGCTGTCATCAGAAGTGTTGTGTCTGGGACATAGTCCAGACTTCAAACTCCATTGTTCTTTGTCGTGTACCGGATGTATTGTTGCTCCCTGATGATAGCTGAATGGTTATAATAATTGGCTAGAGAATGGTTCTTTTTTGCCTCCCTACTATCTCAATGATGAGATTATGTTTTGTTCACAAATGTAATTAAGGTCACTCTATATTTCTGTTCATAAAGGTGTAGAAAAGCTGCAAAATTCCTGTAATTAGTGAAACCATTCTCGATGCATGTCAGCACAACTGCTATAGACATGGATGACCCTAGATGCTTGAAGAGCATGAAGTGTGAAGCGACAAGATTGTGGAGGCCATGAAAAGAAGTTTTCTGGTATAAGTACGTACCGTCAGAAGCCGAACTATTGTCTGTTTGATGAGGAATTGCCTTTGCTGTGAATTTGGAGTGGACTTTTCACGATATCACAGTATTAACAAATGGGAAAAAGAGGGCACATTTTATGTCTTTTGGGACCTTGTTAATGGAGCCACGATTAACTTTTGTTCTTATTTGAATAGCCTGAGTAGCTTAGATTTGTGACACTAGTTAATAAAAATTGCGTATAGACCTCTTGCATTTTCACCTGTTTAACTCTGCCTCCTATATTGTTAGACTCGCTTTGCCTCTTAGAACAAATTTGCATGAGCAGGACTAGTTGAAATTTCATTTAGAAAAGGTACCCGTGAAACTTTAAGCTCAGATCACGGAGTAGGCGCAAAAGCGCCATCGCCTCCTTGCTCCTCTCCCTTTTCTATCTCTTGATTGAGGTTCGTGACACAAATGTCCAGATTAGGGTTGCTTGTTCCAATCATTGCTAAACTCCGATCTGCCTACAGTGGTTAACAGCCTCCCCAATTTTGGCGATAGTCTGTAGAAAGGAGAAAGAGAGAGAGAGTGATAGGTTTCGGGTGGTCAAGGCAGACGGTTGGTGGCTTCGTCATTGCCATAGTTTGGGACGAGATTTGGGAAAGAGATTGCTCATACTTACTAGATAATAGATAATTCTACCCTGTAAAAGAAGATAGACCACAACTCAGGATATCTAAATTTAAGCGAAGTATTCAAACTTCTTGCTAGAGAAAATTTAGTTGTTTTGAGGATTACGTTTTTTTATAATGTCATGTAGAATATTCCCATTGGCATGTACAATATTCCCATTGGCATGTCTTACTATATTTTGATTGAATATTTTACTTTGGTGAATTTGTCCATCCTTTTACTTTTTCAATGACTTACATAAGTCGACATTGTTCGAGATCTCACCCTAGTAAATTTCTGCCCGTCAATGAATGAAGTGGACATCTTATGGAATCTTTCATCATGTCAGCGTCAACTTGTTAGTTATCAAATCCAAGTAATTGTCAGAATTTGCTTGTGAATTCAACTGAATTGTACCATTTGAAGTCTCATCACCCAGACCCATTTATCGCGAGCCACAATATCCAAAGGTGATTTAAAACTGATAGGTTGACCTTGTGTCGACCGTATAAAAAGAGGGTATCCATCATATCTCTCTCTCTCTCTCTCTCTCTCTCTCTCTCTCTCTCTCTCTACTTCAATTCTATTTGTCTATTTTTCTCATTTTTAATGCAGCTTTATTTTTTTCTGTTAATATTATTACTTTAATTTCTTTGAAAAATTAAGTATGTAAGCACACGATAGAATACACTAGTACCTCATTTAGACCTTACCGTAAGGATCCCACAAATGTTACAAAATATGGATGAACATGGTTTTAGGGTAGAATTTGGAATTGAAGAATCCAAGTTCCAAAATATGCGAGGTGGGTTTCATGTTCCAAAAGTTGGTGAATCTATTTTTACGGATAGATTCCGAATTCTAGTTCGGTGGAACCTAAAATCTAAAACAAGTTTTTGTATTATTTATTTATTTATTTATGTGTTCGCATTATCCTACGTATTTTATGTTGTTCAATAATAAGTGTATAATTTGGAATTACCAGTTTGAGTCTTCATTTTATGAGTGAGACTTCTACTTTGTTAATATCTCATATTCTTTGCTTGTCTAAATATAAGTTAAGGTCAGTAGATTGTAACAGTAAGTGATGATTGTTAAATGTGATATCTCATTGATGTTGTTCAATTGATAATACATGTGGAACTTGGACAAATCTTAGAATTGACTCAACAACAAATAGAGGATCAGTTTTAGCCGGTAGATTTCAAGTTTCACTTGGAACCTATATCGCTCATCCTTACAACAAAATATTTGATTTAAGCCATGATTACTTAGTGACCAAAAACAAAAAGAAACAAATAAAGAGCCCTGGCCACTTGTTTCACTAGTAGGCATACGAACTCATACTGTCAAAAGTTAGGAAGCTTGCTCATATAAGGGTAGCGGATGTCCAAGACATAAATTGACCCAAGGTTCATTAATATCTCGACCTATTAAACGGATGGATTGGGTTGAAAATGATTTAATCAAATTGACCAATTTAATTCATTTTGACCCATTTTTATTTAATGCAAATCCAATGACATATACCTGATTTGACTCCTATCTGATTCATATTGCTAAAAAACTTCATATTTAACTCAATATGAGAAACTCAACCAAAATGAGGTGAGAGTGCAGAATTGAGCGAGTGCAAGATTGAGTAAGAGTAAGAGTTATAGAGTTAAATAAGTAATGAAACCATTTATAGAGATGGATTAAGTCTAAATAAGTCATGAAACCATTTAACACCCATATTATCTTGGGTTTTATCATTCTAAGTTCATTTATAGACAAAAAAATTAAATTAAATTCATTTATGACTCATTTACTAAATATAACTAACGTATATAACTGTTTAACCCATCAAATATGGCTCAAAAAATGAATCACAGACTCATTTTGACAGCCTGATCTATTTTTTGAGCCATAGCTCAAATTTTGCAATCTCATGAAGTACATTTTAACCCATCCACCAGTGAGCCACAATGCACGACGGTGACATGGTCACATAGTCAATGTAGCCCCAATATTAACAAGGTTGAACAATCTTAAGCATAATCCCACTAAAAATTACGAAAGCTTGCTTGAAGTAGATCTAATTGATAATAGATTTGCATTGAGCTTTCCTGTTTAAGCTGAAATGGACCAGCTTCCTGTATCGTTGTATGTTTTAACATATAATTGTATGCGGTTGAACGGATCAGTTCGATAAGTTTGCTAAGTACTGGAATATATTTAAAAGGCAGTAATCACTTACGAATTCTTCAAGATCTTTTCTGTTTTTACCTTTCCAGTAATTCAAATGACTATTCCAATGCAAATGAACTTCGTCAAGAGAAAACGTGGTGGATATATTGCTTTCATCATAGTGCTGAATGCACAGGTTAACCACTAGTAGGGATCAGCAAACCCGAATTCAAAGTGAAATTATAATGAATAAAATTTAATTAATTAACAATTAAGTTGTGCAATTACTAATTACATTTACTGCCTAATAAGTCCATTACAAGTGGAGAAAAATAGCTACAGAAGGATATAAGGACTAGAGGTGTTAAAATGGGTCATAAACCCATTTATGACCCATTTAAATCTTAGATGGGTCATAAATGGGTCACTTGTTTATAACAAAAGATAGTTAAATGGGTTTCACAATTAAAGGTTTAAGATAGATGGGTCCTTTTTAAATGGGTTGGGTTAAAAACTCATCTTTAACAAAAACATTATAATCCCTCCCTTCTCTCTTTAACTTTATAAAAATCGAAATTATAAATTATTTTTTATTTTTATTTTCTCTTTTCTTTTTCTTCCTTTTTATCTTTCTCTTTTTTTTTTTTTTTTCTTTCTTCTTTTTTTTTTTCTTTCTCCTTCCTTCTTCCAATCGCCAGCACGGCGACGGCCGGCGGCCGGCCGGGCGAGCCTCGAGCTCGAGCTCACCGGATGGCGAGGTGGAGGCCTCGCCGGCGTTGGCAAGCTCAAGGCTCGCCGGATCTCGGGAGACTCGAGCCGCCGGCGTCGGGCGAGGCTCGAGCCTCGTCGATTTGGCGAGCCTCGAGCTCACCGGCGTTGGGCGAGGCTCGAGCCTCACCAGTTCCAGCGAGGGGCGAGCTCGTGCTTGCCCGACACTGGCGAGCCTCGAGCTTGCCGAATCGGCGAGGCGGAGGCCTCGCCGGCGTCGGCGAGCTTGAGGATCGCACGTGGCCGGCGACCGGCCAAAGAAGAAGAAGGAGAAGAAAAAGAGAAAAAAAAAGAAAAAGAAAAAGAAAATTATATTTTAAAAATAAAATAAAAATAATTAAAAATTTAATTTTTTAAAAAAATAATTAAATTTCGATTTTTTTAAATAATTATTTTAAAATTTATAAAAATTGTCCATTAAATTTATATTGTATAAAACTATTTTAGCAATACAATTTTTTAAAAAAATAATATATATAAAAGCTTGGAAGTATTTTAATAATATAATCTTTAAAAAAAACATAGGAATAAGTTTTTCTAAATTTGTTAAATATGAAAGTATTTTATTAATATGAGTTGGGTCGGGTCGGGTATGGGTTGGGTATGGGTCGGGTCGGGTTTGGGTCGAAAAATTTACATTAAGCATAAATGGGTCATAGATGGGTTAATGGGTCAATTTGGGTCGGACCATTAATGACCCGACCCAAACCCGACCCGACCCACCCGTTTAACGGCTCTAATAAGGACTCCGGTTTTGTCTCACAGCTGAAACATTTTGCTAATGGTGGAAACACAGCGATTTGAAAGGCTACATACCGGCTGAGCATCTTCATCCTATTACTACAGTAGATCTCCAGCAAGACAATATTCATTTAAGAACTGTAATCTGCTCGTGTTGGGCGACAGCTTCTTCATGTAGTACTTGGAGTTGCGAGACAGATTGATCCTTTTCCTTCTCTTCTCCGGTATCTGATCAATGGAGCACTGCGAGAAGCCACGCCTCACAAACCTACGCATTGACAAGGACTCAAGTAGTTGCAATTAAATGAATAGTCAAAGCGCACAGTGGCTGGCAACTGTGGTTGACCAACGTGCACAAGTGTTTCCGCTGCAAGAGGTAAACATATTCATGTTTATGAGAACAAGGATTAGGAAATATACCAATCTGCAGTACGAGTTGTGAGCAAGAAAAGCCTCTCCAACCCAAGAGAGGATGCTTTCTTTTCAAGATAATCTGCAAATGACGAACCATAATCAGTTGATACAGCAATCAATTAAATGGAGCAACAAAGAATCACCAAAAAACCAGTAGCACTTTATTTCTATGCAATTGACTTTCAATAACGAAGTTGAACACGATCAGCTTTTTCTACAGGCAAAAGAAAGGGCAATAGCGCTGTCTTAAGTCTATATTTTTGCTGGACATCAGATGTAACAGCAAGATGCAAAATATATATCTTTGTATGCCATATATGCCAGACTTCATAAAATAGAGAATAGAAAGGATTTCGAAGTCTCAGACTTCAGCATAAGTGGGATATTCAAAAGGTTACATGCATTTTTAAGAGAAAAAAACCTGTAAATGACAAATTTCTTCCCACGTATCAATTTTATACTAGTAATGGTCGTTTGTACCTTTCATCCTTGAGAATGAGGGTAAGGATTGAAATACAGCAACCCCAGTTATGTAGTCTTGGTATATGGAAACAAATCTTGGTATTCACATTAGTCCATCCTGATGTTTGGAACTTTGGCTTCAAAATGGATTTATTCTCATGTTCTGCACTTGCTTTGCCGATTGCAAAAGTTAATATTCCAGATTGCTCCATTTTATTATTGCTAACTCAAAATTATTCTTTCTGTAGACAAATTAATAACTAAATACTTAACTTAAAAGGAGCAGATCCCAAAAGGACACTCTTATTCGGAAGGCATCTAATTGCAAGTTCAACCCAATAGATTGCATTCTTAGATCGAGATTCTTAAGTTATTAACACCCAGGGCATGCAACTAAAATCAACTTGCAGACCACAATCAAAGATATGTAACAACAAATAATGCTGGAGCCATATGGTCAGAAGCAACTTCTTACCAAGTAATTTATCTCCCTGTCCTTGTCCACGGCAGTCAGGAGAAACTGCAATTGTGGCAACCTCCCCACACTTCTCTTCAAAGAAAGGGAAAAGAGCAGCGCAAGCTATGATCTGACCCTCTCTCTCTACCACAATGAATGAATCCAATGCTTTGAGTAGCTATCCAAAATGTAAAGGCCAGAAGGATATACTGTCAACTTCAGATTGTGAAGTAAATAACTTAAAAGATTTATTCTCTTCAAAAAAGCATGTAGAAATCTCAACAGACAGCATGGAGGAAAATTGCAAGATTCAGCGATCAGAAGCCCAAAAAGGGAGGAGGCATAACCTCTTGATCAGTCCTCTTAACCAGTGTGCCAGAGTCTTCCAGAGGTTTTATTATCTGTCTTATTCCAGAAAAGTCTCTTTCCCTCACCATTCTGGTACCCTCATACAGATCACTGGAAAATAGATTAACAAAGATTAGCAACAAATGAGGCAGCGTCAAGTATAAATCATGTCCCTTACAATGGTACAAGAAAATGTGTGATTTTCTATTTCAGCAGAATTAGGGAAGCATTCAATTACATCGATTACAGCCACATCGATCTATCATCTCAATGGTATCTGTTAAAAGGTTATACAGGGATATACTCTCTTGTAACAAGATAGAAAAGGAGGAACAAAGAATGTGTGACAGTAGAATACCTAAACATTCACAAAATAACTTTTGATGATCAAACAGATGCCAATTGAGTAATTTCACTCCTGTCACAATCAGGATCTACAAACAAGGGATGCCCAGGGCAAAAAGTCAAGTCAATAACTCGGTAGATGGATGATCATGCGCTCAGAGGCCAACCATTATGCATCACTAACTTATTGACAGTACAACCTAAGCCCTTGCCCTAGTAAGGGTGAGGACAAGGGGATTTTAACCTTCACCTACTGCTGGTGGAATAAAAAGTTTGACCCCAGAAAATTAAATATGCAGGTATGAATAGTATGAGCATAGTTCCATCATAGCGCCATGATAAGCAGAAGTAAAACACTGCTTCAACCTATTGAACAGCATATATACATCAACCGTTGGGACAGTAATTTCACACCTACCTTCTGCTGTTGTTTTTTTAGACATGGCACTTTGTATACTCCAAAAACTTAACGTTAGCAAAGAAAAAGAGTTCAATAAAAGCTAGGATGGATGGGGGGAGCAACAATGGGGAAGAGAGACACTTTTACCTTCCTTGCCATCAGTGAGAGCACCTTTTACATAACAAAGAGAAAAGCTAAATCCCACTACAGACATGTTCAACTTTGAGATTACAAAACCACCAATCACAGAGAACTGTTGTAGAGATTTGTTTTGATATTTTGAGAACAGCAGTAATGACATCCAGTTTCCTCACTGGTACTTGAAGTCTGGGGATCTAAAAGATCCCATAGTTTCTTTCCCAAGGCAAGGAAGAAAATGAGGAGAAAGAAGATTGGCAGAATTACTTCAGTGTAGAATTGTATTATTTTTACCTCTCAGCTCTTTTCTAAACAGCAATGGAAGTTTTCCTCATTCACTGTTGCACTTACATCTTTCAAGTCATCGCATAACCTAAATCACACGCCATTTGAAAAGTTCAATGGTTAACCATTCTATAAAGCAACCTCACCCATCTCTTGATCAGAATTCTAGAAAACTATGACATGTCAAGATTTCACAGAGCTGATATATTTTGTAGTAAATTCTCTCCTCACAAAGCTACTATTAAACTGATAAGTGGCAAAATTCTGGAGCTTACTGAAACAAGGAACTATTGAAGTAGAGAATCCATACCTAGCCACCATAGTACCAATTCCATTTCTCTGAAAGAGTTCCAGCAGCAAAGCTCCATCTAATGTGCCATCCACCAAATGAACCCTCTGAACTCCACGCTGATTGAAAAGCGGGAAATAGAATCAATGGCAATAATGAGGAAATTATTGACACAGTGCTTATATTTTTTCAAACATTAGCATAAGCATGCAGGAAGAAGCAGTTCCAGGACCTGACGGTTTGAAGATTAATTATGAGACAAGTGCTGAAAGTGCACTGGTCTGATAATATCAAATAAGTTCTACTGCATTATGTTAACACAAATGGACAATATATGTGGCAGAAGCAAATGATGGTTAAGTTGCACACTACCCAACAAGATGACCTTTGTCTTGTTCCTCCATCTGAACTATAATTTCTGATGATAGTATAATGCATTCTATAATTGATCAAAGATTCAATTTCTCCTGAGTTCATAGGCAGTTACCAAGAGATTATATTGGATTCAGTGTTTGCAATTTAAGTAACAAAACAAACAGAAAAGAAAATTGCATGGTATAACATACAGAGTTCGGCAGAATATGGTGGATACTTGAGCAGCCATTCAGCAACCACTAATTTGTTCTGTTAGTCTTCACACGATTCTCCAGGAAAAACTGAATAGAAACCAAATGAACTGCAAAATGCCTAGACACAAACTTACGATGACAAAATTTATTGGTCTTCATGATTCACAAGTTCAAATATTTCTGCATTACTACTCTTTTTTCTGCAGAACTAGTCTACAGCTCCTTCACCCAATATACAGTAGGTGAAAGTGAGTCCCACCCCAAGGTTGCAAGCCCCAGTTGACAACTTAACTGAGCTCACATAAAAAGTGATCAAAACCTGCCGACAGAAGCTGTGGTGGGACATGTCCCAAACATGATAATGTTGTGCACGGCACCAACATGATAGAACTGTGCCACAAATATATGATGGGGCATGTCCAAACATGATTTTCTAGTTACGACAGTTAATTACTAGATAGAAAAAGTAAGAAGTTACCCTGCAAACCAAAGCAGCAACAACCAACTCTGCTAGGTAATCGAACCGACTTTGATGTTCCAAACCTCCAATAGCAAAACTTGTTCACCTTCCCAAAGTCCATTTCCGTTGTCAAAACCAACACCGTTTTGAAAGGTAGCATTCCCTTTCTCAAGGAAACCCTTTCCATTATGTGAAGGAGTGAAACTACTTCCATTATACAGAGGAGCTGCTCCATTGCAGTTCTTGCCTCCAAGACAGGTGCCAAATGCATCACCTTGACTGACAGCTTCCACATAGTTAGCTGCTGTTTCACTTTGCTTAGCTCGTTTTCTGATCAACATGTCTGCTTCATCAAGGGTTAAAAATCTGATAAGGCATGCATTTTCATCGAGGATTTGACCATCTATGATACAAATAAGTTTTTCTGCACCAATAGCTAGAGCACAAGCTGTAGCGACTTCATAAGTGCTGCATCGATTTAACAGGAGTTCATCAAACGACATTAAAAAATAAAGCTATTAGAGATATGGACCACATATTAAGCACCTTATACATTAGTCTCCTTGTTTGTGAGAGTCAGGGAGATCCTATGTCTAAAGCATCATTCTTGAGATATTACAATGAATGGTCAGTCAGTATATGCATAAAACATTCAGCACACACTTACAATCTGTAGAAAGCTCCCTTAGCTTTGCTACACCGAGAAACAGGAAGAAGATAAGGATATGACCCAACTTTCCCCATAAGTTGCTAATCAGTTTAAAAATTAGTTCTACACATTTTCTGTCAACAAGTTGACTAAATGCTTGAATCTATGAAATTAACATTTCCATTCTCCAAATCATCCCCGCAATAACTGTTTAATCAGTTAATCAACTTTACAGAGGAAGAAACACATGGGTGTTGGAGACACCCAAAGCTGTGAAGTCTCATCTGTAGTAGGCCATAAATAAAATCTAAACAGAACAAATTTGAATGGAAAGTTACGTCCACAACAGTAATCTTAAACATCACCTTCATTTTGAAGACAACTGAAAGGGTATGGCAAGATGATCGCATAAGCAAAACAAGCTTTTAAGATGGGATAGGCATCAAAATCAATAATCCATACTTGCAATTCAGAACTTCTCCAGAGCTGGAATAGCCCAGGTTGCTTAATACAACTATACATCCACCATCAAGCCTCTCACGAATGCGAGAAACATCCACTTTCTTTACTTCACCCGTTGCCCCAAAATCAACACCTTCAATAACTCATCTTCGCTACAAATAAAATAATCCAGTTAGACGGGTGATCGAGTAATTATAAGGCGATCAACCGAACAACGTGCGATCCTATCCAACATCAACAGGGGGCAACCTATGTGTATGTTGATACGAAATGTTTTTGCCTCCTTCGAGAAAAAAAATGTTTTGTAAATGACTGAATTGTCCCGCTCTTTTTGGAAACTACAAAAATCACTCGTACCTGAGTTTTGATCTCTGCCCCTCTCTCCCTCCCTCTCTCTCAATGAAGATTTGAGTCATGGTAATCGCGACCCAATGACCAAAAAAGTCACCACCACCACGACACTTGGCCTCACCTAAGCCTAAGGTTGGCGAAATCAGATTTGATCTCATGGTCCCGAATGTCGCATTGAATGCCCAAATTTGAGGCGAGAAGGTGAAGCTAAGGTGGTATGGCAAAGGGCATCGACAACTTGAACGAAGGTTGGTAAGGATGACTGGCGGTGACAGCTGAGAAGCTATATTGAAATACAAATATTATAGGAAATTGAGCAGTGTCTAATGCTCTTTTCTTGTATCATGCACGATTAATCTTTTAAAAATTGCTTTTTTATTTTGCTTTCGCTTTAAATATGTTTGACACAATCCTAATTCAAAGGGTCCCCATTCAAATCGTTATTTTCGTAGAAATATATTTCAAATATGAGGAGATGGTCCACCACATCGCTAGATTAGATTTTACATAGCTTTTCCAGATTGCACGCTTGTCTCTTATTGTGCTGAACATCAATTTTGACGCATAGTTTGCTTGTGGACATCTTAGACACCAACCTCTTTTTTTTTTTTTTGGTGACAATTATCCTAGACACCAACTTGACTGATATGACGAATTAAAAAGGCATTCATATATCTTGTCGTAATCCTAGAACAGACCAAAGTGGTGGGGTTGGTAGGTAATATTCTTTGAGTTCATAATTTGATCACTAGGGCATAATTGGGAGGTGCTTTTCACCATTGGGATCTTCATCGTTCTTCTGGAGAAGTTCATTGGGAGACGATGTTGACTCCTCGACGAAATGGAAGGTTGATAGGTCACAGTCCGAGCCAAATCTTGCTTTGCCGTTCTAATGCAATTTTCAGGAAAATGACATTAAAGTGCCTACTCTCATGTCAAAACCTTTTACCACATCTTGTTCTTAAACTAGTATTTGCGCTTTCATCTTGCAAGGTAAAATTGTCACGTCATGGCTTCTTGAAGAATCCAATCCACACTCACTCAAGAGTTGCCATGACCAAATCTTGATGAATAGAACTGCATCACTAGTCTTGAGAATGAAGTGAAGCCAGCCCTTAATGTACGGAAACAACTTACCAAGCGTTTTGATATACTCCAAGCTCGTCTCACTCCACCTCCCGCAGTTGCACACCAACAGTCTGATGTTGATCCGGAACATAAAGGCAAGGGCGTATTTATCGATGGTTCGTTCACTGCTAGTGATGTGGTGAATGCTATAGTTAATGATGGAACACAAGTTACGGCAAGTGATGGGGCAAGCGATGGGGCGCAAGTTTCGCCCTTGGCCACGCGAAGGACTGACGAGGACAAACAAATCTCTAAGCTTGAAGAGATGCTCCGACAACTCCAGGGCCACGAGATCAAGTATTGAGAGTCGTATCTCATTATGTTCAGCTAAAAGTGTCCTAGAAGTTTTCCCTATACTCGTGTGAAAAAAGCAAGTGTGCCAATTGATAGCAACACCTAATTCTTGATTGTGTGCTATATTATCTGAAAGAAAATGCGTGTGTGCTGAGTGTAATTGGTTTAGCAAATTGCTAGTGCTCTTTAGCCTGACTTGTGCTGTTAGTGATGAAAGTGCAATAGACTTGGAGATAAAGTCGAACCACTATATATTATTGTGTTATTGTTTCTCCTTCATTTACCTGCATAAGCACACAATTTGCTTATAATCTTTAAAATGTGAAATTGATCTAATCTTTACTTAGCATTTGCTAATTTCGGAAAAAGATTGACAAAATTTTTAAAACAACTTATTCACCTCTCTCTAATTCGTGTTGTTAGTCCTAACATAATAAATGCAAATTAGAACATAAAAGTGCACAAGAAGCTTCTTCCCATTACCAAAGAAATATCTTTAAGGTTAAACTTCCAATTCGAAAAATCTAAACTAATCTGATTGTATTCATCTTCATTTTTCAGGTAGCAAGAGGCTTCTTCCCATCACCAAAGAAATATCTTTAAGGTTAAACTTCCAATTCGGAAAATCTAATCTAATCTCATTGTATTTATTTTCATTTTTCAGGTAGCAAGAGCCAAAGGTCCTTGATTGGATGTGACTAAACAAAGTTTGCTTTTACTATAATCTACAAACTATCGAGGGAAAAAAAACACTACAAGCATCATAATTTTTATATATTGCTCATTTCAATGATGTAACCTTTTGTTTTTGTTACTTGATTGCCATAGCTATTTTTCCCGATTTTGAGTGTTTCACTTTTCAATTGATTACTTAAGCGTCAAAACTTTTTCATAATGTTCACAACAAGTGCTATGTATGTCAAATTTCCAGCACTTATAAGTGCATGCTTTTAAAAAGTTATGGTATTCATGTAATCAATTGAAAATTACGATACTCAAGTGAAAGTTTTTTTTTTTTTTTGAAGTTATGATACTTGAAAGGTCGAAAAAATTTATAACATTTTAGTGAGTATTACACAAAAGTTGTGCCATTTGTGATGCCTTTATCCTATCTATTAATATTCAATATTCTTTTTTATTTGATTAGACATGTGGGTGTCTTCACTTAATTAGCCCAAGGACCATAGTGGAAGCCTCCTTGAAATGCACATACTCATTAAAGATTGCTATATTTGTATGGAAACTAGTCCAATTTAAGCTTGTTCATGGAGAAGATGTTCTCATTAAAGAGGAAAAGTGTGAAAAAATTCCTAAACCTTTTTTCAATGCCAATTTAGTCATTTCCAAGTAATTTTGACCATTTTTGCTAACTAGGCACCGGTTGGCGACGTAGCACAATTGGCGCGATATAAATAACTTTTAATAATATTTTAATATTTTAAAATTATTTTATTTTCTTTTCTTTTTCTTTTTTTCCTTCTCCTTCTCCTTTGTCCAGTTGGTCGCCGGACCTTGGTGACCGGCCAAAGGCAACGGTAGAGAGGTCGAGCCTCACCCATGGCTGGCGAGGCTTGACCCTAGCTAAATCCGGCGAGAGTGAGCCTTGCCGGCCTAGCGCGAGGCTGCCCTCACAGCCTGGGCAGCCTTGAGCTAGCCTTGCGCCAAGCTAGCAAGGGTCAAGCCTTACTGGCCATGGGCGAGGCTCGATCTTGCTAGATCCGGCAAGGCTGGACCCTCGCCAACCCGCCGCGAGGCCACCCTCATGACTACTAGTGAGGGCTTGAGCCTCGCCAATGGCTGGCGAGCCTTGTCGACTAGTACGAGGCTACCCTCACCGGTCATCGCCTCTAGTTGGTTGTCAAAGTTCGACGACCAATTGGAGGAAGGTCGGCAACCGGCCTGGAGGAAGGAGGAGGAGAAGGAAAAAAAAAAAAAGGAAAATAAAAAGAAAATAAAAATTTCAAAAATTTTGTAATATTATTAAAATTTATCAATGTCATCGCCAATCATACCACATTAGCCAACCGATGCCTAGTCAGTAAAATCTAGCCAAAATTAGCCATAAAAGATTGAATTGGCACTAAGTAAAAAGGTTTACAACTAAATTGGTAAAAAAAATAGTTTATGACTAAATTGGCATAAATACAAAAAATTTAAGACTTTTTAATACTTTTCCCCTCATTAAAGCGCTCTGGTTTCGATTCAACTCACTTTTCAATCTTGTCGAGGGTTTCATGCAACTCAAATACATATAGTTAAGAACGACCTTAAAAAGATTTGTAGTTTAATCTCCTAGTAAGATACACACCTCGATAGCTCATTAAACTTTTGGTAGTGGAAAACCTTTAAAGAGTTTCCCGGCAAAAGCAAGACAGCGGATAACCTTGGCACTTATATACCATGACCTGTTCCATGTGTTGCCAGTTATGTAACCATTTTTACAGGCACTAGCACCACGTGAATCATATAGCTCTCATCATCGAGTTCAAGTTGAGGGCAAAGGCCTTATATGATGCACTTTTTTTCTTTCAATGTGGCGTGGGTAGTTACAGGTTATGTGGCTTTTTCTTTCTTTCTTTTTTTTGCCAGTATTTCGAGATGGAAAAAGATGTGTCCAAAGGTGAAGATATAATTGATAGATAATAGATTAAGGCAAAGGTCGCTTCTTATGGATATAGACATGCATGCATGACTCAATCCAAGATGATGGTCAAAGTTATTGAACGACCTGATGATCGCTCCTCCAAGGACTGTTTATGTGAGCTTATGTGAATTTTGAGTGATGTTACAACATGTTGACACCTTAATGTTGACCCTCAGTCTTGTCGTCCATCCCATGAAAATTGGGATCAAATTCATTGATAACATAAAATTTGACATTTAAATAAACAATATCAAGCATTCTTATTCTTTAATTAATTCCTCCGCTTTTAGAAATTAGAGATGAATATGAAATTTATTAAGGTAGAGTGATTGGTGGTCTATCGGGGATATCTTGGGAAATAATACGTCAAAAATTGAAGCATGAGGAATCTCGTCAAAGAAAGAAAACGAAGAGAGATTGCAGCAAGAGAAAATTTCCTTGGTTGCTTTTTCTTGTTGTAAGAGAAGATTTACTTATGGCAATGAACAAGACCACCGTTAAGGCAATATTTTCACTCACTTGGAAGGAGATAACTGGATTTGTTGATGTTTGGTAGTTGAGATAGAATTCATAATATGATAAAATTTAGTGTATGCTATGTTTGATGTTTACTTAGAACTAAATAAAATCGGATATAAAAAAAGATATAATCTAGATAAAAAATTCCCATAAAGGAGGTGGGATAAACTATAAAGGTAATAAGATTTTATAAAAATTATTTTTCTTGAATAAAAAACTTCTTAAATTAATAAAATTAAAATAATATTTGAATATAAACAACAATTGAATTCTTATATAAAAATAAAATAAAATAAAAACAATTTTTATCCATGTTTTTATTTACATTTCATTCTTTCTATCTTATAATTATATATATTTATTACATATTTTAGTATTTTAGGTATATTTGTATTGTTTACTAATTTAACAAAATTTTATGAGAAAATGATGTAAGGGAAAAAAAAAGAAATAAAAAGAGATGGAAAATAATTAAAAATAAGCAAATAAAAATGAAGTTGGCAAGAGTGTCATGAGAGATTTTTACCGTCTTTATTTATTCAATTTTTAGATTTTTTTATATTAATATGCTGTTTATACCAAGTAATCGATATCATAGGATATAAATATATATGGTTTTGTTGTTATTGTAATTTACCAAACGGTGGATATGATATATCAAATTTCCTAAATTTCATATCATATCCTATTTAGTATTATTCCGTCTAGAAATTGAGACAACCAAACATAATTTTCTTACTCTAAAGAACATAGAGATGTTGACTTTTAATTTTTAGCCAAAAAAGTAAGCAAAATTAGCAATTTAGGTATTTTTTATTAAAAACGGTGAAAAAGCCACAAAAGCCCTAAACTATGCATGTTGTAATATATTTACCTTGTAATTTTCTATGACATCAAAAATCACATGCCATCTCATTGTAATACATTTACCTAAACCCTAATTTTGTACCTATATGACATATTTACTCTTTGTTAAGGTTCCATTAGATAATTATTTAGCCAAAACATTGTTTTTATTTCATTTTAGTCACGTGGGTGATGTTAGTACTTTTTTTTTTTATGGTGCTCATTGATAGAACCTTAATGGAGGTAAATGTGTCATATAGGTACAAGTTTAAGATTTTTTTTTTGTGTTATAGAAAAAAATTTTGAGCACTTGTATTACAGTGGATGTAATTTGGGAGTTTTGGTAATACTAATAAATAAAACCAAAATTCTAAATACCAAAAAAAAAAAAAAAAAAAAGGGCTTAAATTCCATCAAATGATTGGAAAGGATGTTAATTATATGCACTGGGCTCGATCCAATTCGTCCAAGCCAAGCCCCTGGCCCATGCACTTTTATTAAGTCTATATGTTAAGTCCAACTTGCATTACAAAGACTCCATGAAAGCCCAGAAACCAGACTATCTCTAGCCCTCAGTTTGTTCATTATACCCTCGTACCAGGAACCAGCCCCATCAAATTGGCTAGAACACTCGACCAACCCAGCCCTAATTCTCGTTCTTGACCCTGCCATTCGAGGGAACGAGGGGAAAGCGACGCAACCGTGGGAGAGCGCGAAAACGTGAGGAAAAAATCGGTAAAAAATCCTAGGATTGCTGTGTCATGGTTTTTGCAAAATAATCGATTTCTCATCACGTAGACGCAAGGCTGACAAAGCGAAACAAGAAAAGAAGGTTTTTTTTTTTTTTTTTTTTTTTTGAAGTGGGGGTGTGCTGCTAGGGGCTTCAAAGAAATTCTCATCGGAAGGAGAAAGTCTTGTTGCGAGGGCGAAAAGGACTTAATCAGCATATGTACTGCGCTAGAAAGCATTGGTTTAAAGTGTAAGTTAACCTTATTGTTAGAAAATTAGCCATTAGAAAGGGGCATATATAAATCAAATGAGCTCAGAAAAGGCACATGTCTCATAATCCGTGAATAAGAAAAGTAACAATAGTCTCCAGATATATCCATCAACGATTCAACAGAGATTGTTCAATAAATAAAGAAATCATAGCCAAATCATCCTGATAGTTCCTGACACTAACTCCGTCCAACCGGCAGAGATGGAAACCAGAATGATCTTTTCCCTAAATCCGTGCCGTTGCCTCGAGCCCACCTCAGAAAACCGCATCCAGCAGACAGCAACAGCAAAGTGCCGCTAAGCTGCAAAAAGGCCGAGATGGATCACACGCGCATTCATGAGTTCAGGAGCCGAGCAAGGAAAAAAATGACAACAAGCTGCTGGAAACTGGCTCAAATACAAAGTAGATTTGAACCAGAAACTAAAAGATTCACACTTGTGATGGATTTATAAGATGGGCTCAAGGCCCACCTAGGGCCCGTGGAAGGGGAGAGGTATGGCTACTCCAAAAAAATACAAAGTAGATTTGAACCAGAAACTAAAAGTTATTCACACTTGATTTGATTATATTATACTTTTTCACAAGCAAATTTAGTCGCGTGCTTTACCATCCTTCAAGAAAGCCAGTGTCCTTCCGGCGGCGCTACTCCTCGTAGTATGGCTGGGCCGGCTGGCCATATCCTTGCTGCGGAGGATATCCCTGTGGAGGATACCCCTGTGGCGCGTAACCCTGCGCCGGATACCCTGGAGGGGGATAGCCTTCGACTTTCAGGTACCCTCCAAGTAAAATATTTTGTTTTACGATACCAAGAAAGACCCGCAAAAATCATAAACGAACATACTACACATTCCCAGGAGAGTACAGATGATGAATTTGAAAAATAGCAGAAAAGCATGGCGAATCCAAGAGAACAAGGTTACCTTGCGGGGAAG
This sequence comes from Eucalyptus victrix, assembly GCA_016097545.1. Taxonomy (NCBI): domain Eukaryota; kingdom Viridiplantae; phylum Streptophyta; class Magnoliopsida; order Myrtales; family Myrtaceae; genus Eucalyptus; species Eucalyptus victrix. The sequence continues at coordinate 49,521,776 of CM027843.1, forward strand.
GGGCGCCGACCGGCGGATGATTCTGGTTGTAGTAAGTGCTCATCTCTCTCTTCTCTTCTCTTGCAAGCGTTTCGGAGCGGGAGAAGACGAAGGTGAGAGAGGCGAGGGAGGAGAGGTGGATTTATATAGAGAGAGACCGGGACGTGAGACGTGCGGTTGAGGGAGCACCCAAGAATTTTCTTCTTCTGGAGAGAGGAAGAAACCAACTAGCCATGGCGGTTGACGAACGCGGTATCTTGCCTTAAAGGCTTCGTCCAATTGAAATGGCAAAGAAAGCTTACGTGCGCCGACTGCGAAGGTTCGCTGTTGTGTCGTCGTCCACGTTGGAAAGGAGAGAGTTTTTGGAGACGGCCATTCTGAAACGGCAATCTTCGTCTTTCTCCTATTTTGAAACGAGCTACCCACATATTCACGCAGTGCGAGATACTAATTTTTGTGACTAAAAATATTGCTCAAAAGTATATGACCCATGACGTGGGACCCACATGACGTAACGACACATACTCATCGAATTCACATATACCGTGTAATAATTGCTCATAGAAATCTATTTATAACATATACGTGGGAATAAATAAATAAAAATTATATTTTTTGGACTATAACATAAAATAGTCGATTTTATGTTACTTTGGACCTTCGGTTCATTTCACTGCTTTTTCCGTTCTATTTTGAAAATTTCGTAAGTGGAAAGTACCATGCTATTGCTATGTAGACATCTAGTTTTTCATTTAAGAATTTTCCAACGTGATTAGGATTTCAGGAGCTTAATCAAAGAGCGTAATTAGATTATGCTCGTTAGGATCTTCTCATGAAGTCTACTCCCATCCCTCATATAAATTCTCTTTTTTTTGTGTAAATATCTTGTTTATTGACATCTAAATTTTTGCCTAAAAATCATTTTTGGGATAAGACTATATCAGTGACTAACTATTGTACGGTACTTTTTAGGTGCCAAAATATTTCAAAAATTCATTTATTTATTTTTTTTGGTTATTAATACAGTAACTTTTCAAAAAAAATTACATAACCGACTCTAGCTGCTTGTGCGTTTAGAAAATCCAGCTTGGCATTTTTTTTAAAAGAAAAGCTTATCTGAGACAATTATATAGTCAGATTTTAAGGAAAAAAAATAGCACTATAGTGATCCTCCATTAAGTTTTGGTACTAAATTGATGATAACAAAGTTTTGGCACTAACGCATGATTTGAGTTGTGCAGAGCACCGATCATGTCTAACAAAATCTTTGAATACATTTCTTTTTCATAAACTGAAGAATTGGGATTGAATTAGTCCCGAACATGCTCTATCATTGCTGTCCATACTCAAAAGGTCTGAAGCTTTCGTCTTTCAATCTCAAGAGAGAGCAAAGTCAGAGAAGAAGCAAATGCAAGGCTAAAGAGGAGAGATGAAGAAAATTTTGTTCAATTCCTCCTTTTTCTTATTAGAGGAAAGTAAATAGATTGTGATTTTAAATCAAATTCTTTGTAAAAGTAAAGGGTGTGCGTGTGTTTGTGGGTCGGCGTTTGCTTATGAGTCTAAAAATGCATAGACAATTGGTGGCTAATGTAGAATTTTTATTTTGTGATAAACCATGCAAAAAGCGTGAGGTTCCTTCCAAGCGGTTGGGAAAAAGGAAGAGAGAGAGAGAAAGAGCGCGTGCGAATCAAATCCCAACGACTTCTGGAAATCCGAGCTCCTCATTTTCTCCCGTCTTTGAGCTCGCCACTCCCACTCAACTCCTCACTCCTCTCTCCTCATTTTCTCCCCATCTCTAAGCTCGCTCACTCGCGACCTCCAACTCAGCTCCTCTGATGGTGAGACTGAGGGCAAAGTCAAAGAAGAAGCAAATCCAAGGCTAAAGAGGAGAGATGAAGAAAATTTTGTTCAGTTCCTCCTTTTTCTTATTAGAGGAAAGTAAATAGATTGTGATTTTAAATGAAATTATATGTAAAAGTAAAGGGTGTGCGTGTGTTTGTGGGTCGGCGTTTGCTTATGAGTCTAAAAATGCATAGAAAATTGGTGGCTAATGTAGAATTTTTATTTTGTGATAAACCATGCAAAAAGCATGAGGTTCCTTCCAAGCGATTGGGAACAAAGGAAGAGAGAGAGAAAGAGTGCGTGCGAATCAAATCTCAACGTCTTCTGGAAATCCAAGCTCCTCATTTCCTCCCGTCTCTGAGCTCGCTACTCCTACTCAACTCCCCACTCCTCTCTCCTCATTTTCTTCCCGTCTCTGAGCTCCCTCACTCGCGACCTCCGACTCAACCCCTCTGATGGTGAGACTGAGGGCAAAGTCAAAGAAGAAGCAAATGCGAGGCTAAACAGGAGAGATGAAGAAAATTTTGTTCAGTTCCTCCTTTTCTTTATTAGAGGAAAGTAAATAGATTGTGATTTTAAATGAAATTATTTGTAAAAGTAAAGGGTGTGCGTGTGTTTGTGGGTCGGCGTTTGCTTATGAGTCTAAAAATGCATAGAAAATTGGTGGCTAATGTAGAATTTTTATTTTGTGATAAACCATGCCAAAAGCGTGAGGTTCCTTCCAAGCGGTTGGGAAAAAGGAAGAGAGAGAGAGAGAAAGAGCGCGCGCGAATCAAATCCCAACGTCTTCTAGAAATCCGAGCTCCTCATTTTCTCCCGTCTCTGAGCTCGCTACTCCTACTCAACTCCCCACTCCTCTCTCCTCATTTTCTCCCCGTCTCGGAGCTCGCTCACTCGCAACCTCCGACTTAGCTCCTCTGATGGTGAGACTGAGGGCACAGTGAGAGAAGAAGCAAATGCAAGGCCAAAGAGGAGAGGTGAAGAAAATTTTGTTCAGTTCCTCCTTTTTCTTATTAGAGACAAGTAAATAGATTGTGATTTTAAATGAAATTATTTGTAAAAGTAAAGGGTGTGCGTGTGTTTGCGGGTCGGCGTTTGCTTATGAGTTTAAAAATGCATAGAAAATTGGTGGCTAATGTAGAATTTTTATTTTGTGATAAACCATGCAAAAAGCGTGAGGTTCCTTCCAAGCGGTTGGGAAAAAGGAAGAGAGAGAGAAAGAGCGCGCATGAATCAAAACCCAACGTCTTCTCGAAATCCGAGCTCCTCATTTTCTCCCGTCTTTGAGCTCGCTCCTCCCACTCAACTCCTCACTCCTCTCTCCTCATTTTCTCCCCGTCTCTGAGCTCGCTCACACGTGACCTTCGACTCAGCTCGTCTGATGGTGAGATTGAGCGCAAAGTCAGAGAAGAAGCAAATGCAAGGCTAAAGAGGAGAGATGAAGAAAATTTTGTTCAGTTCCTCCTTTTTCTTATTAGAGAAAAGAAAATAGATTTTGATTTTAAATGAAATTATTTGTAAAAGTAAAGACTGCGCGTGTGTTTGTGGGTCGGCGTTCGCTTATAAGTCTAAAAATGCATAGAAAATTGGTGGTTAATGTAGAATTTTTATTTTGTGATAAACCATGCAAACATCATGAGGTTCCTTCCAAGCGGTTGGGAAAAAGGAAGAGAGAAAGAAAGAGCACGCGCGAATCAAATCCCAACGTCTTCTGGAAATCCGAGCTCCTCATTTTCTCCAGTCTTTGAGCTCGTTGCTCCTACTCAACTCCCCACTCCTCTCTCCTCATTTTCTCCCCGTCTCTGAGCTTGCTCACTTGCGACCTCCGTCTCAGCTCCTCTGATGGTGAGACTGAGGGCAAAGTCAGAGAAGAAGAAAATGCAAGGCTAAAGAGGAGAGATGAAAAAATTTTGTTCAGTTCCTCCTTTTTCTTATTAGAGAAAACAAAATAGATTGTGATTTTAAATGAAATTATTTGTAAAAGTAAAGGGAGTGAGTGTGTTTGTGGGTCGGCGTTTGCTTAAGATTCTAAAAATGCATAGAAAATTGGTGGCTAATGTAGACTTTTTATTTTGTGATAAACCATGCAAAAAGCGCGAGGTTCCTTCCAAGTAGTTGGGAAAAAGGAAGAGAAAGAGAAATAGCGCGCGCGAATCAAATCCTAGCGTCTTCTGGAAATCCGAGCTCCTTATTTTCTCCCGTCTCTGAGCTCCCTACTCCTACTCTACTCCCCACTCCTCTCTCCTCATTTTCTCCCCGTCTCTGAGCTCCCTCACTCGCGACCTTCGACTCAGCTCCTCCGATGGTGAGACTGAGGGCAAAGTCAGAGAAGAAGCAAATGCAAGGCTAAAGAAGAGAGATGAAGAAAATTTTGTTAAGTTCCTCCTTTTTATTATTAGAGAAAAGAAAATAGATTGTGATTTTAAATGAAATTATTTGCACAAGTAAAGGGTGTGCGTGTGTTTGTGGGTCGACGTTTGCTTCTGAGTCTAAAAATGCATAGAAAATTGGTGGCTAATGTAGAATTTTTATTTTGTGATAAACCATGCAAAAAGTGTGAGGTTCCTTCCAAGCGGTTGGGAAAAAGGAGGAGAGAGAGAGAGAGCGTGCGTGAATCAAATCCCAACGTCTTCTGGAAATCCGAGCTCCTCATTTTCTCCCGTCTCTGAGCTCGCTCCTTCCACTCAACTCCTCATTCCTCTCTCCTCATTTTCTCCCCGTCTCTGAGCTCGCTCACTCGTGACCTCCGACTTAGCTCCTCTGATGGTGAGATTGAGTGCAAAGTCAGAGAAGAAGCAAATGCAAGGCTAAAGAGGAGAGATGAAGAAAATTTTGTTTAGTTCCTCCTTTTTATTATTAGAGAAAAGAAAATAGATTGTGATTTTAAATGAAATTATTTGCACAAGTAAAGGGTGTGCGTGTGTTTGTGGGTCGACGTTTCCTTATGAGTCTAAAAATGCATAGAAAATTGGTGGCTAATGTAGAATTTTTATTTTGTGATAAACCATGCAAAAAGCGTGAGGTTCCTTCCAAGCGGTTGGGCAAAAGGAAGAGAGAGAGAAAGAGCGTGCGCGAATCAAATCCCAACGTTTTCTGGAAATCCGAGCTCCTCATTTTCTCCCATCTCTGAGCTCACTGCTCCTACTCAACTCCACACTCCTCTCTCCTCATTTTCTCCCCGTCTCTGAGCTGCCTCACTCGCGACCTCCGACTCAGCTCCTCTGATGGTGAGACTAACGGCAAAGTCAAAGAAGAAGCAAATGCAAGGCTAAATAGTAGAGATGAAGAAAATTTTGTTCAGTTCCTCCTTTTTCTTATTAGAGAAAAGAAAATAGATTGTGATTTTAAATGAAATTATTTGTAAAAGTAAAGGGTGTACGTGTGTTTGTGGGTCGGCGTTTGCTTACGAGTCTAAAAATGCATAGAAAATTGGTGGCTAATGTAGGATTTTTATTTTGTGATAAACCATGCCAAAAGGGTGAGGTTCCTTCCAAACGGTTGGGAAAAAGGAAGAGAGAGAGAGAAAGAGCACGCGCAAATCAAATTCCAACTTCTTCTGGAAATCCGAGCTCGTCATTTTCTCCCGTCTCTGAGCTCACTACTCCAACACAACTCCCCACTCCTCTCTCCTCATTTTCTCCCCGTCTTTGAGCTCCCTCACTCGTGACCTCCGACTCAGCTCTTCTGATGGTGAGACTGAGGGCAAAGTCAAAGAAGAAGCAAATGCAAGGCTAAACAGGAGAGATGAAGAAAATTTTGTTCAGTTCCTCCTTTTTTTTATTAGAGGAAAGTAAATAGATTATGATTTTAAATGAAATTATTTGAAAAAGTAAAGGGTGTGCGTGTGTTTGTGGGTCGGCGTTTGCTTATGAGTCTAAAAATGCATAGAAAATTGGTGGCAAATGTAGAATTTTTATTTTGTGATAAATCATGCAAAAAGCGTGAGGTTCCTTACAAGCGGTTGGGAAAAAGGAAGAGAAAGAGAAAGAGCGCGCGCGAATCAAATCTCAACGTCTTCTAGAAATACGAGCTCCTCATTTTCTCCCGTCTCTGAACTCGCTCCTCCTACTCAACTCCCCACTCCTCTCTCCTCATTTTCTCCCCGTCTCTGAGCTCGCTCACTCGCAACCTCCGACTCAGCTCCTCTGATGGTGAGACTGAGGGCAAAGTCAGAGAAGAAGCAAATGCAAGGGTAAAGAGGAGAGATGAAGAAAATTTGGTTCAGTTCCTCCTTTTTCTTATTAGAGAAAAGAAAATACATTGTGATTTTAAGTGAAATTATTTGTAAAAATGAAGGGTGTGCGTGTGTTTGTGGGTCGGCGTTTGCTTTTGAGTATAAAAATGCATAGAAAATTGGTGGCTAATGTAGAATTTTTATTTTGTGATAAACCATGCCAAAAGCGTGAGGTTCCTTCCAAGCGGTTGGGAAAAAGGAAGAGACAGAGAAAGAGCGCGCGCGAATCAAATCCCAACGTCTTCCAGAAATCCGAGCTCCTCATTTTCTCCCATCTCTAAGCTCGCTACTCCTACTCAACTCCCCACTCCTCTCTCCTCATTTTCTCCCCGTCTCTGAGCTCGCTCACTCGCAACCTCCGACTCAGCTCCTCTAATGGTGAGACTGAGGACAAAGTCAGAGAAGAAGCAAATGCAAGGCTAAAGAGGAGAGATGAAGAAAATTTGGTTCAGTTCCTCATTTTTCTTATTAGAGAAAAGAAAATACATTGTGATTTTAAGTGAAATTATTTGTAAAAGTAAAGGGTGTGCGTGTGTTTGTGGGTCGGCGTTTGCTTATGAGTCTAAAAATGCATAGAAAATTGGCGGCAAATGTAGAATTTTTATTTTGTGATAAATCATGGAAAAAGCGTGAGGTTCCTTACAAGCGGTTGGGAAAAAGGAAGAGAAAGAGAAAGAGCGCGCGCGAATCAAATCCCAACGTCTTCTAGAAATCCGAGCTCCTCATTTTCTCCCGTCTCTGAGCTCGCTACTCCTACTCAACTCCCCACTCCTCTCTCCTCATTTTCTCCCCGTCTCTAAGCTCGCTCACTCGCGACCTCCGACTCAGCTCCTCTGACGGTGAGACTGAGGGCAAAGTCAGAGAAGAAGCAAATGCAAGGCTAAACAGTAGAGATGAAGGAAATTTTGATCAGTTCCTCCTTTTTCTTATTAGAGGAAAGTAAATAGATTGTGATTTTAAATAAAATTATTTGTAAAAGTAAAGGGTGTGCGTGTGTTTGTGGGTCGGCGTTTGCTTATGAGTCTGAAAATGTATAGAAAATTGGTGGCTATTGTAGTATTTTTATTTTGTGATAAATCATGCAAAAAGCGTGAGGTTCCTTCCAAGCGGTTGGGAAAAAGGAAGAGACAGAGAAAGAGCGCGCGCGAATCAAATCCCAGCGTCTTCTCGAAATCCGAGCTCCTCATTTTCTCACGTCTCTGAGCTCGCTGCTCCTGCTCAACTCCCCACTCATTTCTCCTCATTTTCTCCCGGTCTCTGAGCTCGCTCACTCGCGACCTCCGACTCAGCTCCTCTGATGGTGAGACTGAGGACAAAGTCAGAGAAGAAGCAAATGCAAGGCTAAAGAGGAGAGATGAAGAAAATTTGGTTCAGTTCCTCATTTTTCTTATTAGAGAAAAGAAAATACATTGTGATTTTAAGTGAAATTATTTGTAAAAGTAAAGGGTGTGCGTGTGTTTGTGGGTCGGCGTTTGCTTTTGAGTCTAAAAATGCATAGAAAATTCGTGGCTAATGTAGAATTTTTATTTTGTGATAAACCATGCCAAAAGCGTGAGGTTCCTTCCAAGCGGTTGGGAAAAAGGAAGAGAGAGAGAGAAAGAGCGCGCGCGAATCAAATCCCAACGTCTTCTAGAAATCCGTGCTCCTCATTTTCTCCCGTCTCTGAGCTCGTTGCTCCTACTCAACTCCCCACTCCTCTCTCCTCATTTTCTCCCCATCTCTAAGCTCCCTCACTCGCGACCTCCGACTCAACTCCTCTGATGGTGAGACTGAGGGCAAAGTCAGAGAAGAAGCAAATGCAAGGCTAAAGAGGCGAGATGAAGAAAATTCGGTTCAGTTCCTCCTTTTTCAGTTACTCCTTTTTCTTATTAGAGGAAAGTAAATAGATTGTGATTTTAAATGAAATTATTTGTAAAAGTAAAGGGTGTGCGTGTGTTTGTGGGTCGGAGTTTGCTTAGGAGTCTAAAAATGCATAGAAAATTGGTGGCAAATGTAGAATTTTTATTTTGTGATAAACCATGCAAAAAGCGTGAGGTTCCTTCCAAGCGGCTAGGAAAAAGGAAGAGAGAGAGAAAGAGCGCGCACGAATCAAATCCCAGCGTCTTCTGGAAATCCGAGCTCCTCATTTTCTCCCGTCCCTGAGCTCGCTACTCCTACTCAACTCCCCACTCCGCTCTCCTCATTTTCTCCCCGTCTCTAAGCTCGCTCACTCGCGACCTCTGACTCAGCTCCTCTGATGGGGAGACTGAGGGCAAAGTCAGAGAAGAAGCAAATGCAAGGCTAAACAATAGAGATGAAGGAAATTTTGATCAGTTCCTCCTTTTTCTTATTAGAGGAAAGTAAATAGATTGTGATTTTAAATGAAATTATTTGTAAAAGTAAATGGTGTGCGTGTGTTTGTCGGTCGGTGTTTGCTTATGAGTCTGAAAATGTATAGAAAATTGGTGGCTATTGTAGTATTTTTATTTTGTGATAAATCATGCAATAAGCGTGAGGTTCCTTCCAAGCGGTTGGGAAAAAGGAAGAGATAGAGAAAGAGCGCGCGCGAATCAAATCCCAGCGTCTTCTCGAAATCCGAGCTCCTCATTTTCTCACGTCTCTGAGCTCCCTGCTCCTACTCAACTCCCCACTCCTCTCTCCTCATTTTCTCCCGGTCTCTGAGCTCGCTCACTCGCGACCTCCGACTCAGCTCCTCTGATGGTGAGACTGAGGACAAAGTCAGAGAAGGAGCAAATGCAAGGCTAAAGAGGAGAGATGAAGAAAATTTGGTTCAGTTCCTCCTTTTTCTTATTAGAGAAAAGAAAATACATTGTGATTTTAAGTGAAATTATTTGTAAAAGTAAAGGGTGTGCGTGTGTTTGTGGGTCGGCGTTTGCTTTTGAGTCTAAAAATGCATAGAAAATTGGTGGCTAATGTAGAATTTTTATTTTGTGATAAACCATGCCAAAAGCGTGAGGTTCCTTCCAAGCGGTTGGGAAAAAGGAAGAGAGAGAGAAAGAGCGCGCGCGAATCAAATCCCAACGTCTTCTAGAAATCCGAGCTCCTCATTTTCTCCCGTCTCTGAGCTCGCTACTCCTACTCAACTCCCCACTCCTCTCTTCTCATTTTCTCCCCGTCTCTGAGCTCCCTCACTCGCGACCTCCGACTCAACTCCTCTGATGGTGAGACTAAGGGCAAAGTCAGAGAAGAAGCAAATGCAAGGCTAAAGAGGAGAGATGAAGAAAATTTTGTTCAGTTCCTCATTTTTCTTATTAGAGGAAAGTAAATAGATTGTGATTTTAAATGAAATTATTTGTAAAAGTAAATGGTGTGCGTGTGTTTGTCGGTCGGCGTTTGCTTATGAGTCTGAAAATGTTTAGAAAATTGGTGGCTATTGTAATATTTTTATTTTGTGATAAATCATGCAAAAAGCGTGAGGTTCCTTCCAAGAGGTTGGGAAAAAGGAAGAGAGAGAGAGAGAAAGAGCGCGCGCGAATCAAATCCCAGCGTCTTCTCGAAATCCGAGCTCCTCATTTTCTCACGTCTCTGAGCTCGCTGCTCCTACTCAACTCCCAACTCCTCTCTCCTCATTTTCTCCCGGTCTCTGAGCTCGCTCACTCGCGACCTCCGACTCAGCTCCTCTGATGGTGAGACTGAGGACAAAGTCAGAGAAGGAGCAAATGCAAGGCTAAAGAGGAGAGATGAAGAAAATTTTGTTCAGTTCCTCCTTTTTCTTATTAGAGGAAAGAAAATACATTGTGATTTTAAGTGAAATTATTTGTAAAAATAAAGGGTGTGCGTGTGTTTATGGTGGGCGTTTGCTTTTGAGTCTAGAAATGCATAGAAAATTGGTGGCTAATGTAGAATTTTTATTTTGTGATAAACCATGCCAAAAGCGTGAGGTTCCTTCCAAGCGGTTGGGAAAAATGAAGAGAGAGAGAAAGAGCGCGCGCGAATCAAATCCCAACGTCTTCTAGCATTCCGAGCTCCTCATTTTCTCCCGTCTCTGAGCTCGCTACTCCTACTCAACTCCCTACTCCTCTCTCCTCATTTTCTCCCTGTCTCTGAGCTCCCTCACTCGCGACCTCGGACTCAACTCCTCTGATGGTGAGACTGAGGGCAAAGTCAGAGAAGAAGCAAATGCAAGGCTAAAGAGGAGAGATGAAGAAAATTTGGTTTAGTTCCTCCTTTTTCTTATTAGAGGAAAGTAAATAGATTGTGATTTTAAATGAAATTATTTGTAAAAGTAAAGGGTGTGCGTGTGTTTATGGGTCGGCGTTTGCTTAGGAGTCTAAAAATGCATAGAAAATTGGTGGCAAATGTAGAATTTTAATTTTGTGATAAACCATGCAAAAAGCGTGAGGTTCCTTCCAAGCGGTTGGGGAAAAGGAAGAGAGAGAGAAAGAGCACGCACGAATCAAATCCCAGCGTCTTCTGGAAATCCGAGCTCCTCATTTTCTCCCTTCTCTGAGCTCGCTGCTCCTACTCAACTCCCCACTGCTCTCTCCTCATTTTCTCCTCGTCTCTGAGCTCGCTCACTCGCGACCTCCGACTTAGCTCCTCTGATGGTGAGACTGAGGGCAAAGTCAGAGAAGAAGCAAATGCAAGGCTAAAGAGGAGAGATGAAGAAAATTTGGTTCAATTCCTCCTTTTTCTTATTAGAGAAAAGAAAATACATTGTGATTTTAAGTGAAATTACTTGTAAAAGTAAAGGGTGTGCGTGTGTTTGTGGGTCGGCGTTTGCTTTTGAGTCTAAAAATGCATAGAAAATTGGTGGCTAATGTAGAATTTTTATTTTGTGATAAACCATGCAAAAAGCGTGAGGTTCCTTCCAAGCGGTTGGGAAAAAGGAAGAGAGAGAGAAAGAGCGCGCGCGAATCAAATCCCAACGTCTTCTGGAAATCCGAGCTCGTCATTTTCTCCCGTCTCTGAGCTCGCTACTCCTACTCAACTCCCCACTCCTCTCTCCTCATTTTCTTCCCGTCTCTGAGCTCCCTCACTCGCGACCTCCAACTCAGCTCCTCTGATGGTGAGACTGAGGGCAAAGTCAAAGAAGAAGCAAATGCAAGGCTAAACAGGAGATATGAAGAAAATTTTGTTCAGTTCCTTCCTTTTCTTATTAGAGGAAAGTAAATAGATTGTGATTTTAAATTAAATTATTTGTAAAAGTAAAGGTAGTGCGTGTGTTTGTGGGTCGGCGTTTGCTTACGAGTCTAAAAATGCATAGAAAATTGGTGGCTAATGTAGAATTTTTCTTTTGTGATAAACCATGCAAAAAGCGTGAGGTTCCTTCCAAGCGGTTGCGAAAAAGGAAAAGAGAGAGAAAGAGCGCTTGAATCAAATCCCAACGTCTTCTCGGAAATCCGAGCTAGTCATTTTCTCCCGTCTCGAGCTCGCTACTCCTACTCAACTCCCCACTCCTCTCTCCTCATTTTCTCCCCGTCTCCAACCTCCGAGCTGCCTCACTCGCGACCTCCTTTTTTTATTAGAAGAAAGTAAATGGATTGTGATTTTAAATGAAATTACTCGGCTCCTCGATGGTGAGGCGAATCAAATCCCGGCAAAGTCAAAGAAGAAGCAAATGCAAGGCTAAACAAGGTAGAGATGAAGAAAATTTTGTTCAGTTCCTCCTTTTTCTTATTAGAGGAAAGTAAATAGATTGTGATTTTAAATGAAATTATTGGTAAAAGTAAAGGGTGTGCGTGTGTTTGTGGGTCGGCGTTTGCTTATGAGTCTGAAAATGCATAGAAAATTGGTGGCTAATGTAGTATTTTTATTTTGTGATAAACCATGCAAAAAGCGTGAGGTTCCTTCCAAGCGGTTGGGAAAAAGGAAGAGAGAGAGAAAGGGCACGCGCGAATCAAATACCAACGTCTTCTGAAAATCCGAGCTCCTCATTTTCTCCCATCTCTGAGCTCGCTACTCCTACTCAACTCCCCTCTCCTCTCTCCTCATTTTCTCCCCGTCTCTGAGCTGCCTCACTCACGACCTCCGACTCAGCTCCTCTGATGGTGAGACTGACGGCAAAGTCAAAGAAGAAGCAAATGCAAGGCTAAATAGTAGAGATGAAGAAAATTTTGTTCAGTTCCTCCTTTTTCTTATTAGAGGAAAGTAAATAGATTGTGATTTTAAATGAAATTATTTGTAAAAGTAAAGGGAGTGCGTGTGTTTGTGGGTCGGCGTTTGCTTATAAGTCTGAAAATGCCTAGAAAATTGATGGCTAATGTAGTATTTTTATTTTGTGATAAACCATGCAAAAAGCGTGAGGTTCCTTCCAAGCGGTTGGGGAAAAAGGAGAGAGAGAAAGAGCGCGAGCAAATCAAATCCCAACGTCCTCTGGAAATCCGAGCTTCTCATTTTCTCCCATCTCTGAGCTCGCTACTCCTACTCAACTCCCCACTCCTCTCTCCTCATTTTCTCCCCGTCTCTGAGCTCGCTCACTCGCAACCTCTGACTCAGCTCCTGTGATGATGAGACTGAGGGAAAAGTCAGAGAAGAAGCAAATGCAAGGCTAAAGAGGAGAGATGAAGAAAATTTTGTTCAGTTCCTCCTTTTTCTTATTGGAGAAAAGTAAACAGATTGTGATTTTATATGAAATTATTTGTAAAAGTAAAGGGTGTGCGTGTGTTTGTGGGTCGGCGTTTGCGTATGAGTCTAAAAATGCATAGAAAATTGAGGGCTAATGTAGAATTTTTATTTTGTGATAAACCATGCAAAAAGCGTGAGGTTCCTTCCAAGCGGTTGGGAAAAAGGAAGAGAGAGAGAAAGAGCACGGACGAATTAGTTTTCAACGTCTTCTGGAAATCCGAGCTCCTCATTTTTCCCGTCTCTAAGCTCGCTGCTCCCACTCAACTCTCCACTCCTCTCTCCTCATTTTCTCCCCGTCTCTGGGCCCGCTCACTCGCGACCTCCGACTCAGCTCCTCTGATGGTGAGACCGAGGGCTGCTCACAACCCCGCTAATCTCAATCCGTTCTCTCTCTCTTGATCAACATTTACTCTGCTATTATCCGCGTCACTTTTTGATCTCTCTCTCTCTCTCTCTCCTGTGCAATGTAGACCCCGTCGACCGCTCGCCGTCATTGGCATCGGCCGGTCCAAACTCGCCGATCCCCCCTCCCTTGCTGTCGCCGACGCGTCACCGTACGTCTCTCTCCGATTCTCTGCTTTTCTGCTTTGAATAGTGAATAATAGATGAACAAAACAAAAGATGAAGATAAATGAAAAATACTCTGTATTTCATGAATTAAATGAAGAGTACATTCATTCGAGAGCTTGCTTTTCTCTACAACTCTCTTACACTATCTCTCTGTTTTTCTCTCTTGTTTCACCACAATCTAAAAACGGAGCTCAAGGAAGAAGATGAACTACAAACTTAACAAATTCTACTATATCTCTAAACCTGAATAACATTAAAGTACGTAAGTTGCTTCTAACAGATGCCAATCTCGAGCTTCTAACTATCACTTGCTTTATTTCTCTCGACGACTTTATGTTCATGTGTTGTTATGGCTGTTGAAATACGTTCACATGTAAACTGTGGCTTCTTTAACGAGTTCAGCATCTGTCTTTTCTGCTGTGAACTGTGAAGAATAGATGAACAGAATAAAAGATGAAGATGAATAAAAAATACTCTTTATTTCATGAATCAAATGAAGAGTACATTCATCCGATAGCTTACTCTTCTCTACAACTCTCTTACACTATCTCTCTCTGTTATTCTCTCTTGTTTCACCATAATCGAAAAACAGAGCTCAAGGAAGAAGATGAACTACAAACTTAACAAATTTTGTTGTATCTCTAAACATGAATAATATTAAAGAACGTGAGTTGCTTCTAACAAATCACAATTTCAAGCTTCTAACTTCACTTGCTTTATTTCGCTCGACGACTTTATGTTCATGTGTTGCTATGGCTGTTGAAATACGTGCACATGTAAACCGTGACTTCTTCAACGAGTTCAGCATCTTTCTTTACTGCTTTTAACTGTGAAGAACAGATGAACAAAACAAAAGATGAAGATGAATAAAAAATACTCTGTATTTTATGAATCAAATGAAGAGTACATTCATCCGATAGTTTGCTCTTCTCTACAACTCTCTTACACTATCTCTGTTATTCTCTCTTGTTTCACCATAATCGAAAAAACAGAGCTCAAAGAAGAATATGAACTATAAACTTAACAATAAACTATATCTCTAAACTTGAAGCACGTGAGTTGCTTCTAATTGATGTCAATCTCGAGCTTCTAACTTCACTTGCTTTATTTCTCTCGATGACTTTATGTTCATGTGTTGTTATGGCTGTTGAAATACATGCACATGTAAACTGTGACTTCTTCAACAAGTTCAACATCTTTATTTTCTGCTTTGAACTGTGAAGAACAGATGAACATAACAAAAGATGAAGATGAAAAAAAAATACTCTGTATTTCATGAATCAAATGAAGAGAATATTCATCCGACAGCTTGCTCTTCTCTACAACTCTCTTACACTATCTCTATTATAATCTCTTGTTTCACCATAATAAAAAAAACAGACCTCAAGGAAGAATATGAACAACAAACTTAACAAATCTTGTTATATCTCAAAATCTGAATAATACTAAAGAACGTGAGTTGCTTCTAACAGATGCCAATCTTGAGCTTCTACCTTCACTTGCTTTATTTCTCTCGACGACTTTATATTCATGTGTTGTTATGGCTGTTGAAATACGTGCACATGTAAATGGTGGCTTCTTCAACGAGTTTAGCATCTTTCTTTACTGCTTTTAAATGTGAAGAACAGATGAACAGAACAAAAGATGAAAATGAATGAAAAATATTATGTATTTCATGAATCAAATGAAGAGTACATTCATTCGACAGCTTGCTCTTCTCTAAAACTCTCTTATACTATCTCTGTTATTCTCTCTTGTTTCACCATAATCGAAAAATAGAGCTCAAGGAAGAAGATGAATTACAAACATAACAAATTCAATTATATCTCTAAACTTGAATAATATTCAAGCACGTGAATTGCTTCTAATAGATACCAATCTCGAGCTTCTAACTTCACTAGCTTTATTTCTCTTAACGACTTTATTTTCATGTGTTGTTATGGCTGTTGAAATACGTCTGTGGCATCTTCAACGAGTTCAGCATCTTTCATTTCTGTTTTGAACTGTGAAAAATAGATGAATAGAACAAAAGATGAAGATGAATGAAAAAAAACTCTATATTTATGAATCAAATGAAGAGTACATTCATTCGATAGCTTGCTCTTCTCTACAACTCTCTTACACTATCTCTCTCTGTTATTCTCTCTTATTTCACCATAATAGAAAAATAGAGCTCCAAGAAGAAGATGAACTACAAACTTAACAAATTCAGTTATATCTCTAAACCTGAATAATATTAAAGCACATGAGTTGTTTCTAACAGATGTCAATCTTAAGCTTCTAACTTCACTTGCTTTATTTCTCTCGACAAATTTATATTCATGTGTTGTTATGGCTATTGAAATACGTGCACATGTAAACTGTGACTTCTTCAACGATTTCAGCACCTTCCTTTACTGCTTTTAACTATAAAGAACAGATGAACAGAACAAAAGATGAAGATGAATGAAAAATACTCTGTATTTCATGAATAAACTGAAGAGCGCATTCATCTGACAGCTTACTCTTCTCTACAACTCTCTTACACTATCTCTCTCTGTTATTCTCTCTAAGTTTCACCATAATCGAAAAACATAGCTCAATGAAGAAGATGAACAACAAACTTAACAAATTCTGTTATATCTCTAAACTTGAATAATATTAAAGCATGTGAGTTGCTTCTAACAAATGCTAATCTCGAGCTTCTAACTTCACTTGTTTTATTTCTCTCGATGACTTTATGTTCATGTGTTGTTATGACTGTTGAAATACGTGCACATGTAAACTGTGGCTTCTTCAACGAGTTCGGCATCTTTCTTTTCTACTTTGAACTATGAAGAACAGATGAACAGATGAACAGAACAAAAGGTGAAGATGAATAAAAAATACTCTGTATTTCATGAATCAACTGAAAAGTGCATTCATCCGACAGCTTGCTCTTCTCTACAACTTTCTTACACTATCTCTGTTATTCTCTCTTGTTTCACCATAATCGGAAAACATAATTCAAGAAAGAAGATGAACTACAAACTTAACAAATTCAGTTATATCTCTAAACCTAAATAATATTAATACACGTGACTTACTTCTAACAAATGTCAATCTCGAGCTTCTAATTTCACTTGCTTCTCTCGACGACTTTATGTTCATGTGTTGTTATGGCTGTTGAAATACGTTCACATGTAAACTGTGGCTTCTTTAACGAGTTCAACATCTGTCTTTTCTACTGTGAACTGTGAAGAATAGATGAACAGAACAAAAGATGAAGATGAATAAAAAATACTCTTTATTTCATGAATCAAATGAAGAGTACATTCATCCGATAGCTTACTCTTCTCTACAACTCTCTTACAATATCTCTCTCTCTTATTCTCTCTTGTTTCACCATAATTGAAAAACAGAGCTCAAGGAAGAAGATGAACTACAAACTTCACAAATTCAATTATATCTCTAAACTTGAATAATATTAATGCACGTGAGTTACTTCTAACAGATGCCAATCTGGAACTTCTAACTTCACTTGCTTTATTTCTCTGTATTTCAAAAGATGAAGATAAATGAAAAATACTCTGTATTTCATGAATTAAATGAAGTGTACATTCATCCAACCGCTTGCTTTTTTCTGCAACTCTCTTACACTATCTCTCTCTGTTATTCTCTCTTGTTTCACCATAATCGAAAAGCAGAGCTCAAGGAAGAAGATCAACTACAAACTTCAAAAATTCAGTTATATCTCTAGATCTTAATAATATTAAAGCACATGAGTTGCTTCTAACATATGCCAATCTTGAATTTCTAACTTCACTTGCTTTATTTCTCTCGACGACTTTATGTTCATGTGTTGTTATGGCTATTGAAATACGTGCACTTGTAAACTGTGGCTTTTTCAACGAGTTCAGCTTTTTCTTTACTGCTTTTAACTATGAAGAACAGATGAACAGAACAAAAGATGAAGTTGAATGAAAAATACTCTGTATTTCATGAATCAAATGAAGAGTACATTCATCCGACAGCTTCCTCTTCTCTACAACTCTTTTACACTATCTCTGTTATTCTCTCTTATTTCACCATAATTGAAAACCAGAGCTCAAGGAAGAAGATGAACTACAAACTTAACAAATTCTATTATATCTCTAAACCTAAATAATATTAAAGCACGTGAGTTACTTCTAACAAATGCCAATATCAATCTTCTAACTTAACTTGCTTTATTTCTCTCGACGACTTTATGTTCATGTGTTGTTATGGCTGTTGAAATACGTGCACATTCAAACTGTGACTTCTTCAATGAGTTTATCATCTTTCATTTCTACTTTGAATTGTGAAGAACAAATGAACAGAACAAAAGATGAAGATGAATAAAAAATACTCTATATTTATGAATCAAATGATACATTCACCCGACAACTTGCTCTTCTCTACAATACTCTTACACTATCTCTCTCTGTTATTCTCTCTTATTTCACCATAATCGAAAAACAGAGTTCAAGGAAGAAGATGAACTACAAACTTAACAAATTCAGTTATATCTCTAAACCTAAATAATATTAAAGCACGTGAGTTGCTTCTAACAAATGTTAATCTCGAGCTTCTAACTTACTTGCTTTATTTCTCTCGACGACTTTATGTTCATGTGTTGTTATAGCTGTTGAAATACGTGCACATGTAAACTGTGATTTCTTCAACGAGTTCAGCATCTTCTTTTACTACTTTTAACTATGAAAAATAGGTGAACAGAACAAAAGATGAAGATGAATGACAAATACTCTGTATTTCATGAATCAAATGAAGAGTACATTCATCCGACAACTTGCTCTTCTTTACAGCTCTCTTACACTATCTCTCTCTGTTATTCTCTCTTGTTTCACCATAATCGAAAAACAGAGTTCAAGGAAAAAGATGAACTGCAAACATCACAAATTCAGTTATATCTCTAAACCTGAATAATATTAAAACACGTGAGTTGCTTCTAAAAGATGCCAATCTCGAGCTTCTAACTTCACTTACTTTATTTATCTCGATGACTTTATGTTCATGTGTTGTTATAGCTATTGAAATACGTGCACATGTAAACTGTGGCTTCTTCAACTAGTTCAGCATCTTTCTTTACTTCTTTTAACTGTGAAGAACAGATGAACAGAACAAAAGATGAAAACAAATGAAAAATACTCTTTATTTCATGAATAAAATGAAGAGTACATTCATCCGATAGCTTGCTTTCTCTACAACTCTCTTACATTATCTCTTTCTGTTATTCTTTCTTGTTTCACCATAATTAAAAAAAAAACAGAGCTCAAGGAAGAAGATGAACTACAAACTTAACAAATTCAGTTATATCTCTAAACCTGAATAATAGTAAAGCACGTGAGTAGCTTCTAACATATGCCAATCTCGAGCTTCTAACTTTACTTGCTTTATTTCTCTCGACAACTTTATGTTGATGTGTTGTTATGGCTGTTGAAATACGTGCGCATGTAAACTATGGCTTCTTCAATGAGTTCAGCATCTTTCTTTTCTACTTTGAACTATGAAGAATAGATGAACAAAACAAAAGATGAAGATGAATGAAAAATACTATGTATTTCATTAATCAAATGAAGAGTACATTCATCCGACAGCTTACTCTTCTCTACAACTCTCTTACACTATCTCTCTTTGTTATTCTCTCTTGTTTCACCATAATTGAAAAACAGAGCTCGAGGAAGAAGATGAACGACAAACTTAACAAATTCATTTATATCTTTAAACCTCAATAATATTATAGGACGTGAGTTGCTTTTAACAGATGCCAATCTCGAGCTTTTAACTTCACTTGCTTTATTTCTTTCGTCGACTTTATGTTCATGTGTTGTTATGGCTGTTGAAATACATGCATATTTAAAATGTGGCTTCTTCAACGAGTTCAGCATCTTTATTTTCTGCTTTTAACTGTGAAGAATTGATAAACAGAATAAAAGATAAAGATGAATGAAAAATACTCTGTATTTCATTAATCAAATGAAAAGTACATTCATCCGACAGCTTACTCTTCTCTACAACTCTCTTACACTATCTCTCTCTGTTATTCTCTCTTGTTTCACCATAATCGAAAAACAGAGCTCAAGGAAGAAGATGAACGACAAACTTAACGAATTCATTTATATCTCTAAACCTGAATAATATTAGAGGACGTGAGTCGCTTCTAACAGATGCAAATCTCGAGCTTTTAACTTCACTTGCTTTATTTCTCTCTTCGACTTTATGTTCATGTGTTGTTATGGCTGTTGAAATACGTGCACATGTAAACTGTGGCTTCTTCAATGAGTTCAACATCTTTCTTTACTGCTTTTAACTATGAAGAATAGATGAACAGAACAAAAGATAAAGATGAATGAAAAATACCATGTATTTCATGAATCAAATGAAGAGTACATTCATTTGACAACTTGCTCTTCTCTACAACTCTCTTACACTATCTCTCTCTGTTATTCTCTCTAAGTTTCACCATAATCGAAAAACATAGCTCAATGAAGAAGATGAACTACAAACTTAACAAATTTTGTTATATCTCTAAACCTGAATAATATTAAAGCATGTGAGTTGCTTCTAACAAATGCTAATCTCGAGCTTCTAACTTCACTTGTTTTATTTCTCTCGACGACTTTATGTTCATGTGTTGTTATGACTGTTGAAATACGTGCACATGTAAACTGTGGCTTCTTCAACGAGTTCAGCATCTTTCTTTTCTACTTTGAACTGTGAAGAACAAATGAACAGAACAAAAGATAAAGATGAATTAAAAATACTATGTATTTCATGAATCAAATGAAAAGTACATTTATCCGACAGCTTGCTCTTCTTTACAACTCTCTACACTATCTCTGTTATTATCTTTTGTTTTACCATAATCAAAAAACAGAGCTCAAGGAAGAAGATGAACTACAAATTTAACAAATTTTGTTTATCTCTAAATCTGAATAATATTAAAGTACGTGAGTTGCTTCTAACATGTGTCAATCTCGAGCTTTTAACTTCACTTGTTTTATTTCTCTCGACGACTTTATGTTGATGTGTTGTTATGGCTATTGAAATACGTGCGCATGTAAATTATGACTTCTTCAACGAGTTTTGCATATTTCTTTACTGCTTTTAACTGTGAAGAACAAATAAATAGGACAAAAGATGAAGATGAATGAAAAATACTCTGTATTTCATGAATCAAATGAAGAGTACATTCATCTGACAACTTGCTCTTCTCTACAACTCTCTTACACTATCTCTCTCTGTTATTCTCTCTTGTTTCACCATAATCGAAAAACGGAGTCAAGGAAGAAAATAAACTACAAACTTAAAAATTCTGTTATATCTCTAAACCTAAATAATATTAAAGCACGTGAGTTGCTTCTAACAGATGTCAATCTCGAGCTTCTAACTTCACTTGTTTTATTTCTCTCAACGACTTTATGTTCATGTATTGTTATGGCTGTTGAAGTACGTGCACATGTAAACTATGGCTTATTCAACGAGTTCAACATCTTTCTTTGCTGCTTTTAACTGTGAAGAACAATTGAACAAAACAAAATATGAAGATGAATGAAAAATACTATATATTTTATGAATCAAATGAAGAGTACATTCATTCGACAGCTTGCTCTTCTCTACAACTCTCTTACACTATCTCTCTCTATTATTCTCTCTTGTTTCACCATAATCGAAAAACAAAGCTCAAGGAAGAAGATAAATTCCAAACTTAACAAATTCTGTTATATCTCTAAACCTGAATAATATTAAAGCACGTGAGTTGCTTCTAACATATGCCAATCTCGATCTTCTAACTTCACTTGCTTTATTTCTCTCGATGACTTTATGTTCATGTGTTGTTATGACTGTTGAAATACGTGCACATGTAAACTGTGGCTTTTTCAACGAGTTTAGCATCTTTGTTTATTGCTTCAAGTTCAGCATCTTCAGCATTTTTCTTTATTGCCACAAATGTAGCATCGCAACGCTTTGGTAAATATTATCGCATTTGAGCATATCTTTGATAATGCTTCATCCTCCAGTTACACCCAGATTTGAAGGCAGCGCCAATTTCTCCTTCCTCTTCTTTCTGTAGTTGCTTTGATTTCTCTAGCTGTGCGAAGGAGTCTGGAGGGACAAGTTTTATCAGAAATCCTCGGGGTTTTCCTTCTGATTGACAGTGAGAGCTTTTTGTTTATATTAACGGTTTTTTGTTTACGCTTGTTTTAGTGGTTTGTTGTTCTCTCTTGCTACATTTTTCCTTTTTCTGTTTACTGGCTAGTCTTGGAACCTCTTTATGGGAGTGCAGAAAGAAAGTAGTGCAGAAAGAACGTTATGTATTTGTGCTGATTTACTAAGTTCTTTCTTTGCTGCCACGATCTCCTTTGTCTTTGTTTTAAACTTCTCAATCTTCTGATCCTTAACATGAACTATATGGGAGTGCAGAAAGAGAGTTATGTATTTTTATTGATTTACTGAGTTCCGATTTCAATGGCGAAGATTCCCAGCATGAGTTCACCCAAGAGATTGCGGCAGAAGCGACGCTCCAGATCTGGAGCGGTCGCTCTCCGAGAAATTCAGCGATATCAAAAGTCTTGGAACCTGTTATACCAAGAGCTCTTCATTAGGACTGTGAGTATATGCAATTAGTTGCTTTTGAGTTAGATGTGTCTTACTAGAAAATCTTCATGCATCTGATTCTTTCAGGTGGTATTCCTGACTGAATTTTTTTTGTGTGATTGCAGGTAAGAGAAATTAGCAACACCATAAACAATGCTATTACTCAGTGGACATAGGAAACTCTATATGCTATTCAAGAGGTATCGCCTTCTGCTAGTTTCATTTGATACTCACTATGAAAAAAATTCAACAGTTTCTTTCTTTATTTCTTTATGCAGGCAGCAGGGCATTTTCTGGTGGAATTATTTGAAGACGCAATGCTTTGCGCTATGTGTGTCCGATTTAATTTCAAATTATGCTATGTGTGTTGGACTATGATTTGCTTCACCATAATATTATTTTGTTCTTTTCATCACAGTGAAGAAGGATTTTCAGATTGCTCAACGGCTTAGAGGCAGGGGCCCCTCATGTTGGTAATAAATGACAAAAGTGACAACATTGAGCATGTGGCACTCAAATTATGAGCAAAGTTTTAAAGTAATGTACATCAGTACCTACTTAGAACTAGAAAAAGGAAGGCAGAACAGATATTAGTATAGAGTAGAAGAAATTCACCAAACCATATGATAAAATTGCTTCAGCATAGGAAGATATAGCTAAAATACTAAATAATTAACACCAACTAAGGTTTTCAAATATATGATGCAGAGGAGAAGCAGATACAATTCGCTCACAATAAAAGCAAGTGTAGTCTATATCATATTTTCAAAATGGTTATGTCAATATTATATTCAAAGCAGATATTATGACAATATAAGCCAAGCCACCTTAAGTACTTAATGTGAAAAAATATTCAAGATTATTTCGTAGCAGCATGAGATCCCTAACTAAGGACATCTTCCAAGCCCACACAACCAAAACAATGACACCAATCAAAAGACCAAGGTTTCCCTCATGACCTGTGCTGAACATGTTCAGGATTAACCGTTAAAACTAGAAGTGATTTGATGCTGCTGAAATCTCATTCATTCCCTGTTCTATCTTAATGTTTTGTTTAAAGGTTGGAGTCTCCCAGTGTTAAACTCTTGGGTATAATGATTGTCATCTCTATTGGAATCTTATTAATGGGTATGTAATGGATTTTTAATTTGTTAGTTCTATTTATTTATGGATTCTGCCTTACCAGTATTTTACGTTAGAAGCTCAGATGCAGTAATCTTTTTAAGTTACTGCAGGAATGGGAATGTACTAAAATTTATGAGTCAAGATGTCCTGGCCTTAATAATTTCTTCTGTAATTTTCTCTGGGCTTTCATGATTTTTCCTTTTTTGCCTTGGCTTTTTTTAATTTTCTGCTTCTCAGTTGCAAAGGAGACTGGGGTTTATTTTTGTTATGCTTGCTGCTGTTATGTCTCAATGAACCCTTACCCCACTAAGAATATCGAGAGAGCAATAAAAAATATCACCATCTGATTTTCCTTTTTCCCTTTCTTTTTTGTTGGGGAAAGGAAAAGAGAATAAGGGGAGGGGGTGGAAGAAAGGGGAATACTAAGTTATCTAGAGATCTTATGTAAACACTGATTTATCCTTCTATGCAGGAGCCTGCAAATTAGCAGATGAGCCAAACGAATAGAATTAAGTTTGTATAGAATTCACTTTATCACTAGTAACTATTTGGGAGGTGGGTTTTTAGAGTTTGATCTTAGACTTGTTTTCTGGCCTACTGAGGCTGTGCGCTGTAGTAGGAAATGTATTCTCCGCCAGGTGCCTCTTTTCTTGGGAAATCTAGAAGGTAATGCATGCTTTGATTTGCTGTTCGAAGTGCCAAAGGCATCCATTCAATGGAAACTATTGACTGTCCACATGTTTAGGTATCTATCTCGATATAATTGCACTTTGATGGAAATATGAAAAGGAAGCTAAGATAGCCCTTGATTAACAAAGTTTGGTTGCAAATTCTGATTAAGATGAATTTTCGGCTTGTGAGGATTAAACTTCATGCTTATAAGAATCTAAAACCATCGAATCTTTACTGAAATATGGGAAAACTATTGGATCCATTATTTTGGTATTTCCGGTGCTCTAATCATCAGATCTCCATGCCTCTGCCAGTTAGCATTTCATGCCATTCATTTACCTGAGATCATGATCTATATTTTACCATGATGGGAATTAGTAGACTTTCGTGGAAGTGCCACAATATACGATAAATAGAATAAGTTATACAGCAGGAAACGCGTGCTTTATTTGATCTCTTTGTTGCAATCTCATCTAGGTCTCACGGTTCTTGGACTTGTCATAGCAAATTGGTCGATCTAATAGAATTAGTCTGCAGTGACGCTGCTCTTTCACAAATAAATTGAACTTGACATGGTAATTCATTACTCGTCATGAGATTGAACTTGCAAATGTGCTTGACGTGTCTGATCTCATTTAATTTTGCATTTGCATTTGCTTATTGATGCTGAAGGAAGGTTCATAGATATGATGTGGTAATTGTGAAACATGAGAGGTTTTCCACCGATATAAATGCAATGCTAATCAGTTTGAGATTTGGATGAGCCGCTTAGGCTTAGGGCCAACATGAGATGAGAAGATCGACTTATGCTTTGTACTTACCGATCTTTGTCATAGGTATGGAACTTCAGTTCTCCTTTGGAGTGCTTTTCGTTGAAATTTTTGCCCTTGAAGACGCTTCCTTTGGAATTTAGTCTCTTGGAGCATCTGTCTTCAATGATACATAGACCAATGATCCTGAGACAGCTATTTGTAGTCCACTAAACTAGTTGGTGAAACTTTTATATCGTTCTAGATATTAGTAATGTTGGACATTTTTGCCTTCCTATGTTGTGGAAAGTCGAATTAAGTTGTACCATTGGATAGGCTTGCCAAGATATGGAGAAAGCAAAAAAGGCGACAACATCGTTCTAAACATCAGTCACAATTATTCTTGTCCAAATTCCTCTCCTTTCTGGGCTTGCAAGTTGCAATTATGAAACTAACGACATATCGACATCGCAAGTTTTGTGTTGGGGAAAGGCAGAGAAGTCAGCTTGAATGGAAAATAGGAAATCTACTCTTCCATACTGCAAGAATAGAAACGCATAGTACATTGCAGAGACCAAAAGGAGAAACATTTTATGCCTCCGGCAACGCCCCTTAACAGCGTCCCAACTAAATGACACCATTCAGATCAACTGCATCAAGAATCTGCTGAAATGAAGAAATATCCTGAATATAACATCCCAACCCATTATTCCTTCCTGAGAACTTCTGATAGTGTTTTAGTCTCCAGCAATCATCCAACGAGAATCAAGAACAGAATCTGACAATAACGTTCAACTCGCTCCACAAAGAGGCGCTCTCATCACAAAAGTTCAGTGCATGCACAGAGTAGGAGAAGAATGACATTTTTTTTTTTTTTTTTATTGCAATGAGCATATTATGCATCAGAGAGACTAAATACAGGGAGAGTTTCAAAATAACCAGTTCCACAAAGCTGATAACTTGATGACTGTGGCAAGTAACTCCATCCAGAAAACCATCTATTTTGCATTCCCATCCGTAGTTGTTTCATGCCCTTTAGTATCAAGTAAAGCAAACAACGAAATGCAAGAAAGTACTCACAGGTTTTTAACTTCTACATGCCTACAGGGCTTGTTAATACCTCTTATATTCCCCACTAAGAACTGGACAACGACCATTAAGATATCTTAGACAAGAAAAACATAATCGATGATGAAACTGACATAAACTCCTTCAATTTTCTTTCTATTGTGATTTCAGAGCTGCCCACAAGATTTCTTTCATGAGGCATGCCCTGCAGATAAAGTGGCTACCTTAGAAATAACTGGTCAACAGCACAGTTTGCAGCTGATAATTTACACTCACTTCCAACAAAAAGAATGAAACAATCTTCAGAAAGAACATCAAATTTTGTTCCTAGCTGCAACCTCGTCAGGAAACACTTCATCCTGGTGACAGTCAGAAGAATTTATAATATCAGAAGTGTTATTCGAGATTCCAAGCTCTGCTCCTGGATCCACATTTTCTAATCTAATAAAACCTAATCTAACATCAAATCCAGCACAAAGAGTTGCAGTATCCACTTTAAAACAGTGCTCTGTGGTCCATGCTTAGTCCAACATCTATAGCAACCGGAAATAGCTACTCCAGTTTTAGTCTTAAGTTCCATCGAACTTTCGTCAATCGAATCCAGGAAGGTGTAAACCATATACAGATCTTCAAGGATTGGACTGTTTGGAGGGTAGAAGTCTATTTAGACATAATCCTAAGCTGTTATATGCCAAGGTCCATTCTTCAACGTCCAATTAAAACATTTCATCATTTGGCAAACATATATACCATTTTCACACTGACACCTCAATTCTACCTTGCTGCTCCTAGAGCCTAGAAAATATTTCAAGTTTAATTAGCAAAATGCACCGAGATCCAGAATGGTATATATAAGAATAAATTTCATACTCAAGGACGCAAAAGCAAATTATAATCTTGCCATTGCAATAACCAATCAGAAAACAAATTCCCAATATTTTCTTATGGAGCCAACTTTGTGTCTAACATTGTTTACATTTTTTAACTTGACAGTCCATTTAACTTCATTTATTTTAATAAGAAAAATCACAAGGTAAATGGAAAGCCATGTCTATCATTCTATAATTTTCTCTCTTTTGATCACTGTGAACACGCAGCACAGCAATTTACAATTGACATTTTGCATTTTTACTAGAAAATCCAGAACTACAACTAGTTATTCTGTGTTAAATATCTGTCAACTTTTAGATATTGCTCTCCATCCCATCATATAAGGCAGAGTCATAAATCTTATTGCCAATGTTTAAACATCCCAACTGACTGCATGCCGATAGGGCACTGACAATAGTCACGGCATCAGGCTTGATCCTGGCCAAGCCCATCTGATGGAACAGTGCGAGAGCCTTACTAGCATACCCCATCTGCACGCATGCTGCAATGAAAGAATTCCAAGCCACTAGATCTCTCTCTATCATAGTCTCAAACAAGTAATCAGCCAATCCCACGTCCCCAAACTTCACGTACATTATCATCAATTCATTTCTCACCATGGCATTATACTCAAGCCCATATTTTATCACATGGGCATGGATAGTCAAAGCGGCCCAGCACTCAGGTAGCTCAGTGGATGCCTTCACCACAAATAGAAAAGTAAATCCGTCAGGGCGAACACCGAGAGAACTCATCCTTCCGTAGAGCGAAACTGACTCCATGGGCATGTCATTCTTCGCATATCCCCGGATCAGGGTGTTTCACAAGAAAATCCTTGGTTTGTGCATTTCATCGAACAGTTTGCGAGCGTACTGAACGTCACCTAAAATCACCAGATTGGTGAGCAAGTGAGTGATGAGGCTGTTTTTCACCGAGAGCCCAGAGGTCAGGACGAGCGCATGGATCTGCAGCCCACACAAGCGCATTTGAGCAGTGTAAAAAGTCATAGCATGGCCTTGGCATGAAACTGCTTTTGGATCTTACGCATTCCCTTCTACACGTACACTTACCACGCCAAGTCGCTTATTGATCTCTATAATCTATCACTGCCTCCCAGTCCTGCCATAGGTTTATCGGGGTGGTTCAAGCAAACATGAAATTTCGGGCAGCAAGTCGTGTTACGTGATAGTGACACGTGAAAAAATAAAAAATCGACTAGGAGGAAGGAAGGTTTTCAAAATTCTGAGGAATATCATCGATTTGGCCGCTCCATTTCCCATCACTTGGTCACCTTCGAAGGCGCACTGGAATATCATCCTGACATGGTGAGTAGCCATTTATAGTCAGGACAGGGTAGTGTCCAAATTTCTTAACTTTCAATTCAGGGGCTTAAGGCTATGCGCTCATTAACAACATATAGCACTTCAAACCTTTAGCGAATGTATAAAAAATCTGCGTCTCTCGTTGCTCTATACCAATTCTTTTTCTATTGACATGCACCTTTTAAAACGCGGTTTAATAGGAAAGAATAGGAGACAAGGGACATGATTCTAAAAGCACAATTTTGTTTCGATGAAGGAAAATATAAGAAGGAAAGGTAAATTGATAAGTTCGTTGAAGGGATTTGTGTATTAATAAACAAACTTTACTTCTTTTCATTTATAACCTTATTACATCTAAAATCCCATATATATATATATATGGGATGAATCAATGCTCGAGTTAAAATGGGATTAGACCTTGTGACCCCCATTCCAGCCTAACCGATCAGTTCTACAATCATTGGTCTCTAACCTAGCTGACACGAGGCCAGTTGCTAGTTCTATTTGGGCACCAGATCATTATTATGTTTTGAGTAAAAATCCCAAATGAAAATAAATGCCATACCAGTTTATTACAAATGCATACATTGGTCAACTAGTTATGTAGTTTTTGGATCATTTTTTGTTCCAAAAACAAGTTCGAAATTAGTTCATTTGAGAAACAATTTCAGGGTAGAATTGGTGAATGCGGCCTTCACATTGGGAATTGAACTTTGACTAGGTTGGTTCTCGAGTTGAACCTAACCCAGTGCCACCACAATAGTGATATTCCGATAACACTTGGTGGATCACAAAGCAGAAATCTAATAACTTCCCCGTAAAGATTATAGAGAGGAAACCCAAGCTAAGCCCATTAACATATCTAATGGAGCTTACAATTTGCTCAAAAGTTTAACTAATTAGTTATAGAATAAATTGACCAACACACTACAATATTTCAATGAGAGATTTTTCTAGTATGACTCATTTGTGTGCAGTTCAATATGATCATTAATGATCTTCAACAACTATATGTATTTTTTATGTTCAAGCTGTTAAAATATACTATAAAAGTAAGCCTTATATTCTCGAGAAAAATTACAGACAAAAGTTTACTGCAAACATTAACCTAATTTGGTATGCAACCACAAGTAATTTCATTATCAACTGATCAGCATTTATGAAACTCTTTCAGTTTTCCAGCCTTGGTGCTTCAAAATATTCGTTGCTGGAGATGCCATTTCATTGATGATTAACATATTTAATAGGCATGCATGCAGAAATAGTAGATAAGTTAATACACCTATAAATCTCTCCATCAGAGAACCGCTTACTCTGATGGCTCATGATAAGCTTCACTGCCAGTACCTTCATTTCCAACCAGTTTAGAGGGATTAATACTCGATGCATCTGCTCGAGAAAATAGGAAACATTTAAAAACTAGAAGAAAGTAGATATTATACAAACTACTGCCAGGGAAGTGGTTGCCTACATTAGAAGTAGGAACATTAAATCCTTTTTTTCAGCAGATTCCAACAAATCATGTTGCGGACTCGGATGAGATAAGAGGTTATAACACCCTTAAATTTATTAACTGAACCAAACAATTTTTCCTATTATAACAATCCCAAAAAAGGAGAAAAATCATAGATTATCCGGTTGTCAATTGCAAATTAAAAAATATCAATCATGCAAAATATTAATGATGAGACAGGTCATGAAATGGAGCAACGTGACCACAATAAGACATCAATCCACCATAATAATGAATTTATCCTTTGTTTGCATATCGTACCAGAAAAGCTACAAGACTATTCAAGTATCGTTGACCGATCACGAAGATTCACTACATGGTGTCACTGAGTTGGCATACTTTCTTTTCTGTGTTGTATTACATCCACTTGCCAAAAGAAATCTTAAACCAAGCAAAAGCCAAAAAAAAAAAAAAAAGTGCAATATTTTGGTGGCCCTAACAAAATGCAAATTGAACTCTTCCATTCTTGAAGCTTGTGAGCAAGTATTGTACTGTTGCATCAATGGCTTTGGTTGCTTCTTATGGACTATAATAAGAAAAAAGTCTTACTGAAAGTTTTTGCCAAAGTACATGAAATAACAAATTAAAAATTCCAAGATAAGACAAAAGAAAGTGGAATTCTATCTGGAAATTCTAGCACACAATATTAGAAGAATAATTACCTTCAGTCACAATAGCAGCTGTTTCAATGGATGCCACTGACTTTTTTGAATCAACGGGAGCAAAACCTGCGGTGATACGCTAATCTGTGGGTCTAAAAAATAGATATCTTCTTCTTCTTTATAGGCAAAGACCAGATAGAATCTTGCCGCACTCTAGATGGAAATGCACCTCTTAGCAACAGAGGCTTCATTACAAATCCCAAAACAGCAAATGGAAACATCAACACAGCCTCACCCCAAAATGCATACCGCCAATTGAAATGATCTCCAACCTAAAACAAAAGGGAAGAAGAGGTCAATTTATCAAAACTTCAGCAAATGGCAAATAATTATAGCTGGCAAATGCCACCAGGCAGCGACCGAAAGAACAAATTTTTCCACCAGGCAGTTGACAAGTAATACTACTGCCTCTATATTGATCTACTTAGACTTGGCAGTTGACCAGTGATACTCTGGCAACTGCAGCCGTCCGGATCCCGGCGGTGGGCCAGGAGATTCGGCCATGAGGGTCGAAAGTTGGCGTGAATTTATAGCTTTCTTGATCAGCGTTCCCATGGTGTCACGCAACGGAAACCAGGTACTCCCCCATGGAAACGTGAATCCGCCGCTGCTCTCCATTTTATATGAGGCCAAAAAGGAAAAGGTGAAAATAAAAAAGGAATTTTTTTTATAGGAAAAAAAAGGGTTAATACTTCCTATTCAAGAAACAGGTATTTACCCTTTTGCAAACTAAACCAGAATAAAGATTTTACCCGGTTAAGAAAATTTAGAAGGTGAGGTTTGCTACAATAGTTCCGAATTTTCTTTCGGCTAAGTATCGTGTTTGAATGTCGATAATCATCTCTTGTTGAGAATCTTAAAAGATTATTTTCATCAATTTTTTTTTTTTTTTTTTTATAGGTATCTTATAAGGATGAGCGCGATTCCCGGGTAAAATCGAGAACTGGAGAACCGGTTCCGGTTTCCAGTTCTAAAGAAACTGGTTTCCGGTTCGGTTCGGTTTTCTATTCTAAAGGGATCGGCTCCGATTCCTAGTTTCCGGAGGGACCGGTTCCGGTTAGGGCTCCAAAGCCTCAAAACAAAAAAGCCCCGAATCAAACCTTCAGTTCATTTCACGCTTTCACGGTTCTCTCCGCGCATGATAAAATTTATGTTTCTTGATTTTAGGGGTTTAAACAGAAATCCATTTGGTAACGCAATTTGATTTCTCAAAAACAGATTTCTATTCCAAAAATAGATTTGAAGAAGAAATCGAATCTAAAATTTTTAGCTTCTCTAAAATAGAAATTGAGAAATCATTTCACGCTAAATCACGTTTCAGAAATTTTGTCATGCACACCCTCAGTCTCTCCCGTCCTCTGCCTCTGCCTGTCGCCGACGCTGCTCGCCCTCGACGCCACCGTCGGATGTTGCTCGCCCTCGACGCCGCCGCCGGACTCTGCTAACCCTCGACGCCGCCGCCGGACGCCGTTGGACGCCAGTCGCCCCGCGCTCGCCTCGCCCTTGCCTCCCTCGACGCCATCACCCCTTGCTCGCCTTGCCACTCAGCCTTCGCCGGACGCCGGTCGTCCTGCCGCTGGATGCCAGTCGGCCTGCACTCGCGCCGCCCTTGATTTCAAATGCGAATGCAACAGAAATAGAGAGAGAGAGAGAGAGAGAGAGAGAGAGCTGCAAAACTTTCCTGAGAAAAAAACATGGTGGTGTAAGAGACGGTGAAATCTGCGGCACCGGCGGCGGCTGCGACCGCCGACGACCAGAAGAACCCCGTCGCCGCGAACCCTAACCCTAATTCGAAGGGCATTGCAAGCAGTGGCGACCAGGAGCTGGAGGATGGAGAGATTGCGGGCGAAGAGGACTTAGCCGAGCAGTCGGCGAAGGAGGAGCCCAAGGCAGACCAGCCGCATCCCCTGGAGCATTCGTGGACTTTATGGTTCGATAACCTTGGCGCAAAATCAAAGCAGATGGCCTGGGGTGCCTCCATGCGCCCGATCTACACTTTCTCTACCGTCGAAGAGTTCTGGAGGTGAAAATTTTTTGCGTTTTTCTCTCGAATTTTGGGAACCCAGCTCTAGAGTCGATTGAGTTGTGGTTGCGTTTTTCTCTCAAATTTTGGGAACCCAGCTCTAGAGTCGACTGAGTTGTAGTTCCTCTGCCATTATGGTTTTGAGGAGTGTCTGTAGAGGACTCTGGTTGATTTTGAATGCACTGACCTATGATAGAGAATCCACGTTTCATTGTACAATATATTTGTTCATGTGTCCATCGATGTCTTGTCTTCTTCGTGATCAACATGAACAATGGAAGTGACCTACAGTAAATGCATCTCGAAGGTACTTTTAATTGTCTTAATTCAGCAAGTCATGTTTCGATTTATTATTTGTGCACTTGTCTTAATATAATTTGTCTCATTCTTTTGGTCCTCTGGTGGTCTGTTAAAGTTTTTCGTTGCCAATTGCCTTGTGACAATTCCTTCTACTTAAGTGAACCCCACGACATGATGGGAGTGACAAACCTTTAGAGAGTGGAGGTAGCTTTTTATGTCTTTTCCTAGTCAGTTATGTTCTGATTTTTGTCTTTGGAAGTGGATGGATTACTTTATGACAGTGCACATACATTTGAGCAGATGAATATGCTATCCTCTGTTTTTTTATCAGTTTATACTTTATGACAGTGCACATACAATGACTTGGTTCTGTTGTTGTCTTTAAGAGCCTAATTTCAAAGACTGAACTCATAGATGGGCTTTTGACTACTTGTTTTGTTGTGTTAGTCTGTCAGTAATTATGGTATCGATCCTTCTCTTTTTGGCCAAAACGTATTGTTGTTATGCAGCTCCACTCTGTAACTGGTGTGGAACATGGAAAGGAGATAAAATTTGTGGTAGCTGCAGAGAAGCACGATACTGCTCTGAAAAATAGAAGGGAGGACTGGGCTTCGCCAAATAGAAGTGGGGACTACAGCTGTGAAGTCCCCAAACGCTTGCAATTGGATTCGCCGGAGAAGGAGATGGATGTGAGTTCGACATCCGAATTTTTTTAGGTATGCTGTTGGTACCTTTTTCTTTTAATTTGATATAGCAAAACTAAGTTTGCTTGTAAACTTAAGAGTGGTTTGGAATATCACAACGCTAGCTTATAACATCAGACAGCTTTTCCTTATGATCTTACCCAATGGCGGAACTAAGCAATTGTTGCATAGTTTACACTGAAAAAAAAAAAAAAAAAAAAGAACCTGTAGGAACCTAGAACCGACCTCAGAACCTGTGACAGGGTAGGTTCTGGGTTTTTGATTCTGACGGATAAGTTGCAGGTTCCATAAAATGAGGAACCTGTACCCGAGAGTGGGTATTAGGTTCCGTCTAGACGGAACCTGTAAAGAACCGGGAACTGCTCACCCCTAGTATCCTAGAGAAAAAAAAAATACATTCGAAAAATGTCGCCTGAAAAAAAAAAGATTATTTACGTTCGTTTCCTTTTTCTTTTTTTTTTTTTTTTGTTACGTGGGGAAAAGAAAATCGAAGGGGAAGAGAGCGAGAATCGAAATCCTTCCGGTCTTTTGGAAATTCCGCTCCCCTCATTTTCTCCCTCCTGCATTCGTCTCTGAGCTCGCTCGCGACCTCCGACTCGACTCCCTGCATGGCGGGACTCAAGCGAGCTGCTCACTGTGCTGATTGGGCGAGTCGCTTTCATCTCGGTTCTCTCGTCATGTACTCTATTGGTTCTTCATCTTCGTCGTGAGCAAAGCGCGTCGCTTTTTAAAAACCTTGGTCGTTCAGGGTGCTAACGAAGTAACGATTGGTCTCTCTCTATGCAATGCAGGCTCCACTCACCCATCCAAGCTCCGTACGTCTCTCTCCAATCCCCTTTTTGTTCCTTTTGCTCCTCCGTTCCTTCTCTCCTTTCTCCTCAACCATCAAGAGGTCGAGTTAAGCCAAAAGATTCATCTCGGAGTATTTTTGTTTTAGTTTTGTCAATGCGATTGCTGGTAGGTCTAGTGCGATGCGCGATTTGGCTAGTTTTTCGCTGTATGGTTTTCTGCTTTGAACTACTTTATGGGAGTGCAGAAAGAGAGCTAAAGGACTTTTGAGCCACAGGAATTGGACAACTAGTCCCTTTTCTCTATGTATTTTTACTAATTTACAATGTGAGTCCCGATGTCTCTCTTTTGCCTCCATCAAATGGCGAAGAGTCCCAGCACGAGTACAAGGCTCAGGAGAACGCAAAAAAAAAAAAAAAATTGCCTTTCCAATGAGTGAATCGTAATGAATCCTGTTTTTACTCTGCCCAGCGATGCATCTCGATTATGACAAAGTTCAATGCTAGTCATCATACCAAGAGCTTGAGGGAAAGGAAAGAAATATATCAATTATTCTGTTAGTATTGAACTTTGTCATAATCAACATGAACCGAGATACATTGCTGGGCAGAGTGAAAATAGGATTCATTACTATTAACAAGACTCACTCATTGAAAAGGCACTTTTTCTCGGCATTTTCTTGGGCCTTGTACTTGTGCTGGGACTCTTCACCATCGATGGAGGCAAAAGAGATAAATCGGACTCACATTGTAAATCAGTAAAAATACATAGAGAAAAGGGACGAGTTGTCCAATTCCTGTGGCTCAAAGTCCTTTAGGTCTCTTTCTGCACTCCCATAAATTAGTTTAAAGCAGAAAAGCATACAGCGAAAAACTAGCCAAATCGCGCATCACACTAGACCTGCCGGCAATTGCATTGACTAAACTAAAACAAACATGATAGAATCTTTTGGCTTAACTCGACCTCTTGATGGTTGGAGAGAAGGAACAGAGAAGCAAAAGTAATAAAAAGGGGGATCGGAGTTGGAGAGAAAGGAGAGAAGCAAAAGGAACAAAAAGGGGATCGGAGAGAGATGTACGAAGCTTGGATGGGGCGACACTAGCGACGGCAAGGGGTGGGCGGAGTCTGCATTTTACAGAGAGACAGACCGATCGTTACTTCGTTAGGACCCTGAAACTTTTTGACGAAGAACCAGTAGAGTACATGTTGAGAGAGAGAACGAGATGAAAGCAACTCGCCCAATCGGCATGGTGAGCAACTCACCATGCGGAGAGTCGAGTCAGAGGTCGCGAGTGAGCTCAGAGACGAATGCAGGAGGGAGAAAATGAAGAGGGGAGCGGGATTTCTGGAAGACCGGTAGGATTTCGATTCTCGCTCTCTCTCTCTCTTCCCCTTCCATTTTCTTTTCCCAACCACCTCGAGGGAATCAGCTGTTGAGGAAAGTTGTTCAGAATGTTCATCTATCTAGTGGAAGTTTGTTAGGAGTTCCACGTGGAGGACCCTGTATTCCTGAAATTGTGGACACTATGGAGGTAACCTTCATTTGGTAGAAAAGATGTTGCAGTAATAGCAGGTCTATCCATTGTGCGGTTAGTAATCTTGCTGTTGAAAGTTCTGGTGTTTATGAATTTGCTTATCAATGCAGAAAAGAGGCATCAACATGCTTTTTGTCTTAGGTGGGAATGGTACACATGCTGGGGCAAATGCAATCCATAATGAGGTAGTTACTCTTGACCTCCATGCTTGGTAAGATCACCCCAGTTATTTTTTGTAATTAGTAGAGTCAAAATTGTGATTTGACATAAGCATTCTGAGTACTACCTAGTGATAATGATGAATAGTTGTCTTTATCTATTAGTTTGTCATATGTTCTGAAGCTAGTTAACTGGGGTGATTTGGGCAAATGTATGCTTGAATGCATCACACAGATTTGTTTGAGTGTATCTCATCCTCTCCACATTCCTATGAGGTTTCTCGTGTCATTGTGGCAAATAATGGCATAGTAGCACCAAATGATCTGCAGCCAAGTGTTCTGGTTGTCTTTTTTGTCATGCAGGGCCCTGAGTCTGGCTATTATCACGGTGGAGGATGTCTTTGTGCTGTAGGATGTCCTTAGACAATCAATTTTAAAAAAGTTGGCGAACTAATTGTCAGTTTGGGATACTTTACAATTGTTAAAATCTGCTTTCGTTTCTTGGTTTACCTCTCCCTCTCATGCGACCTTATGCCTAATTATGTCCATAGTGCGGATAGAATGCTTCTGTTAGATGGACACAGCACTTTCTTAGATGAGTAATAATTTGAAGGAATAATATATCACGTGTTGACTGGGCGTGTTATAAGTGTTACAGTTGGTTCTGGCTTCCTGTTTCGAGAATTTTGCTATTTCATGTTTGTTGACCCAGTTGTTTGATACCTCTTTTCTAGAAGATTTTGTGTTGTGCAAACACAACGTCAACGCTCTCTTAAAGTCTCCCTATGTCTCTCTGTTGCATGTAGCATTCAAAGGCGATGGCAGCAAGTGCCCAGTCACCATGACCCTGGCTATGGCTGGGCAACACCGCCTCCACCGGCAGGCCACTCTCCCCCAACACCCCCCCCTTTTCTCTCCCCCAAGTCGCCCTTACCCTGACCTTCCCCATCCTCTCGTCTCCCTCTAGGCTTTGCTTTATTTTTTTAATTCGACCTCAGTAATTTGCCGAAGAAGAATGATGATGTGGCATTGATGTGGATGGGCATATCAACATTCCAGTCTAACCATTTGATGGAAGGACTAATTTGAACAAACAAACATATAGTTCAAGGACTTGATTGCACCAAAAAAAAAAAGGAAAACTTGAGGGACGACAATGCAAGTTGGAAAGGTTCTAGGACCTCCCACACCATTATCCCATATATAAAATCTGTATTAATACCAATCCCAAGACAATTTAGCTCACCAGTTTTGCTAGAAATCTATGTTCAAGCTCAGAAGCAAATTCAAGTATAATGACAGCCAATGGCATTGAGCCTCACTTTACAATTATATAAGAAATAAGTTGGCAAAGGAAGTTGAATAAACACCACCCCAACGAGCACATATATGAAAGCAATTAACATCTATATCAGTATTTAGGAAAAGTCATACAGTTTTATGAGTTGCTAATCGAAACATTCCAGGAGAGAAATCCCAGCTTCGCTTGCCATAGTGACACCGTCCAAGATAGCCAGCTGCCCAAGAGTGAAGTAAATAAAAAGTGACTGACTCATAAGTTGAAACTAACACGAGTGCAGAGACATTCAAACAACTTTGATTGACTAAAACTTAAATCCCGGAAATTGAATATTACACCTACTAAATGGTTATTGGTTGCAGTTTTTACTATGAAAATGGGTCGACAAGTTGATGTCAAGTAAACAAACACTTTGATAGTATATTAAATGCCAAATAATAAATAATGAAAGTAACTTGGAGTACATCGTGCAATTAATTTTAGAAATGGAATCCTGCTTGACATGGAAGAAATTGTGCCTATATGATGACTTTAAAGGTAACACCCGCCTCCCTCAACCCCAAATAAGGTGCCTTGCAATTCTCATCTAGGATTCTAGTTATTAATCGACTCCAAAAATAAAGGAATTCATCCTACTACAGACCAATTGCAGAAAATGTCGCTCACTTTACATTTGACTCGAGAACAAAGAGGGGAAAGCTAAATGATTTTAATTGTTCTTCCTTCTTAAGTAAGCATTAAGTAATAAGTAGACAAGGGCTAAACATCAAAAGGACTTACTTTTGCTCCCAGAAGAATCATTTCAAGAATCACAAGGACTTTCTCCTCTCATCTCACCATAAATCACCTTACACATAAAGATCGTGGTCATGCAGATCATTAACAAAGATAGTTTTACTGATCATGCCACCAATGTGGAGGTACCTCATCTACTTGAGATTCATCTGTAACAAAGTACGTCCTCCTTAGTGACCTAGACTGCTTATGCTACAAAAAATGGTGCCAAAGCGGAATGGAGTAGGTCACATGCCAAGAAGCACAATATCCAACTAGTAGGTTCAATAATTTCAATAATTTGGATCGCGATAGAGCTCCATGGATTCATCCACCATCACTCACTTTGTAACACAAAAAGTTTCTTTTGCTAGTTTTTGTTGCATGATTAAAAGTTTAGAGCAACATTTAATTTAATGTTACCATAATTATCTATCCAAGTTATTTCTAAGATTTCAAAAGTTTGTTTAAATTTTTTCTAATTGTATAGTGAACTGATTATTTCTCATATTGCCAATTTTAGTGATCCATAATGCAAGAGTAACCTATATCAGCATGTGTACATAGTTTGTAGTTTGCAGGGATATTAACAATCTCCATATCACTGAAATCCAATAATACCACAAGACGTGAGATTAAAGTCGTCTATCCATGACAAGAAAACTAACTCTTAAGCATACTTCAACCACTTATTCACAAAACTTGAAGCATCAATTCAAAAACCATAAGATGAGATTTTTATAGTAACAACTATATAATTTATCAAAATCACAGGAATTTAGGGTGAAAGTTCTGTTTTTTCATCCAGCCAGGAGAAATAATACCCTACTCTGGCCAATAATATATTGTATCAAGAGGTCATTATACATACCAAGAGAAATTCAGAGGAAAATCCAAGCCCTGAAATATCCATTACACAGTAGACTAATTCTACATCCCGAAAGAGCTAAAAGTTTATAAACTTTAAGAGGTACTTTCATGTGGTTCCAATAAACGAACTTATATAAAGTATCAAAAAAAAAAAATTGCATTCCTTAATGTTCCCTACATATATGTTGACTATTTGATTATAAACAACAATTAGGAAAGAAAAGTAAAAGAACCAAAAGATCATGATCAAGGGAATAAAAGCATATTGATAGCAAAGTTGCATGTTCTTTGGAGAGCACTTGAGGGCCATTATTTCACACCTTCCACCTTAATTTATCTATCATATCCCACCTGATTCAATATTCAGTTCCACTCAAACACACTAGTTCCTCAACCGATGTTTCTTCTACAGCCACAAATCCACCATTGCACATCATCTCCGGTTATAAAAATTACCTTCACATGTCAATATTTAACACCCAACATTGTCACCTATATGATATTCTTGCCCTTGAACCAATCCTCTACTTCTAATAACTAATTGAATAAATAGCAAAGAAAAAGAACATAAAAACTATTGGAGAAAAAAATGTTTAGAATAGAAAGCCAAATAAATTAAAGGATTCACCACCAACCGACCTTCAGCGAGCATATGATAAAGGGTAACGACATCTCCACCTGAGCAGAAAGCTTTGCCACTACCCTTCAGATCAGAAAAAAAAGTTGATGTTAATTCAAAGATTGTGAACCCTGACAATAATAAAAGGAATGCCTGAAATGTGAGTCCATTTCTCCTTCTGTATAGACTCCAGACAAAACAAAACCAGGATCCTTTTGAAACTACCAGCTCTTGTACGAGGGCATGTAATGGCGATATCTTCATCAGCACGAACCCGATGTTTGGATTCTCTTTCCACGATTCATAGAGCCTCTTTAGACTGGCCACCTGTAGAAAATGTCAGCATTAAATTTCAAGCTTTAATTATTCTAGAAAAGATAACCGAATCGGGTACCAAGAAACACGAAAAATGATGTGGCTTTTCGTTCTGATTGGGGTCGGTGAGGAATTATGTCGAGCTGGACAGAGAGGAAGAACCGAACCATTGAGATGGTGAGGGAATTAAGAGCAGATGACCGGTTGAGTATCGCAGTTCTTGAGTTGGCTCTTCCATCCACCAAAACCTGACGCCAAAAACATACAGAAATCGAAATATAAGCTCCCAATCTAAACGAACCCGCCTTTTGCTATCCCCAAAGTAGACGCAGCCACTTGACACCGTCGAACAACACACTGAAACTCATAGAGAGAGAGAGAGAGAGACCTGGTCTTGGAAGTCGTTGTAGCTGGCGTAATGGGGCTGAGCAGAGAAACTTCTCCGGTGAGGGAAAGCACCAAGCTTGGGAAGCGAACGCTTGGCTCTCGCCAAAACGTTCAAGCTATGCATCTCTCTCTTTCGCCTTCCTTCTCTTGCTGTTGTTTGAACGCTCTATAAGAGGGTTTTCGAAGGGCGTTTCCCCGGAGCTATGCCTGAATCCGTCGCTTCCGGCTCCCTCTCAAAACGAGAAGCGAACGGCTGAACACTGAAAGTGAACGGTGCACGCTGAGAAGGCAGAAGAGAAACAGAACAGAGCAGATCTAAGATCTGGACCATAAGGCCTACCAAATCAAGCTCCTCCCCGAATTTTGAGAAGCTGACTCAAATTTTCTATGAACTTAACTTTAATGTCTATTGTCATTCCTCAATTTTTAATTTATTCAATGCAATTTCTCAAATTTTGGTATGTATTCAATTTAGTGCCTAAACTATATGAAATATGCAATGTCGTCCTTCCATCAGTTCAAACTCAGGACGTCATTGAACATTTTCATATGGTTTAGGGACAAGATTAAACATATATGGAATTTTCAGGGACTACATTAAACAAATTAAAAATTAAGGGACGGTATTGTACATTAAATTAAAGTTAACATTTTGTCAAAGTTTATGGATCATTTGTGTCATCTCCTAAATTTTTGTTTAGTACCAAATTTTGTGTCCTCAAGTATTTTTTTCCCTGTGATTTTTCTGTTCATGCTTTTCTTCCAGCATTTCATATTCAGCTAATGTCAACTTTAAGTTCTTAATGAGTTCTACCAGCTTTCATCTCGTGTTGATGATTTTGGTGTGGCTTCAGCAATGCTGTCTCTAAGATAATGTACACAAAAGCAATGGAGCTGGTTCTTTTTCTTTTCTTTTTTAATTATTGTAATCGTCGAGAAGGAGATATCAATGGTTTCAGTTTGAGATTAAACAGTAGAAAGAAATGCTTTATTGCATTGGTTATCTACAAATGAATCATTCTGGTGCAATTAAGTTCAACCAATGTCCTCGTCTCAAGAGGCAGCGCAACTCTATTGGCCGTACCCTTCGCATTGGAAGACTCATTCAATTGTCGTCGTGCCCCTTTCGGTTAACTGCAGCCAGTCCGTGCCTCGTGTGCAGGCACTAGTCAGCTTGAAAACGAGTGCCCCTTCTCGGATTCTCCCACCGGAACAGCATTTGGTGAATCCCTATCAGCATCGAAGATTTCCTGAAGCTGCGAAACCATGTATTAGTCATACGTCCTGAAGCCAACTTCAGCAGTAGGATATATATAAGTCCAGATGAGGTTGCTTGGTCCAATGTGGGCTCTCACATCGCTCTGACAGCATACTTCCCATGGTTGACCCGGGTGTAACCAGAATACTTATTCCTAGTGCTGGTCCCATTGTTGATTGCAGCTCCAGTCACGTTAAAACCCGGCACCATGGAGTACTTGATCTTAAGTATGCTAGAACAATTGTTGTGCTTTGAAGAGGAGCGGAGGACATTGGAATACGGGAGAGATTCCAGGTAAACGTCAGTGTTGTTTATGAAATGTGCCCAATGTGCTACCAATATCTTCGCTTTGGCATCTTGGAAAAGACAACCTGAAAATTATTTGTTACCTCACAAAATATGTTCTCAGTAACTATATATGGAAGGAAATAAAGTTGGCCAGTAGAGATAAATGAAAAATAGCCTGTGTGATTAACCTGTTTGCTCAGTAAGCAGTTCATCACAGCAAAAGCTTTACACAGTTTCCTTCCATCATTTCAAAACCAAAGTGGCGAATGGTGATAGCCGGAAAATACTACTGCTTACGAAAAGCTGAAAGCATTGTCATTTTTACGTTCCAAGCACGAGTTAATTCAAAAAAAGAAGCCAACGACAGCCATCAAACTTCAGTATTTGTGGTGTCACTGAATGCTTCGTTGGTTCAAATCTTTGAATGTTAATGCAAGTCACAGTCCATCTCCATAAAAGAAAATGGAATCTGGTAGATGCAAGACTGAAATGATTCTAAATGAACATCATATTGACTTGTATCAGATGATATGGATTTACATGTACAAACAAGGGCAGCTGACTATTGCAAGAAAGGAGCATACCTCTGACACAGCAGAAGAAATGGATGACCAATAAACAGTTTGCTCGGCATATTGTGATTGACCAAGCCAGTCCATTGTGATGATCCTAACAATGCCTCCACTTCCAACTGATTTCATTGTGTCAACCCACGCCTGTTCGTCGGCCTGGTACTTGCCAAATGATAGGTGCAATGGCAGTACATTGTATGTTAAAGACGGAAGCTTGAAAGATGAAACCGAGGGAATCCTCTAAAAGGATGAGCAGAGCAATCGCAATGTGATTCAATCACAACTTCGAAGTTATGCTCACTATTCATGATGGAATCCACACTGAAAAAGTTTACTTGCTAAAATATCGGATTAAAGATGATAGACAACTAGACCGGGTTGATTAGCCAAATTCTCATTTAGCACATGGACACTAGAACTGTCAAACTTAATAAATTCCACTTAAAATGCAACTATTCATTCTATATCTTTTGAATTAACGAACAATTATAGGACGAAACATGTCTAACCTGTAATGGCTAGTATTTTGATGATGTCTAAATGCATTTCTTACTTTCTATATTAAGACAAAATTAAAAATGTTAAATAATCATGCTCAACCCCTCGTGACCTGACATCTCTATGTCTCTTCACTCGCTACTTTTCGTGTTCTCATACTTTCGTACACATCCCACGCGCGCGCGATGTACATGAGTATTCTACTCGTTTGTAGATTGGGCCCAGGAAAAGTCAGTAAAAATGATCCAATGGCGATTAAACCAACTAAATTTTCAAAGTAGTGAATGAACTTTTTCTTTTTAACTTTTAGTAAAATTTTGAATTTTCTTTTTATTTCTCAACTTTATTACATAAAATTTATTTGATTCACTGAAAAAGGAATTGTTATTTGATTCACTAAAACAATTGAATTAATAATGAAAAATGAATGAATAATCATGGGAGTCGTGCACTTTATTATAATTATTCCTAACTCACGCAATGAGTATTTATGACAGGAAAAAACTAATTTAATCAATAAAAATTCATTACTCGGAAATTCCTAAGAGATGAATGCATTTTCATGTAATGTCCCGCAAAGTAATTAATTTAATTTAATTAACTCAAATCAAATCAATCAACACATGCCATCATCATTAGCAAAAAAGAGAGAATCTAATATTTTTATTGACTTACTTAGTGGTGGACACATTGCCCATTGGTTCTCTTCTCTTTTCCGTTCCCTTATTAATAGAAAAAAACAGGTCATCAAAAAGGCACCTGTCCTTGCAAAGGCCCTTTTCCGCTGTTGCTGTAGGGAATTCCGCCCGCAAGTATTTGCGCTTCCCATGCGGCATTACATCGCAGCCGTTGGATCGGCACGAAGGCTCTTGGACCGTTGGATGGCGAGAACGCGGCATCGTTACAGCGCGCGCGGTGGAGTGCGTCGTGCGTTGGTGATAGAACGTTGAAGGCTTAGAATCGGCGGAGGTCACGTGTTACACGTGTCTTTTTCGTGATGATGATTACTGATCTTTCAACATTTATATGTTTATGAAGCACAAAGTGAACATGAGATGTTATCACATAATACGTTTCGATACTTTGTTAAACTCTTGCAAAGTCTTGTCGTAATCTTCAATAAAATCTACATATCAATAAATAATTCTTTTAAATATTTATTCCCAAAATATTCGGAATTGTGGAGTATTACCTATTAAAAATTGAAATATGACAAACTATCCTATTCTGATGGTACCTGTACTATTTTTCAATCATAAGAATCATCGAATATTATGTTTTTCCTTATTTTTGAAATACACACAATCATCCAATAGTATGCTCCTGAACATGCATTGTTTTTTTGGTTGTACGTATAACCATGGGTAACTCTATTATATTCATTTATTCGTAAAGTGTGTGTGTGTCTATATATATATATATATAGATACTTATTTTGAATATATGCATAGCCATGCATCAGATTTCACTAAACACATTTGTTGTCCTTCTACTCATAATAATGGTTGGGTAAATTTATTACATTTAATAAAAAAAATGTGATTTACAATAGCATAATTATCTGATAGTTAGAGAAAAACATTTACCCAAATAATTCAAAAACATCATTGATTACCTAAATGTCATTTTAGCGAGGGAACTTTTTAATTTTTAGTGATAATTGAGAATTTTCGTTTTAGGTTCTAACATCATCGTAATGTGAATCACCTCGGCACTTGTTAGAAAGGTCATTGATAAGTCAACACATTTTGGTCTTGCCTTTTACTTTTTCCTCTTTACCCTCTCCCATCATCGTATCTTCCTAAATAATTATAAGAAAATATTAATCCTATAAATATTATAATGATACGAATAGCGTAATGCGTTTATTAAGAAAGTCATTAATGATCTGACGTGTTTTTCATGTAAAATTTATTTTGTTTTTCTGTTTACGTTTCTCCCTCAATCCGTGACCTAGGGAGGTCCTACCAACTCTGGAAATGGGGGATTGGAGAAGACCAAAGGTTTCGGGAGTGCTCCTCTCTTTCTTTAGTGGGGGTAGTAGGAGGCTAGGAGCCAGGAAGATTTGGTTTGCTTTTAATATTTAAATTTGAGGGTGCTTTGTTTTATGTTTTCTTCTTCTTCTTTTTTTGATAATTTTGTCGACATCAGAGTCTAGACCAAAATAAAGGAATTAATTTAATTTAATTAATCCAATCTATCAACACAACATGCCATCCAGCAAGGGTCTTCGTGATATTATAATAAATGCGATCGAACATTGCCATCCAGCAGAAAAGAGAGAACGTAATATTTTCATTGAATTCGTTAGTAGAGTTTGATTACCAACTAGGGGCAAGCTCATCGGTTCTCGTCTCTTCTCTTTTCTGTTTTCTTTATTAATAGAAAAAGGCAAGTCAAGTCCAAAAGGCACATGTAGTAGCCGTTCGATCGGCAATACGAGTCTGGGGCCGTTGGATGGCAAGAGTGCCGTGCAATTTTTATTTATTTTTTCTTTAGTCGGACGGTGCAATTTTGGGTTGAGGAGGGTTTTTAGGACTGGGGCGATGCATTGCTTATAGCAACATTTACGATTGAAAAATCTTACTCGGACTCAGTCGGGCAGTGCGAATTAAGAAGTGGATCCAATTTTTATTGCTCTCATGATATTATTACGAATGGGATGGGATGGCGACCGACCATACACATGCTGCCTCAAAAGAGACTAAGGCATTATCCCTATTTATATTTTAATCGAAATTAGTTTATGGAAAATATGTTTACCCAATCGAG
Source organism: Eucalyptus victrix (assembly GCA_016097545.1). Taxonomy (NCBI): domain Eukaryota; kingdom Viridiplantae; phylum Streptophyta; class Magnoliopsida; order Myrtales; family Myrtaceae; genus Eucalyptus; species Eucalyptus victrix. The sequence continues at coordinate 49,566,709 of CM027843.1, forward strand.
TGGAGAATGTCTATATCGCCCGTTGATTTTCTCTTTAATTTGTTGGATCGATATCATGAAAAAGTGTGAAGTGATATATTTATAATAGATTTATTCCAAATTAATTTTTAATTGTAAAAATCCCCAAACTAATATATCCATAATAATTTTATCTTAGACTATTTTTTTGCTACCAAAAATTCTATATTTATGATATCATTCATTATTTTTTATTAAATTAAATTAATATCATGAAGAAATACACCTATAAAAAAAACGGAGACAAGTACCACAATGGCCGGAGAGAAGTCAAAATAGCTCTTGAACTGTGATTTGTGTTATTTTTCTTCTTCCTTTATGGCATTGAGAAATTCTCACTTTGCACTTCACATTTTTACCCTATGGTATTCCCTTGCACTTTGCTTTGTCCTTTATAGTAACATTGGCACAAAACTTGTATCGGCACATTTTTTTATCCTACTAGCAAGTCCATTTTCATTTGTCCTTTGGAGTTGTTGGCCATGACTATTGATTAACCGATCGAATCATTGTGTTTGTCTGGGAAGGTAAAATGAAGAAGTAGATGCATGGTGCAATTGGTCTTGTCATGTGACAAGAGCTTTTCCAAAAAGAGCATAGATAATGAAGCATGACATCTTCAAAGAGCGTGAGGAATTCGCCGTGATCAATTTGAACCCGAAAACTAATTACCGTCATTAAAGAATCTAGCTGTCGATATGCGAGATAAATCTCATGTATCCTCTCGTTCGTAACATTATATTTTCCTTTTTCTAGAGCTGTTGTGTTTGCACTTGTATGAAGGAAATAGCTTTTATATATGGAGGATCCAATTGAATGGAACAACTTGGGATAGGGAGGACTACCATTTAGTTTATTGCATCGTCTTTATCAACTTCAACAACCGAAAGACAAAATCCCTTTTTGTTTCAAATCTTTTCAAGCTTTTGTAATTACCTTCTTATAATGTTAAATCGCATGGGACTGGGACGACACGACATTGCGTACAATATACATAAAGACATGTTTTTTTTCAATATTTCGGCTATTCAATCCATTGTGAATTTACACTAAGCAAATCTAAATATTGCAAGAAAGGGTGCGTAAACTGTAAATAAGTATATTTTAAATGGCACGGATCTTCTTTTTCTCTTTTCATCATTCACTTTACTTGACAATTGAATCAAGTAGGCCATTACACTTAACATGATAAGTTATAATCAAATTATACTTGATTTAAAATAGCAATCCATTAAAAGTCATTGCATATTATACGATTTGTTTTCATAATTTCTCATTATGATGGGAAATATTTTGCAAAATCACCTTAGGGCTTTGGGTGCATTTGGGATCTACTTTGGGAAGGAGTTTTGAGTGTCCAAAAGCCAATTGGCCAAATATTAGGTGTTTAGTAAAATTTTTGAAATCCACCTTTAGGGAATGTTAGTCTTTAAAAGGCCGAAAGCTCAAGGTAGATCCTAGGCTGTCTTGAGCTTTCAGCATTTTCGGAAGCCCCCACAGGGTTACTATTCATCTTCTTCTCCATTTGTGTGGCTGGTTGGCGATGGGCTCAAGAGAGGCTGATGAGGTCGCCGCTACCCTAGCAACCATCATCGGCCGTTGCGCAACCCCGGCAACAACCATGAGTCATGTCACCACGATCCAAATTTGGGTCGTGCAACCCTTGTGAAGGGCCGCTTGAGGTTGCACAACCAAGCGGCCCTCATCGAGGTCGCGAGACCTCAAGTGTGACCTAGATTTGGGTTGTCGGAGGTTGCACAACTCAAATATCTAGGCCACACGACCTCAAGCATGACTCAAATTTGGGTCGCGACGAGGTCACACAACCTTCGTGAAGGGTTGCCAGGGGTCACCTGACCCCAAGTGGCCCTCGCTAAAGCTGCCGGAGGCCACCAACAACTGCTTGCCCTCGTCGGCCAACTTTTTTATTTTTCCTTTGACAATTTTTTTTTTTGTAATCACAAAAAGTCATTTATAAATATAATCTCTCCAAATACTATTTTACTCAAAAGTACTTTACAATAGACTTTTAAATTACAATTTAATAAATACAATTTATATTTTGGAAAACCCCTCTAACTTAAAGTCTTTTATATTTTTCCAAAGGCTTTCCCCAAAAGTCCAATCAAACGCACTCTTCATGTAAGCTTACGTTAGAAGATTGAATAACACGTTCCGATGGCAAGTTAGGAAATCCACAAAAATCACTGTGCGTAAAGTATTAATTCTTCTGAAATGCAGAGTTCGAAGTAATGAACCTACAACTGTAAGTTTGTAATAGGAAAATATTTGTGAAGAATAATCCATTCCTAAATCACGTTGTACACAAAGGAATTAATTTAATCAATAAAAAAGTTGTTGCTCGAAGACTTTTACAAATTACAAAATATATATTCGTCTATAAGTAACTTATATGTGAATTACACTCACGGTCCATATATGACAATTTACATAATCATTCTTAACGAATTCATTTGTTTTACAGAAAATAAATGGTTTAGATTTTTTTTTTAATAATGAATGATTGGGAAAATATTTTCATTGTCCACAAAAATGATTAGATATAAATTTATTATTGATAATAATAAAAAAATTTCATCAACTAATTATTTCAAGTAAGACAAGCAACTATTTTTTTGAAAAAAAAATATTTTTCAAATTAGTTATTTTTCGCTAAATAAATGGAGCCTTAAATTCAATATTGCACAATTTATGATGTTCACTTGGCTATATAACAAAAAATGTGATTGGTAATATATGGTCTATGAGAATTTGATAGGATCTGATATTGAAACAATAATATCTACCCAAATAATTAAAAAGGTTATTGATTAACTTTTAGTGAGAGAACTTTTGTACTTTGAGCAATCAATGATAAATTTTTCATTATCAATAACAATTTATATGGAAATATTATCGTAAATGATGAAGATATTTTTAGCTCATCCATTTTATAAGTGATAAAAAAAATATTTTTTCAGAAATATATTTATAATATTATTTATCTTTAAGAAATAAAGAAAGTCTTGAGAGAAAATTTGAATTTTCTTTTTGGTTTTGCAACTTTATTCGAACAGGAATCACTTTATAGACCTTGTACATTGTTTTCGATTTAATTATTTCTCTTTATTGATGTAAAGGGAGTCCCATTGTAAAACCATATTATTTTTATCTAATTAATTCTTATGGAGCCACTTTTTTTTTATCTTTTCTTTCATCCTTACCCTACCACCCACTGCCCATCTTTTCTTGTGCTCATGACCTGGACGTCTCTCTCTTTTCACTCAGCACTCACGCGCCACGGACTCACGCCCGCGCGCGCGTTACGCAAATCTTGTGCTCGCTTGCAGATTGGGTCCAAGAAAAGTCGCTGAAAAGAGGATCCATGACGACTAAATAAGATCAACGAGTTTTCAAGTACCGGTCCTACTAATCTTAAACTTCGGTTTTTCCAGTAGCTTTTACCCCAAAGTCCTTCGGAGATATCAAAACACTAAAATTTCCTAGAGACTTTCAAAATGTTAAACCAAACACATCTAAAAAATATTGATATCAGAGATACAAATGTAATTATCATGATTATTACAATCTACACGAGCATCAATGTTTGGCTAATGAAACTTGGTCAAAGATGCAAGTAAAAATTGAATTAGTACTTAGATATGCTCTCTCACTCAAAATATGGTCGAACTTTTATAGAAAACATGTGTCATGCTCCTAAATTATTCAACATGGTCGAACTTTTATAGAAAACATGTGTCACACTCCCGAATTAACTCACTTGAGAGGTATTATCTACTTCAACAAGTGGATTTAATTTGTAGTCAACCTTAAATAGTGTAACGAGATGACTCTACATTCTAATAAAATAAGTTTATTCTTCACAACTAATCATCATTATTATAGATGGGATTGCTATCCATATAAAGAGAATCTGATTTAGTTACAACAAATCTTTAACTTTGTCAATTGCAACACATTCATCCAAAACTTTTTTTGGTGGCACAAAAAACTCTAAACTTGTATCTATGTGACACATTTACCTTAAATTTGTATTCGTGTGATATATTTAAAAATTTTGGAGTAAATATGTCACATGGATATAAGTTTAAAATTTTTAATATCACACAATTGGCAAATTTTGAGATTTTTTGTGACTTTCTGCCATTTTTATTAATTTAGTTAGTGGAGAATATGATTACCAATTAGGTGCATGCTTGTTGTTTCTCATTTCTATTTTCTTTATTAATGGAAAAGCAAGTCAAGTCAAAAAGGCACTTGCGGAGGCTCCTTCCACGCACCTCCCACATATTGCTGCGGAAATTACACATGCGATAATTTGCATCACAGCGGTCCGATCAGCATGAGGAGTTTTGGATCGTTGGACAGCAAGAACGCGACATTTTTCAAGCACGCACAGTAGAGTGCGTTATTATGTTCGGGATAAAGTGTCGAAGGCTTTGGGTCCGTGATCTTCACAACATTGATCAAGTATGTTATACAATTGTTTTTTGTGATGATGATTGCTAGTTATTTTTGTTTGTCAAATAAGAGGTTGATCTTTTAACATTTATGTGTGGTAGAATGCAATCTACCTCCAATTAAAGGCATGATTGAGAATGCAAGTAACCCTCAGCTTATATCTCCGATTGCTAGGGTTTTCTCAAGTATTCTAGAATACTCCTAGAGATGGGCAATACTGTAAATGTATTCGTATGTAATAAATGCGGTTAGTAGGTAGTTGGGGAGATGTAATCTCCACCATTAGATCGAGGAGAGATTTACGGATACGGTTTGCCTTGTTTTTGTATAAATAGGGGTCTCCTCCCCTTCATTGTATCATCTTATTCACAAGTGATTCACAATTGAAATACAATCTAGAGCTTTTCTCTCTAGAGTTTTTTTCTCTAAGATCCTGAGAAAGGGTTAGCCTTCAAAGCAACAGAGCATTTTCTGGTGGAATTACTGCACGGATCAGCCTTCAAAGCAACAGAGCATTTTCTAGTGGAATTATTTGAAGACGCAATGCTTTGCGCTATCCATGCAAAGCACGGGTCAACCTTTAAAGCAACAAAGCATTTTCTGGTGGAATTATTTGAAGACACAATGGTTTGCGCTATCCATACAAAGCACGTTACCTTAATAAGTCCTATTTAATCTCAAATTATGCTATGTATGTTGGACTATGATTTGCTTCGCCATAATATTATTTTGCTCTTTTCATCACAGTGAAGAAGGATTTCAGGAGCTTAATCAAAGAGCATAATTAGATGATGCTCATTAGGATCTTTCTCACGAAGTATACTCCCATCTCTCATATAAATTCTCTTTTTGTGTAAATATCTTGTTTATTGACATCTAAATTTTTGCCTAAAAATCATTTTTGGGTTAAGACTATATCAGTGACTAACTATTGTACAGTACTTTTTAGGTGCCAAAATATTTCGAAAATTCATTTATTTATTTTTTTGGTTATTAATGCAGCAACACATAAGCAGTTCTAGCTGCCCGTGCTTTTAGAAAATTCAGATTGGCATTTAAAAAAAAAAAAAAGCTTGCCTAAGACAATTATATAGTCAGATTTTAAGGGAAAAAATGGCACTATAGTGATCTGCAGTGCGCCAATCATGTCAAACAACATATTTGAATACATTTCTTTTTCATAAACTGAAGAATTGGGATTGAATTGGTCCTGAACATGCTCTGTCATTACTGTCCATACTCACAAGATCTGAAGCTTTCGTCTTTCAATCTCAAGAGAGAGCAAAGTCAGAGAAGAAGCAAATGCAAGGCTAAAGAGGAAAGATGAAGAAAATGTTGTTCTGTTCCTCCTTTTTCTTATTAGAGGAAAGTAAATAGATTGTGATTTTAAATGAAATTATTTCTAAAAGAGAGGGTGTGCGTGTGTTTGTGCGTCGAGGTTTGCTTATGAGTCTAAAAATGTATAGAAAATTGGTGGCTAATGTAGAATTTTTATTTTGTGATAAACCATGCAAAAAGCGTGAGGTCCCTCCAGGCGGTTAGGAAAAAGGAAGAGAGAGAGAGAGAGCACGCGCGAATCAAATCCCAACATCTTCTGGAAATTCGAGCTCCTCATTTTCTCCTGTCTCTGAGCTCGCTACTCCCACTCAACTCCCCGCTCCTCTCTCCTCATTTTCTCCCCGTCTCTGAGCTCGCTCACTCGCGACCTCCAACTCAGCTCCTTTGATGGTGAGACTCAGGGCTGCTCACAGCCCCGCTAATCTCAGTTAGTTCTCTCTCTCTCGATCGACATTTACTCTACTGTTCTTCGCGTCACTTTTTGATCGGTCTCTCTCTCTCTCTACAATGCAGACCTCGTCAACCGCTCGCCGTCGCTGGCGTCTCCCGGTCTCTCCGATCCCCCTCCCTTGCCATCACCGGCGTCACCCGTACGTCTCTCTCCGATTCCCTGCTTTTCTGCTTTGAACAGTGAAGAACAGATGAATAGAACAAAAGATGAAGATGAATGAAAAATACTCTGTATTTCATGAATCAAATGAAGAATACATTCATCCGAGAGCTTGCTCTTCTCTGCAACTCTCTTACACTATCTCTTTCTGTTGTTCTCTCTTATTTCACCATAATCAAAAAATAGAGCTCAAGGAAAAAGATGAACTACAAACTTAATAAATTCTGTTATATCTCTAAACCTGAATAATATTAAAGCACGTGAGTTGCTTCTAACAGATGCCAATCTTGAGCTTCTAACTTCACTTGCTTTATTTCTCTTGATGACTTTATGTTCATGTGTTGTTATGGCTGTTGAAATACGTGCATATATAAACTGCGGCTTCTTCAACAAGTTTAGCATCTTTCTTTATTGCTTTTAACTGTGAAAAACATATGAACAGAACAAAAGATGGAGATGAATGAAAAATACTCTGTATTTCATGAATCAAATGAAGAGTACATTCATCCGACGGCTTGCTCTTCTACAACTCTCTTACATTATTTCTCTCTCTGTTATTCTCTCTTATTTCACCATAATCGAAAAACAGAGTTCAAGGAAGAAGATCAACTACAAACATCACAAATTCAATTATATCTCTAAACCTCAATAATATTAAAGCACGTGAGTTGCTTCTAACAGATGCCAATCTCGAGCTTCTAACTTTGCTTGCTTTATTTCTCTCGACGACTTTATGTTCATGTGTTGTTATGATTGTTGAAATACGTGCACATGTAAACTGCGGCTTCTTCAACAAGTTTAGCATCTTTCTTTACTGCTTTTAACTGTGAAGAATAGATGAACAGAACAAAAGATGAAGATGAATGAAAAATACTCTGTATTTCATGAATCAAATGAAGAGTACATTCATCCGACGGCTTGCTCTTCTCTACAACTCTCTTACACTATTTCTCTCTCTGTTATTCTCTCTTGTTTCACTATAATCAAAAAATAGAGCTCAAGGAAAAAGATGAACTACAAACATCACAAAATCAGTTATATTTCTAAACCTCAATAATATTAAAGTTGCTTATAATAGATGCCAATCTCGAGCTTCTAACTTCACTTGCTTTATTTCTCTCAACGACTTTATGTTCATGTCTTGTTATGGCTATTGAAATACGTGCACATGTAAACTGTGGCTTCTTCAACAAGTTCAGCATCTTTTTTACTACCTTTAACTGTGAAAAACAAATGAACAGAACAAAAGATGAAGATGAATGAAAAATACTATGTATTTCATGAATCAAATGAAGAGTACATTCATCCGATAGCTTGCTCTTCTCTACAACTCTCTTATACTATATCTCTCTGTTATTCTCTCTTGTTTCACCATAATCGAAAAACAGAGCTCAATGAAGAAGATCAACTACAAACTTAACAAATTCTGTTATATCTCTAAACCTGAATAATATTAAAGCACGTAAATTACTTCTAACAGATGCCAATCTCGATCTTCTAACTTCACTTGTTTTATTTCTCTCGACGACTTTATGTTCATGTCTTGTTATGGCTGTTGAAATACTTGCACATGTAAACTGTGACTTCTTCAACGAGTTCAGCATCTTTATTTTCTACTTTGAACTGTGAAGAATAGATGAACATAACAAAAGATGAAGATGAATAAAAAATACTTTGTATTTCATGAATCAAATTAAGAGTACATTCATCCGACAGCTTGCTCTTCTCTACAACTCTTTTACACTATCTCTGTTATTCTCTCTTATTTCACCATAATCAAAAAACTTAGCTCAAGGAAGAAGATGAACTACAAACTTAACAAATTCTGTTATATCTCTAAATCTGAATAATATTAAAGCACGTGAGTTGTTTCTAATAGATGCCAATCTCGAGCTTCTAACTTCACTTGTTTTATTTCTCTCGACGACTTTACGTTCATGTGTTGTTATGGCTGTTAAAATTCGTGCACATGTAAACTGTGGCTTTTTCAATGAGTTCAGCATGGCTACAAGCAAACAAAACTCCAAGATAAGTGACATAATTTGATTTTGGCCCTTCATTCTGCATTATAGAGAACAGAGCCAAAGCTTCTTCACTCTTCCTATTAACTGCGTAGCCTAAAATCATCATGCTCCACGAAACAACATTTCTAAGACGCATTTAATCAAATAAAGTTCTTGCCGTATGAGTGCTACCACATTTCATACACATGTCAAGCTATGCATTCTCAACGATAATATTGCTCTCCATCCCATCATATAAGGTAGAATCATAAATCTTACTGCCAATGTTTAAACATCCCAACTGACTACATGCTGATAGGGCATTGACAATAGTCATGGCATCAGGCTTGATCCTAGCCAAGCCCATTTGATGGAATAATGCGAGGGCCTTACTAGCATACCCCATCTGCACGCATGCTGCAATGAAAGAATTCCAAGCCACTAGATCTCTCTCTATCATAGTCTCAAACAAGTAATCAGCTAATCCCACGTCCCCAAACTTCACGTACATTATCATCAATTCATTTCTCACCATGGCATTATACTCAAGCCCATATTTTATCACGTGGGCATGGATAGTCAAAGCGGCCTAGCACTCGGGCAGCTCAGCAGATGCCTTCACCACAAATGGAAAAGTAAATCCGTCGGGGCGAACACCGAGAGAACTCATCCTTCCGTAGAGCGAAACTAACTCCATGGGCATGTCATTCTTTGCATATCCCCAGATCAGGGTGTTCCACAAGAAAATTCTTGGTTTGTGCATTTCATCGAACAGTTTGCGAGCATACTGAACGTCACCTAAAATCACTAGATTGGTGAGCAAGTGAGTGATGAGCTGTTTTTCACCGAGAGCCCAGAGGTCAGGACGAGTGCATGGATTTGCAGCCCACACAAGCACATTTGAGCATGTAAAAAGTCATAGCATAGCCTTGGCATGAAACTAGTTTTGGATCTTACGCATTCCCTTCGACAACTACACTTACCACGCCTAGTCACTTATTGATCTCTATAATCTATCACTGCCTCCCAGTCCTGCCATAGGTTTATCCGAGTGGTTCAAGCAAACATGAAATTTCGGGCAGCAAGTCATGTTACGTGATAGTGACACGTGAAAAAATAAAAAATCGACTAGTAGGAAGGAAGGTTTTCAAAATTCTGAGGAATATCATCAATTTGGCCGCTCCTTTTCCCATCACTTGGTCAACTTCGAAGGCGCACTGGAATATCATCCTGACATGGTGAGTAGCCATTGTTGTTATAGTCAGGACAGGGTAGTGTCCAAATTTCTTTTTTTTTTTGGTAAAGGTAATAAATATATAAATAAAGTTAAGGCAATATACAAAAGATCGGCACCAAAAACCTACACTCATACCTCAAAAGGAGACAAAGTGTAGGGGAGCCAATGTAAGAGGCCACATAGGCAAACAAGGAAGCCACAAGGGCACAACAACAAAACAAACAAGCGGGAAAGAGATAACAACAAGGCTGACCAACCCTCAGCCCCCTAAGGAAGCGACTAAGAACGGAGAGCCAAGAAAGATAGGAGCAACTCGTGCAAAGCAGCAACTAAGGAGCACTAGCCAGACGAGAGAACACTGCAGGGTCGAACCCCCAACCACGCTGAAGCCTCTTATTCCTCGGGGTAGGAGGAACATCTTTGAATGTTATAGCTTTATCCCTCACAACCTTAATAAGGTGGTTTTTTAGAGCCGAGACCACTAAGGATTCGCCCTGAAATATAATCGCATTCCTCTTTTTCCAAATAAGGTTACACATAGCTCCAAACGAGAACCGCGCAATGCAATGGAAGAAATCCTTACCAGATAAGAACTTTAAGGCCTAACTAAGGATATCTTTCCAACATCTATTCCGCCACGGGAGGTTACACCTGGCGGCCCAAAAGTAGGCCAGAGAAGACGAGGTGCGACACCCGAAGAATAAATGTTCGACAGAATCTGGAACATCATTGCAGAAGGCACAAACATTATAGTCGATCCTACCATGAGAAAGAAGCAACATCTGGGTCGGCAGGCGATTTTTGGTTATAAGCCATAAATTAAACTGGAACCGCGGGGCTATAGCATTGTCCCAAACAAAAGATGGCCAATCAACACGATCCTTCTTGACTCTAATGGAATTCCATGCTGAAGTTACAGAGAATGATCCAGAAGCATCACAGCACTAGGTAAACCTGTCACGAGCTGAAGAGAGGACCGGAAGAGAGATCCCCCATCTTTCTAAAAAGGATTTAAATAAACAACCCATAGAGGTAAACATATCCACAACAACAGTATTGTCAGGAAGACACAAGCTTCACGGAATGAGCAAGGGATAAAGGCATCAAGCAGGGCACAAGAAAGCCAGTGATCATGCCAAAGAGACACTCATAGGCCATTTCCAATCTTCCACACAAAAGATAAGCGAAAGTAATTCCTCAGTTGAAGGATTTTTTTCCATGCCCAAGAACAACAATGAGGCTGGGAAGAAATCCAAAAGTTCCTTCTCTTTAAGAAGTTAGAGTGTACCCACCGACACCACAACGATTCTTTATCAGTGAAAAGAATCCAAATAAATTTAAGCATTGAGGCTTTGTTGTAATCCTTAAGTTTCCGAATGCCTAGACCGCCCTCAACCTTTGGGAGACAGACATCATCCCAGGAAACTTTGGCCGCACCCCGGCCAAGGGTCGTGCCCTTCCATAAAAATTATCTCAAAATGCGCTCAATATTATCTATAACCGAGGATGGAAGGTTGAAGATACTAGTCCAATATGTTTGAATTGAAAAGAGTACTGACCTTATTAGTTGCAGCCTCCCAGCAAAGGACAGAAAGCATTGCGCCCAAGATTGAACCCTAGTAGTAATACGATCAGTCAATGCAACACAGTCTGCTTTACCCAATCTAGTAGTAATAATCGGAACACCCAAATAGCGAACCGGCAGTTTCCCTTCTTGAAAACCGAAGGCCTGTAACATCATATTACGAAGAGATGAATCCCCTCCTGAGATGAAGATCTCACTTTTGTTTTTATTTGGGTAGAGGCCGCTCCAAGAGGAGAAAATGTCCAAACCCTTTTTTAACAACGTCACCGACGCCCAATCAGCTTGACAGAAAAGGAATACATCATCGGCAAAAAAAAGGTGAGTCAGCTGCACAGATTTGCATCTCCAGAAATATTTGAAGTCATTGCTAGCAGTACAGGAGAGCAAGATTCCAGAGAAAATTTCCATGACTAAGGTAAATAAGTAAGGTGACATAGGATCACCTTGCCTAAGTCCTCTTCCAGCAGGGAAAAAACCATGCAAATCACCATTGATAGAGATGGAATATTTTGGCGTACGTACGCAAACCATAATTAGCGAAATAATCCACTCAAGAAAACCGAAGGCACGGAGAGCAAGCTCCAAGAAATCACAATCAACCGTGTCATAGGCCTTATGGAAATCAACTTTAACAGCACATTTGGGCAGATAAGGCTCTAAGTGAAATCCAGCAAGCAACTCTTGAGCGATGAGGATATTATCTCTAATCCTCCTACCCTTTACAAAAGCATTTTGTGAAGGGCTTATCAAATCATTTAAGACAGCAGCAATGCGATTAGCAAGGATTTTCGTAATGACTTTATAAATGGTATTGCAGCATGCGATAGGCCTAAAATCAGTGACTGCACTTGCATTAGGGACTTTAGGAACTAGGGCGAGGATAGTGGTATTTACCTCCTTTAGGAGCAGTCCCGAAGAGAAGAAATCCTGGATTGCTTCCACCACCAATGGCCCCACTAAGTCCCAATTAGTCTTGTAGAACTCTACCGAGAATCCATCAGGACTTGGGGCCTTGCCTTTGGCAAGGGAGAATAGAGTATTCTTAATCTCAGAGGGAGAAATCGGCTCACATAGGGACCGCACCTGAGCATCAGAAAGTGGGTGACGAACAAACGTCTTCAACTCCTGAAGCGAAGGTTTAGATAAAGCCTCATGATGAGAGAGCAGATTCGAGAAAAAACGGACAAAGACTTGCGGCACAAGAACAGGATCAATGATAATAGCCCCCGACTGATCCTTAACGGAAAGGATCCTATTATTAAGCTGCCTCCTCTTCACCGAATGGTGGAAAAACTTAGTATTCCTGTCACCTTCTTTTAGCCATCTCACTCTCGACTTTTGTCTGAAGAATGATTCTTCTTGATTCCTCAGATCAATAAAGACACGACGCTGAGATTTTTCCAACTCAGCAAGAGAAAGGTTGTAAGGGTCCGAATGAAGGCTAACCCGAGTGCTTCGAAGGGCCTCTCTTGCTTCGGCCGCTCTCACAGAGATATCCGAGAAGGCGTCTTGGTTAAGTAACTTAAGTCGAGCTTTCACAATTTTCAGCTTGGAAACAAGAATGTACACTGGAACGCCTATGATGGAAGAGTCCTAAGCCTGACGAACAATTGAGTTAAAGTCCGGGTGGTCAACCCAAAATTCAAAATGCTTAAACGGCTTCCTCCTTTAGACCGGCTGAAGAACTCTGACGATCATAGGAGTATGGTCCGAGATATCAGGGTTCAAAAACGAAGCCTCAGAGAACGAGAAATGAAGGTTCCATTTGTTGTTAACGAGAACACGATCGATCTTCCTCATCTTCCTAGCGTCTCCTGCCGAGGTAGACCAAGTATAACGGAGGCCAACATATCTGAGATCCATCAATTCTGTTTGTGCTAAGCATTGGGCAAACTCATCAAAATAAGGATCCAGTCGTTGGAACCTCCAACTCGATCAGATGGGTCTTTAATGGCGTTGAAATCACCAGCAACAAGCCAAGCCGAATCCTGCATCAAGTCATTAAAGTGGAGGAGGTCCTCCCACAAAGGTCTACGACGCAGAAAAGTATGTTCTCCATAAATAGCAGAGATACTGACGAGCTCACACCGGACATATTATGCTTCGACTACCATGCATAGCCCGATCATTGATAGAGATAGGCACAAAAGAAACAAGATCCGGGTTCCAACCAACCCAAATTCTACCACAAGAAGAATATTCATAGTTTGCAATCCAATTCCATCCACTAATTAAGGAAGCCGAGATAGAATCAAAATGCTCCTCAGGAACTTTAGGGCGCGTTTGGTAACGATTCTGTTCCCGGGAGCTGATTCTGATAAGAACTGATTCTTTTTGATTCTGTTCCCGGGAACTGATTCGAGTAAAAACACGTGTTTGGTAACCGTTCAAAATTTTTGATTCCGGAATAGAATTGCGTTTGGTACCGTATTAATTGATTCTGTTCCAAATTAATTTCTTTTGATTTTTAAATAAATTTTAAATAATTTCTTTTGATTTTTAAATAAATTTTAAATAATTTCTTTACTTTTTTACTCTTTTCTTTTCTTTTTTTCCTTTTTTTTTCTTTTTTCTTTTTCTTTTTTCTTTTTTTCCCCTTTTTTCCTATTCTTCTTCTTCTTCATTTGGCCGGTCGCCGGACCGGCGGCGACGGGCCAGACGAGGGCCGGCGACGCTCACCGGAGCGCCGCGGCCCTCGCGAGGTCGGCCTTCGTCGGCCGAGCCTCGGCCCAGCGGCCGGGCGAGGCTCGCCCGGCCCGCCGAGGCTCGGCCTCGCCGATCCGGGCGAGGCCGAGCCTCGCCGGTGGCCGGGCCGGGCCTCGCCCGGCCTCGGCGAGGCCGGCTTGGCCACCGGCGGGCCGGGCGAGCCTCGCCGATGGCCAGCGAGCCTCACCGGCACCGGGCGAGGCTCGCCCGATCCGGCGAGGCCGAGCCTCGCCCGCCGCCGGCGAGGCTCGCCGGCCACGGCGAGGCTTGCCCGCCCCGTCGGTGGCCAGTCGGCCTCGCCGGGCCGGGCGAGGCCGGCGGCCCCACGGCGAGGCCGGGCCTCGCCAGATCCGGGCGAGGCCGAGCCTCGCGGGGCCGGGCTTGCCTCCGGCGAGCTCGCCGGACCTCGCCCGGCTCGGGCGAGCCTCCGGCGATCTCGCCGGACTGGCGGGGCGGCGGCGGACCGGGGACCGGCGGCGGCGGCGGCGGCGGGCGGCGGCGGCGGCGGACGGGCGGCGGGCGATGGCGAATGGCAACCGAGATGTTGAAAGAGAAGAACAAGGTTTTACCGTTTTGATTCTTTTTTCTGATTCTCGGACGAGAATCAAATTTTTTTAGATTCTCAAATCTTGGCCAAAACTGTTCCCGGGAACAAATTTGTTCCCGGGAACAAAAAATTTACCAAACGCGATTCTCGTCCCAAACTGATTCTGGGAACAAAAAATCAGAATTTGGTACCGCTTGTTTGGCCGCTTGCCAAAAGAGCCTTAGTCTCAAAAAGGCCAATCAGGCAGAGTTTATTAACAGCAGCAAATCTCCTGATCTCTGCCCGCCTAAGAGGGTTGACCATGCCTCTAATGTTCCAAAAGCCAAAAAAATATATCAAAAAAGGATAGAGAGTAGAATTACCTCTTCTTAGGCCTGCGACCTGTGGCAGGCGCTTTTGAAGTCACCGAGGGTGGTGGATCAGGAAGAAGCAAGAGGAGCTGTTCTTGCATACTTCTAACACCATCCGAGCTAGGCCTTTGGCGAAGGGGAACCCACAGACAAAACATCTTCATCATTTACTTCCATTTGAGTACTAGAGTTGCATATTTCATCCGAGCTTCCACCCGAAGTGAAGAGGAGGGAGCTCCCTTCTCAAAGCATGCTTTTTCTTTTTCCTACCTTTCCCCTTCACCTGCTTCCATTCTGGATCAGCAGCAGGAGCTGAGGACATAGCCACCAATTCACCACCATCCTCAGATGTAGAAACCTTAGCAACAGAGATCTTCGAAGGCTTAGGAGGAACAAGTGCAATTGCCTCCAGTTGCAGGTGAGAATCAATCTCAGGATCGATCATGTCCATGCCTGGGGTAGTAAGTGGAACCTGTAAGTCCACCATAGCCTGTTTTTGACAATTCTGAGAGAGAGCAGGACCATCTGGACAAGTAGGGGAGTTAGGATGCACAAACTTGTCTTGAGTAGGATGGGTTCCAACACTAGCATTGAAGACCAGATTAGCTTCTGCAGAAGGAACAACAGAGTTTGTAGGAGCAGCTGTTTTACAGCTGTGACCAAAGATACCGCACACAGGGCAAGCAAGCGGTTTCCATTCATACTCAACTTCCACTTCCACTGATTTACCATCAAGGAGCAGCTCAATAGATTCACGAGTTGGTTGCTGGGCTGTTATTTCAACACAAACCCTGGCGAACGTTAGCATTGTCATCTGCTCTGTCCGCTGATCCACATAGAGTGGTTTACCCACTGCACTAGCCACCTTTCCAATGGATTGGGCTGACCAAAATGAAAAAGGTAAGTTCCGAAGTCTCACCCAAATCGGAACTGAACGATGGATGTCTTTATTGAGTTCCAAACCTGGTTTCCATTGCTGCAGAACCAGAGGAATCCTTGCAATTGTTATATGGCCTCCTTCAAGGATTTTCCTTCGGAACTCCCTATCTGGTATGCGCAAAACAAACAATCCCCGCCCATTAGACATGACTTCAAGCAGATTCGGACCCCAGGCTTTTTTAAGAGCCTCTTCAATAACTTTAAACGGCAATCGCTTTCCAATGAAATACCCCACAAGACACTCAAAGAGCTTGGGATCAGTAGCTTCCATATCAGATTATGTCATCTGTATAACTGGTTTATTGTTCACAAAGGTCGGAGGAGTATATTCAAGATCATACCCTTTATGCACTCCACTAGCAACAGCAGCCCAAGACCGAGTTACCGGGTTTTCCGACTCACCCCTGCGTTGAGGGCGCTTGGATGTCGATCTACCTCTACTCTTTCCACGCGCCTTAATAAGAGCAAGAGGAGGTCGCAAGTCATTGTTCTCAGTCGCAAGTCATTGGGGGCGAAGGATTCGGCCCCTGTTTGCTCAAAGAAGGAGCAGTCAACGAGGGTTGCCCATGAACAGGATGAACTGGAGGGGAAGGGCTTCGATTACTCGGCCCCTCATCATCAAAACGGGCCCGGAAGGGTCTGGACTCCATCAATTCAGCAGACTCGAAACAGCAGAACCGCGTACCAAATAAACCCTAACCCATCGCAACCAAATTACACCCACAGGAGAGCACGTACCAAGCAACACTTATAGGGTTTGAAGAGCAGTCAATGGCGCCCAAGATCCCCGAAGAACAGCTCCCTCCCGGCGGTAGATGAACGGAGCTCCGGGGCCTCGCCACTCGTTGCTTCCCACCCCAACGCTGGTCCTCCGTCTCTTCCTCCTCGTGGTCTTCGAGGCTCAGACTGTGGAGCGGCTTCGGTTGCGAACGTGAGGGGAGGAGTCAACCGCAAACTCCCGAAGTCGCGCAGCAACAGAACCCAAGAGGCTGAAATGGCTAGATCCAGACTTGTAGGCCACCTGCTGCAAAACGGTTCGGTGGGGATGGAAAGGGGTGCAAGGCGACCTCACCCTCCAAATTTGAGCTCAATACAACCACAGGAACTCCCTCAGCAACCGAAACACCAGAACACAGGCCTGAACTCGCGAGCACACCTAAAGAAGGGGAGATCTCGAGCTGCAGGTCGACCCACTGGAATTCCTTCGGTGGGTATCAAGAGGAAGATCAGAGGGACCTGTCCTCCAAATTTGACGCCCAACCAATGGCTAGAACTCCGGGAATGATCGAAGGAGTATTCTGGTGAATAGTGTCATATTTCGCTCCAAATTTCTTAATTTTCAATTCAGGGGCTTAAGGCTATGCACTCATTAACAACATATAGCACTTCAAACCTTTAGCGAATGTATAACAAATCCGCGTCTCTCGTTGCTCTATACCAATTCTTTTTCTATTGACATACACCTTTTAAAACACGGTTTAATAGGAAAGAATAGGAGACAAGGGACATGATTCTAAAAGCACAATTTTGTTTCGATGAAGGAAAATATAAGAAGGAAAGGTAAATTGATAAGTTCGTTGAAGGGATTCGTGTATTAATAAACAAACTTTACTTCTTTTCATTTATATCCTTATTACATCTAAAATCCTTAGTGTGATTAGTTTTAGGATGAATCAATGCTCGAGTTAAAATGGGAATAGACCTTGTGACCCCCATTCCAACCTAACCGATCAGTTCTACAATCATTAGTTTCTAAACTAGCTGACATGAGGCCAGTTGCTAGTTCTATTTGGGCACTAGATCGTTATTATGTGTTGAGTAAAAATCCCAAATGAAAATAAACGCCATACTAGTTTATTACAAATGCATACATTGGTCAACTAGCTATATAGTTTTTGGATCATTTTTTGTTCCAAAACAAGTTCGAAATTAGTTCATTTGAGAAACAATTTCAGGGTAGAATTGGTGAATGCGGCCTTCACATTGGGAATTGAACTTTGACTAGCTTGGTTCTCGAGTTGGACCTAACCCAGTGCCATCACAATAGTGATATTCCGATAACACTTGATGGATCACAAAGCAGAAATCTGATAACTTCCCCATAAAGATTATAGAGAGGAAACCCAAGCTAAGCCCATTAACATACCTAATGGAGCTTACAATTTGCTCAAAAGTTTAACTAATTAGTTATAGAATAAATTGACCAACACACTACAATATTTCAATGAGAGACTTTTCTAGTATGACTCATTTGTGTGCAGTTCAATATGATCATTAATGATCTTAAACAACTATATGTTTTTTTTATGTTCAAGCTGTTAAAATATACCATAAAAGTAAGCCTTATATTCTCGAGAAAAATTACAGACAACAGTTTACTGCAAACATTAACCTAATTTGGTATGCGACCACAAGTAACTTCACTGTCAACTGATCAGCATTTATGAAACTCTTTCAGTTTTCCAGCCTTGGTGCTTCAAAATATTCATTGCTGGAGATGCCATTTCATTGATGATTAACATATTTAATAGACATACATGCAGAAATGGTAGATAAGTTAATACACCTATAAATCTCTCCATCAGAGAACCACTTACTTGGATGGCTCATGATAAGCTTCACTGCCAGTACCTTCATTTCCAACCAGTGTAGAGGGATTAATACTCGATGCATCTGCTCGAGAAAATAGGAAACATTTAAAAACTAGAAGAAAGTAGATATTAGACAAACTACTGCTAGGGAAGTGGTTGCCTACATTAGAAGTAGGAACATTAATTCCTTTTTTTCAGCAAAGTCCAAGAAATCATGTTGCAGACTCGGATGAGATAAGAGGTTATAACACCCTTAAATTTATTAACCGAACCAAAGAATTTTTCCAATTATAGCAATCCAAAAAAAGGAGAAAAATCAAAGATTATCCAGTCGTCCATTGCAGATTTAAAAATATCAATCATGCAAATATTAATGATGAGACAGGTCATGAAAATGGACTTAAAAATATCAATCATGCAAATATTAATGATGAGACAGGTCATGAAATGGAGCTACGTGACCACAATAAGAGATCAATCCACCAGAATAATGAATTTATCATTTGTTTGCATATCGTACCAGAAAAGGTACAAGACTATTCAAGTATTGTTGACCGATCACGAGGATTCAATACATGGCGTCACTGAGTTGGCGTACTTTCTTTTTTGAGCTGTGTTACATCCACTTGCCAAAAGAAATCTTAAACCAAGCAAAAGCCAAAAAAAAAAAAAGAAATATGGACAATATTTTAATGGCCCAAACAAAATGCAAATTGAACTCTTTCATTCTTGAAGCTTGTGAGCAAGTATTGTACTGTTGCATCAATGGCTTTGGTTGCTTCTTATGGACTATAATAAGAAAAAGGTCTTACTGAAAGTTTTTGCCAAAGTACATGAAATAACAAATTAAAAATTTTAAGATAAGACAAAAGAAAGTGCAATACTATCTGGAAATTCTAGCACACAATATTAGAAGAATAATTACCTTCAGTCACAATAGCAGCTGTTTCAATGGATGCCACCGACTTTTTTGAATCAACGGGAGCAAAACCTGCGGTGATACGCTAATTTGTGGGTCTAAAAAACAGATATCTTCTTCTTCTTTATAGGCAAAGACCAGATAGAATCTTACCGCACTCTAGATGGAAATGTACCTTTTAGCTGCAGAGGCTTCATTACAAATCCCAAAACAGCAAATGGAAACATCAACACAGCCTCACCCCAAAATGCATACCGCCATTTGAAATGATCTCCAACCTAAAACAAAAGGGAAGAAGAGGTCAATTTATCAAAACTTCAGCAAATGGCAAATGCCACCAGGCAGCAACTAAAAGAACAAATTTTCCACCAGGCAGTTGACAAGTGATACTACTGCCTCTATATTGATCTACTTAGACTTGGCATGTTCAAAGGATGCAGATTGAAAGCCTGTCATACTCCTAGCCCAGACATAATCAGCAAAATCAGAGAGCGAATGTGAGGGAATAAACAACTTACTAATCCTCCATACACATGGCCCAAAGCTACTCCAGTTGGTATACACATGTAAAACATCGCAAGCCATGCTGTTTTCTGCCAGAAATAATAAAATCTTAGCTAATACTGTTCCCAGGAATAAGAATAATATTTACAGCAAACTTAACAATTACTTATCCACAAGAAGTGTGCTTATTCTAACAGCAATAGGTGTCGCGCACCTGAGCAACAGGTGCATTGTCATCTATAAAAGGCGCTGATAGACTTATGAAAGAAGCCTCCCCAACTCCAACCAGCCTTTAAGAAGTAAACCCGAAACTGTAAGCCCTTAGAACAATTTTAAAGTTAAGGTACCAAAAATTACAATTTAGAATGTAATAGCCGCAAAGCTTCCATACTCACATCCGGCATATCACGATAATCCAGAAGCTAAATGAACTACCACACCCAGCTGCAGCCAGTGTCCAAACAGATAATCCAACTCCGATGAGCCTAAATGAATTGATACTGGAAAGCGAAAAAATTATGTAAGAATTTTTATAACAAAATGAAGAGAAAGATAAACTGTGCATACTTAAAACCTGTAACCTGCAGCAATCAAGAAAGATGCAGCCAATTTTTTTATTAGAAATGGAGAATGTTTAACACTGAAACAATTAACAACAGGAATATACAGACAACAGATAACTTATAATGATGATGACCATATATTTTCCATCAATAAGAGAGAAAAAGTGGGAGTTCTAAGAAATATTATTTAACAACTATCAACTTTCTGAAGATAAAAACTTCCCTTCCCACCATGACAAATTCAAGAGGGAAGAGAGAAAGGGAAGGGGAAGGGGAAGAAGTCGCCGGGGGGGGGGGGTGTTGTGAAATATTTTAGAGAAGAAGTTATTAATAAGTCAATATTATAAACGATTCCTACAAGAGCGAACACTGAAGGTTGCAAAAACTGATTGAAGATTGTGAGAACTGAAAGACAACAATAATGCACTCAGTATTAGAGGTGCATGGAACACAGTCATGGGATCCTTACACTAGAACCAATCTTCTGGACACAAAATTCCAAATTTCAACCAATTGATTCTCACGAAGTTTCTATGTTCTTTTTAGCATTTTTTTTTTTGCAAGAAAAACTTTCATATCAACATAATTAACATATAAAACCAAATGGCACATTAGCTAAAATTACAAAAGATAAACACATCAATAATAGAAACAAGGAGGGCAATTAGAAAAATTGGAGGTAAGTCACTCTTGTTGAAGTCAAGGATTGGAAGATTCATAAAGGTTAAAGATGAGCCACTAAATGTGAGCGAGTGAGCTCAGTGAATGACAACTACAGTTTTTTTACAAATCAAATTGGATTCTTAACTTTCAAATGTTATTTTAGTTTTTCAGTTGTGGTTGTATCTTGCCAAAACTAATGAAATAATGGACTAGTAACCTTATTGTTCTGGGCTTTCTTTCAGCTCATAAGAAAGCGATCAGACTAATTATCATTTAATACATGTTGGTAATAAATGACAAAAGTGAGTACATTGAGCATGTAAACCCCGTACCCGTTTACGTCTAACATATCTTATGTTACAGGTTCCTAATATTTGGAAAAATTTGATAAATGTAAATGTATGATAGAGTCCACCATCCTATATTAGCTAAATCTTAACCTTGGCCCCTCCAAATTGTTCATTGTATACCTTCTGTCTAAGTATGTGGCACTGAAATTATGGGCAAAGTTTTAAAGTAATGTACATCAGTACCTACTTAAAACTAGAAAAAAGAAGGCAGAACAACTATTAGTATAGAGTAGAAGAAATTCGCCAAACCATATGATAAAATTGCTTCAGCACAGGAAGATATAGCTAAAATACTAAATAATTAACACCAACTAAGGTTTTCAAATATATCATGCAGAGGAGAAGCAGATACAAATCACGCACAATAAAAGCAAGTGTAGTCTATATCATATTTTCAAAATGATTATGTCTATATTATATTCAAAGCAGCTACATTGATTTGGAAACTCTTCAGGATATTATGACAATATAAGCCAAGCCACCTTAAGTATGTGGAAAAATATTCAAGATTATCTTGCAGCGGCATGAGATCCCTGACTAAGGACATCTTCCAAGCCCACGCAACCAAAGAATGACACCAATCAAAAGACCAAGGTTTCCATCATGACCTGTGCTAAACATGCCTTGCTCCGTTAAAACTAGAAGTGATTTAGTCACTCTGAAAATCCCACAATCGTTCTCTCCCATTCCGTGAATGACAAGTTCTTCATATAGAATTAGTAACATTGGGCAAAGCACATAGGGTATCCAAGCTGTACCGGAATTGGGCATTACCTCTTTGCTAGTGAAGCAAATACAGGGGATGCAACAAGAAGTCCAACCATAAATGCAGATGACAAGACACCATCCTGAAAATTATTCAAGTCAAAGTCCCCCCTGCAACCAAAGTGCTATGATAAGGTTATAAGACATCAACACTATACTATAAATTCCTAAATGCTTGAAAAACTAGCTATGATTACAATAATGATGGTAAGAGAAAAATTGCCCAGAAAATTTTAAAAGAAAATAGGATGGAATTTCGGCTTCGACTTAGGAAGATGATAAAAATGGAGACTGGTGCAATGCAATGGAGATTGTCAGCTTACATTTCTTTACTATTCAACAAATTTTTATTCATAGAATTATGTTGGACCTTAAGAAGTTTTTTTACATTAGATGAAACTGTATAGTCTGAAAACATAAAAAGGAACCCCAATAAGAAGAAAATCAAAAGCCTCCAATAGAATACTAGATATGTCAATCATTGTGATATTTTCAGCAAATTGGGAAAAAGATGAGAATGGCAGTACAGGAATACAAATTCTGGTTCTTGTTCAGAAAAAAAAAAAGATTAACCTCAATTTTACATTCAATCTGCTTTAGATCGGCAATAACAACCAGTACCAGGTCTCAAAATGTCCAATATAAAGGTCCCATAATACCGAAACAATGGACTTTTCTGCATAATCAGACAAAACAAAATTCTTTACTTACTGGATTCCTCTGCCTGAAGTGTATTTTCCATCCTTTGTGCAAGTACTCCGACTACCATTTACACCATTACTGGCTATCACTCCTCGATCCACGTGATTTGACATGCTAATCACACAAAAGATGACAAGCAACCTGCATACAGAAAAGTAAACTTCCTGGTTATTGCCCTAAACAACTCCGATATTTTAGTTACCCATTTCTTCGAGTATATTCTCTTAAAATCCTATACAATTCAGTAACTTCTGGTATGTAGATAAACATTGCATGATAGTAACTACAATTACACAACCAAATAGAACAAGTCATCTCTGCTTAAGATTAGACAACACATTCAGGAAATTTTACGCTTGAAGGTCATGGCCAGCCTCATTCACACTTGTGAGGAAACAATTATGACCTCATTGACTTCTCACAAAAGTTGAACCAACGGTTAGCCAACCCACATTCTACTTTGGAAGCAACTCCTTCATACAAATACACAGGTACAGCAGAGCACTGTCAGCCGCAGGTGCATACAACAAGATCACTCTCCAATCAGATGACAAAAGAATATAAGACAAGTCATTATCATCAGTGATGAACACATGGTAGGAGGATCACTTATGTAGCTATGGATTTGTCTTTTAGTAATGTGTGCCTAAGTTCAATGTCTTTAACACTAACAAAAACATGTTAAACAAGTTCAGATCTTATATTTGTGAGAGCAAACCCTTTAGCAAATGCTGGATGCCAAAACTATTAGCAAAAACATGTTAAACAAGTATAGGATTTGACACTAGAGCTTTTGTGAATGCTATTGAAATTGTAGACGAAATACTTATTTATAACTAGATAGGCAAATCTAAGATTGGGAGAGTAGAGTAAGAAACAGGAGAAATAATGCAATAGTATCAAAGGAACATTTTTTGACGACCTTTGTGGAACTTGGGATAGATAATTAGCCAATAGTCAAGAAGGCAATCAAACATCAAAGAGGGCATAATTTTAAGCTCCTTCTATTTTGTGAAAAAAAAATTGGAAAAGAAAAAGTATTCTAATAAAAATGATCACTTATACCGTATTGCTTACAAAAATGAATTGACAAAAAATGTTTTATGCATTCGTATAGATATCTAGATATATATTATTGTCCTTAGTTAAAACATTTTTCATTAGCTAATTATTTTAAGGGAAAATTATCCAAAAAGTCATAAACCTATTGCACTTTTACCAATTCAATCGTTAATATTTTAATTTTGCCAATTAAGTCCTAAGCCTTTTCATTTATTGTCATTTCAATCCATCCAACCGATTTTGATTAGAAATTATTGATGTGGATAGTTGGCTCTAACGTGGCACTTTTTTTTAATATTTTAATTTTTAATTTTTTCTTCTTTTTATTTAATTTTTTGGCTTTTTTTGGGGGTTTCTCTAGCTAGCGAGGGTTGGCCAGCAACCCTCGCTAGCCCTCACCCATGGCTAGCCAGGGTTGCCCACTAGATCCGAAACACCAAAAAGAAAAAGAAAAAAAAGTAAAAAATATATATTATTAAAATATTGTTTAAAAATGTGCCACGTCAACGCCGATCGTCCACATTAACAATTTCCGATCAACATTGATCGGATGGATTGAATTAGCAAGAACTAAAAATATTTAGAATCGAATTGGTAAAATTGAAAAGTTTAAGACTGAATTGATAAAAATGCAATAAGTTCATGATTTTTTGAATAATTTTTCCTATTACAAACAATCAATTTTATGAAAATGCTAATAGATAGAACCTTAATTTCATATTGATGGAACCCAATTTAGTGAGTGGTGTGTTTTTTCTAGGACCGATGAATCATGTTGCATCAGCTTATGAGTTACCATCTCGATAACGGAATAATTTTTGCTAGAATATCTGTATATACTGAGGAAATTGTTCTCACGAGTCACAACTAGCAATGGCTCCCGACTATGCCGAGGCCAATGGGCTGTGCTAGGCCCCGTGTTACGCTCGAGCACGTTTTGCCCAGGTAAGGATTTTTATTAAATAATTAAAAAATAAATTTTCAATAAAATAAATTATTCCCACTTCATGGTTGTTTATAGGGAGTTCCAAGTAGCGATAATTGAACAAGAATGAAATACGCAGCATAGTATATAAGACTCCGACTTAAACGAATTCATCTCATTAAAAAAACAGATTGATAAAAACACATTTTTTTCTGGTAGCGGGCCTCTTCTTGGACTTGACCATTTCAATGACATATTTTTTCTTGTTGTCTTTTCGGGTAAGTCATCTAACCACTAGATTTCAAAGATAATTTCACAGCACATACCAGATAAACAACCTTCTTCTTGCCACTGAGGAGGTCCATAATGTTGAATGTCTTCCAAACATTTGACCCTTGTCCAAGAAAGTTCTTTCAGAGTTGGCAAGCCATCTGGAAAATGGGTTGGGCACCACCAATAATTTAAGTCAATTGCGAATTCCAAGCTTGTAAATATCCTTCAACAGAGATCGCCATTTTTATTTTTATTTTTATTTTTATTTTTAAGTAAGGAGAAGTGCATGATCGTGAAAATAAGAGGGGGTTTGAATTTTGTAGAAATTGAATTTTTTTTTTCATTTTTTAAAGATGAATGTGACCGTTCGGCCACATGTATTTTATTCTTAATGTGGCCGAACATCACACTATTAGAGATAATGGGCCATGCTTGGGCCCGCCCGTTAGGCCCAAGGACCTGACCAGCCCAGCCCACCCAGGTTAGAGCCTGCGGTAACAGCCCCTTCTCCAAGCTCAGGACAATGGTAACCTTCAAATAGGAGACGGTGACTCTTTTCGGAATCGGAGTGTACTCTAGAGCCTGGCCCAATAATCAGGGAATTTTAGGGTTGGGCCATAGTCTTCATCGACTAGGAATTTTTAGATGTTGGTATTGTTGGGTTGGGGCTGGGTCAGGCTTTGACACCCCCACAACCCGATCTCTCTCTCTCTGCATGTGTACAACAAGGATGAAACTAATCGACACCGGCCCGACTCAATCTGACCCTTTTTTTTTTTTTTTTGCAATCTGACCCGTTCTCTTGGGTTGTATGATATTCAAGTCAGGTAGGGTCAAGTCAAGCATATCATGTAGTGTTTTGGGTCAGGTCGGGCTTTCATAAGCAACCCAAACCACGGACACCCCTATACTCCACCCTCTCTTTCCTCTTTCATTTTGGTCCTTCTATCTTTTCATTCATTTTCTCCTCTTTCCTCCAACACGCCTGCCGTTAAAAACTTCCATATGAGAACGTTGCTCCTATGGGATTCCAGATGTATTGCTTCCACATGCCTCATGATTGGTTCCTGTCTTTTAGTTTTAATATGCTGTCAATTAGCAAATGAACTAACACAAACGGCAATAATGTTCTCGGCAACCCAAGAACGTGCCATCGTCCAGTAGACCGACTCGTCTATCTTGCTATTTCTGGACCAATATTGTACATGAAGATCATACTTCCATGAGATAGAAACTGCATCTACGGGTAGCTCTCCATCTGGTTAAGGTAAGCTGCATATTTCTTGCCGTAGTGAATACTCTAGTTTTTGTTGCCAAAACAAAGCACATGTAGATTGACTGTCATTTCATCGACAAAAGAAACTGTCCTGAGGAGTCATACGGACTTCTTATGCACCCTCAAACCATCGAGGACATGTTCACCAAGGGACCGCCATGCTTGATTTTCTCCATCTCTACAGCAAGTCGAGTGTCCAGGATATCTACACTTCAACTTGAGAGGGCGTTAGTTGTCATCAAATGAGTAACTATCTTGTAATCTACTTCCATAGTTTTTTTGTAATTCACCACTTGATTTTCTCCTTGATTAAGCAAGCTAAATCCACCATATCATGGAAAGTCATCTCAACTATCCCAACTTTACCGCTGTCCATTCTGGGTTTATCTCTGAGTAAACATTTGCGCATATGCCATGGGAGAACAAAGCAGCAAGCTAAACTCAATCCTTGATCCTCTCCAACTTTTCACCTTCAATTACTTTTGAAATGGCGGATAAAGTGAAAGTCCAGTCACATGAAAGCAACAAGATCAATCCTGGGCTGTGATGTTGCGCATGGAGCGAGGGAGAGAGAGAGAACAAGTTTGATGTTAAAACCGAGCAAGTGAAACATGACCATTCTAAAGATGCTTAGCGGAGGTAAGTCCCAAAACCTGGTACTTTTAGACATAGGCACATAGGAAATCAAACGTAATAACACTACCAAAATTAAATGTCATACTGCTATTCCTGCTCCATTATTATCACCCAAACCCCACACACATTCAATCCCTTATCGCCTCGAGATCAGCAGATTGGACCAGGCGCGAGGATCTCCTCCGTCATCTTGCTGTCCTCGCCAATCTTGTAGTCAGTGAATGTCACAAAGTTGTTCTTGAACAGTTTGGCCAGCTTCAACAGGGTGTTGTTGTAGGCCTTCTTGTCCGACCAGGTGTTCACAGGATCGAGGATCTCCGAGGGCACACCATCGACCTCAGTCAGGATCTCCAGCCCGAAGAGCTCAGTTTTCTTGTAACTAGCTTCCAAGAGGCTGCCCGAATGTATGGCGTCAATGATCTTCCTGGTGTATGGCAACTTGATCCGATTGCCAGAGCCATAGCTGTACAATAGATGTGAAAGGTTTCAGTGTCAAAAAAGCAGCAACAAGATTGGCTCCAGAGTGGGGCTCAAACATGTCATACCTCCCCCTGACCATCCGGTGTTGACGAGCCACCCAGTTGCGCCATGCTTCTGCATCTTCTCAGCCAGCATAGCAGCATACTTGGTAGGATGCAACATTATGAATGCAGCGCCAAAGCAAGCTGAGAACGTTGCACGCGGCTCCTTGACACCCTC
This sequence comes from Eucalyptus victrix, assembly GCA_016097545.1. NCBI lineage: Eukaryota > Viridiplantae > Streptophyta > Magnoliopsida > Myrtales > Myrtaceae > Eucalyptus > Eucalyptus victrix. The sequence continues at coordinate 49,594,452 of CM027843.1, forward strand.
CTCTGTTCCAGCGACCTGTTGAACAGATCAACAGTTAGCACGTAATCAGACGCCATCTTCTGCAGATTAAGCATTTGGAATAACAAAGGAACCAAAGTTCAACAGTTGGATACATACCAGAGCAGTATAGCTGCTTATGAAATGGTACATAGTCTGTGCCAGGCTCAGCTTACTCACGGGAGGGAGCACTCCAAATGCGTCACATGCCAAGAGAATGACATTCTTCGGGTGTGGGCCAACGCACGGGATTTTCACATTTGGTATGTACTCAATGGGATAGGCCGCCCGTGTGTTCTCTGAAACAAAGGAACAGATCAGATGTTGTGAATATTGTGCTTGTAATAACAAACTGTCATCATATTGTTGCGAGCCGAACTTGGACATTCAGAATTGACCATCAAAGTCTTCTGATCAATAAATTAAGGCTTCTTGGATTTTTTCAGTGAAGATATCTGAGATTATTCAAAAAGTAATAATCTTGATTTTTCTGCTTCAAATCATATTCTATTCAGCTACTGAAATTCTCCGATTATCATATTTATCGCATAAACACCATACCGATTAGGTCAAAACCGCACATCATTGGGTTGTGCTGACCCAGTTAGCTCAATGAATGAAAGGGTTAACTTCAATTTTCTTTCAGGAATATACTAACCAAGTCATAGCTAACATAAACTTTGACATTTGAGCATATTAAAAATCAGAGTATCCAGCATGACAAAATCAAGAAATAGGCAGTTGTTTATCTTATTTAAACAATTCAAAGAAGTCATTTAAAAACAACTCCAAAATAATAGAAATTATCAACGACAGAGATGTTTACCTGTAACTGACTTGTCAGAGTAATCCACTTCCCTCGTGTGCTCTTCAAACACCACGTTTTCCACCACTGTCATCCACAAACATCTCGAGTCATTTTCATGCCTTGAGGGCATACGTAAACCAAAATCCAATTTCATTCAACTCAAAGTATACAAATTCAAAAAGGCGTGTTCAGAAATTACCAGTTCCAAACTTGATGGCATTCCAGATATCAGGCTCCTTCTCCCTCGACAAATCAATACATTTGGCATAGCAACCCCCTTCAATATTGGACACACCGTTCTCACTCCAGCAATGCTCGTCATCGCCAATCAAGTACCTATTGTGATCAGTAGACAGGGTAGTCTTGCCAGTACCTAAATTCAAAAGAAGTTCATCAGCAACGATCAAAGCACTGCAATCTCTAAGTTGTGCAGAGGATAAGGACTTTAGAGAGAGAGAGAGAGACAGAGAGAGGGCACATATCATATGTCACAACCGACTCGGTGCCATTTCCAATCTCCGATGGATACTATACCTGACAATCCAAAGAAGAGGGCAACATCTCCGTCCTTCCCCATATTGCATCCAGAATGTAGGGAGAGGAATTGACGCTTAGGCATGAGATAGTGCATTACACTGAACAGACCCTTCTTCATCTCCCCGGCGTATTGGGTGCCGAGGATGACCATTTCCCTCCTAGCAAGGTTAAGATCTATGCTAGTAGAGGATGTCATGTAATGGGCGTAACGATCACAAGGGAACTGGCCAGCATTGTATATGGTGAAGTCCGGAGTATCAAAATTCTCCAGCTCTTCAGGAGTGGGTCGGATGCACCTGCCAACCCACCCAGTTATCGAATTGCGTACACTAGGACTAATTCTACAGCCTGATCTCCTGCAAAGAAATAAATAAGCTCATAAAAAGAAGGCACTGAGATACAAATATAATTCCTTCCCCTCCTCTACCCTCTTCCCTCCATTCTCTTTCTATCTGTCTCTACACATTCATGCTCATATGCATCAATCTTCTGCCAGCGAATAGAAAAATGAGGCTCTAGTTGCAAAAACTTGAATAAATTATTCAAGTAAGTCACAGGCCCTTGAATCAGCAAAAACTTTTGCTGTTTCAACCTTGGTCACCATTTTAAAAATGTTTCAGGAACTATTTTCTCGTGGGCCCTTGTCATTTCAATGCTTCAACTAATGGCATTGCCAATTATACTCCATTTGGAATCAGTTTCTGCATGTCTTGAAAGGCAAAGCCTCTATCCAAAACAGTAAGTGGAGAATGCATTAGGTGCGAATCAAAGATTCCATCCTAAAAAACTTTCGTCCTTCTGGAAGAACAAATTATCAAAGTCCATTTTGGACCAGGGATTCGCCTTTTCTGCTAGGCATTGTTTTGTGTAAATAATTATTGCAAGCCTCAAAGAAAACGGAACATCATTACAGCCAGCTTTTTTACTAATTAATAATTGCGAAGATGCTTTACAAGGCTGGCTCTTTCAGGCAGTAACTCTAGACTCCAGCACTTTTCTACCAACGGTACAATCAAATCTATTATCACATAGAATAGAGGCTTTCTATCTAACTACTTGATCAAGTTACTGTAGAAGCAGAACGTTGTTAAAACGATATAGAATAGAGGCTTTCTATCCATCTACTTGATCAAGTTACTGTAGAAGCAGAACGTTGTTAAAACGATCAATGATCCTAGCTCAAGAGTCCCAACTTACTGTACATCAACTTATGAACAATTTCCATCTATGATTATCGAGAACCCTGAATTGCTATAATTCCATAATCAAAGCTCAATTAAATTTCTCCTAGTTCCTTTCTCAATTGACAACTTTTCCACTTCATGAAGCAAACACGAATTCATAATGGGTGTGCCCTACCCACTGCAAACTCTTTTTCCTAAGAATATTATATACCCAACTGATCAGCATTTATGAAACTCTTTCAGTTTTCCAGCCTTGTTGCTTCAAAATATTCATTGCTGGAGATGCCATTTCATTGATGATTAACATATTTAATAGACATACATGCACAAATAGTAGATAAGTTAATACACCTATATATCTACATTTATCTCTCCATCAGAGAACCACTTACTTGGATGGCTCATGATAAGCTTCACTGCCAGTACCTTCATTTCCAACCAGTTTAGAGGGATTAATACTCCATGCATCTGCTCGAGAAAATAGGAAACATTTAAAAACTAGAAGAAAGTAGGAACATTTATACAAACTACTACCAGGGAAGTGGTTGCCTACATTATAAGTAGGAACTTTAATTCCTTTTTTTCAGCAGATTCCAACAAATCATGTTGCAAACTCGGATGAGATAAGAGGTTATAACACCCTTAAATTTATTAACTGAACCAAAGAATTTTTCCTATTATAGCAATCCAAAAAAAGGAGAAAAATCAAAGATTATCCAGTTGTCAATTGCAGATTTAAAAATATCAATCATGCAAATATTAATGATGAGACAGGTCATGAAATGGAGCAACGTGACCACAATAAGACATCAATCCACCAGAATAATGAATTTATCCTTTGTTTGCATATCGTACCAGAAAAGCTACAAGACTATTCAAGTATCGTTGACTCTTATATGAGATTTGACTTTGTCAACTTGGAAAAGTTCATGCTACATCCATGTTCCTATGACGTAACCCCACTAACTTCACATGCTCATTTATCGGGAAAATTATTGAAAAAACTTTAAATATATTATATTTTTATCAATTTAATCATAATATTTTTTATAATTTATTAATTTAATCCTAAAATTTTTAGTTGTGCTAATTTAATTTTAAAATTTATGATGATTTGTTAATTTAGTTTTAAATATTTTGATGATTTGTTAATTCAGTCATTTCAATCAATTTAACTAAAGGTTGCTGATATAGTGGTCCAGTCAGCACCTATAGGATGGCTGGCGAGTACTAAAGTGGACAATTTTTGCAATTTATTTTTAAAAACTTTTCTTTATTATTTTATTTTATTTTTTCCATTTTGGGCCAAGGAGGACTGGCAATCCTCGCTTGATTTGGCTGAGGGTGTCACAGCCCATCTGGCGTGGGCTGCACTCGCCGGCCCTAGGCGAGGCCCTAGGCGAGGCTGTCCCCCGCTAGATTTGGGCAAAGGTCACACGCAGGAGGCCCGCAGCTTCGCCCACAACCCTCGCCAGCAGAGATCTAGGCCTCAATCGAAGCTCGGTTCGTTCCCCAAAATATCAGGCTTGCCGCTGCCTCTTCCACTCTAGTGTGCAGCAGCTTGATGACGAGAGGAGGGGGCTGGCGTTGGTGCAATGCGGGCAATTTTCAGCAAAATAATTCTCAGAAACTGCTTGAAAACTCGTATTTTGTCAGACAAGTTCCTGCCTGTATTGGCTTGATTTAGTAGACTAAGTCCCTATATCACTGTGCAACAATCCTTCTGCATATCCTTCTACAAATTCAGCCGCAATCTTGTGATTATTTAGCCATTTTGTGGGAACAACCTGAACGTGGATGAAGCTCGTTCCCTATTTACCTGAGCTTGAGAATGAGGAAAAAGTGGAGTGAGCCCGAGATCACCATTGTCGACAGGACTCTTTTAAACTGCATCTTCAACACTCATGCTATTTATCGTACGAGTCATGACACAATGATGCGGTGATCAGTGGCAAAGGATCAGCGTCTGTTGCCTGAGTACAGTTCGATCTGTACAGTGCTCTCAGGCTTCTTGATTGCATCTTCTACACTCTCATTGCCTATTTCTCGATAATATATGGTTATGCACACAGACGGTGATGCAAAGCTTGGCCTAATCTGTTTCAATTGTGGCCACACTTAGTAACAATTAAAAGTTCCTAACGACCCAATCAAGCCTGCAGTATGATTAGATGCTGCCGAAAGAACTTGCATCAACTTAGAACTCCTTGACATTGAGACTTGACAACTTGTTCTCTGCTTGAATATGAAATATATTTTGTTATCTCTTCTTTGTGATATAGACTTGGAGGAACATGGACACTTGACATGCACCTCTGTTCCAACCAAGAGACACTGAGAAAATAAATTGCAGGAGAGCATCGTGTGATCCTACCAAAGAGTCCAACCAACTCAATCCCCTTAAAGTCTCCGAAAAGAAAGAAGAAAAAAAGGAATATATAAACTAAAAAATCTTATTTACATCCATACCATATAAAATTGATGGCGCCATTTGCGGCGCAGAAGATGTAAGAGACCCTCTGCTACGATATGGACAAGTGTGCGGGAAGCATCCATTTTCTTTTTCTCCTTTTGTCTTCTATATCCAACAACTTTGTCCTTAATTGCACGTCGTCGCTCATTTTTCAGACTTGTAGTTTGCTTCTTCTGTTCTATCTGTAGATCATCAAGCAGATGTATTTAACTTCACAGTCTGTTACCTTCAAGTTGAAAAATCTAACCTTGAGGAAATTACACTTCCTAGATAACTACTTATGCAAAAGTTCCTTGCATAACTTCTGTGAACTTGTACTTTGTTGAGTAGATTCCTCACCGCCCGAACGTCATTTATGGCACGGGTTTGTGTTTGTACATACATGTACTCATACTACTAGTATTAGCTGAGTAGAACTTGCCCCAAAAGTTTAGATCGCTCTAGTAGAGAATTTACTGATATAGGTAATTACTGCAAAGTTTCTCGAACCTTTGCAACTAGTCTGTTCTTTACGGAGGCTTGTCTACTCTCTGGATTGTCAACGCATTACTTTGGGTCCTTCATCATTCCATTCTTCAGCTCTTTTCTCTAATATGCCTGCCGTTAAACTTCCAGATGTGAACGTTGATCCTATGGGTTTTGATCTATTTAATCCAGATCTGTTACTTCCACAAGCATCATGATCAGCTCCTGTCTTTAAGTTATAATATGCTGTCAATAAGCAAATGAACACACATGGCAGTGTTCTCGGCGGCCCAAGAACTTACCAACATTACCATCGTCCGGTAGATTGACTCATCAATCTCACTATTTCTGGACCAATATTGTGCATGGCGCTCATACTTCCACGAGCTAGAAACTGCATTACAAGTAACTCTTCATCTGGTTAGGGTAAACTGCATATTTCTTAGGTCACTCACCTGTTTCTGAGTAGTGATGAAATAAACAACTATTTCCCGCTCTTAGTTGAAAGGCTAATATTGCAAAGTGGCATCTTCTAGTCGTGGAAAACCACTTGGCTCATTTCTATTCAACAACCTTGGTGGATCTCGTCGTTAAGATTTTGTGAGACCATTATCAACTATTATAAAATTTTAAACTATCAGATGAAGTATTATCTATAAACTGGAATTCAGGTTTCACGCTTCATGCAGTTGTACCCTAGTTTTTGTTGCGTGAACAAAGCATATGTAGATTGACTGTTATTTTATCAATGAAAGAAACTGTCCCTGTCCCAAGGAATCATACGGACTTCTTATGCACCCTCAAACCATCGAGGACATATTCACCAAGGGACCGCCGTGCTCGATTTTCCTCGTCTCTTCAGAAAGTAGGGTGTCTCGTCCTAGATATCCACACTCCAACTTAAGCGTCAAACCATCGAGGACATATTCACCAAGGGACCGCCGTGCTTGATTTTCCTCGTCTCTTCAGCAAGTAGGGTGTCTCGTCCTAGATATCCACACTACAACTTGAGCGGGACTGTTCACAAGCTAAATCCGCCATATCATGCGATCATCCTTGAATTTATCGTGTACCATGTTTATAGTGAAATGCAGGAAAAACATCTCAATTATCCCAACTTTACAGCTGTTCATGCTGGGTTTATCTGTGAGTAAACATCTGCGCATATGCGATGGAAGAAAAAAAGCAAAAACCATAGCTCAGTCCTTGATGCTCTCCAACTTTTCATCTTCAATTACTTTTTAAATGGCATATAAGAAAACGAAAGTCCCTCAACCATGCCCCCTGCATGTCATGCGGCCCTTGCATGTCATGCTGGTTGAGACAGATCCATCCCATGTAGCTCTGGTAACTCAAAAGTCACACAGAATAAACTTGTGTGAAGTCCAATCACATGAAAGTGTTACGGCCCAAACGAAAGCCGATCCAAGAAGATCCTATGGGCCAGTCATGACACATCTATGGATTAAGCGACCCTTGGCTTGTATCCCTGATTACTAGGGTTTTCTCGAGTATTCTAGAATACTCCGGGGACGGGCGATATTGTAAATGTATTCATATGTAATAAATACGGTTAGTTGGTAGTTGGGGAGATGTAATCTCCACCGTTAGATCGAGGAGAGATCTACGGATACAGTTTACCTTGTCTTTCTATAAATAGGGGTCTCCTCCTCTTCATTATATCATCTCATTCACAAGTAAAATACAATCCAAAGCTTCTCTCTCTAGAGTTTTCTCTTTCTAAGATCCTTGAGTAGAGTGTGAGAAATGGTAAAATCCAAGTGATCAAGAGTGATTGATCGACACGTATTGTCTGCCATTTTTTTTTTATGGCTTAACATGGTTGGTTGTACTCTTTTACCATAACTTATGCTGTTCTTTCTTTTATGCAGGTAGCGGAGGATTTTCTGGTTCAATAAGATGCAATATTATGCGCTATCCATGTAAAACGTGTTACCCTTAGTAAGTCCTATTTAATTTCTAGTGTCAACAAATTATGCTATGGTGAACTATAGATAAGCAGGGAGAAACAAATTTTTTTCCTGTCTGGAATTTGGATTGTTTGGATGGACAATTTCAATATATTTGTCTTCAAATTCCAGACATGAAAAAGATTCATTTCTCCCACTTATCTATAGTTCACCAGGATAGCGTAATTTGTTGACACTAGAAATTAAATAGGACTTACTAAGGTAACGCGATTTGCATGGATAGCGCATAGCATCTTCAAATAATTGAACCAGAAAATCCTGCCTGCATAAAGAAAGAACACCATACGTTATAGTAAAAGAATACAACCAACCACGTTAAGCCATAAAAAAATAAAAAAAATAAAATCGCAGACATTGCTGAATTTTTTCATAACATTTGAGTATCAAATGAAACCGCTTCTACTCACAACACCGAGTTAAAGTAAAACAAAGAGTCAGTTGCAGTTAACACCATTTGGTCAATGGTCATTACTCTGAGTGAAGCATATAGAATAGCAAAAGGCACCGATACCTCCTATGCGATACCTCCTAAATAGCACATAGAGCTTCTAGTTTCCAACAAATGATAGCAGGGTTTATACTGTTACTAATTTCTCTTACCTGCAATCACACAAAAAAACTTCCGTCAGGAATACCACCCGAAAGAACAACGTAACGGATGCATGCAAAGGTTCCAATGGCCACAGCGCATTTAGATTTCAAAATTTTCTAGTAAGAGATGACTTGGCTAATCAATACATCTAACTCAAGGGCAACTAAATCTGAGGCACCGATGGAAATCATTCCCTGACTTACCACGTAGGTCGAAAAGGAAATATATCTATATCTATATATATATATGTGTGTGTGTGTGTCAAAATGATCCAGAAGGTTTGGAAGGTAAAATTTGAAAGTTAATAATACTCCTAGACAACCCGTTCATGCTTAGCCCTTTCCATTCTTACACCATCTTGATTTTGCTTGAGTGATTACATTCAGAACATGTATGTGTGTAATACATTGTACTGTAAAGCTCAGGAAGTGGCTGATGAGAATATATACCCCATTTACTCCTATTAATGCGGCGACGCCTCTTGCTGTTGACTAGATAGAAACTGCTTGCATCACATTTGACATACAACTGATATGATCAAATCTCAATGAACTGTTAGATCCCAATGACCGCAAGGTCTCCTGATATTGATTATGTTGACAGCCACTCTCGATACTTGGACTATGACTTGCTTCACTTATAATATTATTTTGCTCTTTTCATCACAGTGAGGAAGGATTTTGAGCTGGCTCGACTGCTTTGAGGCAGGGGCCGCATTTGATGAATGTAAATAAAATTTACCAAAGACCACCAATTTTGTGGATGTGGGGAGGCTGTTGCTACGGTCCCGTGACTCCAATTGCCATACCTAATTCGTTTGAGATCCACAATAATCGTTAGGATGTTAGGAAAATAATCTAGTAGGCACTAACTGCGATTTCTCAGTATTAGCATTTTGTTTTCATCCCCAACCATCTTCTACATTCAGGGAAACAATTTGCGTCGTTGAGCTACGGATGACAAAGAAACTCCTTGCTAAATGTTTTGGAAGGAGATTTTCTGGCCTGGCAATTACATCGACAGGAACAGAGGATGTTTCTGTTTCTTCTTGTTTTGCATCATTTCAGAAGATAAACAAGGTGGAAAAAATGAACACAGAGGATCCATCAAGTCGGCCAAGAAATATACAGGGGCACTTGTTTCTCTGTGCGGACAACTAACGGCGTATAAACTAGAGAAAACAATACAAGGCTTACGCAATTTTCACCCAACAAAATAGCTTCGCAGACTCCCTAAAGTTTAAATGAGCCAATTTACATAGAGCTCATCAATGGTAAGATTGACCAAAAAATAATATGTTTAATGTATATATTCAATCCGACGATTTTCATTTTCTTACATTGTTTCTATTCTTTTATATTAGAATCGGAGAAGTGTACATATTTGTTACCCTAGGGAGTGACGTAGTTGACTTTCCTAGAGTTTCGGTAACTTAATTCTACACGTTATCTAACGAATGTGTATTCTACGATTTGAACACGCCAGCAAATTACTTGGATGAAAATATTTTTTTTACTCCTGTCTCGATATAAGCTAACTAATTTTAGTCAAATTGCGATTAACTATCATACTGAACATATAGAGGGGTTGCTTGGTATGAATTATGGTTTTTGAGTCTCGACTTTTACTTTTACTATTTGAGTTAAATCAATCTTTGAGGATGTTACTTTTTCTTAATTGAAAGAGAAAAGAGAACTTCATTTTCATGTTAAATTTTTAAATACTATTCAAATTGATGTGTGGGTGGGCAGGTGATTTCAAGATAAAGGGATTTTTGTGGTTAAGTGTGTGGGATGATGTGTATGAGAATGGATATTGAAGCATAAAATGCAAAATAAAAGATAGACTACAATCGCCACCAAGGTATAAAAGGATGCACCATCAATCAAGGATGAGGATTGGGATTGATGAAAGTTCACCATCAAGGCTTAAAGGATGAATCACTCACCAAGAATAAAAGACTTTGGGATAAGAGAAGCCCACCACCAAGGCCTAAAGAAAAATCTACTAGTCAAGGATAGAGGGCTTCTTGGCTCAAGAGTAATCCACTCTCTACGAATAAAAAGATCAAAATAGGAGTTGTCACAACCCCAATTCCATCTCCAAGGTCGTGAGCAGTAAGGGTTATTTTTGCAACATCCCAAGCTCGTCGCCGTCCCGATTCTTTTTATCTTATTATCATGCACATGTGGATGTGAATAAATAACTCTTAAGATAAACAATAGCTTCTCCTATCCCGAAATCCTTATCTTTGGCGGGTAGTTCGTCCTTTAAGCGGGAATTAGTGATGAATCACTTGACCCTTAAACCCCCCATTCTTAGAATCACTTGCCCATGCACGCATCAAACGCTTGGCCATCTCTTCAAAGCATCTCAGCAATGACCATCATTCTAGTTACACAAGCATACATGGCACAACAATCAATTACAATGTATGAACAGCAATGACTTTCAAATTGCGAGAATGGCATCGGGGGCAGCCTTTGATTTACATGTGTTGATCTGTCCAAAAGCCATTAAGTGGTTGATTTGTGACCAAAGGTTAGTGGCCATCACTTGTGTTTACAAGCGGTAGTCACTGAATGTCATGTACAATATTCCCATTGGCATGTCTTACTATATTTTGATTGAATATTTTACTTTGGTGAATTTGTCCATCCTTTTACTTTTTCAATGACTTACATAAGTCAACATTGTTCGAGATCTCACCCTAGTAAATTTCTGCTTGTCATTGAATGAAGTGGACATCTTATGGAATCTTCCATCATGTCAGCGTCAACTTGTTTAGTTATCAAATCCAAGTAATTGTCAGAATTTGCTTGTGAATTCAAATCATACCATTTGAAGCCTCGTCACCCAGACACATTTATCGCGGGCCATAATATCCAAAGGCGATTTAAAACTGACAGGTTGACCTTGTGTTGACCGTATAAAAAGAGGGCATCCATCATCTCTCTCTCTCTCTCTCTCTCTCTCTCGCTCTCTACTTCAATTCTATTTGTCTATTTTTCTCATTTTTAATGCAGCTTTATTTTTTTATGTTAATATTATTACTTTAATTTCTTTGAAAAATTAAAAATGTAAGCACACGATAGAATACACTAGTACCTCATTTAGACCTTACCGTAAGGATCCCACAATTGTTACAAAATATGGATGAACATGGTTTTACGGTAGAATTTGGAATTGAAGAATCCAAGTTCCAAAATATGCGAGGTGGGTTTCATGTTCCAAAAGTTGGTGAATCTATTTTTACGGATAGATTCTGAATTCTAGTTAGGTGGAACCTAAAATCTAAAACAAGTTTTTGTATTTTATTTATTTATTTATGTTTTCGCATTATCCTACGTATTTTATGTTGTTCAATAATAAGTGTATAATTTGGAATTACTAGTTTGAGTCTTCATTTTATGAGTGAGACTTCTACTTTGTTAATATCTCATATTCTTTCCTTGTCTAAATATAAGTTAAGTTCAGTAGATTGTAACAGTAAGTGATGATCGTTAAATGTGATGTCTCATTGATGCTGTTCAATTGATAATACATGTGGAACTTGGATAAATCTTAGAATTGACTCAACAACAAACAAAGGATCAGTTTTAGCCGGTAGATTTCAAGTTTCACTTGGAACCTATATTGGTCATCCTTATAACAAAATATTTTATTTAAGCCATGATTACTTAGTGACCAAAAACAAAAAAAGAGCCTTGACCACTTGTTTCACTAGTAGGCATACGAGCTCGTACTGTCAAAAGTTAGGAAGCTTGCTCATATAAGGATAGCGGATGTCCAAGACATAAATTGACCCAAGGTTCATTAATATCTGAACCCGTTAAACGGGTGGATTTGGTTGAAAATGATTTAATTAAATTGACCAATTTAATTCATTTTGACCCATTTTTATTTAATGCAAATCCAATGACATATACCTGATTTGACTCATATCTGATACATATTGCTAAAAAACTTCAAATTTAACTCAACATGAGAAAACTCAACCAGAATGAGGTGAGAGTGCTGAATTGAGCGAGTGCGAGATTGAGTAAGAGTAAGAGTTATAAAGTTAAATAAGTCATGAAACCATTTATAGAGATGGATTAAGTCTAAATAAGTCATGAAACCATTCAATACCCATATTATCTTGGGTTTTATCATTCTAAGTTTATTTATAGACAATTTTTTTTTTTTTTAAATTCATTGATGACTCGTTTACTAAATATAACTAATGTATATAACTGTTTAACCCATCAAATATGGCTCAAAAAATGAATCACAGACTCATTTTGACAGCCTGATCTATTTTTTGAGCCATAGCTCAAATTTTGCAATCTCATGAAGTACATTTTAACCCATCCACCAGTAAGCCACAATGCACGACGGTGACATGGTCACATAGTCAATGTAGCCCCAATATTAACAAGGTCGAACAATCTTAAGCATAATCCCACTAAAAATTACGAAAGCTTGCTTGAAGTAGATCTAATTGATAATAGATTTGCATTGAGCTTTCCTGTTTAAGCTGAAATGGACCAGCTTCCTGTATCGTTCTATGTTTTTAACATATAATTGTATGCGGTTGAATAGAATCAGTTCGATAAGTTTGCTAAGTACTGGAATATATTTAAAAGGCAATAATCACTTACGAATTCTTCAATATCTTTTCTGTTTTTACCTTTCCAGTAATTCAAATGACTATTCCAATGCAAATGAACTAGAAAACGTGGTGGATATATTGCTTTCATCATAGTGTTGAATGCACTGGTTGACCACTAGTAGTGATCAGCAAACCCGAATTCAAAGTGAAATTATAATGAATAAAATTTAACTAATTAACAATTAAGTTGTGCAATTGCTAATTACATTTACTGCCTAATAAGTCCATTACAAGTGGAGAAAAATAGCTACAGAAGGATATAAGGACTCCGGTTTTGCCTCACAGCTGAAACATTTTGCTAATGGTGGAAACACAGCGATTTGAAAGGCTACATACCGGCTGAGCATCTTCATCCTATTACTACAGTAGACCTCCAGCAAGACAATATTCATTTAAGAACTGTAATTCCGCTCGTGTTGGGCGACAGCTTCTTCATGTAGTACTTAGAGTTGCAAGACAGATTGATCCTTTTCCTTCTCTTCTCCGGTATCTGATCAATGGAGCACTGCGAGAAGCCACGCCTCACAAACCTACGCATTGACAAGGACTCAAGTAGTTGCAATTAAATGAATAGTCAAAGCGCACAGTGGCTGGCAACTGGGGTTGACCAACGTGCACAAGTGTTTCCGCTGCAAGAGGTAAACATATTCATTTTTATGAGAACCAGGATTAGGAAATATACCAATCTGCAGTACGGGTTGTGAGCAAGAAAAGCCTCTCCAACCCAAGAGAGGATGCTTTCTTTTAAATATAATCTGCAAATGACGAACCATAATCAGTTGATACAGCAATCAATTAAATGGAGCAACAAAGAATCACCAAAAAACCAGTAGCACTTTATTTCTATGCAATTGACTTTGAATAACGAAGTTGAACACAATCAGCTTTTTCTACAGGCAAAAGAAAGGGCAATAGCGCTGTCTTAAGTCTATATTTTTGCTGGACATCAGATGCAACAGCAAGATGCAAAATATATATCATTGTATGCCATATATGCCAGACTTCATAAAATAGAGAATAGAAAGGATTTCGAAGTCTCAGACTTCAGCATAAGTGGGATATTCAAAAGGTTACATGCATTTTTAAGAGAAAAAAACCTGTAAATGACAAATTTCTTCCCACGTATCAATTTTATACTAGTAATGGTCGTTTGTACCTTTCATCCTTTAGAATGAGGGTAAGGATTGAAATACAGCAACCCCAGTTATGCAATCTTGGTATATGGAAACAAATCTTGGTATTCACATTAGTCCATCCTGATGTTTGGAACTTTGGCTTCAAAATGGATTTATTCTCATGTTCTGCACTTGCTTTGCCGATTGCAAAAGTTAATATTCCAGATTGCTCCATTTTATTATTGCTAACTCAAAATCATTCTTTCTGTAGACAAATTAATAACTAAATACTTAACTTAAAAGGAGCAGATCCCAAAAGGACACTCTTATTCGGAAGGCATCTAATTGCAAGTTCAACCCAATAGATTGCATTCTTAGACCGAGATTCTTAAGTTATTAACACCCGGGGCATGCAACTAAAATCAACTTGCAGACCACAATCAAAGATATGGAACAACAAACAATGCTGGAGCCATATGGTCAGAAGCAACTTCTTACCAAGTAATTTATCTCCCTGTCCTTGTCCACGGCAGTCGGGAGAAACTGCAATTGCGGCAACCTCCCCACACTTCTCTTCAAAGAAAGGGAAAAGAGCAGCGCAAGCTATGATCTGACCCTCTCTCTCTACCACAATGAATGAATCCAATGCTTTGAGTAGCTATCCAAAATGTAAAGGCCAGAAGGATATACTGTCAACTTCAGATTGTGAAGTAAATAACTTAAAAAGATTTATTCTCTTCAAAAAAGCATGTAGAAATCTCAACAGACAGCATGGAGGAAAATTGCAAGATTCAGCGATCAGAAGCCCAAAAAGGGAGGAGGCATAACCTCTTGATCAGTCCTCTTAACCAGTGTGCCAGAGTCTTCCAGAGGTTTTATTATCTGTCTTATTCCAGAAAAGTCTCTTTCCCTCACCATTCTGGTACCCTCATACAGATCACTGGAAAATAGATTAACAAAGATTAGCAACAAATGAGACGGCGTCAAGTATAAATCATGTCCCTTACAATGGTACAAGAAAATGTGTGATTTTCTATTTCAGCAGAATTAGGGAAGCATTCAATTACATCGATTACAGCCACATCGATCTATCATCCCAATGGTATCTGTTAAAAGGCTATACAGGGATATACTCTCTTGTAACAAGATAGAAAAGGAGGAACAAAGAATGTGTGACAGTAGAATACCTAAACATTCACAAAATAACTTTTGATGATCAAACAGATGCCAATTGAGTAATTTCACTACTGTCACAATCAGGATCTACAAACAAGGGATGCCCAGGGCAAAAAGTCAAGTCAATAACTCGGTAGATGGATGATCATGCGCTCAGAGGCCAACCATTATGCATCACTAACTTATTGACAGTACAACCTAAGCCCTTGCCCTAGTAAGGGTGAGGACAAGGGATTTTAACCTTCACCTACTGCTGGTGGAATAAAAAGTTTGACCCCAGAAAATTAAATATGCAGGTATGAATAGTATGAGCATAGTTCCATCATAGCGCCATGATAAGCAGAAGTAAAACACTGCTTCAACCTATTGAACAGCATATATACATCAACCGTTGGGACAGTAATTTCACACCTACCTTCTGCTGTTGTTTTTTTAGACATGGCACTTTGTATACTCCAAAAACTTAACGTTAGCAAAGAAAAAGAGTTCAATAAAAGCTAGGATGGATGGGGGGGGAGCAACAATGGGGAAGAGAGACACTTTTACCTTCCTTGCCATCAGTGAGAGCACCTTTTACATAACAAAGAGAAAAGCTAAATCCCACTACAGACATGTTCAACTTTGAGATTACAAAACCACCAATCACAGAGAACTGTTGTAGAGATTTGTTTTGATATTTTGAGAACAGCAGTAATGACATCCAGTTTCCTCACTGGTACTTGAAGTCTGGGGATCTAAAAGATCCCATAGTTTCTTTCCCAAGGCAAGGAAGAAAATGAGGAGAAAGAAGATTGGCAGAATTACTTCAGTGTAGAATTGTATTATTTTTACCTCTCAGCTCTTTTCTAAACAGCAATGGAAGTTTTCCTCATTCACTGTTGCACTTACATCTTTCAAGTCATCGCATAACCTAAATCACACGCCATTTGAAAAGTTCAATGGTTAACCATTCTATAAAGCAACCTCACCCATCTCTTGATCAGAATTCTAGAAAACTATGACATGTCAAGATTTCACAGAGCTGATATATTTTGTAGTAAATTCTCTCCTCACAAAGCTACTATTAAACTGATAAGTGGCAAAATTCTGGAGCTTACTGAAACAAGGAACTATTGAAGTAGAGAATCCATACCTAGCCACCATAGTACCAATTCCATTTCTCTGAAAGAGTTCCAGCAGCAAAGCTCCATCTAATGTGCC
Source organism: Eucalyptus victrix (assembly GCA_016097545.1). Taxonomy (NCBI): domain Eukaryota; kingdom Viridiplantae; phylum Streptophyta; class Magnoliopsida; order Myrtales; family Myrtaceae; genus Eucalyptus; species Eucalyptus victrix. The sequence goes on from CM027843.1 coordinate 49,610,644, forward strand.
ATCCACCAAATGAACCCTCTGAACTCCACGCTGATTGAAAAGCGGGAAATAGAATCAATGGCAATAATGAGGAAATTATTGACACAGTGCTTATATTTTTTCAAACATTAGCATAAGCATGCAGGAAGAAGCAGTTCCAGGACCTGACGGTTTGAAGATTAATTATGAGACAAGTGCTGAAAGTGCACTGGTCTGATAATATCAAATAAGTTCTACTGCATTATGTTAACACAAATGGACAATATATGTGGCAGAAGCAAATGATGGTTAAGTTGCACACTACCCAACAAGATGACCTTTGTCTTGTTCCTCCATCTGAACTATAATTTCTGATGATAGTATAATGCATTCTATAATTGATCAAAGATTCAATTTCTCCTGAGTTCATAGGCAGTTACCAAGAGATTATATTGGATTCAGTGTTTGCAATTTAAGTAACAAAACAAACAGAAAAGAAAATTGCATGGTATAACATACAGAGTTCGGCAGAATATGGTGGATACTTGAGCAGCCATTCAGCAACCACTAATTTGTTCTGTTAGTCTTCACACGATTCTCCAGGAAAAACTGAATAGAAACCAAATGAACTGCAAAATGCCTAGACACAAACTTACGATGACAAAATTTATTGGTCTTCATGATTCACAAGTTCAAATATTTCTGCATTACTACTCTTTTTTCTGCAGAACTAGTCTACAGCTCCTTCACCCAATATACAGTAGGTGAAAGTGAGTCCCACCCCAAGGTTGCAAGCCCCAGTTGACAACTTAACTGAGCTCACATAAAAAGTGATCAAAACCTGCCGACAGAAGCTGTGGTGGGACATGTCCCAAACATGATAATGTTGTGCACGGCACCAACATGATAGAACTGTGCCACAAATATATGATGGGGCATGTCCAAACATGATTTTCTAGTTACGACAGTTAATTACTAGATAGAAAAAGTAAGAAGTTACCCTGCAAACCAAAGCAGCAACAACCAACTCTGCTAGGTAATCGAACCGACTTTGATGTTCCAAACCTCCAATAGCAAAACTTGTTCACCTTCCCAAAGTCCATTTCCGTTGTCAAAACCAACACCGTTTTGAAAGGTAGCATTCCCTTTCTCAAGGAAACCCTTTCCATTATGTGAAGGAGTGAAACTACTTCCATTATACAGAGGAGCTGCTCCATTGCAGTTCTTGCCTCCAAGACAGGTGCCAAATGCATCACCTTGACTGACAGCTTCCACATAGTTAGCTGCTGTTTCACTTTGCTTAGCTCGTTTTCTGATCAACATGTCTGCTTCATCAAGGGTTAAAAATCTGATAAGGCATGCATTTTCATCGAGGATTTGACCATCTATGATACAAATAAGTTTTTCTGCACCAATAGCTAGAGCACAAGCTGTAGCGACTTCATAAGTGCTGCATCGATTTAACAGGAGTTCATCAAACGACATTAAAAAATAAAGCTATTAGAGATATGGACCACATATTAAGCACCTTATACATTAGTCTCCTTGTTTGTGAGAGTCAGGGAGATCCTATGTCTAAAGCATCATTCTTGAGATATTACAATGAATGGTCAGTCAGTATATGCATAAAACATTCAGCACACACTTACAATCTGTAGAAAGCTCCCTTAGCTTTGCTACACCGAGAAACAGGAAGAAGATAAGGATATGACCCAACTTTCCCCATAAGTTGCTAATCAGTTTAAAAATTAGTTCTACACATTTTCTGTCAACAAGTTGACTAAATGCTTGAATCTATGAAATTAACATTTCCATTCTCCAAATCATCCCCGCAATAACTGTTTAATCAGTTAATCAACTTTACAGAGGAAGAAACACATGGGTGTTGGAGACACTCAAAGCTGTGAAGTCTCATCTGTAGTAGGCCATAAATAAAATCTAAACAGAACAAAGTTGAATGGAAAGTTACGTCCACAACAGTACCTCCTAAACATCACCTTCATTTTGAAGACAACTGAAAGGGTATGGCAAGATGATCGCATAAGCAAAACAAGCTTTTAAGATGGGATAGGCATCAAAATCAATAATCCATCCTTGCAATTCAGAACTTCTCCAGAGCTGGAATAGCCCAGGTTGCTTAATACAACTATAAATCCACCATCAAGCCTCTCACGAATGCAATAAACATCCACTTTCTTTACTTCACCCGTTGCCCCAAAATCAACACCTTCAATAACTCCTCTTCGCTACAAATAAAATAATCCAGTTAGACGTGTGATCGAGTAATTCTACGGCTATCAACCGAACAACGTGCGATCCTATCCAACATCAACAGGGGGCAACCTATGTGTATGTTGATACGAAATGATTTTGCCTCCTTCGAGGAAAAAATGTTTTGTAAATGACTGAATTGTCCCACTCTTTTTGGAAACTACAAAAATCACTCGTACCTGAGTTTTAATCTCTGCCCCTCTCTCCCTCCCTCTCTCTCAATGAAGATTTGAGTCATGGTAATCGCAACCCAATGACCAAAAAAGTCACCACCACCACGACAGTTGGCCTCACCTAAGCCTAAGGTTGGCGAAATCAGATTTGATCTCATGGTCCCGAATGTCGCATTGAATGCCCAAATTTGAGGCGAGAAGGTGAAGCTAAGGTGGTATGGCAAAGGGCATCGACAACTTGAACGAAGGTTGGTAAGGATGACTGGCGGTGACAGCTGAGAAGCTATATTGAAATACAAATATTATAGGAAATTGTGCAGTGTCTAATGCTCTTTTCTTGTATCATGCACGATTAATCTTTTAAAATTTGCTTTTTTATTTTGCTTTCGCTTTAAATATGTTTGACACAATCCTAATTCGAAGTGTCCCCATTCAAATCGTTATTTTCGCAGAAATATATTTCAAATATGAGGAGATGGTCCACCACATCGCTAGATTAGATTTTACGTAGCTTTTCTAGATTGCACGCTTGTCTCTTATTGTGCTGAACATCAATTTTGACGCATAGTTTGCTTGTGGACATCCTAGACACCACCCCTTTTTTTTTTGTGACAATTATCCTAGACACCAACTTGACTGATATGACGAATTAAAAAGGCATTCATATATCTTGTCGTGATCCTAGAACAGGCCAAAGTGGTGGGGTTGGTAGGTAATATTCTTTGAGTTCATAATTTGATCACTAGGGCATAATTGGGAGGTGCTTTTCACCATTGGGATCTTCATCGTTCTTCTGGAAAAGTTCATTGGGAGACGATGTTGAATCCTCAACGAAATGGAAGGTTGAGAGGTCACAGTCCGAGCCAAATCTTGCTTTGCCGTTCTAATGCAATTTTCAGGAAAATGACATTAAAGTGCCTACTCTCATGTCAAAACCTTTTACCACATCTTGTTCTTAAACTAGTATTTGCGCTTTCATCTTGCAAGGTAAAATTGTCACGTCATGGCTTCTTGAAGAATCCAATCCACACTCACTCAAGAGTTGCCATGACCAAATCTTGATGAATAGAACTGCATCACTAGTCTTGAGAATGAAGTGAAGCCAGCCCTTAATGTACGGAAACAACTTACCAAGCGTTTTGATATACTCCAAGCTCGTCTCACTCCACCTCCCGCAGTTGCACACCAACAGTCTGATGTTGATCCGGAACATAAAGGCAAGGGCGTATTTATCGATGGTTCGTTCACTGCTAGTGATGTGGTGAATGCTATAGTTAATGATGGAACACAAGTTACGGCAAGTGATGGGGCAAGCGATGGGGCGCAAGTTTCGCCCTTGGCCACGCGAAGGACTGACGAGGACAAACAAATCTCTAAGCTTGAAGAGATGCTCCGACAACTCCAGGGCCACGAGATCAAGTATTGAGAGTCGTATCTCATTATGTTCAGCTAAAAGTGTCCTAGAAGTTTTCCCTATACTCGTGTGAAAAAAGCAAGTGTGCCAATTGATAGCAACACCTAATTCTTGATTGTGTGCTATATTATCTGAAAGAAAATGCGTGTGTGCTGAGTGTAATTGGTTTAGCAAATTGCTAGTGCTCTTTAGCCTGACTTGTGCTGTTAGTGATGAAAGTGCAATAGACTTGGAGATAAAGTCGAACCACTATATATTATTGTGTTATTGTTTCTCCTTCATTTACCTGCATAAGCACACAATTTGCTTATAATCTTTAAAATGTGAAATTGATCTAATCTTTACTTAGCATTTGCTAATTTCGGAAAAAGATTGACAAAATTTTTAAAACAACTTATTCACCTCTCTCTAATTCGTGTTGTTAGTCCTAACATAATAAATGCAAATTAGAACATAAAAGTGCACAAGAAGCTTCTTCCCATTACCAAAGAAATATCTTTAAGGTTAAACTTCCAATTCGAAAAATCTAAACTAATCTGATTGTATTCATCTTCATTTTTCAGGTAGCAAGAGGCTTCTTCCCATCACCAATGAAATATCTTTAAGGTTAAACTTCCAATTCGGAAAATCTAATCTAATCTCATTGTATTCATTTTCATTTTTCAGGTAGCAAGAGCCAACGGTCCTTAGTTGGATGTGACTAAACAAAGTTTGCTTGTACTATAATCTACAAACTATCGAGGGAAAAAAACACTACAAGCATCATAATTTTTATATATTGCTCATTTCAATGCTGTAACCTTTTGTTTTTGTTACTTGATTGCCATAGCTATTTTTCCCGATTACTTGAGTGTTTCACTTTTCAATTGATTACTTAAGCGTCGAAACTTTTTTATAATGTTCACAACAAGTGCTATGTATGTCAAATTTCCAGCACTTATAAGTGCATGCTTTTAAAAAGTTATGGTATTCATGTAATCAATTGAAAATTACGATACTCAAGTGATTTTTTTTTTTTTTGAAGTTATGATACTTGAAAGGTCGAAAAAAATTATAACATTTTAGTGAGTATTACACAAAAGTTGTGCCATTTGTGATGCCTTTATCCTATCTATTAATATTCAATATTCTTTTTATTTGATTAGACATGTGGGTGTCTTCACTTAATTAGCCCAAGGACCATAGTGGAAGCCTCCTTGAAATGCACATACTCATTAAAGATTGCTATATTTGTATGGAAACTAGTCCAATTTAAGCTTGTTCATGGAGAAGATGTTCTCATTAAAGAGGAAAAGTGTTAAAAAAAAAAAGTCCTAAACCTTTTTTCAATGCCAATTTAGTCATTTCCAACTAATTTTGGCCATTTTTGCTGACTGGGCACCGGTTGGCTGACGTAGCACAATTGGCGCTGATATAAATAACTTTTAATAATATTTTAATATTTTAAAATTATTTTATTTTCTTTTTCTTTTTCTTTTTTCCTTCTCCTTCTCCTTTGTCCAGTTGGTTGCCGGACCTTGGTAACCATCCAAAGGCAACGGTAGAGAGGTCGAGCCTTGCCCATGGCCGGCGAGGCTTGACCCTAGCTAAATCTGATGAGAGTGAGCCTTGTCGGCCTAGCACGAGGCCGCCCTCGTGGCCTGGCCGACCTTGAGCTAGCCTTGCACCGAGCTAGCAAGGGTCAAGCCTTGCTGGCCATGGGCGAGGCTCGATCTTGCTAGATCCGACAAGGCTGGACCCTTGCCAGCACGCCGCGAGGCCACCCTCACGACTACTAGTGAGGGCTTGAGCCTCACCAATGGCTGGCGAGTCTTGTCGACTAGTACAAGGCTACCCTCACCGGCCATCGCCTCTAGTTGGTTGTCAAAGTCCGACGACCAATTGGAGGAAGGTCGGCAACCGGCTGGAGGAAGGAGGAGGAGAAGGAAAAAAGAAAAAAAGGAAAATAAAAAGAAAATAAAAATTTCAAAAATTTTGTAATATTATTAAAATTTATCAATGTCACTTGTCAATCATACCACATTAGCCAACCGATGCCTAGTCAGTAAAATCTGGCCAAAATTAGCCATAAAAGATTGAATTGGCACTAAGTAAAAAGGTTTACAACTAAATTGGTAAAAAAAATAGTTTTCCCCTCATTAAAGCGCTCTGATTTCGATTCAACTCACTTTTCAATCTTGTCAAGGGCTTCATGCAACTCAAATACATATAGTTAAGAACTACCTTAAAAAGATTTGTAGTTTAATCTCCTAGTAAGATACACACCTCGATAGCTCATTAAACTTTTGGTAGTGGAAAACCTTTAAAGAGTTTCCCGGCAAAAGCAAGACAGCGGATAACCTTGGCACTTATATACCATGACCTGTTCCATGTGTTGCCAATTATGTAACCATTTTTACAGGCACTAGCACCACGTGAATCATATAGCTCTCATCATCGAGTTCAAGTTGAGGGCAAAGGCCTTATATGATACACCTTTTTTCTTTCAATGTGGCGTGGGTAGTTACAGGTTATGTGGCTTTTTCTTTCTTTCTTTCTTTTTGCCAGTATTTCGAGATGGAAAAAGATGTGTCCAAAGGTGAAGATATAATTGATAGATAATAGATTAAGGCAAAGGTCGCTTCTTATGGATATAGACATGCATGCATGACTCAATCCAAGATGATGGTCAAGGTTATTGAGCGACCTGATGATCGCTCCTCCAAGGACTGTTTATGTGAGCTTATGTGAATTTTGAGTGATGTTACAACATGTTGACACCTTAATGTTGACCCTCAATTTTGTCGTCCATCCCATGAAAATTGGGATCAAATTCATTGATAACATAAAATTTGACATTTAAATAAACAATATCAAGCATTCTTATTCTTTAATTAATTCCTCCGATTTTAGAAATTAGAGATGAATATGAAATTTATTAAGGTAGAGTGATTGGTGGTCTATCGGGGAAATCTTGGGAAATAGTACGTCAAAAATTGAAGCATGAAGAATCTCGTCAAAGAAAGAAAACGAAGAGAGATTGCAGCAAGAGAAAATTTCCTTGGTTGCTTTTTCTTGTTGTAAGAGAAGAGTTACTTTAGGCAATGAACAAGACCACCGTTAAGGCAGTATTTTCACTCACTTGGAAGGAGATAACTGGATTTGTTTATGTTTGGAAGTTGAGATAGAATTCATAATATAATAAAATTTATGTATCCTATGTTTGATGTTTACTTAGAACTGAATAAAATCGGATATAAAAAAGATATAATCTAGATAAAATTATCCCATAAAGAATGTGGGATAAACTATAAAGGTAATAAGATTTTATAAAAATTAGTTTTCTTGAATAAAAAACTTCTTAAATTAATAAAATTAAAATAATATTTGAATATAAACAACAATTGAATTCTAATATAAAAATAAAATAAAATAAAAAAAATTTATCCATGTTTTTATTTACATTTCATTCTTTCTATCTTATAATTATATATATTTATTACATATTTTAGTATTTTAGGTATATTTGTATTGTTTACTATTTAACAAAATTTTATGAGAAAATGATGTAAGGGAAAAAAAAAAGAAATAAAAAGAGATGGAAAATAATTAAAAATAAGCAAATAAAAATGAAGTTGGCAAGAGTGTCATGAGAGATTTTTACCGTCTTTATTTATTCAATTTTTAGATTTTTTTATATTAATATGTTGTTTATACCAATTAATGGATATCATAGGATATAAATATATATGGTTTTGTTGTTATTGTAATTTACCAAACGGTGGATATGATATAACAAATTTCCTAAATTTCATATCATATCCTATTTAGTATTATTCCGTCTAGAAATTGAGACAACCAAACATAATTTTCTTACTCTAAAGAACATAGAGATGTTGACTTTTAATGTTTAGCCAAAAATGTAAGCAAAATTAGCAATTTAGGTAGTTTTTTTTATATTAAAAACGGTGAAAAAGCCACAAAAGCCCTAAACTATGCATGTTGTAATATATTTACCTTGTAATTTTCTATGACATCAAAAATCACATGCCGTCTCATTGTAGTACATTTACCTAAACCCTAATTTTGTACTTATATGACATATTTACTCTTTGTTAAGGTTCCATTAGATAATTATTTAGCCAAAACATCATTTTTATTTCATTTTAGTCATGTGGGTGATGTTAGTATTTTTTTTTTTTTATGGTGCTCATTGATAGAACCTTAAAGGAGGTAAATGTGTCACACAAGTACAAGTTTAAGATTTTTTTTTGTGTTATAGAAAAAAAGTTTTGAGCACTTGTATTACGGTGGATGTAATTTGGGAGTTTTTGGTTTTTTCCTTTAAAAATACTAATAAATAAAACCAAAATTCTAAATACCAAAAAAAAAAAAAAAAAAAAAAAGGGCTTAAATTCCATCAAATGATTGGAAAGGATGTTAATTATATGCACTGGGCTCGATCCAATTCGTCCAAGCCAAGCCCCTGGCCCATGCACTTTTATTAAGTCTATATGTTAAGTCCAACTTGCATTACAAAGACTCCATGAAAGCCCAGAAACCAGACTATCTCTAGCCCTCAGTTTGTTACCAGGAACCAGCCCCATCAAATTGGCTAGAACACTCGACCAACCCAGCCCTAATTCTCGTTCTTGACCCTGCCATTCGAGGGAACGAGGGAAAGCGACGCAACCGTGGGAGAGCGCGAAAACGTGAGGAAAAAATCGGTAAAAAATCCTAGGATTGCTGTGTCATGGTTTTTGCAAAATAATCGATTTCTCATCACGTAGACGCAAGGCTGAAAAAGCGAAACAAGAAAAGAAGGTTTTCTTTTCTTTTTTTTCTTTTTTTTGAAGTGGGGGTGTGCTGCTAGGGGCTTCAAAGAAATTCCCATCGGAAGGAGAAAGTCTTGTTGCGAGGGTGAAAAGGACTTAATCAGCATATATACTGCGCTAGCGAGCATTGGTTTAAAGTGTAAGTTAACGTTATTGTTAGAAAATTAGCCATTAGAAAGGGGCATATATATAAATCAAACGAGCTCCGTGAATAAGAAAAGTAACAATAGTCTCCAGATATATACATCAACGATTCAACAGAGATCGTTCAATAACTAAAGACATCACAGCCTAATCATCTTGATAGTTCCCGACACTAAAGATGGAAACCAGAACGATCTTTTCCCTAAATCCGCACCATTGCCTCGAGCCCACCTCAGAAAACCGCATCCAGCAGACAGCAACAGCAAAGTGCCGCTAAGCTGCAAAAAAGCCGGGATGAAACACACGCGTTCATGAGTTCAGGAGCCGAGCAAGGAAAATATGCAAGCCCATAACAACAGGCTGCGGGAAATCGACTGGCTCAAATACAAAGTAGATTTGAACAAGAAACTAGAAGATTCACACTTGATTTGATTATATTATACTTTTTGACAAGCAAATTTAGTCGCGTGCTTTACCATCCTTCAAGAAAGCCGGTGTCCTTCCGGCGGCGCTGTTCCTCGTAGTATGGCTGGGCCGACTGGCCATATCCTTGCTGCGGAGGATATCCCTGTGGAGGATACCCCTGTGGCGCGTAACCCTGCGCCGGATACCCTGGAGGAGGATAGCCTTCGACTTTCGGGTACCCTGCAAGTAAAATATTTTGTTTTACGATACCAAGAAAGACCCGCAAAAATCAGAAACGAACATACTACACATTCCCAGGAGACTACAGATGAGAATTTGAAAAATAGCAGAAAAGCATGGCGAATCCAAGAGAACAAGGTTACCTTGCGGGGGAAGGGCGCCGACCGGCGGATGATTCTGGTTGTAGTAAGTGCTCATCTCTCTTCTCTTCTCTTCTCTTGCAAGCGTTTCGGAGCGGGAGAAGACGAAGGTGAGAGAGGCGAGGGAGGAGAGGTGGATTTATATAGAGAGAGAGAGACCGGGACGTGAGACGTGCGGTTGAGGGAGCACCCAAGAATTTTCTTCTTCTGGAGAGAGGAAGAAACCGACTAGCCATGGCGGTTGACGAACACGGTATCTTGCCTTAAAAGGGTTCGTCCAATTGAAATGGCAAAGTAAGCTTACGTGCGCCGACCGCGAAGGTTCGCTGTTGCGTCGTCGTCCACGTTGGAAAGGAGAGAGTTTTTGGAGACGGCCGTTCTGAAACGGCAATCTTCGTCTTTCTTCTCCTATTTTGAAACGAGCTACCCAGATATTCACGCGGTGCAAGATACTAATTTTTGTGACTAAAAACATTGCTCAAAAGTATATGACCCATGACGTGGGACCCACATGACGTAACGACACATGCACATCGAATTCACGTATACCGTGTAATAATTGCTCATAGAAATCTATTTATAACGTATACGTGGGAATAAATAAATAAAAATTATATTTTTTGGACTATAACATACAATAGTCGATTTTATGTTACTTTGGACCTTTGGTTCATTTCATTGCTTTTTCCGTTCTATTTTGAAAATTTCGTAAGTGGAAAGTACCATGCTATTGCTATGTAGACATCTAGTTTTTCATTTAAGAATTTTCCAACGTGATTAGGATTTTAGGAGCTTAATCAAAGAACGTAATTAGATGATGCTCGTTAGGATCTTTCTCACGAAGTCTACTCCCATCTCTCATATAAACTCTCTTTTTTTTTTTGTGTAAATATCTTGTTTATTGACATCTAAATTTTTGCCTAAAAATCATTTTTGGGATAAGACTATATCAGTGCCTAACTATTGTACGGTACTTTTTAGGTGTCAAAATATTTCAAAATTTCATTTATTTATTTTTTTGGTTATTAATACAGCAACTTTTCAAAAGCAATTACATAAGCGGCTCTAGCTGCCTGTGCTTTTAGAAAATCCAGCTCGGCATTTTTTTATAAAAGAAAAGCTTGCCTGAGACAATTATATAGTCAGATTTTAAGGAAAAAAATGGCACTATAGTGATCCTCCATCAAGTTTTGGTACTAAATTGATGATAGCAAAGTTTTGGCACTAACACATGATTTGAGTTGTGTAGTGCGCCAATCATGTCAAACAACATCTTTGAATACATTTCTTTTTCATAAACTGAAGAATTGGGATTGAATTGGTCCCGAACATGCTCTGTCATTGCTGTCCATACTCACAAGGTTGGAAGCTTTCGTCTTTCAATCTCAAGAGAGAGCAAAGTCAGAGAAGAAGCAAATGCAAGGCTAAAGAGGAGAGATAAAGAAAATTTTGTTCAATTCCTCCTTTTTCTTATTAGAGGAAAGTAAATAGATTGTGATTTTAAATGAAATTATTTGAACAAGAGAGGGTGTGCGTGTGTTTGTACGTCGGCATTTGCTTATGAGTCTAAAAATGCATAGAAAATTGGTGGCTAACGTAGAATTTTTATTTTGTGATAAACCATGCAAAAAGCGTGAGATTCCCTCCAGGCGGTTGGGAAATAGGAAGAGAGAGAAAGAGCGCCCGCCAATCGAATCCCAACGTCTTCAAGAAATCCGAGCTTTTCATTTTCTCCCCATCTCTGAGCTCGCTACTCCCACTCAACTCCCCGCTCCTCTCTCCTCATTTTCTCCCCGTCTCTGACCTCCAACTCAGCTCCTCTGATGGTGAGCCTCAGGCGACGAGCTGTTCGTGGTCACGCTAATATCGATTGGTTCTCTCTCTCTCGATCGAAATTTACTTACTGTTCTTCGCGTCGCTTTTTGATCAGTCTCTCTCTTCCATGCAAACGCCGCACCTGTCCCTCTGATCCCCCCTGCCTGGCCCCCACCTCTCGGTTATTTCTCTCTCAATTTACTTAGTCAACTAATTCTTCGCTTCGCTTTTTGATCGGTCTCTCTTTCAATGCGGACGCCACACCTCTCCCTCCGATCCGCCCCCTTGCCGTCGCCGGCGTTGCCCCAGCCTCTCGGTTCTCTCTCTCTCTCTCCATTACTTAGTCAACTAGTTCTTTGCTTCGCTTTTTGATTGGTCTCTCTTCCAATGCAGACGCCGCACCTCTCCCTCCGATCCGCCCCCCTTTGCCGCCGCCAGCGTTGCCCCAGCCTCTCGATTCTCTCTCTCTCCATTTACTTACTCAACTAGTTCTTCGCTTTGCTTTTTGATCGGTCTCTCTTCCAATGCAGATGTCGCACCTCTCTCTCCAATCCGCCGCCCTTTGCCACCACCGGCGTTGCCCCAGCCTCTTGGTTCTCTTTCTCTCCATTTACTTAGTCAACTAATTCTTCGCTTCGCTTTTTGATCAGCCTCTCTTTCAATGTAGACGCCGCACCTCTCCCTCCGATCCGCCCCCTTGCCGCCGCCGGCGTTGCCCCAGCCTCTCGGTTCTCTCACTCACCATTTACTTAGTCAACTAGTTCTTCACTTCGCTTTTTCATCGATCTCTCTTCCAATGAAGACGCCACACCTCTCCTCCGATCCGCCCCACCTTGCCGCCACCGGCGTTGCCTTAGCCTCTCGGTTCTCTCTCTCTCCATTTACTTAGTCAACTAGTTCTTCGCTTCATTTTTTGATCGGTCTCTCTTCCAACGCAAACGCCGCAACTCTCCCTCCGATCCGCCCACCCTTGCCGCCGCCGGCGTTGCCCCAGCCTCTCGGTTCTCTCTCTCTCTCCATTTACTAAGTTAACTATTTCTTCGCTTCGCTTTTTGATCGGTCTCTCTTCCAACGCAAACGCCGCACCTCTCCCTCCGATCCGCCCCCCTTACCGCCGCCGGCGTTACCTCAGCCTCTCGGTTCTCTCTCTCTCCATTTACCTAGTCAACTAGTTTTTCTCTTCGCTTTTTGATCGGTCTCTCTTCCAATGCAAATGACGCACCTCTCCCTCCGATCCACCCCCCTTGCCGCCGCTAGCGTTGCCCCAGCCTCTTCGTTCTCTCTCTCTCCATTTACTTAGTCAACTAGTTCTTCGCTTCGCTTTTTATTAGTTTCTCTTCCAATGCAAACGCCGCACCTCTCCCTCCGATCCGCCCCCGCTTGCCACCCCCGGTGTTGCCCCAGCCTCTCGGTTCTCTCCCTCTCCATTTACTCAATCAACTAGTTCTATTCTTCACTTTTTGATTGGTCTCTCTTCCAATGCAGACGCCGCACCTCACCCTCCAATCCGCCCACCTTGCCGCCACCGGCGTTCCCCCAGCCTCTCGGTTCACTCTCTCTCCATTTACTTAGTCAACTAGTTCTTCGCTTCGCTTTTTTATCAGTCTCTCTTTCAATGCAAATGCCCATCTTTCAACTTGCCGCCGCTAGATGCCCCAGCCTCCGTTCATCTCTCCATTTCTTAGTCAACTAGTTCTTAGCTTTTTGATCGGTCTCTCTTCCAACGCAAACACCGCACCTCCCCCTCCGATCCGAGTTGCCCCAGCCTCTCGGTTCTCTCTCTCTCCATTTACTTAGTCAACTAGTTCTTCGCTTCGCTTTTTGATCAGTCTCTCTTCCAATGCAGATGCCGCATCTCTCCCTCCGATCCGCCCCCTTGCCGCCGCTGGAGTTGCCCCGGCCTCTCGGTTCCCTCTCCATTTACTTAGATCCGCTTCGCCCTCTTCCAACGCAAACGCTGCACCTCCCCCTCCGATCCGCCCCCCCTTGCCACCGCCGGCTTGCCCCAGCCTCTCGGTTCTCTCTCTCTCTCTCCATTTTCTAAGTCAACTAGTTCTTCGCTTTGCCTTTTGATCGGTCTCTTTTCCAATGCAGACGCCGCACCTCTCCCTCTGATCCACTCCCCCTTGCCACCGCCAACGTTGCCCCAGCCTCTCGCTTCTCTCTCTCCATTTACTTAGTCAACTAGTTCTTCGCTTCGCTTTTTAATTGGTCTCTCTTCCAACGCAAATGCCACACCTCTCCCTTCAATCCCCCCCTTGCCGCAGCCGTCATTGCCCCAATCTCTCGGTTCTCTCTCTCTCCATTTACTTAGTCAACTATTTCTTCGTTTCGCTTTTTGATCGGTCTCTCTTCCAACACAAACGCCGCACCACTCCCTCCGATCCGCCCCCCCTTCCCACCGCCAGCATTGCCTCGGCCTCTCGGTTCTCTCTCTCCCCATTTACTTAGTCAACTAGTTCTTCTCTTCACTTTTTGATCGGTCTCTCTTCCAATGCAAAACCGCACCTCTCCCTCCGATCCACCCCCCTTGCCGCCGTCGGTGTTGCCCTAGCCTCTCGGTTCTCTCTCTCTCCATTTACTTAGTCAACTAGTTCTTCGCTTCGCTTTTTGATCGGTCTCTCTTCCAATGCAAACGCCACACCTCTCCCTCCGATCCACCCCCTTGCCACCGCCGGCGTTGCCTCAGCCTCTCAATTCTCTCTCTCTCCATTTACTAAGTCAACTAGTTCTTCGCTTCGATTTTTGATCGATCTCTATTCCAACGCAAACGCACCACCTCTCCCTCCGATCCGCCCCCCTTGCCGCCGCCAGCGTTGCCTCAACCTCTCAGTTCTCTCTCTCTCCATTTATCTAGTCAACTAGTTCTTCTCTTCACTTTTTGATTGATCTCTCTTCCAATGTAAACGCCGCACCTCTCCCTCCGATCCGCCCCCCCTTTCCGCCTCCGGAGTTGCCCCAGCCTCTCGATTTCTCTCTCTCTCCATTTACTTAGTCAACTAGATCTTTGCCTCGCTTTTTGATCGGTCTCTCTTCCAACACAAACGCCGCACCTCTCCCTCCGATCCACCCCCTTGCCACCCTCGGCGTTGCCCTAGCCTCTCGGTTCTCTCTCTCTCTCCATTTATTAAGTCAACTATTTCTTCGCTTCGCTTTTTGATCGGTCTCTCTTCCAACGCAAACGCCACACCTCTCCCTCCGATCCGCCCCCCTTACTACCACCGGCGTTGCCTCAGCCTCTCGGTTCTCTCTCCCCCCCATTTACTTAGTCAACTAATTCTTCTCTTCGCTTTTTGATCGGTCTCTCTTCCAATGCAAATGCCGCACCTCTCCCTCCGATCCGCCAACCTTGCCGCCGCCGGCGTTGCCCCAGCCTCTCGGTTTTCTCTCTCTCCATTTACTTAGTCAACTAGTTCTTCGCTTCGCTTTTTGATCGGTCTCTCTTTCAATGCAAACACCGCACCTCTCCCTCCGATCCGCCCCCCCTTGCCACCGCCAGCGTTGCCTCAGCCTCTCGGTTTTCTCTCTCTCCAATTACTTGGTCAACTAGTTCTTTTCTTCGCTTTTTGATCGGTCTCTCTTCCAATGCAAACGCCGCACCTCTCCCTTCGATCCGCCCCCCTTGTCGCCGCCGTCATTGCCCAGCCTCTCGATTCTCTCTCTCTCTCTCCATTCACTTAATCAACTAGTTCCTCGCTTCACTTTTTTTGATCGGTCTCCCTTCCAATGTGAACGCCACACCTCTCCCTTCGATCCGCCCCCTTGCCACCGCCGGTGTTGCCCTAGCCTCTTGATTCTCTCTCTCTCCATTTACTTAGTCAACTAGTTCTTCGTTTCGCTTTTTGGTTGGTCTCTCTTCCAATGCAGACACCGCACCTATCCCTCCGATCCACCCCCTGCCGCCGCTAGCGTTGCCCCAGCCTCTCGATTCTCTCTCTCTCTCTCTCTCTCTCTCTCTCTCTCTCTCCATTTACTTAGTCAACTAGTTCTTTGATTCGCTTTTTGATTGGTCTCTCTTCCAATGCAGACGCCACACCTCTCCCTCTGATCCGCCCACCTTTGCCACCGTCGGCGTTGCCCCAGCCTCTCGGGTCTCTCTCTCTCCATTTACTTAGTCAACTAGTTCTTCGCTTCGCTTTTTGATCGGTCTCTCCTCCAATGCAGACGCCGCACCTCTCCCTCGGATCCTACCCCCCTTGCCGCCACCGGCGTTGCCCCAACCTCTCGGTTCTCTCTCTCTCCATTTACTTAGTCAACAAGTTCTTCGCTTCGCTTTTTGATCGGTCTCCCTTCCAATGCGGATGCCATACCTCTCCCTCCAATCCGCCCCCCCTTGCCACCGCTGGCGTTGCCCCAGCCTCTCGGTTCTCTCTCTCTCCATTTACTTAATCAATTAGTTATTCGCTTCGCTTTTTGATCAGTCTCTCTTCCAATGCAGATGCCGCTCCTCTCCCTCCAATCCGCCCCCTTGCCGCCGCCGGCGTTGCCCCAGCCTCTCGGTTTCTCTCTCTCTCCATTTACTTAGTCAACTAGTTATTCTCTTCGCTTTTTGATCGGTCTCTCTTCCAATGCAAACACCGCACCACTCCCTTCGATCCGCCCCCCTTGTCGCCGCCATAGTTGCCCTAGCCTCTCGGTTCTCTCTCTCTCCATTTACTTAATCAACTAGTTTCTTGCTTCGCTTTTTGATCGGTCTCCCTTTCAATGTAGACGCCGCACCTCTCCCTCCAATCCGCCCCCCCTTACCACCACTGATGTTGCCCCAACCTCTCGGTTCTCCCTCTTTCCATTTACTTAGTCAACTAATTTTTTACTTCGCTTTTTGATCAGTCTCTCTTCCAATGCAAATGCCGCACCTCTCCCTCCGATCCTGCCCACCTTTCCGCCGCCGGCGTTGCCCCAGCCTCTCGGTTCTCTTTCTCTCCATTTACCTTGTTAACAAGTTCTTTGCTTCGCTTTTTGATCGGTCTCTCTTCCAACCCAAACACCGCACCTCTCCCCCCGATTTGCCCCCCTTGCCGCTACCGGTGTTGCCCCAGCCTCTCGATTCTCTCTCTCTCTCCATTTATTAAGTCAATTAGTTCTTCGCTTCGATTTTTGATCGATCTCTATTCCAACGCAAACGCACCACCTCTCCCTCCGATCCGCCCCCCCTTGCCGCCACCAGTGTTGCCTTAGCCTCTCGTTCTCTCTCTCTTCATTTACCTAGTCAACTAGTTCTTCTCTTTGTTTTTTGATCGGTCTCTCTTCCAATGCAGACGCCACACCTCTCCCTCCAATCCACTCCCCTTGCCGCCTCCGGCATTGCCCCAACCTCTCGGTTCTCTCTCTCTCCATTTTCTTAGTCAACTAGTTCTTCACTTCGATTTTTGATCGGTCACTCT
This sequence comes from Eucalyptus victrix, assembly GCA_016097545.1. Taxonomy (NCBI): domain Eukaryota; kingdom Viridiplantae; phylum Streptophyta; class Magnoliopsida; order Myrtales; family Myrtaceae; genus Eucalyptus; species Eucalyptus victrix. The sequence continues at coordinate 49,627,402 of CM027843.1, forward strand.
TCCAACGCAAACGCAGCACCTCTCCCTCCGATCCGCCCCCTTTGCCACCGCCGACGTTGCCCCAGCCTCTCGGTTCTCTCTCTCTCCATTTACTTAGTCAACTAGTTCTTTGCTTCGCTTTTTGATCGATCTCTCTTCAAATGCAGACGCCGCACCTCTCCCTCCGGTCCGCCCCCCTTGCCGTCACTAGCATTGCCCCAACCTCTCGATTCTCTCTCTCTCCATTTACTTAGTCAACTAGTTTTTTGGTTCGCTTTTTGATCGGTCTCTCTTCCAATACAGACGCCGCACCTCTCCATCTGATCCGCCCCCTTGCCGCTCTCGGCGTTGCCCCAGCCTCTCAATTCTCTCTCTCTCTCTCTCTCTCCATTTATTAAGTCAACTATTTCTTCGCTTCACTTTTTGATCGGTCTCTCTACCAACGCAAACGCCGCACCACTCCCTCCGATCCGCCCCCCTTGCCGCCACCGGCGTTGCCCGGTCCAAACACCGTAAGTCTCTCCGATCCCCTACTTTTCTGCTTTGAACCGTGAAGAACATGAAAAGTAGTTAAAAACAGAAATTAGTTTTGTCAGTTAGAATCTTCTTCAATAAGAAAGGATGCGTAGATGTAATGCTCTTAGGTGATTATTAAGAAGATATACAGAGATAGAGAATGAAAATCTCCATTGTTAATGATGAAAACTGAATACATAAGCAAGTAGATGAAGCTGAATGAGAAGAAAGCTTTCTGTTGAGCTTTTCTTCGCGCCAATCCTCTATTTCCTCTATTCCAATTGCCTTTCGTTTCTGAGTTTCTTCTTGCTGCTTCTTTTTAAGCTTTTGCAGCTTTGCATTCTCAACAGTTAAGTACTCTGTAGTGTTCAAGCAATAGAAAGATGGAAAGAGAGAAGTCGAGATGAGAAATTCTTTCTACCCATTGATGATGTACAAGTTCTGTATTACATTGTCATTGAAATCAGAAGAATACAAAGCTTTTCTTGATTGATCTTCAAATCTTCGATATATCTTCTTGTCTCTGCATTTTTTGGTTCTTTACTTGCTCTTCTCTACAACTCTCTTACACTATCTCTCTTTGTTATTCTCTCTTGTTTCACCATTATCGAAAAACAGAGCTCAATATCTTTCTTTACTGCTTCAAGTTCAACATCTTTCTTTACTGCTTCAAGTTCAACATCTTCAGCATTTTTCTTTATTGCCACAAACGCAGCATCAGAAACCCAGGAGATTGCGGCGGAAGCAACGCTCCAAATCTTGAGCGGTTGCTCTCCGGGAAATTCAACGATATCAAAAGTCTTGTAACTTTGTGATACCAAGAGCTCCTTTCATTAGCACTATGAGTATATGCAATTAGTTGCTTTTGAGTTAGATGTGTCTTACTAGAAAATCTTCATGCATCTGATTCTTTCAGGTGGTATTCCTAACTGAATTTTTTTTGTGTAATTGCAGGTAAGAGAAATTAGCAACACGATAAGCAATGCTATTACTCAGTGGACACAGGAAGCTCTGTATGCTATTCAGGAGGTATCGCCTTCTGCTAGTTTCATTTGATACTCACTATGACAAAAAATTGAGTAGTTTCTTTCTTTATGCAGGCAGCAGAGCATTTTCTGGTGGAATTATTCGAAGACGCAATGCTTTGCGCTATCCATGCAAAGCGCGTTACCATTAGTAAGTCCTATTTAATTTCAAATTATGCTATGTGTGTTGGACTATGATTTGCTTCACCATAATATTATTTTGCTCTTTTCATCACAAGAAGGATTTTCATATTGCTCAACGGCTTAAAGGCAGGGGCCCCTCATGTTGGTAATAAATGACCAAAGTGAGTACACCAATCAAAAGACCAAGTTTTCCATCATGACCTGTGCTGAACATGTTCAGGATTAATAGCCTTGCTCCGTTAAAACTAGAAGTGATTTAGTCACTCTGAAAATCCCACAATGTTCTCTCCCCATTCTATGAATGACAAGTTCTTCATATAGAATTAGTAACATTAGGCAAAGCACATAGGGTATCCAAGCTGTACTGGAATTGGGCATTACCTCTTTGCTAGTGAAGCAAATATAGGGGATGCAACAAGAAGTCCAAGCATAAATGCAGATGACAAGACACCATCCTGAAAAATTATTCAAGTCAAAGTCCCCCCTGCAACCAAAGTGCTATGATAAGATTATAAGACATCAACACTATACTATAAATTCCTAAATGCTTGAAAAACTAGCTATGATTACAATAATGATGGTAAGAGAAAAATTGCCCAGAAAATTTTAAAGGAGAATAGGATGGAATTTCGGCTTCGACTTAGGAAGATGATAAAAATGGAGACCGGTGCAATGCAATGGAGATTGTCAGCTTACATTTCTTTACTATTCAACAAACTTTTATTAATAGAATTATGTTGGACCTTCAGAAGTGTTTTTACATTAGACAAAACTGTATAGTCTGAAAACATAAAAAGGAACCCCAATAAGAAGAAAATCAAAAGCCTCCAATAGAATACTAGATATGTCAATCATTGTGATATTTTCAGCAAATTGGGAAAAAGATGAGAATGGCAGTACAAGAATACAAATTCTGGTTCTTGTTCAGAAAAAAAGATTAACCTCAATTTCACATTCAATCTGCTTTAGATCGGCAATAACAACCAGTACTAGGTCTCAAAATGTCCAATATAAAAGTCCCATGATACCGAAACAATAGACTTTTCTGCATAATCAGACAAAACAAAATTCTTTACTTGCTGGATTCCTCTGCCTAAAGTGCATTTTCCATCCTTTGTGCAAGTACTCCGACTACCATTTACACCATTACTGGATATCACTCCTCAATCCACGTAATTTAACATGTTAATCACACAAAAGATGACAAGCAACCTGCATACAGAAAAGTAAACTTCCTGGTTATAGCCCTAAACAATTCCAATATTTTAGTTACCCATTTCTTCGAGTATATTCTCTTAAAATCCTATACAATTCAGTAACTTATGGTATGTAGATAAACATTGCATGATAGTAACTACAATTACACAACCAAATAGAACAAGTCATCTTTGCTTAAGATTAGACAACACATTCAGGAAATTTTACGCTTGAAGGTCATGACCAGCCTCATTCACACTTGTGAGGAAACAATTATGACCTCATTGACTTCTCAGAAAAGTTGAACCAACGGTTAGCCAACCCACATTCTACTTTGGAAGCAACTCCTTCATACAATACACAGGTACAACAGTGCACTGTTAGCCTCAGGTGCATGCAACAAGATCACTCTCCAATCAGATGACAAAAGAATACATGACAAGTCATTATCATCAGTGATGAACACATGGTAGGAGGATCACTTATGTAGCTATGGATTTGTCTTTTAGTAATGTATGCCTAAGTTCAATGTCTTTAATACTAACAAAAACATGTTAAACAAGTTCAGATCTTATATTTGTGAGAGCAAACCCTTTAGCAAATGCGGGATGCCAAAAGTTTTAGCAAAAACATGTTGAACAATCATAGGATTTGACACTAGAGCTTTTGTGAATGCTATTGAAATTGTAGACGAAATACTTATTTATAACTAGATAGGCAAATCTAAGATTGGGAGAGTAGAGTAAGAAACAGGAGAAATAATGCAATAGTATCAAAGGAACATTTTTTGATGACTTTTGTGGAACTCGGGATAGATAATTAGCCAATAGTCAAGAAGGCAATCAAACATCAAAGAGGGCATAATTTTAAGCTCCTTCTATTTTGTGAAAAAAAAATTGGAAAAGAAAAAGTATTCTAATAAAAATGATCACTTATACCGTATTGCTTACAAAAATGAATTGACAAAAAATATTTTATGCATTCATAAAGATATCTAGATATATATTATTGTCCTTAGTTAAAACATTTTTCATTAGCTAATTATTTTAAAGGGAAAATTGTCCAAAAAGTTATAAATCTATTGCACTTTTACCAATTCAATTATTAATCTTTTAATTTTGCCAATTAATCCTAAGCATTTTCATTTATTGTCAATTCAATCCATCCAACCAATTTTGATTAGAAATTATTGATGTGGATAGTTGGCTCTAACGTGGCACTTTTTTAATAATATTTTAATTTTTAATTTTTTGGCTTTTTTTGGGGGGTTTCTCTAGCTAGCAAGGGTTACTGGCCAACCCTCGCTAGCCCTCACCCGTGGCCAGCAAGGGTTGCCCACTAGATCCGAAACACCTAAAAAGAAAAAGCAAAGAAAGTAAAAAAATATATATTATTAAATATTATTTAAAAATGTGTCACGTCAACGCCGACTGTCCACATTAGCAATTTCCGATCAAAATTGATCGAATGGATTGAATTAGCAAGAAGTGAAAAGATTTAAAATCAAATTGGTAAAATTGAAAAGTTTAAGACTGAATTGATAAAAATGCAATAAGTTCAAGATTTTTTGAATAATTTTTCCTATTACAAATGATCAATTTTATGAAAATGCTAATAGATAGACCCTTAATTTCATATTGATGGAACCCAATTTAGTGAGTGGTGTGTTTTTTCTGGGACCGATGAATCTTGTTGCATCAGCTTATGAGTTACCATCTCGATAACAGAATTATTTTTGCTAGAATATCTGTATATACTAAGGAAATTGTTCTCACGAGTCACGACCAGCAATGGCTCCCGACTGTGCCGAGGCCAATGGGCTGTGCTAGGCCCCGCATTACGCTCGAGCACGTTTTGCCCAGGTAAGGTTTTTTATTAAATAATTAAAAAATAAATTTTCAATAAAATAAATTATTTACACTTCATGGTCGTTTATAGGGAGTCCTAAGTAGCGATAATTGAACAAGAATGAAATACGCAGCATAGTATATAAGACTCCGACTTAAACGAATTCATCTCGTTAAAAAAAAAAAACGAATAATACCATACAAATTGCAGCTGTCAAAATACATATACATAAGAATCGAACTTAGATAAATACAATCTCATAAGAAAAATTACAACCTAATAATTAAAAACACAATACTAAACAGATTGATAAAAACACATTTTTTTTTGGTAGCAGGCCTCTTCTTTAACTTGACCATTTCAACGACAAATCTGTCTTGTTGTCTTTTCGAGTGACTCATCTGACCACTAGATTTCAAAGATAATTTCACAGCACATACCAAGTAAACAACCCTCTTCTTGCCATTGAGGAGGTCCATAATGTTGACTATCTTCCAAACATTTGACCCTTGTCTAAGAAAGTTCTTTCAGAGTTGGCAAGCCATCTGGAAAATGGGTTGGGCACCGCCAATAATTTAAGTCAATTGCGAATTAAGTAAATATCCTTCAATAGAGATCGCCATTTTTATTTTTATTTTTAAGTAAGGAGAAGTGCATGATCGTGAAAATAAGAGGAGGGGGTTTGAATTTTGTAGAAATTGATTTTTTTTTTTTTCATTTTTTTATGATGAATGTGACCGTTCGGCCACATGTATTTTATTCTTAATGTGGCCGAACATCACACTATTAGAGATAATGGGCCATGATTGGGCCGGCCCATTAGGCCCATGGACCTGATCCAGCCCAGCCCACCCAGGTTAGAGCCTGCGGTAACAGCCCCTTCTGCAAGCTCATGACAACGGTAACCTACGAATAGGAGACAGTGACTCCTTTCGGAATCGGAGTGTACTATGAGCCTGGCCCAATAATCAGGGTATTTTAGGGTTGGGCCATAGTCTTCATCGACTCAACCTAAACCGTTCTCTTTTTTTTTTTTTTAAATCTGAGCCGTTCTCTTGGGTTGTATGATATTCAGGTTGGGTAGGGTCAGGTTAAGCATACCGTGTAGTGTTTTGGGTCGGGTCGGGTTTTCATAAGCGATCCGAACCACGGACACTGCTATAATCCACCCTCTCTTTCCTCTTTCATTTTGGTCCTTCTATCTTTTCATTCTTCTGCTCTTTCCTCCAACACACCTGCCGTTAAAAACTTCCAGATGTGAACGTTGCTCCTATGGGGTTCCAAATCTATTGCTTCCACATGCATCATGATCGGTTCCTGTCTTTTAGTTTTAATATGCTGTCAACTAGCAAATGAACTAACACAAACGGCAATAACATTCTCGGCAACCCAAGAATGTGCCATCGTCCGGTAGACCGACTCATCTATCTTGCTATTTCTGGACCAATATTGTACATGAAGATCATACTTCCACGAGATAGAAACCGCATCTACGGGTAGCTCTCCATCTGGTTAAGGTAAGCTGCATATTTCTTGCCGAAGTGAGTACTCTAGTTTTTGTTGCTAGAACAAAGCACATGTAGATTGACCGTCATTTCATCGACAAAAGAAACTGTCCTGAGGAGTCATACGGACTTCTTATGCACCCTCAAACCATCAAGGACATGTTCACCAAGGGACCGCCATGCTTGATTTTCCCTGTCTCTACAGCAAGTCGATTTTCCCTGTCTCTAGAGCAAGTCGAGCGTCTCGGATATCTACCTTCAACTTGAGGGTCTCTACAGCAAGTCGATTTTCCCCGTCTCTAGAGCAAGTCGAGTGTCCCGGATATCTACACTTCAACCTGAGGGTCTCTACAGCAAGTCGATTTTCCCCATCTCTAGAGCAAGTCGAGTGTCCTGGATGTCCTGGATATCTACACTTCAACTTGAGGGCGTTAGTTGTCATCAAATGAGTAAATATCTTGTGATCTACTTCCATAGTTTTTTTGTAATTCACCACTTGATTTTCTGCTTGATTAAGCAAGCTAAATCCACCATATCATGGAAAGTCATCTCGATTATCCCAACTTTACAGCTGTCCATTCTGGGTTTATCTCTGATTAAACATTTGCGCATATGCCATGGGAGAACAAAGCAGCAAGCTAAACTCAATCCTTGATCCTCTCCAACTTTTCACCTTCAATTACTTTTGAAATGGCGGATAAAGTGGAAGTCCAGTCACATGAAAGCAACAAGATCAATCATGGGCTGTGATGTTGCGCACGGAGCAAGCGAGCGAGAGAGAGAACAAGTTTGATGTTAAAACCGAGCAAGGGAAACATGACCATTCTAAAGATGCTTAGCGGAGGTAAGTCCCAAAACCTGGTACTTTTAGACAGGCACATAGGAAATCAAACTTAATAACACTACCAAAATTAAATGTCATACTGCTATTCTTGCTCCATTATTATCACCCAAACCCCACACACATTCAATCTCTTATCGCCTCGAGATCAGCAGATCGGACCGGCCGCGAGGATCTCCTCTGTCATCTTGCTGTCCTCGCCAATCTTGTAGTCAGTGAATGTCACAAAGTTGTTCTTGAACAGTTCGGCCAGCTTCAACAGGGTGTTGTTGTAGGCCTTCTTGTCCGACCAGGTGTTCACAGGATCGAGGATCTCCGAGGGCACACCCTCGACCTCGGTCGGGATCTCCAGCCCAAAGACCTCAGTCTTCTTGTAATTAGCTTCCAAGAGGCTGCCCGAATGTATGGCGTCAATGATCTTCCTGGTGTATGGCAACTTGATCCGATTGCCAGAGCCATAGCTGTACAATAGATGTGAAAGGTTTCAGTGTCAAAAAAGCAGCAACGAGATTGGCTCCAGAGTGGGGCTCAAACATGTCATACCTCCCCCCTGACCATCCGGTGTTGACGAGCCACCCAGTTGCGCCATGCTTCTGCATCTTCTCAGCCAGCATAGCAGCATACTTGGTAGGATGCAACATTATGAATGCAGCGCCAAAGCAAGCTGAGAACGTTGCACGTGGCTCCTTGACACCCTCCTCTGTTCCGGCGACCTGTTGAACAGATCAACAGTTAGCACGTAATCAGATGCCATCTTCTGCAGATTAAGCATTTGGAACAACAAAGGAACCAAAGTTCAACAGTTGGACACATACCAGAGCAGTATAGCCGCTTATGAAATGGTACATAGTCTGTGCCAGGCTCAGCTTACTCACAGGAGGGAGCACTCCAAATGCGTCACATGCCAAGAGAATGACATTCTTCGGGTGTGGGCCAATGCACGGGATTTTTGCATTTGGTATGTACTCAATGGGATAGGCCGCCCGTGTGTTCTCTGAAACAAAGGAACAGATCAGATGTTGCGAATATTGTGCTTGTAATAACAAACTGTCATCATATTGTTGCGAGCCGAACTTGGACATTCAGAATTGACCATCAAAGTCTTCTGATCAATAAATTAAGGCTTCTTGGATTTTTCAGTGAAGACATCTGAGATTATTCAAAAAGTAATAATCTTGATTTTTCTGCTTCAAATCATATTCTATTCCGCTACTGAAAATCTCCGATTATCATATTATCGCCTAAACACCATACCAATTAGGTCAAAACCGCACATCATTGGGTTGTGCTGACCCAGTTAGCTCAATGAATGAAAGGGTTGACTTCAATTTTCTTTCAGGAATATACTAACCAAGTCATAGCTAACATAAACTTTGACATTTGAGCATATTAAAAATCAGAGTATCCAGCACGACAAAATCCAGAAATATGCAGTTGTTTATCTTATTTAAAACAATTCAAAGAAGTCATTTAAAAACAACTCCAAAATAAAAGAAATTATCAACGACAAAGACGTTTACCTGTAACTGACTTGTCAGAGTAATCCACTTCCCTCGTGTGCTCTTCAAACACCACGTTTTCCACCACTGTCATCCACAAACATCTCGAGTCATTTTCATGCCTTGAGGGCATACGTAAACCAAAATCCAATTTCTTTCAACTCAAAGTATACAAATTCAAAAAGGCGTATTCAGAAATTACCAGTTCCAAACTTGATGGCATTCCAGATATCAGGCTCCTTCTCCCTCGACAAATCAATACATTTGGCATAGCAACCCCCTTCAATATTGGACACACCGTTCTCACTCCAGCAATGCTCATCATCGCCAATCAAGTACCTATTGTGATCAGTAGACAGGGTAGTCTTGCCAGTACCTAAATTCAAAAGAAGTTCATCAGCAACGATCAAGGCACTGCAATCTCTAAGTTGTGCAGAGGATAAGGACTTTATAGAGAGAGAGAGAAACAGAGACAGAGAGAGACAGAGAGAGGGCACATATCATATGTCACAACCGACTCGGCGCCATTTCCGATCTCCGATGGATACTATACCTGACAATCCAAAGAAGAGGGCAACATCTCCGTCCTTCCCCATATTGCATCCAGAATGTAGGGAGAGGATTTGACGCTTAGGCATGAGATAGTGCATTACACTGAACAGACCCTTCTTCATCTCCCCGGCGTATTGAGTGCCGAGGATGACCATTTCCCTCCTAGCAAGGTTAAGATCTATGCTAGTAGAGGATGTCATGTAATGGGTGTAACGATTACACGGGAACTGGCCAGCATTGTATATAGTGAAGTCCGGAGTACCAAAATTCTCCAGCTCTTCAGGAGTGGGTCGGATGCACCTGCCAACCCACCCAGTTATCGAATTGTGTACACTAGGACTAATTCTTCCTCCGCCATGGGCTAATGAGTCGGAATCATATAACGCTATGCACGCATACAGGATTCAATATTTTTAACATGACGGCAACGTTCAGGAGACTTATCTGGCAAGGCTTAACCTTTCGTGGACTGGAGACTATAGAAACAATTACTGCAGAAGATTTGTTAAAATAGTTCTTTTGTTTCACTTACATGTTGTGCATGAACAAGGAATGGTAAGCTCTTGCAGACACAATCCTCACTTTGATTCGGTTCACCGGGTCCCAGTTCAAGAATTGGTCGTTAACAAAGACCTGCAAATTCATGAGTTAGACTCTGTCATATTAATTTATCAATATGGACATTGAATTTGAGAGTTAAGACTGTCATAGGACAAGTAAAAGATCCCATGATGTGTGTGTGTGTGTCCACTCCATCATCATATGCAGCATCAACAAACATAAATATTGAGATTCATATTGTCCCTCGAGGGAATCTCCAGTGGAACCGTGGGTTCATTTTTGCTACAACTCCTACACAAACTGTTGCGTGACATAAATAACTATCAATTGAAGACTTCCAAGTGTTCATGTGCCATGACATCCTCATGCAAAAATTATGACAAAATAAACTTTGACTACAACGTGTTACAACCAGGTTGGGTCCGTGAAGATCATAAATTCGTCATAGTTTTTGCTAGGCTGATTGATGATGCATTTAACCAAAAAAAGAAAAAAGACACGGCCACTAATATATGATGCAGCTGAGGCTGTACAAACCCAAGAAATTGCCCAGAAATTCCCCTGCTTCTAGTGCCAATAAAGTTATTCACAAGAGGACGAAATTTGCTTATCCCACCAAATGATCTTGAGAGCCCATACACCAACTTCAACATAAGGACAAGAAAGATACCATCCCTCCCATCATTTTCAACCCAAAGTGAGCTGTGGTTTCACCTTTTAGAAAAATATATTGTTTCTTACAAGATTAGTAAAAAATGATTCTGCTTTCGATCATAGAACTGCCCAACTACAGCATCAGAAGGAATCAATACTACAGACAAATATCCCAGGAAAGATGAGAACAACAAACCTTGTCCAAAGAATTCAAGTAATCCACTGCTCTCTCTCTGTTAACCAAGAAAGTCTGCTCGTCCATCTCAATGTTAGGTGATCCCCTGCAGATAAAAAGATTCAACCATGAGTTGATGGGGATTAAATTAGATGTCACAACCTTTTCCAACTTAATTAATGGACAAAATCAGAAAAAGGATCTGCTTTTTGTCTTTTTACTCTCGTGACGAAAAAGCTCGCACTTACTTTCCCCACCACAGTTCATCCTCGGTGGTCTCGTCCTTCACGACACGCTTATCCCTCGGAGACCGGCCAGTCTTCGCCCCGGACAGGGTCGCCAGAGCCCCGCTCGACGTGATGTACGACCCTTTCTCATACTTAATCGCCTGCTCGTACAGCTCTGCATAACCACATACATACACGCCCTCAAAATCATCGATCAATTGGACAAATCGCTCGCACAATAACCAAAAAATTCAATCTTCTCATTTCAAAATTCCTCCTACGAGAAAAAGTTCACGGCCGTCCAAACTCGCACCGAATAAGTCCACCGAGCCCGCGTCGCCATCCGGCGGGCCCCCTGCTCTTTTTCCATTAGACATACGAAATCATAACTTCCATGAAACTCCCCGACCCACTTCCACCCATTTCGACCCATTTCAAGACAAGTCAAAAAGAGACGCCCCAACGCAAATTCCTCGTGAATTACAAGTTACAAGTGACTACACGGCCCCGCAAGTTCCCATCACGAGTTGACGTTGAAAAAGCGAAAGAAGATTGGGACGTACCGGCGGGCGAGAGGTTGTAGAGGACGTGGGTAAACTTGAGGGCGCTGTCGCTGGCGGCGAAGGCCGGGGTGAAGTAGTGGCTGGTGTCCTGCGAGGGCTTCGGGGTCTCGCTCTTCCTGGCCGGGTCGCCCCTCACAACCCGGGGCCCCGTCTCCCTCGTCAGCGACGCCAACGACGCACTATAATTCCAAATTCACATAAAAACCCAACAAAACAAAAATATTAGGAAAAATAGAATTTATCAGGACGTGAAATTTAAAAGATAATAATAATAATAACACGCGACTAAGATCCACTGAACGCGCCTTGGGGATTTTTCTTTTCTTTTCTTTTCTTGTTAAAAAAATAGAGTTTGTAATTTCGGCTTATCTCTTTTCTATTAAATCGTAAATTTTTATTATGCATCGCGAAAATGTTTTTATTTTCCTCCCAGGAAAAATGTTCCCTACCATCGGATTCTACGGGACCGGTCGGGCGCAGCTAAAAGCTGCTGCTATCCACCCCCTAAGTGGCACGCGCTTCGAAACATGGGGCGGGCCCCACGCGTTTAAGGAAACGAACAAAGGGGAAATTCCCTATATTCGGTAAATTATAATTCAATTTTTTTCAGAAAGTGCCCCTAACACTTAATATATAAATAAACAAATAAATTGCTCCTTGAGAACTTCATTTTAATATACTAAAATGTGAATTTTTTTCCTTATTTGCTAAGGTGACATTTATATCCGAAGTTAATGCATTTTAATTTTATGGGATAGTTCCTGGAAATCCCCGAAATTATGTGGGGGCCCCACTTCCCTGCCTCCTGCAATTCCAAAGGACTTTATGCATATATATGTATGTAGGTATGTACGTCATCTTCTTCAAGCTTCTTCCACGTTATAATACCTGATGGACTGGAGCTGCTGCTTCTGCCGCGCCTCCTCGGAGACGGGGGAGAAGGAGCCCTGGACCCCCGTGTTCGGGGTGGTCGGCGCCGACCTCTTCTTCTGCAGCGAGTGGAGCTCGTCGATGGTCTGCGCCTTCACCGGCGTCGCGCTGTCATCGTGGCAGATCGCGTTCTGCCTCTTGCCGCCGCCGCCGTTCGCCGTCGTCTGGATCTTCGTCAGCCCGTTCCTCGCCGTCCCGGCGCCGGGTGCGGGGGCGGCGGTGTTGCTGAAACTGAAGTCACTGTTCCCGTTGGCCGCCATTTTCGGTCTCTCTGTCCAAATAACAAGCAAGCACAAGCAATGATCACGATGCGGATCGGTGACTGAGGGCAAATCCCCCGAGCAGAGCGCAATTTATAACAGAGGACAAGATAAGGATCGTTTCTGTCGCGGAACGGAAAGGGCCGGATCGCGATAAGGACGAACGGGTTCCGCTCCACGTAACCGCGCGCGGTCGTGTGCGAACCCCACCGGCATTTCAGTACCGGACAAAAACCCAGTTCCGACACGTCGGAATTCGGACAGCGAACTGGCTCAACAAAATCAAAAGAAACCCAAAATTCTACGTGCGGGCTTTCGTCAAAGTCACGTGGCGGCGTTACGATCAACCGGCGCTCTCGCCGCATTTCTCGCGCCAACCGCACCGCGGTCGTTCGTGGTTTCGACGCGAAACCCAGTTGTCGTCCCTCTGAATGCGTAAGATCGAACTTCCGTGATCGAGAACAAGAACTCGTCGAACCATTTCAGCCATTATAGAGAAAGAGAGAAAGAGAGAGAGAGGGAGCGAACCAGAGATGGCGAAGCAGAGCTGGAGAAATGGAGGAAGCTAAGCGAAAGAGAACGAGGGCTCGATCATGCAAGTAGGGGTGATGACGATGAGAGAATCAGGTTTTGGTGAAGAGGTAGGACGAGCCGAAGGCCGCCTTTTAAAGGAGCTTCCGGGGTGGGGGCCCGATCTCTTGACCAGGGTTAGGTATTTTAACCCTACCGCGGTTAGATTCTATCCCTCGCGGTCAATGCCCCCCACAGATCCCATTTCACGAGAAGGGGGCAAGCCGGGCAGGAGCCCGAGTAGCAATCCGGTGGTGCGCGGCCGCACGGCAGCTACGGTGTTCCGCTCCCTGGATTTTGGTTGTAGGAATAACAACATAATGTGCAATGTGATCAACATCCGTTCACTTCTAATTCGTCTAGTGTGATTCATGAATTTTCCTTTCTCAGGAAAATTCACATTACGATTTTTCTAAAATCGCAATGGTAGGATTACGGGCTAAAAATGGTATCCAACTCAGATAAGGGTCAAAAAATGGTATCCAAATCATGCCTATCTAAATAATTATCTATTTTGGCCAAAATAATAATTAACGAAAATCAATATTCTTGTAGGGCATGGGAAATTGGGGAAAGTTTATTAATTTCCGCCCGCGTCTGGTCGCCACACCAAACGCAAAATTAGCTGGGAGGTGGGACCCGCTAATAAGTAATCTCTATGGGGGTTCATCGGAGGCCCTCCATCAACGGCCGTTAGGGTTAGATGTTGCGTTGGACCCACGCGTTTGAGGCCCTTCGAATGGGTAAAGGAAGTCTTATAATCCTAGAAATTATAATTCCACCCCCTGTAGAAGGTGACTTGTACATTTTTGCCCACAATTTCCACGGTTGTCGTTTTGATTTGATCCGCCGGGAGGGGTTGATGGGTTTTAATTTGGTTCAATTCAATCTTCAATTCTAGCATCGAGATTTTGTTAATCTTCAATTCTCGTGTGTGTCGGGCTTGAATTTTCGGACAATTTAATATATTTTAAAAGATGGACATTGAACAAAATATTTTTCATCACCTAGAATTAATATGATGCATCAAGTCAGTCATTTCTTCTTCTCCAATATGATGAGATCCTTTGAGAAATGCAACTCGGATAGTTATAAATATTACCATCTTAATATCCCCAAGTATCTCTAGACCTTGAACTAAAAGATTGTCCCTAAATAACTTAAACAATAAGTTCATCTGTCATCAATTCAAGTTTAGAAACGACATCAAACATTGTCATATAGCTTGGGATTAGATTAAACAAATTTTTTAAAACAATAATGCATGTTGGGTATGAACCACATTAAATAAATAAAAAGTTAGGAGACTACATTGTACATTTGACCAAAATTCATATACCATTCGTGTCACTTTCCCAAACATATATGTATGCTTTTTAATTCAAATGTTGGAATATAGCGATTTGACATTTATACATATAATCAATATCTCAAGAAATGAAATTATTTCAAATCAATCATCTTTAAAAATTCACTAACAACACAAAGTAAAATTTTGTTATCAATAACTAAATATTTATATGGTACCTATTAAAATATAATTTTCGAAAGATTGAACAATGTGAAATCTATCGCCAACTCTGAACTAACATCTTGATATTTTCAAGATGCATTGGTCACAATATTAAAAAAAAAAAAATGGTCAATTTCATTAGAGTTTCATAGTATAGAAAGCGTTGACTAATCGTGCGAGTGCACCGAAATTCCGTGCGCTAACTGTACCGATCACTCTCTCTCTATCCAATGGCCATGCATCGACACGCAAGCACAGGGAAAGAGCGCGGGCCCCACGCGTATGCACCCGAAATTGCCAAAAAAATGAAATGTTTATCCCAATTAATTAAATAACATTTTCGAAATTCTTTGCTCAGTCCCCGAAAAATTTCCCTTTTCCGAACCCGGTTAAAAGCCTGTCGACAACCCGGATTGGCAAAAAGAAATTACTCTTTTTTCCTTTCTCAGGAAAATTAAAAATCGTCCGCAACTCGAGTAAGTCATTCAATTTCGTTTAATTAAATTTTTATGGGATTTTTCTAAAATCTTAATGGTAGGATTACAAGCTAAAAATGGTATCCAACTCAGATAAGGGTCAAAAAATGGTATCCAAAATCGTGCCCATCTAAATAATTATCTATCTTGCCAAAAAAATAATTAACGAATATCAATATTCTTTTAGGGCATGGAAGTTGGGGAAAGTTTATTAATTTTCGCCAAAGTCTGGTAGCCACACTCAAAATTAGCTGGGAGGTGGGACCCGCTAATAAGTAATCTCTCTGGGGGTTCATCAGGACCGTTCATTAATCAAAGGCCCTCCATCAACGGCCGTTAGGGTTAGATGTTGCGTTGGACCCACGCGTTTGAGGCCCTTCGAATGGGTAAGGAAGTCCTATAATCCTAGAAATTATAATTCCACCCCCCGTAGAAGGTGACTTGTACATTTTTGCCCGCAATTTCCACGGTAGTCGTTTGATTTGATCCGGCGGGAGGGCTTGATGGGTTTTAATTTGGTTCAATCCAATCTTCAATTCTAGCATCGAGATATTGTTAATTTCGAATTGCATGACAACCATTGCTAAGCTTTATAAAATCTCATGTATGCCAGGCTTGAATTTTTGGACGGTTTGATATATTTTAAAAGATGGGACATTGAACGAAATATTTTTCATCACCTAATATCAGTCTCGCAAATCAAAATCATCGGAAGATTTGCCAAGCACATGAAATGGAATTTTACATTGTACACGTTAGTCTCAATTATTTTTTTTTTTTGTTTTTTTCCTTCTTTTTTTACGGATGTTAATTTTCTTTTTCTTTTTTAAATCCTTATGCGACATCTATTTGGCACTATAATGGCGTCACTTGCGTGAAAAATAAAAGAAAATTTAATGAAGAAATGCCGGATAGGTTTTCCATTTATTGAAGGCTAACAGAATAGTTAACTTGGAAAAAAGAGGATCATAAGTTTTAGGATTTTAAGTGGACAAAAAATGTTCTGGAACTAAGCTAAAGCGAGGAATTGACACAAATTTTACGGCCACTACTATCATCATCCCATTTTTTTAAATAATTTTTTTTTTAAACAAATAAAAAATAAGAAGATTAGACCCTAAACCTTGAAAATAGTAGAACAATCAGTTGAAAATTAAGGTGGTTTTTCTTGGTAGTGGACCAGAAATGCAAACTCCATTTCATACGCACTACAATAAATAACGTGTCATACTCTATTTCATATGCACTATAATAAATAACTTGTCCTTCTTTTGCTCATGATTGAGAACTACATCGACATCCGTGCAATTAAATAATTTCTCCATAAATGAGACAAACATGAAGCTTATGGCCACCCACCCCAGCATGGCATGGCTTGGCCCTGCACAAGTTTGATAGCAAAAAGGGGCAAAAATATATTAAAAGTATCAAAAGGTTGTTTATAATGCTCACTTTAGTATTTTTTTCTGAACCATTAATGTCAAATGGAGAAAAAATTAATCACTTAAATATATCTTGTGAAAATTTTGATCAAAAATATCACGTGATATTTATAATAAAAGTATTCGAGTCGGCATTTTTAAAGAAATCCAATCCTTGTGAATGTGCAAAATGACGTTGCCTAATCTAATATGGCTAGGTAGGGCATAAATGATGTCGCTCAATTCAACCGAGCAAAAATGATGTCGCACACAAGGTAGGTTATAGGGTTTGATTGTCATCAACATTGGCTGATTGTTGCACCACTCTCCCCATCACCATCGCTCGCTTTTTTCTCTCACCCATCCAAGCACGAGTAGAGACATGGGCAAACATGGCGTCAACCCCAAGGGACGGCTTTCTTCGTCATTTTCAAGCCTCCGGTGCCACTGCTAACCATCGCCATTCGTCATCCCGGAGCAACCAAAGAGCAGCTCTGTTCTGCCATGTTTCTCTTCAATGTCGACTTAAGAGTTATTTTATTTGAAATCTATAATGAGAAAATTCCGGAGATTTGAGGAGCTCAAATTGTGAAAGAGGTTACAGCTAGCCAAGAGGAGAAATAATTAGGATATTTTTACTTGAAAATATGGCAAGCAAGACCATCGGCAAAAGATTGATCATGGAGGTTTTTTTCTTTTTTTTTGGTCAAAGAAATAGCTTTAATTACTAAACCAACCGCAAAATAATCACAACAAGGTTCGCAATTAGTACATAGTACAACCCATAGTGGGGTTTTTGGGGTGGGGTGGGGTGGGGGTGGGGGCTGGCTTCATCAGCCAATTAATGGGGAGAAGATTTTTCTAGTGGGTTTTGACAATCCAATGCACAGAAGATTGAGAGAGAAATTAAGGGAAAGAATCAAGAATTTGATGCTCATGGAATGAGCTGGCCATGAAACTGTAGAGGTGATGAGTGAACTTGAGAAAGGAATCGATAGGATTTGCAGCAATATGGAGAAACTATTCATTCACTCGGCCAAATTTGGGCGTTCACGCGTTGAATGAAGCAAATGGAAATTTGACGGCAAATCACGACAAGGGGAGGGCCAACATCCTAGGATTTGAGTGCATGGATGAAAGGAAACTTTTGCCCAACTAAAGGAGAGGAATTTTCACATATCGAGGCGGACTTTTTGGCTAGAGCGGAGGCCAATACAAGAAAGGACTTTCATCCCGGGCATTTCACAATTAAGGGTTTTTGATTGGGGCACGTCGATGAACACGGACTGGGCACGTGAACGAGCTATGTCATACTAAAAAATTAATGGAAGACAATCACATCATAATTTTAGCGATTTTGATCAAAGTTGGCACTTAAATAGTCAAAAAAAATTGATACTAAAATGAACACTATACACAACTTTTAACACTTTCACTTATATACTAGTGCTCAAACATTGGCTCGTGTGAGCCTAAGCCAATCTAGGCTAGGCTAGAACTTTTTATTGGACTTGGTTTATGGATCACAGTATGGTGTGACATTCATATTTTTTTAATTTAACTATTTGTAGAGCTTTATATTAACCATTAGGCCTTAGGTTGGTTTTTCGTCCTGATATTACTAATCAAATTGTTGAGATTGACAATAATCCTTCTTTATTGAGTGAACGAGAATTAAGAAATACTTATGGTAACCATTAGAGTTGACGAAGTTAGTAATATTATCCATGAACGTATTGAGCAATATAATAGAGAAGTAAAGATTGATTCATTTCTCAAGGCAAGGATCTAGGATTAGTGCCAATTAATAAGTTGGAACAACTTTGTAAGTGTAGTCTATTTTCAATTAATCCCCTAGTATATGAAAGGGTGAAAAGTTGCTTTCATTGTTGTGGAATAAGAAGCCTTCATATCTTAATACATGTATTTAATTTATTCGGATCTATCAGAGCGGGATTCACTTTTTGGGGAATATGAGTGGGCCCATGCAAACTTGAGCCTAGACATTTGACATACCGTTTGCTGTGCCAATCAGCAACCGATCTTTAAAAGAAAACTTAATTTTTCAATAAAATTCTGCTTTGCACACACGGCTTCCCTAGCCATTTCAATCTTGAAATGGGTATAAAATGGGTAGGAACTGCTATTGAACCAGCTCCTAGATGACGGGCTAGTCGGGTTGGCAATGGTACTTCGATTCCTTCACCATCCTCGGTGACCCGTGAACACTTACATGCGCATATTCAATAATAAGAGAAATTTGAAGCTCTTTAATTCATTTTTTTTATGAAATAAAATATTCTCAATTTTTTTCTTTTTTTTTTTGAAAAAAACCTCATGTACTTGATGAATGGCAGAATTTTCCGCAAGGGGAGTGCCGACACAAGTACGCACTCCCCTGTTGCAAGCGAATAAAGCGCAGGTAGGAATTGAAGGGACCGAGGGCGCTTTCATTTTCATGGACAGTGTGGATTGAGGAATTTAACTTCTTTCGCAGAATAAATTCTCTTTGGAGCATTCCGATGCATACAAATCTCAACCACTTGATTCACCCCATCGCTACGAATAATTGACACTACATCATGGTGATATAATTCCGGTCATTTAATTTATTAAAGAACCCCAACTTAAAAACTTAAATTAATAAATGAGGAAGATTATATATATAAAGAATACAGGCGATGAGGGATTTTGTGCCCATCGGAAGGATTTATAATTATAATCCAACTGCTTGATGTGCAAAAATTCTTGTAATTTTTGTGATATTTTAGTTCCACATCGAGAATGCTTTGATTTTCTAATACAACTTATACATGCATCTGATCATAATATGAAAACCTAATGCTTAGATTTTCAATATAAGTTTTCTCTAACACAACTCATCAATGTTAGAGTATCCATCAATCTACCATCAGCTTTAATACCATGATAATATTTGTTAAGATCAATAGATACCTTTTGTTTGTGGAGATTGCTAAGAGGTAGCCTAAATCCGAGCCTATTAATATATTAAATTGAACCCAATTTTACTCAACTATGATATATTAATTGCTCTACATCATATACTAATGTTTCAATAAAAGGATTTTTTTTTTAATACAACCCATATGTTCATACACACATGTTCATACAAATAGATAAATCTAATTGAGGTGGTTTGGCTTGAAAGTCAACGGGCACAAGGGATTAAGATGGGAAAACCGCTAAGCTTCGCTCAATTCTTGACTCTTTCATATAAAAATCCGACCGGAGAAAAACTTTAAAAAATGAGAAATAAATTGCAGCCAACCGTCCATTCCTCTGACAACACCACACCTCATCAAAGGAGAAAAGTAAACGATAACGTTTTTGAACAAGCCATTTTAGTCATTGAACCCAAAAATTTTCATATCTAATGCCGGTCAGACCAATGGAGGGATTACAAGTCCAAGCAAGGATGATCACATTGCTTAGCTAACTTTGACCAAACAAGACCTCTTCAGCGGTCAATGCAGGGCACGTTTATTCTGCCCCATTTTCTGGAATTTGTAGACCTTGAAACAGTAAAGGAGAGTCGCGTCGGCTTGCAATTTGTTGGATTTGCTGATTGAGTGACACAATGAATTTGCAATGAGAATTTTATATGGTCAATGGCTGAAATGGAGCCTCGTCTAAAAAATCTGGACAATAATTTCTCAATTGAACGAGGATTTATGATGCATCAGCTTTTGCTGTAATTGGATAACAGTGCAAGCATATACATATTAAATTAAGTGGAGCCTGACATGGAGCCTCGTCCTCCCATTTTTATTATTTTGGATTTGATTATTCGTGGAAATGAAAACGATAATGGAGAGATGGTGGCGGGCGGCGGTGGCGTTGGAGTTTATCTTTTGCAGCATAGACTACGTCCGCAAGCAAGGGGAAGGGATATGTTTTATTTATCCGAAGGAAACATCCTTCGACCAAAAAAAAACAAGAAAAGGAAATATCTCATTGTCATGATTTTTTTTTTTCCATTAAAATTCTTGTACGGTTATTTTTCAAATTATAAACCAAATAGAAAAAAAATGTTCACTCGACAAAAAAATAGGTTAAAACAATGAAAGTAACCACCCATTCCAACTAAAAGAATCCGACCCTAAAAGAAAATGCAAGGGTTCTTTTCAACCAAAAAAAAAACCTAAAAGAAAATGTGCTATTAAAATATCTTAATTATCCTTGTACTACAATCAACCTTATCCTTGCACTCTACGAGAGAAATTCAGAATACTTCTTTTATTTTTGAATTGTAAACATATTTTTTTTTAGGATGACTCTATTTCCGTTTTTTTTTATTAGAACACGCTATTTTTTCAATGTTGACTGACCAAATTAGCCTTCAATCACAAGATTGATTTAATATTTGTTACTTACCCCCTCCCTTGTTAAAATTAATTTCATTGTCTCTCTCCTGTAATACCTTATATTTGGGCTAATTTTTCAAAAAAAAATTAATTGTTGGACACCTGGAGTGTTAAAACTTGATACGGAGGGACACTTAAGTGTCAAAAGTTAAGAAAGTGACAATTAAGTATCAAAATGCCAATAGCGAAAAAATAAGTCACTTAAATGCCAAAGGTGAGAAAATTAAATTAAATTTAAAATTAAATTTATTTAAAAATTTATTTTTTTTAAAATGCTGACTTTTTTTAATTAATTAATGACAATTTTTCATAATTTAATTTAATTAATGTTAGATAAAGCGCAAAACAACGTTGTTTTTTGCTGCTAACATGATAAATAATTAAATATAAAAATTAATTAAATTAAATTTTAAAACTAAATTTATTTTAAACTTTTTTTTTCCAAAGAATAGTTAACTTATGTCCGGGTGTTCTTTTAATTTTTTTAATTTTTCATAACTTAATTTAATTAATGTTATATTAAAATTCAAATCCACGCCAAAATGGTGTTTCTTTGCTAAAGCAGCTCTCCAGCTCGTAAGTGAGAAAAATAATTCCTTGCCACCTTCTTCCTCCATCCTTTTTTTTAATTAATTAATTTTTATATTAAAAATTAAATCCGAGCACTTAAGGTATATTTCTTCCGAAGAAAAAACGACATTGTTTTTAACTTAATTTAATTTGTTATATTAAAATTCAAGCTCTCAAAACGACGTTATTTTTGTGTTTCTTTGCTAAAGTAGCTCACGTGAGCGAGAGAAAAATAATAAAAAATTGTCACGTAAGATTTCCAGCGATGTTCGCTAGAGTACCACTTAAATAATCCCACTTAAAAAAATGGCATTTAAGTGTCACTTTTTTAACTTTTGACACTTAAGTGTCCATTCGTACTAAATTTTGGCACTTAATGTGTACTTCTTCTGAAGAGTAGTTAACTTATCTATGGGTGTTCTTTTAATTATTAAAAATAAAATATGCCTTTATTTTAAGTAAAACCATGTTACGAAGTGGGATAACAAATTTTCCTTTCTACGACAATGAATGCATTCTTTTGTTGAAGATATAATGTTATTGATTTGCCTTGTTAGAAAATCGTTCATTTGTTCTTTTGTCTAATTTTGAAGTGATTTTAATGGAAGTCCAAATCGAAATGTAACTTCTTCACATTTAAACTTATATTTACTCATGGAAAAGAACTTTAAGGAAAAGGTTTATGAGCAACATTGATAACTTGCTTCGTGGTTGAACAATAAAAAATGCCTCGCATGG
Organism: Eucalyptus victrix; assembly: GCA_016097545.1. Lineage (NCBI taxonomy): Eukaryota > Viridiplantae > Streptophyta > Magnoliopsida > Myrtales > Myrtaceae > Eucalyptus > Eucalyptus victrix. Next base: position 49,649,551 of record CM027843.1, read on the forward strand.
ATCTTTCTCTTTCTTTTCTTTTTATCATCTTTCTATAGTCTTTATGTTAAGATATTTGAAGGGACATACGAATTAAAATCTTGAATTGAGTTTCTAACTTACTATACATTCAGGTTTTATTTTTTTCCTATTTTGGAGGAAAAGGTAAATTGTTCTCTTCCAGCTAAGTTCAAGAAAGAATAAAATAGGAAACTTTAAATCAAGCCTAGATAGGAAAGTAGAAAATCATTAATTATTAATTTGCCTCAAAACGGGCAAAAGTGTCAAATCAGTTTTACACTTATTACACGGATGTCAATTCAATTTTAAAATTTTGCTCGAAATTCCAATATGATTATTTCAATCAATTTTACTAAAAATTGATGACATGGCGGTGTGTCATGTAGAATTGCTAGCGATAATTAAACCACCATGCTAGCTATTTTTAGCGAAAATTAACAGAATGATGAAATTGAAATTTCACGTAAAATTTTAAAAATAAATTGATAAAACTGAAAATTTTGAAAGTGAATTGATATATGTATAAAATTTTTAGGACTAAATTGATATATATGACTTGGTAATTTTCTTTTAGAAAAGGATGCTAGTGAATATCAATACATGCTTAATGAAGTCAAGATTAATTTGAGCAGTTACCACAAAAAGGTTGTGCATTAAGCGAAAGGCATCCGCTATTTCTATCCTCTTATTGACTCCGATATTCTCCTATTGCATTGAATTGACTATATTATCTCTTGCGGTACCTATTATTGAGTTAAGATGACTCGTTACCATTTTTTTCTTCCTTTTCTTTTATTTCAATTTTACTAGAGATGGAACTACCCATACTCTTTTCAAACAACACTTGTTAAGGTTACATGTGGTTTTTCCTTTTCTTTGGTGTCCCTCTTTTCCAAAGAATAGTTTAATTAGTAGATAGCTAACTAATTATTATGTTAATGAGTGTATATTCTCTTTTGTACAAGGAAACAATTCTTGTTTGATTATAAGTTTAATATGTGTGATTACATTGTAGCCTGCGTATTTTAACTTCTCTACTATTATTTTACTAAGTAAATTTAATAGTCTAAGTTTTAATATTTTTCATGCAATCATTGCATGATGTGTTCCTTAACACTTTATTAAAAATATGACAAAGTTAAGTACATCACAACAAAAAAAATAGATACATTTAAGCAATTTGGGTGCTCTTCAATATTGTCCTCCACAATGACTACACTACAAATAACAATACAATTAAAAATGAATTAATTGTGTGATACATTTACTGTCCACAATGTCATCAATTGCAACATTCAATCTTTGAGTAAATTCTCATAAATTTGTATCAAAAATTGAAGTCAAAAAATTTGCAATCATAAGAATTATCTGGGAAAATAAAAGTTAAACATTGGTGGAATAATTTTAGAAGAAGACAAGCATGAACAAAACTCATAATGTAATGGATGTGGAAGAAGCGATTAGAGTGAACAAAAAAAATTGTTTGGAATTGATGTGGGTATTTTGTCTTTTAATAAAATTGAAACAAAAAAAAAATGGTAAGAAATAATCTTAAATTAAAAGTGGGACTCACAAGAAATTCAATGTAATAAAAGGGTGTCTGAAGCCAATAAAGAGGTGGAAATAGCGTAGGTTTTTAAAGAAAAGAGTGTAAAATGATGCCTCCTTTTATTTATTCAAAAAATAGCAAGTGCTTTCACTTTAGGAAATGATTTATTTAGAAGTAAAAGAAGAAAATGAAGTCAAGTGTTTATTTTCTCTACGCAATTAGACTTATATATTTTTATTTTAATTGATAACGTTGCACAAGGTCTTGAGCAAGACCTTAAACTGCTTGGGAAGCTAGGGTAGGAGAGCCTTGGTGCCTCTATGAAGACAAGGAGGGGAAAGAACCCCTCCTTGAGCCAAGAGGTCCCAACCTCAGCATGTCGGTAAAAGGCTCAACCCTATAACCAAGGGGACCCCCGGGATAGGACCTATGAGTCCAAAGCCCGTAAAATTGGTTGGTCCTGAGCAGGACCTTAAAAGGCTCCGATCACCAGGAAAGTCTGGGTAGAGGTGGGTTCAAGCCTCGAAAAAGATTCTGATCCCATTGCTCCTCCGTCCACAATCCCCTTACGGGAATAGGGGGCAGCCTAGATCCCCACAATGCCTTCCCCCTTGAAACACAAGGGCATGGTACAGGGAAATGAAAGGTCCAGGGGAAACCCCCGGATGGACGAACGTGAAAAATGATGTCAAGTGTTTCTTTTCTCTATGCAATTAGACTTATATATTTTTATTTTAATTGATAACGTTGCACAAGAAATGAAACCAATGGCTCGTCCATGAAAACTAGTATTAAAGAAGAAGAATATAATATATAGATATTTGGATCATGACTTATTATGCAGATTTTGATAATCTCCAAGTAACCGTGCCTAATTAATCAGAATCCATTCAATTTGTATATAATTGAAAAGAATCGATAAAGTTATTTAATTTGAATTACTTTAGGACATTATTAATTTACTTCCTATTTTGTTAAGAAATTTCTTTCTCATTTCTTATATACTCAACAAACTATTATCATTAGAATTTAGGTTCAGTTGCTGGTAACACTATATACCGACTCAACTCTTCAGATTTAGTTTTTGCATGATTTAATATATCGATATTGAATTTTTACATGATTAAACATATTGACATTGAATTTTTGAATATGGGGGGTGCAATTACCTCTTTTTTCTAGACTCTCGAAATAATGTCTACATACTATCCAAAGCCTTAAAAAATCTAGAAAATTAAGAAATTAAGTATACAGGAACAAAATACAGAAAAAAAAACAATTAGATAATAGACAAGTTCTAAACAGTGGAAAAATATGAGTCTAAATCAAAAAAGCAACTTTTGAAACCCATGAAGATGATCAGTTTTGAGGCTGAGATCGACCTCAAGGGGGTCGCTTTTGGCCTCGTGACTGACCCATGATCACCAGTTGTCTGAGATATCTTAAGATACTCGTATGTGGAGGATGACGCAAGCACAATCTCCAGAGAAAATATCACTTTCTCTTTTTACTTTTTACTTTTTACTTTTATGCAAAAATAAAATGGAATATGACTTTCTTTCTCCAAAAGCATTTCCATTGGAGGAGTGAATCCCAAGGTCCTCCTACCGCTCGAAAAAGCAAATTTTTCCGTATGCATTTCTCTTAGATGATTTCGATATTTAACTTATCTCGAATGGCGGTTAGTACCCCTAAAACACTCAAATGACCTAATTTTAATGCTTGTTGAAAGATTACTCACTATGTATGAGCACACTTATTTTGTGTGCAAATACCAAGGGAAAAATTGTTCAATTAGTTATAAATTTATTGTATAAATATCAATTCAATTCTGAATTTTTCAACATTTATATGAAATTCCAATGTAATATTTTTGTCGAAATAGCATGAGACATGGAACAAAGGATGATGAAATTGCCACATCAATGATTCCTGATGAAAATTAATTATAAATATTACATTTAAATTTATTTATAAATTTATGACTAAATTGATAGAGTTGTAAAATTTAGGATTAAATTGGTATCCGTATAATAAGTTTAAGACTAATTTATCAAGATAGGCTTATGGACAAAACTTCATTCTTGGAACATCCTATGCCTCCAACACATTAAATGCTTATAGCGTTATAAGTTAAAGTCACCCGTAGGTAATATTTGAGCCTGCCAGCCACCATTAATTGATATAATAAGAATTATATTTCATATATATGAATAGTGACTATAATAGTTAATATGTTTTATTAATACATATTAATTATTTGAGTATTTTATCGTTATATATCATACATAAAGAGCCAGTAACATGTTTATTAATTGCATAGTGAATATATTAGATATGGCCTATGATGCCATTCTCAATACATTATCCTTATCCCTCTGCTCTTGCAAAGTCAATCAAACGAAGTAAGACTTATTTCATTATATACACCAGCATCATAATATATGCTACCAACTCATTACGACTATCATCACTGTAATTGCTCTCATATTATAATTTTAGTCATAATAGTAACTAAACATGAAGTAAGTAATATGACAAGTGATATGTTATGTATATCACACATGAAAAACTTAACAATATACAAGTACAAACGTCCACTTCGATAATCCAATAAGAGGAAATTTCCTTCTGTTTTTTATTGGTTGAAAAGGAAAGTTCCTTTGAGGTGGTGGAAAACACAACCATGTTGAATACCATCCACTTGTTTAAAGATTTATTTACACCCCGCCATATCATTAAGCACATCGATTAATATCCATCGCTGCTCTATGACAAAAAATGTTCTTTCCCCTGATGCTCACACAATATATGTTTCAACATTACTGTCCGATTCCTGGTGCATAACCCCATTGACTTTGCATGAGCTTCTGGGGTCTACAAGACCCGATTGATGGATCTGGTGGCCATTAAGAGTGGAAGAATCTTCTTTGTTTTTTATCTTCAAAGCTCCATGGTAATTACGGGGATTGCGATGTGTCCCAACCAATGGAAACCCCCCTCCCTCCCCCTTTTCGTCAAGCCTCAAACTTCAAACTTACACATGACCCGTTCACATGAAAGAACCACCATCTCCAATAGAAAATTGCCACCGTTTAGAAGCTTCCCACGAGCCCGGGCGGTGACTTTGAAAGTTGAGATGGTGTCACGTTCACAGCTCCTTCTAAGAGGGGATGCAACCCGGGGGAGGGATTAAGTGGTAGAGGCTCGTTGCCTTTTTCCTAAGTAAACAAATGATTCTTTTGGGAAGCCCAAAAAGTAAAAAATTAAAAAGAAATAAGAAAAGGGAAAGAGGTAGGTAGGTGGTTCTTATGAGATAGATGGGTCAATTTGGGAGGTCGAGACTGCACGATAGTTCTGATAAATGGGGTGGATGATGTGGTATGGGCATAATTTTGTCTTGATTTGGGGGAGGTGGGTATTGCGAAATGGGGTGTATAGAGAGCGTCTAGGAGAAATAAATGGGGGAAGAAGGGAATGGTGTGAGGGAAATTCCAATTTTGGAGGACAGCGACCCCTCTTTGCATTAATTTTATGTTCATGGATCATGCTGACCTAGCGACTACAGAACGAACAAAAATATTAAAATTCCAAATAGAAAAAAAAAGCATTTTTAAAAGAATAACTTTTCCAATCTTGAGGCAGTGGTTTTTGGCATTTTTTGGGGTGGGGTTAGGTTGGGTGGTTGTTTAAGTGTCTGGTCCTGGCCCGATCCCTAGCTTAGTCGGTCCAATGCAATTAGTCGGTCATTGAAGTTGCAGAGGAGAGAGAGGGTCTGGAATCTTTGGATCTAATTGAGCAAGCCTCGAATTTTTCCTATGTTGTTTTTCTTTTTCTGGCATAGAAGACGAAGAGAACCAATGACCAGCATGTAAGAATTGTTAAACCTATGTTCTAATACAAAGGGGCTTTTTTTATTATTTTATAATCAGAATACAAAGGGGATGTTGCTCATGCAAGAAGTACCTGATTCTATTATTATTATTATTATTATTATTATTATTATTATTATTATTATTATTATTATTATTATTATTTATTTACAATTGAGTACATGAAACTCCTTTTGTTTAACCAAGTCCTTTAATTTCTTTTTTTTTTCTTTTTAAATTTAGATATATTAGCATGTCACGTGATTTTACTAATGTGGCTTTCTTCTTTGGAAAAGCATAATCGCTCACGTAGCTTACTTATTCAACAAAAAGAACTACGCGATCTTCATTTAGATATTTGGTGATGACATGGGGGAGACTGTGTGACTTGAATGATTTTAGGGGTTCAAAATGTCTTTGCTACATGATATCATCTCAAGATGTTACATCAAATGTCAATATACTTATTTTATTATTATTTAACAGCATTTACGTTTACGTTGCCATTTTCTCTTCGTGATTTCAAGGGAAGATTCACATTGATCTAGATTTGAGAATTGAGGTACTTGATTGAGAATCAAAAAGGCAAGTTACTCTATTGCAAACAGATAAAATTCCGGGTAATTACAGGGTCATTATCCCAATATAGAAATACAAATAGGATTTACTCATTAAATAAAGCACTACTAAGTAGTAAGTCACAAAAAAAAAAAGGCCCTCGCTGTATTAAAAGGTCATAATCAATTGACCAGAAGTACATGAAACGTAAGTTGAACGCTTGAAAAGGCATTGTTTGGGGACATCTTCTTCTTCCCTCCATTCCCGCTTCTTCCAAAAGCAGCCTCAGGGATTGGAAAACGTTTGCATCCGGAGCCCGTCAGCCTTAGAATGGGTGAAAGTAGGCTTTGGTTGCTTTAGAATTCCAGTCGATTTGGTTCGATGCTGATTCTTTTGTGAGTCAATGTGGTTCTAATTTCTGGATTTGCAAATCATGGATTCAACCCTATCGACCCGGTAATGTAATCAGCCAAAGGATTATAGGATTTCTTTTCGGTTGAAACGAAAGGATGTGAAGGGGCGACTAGCAATGGATGTCACTTCAAGCGTCGCCGTAAGGGAAACTGAAAGGAGTTGTAAGGTGAGTGGCTTTTAAATGTCATTTACTTTACAAAAAAGAAAGAAAAAAACCTAATTTTAGAACAAGCGGTCGGTGAAAGATGAATAATATTTGGCGTACAGTCAAATGCAAAAGGGACCACTAAATCCACCTCCCTTAGGCTAAACGAAAGCGGACTGTTCAGTCTTATCAACGGCGCATTGGTCACGTTACCCTTAAAAAAATGGGCTTTGTCGACTTAGGTCAATTTTTTTGTCGCCTTAGGTAAAGAATATATATATTGTCGCGAACAAGTTTTTTCCATTGCTCTAACGCCTATGCTTCAGGCGACAAAATTTGGTACCTTAGGTGACCAAAAAAAAAGGGTGAACAAAATTTGTCACCTTTGATAATTTTTTTTTATCGCGTTAGTTTTATTATTATTATTATTGGGATTAGGCGTGGCAATGGGTATTTTCTTTTGTGTCCTTAGATATTTTTCATTTGTTTTAAATTGGAATTCGATCGTGGTCATGTTTTATAATTGTCTTACTTGTAGATTAGATTATAAAATCTCACTACATCAAATAAGAATAATAAGCAGGAAAATGAATTTCATTTTATCAATCAAATGTAAATAATATGCTCGACAACATACTTATAAGGCAAAAAATGTCGATTGTTATAACTAAGCAAGTCCTCTCAAAGTATTGTTTTTCCACCGTTGATCTCACTTCGATGTAGACACTTGAATGCATCAAAAGACTTAATTTAAAATTAGAAGTCTCTTTACCATCAATTATCTAAACTCAAACATTAACCAAATATATAAACAAAATTTAAAAACATATTCAATAGCGCAAGCGTAACAACAACGATGTAGGTCGTCATGTCACAAGTGTGGCTAGGCCAACGCCACAACCAGATTTGGTAGCCGCAATCCTAGAAAAGCATAAGCAATAATGTAGAATAACAATTAAGACCTTATACTTCTCTTAAAGTTTAAATCTCAATCGCCTTAACTAATCCCAATTACCTTTGATTCCTCTTCGACGTCATCTTGAGTTACACCTACTTCAGTCGCTATCGGGCTAACGAGGCTTGAGCTCGAGAGAATTCAAGATTTGGGCCTTGTGAGCTGGATATGCACTCCAGGTTTGTCTGGTGGTTCCGTTCTATCCATGTGACTAGAAGTGGGAAATTGAGTTTAGAACCCACCTTTTAACCAATATTTAATGATGGGGGTCATAAATGAGTTGCCTTGAGTTTTAAAAGCAAGCTTAAGTGGGTCATAAATGAGTTAGTTAATAATTTAATGGGTCTTAGTTAACAATTTAATGGGTCCTAAATGGGTTGTAAATTGGTTATTTATCTAATAAATTTAGTAAATCATAGGTAGACATCATTTTTTTCAATTCTTTTAATTTTCTGATTTTTCATATATTTTGAAAATTTTAATTTATTTTCTTTTCCTTTTTTTAAGGGAAATTTGGCACGGGTCATTGACCGTTGACTAGTCATCGATCACTAGTCATTACCATATCAATGGTCATTGGCTTTTGCTAGTCATAGGTTGTTTTGTCATCAATTGCCGGTCACCACTAGTTAATCATTCCATTGATCATTGCTAGTTGGTCAAGTCATCAATTGCTTTCACTAGTCAATATTGTTGATAGTGGTCATCGTTGTTTCCATCGATCATTGCCGGTCACCACTATTTCTAGTCACTGGATTCCTATAGTGCTAGTTGGTTGGCAAACATAGAAGAGAAAAAGAAAAGGAAAAATAAACAATATAAAAAATTAGAACTTTCTTATAAATTATAAAAATTATCCACAATGTTTTAGCAATATATGTCGAAAAATTTACTGGTGAAAATAGTTTTAATCTGAGGCGCATTAAGAAGTAGGTCCGGTAAGGCCCAGCCCTATGAGTTTCATAAATCGTTGATTGTTCTAGTGAAACTAGTTTTAATCTCTTCTTCCTAAGCCTAACCCTGTGAACCTAGACTGAGAAATTTGAACATGAACTCTCACTAATTTCATTAATTCTTCTAATCCTTTATCATCTGCTCTTGAATTTCGTTTCTTCATCACCACCAATCAAATTTAATTTCCTATTTCAGCATAGAATGTTAAAGGCGTAATATCTTCGATTGATGATCCAACATGCACTAAAAATTAAGTTTTATTGACTAAAACACAAAATCCTATATATAAACTAATAAAAAATTTATATTAGATAATATCAATACCAAATAAATAAGTGCACAACAGTCATCCTGATTGACGTGGATTTGAATCAAATTTCGAAAACGTATCAATGCAAAATGAGAAACAAATCAAATATTGTGCATGGTTGTTATAGATGATAAAAATTGAAAAGGAAACACAAATTTGAAACTTCTCGAAAAAATAGCAATATCGGTGGCTTAGAGAAGAAAAGCAAGTCTAAAACCCTTCTACTTATTTTATTTATTTATTTATTTTTACTTTTTTTGTGGTCAGAACCTTCTACTTTTGTTTATTGACTTGTTCCCTTGTTATTAAGACATTGAGCAACTATATAAAGCTTAAAACACAAGGCCTAAAATATTCATTGGTGCTCACATATTTGTCATGAGCGTAGCACACACCTACGGTAACGCCCAACAAAAATTATGTTGAACAAATCAAAATATTCCCAAAGAGAGGAACATTTAGAATCCTCTTTTGTGAATTTTTATATGGATTAATACAATGACAAATTCCAAATTGATATACATGTGAAAATTTTACTCCAAATTAATTTTTTGACCACTAGAGATCAAAAATTGGTATACATGTAATTAATTTACCCTTCTTAGTTTTCATTAAATTTTATTATCAAATTGCTGAATTCAATGACATATGGTAGTTAACGGATGTACCAATTTGGAGTTTTAGATTTTATTTGTCGCAAGCATATCAATTGGTGTTTTTGGTGATATTTATATGATTTAACGGAAATTAACAAAAGGTAAATTTATTGCAAATGTATAGTTTAGATCTTTTGGTAGTGAAAAAATTAGTTTTGGATAAATTTGTCATAAACGTATCAGTTATAAGTTTTTCATGATATTAATCCTTTTTTTATATTTCAGTTGTTTTTTTTTTTAATAATTATGATCTTTTAGTATACACTTAAATGGAACAGAATCGGCCCAGAAAGAAACATGCTCAGCCAGTTCTGTTCGTTAGGGCCAGGCCAGCCAATTGGGCCTGAAAAGTGGAAATTCAGGCCCGAATTCCATAAAAGCCTGGCCCGGCCTATCTGCACCATATGACAGGGGGGTGCAATAAAAAGCTGAAACCCATGCGGACCGGATCGGACTCGACCGGGTTTTGTGTTTACGCTTCGGCCTGGGGCCCGAAATTCTTAGTAATTTTATTTATTTTTCGTTCTTGTAATAAAATAAACATGAAAAACATATGATATTTCTCATTCCGAAGTAGAAGTATATAAATTTCCTCGATTGAACTTTCTATTGATTAAACAATTGAAATAATAAATATACATCCTGTGAATTTGAAAAGGTGGCTCGAAATATGTCGAGAAGTGGATCTTTGAGATCGAAAATGGCATCACATTTGGCCCCGTGGTGAAAGGCTCTAAACGTGCTTTTCGATTGTACTTAGGAGCCCCGTAAAATAAAGTTATGCTTTTTGAAAGTCAGATCATAAGTGTTTTTTAATTTATTTTTTCGGATGAAATGTATACTCATGATTGCTTCTTCGTTAATATCAGATAATTAATCTATTTTTTAAAGAAATTTTTCAAATTCAAGCTCTAGGCGGAGCCAACCTGGAGCGAACCGAATAATTTCGATCTAGGCCTTTTCCTTTGCCAAGCCCAAGATTGGGCCTGTAATGTCAAGCTTATATGTTCTTGCTGGGGTGACAGTTCCCTGTAGGCTGTAGCCCTAGCCTGCCAAGCTCGTTTGCCACACCAGTTCCAAGATTTGGGCTTACCCACTTTGTGCCCCTTTTATTTGGGCGACCGCCCTGTGCCCTTCACAAGGAGAAAAATATTCGACGATTTGAAACCACCACATCATCAATCACGTGACATGGGTAAGTCTAATTAGCTCCGCTCAAAAGACGACACGTATCCCTTGATATTACATAAAAAATTAGAATCAGAAGTTCTCTTCCGGCGTGCATGATTGTGTTCTTTTTTCTTGTTTATGAACAAATATTTTTTTTGTTCCTGAAAATAAAAAAAATAGAAATGCGCTTGTTTGTGTTTTTGTTCAAAATCTATTTTTTTATTTTCAGAACAAAATTGGAACGAAAATAAGAAACAAATAAAAGTTGCTTTTTTTTTTTTCAGAAACACTTTTGAAGAACAATTCTCTCTCCTTGCTTTTCTTCTTATTTTTTCTTTGGCCGGTTGCCGGCCTCGGCATGACCGGCGACTGGCCAAAAAAGAAAAAAAAAAAAAAAAATAAAAAAATTAAAATAAAAAATATATAAATTTACCAAATGTGTTTCTATTTATTTTTTTATTTAGAACAAGTTTACCAAACGTGTCTTTTTGGTCAAAAATTATTCCTTAGAACATAAATAATTTTTTCTATTTTTGTTTTTTGGAATAATTTTTAAACAAAAATACAAACAAATGTACCCTTCTTTATTCGCGGGGTGATTGACTGCAGAATGGACTGAGCACAAGTAACAATAAATGCTACATTGCATGCTCTCTTCCTCTCCCTTTGCAACAGAACACCATGAGGTCCCCTTCTCTTTCACGTTTCGGCTGCTCTCTTTTGCAACAAGCTTCCATCTCTTTTCCTCTCCCAAGGCCCTGTACCTCACTCTTCTCAAGCTTTCTCCTCCTCCTCTTTCGCCTTTGTTCTCGTCATTGTCATCATCTTTTCAACTCTGGCTCCAAAAACTGCCACTAAATCTCTCGAACTCTTTTTCATCTTCTACTCCTAATTAGTCCCAATTTTTAGCTCGGGCAGGTTGCCAATAATTTTGAAGCGAAAGAGGCATGCACAGCTGGACATATTGACGCTGAGTTTTGGGTTCCAACGATAGCCGCAAAGGATGTTGTGCCGGAGGAGAGAGAGGTATATAGATATTGTGAGACCACTCTCTCTCCTAATCCTCTTTTTATTTTCTTTTGTCTCTATTCTTGGCGGTGTCAAAATAGTTCAATTCAAAATCAACCACAAATTAGAAGGGATTTGTTGTGGTAAACAATGAGCATGGAGTCTGACTGTGAGAGGGTTATTTCCACTGTTCTTGCCATCCATTATAACATATATTTGCTTTCTTTTGTTAACTTTATGTGTTGTTAGCTGTTACTATTTAGTATTGAGCGGTGGGTTATTATCATTTTAGAATCTTTTGACTTTACATGGAACGACTTGCATCTCCATTGGGTGGAGACTGGACACTGATCTTTCGGTGTATCCCAAGGATGGTTGCCAGATTAATAATCTTGTTTTCACTATGATCCGTGTTCTTCCATTTTTAGTAGATGGTCAAGAAAGTATACATGCCAAATGCAAACTGGGAAATCTGATGTCATTTTCTCATTTCGATGGGTTGTTACAAAGTCGGGCTGTTTTGTCTAGATGTTTTCTTTCTATCAAATTATTCGATGAGCAGCTTGATTTGTTTGCTTTTGGAGCTATTTATCATTCATGCAAAAGCTACTTTAAATTGCGTGAACACAATCGGTGGCTTCTGCTAGGTGCCTGTCTTATCCTAATACTACACAAGTTCTTAACTTACACTTTTATGTGGGTGGTTCTCATCTTATTCTTAAAATGATATTTCTGAAAAAAATTTCGATAGATATCATTTAGAATATTATCTTAAAAATAGCCGTGATTGTGTAGTGCGCGCACGTGTTGACACATAAATTTTGGCAACCCGTTTAGTTATTTACCGCATTGAAAATTAGGGATTAATTTTTAACCTCTAAACAAAAATATTATAATTAAATTGTATAACATATAATTTTATGAGCATTTTTTTATTCGCATTATGCATTGGACCTACTAACGATAGATGGGTGTTAATTTTTCCAATATTGATGATATGACGAGAGATTTTTATATATTCAGACATATATACATTGAATGATATATTTTTTGGCAAAAATAAAATTTCAGATGAAATATCGAAAAAAAAAAAAGAATATTGTACGTAAGTTTTTACCAAAAACAATATATATATATATATTGTAGTAAGTGCATATATCTCAACAATATATTCAGGAAACTATGGGCAAGCAAAAATTGATTCATGCATATTGAGAAAGGAAATTTGAATATGATATGGGTAATAAAATATGCTACAAAGATCTAAGTCCCTCGCCTATAGAAAGGATTCGCATACGGAGAACAAAGGAGGGGGCCTCACGTATTGATACATACGGCCACACAAGAGGGGCTTCTATTTTTCGAGGCTTTTCCTTGTTTTTTTTTTTTTTTTTGGAGTTCAAAATTCAATACAAAAGGAGGGGGCTTCTTTCTTCCTTTTGGGGGGGGTTTTTCTATTTTGTTTTTTGGGAGTTCTTTTTGTTTTTTTGGGGTCAAAGTCAACAAAAGAAGTAATGAGAGAGAGAGAGAGAGGGGACGTGAAAAAAACAAAAAAAAAAAAAGCAAAGGTCTTCTTCTTCGTGCAGCCCAGCTCGCCGTCCGCGTCGCCCGCAGCATCTCCGCCCCCCGCCGTCCTCCTTCCGGCGAGCACCGCTCACCCGTCCGCATCGCCACCGCCGCCCGTCCCCCGCTGGTCGTCGTCCGCCTCTGCTTTGCAGCCCGAGCCCCCGACGCCGCTGCAGCACCTGCAGCCGCGACGACCGCCGCGCCAGCAGCCCGATCCCCCTCGCCGCACCGGTTGCCGCCCCTCCGCCTGAGCGCCGCCCCCTGTCCTCGCCGCGCCGGTTGCCCGCCGCCTGCAGCACCTTCGAACGACGCCCGCAGCAGCCGCCCCTGCTGTCCTCGGCGCCGGCCGCCCCTGTTGCAGCACCTGCGACTCCGGCTGCCCCCTCGCCGCGCGCCCTGCTGCCCCTCGCCGGATCTCCGAACGCTGGCGCCTCACCGGCCATCCCGCGTTTTGTCATCCCTCCAAATCCAGCGTGCGATATCGAAAATTAGATAAAAATCTTGTTTTGGGTTTTCAAATATTTCATTCTTTATTTGAAATATTCATTGATATATTGAAATCCGTGATATGCTATCATATTTGCAACCTCGAGTAGTTTTTTAAATTGGAAAATCTTCATAATTTCACAATATGCATATGATCCGATTTAATATCGAAATCGACTCATGCAACGCACAGAAAAAATCGCAAATCCAATCTCAAACTTTATCTAAAATTAGTTAATGATTTTGTCTAAAATTAATATGATTCGATCAATTTATTTCAAAAATTAAATGGACATAGGTGATGTCATATTGATTAATTTGTTGCTGTTCTTGATGTCTTTATTTGATTGCTCTCATAAAAGAAAGACCACCAAAAAATATATTTGAGTTAGATTATGTTCATGTTAAAATATTGCTTGTTTTAGGGATATTTTGTATGTTTATAATAGGAAATTTATTTATTTCGAATTTTTAAAAATAAAAAAATTAATTTAGGATGTTAGTTTTGTTTTTTTCTATCATTAATTTTAAGTTGCACGTTTAATTATGTGACAAATTTAATTTCGAATTTCATAAAAAAGAAAAAGGAAAAAAAAACTAGAATTATGGTATTCTTTGCACATCATTGCATATTATGATATGATTACATGTTTAATTTCATTTTGTAATTAATTATAAGTTTAGATAATTTTTCCTAGATAGGTTGCATTTTAGGTTAGGGATTAATAACGTTCTAGTTTAAATTAGGATTTGGCCTAACCTAATTCCTAATATAAGTTGGATGATATCTTAATCTAGATAGACATTTTTTGCTTTTTTTTCTCAATTTCGAATTTCATGTAAAAATACCCAAAATTTGTCTTAGAATAAATTAATTTCATTATCTTTGATATATTGCATGTTTATTAAGAAAACACAAAAAAATATTATACTTATGTCATATAGTTTAGGTCATATAATTATGTCATATCGCCTCATGTTAAATTAGTAGCATCCATTGCATAAAGCATGATTCTCATTAAATAAGTGAAAACAAAAGACTAAGTGATTGCGTGTTAATTTAGAACTACTAATTGAATTTTGATCTAACATTGTAGATGCTTTCGTTTATAAATTCTGCCATGACTTATTTATTGCTTTATTTGGATGTTAAATTGATGGATTGCACACTTGCATGATCATCTCCTCATATGTTAGAAAAGTAAGTTAAAATCAACTCAAACTACCTACAAAACATTTTTTTTTTTCAAGATAAAAGAGAAAGACACTAAAAAGGCGTTAGAGAAATCTAGTGTAATCAAATTCATTGAACTCATAAATCTTTAGTTCACGTGAGTAAATAAATTTCCCATTACTTTATTTAGGTTTTTAATCGATCCACCGATAATAGATTAGTGATGACTCCTAATTAAAAAATCAATAGCATGTATGGTATGTGCTTGGGAGAGCTCAAGCTAAGTTTGGGTTTAGTAATCCATTAACCAAATCTTAGGTGTAGTACATCCGAGGTTAGTTCTAGTTCATTTATTATCATTGATAACCTAATCTAATATATCATATTAAAGTGACTTTTTGCACATCAAATTCAATATATTTTGAAAGAAGGGAGTATTTTCTTTTCCAAATAAAATTTAAGAGTTTTAAGAGTTTTTCCAAGAAAAAGTTAGAGTTTAGCATAAAATCTCTCAATTAGCTATCAAAATGACCTATGAGATAAGAAAGATTAAAAAATGACATAATAATATATATTCCATCTAAAGTAATAAGTAGTAAAATTACACCTACAAGAATGAGAAAGTATCAAATTTATAATTTCAATTAAAACATACTCTATCATGCACAATATGTGATGTGATGTGTTTACAAAGAAAATATACTCCTATATCTATAAAGTAATAAAGAGAAAATAAATTGTCTTAATGCGTAATATAATACATCATAGGTGTAAAATTACTTCTATTCAATCAAATTCAGCATGTAGCCAAAGACACGATAAAAGTT
Source organism: Eucalyptus victrix (assembly GCA_016097545.1). NCBI lineage: Eukaryota > Viridiplantae > Streptophyta > Magnoliopsida > Myrtales > Myrtaceae > Eucalyptus > Eucalyptus victrix. Next base: position 49,665,195 of record CM027843.1, read on the forward strand.
GAAGTTACTTAGCTGACAATTACCACTGAAAAATTATTCATCAATTGAGTTGAGTTAAATAGAAATAATATCTAATAAATTCAAATTTTGCCAATATGACGTCAAAGATGCTTGATAAGTGCGGACTCAATTGGCATATTCATTATCTTTAAAATGATATATATTATTTTCAATTAATATATTTTTACATTTTTATTAGTATTGTCACTACTATAACTCCCCCCCCCCAAAAAAAAAAACCATGTTCACGAAAGTTCAATGTGCAAGAATAGAAGCACTTTTAATAAAAATAAATTTTCAAAAAGCATCATATATTTAATTCATCAAATTATGGACAAATATACTAAAACGCCATTTGCTCCACAAAAAATAGACCGATCAGGACATTTTTTTTTATAAATGCTTCATTATATCGCTTATAAAAAATAAATGAATGAAAAAAATTTCAAGGTTCATGAAAATATTCGACATATTAATTAAGTAATATGAAAATATTATTTATCAATTAATTATTACAAAATCATTTTTTTAAAAAACAAGTTTCGGATCATTCAATTTTTCGCGAAGCGTAGATTTATTAATTGGATTTGGCGGGATACTTGTCCTTTTTTTTTTGGTCAGTGGCGGGATCCTCGTCCCCACGCACCCAAAAGAGAGAAAAAGGAGGCCGTTTCCCCTTCTCTCTCGCTCTCCCTCTCTCTCTCTCCGCCCGCTGCTCGACCTCCAATCGCTGAGTCGATCGGTATGGTTTTCTGGGTTTGCTCGGATTCTTCGAATGATGTTGGTGTTCTTCTTGTTCTTTTGCCTCAGCCGTTGAGATGGTGTCTTGCTCCGTTTCTTTTCGTTGGGTTTTCTTGAGATTTATGCAAGTTCGAACCGTCTTCTAGTTCATCAGCTTGTCTTGCAAAGCCCTTGGGTTCCGGTGGTTCTTGGGTTTTGACTTTAGCCATGGAGAGATCTGGGTCTAGGAAGTCGAACCCAGTGCCTTAGTACATTGGATTACGCGACTGGAATGTGTGCGTTTTTCTTGCGTTTCTTTCTGTTACCGGAACGACCCTTCTCCGTTAACGAGCGATGGGTTTCGATTGCAGGAGAGTTCGCCGTCTGGAAGAGGTGGAAAATGAAGAAAATGGACAGGAGTGGAAGAAGGCAGGAAGAAGGGCAGGTGCACAAGGTGGGAAGCATGATGAAGTCGGTGCCCCCATCTTTACCTGCGAACAATCAGGTTAAAATACATGTTTTAACATTCATATAGATATAGATGGGTTTGTGGAATATTTGAGAATAGTTTTGGATGATTGTCCTGGGAACAAGAAAGTTATGACTTTGTTTTCGATTAATTGGATTTGGAACAGAAATGACAGCCTCATTGTATAAAAAACGATGTGTGAGTGATTTGCAAAGAGTTTTTCTTTTTAGTTCAGAAGGTCCACTTCATAATACTATAAGCTGCAAAAAGAGGCAAATGTAATTAGGTGGCTTGCAGAATAATGGACGATAAGTTTCTGAGACTAATGCACAGTTTGACTACTGATGTGGATATATATAGCAGCATATTTAAAGAAAAGTTTGAAATTCAACAAGATTTGCCATTTGGTCAGTTGGAAGGTGGTTCAGAAACCATTTTCCAACTAATGGGGGGTGGGGATATTGGGAGTTACATCTTTGTTGCTTTTTATAAGGCTCTGGTTGGAAGATAAATCTTTGTTTAGTTGTTCAGGGCTTGTTTCCCAGATATAAGCCTCCTATTGGCTTATAGGATAAGAAACATAAAGACCACAGAGATATAGCCTCCTATTTTATACCTGAACAAGCAACTAAGTGAAACTGACTTCATTTTAAGTTTTCCTGTTAAGTTGAAACTGACTTCCTTTTTAGTTTTTCTGCCTTCCAGGCTGTTAGGATATATCAGACTCTCTGTTGGTTTGAGAACATTAGATAGCGTAGAGAATTAAATTTCCTGGTTAATTTTGTAGACTAAAATTTAGATTCGTAATGATTTTACTTGAGTGAGGTTGATTTCCTACTCGTAAGATTGCATGGAGTTTACTTGTCAAACATGATTTTGACTGGATAGGGTATTAAATGCTATATCATCAAGTATATCTGGATATTTGAAACATCTTGTTTAAGTTGTAGCTCTCTTTGGATAACCTTATTCATCTGTCACTGTTAATGCCCAGGTGTTTTTGAACGAGTGGTGGCTAGTCAATGCTAATGGAAAGGGTTTGGCTATTGGAGGGTTTGCTCATAGAGAGTATTCCACTTCTCTCTCTCTTTTTGATATATATATATGTTTTCATTCTTTTTTGAAAAAATTCTGCTGCAGTCCTACGTATGCATTGTCTAATATATGCATTTGTAAAAATGCTGTCATCCATTGATCTTCTCATGTATAAGTCCAAATTTGTTCACACAGCATATACATCCTCATATTATTGCCAACTATAGATATGGCTGAACCCATCCTGCGCAAGCAAAATCTGTAGAAGAGCAGGCACCTAATCCCTTAGCTTATGTGTAGTGTCAACTTTGGTTTTGAGAGAGATTCACGAGATGTAGCTCTTGCTGCGATAGATCTATATCTTCTGGTTGAACTTCGTGGGGTTACCTCTCTTTCAAAATTTTAAACAGTGTACTTGAGCGAAGTAGGTTAATAACCAGTTATCTCAAGTCATCATCCAATAGAATCCATTCCAATGTCATTAAAGTGCTAGGTGCTCTTATGCTATTAAGACTCCCTGATGCCTAACGCATTATTCATTAGCCTGATTGACTGGAAGGACCAAGTTAAAAGTGTGGGATTTATTGGCTAATCAATCAATTATTAGGTCTTCAAACAAATTAGAATCCCTAAATGCTATTTTTGTTATTTTCCATGTATCATACAAAATGTTTCATAGAAGCAATAAAAATGCTTTTAAAAATTATTAATAATATCGAGATTTCTCATACATATTATCTAACAAAAAGAAATAATTTTTTTAAAAAGAATCAGCAGGCGAGTATCCTAATATTTTGTAGCCATCATTGGGGACTTCATTTATCCAGCACAAGAAATATTGGCAGTGATAAAGCAGGCTTTTGATTTGGAAATATTAGCATGTAATAAAAATAGGTACAAGCTATTCTTTCCATCATCCAAGTATCCACGCATTGTGCTCTAAAATTGTGTGCTTTGAAGGGATAATTATACATGTCTGTGCTACATCACTTGTTTTCAGTACCATTTCTGGGCTGGAATTTCAAGAAGGTATTTGAATCTGTGAATAAAGGTTTTGCATCTCATAATTGTGCTAGCAGTTATGTCATGTCATGGTTGAAGCCTAAGCAAGTTTTGTTGTAACTTATCACAGCAGTGAAAGAGTAAGCCTTTTTTGCTCTGCACCAATTGTGAAGAGGCACGATATTACCACCTTTGAGACAGCAGATGGCATGGCAATTATGGTTGGTGGTCTAATCAACCGGCTACGAACCCTGGAAAATGGATTTTCCACAAAGGTATGTAGAATACTTTCTTGTGAACAATAACTCTTGTTTGCTTGTAATTCAGTTAATAGTTTCTTCTACTATCAAGTGCATGGCATCTTACTGATCGATCTGAATAGGTGTGCAACAAATTCTTGCTTGGATTTCCATATGACTGGGCAGAGTATTCAACTTCCAGCTGTGGTGAATACTCTAGTGTCCAAGCTGGTTCAGTTAAGGCTGCAGCTTCCGAGAAAACTGACTTCCAGTCAAGGAGCACTACAAATTACTTTGAGGCAACTTCTCTTGATGATGTTACTGTGCCAAAGTTACGTGATCTATTTAGTCTAGGCGATCTTGATGATTCTTTCTTGATGAAGAAAATATATGATGATGTTGTGGGCATGTCGGGAAGTGGTGCTGAGCATGATGGAGAATTTCTTCATTCATGCAGAAAAAGTAGTCCTAGTACAGCTGCTGAAAGCCAAACTAATGAAGCTCAAATCAATGATAAGAAATCAAAGGAGGATATGTTGTGCAAACACAAAGAGGACATCTGGTCTACAAGAAAAATTGTGAAGAAAGTAGACCATAACAGTGGTTGTCAATTGAGGGCCAGTTATGTTTTTAGACGAAGGGAAGGTGTTTCAACTAGAAGCATGACTAGATTTAAGGGGCTTTAAAATTAGTAAAGGTATAAATAGGCCCATGTGTGCGGTTCAGATGCATAACTCATATCCAGTATCATGGCACCCCAAGTTGCTTGAGGCATTCGCCTGGATTTTGGAGCTCCCTATAAAAGATGGCCAATGTCATCTCTTCTGCTTCTGAAGAAAAGGAATCTCTTCAAACTCCCATAACTCTTCTTTCTCCATCATCTGAACAGACTTGAGGTTTTCCTTTTCCTGTTGAACAAGGCGCTTTCAGTCCTGCTTTGCCTAATAAATATGGGTGCAAAGGAGACCTTGGCATTGCCTCCAGTGTTGAGGGTGTAATTAAAAGGTTGTGCCAAGTGAAGTAATCATGAAACTGTATTTTGGAATTTGTTTCTAGGCAATTCTTCCAAAGCACAGGAGTCCGTCACTTTCAGGAAGTTATCGAGGGGAATTTTCCGGAAGAAACCAAGGGGGTCTCTGTTTGTGAAAGTATGGTTGAGTCATCTTTTTTGGATTTTGATGGAGGTGGGGCTTCTTGGTAAAGGCAAAGTATGACAGAATCTGTTGGAAATCAGTTGTTTAATGGTCTCAAAGTTGGGTTGATATTCTCTAATAATAATGTGATAGGAGGTGCTTCTAATGGGGATAGAAATCTTCTAGGAAGGGAGGCATTGCCCAAATCAATGGCTCTCTTATCTGTCCATTAAAGATTGAAGTTGTTGATGATACTGCATCCGATGAACTTGTGTCATTTGCTGGAATTGGAAATAGGGGGGACAAGGAGATGGGAGACACAAAAGAAGTGGCATATGGAAAGAAGACGAAATGGCTTTGGACGAAAGAGAAATGTGCAAAAATGTTTATGGAGAACTGTGACAAGTTAGTGCATTTTCTTAACCTATATATACTTGTTGAACAAAGGGAGACAACCAAAAGGTCTTCTTGGGAAGAAGTGAAGGCCCTGAGGTTTATTAATATTTCAGAACAGTGAAGCTGTGCAGAGAGATTTATATGGACTGGGCCTTGCTAGTTCAACCTTGCTAGTTCTAAGCATCAGGTGCAGTCTACTTCGAGATTTTCTCTCCTGCATCAGTCTCTTGGGAGGAGGGCACAGGATCCTGGTATTCTTGGTGGGTATCATCGCTTTAGTTGCTTCATCATAGTTTTTGCTTTGGCTATATTACCATAAAACTTCAAGAGAAGCTTGAAATGAGTTAATGAAGGTAGCTGTTTGTGGCATCTTGATCACATTCTTGCAATGGCTTAACTGGCCAATGTTCACTGTGTGGTTATGGCCAGTCATCACAGGACAGTTGAATTTGCATATAGGAAACACTTTATTTTGGCAAGGGCATTTTGCCTATTTTTGTTTGGAGTATGTATTGTACATCTTGTCCTCCACTTATCTTCTTTGGCTATTTTGTTTGGTTCCAAGAAACATGCTAAGGTTTGAGAATATTCTACTACAAAAAGGCGCTCAACATTTCCTCTCTCAATAAGAATACTCTAGTTTAATGTTTTTTCATGGACAAGGGTATATGATCTTGCTTTTTCGTGGTGATCAAGGACCATTAACTATACTTAAGATAAAACAGATGAAAAACTCAAGGAAAATGTCTTTGAAACGTGCATGAATGGAAAGCCTTGGGGCTTAGTTCAAAAATGTTTCTTAAAAAGCAAAAGATGCAACAGAAGAACTTTTTCTGGTCATGCTATTTTACAGAAGGAATCTTTTGAATACTCGGTTGTATTCTGACAACTTATTTCTGTATGATTGCTTAAGTCTGCCAGACGTGATGGGGCCAACTAATATCACTGATATCCTTGTTTTCCTCCCTCTTTTTTCATCCTTTGCAATTCTGGTTTCTTTTTGTTTTGCTTTGCCTTTGTGGAGATTGAGTGAGTATGCTAAAATTTATGTCATCATTTGCGGTTATGTTGACGACTTTTTTGAAGAAAATGTATCCTTCATGACTTGCACCTTCAGCCATTATTGTTGCTTACATCCAATAATAGTCCATCAACATGTCAGTATACTCATATTAAGCTTGATTAATTTCCCATTCTCTGGCTCTCTTCTGTCTGTTTCTCCTTTTTCGCTTATCGTTATCCTTGGAAAAATCTCTTTCATATCCCCATGTCATTGTCCTTCCACTATCTGTTTGAATCAATACTTCTCACGTTTTTTTTTTTTGACCACAGTCAAACTTAGGAATCATTTTATAACCCGATTCGTCAAATAATAATTGCTTTACACAGTCATCTGCCTCATCGTGTCAATTTGATGATTCGAGTTTCTGTTTTGAACAGATGCAGTTGCTGGAAGTGGAAAGAGGGAAATCACAAGAATTTCTTTGTTCCCACACTAAAAACCAAATGGAAAACAAATGGGTCATCTGTCTCTTGATTACTTCTGCAAGGTACATTCAAAGCCTACGATTTGCTACTCTAGGTGTATGGGCAGAGATCTGTGCCCATCCAAACTATGGAGGAAATGTAAAGAAATCCCTATAAGCAATTTGTTCTGCAAATAGAACATGATTTTCTCAACGATACTCTTATTCAGTGCAGTTTCCTCTTTGTATTGGACTTTTACCTCTCGTTCTCTGTTTGTTTCTTTTGGTCAAAGCACTTTCTTTTAAGAAGACTTTGGTTGGAATTATCATCACTTTCAGGTGGTAGTTGTGACGAACGACTGTGCGGAACTACTACAAAACATAGGGCAGTGAAACAGATGTATGTCAATGTGGATCTTGCTTGTAGCCTAAGATATTGTCAATAGTGATGACAGTGATGAGTCCTCCTAGATGAGTTGGTTGAATGGGTCTTATTGTTTGATTTTCCTGATGTTTGTGAAGATGGGGAGATGAAAAGTATATGAATTGGCTTCTGAGAGGATAAAAACGAACTGTTTTAGTTTGTAAAACAGGTGTTACTGGATAAGAAATTGGAAAGGTGGTAGGTAGGCTGTCAAAACTTAAGTGAAAAGCCAAACTGAATCGGTTCAGTCCGGGTAATGGAAAATTAACCTTTCTTTTTCCCAGTTTCGTTCAGTTCATAACCCGAACTGAACTTCCTAAACATTATATCCTACAAACTCTCTTCTTATGAGCTCCTCTGTCTCAAACCCTAAACCATTTTATCCTACGGACACAAGCAAACCTCAAATCCTCTCTCAACTGGACTCGACTCGATCTCCATCCAACCAACTCACTCCTGCATCTCCGCACACCCATCCTCTCTTCTTGGCGATCAGAATTGAGAACTCTCGACCTGGCTCTTTCTCCTTGTCTCTCCACATTCTCTCTAGGTACAGTTCATGCCATCCTGAGTGTTGTTTTTGTTTCTCAAATTCCATTTGATTGTGCTACTGTAGAGGTTTCCCAGATCATTGATTCACGAGAAAATTATATTTCATTTCTGGTTGACTATCAGTCTTAAGCGGTTTAATTATGGCCCTCTGGAGAAAAAACTTTTGCGGGCTTCCCATATATTGCCACACGTGTTTGTTCTTCTCAATCGGGTTGATTGAGGAATTTTCCTTCAATGATGATATTGCTAATGTGAAAGAAAAGAATTGCTGTCCTCAAATCAGCCTCTTTGAAGCATATTAATCGTATAATGCCTTAGAGTCTAGTTTTAATGATGTATCAAAATTGACCTTTTAAGGCCCATCTTGTAGTTTTGATGTGTCCCTATGGTGATGTTTTGCAGCTGTAGTGGATCCATCTATGTTGCAATAACTCAGCTGTTATCTCAATTGTTATCTGTTGTTTGAACTCACATTCGTAGGTTAGTCTCTACCGTTGGCCAGCTGAGTATCCTACATCACATGGTTCTCCAAATTGTAAAGCTATTCTGTTTGTTCAGTACTTCATGCCACTTATTCACAACCTTTTTGATAGAATGCCTGACTCAATCATAGACTGACTTGCTGGGTTCTTGTATATAGTCGATAGAAATGCATAAATTTGGAAATATAGGCATACTGTGTTGCTCACTGTTTTTGTGTGGTTGAATATGTCAAATGCTGTCCACGTGCATCAATTGTTTGCTGTTGTGTGTGCATTTCTTGGGTTGATTGATGTGAAGCTTGCTTTGGAAGATGTACATTGTATTACTCATCTAAGCTACTGGACATGAGAAGTTCTGGTACAAATGACATATGAATGATGTTATATTCATAGTCCTTGAGGTGCATAAATATGCAGTCAGATGGACATGTATAATGCTTTATGGATATTGATTTCTCATCAAATTGTCATATTTTCCAGCCTTGTACATAATAAGGGTGTTTGCTGGTCGCTTTTGTTCACGTGGAATATGAGGATTTTGGCTGGATAAACAACTTAGCAGTGTGATGAACTGGCATGAATATCCACAGCGGAAACCTCAAAGCCTGCCACTGCAGATCCTAATCTGGATAAGGATGGGTTGGATCTCCTTTCTGTAGGTTGACACTACTTGCTTTCACTAGTGAAATAACTAATTCACTGATAACTAAAAGATAATTATTCATTCACATGTAGGTTTTGTGTCTTGACCAATAAATATATGCTGAATTCAAGTCATTCCATTCATGAAAATGCAATTCGCTTGATTGGGGAAGAACTGCAATCATCAGTGCTTATGGTCACGGGCTATTCATGCTCACATTCTGCCTTATGAGCGAACTTATGCTGCATTTGTAATTTAACTATACACTCTTATCTGACAAAATTGCTGACACTTTCATTATTTCCATTTTAGATATGAAAAGCTTAGGGAAGAAACATAATGTTCATTCATGAGATATGTTTCATCTCTATTTCATATATTTTTTTACTGAAAGTTTAAAAAAAATGGTTTGCATTAAACTAGCAATGCATGCTTTTGGCAGGATTTTGGACATGCCTATGTCTTGTCAAGTTGAAAAAGATTGTTAATGGGAAAATTACTCCTATAATATATGATAGCAGGCCACAGAACCCACGATTGCTTTTACCTTGTGAGAATAGGGCATAAAAAGAGAGAAGGAAACCGAAAACCGACCCAAACCATGCTTTCGGTTTGGGTTGCAATTCGGTTTGGTTTAAGCACTCGCTCTAATGGTAAACCTGAACTGAACCAAACCATTGACATGTATCCTGAGAATGTATAAGAAGATCACTTGGTCAATTGACTTGGAATATCTTGGAAAATTCAGGAAAAAAGCCTTGAAGGAATTAGATGAACGATTTGAGGTCCTGATGCTTTTTAGGACTGACTAGTGCTATACAAATTGAACACATGGGGCAGGTGAAACTATGCTCGGGCAATGTGGCAAAAGAAACAAAACAGTCAAATTATTCATCATGTCCATGGACAAATTGCAATGTTAATAACTAGGGTTCACAAAGGTGACCTCATATTGGTGAATGTCCATAATCAAGGAGACTATAGGTTCATGCTTTACTAGCAATGTCATATTGTCGAACGTCTCGGTACCTCTTTGCTCTCTATGCTTGCCTCACGTGGGTTTGTCAGACTCTAATTAGTGGTTTTAATTTTTTTTTTTCTTTTGTTGTTTCAGTGAAATGGCAACAAGAATGAGGATACAGCAACATATGGCAATCGGAACAAGATTGTTATAGCCAGATAAGGTCCGCTGCATATCGATAATATGAGTACTCTGGGAGGGGGAAGATGAAAAATCTGTACTTCACATTGATCTGGAGAGAGTAATCAGGATGAAGAACAGTTTCCTAATCCAAACCGTGATGGTCGGGCTCTTGTCCATCAGAGGGTCTCAATCTGTTGACAATATTCAGTCATCCGAATGTCTCACTTGACTATAAGCCCTGATTGAACTTGGCATATGGAGGATTCTTTTCACTGATTTTTCATATGAAAAACAAGTTTTTGGCAAAAAGGTCGAAAGCAAGTTGGACACAGATCAGGATCCCATGAATGCGATATGGATTGAGGTCAATAAGAGGATAATCTAGATAATGGGAGGACCTACAGACCAGTAGGACTTACAAACTGAGAAGGTAAATAGTAGCAAAGAGCTTATCTACATCCCATAACTTATATCCCATGAGATGGCGATATAAGTTAAGTCATTTGTTGCTGACAAACAAAATGAGAGACCATCGCAGGGCCGTGACATTCATAGTACCATGTCATAATTCTTGTTATGGGGCACATTAGATGTTCAGATGCTGGAAAAAGTGGTTCATGGAAAAGACAGGATAGAGAAGCCTACTGTGATCAAACAACTGAATGATTGTAGGATTTTGACGACTCGGATTACTCTTCCTGAGAGCTCAACATGCGAGCGGTGCCTGAGGAGATTCCAGAGCAAATATCATCTGATTTAGTTAAAGCCTTTGAAATCTTACATTTCAGACTTGGTGAAAAGAGTGCGGGAGCCCGATATATTCTTACTTGTTCTGGATGACATTCCTCAACTTCCAAATCTGGAGTCAACGGGGATTCCTGAGCCAACGCCACTGAACGGTAAAAACGGAACTTGGCAACCAAAGAACAAGTTTGAAGCAAAGTGACAGTGGACAGGCGTTGAGATCTAAATTTTGGTTACCATATTTAATTCTTTATCACAAGAAAATTAGGGGTTGGTTCAGCCCCAAAACAAAAATACCATTAGCTTTCGTTCACGTTGCTTTTTTTTTTTTATAGTTATGCATCATGCGTAAATCCTATGGTTTGAGTGCGGTGTTACCACGTAACATTGGAGGCACCTGTTGAAATATAGTTGGCGTGGTGAATTTAAAATTTGCTTAACTCCATTTTAGAGATAAAAAATGTCGGCATTAAAGCCATCTTTTGAGCTTTGAATGAAAAATCGGATCATGAGATTAGTTGAAGTTTGAATAAAAAGAAATTTGTTATTATCCTTCAAAATTATTTCAACAAGGGTAGAGCTACCTCTATAAACAAATGGCCTAGGGGCTCCACACAATATGGACGGCTGAAGGATAGACGATCGAAAAAGAGAGGGAAAAAGAGAGCAGAGAGAAAATTCATTGAAGAGGGGCTCCAGATCAGAGAGTTTGGCCCCAGTTGCCATTGTGCCACCACGCTTTTCTGTGGTTTGCTGCACGTAGCCATCACGCTTCCCCCGATTGCTGCTGTGCCCTTGTTGTTGCCACACACGCCCGTTCCAAAGCCGCTTCAAGTGGAAGACGTATGTTCTGATTCTGAACTCCCACAACATCAACAACACGAAGAGCCGGCGCGTCCCTCGTGGAGCCCTCCGCGAAATCCGATCTGATCTAAGCCCCATTGACAAAGCCTGTTATTCCTAGAGACGAGCGAAGCTCATTGGCGCCAGCATTTTCCCCACGAGACGCTTGCTGCTTCCTGACGAGTTCCCGGCAAAGATCGACATCGCACGCTGTTCGTTGCTCTCAGCTGTGTCGTGTTGCTGCCCCTGACGACAAAGAGTTGCCGCTGTTCCTCAACGTCGCCTACCCGAAGCCGCTGCCACCCTGCTTCTGTCCACGAGCTGAGAAGTAGCAAATTCCTGACGACGCTGCTGCTTTCCCCGACGCTGCGGTGATCCTCCCGTCGGCACCCTTAAGACGCCACCGCCAAGCCGAGCCGCCACAATTTTTTTGTCTTTGTTTCGCAGGTTGTCCGACGAACATCACAACGAGCCACCACCCACCAGCAAACGTAGCCTCACTTTGAGTGTCCTTGGCTGAACCTCCACTGTCAATCCCGCAAATGCTCACCACTTACGGCCGCCGTTGTGATCCACTTGTCAGCTTGAATTCAGAAACGACATCCACAAATTAGGTAATGATCATTATCAATCTGATCTTCAAATTTCATTGCCTATTTCAAATGATTATTATCAAACTTTGATTTTGTTGAGATTTTAGGCATTTTTCAATAGGATTTTATTGACAAAAATCATTATAATTATAAATTTGATTTATAAGACTTTAGATAATTATTTTTAATTATTTTGACTTTTCCTACATTTGATGATGTTTAGGGTTAAAATAATTTTTAATTTAATCGGTGAGACGATGAATTATTTTTTCAATTATTCTAGTCTCTTATTTGAAATATCGATAAATATCTTGAAATGGGTTGGATATATTTTTTTAATTGCCATGTTTTGAAAACACCAGAAAGACCAAATCGCGTGATAGATTAAATAATTTCCTAACTTGATTGGAATTTCATGTTTAGTTAGATTTGTCTTTTAGATTTGGCTGTAGTATCTATCTAATTAAGATAAGTTTCTAAGTAATTGTTCAAGTTTGGTAGTTAATTTTCATTAACTATTTATATCGAATTTTAATATAAAAATGCCAAAAATATCATACGCATTGGTAGTTAATTTTCATTAACTATTTATATTGAATTTCAATATAAAAAATACCAAAAATATCATACATGTCATATAGTTTATGTATTAGGCTCATTTAATTCAAATTGTACATTGCGTGTCATATTAAATTAGTTGCATTGAGAAACCTTAGCTAAGTTAGAAATAACATTTTTCTTATTTTTAGCTTTAGGATTCTTGCTTTTTCTTGCAATTTTATTTAATACTTCATTGTTTGTTGATTGTTATTTGGATTATTGCACACCCACGTGATTAATAATTTAGGGTAAAATCAATTTAAACTGTCTGAAAGAAATGAAAATAAAAGAGAAAATGTATTGAAAGAGCGTTAGAGTAATTTAGCATAATCAAATCTCCAAACTCATTTAATCTCTGGTTTGTAAAGGTAAGTCAATTCTTCCACACTTTATTCGGGTATCTAATTGATTCACCAAAAACTGGTTAGTGGCAATTTCTAGATAAAAATCATTTGTCTATTAAAAAATTTGAACCTAAATTGTGAATATTTTGGAGAGCTTGAGTTAGACTCAGTAATCTATTAGTTGAATCTTAGGTGGTGAACTCGAGGTAAGGTCATGAGACTAGGATGCTGATTTTGGGTAATCGTCTTTTCTTGGGAGCTATTTTGCCACTATGCAGGTGGAATAGTTCACTCTTCATTAATTCAAGCCATTGAAGGATGTGCATGATTCTTCCATAAGGAAAAATGCCCTTGAAACGTTGAGCCTGCAACATGCAATTTATGGAGAAGATATTAAACCCTAATGGTTTCTGTATCAAGGTGCAGCAATAGAGGTCGAGATGACAAGAAAAGTGAAATGTTATTTAAGATCTATTCCTTCATAGCAAGTATCAAGAGATAGAAACAAAGTGTCTGATTGGTAGATGTATGAAGGATGGTGGAATGGTAGAACCACCAAAATAATAGCTAGAATGTCTAAAATTTTAGCAAATGCTCACTTGCTCAAAATTGATGAGAATGGCATATTTGTCAAGATTCAAACTCTAGATCGCATAGGGTTGAGTTTCTCTCTATCCCTCTAGGTGATAGTTGTTTCAATCTACCAAAACCCCAAATCACCAAATCCTAAATCTATAATACATGGCAGATTTTAGGCACACTCCACTTGATTAAATCTTCCCATTTGTTGTTTCTCCTCCAAATGGCACCCCATGGCAAAATGTCTACAAGTTTTGCTGGGTTTTGCGTTGCATCCTTCAATCTTCCTCTTTATGGGTGACTCAAGAACGAGTGAAGCTTCGCCGAGTTCCTTCGAATCCCCCAAATCCTCACCATTTCTGTTATCCCAAGGTATCGTTGTTTTCCTTTGTGATTGTGTGTAGCCGAGAGGTTCCAAGGGGCTAGAAGCTATGTGGCCCTAGGGTTTTTGTTTCTTTTGGTGGGATTTTGGGCTTCTGTAGGTGGGTAGTATAGTTTTCTTGAAGTGAATATCCCCTTTTATTTTTAGCAATATAACCCCTCTTCAAAGCCATCACCTTTAGAGCTCCCTTCACTCCATTGCCAAAATTCCTAAGTGTCTCGGCAAGACTAGAACTGGTGGCGGGAAATGGCAGACAGAGAAGACAATCACCTTCATTTGGCAGTGTTGTGTAGGGGAATGGGAGACTTGTGGTTCGAAGAAGACATCACGGACCTAGGGGATAACATTCCAAAAGAAGAAAAACAACAAAGTGAGTTAACTCTTTATGGCAAGCTATTTTCGAAGCCCAATGTTAATTTTCAGGCTTTCAGTAGCATTATGAAGAGAGTATGGAAAGCATATTCAATCAAATGTGAGCTAATTGAACCAGGTTTCTTCTTGTTTATATTCCAATCAAGTGAAGAAAAAAGAAGGGTGTTAGAATCGAGACCTTGGTCTTTGCGAACAATCTATTAGTCCTTAGAGAGGGAGACCCAAACATACCTATGCATTGTTTTGAATTCACGCATTATGCGTTTAGGTACACTTTATAGGCCTTCCTTGAGCTAGAGTTATTGAATATGACATGTTTGTTAGCTTCTAGATTGGGAGAGTTGAGGAGATAAAAATCGAGGCGAAAAGCAATAACTCTTGGAAAAATGGGAAGGCTAGAGTGTTGTTGAATCTGTCTAGCCCGCTCAAAACTAGATCTATGATAAACTGTGGGGACAAGAAATGGTGGATCAATTATAAGTATGAAAGGCTTCCTCACTTTTGCTACTCTTGTGGTCGAATTGGGCATTATGCTAATTTTTGCACTGAAATATCCTATGAAGAAACTGGACTTGCTTAGGATCGACTAGGTTGGTTTGGTTTGTGACTAAAGGCGGAAAGTCAGAGAAGTCAGCCCTTATTGGAAGACATTTTATGGTAAACTTGAATTCTTTGCCCCTTAGATGAAGAGGTTGTAATGGAGACTCAAACAGAGGTTACTGAAACTTCCATGAAAATAGCAATAGAAGATCAAAATGCACTGGCTCTTGTCCCTGTCCAGCTTGAAAAGATAGAACAAATGAGTATAATAAGAAGGTACAACTCAGATCAACATCAAACACTATTTCTTTCTCCAGTTGGGAATGAGATACATTCACAAAATACTAAGAAAGGTAAGGTGATATATAAAGCTCCCGCAGCCAAAAAAAAAAAGTGGGTCAGTCCTTATGAGAAGAAAATCTCACAGGAACTTGTGGTGGATGACAACCAACTCTTGGATGCCCTAATTCAGTCTTGGGAAGGGGCAAGTACATGGGCTATGGTGGTTGGCCCTAATAAGCCACCAAAGCATAAATGAAGCTATGGAGCTGGAACTGTCAAGGGTTGGGCACCTCCTTGACAATCTAGCATCTCAGTCAAAGTACTAGGTAACAAATTTTTGGTAAGGCGATATTATAAAACTTTTTGTTCCCGGGAACAATTTCTCTATTTTTTTAAAAAGTTTTGGAATAGAAACAAGAAACAAAAAAAATGTAGTTTCTTGTTTTCAAAAATAATTTCTAGAAATAAGCCAATTTTGTTTTTTATTTTTCTTTTGTTCCTCTCTCTTCCGCGGGAACTTATGGTGGATGAAAACCAACTCTTGGATGCCCTTGCACGTCTTGGGAGGGGCGAGTACATGGGCTATGGGGCGGCAATTGTGCTGCGGCTAATAAGCGATTTGTGAGCAAGAATAAAAAGCGAATAAATGAAGCTATTTTGTATCAAACATATTTCTATTCTTTTTCTAGGGTAGAAATTTTGTGTAGTTACCAAACACCTTATTTTACTCAGAAAGTGTTCCCCGGAATAAAAATAAAAAAGAACTATTTCTGAAAAAAAAAAAACTTTTCTTCAGCCAAGAAACGTTGTCATGCGCAGCCTTAGTGGCTCAAGAGAGGCCCAACTTGGTTTTCCTCATGAAGACAAAAATCAGAATACCATTATCGAAAGAGTGAGGAAAATGACTCATTTCAAAGCTTCTTTTACTATTGAGCTAGTTGTCTTAGTTGGAGGCTTGGCAATAATGTGGGATGAGGAGGTCAAGGTGGAAGTGGAGGGAAGTTTGGGGAGCTTATCAATATAAAATGCGAGGATCTTACTAGCGGCGACCTAATGAGAATATCTTTTTTACATGCACCAACAAATTTTCAAAAGAGACTGAAACTGTGGCGGGCAGTGAAAGAAAGCAACAACTCCAATCCACTCCCATGGTTATGTATAGGAGATTTCAATGAAATACTATACCATTGGGAAAAGTTTGGGTGTAGAGAGGTGAACCGCTACAAAATTGCAGCTTTTTGGTGATTCTTGGAAGATTGCCCTTTGATGGATATTGAAAACAAGGGCTGTGCTTACACTTGGTCCAACAACAGAGAAGGCATCGCATTAGTAAAGAAGAGATTAGACATGGCACTTTGTAATTTGAAGTGGAGAGTACTATACCCAAATGCAATGGCTTTTGCCCTACCGACAATAGGTTCGGATCATAGCCTAATTGTTCTATCCCTACATCAAATGGAAAAGAAAAGTCAAAAAGTGTTCAGATTTGAACCATTTTGGCTCGAAGACCCGAGTGTGAGGAGGTGATTAAGCGAGTTTGGCATGAAAATAGCTCTATTGAAACTAGTCTTACAAAAAAAATAAGGCTAGTTGCTGCTGAATTGACATGCAAATAGCTCTACTGAAACTAGTCCTACACAAAAAATAAGGCTGGAGGAAGTTTCAAAATGCCCAAAAACATATCAATCCCCTTAAATTTGGCTTATGGAGTTAACAAATACAACGAACGGGGAGCAAAACAAAGAGGAAACCAGCAACATTGTTCGGAAAATTGAAGAGTTATGGAGGCAAGAAGAAATATATTGGTGTATGAAGTCTAAAATAGAATGGTTAAAATAGAGGGATCAAAACACTAGGTATTTCCATGCAACTACAGTTCAAAGAAGACAACGAAATAAAATATCTATGCTTCAACTTGATGATCAAACCTGGTGTAAGGACCCCGAGACTCTTAGTCATCATATCCGCAACTTTTATCAATCCTTATTCACCTCGGTTGGAGACCAAAACTATTAACCTATACTAGAGCAATGCCAAGTGGTGGTCAATGAGGAGATGAATGAAGATCTGATAAACCAGTCACAAAATAAGATGTAAAAGTTGTTGTTTTTCAGCTAAGGGCGACAAAGGCACTAGGATCGGATGGGCTAAATGGTTTATTCTACCAGAATCACTGGCCTATTATCAATGATGACATTTTCAGCATGGTGCAATCTTTCTTTAGTCAAGATACATTTGAACCAGAGCTAAATAGAATGCATATTACTCTCATTCCTAAAGTAACAAATCCAGAACATCACCCAATTCAGACCTATCAGCTTTTGTAATTTCAATTATAAAATTATAGCAAAAGTGTTGGCTAATAGGCTGAAACCATGGTTGCCAATGATAGTTTCTGAAGAACAAACATCTTTTATAAGTGACAGGTAGATCTAAGATAACATATTTATTATCTAAGAGGTGATTCATCAACTAAGGGTAAGGAGGAGTGTTGACACCTAAATTTTTGCATAATTTTTAGGGTTAATTTTTGCGAAAGAAAAAAATCACATGGCATATAGTTTAGGAACATTTTTGGACCGATGGCGAGTGCAACATTTTTCACATATTCCGTTCAGATTCTTCACACATTTAGGCAATATACACCAAAGGATGTATTTTCAAGCAAAAAGGAAAATTTTGGATGGGATATTTGATAAATACAAAAGGTAATATTGCGCGGGATGCAGACTACCTTGTGACTGCCAAAGATAATGATGGGAATACAATCTCACAGCTAGCTGTGGCTTCGAAACATCTCCAGTCCGCTGGACGGTAAAACGGGGCCAAGCTCATTGAAAGGCTATAATGACCGCACCCTTTAAAGGCCAGATTTTTAATTCTGTTAAATGTGAGTTTTGACCCATTGACCCATGCAAATATTCTTTTAATATTGTGTGGACACAAGGTCTTCAGTAATTAGGGAAAGAAAACAAAAGAATATGGGCAAAGAGGAGGAGGCGTGCGCATCATGAAATAAAAATAAAGACGAAATTCGATTCTCACGATTCGAGGATTGGAGCAATATTCAGTCAATGAAAGAAATAGGAAATAAAGAAGAATCGGCTTATATATGCATGATATGCAAGGATCAGAAGGAGGAAAGTGGATTTTGAGCTTTCCTTTTTCTAGCCCTAGTCGTTCCCTATAAAAGGAGAAGACCCTTTCGCCGCCGGGGGGATTTTTAGGGTGATAATACATTCAAAGCACGGCACATTGAGAGAGAGGAAAAGGGGGAGAAGTCGGTCGTCAAACGCCCTTGCTAGGACCAGGGTTGAGCTTCATCCATCTCCACAGCCCGACGTTGTGTTCTTGCCGACGAGCTTCACACCGCACTCCCCGAGTCTTGCAAGCCTCGGTCCACTACCCCATTGCCACAAGCCCGTGGCTGCTCGTGATCCATCTCCCTCGCCGGGGACGATCGGGATTGTTTCCCCACCCACCGCTGGCCAAGTAGGCCTCGATCATCATTCCGAGCCTTGTCCGTGACGAGTTATTGCTTGGTAATCCTTGCTAAGCTTCCATCCACGCCAGCCTCGAGGCGTCCTTACTACTCGTGGCGATTCGTGAAGACCCGTATTGTGACGACCGAGTTGCCCGTGACCTTGCATCAGAAAAATTGTAGCTGCTCCATTCTCCGTCGACGACGTTGCTAGGCGTCACACCGAAAGCCTCTTGGTGCTTTTCGCATTAAATTTTTTTTTGTGCCTCCGCAGGTTAAGAGGAAAACTTCAAACGGTGGTCAAAAAGCTCTAGTGGGGGTTATATTAAAATATAGTAAGGCAATCCGAAGAGGGGACGTCTTGCAAACAGAAAGTCCACTTGAAGACTTTCGATTGTGTCGACAAAATCAACGTAGCCCATCGAGCCGAGAGCCCTCTCCACCGTCAAGTGCCGCGAGCGATTCCCAAAACGTTATCGTGAGCCAGCTACCGTGAAGCAAAGTTGATCGTGACTCCTACGATCCGATACCCGTCCACAATTAAGGTAGGTAAAATTCCCATCTAAATTAATTCTTGAATATTTCGTTTGCTCAATTGAGGTACTGCATTCTTGATTAAACCCCGAGTGATGTTATCTTGTCCCATGTTTCCTGAATGGTCTTTCAAATTGGGAAATCTTCCTAATTTCGCAACGTACAAATGATTGACGGTCTGATTTCACGCTCGAAATATGACCCGCAGATCGAATCGGAGAAAAATCACCAATCCGAAAGATCCGATTCGTGATTTATGTGAAAAAAAAATATGGTTCGTCGATTTGGGTATCAAATGGCTTGATTTGCTGTGGTGTTACTTAAATTAGCTTTCTTTTAAAATAAAAAATAAAAAAATGTAGTTTTAGGGTTTGCATGTTCATAATAGGTATTTTAAAATTTCAAAAAATTCAAATCAATTAAAAGTTTTCTTTAAAACTTGGATTGCATGTTTAATTATTTGGCAATTATTAATTTCGCAATTTGGAAAAATATAAAAAAAATCATCATGCATAATTCATGTTGAAATCAATGAGAAATTGCACTTAAGTTAATTTAGATAATTTCTTAATTTACTATAGGTTTAGGTATTTTATTAAATAGATTGCATTTTAGGATTATCTAGGTTAAGATAATATTTAGGTTTAAATTAGGATGTGGCTCAACCTAATTCCTAATATAAATTAAATAGGATCTTAAAATTTTTTTCACACTTCACCTAATTTCGAATTTCCTGAAAAATACAAAAATGCCATTTTTGATTTGGTTTTATTATTTAGGATAAAAAATGCATTCTTTTAGGAAAAAAAAAGTTTATATCACGAATCATTAGGGTTCGATTCATTGATATGCATTTCATTTAGTGTTTTTCTAGGCCCATTTAATTAGAAATTACATGTCATTGGAATTAGGTCATTTAGTTAATATTGCATTGCATATTTGATTTTCATTAATTAAGTGAAAACAAAACAAAAATTCGTGTTAATTAGAAACCATATCTAGGGTTGTTGATGTGGATTTTAATTTAACACTACAGATGCTTTCGTTGCTTTGAGGTAAGTCCTGCAATTTATTTTCTGCGTTACTTGAGTGTTAAATTGGTGGTTTGTGCACGCGCATGATAATCTCACATGTTAGGGAAATAGATTTAAAATAAACCCAAGCTGCTTGCAAAAAACATTTTTTTTTAAATAAAAGAAATGGTACCGAAAGGGCGTTAGAGAAATTTAGCGTAACCAAGTTTGTAATTTCAATTATAAAATTAAAAAAGTGTTGGCTAATGGGTTTCTAATCAACCCACCCAAAATAGATTAGAACAAATAGCTTTTATTGAAAATCAATGCATGTTAAAACAATCATATTTATTGTCCAAGAGGTGATTCATCAAACTAAGGGTTTAAGGAGGAGAGAAAGCATAAATTTCAAGCCATTCTAAAACTAAACATGCAAAAAGCGTATGACAAAGTTGAATGTGATTTTCTATGTGATTATATGCTAAGGTTGGGCTTCCATGAGAAATGGGTCAAATGGATAAAATAATGCATCTCATTGGTATCTTTTAGCATCTTACTTAATGGTGAACTTTCAGATGCCTTTAGACCCACTAGAGGATTCGGCAAGGGGATCCCCTTTCCCCTACCTATTTATTATCAAAGCCAACACTCTCTCAACCCTTATGAGTAAAGTAGTATAAGACGGAAGAATAAAGGGTATTCGTCTCAATTCCACATGTCCAACTCTCTCACATCTCCTCTTTGCTGATGATGCCATTTTCTCCTCTATGTGTTAGGATAAGCTATAAACCTCAATAAATCAGACCTTTTCTTTGGGAGAGATTGCCCTCAGAACCTTAAACATAATCGAGCAGCAGAATTGAGAGTTCCTATCTCAGAAAGTTTAGGGAAATACCTCAAAATTCCATCTAACTTGGGTAGAACAAAGAAGCAAATGTTTGCTTGGATTCTTGCTATAGTCGAAAGGAAACTTGGAGGGTGGAAAGAGAGGTTGATCTCGAAGGCGGGTAAAGAAATTCTCATCAAGATAGTTATTCAAGCCCTTCCCTAATATGCAATATCCATCTTTAAAATTCCAACTTCCATTTGTCGCACTATTGAGAAGAGAATAGCCTCCTTTTGATGGAAACATAATGTAGCTAGAAGAGGAGTTCATTGAAAGAAATGGGAATATCTGAAAATTAGGAAGGATTGTGGCGGCCTAGGTTTTAAAAATTTGGTGGATTTTAACAAAGCTATGTTGGGAAAACAAGCTTGGAGGATTGTCAAACAACCGAACGCTTTATGGTGCCAAGTTCTGAAAAGTATTTCCTACCCTCGAGGTGATTTCTAGGCAGCAAAAAAAGGTATCCATCCATCATGGGGATGTCAAAGTTTATTAGTGGGGGGAGATGCAATCGAACTTGCCACTAGATGGGAGGTAGGTGATGGACATACAATACAAATTAGAGAAGATGTATGGCTGTCTTCTGGATGAATCATAGGCCCAACAAATAAGGAAGATCCAAGAATGGTGGCTGAATTAATTGATCACAATACAAAGGAATGGGACACGCACATGAGTAAATGGACTTTTTATGGAAAATGCAGCGAAAGAGATCTTAGCTCATCCTTTAGCCTGCATCCTCACCTAGACAAGCTTGTGTGGACAGCTAATAGCTCGGGTTCATATACTGTCAAGAGTGGCTATAACCGAATACATCACACAGCCGACCCCTCCACCAGACAAAACCCATCCCCATCCTACCAAGTTCCAAAATCACTATGGAATGAGATATGGAGACTCCCGATTTCCATCAAAATTAGATTCTTACTCTGGAATATATGCAGCAACTCTCTTCCAACAAAGGAAAACTTGTAGAAAAGATAAATAATACTTGACCCAACTTGTCAGATCTATGGCCAAGCACCAGAGACAACGGAGCACATCTTCCTCCTTTGCGATTGGACAAAAATGTTATGGTTAGCCCAGGATTTTCAAGCCAACACAAATCCAACATGTATTACTCACATTGATAAATGGATTTTAGAAAACCTCACCTCCAGAGTTAGATCAAGATCGAAGGCTCTCTTTGCAGCTATTCTATGGCAAATTTGGAAGACTCGCAACTCAACGGTCTTCCAAAGGAGGAAGCCCTACCCACTCAACACCCAATCAGAAGCCTCGAACCGCCGCGGATCTATGCATGAAATGGATTGCCAAGGGGAAGATTGGAATTAGCCGAAAGCCGATTGACCAAAGTAGCTCGACGAGTTGGAAACCACTAGATCCATAGACGTTGAAGGAAAACGTTGATGCTTCTTGGTGCAGCTTGATGTTGGAGGGCTTGGTCTTTGGAGCATGCTAGAACACAACTAGCCTCATTGTCGCCGGCTTTACAAAGACGATCCATGCTTCGTCTGCTTGGGTTGCAGAAACCCTAAGTTGTGGGCACGGGAGAAAAGAACAGCTTGAACTGCACGAACAAAACTCCAACAGGAAGCTTTAGCTGGAACTGATCTATAGGTGCTCCTATCTTTAGACAACCTATCTCTAGTGGAGTGCTTATCGGGCCAAGAAGAGCCCCCTTGGCAGGCCCAACCCATTGTTGCTAACTGCACAGGTCTTATGGTCCAGCTAAGTGGTATCTTTGTCTTCTATGAGCCAAGGGAAAACAACAAGGCCGCGGATTGGATTGCTAAAGCCCATCGAGCCAACTCCCATCCTAGTAATTGGTTTTATTTCCCTCCTCAACCTTTAAATTCAATACTTTGTTTTGACTTTCCAACTAATGGTGCCCCTTTTGTAGGTTAGCAATGATATTTACTATCTTTCGACAAAAAAAAAAAAAACTCTAGATCAACATGTGTTGGCAAAATTACAAATTCAACTAGGGAAAAGTCACTTGTTTATGATCCAAGGTTGTTTGACTTGATGGATTCCCCAAGGTTGAGGAATGGGAGAATGTTGTAGAGATGTTCTTAATGTGTAATGATCCGCTTCAACTTTAGGTGGTGTGTCATGCTTACCATGGGAGCAATCCCATCATCTTGCCTGCCTTTAATGTTCTCACATGTCGGAATTCTCTTAGCGACTATCATGCATGTCTAGGTCTATATAGAAGTTTTCCTTCCAGTTCTAATTCAGGTTATGGTTCAAGTGGAGAAGTAGAGAGGGCATAGGACAGAGGTCTTCTAAACCTTTGGTATAGGTTCAAATCCTATTGGACGCAATTTTTTCCATCTATTTTTGACATTTCTATCTCAAGAAAGAATAAGCCAATTTATTTGGGATTCTGCAGATCCACTCTTTTTCCTATTCAAAGATCAGCCCTTTTTCTCTGTGTTTTCACATCGAGAATTCTTTGCAAATGAAGAGATGTCAAAGGGGCTTCTTACTTCCCAAATAGATTCCCCTACATCTATATATAAACACCGGTTTATCAAGAATACGCAAAAGAATTTAGTCGCATGCTTGAACGATAGCCCAAAAAGTCAAGAGAATACTTGCATAATTGGTTTATATCGATCCTTCCTAGTTGAAACCAGGCGTAAAAATGATATTGCCATAAATTAACTTTCCATTTCTTCATCAGAAGAGGTGTATCTTTTGATGCATAGATTTCTATAAATAGAATCTATAGATAAAAATATCTATATATATATATAGATAGATAGATAGATCTTGTGAATGTACTCCCCAAGTGAGATACTTAACGCGTTAGCTACAGCATTGTATGAGTCGATACGCACAACACCTAGTATCCATCGTTTACGCTTGTTATCAGATTCTCTTGATGTTGGATGGTGGTACAAAGAGATTGATTCTTTCTAAATGATAGTGAGAAATAATGATGAACCTTGCTTGAAGCCTATAATTGAACTATTGATTTTTTCATTCCTTGTGATCAAGCCTATAACAGCAAGCTACTTAGATCCATCCCTCCCAAAGCCCACCTATGTTGTTGCCTCTTGAAGCCTTGCCTATGCCGTTGCTTTCTGAATTCTTGAAGAGGAAAGTTGGTTCATCACTAGGGATTTTTGTTGGCTTAATCCAAACCATCCTAAGATTGCTAGGGCCGAAGCATAATTTAAGCTACGCACCACTAATTCAAGTACAACAAAAAAAGGTGCCTTTTTTTTTATTATTTTATCTATCTATCAATTATCACCTTAACTTGAGTTGAGTTCCATGGTCATCAATCTAAGATTCGGCTTCATTAGTTAAAGAGAAAAGAGTTTCTTTAGTGATGTTGAATTGGATTTGTTGTGGAATAGTTTTAGTTAGACAAGCAATGGCTATCGACAGATGAATACAGAGTATTATTGTTGGAGTGAGACTTAACTTCCATGATGATATGTTGATTCTTATAAAAATTATGCTTGATATGAATTTCGGACCTACTTTCCTAGGGATAACTTTCCATACTGTTGTAAGCTAAGAGATCTAGGTCTTATCACAATTAGATACATTCTGGTTTGTCACTGTCTTGCTTTGTTTAAATTGGAAATGGTTTGATTTGCAACCTTGGCAGCTTGCCAACTAGACCAGGAATATTGCTTTGATGGTGGTGACAATCATATTGAGTGAGTGCCAATAGGAACCAAGATAACCTCTTTGGTTTTGCCTATATATGGGCCCCTTAAACAGTATCTTTAATTTTATTGCTTTGGAGATTTGCAAATTATACACATCTCCATTTTGGCATTGCTTCATGGAAGAGTTCAAAATGGTTCAATGAGATCTATTACGGTACTCTGACATCTTTCCAAAAGAAGCCATTAATAGTAAATATTACAATTGTAACAAAAAGTTGAAATAACACCGAGATATAAAATGATTTCATAATAAGTACCTAACTAGTGAATGGGGAAAATCCATTCATAATGCCTTGCGGCATGATGTATGATGTATCTACATAAAAAAAATGACCTAATTACCATAACGTAAATAAATTATCGTAATGATTGTAACTTTTGAGAAAGTGTTTTCTACTACTACAAAGATGCATAGTAACTTAAAAAATATACAAATTGATTGATCACCAATGAAGCTCTTCTTGTACATTAAGCTATTTAATACCTGGTTAGGAAATTGGCAAAATCCATTTATAATCGTTGATAGCATAATGTATGGTGGTTGCTGTATTTATACTAAAATTTTTACTAATTAGTAAAATGTAAATACTAGATTTTTACTATATGAGAGCTTTCAAAATGGTTCATGAGATCTATTACGGTAGTCCAACATCTATCCAAAAAAAATCATTAATAGTAATTATTACAATTGTAACAAAAAGTTGAAGTAACACTGAAATATAAAATGATTTCATAATAAGTACCTAACTAGTGAATGGGGAAAATCCATTCATAATGTGACATCCCAGATTTTCAACCCTGTTTTCTACTGAATAAATCGGGCATTTCATTGACGTGCCTATAGGGCTATTCTTAGAGCTGATCACTCTCGAGATAACTAGACTACCTGGGGAAACCATTAAGGATTTTAAGGCAAATAGACTCGAGAATTCGACCAGGAATCGACTTCTCAATCGTGTCCATCTTTAGAGGTCATTACGACACAGATATAAATCAATTCGAGATTATAGATAGGTTAGTTCGACTGAGATGCGTGGCTAATCGTGGGTGATACCACTAAATTGGAAAATTCTCGTCGATCAACACTAGACTGATTTTCTTATTATTTTAGTACCCTGTGTCCGTATTTAGATCATCGGGATTTTCACGACAATCGAGAGTTGCCAATGACTCGAGTGGGTTCATAGTGGCTCGAAGAAAATCGACCACAGGTCAATTGCGTTAAAAATATTTGAAAGTTACCTGGTAGCCTAGGTCACGCTAAAAACGCACCAAGTTGAAATTAACTGAGAATTCAAGTCCGATTTCAAAAATTGAAGTTTCTGTCATGTCACAATGAATTCTAGGAGTGTTGACTCAGTCTCAGAAGATTTTTCGGAGATTCTAAGATTTTTACGGAAAATCGTTGTGGACGCCGCGAAAAATCAACAAAAATTTGGATAGGCCAAATTAAAGGAAATTTAGATTTCCAGGCTGAGCCTTTGAGTGTCAGGGACTTGCAGAAGATTGTACGGGATTTTCCTTCAGAGAAATTGGACCTCAATTTAGAGAGATTGGAATTGAAATTTAGTTCGAACTTAGTTAAAATCGAATCTTAAGATGGGGGTGTGCAACATTGGTATCAATTTGGATCTTTGGTGGATTCTTGAGTGAGGAAAAATGCAAAGATGATCAATGAGTGATCAATTGAATTTGTGAGAATCAACTGAGATGAAATCAAGAGGGATTTGGAACCAATTGAGGCCATCTCTTTCAATTTCGTAACCCCCCTTTAGCCTAGCAAAATTGGACCATTTGGAGAGTTGTGAGAGGTGTTGGTGTGGCCTAATGAAGGCCAAGGGTTAATGCTTAGCCTAGAATGAACCTTGGAGATATTTCTTGTGGAAAAATTGGCATTGGTGGAGCCCAACTCTCACTTATCTCCATCTCATTTCCCTCACACCCCCACAACCGGACAGCTATCTCTCTCCCTCCCCACTTCGTGCGACGCCAACAACTACGGAAGACAAGAAATCCAGCTTCTTCGGTCAGTCTTCAGCAATCGAAACCTCATGCCCGCCTGCTCGTCACTCTGCTCAGTCCGCGTTCCGCGAAGCTGCTCCATCTTCCACGCTCTACATCCGCATAGCCACGACGTCCAAAGAAGCCAGGCGCCCTCTCCACGCGTCCACGGCCTGCAACTCCACGGTCAACAACAGCAGATTCTCTCCACCTTGTTGACCACCGAGTGAAGCCAGCCTCGTTCGCTCCATCATCCAACGTCCCACCTTCTTCAACGCCATTCCGTGCGCCCTTCTCCACTATAAATTGTCCCTTTGCTCAACATCAAGCCGCCGAAGGTCCTTGGTTGACCGCAAGCCCGCGCTAGCGAAGTCGTCTTCGCCTACAGCTCCTTTGCCACCGAATTCCCTCCTTCTCTGCTCCGTTTTCTTGCCACGTGCCATCATTCCCCACGCCGTGAACTTCAATTGCATGAGGCCACCTCGGTTTAGTACCTCGCGTCCACCGAGCCTCTAGTCCACGAGCGACTTCCGTCTTCAGTCTTCTCCAGCGTCGTGTCCTCAGCCTTCATGAAATTGTCGAGGCCCATCTTTGCCTTGTTCGGCCCGTCTTCATTAGCCCAGCAGCTCATTTGAAGCCACCGAACAGCCCAGCTTCCAGTTTGTGTCTTGCTCAGCCTAGTTCAATTTGTTTCAGCCCTCTTAAAGCCCAATCCAATCAAGCCCAACAAGTTTTAATTTTCAGCTTTGGGCCCAGCCTATTTTCGGCCCAGTTGAAGTCTTCAAGCCCAGCGAAGTCAGCCTATTTTCAAAACAAAAAAGCCCAAGAGCAAGCCCAATCTAGTGCAAGAACAAATCTCAGTTGGGCTGAGATTTGTTGGGCCAAGGTCAAGGCCCGGTCCAAGCCCGCCGGTGCTGTCGAAAGCCCGATTTCGGCCGCCGTCGCATCGCTGTCACGGTGATTTGGTCTTCACTTTTACCAAGTGAGTTTTACTCACTAATACTTTCTTAGTTTGCTAATTATACTTAAGGTTAGTTAGATTTAATTAAATGCAATTAGGTGGTTAGATTAGTCTAGAACAATTAAATTAGTGACTTAATAATGCATGTTAAGTAGTTAGACTTAGTCATTAGCAAGTAGAGAGCTTCTAATATTTATTGAATGTATCTCGGAATTTTTTCCGATCCGTTTCCCATCCAATCAGGCAAGACGGGCCTAAATTGGATTTTTAGTATTTATTTATTTATTTTTTCGAAATTATTTATTTATTTATTTATTGTTTCGGAAATTCAACCAGGATGGCCGGTGACCGGAATTTTATGCTGATTGTTGTGGTACAGTCCGTTTATTTAATTGAGCTTTATTTTGTGCGGAAATGATTTATTTGTGAATTTAAGATTTATTCCCTAATTTAAATAATCTTGGAAAATTAATTGGAAATTAACTGAACATCAGTTAACGATACCAAAAATGTTTTAGTGGACTATAGAAAATGGTGGGATTTTATAAAAAGCAAATTATTATATTTTGGCTAGGGTCGATCGTGTACCCACACACGTCATTTTATCGGAAAGGATAAAATTAGTTATTTGATTGTTTGCTTGGAATGGCATATATACCGGCTTGATGACTCCACGGAGCATCTTGAGACAGGATGGTATGATCTACCGGCTCGATGACTCTACGGACCATCTTGAGACAGTACGGTATGATAAATTATATGATTTACTGGCTCGATGACTCTACGGAGCATCTTGAGACAGTACGGTATAATAAATTGTGTATACCGACTCTGTGACTTTATATGTCATCTTGAGATAGGATGGTATGATATACTAGATCGGTGACTAGGGGTGAGCGGTTCCCAGTTCCTTATAGGTTCCGCTTGGAATCTGGAACCTACCATCGGGTACAGGTTTTTCATTTTTTGAAACCTGGAACCTACCCGTCAGAACCAATAACCTGGAACTTACCTTGTCACAGGTTCTAGGGCCGGTTCCAGGATCCAATAGGTTCTTTTTTTTTTTTTTCATTTTTAGTTTAAAAAAATGGAAATGAATACAGCAATAATAAACAAACTTGTCATTCATCAAAGATAGGACAGTAAAAGGAGGAAAATAACAGATGATGAAAGTGCTTTGATGGAATCAAGTTCATCAGATTTGATTGAACAACGCATAAAAAAATTTCATGAATTTAGATGCCCATAACCTCAAGCTATAGACTAACTGACCAAGCAACGGAAGCAATATTAGTAGAATGGACAAGAGAGCTTCAACAGCCTGATTTCCATTCAATAAAAAAATGTCACTACCCAACAAAGTACATACAGATGCACCTCTTGCTGAGAATCATCAGTTCTCCATGTCTATTCCACAAACTGACTTCCCTACTTTTCAAAAAGGAAGAACAAAGCAACAATCATTCAGGAAGCTGATTGGGCGTATGAACCCTCATCAAGCACCCTTTACGTTGGTATTACAGTGGAGATTGGGTAAACTTGAATGTTAGCTCTACAATTGGAAGAAACGGTGTACAACGGAATGAATTTAAAATAAAAAAAGTTAATTACCTCTGGCATATCATTAGGATAGCCAACCTTATGACATTCGTCCACATACCCTGCAAAGAGGCTGATATCACTTGTCTCTCAGCTTTGAAGTCAGAAACTGGATATTCAAGAAACTATCAACGCTCTTTTCCTGGATTTGATAAACCAGCATGTATGGATATGCCCTCTCTCGGCTTTAGCTCTACTTGACACACAGCACACATGAACAGCCTAAACATGTTGTAGAGGGGGTATTTTGTATCTAGCTTGCATTTTACAAGCATTTCTCAGTCAAAGAAACATTGATATGTCATGCAATCACAGTTAGGCATACAAGAGTGGTCCACCAAATTACTGTAAAAAAAGATCCATTGTTGTGACTGAAAGTGGAGGTTAAGATGTAGACCTTTCTGAGAGCATTGCGGATCTGTCCTCATATAACTCCTCCACTACATCTGGCTCAATATATTCTTGATCAATCTGAGAAGATGATTCGGATGACTTTTTACGAAACATTGACTTGAATACTCCTTTTCCTGGCTTCTTCGGTGGTGGCAAAGAAGCCATTGGTTTATCTTGCAGTAATATATCGATGACAATGCATGTTGTATCATCTCGAAGTCCTTTTTCATGTAAAGCTTCCTGTAATAAAAGAGGCCGTGAGTTTACATCTAATATAAAGTACATCAAGCTACGTCATGTACCAGATACAATTTCACCAGACAATATTTACCACAAACAAATTAAATGTTATCCTATTAAGTAGGGTTAGCCATATGAATTCTTCCAATGCCATTGCACTTTGTGTCAAGACTTCCATAAGATCTAAGTGGTCCACATCTTTTCTTATAATCTCCTTCCTACGTCTTCCCTCTTCCCATTTAACTGGAGTCTTCATCTCATACCCACATCTCCTCACTGGAGCATCTGAAGGCTTCCCGTTTCAAACATATAAGCCTTGTCTAGGTTGTCTCCTCCTCTCCTCCTGAGCATGATCAAGAGAATGCAAACTACTCTTGTAGTAGGCGTGCCACATATTCCATGTCTTTCAGTGAACATCTCTTTCCACCAATGTTGGTAGGTACTTAAGGTTAAAGTTGCATTCACGAGGGAAGAAATATTCAAGAATGTTTTACTCTCCTTTAAACAGCTTATGAGAAATGAACCTATTAGGGATAGAACATTGCATAAAGGGGATTATATCAACCAAAATCAAACATTTAAAGCACAATTCATTGCAGCAAATAAGTAATCATGACTCCCAAACCAGGGTCCATAAACCTCGATGGAATTACTCTTGTATTGAGCTTACTAAAAGAGCACACCTCAATGGCATAAGGATTAAAGACTTTCAGAATTATAAGAAAACATCATATATATTGGCCATCAGGTTAAAGAAACAAAAGAGACAGCAAAATGGGGGCTTCTTCTCTGCACTTATCCAGTAAAGTGCAACCAAGTAAGCACGTCACTGAAAGACATTTTGTTTTCACATGTTCTACTCAGATTTCCAAAACATCAAGCCCAACTAACTACAAAACAACAACGAGTGTCAGACAAGCACCACGAAAAACATAAGACTCTAAGCAATGTTTCTATTTTGAAGATTTAAAGAAAAGACAAGGCAGAGCTGCGGCATCACGGGTTGCAGGCGAGGTGTGGTGAAGGCAACAGCGGGCCGAGCAGGAGCGACGTCGGGGCACGGCGAAGGCATGATAGAGCAGCGGTGTCGCGGGCTGCAGGTGAGGCGCGGCGAAGGCAGCAGTGGGCGGAGCAGGAGCAACGTCAGTGCGGGCTGCAGGCGAGGTGTGGCGGGGATGCTATTTGGTGGCGTCGAGCAGAGGGCAAAGAGAGAACAGACTCGTGGGTTAAACAACAACCAGCAAGAGGAAGGAAGAAGAAGAAGAAGAATGGGGGGTTTTGGCCGAGAGAGGGGGAAAGAGGAGAGAGAGAAGAAAAGAAAAGAAAAAAGTAGGGGTAGGGGGGCAGGAAGTGACGTGTGAGAAGGAAAAAGAAGAGAAAAGAAAGAGAGAGAAGAAAAAAAAAGAAAGGGGAAGGAGGGAAAATCGAGGGGGAAATCACGTGGGGGAAGGGGAGAAGGGGAGATTTAGGTTTTTTTTTTTTTTTTTGAATTTGATCGGTTCCGGTTCTTGTTCCAAGAACCGGAACCGGAACCGAGAACTGTCGGTTCCCAAGAAAAAGGAACAAGGAACCGAAACTGGCCACTTCAGAACCAGGAACCGAACCGAACCCTCCTCCGGTTCGGTTCTGGTTCCCGGTTCTACCCGGAACCACGCTCACCTCTGTCAGTGACTCTATAGATTAACTTAAGACAGTACGGTATGATATACTGGCTCGATAATCCTACAGATCATCTTGAGACAGTACAATATGATTTGATAGCTCGATGACTTTATATGTCATCTGGAGATAAGATAACATACTATCTATATATCACCTAGGGTGAGTAGTCTTGGATGTTAATTAGACTTATAGAAGGTATGGAAGGGGCCGATCAAGAGATAATTTGGATGACATGTAATAGACTAGATCGATTGATCGATGATTCGATCTGATTGGGTGATGTGATGTGATGCGATGATGTATATTTGATATATATACTAACTTGCCGGAAGGAGCTGAGGCCAAGGTAAGTCCTCTGACTCGTGATGTTCTTAGGCAGCCTAAGGTGTATTAGTTTACTAATTGGGTATTAGGGGGTAGAATTCGCTGAGACGTGGTCTCATTGGTTATTGAATAATCATTTCAGGACCCTGAGGAGAAGCTGAGGAGGAGGAACCTGAAGGGGAGAAAGACTTTTGAAGAAGCAAATGATTCAAAGAGGGATCTTGAGTGTAACTCAGATGTGGATTGAGATCCCATCCCTTTTGTAAACCCTATATTAGTGTAGATAGGTGTGAGACAAGTATGCTGTGAATAATATTGTAAATATACTATGAGTTGTGCTGTTATTGAAAGTGTGGTTGTGAATTTCAATATGAAAAATATGGCCTACTTTTTTATCCCATTGTTTTATTGTCTAGGGATTTATAATTGCTTCCGACTACGTAATAAAATGAAAAGGTCGGCGATACTTAGTCCTGGGATATCGCACTTTAGAATCGGCCAAATAGAAGGATAGGCACGTCCCCGAGGATCGAGGCGTGACCCATAATGCCTTGTGCCATGATGTATGATGATTGTATCTACATTAAAAAAATGACCTAATTACCATAACGTAAATAAATTATCATAATGATTGTAACTTTTGAGAAAGTGTTTTCTACTGCTACAAAGAGGCATAGTAGAGATCAGTTGCCCACAGAGGCCCGCAAGGCTTGGGGGGCTCTCGTGGACGAAGAATAGGCAAGTCTTCCTCCAAGAGGCCCCAATCTAGAGATCAGTTGCCCAGAAGGTCCATTGATCCACCCGCCCATTCTTGGGCCAACGTTGCGCGAGCTGCAACAAAGGGCTATAACCTAATGTTTGTCCGTCCAATGTTTGTAGACAACAAGGCAGTTGTTAACCTGTCTGAAGATTTGCTGGAGGCTGCTGATTTCAAATGGTTCCATTGCTTAATTGGATATTTCGTGGGTAAAAAACTTCCGTTTAAACTCATGAAGACAGCCCTTAGTCATGCTTGGGGATCGAAATTAGCTGATGTGATGGCAAATGACCAGGGGTTTTATTTCTTTTACATCCCGGATGCTAATTTTCGGAGGAAGATATTAGAGGGTGGTCTGATCACAGTTGCTAGGGTTCCCCTTGTCCTTCAACAATGGAGACCCTTGATGGACTTGAAGAAGGATAATCATTTCACCCTCCTTGTGTGGATAAGGCTGAAAAATCTCCCATGTGATCTCTAGTCAGCATCAGCAATTAGTGCTATTGCTAGCATGATAGGGAAGCCTCTCTATGTCTATCAATAGACGGAGCAAATGAATATGATCTCCTTTGCTAGGGTGTGTGTGGAGATTTCTGCAAACTTGCCTTGGTTTAACTCAGTTGATGTGGTCCTTATAGTTGAAGACACCCCCCCCTCCTCCCGACCTTGGACATCTCTTCCTCATATTAGAGCTGCTGCCAACTCGATTGGCCCATCTTAATTGATGATTCACCTTATAAAATGCCGTTATATGTTGTGCAAATGGCCTTCTTGACATCATTGCATCGAGCTCAAGCCAAAATGTTTCCGAACACCAAACATTCGTCTTCGTGAAATTGGTGTCAAAGTTGCTTGCGATTTTTCTTGGGGGCACAAAGTTTTGTCCGGAGAAGCTTCTTGACAAGGAGGGCTACTTTCGAGCGTTTGCCCCTACAATTTTTCCAGATTGTCGGGTCATCATGTCTTTGTCATCATTAAATTCAACTTGTTGTGAGGAAAAAGTCAATCGTATCTATTGTCATCATCGAACTCACTAAACGAGTCCCACATCATGTCTTGTTATCATCAAATTCAACTTGTTGCGAGGAAAAAGTTTGCTTGTATATGTTGTCGTCGTCGAACTCCACGTTGATTGCATAGTGAAATCCAAGTTGAGTTGGAATGATTGGACGGCTACTGTTATTGTTCCCCGTTGTTATATGTGGAATGTGATTAAGCCGTGGTCAAGAGAAAGGAAGTAAAATATTGTTAACAAACGATTTGAGAGAGTGAGAGCAATTTGGTAGTTGGGGAATGTAGAAAAGTGAGAGTAACGGGCCCAACTTATAGAATCCAATTTTTTTTTCTTTTCGACCCCTAACGGTCACTTATATATAAGGCCAACGGTCGGCCCTTAGGGCTAGCTTGGGTCACTGGATGAGTGACCCAAAAATCAGCATAATTTGTCAAGCTTGGGCTGGTCCATTAAGGAACATGGCCTGACCCGGCCCAGACACAAAACGAGGCCCGACCCACCGCGCACAGGCCTGTGCCTCGCATGGCCTGGTGGCCAGTCCTGTGCTATTGGCAAAAGTCCTAATAAAAAAGCCGATCTGGCAACAGCCTACGATTTGCAAGATCGGTCATTGGCTGAAAAATCTTCAATTGTATTCTGTTACAATGCTTACAATATCCATCAAAACAAATATCAATTTGGAGAGCCAGCCAGCATCTTGTTACTGTGTTGATATTGGGCCCAAATCCAAGCTTAAATATAAAAAGCTAAAGACCCAAATCAGACCATGACAATACACTTGATTCATAAGGTTCACTTGATAGAATACCTAAACAAACTCGTGAATAATAAAGTCATAACAACACAATTGATCCACAAAACCCCTCAATGGAGTGTTTGGAGTGCTCATCGATCGTGAGCTTCTAATGGACAGAGTTCAAGTAAAGTTCATGACATATTTGGCGATTAATTAACTTGAAACATGAGAAGAAGTCAAAGTTTGAGTAAAGAAGGATCCATCGACCAATTGATAACTATAGCAAAAAAGATCAGGATTGATTACAAGTCATTCATGGAAATACCGAGAAAGGCAAAAGGTTATTAGAGATTCTACGAAGGAAGATCGAAATGCATAATGAAATGGCACTATAGAAATACGGGAGGAGAATGACACATATATCTCTCAAGGCATTCAACATGGACAATACACTCCAAACAAGAATTGTACAACATCACTCAAGAAGCCCATCAGATTTTTAAAGAAATTGTTCCCTTTAAATTTTGCTTAAGTTTTAAATTTCAAATTTGAAGTAGATTAGATTTCCTAGGTTCCGTATTGTCTTTGAATCTTTTTCCAATCAACTCTTGTAAGCTTTTTATTTTTTCCGTGCACTTCGTTGATTCCCATTGAGTAGTTACTTTATTGGACAAATCCAGTCATCAAGCAAGAATTCATCCAGAATTTAAACCATCTGTTCTAACTAAACAAAAACTCCTTGCAATTTCCTTATTTGTTTTCTATTATTTGTGCACGCCTTCTCTTTCAATAATTTGAATCTTATAATGTCATTGAGACTTCAGGGCATATTAGAATCCATTAGCTTTTGATTTGGAGTCAAATTTAATAGTTTAATTGGTCATCGATCAGTTTCAATTAGACTTTTACCATTAAAACTATTGAATTCCCGGCGACCAAAACTTGACAGTATCACGCGCGTCTCACTGACAAATAGGAGTGCATCGGGGCTTCAGGATTCTGAAGCTAATGACTCAAATAATTAGGAGTTGAATCCTAACCCATCACGAGCCTCTAAGCCTAGGAATGGTGCTCAGGATGGTGACCACCATTCAATCCAATTGTAGGTAGCAACCTAATTTAAGCCAGAGGTGACTCGGGAGCAACCTCTTGATGATTTCTAGTGACCAACCTTTGGAATTTGGTGGCTAAGGAACCACTTTTCCGTTTTTCCTCCCCTCTAGATTATGCACAAGTTCTGGACATCAAACTGAAGGCTCAAAGGGCGAGGACAGAAGTGGCCCACGTAGGATTGGTATTGAGGCCTAATAGCTAGAGCTAGACTAGACCAAGAAAAACATGCGCTACTTTTAAATTAGGAGTTTGTTCCTTGATTAATGTTGCATGATTTTAGTATACCTCTATACTTTGCTATCATGTGAGG
Organism: Eucalyptus victrix; assembly: GCA_016097545.1. NCBI lineage: Eukaryota > Viridiplantae > Streptophyta > Magnoliopsida > Myrtales > Myrtaceae > Eucalyptus > Eucalyptus victrix. The sequence continues at coordinate 49,700,896 of CM027843.1, forward strand.
GCTTTCATTCACTACTGCCCGCTTCTATTGGCATCTCTAGAAAAATATCTTTCACAATCAATTTTGAAAGTAGGTATGAAATTTGGGATATTCTATCAAAGGGAGAAGCGTTGATAATATCCAAAGTAAGAACTTATTGATGGTAAGGTTGATGTTAAAATTACTTTTGAATTTGATTTAGGATATAAAGAGATGGGTGTGAAGAAGCAAGTCCCTACTTCTAGCACCTCACAGTTTGGCCACAATTTTAGCTGCTTTTTGATGAGAGATAGGGGTGCAACTTACGGGCAGCAAATTAAATCATGAAAAAGGGTGATGCAGTTTTATATGGTGCTCCCACAAACACTTCTCGGAATGGGCACGGAACAAGGTGTAACCAAGGATCAGTCCCCATTCTCACCCGTGTGAGTGACGTAGTGCCTCGCATCCCACAAGAGGCAAGGCTGAGGGTCGCCCCTCATCCCCATAGTGCAAGGGGGTGTGACAACAAAAGGCCAAAAAAAAAAAAAAAAATTCAGCTGCTAGATTGAAAGAGAGAACAAAAGCCAAAAACAATACAAATAGCTTATGAATTTTGGTCTAATGTATAATATTATTCCCAATCTTTAAGTTTGAGGTTCAATATGGTCCCTAAACTTTTGTCCAATGTATAATATTGTTCATACACTTTTAATTTCAATATAATCAATCCAATGATTCGTGAATCATATTGAATAAATTAAAAATCTATTGACAACATTATGTATTGAGCTCAAGTTTAGGGATGACATTACTCATTGGACCAAAGTTCAAAGATCATTTGTGCTATTATTCCAATCCAGAATGGGAGGATGAAGATGGAGTGCTTGCTTGAGTATTGTCCGTTGCTGCAAAAAGTAGGAAGCTCAAAGGTTCGTTCAAATCGAGGCCGCGCTACCACAAGGAGCTGCGATGGCGACAAAGTGTGCAGATGATGAAGTGGACGGCCACATACGAGGATGACTCTGCTGAGATTATATAGAGATTAGAGAGGATGGCGGCGGAGAGGAGAGGAAAGCACGACTGAAAATGAGAGACTGAAAATGAGAGGGGGTAGCTCTTCGGTTTTCCAGAATATCAATGTCGAATCAAGAGGGAAAGCACAAGGGAATGAGCTGGGCTCTAACTGTTTGCCCCTAAACATTCTCAGCTATAGCTTTTAAGAAAAACTACCCTTATCGGACCCAAATTTTGAATAACTTGAACAGTGACACGGCTGTCAGTCATGAGATTCTGCTCTCGAAGCTAACATATACAGGTTTTCGGAGCAACTAATACTTCAAATATTCCATTATAATGCGAATTACTACACTGACATTAAAGCCTAACACAATATCTCAAAACAAACGCAGCCTAATACTTCAAATATTCCATTATAATGCGAATTACTACACTAACATTAAAGCCTAACACAATATCTTCATGTATCATTAAAGTAAATGCTAGTAATTATTCAGATGGACATTTTAAATTCATTTAGCAACATTATATATAGGAAAATGTTATTCATATCATTAATTTTTTGTGAAACAAACAGAGCTTAAAAAATTGAAAGAAATTGACTCCTTATCTCTTCTTCCGAGTCCTTGATTTTGTCATCTAATCTTCTTCGAATCCTGCAATGGTTCAGAGATAAGTGAGCAAAACCGCTGGACAAGTAACACGCACCTCCTTACTATGGGATCAAGCATGTTCAAAATAATTGGTTATAATACTTTATAAGAAATTAAATGAAACGTCACATTAGAGTCTTATTATAAGGTAATAAGCTTGCCAATAATAAACAGCGGGCTTCACAACAGATGTTCAAAATAGATTGATCGAAATAGGTGTTCAAAATAGCTGAAGTCGAAACAAGAATTTGCAACAAAGATACCCGATTTTCTGAAAAATCATAATCTTATTGCTTCGTCTAAGTTATATGATTAGAAATCTGCCCTGTGACAAGGCCCAATAAAGTTCAGCTCACATAATTTGGTGGCTCAGCCTGACATTTTGAATGTATCGAACATGACCTTCTTGAGACAAGAACACCATGAGTGTCACAATTTTTGTGCAACGTTTACTTAAATACCATAATTTTTTTCTAATATTTTAAGTGTCATAACTTCTAAAAATTGTTCAAACGCTATAACTTTCAATTGATTACTTGTGTCCCCTATTTCTAAAAATCAAACATGACATCACACTTGTGGTGAACATTTTAAAAAAGTTATGGTGCTCAATTCCTCAATTGAAAATTTTAATGGTACTTGGATAATAAAAAAAAGTTAGAGCATAAGTAAATGCCATATAAAGTTGTGACATTCAAGTGGTTGATACAAAAATTTGGGCATTCAAGTGTGTATCGTAGAAAAGTTATGATTTATGTGATGTCCTATGATGTCTTTTTCTTCTTCATTTTAAGAGTTCAAAGTTGTGACCTCAATAGATGAAGTGCATGAAATGTCAAAACCATTGTATCATATCACAAGTTCTAAGGTTAAAAAATCATATTTCAAAGAAGATTGATAATGGTACTAAATAAAAGATATCTTCCAAGTAGTTTCCTTGAAACATATTTCGAACATTTAGTTGAAACAGGGAGTTTTCATGATACAAAAATAAACATAGAATTTAGTAAAAAATTACTTTGTTGTGACCTTCAAAAGTGGTCCTCGCGTGCTCAAATGGTGCAACTTCTCCCAAATCCTTACCTCACTCGACATTGAAAAGTTCATTAGATTAATTTACCTAAGAAAGCTCTCTATCTTATGAGGGAGTTGCTAGTAGCCTATCAAGTGCTAAGAGCCAAGTGAGATATGGGTTACTTCCTACACAACCAGAAATCTAAATGCATAAACTTGATTACACTAGTTATTTTACTAATGCCCTTTCGATACCCTAACTTGATTGATTTGTTAACTAAGTGTCACATGCAATCTTTTACTCAATTATGAGTCCCAAAGATCTGTCCACCAAATGTCTATGCGATGTTTTTGAGTTTGTTATGATCCTAGTATGTGGCCGAGTCATCCAAATAGGCTAAATGAAATAAAAGAAACACAACCAAGGAAATACATAAAAGAATGGAAACAAACACATAAAAAACGAATTCATAAAAAACTGTAGGTAGGTAAGTAATAAAGTGTGGAAGATAACCTAATACAGCGTTGAGGATATTGTTATGGCACATTTTAAAAAACTCAAGGTAAGTAATAAAGTGCGTAAGATAACCTAATACAGCGTTGAGCAAAGGATATTGCATGGCCATTTTATTAGACTTTATTATGAGCCCAGTGAGCTTGACTTTAGACACTTTTTCCTATCTAAAATGGGTAAAATAGATGTTTGAGCTCCTTAGGGAAATTAGAATTTGCCGTGATAATCCTTAACTACCTTAGGTTAGGGCACCAAGCATATCTAAGATAGTGCTTGTTGAGCCCATTCCGATCTCTCCTTAGGATACAACTTAAATCAGAAAGTCTCGGTGTCACAAAAAAAAAAAAAAGGTTTGGATAAATGTATCATGTGGATACAAAGTTGAGGTTTTTGATGTCACGAAAAGTTTGGTGCATATAAGGGTCCAAATGTCAAGTTACAATTGAGGCCGAATTGATACTCCTTAAGAAATGCCGTCTAGGCGGGAGTTCTAAATGATGCCATGACCAATAGAGTGGGATGATGCTCGGTCATGTTGGAAAATCACCAACTCTTGTGTTGGCCATGGCTCGAAGGTCGTAATAATTGGAACACTTGTATTGGCAATGTGCATGAATATCATGAATGTGTTCTAATTATTTATTATGCTCATTGCACGATATTGGCAAATGTAATGTACTAATACACCCCTAGGCGAGGTAAGATTGTATATTATTGCATATTTAGGCTACCTCCAAGACAAATTTGCATTCTAATTGAAACTTAGGCTATTAACTTGCTGAGATTTTTATCTCACCCCTTGTTATTAAAGAATTTTCAAGACCATAGCATGAAACGTTATCCCGTTTGTTTTGGGAACCCTAGGGATAAAGATACGGATGTGACCTTATACCTATTTCGAGAACCAATCGGGTGTATGAGCATGTAATTATAATGGTATGGGTAAATGAGGGGTTGGCCACATGAGTGTCCCATAGGTTCAATTCATTCGGGAGGGTGATGATCATTTCGACCTAGTTCAGGATTTTGATGGAATGCTCGGCCAGGGCATTGGAATGTAGGTGTGGAATCCTATGGACATCGACACCCCTAATGGTGCCATTCAGGATTTGGACTATGATCTCGAGCCTCCTCTCGGAAACTAGTGTTAGAAAAGCTTAAGTTAACCGTGACTCTTCTAACCCTTTTTGCTTGTAGGTTGCTTAGGAGTTGCCTTTTGGAATTGGGCTTGTAAATGTTAAAATCCTAGGGTTACCAATAAATAAATAATTATGCTGCTTTTGGAAATGTTTGACGTCGTGCTTTTACTATCCTTATTCTTTGTTGGTTGACTGGGTGTTTATATTAAATGTTTTCGCTTGCATTTAATCGAAAGAGAAAAATAATGGGTTGGTGACGTATTATGGGACATCACAATTAATTGACCGTTGAGGGTTGTTCGCACGCTCAGGGGTTTAGAACGTGACAAGCTCAAAACCTATTTCATGGTTGAAGGTTAAAGCAGACCGTGGGAAAAGAGAGAGAAGAGAGAAAAAAAATGACTTTTCAACTTCCTAATCAATTGGAAAATGCATTAACTGACTTGATTGGTTGTTTCAGCTAAATGATCTTGAGTTTTAGACTATAGAGGTTGCAATTTGGTGATGGTTTTTTCTTTTTTCTTTTTTGTGAAGATGCGATGTCAATCTCACTTGATGTTACAAAAAAAAAGTTTGGAAAAATGGGTAAATATAAGTTTGGGCCACAAAAAATGGGTTTGTTTGGTGGTTCTTTTTCCTTCTATAAACACATTATTTCAATGCTTTCAATGGTCTTTGTATCCACAACTTTAAAATTCTTCACAAAAAATGGGTAAATACTTTCTCTCTATTTTCTCTCTTTGTATGTACAATTGCACAAATGGGGGTTGCATTAATTTTCTCTTTATCCCCATTTATAGAATTTAAAAGTCCCGTGTCCTTTCTCCTGATCATTGTAGTATTGCAGAACAATCATAGGCTCTTAATGCAAATTAATAAAAATTAGCTTGCCAGGGTCTTTGGCTCTTGCTAACGAGGAAATATATCTCGAAATTAGCTTGCCCCGTGTGCATAAAGAATGACAAATTCATGGATGCATGAAAGAGGGGACCGTGGAGAATCAAACTCAAAACTCTTACATCATATCCTAATATAGAGTTTGCAATCATTTTCTATTAAAGTTTAAGGAATTAGAGAGTGACGTGAATATATCATATCACAACAATATTAGTTATAAATAGTTGTGAAATCAAAATTAGGTAATTCTTTGGATCGGCATTTGAAGACAATTTCTCACATTTGGTAATTCTTTAAACCCAGATCTGCTTCTTTCTTTTAGTATTCTATCTATCTTGTGGAAGCAAATCAAATAAAATAGATTTTTTCAGCGGACGAAATATCATGACGAAATATAGAGATAACCACCTCGCTCATTACATATAAGTCAAATCCCTAAAGAAACGGATGAATGACTCCCCATGGCGATGACTATGGATCAAATTTACCAATAACATCACTAGGGCGATAGGCACCTGATGTGAGACATCGAGGCCCTTCTAAACAAAGTCAGTAGAATCTCTTTTTCCTTTTCTTTCTTTTGCGAGTCCAGGAGCAGTTGCAGGACAATAAGGCAAGAGAAAATGCAATGGCTCTCGTCTCTGGTACCATCTAGGGAGACGTCCCAGTCACCCCCAGAAAAAGGCCAAAACTTGGAATTTGCGACAGCAGCCCAACGAGTCACTTTCAGAGCGCTGGTCCGCAATTACTAATATGGCAAGTGCCATGCTGATGAATGACACTTCGTCGATTTGCTTTTCATCGGGATCTCTAGACTTTGCACTCATCTTGGAAAAAATCAAACAGAAAATTCCACGAGTGCCTTCCCTTTTTGTCTTGTTTCATGCTCCAGTGCAGGTCATCTGGGTTTTTTTTTTTTTTTTCCTTCGCAAGGGGACGAACGAGTGAATCCAAAGTTGAAAACTAGGGATGGTGCTGAATCCATTTTGTCCCCAAGAGAAACTTGATTTCTCGATTGATGTGTCTCTACATATGTAAAAGGGGAGGAATTTGGTAGCCTGCTGGCAGAAGCATTAGCTTGTCCATATGTGATAATAGTGACAGTCCAGAATGTCTTTAGGTTTCAGCTGACAGCAACTTCATGGATGGCGGCCCGGATTAGAATCTCAATTTTATTGGGGGCAAAAAGACTAGAATAGAGCTGGCCTTTCTAATCTCTCAGGTTTCCTAAAGGCTCGTTTGATAAAAATTAAAAGATGAGATAGAGGGCGTAACTTTAAGCACTAAAATTTAAAATGTTGAAAACATAGTCAAAAAGTTGCTTCCTAATAATTCAAAATTGACCCTGAATTTAATTAATTCTTACCATGCATGAAATTGTAAGGCCTATTAGTTCAAGATTAAGTAAAAGCCAAAAAAAAAAAAATCACAGTATAATCAATGTTTTAAAAAGTAATGAAAAATTCATAGGGGAATCTAAATTTTAACATTGAATTGTTGCAAAAAAGTGTTAGGTGATTTGCTTGAAAAAAATTCTAAGTAAGTCTTTCACAACATTTAAATTTAACCTATCCAAACACACCGTAACCATTATTAGTAGATTTGAGCAATTGTAATTGGCGAGATTATTATTACCATCATTTACTTTTTCTCTAAAAGAATTAAGTAGGCCCTCCCTTACTTATCACATTAAGCGATTTTTTTTACTTAGCTAAATATTTTCAGTCAATGTTAGTTATAATTATTGCACAAATTTAATCTCATGTAGTCTTGCTTTTTCTATTTGCAGCACTTGATTGAGTTATCATATAGTGGTTATACCATACACATACGTGGCATTGAAACTCGGTGGAAAACAGAGGATGGAATTTGGTTTTCTGTGATTAATCTATCATTTGAGTGACTCGGGCGAAATTTTTTGCTTTGTAGGGCCCTGCTCATGAGAAAAGGATTAAGCTTGGGGATTTATAGGCCTAAATCCCCAAGTTTTACATCCATGTTTCAAGATTTTCTCGTCTAAGATTATGACTGGACCGACCGGATTTGACTGTCTAGGACTAAAGTTTGGGCAAAACTCCATCCTATCTCGTCCATTGATCACTCTTTTATCTTGAGAACTAATTTGCTTTCCCTCGTATTTAATCAATCGCATCTTCTCGATTCCTTTATTTTCGAACACTAAAGAAACAAAACATTGCAGAATTCCTCGTAAATGAATAAGGCCACGTAAGACGGGCGTGTGCAAGTAGCGTGTGCGTCCGCTGAGGCGGGTGTTAGGAGAGTCCTTGACGCCTGGTATGACCACTCTCCTTAGTTCCAGCTGGTCGCGGTGACCATCCACTGTTTAGAAGCCTAGAAAGACAAGAAACTGGGAAGACGGGATTGAATGCAACACCGTAGCTCCTCACGTATGAGCCCTAAGCTGCCACATCTCCTTCAAATCTCCATGAACACACGCGTGCACATGAGTCATAATTCTATTGGAATTGGCCCATAGAATAATTGCAGAAACCCTTCAATGAAAAAGTACACAAAAACCTTACGTTTCTCTATCGGTGTCTCGTGTTCTTCGCACAAGAAAACAACGCGTTCTCCTTATGACCTCCCATTACACCCAACCGATCCACTTTCATAGTCGCTTTCAAGAAAGACACTTTGCCAGAATTTTCTCACGCGCATTGGCAATGTGCGATGGGGGTGAGCCCTTTTCATGTGTCCACATCCTTTATGAGATGGGTCTAGCTTATTCAGGGTTTTTGCAGGATGAAAACATGTCCTCTGTCTGGAGCACATGTATCGTTGCTATCTGTACATTCCGTTTTGCATTTAAGATTTGCACTTGCGTGGACCTGAGATGTGGAATGGATTTTGTGAGCAAGGTAGAGAGTGTCTGAGTTCATTCCACAAAAAGCGAATAACATGGATGAATGCACGTCATTAAGCGAGGCCATATTGCTAGCTAACGACCTCCTCTACTTTGATAGAGACCTTCAGATTAGTCTACGGCTCATTTCTGTCAGAAGTAGGGACAAAAGACAAAGAAGAGCTAAAAAATTAAGGTATTTCAGTGTGGTTGCAATAGGAATCGGGATGAGAAAAATGGGATAGTTTTGCTTATCTCTCGTATAGGTTCATGAACTTAAATATCGACTTGCTCAATTGAATTTTTCTGAATCAAATTGCAAGTTGCGGCGAGTAGTTCTTTGAAAAGAACAAGAATATCGTGTCATGAGCTCCCCTAGTGGCAAGGGGCAACTCACAACTTAAGCCAATTATCGATCCGTTGATCTCTTCGGCGTGTTTGAGGACCCGTGATATCACTGCACAACTGCTTAAAGCAGTTCGAGATTCAGACTTGGGGATCGCGTCTTTTAATTCCTGGCTATTGTCATTTCCACTTCAAGAACAAATTTTAAGAGACTTGAGGAGGGAGAGAGTATCTTCTTAGACATGAAGTTCAACCACTTAAGAGTATCTAGGGGATGCTCTTTGATGAAAAGGTAACCTTGGATTGGAAATTGTCCCTGAAGTTTCAGTCAAGTCTTTGGGATATCAATTCAACGGGTGTAGACCCAATGCCACTCATTAGAAGCAACCACACTGAATTTCTAGAAGGCTATGACATCATATCTGTGTATAATGACAAACAGTTGACGACTATAACCACATATTTTGAGGCACTATATTCCTTTTAAGAGGACCCCAAATTTTTATCTAAACTCCAATAGTGAATGGCAGATCTGTTTGTGTTCTCCTTGTAGCAAAACAAATTCCAGATCTGTTGCAATTCCCCTTTCCTAAACATCATAATCGAGTCTTGATCGGTCACTTATCTCTATTCTTTAATCATGTGAACACATAACATAATTTAACCGAATTTATGGAGAAGATTGTATTGTTAAAAATTACGAGTCATGCATAGCCTTAAGAACAAATTTGGTGAACCCTTAGTCTACTCTTCATGAGGATAGGCATTAGATATAGAGATTCTCCCCACTTCTGATCTTCATCATAGATCTCTACCTCTAACTAGCCAATCAAGCACTTCCATCCCTGTAGGTGGGTTGGTGGGGGGATTCCAGCAGCAAATTAATTGGGAATCCCCTTGGCATGTGGCCCAATAATGACAACCACTTAACCACCAACCAGAGTGAAATCACATTACCTGATCATCTTTGTCCTCCATCACCACCACAGAACAGTTTAATAATCGAGTCAGGAAGGAACCAGGTTCTTATCCTCTCCGTTTGTCTATTAATGCGCTGATTCATGTCACCTTTTTGGATGAGTTTAAAAATGGCAAGTCCTGGAAACAATCTCCATGAGACTGACCACACCACTCACTAATCATGCACTCGAGAAAACAATTTTGGTTAGGCCCGCCATCATTGGTTTCTGTCGCTATAGGGAGGATTTTTAGGCCCTAGCTCTAGGACCCTAGGGGAAGACGATGGAAGGTTTCACTCTTGGGTCCTAATTGCCATCCCGAAAGGAAATACCTGAGATTTTTTTCCTTTCAGCAAGGACCAGGAGTCTGAGCTCAATCCCAAACCCAAGGGATCTGAGATATGCTATTGGAATTGAGAAAATTCTGTCCCTATTAGTAGATAAAATGATTTCTTTCACTTTTAAATCCCAAACAATTTAATTTACCGAAAAAGAAAATCATTAAAAAAAAAGAAGCCTCTCGGGCTGTCATTATACCTCGAGAAATAGAAAGAATTACAATCCCCATCCCACTTAAAATTCTAGAAATTCATTAATAGCAACTTCTTTCTTTCAAGGAGTTTTTTTATTAGATACATTCTATTCTTCGTTTATATTTTTCGCCTATATAAAGCATATTTTCTGTCATAAACTCATAAGTTTATTAGACCATGTTTCAGGAGGATGCACAACGACATACCCAAAGCCCTAAAGGTTGGAATCAGAAGGATCAGTTATCCAACTTTCAATTAACAACAGAATTTCCTTTTTAAATTGTCAAAAATAGACTGAAGACCAAGCCATTCAACTAGAGGTAAGGTGCGGACTTGTGCTCCTGCTTTTAATTGAAGTTTAATGTATATAAAGCATTGGGAGGTACCGATTCCATTGCTTTTATCCCTCATAAATCTCAAAGCCGAAAGATTCTTGCACATAAAACTTGGCTCCGTAGCATTAGAGCAGTATATAAAACTCTCCGTCATGTGGTCAAGCCCTCCACTCGTTTCCTTTACTTGATTCACAAAAAGGAAAAGGTCTAACAAACAAAAGGGTCGTGCTCATCTACAAATACAAGATTTTGCTAGAGAGACTAATTTAATCATGACCCCCTTTGAAAGTCCAAGAGATGTGTTTGTGGATCTACCATGTGGGCATGTCTCAAGATCATGTGCAACGGTGGTCCTTTCCTTAGGATTTGTTTAACCTTAGATTTTTTTAAAAATAATTACTCTAGGTGAGTGGTGGTGGTGGCATACCATTTTTGATCGATGAGTTGCGGCCTCTTTAATAGACATTCTCACCTTTGAAGCATCGTGACTTCAAGACCTTTCTAGGGTTTGGATTGTTGGAAAGACCTGTATCTAATTAAAGGAAATTGCATTGTTTTGTTGAAGAAAAATCACTTTGATTACAATGTACTTAAAGCCCCAGGCAAAGCCAAGACATGGGAAATTATTAACTATTCCCATTCACACAAAATTCATATTATCTTTCATTTATAGACGAAATAAAATAGAATGATGTCATCGAACTCTTTAATAAAATTCTAATGCAAAAGTACGGTAGGGTTCTTTCAAGTCTAAGCATGATTAGATCTCACGGTCATGAATCATATCAAGACAAGCGAATTGGAATATCCAAATGGAAATATAAAAGTGGACTTAAGGTTTTGATTTATGCAATGATATTTTTTGTGCAATTTTTCAATTCCGCTCCGAGTCAAAAGGGAAGATGGGATTAGTCTTGACAGTAGCACTAGAAGCATACAAATTTCATTTAAATATCAATGATACTCTATTAAATTATTAAAAGATGAAGTATAGTCAAAGGCAGGTGCATGTGTTTCTTTAACCAAGCAGAAGGGAATACAATGAAACAGGTTATTCTTATATTAGTAATTTTGATACTTTTTTTCCAATTTTGTTTAATTTTTTTAGTAAATTTCGAATTTATTATTTGGAGGTGGGAACATGCTGTTTATATGAGTAGGCTAAGGTTAAGCATCGTGTCGACCGTGTATTAGGATTATCAAGCAGTAACATGTTACTTGGAGGGTGCGCCGGGGTACTTGGCACATAATTTACTCCTAGAAAATGTCAAAACATTTTTTAATTTTCCCAGGAAAAGGGTGCTGTTCGAATTCTTTGAATACAAAAAAGAAAGATGTACAGGTCATGTTATCCTATTAGCTAGACACGTGGATTCTCATTTACAGTGGCCATGTGAAATAAAACTAAAAAAACATTACTAGCATATAAAAATGTTTATGAGATTTTAATAATATGTAGCATGAATATTTTTTTCAGTACGTTGTCCCCTTCGAAAGACTTTTATTTGTTCCCCCTTTTGCAGAAAAATATAATTATATCATTATTGCTTTATGATTTTTCATAAGTACTTTTCAAATTGAATAATTTCATTATTTATTTTCCTTTTGCCATAAATTGAGCATTGGTTCTCAAATTCCTTAACATTCTATTGTTTTTTTTTTATAGACATATTGACAGTAAGACGAATGATATTTATGATCACTAATGGATAGTTAAAATGCGGAAGAAGTATAAGTAATAATAAATCCAAGTACACAAATCATTCATTGAATGAATGATAATATGAAGTTTTTTATACCAATTGTGGAATTGATAAAAGTATCATCAGGTATATGCATTTTTTTAAAAATTTACAATTCTATTAATCAAGTAAGTTCGAAGATGATTTCAATTTTAACATGGTTTCTTGTTTATATTAGTGATTTTTAAGTTTATTTTTGTTTCACAAATTGAGGTATCATTGTTTTATCCTCGACAAATACATGGTTAGATCACTAGTGATAATTTTTCCCCTTCGTGTTGGGTTATCTTAATTTTCAAACAAAGAAATATATTATAACACGCCATCATCACCATAACCTTTTTTTAGGATAAATTATACAAATAGTTCATGAGTTTTTGCTTAATGTGCAATGTGATGCATAAACTTCAAATTTATACAATGTGGTCATTGAACTTTACCTAATATATAATGTGGTCTATGAAGTTTTAATTTATTTAATATGGCTCATGAACTTGTGTTACATGTTTAATTTGATCTCTAAATTAAATAAAAATGTTCAATTTTACTCAAAGTTCATGAACGACATTACTCCCCGATTTAAAAGTTATAAACCACTTTAACATCTTAAACCATTTACATTATCATTATTATTATTATTATTATTATTATCATTATTATTATTATGTAAAACCCCTTTGCCATTTTTGGCGTTTATATTACGTTAAAGTGGCCCTTTTATATTACGGATGGCAGCTAAGGAGTGCTGATGCAGTGACATACAAATTGATTTGACGGGTCCTTAGGCCAGCGGGGGAAAAGTTGCTCGAGCTTTTTGCACTGTCAACTAGCCATGAATTCTGACCAAAAAAAAAAACTAGCCATGAACGGTAGGTACTTTTCCCCGTCCGTCGCAAAATCCAAAGATGCACGATTGTCCAGACTAAAATGGGATAACCACCTAATATTTTTTTAAATATTGATATTTTGATGAAAAGAAGTTTTCATAAGTCAACCAAACAAAATTTGTATTTGTAATCATCTTTATCTTGCTAATCTTAATAAAGTAATTTAACAATAAATATAACGTCCTTATTGTTTAAATCATGTTGAGCTTATCGTTCTTGACACCCTTTATATATGTAGTGATGGGGTACAAAAGTATGTTTGATTTAGGTTATTACATTGTATTTGAAACGTATAAATCTAAATAATAATTTTTAATGAAATAATATTTAGCATAAAATACATCAGATGATCATAAAAAAATGAAAAAAAAAATTATTGTAAATTGCATCATTGAGCATAATAAGTGATTGAGGGAAAGTTTTCAAAAAAATTTATAAAATTTTATATTTATGCCTACTTAATCTTAAACATTTTAATTGTATCAATTAAGTCCTAAATATTTTGACCATTTATCAATGTAGTTTGTATAGTCAATTTTAACGGAAAATCGTTGACATGTACATCTATCATTCTGCATGACTTGATCAATACTAACATTGTTAATTACTAAAGTCACACCACTATATATTATTCAATTTGTCATGAAAAGAACAATGTTATACTTTCTTAATTTTCAAATTTTGAAAAAAGTGTCGTCATGAAAATAATCAAAACTTCATAAAATCCTCAAGAGGCAGCATAACCTTTTCGTTATTCAAATCCTGTTCATAAAATATATACATTTCCTCTTCATATATAGCAAAACGGTGGCATTAGTTAGGTAAAAAGTAAGAATAAAGTCATAGATCGAATAATAAAAGTTGAGGTCATTGGACATTTCATATAAGAGGTCACATCACTCATTCACCATAGTCTATTCATAATCCATTGATCTCAATATACATAAAATATATACAAATCATCTAAAAATAAATGTCAATTGAATTAAATAAACTAATAGAGTATTTGTTTTGCGGAAAATAAATAATTTGAAAAATATTTTTCTAAAAGTAATCACTTATAAAAATAAATCAATGAAAAATATTTTCATCATTCACAAAAAAAAAATGTAGTTATAAAATATTATCAATAATAAAAATATTTCATTGGCTAATTATTCAAAATATTATAAAAGATTATTTTTAGAAAGATATTTTTCAAATCATGTATTTTCTGTGTAATAAACAAAGCCTAAATTAACCTTGTCACTTGAATTTCTTTTTGAAATGCAAGTAAAGTGATTCTAAATGCTCTCAAAATCATGCAGTGATGACATTATGAAATTTAATGGTTAATAATGTCTATTAAAGTCTATAAAAGCTTGTATTAGGTTGTCATTAATAGAAATTATGGTATTGTTGTAATTAATAGCATTAGATTCACTCGACTTGCAATTAAACCATGTTAAGAGACAACTATCTTGTCCACAATAGCAGTAGTAAACATTCACATGCATCATCTTCGTCAAAAACACTAGAACACACATCATACATGTAGCCAAGCTTGACCTATACCACTTTTATCATCTCAACGACGGCTCAACATCTGTGGACATTTCTATAATTGTACAACACCAAAATGCAAAGGAATCCCTAGGTAGCACATAGTTCAATGACCAACACAGTGCCCTAGTAGCAATCATATGGATCTTCAATGAATGTAGAGTTATAATTTTTTTTTCTCTATAATTCAAGATCACGGGTTCACAAATTTGACTATCTAAACATTCACAAAACAAAATCATGCACTCAGGCAAGATGATTTAGCTCGGGGCTTCATCCTAGAACTAGCTCAATACAAGATCCAAAACTAATTGATAAAAAACATAAAAGCAAACATTTACAATTGGTTTATTTAGTGATAAATAAATGGCTAGAATATATTTTTCTTTAAAATGATTGGTTAGTACTCAATAGATAATACTTTTACCAACGATAACCATTTATGCTTTAATGTATTCATTCATTTATCTTTATAAGTAATTATCTTTCAAAATAAATTCTGAAAAGTGATTTAAAATTTTTAAAAGGGGCCTTAAAGTGAATATTCAAATCGCATTCGAATAGTAAGATGGGGATTGGGAAATTTGTAGATGGGTCACGGTCAGGCAGTGTGGTACAACTCGTACCAACGGAGAGGCTCTGAAAAGAGAGGCGACCTCGGAAATAACAAAGTAAAAAGGTTTCGCTGTTCTTTGCTCTGACTTTGAATTTAAGCCCCTCTGTTTACCCCTCCTCTAACCGCGTAGCAGTAGACTTCGCGCCCCTCGTGAGAATAAAATATCAAATCCAAACTTTTACACAATTTCAACTCATCGAAAATCGGAAAAATATTTAAAATAGAAATTTTCGATTAAATTAATATTCCGAAAAATCCTAAACTACAAAATTATTTTTTAATTTTAAATTAATATATTTATGATAAATTTGTTTTTCGTTAAATTTCATTAAATTATAAGGTTAATATATTGAAAAACTTCAAACCGATACACATATGATAAATTTATCCAAAATTATGTTTTTGACAACTAAAAATTCAAAACTTGTATACTTTTAACAAATTTATCATAAACTAATATATTTGTGACAAATTTACTCTATGTTAGTTTTTGTGTCAAATTATTAAGTTAAATGACACATGACATACTAATCTGGGATTTTATGATCCGTTGTCATAGTTTACAATTTTTTTGATTTTGTTGTGGTATTAATCTAATTTAGTGTAAGGCATATTTGTTACAAATTTATCAGTTTAGGGTTTTTTTTTTGCGATCGAATAAATTAGTTTGGAGTAAATTTGTCATAAATATAATGGTTTATAATTTTTTTATGATCAATCGGAATAAATTTATCATAAATATACCAATTTATGGTTTTTTAGGATATTAACCATAAATTATATTGCTATAATGAAAAACCACAAACGACATACCTTTGTGGCAAATAGGAGTGATACATCCGTCAATTATTATGAATCATCAAATTTATAAATTTAATGTTAAAATTTAATATAAATTAATGAAAATTAAATTTATTATACGTGTATTAATTTTGAATTTTTTATAATAAAAAATTAATTTGGAAGTAAGTATGTCATGGTGGCATTAATTTAGGATTTTTGTGACTTTTGCTCTAAATTAATTAAAGACAAACTTTCAAAAAAAAAAAGGAAAAAGAAAAAGCACCGCACTGCTGCGACCGGCGACCGGCTAAGCTCCGCGACCAATCCCGAAGCAAGAAAACATAGTCAACCGGGAGAACGTGAAGAAAAGCAAAAGGTAGGGCCCACCCCACGAGGTTAAAAATTCGGAAAACCTGGGGAAGGTGGCGGGGTGTGGGGGGGGGGGGGGTAAAAATTATTTGACACTTATTACCCCCGTGACATTTCGCGACGAGACCGCCCCCCGTCGGTAGTTCCCGAGGCGGAGATCTGACGGTGACTTGACCGACGCCGTCCCATCCCCCCGCGGGGTGGGGGGCGGCGCGGAACCCCAGGTGGCGGACGGCCAGCCGGGGCTAACGGCGTCAAGAAATCGACGGGGGGAGTTGGCATCACGTGACTGTGTGTGTGAATGATTTGACTTTTTGACCCCGCTATTTTTATTAATTTTTGTCAAATCGGCCCCTGTCTACAGGGAGACTGCGAGAGCCTCTTCTTCGACGACAGTGAAAGGACTGCGATGGTGCAGGTAGGGGTAGCATCATTGTCGGCCTCAGTTTCAGAGATGCATTCCATTTCTTTTTGGCTCTTTATCGTTTCTTGATCAATGGTTCTCATATTTTTTTATTTTATAGTGAATTAATAAGACGAAAATTTTTAAATTGATATTTTTATAATAACGCTTTTTTTCTAAATGATGATTCTCATATTTTTTTATCAAAAATTTTAAATTGATATTTTTATATTTTTTTCTAAATGAATTTTTATCATTTCATTAATTTTGAGAAATTTAAATTTTACTGTTATATTATTAAATTAGATGATAAATGATAGTTTATGGTTTTATCATCCATCTTTCACATTTTTACTATTTATGTGTGAGCATGATTGTAGGATAGAACTTAAAACTTGAAAACCAAACCAATGGAATTTGGAAACTAGTCCAATTTCAAATTCCAATGTATGCAAGGTAAATTCCTGATTCCAAAAATCGGAGAATTTGTTTCGATGAATAAGTTCTAAATTCTAGATTGGTGGAATTTGGAAACTAGACTTGTAACCTAGAACCCGGAATAGGTTTTTGTATTTTTGTTGGCTCATAACTTCGAGCGATCCTATGGTACTTCATGGCATTTGATAATGAATGTCTAATTTGTAATCATTGGTTTGAGCTACCATTTTATGATTAAGACTTTTATTTTGTCAATGATTCATATTTTCATGCATCTAAATATAAATTATGATCAATGAATTGTAGCAACAAGTGGTAGTTATTAAATGTAATAATTCATTACAATTGTTCAATAAATAATAAATGTAGAACTTGGATTGATTCTGGAATTGACCTTAGGACCTGTAACAAGATAGGTTCCAAGATCTAGAAAATGAGTAACCTATTTTAACAAGTTGGTTCTAAGTTCCAATGTAAGATTCTAGTATCTAGAAAATGAAGACCTTGTTCTAACGAGTTGGTTTCAAGTTTTGGGTGAAACTTATATGAAACTTGGAACCGCTTACCCCTAATACTAATTTGTGATTTTTCATGAGACTAATGCAATTTAATAGAAACTAACGAGAGATAAATTAGTTACATGTGTACTAGTTTAGATTTTTCATGGTATTAACTATTGTATCTTTACAAAAAGGTAAATGAATTATTTTTAAAAAGTAGCTATACTGATGTCCAGTGTAATATTTAATGGCAGGCTCTAGTCTGTAAGGACGACTCTTTTCTATGAACATTCATTTTTTTATGAGTAAAACAACAGGAAGGAGGGGCAATCGGTGTCGACGATTTCTCTGGATGTTACTGTATGATGCTACCACTCAGTTTGAGTGAGCCAGTCACCTTCACCTAGCCACAGTACTAGTGAGAGAAAATTTGCGATTATGCTAGCCATGGCACTATTGAAATGTACGCCACAAACAAATCAAGGTTTATTGAGATCAAAAAGTGATTAGGGGATATGAATTTGTGACCAGGATGCCCATGGACCACATGAGAGTAAGTGTTACGTTATTGTGGTAGTCATGTAATAATTGGTAATGGGGCGAGCTGAAGCTATGTAATTGGTTAGTCATAGGAAGATAATTGAGATCTAGTTATATAGAAGTAAGCCAAGAAACGAGGCAAGATGTGAACGAAAAATGACACTGTAAGCACGACCGCAGATAAAGGGCAAAATTTAATTTCTACTAGTCAAGATTTTCTTTTGCCTTATAAAAGGAAAAATATTAATGACCAAAAATCTTCGAAGATCCTTTTTTTTTTTTGTCTTGTCTCTACATAAAGATTGAAAATCATGAGAAAGAAACTCGATTGAATTACTGAGGGGCCGCATCTTGTTCTTTTGTCGGAGAGAGAAGTGTTTGAACATGGTTGGGATTTACCTAATTCGTTGCCGGAATGATGGGTTCCCTAGAGATTTCATCATAAACATGGTATTTGCATAGCCTTTAATTGTTCGTGAATAGATAGATAATGACCATAATTTATCATCTACGTAAATCCTTAGAAAACATTTTTTCTAAAAATGATCTTCTCTATAACTTACAAAATTGAATTAATATAAAATATATTTTTCATTTAGGTAACTATTTAGACATAAATTATAATTAATAATATTAATATCTTTCATTAGTTAATTAGTTCAAATGATACAAGTGATTTTTTAGGAAAATATTTTTCAAATCATTCATTTTTTTTTTTGCTAAACAAATGAAGTGAAATTAACACCCCATTGAACATGTAGATAGTCTCATTCACGTGCATTGCTTAAGAAATAACTCATGTACATTGACCCACATTTCAAACTTTTAAAATGTCTTTTGAGACCCCCACCCCACACAAAGTTTTTTTTTTTTTTTTAATTCAAAGAAAATCTGTTTTTTTTTTTAAATAATCATAAACAGATTGTGCTGTACCCAGGATCAAAAGGATGCTTGGCTACAGTAACTATATTCCTATATGTCGTATGATGCATTTAATATATATATATATATATATATATATATATATATATATATATATATATTACCAAACACATAAGCCGCAATGCATGTACATTGTACATCGTACAATTATAGCAATTTACAATAGTATTGATCGGATTCTTTTTCTAAGTCGTATTTTTTATTACAATACTTCTCTTTTCTAAAAATAAAGAAAAGTAAAATAATTGCACATGCCCATAGACATACACGCTGATAACATAGATTCATTATGCACACAACAATAATGTAAATTATTGCATGATGGGGTATTATTCTACAATATGTTAGCGTAATGAGTATGTCCGTTATCTCTGTTAACTCTCAAACCCAATAAATTATTATTCTCGCATTCCCTAATTAATTATATGGTGATCTCCATAATTTATTGTTTTTTCTTAAATGATGATGAATAACTTGAAAATATATCTAACTTGCTATTGAATTGATCAGCCGAGAAAGAAAAACAAATTGGTTTGAGCCAGTTCAGCTATAAAGGTACAAGTTCATATTAGGTAGATAAATTCCAAAAAGGGCTACACTGAAAAGAGTTACTTAAAGGTTTCCATATCGTACCTAACCTAAAACTCTAGGTCTCCCATTGGGCATATTCAAAGGGTTTGAACTCTCTTAATCAAGGGTCGATCGATATCATGAATTCCTAATGCCGAGCTGGAAATAAGATTTAATAAAATAAAGAAAATTTGGTGGATTTACTTGTTTTTGTTCTTGGGGCCTCATGGTTTTATCATCTCTACCACTCTTTTAAAATTCTTACACAAACATTGAGAACAAATGAGGTTTGTTTCCTCTTTCGAACAATTGCTTTAAATTGACTTTATGAAGCATATACTCATGAGAAATTGCACGACAAAAATAGACAGATTCCTAATTAGTTCATTCCAAAATGCACGGGTTCATTACGTTGTTCCCTTGACAGGAAATAATGCCAAGAATCAAAGTGAGGGTTTGGTTGGATTTGAATTGGATTTGGATCGGGTCATGTCGGACATGTCTCGCCAAATTCGTATCACAAAAAATGGTTAATAGAGGTCAATTTAGGTTTAAATTATTTTTAGACCCTTCCAAATTTGATTCGACCTACTTATTCTTTTTTTTTTTTTTATTATTAACATTCTACTTGTTTGATAGGTTTAGTTGTAGCACATATGCATGAATGTTAGATCGTTTCATATATTAAAAATGGTCTCCTAAAAACTTTTCTCTTTTTGGTTTGTAATTCTGAGTTGTTAAGCACTACCTTTTGCGAAAAGCGCACTTTGTCAAATAATGAACCCGTTTGTGGGGCAATAACACTCGCCCCGGAAAATAATTATTGATAATATAACTTCTTTTTGCGATTTCTTTGTTAATCATTATTATGTCCCCAAATTGGGTAACCTAATCATCTAATTGAACTTCTATGCAAAAATCAATTTCCTCACATTCCCACTGGAAGATGGGACAAAAAACACTCAATACATGCATAATCAAAATCCTAGAAAATTATATAATGACCAATGAAAATTAGACAGTTACGTCACTAATTGATAGTAAAAATTGATTGAGAGGACTATATTAAACTTCGCATAAAGCAAGAAATCCATTTCCTCAAATTCCCACTAGAGAGATGGAACAAAAGACACTCGATACATTTGTAATCGAAAACCCTAGAAAATTGGGTAATAGTTGGTGATAACCTGGATAGTCACGCTATCGATTTCCGGTGAGAATTAATTGAAAGGATTACATGGGACTTTACATAAAGTTTTATAATTGAATTACTAAATTTATAATTAAAATGACATATGTAGATTTAGAATTGATTTGTACATTGGATTTCACATGAAAATTTAGAATTAAATTAGTAAATTTATAATTGAAATGACACTCGTATAATAGGTTTAAAAGTGACGAGGTAATTTTGTCAATAAAAGATCTACCTCGTGGTGATAAATTTTTTCTACTATTCGATTTCATATTAACTACACCACGTGGCCCACTTAGATGAATTAATGAAGACGGCACAATCATGTCGATAAAAGAAAGGATTTGGCATTGATTTTCATGTGTCAAGTGAGTAACTACAGCCGAATGCCATTATGCGACCCTTTTCATTGGCCCACTACGTGTGGGGGGCAATAATTGCCCCCGACCTATTGAGTTTCGAGATAGGTGCGGTACATTGTATCGTCGAATTGGCATCATGAGGATCTCTAAAAGAGGACGAGAAAAGAAAAAAGGAAAATGGAACGCCCGTAGCAAATTGCGACCATGTTCCGAGTGTTGAAGGATAGATGAATGGTCATTTTCGCCCGCCGATAGGGATTTCGGGAAAAAAATATCATAAAATTTTTAAATTTATTACATTCATGTTGATTTAATTTTTAAACTTTTCAATTATGTTAAATGACTCATAAATCTTTTGATGATTTGTTAATGTAATGCATTTGACCAATTTTAATGATTGTATTAATTGACTCATAAACTTTTTGACAATTTGTCAAGATAATCAATTTTGTGAATTTTAACTAGAAATCCCTGATATAGACGATAGTTGTCTTCTATAACATGATCAATACTAATGGAGACAAAATTTTTTTCTTTTACATATATTAGAAAGATTTATTTATTTATTTATTTTTCTTCAACCTCTTCTTTTTATGGTCTTTCTTTTCATTATCACCTGGCAAGCCCTCACCAGATCTAGGAGGGCGACGCTTGCGGCTTAGAAGTTGCCTATAGGAGTGTCAACACTAGGCATGGATGTAGATGATAATTTCTATTTGGCAGTTTGCGGAGGACAATACAAGTGTTCCAATCAGAAGTCAAAGGTCAAGAATCTTTTAATGACTCAAGTGAGATTAGAGCCACGACATTTTCTGTAATTAAGGTTTGGCTCGAGGAGAGTAGGTGTGGGAATGACAATTAACAACTCGAAAAGAGTGGACTTTGGTCGTGCTTATTTCCCTTTTTCTTTTTGGTATGGTTTCGATTTAATGGTTGCGTTTTGGTTTCTGTTTCCCTTCGTGCGTGTCCTTTCTCTTGGATTATACTAGAAAATCAGGCCACGGGATGCACAGGGCATTAAGATTATATCGAACTTATTATTATTTTTTTTATTTTCCGTCCTTCAAAATGAAATTTCATCACGTCAAAGTTGAACTAGGCGACGATTTGTTCTGAAAGATTATACCGTACGGAGTTGTTATGCAATAATAAAAAAAAAAAACTCTTCTTTTGAAGGTTAATTGGAGTGGTTATATTTTGCGTTTAATATCATTCTTTGTATTGTTGGGCCCAAAGAAGCAAATAAAAGAGGCTGAATATGTTGTTCCAAGAGGATAGAAGCTAATTCTGCAGAACCAATCCCTGTACAAATTTCGCTTCCACTAGTAAAGTAAACTTGTAATGTAAATGATGAAGACTAAAGAGTCCAGGGAAAGAGAATGTGAAAACGAGAATTATAGTGGTCCGACTCGAGTGTCCTAGCTCCTCTCTTTTGTCTCTATCGGCTTATATAGGTCGCATTCCACTAATAACGCCAAAAGTACAAATTGTCGACTATCGCCAGTCTCGCTCTGAAGTAAGGAACTATTGGACCATTCGATAATTGTTCTCAGACCTTGCACCTACAGCACGAGAGATCCTCTATCCAAACCAGAAATCACGCCTCTCTTATGTAGATAGATGCATTCGTTCCAAGTACAATCACTTCTCTCATGTGTCAACATAACGGGTCCATCACTCGCATTAATTCGCTTTCTTCCTCTCTCGTCACTCTCACGGCGCTAGTAGCCAATCCCTGCCGCCACAATTCAACCCTCTTACGTTTCTCTCGCCGGAATCATGCGACCGGAGCTCCGACCCGAATTCAAACGGAGTCATCGTCGGGGGCACGTTGCTACGGACTTCAGAACCCAGGTAATTCGAAGATGCTCGAGCTTACCAAGTAAAATCATAGCTCTTTTCGGTAGGGGATCCGATGCAACCCAAAAGAACCATTCACGGCGGCCGTCATTCTCCGCCATACAATCTTCGTCATCTCCGCACATTTACATTTATTTCCACACAAGACTCGCTAAAAACGGGAGGATGTCCCTTCAATCCGTCGACGTCCCACTCCAAAAGACGTCGGCCCTATCCTCCCAGCGTCGCAAGGAGCCAATCCTCGAAAATCCCCCCACGCCACGACCCCCACTTCATTAAATTCGCTACCCAACGAGCCTGTGGGTCCCACCCCCCCTTACCCTACTACCGATCGACCGAAAACACTTCTTCAAATGGGAGATGGAGAGGGAGAGAGAGAGAGAGACCGCATTCCTTTCCTCAGTTTTTTATTTTATTTTATTTTTTTTTATTATTTTCTAGCAGGTACACTTAATGTTACAATTAGTTCAAACTAATTTTCGTTTAAAAAAAATCTCAAACTAATAGATTTTATGTTATATTTGTCCCTAAACTAATTTATCACATGGCAGAAATGGCAAACTGATACATGGATACTGTATTTATTCAAAATTAATTTTCCCATTACAGAAAAATATATAAATTCTTCAAAATCTTTGATAAGGAAAATTTGCTAAAACTCGATTGATTTTGCATTGAAAGCTTTTTGGAATTTCGAAAAATCTGCTAAAATTTATAATCTTTCCCAACTCAAAAATTGTTTCAGGATAAATGCGACATTGGTATTATCAATTTGGGATTTTTTGCGACACAAAAATTAGTTGCGACATGGGTTTATTGGCTCTTTTGAGGCTTTGTAATATCAACCCTTTCTTCTAGAGAAATGCTTTCATTTTTATTTTTCTTTATTTTACCGTGTTTGGCCGTCGACAAGGCAGTTCCCTTCAACGCACCGCATTTAAAGCGTTCCCAAAATTCCATGTCAGAGAGAGAGAAAGAGAGAGATAACATTATGAAGGGGAGTGCATGCCATACCACACATGATAGGCATTGGAAACATTCTGCACGCGATAGGGTGATCGTCTCCGCTGCCACCGCTCCCCATTTAAGGCCTTATCATCCCCCCAATTTCGTGTCCGGATAAAGGTGTACCTTATCGAGGCCGATCCACCGGATTCGGGATATTCATAAATTTAGCTGCCGATCTTACGCGAAAACATCAAGAAATACAGTAAATATGGATTAGAATTATATCGAAAGCGTAGCGAGTAAAGAGGCGGCGGCCATAGTTCACTCCCCTCTTGAATTGGTCAATAATGCCGGCTTGGTGCACCATTCTGAATGGACTTTGGACCACTAAAAGTCATTAAGCCAAAGTCAAGATGCGAGTTTCAAGTATGGAATGCGGCTTTCACACTTTATAAAGAGATAGAATAAAAGTTCGAAAGTGAGTTGAGATTTATAATAAAACAAATAAGAAAATAAGTCGTGATGTTTTCAAAGTCTCTTAACCCTTTGCCTAAGTGACCCCATCAACTAAGCTTCAACTTTTTTTTTGTCTAAATATAACTAAAGCCCTTTACAATTTTAGTTTTTTCTCCGCATAACATTTAAATCAAAATTGTTTTTCAATAAACTTTTCAATTGCAATTCACCAAACGCTATTTACATTTCAAAAAAAAGAAAACTTCTAGCTTTAAAATCATTTGCACTTCCCTAAAGAATTTCTCAAGTGCTCTCCCGAATGCAATCCAAGTACGATATAGAAACAATTGATACTCTTTTTTCTTTTACTGTCTGTAACAATGTTTCCATCACTGTTATTATATAGAATAATGGTATCTTTTTCTTGCTGAAAAGAAAAAAAAAAAGGCATTTTCATCACCGACATAGCCGAAAAGATCTTTTCCATTGATGCACATACAATCGAAAAGTTCCAAAAAAACCCAAAATTCAAGCGACGGTCAATACGACTCCCATGTGAAGAGTCACCCTTTCAGATCGGTCAACGGTCGACCGCGCCGCGAGAGAAGGCAGGCTCGAGTTTTCCAAAGCAGAACCGACCCGTTGACCGTCACGGCAGCCTGGGCTGGCAGGCCTAAAACCCAAAAAAAAAAAAAAAAAAAAAAAAAGAAAAATAAAAACCGAAATAAAAAATGGGGAAAAAAGCAAAAAAAACCGCCACTTGCCAGTTCCCAGTCACCATGTTTAAAATCCCAATACCGAAAACCCCACTACTAAAAAACATCTTCCAATCCTCCCTTTCGCATTTAAATAAATTAAAAATAAACAAGCAAGCAAATAAATAAGTAAATAAATAAATAAATAAATGCGTTCGGATTATTTTCCTCCTATGGAGCTTTTATATCGTAACCCTCTCTCACCTTAAACCACCGGAGAAAAAGCTCGGAGCTAGAGATAGAGAGAGAAACAGAGTGTGGGGTTTTCAAATATATTCCACAAGGCGAGAGAGAAAGCGAGAGACCTTTCTCAATTTTCTGCAGCGATCTTCTTCCTCCCTCCCTTCCTTCCTTCCTCCTGGCCATCTCCCCCATGTTCAGACCCTCTTGAATCCAAGAGCAAAACGAAGCCGACCACCCGCCACGACAGATACAGCGACGCGAAAACGATGGTCCTCGGCTGGAGACGAGCGTTCTGCACCTCCATCCCCAAAGACGACGACGCTGCCGCAGCCGCCGGAGCCGGTGCCGGAGCCGGAGCCGGAGCCGGCTCCGGCGCCAGGACGTTCTCCTGCAAGCTCCCCCGGCTCAGCGGCAACAATGGCGGCGACGGCAGCAGCACCGGGAATAGCCCCAGGATCTCCTCCAAATTCGGGTTCTTCTCCAATCCCTCCACCCCGCGGTCGCAGTCGCGGCAGCGGCCGGAGCCGGCGCCGGCGCCGAGCCCCAACCTCAGCTGCCGCACCGCCGCGGTGGCCACGCCGGCCTCGTCCGCGGCGAGCAGCCCGAGGCTCCAGTGCAAGACGGCGGCGCCGAAGAGGGGCGGCGGCGGAGGCGGCGAGCGCCACCAGAGCCTGTTCAATAACCTGTCCAATCCTTCCTCCCCGAGATCGCCGTCCGGCTTCTCTCTCCTCAAGGCGAGCCTCCGTCTATCCAGAGTAAGCGAACCGCGAATTGCTTTCTTGCTTTTTTTCCCCTTTTTCCCCTTTCGTCGCATTTTTTCGTGACGCTCGTCGCTTTCGTTGCCAGACGAGATGCGGAATCTGCTTGCAGAGCGTGAAAACAGGGCAAGGGACCGCCATTTTCACGGCGGAGTGCGCTCACACCTTCACTTCCCTTGCGTCGCGGCTCACGTCAAGAAGCACCGGGTCCTCGCCTGCCCGGTCTGCAGCGCCTGCTGGAAGGAGATTCCCTTGCTCGACGCGCACAATATCGGTGGCGACGACGACGCGGGGTCGAAGATCGCGAGTGCCAAGTCCAAGCCGCTGCGAGCCTACGACGACGACGAGTCGCTGCTGTCTCCGAGCTCCGTCTCCCGATTCAATCCGATTCCCGAATCGGACGAGAGCAACGAGGATGATCAGCAACAGGAGGAGGATGTGGAGTTCCAAGGTTTCTGCGTCGGCTCATCGGCGTCGCCGTTGAGCAGAATGAGATTGTCGGACGAGGAGAACAGCGGGAGGAACGTGGAGGTGAGCTTGCTGCCTGAAGCGGCGGTCATTTCCGCGAACAAGAGCTACGGGACGTGCGCGGTGGTTCTGAAGGTGAAGGCGCCGGCGGCGGCGACGAGGGCGGCGTCCGCCAGAGCGCCGATCGATCTGGTGACGGTCCTGGATGTGAGCGCGAGCATGAGCGGCGAGAAGCTCCTCATGATGAAGCGCGCGATGCGGCTGGTGATCTCCTCGCTCGGCGAGACCGACCGCCTGTCCATCGTCGCCTTCTCCACCACCTCCAAGCGGCTCCTGCCGTTGAAGAGGATGACGATGACCGGCCGCCGGTCCGCGCGGCGGATCGTCGACGCGATCGGCTGCACCGGCCAGGCCGGGCTCGTGAACGACGCGCTGAGGAAGGCGGCGAAGGTCCTCGAGGACCGGCGGGAGCGGAACCCCGCCGCGACGATCGTGCTCCTGTCCGACGGCCAGGACCAGCGCGTGCACGCCAACGCCGCGAAGCAGAGGCGGAACTCATCCATCGTGTCGTCCACGCGCTTCGGCGACATCCCCGTGCACGCCGTCGGCTTCTGCGACCCCTGCGGCGGCGCGTCGGGCCACGCGGCAGCGCAGGACGAGTCCTTCGCCCGGTGCCTGAGCGGATTGACGTGCGTCGTCGTGTAGGACTTGAAGCTCCAGCTCGGGTTCATCTCCGGGTCCGACCGGGTCGAGATAACGGCGGTCTACTCCCTGATGGGCCGGCCCACGTCGCTCGGGTCGGGCCTGATCCGGGTCGGCGACCTCTTCGCCGAGGAGGAAGGGAACTGCTCGTGGAGCTGAGGCTCAGCGGGTCCCACCACGTGATGTCGGTGGGCTCGTCGTACCGGGACCCACTCACGCGCGAGCTCGTGTACTCGCGGGAGCAGCCAATCCCCGTCCCCCGCCCCCACGCCGTCCGATCGTCGTCCCCGCACGGCATCCAACGCCTCAAGAACCTCCACGTCACCGCGCGGGCGATCGCCGAGTCCCGCCGGCTGGCCGACCGCGGCGACGCGTCGGGGGCCTACCACCTCCTCTCGTCCGCCCGGGCGCTGCTGGTGCAGTCCGGCCTGACCTCCGCCGACGAGTTCCTGCGCTGCCTGGAGGCCGAGCTGGCGGAGCTCCAGCGGCTCAGGCAGCAGTCCCAGAGGGCCAGAGCAGCCGCCGGCGCCGCCGACGAGAGGCGGGACCCCGCCGCCGCCGCCGCCCGTGGTGGGGCGGACGAGAAGCCAGAGCCGCTGACGCCGACGTCGGCTTGGAGGGCGGCGGAGAGGCTGGCCAAGGTGGCCATCATGAGGAAGTCGATGAACCGGGTTAGCGACTTGCACGGCTTCGAAAACGCCAGATTTTAGGCCCCACTTTTTCCTTTCTTTTTCCCATTTTCACTTGTCCTTTTTCTTCCCCGAGGAAATATAAATATATAAATATCTCACCTTGCAAGGCAGTATTTAGCGAGTAAGAATATAGTAAGCAATTCGAAAGAACAGTGTATATTGTAAGGAGGTTCTTCTGCAATAAATTTTTTCAAAGAAGGAGATGCTTCAAATGATTGAAATGGCAGCACAGGGAGGGAAGGAGAGAGTGGGCCTGAGCCCATGAGAGTGAGGACGAGCAGTACCCGACGCGGAGGCCCTTTTCTGCAGGAGGCGGGGCCGGAGGGCAGGGGCGGAGCGGCCCCCACACGGCGGAGATGGGATGGCTCCGCCATTCTCTCTGGTTTGTCTCCATTATCGCCTCCTCACTGTTTGTTTTTCAATTATTATCGTCGTGGGGATGGTGGTAGTGGTGGGGAGGATAAGAGAAACAGAAAGATCAGAGAGAGATCCAAAATGGGGGGGTACTGACTGACTGAGCATTTTGTCTTCTTCTCCTTCCTCCCCACATCGTCCTCGTCCGGTTTGTCCTATTGCGTCAAATCCGTCGGTTAGGAGCGCAACGTTATCGAATGCGATGTTCTTTAGACATGTACGAATCGGTGCTCCTCCTCTTGAATTTTTTTTGTCGTTCGAGAATGCGGGGGATGGTGATGGGGATGGAGCTTTTCTTCGTCTTTTTCGTCCACGCCCTCTAATCGGCGCTAATCATGATCGTAAACAAAGATTTGTTCTTTTGTTCGTTGCTCGTGGTATTGGGTTCAATGTATGTCGTGATTGATTCGCTTGCATCTTCTCTCTCGTGCTCTCTTTCCATCTTTCATGTGCCGCGCATTAGGATCACAGAGAGGGAGAGACGCGGGGCCGCGCCGAACAGGACGCATCAACATCGTCCAGTTAGCGAGAGAGAGAGAGAGAGAGTACTAGAAATAAAAGGAGTGGGGGGAGGTGTGATGGGTGACCACCACTCGGTTCGGTCCCTAGAAAAACATTTCGGAACGGCCTTTGTGTTTTCTTAATTCCCTTTCTCCTTTACCATAGGAATAAGACGTTTAGAGAGAGAGAGAGGGGCTCCATCCAAAGATGAGTATTGATAGCAACGGGCTGGTGGTATTGGGGCACATAAGAAAAGATTCATTTCATGGTACCCACCTGGACTAAGTTCTCCTTTTCCAAGGAGAGCAATCAATGTTTCGCAACGGCCATTTGCGGTCCTTTCGATCACGATGAATTGACTGGAGATCTTTTCCATAGAGTGGCACCATCTGTGGATAGGTGGAAAAAAGATCTAACCCGCTCAAGCCTCAGGATAAAACGGTGGAGTGCTTGATTTATTTTGCCCATTGAAATTAGGTTTAGGCGGTTCGATAGTAGTCAATATTGATGGATATTCTGAGAAAATTGGGGGCTGATCACATGATTAGAGGGAGGGACCATGCAATGATAATTAAAACCCAAGATGCTTCCCATTAGCAAATTTGCCTCTCCTTTTTCCACCAACGTTTTGTGAAGGATAAGGTTCTAATTTTTTATTTTTCAATTTCCCTTAAAAAAGGGGTGAGGGGTGAATAAAGAAAATGAAAAGGAAGGTGGATTAGAGGCTTTTTGGGAAGCCTAAATCTACGTGAAAAGAGATGGAAAGGGGTCATCTTTCTTTTTGATTTCGAAGCAACTTTTGGCTGCTTTCAGGAGAGGGGTGGGGAGAGGATGGGGGATCTCATTTCCCTTCGATTGCGCTCACTTTTATGGGGGGAGCTTTCTCAGTGCTGTCAATGAGTACCCTGTGGCTTTAATGTCCTAGGGGGAGGCATTGCCCTACGTGCCAAGTAGCTCCCCAACTGCTCTAGAAATAGACATCTCTCTCTCTCTCTCTCTCTCTCTCTCTCTCTCTCTCTCGATTGCAGGAGACAGAGGAGTTTCATCATGTGAAATCGAAGAGATTTCCTTTGACTTCGGCGTCGTATTTCTTTTTGTTGTTTTTCTATGTTAGGTATGTTTAGGATTACTACTTAGGGTCGTTATCTTCAATCGTGGAAATCGTAGAATATCTTGAGAGAGAGAGACATAATTTGATCTTCTTTTCAAATCTTTTACTTGGCTTTTTAAGTTTGGCTTCTTGTAAATAGATATGTTGTCTTTGATTGTAATAGAAACATTCGAATCAATAAAATTTGAGTTTATTTATATTCTTTGATGCGTCGGATTTTTCTATTCCTTAGGATTTTATTTCTTTTCGTAAAATTAATTGTAATCCATCTCACTTCCGTTCTATGTCAAGTGGTGTAAGAGCGTTTTCAGCCATTATGACCCTAATAATTTAGGGCGATTAGTTTTAGGTTTGGTTTGTTTCTAACCTGGGAATAGGTCAGTTTTGTTATATGCTTCGGAAATTGGTTACTTCTTGGTTTTAGGATATGATAGAAGTGCAGCCCTCCAAAACTTTAACTATCGAATTTTGTTGAACTTGTATTACAATAATCTTTTCCTTTTTCCTTTTTCATTAATCTAGAAGTACAAGCGGTGGTGAATATGTTTAGGGATAAAAGTTACACAAACACATTATGGAAGTACTTAAAAGATGACAAAATCAGACTTTAGGTGTGAAAATGAAAATTTCCATTTATTAATGGGTTAATACTACAAAAAAATACAAAAAAACCCAACCACACGGGATCTTCGTGACGTCGGGGTGGTGGGTGTAGCGTTCACCTTGGGTTTTACGGGGTTCCGGATCACCAAAAAAAAAAAAATACTACAAAAAAATACCCAACCACAATCAGCGCAGTTGGTGTGAGTTCTTTCCCTCATCATAGAGGTCGAGGGTTTGAACCCTTTTGTTGCTGAAGTGTTTGAAGTGGGGGATCTTGGTGTTGGCCTCCTAGGCTAGCCTCCCCTGAGGTTTACGCCTAAATAGTGGCTTGCAGCGAGGCCCGACGATGCCGCCGTATACTGGAAGTTGTGTGATCTCAAAGGGTGATCTTTAGCGGTTCCTCAGTCAACAAAAAAAAAAATACTACAAAAAATTTCAAATTATGCCCATTGTGATAGAAATATCTTGATTTTTTTTTTTACTTGTCCATTGTGATAGAAATATCCCAAACTTTCTTTTGTCATGAAATATCTCAAATTTATACTAGTGTGACCAATATACCCTAGATGGAACTAAGTATACGGTATATTTGTTACATATGCATAAGTTTGGATTATTTCATGATACAAAAAGAAGTTAAGAGTATTTGTGTCATAGTGAGCAAGTTTAAGATTTTTGGTAACACATTTTTTTTTTAGGTTTTGTGTTATAGTGAGTATATTTTGGGATTTTTTTTTTATTTTATAAAATTTTGCCCTTTACTAATCAAAATAGATTTTTGGTCATTTAATGACCAACATACAGTGATTAAAAGTGTACTTTTGGCTAGAACAATATCGCAATGTGGATAGAGACAGGCAAAAACGGCTATATCAAGTGCAAATTCCTTTTAAAAGGTGACTACTGTGCTGCGAAAAGATGTAAATGATATGTTTGGCAATACATGTTTTAAAGTTGTCGCACCTCAATATTTCATGAGATGATATCTTAAAAGTCAAGGTAGCAGTTAAGGTGCTTGCCAAAACATATCTAAAGGCTGTAGTACCCCCTTTTCACAATTGGAGCTGCTGGGCAAAACTATACCCTACAGCTTCTATATCTTGCTTCAAATTTTGCAAATTTTTAGTTTCATCGGCAAACATTGGAATGATCCTAACATGGCTCTTTGCAAATTTATGCTGTTGTTTGAATATATTTTTACTAGGTTCAGGGGCACACATTACGCGAATGTGTATAGTGAGGTGGTGCCATCTAGTACCACTACGGGGATAACCTCTTAGGCGATGAACCAAGCCGCAAGATTTGTCTATAACCTTTTGATGTAGAAGAAGCTGTAAGAATAGAGCTTCACAAGCTTTAATGTATTAGTTAACTTTTTGATACATTTTGTTTCTGACCCGAAAAGTCAAATGACATTTAAACAATATGGCATTAAATAAGGAATTCCGCGTGCTCTAAATATAAAGAG
This sequence comes from Eucalyptus victrix, assembly GCA_016097545.1. Lineage (NCBI taxonomy): Eukaryota > Viridiplantae > Streptophyta > Magnoliopsida > Myrtales > Myrtaceae > Eucalyptus > Eucalyptus victrix. The sequence continues at coordinate 49,732,934 of CM027843.1, forward strand.
AAATCTTATTTATGCAAAAGCTAAATTATTCAAAGTCTTTTCTAACTTTTCAATTTATTTATTTATTTTTATTTTTTTCGTTTTTGTTTTATTTTCTTTGTCTGTCGTTCATCTTCTCTATTGGAAAGGATCTCTGAGCTCTAGTTTCACCTTCTCGTGGTGCCTTGTCTTCATTAGATGTTTACCGCCATCGAGGAGTGTCTCCGTGTCGCCATCCTCGTCAACTAGATCCTTGCTACCCTGTCATTAGAGGGCCGTGTTGACAATTTCCAAAGGAAGAACAAGTGCGTGTGTAGTGAAATCATTCGCATGTGTTGCGAATGGTATTCGAGCTAAAGAGAAATTTCATGTAATTGGACAGTGAAAGTGGAAGTCTTGTGATCGTTTTGTTTTGGCATAACACTCAACAGAGAGGCACAGACAGATATCTTGGCGAGTTCGACAGCCATGGCCGAGTCTCTATATCTCCGCAAACTCGAAGCACCGCTCCTGCTGCTTCTTTTGTTTGGCTGCCATTGAAGTTGCTTTGAGCTCGGTTGCCATGGTTATGAAGATTAGGGAAAACCGTGAGGACATGTGGCCTTCAAATTCAATTTGAGCTTGAACAACAAACAGTGACTCTTGAGATGGAAAAAAAGGAAATTTGGATCGTGTAATGAAACTCACAAATCTCTGAGATGGAAAACCTGGTGCTGAGAACCTTTACGGTGGAGAAGATGAACAAACCGAAGAACTTAAAAGAAAGAAAAGAAAACAGAAAATGAAAAAAAAAGAAATTGAGAAAAATAAGCAAAATGTTTTGATTTTCATGCCTTGTAGGACAGTTGACAATAGCTGGATTTTAGGTTATCAATTTTCAGTGACACTATATTGACATTCACACAAAGATTTATGAGTAAATTGACATATTTAAAAAAATTAGGACAGAAATGGCATCTGTATGATACATTCGGTAGTGATTTGATAATTTTACCTCATTTTAGCTAACTTTTGAGTTTAAACTTTGAGGCCGTATTTATATGTCCAGCTTGGCATTCTTTTTAATTGGTATTTCTCATTATTCAACCAATTACAACCCCAAACATATATACAAAAAGCCTATTGCAAAAAGGAGAAATGCATGTAAAGTACTTCCATCAATATATGCCTGCGTTAGTTCTACATCTACAATCCTTTTAATCTTATCTCACATCCATTTCCTAGACGTTGCTATCTTCCCAATTTCCTAAACACTCAACTTTGAAATTTAATTTAAGGCTCTATTTATTTTGCAAAAAACATTTTATCAGAAGATATTTTCTTCATTTTTTAGCTTTTAGGTCACTTGAGTCAATGGCCTATTCAATGTAAAATCTATGCTCAAATTCAGTAAAACAATCTCCTCTTTTAAACATTAGAAATCATTTTGCATAAAAATGAATAAACATTAGCGCTTGAACCAGAGAGCTCGACGCTTTGGACATGGGATCCCCAACACTCTTGCTTGAGTCCTTCGTGGCTAGTCTCATGACCCTAATGCTTGTGCCTCAACGTGGTGCCTTAGACCTTGGGTCCCTAGCGACCATACCCAACTATGCAGCTCATGGGCTTGAGTCCATTGAGGTTGGCATTGGTACCTTGGCGGTTGAGTCGAAGGCCTCAACTCCCATGCTCGAGTACCTGGCTCCTGGGCCTAAGTTATTGAGGCCTAGGCTCAAGTCCATTGAGGCTCGGCCCATGTCCATGGAGGTCGGGCCAGACCCTGACGCTTATGCCTGGGTCTCTAGCAACTATACTTATGTCCTCCACTCTTGCACTTGAGTCATTTGCATTTGAGCCTAGGTTCACAGTGGCCGGGCTTGAAACCCCATTTTGGCACCTAGGCTCGGGACCTTGGTTTGACACTTGAGTTTGGGTGTATCGAGGTTAAGCACAGGTCCATGGAGGTTGGGCTTAGGAATTCAATGCTTGTGCTTGGGTCCTGGTGGCCATGTTGGGGTACCTCATTCTTGTGCCCAAGTCTACGGCACTCAAGCCCAAGTCTACATAGGCCGAGCCTAAGTTCAATGAGGCGAGGCTTGAATCCATAGAGGTTGGGCTATGGAACTAGGTGCTCATACCGAAGTCCTTGATGACCATACCTAGCTCCTATTCCCAAGTCACCTATACCTAGGCTTAAGTCCACAAAGGCCAAAACTGAGAACTTGGTGCTCATGCTTGGGTCCCTAATGACCATGCTTAGGCACCTAGCTCTAGCGCCTAACTTACAGGCACCCGAGCCCAAGTCCACAATGCAAAGGCCCGATATCATGGTCCAATGCTTAGCTCGAGCTTAGGTCCACAAAGGTCCAATTAATGCTTGTGCTTGGTTCTCAATGGCCATGCTTGAGCACTCAGCTTTTGCCCCTTAATCATCGACGCTTGGGCTTAGGTTGATTGAGATTAGGCTTGGCTCCACAAGGTTGGGCTGAGACCCTAGTGTCAGTTCCCAAGTCCCCAAAAGACATGCCCTAGTATTTGGCTCTCGTGCTCAAGTCATTAGCTCCCGAGCCTAGGTCCATGGAGGTTAGGCTCAAGACCCTGATTTGATGCTCGAGCTTAGGTCCATTGAGGTTGGACCTAGATCCATATAGGTTGAGCTTAAGACCTTATTGTTTGTGCCTAGGTCCTTGATGGCCATTCCCGAGTAACCAGCTTTCTCGCCTAAGTCACTTTTGCTTAGGCCCGGTTCCTCGGTAGTGAGGTCTAGGTCTATTGAGGCTGGGCTTAGGACCTTGGTGCCTATGCCGAGTCCTTGGTGGTTGTGCTAAAGTCATTGGCGAATGTCCTTGGGTCCATCAAGGTTGGGCTAGATCCTTTGATGACTCAGTATGTCTTATATCACACAAATAGTGTGTCTCTATAGGAAAATTATTTTCAAATTTCCGAACGAGGGAAAGTATTTTCAAGTTTATTTTCATATTTCAATCAAATATAAAAAAATATTGCCATTTTTTAGAAATGACTTCTTGGGATGTTGACACAAATTTTTTTGATATTTTAAGTATTTGCTTAATTTACAAAATGTAAAAAAATAAATAATATATATGTGAAGATAAAAAGAAAAATAATAAAAAAATAAAAAAAAGACTAGGAAAATAAAAAAATATATAGTTAGATAGCCCATCTACATATAGTCGGATAGCCCATCTACACCAAGCCCAATTATTTCAGCTAGAATTTCCATCCCACTAATCTCATTTCTTTTGTGACCCAACTTCCCATGTTTTGAGCCCAAGAAGACAAGAAAGGAGCCCAGCCCTTGTCTCACATTCCTTGGCACACGCTCACGTTGTGAACAAGAAGGGGGTGACACGAGGATGAAAGCAACAAATGGGAAATAGGAAGAGAAAGCATTTGTGAGCGAAGGAGATGACAAGCAATGACTCAAGCATGCCCGAGTCTTCTAAAACCAAGGTGAACTATGCATGGGAAAAGATTTCTCCTGAGAAAATATTAGGTAGGTTGGCCAGGCCAAGTCACCATGCATTGGCTCAATTAAGAATTGACACATGGCTGATGGACCCCACATTTCCTTCTTCAAACTTTTGCATCCTCTCTCTCTTCATTAATTGCTGGTCTTCTTCTCCCTTGCATGAAACCCCCCCCTCTCTTCAATTAGAGGACACGCTCTCTCCCTCTTTTGCATCTTCTTCAAACTTTTCTTCACTTTTGCATCTCTTCATTAATTGCTGGTCTTTTTCTCCCTTGCATGAAACCCCTCCCTCTCTCTTCAATTAGAGGACATGCTCTCTCCTCTCTTTTGCATCTTCCAAGAAAAAGAAGTTTGCTTTCTCTCTTTTTTTTTTTTTTTTCAAAATTCTCTCTCTCCTCCCTCGCCTCCCCCCCCCAACAAAGAGCCTGTTGGTCATGTCTCAAGTTGAGACCCACCTCCTTCAACATGTCGCCTTTGCCTCCACTATCGCCTTCAAGAGCCACTCCCTTTTTGTCGCTCCCAAGAGCCCCCGTTGAATAGCATCCCGAGCTTAGATTTGACGCCTTTGCCACGTTGCCTCAACCGTCATCTCCAAAAACCACTCCCCTCTCTCTCGCCCCTAAAAGCCCCCGCTAGTCACATCCCGAGCTCATATATGCCTTTTCCAACCTAAGAAGCATTCCCCTTCTTGTTTTTTCATTCTCTTTTTAAAGGAAGATGAGACAAAGTCCAGATTGAATCGGAAACACGTGGACTTGTGAACTTTTATTTGTATTTGTTGTTTGGTCTCGTTTTGTTCTATTTGTGTTTATGAGGGTGGTGTTTGTAACCTCTATATGTTGGGTGTGCCGATGTCATGATGCGTAACTAGTTCTCCATCATTTTTTTTTTTGGGTCAAAGTTCTTTAGTTTAGGTAGGCTTTACATTGCTTTTTTTAGGCTTTTTTCCTAATTAGGCATTATCATTGTTATTCTAGGGATTGAACCTATGAGCTGATAAGGTTCATAGTCTGGGTCGATATGGGTCTACCCAAAAAGGTACCCCACTGATACCGATCATGGTATCGCTAGGCTCAGGATGGCCAGAGAGAGAGAGTCCTATATCGGAATTTGGGATACCTCTGTATGTGTTGGAGGTTGCTTTTGGAAAGGACACGACAGATCCTCCAGGGGGTTTAGTGATAGACACAGATCCGGACCTGTCAGATCCAGGGTCCCCGGTGTATTCTGCTGAAGGCTCCAGTTGGAATGTGGATGAAGATAGAGAGGAGGACGAGGATCTTTAGTTTTGTGAAACCCCCACCCCGTTTTGTTGTGTTTGTTTTGCGGCGTGTAACTAGTTTTCCTTCATTTTTTTTTAGGTCAAAGTTCTCTAGTTTAGGTAGGCTTTACATTGCTTTTTTTCCCCATAATTAGGCATTATCATTGTTATTCTTGTGTTTGTTTTGCTTTGCTTCATGCTCTCTTCGTGTCTTGAATAAGTAGAACCTCTCACTTGGACCTGGTTCATTACATCGGCTATGGACCTCATGATATGCGCGAATCTCCCAAGATTTATCAAACTGGATGGCCCAAATCACTTAACTCATCATGGATTTAAACCTATGAATCTCAAGACAAGATTTAGCTATAGACATTTGTACAAGCAGTTTGAAGCAAATCAAAGCAAATTCCTTCAAGTTCAAATTGTACTTTCAATTCAAGAAATCCACTAGTAGAAATACAATATTGGTATTCAACACTATACCCCCTGCGAAAAAGGGAAAATCATCGTGAATTCTCAAGACAAGATTTAGCTATGAACATTTGTACAAGTGAAAGACAGAAAAGTAGAAAAGTCTCGGCTAAAGCTAAATATCATTTATGGCAGGGAGTTACTCCAAGGAAGCAAGTGCAGTGCTTCTGCAAAGGATGGATAGACATGGGCCTTCCCGAACACCTAAGACAGAGAAACAACCATCCCTTCCTCCACTCATTGTCCTCTCCTCCTCACCATCGCCTAAGACCACAACCATCTTCTCCTTTATCTTCTCCTTGTAAAGCCTTTGCATCACGTATGCCTCCGCGATGCTCACACCTGGCTAATAAACCCCGCAATCAACATTTTCCTTCCTTCCGAACTTAAAGAGTTCTTTCCTGAGGATTGCAATGGGTCGTGATGAGAAGTGTAGGGGATGTGCAATTGTGTGGGGGCATGTGGATGTGGGTTGTCATATACAGAGAGAGGGAAAGAGATAGGGGGTTGGTAGAAGGCAACTCCATTAGTTGGCGCTCTACTTGTTTTGGACATTTTCCTTTGCATGCTTCACCTCCAAACTTGGGGAGCAAGGCAAAAAGGACGCTAAGAAAGAGGGCAAAGGTAGAGGTGACATGTTGGAGGTGGATATGAGCTTAGGATGTGACTGATGGGGGCTCTTAGGGGTGAGAGAGAGGTTCCTAGAGGTGATGGTAGAGGCGATGTGGTGGAGGTGTCGAATCTGAGCTCGGATACCATTGGTAGGAGCTATTGGGAGCGATAAAGAGGGAGTAGCTCCCGGCGACAGTGGAGGGAGGCGACGTGCTGGAAACAACAGGTGTGAGCTTGAGAGGCGATCGGCGAGGCTCTTGAGAGCAAGAGTGAGGGAGAGTATTTTGAAAAAAAAAAAAGATTGTGTTTCTTCTTTTTCTCAAAAGATGCACAAGATAGAGAAGGGAGAGTGTCCTCTAATTGAAGAGAGGAGGGCTTCATGCGAAGGTAGGGAGAAGATTAGTGATTAATGAGGAGAGAGAGAATGCAAAAATTTTGAGGGAAAGGTGGGGTCCATCAATCATGTGAAGTCATGTATCTCTTTTTTCATTTGGCCGGTGCCCAGTGGTGATTTGGCATAGCTGGCCAACCTAATATTTTGTCATTCCTCCTTACTAGTAAGGAGCCTAATGCCTATCTAATATTTTCTCATTCCTCATCGCTAGTAAGGAGTGCATGAGGCGTGCTCGCTTGACGAAGGGGAGGATGCTAGATGCTCGCAAGAAGAGGTAGTGTTTAGCCATTAAGAGGAGGCTTTGCTGAAAAAGGATACAGACCATTGAAGAGCTTAGCTGAAGGGAACCAAGGAGGGGAGCTTGGATGAGAAATTGAAAAAGAGAGAGAGGCTGGTTCTTGGAGAGGGAGAGAAGTGACTGAGTTCTCAAGATCTTTGGTGGTGGTGGTCTGGTGCGATGAGATCTACATGTCCCGTGTCCTCATGTGGTAGAAGATGAAACACATATGGTTCCTTCGGAAGCGCATGAACACCAAGCCCTCTCACAACCTCATTCACATCCGACACCCTTGACTTGCGATTTCCTTTTCCACCTGGGTCTAATTTCCCAGGTGCCAATCTAGTATTTGTTGAGGGGAGCTTCATGATAGGAAAAGGCCATAGCCATGGGGTTAGTGCTGAAGAGACTTAGGAGTGTATCATCCAAGCATATATTGATGGCAATGGTGTTGTTGGTTTTGAAGAATTTCAGCAACAAATCTAGAAGCCCTCTTGGTCTAAGCAAAGGACTAAGAGAAAGGGGACTTTCAAAATGAAAAAGGTGTCAAGAGCAAACAATCGGTTTCAGTGTGAAAAATGCAGTTTTGTTCCCACTTGAAGTGGAGAAGGGAAGGCTCCAATGCAAAAAACGAGATATTGTCTCCAACACTGGAAGAGGGAAAAGAAAGGAGTTCCATGGAAGCCTGGCCACATTTGATGCTCTCAAGCTCGCGAGTTCCTTCTTCCACTGCACTAAATTTTTCAACAGTGAATTCAGGCATTGAGCAAATTCGTATCCTCCTTTGAACTGGTGCCTACCATGAGTTTGATAAAATGACTCTAAGATACGATCATGAGAATGTCTTCGCTTCAGCAAGACCCGAAGACACCAGTGGAGTTTGCATATTAGCTAAAGCTTCCTTGGCCATTAAAAACAGTGGGATCTTTACTCATTGATAAAGACATTATTGTTCTGCTTGTGAGTGTTAGCGGCCATTGTTCTTAATGTTGTTCTTGGTGTTCTTGGACCTTCTCGATGAAGGCATTGGTTCGGAGAAGATGATGCTAGTGTGAGGAGACGACCTAAAGTGATTATAGTAGAAGGCTTGATTAGGTTTGATTAGGGTAGGCTTAAGTTGGTTTAGCGCATTTAGGCCTGTATCATTTTTGTGGGTTTAGATGAGTCTAGTGGTTTTGGGCTCAACTAGGATTGACAAGTTTGGGCTTATTTCTAGTCATAATTAGAATAATAATGGGCTTGGTTTGCTTGCTTGGGTTAGAGATATGGGTCGGAGACTAGGCAAAGCGATTGGGTTGAATGCTGTGGGTTTAGAAGTTTTATGGGCTAAGTATATAAATTGGGTTGGATATTCATGGGCTGAATTTGATATTCGTATGAGGCCCTAGGGCTGGTTCGAATTTGGACCGAACTAGACTTTTAGGGTCTGGGTCACACTCACCGGTTGCCAGGTTTCCTGACCGATTTGAAGTTCATTGTTCACAATTTTTTTTAGAAAATTCAGAAATTCATTAGAACATTTAGAAAATCCAGAAATTCATAAAAATCTAGAAAATTCCAAAATAATTAGAAAATCCAAAAATATATAATTTTTTTGAAAAATTATAATTTCTTGAAAAAGTTTACAAATAGACTTTTTGGGTTGTTTTCTTCAAAAAGGGTGGAAGCCTCTTGAATCTAAAATTGTGCTAAAAAATTGAACAAGCCCTTAAGGCTCTACCTTAGGTTTTAGTTGTCCTTGAAGACAATTGCCTTTGGTTGCACAATACCGATACATCGATTTTGGCTTTCCTTTAGAATAGTTAGGGTTGGCATTTATCTTTTCCATAATATTAAGTCTTTGCTATTTCATGTAATTTATTAATGCTTTTCTTGATTACTGATAGTTATGTTAATGACTACGCCTACATGATCATCTGACATGTTAGTAGATAAGTATAAAATCAATTCGGACTGCTTGACAAAAATCCTTTTATTTTTTTAAATGAACAAGATTAGGTACTAAAAGGACATTGTTAGTTAATAAATGTAGTCAAGTTCCCAACCCCTTCGATTTTTAGTTGTGTAGGAAGTGAAGTACACTCCCATAATTCACTTGGTTCCTAATCGACTATAATGGACTAGTGGTGACTCTTTTTTTTCAGAAAATTCTCACAACATCAATTTGCATACTCAATGTTGTGCGAGGTATATGAGCTTGGGAGAGCCAATGTTTAAATCTTGGGCTGTGGGCCCATCTTTTAGGTAACACCCCTAAACCTGCTTTCCTCCATATTGAGGGGTAGGTCACGATAGAGGAACATGTCAAATTTTTCACAAAACAAACAAAACCTACAATAATAAAAATTTATCCATATGGGGTTCCTCACGTTCTACCCTATGTTTGAATTCAATTTACATTGCTCTTCCTAATTTTGATGCATTTTGTGCAGGTTTCAAACTTTCAAAAATGGCACATCTTTCATTTGGGCGTGATAATTTAAGGGAGAAGACATGTTATCACTTAAGCCTTTTCAATAAGTGCCATTGAAAGTATTACTTTTAATATTAAAGTCATAAACATATTGTCACATTAATGCAAATTTAGTCTTAAGCATTTTCAATAAGTACCAATTTAGTCATTCTAGCTAATTTTGGTTAGATATCGTATCGCCGACCCTTTCATTTTTAAGCACATGTTAAAATCCCCGGACAATAAAACAACATAGACATCGCTCAAATTCACAACTACGTAGCATGATCAATGCTAATGTAGATAACTTTTAATATTATTTTTAGTAATGGTTTTCCCCAACCGGGATTTTTTCAAATCATTCATTTATTTATTTTCTCTCAATTTTTTCCCTTCCTCTTCTTCTAGTCGATCACGTGCCTCGAACCTTGGGCCCACGTGCATTCTCTCGCGACATTTTCGCCAAAGAGGTGAGGACCTTGCTAGAGGTCACACGGATGGCCTCGCATTGGGTTAGCGAGGGTTGAGCCTCGGGCGTTTTTTCGCCAAGGTGATACACTTCACCGACCATGGGCAATTAATTAAATCAACTCAACAAAGCATTATAAATGCATAACACATGGCCTTGTTGAATCCGACAAATTTATTTAATTCCATACAACGTGGAGCTCAAATAAATGAGCCTTGCCTAGCCATGACAAAGCTTGAGCGCTCATTACATAATTCCGAAAATTAATATTTAAATACTAAAAAATCCACTTAGGCCCGAAAAGCCTAATTGGAGCCCACTAAGGCCACCCTTGTAGCCTCAAGCGATTGCTAATTTAATCTAATCTAACAACCTAAACATAATTAATTAAATCTAAACCAACTTAAGCATAAATTAGCCACTAATCCTGGATTAGTGAGGTTACTCACAAAATAGTCCTCGATGCCGCACCCTCACCTCTAAGCTATTGCAGACCTTGGCAACCCGTTGGAGTAAAGAGAAAGGGAAAAAAAAAAGGGAAAGAGAAAGAAAAGAAAAAAAAAAAGGAAAAAAAAGAAAAGAATAAAAATAAGTAAATAATTAAAAAATAAAAAAAAAATATTAAAAATTTGTCTAATTTCTTTTCGGACTTCAAATTTTCTTTCGACATTTCTTTCTTGAAATTTCGGATCCGTCAATAAATTGACGAGCGATGAGACAAGATCCTAAAAATAAGTGTCACATTCGTCAATTTCGTGGTTAAAAATCGATCGACGTGATTTTAGTATCCACATTAGCATTATTAGGCCAAAATTGGCTAGAAGGATTGAATTCGCATTAGGTTAAGATGTTTATGATTCAATTGGAACTAGATTAAAATGTTTGGAACTAAATTGGTGTTAGTAAAAGATTTATGACTAAATTGACACTAATGAAATAGATTGACTTTTTTGACACTTTTCCTTGCAATTTACACTAACCACTAAGTAGTCAATAGATCAGGATTTTTTAATGGCCAAGAGAAAAGGAAAGGAAAACAAACTACAAACCTAGTTTAAAAATTAGTTAATTAAATGTTGTGACTGTTAGAGTATTTAAATATTAAATAAACGCCTTCTCTTAAGGGATCAAGCTTTTAGACTAGTTGGCATTGATTCAACAAAATTTTATGTGGTATCATAGCTTAAAGCATTAGAATATTTGGTAGTGATCTCAATGCCACACCTTAATCTTAAGCCATAACATAGTTGATGGTGATCTCATAGGATTTTTCAATAACAACAAAAGGTATCTCAAAAAGTGGCAACGTTTCCGATAAACATTTGCCCTGTGACTCAAAGAACCAATATTATATCAATCAAGACTAATCTTATATGAAATATAACATGACTGTCTATATACGTCATGAGAAAAGCAATTGCAACATATATTGCTAGTGTAATTTTTTTTGTAGACAAGTGATCTTATAGAGATTAAATAGTTATAATTCTTAAATTAAGAGTGGATTAAATCACTTCTGTTGCTTTTTTTTTTTTTTTATATATTGACAATGAATGCTTTATTTTTCCCGAAAAACAAACTGTCATATTGAATGTTAACTGCCTAAAAGACAAGGCTCCCCACCAATGCGCAAGCTAGGGGAACTGTGAGATTGTCGTCAATCTGAGAGCTGAGAGGATGTGATTCCACCAGTGCAGAAGCAAAAGAGACCATCAAGAAACCCCCAACCATCTCCCAACTTCCTTGGATATAGCCAAATGAAGAAAAATAGGACAAAAACCTGGTAAACATAAGCAAATTGTAACCAGTCAGGCCACTACTCATGCAGATTTATAAAGAATCCTAAAAGACCCAACCCGAAGATTACCCGAGAGACGCTAAAAACCCAGCCGAGACCATCGCGATGCTGCCTGCAACTGATTTGTTAGGGTTGTAAGGAATTTTACGTTGGCCAAACTGCCTTCCGATAATGTCTGCAAAGCCTGAAAACAAGCAAAAGCAAGGTGTCTGAGCTTAAGCACACCTTTTTAAAATTTTTGGATGTTCGGGTGAATTATGTGAATATTCGAACTGATGACCCCATCTCTTGTCACGCTGTTTGATATCTAGGTATCAATCTCAGCCATGACCAAAGATAAACGTCATCTATTCTATTGAAGAAGTTCTCAGAACGTCCTCCCCTTATTTTTGTAGTTACGCCATTGAACCTATGCGGTAAAACAAGCGAGGAATAATGGGAGTTCAAATTACTGCACCATCTCCGGCACAGAGGTTGCATATTGCTGCAATTGCCACTGGCGAAGTCCTCCAGTAATATGCGCAGGCGAATGTAATCATGAGAACATAGTATAGTGGCCCTTCAAGGAGTTCCCTGAAAGAGAACAAGATGATTCCAAGGTTTTGGAAGTTAAGCAGGGCTTCATGGAAGCAGATATAGAAAATAAGACCCACAAATGAGCAAGAAGAAGATCTAAGCTAGACCGAATTGCTTGATAAAGCAGATCACTAAGCAAATAACTAATTCAGAAAATCAGTATTGCGATTATGGTAATATCTGCAACATGATCCTATCAAACCAAGTTCACATCTGTCATCAATGCAATGCAGATGCTAAGTAACTCTGAGTTACAAACCTGCGGTCCCCGAATCTGCTCATAGACTTTACCGTCGCCTCATCTTTCCAAATGCCAGATCCCACAAGAAGCATGCGTATGATGTTAAACCCTGGAATTGTTGCAGCTAATAGTGCACCTCGATGCCCAGAACTGCAATTTATTAGCAATAGCCACTTCACCAAACGAATAGTCGGATTTTGAAAAAAATTGTGTAGTCTTGAGATTACCTGAATAGTGGCCAGCAAAGCATGAAAACTAATCCTACGCTCACATGCACGAGCTTCCTGTTAAGTTTCTATATGAGGAAAAAGAAAAAGACATTTAGATGTAACGATCAGCTTGAAAACAACAATCAACTCTAGAACTACTTTGTTTATAGGGACTGCCTAGAGATGCGATTTTTCTTTCTTTTTTTTTTTTTTTTAAATAATAATCAAGGGGAGTTGTGATAGATATTCAGCTATCTTTAGGCCCATGGAAACATCGACTAAGTTTTCAGATGTGCGGATGGGCTTGACCCAATATGCAAGTAGTTAACGGGATTTAAAAGGGGACTTCCAATTACTCAGCTGAAAGTCCTGGCGCCCCCAATCTAGTGGGTCAACTTGGTTTAATTGAGGTACGAATAAAACTTGGTCCGTTGAGTAAAACGAAACATGCGACCATCTGAGACAGCATCGAAGATGGAAAGGAGGAGTAATCCTATCCGAACCTGGACTAAGGGCCTCACTTAGCTGTTTCTTCAAACAACTGCAGAATTGCCGCCGGACACGGCTGTAGCTAGTGCATCGGACATGACCAAATTAAGTGCGCCCTGCCATTCTTGACCCAACCTTCCTATGCTTACCCAAACAAGATAAAATCCTAATTCTTCGCCCGGTTCTTCTCCATCTTCTATTTCCCTACCAATTCTATCCTTTCCAAACAAATGGTGAGACTCTTGACTTCTTTCTTTCTTTGTTTTCCCAATTACGACCCTTCCAAACCGTAATGAATGGTAACGAAAGTGATGTCTCCTACGGTAACTCGCATGTAAAAAATAAAAAACAAATGGAAAGAAATCTACCATGCAATAAATTTCATCAAGCAAACTATTCAAAACCATTTTGATGAGACCTTCGACGGGCAAGTGGGTGGAGTGTAAAATGTACATGCAATAATTCAAGCAATTTTGATAATTACTTGAACTCGTAGAAAATCTATCTATAGCGTTTTAGAAAATTGTATTCTAATACATAAAGTACGAATAGAGGTGCACCCATATTGCGTGTATCAAAAAAGTTAGCATTAAAAAGATTTTAGAAAATCACCTCGTTAACCATTACAAAAGGTTTAAATTACTAATTAATTGAAAAATATCTTTGGCACATTTCAACTCTTTTTGGAAAAGTTGTTTGTTAGATAAAATAAATTCAAATACTAAAATTAAAAAACATATCCAATTAAATTTAAATTTTAACTCTCTTTGAAAAGTTGTGTTGAATTATTGATCAATTTTCTAGAATAGCCTAGACGACTCTAGGATTTATGCTTTAGAAGTCTCTAGTTTCGGAGGTAGTTAAAGTTTGTGGCCATAAATATGTCCGAGGAGGAATACCTCCGACAAATGCAACTATAAATTTGCTTAATAAGTCGGTGTATTAAGCCTATGAATAGGCTTGAGATGATCGATCATGTACACAAGAGAGACCATCGAGCAGCACCAAAGTTATACGCACATTCCCACTTGCAATACCCCAAGTATTTTAATAAAAATTAATGTAACTTGTCCCATTGTTGTTGCATGAGCCGAGAATCCCCCATAAATTTTTACATCCTTACAAATTCCAACACCAAAATCTAGAACGATCTAACTCAGAGCCTCGTTCGATGGTATTGAGCGCTCATCCTATCCACTCGCTACTAAAACCATTCAGCTAACTACTTGACATCAAAATTATTGCCGACACTAGCTCCTATTCACTACCCATTCTTACTTTTGAAGGAAATAACTTTGACTATCGAAATATCAAAATGATTGCTTTCTTGATGTACAAAGATTTATGGGATATAATGACGAAAGTTTATGCGGTTCTGTAAAAAGGTGCAAGTTTGCTGGTAGTGCAACTGCAAAAGGATGCTTGGGTTTTATGTGTCATCTAGCAAGTACTGTTGAAAACGATACTTTAAAGAATAATTGATGTGAAGACCGCAAAAAGGACATGAGATCTACTACGAGAAGACTTCCAAAGGCACAATAAAGGTACAAACCATTAGACTGCAATATCTTAGAAGTGAATTTGGAAATGATAAATTAAATATTATAAGACCGTCCAACAATATTATGGTAAATTAGAAGAACTATTATTGACCAAAGGGTAGTAGAAAACATATTGATGATATTACAAAAAAATATAATTTAATTGTCACCTCCATCGAAGAATCTAAGGATTTTAGATCCTGTCAATGAGTAAACTAATTGGAGCTTTAGAGGCTCATGGAAAAAGATTGATGACACAAGATGAAATTTCAGTTGAAAGTGCATTTCAGTCTAAAATAAAACATATGTCATAAATTTAAAAATTAACATTCATCTCCTAAAGCTAAAAAAATGGCGGAATGAGTTCTTATATAATAAACAAAGGACATATTGTTAAATAATATCCACCTTGCAGTATTTGCAAGAAAATAAATCACTTTAAGAAAGATTGCTGGTTTCGTGATAAATCATAATGTAGCTTTTGCAAAAAAATATGGCCACGTAGAACAAAATTCTTGCTCAAAAGCAAATCACTCTATATATTGACAGTGGGTGGAGTAATCACTTGATGGGATGAACCATTTAAACAAAGACAATATTAATTCAAGCTTTCTGTTAAGTTTCTAAATGATGAAAAAACAATTTAAATAAAGACATTCAGATGTAATGAACAGCTTGAAATTAGCAACCAACTCTAGAACTACTTTCTTCTGGGAACTGCTTCAAGAAGGGAATGCTTTTATGATAATCTAAAGGTATAGGCATGGAGATCTGGCTATCTAGAGGTTCAACTAATTTGCGTGTAATTGGTGAAATTTGAATGAATAATTTCCATTTTTTCAATTGAGAATTCTCTGCTGTTTCTAATCAATTACGTCAACCCAGTTATATGATATTGGAATAAAAGTTTGACCTCATGAGTAAAACGAAACATCCGATCATCATGAGACAGCATATTCTGCAGGAAAATCATCGAACTAACAAAGAAAGATGGGAGCAATTCTATCCGAACCTGGTCAAAGAGGCCTCGCTTAGCTGTTTCTTCAAACAATAGGCAAACCAATAGAATGATGCCGCCAGTCACGGCCGTAGCGAGTGCATCAGACACGACCGAATTCTGGTGGAGCATAATGACCATGGCCGAAGTCGCCGAACTGAGGTTGGATGAGAAGGAAGAGTAGGAGAAATTGGGGAATCTTGAGAAATTAGGGGAGAAGATACCAGTCACGTCGCAGAGCCCGATAGCTGGTAGTGAATTCAACTGAAGCAGCCGCATTTTTATTTACAGGGACCGCACCTTGAAGACTTGAATGGAGCTCAAATTTCTTAGGTGTCTCTATAGATTTCTAATTGTGCTGCACAATGTCGAAGAACTTAGGCAGTAGCTATGGTCGATTCGATAGAACAAGAGAGAGCACGTGTATATTTCGTTGAAGGGTTTTTTTGCAAAAATCTTGGCAGGATATGTAATTAAATAGGATTAAAAAAGTAGTTAGGTACACTGTGTCTGCCACTGGAATTAGAAACCCCAATTGTGAAAGAGGTAAAAAAGTAATCCTTAAATAGAACTCATGACAAGCCCGTAGCCCTCAGAAATCTAATAGCTCAAGAGAAATTGGTAAGGAAGAAGAAGAAGCAGAAGCAGCTACACCTAATCTAAAAGGAAACCAGATTGTTTGATGATAATGAATGGTGATACACTTAGTCAATAGCCTAACGCGGTCACCTTAATGGTGAAATTTCCTATACCGAAACCATTAGTAATTGGCTAAAGTTTAGTCGAGAAGAAAAAAGAAAAAAAGTTCCTTTGTTTTTTAGTTTTTCAAGTTAGCATTCATTTTAATAAGTTTTCTTTGGTTGACAAAACTTTTAATAAGTTTTCTTTGGTGTACAAAACTTTTTCTTTAAAAGAAAAAGGTTTTATCTTTGCATTTTTTGCTTAAACCTAAACAAATTCACCATAGCAACATATTCGTCACAGTATTCTAAGCATTAAAAAATAACAATCAACATTGTCGAGTGGCAAAAATCTATCGCACGTGGAGGCAAGCTTCATTTATGAATGAAGAAAAAAGTGAAAGAAATGACAAATTCATCATCCAAAAACCATTACAAACATTTTTGAAATTGCAATTTTAGGTCATAGGCAAAGGTAAAGATGTGATTTGGCTTAATTTCCCACTTATTTCCCCAAATTTGCGGAGAATCAAACTAGGCGCGCCCCAAGAAACAAAATCTCTAACCATTATTCACTCAACTTTCCTATGCGTTCCCAAAGAAGAGAAAATCGCGATTCTTCACCCATTTCTTCCCCATCTTTTATTTTCCTAACCATTACTATCCTTTCCAAACAAAAGGTAAGAGTCTTGACATCTTTCATTTTTGTTTCCCTAACTATTACCCTTCCAAAAAAGTAATGAATAGTTATCAAAGGGAAAAATTATCCAAAAAATTATAAACCAATCGTAAAGCGATCAATTCAGTCTTAAACTTTTCATTTATGCCAATTCGGTGCCCAACCTTTTGACAATTGGCCAATTTAGTTATAAATCTTTTGATCTAGCAATTTAAAGAATTACTGATATAATTATTTTGGCTAATTTTTGCTGAAAATCATTAATGTTAAGTTTCCAGTTAGCTCCAGCACTAACTTGAACATTTTTTTCTTAACTTTTCATTTTATTTACTTTTATTTGTTCATTTTTTCTTCATCAGGCTATCAATATCTTTGGCCATTTGTTGAGAGTTGGCAACCTCCATCGACCATGAGGCAAGGACCGGCAAGGTCACTGGTTGTTGGGTGAGGGCTACAATGTCCACGCTAGATCTGGCGAGGCAAGGGTATCATGGCCTACAAGTGCTTGCACGCCTTTGCTGAGATTTGTGGGGGCCGCGATCCTCGCCAAGTGGCCCTTGGCCTCATTAAGAAATAAAGAAGAATAAAAAATCAATACAAAGTTCAAAATTTTAAAAAATCATTATAAAATTATCCAAGTTAGCGCCAACTACCCCATATAAGATGGCCGGTGCTAATTGGATCGTTATGTCGACGATTTTCGGTCAAAATTAACAAAAAGGATCACATTGATAATTCATTAAAAAATTAAGACTAGATTAGCAAATTCTCAAATTTTTTGGACGAATTAATTGCCAATAAGTTAGGACTAAAATGGCATAATTAAAAGATTTAGGACCAATTGGTTGTAGTATAATATGTTTAGAGTTTTTTGGACAATTTTCCTATTACAAAAGTGAGGCTTTTTAGAGTAACTTACATATGAAAGTAAAAAAAAAAAGTAGAAAGCAATCTACCATGCAACAAATAGTTCATGGAAGAAAAAAATTGTGGGAAAATAACATATTTTATAGTGAAACAATGCAACTTTCATACTTTAAAATAATAATAGGATTTATTACACTGGAAATGGCCTAGTTCTCTATGTGATTGTAACCAGCCAGTTGGATTCCTAGTCCCAATCTTTTGCAATCGGGAATCATAAAATTAGTTTTGGGTTTTAGACTCCTGAAATCAATCACCTCTAACACAAACTGTTGAAAAATAATTTGGTGGCATAAGTGCAGATACATGCATAATTGATTTTGAGTTCAAGTGGGGGATTTTTGCTAATATGTATCCTCAAAATCATGTATCAATCTCTTTAAAAATGAATAATTTTTTATTCAATTATCACATAAATTTCTCGCATATTATCTAAGGGGTAGTTTGTTTCTCTGCTGTGTTTTTGTACTAGCAGAAGTCCATTGACACCGTATAGGAAATCATGTCATTCACAGGCCAATAGACAAGGAGTTATAGTGGATGAATGTTGTAGACCGGCGGGATAATTGGATTACTTTTATTGTGATGACGTAACTCATTTGTCGGTAGTAAGATATATGCACTGGATTTGTAGTACAATCAAATTAGTCTTAAACTTTGTCAATTTAGCTATAAAATTTTGCACAAGATTACTAGGTAGTCCTTAGTGGGACAATTGGGTTACATTTATTGTGATAACATAACTCCTTCATTGGTAGTAAGACATTCACCCGTTAGGATTATAGTACAAGTAAACTAGGCTTAAAAATTTTCAATTTTATTAATTTAGTTCTAAAATTTTACACAAGATCACTATATAGTCCTTAGCGGGACAATCGGGACAATTGGGTTACATTTATTGTGATGATGTAACTCATTTGTTGGTAGTACGACCTTCGCC
This sequence comes from Eucalyptus victrix, assembly GCA_016097545.1. Taxonomy (NCBI): domain Eukaryota; kingdom Viridiplantae; phylum Streptophyta; class Magnoliopsida; order Myrtales; family Myrtaceae; genus Eucalyptus; species Eucalyptus victrix. Next base: position 49,751,401 of record CM027843.1, read on the forward strand.
CGGTGGGGCTATAGTGTAATTAGTCCTAAACTTATTATATGAATGTCAATTTAATTCTACATTTTTCAATTTTGTCGATTTAATTCAAAAATTTTGCACAAAATGCTATTTAGTTATTCTTGTCAATTTTAGTTGATAATCCTGACGCGGTAGTATGCCAAGTAGGATGGCTGATGGTGACTAAATTGCCATGTCAGTGATTTCTAGCAAAAAACGACCATAAGGACTATATTGGCATTTTGTACAAAAGTTTAGGACTAATTGACAAAATTGAAAAGTTTATAACTGATTAGATAATTTTCCTTGTCAGGCTCGTGGGTGGAGTGTAAAATGTACACGCACTAATTCAAGCAATTTACACTCTAGGGCTAAGAGAAAAATATAGGTGTGTAGTTTTCTTAGAAAATTGTATTCTAACATATTATGCGTTCTAGCAAAAGTGCACAAATATTGTGCCGTATTAAAAAAATCTGACATATGGAAGATTTTAGAAATTCGCCTCTTTAGTCATTACAAAACATTTACGTTATTACCTAATTTGGATAAATTATTGACACATTTAACCCCTTTTCAAAAATTTAATTACAAGAAATTAAAAAATTTATATCTTGAAATTGAATTACTTAATTGTAAATTGAAATATGCGACGGATTAAATAGAATTTAAATTTACACAAATCTCTGGTGATATAATATTTATAAGATAATTAATTGAGAATATTCTTATGGTGACGAATGGGATCGTAATCTCTAGGAGATCCTCTTTACTTTATATAATAGTAAAGATCTTTGCGAAGAGTCGATAAGTTTTACTTTGAAAAGACGTTAAAAGGAACTGGCCCTAAGTAAATATAAAGAAGAACTCATCATAAATTGACAAATATTTAAAAGTATTGTACAAATAATCTATTCTAGCGAGGTTGCTTGTTGTGAAATAACGCAAAAATCATCAATTTGTAGTGAGGACTGTTGTTGTGAATCTTGCAATTAAAATCTAATGAGAGACGAAAAAAATTATCAAAGAAATTAATGAAAAAGGATAAGAAATGTTGGATATATATATATATGATTTGATTTGAGCGTCGGTACTTATTTTAAGGGAGAGTCGACCTTAGAGAATCCATTATTAGCTAGAGAGTTCTCGTATTATGATAATCGCTCAATTTCTCATGTGATTCTCAAAGACTTAATACACAAATCCTAGTACTCATTTTACAGATAGAGTTGACCTCATAAAATCCATTATCAACTGAAGAGCCTTGTATTGTGGTAATCGCTCAATTTCTCATGTGATTTCAAAGACTCAATACACAAATTGTCACAAGCCTTGTTTCTTTCGCCAAGTCTCACTAGAAAGCCCTTAGAAAAAGTCTCACAAAACTAAGTTTTGTGTTATTCTCAAAATAGGTCTCAAAATCTGATTTGAAAACACCCGGCTAAAAGGATTGAATCGACAGTTTGGCTCCCGCCCAAGTTGGGCCAGGTAATCTGGACATGTATAGTGAAAACGGTACGATTCAGACAAGTGTGTAGGTGCCTCGAGGGCTAGGCCAAGAGCCCAACTATGACTGATTGGCATCCCGGCCAATGCCAAGTGGCATTCTCGAAAGACATGTATAGTGAAAACTATGCGACTTTTGTTTAGGAACAAAAAATATTTAGAATAGAAATAAGAAGTAGACAAGTGGGTAGGTGTTCCGAGGGCCAGGCCTAGAGCCCAACTATGACTGAATGGCATCCCGGCCAATGCCAAGTAGCATTTTAGTTGCTGGGTCATTTGGCTGGAAGGCAGGGCGCCCAGTCCCTTCGACATTGCTCCTCAATGACACCTCCTAACCTGCCTCCAACTTTATCTTGATCTTTGGATTTGATACAACTCCGAATTGGGTAGAATTAGAGCCACAAGCTCAATGATTTTCCATGTAGGCGCAACTTCCACAGTTAAGGGATAGTGCTCGTCATTTATGCTGGCTCTTCAGATGCTTATGATGGGTGTTCATACTTCGTAAGTGCAAGAGCTCTAGCAGCTCGAGTTTTGTCAAAGGAATAGGTTTTGTCATTATAATTGATGGGTTCTCTACTGTCAAGATCTTCCTCACAACCTTACCCTTCACCATAATGGTCCGGATGAAATGATACTTGATGTCAATATATTTAGTCTCATGATAAATAGGATTAAAGATAGATCTATCGCATATTGGCTATTGCAGTGTATAATAACACATTTTGCTCCAACCCAAAGTCTAAGAGCAAACCTATTAGCTATATTACCTCCTTTGCTATAAAGGTTTGTGTCATGTAATCTACCTCATTCAAAGATAAGGTGACATCGTCTTTCAGAGGCACCTTCCAACTCATTGCATCCCATGTCAATGAAACACATACCTTGAATATGATCTATGCTCATCCAAGTTTATGCCATAATCTAAATCCACATAGCCAGTGGTCTCACTATCATAATTGTCCATTAGTACACATTACCAATGTCTATTATCTCTAAGGATTCAATTCACAATCTCCTAATAGTCTTACCGGGATGCTTAATGTAATAGTTAATAGCTCCCATGGTTTGTGAAATGTTAAGTCTAGTGTAAACCATGGTAGGCATAATGCGGTCCATTACATTAGAATAAGGAATGTGGGACATAACCTTAGTCTGTGGTGGTAATATATTGAAAACTTTGAAGTGTTCGGCAAAAAGTTATTGATTGCATGTCAAAAGACCCACAATCTTCTCAATACATCTACTAGGAACAACATATTATGGCATTTGGTATTGGCCAAATGCAATTGTAAAGCTACTTAGTTACACGATAGTTATTGGCAAACTCGACGGTAGGAGTACTACTAGCTTAGCATTTACACTAGGTATTAAAATAATCTGATGGGCATCCAAAAGCAAGATTTAGTGGAAAAATTTTCCACAGAAGCTGAGCACATCATAGCTGCTACCACCACTAGTTAGGCATTATGACTTCATAGAATATTAAAGGACATCGAAGAAGTAAAAACAAAACCTACTTCAATATTTTGCGATAACAAATCCGCTATCGCTATGTCTCAGAATCTCGTTTTTCACAAAAAAACAGAAAATATTGCCATAAAATATCACTTAATATAAGAAGTGGAAAATATTGGAGAGATAAAGCACTGGAAAACTCTGATAAAGTCGAGGACATATTTACTAAAGCACTACCCCAAATCAAGTTTGAGATATTTTGAAGTATGATCGGAGTATCACAAAAATGGATTGAAAAGGAGTGTTAAAGCTTTAATCTACTATTCTGGAAAAGCCTAGACTCTACAAGTCTAGTCTTAGTGGTAGTTGAAGTTTGTGGTCAAGGTTAAAAATAAGAAGAAAATCTCGGACAAATGCAGAGGTGATTTGCTGTATAAGTCGGTTATTGGAGCCTAGAAATAGGCTTGGTTGTATGGTCATAAATACAGAAAAGAAAACAACTATCAAAACTAAACCAATCACTATCAGCCTTGTAATCCTTTTTTCATTAAAATAACTATTGTTTTCTTCCACCCTTTGCTGTGTTGTCCCACAAACACACATCCACTCGCATTCATATAAAAAATCCACACCAAATACTAACATAAAATTATAATATCTCTACACCGAAGATTGTGCTTTCCTTTCCCTTGGAGAGAAACGGTCATAATGAATGTTAACCACCTAGAAAACAAGGCTCCCCACCAATGCACAAGTTAAGGGAACTGTGAGATTGTCGTCGAGCCGAGAGCTCAGAGGATGTGATTCCACCAGAGCGGAAGCAAGAGAGACCACCAAGAAACCCGAAGCCATCTCCCAACTTCCTCGGATATAACCAAATGAAGAAAAATAGGACATAAACCTTGTAAACATGAGCAAATTGTAACCAATAAGGCCACCACTCAATCAGATTTATACAGAATCCTCAAACACACGACTGAGAATTACCCGAGAGATGCTAAAAACCCGGCACAGCCCATTGCAATGCTACCCGCTAAGGATTTGTTACGGTTGTAGGGAATTTTATGTTGGCCAAGCCGCCTTCCGATGATGTCCGCAAAACCTGAAAACAGGCAAAACCAGGTGTCTATGCTTAAGCCCGCCCTCTTTAATTTTCAGATATTTGGGAAAATTATGTGATTCCTTTGAACTGATGACCACATCTCTCGTCACACGGCTTGATATCTATGTATCATTCTAAGCCTTGACGGAAGATAACATCATTTATTCTATTGAATTGAGGAAATAACTTCACCCCATTATCATTTGTGGCATTAAGCACTGTAATATTATTTCTCAACATTTAGGCCCATGACACTGAAGAAGTCCTTAGTATGTCCCTTTATTTTTGCAGTTACTAGTCATTGAACCTATGCCAGTATAACAAGCAAGAAATAATGGGGATTTAGATTAGTGCACCATCTCCAGCGCAGAGGTTGCATATTGCTGCAATTGCGATTGGCGAAGTCCTCCAATAATACGCGCAAGCAAATGTGATTGTGAGAACATAGAATAGCGGCCCTTCAAGAAGTTCCCTGAAAATCTTGACTAAATCAAATTGCTTGATCGAGTAGATCACCAATCGAATAACGAGTTTAGAGATCAGTACTGCGATTATTTAGATACAAGCGATGTAATCCTATCAAACCTGATTCACCTCTGTCGTCAATGCAATGCGGATACCAAATAACTCGAGTTACGAACCTGCGGTCCCCAAATCTGGTCATGGACTTCACCGTCGCCTCATCTTTCCAAATGCCAGATCCCAGAAGAAGCATGCGGATGATATTAACCCCTGGAATCAAAGCAGCTAAAAGCGCACCTCGATGCCCAGAACTGCAATTTATCAGCAATAGCCACCTCACCAAACTAATAATCCATTAGGAATTTAGAAAAAAGAAAAAAAGTGGTGTAGTCTTAAGATTACCTGAACAGTGGCCAGCAAAGCATGAAAACTAATCCAAAGCTTACATGCACAAGCTTCCTGTTAAGTTTCTGAACGGGGGACAAAAACAAAGACATTTAAATATAACAAACGGCTTGAAAACAGCAATCAGGTCTAGAACTATGTTTACAAGGACTGCTTTGAGATGCAATTTTTTTCTATAATTTAGGGGCACGAGTTTGGACAGCCAGCAATATTTCAGGCGCATACACTCGCAAGCCCGGGGGACTGGTCAAGTTCAGGTCGCCCTGATCGAGTTTGCGATTGGTCGATATGATTTGGATGGGTAATCTCCACGCCCCAAATCAACTGGTCAACACGAGTTATTTGAGATGCGAATAAAATTTGGTCTAATGAGTAAAACGAAACAGCCGAGCATCCCGAGACAGCATCGCCAGCAGGAAATTTATGGAACAAGCAAAGGAAGTAGGGAGTAATCCTGTTCGAACCTGGTCAAAGACGCTCGCTTAGCTGTTTCTTCAAACAACCGGAGAACCGTGAGAGCTACGCCGCCGGACACGGCTGTAGCGAGTACATCGGACACGACCGGATTCTGATGGAGCATAATCACTGCCGGTTCGGTCGCCCTACTGAGATTGGATGAGGAGGAGGAGGAGGAGGAGGAGGAGAGAAAACCAAATTAGTCGCGCCCTACCATTCTTCACCCAACTCTCAATTGCTTTCCCTAACAAGATAAAATCCCCAATTCTTCTCCCAGTTCTTCTCCATCTTTCTTTTCTTACCCATCTGTCTCCATCTTTTATTTTCTTACCCATCTGTCGCATCCAAACAAAAGGTAAGACTGTTGACTTCTTTCGTTTTCGTTTCCCTAATAACTACCCCTTCGAAGGTGCGGAAGTGATGCCTCCTCCGGTAACTCACGGGTTGGAAAAAAAAAAAATGAAAGGTCAGAAAAAAAACATCTACCATTCTACCATTCTACAAGGAGTTCATCACGTAGACCGTTGAAAAACAATTTCTTAAGAAGTGTGAAGTGTACATGCACTATATATTATGCAAAAGTTAGATGTGCACGTATATATAACGTGTATATAAAAAGTTGATTAGGCCATAACAATTCACGTTTAGAAGCAACGGCCGTTAGGAACAAAGCAACTGCGAAGGAATAAAGATTAGAAGGGTTTAAGGTTGTTCTGCCCTTCGACGTGTGATGTGATCTCTTTTCTTTCGTCTGCTCTGCTGTAAACGAATAAAACGAGCTCATTTGTGGTTTGCTATTGATTCCATCTTCTTCTTTTTTTCTTGACGAAAAAGTCAGTGAATGTCAAAATGCAGGTGCTGTCTTGAACTATTATTGTTATGCTATGGGTCAGTTTATTAATCTAAATAAGTTGGGAATTTTCCTTAGTTTGGGATGGCATGAGAGATTAAGATGAAAACATGGCCAATGAATTGCGTGCTCGGATTGACAACACAAAAAACTAGTTGGGAATACCCTCATATTAAGGAGCATTAAAGAAACAAATTTGCGTGAATCCTTGTTAGGGTGAATATAAAATTGGAAGGGTGGAAATAAAATCTGATGTCAAAGGCAAGGAAACAAGTCCGACTAAAGGTGGTGATTCAAATTTTGCCTTACTGTGTAATGTCAATCTTTAATTCCCTTATCTGTATGTCGTGCTATGGAGCAAAAAATTGCCGCTTTTTAGTGGAAAAACGGGGAGTCAAAAGTTGGAAACATTAGAGGCAAAGGGATTTATTCAAAACAAGGAAGGACAAAGGAGGCTTGGGTTTCTTGGGCTTAATCACCTTTAATAGAGCTGCGTTGGGTAAGCAAGTTTGGAGAATTACTTAGCTTCATGGGCTATGGAGCAAACTTAGGCTACATTTGTTTTATGAAAAATATTTTCCTCATTTTTTGGCATTTGGATTGCATTAGAAAATAAGTCAATGGAAAATGTATGAATAATTTCCTTTTTAATAAATCAAAAGTTATTTTTAAAATATTAATAGGTATTGGTGCTTTGACTAGAAACTTTGCGCTTGGGCATGAGAACTCTAATGCTCATTCTTAGGTCACAATATCTAGGATCCATCTTGGTGCCCCTGCCCGGGCCCATCAAGGCCAAGCCCAAGGCCCTAATGCCCTTGTTTGATCCCTAGACACCTTGGCTTGGGTCCACAAAGGCGAAGTGTAGGGCCTTGGTAATTGTGCTTGGAGCCCTATGCCTAGGCCCAGGTGCACAAAGTCTGTGCTTGAGTTCCTAGTGCTCATGCTCGGATCTTTTGCACTTGAGCCGGGTTCATTGAGGACAAGGCTGGAGACCTGGTGCTCATGCTGGGTCCATCGAGGTAGGCCCCGAACTCCAATGTCCATGCTTGGATTTCCCATGCTTGAGCCTGGGTTCATCAAGGCTAGGCCGGGACCCACATGCCCATGCCTAGTCCTTGACATTCAAACTTGGGTCTACAAAGGCTAGGACTAGGATCCTTGTGCCTCCAAAAATCTTGTTTAGTACACTTAATCTAGAATAATTCAAATTTCAAAATATTGGTTGTGCATAACATGAGAATAGTCAATGTACTAAAAACTGCAAAATCTCTTTAATTGGTTAATTAACAAAGTCTTCTAAGACACTTGTTAATAAGGTCTTTTTTTTTAGAAGAATAACACCTTAAGTACCAAAACTTGGCATGGGTGGATGCACAAGTGTCAAAATTTCTAAAAAGTACATTTGAGTGTCCAAATCAGAGAAGAAAAGAACACTCAAGTGCCAACAATGAGTTACATCGGATTTCAAAAACCACATAGACTGGTTTTATTATTAAAAATAACGCTATGTCGGATTTTTAGTAACTTCGCTGAAATTAACACTTAAATGTCCATTTTTTTTTAAAATGTGACATTTAAGTGTACCTTTTGGAAGTTGGTACTTATATGTCCACCACTCAGGATGTTCTTCTTCCCCAATTTCCATATGGCTCCATCACATAAATATGTGATGTTAATTGCACAAGAAAAATGCAAGACCTAATGTTGCATCCGACCCTCACTAGTGTAATTACCCGCACTTTATTTCCTATTTAGCTTTTTGCATAAATATCTAAAGAACATCCTATTCATATAGAATCATTATTGTTATAAACTTATAACCTTTAGTTTTTAAGAGAGTGATTTTTATCCCTAACGGGTCTCTAAATTATATCCATAGCAATTGAGACGAGAATCAGTAATAGGAACAATTAATTGCGACGTAATTTGATGCTGCTTTTTCCCGATTAAGTGACATGACAAACCTTCGAGCCATTGCCATCCGTTAAAGGGCACATCAAGTTGCATTTTTCAATTGTAGGCTTGCCAAGAGGCCCAAGGGCCTTCAGCCCACACAAGAAGTCCATAGGCCTTGTGCAGGTAACGATAGTGGAAATATGGACATGCCGAAAATGAGAGGGGTAATAACATGTATAATATCCGAACTTTATTTTGATGTTTAATGTCATCTCGGAACTTTTCTTTTTTAATTTAATCCCTAAATTTTCAAAACTTTGCTTAATGTAGTCTTGCATTTTCTTAACATGGATCATCAAGGTGACGCTTTTTTCACTTCTCCTTTGATTTAGACAGTCCATTTTTTGGTGTTTTGATCATATTATCTCTTGTGGGGCATACCATTTCTAGTACAACTCAATAGAAGTGATATTTTCTTCAATTAATTGGTCAATGCTTTTTATTTTGTTTCTTCTTTCCATGCGGGTCCCATTTTTTCTTCTTCTTTCTTTTCATGCCTTTGATGTCTTAGTCCTCCATTTTTGTGAATCATCCCTCTCTATCTTTTCTCTTGAAGATCATTCTATTCTTTCTATGTCTCCCACTCCTTCTTATTCTTCTTTTACAAATCTCTCCTGCATATGCAATCTCCAACAAAACTACTTACTTCAACACTCAAACACGACATTGAAAATTACAATCAAATTAAACCACTAATTTGAATCCCATTTTATATTACCTAAAAGAACACGACTCACCTATTGCCCTTGACTTTTATGCCTACACATGATGGAGAAACCTTATCTTTCTCTAGACACTCACATGTGCAAGAAGAGGAGAGAAGTATATAAAATTTGTGGGGGGCGGGGGAGAGGGGAGAGAGAGAAGCAATGCTTCTCAATATTACCTTCCATGGTGCAAGAAGAGCTTGCGTGAGAAAAAAGACTTGCTAAGGAGGTCACCAGTGAGCCCAATGCTGGTGCTAGTGAAAGTGTGCAGGACAATAGGATTGGCATCATAGATAGAAAACAATGTACGATGGGGTTTGTGGAAGGAGGAGGAGTGGAGGGTGTAGAAAGAAGAGAATGACCTTCAAGAGAGAAGAAGACAAGGAAGGACAATTTACAAAAGCAAAGACTAAGATGTTAAAGGTGTGGAAAAAAAGATTAAAAAAAAAAAGAAAGTTGGACCCACAAGGAAAAAAAGAAAAAACAAAATAAAAAGCATTGACCAAATAATAAAAAAAGACCACTTTTATAGAGTTGTACCAAAAGTGATACATGCCTCAAGAGATGATATGATCAAAACACAAAAAAATGAAGTGTCTAAATCAAAGGAGGAGTGGAAAGAGCGTAAGCTGACTCAAATTGTCACATTAGCGTTTATCGAGCCAAAATAATAGTGGAATCTTCTGTTGCTTTTTCAAGTAAACTTCTTTTTTCTCAATTAATTTTTGGCCAAAAGAGAGAGAGAGAGAGAGAGAGAGAGAGAGAGAGAGAGAGAGAGAGGGCCACATATAAATCACGGGACCACTAATATGACAAATCTAATATCAAGTTGATAGAAATTATAGCCACGTCATCTAATGTTGCTAGAATTTTTTCCGGAATGAGTATGTTGATTGGATTTTTTTCTTTTTAAGTTCAAGAACTATAAATAATAATAAAAGAATTTAGAGATTATATTGAATATTAAAAAAAAATTAAGGAACCTGACGTCGTTATCTCAATATGAAACACTTGTAATATCTATCTTTTGTAATGAAGAAAACTTACTCATGTCATTATATTCCTTTCTTTGCCCATCTATTTACCCTCTTGCATTGTTTTAAGCGGTAGTCACTTCCTTTTTGAATTCTTTTTGAACAAGTGACACCAAGCAGTTATCGCCACTTCTCCCACTACTTCCCTCCTATTTTCTTCTCTGAGTTATAATCTCATCTGACTTCACCCATTTTCCTAGTTCTTTTCTGCATAAATGCATACACTACGACCTTTCTTCCTTGTTTTAGAACACATGTCGTCTGTGTGCTCAATGGAACCTTTCACTCTCAGGACTACGCCTAAAATATCCCTGAAGGCCCTTAGGACAACAGAGGGATATCAAATATTGTTTACTTTAAAATGAATAAGAACATAATTTTTAAATGGTCAGTATTCCTTCTTTATGATTCCATAATCATAACTATGTTTTTCCTATTTGTACTACAATTTAGTAAAGCAGTAAAAGAAGTGGGGAGTAAGATTTGCTTAGACTTATCGTAAGATCAGTTTAACCCAATATTTCACTTATACAGAGCTCAAGTTGTTAACTATAAGAATATATTTTATCAAGACTATTAATCTTACTTATACTATGTTTTACATATTTGTTTAAAAAAAACCATAACATAAAATTAACGTAGTATAAGTGGGGAATAATGAGCATTGCAGTGGAGAGAACACGGGGCTGAGCGTTGTGGATGTGGCTATCTTTGTGGCAGCTGGGCTTTTCACGGTGGTTTGGACGACGGCAAGCAACGACTATGGCGGCACAGCGCGGTGGAGGTGGCTCAGAGGGAGAGGAGAGAGAAATTGGGAGCAATTGTTTTACTTAATGGGTGTGTGATTTTTACAGAATGTGGGGGCATTTTGGTAAAGGTGAGCATTTTTGGGAGATGCAGACTGATCTAAGCCCTCGATTTTGCCGAGATGTAAAGTTATTCTTAAATTTGGATGAACTGAATCTGAAAGGTTAATCGGATAAGGACATCTCGAGTATTCACCGTTTACTTTGACAACAATTAGCTAAGCCAAGCCTCTAAATCGCTACATTACTAATTGCCTTACTTCCCCGACTTCCCCCACTTCCCCGGAGGAGGTTGAAAAAGCTGTGATTGCTTTTGTTTCATAAGTTCATTTGACTTGGTTTATTTTAGGAATTGATGGAGATTCTCGACGGTATTTTTTATTTGTTGTGGGGAAGGCTACTTTATAGTATACTAGTACTGGAATGATAATGATCGATCCTAAACCTCAAAAATCTTGTATTAAAAAATAAGAAAATTGTCCAAAATGTCCTACACTTATTACACTTTTGTCAAATAAGTCTTAAACCTTATAATTTTGTTAATTGAATCTTAATTTTTTTCATATTTTGTTAGTTGAATCCATTTGGTTAATTTTGATCGGAAATAGTTGATGCAGATGCTATTCATCTCATGTGGTACGGTCGGCGCCAACATTGATATTTTTAATAATATTTTATTTTTTGAATCTTTTTATTAATTATTTTATTTATTTACTTATTTATTTTTTTAACAACTGTGGTCGATGAGCTGTCTAGCCCTTGCTTGTGACCAGCTAGGCATGGCCCTCACCCATATTATCGTGGGCAAGGCCGCCCTTGCCCAAATCTAGGCAAGGTTGCCTTGCTCACGGCCACTATGGCTTCGCCTAATGGGTGAGGCCAGGCAAAGACATCTCGACCTTTATTTGTTATCGATGAGGATGTCTTGACCCTCATCCTCTGTTGGTAAGGGCCAGGTGACCTTTGTTCAATGCCATGTTAGACAACCAACGTTCATTCATCGATTTTTTTATCAAAATTGGTCAAATGAACTTAATTGGCAAAATATGAAGATGTTTAAGACTCAATTGGCAAAATTAAAATGTTTAAGACTAAATTGACAAAAGTGCAATAATTTTAGAATTTTTTGGATAATTTTTCATTAAAAATAAACAACATTTCAATAGTTTTTTTTTTAAAATAACCAGTGATTTGAATAGCATCAAATATCTAACAAGTACGCTTGATGTCTACAATTAGTACATTCACCTACTTGCTATTATAATAGATGTGATAAGTATACTAGAAGTGCCATAACTTTTACACGATGTTTACTTGAGTGTCAAAACTTTTTTTTTTCACTCACTTAAGTGGTACAAATTTGAAAAATCAATCACTTAAGTAACATTGGTGATTTGCCTCGTTGGAAAATCCGACATGGACATCGGTTGTCCTACATAGTATTGTTGGTGCTGACATAGACAATTAATAAAAAATTCAAAAAAAAAAATTCAACTCGAAATTGAAAATTAATAAAAAAAATCCTTATTGGACAATTTGCTAGGAATGACACTCAAATGATAAATTTTACTTCTATGTGGCACTCAAGTAAGTTATATATGAAAGTAATGACACTCCTACTCTCCTTATCCAAAGCACTTTTATTTATAATTGAAAAGGTTGGGGAGGGGGCCAATCAATGCAACCGTCCCTCTAAACTTTACCATAAGGGTCCAATATAGACAAATACGTTGCATTAATTAATTATTTATAAGACATATTAATAGAAATGGGTATCATATATATATATATATAACTAGGCATTTCTCATAAATGAGGCCCATTGCATATAAAATCCAAAATATTTTAATTAATATTCAACAAAAATCGAAATCAAAATATCTTCAAAACAATTATTATGTACTAATACATAGAGTATTGATTATAAATTACCTTCCTCACCTCTCCTTTTTCACAACCATCGTACGACCCTTGACTCAAGAAAATCATCATATTCTCTCCTTATTATATTCGCATAAACTCAAACATAAATAAGTAGGTTAGGTTGAACATTTAGATTAGCAATTATGTGAAAAAGGATAAATGCATAAAGACTCACGATTTTTCCATCCATTTTTTGACTTCCAATGCCCCTATTACCTTATATTGACCACAATATCTCTTGCATCTCCCAAATTTAAGATTATTTCTTACCTTTTTTCTTCTCTTTCTTTGGAAATTCTGATACATTTTAGAATTGACAAAAAAATATGTATTTGCTTATGGTTTGATTGGATTTTCTTATGATACAATTACATTTGTCATTATTTTCTTGTCAACAACTAATTATTCCACTTAATCAGCCATACTTTTCAGTTTTGTCAATATAATCTTAAATTTTTGGGCAATATTTCAAAGTTTTCTCGCTAGTTACCATTGAAAATCGCAACGTGACGTCTAGTCATCTCTGGCCATCTTAAGTGATCTGCTAATGTGGGCAATTTGTTGATTCTACATTGCAATTTGCAACAGTAATTGGTAAGAAAAACTACATTTAAATGTTGTGCAAATGTGTGGGATTATATTGACAAAATTGAAAATATAAACTAAATTGACATCCGTATAATAAGTTTAAGAATAAATAATAATTTTCCCAAAAATTTAAATAATTACTCCTTAATGGACACATGTATAAGTATTTTTGGGATAAGTATACTACGAGTGTCATAATTTTTATACGGTGTTCACTTGAGTGCCACAAATTTGAAACATCAATCACTTAAGTACCATCGGCAATTTGCCTTTTTGGAAAATATGACATGGACATCGGTCATTGTACGTGGCATGGGACATGGATCACTAATTAAAATTCATAAATAATAAAAAAAAATTCACATCGAAATGGGAAATTAATAAAAATCCACATGGGATGATTTGCTGGAAATGGTACTCATTTGAGTATCGTATGAAAGTTAAGACACTTCTGATGTAATTATCCCTATGGAGCTAAGTCTCACAACACTCCAAGTTTCCTTCACAAAGTCAACTACCGCCATGGCCTCTCCACGTGCTTTCTCCTCAGCGTCGCACCACAATAGGGCCAGTAGGAACAGCCACAACGCCGTCGTGAGGATGAAACCGACCGCCATCGGTTCCGAAACTGCCCTCGGCAGACGGAATTTGTTGGCGAACACTTTCTTGGCGGCGATCTCGATGGCCACGCAGAGGCCATGCATGAGGAAGAAGGAGGTGACCACCCACCTTGGCTCCTTACGTCCAATGTAGTAGAAAATCAGCTCATGCATGAGGCCCGAGACCAGGAAGCACGCGAATGATGCCGGCAGTGGGGCCCACATCCTTCCAATCACACGGCTGGAAATGGACCTGGTATAAGACAAGGAAGAAAAGAATGTATCATATTTTGAATTCTTTTTAAAATAAGCATATTGGAAATTCTAAAATTTATCATAAAAGTACAATTGCGTTCTAAAACTTTCAAAAATGCAATTAAATAATAAGATTTGACACAAAGGTACAATTGAGTCTTATGACTTTCAAAAAGTGTAATTACAGTTCCAAAACTTGTCAAATTAGTCTAATGAAATCCTTTCCTTGATCGAACATTTGAAAATTTTAGAACTTGATTGCACTTTTATAATAAGTTTTAGAATTTGATTAAGCTTTTGGAAAGTTGTAGGACTTGATTATATTTTCGTAATAAGTTTTAGGACTTGATTACACTTTTTGAATATTTTAGGACTTAATTGTACTTTCATAACAAGTTTTATGACTTTTAATACACTCATCTATCTTTTTATAATAAGATGGGCAATGGATTCAACAAATTGCAAGTGTATAATTTAAGTGAATGGATAATCTAATGAGAATTGCTACCTTGCGAGCTATTTTTTTGGTGTGAAGCCTTAGTATGTCTACCATCTATAGAATTTTTTTTTTTCTAATAGTCCATTAGATAGTATACAATTGTATAATTCAGTTAATCGTCAATGTTTCATACGTAAGACTTGGGTTTTGTTTTTTTGTCGATAGGTAAGACTTGACCTACACGTAAAAAGATATTACGTAGATTCGTTTTGTAATCATATATGAGAGACATAATGGAACCACGTACTTTTTCCCCTATGTTTGACTCAAACCTAGTCAACGATTACTCAAGAATAAGCATATACATAGACATTTAATCAAAACCGTTTTATGAGTGTCGGATATTCACATATACTACCAGTAAAAGCAAATCGATCCATATCAAAATGATCCAAAATTCAATTCAGCACAATAGTCAACGATGAAAATATTTGGATCTTACCAAAAAAAGAAAAAAAAAATTAGCATCTGACCTGACAGGTAAATATACGGTAGGCCGAAGTATATTTGTGACCATGAGGTTCCATCTCCTCCCCCAAAAGTCTTGTAGTGAGGTCGAGAGATACGGCTCTTCGAATTGTGGCTCAAGCCTGACGCCGACAAGTGCTCGGACCATGGCTCCGACCACAGCCAGGGACACCTCCAATCCGACGTACATATGCACACAATACATCAAGTTGATCATCACCGGATGAACATGATCCTTCCTCTCATAGGCGGGCAAAAAGGCAACTGTCACCAAGCACTTAATGGCATAATTCATCGGCGACTTGAGGCCTCGCTCGTTGATCTCCGAACATGGGTGTTCTTCATTTTTGGTGCTCTCAATCGGGTTGTGAATCTTAATGGGAAGGCAAGCGATGGGAATGAAATATGCCAACAAGCAAGATTGACTTGACGACAATGGGCCTTTGCCATAGGCAAAGAGGATGAGCTTGAAGTTGGAAAGCCAAGCGATGAAGAATGAAGTGAGGCCTCCAAGAGAGATGGTGGTGAGGCTTAGAGGGAGCATGAAGAAGAGGCCAATGACCGGTGAAATGGCCAAGAGCCTCTTGGTTCCAGTAGGGACGGTTTGACCGATGGTGTGGCAATAGGTGAGTGATATCACCACCAAGGTCCACACCATGATGAAGTTGCTGATCTCTCCCTCCATGTTTGCTCACTAGAGGCACACACTTGCAGAAGCGAAGCTTGTGTAGATACTTGGTGTTGTCCAAGTGAAGTTGTGTCATATGATTGAACTCTAGCTCTCTCTTTGCTCGAGAGACTGGTCTTAAATTTTCATTTATAAGGAGTAGTTGGGAGGGTTGATGCGGGGCTTGTTTTGAAGAATCGGGAATTAAATTTAATGAGAATTATTACCAGAGATAAATTAATGACTTCACATGTTGGCAGTCCAGCTATTCTATGTCTTATTCAATGTCGGTCGTGATGAGAAGTAAGAAATACGCGGTACTGCAAGATTGACCGTTTCTTATTGCTGAAGTGGTGTACGGTGAACGCGAGCCATAAATTTTGAATAGTCGCCATTTTTAACTCGGTCAATTGCATAATACCAAGTATTATTATAGTTGTTAGTACAAAATATGTTGTTTTGTTATCATATATGCCTGCAATTGAATTTTACTAGTTTATGAAAGGTCCATGTAGATTATAAATATCAAGGATAAAGACACAAATGATTTATGAACTTTGGTTCAATATGTAATGTCATTCATGTGTAATATCCTAAGTTGCATGGACATGCGACACGGATACGTGACAAAACACGACACGACACGCCGACACGTCATTTTTCAAAAATAAAGAATTCCAACACGTTGGGACACGTTATTATTAAATAAATATTTTTATTTTTAATTAATTTGATTCAAATTCATAAATAAATAAATAAATAAAAAGAGTTTACAATGAATTTACACTAACAAAAAAATAAAATCAACTTTATTTAAATAAATCTATGATATTCTATAATCATCAAAATTTATTATTATTTAACATTCAATATTTTTATTTTTGGAAATCACTTTTTAACTCATTTATTTATTTTTATAATAAAAATAATTTGCCACTCAAAATTATTCCCTTGAAAAAGCTCCCAAAAAATATATCTCTCTTTTCTCTCTAATTTGTCATCCCCAAAAAATTCATTTCCCTCCCCCGTTTCTCTCTCCCCCTATCCCCCACGCCACCCCAAAATCTTCCCCTGGATTTCTTCCCTTTTCTCTCTCTCCCCTTGACCCTCCATGCACGACAGCACGTGCTGCCCACACCACCCCAAAATCTTCCCCTGGATTTCTTCCTTACTCTCCCCCTCCCCCTCCCCCTCTTTGCACGATAGCACTTGCTCCCCACGCCACCCCAAAATCTTCCCCTGAATTTCTTCCCTACTTCTCTCTCTCCCCCTGTCCCTCCACAGCACCTACTCCCACACCACCCCAAAATCTTCCCTCGATTTCTTCCTACTCTCTCTCGCCCCCTCCCCCGTGTCAATTTCTTCCTTGCTCACATCACTTGCTCTCGCCCTAGGTTGCACGGACATGCGACGTGACACGACACTACACGTCGACACGTCATTTCTCAAAAATATAAAATTCCGACATGCTGGGACACATATATTAAATGAATATTTTTATTTTTAATTAATTTGATTCAAATTTATAAATAAATAAATAAATAAATAACTTTAACAAAAATTATTGATGAAACTAATAATTAACAAGAGATTAGAATGAACTTATTTAAATAAATTTATGATATTCTATAATAATCGATTTTTTTATTATTATTTAACATTCAATATTTTTATTTTTTGAAATCACTTTTTAATCTCATTTATTTTATTTTTTTGACCAACCCCTATCCTCCCAAAAAAAAAAATTATTTCAATGCTTGGACGAAGAACAGGAGGATCGACAAATAAGAAGCGAACTCCACGAATAATATGGACACTTTGGACGAAAGACGGATGAAGAAGTGAACAAAACTTGAGAAGAAAACTCAATTATGGCTTGGAAATTTGGGCTGAATCTTAAACAACGACGTTTTTGCACACGGACCTTTTCTTTTAAGCTCTATGTCAGTAAGAGAGAGAAATGAATTAAAAAAATAACACGGTAGTATTTTCCATCAGTTAAATTGAATAAAATTAATAGAGGGACTTGATTGCATCAAACTGATAAATTTTACTATTTAATTATAGTTTTTATAAATTTTAAAATTTGATTACACTTTCATAGTAAATTTAGGATTTCTAGTACACTTTTTCCAATATTAAAAGAATCAAATACTCGTTACACAACTCAAAAAAAAATTGCTAGGGAGGTGTTTCAAGAACACGACTCCAATTCAGGTGACTTATGTTTGCTAAAAAAAAAAATCAAGTGACTTATGTCCTTGATAAAATTTTGCGTGTGGTTGGGGTCGACCAAGCAGGATGTGTGCTCTAGAAGCACCTAAAGTACTAATTTAATTGATGGATGACGTATTTCTGCGTCCTCACCTACCTTTTACAATTTGATTTAAAGCCACTTCAAATAGGAAATGAATTAGTCAATCTTCCAGGCATTCATTCTTTTAGTCATGAAGGTTTCATTTCGAGTATAGATTCAATTTCCGCTACTTATTTAACTTTTGATGTCGAGGTTGAGTCTTGATTTTAATTTCTTCTATAGTTGATTGTGTCCATGAAAAAAATTCTTAATTTGGCTAGATTGGGAACCAACCAGTTTTCATCAAAGTTGTGATATACCTAAAAACACAAAATGTATTCACGTGTATGCGAAATCACAGAGACAAAATTTCATCAACCTGCTTCCATAACTATGCTAGTGTCACGAGCCGATCAATTGGGATCGTAACCGTGCGGCGACCCGGGCAACTTCGGATCACCCAAGCCAAGCCTTGCTCGATCGAATGCTGACCCGCTCGCTTACTCGGATCGTTGAGAGAGAAAGTTTAGAGAGAGAAGTTTTGAGAAGGAATGGAACTTTGTATTACTGAAATGGTGGATGATCACAAATGAAGGAGGACACCCCTTTTTATAGTTGAGGGCCTCGGATTACATCCGTTGATCTACTTTTCATCCGATGGACGAGATCGCACTGCCTCAACTACCCCGTGTAAATATTTAACTACCATCTACCGACATTAATGAAAGGAAACTTCTAGAGTCAGGCAAAATGACGGTGTCGTCCGCCCTTGGAAACTTCGGGGAGAAGTCTTGGTGGGAGTCCGAGGGAAAGCAAGAGGTCTTCCACGGACGAGTCGAGGTCATCCTCAGGGAACCTCTCGGGTCGACCTCCTTTAGGTCCGTGACACTAGACAGAAAGGGGGGAAAACGGAGGAGGGAAGGCTTTCTAGTTGATTAACTAATCTTTTCATTTTCTGGTAATAAGTTATTTCTCTCACCTAGAAGCTTATATCTTAGGCAGCTAAAAGGTCAAGCCCATGACATATATTACTAATCTCATGGACCAGGCAGGGTATAAAATTGTCTTCATCTGCTGGTGTGGAAAATTGAACTCCCATGATGCGCTCAATCCACACACACAATTTCTTTCTTTAATCATTATGCGAATCCCGCAAGATTTACTAGAACACATCCTATGTTTTCTTCCTAAGAAAACTGCTATTAATACAAGCCTATTATCGGTCGGAAAAGTGGCAAATATCTCTGGACATCTTTACCTTAGGTCCAAAGAAGTATCACTGCAGCAGCATCTTTTCAACAGCGAAATTATCGATTACACTGGAAATATCACTTATAGGGAAACACAAAAATTTAAGGGGAAACATGAGAGTACCTTTGCTGCTGTTATTCTAGCAATATTTATGTTCCTTAAGGTGTGTCGTATCTTTGCTTTGCTCTGTTAGCCTTATTTGCGTCACTCAACTTCTACAATAAAAAAAAGAAAAAAATCAAGGTTATCACAAAATAGCCATTGACAGGTAATGAAAGTCTATTTAATGTCAATAGGCCATATTAAAACAATGGTAGAACAAGATTTTGTACCTTCCCTTCCTTTGAATACCAAAAAGTGACAAGATTTTTTCATTGATCTCTTCTCACTCTCTCCAACAGATTCTTTTGACGATACAATTATGATTTAGAGTTATCATAGTGAGCAACTTTTAGATCACTTTTCCAATATCTCCAGTCTAGGAATCTAGAATCCATTTTTCCATAACTAGCATGAGGATAATCAAACTTAGACTACAAGCAAGACAAATCAATAATGATGTTAAATTTATAGGAAAATGTCACAAATGATCCCTGAACTTTCATCTAATGTTCAATTTTATCCCTAACCTTTCGATTTGCTCAATTTGGTCCATGAACTATTAACAAATGTTCCATCTAGTCATTCCGTTTGTTCAAATTGTTAAGTGATAATGTGGAGTATTAATTGATGACATGGAATTAAGTTTGATGACTAGAATTATGAGTTAATATATATCTTTAAAAAGAAAAAAAAAATAAGGGTCAGTTGGAGATGAGAGCACTAATCACAAAAGCAGAGAGAAGAAATGGTTTCGTATCTCTTTTTTGGATAGTGGCCACAATTTGACTTGTTTTAAAGGTAATTTCCATGTGGACATTCCACATGTCCTTTTTTATTTTATATTTAAGAGACTAAAAGCTATGTAAGCCAATTCCATTAACTTTAACTAATAGAAGGACGAAAATGGTCAATTTTCAAATAGTAAGGGACTAGATTGGACATTTATCAATAATTCAAGGATCAAATTGAACAAATTAAAAGTCTAGGGACGAGTTTGCACATTAAGTGAAAGTTTAGGAACTATTTGTGACATTTTCCCTAAATTTATTAACAAAATGGATGGAATTTCATACGAGTACAAGCTAACTACCTCTACAATCCTAATCATAGCGTTTCTCATATCCTTGGTAATTTACCTTAAAGTTGTGACCAATAGCGCCAACTCACTAGCAATGGTTCCAAGAAACTCCCCAAACCTTCAATAGGCAACATTTTCTTCCCCAACCTGATAACGACACATTTCCCAAGACAAAATATGCCCAATAGACATGAAAAAGTTGCACTTCCATTTTTCTAGTGGAGGCTACTAGACAAGAAATTCAAAATATGGAAAGAAGGATCTAATATTATCAAACCAAATAAATACTCGGACCATTTCAGCATAGTATGACAAAAAACTGTATGCTATGTAGGCAGGCCTTACCAAATGCATTCATATTTATAGTTTCTGCTTTAGACTGCTAACTTTCAGTTTCTGAATTAGAACATAACTTGTCACCATTGTGTAATTTTTCAACCTTCTCATCTAACTCATGGCTTATTTGCACCGTGCACAAACCCACAAATTTGAGCATGTATCTTGTGTTTCCCATGGATATAAATCACCTAGACAAAAAGTATTAACAATTTTTAGGAAGAGATCAGCAACTCGATTAGAATGTTCATCTAATTATATACATTATCTTCATTCATTGCAGGTGAAAGGGTTACAAGAATATCTAATAAGATCGTGAATGTAACAGAAAGTTGCCACAATAAGAAAGGCAAAGCCGTGAATAAAAAGACTTAAACTCATCCAAGCAAAACCCAACACGGAATCCTAAAGACAAAGCTCTTAAAAGTTCAAATCCTCACTCGGAATGAATCCTTAGGACGTTAAAAATTGTGACCGAGGCATAATATAAATGGCAATTGGAACTCAAATCACATAAACTGCTCGGATTGGAAAGAAGACAAAGCAAGGTAACACCCCATAATTCGGGTAGGAAACTAGAATCTACCAGGAAAATAACAAAGGTTAAAACTTGCAAACCAAGAAAAAAGAAAAGAAACCAAGGTAGGAAAAAAAATGCAAGAATCAATGGAAAGCAAATCAGAATAAACGGGTTCAAATCACAATCAACAATTAGAAAATACATTTTAAGGATTTCGAGTTGATTCATGAGTCAAGAACCTAAATCACTCCAATTCCTAGTTATCAAAAAAGCCAAACCAAAAAGAAGAAAAGAACATAGAAAAAACCACAGTAAATGACACCACCGATGAATAGAGACGAACCACAGGCAGTGAGTCCCTCACTAGGCACAGGCATTGGTGAACCTTTGAAAGCAAAGACGAATGGAGAGAGAGCATTTGAGCTTGGGCTTACAGTGAACAATGTGAGTGATGAAGAGAGAAAAAGTCACAAAGAAGCTGAATGGTTTGTGGTGAAAAAACTTTAGAGTTTTTTTTTTTTTATTTATAAAAATTAAGTTAAGAATAATGATGCGAAAAAGTTATCTTACCTTTACCAAAAAAAAAAAAAATAGATGAAAAAGGTTGATATGGAATTTATGTATATTTTGATGTTCTAGAAAAGAGTAGTTGAATAATTAAGGAGATTAAAAAATCTAATTAGATATCATAGCCAAAATAATTATAGAAAATCAGAAAAAATTTTAAATATCTCTATTATACTAATCATTATAATTTTATGATTTGTAATATTCATAGTGAAAAATATAATATTCAAGGGATAAGTACATTAAAAATCTTAAATTTATTAGTAATTTCCAAAAAAAAAAACCTTATTGTAAAGCCCTAAAGGCTCATCCAATTTTATATTTTAATTTTTTAAAAAACTTTCCAATTTTTCTATTTTTTTCTGATTTTCTATGAATTTTCTGAATTTTTAATATTTTTAATTAATAAAATTTAAATATATTTTATTTATCTTTGAGATTATATATTTAAATATTTTTTAAAAAAATATTTAAATATTTTTGGAATTTTTCTGAATTTTTTTATTTTTATTGTTATTTACAATTTTCTGATTTTTCGATTTTTTATAACAATAATTTTTATAAATTTTGGGAATTTTTTTATATCTTCGAATTTTCTAATTTTTTATTGATTTTTAGGATTTTATATCTTTTGTAAATTTTTTTAGAATTTTTAATGAATTTATTTATTTATTTTATTCATTTTTAATATTATTTCTGAATTTTTTCTCATTTTTCTCATTTTCTGAATTTTTAATGATTTTTCTGAATTTTTAATAATTTTTATTTAATAAAATATTTATTATTTTTTATTTATTTTCGAGATTAAAAATCTATGTATGTGGAAATTTTTTTATTTTTTTGAATCTTTAAATATTTTTGGAATTTTTCTGAACTTTTTTATTTTTATTAAAAATTATGTATGTGGAATTTTCAATTTTTCGATTTTTTATAACAATAATTTTTTAAAATTTTCGGAATTTTTCTATATCTTCGAATTTCCTATTTTTTATTGATTTTTAGGATTTTTATATCTTTTATGAATTTTTTCACAATTTTTTTAGAATTTGTTTATTTTATTTTATTTTATTCTATTCAGCGAATGGGTTCGGACCGTTAATCCGATCCGAATCTCTGACCCGAACCGTATAACCGGATCCGACCCGCGTCGGATTAAAACCGATTTCTAATATTCTTTTGAATTTTTTAATTGATTTGCATTTATTTATTTTTTTTTTTTTGTCTTTTCCTGTTTTTGTCTCGTTCTGCCTGCATTTCTTCCTTCTTCTCTCGACATCCTCTACCCGAACACCATCTTCAACCTGCAACTCCACCTTTCGCGGCCAATTTTTTTTTTTTTATATTCCTTTTTAACGAAACAAATATCATCACCGACGAGTTTATCACGAGAGCTTAGATCACCGCCGACCTATCTCCGACCGCCGATCGTCTATTCCGACCCACTTTGACCACCTCCGGCTGCCCACTCCATCTATCCGAAAACTTAACAAAAACCATCCTACCGAATCCACATTTTTAACAGCAGCAACCCCAGCAAGTTAACAAGAAAACTTACATTAGAATGAAGCGAGATGGGCTAACTAATATGCCCTTGAAACGCTGACTTCGCTGGTGCGATGGAATTCTCCGACGGAAAGCTTTCCAGCATTGGAGATATGCATGCACGTTGGACTCGAGCAAAGATTTTTCATCAAATCGCATAGAAACACAGAGAAAATGCTAGTATTAGACACGATTCAACAAATGACGCAGCAAGTACGAATCGATCATGAGTTTAAACGTGATTGAACTTTCGGCCCTCTGTTAGGCATTTTGATCAAACGTGCAATATGCAGATCTTTCAATAGTTCTCTGATTTTGATTTTAACGAGATCCTCAGCTTCACACGTTACGTACAGACTTTAAAACACCATTTTTAGCAACAATACAAAAATTCGTTTTATCAAAGATTCTTTCAAGAAAATCGATCGAGTCCAGCATTTCTTTCTCGGCCAAAACAGAGACAGAGTATAGCGTTTGGAGCGAGATTGTTCCCGGTTTGTTTGGCGGATCGAGGTCTCGATTGACGACGATGAAGAGCGTCTGGTTAGAGCAACTGTGAAGAACAACTCGCGGATTGGCCTTTGACCGGAGCTCTGAAAATCGACGGCGAGCTCCGGCGATGCGGTTTTCCGTCGCTCCTAAACGGGATGCACTCTCTCGTTCTCTCAGATTTCTCCTTTCTCCTTGGCTGCTTCCAGCGAGCTCTCCTCCGTCGAGCGAGCTACACGTCTCTAGTGAACTTTTCCCCTGGCTGTCCCTCCTTCCCTCTGGTTGTCACTTTTTTGCAGAGCCTTCCTTGCTCTCCCCTCCCTCAACAATGGCCGAACGCTCCCGTCTTTCTGCTGTGTCGCCGCGGTCGCTTCTCCTTTTCTTCTCCCCAAGCACGCTGGTCCTTACCGAAGCAAGGCCAGAGGAAAGGCTGGGCTGGGCTGGGCTTTTTGTTTCTTTTTAGTTCTGATGGGCTTATGTGAACAAAGAAAGGAAAATGGGCCAAGGAAAGTGAGTTTGAAAGACATAAACGAAATAAGAGAAATTGGCTGGTTACGCGGGCTCGGCAGGTCCGAAATTTGCTAAGGAATATGGGCTCCGAATTTTATTACCATTTCTTTTTTATCTCCTTCGTTTTATATCTCTTTTTTTTTTTTTTATTACCATTACTTTTTGTTTAATTTTCTTGTTTGCTTATTATTATATTTATTTTTATATCTTGTAAAATGAGTGAATACTTAAAACGTCTATAAAAACTTGAGTGTCAGCATAAACCTTTGTGCAAAATTTCAAAATAGTCATTCTAGCCAATTGCTAACATTGTGGTCCACATAAGATGTTGCTTTGAACAAAGCTGTCATTGTCATTTACTATGTAGGATGATCGGAGATGACTAGGCATGACATCAACAGTTTTTGGCGGCAGTTGGACGGAAGAACTTTTTCAAATTTTCGCACAAAGGTTTAAAATTATATTGGCAAAATTAAAAAATTTAGGACTGAATTAGTATTTATACAATAGATTTAGCATTGATTTGATAAGTTTATCTCTCTTGCCATGATATAGAAATAGTACTTTAAGATCAATTCCATGTTCTAGGCATTTTTTTTAAGCATATAATATTTTGGCACAAATACCTTTTGTTCTCAACAAGAGACAACTTGAGAAGTTCAATTGTCTGAAATTGATTTCTAGGTTTTATAGATTTCCAATATTAATTTAGTAAAAAGAATCGAATTATTGTTTTGACGATTCAATTATGTTATATATGATAAATAATTATTAAAAGCTTCTTGCTTGTATTCTATTTCGGATATCGATGTTAGAAATAACATGTCTCACATTCTAGTCATAGCATGTGTATTTGAAGAATATTATTTGACTTTATCCATTTCTTTTTCAAGCCAAATTTGAGTGGCATCACTATGTCCCTCTTGTGAGATTGAAATGTCATATAATGGATCAATAGTTTTATATTCTAATAATGAATAACATCTAAAATTCAATGGATACTAAACATAAGATAAGTAAGTGGAAAATAGAAAGCAATGGATTGATTATTTCTTATCTTCTTCCTTGTCTTTTCCTTCGCACAAGAAAGGGTTTCTCCTCATTTCTTTCTTGTGTTGACATTAAAGCGTTTTTCTTATCCTGTTCATTAAAGATGACCACCGTTAGTATAAAATTCTTCCAGGCTTATGAAAACCTATTTTTATATATATTACGTGTGTATACATACATACATACATACATACATACATACATACATACATACATGTTTATATGTATTCTATTCTGAACTTATGAAAAGAAAACAACTATGATGAGATACTAAATAGAGTAGACTTGGACCTAAGCAAGTCCTTAAAATACTTAAGGGGAAGAAATAGGTGAGAGATTCACCCTAAGATGAAAGACCTTGTAATGTCACTCCCATATTCCCTCCTCTTCGGGAAGAAAAAGATAGAGAGGGGAATTAGGAGGCCCTTTAGTTGTGAAAATAGACACCACGTTAGGGATGGAAACACTCGTGGCTACTGTTGGATAGGTAGGTATAATCGCCTTTCATGTCTAGGGTAAAAATGGGAGGGTGAAATGCATTCTGTTGGATTGGTTGCCTTACAGCAAAGTCTAGATAATTAATTGCCAACTCCAGTATCCCTGGTTATCTAAACCTTGCTAGGAGTCTACATGAAAAGGATTTGATTTACATAATGTTTGATCGACCAAAAAAAAAAAAAATTAATTGTCCTTAAGGAAAATAAAACCAATCGATTCTTTTTTTTTCCCTTCTCATTCTAAAAGATTAATAAGATATTAAATGAACTTTTCAAAGCATTATCAATAGCAAATGAATAAAATTACCCAAAAAGTCATAAACCTATTGTACATATGTCAATTTAGTTTTAAGCTTTTGAATTTTGTAAATTGAATCCTAAAACTTTTGATGATTTACTAATGTAGTCATTTTGGCCAATTTTAATTGAAAATTGTTGATGTTGACACTATGATGTGGACTTTTTTTTATAATTTATTATTATTTTTATTTTTTTTCTTTCTTTTCCTTTTTTTTTTACCAAGTTCGATGAGGGCCACTTGACCCTCGTCGACCACAAGCGAGGGCCAAGACCCTTGACCATGACTGGGGAGGGCTTTGTAGCCCTCGCTAGATCTATGGCAAGTGAGAGTCGACGGCCCTCATCGGACTTAGAAGAAAAAAAGAAGGAAAAGTAAGAAAGAAAAAGAATATATAAAATAAAAATTCAAAAAGTCTAACAAAATTATAAAAATTGTCTACATCAGCGACAATCGTGTCACATAAGACAACCAACGTCTATGTCAGTGATTTCTAATTCAAATTGATTGAAAGTACGATATTTGCAAGATTCATGACTTAATTGACAAAAATAAAAGATTTATAATTAAATTGGTATCCGTATAATAGGAATAAAAGTTATGAGAATACTCATGGCTTAGTGGGTTAATATCTTATTTCTCAAGCCACTAAGTGATTTGGTTATGTATATATATATTTTAAATAATTATGATGAAAAGTAAATAGGACAATTCTATTGTTCTGCTAAAAAAATGATTTTTGTTCATTGCTTGTAGATTTCTGATAGAGTTAATGAATATAAAAATACAAGTAGAAATAAGCTACCAGTCCCTTATTATTTGTAACTTATTGGTAATTTAGCAAGAGTTTCATGAAATTACCAACTCTTTTAATAGTTTACACTAACTTTTTGTTTGAATTGTTAATATTTACCAACAAATATATGAATCTTTTAATATTTATTTGAGTGACTTATCAACTTTTTTTTTTCCGATCAAATTACCAACTAGTTTTGGTTTTCCAGCTTTCATTTGAATTACTTATCGATATTTATTTGATCTTACTTTAATTTATCAAATTTTCTTATTATTACCAACTTTTATTTGTCTCTCTTATAGATGACTTAAATTTATCAACTTTTATATGACTTCACCAACCTTTAATTGTGTGAGTTAACAGTTGTTCTCCCATTAGATTATTGAATAGCTTTGATTTACTAAGTTTCATTTGAATTGCCTACCAATGTTTAATTTTCTAAAAATTTTATCCACTTTTTCAATGAGTTACCAACTTTGATTTGCCTCCTTTATCCACTTGTTAAATCTACCAACTCCTTTTTAGAAATTGCTAATGGGAATTGGAATTGGAGTGATTCTCAACATTATCCAATCAAGTCATTAACAAAATTTGCATTACATATACTTAGTTGAGTTAGCTATTGATGATGTTTGTTTATTTTCAATTAAAATTTTCCCTTGTGATTGACCCAAAAAAAAACTTCTCTTGTTTACCACCAATGTTTTATCAACTACCATATATTTTTAGTTACTAACATGTCACTCCAATTAAGTAACCTAGTGGCTAGCGTTGCCAACTCTCATTTGAGTTGCTTATATCAAAGTTCATTTATTTTTTTATTTATAAATTTTTTATTAAGTCACTTCTTTTGTTTGCCTTCTTAACAAACTTTATAAATCTACCGGTTGTTTTTAGAAACTTTTAGCAATTCCCTACTTTTAACTAATTAAGTTTCCAACTTATTTTGCATACCGACTCCTACTTGAGTTAGCTACCAATGTTTATTTGGGATTTTCTTTTAAATTACCAACTTCTCTTATCTTTAACCAAAAAAAGCTTCTCTAATTACTTACCACTTTTATTTACCTTTCTTACTAAAGGTTTAAATTTACCAACTACTATATGAAATTATCAATCTTTGTTTGCGTGACCTCACAAAGTTACGGGGGTCAAATTACCAACTAGTTTTGAGTTACTAACTCTTGTTTGAGTTGCTTATCAATAGTTAATTATTTTTACTTACATGGACTAGCTTTTCTATTGAGTTACCACTTTTATTGGCCTCACTCACTAACATTTTCAATTTACCAACTCTTTTTTTGAAATTGCTAACTTCATTAGAGTGATTACTAGTATATTTCCAATCAAGTTACCACCTCTTATTTAAGATACTTGCCAATATTTATTTTGTTTTTGTTTTTAAATTGCCATCTTCTTCTATCTTTGACAAAAACCTTTGTTTATCTTCTTTTACTAATTTTTATTTACCTTTCTTGGCAACGCCTTGAGTTTACTACTATTATTTGAAAATTTTAATCTTTTTTGTAGGCAAAAGTACACTACAAGTGCGAAAATTTGGCACAAGTGGACACTCAAGTACCAAGATATCTAAAATGTACACTTAAGTGCAACTATTTTTGAAAATTGGACAATTAAATGCCTCCTCTAGTGAAGATAGCCAGAAATCCAATGTGGCATTATTTTAATAATAAATATGGTCTATGTGGCTCGCTAGAGTTGTCTACTTAGCAATCAATGTGCAAAACGACATCTTTTTGCCCCCAAATTTGATTCTTAATATAATTATTAATTATATTAAATTAAAAACCTAAATTGCACGTAAGAGATTTTAAAAAAAAAAATCTAAAAATGCCACCAACAACTCTAGGTAAGTATTTTTTTAATCATAAATTCATATCGAGGGTTTCATCTCCATAGCCCTAGTGTTGATAATTTTGAAAAAAATTGGTGATGATTTTTGCCATGGAATTGCCCCACCATTGTCGACATAAAAATTGTCAACAATGGTGGGTAATATAAATTCCAAAGGTATTAGTATTAGACTATTTTTTGTATTTGAGGTCATTTCGGCTATTATTTTATATTTGAGCCCTCACACAAAGGGGCTAAGGGCCACCGTTAGCTATGATGGGGTCACCCACGACCTCTCGCCTTAGATTTGGACGAGGGCCTACAGGCCCTCGCTGGCAATCAACTAAGGTCGTTGGCCACTTGCTGGGGTCTAGCGACCTCGGCTAACCCTCATCCCACCGTCATTGGCCCTTTTTTGCAATGGTGGGGTGGCGGTGGTGGCAATGGCAATGGCTAGGGAGGCCCTTTGCCAGAATGCTGCCACCCTTTTTTTTTTTTTGTAATTTAGTTTTTTAATTTAAAAATCAAATTTGGAGTCAAAACGACATCGTTTTGGGCATATCTAGCCATGTTAGCATCATGTGGATAAGTTTTTTAAAAGAATTGCCACATCAAAAAATAAAAAAAAAAAAATCTTGCCGGAAAGAGCCACATCAACACTTTAGTTGGAAATTCTCGCCGTTGGCACTTAAATGTTCTTTTCTTCACTGATTTTGGTACTTAAATGTACCTTTTAGAAATTCTGGTATTTAAGTATTTACCCATGCCAAGTTTTTGGCACTTAGGGTGTTCATCACTCCTTTTTTGTATGATTCTCCAACCTTGCTCAAATTATCTCACAAAATAGTTGTTTTATGTAGCTTAACAATGTTTATTTGGTCACGTATGCCTTCACCAATGACAATTGGTGGCTTGGCCCTAATGGCATGTCTTAAGAACAATATGCATATGTTCAAATCCGTAAAGGTTTAGATCATAGTGATTATGATAAACAACTAACTCATTATCCAACCATCTACAAAACCAATTTTTGAGAACAATATGCATATGATCAACCCCGTAAAGGTTTAGATCATAGTGATTATGATAAACAACTAACTCATTATCCAACCATCTACAAAACCAATTCTGAATCCATTTCATAAATTGGATTCACAAATCATATAGTTTAATCCATCAAGCACAATACTTTTTACATAGCATTTCCCAAACCTTATAACAAATAATTAACTCACAAACTATTTTAAGAAATGGTTTACTATGCAATATCCAATGAACAAACGGGTAGTAATTACTTGATCTAGCTTTATGCAACAAATATGCTCGAAACACCACTTTTCCTTTTTAATTGTTTCAATACACGGGTTTCCAAATCTTAGAAGAGATAAGCATCACTCACTTGACATTGGGAAACCAAACAATGAAAACTACTTTGAGCAGAAAAACTCAAAATCTTATATATTGAGTAAGAAATTTATATCAAAAGCAAGTAGATAACTATCCAAAACAAGATTCGATTAAACTAAGTTTATTCATAAATAAAACTACTCTAACATGCCAATGGGAAGTTTACTCAAAGCAGGAATAACTAGAGAGGCAATAATAAGGGGACGAGAACACTTGGAGTGCCAAAATTTGGCACAGGGGAACATTTGAGTGCCAAAAGTTTCAAAATGTACACATAAGTGCCAAAATAGGAGTAAAATGGATAGCTAAATACCAATGACGAGAAAATCCAGTCAAAATATTGACGTAACATTTTTCCAATGAGATAAGTGTATAACGATGTCATTTTGCACTCTGATGTGGAAAGAAAAGCCAAAAATGACGTTGTTTTGCTTGGGATTTGAATTTTAATATAAATATTATTAAATTAAATTTAAAACTAAATTTAATAAATAATAAATAAATATAAAAAAAAGGGAAGATGGGTTTGTAGAACAACGAGGGCGTAGCCTCTCACCGTTGTGAGAAGGGCTAGCGATGGTGGAGGGAGGGTCGATTAGGGTCACTAGGCCTTAGCTAGGTGACCCAACTAGCAATGGCCCTTGACTCGACTAGGCGAGGGCTAGTGACCTTTGCTGCATCTGAGGGAAGGTTGGGACCCTCACCCTAGATTTGGGCAAGGGCTTGTAGGCCCTCGACGTCGGTTGGCCATGGTCTCCACTGGTTGCATCCCCTAACCAAGGCCTGGTGACCCTAAGCAACGCTCCTCCCACCATTGCCCTTCCCAACAACGATGGGGAGGCGGTGGTGAGGGCTAAGTTGCAAACCCATCTTTTTTTTTAATACTTATTTATTAAATTTAGTTTTAAATTTAATTTAAATTAATATTCATATTAAAATTCAAATAAGGGGCAAAATGACATCGTTTGGGCTCTACTTTGCCGACTTAGCTCTCTAGTGAGCCTCGTAGGCAAGTTATATTATTAAAAAAATGTCATATGGGATTTCTGGCATCTTTAATTGGAATTGGCACTTAATGTCCAATTTTTCAAAAAAAGTGGCACTTATGTGTACGTTGTGTAACTTTTGATACTTAAATGTCCATATATACCAAATTTTTACATTTATATTGTACTTTTGCCCAATAATAGGCCAAGGAAGTCTAGAAATCAAAATAATCAGGGCCAACACTTGTGGAAAACATAACACTTGTTGGTGTTACTGGAACATAAGGGCATACTTTTTATGTGGAAAAAATGAGACGTGTCGTACAAGATTGTTCTATATTGAGGATGCTCCAAATGCTCCAAATGATAGCAGCACACAATTGTTCCATGCAAAGGAATACCCTATCGTTGGTAGACCATAGAAAAACCTACAAAAGTAGAGGGCAACGGAAAAAGCTTTTGTCGTGCTTGATTAGGAGGCAACAACATCTAATACATTCATGAAGTTTTCTATTGAATTATCACTTTTTATTTGCCTTATGTACCAACCTGTTTCACTAACTAACTTTGCATTACTCACTCTTTATTTGAGTTACTTACCAAATATTTTTTTTAATTGCCAATTTCTCTTATTGCTTACGAAAAATAATGGGAAAATTCTAAATAAGAACATAAATACTCTCATTTTTTCAAATAAGGACCTGAAGTGCATATTATCCCAAATAAGAGCCCAAAGTGCCGTCATTTTCTTAAATAAGAGCGTAAAATAGATTTTCTTTAATATAAAAGCTTGAAGTGGCTATATTAATTTCAAACAAGAGCTTGACTATCCAATTGGTCAAGGGTATTTTTGTCATTTTATCATTTTTAATTCTTTTTTTTTTTTTTTCCTTTTATTTGTTTCCTTCTTTCTCTTTTCTGGTTTTCCCTTTCTTCTTCGCCAATGGCCGGCCCGGCCATCGACGATGCCTAGAAAGGGTTGGGTGAGGGTCGCCCTCCCCCAATTTGGTGAGGGCCACCCTCACCATCCATAAGCGAGGGACAGCCTCACCTTGGATGAGGCTAGCCATCACCAGTAGTTGGCGAGGGATGGCCTTGCCTTGGTAAGGTGACCCTCATTGGAAAGAAAAAAAAGAAAAGAAAAAAGGAAAAAATAATTTAAAAT
Source organism: Eucalyptus victrix (assembly GCA_016097545.1). Taxonomy (NCBI): domain Eukaryota; kingdom Viridiplantae; phylum Streptophyta; class Magnoliopsida; order Myrtales; family Myrtaceae; genus Eucalyptus; species Eucalyptus victrix. The sequence continues at coordinate 49,783,883 of CM027843.1, forward strand.
TAAAATTGTATTTTGATGAAAATACCCATAATCTCTTGATGATCGACGAAATTAGGCCCTTATTTGAAATAGCCATGGTTACTTTAGGCTCTTATTTGAGATGGACATGGCCACTTTAGCCTCTTATTTGACACAAAATCCACTTCAGGCCCTTATTCAACACAAGGTCCATTTTAGGCCTTGACTCTCATTTGAGAAAATGAGGGCATTTCATGTTATTATTTGGAAACTTCCCAAAAATATTCTCTCATTATTTCCAACTTTTATTTAGCTTTCTTACCAATACCATAAATTTGTGATTAAAGTCACATCATTGGATGAATAAGTTTATTTTGGAAATATGACATCTCAATTGTACTTGATCATATGTATATGATTCAAGCTTTAGCAATAGCCTATTTAACTCTTCAAAGTGGCGTCTCATTGTTAGGGATGTCTTGGTTATTGGGTTGAAATACACTTGAGGCATTATAAATGGCTTCTTCTTATACCTCTTTTATTATATAACACTTAGATTGCATTTTGCAATCAGGACAAAATTTAGGATATGATAGAATTCATCATATCCCGCGTTTAATGCCTACTTAAGATAAGATAAAGTTAGATATAAGAGATATGGATTGGATAAAATTATTCCATGAGGGAGGTTAGATGAAGGTGTATAGGATTTTTAATATCCATAATAGGAAAGTTATTTTTTTTTTCAAATAAAAAAACTTCTTAACTTAACGAAATTAAAATTATATTTCATTACAAATAATATTTGAGTTATAGTATAAGAAATTCAAAATAACAAAAAATAAAAATTTAGTTAATTTAATTTATCTTATTTTTATTTATATATTCAAATTTAATTCTATTTTATTATATAATTTCAATATATAAATATATATTTTAGGTATTTTAATATTTTAGGTATATCTGTGGTGTTTACTATTTAATAAAATTTTATTAGAGAATGAGGGGTAGAAGGAAATAAAAAGGAAATTAATTCAAAAAAGAGAGGAAAGTAAATAAAAAAGCAAATACAAATAAAGAAGGCAAAATGTGTTCCAAGAGATTTTTACCATCTCCATTTGTAAAATGTTTGGTTCATTTATACTAATATGATGTTTATATCAAACAATATATATGAGACAATATGTATATATCTAACTTTATTACTATAATTACGAAACGATGGATTGGATATAGCAAAATCCTTGGATTTCATATCCTGATTAGAAATCTGAACGACCAAATATAGCCTTAGAAGTATGTTTGGCTGGCAAAATATAGTAAGAAATGGAATCATAGTGCCCTCTTAGATCACAAAATATAATAAAATTAATGAATAGAGGGACTCATAATTAATCTACCAAGCATATCAAAGCATAGACAAGATATTGCGTGATTGCACTAAAAGATTACTTCTTAAAACAGAACGAGCAAGACATGATCAGCCACATTTTCCATCACTTGAAAAAAAATGCAGAGACATGAACAGAGGAGCTCCATTCACTTCATCGCAAAACACATAGTTTTGAGTGGCCAAAGCATCTAATAAACACCACAACCAATATTGAATGGCGGTAAACCCAGAGGCGGAGTTCACAAATCACAACCATTGCTGCAACACTAGTAAACTTGAGAAGTTCAATTATGAAATGTAGCCCAACCTTAACAGCAAGAAAAAGAAAAAATGCATTGAGGGCCAAAAATAGAGTAGTGTAAGGTAATCAGCATGTGGTATTAGGTAAAATCTAGAAAACCCATATATCAACAGAGACCATGTCCAAGCATTTGATTATGTCCATCAAGCACTCTCAAGTGCCAAAAAGGGCAATGTTTCAATTTTTCTTCAATATAAAAGATACTATAACACAAGATCTATATAGAGAATGAAAAGAGAGCTGAACAGTGACTATCTGGAAACATAGAAAGAAAGAGCAACACCCGGCAGTGACTAATAAGGGCAATCACTTATATACTACAAACTGAACAAAAAGGACAAGGCTTAATGCAAGAGAAGTAAACCCACAGCATGATTGGACACGGCAAAAAGAAAAAAAACATGGTTACACCATGCCACATTTTTATTCCACTTTCAAGCTCCATTGAACCAATCTTGATAAACTCATGTTTCAAGTCTATCCATCAATATCCCTTTAAAACCACCTTAGTGTCCAATATCCATGTCACTTAGTATTTAGTAAATAAAACAACTTTCACTATTTTGAAAATGGATCCTCCAAACCAAGAAGTACAATGGGATTGAAGAGAGATATGCTGAGTTTATACTGCATTCAAAGCGGTTATACGACTTCTTTGAGTTTTGGAAGTTCTTATCTCTCAATTTAGATCTAGACTTGAAAGCTCTCTTCTCTTTTAATCTATATTTATATTTGAGAGTTCCTTAAAGGCGTTTCTATGCTCGTTCAACATTTCTCAATCTAGATCTAGATTAGGGAGCCTATTTAACCTTTTTTTGGTGTCTCTGTATGGTGATGGCATTGAGAACACTAAACATAAGTGTGTATCAACTATCAGGAAAGCCACACCTATTAGAGAATGAGATTATGGTGTGTGCTCATTACTTATAATGATGTGAGATTGGTGATCGGCCACCGTTCATTTTATTTTGATGTTGAGATAGATATATTCTTGTGGGATGAAAGTGTGCTTACTTATTATTCTACTTTGCAATTTTATAATTTGCTTTGTTTTGGACCTCTCATACATTATCTTGAGATATGAATGAAATATTTACTTTCTGTCAATAAAAAAAACTCAGCAACAGAACGCTTCAAGTGCCATAACTTTGCACAAAGGGACATTCAAATGCCATAACTTACGAAAGGTAAACTTAAGTGCTACATTTGAAGAAAAACGGATCACTTGAGTTCACTCCGGCCAAAGTTTGACCAAAACGTTGACGTGGCATTTTTCCGACGAAGCGCGCCCAAAACGATGCCGTTTTGCACGCTGACATGGCCAAATAATGCAAAACCGGCGTCGTTTTAGGCGAAAGTGGTAAAATAATAATCATAAAATAAAATAATTAAATTTAAAATTAAATTTAGCTAAAATATTTAATAATAATAATTTTAAAATTAAAAAAAAAAAAAAAGGAAAGGGGGAAGGCGGCTCGGGATCGGCCCTCGCCCGCCGCCGCCGCCCCCGTCTTTGCTAGGAAGGGCCGACGACGGCGGGGGGAGGGTCGGCCGGGGTCGCCGAGCCCTGGCCAGGGGTCGGTGACCCCAGCCAACCGGCGGTGAGGGCTTGCTAGCCCTCGCCCAGATCTAGTGAGGGCTGCGACCCTCCCCAGATCTGTGGCCACTGGCGAGCCCCCCGTGGGCGGCGGCCCTTGGCCTCGGCGGGTGGCAGCCCTTGGCCACTCGCTAGGGTGACCCCTGGCGAGCGGCGGCCCTTGGCCTGGCCGGGCAAGGGCCGCCGACCCTCGCTGGATCTGGGCGAGGGCTCGCGAGCCCTCGCCGCCGATCGGCCGGGGTCGTTGGGCCCTAGCCTCCCCTCGTCGTCGCCGACCCTTCTCGGCGCGGCAGGGGGCGGGGGCGGCGGCGGGCGATTGAGGGCTGATCCTCAACCGCCTCCCCCGCTTTCCTTTTTTTTTTTTTTTTTTTAAAATTTTAAAATTATTTTTTAAAATTATTTTAACTAAATTTAATTTTAAATTTAATTTAATTCATTTTTTATTATTTTTTTACCACGTCAGCCCAAAACGATGCCGTTTTTGCATTATTTGGCCACATCATCGTGCAAAACAGCGTCGTTTTAGATCGGTTCGCCGGAAAAATGTCGCGTCGGCATTTTGGCCGGATTAGCATTTAAGTGATCTCTTTTACTCCGATTTTGGCACTTAAGTATATCTTTCATAAGTTATGGCACTTAAATGTTCTTTTGTGCAAAGTTATGGCACTCCAGGGGTCCGCACGTCAAAAAAATTCTCTCAAAGCAATGCCTTGTTGTCAAGGATGTCTCGGTTATCGGGTTGAAATACACTCATAGACTTTGGTCTCACGATATAATATGTAATTGGTTGAGCTTCTATGTCGGTTGGGTGATTGATTTGGAGTGAGACAATTTCATGTCACATTTATATTTGTGTTCACGGCTTATTATGTTAAATCGCAAGGTTTCATTTAAGAAGGCACTTGATGTCCTATTCTAATTCTTGAGAGTTCATTTGCTGAGGTAGCGATTGCTTGTTCCTTTATTAACCTCTTTTTTCTCAGATTGATCAAGGCTAGGATCGAGGCATATTGTCCTTTTGGAGGCTTTTACGGATAAGATTTTCAAAAGTCTCAGTGCTCATTATAATTAGTTTTGTTAATGTATCGTAGGGGGTTTGTATGATGTTGTTTAATCACTGTACATGTTCCTATATGTATGGAATGACTTTTACTTTTTAATTTTTACCTTTTGCCTCTCTTAAATCTTGTGCTCAAGTTTGTTGACCTTTTCGAGTTTCGAAGATTCAAATATAATATTTCAATTGAATAGTATGTTTAATATTGGCAAGGTGGAAAAAAGGTACATTCTTTCCTTCAAAAATGCATTAAAAATACGCTTTTTGTGTGATTCGGATGGTAACGGATGACTCATATGTTCATATTGAGTTCAATGCTAGGGCAATATTGGAAATGTGCAGTTTCTTCTTAAATTCATTTAATTAATTAAGCACAAACTGTAATAAAAGAATATATTCATGTCCTTTAAATGGGGAAATCAAACATAAGAAATGTATCCACACCATTTTCATTTCCACTGTACCAAACTCAGCCTTAGAGCAATCCTTGAACACATAGCTGAAGCTTTGGTGGGGAAGTGGTCTCTTATCATCATATTCTTTGAACGCAAAGCTAGGCATCAAGTTTGTAAAGGACATAAAAGTGAGAAGGAATTGTGATCCACTTTTCTTCGTCGTCTTACTTTTGTCGGTCATTTAGCCTGAGATTTTTTTTTTTATTGTCTTCTGATCTAGGAGGGGCGGGCAAGGGGTGAGTGTTACAAATATCAAACTGCATCGAAACCGGCAAGATTTGGTACGTCTCACATCACCTCTCGTAGATCTCATGACCACAGATGATTCAAATATAATTTAGTATATATAATACACCTCTCAAATAATCTCTCAATATATACGGCGTTTGGTTTTTTCCAAGTAACTTTCCTAGATATACGTAAGTAGCGTCGACACATGAATTTTCCTAATCGGTATCTCAAAAAATTTTGTTAATTATGAAAGACTATAAAGACTTCGGTTGACCCAATTTAACCAAGATGGACCCAACTTATTAGGCTCAACCAGATAGAGCTTGGCCTACATCGACCTCATACCACACCTTTCTTTCTATAGCTTGAAATTCTCACGCTACGTGGCACCATCTCATTGGCCCAAATCCCTACGTGTGATAATACACACTTTTATACTTTCACCAGTGAGCTTGTCACCATGTCACAAAAACCTTAAATAGTAAAAAATTAATACCACGTAAAACTCCAAATTAGTATATATGTAACAAATTTATCACAAACTAATTTTTTGACTACCAAAAACTCCAAACTTGTACATTTATTTGAAGGCAGTTTAATGTAAAAGAGCATATAAAATTCCCAGCTCATTCTAGTTAGTCAAAAGGTGGATGAAAGGTTGGAATTGACAATCTTTAGGATAAGGAGGATTTTAATGTTATAAGAAACTTTCTTTCGATCCTTGCGAACTCTTTTGATAGCGAGGTGTACGAAGGTCAATGATTGATAAGGTTAAGCTTGTCCTTGATGAATAAAGGAAATGCACACCTCGTTTGAAATTGCCGACGTAGGGCAACTTTTAGGAAAAGTTGATTGAAATGACTATATGCAAAGTTCACACAAAAATTTATGACTAAATTTACAAAATTGAAAAGTTTAGGACTGAATTATAATTTATATGATAAGTTTACAACTAATTGGACAATTTTCTGAAAAAGTAAACCAAGTCACAAATTCCGATGACTGACATATTGGTGAGGACGATGTTTATTCCGAAGTAATGGGACCAAACAAAAATGATTTTATTCGGAGATTATTGTTGGGTCTTACGTGAACCTTGTTGAGAATGTTTTTTTTTTTCTTTGGTCATGAATTCCAAGTAACCTTGTAAATTCAAATTTCCAATGGTTGTATTCTAGGTGAGATGGATTTTCCAAAATAGTTATTTTGCTTTTGACATTCACTGTCGCCTTCCATACTTACCTGGAAAAAGGCAAAAGCCAATTGATTTTTCTCTTACCATGCAAGTGAGTTGCAGCCTGCAATCCGAACTGAGGATGGGCTTTTGGAGTCAGCTCACCCTCTCGAGATCGCGACACTTTGTCCTGGCCATTGTAGCATGTGTGTCATCCCGGGCATAAGGGGCTTGATGAGTTGACGTCATCTTCACCTTCCTTGGGCTCATAACTGGTAGTTCGTTCAAGGTTCCAAACTCATTGATGGCAACTAAACATGAGGGTTGCACTTGTTGCGTGCTTTCGATGGATTTCAAAGCCTTGATCCTACTTTCCATGAATTTTAAAGCCGAGTCTTCTCACGAAGCCTATAGATGCTCTTTTGCAAATTAGAGCCATCCAATATGTCTTGTAGATTGTTCACTTTCTGGCTACAAGACCATTCAATATCTTGACAATACCTTGCCCCATGATCAATTCACTACTTGCACTTAGGTCCTTCAAATTGCAGTAAATACTGAACGCTCAAAGGAGCTTATTGCCCTTGCCAACACCACTTGATGTTTGCTCCTTCATGATTTACAATTATAGATTAATCGACCCCCGAATGTTTTACATCTTTTCACAGTACCAAAAGAAAAAAAAAATCTCGAAATCAATAAGATATAAATATTATCCACACTTAGTATGAAAACAATAGTCATTTTTATTTTAATGCATGCGTAACCTTATTGAATAAGGTCCCGACACGAGGCCATGCTGGGTAGGATGCTAACTCTATCGCGCCTTCTATTTGTCTGACATACGCTCCACCTATGGATGGTGTCTCAAATTTTGAACATGCTAAATTGAAGATCAACGTGATCTCCATGGGCTGAAAAAGGAAGAAATCATGTACATTTGGTGCAGTCCAAATAACGGTTGAAACCTAACAAAGTCCGGAGCATCTGGATAAGGATTATTGGCCCGGTTTACATTTTGGTCATCAATAAGCAAAGAGCTTCCGGGCTCATATTTGGACCCAGGAGTGATTTTAGAATTACAGGGGATTTTGAGGGTTTTCTTACCAAGAAGTGTATATACGGTCGTTTGTGTATGATATAATTACTATAACAAAACGTGATAATTTTCAAGATTTTTCACTTGATTTATCTTCCCTTTAAAAAGGAAATTTTTCTAGTTAGTCTTTTGATTAGGAGGTTACCAACATAAACATCACCGACATTTAATTTTTGTTAAGTTTGCATGTGAATGACGGCATAACTTGTAACTCACCAAGCAAAATCCTAGTTGATGGATAAGAGTTTCATATCTTTGGTCTAGTTACTTTATCTGAACTTAGATCATCACTTGGGTTTATACATAATTCATCTTTTCTTTATTTGCACTTAGACGAAGTTGCAATCTGGTGTTATATGCAACTGTTAACAAGTGTCCATTTTAACCGTGTCATGTATGAATTCGACCAAGCTGGGTTGAATGAATTTACCAAACATGAGGACATAATAAGTTACCAAAAATGTGAAGTGCGGGAGCTAGAGAAAAATAAGATGGACTCGACCAATCTTGGACACTCACAAACAACTTGAAGACTCGAGCTGAGTTTGTGCTTTCAATTTCCTTGTATTTTCACTTTCATGCACTTCTACCTCTGTGTAATTTCCTTTCGGTGATGTCAATTTTCAATTCCGTGTATTTCCTTTCAATACATATCAATTTCAATGCAATTTCAATGCAATTTACATTTTCTCCTGGGACACTTCTTGAAATTAAGATCTAATTCATTTTCTCTAAACTACCCATTTTCCATATATTTCATTGCCTTGATCCAACTATAAAATACCAATTTGAATTCAAATCAAATTTTGAAGATGAGTTTCTTCATCAAGCATGTGGACGCTCAAAATCTAGTTATAAAAATCCATCATGTCTTGTAGATTGTCCACTTTCTGCCTATAGTTTTGCTCAGATATCTTGACAATATCTTGTCTTGTTGTCTATTCACTACTTGTACCAAGGTCCTTCCAAATTGAATATCTACATTCAAAACTCTTTGACCGTGATACAATGTCATGTAGTTTGTTTACCTTCTTCAATTTCTAGGTTTATCAATACATTTGACATTTCTTCAACATACCACTCCAAATGTACATACCGTTAGCCTTTTGATTATCTGTCATCATTAAAATAGTTGCAAGGAAATTCATAATACAATCATGTTGAATAATTTTTAAAGAGTGATATTAGATAATTGACTCAAGTGTCCTTTTGGGGCTCTAGGACAAGTGGAATCAACTAGAAAATTCAAAAACATTGCTAGAGATGCGAAACATTCACATAAAATGACTCTTATGAAAAATCTAGATGGGTCACATACTATCTATTATTGTAGGTATGACTGATGCATTTTCATGATGTGGAGATAAATACATAATTACGACAGTAAATTGTTGTACACTATTATTAAAACCATGTCATATGTCTATAGTTGGAGGAAACCATATCTCTAATTGGTGAGTTAAAAATATAGACATCACCTGCATTCTTATTTGGTTAAGTTTCCATATGAGGGATATCCATGACTTATAACCTAATGATAAGAGGTGGGAGAATTTCCTTGAATCACAAAGGAAAATATGACTCTTATCTTGTTACATTTTGAATCTTCTTTCAAGGTATGTATAAATAGATGTTACTAGATCAAGTGAAAATCTAGCTTCCACCAATTAAATACTTTAAAGGTTGTCTTGCAAATATATATAACCAAATAGAGTGGACTTAGGTCATGGTTGGTTGCAAAAGAGGATGCAAAATCATTGTGTTTACCTGCCCCCACAATTTCCTCTCATTTACTGCTTAACATCCGAGTAACTAAGAAGCCTAAAAAAGTTTCGATCCCATTGCAAGGGTCTCCTGCTCTCTTTACGTCTCTTTCCTTTCTTATTTTATATGTGTACTTCATCCACTTGCTCACAATTGAGTTGATTTTTCAAAAAGAAAGGTTGTGGCAAAACACAAAAGATAAAGTCAGAAACTGCCTCTCCTTTTGCTTCTTCCAACATATAATGGAGTCGAGCCACCCATTTCACTTTCCCTACGTTTACATGGGGCTTTCGCGAGGAGTTGAGCGAAAGCTTCCAGTGTTCATTACTTGGACATGGCTTGACTAAAGGGACCTATTATTACTTTTATAGCCAAAGAAATTGGCATTATTTTGTCCCTTGCATTTCAAGTCTTTTTGGAAGAATTCACTTCTCTGTTGGGGTTCCACCTTAACTTCACTCTTACGTTTTAATCACTGTGTGTAAAAACTGTGCTGCTCTCGGATGGATCCAATTTGATCCTTTTTTGAGGGGGATAAAACTTTGATTTGGACTAATTGGTAGTCCCATTCGGCTGATGCTAGTGTTATTGTCCGTCTTGATGGCGGCTTGCTAACCTTGCACAATTTTAAATCGCCTTGTACTAATTTGAGCTTACGGGAAACTTATCTATCAACATAATAGGTTTAAACATGGACAATCATGGATGAGAGACATCTATGATACCCAATATCCTCCAAAAGCTAGCTTTGTGATCACAATTAAAACAAGACTGATCGAATATTAAACTAAATTGATTTTTATGTTCTCTCCTATATTTCTATTCTCTTCTATCTATTACCAATCTTGACGTCTTCTCATTCTTCTTCTCCTTCTAGTTATGTGCTTCATCAATTGGTATTAGAACAATATTCGTCCTGCATTATTTAATATTAGAGCCAAAAGCATTGATTACATTGTGGTGAAGGTTTTTTCATCCGTAATATGGTTTTAGTGAGACTTATGATGATAACAAGTTAAAGAAATGGGCGCGCCATGTTCAAGTTTTGCAGGAGTTTTTTTTTTTTTTTTTTTTTCCTGGTTTGGAAGTTTTGCAAGATTTAGTGAGTCAAAAATCAATGAGAAAAAGTGTCGATCTCGCTTAACCGGTGGAACACTACAACCAAGAGCACATATTGTACCATTCATATTTTGCACCAGCCACTTGTCGGTGTGAAAATTTGTCCTCCCAACCAATGTGCTATTTTAGCTACTAATCTACAAGTTTATTATTCTAGACCTGGGGAAGGATAGGGCAAATCAAGATAGAGATGCATTGGGAAACTCATCAATAGCAGAGTTCTTCTTAGTGGGTGAGACCGATATAAGATCCAAATCAAACTAGAATTTTTATCTTAGCAACCAGTACTTATATTTGAAATTTTCTTATCTTACTAGATTCTTGTTTTAGGCTTTTGTAAGTGAGACACCAAAATTCAGAACATTTGATCAATATGCAATCAAGTACCAAATTTTGAATTTATGCAATTATATCCTAAACGGTTTTCATTGAGTGCAATATAATCCTATTGGTAAACTCATGGTCAAATTTGCTAACATGGATGCCAAAATCTGACTTGGCATTTTGCAATTTCTTTTAACATACATGCCTCTGATGTGGTGCTAATGTGGACCCATGTTAGGAAAATTCAAATATTAAAAAAATTAAAAAATTGGAGAAAAACTTGTTTAAAAAAAAAAAAAAAAACAAAGACTAGATAAAACTAAAAGTCATAGAGAGTGGAACCATCGGCGAGGGCTGTTAGAGGGTTTTGGAGACAGTAGAACTGCCCCTACTATAATGTCCATGAGCAGAGCCAGCACTTCTTTTTCTTTGTCCTCATCCTCCGATTCATTTTAGTTGGCACAAACCTGTAAAATATCAAATCATATAGTTTGATTTTTTAGAATGTTATGTCGATTCAATGGGCTTATGAAAAATGAAATATTTTACCTCCAATCAGGGATACTTATACGTATATAGTTGGCATTTTATCCCCTTTCAAATAGATAAACTTATACCGGTAAATGGATAGAGCTATAGTTGAACCAAATTATATGCAGGCATGGAGATATATAAAGAAAAAAAAAAAACAAAAATAAGTCTGATGTTGTTTGGTATTGAGTGTCTGATTTTTTTAGAGCATCAATCAATTTCACGAATCATTTCTTTCTCTTCTTTGTTGTCAATTGTTGATCTCGGCATCCCCTTTCCGCTTCTGCTTCACTTCTCCTTATTGTCTCGAATTATTTGGTATCAGAACCAAAAAAACTGATTATATAGCATTGAAATTTTCCAACCAAATTGGTTTACGCGCGAGTCCTATTTTTAAACGGATGATGATTTTGTCTAACTTAGGCATTTTTAACTATAAGTTATATATTCCATTAATATTTTATGATCCGTTGGCTTAGCTTATACTGGAAAATGGAGAGAGCTAAACATAAAGCAAATTATACGCACGCACGGAGATATACAAAAAGAAGTTTTGTGTTTTTGTTTTTTTTTTTTTTTATTATTAATATTTGATTCTCTGTGCATCCAACCAATTCAATGAGTCGTGATATAGTCCAAATACCTTACATTACTTTTGTGGCACCTCTCAACGATTATGTTTGTGTTTTCAGGATGCCTTTTGCATAATTAAAGTTGAAAAAGGGGACAACCCACCAGAGAATTTTATGTGCTTGACCCAAAAGTTACTTTTATTTTTTTTTTTATTTTAGGACAGGCATAGGTACCTACCGACTTGGTTTCTCTCATTTTCAACTTAACATCCCATCAACAAAGAAGCCTAAAAACATTTCGACCCCATTGCAAAAGTCTTCTATCCTCTTCGTCTCTTTCCTCTCTTTATCTTTTATGTATCCTTTATCGACTTACTCACAATTGAGTCGAATTGTCAAAAAGACAAACAAAAAGTTGTGGAAAAACATGAAAGAGATAACAATCATGCACAAGTCTCTCCCCTTTTGCTTTTGCCAACATATAATAGAGTCGTGCCATGCGTTTTCAATTTTTCTTGTGTTTACATGGGGATTTCACAAGGAGATAGAGTTGAAACTTCATGTGTTCATTACACGGGCATGGCTGGAACATAGCGACCCCACTCCACGCGTTTTCCCTCTCCTTGCGCTTGTTGGCGTGAAAATCTGTCCTCGCAACCAAATGCTATTTTTGCTGCTAATCTACAAGTTTATTCTACAGCTGTGGAAGGATAGGCCAAATCAAGGTAAGAGATGCATTGGAAAACCCGTCAATAGCAGAGTTCTTGTCGGTGGGAGAGATCAATGTAGGATGGGAATCAAACTATGAATTTTTATTTGAGTAACCCTTATTTGTTATTATCTTATAAGAATATTTGCTATCCACTATGCTGATTCTCATTTTAGGTTCTTATAAATGAAAATTACACCAAAAAGTCCATAATGTTTGGCTGAATATGCAGTCAAGTCCCAAATTTTGAATTTGTGCAATCAAATTCTAAACGTTTTTTTGTTGGGTGCAATTTAATCCTTCCGACAAACTCATAACCAGATTTGTTAACATAGATTCCAAAATTTGACGTGGCGCTTTGTAATTTCTTTTTCTACATTGGTGCTAATGTGGCGAAGAAAGACCAAAGAAATTATTAAAAAAATCAGAGAAAACCTAAACAAAAGGAGACAAAAACGGAAGAAAAAAGAAATTCGTTGGGTGTGGAACCGTCGATGAGGGTTGTTTGAGAGTTTGAAAACAGCGGAACTGCCCCCACTTATACTGGTCATGACATCAGCAGAGCCTGCACTTCATCTATTTTTGTCCTTCATCCTCCTATAACATTGTAGTTGGCACAAACCTATAAAATATTGAATCAAATAGCTTGATCTTTTAGAATGCTGTGTCGATTCAATAAGCTTATGGAAAATGAGAGATTTTACCTCCAATCAGAGATGTAGATCGATTAAAGGGAGTAATCACGAGCTGAGCTTGTTCCTTCTTAAGATATAACCTTTGACTATTTTTTTTTTCTCCCTTTTGAAGATTCTAGAGTGTTTGCACATATATAGTCATCATTTTAGTCCTTTTCAAAAAGATCAACTTGTACTGGAAAATATAGGGAGCTAAACGTGAATCAAAATTCTTTGCACGCATGGAGATATATACAAAATATGTTGTATGTTGTTTCGTATTGATATCAAGTATTGCTACTTTAAGAGTATCCAACCAATTTCATGATTCATGATATAATCCCACTGTCTAAATTATATGCACGCACGGAGATATATACAAAATATGAGCCACCTCCTTGAATTATGTTTGTGTTTTCCGGATGCCCTTTCTAATGGTTAGAGTTGAAAAATGGGACAAGCCTCCACAGAGAATTTTATGTGCTTGACCCAAAAGGCAGGTTGGTTTTTATTTATATTTATTTATTTAGGAAAAGCAAAGGCACCTTCCGACCCAGTTTCTATAAAGTTGTTTGGCATTTTTTAGAAACTTCATGCCTCCCTTCCACTTTTTGTCGACCATTGCTTTACTTCCATAAAATATGCACATGCGAGGGTTTCCTCGCTGTTTCTTTTCACCCTTTTCGATTGCATTATTGTCCTTCTCAGGTTCGCATCAAAGTACTCTGCCTAATAATAGTTGACACATCAAACAAGTTGACACATCAAACAAGAAATTTACACAGGTAATTTCTAAAAAATATGTGTACCCTTTATAGAAATTACACAGGTAGAAATTACACAGGTAATTTCTAAAATATGTGTAATAATTGACATTATTTAGAATTTTTTGTGGCTTTTATCCTAAAATATAATCATGCAAGGTTGAAACTCCTTTTCATCCCTAAAATAAACACCGGAGGGCCCATGGGCTTAGAGACGAGTCTGATATTCACTGTATATTTCAGCTTGAAGTCACGCTTAGATCACTAGGAAGACTTAAAAAGTCTTCGAGCTTCCTTTCCTCGCACAACCACCGACAAACACTTCTTTGAGGACTAGTTTTTCCGTGTGCAGAGCAGAGGAGGCCACGACCTTCTTCGCAAACCCAGCGATCAACGTCCCCCGGTCGTCCCGAGCGACTCCGGCAACCGACCCCTCCGACGAATCGGCTAGCCAGGACCAGGAGCCATCGATATTCATCTTCACGAAGCCCTTTCCCGGCAGCGACCACGAACACGGTACGATTCTTTTCTGACTTATTCTGGATTTGCCCTGAAGTGTTCGGTTTGATGAAATCCTTGCTCAGAATGAGTGCGTTGTCCACAATCGAGGCCGGATCTGGTCGTCGGGACTGAAATATTCATTTGTTGCGTTCCTTCCTGTGTATTTGGACCAAATTCGCCCCCGATTCGTCGAGTTTGTTGATTGTTGATTGCGGGCTAATCTCAAACTGTTGCAAAGATTTGAGTTTTTTTAGGAGAATCCGTGATTTAGTATTTGATTTCATAATACTAATTATTGTACATGTTTATTTATATATGTTTGAATTGACTTTTTATTATTATTATTTTACTTTTTTGAGCTTTTGGTTTTCTTTAAGTCTTGCGGATTGAGTTTGTTGATTGTTGATCTTTTCGAGTTTCCTAGATTCACATATAATGTTTTACAATCTTTTAAGACAAATTTGAATTTTGTTTTTAATGTTGGCAAGATTGAGAAAGTTATATTATTTGCTTAGAAAATGCCTATGACACAACTATCAAATAATCTCTCCACATGTACAACATTTTGTTTTTCTCAGAAAGTCATCCTATAATTTCGTAAGCAAAGAAAAGTATTTGGCAAAAGCAATGTTATATAGTGTATCATAGCATTGACTTACAAATGATATGGATAATTGGGAGTTTGAATATAATACGGTGGTCTAAATACTTGGTTTTTGTTTTATTGTTATTCTGTAACTGAATTTATTATATCGATAATCTCACTCATGATATATTCATGCGATATTTTCGTGATTGAAACCTTCAGTTAGCCATGGGTAAAGGCCTCTCTTGTTTTCACGCGAGGGAGAGAGCTACTAAAGCTAAAGATAAAACGGAGAGCTTAGAGGCAAGAACATCATCGGGAAGCGAGTATCAAGTGTTCTTGAGCTTTAGAGGACCTGACACTCGTAGTGGATTTACCGACTACCTCTACCATAGCTTGATCGATGCCGGCATCTGCGTCTTTCGAGATGATGAAGAGCTCCGTGTTGGTGAAAGAATTGATGGAGCACTCCAAAAAGCAATTGACAATTCTAGGATCTACATCCCCATCTTCTCTCGAACCTATGCTTCGAGCCAATGGTGTCTCCGTGAGCTCGTGCAGATTGTGGAGAATACCTCTAAGTCCAACGAGGATAAAGAGATCCTACCTATTTTCTTTGACGTGAAACCTAACGATGTTAAGATGAAAACCCATTGTATCGCGATGCCATTCTCAATTTGAAGTGCGAGAAGAAGTTGAGCACTGAACAAGTAGATTCCTGGAGAGAGGCTTTGAAGAAGGTTGATGCAATAAAGGGTTGGGAAGTCAAGAAATACAAAGGGTGAGCTTGCTGCATTCTAAGATCCTTATTTTTTCCCTAATATTTTTTTTTTCCTGGTTGCAAAAACTAAGTAAATAATTCATAGAACAAAGGAACATATTAGATGCGGGTAGGAGAAGAAAATTCAAAAACATAAAAATCATGCTAGAGCTACTAAAATTGTTAGTGTTCTTGATTTCACTAGAGGCGCTATCATATGTCTATTTTTAATGAAGAAATAAAAAATAGAAATGAATGCTTTTTTTTTTTTTCCTTTTCTTTGATGGTCTATATAAATTTTGTTTCCTTTTTCACCTCTATCATTTAGTAAGCAACTCTTAGTAAAATTCTAATGCTTCTAGAACTACTGCTCAAGACTTAATAACATAGATATATCACCACAATTGAGGTGGGACTTCCACCAGTAATACTAATTGTGTCACGCCCCGATCCTCGGGCACGCACCCATCCCTCACCTTGGTCGATTAATAGCGACGTCCCGGGACGCATCGCCGACCCTTTCTTTTTAATACGCATGTGGAAGCAAATAAAATCCCCAAACAATAAAGTAATGGATATGAAAGTAAGATTAAATTTCAAACCTTCAAAAACAATTACACTTATATACATTGCAAACAAAGTGCATATATATATATATATATATATAAGGCGGATTACTAAGTCGATTCAACTTAAACAAGTTCGGAAACAAGATCTACAAGCGGGGGTGGGGGTTCCACAAACTACGGGTCCTCGTCCTTCTCCTCATCATCCTCTACACTCCAACTGGAGCCTTCAGCACACCGGACTTCCGAGATCTTCAAATCCAGGTATGCTGCATCTAAGGACCTGGAATGTTATCCCACAACCGGGATGAGATTACGTTTCAGCAAGTTCTACCTCCTAAGACCCGATTAGGAAGCCAATACACTCTAGAAGCTGCCTAAGCACACTTACCTTGACCCAAGTTCCTTCCTGCAAATCAGTGTATATATCAAATATACATGATCACATCACATCACATCAATCGGATCGAATCATCAATCAATCGACTTAGTCGATTACATGTCATCTCGACCCATTCTTGGTCAGCACATACAATACTATCTATAAGTCCGGCCATAGTATAGGACTACTTACTCTAAGCTGATATATAGATAGTATAGATTTCACTAAGCTGATAAGGTTAAGGTATACTGCTCTCGCTAAGCTAACATATCGCCCGTAGGCTGATATAGTATACCGGTATATTACTCTCGCTAAGCTGACATATCGCCCCTAGGTTGATATAGTATACCCATGATGCTCACTCTAAGCTGATAAAGTACATTGCTCGCGCTAAGCTGACATATCGCCCCTAGGTTGATATAGTATACCCATGATGCTCACTCTAAGCTGATAAAGTACATTGCTCGCGCTAAGCTGACATATTGCCCGCAGGCTAATATAGTACATCAGTATACTGCTCTCGCTAAGCTGATATATCAGAGCTCGTAGGATGCTATCATGATCATTCAATCAATTCCATCTTTTATCATTCTCGATAAAATAGCCGTGTGTGGGGACACGGTCGGCCTTAGCCAAAACATCATACTTTCACTTTTTGAACATCTCACTCTTATCAATAGTCCAGCAAAATATTTTTGGTGCTGTCAACCGACACCCGGTTATTTTTCAATTAATTATTCAATTTAATTAATTCAGGAAAATAATCATATAATCATAATTAATTCATTTCAGCACAAATTAAAGCTCAATTAAATAAGCGGACTGCACCATGACAATCAGCATAAAATTCCGGTCGTCAACTATTTCTGCCTAATTTCTAGAAAATGAATAATTAATTAAATTAATTTCGAAAATTAATAAATAAATACGATAAATCCAATTTAGGCCCGTAATGCCTAATTGAAGCCCGATAAGGGTCGGGAAAAATTCTGAGATGCATTCAATAAATAATAGTACGTCTCTACTTGCTAATTGCACAATTCAATTGCCTAATGTGCATCACAATTATCTAATAATCACTAATCTACTCTAATCTAACCACTTAATTGCACTTAATTAAATCTAATCAATCCTTAAGCATAATTAGCAAACTAAGAAAGCATTAGTGAGTAAAATTCACTTAATTAAAAGCGGAGACTGGATCACCGCGACGGCGGCTGAATTTCAAATTTTCGGCGACGTCGACGGATACACGAACCAGGCCAAAAGGCCTTTCTTCGCAGGCTTGGGCTTCAAATAGGCTTCCTGGACTTCACTGAATTGGGCCGGGCTTCAAGTGGCTGAACTGCTGGACTTTTGGGCTGCTGGAAATTCACGTGGGCTTCAAGTGGGCCTGCTGCAAGTTGGGCCAGACTTCTGCAGGGCTTTGTGCGGACTCGTGGGCTGCATTTCATGGGCTGAGATGGAATGGGAATTGGGCTGCTTCGGTGGAATGGGCCGAACAAGACGGCGTGCAGGAGCTGCTGGCGTCGCTCGTGCGTGGAGAAGACCACGCTTGGAGATGGGATGGACTCGGTGGACTCTGCTTGAACGGTGGAGATGGGATCATGAAGATGCGAGCTGGCGGCTGGTGTCGAGCTGGGGGAGACGCGGCAGCAGCTTCGCTGGGTCTTCAAGTTGCTTCGGTTGACTGACCAGAGGGAGACACGAGAAGAAGACTTCGCTGGCAGCAAACGGCAGAAGTTGAAGACGCGTGGAGCTGCTTGGGTCTTCGCTGGAGGGTGCTGCGGCTTCGGTTGTGCGGCCACACAAAAAGGGGAATCGTTGGTCAACAAACCGAAATTTGTTGTTGGAGAAGAAGCTTGATTGTTGACCGACGTGGGGGGACAAAACAAGGTGGATGAGCAGCAACGTGGAAGAAGGGGAATTCGGTGGATGGGTAGCTTCAAATGAAGAACAATTGAGAGGAAATGAAAGAAGCAGAGGCCGCTGATTTCGGTCCAATGAAGGGGGGTTTGTTCGTGCGAAGGAAGCAAAAGAAAGGAAAGCAAGACAGCTGGGACCAAATGAAAGAGAGACCGCGGAGAGGGAGAAGTCGACCGGCTGAGGCGTACATGGCAAAGCTGAAGAAGAAGGGGCAAAAGTCAAGATAAAATATCAATTTCATCATGACGTAGCCCACAAAAATTCACAAGATTATCCACTTGGTCTCTCCATACTTTCTAACAACCTAATTTCCATGAATTAATAGACTTGGCCATTTGAAGCCCAAAATTTCTGCCCCTTGCAAAGCTCCGAATTTCCATTTTTGATCTTCAATTTCTTCGAAAAAAATCCCCGAATTGACATCAAATTTTTATGTAGAAAGAGCCCACATTATTTCTACAAGTCCCCTTCGCCATATAGCTCAGTTTGCAAGTCGAAAATCTCTTCAATTGAGCCCATACGAATTTCCGTTGATTTTTCTGCAACGTCCAAACAATTTTCCGTAAAAATCTCGAAATCTCCAAAAATTCTTCCATTCCTAAAATAAGTCGTGAATGATTCTAATCTTGAGAACTACTGACTTAAATTCATAGTTAATTTCCACTGCGTGTTTTTAGCGTGACTAGGTTGCCGGGTAGTTTTAAGAGATTTTTAGTGCAAATGACCCGTGGTCGATTTTTTTGAGCCACAATGAACCCACTCGACACATTGGCGACTCTCGGTTGTCGTGAAAATCTTGATAATTCAAATACGGTGGGGTACCACCAAATGGTATGTGTGTAAAAAAAATGTAAAACTTGATCGAAAAAAAATTTCTTAAGGCATTTTATATAATGGTGACAAAGTGGAATAATTGATACCATGCACGTTCTTGTCTAATAATTTGATCTTTCAATAAATACATTAGACATTTCTCCTCCTGAACATATAATGTCCCACTTCTAAGGTTGTCACATGAATATAACTGATAAAATGCTAATTTGTGATGCATAAATAGTTGTACATTCATCTTGCACAAACAAGATTAACATAATTTGAAGATTGCTAATCACATGTTGGGATCAAGTCAATTTTGGGTGTCATGACACAATGCGACACGTGGCACCTAGCAATGTGAATGAAACGCGCATGTTTGAAAGTGATGTAGATTTGACCATAAATTCATATTGTTTATGGTTACATAGAATTAGCTAGAAAAATCAAATCCAAAATCCTTCGGGTCAATTCCATCATTCTCAGTCAAAATGTTTGTTTTATGCATGACTTGGTGTTATTTTGGAACTTTACAAGATCAAGTACATGTAAGGTTTGCACAACAAATCAAATGACAAATGTTAAGTTATCAAAAGTGATAACTAAGAAACCTTACATTCAATAAGTAATTTTAGAAGAACATGTCTTGATTGTTGATGTCCCATTAGTTATTGAATTATTGAGCAGTTAAGCAGATGCAATTGAATAACATCAACTGCTAGGAAACGGACAAAAAAAAAAAAACAAAGACTCCATCAAAGTCTGATGGAATATCATGAATGAAATTTAATTATTAGATTTTTTTTCCCGCAATTTTTCCCTATTGAAATGGTTTTCCTTCATGACAGCCAGCCAAGGGGAACTAATCAAGTTGGTCGTTGAGGAGGTTGTGAAGAAGTTGAAGATAAAGCAAAAGTCCGTGACTGAACATTTAATTGGAATCGATGATCAAGTGATAGAAGTAAGAAATTTGTTAGACATAGACTCTGGAGGTGTGCGGCTCATTCAAATTCATGGCATGGGGGGTATTGGTAAAACGACTCTCGCCAAGGTCGTGTTCAATCAACTTTCTACCCACTTTGGAAAGTGTTGCTGCTTTCTTGAAGATGTTCGAGAAAAGTCGTCAAGAACTGATGGCTTGGTTGAATTGCAAAAGAAGTTATTATCTGAAATAGGAAATGCTGCAGGAATAGGAAGCATCGATGCAATTGACTATGGAATGAAGAGGATCGAAGAAACACTTTGCCTTAAGAAGGTCTTCATTGTACTGGATGATGTTGATAAAAGTGAACAAGTGGAGAAATTAATTGGAAAAGGTGCTTTGTGTTCAGGGTCTAGAGTACTGATTACTACTAGAAACAATGATGTTTTGCAAATCACTGAACAAAAATATGAAATGGAGGTGATGAGTGGTGATCATGCGCTTCAACTCTTCAGTAGACATGCATTTAACAAGGACTCTCCTCCAGATGATCACGATGATATTTCAAAGGAAATTGTATCTGCTACTGGAAGCCTTCCTTTGACTATTGCAGTAATTGGTTCACTTCTGAACCATGGAACACAAGACCTATGGAAAGAAACATTGGACAAGTTACACAAAGCACCTCCACGGGGATGTTTTCGAAAAGTTGAGGATTAGCTATGATGCATTGACTTTTGAGCATCAACAAATTTTTCTGGATATTGCATGCTTTTTCATTGGTGAGAAAATGACAAACCCAATTTATATGTGGACAGATTGTGGATTTTTCCCAATTAGTGGAATTGAGGTCCTCAAAAACAAGTCCTTGATAAAGATTGGAGAGAAAATGAGTTTTTGATGCACGATCAACTTAGAGATCTCGGAAGGGGAATTGTTTGTCAAGAAAATCGAACAAATCCTGAAGAGCGTAGTAGGTTATGGAATCAGGAGGAAGTCCTCAATACAATAAGGACAAAGAAGGTAGAATGCTCTAGGAAAGAACTAATAGATTCTCTTTTTTCTGTCTTTTCCTGCAAGAAAATAGAATGCTGATAACCACTCATTTCTTGCTCTCATTTGCAGATGAAGAACAACGTTCAAGCAATGGAACTCCATCATGATGACCGTATCAAAAGTGAAGAGATTAGAAAGTTTGAAAATCTGAGGTTCCTTAGATTATATGAAGGAACCTTTGTTGGTGACCTAATGGATTGTTTTCCCGAATTAAGATGGATTTTTGGAGATATCCTATTGAAAGGGATGAGCCAACTGAGCTGACCAATATGTGCTTAAATAAAGTAGTCATCCTTCAATTTTTTTCAATGCCCTTTATAGATGATAAAAAATTATGGAACTTAATAAAGGTATGCCATATGCTCCTTTCTATTCTTTGTCCTTGAAGGCAACGTTTGAACTTCTCTTTCATTGGATAATGCTTCACTTTTTACAGGAGGCGGGAAAATTGAAAGTTCTTAGTCTTGAATCTTGTAGTGGCATAACCAAGACACCAAACTTATCCGGATGCCCAGAATTAGAGAGATTGACTTTTTACCGTTGCCTTGGTTTAAAGAAGATTGATGGCTCTATAGGGGAGTTAAAGTGTCTGAAAGACTTAAAGTTCGACAGTTGCCTTTGGCTTGAAGGTTTGCCTGAAGAAATTAGGGACCTACCAAATCCAGAAATCTTCTCTTTAACGAATTGTTATGAAATAAATAAACTACCGGATTTCATATTTAAGTGCAAATCTTTACAGGAGTTGCATCTTTCAAATCTAGGTCCAATGGAGTTATCGGGTGATATTTGAAAGCTTGAGAATCTAGAAGTGCTTTGGGTTGAAACCAATTTGAAAGGTCAACTTCCTTTTGAAATTGGCTTGCTTTCACGGCTGCAAAGACTGGTGTTAAGAGTGCGTTATGAAGACGTGTGTTGAGACCACTCTCACAAATTTTAACCCATCAGGAAGTGTCATCTACATCATTGCAAGTTGTCCCGACCTCTCAAACTTGACTAATTTGGTTGAGTTGGACCTACGTGACGACTCTGAAATTGGGAACAAAATATGAGTTCTTCATACTGGTGACTTAAGGTGGATCGGGAGGTTATCCAAACTGGAACGGTTGAGTTTGTGTCTCCTCCATGTCCCTGCTCCCACTGAGTTGGCTTCCCTTCCTCAGCTTAACAAACTCCGTTTGTCTGGATTGAACTTGCAACCCCTCAAGCAAGTTCCCTCTTCTCTATTAGAGCTAACCCTTGATAAATTCAATTCAATCGTGTTACTCTCCTCCAAGAATTTGTCAAATTTAAGGCTCTCTCACCTTCAAATGCAAGAGATTCAACTCGATGGGCTTCAGCTTCCAAATTTAACGAAGCTTTATCTTGGTGATTGTAGACCCCTTGAGAGATTCATGCTATCCAGCATGAGGAAGCTAAAAGAGGTCCACGTGGGTAACCCCTCCGAGGGTGCGTGCCCAAAACTAGATGAGATCCACATCGCTGGGGTGTTGGAATCGTTGGATAAATTGGATATCAGAGTGCGAGTCCTTCAGAAGGTTCGTGTACGTCGACATACATTGGGAATCTTCTCATGAATCTTCACTAATCCTTGCATCAAGAGTCTTCAATAAATTGTCGCGTCTCATCTACAATCTCCCTAAGATACTCAGTATTCAAGTTGTTGGTACATGGGAATCGTTGAAAGACTTGACACTTAATTCTTGTCATCATTTGGAAAGTCTTGATGGTTTGTCAAACTTAAAGAACCTCAAGTCCTTGGACATATCTTACATCCATGAGCTACGGGTTGTCGAGGTTCTCGACCAGTTAAAGCTTTTGAACATGTTGGAAAATCTTGACTGCCCATCCTTGGAAAGTTTGATTGATGTATTGACCTCCCAATTGCCAAACGAGTGCTACTTATCTATCCGCGATTGCCCGAAATTATGTGGGGGGAAGCAAGGATTCCATG
Source organism: Eucalyptus victrix (assembly GCA_016097545.1). Taxonomy (NCBI): domain Eukaryota; kingdom Viridiplantae; phylum Streptophyta; class Magnoliopsida; order Myrtales; family Myrtaceae; genus Eucalyptus; species Eucalyptus victrix. The sequence goes on from CM027843.1 coordinate 49,807,068, forward strand.
ACTCCGTCCAGCATTTCAAGCATTATAAGGTAAGTCAGAAAAACCATCCACAAACATGAATTCAACTTTAGGTAGATTTATAATAATTGTGGAAAATTTAAAAAAAAAAAAATCATACAAACATGAATTAAATCTGGTCTCACTTACATTAAAAGCCAGTGGATGTATGTGATGTTTTCTCTTCCTTTTTTTAACCGTTTCTCTGTATATGAAAAAGTTACATAGTTGCAGTAAGAGAAGTTCAGTTTCTCTAACAAATATTCGGAAAAACCTCATCTTATAGGAGATGTATATAGAATAGCATAGAGCCTATTATTTAAAATGTTTTCTCGTTTTATAAGAAATGAATGGTTTTACTTAGCATTTTTTTTCCTAAGTCTCCACTTTTTTTGTCCATTTCTTACTTAATATCAATTATTATGACAATGAATTTCGTGATTTGTGATATTTATGATGAAGATAGAACATTAAAGGAATAAATGCATTATAAATTCTAAAACTTATAAAAACTATAATCAAGTCATAAAACTTATCAATTTGATATAATCGAAAAGTTCTTGTTAATTTCATCCAATTTGACTAATGAAAAATAATGTTTATGCATTTTTTGCATTAAAATTTCTCTCTCCTAAGTGCCCCAAACAATAATTATTCTTCTTAAAAGAAAAGGTTTGTGTGCAGTCGGCTTCTCGTCTGATCCTCCTGTTTAAGAAAGGTTTTCCCAAATTTTCAAGCAACCCTAATTGAGTTTTATATATATATATATATCATAACTTAGAGCCTATTATTTAAAATATTTTCTCGTTTTATAAGAAATGAATGGTTTTACTTAGCATTTTTTTCTTGGTAAATATTCTTCACTTTTTTGTCCATTTCTTACTTAATATTAGTTGTTATGTGATGACTTTTGTGATTTGCGATATTTACAATGAAAATAGAACATTAAAGAAATAAATACACTAAAAGTTTTAAAATATATAAAAATTATAATCGAGTCATAAAACTTATTAATTCATTATGATCGAGTTATTTTATTAATTTATCTAATTTGACTAGCGAAAAATGCTATCTATGCATTTTTTTTTTATTCATTTTTCTCCCATGTGGCATAGAGCTTAAAAACGATTTGCATGCAAAAACGTCTGTCCTTTTAAGGTTTCCCCCAATTGAGTTTTCTTCTCAAGTTCTCCTCACTTCTTCATCGGTCTTTCTCGTCCATAGTGTGCTTCTTGTTCGTGGAGTCCGCTTCTTATTCATCGATCCTCCTGTTCTTCATTTGAGTGTCCTTTTTCTTCTTCGTCAAGTCCCCAAATTTCCTCTTCGTTCGAGCGCGACGACGTCGAGTCCTCGCGCAAGAGCTCGATGAGGCCGACGGCGACGTCGGGTCCTCTTCGTTCGAGCCGGATGGCGTGAACGAAGGTGTTATAAGCCACTACATCGAGCTTAATCTCCTTTCTTGTACTTTGCTTTCATTCCGATGGAGGTATGGGAACTCATTCGAGGTGTTTTATCTTGTGGATTGAATAAGTCTGAAGTTTGGGAGTGATGTCAATGAGTATATGCCCAAACACAGGAAGTTCTTGCGATCTTACTAATCTTAGCAAAATAAGAGATAGGATCGTCCAAAACAAAACAGAAAAAGGACACAGATTGTTCGCATGATTTTGTTTGGGTTAATTAAGGCGGGAGCAACTATATTTAATGCTCAATTTCGCGGTTCTCTGCTTTGGAAACATGCTAAAAAATTGGGGATTTGGCTTGATTATCATGCATGCCACCCCTTGAAATTTTCTGAAAAGTCAATTTCAAATTATTATGAATCCATCTTTTGGACTGGGGAGTCAAAATAAAGGTGTCATCTTTACTTAAAGTGCTATTTGTTCACTTAGAATCTCCAGAATATCCAATGAATGTATGATTTCTTTAATATTGTATTTGGGATATTTTCAATTTAGAGCTTGAACTGGCCTACATAATTTGACAATCCAAAGTGCTATCTATTTTTGGAGTGCCGATTTTCAAGGACAATCTGGTCTGAGGTGCTGAAGCTTTTACTGGTACAGGACCATTCGTGCTATGGGTAAAAAAAGCATGTTTTCAGTGTTACAATCATCAGCATTAGATGGCAACTTAGGGAAGACGGTATTCGTTTTTCTTCTTTCATGTTGCCAAATTTGTTGCTTGAAGCCCTTCAGGCAATGAAACAAAAACCTGGATAAAATGTTTGTTTATGAGTCTTAAAATTGGTCTAGTCAGTTCTTTGTCAAATCGAATTTGAGTAGGGCCAACATGTGGCAATTAGGTGTCCTTCCTCTGGTGAGGCCACGAAAATGGTGATATACAATGCCATGGGTTTGTTAATGTCTCGGTTTTTGCAGGAGGAAGAGAGTGTGCCGGCTGCATTGACAGACCGATTGATGGTTGGGCATGCAGATGGCAGCAGCAGCAGCAGCAGCAGCAGCAGCAGATGATCTTGCAAAACTCGTTGGGGAGCTTGAGCTTCAGCAGCAGCATGTCGCTGTCGAGGGAGGACGAGGAGATGTCGAGGTTGGCTCTGTCCACTTTCAGGGCCAAGGAGGAGGAGATCGAGAGGAAGAAGATGGAGGAAGAGACCAAACGCTTGGCCACTATTCACGAGGTACGCAACATGAAATCCCCACATGAAAATGGTTTACTTGGGGGCTTTTTCTTTTCTATGTTCTAGTAATAGCAAATAAGAGGTGAGGGATTTTGTGGTTATATTCATGGAGAGTTTTTTGTTACTTTGTTTTGGGGAATGAACAGCAAAACGGCAGCGAAGATGACGGTGGCGAGGATAAAACTGCTGAGGAACAAGAGACAGGCGGTGGTGAAGCAGATGAGGCGCGACATGGCGTTGCTTCTTCAGTCTGGTCAGGACGCTACTGCTTTTGGTTCTTTTCGACTACGATTTGCTTTTGGTTATTGCATTGGCAGTTGGTGTGGCTTTTTGTATGGACGGAATTCATGTTTGTGTTGAGAGAAATTGGTCTTGAGAAAAAGGGTTACTCTCAAATTTTCAGTGGTTTTTGTATGTCTAATTTATAATTAGAATGCTTTGAGAGTGCTGAACTTGAAATAGTCATTTGGTTTTTAGTTGCATTCAGTCATTTGTATCATCGGTGTGAAAAAATTCATAGTTGAACGAATTTTTGAGATTTTGAATTCGCATCTTATTTGATTCATGAAATGCTCTACATATCACAGACTTCTAGAAGACTTAACATTCAAGTAGGAATGCTTTTATATCCTGAATCAATCACCCAAGACTTCGCATTCGGATCGACGAGGCTGGTAAAAAAATATCGTGGACCTACCTAAAAAGCCTAAAGGTGGCTTGCATATGCAACTTGATACATTGAATTGGACCTACAAAATGGCATAGCATTATGGAAATTGCTTTCTAATGTGGATGAGGGCCTATGTTTGACACACGCCCGAAAGTGACTTGTGAAACCGATGACCATGAATTCGAGTCAAGGGACCCGACAAAAGCAAAGCAGAATCCCAAGCTATACATACGTGCACGTTCGATGATTTCAATAAGAGTTGAAAAAACCTAATATATTCAGCACAAGAACGAGTATTTCCCACAGGTCTGCAAATATGCGGAGATATTTTAGTGTTATTGAAAATCACGTATTTAAGTGTCTTTAGCGTAGAAGTACACAAGTATTTAAACCTCTGATAAACCGTTGGGCTGAGAAAAAGTAAACGATGAGACTTTATTTCAGTCCTCCTGCTCTGACCATTCAGGGTCAAATTTTTAATCACTGTTTATGGTGGAATGTTTCCTGCTCAAGGGGGTTGTCATTTCATTGTCTCACTTCTAGGGCACCTGACAGAATCCAGATCAGCATGTGTCTTTTAGACCTGGTGACCAGCAGGCAATTAAGACTTTCCATTAGAATATCTAGTTTTCAGAAGTAAAGCAACTCTAAAGCATGAAGCGGGAACAAGTACCGAAGATGAGGGAAGTAGGACTTTCAGTAGTTCAACTTGACACAAATGTACACACTCACCTCAATAAATTATGGAAGGCTTAGAAACTTCCCATTTCTTCAGAGGGTTCTTCGCGTTCTGAAGCTGCAATTCAAAGACATTCTTCAGAAAATGCATAAACAGATTGTGTATGATCCAATTCATGCTTCTAACATGGCTACTTAGGTTCTTGGTTAATCCTTAGCATCCACAAATACGTGAGACGAATAAAGGAGGGGTTTGTTTGCATCTGCCCTGTTTAATCTGTACTCCTTTCTTGATCAGCACTGCTTGGTGTTAGATGAACAAACTCTCATGGAACCTTCACAACTTTCGCCACCTCCTGAGGCATTGCATGGCTGAGAGGGACTTCTTGATCGGCAAATCCCTCTCCGCACTGTACATCAAGTCCATCATCCCTTCTTCCACTTACCTCTCCAGCCACTTCATCCTCCTCTATTCCAAATGCTGCCATCTTTTGGCTGCTCGCTGTGCCTTCGATCTGACCCTAAACCTGAACATGTTCTCCTTCAATGGCATCATCGCCACCTATGCGAAGGAGTCTCAGATGAAGGCTCTCTCCAGCTGTTTGATCAAATTCCTGTGCCGGATCTCATTTCCTACAACTCTATGCTTTCTGCTTTCGCCGATCGAGGCGAGATGGGACCTGCATTTGCCTTGTTTTCGGCGATGAGGGAGATGGGGCTTGACATGGATGGCTTCACATTGTCTGCCGTGGTCACAGCTTGTGGTGATGATGTTTCTTTGATGAGGCAGTTGCATTCTATTGTGGTTTCCAGTGGTCTTGATTCTTATGTTTCTCCGAGCAATGTGCTTCTGACGTTCTACTGTAAGAACGGTCATTTGAATGAAGCGAAGATGATGTTCCATGAGATGGGAGAGGCTAGAGATGAGGTTTCTTGGAATTCAATGATAGTTGCTTATGGACAGCACCAGGAAGGGCTACGAGCACTGGAGCTGCTCCAAGAAATGATAAGGAAGGGTATGTATGTAGATATGTATATTTTGGCGAGCGTTCTCACTGCATTTACCTGTGTGAGCGATGAAAGGCGGACTTCAGTTTTATGCTCAGCTCGTAAAAACAGGGTTCCGCCAGAACTCATGTGTTGCGGGTGGCTTGATTGACTTGTATGCTAAGTGCAAGGGTGCCATGTCAGATTGCGAGAAAGTATATCAAGAGATCGAGGAGCCAGATTTGGTTTTGTGGAACACTATGATTTCAGGGTATTCATAAAACAAAGAAATTCTCAGAGGAGGCTCTAGATTGTTTCCACAGTATGCGAAGACTTGGGTACAGACCAGATGATTGTTGCTTCGTTTGTGCAATCAGTGCCTGCTCCAATCTCTCATCTCCTTCTCGGGGGAAACAAATGCATGGTTTGGTAATCAAATCAGAGATTGCCTCAAATTGGATATCTGTTGATAATGCTTTAGTTGCAATGTATTGAAAATGCGGGAATCTGGGGGTTGCCAGGAGGTTATTTAAAAGGATGCCAGAACATAATACTGTCTCACTTAAGTCAATGATTGCAGGTTGTGCTCAGCATGGATTAGGAGAGGAATCTCTTGCTCTCGTTCAAGCGATGCTGTTTAATGATATCCCTCCTACCAGTATAACTTTCATCTCTGTACTCTCTGCACGTGCACATACTGGGAAAGTTTATGAGTGCCAAACAGTTTCCAACATGATGAAGGAGAAGCTCGGGCTTGAACCAGAGGCAGAACATTATTCGTGCATGATTGATCTACTAGGTCGGGCAGGCAAAACAAGTGAAGCTGAGAAGCTCATTGAGACAATGCCATTCGGTCCTGGCTCCATTGGCTGGGCCTCATTGCTTGGGGCATGGAAACATGGGGAAAGCTGTTAAAGCAGCCTATCAGTTTTTGCTGCATGAACCTGCAAATGCTGCTCCATATGTCATCCTCTCAAATATGTGTGCTAATGCTGGCAGATTGGAAGATATGGTAGCAGTGAGAAGGCTAATGCGAGACAGAGGTGTTAAAAAGATTCCAGGTTGCAGCTGGATTGAGCTAAAGTGAAGAACCCATGTATTTGTTGGAGAAGATAGTTCACACCCAATGATTAAGGAGATTCATGATTACTTGGACGAGATGCTATTGAAGATTAGGAAGGTTGGCTATGTACCGGATGTTAATCAGGTTTCGTTAAGGGAGGATCAAATGGAGGAAAAAGAGATGGAAATGAGATTAAGACATCACAGTGAGAAGCTAGCAGTTGCATTTGCGTTCGTTTCAACCAAGGATGGGGAGCCAAAACTTGTGGTGAAAAATCTTAGAATATGTGGGGATTGCCAAAATGCAATCAAACATATCTCCTAGATTACAAAAGGGAAATCACTGTTAGGGACACCCGCAGGTTTCATTGCTTCACGGAAGGGCAAAACTCTTGTGAGGATTACTGGTGGATAAAGCATTTGAGTGGGCCCTTTTGAGTTTTATTAATATGTGAATCAGAATCATAGTTATTTGTTTTGAATTCAAAAGCTAATGTCATGCGCCATGTGGTTATAGTCTGCTTTAGAGCCTGCTGATAAAGCATTGAGTTCTAACTTCTATGTTGCCCATGAATCATGATTAGTTTATGTGCAAAATAATTAGGGTCTTCCAATGATATTATATCAAGGTGCAAAATTGATGATGGTGGAAAGAAAATATAGACTGCTGCTTCGAAGAAACATAACAGCTTGTGAGTGAAAAATTTTGAGCATTTAATCAATTTACACGTGATCTGATTGTAATTCTTGACTGAGTTGATTCAAACTTTTCTCTTTCCCAGATATCCTTTCTTATTGAAGATTAGGAAGGTTCACATTACCTATCAGCCTGAAAAGTTGTTACCTCCTATGTTTGCTTCCTTTTATTAGTCTGTTTGAGTCGAATTTATCAAGCGTTCTGTGGTACAGTTGCTGCTCATGAAGTCCAATCTGTAGGTTGGGTTCCTAACGAGTATAAGTGCAGTTTTGTGGTTGCAAAATCTAAGTGAACCTATAAAAACAGGTTTCGCAAGGAGATACTAGTGGACGGTTTGTCAGATCGTGAGATACTTATCTTTTGTTCATTGATTTTGTGTAATTTAAAAGAAAATCTCTGGATTTTGTCTTAGAATTTATTTGATTCTAACTGGTCATTCATCAATCTCCAAATGAGATTATATTTTACCATTCAACTTTGTTGATTGGTGGTAATATTGTTACTGAAGCTTCAATCATGCTAGTGCAAATGTGTGACACCATTGTCAACTGTGCTAAAAGTTGAAGTTGTTAGATAAGACATGGTTTAATATTTATTTAAATACTTTCGCACTCCCCATCATGCATAGGTTGGGCCTTGGCCTAAAATTGAAGCGCAAAAGCAAAGGGGGGACCTTGAAAAACTCGAACTCATGACCTTCTACTTCAATACCGTGTGTCATAGTGTAAGACTATTATCAACTGTCCTAAAAGTTTAAATTGTTAGATGATGGCGTGGTTGAATACTTAGATACTTCTATAATTCTTATTGCTTGGTCACAACCAAGGACTTTTTTCCAAATATAACAACACCATGGTGTTGCAACTTGGGAGGTAATTGCTTGCATAGGAAAACTTGGCCATCCAATCTTGGATCATTGGACTTACGCTTAACAATCTTCTGGCGAGGCCGAGCCTCGGCAGGGTTGCGCAAGCCTTGCCCAACTACCGGTGAGGCTCGGCCGACGAGGGCCGACAAGGGCCCGCCTCGCCAAGGGCTGGTGATGCCGGTGAGGTCGCCGGCCACTTGAAGAAGAGAGAAAGGAAAAAAGAAGAAGAAAAAAGCAAAAAAAAAATTAAAATTAAAATTAAAAGAAAATAATTTGGAGTATAAATTTTTAGCACGGTACCAAACGCAATTTTATTATATAATCAGAAATTTTGGACAGTTACTAAATAGCTTAAAATGCTTAAAAATTGTTCCCGAAACAAAATTAAAAAGAATCATTTTTTTATCGAAATTATTCCGGAAATGGAATCGTTACCAAATGCACCCTAAGTGTTTTGTTTAACCTCGTTACTCGTAATAATGATAAAGTAGCAAATCATAATAAGTTCATTGTGTAAGCAATTATAAATTAGATAAGTGCATATCACTTTCTATTTGTTTGATAGAAATCATATTGTCTTCGGTAATGCTACTCTTTGGAACTTAACTTCTGACCTCATTTGACTGGGAAGCAGACATTAGGTGGAGTCTTTCGATCTATTTCCTTTTAAAACATTGCTTGCAGCCATAAAATATAGGGAAAAAGCCATAAAAAACCTTTACTTATTATGACACATATTCTAAATTAATTTTTGTGACACCAAAAATTCCAAACTTGTACTTGCCCAATTTTTTTATGACATCAAAAACTCAAAACTTTTACTAATATAACACATTTATCGCAAAATTTTTCTTTGTGACAAAAAGAACTAATGTGCCATATGAATAAGTTTGAGATTTTTGGTATCTCAAGAAAAGGTTTGGGGTAACTAGGTCACACCATACAAATTTAAGTAAATGTGTCACATAAGTGAAAGCTTGGGGTTTTTGGTGTTACAAAAAAAAAATTGAGGTAAATGTATATCAATGGGCATAGTTTAAGAATTTTTTTGTTTTTTCGGCTTTTACCCCAAAACATAACCACGCAAAATTGAAACTCCTCCTCGTACCTAAAATAAACACCGGAGGGCCCATGGGCTTAGAAACGAGTCTGACGTGCACTGTGCAATGTGCATGTCAGCTTGAAGTCACGCTCTGATCACTAGGAAGACAAAGTCTTCGACCTTCCTTTCCCTGCCCCAACCCCCGTGTGCAGAGCAGAGGAGGAGGGTACGACCTTCTTCGCAAACCCAGCGATCAACGTCCCCCCGTCGTCCCGAGCGACTCCGGCAACTGACTCCTCCGGCGAATCGGCTGGCCAGTACCAGGAGCCATCGATATTCATCTTCACGAAGCCCTTTCCCGGCAGCGACCACGAACACGGTACAATTCTCTTCTGACTTATTCTGGATTTTCCCTGAAGTGTTCGGTGTGATGAAATCCTTTGCTCAGAATAAGTGCGTTGTCCACGATCGAGGCAGGATCGGGTCGTCGGGACTGAAATACCCATTTGTATTTTTGTTGCGTTCCTTCCTGTGTAATTGGACCAAAAGTCTCCCCGATCAGCTTCTTAAGAAGAGTAGACAAGTGGATTTATGAGAAGATTGCGGGCTAATCTCAAACCGCTCAAAAAATTTAAGGTTTTTTTTTTTTAAGAAGAATCCATGATTTAGTATTTGATTTCATAATACTAATTTTCGTACATGTTTTTTTTTTTTTTTTTTTAATGTATGTTTGAATTGACTTTTATCTTTTAACTTTTGAATTTTTGGTTTTCTTAAGTCTTGCGGATCGAGTTTGTTGATTGTTGGTCTTTTTCCAGTTTCCTAGATTGACATATAAATGCGTCACAATCTTTTGAAAAAAAATTGAATAGTGTCTTTTAATATTGGGAAGAATGAAAAGGGTACATTCTTTGCTTAGAAAATGCATATGACCCAGCCGTCAAATAATCTCTCCACATATACAACCTTTTATTTTTCTCCAAAAGTCTTCCTAGAATTTCATAAGTGGAAAAAAATATTTGGCAAAAGCAATGTTATGTAAGCGTTTCATAGCGTTGACCTACAAATGATATGGATCATTGAGAGTTTGAATACAATACGGTCATCTAAATACTTGCTTTTTGTTTTATTGTTATTCTGTAACTTAATTTATATATTGGTAATCTCACTCCTGATATATCCATGCCACATGTTCGTGGTTGAAACCTTCGGTCAGCCAAGGGCAAAGGCCTCTCTTGTTCACACAAGAGGGAGAGAGCTACTAAGGCTAAAGTTAAGATGGAGAGCACAGAGGCAGGAACATCATCAGGAAGCGAGTATCAAGTGTTCCTAAGCTTCAGAGGGCCCGACACTCGTAGTGGTTTTACTGATTGCCTCTATCATAGCTTGAGCGATGCCGGCATCTGCGTCTTTCGAGACGATGAAGAGCTTCGTGTTGGTGAAAGAATTGATGGAGCTCTCCAGAGAGCGATCGACAACTCTAGGATCTACATCCCCGTCTTCTCTCCAACCTATGCTTCGAGCAAATGGTGTCTCCGTGAACTCACACAAATTATGGGGAACACCTCCAAGACAACGGGAATAAAGAGATCCTACCTATTTTCTTCAATGTGCAACCTAAAGATCTTAAGATGGAAAACGGGTTGTATCACAATGCCATTCTCATTTTGCAGGGAAAGAATAACTTGAGCATCGAAGAAGTAGATTCTTGGAGAAAGGCTTTGACGGAGGTTGATGCAATAAAGGGATGGGAAGTCAAGATAGGCGATAGGTTAGCTTGCTGCATTCTAAGATCCTTATTTTTCCCTAATATTTTTTCCCGTTTGCAAAAACTAAGTAAATAATTCATAGATAGGAGGAACGTATTAAATGTGGGTAGGAGGAGAGAATTAAAAAACGTAAAAAGTCATGCTAGAGCTACCAAAATTGTTGGTGTTCTTGATTTCACTAGAGGTGCTATCATATGTTTATTTTTAATGAAGAACTGAAAATAGAAATGAAAGCTCATTTTTTTCCTTTCGTTGATGGTCTATGTAAATTTTGTTTCATTTTTCACCTCTGTCATTAGGTAAGCAACTCTTAGTAAAATTCTAATGCTTCTAGAACTACTACTCAAAACTTAATAACGTAGATATATCACCACAATTGAGGTGGAACTTCCACTAGTGATACTAAATGGTATGTGTGTAAAAGAAAAATGTCAAACTGCTGGAGAAAAGGCATTTTATATAATGGATGATGAAGTGGAACGATTGAGTACCATGAACGTTCTGTCTAATAATTTGATCTTTCAATTAATACATCAGATATTTCTCCTCCTGAACATATAATGTCCCACTTCTAAGTTTGTCCCATGAATATAACTGATAAAATGTTAATTTGCGGTGCATAAATAGTTGCACATTTATCTTGCACAAACAAGATTAACATAATTCAAAGATTGCTAATCACATGTTGGGATCAACTCAATTTTCGAGTATCATGACACAATGCAACACATGGCACTTGGCAATGTGAATAAAAAGCACAATTGAAAGTTATGTAGATTCAACCCAAAAAAACAAAAAAGTGATGCAGATTCATGTTTTTGATGGTTACATAGAATTAGCTAGAAAAATCAAATCCGAAATCCTTTGGGGTTGATTCCATCGTTCTCATGATAATGTTTGTTTTGTGCATGCTTGGTGTTATTTTGGAACTTTACAAGATCAAGTACGCGTAAGGTTTGCATGACACATCAAATTACAAATGTTAAGTTATCAAAAGCGAGAACTAAGAAAACCTTACATTCAGTACAAAATTTGAGAAGAAATGTCTTGATTGTTGATGTCCCATTAGTTATCGAATTATTGCGCAGTTAAGCAGATGCAATTGAATAACATCAACTGCTAGGAAACGAACAAAATAAAAAGGAGATTCCACGAAGTCTGATGGAATTGTATCACGAATGAAATTTAGATTATTATTTTTTTTTTTATTCTCTGCAATTTTCCCCTATTGAAATGGTTTTCCTTCATGACAGCCAAGGGGAACTCATTAAGTTGGTCATTGAAGAGGTTGTGAAGAAGTTGAAGATAAAGCAAAAGTTTGTGACTGAACATTTAATTGGAATCGATGATCAAGTGGTAGCAGTAAAAGATTTGTTAGACGTAGGCTCTGGAGGTGGACGGCTCATTCAAATTCATGGCATGGGGGGTATCGGTAAAACAACTCTTGCCAAGGTCGTGTTTAATGAACTTTCTACCCACTTTGGAAAGTGTTGCTGCTTTCTTGAAGATGTTCGAGAAAAGTCGTCAAGAACGGATGGCTTGATTGGATTGCAAAAGAAGTTACTATCTGAAATAGGAAATGCCGCAGGAACAGGAAGCATTGATGCAACTGACAATGGAATGAAGAGGATTGGAGAAACACTTCTCCATAAGAAGGTCTTAATTGTACTGGATGATGTTGATAAAAGTGAACAAGTGGAGAAATTAGTTGGAAAAGATGCTTTGTTTTCAGGTTCTAGAGTACTGATTACTGCTAGAAACGAGAATGTTTTGCAAATCACTGGACCAAAGTATGAAATTTTAAAATATGAAATGAAGGTGATGAATAGTGATCATGCTTTTCAGCTCTTCAGTAGACATGCATTTAATAGCAACTCTCCTCCAGAGGATGACCGTGGTATTTCAAAGAAAATTGTATCTGCTACCGGAAGACTTCCTTTGACTATCAAAGTAATTGGTTCAATGTTGCACAATGAGAAAAAAGAAATATGGAAAGAAACATTGGACAAGTTAAGCAAAACACTTCCAGAGGATGTTTATGATAAGTTGAAGATTAGCTATGATGCATTGACTTTTCAGGAACAGCAAATTTTTCTGGATATCGCATGCTTTTTCATTGGTGAGAAAAAGACAGACGCAATTTATATGTGGAATGATTGTGGACTTTCCCCAATTAGAGGAATTGAGGTCCTCAAAAGGATGTCCTTGATAAAGATTGGAAAGGGCAATGAGTTTTTGATGCACGATCAGCTAAGAGATCTCGGAAGGGGAATTGTTCATAACGAAAATCCGATGAATCCTGAAGAGCGTAGTAGGTTATGGATTAAGGATGAAGTCCTCGATACAATAAAGACAAAGAAGGTGGAAAACTTAATGAGATAACTAATGGATTCTCTTTTTTCTTCTTGGTTTTTATACTTTTCCTTGATAAAATAGAATGCTGAATGCTACTTGTTTCTTGCTCTCATTTTCAGATGAAGAACGTTCAAGCGATGGTACTTAAATTGTTTCATGCAGAAGTACATATCAAAAGTGAAGAGATTGGAAGGTTTGAAAAGCTAAGGTTCCTTAAACTTTGGGGAGGAACCTTTGTTGGCGATCTAATGGATTGTTTTCCCAAATTAAGATGGATTGATTGGAGTGCTTTTGATTTGAAAAGTGAGCTGATCAATTTGTGCTTAAAGAATGTAGTTGTCCTTCAATTTTCAAGCATTGCCGGTTTAGACGATATGAAATTATGGAGCCTAATAAAGGTGCGTCATATGCTTATTTCTATTATGTCCTTGAAAGCAACATTTGAACTGTTCCTCCGTTTGATAATGCATTCACTTTTTATAGGAGGCAAGAAAATTGAAAGTTCTTAGACTTGTTGACTGTCATTGCATAACCAAAACACCAGACTTATCAGGATGCTCAACTTTAGAGAGGCTTACTTTTTGGAGTTGCTCTAGTTTAAGGAAGATTCACTGCTCTATTGGGAAGTTAAAGCATCTGATAGAGTTAAAGTTTCTTCAATGCCCTCAGTTTGAAGGTTTGCCTGAAGAAATTGGGGACTTACAGAATCTAGAGCACTTCTCTTTGAAGGATTGTTATGGAATAAAGGGACTACCAGATTCCATATATGAGTGGAAATCATTACGAGAGTTGCATCTTTCAATTCGAGGTCCAGTGGAGTTATCGGCTGCTATCAGAAAGCTTGGGAATCTGGAAGTGCTTTGGATTCGAGCTGATTTGAAAGGTCAACTTCCTTCTGAAATTGGCTTGCTTCCGCAGCTGCAACTACTGGTGTTAAAAGGGTGTAATGAAATCCGAGAGTTACCAGCACTCCCAATAAGTCTAACCTCTCTGGAAGTGTCATTTAGGTCATTGCAAGTTGTTCCGGACCTCTCAAACTTGACTAATTTGGTTGAGTTGGACCTAAGTGACGACTTTGACATTGACGAACAAGATAAAATTCATATCGGTGACTTAAGATGGATTGGGAGGTTATCTGAACTGGAAGAGTTGAGTTTGCGTCTCCTCCATGTCTCTGCTCCCACTGAGTTGGCTTCCCTTTCTCAGCTTAAACAACTCAAGTTGTCTGGATTGAACCTGCAACCCTTCACACAACTTCCCTCTTCTCTATTAAATCTAACCCTTGCGAGTTTCAAATCAATCGCCTTACTCTCTTCCAACCTGAAGAATTTGTCAAATTTACGGCTTATTTGCTCTCAAATGCAAGAGATTAAACTTGATGGGCTTCAGCTTCCAAATTTAACGGGGCTTTCTCTTGAGGATCATGGACCCCTCGAGAGATTCATGCTGTCCAGCATGACGAAGCTAAAAGCGGTCTTCGTGAATTATTGCCCAAAGCTATATGAGTTCCACATCGCTGGGGTGTTGGAATCGTTGGAGGAATTGCATATCACCGAGTGCGAGTCCTTCACAAGGTTAGTGTACGTTGACGTGCAATCGGAATCTTCTCATGAATCTTCACTAATCCTTGCATCGGGAGTCTTCAATGAGTTGCGGAAGCTGTGGCTACAGCATTGCCCTAAGATACTCGGTATTCAAGTTGTTGGTACGTTGGAATCATTGGGAGATTTGTTACTTTATTCTTGTGGGCAATTGCAAAGTCTTGGTTTGTCAAACTTAAAGAACCTCAAGTCTTTGCACATGTATCTCTGCCATGAGCTACGGATTGTCGAGGGCCTCGACAAGTTGGAGTTTTTGAGCAAATTATTTCTAAATAACTGCCGATCGTTGGAAAGTTTGATTGATGTATCAACCACCCAATTGCCAGATGAATGCCAATTATATATCCGCGATTGCCCGGAATTACGTGGGGTTAAGCAAGGATTCACAGGCACCGTCAAGCGTTTCAAGCGTCATAAGGTGAGTCAAAACCATCCACAACAAATTTAGGCAGATTTCTAAAAGTTTTGGAAAATAAAAAACAATCATACAAACGTGAATTAAACTTGGACTCGCTCACTTTAAAAGGCAGCTGACGCACGTGATGTTTTTTCTTCTTTTTTTCCTTCCTTTTTTTGTATATGAGAAAGTTTCATAGTTGCAGTAAGAGAAGTTCAGTTTTTATCATAGATGTTTTGAAAAACTTCATACTGTCGGAGATATATATAGAATAGCTCAGAGCATAC
Organism: Eucalyptus victrix; assembly: GCA_016097545.1. Classification (NCBI taxonomy): domain Eukaryota; kingdom Viridiplantae; phylum Streptophyta; class Magnoliopsida; order Myrtales; family Myrtaceae; genus Eucalyptus; species Eucalyptus victrix. Next base: position 49,822,119 of record CM027843.1, read on the forward strand.
TATTTAAAATGTTTTCTCGTTTTATATGAAACGAATGGTTTTATTTAGCATTTTTTCTATGTAATATACTCCATTATTTTTTCCAGTTCTTACTTAATACCAATTATTATAACAATGACTTTCGTATTTTACGATATTTACGGTGAAGATAAAATATTAAAGTCATAAATGCATCAAAAGTTCTAAAATTAACAAAAATTCCAGTCAAGTCATAAAACTTGTCAATTTGATACAATCGTATCCATTCGTTAATCATGTCCAATTTGATTAATGGAAAATGCTGATCATGCATTTTTTTATTCATTTTCCTCTCCTGCGTGGCATAGAGCTTCAAAGAAAAGGTTTGGGTGCAAAAACGTCTGTCCTTTGAAGGTTTACCCCACATTTCCAAGCCCTAATTGAGTTTTCTTCTCAAGTTTTCCTCGCCTCTTCACTAGTCTTTCTCGTCCATAGTGTACTTCTTGTTCGTGGAGTCCACTGCTTATTTGTTGATCCTCTTGTTCTTCATCCGAGTGTCCCCCTTCTTCGTCGAGTCCCCGAATTTCCTCTTCGTTCTAGCGCAACGATGTTGGTTCCTCGCACAACTACTCAATTAGGTCAACGAGGATGTCGAGTCCTCTTCGTCCTAGCCCGACGGCGTGAACAAATGGGTTACGAGCCACTACATCAGGCTTAATCCCCTTTTCTTCTATGTTGCTTTCGTGTATGTGAACTCATTTGAGGTGTTTTCTCTTGTGGATTAGATAGGTCTGAAGTTTGGGAGTGATGTTAATGAGTATATGCTGAAACACAGGAAGTTATTGCGATCTTACTAGTCCTAGCGAAATAAAAGATAGGACCGTCCGAAGAAAAAAGACATGGATTGTTAGCATGATTTTGCTTGGATTAACTAAGGCGGGAGCAACTATATTTAATGCTCGATTTCACGTTTCTTTACTTGGGAAACATGCTAGAAATAATTGGGGATTTGGCTTTATTATGAATACATCTTTTGGCCTGTGGCCCTATCCACTTTCAGGGCCAAGGAGGAGGAGATCAAGACGAAGAAGATGGAGGAAGAGACCAAACGCTTGGCCACTATTCACAAGGTACGCAGCATGAAATCCCCCCATGAAAAAGGTTTTACTTGGGGGCTTTTTCATTTCTATGTTCTGGTAATAGCAAATAAGAGGTGAGGGGTTTTTGTGGTTATATTCATGGAGAGTTTTTTGTTACTTTGTTTTGGGGATGAACAGCAAAACGGCAGCGAAGATGACAGTGGCAAGTAAATAGCTGCTGAGGAGCAAGAGACAGGCGGTGCAGAAGCAAATGAGGCGCGACATCGGGTGTGGTCGGGACGCCACTGCTCGTGTCTGGCTACATCTAGTTCTTTCACTACAATTTCCAATAGTTTTTGTCTGTCTAATTTATAAGTAGAATGCTTTGAGAGTGCTGAACTTGAAATAGTCATATCGGTTTTGGTTGTATTCAGCCATTTGTATCATCCGGGGTGTGAAAAAATTCATATTTGAACGAATTTTTGAGATTTTGAATCCACATTTTATTTTATTCATGAAATGCTCTATATATATCACGGACTTCTAGAAGACTTAACATTCAAGTGAGAATGCTTTTGTATGTGAATTAATCACCTGACATTTCAGCATTCCAATTGACGAGGATGGTAAAAAGAATATCGTGGACCTACCTAAAAAGCCTAAAGGTGGTTTGCATGTGTGACTTGATAACATTAAATTGAACCTACAAAGTGGCATGCGATTATGGAAATTGCTTTCTAATGTGTATGAGGGCCTGTGTCCGACACATGCCCGAAATTGACACGTGACCGACAACCGCGAATCCGAGCCAAGGGATTGACAAAAGCAAAGCGAAATCCCAAGCTATACATATGGGTCCGTTCGATGATTTCAATAAGAGTTGAAAAAAACTAATATATTCAGTACAAGAACGACTATTTCCGACAAGTCAGCAAATACGTAGAGATATGGAAGTGTTATTGAAAATCACAGATTTAAGTGTCTTTAGTGTAGAAGTACACAAGTTTTTTAAACCTCTGATAAACCGCTGGGCTGAGGAAAAGAAAACAATGAGACTTCATTTTATTCCTCCTGCTCTGACCATTCAGGGTCAAATTTTTAATCACTGTTTTCTAGTGGAATGTTTCCTGCTCGAGGGGGTTGTAATTTCATTGTCTCGCTTCTAGGGCACCTTTGATAGAATCCAATTCAGTGTGTGCCAGTTACACCTAGTGACCAGCAGGCATTTAATGGATATAATTATGTTAGACTATACATGAGGCCAAAGCTGCTAAGTTCACTAGATTTTTTCGTAACAGAATGAGAAGGAATCAGAAGTTCTCCAATAGGAATGGTAAGAACGATAAAAGCTTTATGTCAGACTGCCAAACAGCCAACTACTTTCCATTAGAATATCTAGTTTTCAGTAGTAAAGCAACGCTGAAGCATGAAGCGGGAACAGAAGTACTGAAGACGAGGGAAGTAGGACTTTCAGTAGTTCAACCTGACACAAATGTACACACTCCCCGCAATAAACTATGGATGGCTTAGAAACTTCCCACCAACTCTCGCATTATGCATACCCAGCACAATGACACAACTACATAGAACAATCGACAATTAATATATCATATTTTCTTTCTTCACTCATGCAAACTCCTCTTTTAAATGTCCATAATTTTCTTTTTGAGCCTTGATTTCAGCTAGAAGTTAGCTCACGTAGACCTTGTGCCACCTCAATTGGCTCGATCCGCACAATGCTTGATTCCTTTCAAGGAAGTCAGCTATCATGTCCCTAGCTTGATCTGGTGTGTTCTGATCAACCCATGACTTACCACAACCTTAAAACCAATTCCTACATTTTCCTCGTCTTTGCCATGTGAATTGGTGATTAAAGACCACAAGACTAGTTAAGCCCCGAGTCGAACTCATTAGGAGTTACACCACTTGATTTTGACATTGGCATCCTCAATCTTCCGGCCATCGTTCTTTGATTTGGCAATTCAAGGTTCTACTAAATGCAACAGAAGCAACAGATGGATGCAAAAGAAGAAACATATATTCACTATCAAGGTTATATGATAATTCTACTAGGAGTTTCTACACTATAACATAGACGATGCAAAGCAAAAGGAAAAGCATCCGTATAAAAAAGAAGTGGACTTTGTCGTTGCAAGAAGAAATTACCATGCATAGCGTGATCACAAGAGCATCGAAGAAATTGGTGACATTTAAGAACAAAGCAGTAGCCACGTTACAAAATCAAGTCATGCGAATGTAAAGTGTAACTCCCGTTTTGGACTATAATAATGCTATAAAGAGAATGGTCATCCCAGAACTATCGCCAAATTCTGCAGCAATGACTACCGAAAGATAAGAATATAAGAGGAACACAGACATATGCAAGCCTCGCAGAGAAGCTGCAAAGTGAGAACCGTAACTGCCCATGAAAGACAGGTTTTCTTTTTTGCTTCCTAAGTGTACTCTCATGATATATAAAGCAAATCAGAACTGGGGCTAAGAAAAGAGTGGATAACACAATGATGACGATTGCAATTAGAGATCATGATGCCAATAGCAGGGTACCCATGAGCTGCAAACCGTAGTACCGGATGCTCATTGAGGACTGAGTCTTGTTATTCGAGACCAGGAGTGACCGAACAACAGCAGCCACTTACCAGTGGAATGAACAAAGAAGAAAAGGAGATATAGGCAGGTCGGAAAAACTTGTTAAATCTCTTTAAACCAAGTCTCGAACACAGTATTGAACAGGTTTTCTGTGCTTTACCCTGTTTTTCTTCTGTTTTAGCAGTTGAACCCCAAGACAACTGCCTTCACATTTGGTATTTGACAGTTAGAATAAACCCTGAGAAAATGTCTGAATACTATTTGCTGCATTTCAAATAGATACAGCCAAACTTCAGACCTATTCAATCCACAAGAGAAAACACCTCAAATTAGTTCCCATACCTCCATTGGAACGAAAGCAAAATACAAGAAAGGGGATTAAGCTTGACCTAGTAGCTCATAAAACCTCCATTCACACCATCGGGGTCAGATGAAGAGGATTCGACATCATCGTCGTCAGCCTCATCAAGCATCACTATAAAATCTTTTCTAGCCTTGTGTCTTGAAAATACAGGAATTACAGTGGTTCTTCCAATGAACTTTCTTCAACAAAGGGTGCAAGTAGTTGTTTTGTTCTTCATTTTTTCTTGGACCTAAGACATTGATGACAAAAACAAATAGTTAGAATGTGAGCTCTACCATGATCACTATACCTTTTGAGGATAAACACTAGCCTTGTCCCCTAGAGCGTGGCTCATGACTCGATGATGGAGAGCGCAAAATGATGTTTGGAGATCTCTATTGTGTGTTATGATGGTCATCATCCTACAAATCAAATGAGTGCAAGAAAGAGGACTAAGCATGATGGGCGCAAAACCAGCATAAGAAACCATGTTAGTGATCACTACTTTAACATCGCTCAATTAAATCTTCAATAATTTTGGAATGGAAAAGGATTTAGAGGAACCTTAGATCACAGAAAGTAATAAAATTAATGAACAGAGGGACTCATAATTAATCTGTAAAGCATAGCAAAATATAGAGAGATATTATGTGATTGCACTAAAAGCTTATTTCTTAAAACAGAATGAGCAAGCCATGATCAGCTACATTTTCCATCACTTGAAAAAAAATGCAGAGACGTGAACAGAGGAGCTCCATTCATTGACACAAACTCAGTGCTGTGTGGCCAAAGTATCTAATAAACACTACAACGGGCAGAGTTCACAAATCACCATCACTGCCATAACCCAGTAAACTTGAGAAGTTCGATTATGAAAATAGAATTCTAAACTTAAGAGCAGGCACAAGAAGAAATGAATCGAGGGCCAAAAATAGAGTAGTGTAAGGTAATCAGCATATGGTGATTAGGTAATCTAACAAACTCATACATCAACAGAGACCATTTCCAAGCATTTTGACCGTGTCCCTCAACTACTTTCAAGTGCCAAAATGGGCGAATAATTCAACTTCTCTTCAATATAAAAGATACTACAACACTCCAAGATCTATACAAAGAAGAACAAGAGAACTCAGCAGTGACTATCTGGAAACCTCGAGAGAAAGAACGACACCCAGCAGTGACTAATAAGGGCAATCACTAGTATACTACAAAATGAACAAAAAGGACAAGACATAATGCAAAAGAAGTAAAACCAAAACATGATTTAGTCACAGCAAAAAGAAAAAAACATGGTTACACCACGCTATGTTTGTATTCCACTTTTAGGTCCATCGAAGCAGTCTTCATTTCAAGTCTATCCACCAATATTCCCTTTAAAACCACCCTAGCGTCCAACATCCAGGTCACTCCGTATTTGGTAAAAACACCTTTCACTATTTAACATTCAATGAAATTAGTCACATATGGCTTGTGACATACCTACCTTGTCCAGATCTTGGGAGACCATTTCAAGGCTGCTGCATGCTGACAATTCTGTTCAATAGTAGACATCTTTTGAGCATCTAACTCTTGTAAATCTCCATCTGTCTTTTATAATTGCTCTTTCGTTGCTTTCAGTACATCCTTCAACTTGTGAATCGCTTCATTTTTCTCAATCTCTGACCTTAAGTTCTCCGTTGGAGGACAACTAAATCCTTCAACTGAATCTCTTCATCCTTCTCTTTCTTTGACCTTAACTTCTCAGTTGGAAGACAACTAGATTTGGAGACCCCAGATCATTCGGGCATGAGCTATGCCCCAACATCGGACACATCCAGGTTTCTCTTTTCCCATCATTAGAGAAACCGTATTTCAAGGGGGGAATCACTCTTTCCAAGTTCCAAATATGCCTCCATGAGATCAGTCATACTTCCCTGCAGTTTAGTAACATAAAAAACTTACTAAACTAATGATGTTACAAATTAGTGGCAAGCAATTTCAAGCTGAATTCATAAATATGCACGATTGCCTTTGATTCCTAACTCTGCTTCCTATTATGTGCCAGAACTTGGTTAGTCGTCATAACTAAATGAACCATATCAAGAAGACATTCAATATTTCACACTTTCCTGTTATACAGGAAAAGGAGTCCAGAGTTATCAAATTGAAAAAGTAATCAGATTCTTCTTTTCTATAACTGTTCCTTGCTGATTGTAATATTTCATCCACTGAAAACATATGAAAACACACACTAGGAAGTTACACTTTCGGTTTCAATTTTAGACTATTTCATCCACTATCCGTCTTCTGCTCAGAAAACTGTATAAATTGTCATTGCCAAGGCTGCATAACATTTGCTGACACGAGATGACCTATATTGAATGGCTTTCCAACAATTTTGGGGACGTGTGCATGCATGTGAAATGGCACAACTAGTAATTGGGAATTCTAAGGCTGCAGTACTTTTCTGTTTTTCGATCTCTCTCATTAAACCAAACTGCAATCACGTTAGCAAATTAATAGAAAATTGTACAAGTTTCATCATCTCAATACTTCACAACTCTAGCTGCTGCATAGCTCTTTTGTTAATGATGGCAGACGTGCTAGATAAACCTGAACCAAGTTGTGGATTTTTGTGCTATCATTAGAGCTAAGGGAATAACAAGATACCAATGCAGGTGCTAAGAGCATGTCCTATGTCTTCTTCTTATGACAGCTGCTGTTAAATCAAGCTATTTTCAGGAAAGTGGCAAATATCTCTGGACATCTTTACCTTAGGTCCTGAGATATATCACCTCAGCAGAATCTTTTCTAAAGTGAAATTATTGACTACACAATGGAGATATCACTTACGGTGAAACACGAAAATGTAAGGGGAAACATGAGAATACCTTTTCTGTTTTTATTAGCAAAAATTGTGATTCCTAAGGTGTGTCATATCTTTTGTTTTGCTCTGTTAGCCTTATTTGCTTCACTCAGCTTCTGCAATTAAAAAGACAAGATTATCAGAAAATGGTCATTAACAGGTAATGAAAGTCTATTTAATGTTGACAGGTCATATATTAAAACAATGCGTCCCTTGAACTCCAAAAAGTCACTAGATTTTTCCATTGATCTCTCCTCACTCTTTCTGACAGATTCTTCAAATGATATGAGAATGATCGAAAGCTATCATATTGAGCAGTTTTTAGATCACTTTTCCAGTATTAAGGAATGTAGAATCCATTTTTCCATGGCTGGTATGAAGATGATCAAACTTAGACTACTACGAAGAAATATTAATAATGATGATAGATTTATTTACAACATTAATGGAATTTCATGCAAGTACTAGCTAACTACCTCTAGAATCCTCAGCGTTTCTCATGTCCTTAATAATTTTCTTTCGAGTTATAAATAATAATGCCAACTTGCTAGCAATGGTTCCAAGAAACTCCCCAAACCTCCAATAGGCTGCATTTTCTTTCCTAACTTGACAATAATGTGTATCTGGGAGAAAGATTCCATATGCCCAATAGACACATAAGGCTGCACTTCCTTTTTCTAGTGGCAGCTACTAGACAAGAAATTCTGAATATCGAAAGAAGGATCTAATATTATCAAACCAGATGGATACTCAGACTATTTCAGTATAGTATGATGAAAAATTGTACACTATATATGCTGGTAGGTCTTACCTGATGCATTCACATTTGCAGTCTCCTCTTGAGGCTGATCAGTTTTCAGTCTCTGAATTAGAACATAGCTCGTCACCATTGTGTAATTTTTCAATCTTCTCTTCTAACTCGGAGCTTATTTACACCATGTGCAAACCCGCAATTTTGATCATGCGCCTTGTGTTTCCCATGGATATAGATCACCTAGACAGAAAGTATTAGCAATTCTTAGTAAGAGGTCAGCAACTCGATTAAAATGTTCATCTAATTATATATGTTATCTTCATTTGCTGCAAGCGAAAGGATTACTTGAATATTGGATAAGATCATAAATGTAGCAGAAAATGGCCACGATAAGAAGGGCAAACCACGAATAAACAGACTTATCCTCCAGGAATCCTAAAGAGTAAAGACTAAGCTATTAAAAGTTCAAACCCTCACTCAGCAAGAATCCTCAGGACGTTAAAAATGTTACTGAAGCATAATATGAACGATAATTGGAAAGAAGAAAAAGCAGGGTACTGGTCTTTATCACCAAATTAACAGAGGTTAAAACTTGCAAACCAAGAAAAAGAAAAGAAACCAAGGCAGAAAAAAAAAAGCAGGAATCAAAGGAAAGCAAGTCAGAACAAATGGGTTCACATCACAATCGACAATTGGCAAATACATTTTAAGGATATCGAGTCGATTCACGAGTCAAGAACCTGCAGTCCTCCAATTCTTAGTTATAAAAAAAGCCAAACCGAAAAGAAGAAAAGGACATAGAAAAAACCACAGAAAATGACACCACCGATGAACAGTCTGCGAGTCACTTACCAGGCACAGGCATTGGTGAAAGCGAAAACGAACGGAGAGAGAGCGCTTGACCTTGACCTTACAGTGAACGATGGGAGTGATGAAGAGAGAAAAAGTTCAGAGAGAAGTTGAGCGGTCTGTGCCTCGTGGTGAGAAAACTTCAGCGTTTTATATATATACTATATTATAAGTTAAAAAATATTAAAGCGGAAGTTATTAATATGGAATTTATGTATATTTGCATGTTTTAGAAAAGAGTAGTTGAGCAATTAAGGAGATCAAAGAAAATTTAATTAGATATACATAACCAAAATATATATAGAAAATTTAAAAAAAAAAATATATCTCTATTATGCCAATCATTATGTAAAAGAATTTTATGATTTACGATATTTACAGTGAAGATAGACTAGTCAAGGGATAAGTGCACTTTATGAATTCTAAACTTATTAGGAAAGTGAAATCAAATCCTAAAATTTACAAAAAATGCAAATGAGTAAGAAAACTTTTCAATTTGGTATAATTGAGCCATTTCATTAAGTCAGTTCAATTTGACTAATGATAAATATCCAAATTTCCTCCTTGTTCGAGCACAACATCATCAAGTCCTCTTTGTCCGAGCATAAAGGAGTCAATTATTGTACGATATCTTTAATATTGTATTTGGGATATTGTCAATTTAGAGATTGAGCTAGCCTACATAATTTGACGATCCAAAGTGCTACTTATTTTTGGAGTGCCAATTTTCAGGGAAAATATGGTCTGAGGTGCTGAAATTTTTACTGGTACAGGACCATATGTGCTTTGGGTTAAAAAAAGCACACGCGACTTAGAGAAGACGGTATTCCTTTTTCATCTTTCGCGTTGCCAAATTTGTTGCTTGGAGCCCTTCAGGCAATGAAACAAGAACCTGGATAAAATGTGTTTGTTTATGAGTCTTAAAATCGGTCTAGTCAGTCCTTTGACAAATTGCATTTGAGTAGGGCCAACATGTGGTAATTAGGTGTCCTTCCTCTGTTGGGGCCGCAAAAATGGGGATATAGAATGCTACGGGCTTGTTAATGTCGCCGGTCTTTGCAGGCCAAGATGAATGCGACAGGAGAATTAAGCAAGTAGATGGTTAGGCGTGCAGAGGGCAGCGTACAAGAACAAATGCACATACTAGGAAAGGTGAACACCTTTCGCCACATTTAAGGTAACTTCCCATAGGTGGACTAGCCGTCGGCCTAAAAGTTTGAACACTTAGTTTGGTTGCATGCAGTGGGGACTGTACAGAAGTTAAAATACTTGGTCTATTAGTGTTAAACTGGAGTTGAATTTTCGTTGGGCTGAGGAAAAGTAAACAATGAGACCTCATTTTATTTATCCTGCTCTGACCAGCCGGTCAAATTTTTAGTCACTGTACATGAGGCCAAAGCTGTTAAGTTCACTAGATTTTTCGTAACAGAATGAGAAGGAATCAGAAGTTCTCCAGTAAGAAAGGTAAGAACGATGAAAGCTTTCTGTCGGATTGCCAAACAACCAACAACTTTCCATTAAAATATCTAGTTTTCAGTAGTAAAGCAACTCTGAAGCATGAAGCGGGAACAAGTACAGAAGATAAGGGAAGTAGGATCTTCAGTAGTTCAACCTAACACAAATGTGCACACTCACCTCAATAAACCATGGAAGACTTAGAAACTTCCACCAACTCCTGCATTACACACAACCAGCACAACGACACAACACATGCATAGAACAACTCAAAATTGATATATCATATTTTCTTTCTTCACTCGTGCGAGCTCCTCCTTTAAATGTCTATACTTGGCCATTTAAGCCTTGATTTCAACTAGAAATTAGCTCACATCATCCTCGTTGCACCTCGATTGGTTTGATTTGCACAATGCTTGATTCCTTTCAAGGAAGCCGACTATTACGTCCCTAGCTCGATCTGGTGTCTTCTAATCAATTCAAAACCTACTCCAACCATAAAATCAATCCCTATATTTTTCCTTGTCTTTGTCATGAGAATCGGTGATCGAAGACCACAAGAGTAGTTAAGCTCCGAGTCGACCTCTTTAGCAGCTACACCACTTGGATTTAGATGTTGGCGCCGTCAATCTTCTCACCACCATTCTTTGGTTTGGCAATTGAATGTTCTACTAAATGCAATAGAAGCAACAGATGAATGCGACAGAAGAAACATATGTTGATTATCAAGGTTATACCATAATTCTACTAGGAGCTTGTTTGCTATAACATAGGACAATGCAAAGCAAAAGGAAAAGCATCCATAGAAAGAGAAGTAAGACTCTGTTGTTGCAATAAGAATATTGAGTTCGTAGACATTACCATGTTTAGCCTGATCACAAGAGCATAGAAGGTGACATTTAAGACCAGTGTTAGCCACGTTAAAACTCAAGTCATGCGAAGGTATAGCGTGACTCCCGTTTAAGAATACAATTCTACATCAGTGACTCCCAGAAGACAAGTACATAGGAGGAACACGGACATATGCAAGCCTTGCCGAGGAACTGCCCATGAAAAAGAGGTTTTCTGTTTTTTTTTTCCTTAGTGTAGTCTCACGATATAAAAAGCAAATCAGAACTGGAGCTAAAAAAAATGGATAACACAATGATAATTGCAATTAGAGATCATGACACCAATAGAAGGGTGCCCATAGCACTGGATTCCCACTGAGGACCGAGTTCGTCATTCGTGACCAGGAATGACCGAAAAACAGAGTCGCTTACTAGTAGAATGAACAAAGAAGGGAAGGAGATACAGGCAGGTCGGACATACTTGTCACATCTCGTTACACCAAGTCTGAAAATTTGACTTCACTCCCAACTTCAGACCTATTCAATCCACAACTGAAATTGTGGCATCCCAAAAATTCAAGACAAGCTCTAAGGTGTATTAAAGCCCATAATTAGGTAATGAAATTACCTATGGTTTATGCTTTAGCCATTAGTCTCCTCTTAAGACTAAGTGATATGTGCTTGTGTTCATGAGTTTTTAAATTTGTAATATAGGATAAATTAATAAAAATGATTTATTATTGGCCATGTGAAATTTAAAATTTGAAAGAAATAATTAAAGATGAATAATTGAAAGTGAAATTGTGGGTTTAATTAGGTTGGGCCTTAGGCCTAATGGCTTGAGCTCTTGGTGGGCCGAATGGCCGCCCCCTTGAAGCCCAAGGGAGAGTGACCGTCGACCAAGGGGGGGAGAAGTGGCCGGCCCACTTCTTCCAAGCCCAAGCCCAAGCCCATCTTGCATGAGCTTGGCCAAGTGGCAAAAAGGAGGATTTCATGCATTGGCTTGTGGAGAGGCAAATAATCATTGCCAAAGATGGAGTTTTGGGGGAATAAAAGGGAGAGGAAGAGAGAGAGTGGCCGGTTGAGAGCCACCGTCCAAGTGAGAAAGAGAGAGAGTGAGGCCGAGGAGGAGGAGGAGCTCGCCCGTCGCCGTCCGCACGCCGTCCGTCCCTCGCCGGTGTGCCGTTCGTGTGCCGCTGTCCGCTTGGTCTTTGAGGCAAGTTGGGATTGATTTCCACTCTTGCATGTGTGTCTTGCATGTGTGATTTGCTGGTTAGTAGATTTCGGATGTTAGGGTAGGCAAAACCGAAGCTAGAATGCGACTTGTTCTTGGATATGCTTGCTGATTTCGTGAATACCGCCTGACCCAGAATCTTGTGGAGGCTTGCATGCATGTTTCGTGTTGGATTTTGACTTTGATTCCTTCATGAAAGTTGTAGCCAACATCTTAAAATAAAACATACTAAAATTTGGGACAAAATGGTGGATATTTAAGGGGTCAAACCCTCATCCTACGAAGACACTAGATCTGGAACTGTTTTGCTGACCTTTTGGTAGATTTGTGGTTGCATGTCGATTTTTATCAAGAATATCTCTTTGACTTCTTCATGAAACTTGTATAGAACATCCTAAATATTAACATACTCAAATTTGAAGTAAAATGAGTAAGTGTAGCCTAGTGAATCGACCTACTCTTGAAGACGGTAAATCTGGAGACACGGTACAGGACACCCGAGACTTCATGGACCCATATGGTACTATTCTTTGGAAATTTGACTTCGATCCCTTCATGAAAGTTGTAGGGGACCTCTTGAAGTAAAACATATCCAAATTTCAGAGGAAACGAAGAAGAATAAGTGGGTGAAAACTTGACCTTTCGGAGATAACTACACTGGACGTTTCGGTGCTAGAACCAGAAGCTTCGGACGACTATATAAAATTATCTAAAACGAATCTGGCCTAGATTTCTCCATGAAAAATATACTTTAGTGTCTTAACTATAACCTGGTAAAATTTCATAATTTTCGGAGGTCTTTCGGATATTTTAATCGAATTATTTTGAAAAATGCACATTTTGTTTCTATCCGAAATTGCATGCTGTATTTGTGTGAGCTATATCTTATTGTGTGGAACTCTTTTGGGCATGTATTTTCATGAAATTGTTATCTTATTGACTTGTCTATCACATGTCTTGATTTCATGATTTTGAGAAGCATATGGATGTTTAATTTAAATGTTTTCTAAAATGGTACATGTTGGAATTTTGTAAACTTCGAAAAGGCATGAAATATGGACCATTTTATATTGCATGGACTCCATGAATTTTATTGTTATGAGTGATTGTGTCTTGCTGCATGTATGGTGATGATTTGAGATGCATGTATAAATTCAATGATGAATATGATTTTGATTGCCATCACATCACATGCCATGTTAAAATTAAACTATAATTGAAGATGAGAATTGAGATAAATGAGAAAGCCGTCGGAGGTGTGAGCCGACGATGCCCCGGGAGTGTCGGGATGCCTAGCTAGAAGAGTACGGCCGGTTGCCCGGTGGTCATGAATGGCCAAATACCGAAGGACCTCGGGAGTACCGAGAGGTGTCGAGATGCCTGGAGAGTGGGGGAGCCGAAAGCTCGGCAGGTATTGTGCCGAGGGATATCTCGCAATGCCAGTTTGGGTGCGAGATGCCTGGCTAGAAGGGTACGGCCGGTTGCCCGGTAGCCTTAAATGGTTGGATGCCGGAGGGTCCTCGTGATGCCAATTAGGGTATGAGATGTCCGGAGAGTGGGGGAGCCGGATGGTCTGATTGTATCTTGGATACATGTGGGATGCAAACATTGATCCCGGGAAAGAGTAATGTGGCGGTCCAAAATGAAATTGAAATCGAATTATGCATGATGATATTTGCATGACATGATGATCACGTTATATGCATGGATGCATGGCAATGATGGTGGTACATGTGATATGATGATGATGTTACATGCATGGATGCATGGCAATGATGGTGGTACATGTGATATGATGATGATGTTACATGCATGGAGGCATGGCAATGATGATGGTACATGTGATATGATGATGATGTTACATGCATGGAGGCATGGCAATGATGAGGGTACTTGTAATATGATGGAAATGGCTATATGATGATGTATGTACATGAAGTATGATGATATGTGCATGATGCCCAGGTAAGTTGTGCATGAATGCCTTAATGACATGTGATGCTATGATTGTGATAATTGTGTGGCATGATGCATTGAGTGCTTTATTGGTCATTTACCTTCTGAGTGGTTGTACTCAACCCTTCGGAGACCAACATTTCAGATTAGCAAGATGCCGCTCCCTGCTGTCACGCAGGGCATATTTTACGGTCTTCCTTCCGATGTAGAGGTCGAGTGTGTGGACATCGACTGTCCCACCATTCCTGGACTGACATTATTCGAGTTCGCGCCTTAGTGATGTATGACGTGGGCCTGGCTGGGGGCCCTGTCATTCAGGAGTTCATATCCGTCCATGTTCGTCGAGACGGAGTGATACGTGGAATGTTGCCGCCGCCGCCACCGCCTGATGCACCGGGATGGGTGTGAGGACCCGTGCGTGAGAAGTAGGAGCTGGAACTTTTTAAGATGACTAGCCGACACTAGTAGATAGGGGATCTCGCACGATAGACGTAGTGGGTCGAGTGTTTCTTTTTGGGTTATGGCCGAGTGTGGCTACATGTCCTGGCCTTTCTTTTGATGTACCGACCCAAGGAAACCCATCAGGGAAAATATGTAAATAAAAGTGTCGTGGCTTTATCTTTTCTTATGATGTTTAGTGGTGTGCAATTGTATCATGGTTGATGGAGGGAGAGATGACGATGTTATATTTTGCTTCCGCTAAATGAGTCGCGCTGGGACCGATTTCAAAAAAAAAAAAAAAAAACCGTCTATGATTTACGTTGCTTCTACAAAGAGATGTGATTTGGTGTAGCATTAGGTGCCTGTGGCGACCTAAGGTGGTTCGGGGTGCCACAGAAAAGACCTCTAATGAGTTCACATACATCCATCAAAACGGAAACAAAATACAAGAAACGGGATTAAGCTTGATGCAGTGGCTTATAACACCGTCGTTCATGCAGTCGGGCTCGGACGAAGAGGACTCAACGTCGTTGTCAGCCTCATCAAGCTCTTGCACGAGGACTCGATGTGGTCACGGTTGAACAAAGAGGAAATTTGGGGACTTGACGAAGAAGGACACTCGAACGGACAACAGGAGGATCGACAAATAAGAAGCGGACTCCACCAATAAGGATACTCTGGACAAAAGACAGGATGAAGAAGTGAAGAAAACTCAATTATGGCTTGGAAATAAAGGGGCAAACCTCAAAAGCCGTTTTTGCGCACGGACTTTTTCTTTCAAGCTCTATGCCAGTAAGAGAGAGAAATGAATAAAAAAAATGCCACATCAGCATTTTATAATAATCAAATTAGACAAAGTTAATAAAGAGATTCGATTGCATCAAATTAATAAATTTTATTACTCAATTACATTTTTTGTAAGTTTTAGAATTCGATTGCACTTTCATAACAAGTTTTAGGATTTTTAATATACTTTTCCCAACATTAAAAGAACCAAATACTCATTACACAACTCAAAAAAAATTTGCTGAGGGAGGTGTTTCAAGAACACAACTTACATGGTCCACCTGTCCACTAATCAGGTGACTTATGTCTTGATGAAATTGATTGTTACTTGAATTTACCCGTGGCAGGGGTCCGCCGAGCAGGATTTGCGCAACAAAAGCACCTAAAATAATTGTTTAATTGGTGGATGATGTATTGCTGCATCCTCCCCTATTTTTTATTGTTCGATTGAAGGCCACTTCATATAGGAATTAAAGCAATCGATCTTCCAGGCATTCATTCTTTTGATGCTTAGGTTGAGTCTTGGTTTTAATTTATTCTATAGTTTAGTCGATGGTGTACATAAAAACTTATTAATTTTTCTAGGTTGGGAACAAAACCAGTTTCATCAAAGTTGTGATATATCTAAAAACACAAAATGTATTTATTCGTACGATGAAATTTAATTAGCTTTCATAACTATGCTGGATAGAAAGGGCGGAAAAGGAGGAGGGACGGCTTTATCTACTTTTTTTTCTTTGGTCGAAAGACTTTATCTACTTGATTTGTAACTAAAGTTTTTCATTTTCTGGTAATAAGATATTGCCATATGTTACTATTCTAATCGACCACGTAGGGTATGAGTCAAAGATTGGTTAATAGCTTTGGTATAAATTTGTTTCCATTTGGTGGTGTGTGAAATCAAGCTCGTGATGTGCGCAATCCACATACAAAATCCCATTCCTTAATGACTACACAAATACCACAAGATTTACAGTATTTTTTCACATGATATTGTTTCCTATTATATATAGATCTTTTCTCATATTTTAATATTAATGCAGTTAACTTACATATTTGACTTTTGTCGATATCTGTTTGAGGAATTCAGAACATCTTCTATCTAATTTCTTGTATATAGTGGATCAATGCACTAAAAGTGTCTAAAATTAGATCTTTCATTATGAAAAAAAATTGCTATTAAGGCACAATCGAGAAATTCATTTGAAGTATTTTGTTGGTGCAAAGTTTAACTTGATGTTGATGGTTTGATTTTGGACTGCGAATATAACAAAACTCGATTTGTCAATTTCATGTTTAATATAGAATATCCATTCGAGTTTAAACTCGATTCTAACTCAATTATGAACAACTTACAAACGAAATCACAATATGAACCTTGAACTCCATCTCTAGTTTTGAGGAAAAAAAAAAATTTATATCATAATTTCATATTCCTAACATCCTTTAAATTACAAAATTTGACACCTACAACATGCCATCGAAATTAGTGAGATAACCACAAGCAAATATTACATTATAAAGGTTGGCTAATAAAGTTATATGAAAACTCTTTTAGCTCTGTCATATTTTAATTCTACGTGTATATATATAGATACTTTTATCTTGATTTTTTTTTTTTTTTTTTGGTTTTCTGCTATAAGTGATTCCCAAGAAATTCTTGGGGAAGATAGGGGACTAGCCGGACCAACTAAATCCGTACCAAGGTTCCGAGCGGTGCAGTATTTTCAGAGAAGTAAACAGGCCGGTTGGGCTGGGCCCGGGCCTAAGCACTCCTGCCCATCCCCGGCCCAAAACTCCATTGCGCTCAAACAAATAGCGAGGCTTGTTTATGCAAACCAATTTTCTTGGCTAAGTCCGCCCATGATCATGGTCTATTAGTTACTTAACAAGTGCTCCATAACACGTTGCAACTAGCTAAATTTTTTTAAAAAATTAAGTGTATAAAGTTTAATTAACTGAATGCATGCGTATGTGAATGCAATAAAAGCTGGCCGTGTCAATGAATTGCTTTTCCAATGTTTAGGAAATCTTGTACGTGAAAGGTGAAGAGATGCTCATGCTCAACAGTTTCCTCGAATAAAAAATGAGAGCGGTTTTCTCTGATCCAACCTCCTATTTTTGAAAAAAATCTGGGTCGATGACATTTGAAGTGGAAAGATAGTAAGCCTCTCTCTCCATCTTGATTTTGCATGCAATGGAGGATTCCCAAGAAGTTCATATCGAAGAAGTTCAAGGAGGTGACGGTATTACTGCTTCATGCTTGGTACACAACCGATTTAGATGGTAACTCTATTGATATACCATTGTGGACTTTAATTCAATAACTCTCTCTTAAGAATGGACATACCTTATATCTTCAAGATAACTCTAGTCCTTCAAAATGGAAGTATGCTCTCTCTCTCTCTCTCTCTCTCTCTCTCTCTCTCTCTCTCTCTCTCTCTCTCTCTCTCTCTCTCGACCGAAGCATACTCGAGCCCCCCTTTTCTCCATAATTCAAAGGGGGGCCATTTTCAAATTTATACTCTCAATTTAGACATGTAAAATTCAACTTGAGAGAAATTAAGAAATTTTAGTTACTTTCGTTTAGTGAATTCACATGAAAATGCACATTGCAAATTTTCAAAGGATTTTGACAAAATTCTCACAATTTTTAAGATGTTGCTCATCTGGCTTTTCCAACCCTTCTTTCAACTCCTATTTCACTCGTTATTTTCCTTTTAAAATTTTACAAACCGAAAAGAGTTCTCAGATTTCATGAGAACATCACATATGATTGTATGGTTCTACGCCTTATCTAGAGATTAAGTCATCAGAGTAACAAGAATTGGAAAAACAACAAATTCAAAATCAAAAGAAGAAGCATACGTGCTCGGGAGTTATGAAGCTCATCTTGTTAGGACTCCTAGAAATTGAGCCGTCACACAACAGATACGACCCTTTGAAAATTTTTCTTTTACCATAGAGTGATGGCAAAGACTGCAAAGAAAACATAAATGAATCAAATTGATTCATAATCTTATAAAGATTATGGAAACCCTTGAACCATCATTAATTTGATCACTTAGCACAAATCACAACAAAAAGGCAAATACTTCTCACAAATGGACTTTCACCATTTTCGCAAGATCCGAAAAAATTGTCTAGACGTATTAAAGGACGATGGTCAATTTTCCTATGTCCATTGCGGCAACAAAAACACTATGTTGCTGTGTTTTCTCTGCAGCTCGAACATACAGCTGCAAATCACTAACATAAGGTTCAACTGCACATGAAAGAGGTTCTATCATCACTAGAAAATATTTTCTAGCCTCGTACATTGAAAAAGCAAGAATTGTACTAGTTCTTCCAATGAGCTTTCTTCAACAATGGGCACAAGTAGCTGTTTAGTTCTTTTTTGCTGGACCTAAGACATTTATGACAAAAACAAATAGTTAGAATGCGGGCTCTACAGTGATCACTGTACCTTTGGAGATAACACTCAACGATGGAGAGCACAAAATGATGTTTAGAGATCTCAATTGCATGTTATGATGGTCATCATCCTACTAATCAAATGAGTGCGGGAAAGAGCACTAAGCATAATGGGCACGAAACCAGTACAAGAAATCATGTCACTGATCACTTGAACATTACCCAATTAAACCTTCAATAATTTGGATTGGAGAAGAATTTAGAGGGAGCTTAGATCACAGAAAGTAATAAAATTAATATACAAAGGGGCTCACAATTACTCTGTAAAGCATAGCAAAACATAGGCAAGATAAAGCTTATTTCTTTAAACAGAATGAGCAAGACGTGATCAGCCACATCTTCCATCACTTGAAAAAAATGCAAAGACATAAACAGAGGAGCTCCATTCACTTCATTGCAAAAACATAGTTTTGAGTGGCCAAAGCATCAAATAAACACTACAACCAATTCTGAATGGCTGTAAACCAAGAGGCAGACTTCACAAATCACAATCATTACTGCAACCGAGTAAACTTGAGAAGTTCAATTATGAAAATAGAAGCCTAACCTTAAGAGCAAGAAGAAGAAGAAGAAGAAATGGATTGAGGGCCAAAAGTAGAGCAGTGTAAGATAATCAGCATATGGTATTAGGTAATCTAGTAAACCCATACATCAACAGAGACCATTTCCAAGCATTTGACTGTGTCCCTCAACCACTCTCGAGTGCCAAAACGGGCAACATTTCGACATCTCTTCATTATAAAAGATGCTATAACACTCCAAGATCTATACAGAGAGGGACAAGAGAGCTCCATAGTGACTTTATGGAAACATGGAAAGAAAGAGCAACAACCAGCAGTGACTAATAAGGGCAACACCCAATGAAGTCATAAATATGTACGATTGCCTTTGATCCTTAACTCCACTTCCTATCATGTGCCAAAACCTGGTTTAATCAGCATAACTGAATGAATCATATCAAGCAGACATTCAATATTTCACACTTTCCTGTGAAATAGGAAAAGATGTCCAGAGATATCAAATTGAGAAAGTAATCACATTCTTTCTAACTATAGTTGTTCCTTGCTGATTTGTTATATCACTTCATCCACCGAAACCATATGAAAACACACACTAGGAAGTTAGACTTTAGGTTTTAATTTTAGACTATTTATTCCAGCTTGCCCTCTTTTCTTGATCCATTCATCTTCTGCACAGATAACTGTATAAATTCCTAATACATTGTAGCAGCAATATTGTCATTGCCAAGACTGCATAACATTTGTTGACACTAGATGAACTATATTGAATAACTTTTCAACAATTGTGGGGACGTGTGCGATGGCACAGCTAGTACTTGGGTACTCCAGGGCTGCAGTACTTTTCTGTTTTTCGATCTCTCTCATTAAACCAAACTGCAGTCAGGTTAGCAAATTAATAGAAAATTGTACAGGTTTCATCATCTCAAATTTACTTTACAGCTCTAGCTGCTGTACAGCTCTTTTGTTAATGATGGTGGACTGTGTGTGCTAGATAAACCTGAACCAAGTTATGGATTATTGTGCTGTCACTAGCAAACCCAAATCAGAGAGCTATGGGAATAACAAGTTATCAATGCAGGTGCTGAGAACATAGACAATCTTAAGGAGGCAATTCTAGAACACATTCTATGTTTTCTTCCTATGACAACTGCTATTCAAAACACATGTATTGTTGGAAAAGTCGCAAATATCTCTAGACATCTTTACCTTAGGTCCAAAAATATATCACTTCAGCAGAATCTTTTCTAAAGTGAGATTATTGATTTACACAATGGAAATATCACTTATAAGGGATCACAAAAATTTAAGTAAAGATGAGAGTACCTCACTTATAAGGGATCACAAAAATTTAAGTAAAGATGAGAGTACCTTTTCTGCTGTTATTCTAGCCGAACTTTTGTTCTCTAAGGTGTGTCGTATCTTTTGTTTTGCTCTATTAGCCTTATCTGCGTCAGTCAGCTTCTGCAATAAAAAAGATGAAAAATAGAAAGGTTATCACAAAGTAGTCATCAACAGGTAATGAAAGTCCATTTAATGTCGACAGGTCAATTAAAACAATCCTAGAACAAGATTCGTACCTTCCTTGTTCCTTTCCTTTGAACTCCAAAAAGTGACGAGATTTGTGCATTGATCTCTTCTCACTCTCTCCAACAGATTCTTCAAATGATACAAGAATGATTGAGAGCTACCATAGCGAGCAGCTTTTAAAATACTTTTCCAATATCTACATTTAGGATTGTGGAATCCATTTTTCTGTAGTTGGTACAAAGATAATCATGCTTAGACAGCAAGGAAATAATAATGATGATGTTAAAATGGAATTTCATGCCAGAACAAGCTAACTACGTCTACAATCCTAATCATAGTGTTTCTCATATCCTTAGTAATTTGCTTTCAAGTTGTAAACAATGGTGCCAACTCACAAGCAATGGTTCCTAGAAACTCCCCAAACCTCTAATAGGTTGCATTTTCTTCCCTAACTTGACAATGATGCATTTCGCAGGAGAAAGACTGTATACACCCAATAGACATGTAAAGCTATGCTTCCCCTTTCTAGTGGCAGCTACTAGACAAGAAATTCTAAATATTGAAAGATGGATCTAATATTATCAAACCAGATCAATACACGGACCATTTTAGTATGGTATAATGAAAAATTACATGCTATATGTGTAAGTAGGTCTTACCTAATGCCTTCACATTTGTAGTCTCTTCTTGAGGCTACTCAGTTTCAGTCTCTGAATTAGAACGTAGCTCATCACCATTGCATAATTTTTCAACCTTCTCTTCTAATTCAGAGCTTATCTACACTGCGCATGAACTGGCACGAATGACCATGCGTCTTGTGTTTCCCATGGATATAAATCACCAAGACAGGAAGTATTAACAATTCTTAGTAAGAGATCGCAACTCAATTAAAATGCTCATCTATTATCTTCATTCGCTGCAGGTAAATGGTCACAAGAATATCTAATAAGATCGTAAATGTAACAGAAAATGGCCACAATAAGAGAGGCAAAGCCACGAATAAACAGACTTAAACTCCTTCAAGCGAAACCCAACACGGAATCCTAAAGAAAAAGCTCTTAAAAGTTCAAACCCTCACTCAGACCGAGTCTTGTTCTTCGAGACCAGGAATGACCGAAGAACAGCAGCCGCTTGCCAGTAGAATGAACAAAGAAGGAAAGGAGATATAGGCAGGTCGGAAAAGCTCGTTACTTCTCCTTACACCAAGTCTCAATCACAGAATTGAGCACGCTTTTTGTGCTCTACCCTTCTTTTGCTTCTACTTTGGCAGTTGAGCCACAAAACAACTGCCTTCCATTTAGTATTTGACAATTAGAGTAAACCATGAGAATATGTCTGAATACAATTTGCGGTATTTCAAATAGATGCAGCCACCTGCTGTAACATTGACTTCACTCTCAAACTTCAGACATATTTAATCCCCAAGAGAAAACACCTCAAATGATTTTCCATACCTCCATCAGAACGAAAGCAAAATACAAGAAAGGGGATTAAGCTCAATGTAGTGGCTTATAACACTGTCATTCCCACCGTCAGGCTTGGACAAAGAGGACTCGACGTCGTTGTTGGCTCATCAAGCTCCTGTGCGAGGACTCGACCTCGTCGCATTCGATCGAAGAGGAAATTTGGGGACTCGACGAAGAAGAAGGACACTTGGACGAAGAACAGGAGGATCAACAAATAAGAAGCGAACTCCACGAATAATATGGACACTCTGGACGAAAGACGGATGAAGAAGTAAACAAAACTTGAGAAGGAAACTCAATTATGGCTTGGAAATTTGGGCTGAATCATAAACAACGACGTTGTTGCACACGGACTTTTTCTTTCAAGCTCTCTGCCAGTAAGAGAGAAATGAATAAAAAAATGCCACGTATAACAATTTTTATTAGCTAGATTAGACCAAGTTAATAGAGGGTCTTGATTGCACCAAATTAACAAATTTAGGGTTTAATTGCATTTTTTATATTTTAAAATTTGATTGCATTTTCACAACAAATTCTAGGACTTCTAATACACTTTTTTCAATATTAAAATAATCAAATACTCGTTACACAACTAAAAAAATATATCGCTAAGGGAGATGTTGCAAGAACACAACTAAAAATATTGAGCGTTCCTTGAATTTTGCGTGTGGTTGGGGTCGGCCAGGCAGGATATGTGCTCCAGAAGCACCTAAAGTACTTACCTAATTGGGGGATGATGTATTTCTGTGTCCTCCCCTACCTTTCACGGTTTGATTTAAAGCAACTTCAGATAGGAATTAAATAAGTCGATCCTCCCGGCATTCGTTCTTTAAGTCGTGAAGGTTTCATTTTGAGTAGAGTATAGAGTCAATTTCCGCTACTTATTTAATTATTGATGTCGAGGTTGAGTCTTGGTTTTAATTTCTTCTGTAGTTTAGTTGATTGTGTCCATGAAAAATTCTTAATTTAGCTAGATTGGGAACAAACCAGTTTTCATCAAAGTTGTGATATACCTATAAACACAAAATGTATTCACGCGTACGCGGATTCACATAGACGAATTTTCGTCAACCTGCTTCCATAACTATGCTAGATAGAAAGGGGGGAAAAGGAGGAGGGAAGGCTTTATCTTTTTTTTTTTCTTTGTTTGAAAGGCTTTATCTACTTGATTAACTAATCTTTTCATTTTCTGGTAATAAGATATTTCTCTCACCTAGAAGCTTAAATCTTAGGCAGCTAGAGGGTCAAGCCCATGACATATATTACTAATCTCATGGACGAGGTAGGGTATAAAATTGCGTACAGTTGCTGGTGTGGAAAATTGAACTCTCGTGATGTGCTCAATTCACACACACAATTTCTTTCTTTAATCACTACACGAATCCCGTAAGATTTAAAATATATTTTCACATGATATTGTTTCATCTTATGTATAGATCCTTTTTCGTATTTTAATATCAATGAATGCAGTTAACCTAAATATTTGACTTTCGTCAATATCTATTTTAGGAATTTAGAACCTCTTAATCTAATCTCTTGAATATAGTGTACATTGGCAAATAAATTAAACATGGTAAACATTAGTTGATATGCATTACTAATTGATTTCACTGCATAATTTGATCATGCTATTCCTTTTCTAAAACTTTCTCGATAGATTAATTGTAATTTTATTTTTCAGGAATTAAGCTTTCATTGGACTTGTCCATGTTTTAGACTCTAGGGTTACATTTGGTAGATTGGATAAAATTCCGGATATAAGTTTTATTCTATCTGGTGTTTGGAGTGACGCGAAATCAAGATATGACTGGAATATAGCCTAGATATGATCCAGATAAAAAAATCCCATCTAGAGGGTGGGATAGACCCGAATAAGATATGTGAAATTTGAAAAATAAAATCTCTCTCTTCCTCCTCTCTCCCTTCGTTGCTATAGTTCAGATCCGGCCAAAGTTGTGGCGACCTTGGGAAGACAGAGTCAACCAGATCTGGTCATTGATGCCACTGGTTTGTGATCGACGAGGGTGAGATCTGGAGCTAGGGTCCATGGTCGAGCCACCATATTAGTCATGGCAGCTCGCAGTCGTTGGCCATCCATGGGCGAGCCACCTCTTCATGGTTGCCTGCATAGATATAGAATGAGAAAAGCAGGGATGAATAGAAAGGAACAGGCAAGAAGCTCAAGCATTGCCTGACATTGTTTCAATAATCTCCAAAAAAAACTGCCCCAATCCCCTTCATTTCTCCCAATAGCATCCCGTGCTCTCTCCTCTATTCAACACACTAAAGACCCAAATTGGACAATATCATCCTTCAATGATCGATCCAGTAACTTGACATCTCCGGCAAAGTGCAAAGCTGGGTTTTTTCTCGAGTTCATTTATTCATCGAAGATCCACACGATTGTCTATCTCCCATAAAGAGATTTTCGGTTCGTCTCACTCTCCGGCAATTTTTCTGCCTTTTCCTAGAGTACTATTTCCTTCGTGGAAAGTTGAGTTGAGCGCTTACGGCCTCCTCCTTTGCTTCACGAGGAAGAGAGGTTGTTTTATTTCCCCAGTTTACTTTTAGTTTTAATTCTGCAAATCAAATATTTATTTGGATAATATTTATTTGAATTCATATTATATCCGAATGTCAACAAATATTGGATTGGATATTGAATCCTATTCTAACCTTATCCTATCCGACGTTGTCCTATCCAGCAAAAATGGCCGGTCGACCAAATGCAAGCTAGAGGCTTGTGAAGATTTGAAGACCACTAGCATCACTCTTGTTGGCATGCGAGGAATGAAGTAGCATATCATTTAGTGGATCAATGCACTAAAAGTGCCTAAGATTAGGTACTTCATTATAATTATAAAAAAAAAAAAAAATGCTATAAAGGCGCAATGAAGTTATAATTTCATTTGAAGTAGTTTGTTGACGCAAAGTTTATTTTGATGTTGATGGTTTGATATTGGATTGTGAGTATGACAAAACTCAATTTCTCAATCCCATGCTTGAGCTGAATTCTATATAGCATATGCATTTGAGATTAAACTCAATTAAACTCGAATATTGATAACTTGAAAACTAAATTACAATGTGAAGCTTGAACTCTATCTCTAGCCCTCGTAAAAAAATTGAAAAATAAAGTAATATTTTTTCTTTCATTTTAATAACACCCTTCAAATTATTTGCAAGCCGCATGAATGTAGTATTACAAAATCTGACACCTACAACATGGCATCAAAATTAGTGAGATAACCACAAGCAATCAGTACATTATAAGGGTTGACTAATAAATGTAAATGAAAATTCTGTTAGCTCTATTGCGTTTTATTTCTAGGTATATATATCTACTTACTTTTATCTCGATTTTTTCTTTTTGGGGGTTTTATGCTACAAATGATTCCCAAGAATTTCTTAGGGAAGACATGGGACTAGTCGGAACAAACTAATTCGAATTAAGGTTGTGAGTGCTGCAGTGTCTTTGGACAAGTAAACGGGGCCGATTGGGTCTGTTCTGGGCCTAAGACTCTTGCCCATGCCCGGCCCAAATATCTATTGGACTCAAACACATAGCGAGGCTTGCCTATGCAAGCTAATTTTCTTGGGTAAGCCCGCCGATTCAGGACGGACCCTAAGTGGCGAGATCCATAATCAGGTCTATTAATTATTTAATATGCGCTCTGCAATGTGTTGCGACAAGCAAACAAATCTTAAAAAAAAGTATATAAAGGTAAATTAACCTAATGCGAGCGCATGCAAATGCAATAAAAGTTCAATTTACTTTTCCGATGGTTAGGAAACCTTGTACGTGAAAGGCGAAGAGATGCTCACATTCAACCATTTCCTCAAGTAAAAGATGAGAAAGCAGTTTTCTCTTATCCAAGTTCCTCAAATTTATTTTAATATAGTCCAGGTTGACAACATTTGAAGTGGAAAGATCGTAACCCCCCCTCTCTCTCTCTCTCTAAATAAATAAATATATATATATATATATTATTTTTTTGTTGATTTTGCATGCTACGAAGGATTCCCACGTTCATATCGAAGAAGTTCAAGGAAGCGAGGGTATTACTGCTTCATGCTTGGTACACAACAAATTTCAGATGGTGGAACTCTTAGGGTGCGTTTGTTTGTGTTTGTGTTTTGTTCAAAAAGTGTTCGGAGAAGAAATAGAAAAAACTATTTACGTTACGGGGAACGATTTTTGACCGAGAAAAATGCATTTGGTAAACTTGTTTCGGGAATTAAAAAAAAAGAACCAAAACACGTTTTGTAAATTTGTGTTTTTTTTTTTTTTGTTTCTTTTAATTTTTTTAATATTTTTTTTTTTCTTCTATTGGTCGGTCACCGACCTCGGCTATGGCCGCGGCCCGGGCGACGAGGGTGGCGGCCTCGCCTTGGCTGGGCGAGCTCGCCCAACCATCGGTCACTTGGTTGTGGCTCGGCGAGGCCGAGCCTCGTCGGTGGCTGGGCGGGCTCGGCCTCACCGGATCTGGGCGAGCCCGAGCTCACCCAGCCAGGGCAAGGCCGAGCCTCACCAGGGGCCGGCGACGCTTGGCCTCGCCAGGGGCCGGCGACACTCTGGTGAGGTTGTCGGCCCTCAATGGCGTTGCCGGCCCTTGACGGTCGGTCGCCGGTAATGGCCAAGGCAGGTGACTAGCCAAAGAAAAAAGAAGAAGAAAAGAAAAAGAAAAAAAGAGAAGAAAATAAGGAAGAAAGAGAAAATTTGTTTCTCAAGATTGTGCGAGAAATAAGAAACAAGTTTTTTTTGTTTATTATTTCTATTCCATTTGTTCTCGGGAACGAAAAACAAATTTGAAACAAAAACGTAAACAAACGCGTTTATGTTCTTTTTTTGTTATCGAGAGCAAAAAAATAGAAAATTTGTTCATGAACAAAAAAAAGAAATACAAAAAATACAAACAAACAGGCTCTTATTGAACTTCCTAATAATCACGGTTTCCTTTATAAAAGCAACCGAGACGAAACATGCCTAGAAAGTATTCTCCATGGCCAATGTCAATTCTCGAAGGGGTTCGAGAGCTGAGGAACTTGCTCAGCCTAGACGTGGCGAATACCTCCAGTTGGCAAGATTTCACAAAGAGAAAATACGCGAGTAACATCCAAATATTGAGAACTGTAAATAATTATAATCATGAAAGAAAGCACATAAGCGTCTTAATATCGTTCTTACAAATGAAAACGAGAGAATACAAAACTAAAAAAAAAAAAAAAATGGTAAGGCCCTATAGGCTTATCCAATTTTAGGTTTTAATTTCTAAGGCTTATCCAATGTTTTTTAAAATTTTAAAATTTATATTTAATTTATTTTTTCAATCTTTTCGGATTTTTTAATTTTTTAATGATTTTGTATGATTTCAAATTTTTTATTGATTTTCGAATTTTCGAAATTTTTTATTATTTCCTAAATTTTTTGAAACTTTCTTTATCATTTTCTAATTTTTATTTTTTTAATTTTTAATTTTTGATTTTTTAAAATTTTTGATTTATTATTATTATATTTGGGGAACGGGTTTGGACCGTTTACCCGATCTGACTTGTCAACCAAATCCTACCCGGTTGGATTAAAAAACCAAATTTTTTTCGATTTATTAAATTTTAATGATTTTCTTAATTTCTTTTATTCTCTAGCTTTTGTCTTCTTCCCTGTTGTCTTTTTTTCCCTTCACCTTCTTCAACCTTGCGCCTTCTTCTTCCCTGATTCCCCTTTCCTTCTACAACTTAGGGTGCGTTTATTTATGTTTCTGTTCAAAAAGTGTTGAGGAACGAGAAATAGAAAAATTTATTTTTGTTAGAAACAATTTTTTTACCAGAAAGACGCGTTTGATAAATTTTTTTGGGAATAAAAAATGAATAGAAACACGTTTGGTAAATTTGTATTCTTTTTTTTTTCTTTTAATTTTTTAATATTTTTATTTTATTTTTTCTTTTTTTCTTTCTTTTTTATTTTTTATTTTTTTCTTCTTTTGGCCGGCCTCGCCCAGCCACGGCGAGGGTTGCGCCCCCAGCGAGGCCGAGCCTCGCCGTGGTTGGGCGAGGCTTGGCCTTGCCTTGGCTAGGCGAGCTCGAGCTCGCCCAGATCCAACGAGGCCGAGCTCGTCGAGCCTCGCCCCGTGTCGGCAAGGCTCACCCTCGCCCAAATCCATCGAGGCCAAGCTCACCCACCACCGGCGAGGCCGAGCTCGCGAGCCTCGCCCGTGCCTCCGAGGCTAAAAAAGAAACGAGAGAGAGAAAATTTGTTATTCAAAAGTGTTTCGAAACAAAAAAATAATTTTTTTTTTGTTTCTTATTTCTATTCTAATTTTGTTAAACAAAAAAAACAGATTTTGAACAAAAACGCAAACAAATGCGTTTTTGTTCTTTTTGTTCTCGGGAATAAAGAGAACAAAAAAACAGAAAATCTGTTCATGAACAAAATTTAAAAACACAACCATGCCACCCTTAATCGAACTAGAATTATCGGCAACGAATCAACCTCTATGCGCGTCGTCGCTGGCACACACATCACCACTGAACCAACACCTACCGACGGTCAACTACCCCGATTGACAGCCACCAACTCCAGCCGCTTACTCCAGCGACCACAACAATTAACGGAAAATATACACACGATATTGATTTCTTCCATCCTAGCCTTTCCAGCAAGCATATAATCACCAGTACACTATAAATCGAAGAGACAAACTGACTGGATGGCTTTGAATCACAAACTTCACCAGCGAGCGGGCATGAGTAAATGTATGCTTGTTGAACTCGAACACAGATTTTTCATCACATGCGTAAAAACATAGAGGAAACACTAATATTAGGCCAGATTCAACTCATGCAGAAACAAAAGAAAATCGATCTTGAGATTCAACAATGAATGAGTTTCGGTCTTCTCTCAAGCATTTTGTCGAGCGACTGATGTGCAATCTAAAGGATGTGTTCCAGAGAGATATTCGATGCAATTTTCGTGTCAAAAACGATGTATAAAAGCCTGAAACATCATATTTTATGTCAACTCAGTCTTAGATTATCACGGTTCACTTGAAACTTTCTTTCTCGAGTTCGGTGCTCTTGAGTATTACATATTTCATTCAGGCAATATGTCGAACACATGGCACGCATTGAAGGACACGATCTTCAGACTCAGATTTACAACAATCGTTAGCCCAACCCCGATTTATCAACCTTCAAAACATCATGAATCATCCTAAACTTGCTTCGGTTTGTCAAGATTTCGATCAAAAAGTTACATCGACTCGGACAAGCATTTCCGGCCAAAAAACAGGGATAAAACAGGGGCTTCGGGAACAAGGCCCGTACCCGTTTTTTCAGTGAGTCAAGATCTCGATCGGCGACGGCGAGGAGCGACTAGTTGGGTTCCTTCTTCGGCTGCAGAAAGACCGCCGAATGGGTAAAGGCTGGCTGACGAACCGACCCTTGACCGGAGCTTCGGAAACCATCGGCGGGCTCCGGCGATCGGGTTCTCGGTCACTCCCCACCTTTGCGTCTCTCCTCTCGCCCCCGATATGCCTCGGCCAAGCTTTCTCTCCCTCCATCACGTTGCGCTCGCTTGAGGAATCTTTGTGTTACGCCCTTGCCAGCTCATGGATTCTCGAAGGTTCGGACTTGGTCACGTCACGGCTTGTCGCGCTTCCTAGCTCACGGACGCTCGCACGATCCTGTTCTTTTTCTACCCCACCCGTGCGTCACTCTGTCTTCTCTCCGCACAGGTGCTGGTTCGTGCAAACCAAGGGGAAGAAGTGACCTTGGGCTGGGCCTCTTCTCTCTTCTTCTTCTCTTTTAATTCTAATGGGCTTTGAAGAAAGCAAAAAGTAAGACATTTGGGCTGGCCATTTTTAGTTCTGATGGGCTATGAAAGAAATAGATTTAAAAAGAAGTAGAATTCAGGTATCAACATAGCTTATTAGATTTCATCCCCTTTTTGTAGTCTCCTTATATGAAGTTATAACATCTCTAAGGTTTAGGTATTATAACTATACCATCATCAGCGAAACTCTTTGCATAGTGACACAAAAATTGATACTTGTCCCTCTTCAAGTGTGTTGCAACCTCGTCCTATGAGCTACTTAGTGTGATCTAGTGCTACTTTGATTAATTGTGTCAACTGATGTCAAAAACATCGTTGAAAGAAGTATTTCGACAACGAAGGCTTTGGAAACAATCATCTTAGTGACGAAGATCATGAGGGATAGGCGCTTTTAGCAAGAAGTTTGTATGTGATGAAAGTTCTCTATTTTAGATGGATCTTTGAATTTGAAAGATCTATTTTAGATGTAGATCAATTTTCCCACTAGATGTATTTATCTAGAAAATGACAAGTAAAATTAGTTGATTCTATTTTAAAGGGACACGTGGTTCTGGAGGAGTGGAAAAATAAAGGAAAAATTTATAGGGTGTACAAGAACAAGAATCACCCCTTTCAAGGCAATTTAGTTGCTTATAGTTTAAAGGGGCACATGTCGTTTTGGAGGAACAGAAAAAGAAAAGGAAAAACATTTAGGGCGTACAAGGGCAAGAATCACCATTTGAAGGCAATTTAATGTAAAAGAGCATATAAAACTCCAAGCTCATTCTATTTAGTCAAAAGGTGGATGAGAGGTTGGAATTGACAATGTATAGGATAAGGAGGATTTTAATGTTATAAGAAACTTTCTTTTGATCGCAGCCAACTCTTTTGATAGCAAGGTGTATGGAGGTCAATGAGTGTTAAACTTGTCCTTGATGAAAAAAGGAAGTGCACACCTCGTTTGAAATTGCCAACATAGGGTAATTTTTAGGAAAAATTGATCAAAATGACTATATGAGAATTTTTTACCAAAAAAAAAAAATGACTATATGAGAATTTCGTACAAAAATTTAGGACTAAATTAACAAAATTGAAAAATATATGACTAACTTCTAAATTATATGATAAGTTTACAACCAATTGGACAATTTTCCTACAAGTAAGCCAAGTCACAAATTCTGATGATTGACACATTGGTGAGGGCAATGTTAATTTCGAAGTTATGGGACCGGATAAAAAATTATTTTATTCAAGGATTATTGTTGGGTCCTACTCGAACCTTGTTGGGATTTTTTTTTTTTTTTTTGGGTCATGAATTCCAAGTGACCTTGTAAATTCAAATTTCATTAGTTGTATTCCAGGTGAGACGGTTTATTTGCTTTCGACATTCACCGTCGCCTTCCATACTTACCTTGAAAAAGGCAAAAGCCAATCGATTTTTCTCTAGCCTGTTTTCGATGGATTTCAAAGCCTCGATCCTACTTTCCATGGATTTTAAAGCTTTAACTTCATTTTATTTTGAAGCCGAGTCTTCTCACCAAGTCTATAGATGCTCTTTTTCAATAAAGCCATCCAATATGTCTTGTAGATTGTTCACTTTCTGGCTACAAGACTATCCAAATATCCTGACAATACCTTGCCCCATGATCTATTCACTACTTGCACTTACTTCAAATTGCAAGAAAATAATGAATGCTCAAAGGAGCTGATGGCCCTAGCCAACCCCACTTGGTCTTTGTTCCTTCATGATTTACGATCATAGATTGATAGACCCCCAAATTTTTTACATCTTTTCAAAGTACCAAAAAACAAAGAAGAAAATCTCGAAATCAATAAGATGTACATATTTTCCACACTTAGTACGAAAACAGTACACTCATTTTTATTTTAATACATGCGTAACCCTGCCGAATAAGGTCCCGACACAAGGCCATGCTGGGTAGGATGCCTCTTAACTATATCATGCCTTTATTTGTCTGACGTACCCTCCACCTATGGATGGTGTCTCAAATTTTGAACACGCTAAATTGAAGATCAACGTGATCTCCATGGGCTGAGAAAGGAAGAAATCATGTATGTTTGGTGCAGTCCAAATAACGGTTCAAACCTAACAAAGTCCGGAGCTTTCGGAGCTTCCGTATAAGGATTATTGGCCCGATTTACATTTTGGTCATCAATAAACAAAGAGCTTGCGGACTCATATTCAGACCCAAGAGTGATTTTAGAATTACAGGAGATTTTGAGGGTTTTCTCACCGAGAAGTGTATATATGGTTGTTTGTCTATGATATAATTACTATAACAAAACATGATAATTTTCAAGATTTTTCACTTGAGTTATCTTCCCTTTAAAAAGGAAATTTTCTCTAGTTAGTCTTTTGATTAGTAGGTTACCAACATATACATCACCGACATTTAATTTTTGTTAAGTTTGCATGTAAATGATTGCATAACTTGTAACTCACCAAGCAAAATCCTGGTTGATGGATAAGAGTTTCATGTCTTTGCTCTAGTTACTTTATATGAACTTAGATCATCACTTGGGTTTATACATACTTCATATTTTCTCTATTTGCACTTAGACTAAGTTGCAATGCGGTGTTAT
Source organism: Eucalyptus victrix (assembly GCA_016097545.1). NCBI lineage: Eukaryota > Viridiplantae > Streptophyta > Magnoliopsida > Myrtales > Myrtaceae > Eucalyptus > Eucalyptus victrix. The sequence continues at coordinate 49,854,658 of CM027843.1, forward strand.
GGGCGACCGTTAATGAGTGTCCATTTTAACCGTGTCATGTATGAATTTGACCAAGCTGGGTTGAATGAATTTACCGAACATGAAGACATAAGAAGTTACTGGACATGTGAAGTGCAGGAGCCAGAGAAAAATAAGATGGACTTGACCAATCGTGGACGCTCACAAACAACACGAAGACTCGCACAGAGTTTGTGCTTTCAATTTCCTTGTATTTTCACTTTCATGCACTTTTATCTCTGTGTAATTTCCTTTCAGTGATGTCAATTTCCAATTCCGTGCATTTCCTTTCAATATAATATCAATTTCAATGCAATTTACATTTTCTTCTGGGACTCTTCTTGAAATGAAGATCTAATCATTTTCTCTAACCTACTATTTTCCATATATTTCATTGCCTTGATCCAACTATAAAATACCAATTTGAATTTAGATCAAATTTTGAAGATGAGTTTTTTCATCAAGCATGTAGATGCTCAAAATCTAGTTATAGAAATCCATCCTGTCATGTAGACTGTCCACTTTCTGCCTATAGTTTCGCTCAGATATATTGGCAATATTTTGGCCTGTTGTCTATTCACTATTTGTACCAAGGTCCTTCCAAATTGATCATCTGCATTCAAAACTCTTTGACCGCAATACAATGTCATGGACTTTGTTTACCTTCTCCAATTTCGAGGTTTATCGAAACATTTGACCTTTCATCAACATACCTCTCCAAATGGACATATCATTAGCCTTTTGATTATTTGTCATCATTAAAATAGTCGCAAGGAAATTCATACTATAATCATGTTGAATAATTTTTAAAGAGTGATACTAGAGAATTGACTCAAGTGCCCTTTTGGGGCTCTAGGACAAGTGGAATCAATGTAGCGCCCCTCAACACGGCCCCCGATCCGCTTGGGTCGCCACGGTCGCTTACCTACTTACCTTTTCACTTGTCCTAATAACAGTCCACTCTGATACCATTTCAATTGCAGCAGGTCCATAAATCCTAGGGGTTCATACCATCTCAATCGGTCCCAGTGCAGATCATATAACGAAAGCATACTTATCATCTCCTTAACCCATACACAACCAAAGAATACAATGCAATACACACCAACTACAAACTTATATATATATATATATATATATATATATATATATATATATATATATATATATATATATATAAATATATATATATATATATATTTATATATACATCTTAGGGCCGGATCACTTTTATTTACATACTAAGATGGATTTCACAAGTCGGTATAACAAAAGGGCCAAGACTATAACTAAGCTTGGCTAAACTCAAAAAGAACCCGACTATACATCAAACATGTACATCTATCCATCAGCTAGTGTCGGCCATCCCAAAAAAAGTGGCAACCTCCACCAGTCACATGCTCCTATCACACCCATCTTGGTGCATTGGCCGATGGTGGCGGCAGCATCCTCATCATCCTCCCATCTCGGCGAGCATGGACAAACAAAAAATCTTGTACTACAGGGCCATCAGGCAAGCCCACGTCGTACATGACCAAAACACGGAGGCGAATAAACACCAAACCATGAACATCGAAGTAGGGGTGCTCCGTGCACTTGACCTCAACATCAGTCGGTAATCCATAAAACGTACCATGCGTGACAAGTGTTAGAGGCATAGCTCAATCTGAAATGTTGGTCCCCAAAGGGGTGAGTACAACCACTTAACAGTAAATATCTATCAAACTACACAATGCATCAAGTAGGACAATCAAGATATCACGAGTAAATCACATATCATCCATGCTATCAAGCATACATCACCATGTAGTCGTGCATATATCACCATGCAATCATGCATATCTTACCATGTCATATACCACCATGCAATCATATGTGTATTTCCATGAGGTTCATTCCATGCCATATACACATACATACTCATGATTCATATCATCCATGCTATCGAGCATACATCACCATGAGATCCATTCATGCCTTCATGATCGCATTTTCAATATCAAATAGCATCAATTTACTTTCATAAGCAGATCATGCATCATGCCATATGCATATACCCATGCACATGATTCAATTTCAATATTTATCTTTCACAAGGATCTCATCGTTTTTCTTCCAGGGACCAATGTTTGCATCCCACAATTTATCGCTTGCACCCAATCTGGCATCGCGAGGAGCCTACGGCACAAATCTTTGGGCATCCGGCACAAACCTCCCGGCATCTTGAAATCCCCGAGGCATCGTCGGCTCACACCTCCCACGGTCTTGTTATTATCACAATATATAATTTCATATATGTCTCATTTTCATCATGGCATTTGATGCAACAATATCAAAGGTCTAAACCATCTTTTGATGTCACATTTGCCAAACATCACCATATATGCAGCATATATAACCACTCAAGACATCATATTTCGTAGGGCAGTCCATTTATTCTTGAAAATACAGCAAATTTCGGATAAAGCAGAATGCGCTTCTTTAATTAAAATTCTGGAAAAATTAGTAAACAATCTCAATAAATTCTGAAAATTTAACATGATGTAAAAAAGATCCAGAGAAAGATATTTTATGAAGAACACCATGTAAAGAAATTTTCACATTAATCACATAAATCCATACATCAAAGCAAAAGAAATTCTAGTACCACTTTTGCACAGTTTCGGAAATAATTTTGATTAAGCCCTTAAATGAACTCCAAAAATTCTAAGATTTTAACATGTTATAGTTGAGATCTAAAGGTAAAAGTATCATGAAGAAATAAAAGTATAATTCATTTTGTATTAAAAGCTATAATTTTTATAACTCTTCCTATCTCTTTGTTCACTGTCCAGATTCATCCTTTTCAAAGAAAATCGTTTTCCCCAATCATTACTTGTCCGTTTATCCTCAAATTTTAGTATATTGCTCCTCAAGATGTCGTCTACAACTCTAATCAAGAATATGAGATCAAATTCGGATTGGATACTTGCACGAAATTCACAAAATCACAATAGATCATCATAACAGTTTCCAGATCTAGCTTCATCAAAGAAAAATGGTTTCATCAACCTATACTTGTCCATTTCCTTTCAAATTTTTATATGTTATTATCCAAGAAGTCCTTCACAACTTTCATTAAGAAGTTGAAGTTATATTTCAATTAGAACATTGCATGCAACTCACGAAATCATCAAAAGTCGGACTGTTTTTCCAAAAACAGAATACTAGGCTAGAACACAACTCGTATAACTTCGAAATTTCACACTTCATCCACATCCGAAATTCACCATTCATCACACACAAAACACAGCAAAAAAAGGGTAGATCAATGGACTCTACTTGCCTCTAATCCAAGCAAAAACACAGCAAGCACACGGTGGGGCAAGGCGGCTCGACGGCGGGACTTGGTAGCACGCATGGCAGCGAACGGCCCCCCTCTTCCTTTCTCTCTTACTCTCATTCTCTCGCACGACAGCTCTCTCTCTCTCTCTCTCTCTCTCTCTCTCTCTCTCTCGGATGGTAACCCCCTTCATCAATCCGCCTCTCCTCTCTTTCTTTCCCCCTCAATGATTTGCAATCATTTGATTTTGCATGGCTTCTTACACTTAGCTACAAAGGGGCAACACTTGGCAAGCTTCTCTTGCCACTTGGGGATTTACATGCAGGTTGATGGGCCTTCCTTTTGGGCCGGGCCTCTCCGTCCATCCCTCTCTTCCATGGTCGACAGCAGCCCTCCCTTTGGGCTTCTTGGTCCGGTCGAATGGTGGGGCTATGGGCTGGTTTGGTCCTTAAATATCCAGCCCACCATCATTCCTAATAATCCACCTTAATTTCCTACTTATATAAATACCTAATTGAAATTCATAAAACCATAAGACTTGCAACATAAATTAATAAACTCCAACTTATAAAACACATAGCCAATAATGGAATTTTTCCATCAAATAATTATCCATTAAGAGCTTGGCCTTAAACTTATTGCAAATCATGGATCAAATGGCATACAACAAAATTTGATAGTACTTCCATCACCTATCCATGGCTCATAGCACATCTAGAGGTTGTCATGAAATTCTAGGATGCCACAATCAACTAGAAAATTCAAAAACATTGCTAGAGATGTGAAAACATTTACATACAATGACAATTATGGAAAATCTAGATGGGTTACATGGTATCTATTATTGTAGGTATGAATGATGCCTTTTCATAATGTGGAGATAAATACATAATTATGGCAGTAAATTGTTGTACACTATTATTAAAACCATGTTTTTCATCTATCTATAATTGGAGGAAACCATTTCTCTAATTGGCGAGTTAAAAATATAGACATCACCCGCATTCTTATTTAGTTAAGTTTGCATATTAGGGATATCTAGAACTCATAACCTAATAATAAGAGGCATAGGTGGAGAAAATTTCCTCCAATCACGAAGGAAAATATGACTCTTATATTGTCGTAATTTGAATCTTCTTTTAGGATATATGAATTGATGTTACTAGATTAAGTGAAAATCTGGCTTCCAGCAATTAAATACTTTAAAGTTTGTCTTGCAAAAATAGATAACCAAATAGAGTGGACTTAGATCATGGTTGGTTGCAAAAGAGAGTGCAAAATCATTGTGTTTACCTGCCCCCGCAATTTCCTCTCATTTACTGCTTAACATACTAGCAACTAAGAAGCCTTAAAAAGTTTCGACCCCATTGCAAGATTCTCTTGCCCTTGTCGTGTCTCTTTCCTTTCTTGTTTTATATGTATACTTCATCCACTAGCCCACAATTGGGTTGAATTGTCAAAAAGTTCGTGGAAAAACATGAAAGATAAAGCCAAGAACGCGCCTCCCCTTGTGCTTCTTCCAACATATAATGGAGTCCGGCCACCCGTTTCACCTTCCCTGCATTTACATGGTTTCCCGAGGAGTTGAGTGAAAGCTTCACGTGTTCATTACTTGGACACGGCTTGACTAAAGTGGCCTCTTGTTGCTTCTACAGCCAAAGAATTTGGCATTATTTTATCCCTTGCATTTCAAGTCTTTTTGAGAGGATTCACTTTTGTGTTGGGATTCCGACTTAACTTCACTCTTACATTTTAATCATGTGTGTAAAAACTGTGCCATCTCTCGGATGGATCCAATTTGATCTTGTTTTGAGGGGGATGGAACTTCGATTTGGACTAATAGGCAGTCCCTTTCGGCTGATGCTAGTGTTATTGTCTGTCTTGATGGCGGCTTGCTTACCTTGCACAAGTTTAAATCGCCTTGTACTAATTTGAGCTTATGGAAAACTTATCTATCAACATAATAAGTTTAAACATGGACAACTATGGACGGGAGACATATCTGATACCTAATATCCTCCGAAAGCCAGCTTTGTGGTCACAATTAAAACAAGAGACTGATAGAATATTAAGCTAAATTGATGTTTATGTTCTCTCCTATATTTCCATTCTCTTCTATCTATTACCAATCTTGACGTCTTCTCATTCCTCATCCTCCTAGTTATGTGCTTCATCAATTGGTATTAGAACAATAATCGTCCTGCATTATTTAATATTAGAGCCAAAAGCACTAATTACATTGTGTTGAAGGTTTTTTCATCTGTAATATGGTTTTAGTGAGACTTATGATGACAAAAAGTTGGAGAAATGGGTGCGCCGTGTTCAAGTTTTGCAGGAGTTTTTTTTTTTTTTTAATGGTTTGAAAGTTTTGCAAGAGTTAGTGAGTCAAAAATCAACGAGAAAAGTGTCAATCTCGCTTGACTGACGGAACAATACAACCAAGATATTTAACCATTTCGATTTTGTGCCAGTTGCTTGTCGGTGTGAAAATTTGTCCTTGCAACCAATGTGCTATTTTAATTGCTAATCTACAGGTTTATTATTCTAGAGCTGGGGAAGGATGGGCCAAATCAAGAAAAGCCATGCACTGGGAGACTCATCAATAGCAAAGTTCTTCTCAGTGGGCGAGATCGATATAAGATGCGAATCTAACTATAATTTTTATCTTAGTAACTGGTACTTTTAAGTGAAATTTTCTTATCATACTAGATTATCGTTTTAGACTCTTATAAGTGAAATACCAAAAGTTCAAAATATTTTATCGAATATGCAATCAAGTCCTAATTTTGAATTTATGCAATCAAATCCTAAACAGTTTTCATAGAGTGCACTATAATCTTGCTGGCAAATTCATGGTCAAATTTGCTAACATGGATGCCAAAATCCGACTTGGCATTTTGTAATTTCTTTTAACATAAATGGCTATGATGTGGCGTTAATGTGGCCCACATCAGGAAAATTCAAAAATTTTAAAAATTAAAAAATTGGAGAAATTTAAAAAAAAAAAAATACGAAGACTAGATAAAACTGAAAGTCATAGAGAGTGGAACCGTCCATGAGGGCTGTTAGAGGGTTTGGAGACGGCAGAATTGCCCCGCCATAATGTCATGAGCAGAGCCTCGACTTCTTTTTCTTTGCCCTCATCTTCCTATTCATTTTAGTTGGCACAAACCTGTAAAATATTAAATCATATAGCTTGGTTTTTTAGAATATTATGTCAATTCAATGGGCTTATGAAAAATGAAATATTTTACCTCCAATCGGGGATGTAGACCGATTGAAGGGAGTAATCACGAGTTAGGCTTGTTCCTCCTAAAGATGTAATTTTTGACTTCTCTCTCTCGATAATTCTAAAACATTTCTCTCTCTCTTGATAATTCTAAAAAATTTATACTTTTCCAGTCGGCATTTTATCTCCTCTCAAATAGATCAACTTATATTGGAAAATGAATAGAGCTAAACTTAAATCAAATATATGTACGCATGGAGACATATTAAAAGAATAAGTTTTATGTTGTTTGCTATTGAGTATCTAATTTTTTTGAGAGCATCAATGAATTTCATGATTTGTTTCTCTCTCTTCTCAAATGTTGATCTCAGCATCCCTTTTCCGCTTCTACTTCACTTCTTCTCCTTACTATCTCGAATTATTTGGTATTAGAGCCGAAAAAATTGATTATATAGCATTGAAATTTTCCACCAAATTGGTTTACGCATGAGTCCTATTTTTAAACGGACGATGAGTTTGTCTGACCTAGGCATTATCATTTCCTTCATCGTGAGGCTCAACTATATTAAACTATAAGTTATATGTTTCATTAATATTTTTATGATCCGTTGGCTTAGCTTATACTAGAAAATGGAGAGAGCTAAATATGAAGCAAATTATGCACACGCATTGAGATATATACACAAAGAAGTTTTGTTTTTTATTTATTTATTGAATATTTGGTTCTCTGTGCATCCAACCAATCCAATGAGTCGTGATACAGTCCAATTACCCTAGATTACTTTTGTGTCAGCTCTCAACGATTATGTTTGTGTTTTCAGGATGCCTTTTGGATGGTCAAAGTTGAAAAATGGGACAACCCGCTAGAGAATTTTATGTGCTCGACCCAAAAGATATTTTAATTTTTTTCTTTTAGGACAGGCACAGGTACCTCCCGACTCAGTTTCTCTCATTTTCAACTTAACATCCAATCAACTAAGAAGCCTAAAAAAGTCTCGACCCCACTGCAAAAGTCTCCTGTCTGTGATAGCTAGTATAAGCACCTAGAGGGGGGTGAATAGGTGCAAAAACAATTTCTCGTGATATGTGAGCAAATTAGATAATAACAATGAAGCTCGCCTTTTTGTTATCATAAGTAATTATGATCAAGGTAAAACAGAGAGTAGGGAAGAGAAATGAACACAAGGTTTATAGTGGTTCGACTTCTTCCAAGCCTACATCCACTCTTCCGCACTGACAGTCCATCGGCTGAATTTCACTATGAACAAAAGAGATTTTACAGCAATGTTCTCCCTTGATTCCACAGTGTAGATATTCTATCACACTTCCTCAAGGTTTCTCACGAATATAGACTCTCTTTTGTGTACAAGATTTCGCTAAGCAAATGAATTGACTAAGAACAAGGAGTTTCAGACTTTGAAATTCTTCTATCGCGCACACACTCAAACAACTGGAACGTCTTCCTTTTATACTCCTTTATGCCATCATACCCGTTGGCACTTACCAAAGGAATTCCTCCAATCTACCCGTTGGACGGAATCAATTAGGAAGATCATTCGAGCTATTTAAGGAACATGTCGATAGCCCATCAATCTTGTTTGCCCATACAATCAGGATCTCGGTTTCCATAAGTAGAACCTTCCAAGTATACTTCGCCAATCATCGGATCCTTAATCAATCTTGATTCGAATAGAGGATTCCGTTATGTCATATTCAGCCAAGAGATCTTCTTCCAGTTGATAAGGTCAAATCCTTAACGAAACATCCAGTTCTGGATAGCCTTTCTTCAACGGATTAGAAACTGTCAATGAAGATAGACTTTGAGTCTTGAGTCTATCAGTCCGGAGGTCTTCAGACTTTAAATAGTAGAGTCTACAAATCTTCAGACTAGACTGATGGAAACGTTTTGTCAGTTTCAAAACACTCCACGAAGATTTCTCCAACAATCTCTCCCTTTTTGATGGTAACAAAACTTTCCTGCAGATTTGAATAACTTTGACCTGCAAAACATTACTCAAGCAAATATGGATATCTTATAAAGATAAATGGCTTAATGATAACACTAGAATATGCAACCACAGAAAATATGTTAGTCTTTCATGTGAGTAAAGCCATTCATAGGATATCAATAGTACTTAATATAAGCAGTCAAATCCAAATCCCAAATTCAGTCCACATCCAGACACAAGTCAAGTAAAGTCAAACATCAAAATAGACATCAAAACAAACTAAAAGTTCAACAAGTTTAAGTTCAAAGTTTTCAAATCTCGCATCTCTCCCCCTTTTTGTCATCATAAAAAAGGTTGAGGTGGAAATAGAACAGAGTCAAGATTGCTTGGGAACACGAACAAGCTGGAAATCTCCAATTGACTGGACGATACCTTCCAGCTTTTTCAATTCTTCCTTCAGTTGAGCTACATCTTTACCCTTAGCATTTGCTTGAATTTGAAGAGCAAGGGCTTGGATCTAATCATTCAAAGAAACTGAAGAAGCTTGTCTTGCATTCTGCAAATTCTAAACTTTGCATCCCAGAGCATATATCTGACCCCGCATTTCCAAGAGAAAATCGAGAATTCTGCGAAAATCTGTTGAATTATCAGTCTACGTACTGGCTTTTGCTCGATCAAATGGAGTAAAGGTAGGCGATGGCAAATCAACATAGTTACGCAGATTGGGCGATGAAACATTATGTCCCTCCTCAGGAAATTGAGAGGCATAAATGTCCTCTGGATCTACTGGAGAGCGACTGACTCCTTCACTGGTAGCAGGATATGATGACATATCTCTTTTCTCTCGGTCTCCCCCTGTTTCCATGCCTTCAGGTGGAGAAGAGTGTTCCTCATGTTCTCCTTCCTCTTGATCTCTTTTCTCTCCTTTCTCCTCTTCTTCTGCTTCAATTCTTTCCTCCTCAGCATCTCTTTCTTCTTCTTCTCTCTCCTCCATTTCTTTTTCCTCTGCTTCCAAATCTTCTTGTTCTCCAGTCCTCTGTTCTGACTCTTTCTCTTGATGTTCCGTTGATTCCGGAACAGAACGACTTAGGTTCTCCAATGCCATAGCAGAAATGGTGATGTCTTCCTCATCATCTTCATCCTCAATGATGAGAGTTCTTCTTTTCTTGGATGAAGCAACCATGGGCTCCTTCCATTTTCTTTTTGTTGCAGAAGAGATTTGATGAGGCTTGGCAGGGGTTGTCTCATTGAATTTCTCCAACGCCTTGTTAAGTTCCTTCAGACGCATTTTAGACACCATTTTCAATCCTACCACCATGTGATCACAAGATCGAACACAGAGAATTCGTGGAGGCTGAACATTCAAATGTCTGAATGACTTCGTCACAAGAGCTGGATAAGGAAGTTGACCCCTGTCCTTCACCACTACTCTATACATGTGGAACAAAATAGTGTGAGGAAGAGAAAACTTTTTCTCAACATTGATGGCGTACATCAGCTTTGTCTCTGACTTTGAAACATTTGTTTTAGAAGTAGACTTTGGTTTGAGGCAATTAATCACAATCTTGTGAAGTAGAATGTTGAACGCACGCATCCTTGAGTAGGAAATCCTTCCCTCTGTCCTTCTGTCATTAACAAGTTCCAATGTGGCACGAGCAATAGACACATTGATAGGCTGATATCTTCCTCTTTCAACCCCAATCACATCAGCCAACATATCTACATCCACCACATAATCCTGATCTCGGACACTAAAAGAGAATCTATTCGCATCCAGGAAACTGAGATTCGAATAGAAGTATGCAGTGAGTTCAGCATAGGCTTCTGTATGTTTAGAACAAAACTGCTCAAGTTGAAGAAGACTGAATTTTTCCCTCAAATTTACATTCATAGAGTCAAGGAAATCAAAATCTACACTTCTAGGGTTTATCACCCCACGCTTCAACAACTTAGTGTAAAGATGCTTGTGTTCCTCCGAACGGAACAACTCTGTCCTTTTGCTCCGAATACTTGCTGTAACACCCATTATCGGTTGAAATTGACTGTACAACTTGTCATCATCATTTCCGTTTGGCTGATTCACTCCTCAAACACGCGGATCAATTGGGATGTTTGCAAGGGTTTCTTCTGCCAACCCCTTAGGGGCAATTCCCAAACGCTCCATATTTTTTAAAAAGATGTACTCATTACCATACCCTTTGTCCTTGAGAAACTCATCGATGTAGTTCAATGGAGTGCCAGTCTTCTTTAAAGCACGATAAAGCTTATAAATAAAAGAGGGCTTTTGGATTCTTACAAGATCTGCACCTTCAACTATCTCTTCCTCTTCTCGATGACCAACATCCTGTGGGCTAGACGGTGGAGAATGATGCAGCTGAGAATGTTGTGGGCTCTGCTGCTAACTGGGAGACTCTTCTTCCTCGGTGAGATCAAAGTGAGTAAGCCCCTCACGCATTTTCTGCGGTCCCCTATTTGCGATTCTCGAAGACTTCCTTTGAGACGACATCTTTCACAGTCTTCGGAAGATTCCAAACTTGTTTTTCCCAAGAAAGATGACAACTTTTTGAAGATTAAATAAGAGAAGAAGACGCAAGTGGGAGATCGATGCTTTTTAGGGTTTTTGGAGTAAAACGAAGAGGAACGAATGGTATATAAGTCAGTCGAAGAGAGGCATACGAAGCATCATAAAGAAAGTAAAAAGATGCCTTTTTTTAAAAATAACTACCTTTTTAAAAAAAAAATTAGATAACTGCAATTCAAAATTAACTTCATTTTCGAAAAAGAAAGATTGCGATAATCACGAAAATAGCAAAAATCAATTAAGGACAGATGATCGTACCTTTTCGAGATTTATTCTGAGAAAGAATAAAATAACTTACAGTCAAAAATTTTGTTTGTCTGAGTCTGAGAGTCTCTAGACTTTAACTTCTTCAAACTTCAAGATGTTGAGTCTAGAACGAATAACTTCAAATTGATTTTTCTCCAAAAGCTTTGTAAATATATCCGCCAGTTGGTTCTTTGAGTCAACAAACTGAATCGAAACTTCTCCATTTTGAACATGATCTCTAATGAAGTGATGACGAATCTCTATATGCTTTGCTCTTGAGTGAAAAATTGGATTCTTGGTTAGGTTGATTGCGCTGGTGTTGTCGCACTTAATCTCCGTGTATGAATCTTCAATTCCAAAGTCTCTTAGCTGTTGTTTTATCCACAGAATTTATGAACAACAACTTCCAAGAGCTACATACTCTGCTTCTACTGTAAAGAGCTATTGTATTTTGCTTCCTTGAAAACCAAGACACTGTCCTGCTTCCAAGTAGTTGATAGGTACCCGATGTGCTCTTTTTATCAACTCTGCATCTAGCTAGGTCTACGTCTGAATATCCATGAAGAGTAAAGTCCCCCTTTTTAGGATACCAAAGACCAAGACTTGAAGTTGAAGCAATGTATTTGATAATACGCTTTGTAGCACTTAGATGAGATTCTTTAGGGTCTGCTTGAAATCTAGCACAAATGCAAACACTAAACAAAATGTCAGGCCTAGAAGCAGTAAGATAAAGAAGTGAACCAATGATACTCCTGTATAGCTTCTGGTCAACTTTCTTTCCTCCTTCATCTTTGTCTATCTTCAAGGAACTTGACATTGGTATATTAGTCTTTTTGCAATTTTCTAGTCCAAACTTTTTGACAAGATCATTAGCATATTTTTCTTGATGAATAAAAGTCCCTTCCTTCAATTGTTTCACTTGAAGTCCAAGAAAGAAGGTTAGCTCACCCATCATGCTCATTTCAAATTCATCCTGCATAGACTTAGAGAATTTCTTGCACAAACTTTCATTAGAGGATCCAAAAATAATATCATCAACATATATTTGAACAAGCAGAAAACTTTTGTTTTCTCTTTTGATAAACAGAGTAGTGTCTACTTTACCTTTTACAAATCCGTTTTGAATTAAAAACTTACTCAGCCTGTCGTACCAAGCTCGAGGTGCTTGTTTTAAACCATATAAAGCCTTTCTCAGTCTGAATACTGAATCTGGTTTCCTTGGGTCTTCAAACCCATGTGGTTGTTCCACATAGACTTCCTCATGAATGAATCCATTTAGGAAAGCATTTTTGACGTCCATTTGGAATAACTTGAATTCTTATAACAAGCAAAAGCAAGTAATAATCGAATTGCTTCTAACCTTGCTACTGGAGCGTAAGTCTCGTTATAGTCTATCCCTTCTTCTTGCATATATCCCTTGGCCACGAGTCTTGCTTTGTTTCTTACGACATTTCCTTTCTCGTCCATCTTGTTCCTGAAAACCCATTTAGCTCTAATAATAGATTTACCTTTCGGTTTAGGAGTCAATTCCCAGACATCATTAATGCTAAATTGCCTGAGCTCTTCTTGCATAGCTTCAATCCAGCTTTCATCAGATAAAGCTTCTTCTATGTTTTTGGGTTCTATTTCAGAAACAAGAGCCACAGCATTAGACTCTTCGCGCCCTTTGGATCTTGTGCAAATTCCTTCATTAATATCACCAATAATGAGATCTTTGGGATGACTGGACTTATGCTTCCAGTTGCTGGTTGATTTGTCAGGTTGATGATCACTTCTTTCATTCGAATCTTCAACAATCATTTGTTGCTGGTCTTTAGAAGTCTGAGCTGGTTCTTGAGATTTAGACTTTGTACAGTCTGGAGCAGGTTCAGATTCTTCAAGATGAGTTTGAATAGATTCATTTTGCATAGAATCTTGGAATTTGACATTCATTGATTCCTCCACAGATTGAGTCTTCATGTTGTAGACTCTGTAGGCTTTGCTTGAGGTTGAATATCCAAGGAAGATGCCTTCATCTGACTGTTTTCTCAATATGCATGGTGTACATAGATCAGACTTTTTGTATGATAGATTGGGTAGACCACGAACAAGTTTCTTTGCTGAAATTTTGGTTATCTGCTTCATATTGATGTGCCCAAGCTTTCTGTGCCATAAGTTCGCTTCATCTTGAATTGAGTTCAGACATTGCGATTCATCTGGTTTCACATCCAAGAGGTAGATATTTCCATGTTTTCGACCCATGAATGACTAAGTAGAATCTTTACTAGTTCCTGAACATATTCCATCTTGAAAACTTATTTTGAAACCGGTATCGCATAGCTGATTGATACTGAGCAAATTGTAGTTAAGTCCTTCCACTAAAGAAACATTGCTTATTGTGAGATTTCCAATCTTTACAGTTCCAAATCCCACAATTCTTCATTTGCTGTTTCCTCCAAATGAGACTTTTCCACCATTTACTTGAATGACCTTTATGAAGCAATTTGAATCTCCTATCATATGTCTTGAGCATCCACTATCTATATACCATTTTACCTTTTTCTTGGTAGTGACCTGCATTTAAAAAAGAGACTCAAGCTTTCTTTGGTACCCATATTTTCTTGGGTACATTGGTGTTAGTATGATATGCAGTTTTTGCCCATACTTTCTTAACAGGTTTCCAAACCATAGGACATTCTTTCTCAAAATGATCTAAACTATTGCACTTAGAACATATGAGAGCATTACGACCTACTGGTTTTACAAAAACCTTTTTGAAATGATTTCTGTAAGCATCTCTTGAGGGTCTTTGTTTAATTCTTTCCTTCACTTTAGGAAAATCAATTAAAGGAATGGTTTCTGCTGTCATTCCCAAACCAGATTTATTGAAATAAGGTCTTTGTACTAAAAGAATTTTCTCAAGTTTCTTAGATCCTATTGAAAATCTTTTTGAAATATCTCGATATGTCCTTTTTTAAAAATACATTTTCTTTTAAAAGATTATCTTCACTTTCTTTAAGTGAAGAAACATTTATGTCTAAACATTTAACCTTTTCTTTCAAAACATTTTCCTGTTGTTTAAGTGTAGAATTTTCATTTTTGAGTTCGGAAATCCTTTTAAGAGAAGTCAAACACAACTCATCAATGTATTTAGAAACTTTAACAGGATTTTAAAGTTACTTACCTCAAATTCACCGTCTGAATCTGAGTTTGTCTCGGAGTTTGAATCTGAATCCAATTGTGCCATTAAACATATATTGGCATAATCATCACTTTCTTCACACTCTGTATCACTCCAGGTTTATGCTTTAAGAGCTTTCCGATACTTTTCAGCTTTTCCTTTCTTCTTCCTCAGAAGAGGATAATTGGGTCTGATGTGTCCCTTTTTCTTACATTCAAAGCAGATTACATCTTTGTTTGATTCATCATCCTCAACAGACTTACTTTGTTGCTTTTGAAAACTCTGTTTTTTTGGATTGAATCTTCTTCATTTTCTGTTTAGCTTTTTGAATCTTCTTATCATGAGAGCAAGCTCCTCATCATCCATATCGTCTTCAGAATCTGTAACATCAGAATCATCATTTGATTTTAATGCAATGGATTTCTTACCTCTAGGATCTTCGTCTTCATTGATTCGCTCCACTTCATAAGACTGAAGAGTCCCAACCAATTCATCAACAGATAGTGGCATGATTATTTGTGTCTCTCTTATTGAAGTCTTTATGTGATTCCAATCCTTGGAGAGTCCACGCAGTAGCTTGTTCACCTTCATGGGATCAGAAATTGATTGACCTTGATTTTCAAGACCATTCACGATTTCTGTAAAACGACTAAACATGTCAGTTATAGATTCTCCCGATTTCATTTTGAAGGCTTCGTATTGACCGAGGAGAATGTTGATTCTGGTCTCTTTCACTCGATCTATTCCGTCATAGGTAATATGTAATCTATCCCAGACTTCTTTCGCTGTAACACAAGAAGATATTCTGTTATATTCAGTAGGTGACAAAGCACAATATAAAGAATAAATTGCTTTTGCATCAAGAGCTTGTCTCTTGATTATCTCTTCCTGAGTCATTTCACTAGACTTAACAGCTTCTTTTCCTCTCTCTGAGACAGGTGCAGCTTTAGGAATGATTCCCTTTTCTACAACGTCCCATTCTAGAGGATCCTTTGATCTTAGGAACGCCTTCATTTTGTTTTTCCATATGTTGTATTCCTTTTCATCAAAGTAAGGCAGTCTGGTATTGCTTTGCCCTTCTACCAGCCCTGGAGCTAACATACTAGCCATAGATCTTTAACTCTGAAGTAAAACACTTCAAACAAAGTGAGTACACAAGCTCTGATACCAATTGAGATAGCTAGTATAAGCACCTAGAGGGGGTGAATAGGTGCAAAAACAATTTCTCGTGATATGTGAGCAATATTAGATAATAACAATGAAGCTTGCCTTTTTGTTATCACAAGTAATTATGATCAAGGTAAAACAGAGAGTAGGGAAGAGAAATGAACACAAGGTTTATAATGGTTCGGCTTCTTCCAAGCCTACGTCCACTCTTCCGCACTGACAGCCCAACGGCTGAATTTCACTATAAACAAAAGAGATTTTACAGCAATGTTCTCCCTTGATTCCATAGTGTAGATATTCTACCACACTTCCTCAAGGTTTCTCACGAATATAGACTCTCTTTTGCGTACAAGATTTCGTTAAGCAAATGAATTGACTAAGAACAATGAGTTTCAGACTTTGGAATTCTTCTATCGCGCACACACTCGAACAATTGGAACGTCTTCCTTTTATACTCCTTTATGCCATCATATCCGTTGGCATTTACCAAAGGAATTCCTCCAATCTACCTGTTGGACAGAATCAATTAGGAAGATCATTCGAGCCATTTAAGGAACATGTCGATAGCCCATCAATCCTGTTCGCCCATACAATCAGGATCTCGTTTTCCATAAGTAGAACCTTCCAAGTATACTTCGCCAATCATTTGATCCTTAATCAATCTTAATTCGAATAAAGGATTCCGTTATGTCATATTCAGCCAAGAGATCTTCTCCAGTTGATAAGGTCAAATCCTTAACGAAACATCCAGTTCTGGATAGCCTTTTTTCAACGGATTAGAAACTGTCAATGAGGATAGACTTTGAGTCTTGAGTCTGGCAGTCCGGAGGTCTTCAGACTTTAAATAGTAGAGTCTGCAAATCTTCAGACTAGACTGATGGAAATGTTTTGTCAGCTTCAAAACACTCCATGAAGATTTCTCCAACACTGTCCTCTCCGTGTCTCTTTCCTCTCTTTATCTTTTATGCATCCTTCATCGGCTTACTCACGATTGAGTTGAATTGTCAAAAGACAAACAAAAAGTTGTGGGAAAACACAGAAGAGATAACAATCATGCACGAGTCTCTCCCATTTTGCTTTTGCCAACATATAATAGAGTCGTTCCATGCATTTTCAATTTTTCTTGCGTTTATAGGGGGGATTTCTTTTTTTTTTTCTTTTTTTTTTTGTGTTGAAAGATAGTACTTTCATTAATAACCGGCTAAAGGGGTACCATTAGTTGGTAAGTCTAAACATAAAATAAAACATAGAGAGTGAGGAGGGTTAGCGATCCAACGATTGGGAAGTGAGTTGGTTCGATGGACTTTGGTGACCCAATCCGTGGCCTTGTTTGTGTCTCGTGGCTCATAGATGATTGACACTCCACTAACCTGATCAAAAATTTCTCTACAGTTTGCAACTATGGGCTGGGCCAGCCAAGGTGGTTCCTCTAGGCCTGATAGGCTGTTTACGAGTGATAAGTTATCATAGGAGATGAGCACTTGCAAATTAACACCTTTTAGTTCTAAGTCTTCTTCAGTTCGTGCGAGGCTTCTGTCCTGTACCCAAAGTGTCGCTTCTCTCAAGGCTAGGGCTTCGGTGACCCACATAGATGGAGCAGCGATCGACTTCGCAAAGCCATGGAGAAGGACGCCGGCTTCATTTCTGCAGACTCCAGTAATTGATCTGGCCTTGGACGATTCGCACCGAGAGCGGTCAACGTTTATTTTCAACTCGTTTGTTGAAGGTGGGTTCCATTTCAGCTCTGTTTGTGGAGCTTATAATGATTCTCTTCCATCGTTCTTCCCCTGTAGGTTTCATTTCTTGAAAAGTGCTGTTGTGATGCTCGTTTCTTCGTGAGCGACGGATGGGTCAGGCTTTCGCCCTTGAAAGACCAAAGCATTTATGCACTTCCATATCTGCCACAGAGCAACAACAAACATGGCTTTCGAATTCGGATCTGCTCGTGGGTGAGATTTTCAAAGACCCATTTATCTATGCGGGTAATTCTTTCTGGAGATGTATTAGCATGAAAATAAGGGCTTGACCATAAGTTTTTGGTCGAGTCATAGAGAATGAAGAGATGTTCTGCTGATTCTGGGGCTTGTCCACATATTTGACAGGTTGGATCAAGTAACATGTTCCTTTTATACAAGTTTTCCTTTGTGGGGAGTGTATTGCTACAAATACTCCATAGTAAGAAGCGAATTTTGGGAAATGTCTGAATCTTCCAAATTTCATTCCATAGTGACTTAAGAATTTGGTAGGATGAAGACGGAATGTAGTAGGGGAATCAGCCTTGTTGTGTAGTTTGTTGTAGCCGCTTTTCACAATATAAGAACCCGAAATGTTTGCTGTCCACACTAGCTTATCTGGATGGGGCGTTAAGCTTATGGGAATGGCTAAAATCTCTTTAGCTACATCTTCCTCAAACAGGTTGTTCACTTATTAAGTATCCCATTCATGTGACTCATGATAAATTAAATCAGCCACCACCCTTGGTTCATCCCGATTTGCAGGGCCAAAGAGCTTTCTTGACGGTAGCCAAGTGTCTTGTCGAATTCTTATTTTTTGTCCATCCCCCACTGCCCACCTAGAATCAGGTTCAATGTTTCTCTCCCCATTAATAGGCTTTGCCACCCCCATGAAGGCCGAAACCCTTTGTTAGCTGACCAAAACTCACCTCTAGGTAAATAAATGCTTTTCAGGACTTTGCACCATAGTGCATCTGGTGTTTGGATAAATTTCCAAGCTTGCTTCCCCAACATTGCTTTATTAAAATCCACTAGATCTTTGAAGCCAAGGCCACCACAATCTTTCGTGCTTTTCAATTCTTCCCACTTTTTCCAGTGTATACCTCTTATAGCTGCATTATGTTTCCACCAAAAGGAGGCTACTCGTTACTCGATAGTGTGGTAAATGGATATTGGGATTTTGAAGATAGACATAGCATATTGGGGTAGGGCTTGAATAATTGTTTTGATTAGAACTTTCTTTCCCGCCTTTGAAATCAGCCTCTCTTTCCATCCTTCAAGTTTCCATTCAACTTTAGCAAGGATCCATGCAAAATTTGCTTTTTGGTTTGATCCCAATCGGATGGAATTCATAAGTATTTACCTGTTTTATCTATGATTTGAACTCTCGGTTTAGCAGCTAGATTCTGTTTAAGGCTTTATGGGTAATCTCTCCCAGTGAAAAGCCCTGATTTATTAAGATTTATGGCTTGTCCCAACACATAGCAGTACTGGTTCAGCACATTAGCCACATTCTGAGCTTCTTTTATCGTTCAATTTAAGAAAAATATTGCATCATCAACAAAGAGAAGATGTGAGAGAGTTGGGCATGTGGAGTTTAGGCAGATACCTCTGATACTTCCATCTATTACTGCTTTGCCCATAAGGGTAGATAGGACGTTGGCCATGATTATGAATAGATAAGAGGAGAGAGGATCACCTTGTCGAATTCCTTAGGTTGTTCTAAAGACAGCTGAGGGTTCTCCATTAACTAGGATGCTAAAAGACACCAATGAGATGCAATGCTTTATCCATGTCACCCACTTCTCATTAAACCCCAATCTTAGCATATAATCACATAAAAAATCCCATTCGACCCTGTCATAAGCCTTCTTCATATCTAGTTTTAGAATGGCCTGAAAATGACGCCTTCTCCTTCTCACCTTGAGTCGATGAATCACCTCTTAGACTATGAAAATATTGTCTTGTATCTGACGATCTTTTAAAAAAGCACTTTGCTCCACAGAAATAAGTTTTGGAAGCCACGGTTTCAGTCTATTAGCCAGCACCTTCGCTATAATCTTATAAATAAAGTTGCACAGACTTATAGGCCTAAATTGGGCGATATCTTTTGGATTTATGACTTTAGGAATGAGAGAGGTATGCATTTTATTAAGCTCTGGATCAAAGGTACCTTGGCTGAAGAAGGATTGAACCATGCTGAAAATGTCTTTGTGTATAATAGGCCAGTGACTTTGATAGAATACTCCGTTTAGCCCATCTGGACCTGGTGCTTTTGTAGCTCCTAGCTGAAAAACAGGATCTTTAACTTCATCTCTTATGACTGGTTTGATCAGATCAGCATTCATCTCCTCATCCACCACCACTGGACATTGGTCTAATACTGGTTGATAGTTCCTTTATCCCTGCACTAGGTCTGGTCATCGAGCCTTAGCATGGATATTTTGTTTCATTGTCTCCTTTGAACTGTTGTAGCATGAAAGAACTTTGTGTTTTGATATCCCCATTTCAACCATTGAATTCTTGACCTCATAAATAAATCTTCAATTTCCCTTACAATATTCCTGGCTTCCTCTCTATTTTGCTCTCCATCATTTCTGTTAGTCAATTCTTGGAGCCTATATTTGAGTGGAATGAGCTGTTTTTGAGCATTTTTAAATTTTCTCCTACTCTATTTACTTAATTCAGCAACTACCCACCCTCCTTGTTTTACCTGCTAAAGTAAGTTGATCTGTGCTATTTGCATTCCAAGATTTCTTTACCACCTCCTCACACTCCGGATGTTCTAGCCAATATGTCTCAAATTTGAAAAGTTTCTTTCTTCTCAACTCTGTTGGATTTAAAGATAGCAGAATTGGGCTATGGTAAGAACCTATTATCGAAAATCAAAAGCCTCCGCATTTGGATAAAGAACTCTCCACTCCATATTGCAAATCGCTCTATCCAATCTCTTTTTTACCAATGCATTGCCTTCCCTGTTATTTGACCAGGTAAAAGCGTAGCCTTTACTCTCAATATCCATCAATGAGCAGGCGTCTAAGAAATCCCGAAAAGCTGCAATTCTATGGCGGTCTGCCTCTTGCCTCCCGAACTTCTCCCAATGGTAGAGCACTTCATTGAAATCTCCTATGCACAACCATGGAAATGGGTTATTATTGATATAGCTAGTATAAGCACCTAGAGGGGGGTGAATAGGTGTAAAAATAATTTCTCGAGATATGAAAGCAATACTGGACAAACAACAGAAAGGAAGCTCTCCTTTAGTTAACAAATCGAACTATGATCAAAGTAAAGCAGAGAGTAGGGAAGAGAAAATTGAACACAAGGTTTATAGTGGTTTGGTTATTCTAAGCCTACGTCCACTCTTCGACACTGACAGCCCACTGGCTGGATTTCACTATGAACAAAAGAGATGTTACAGCACTGCTTTCCCTTGATCCCACAGTGTAGATATTCTACTACACTTCCTCAAGGTATCTCAAGTTATAGACTTTCTTTTGTGTACAAGATTTCGCTCATTAGATGAATTGACTAAGAATTAAAGAGCTTCAGACTTTGGAATTCTTCTCTCGTACACTTCCTCAAACAACTGGAATGTCTTCCTTTTATACTCCTTTGTGCCATCATACCCGTTGGCACTTACCAAAGGAATTCTTCCAATCCTCCCGTTGGACAGAATCAATTAGGAAGATTATTCGAGCTATTAAAGGAACATGTCGATCGCCCATCAATCCTGCTCACCCATACAATCAGGATCTTGGTTTCCAGAAGTAGAACCTTCCAAGAATACTTCGCCAATCATCGGATCTTTAATCATTCTTGATTTGAATAAAGGAATCCGTTATGTTATATCCAGCCAAGAGATCTTCTCCAGTCGATAAGGCCAAATCCTTAATGAAGCACTCAGTTTTGGATAGCCTTTCTTCAACGGATTAGAAACTGTCAATCAGAATAAACTTTGAGTCTTGAGTCTGGTAGTCCAGAGGTCTTCAGACTTTAATAATAGAGTCTGCAAATCTTCAAACTAGACTGATAGAAACGTTTTGTCAACTTCAAAATATTCCAGAAAGATTTCTCCAACAATCTTCCCCTTTTTGATGGTGACAAAACTTTCCTGCAGATTTGAATAACTTTGACCTGCAAAACATTACTCAAGCAAATATGGATATCTCATAAAGATTAATGGCTTAATGATAACACTAGAATCTGTAACCACAGAAAATAGGTTAGTCTTGCATGAGAGTAAAACCATTCATAAGATATCAATAGTACTTAATATAAGCAGCAGTCAAATCCAAATCCACTTTCAGTCAGTCCACATCCAGACACAGACATACAAGTCAAACATCAAAACAAAAAATTAACAAGTTTAAGTTCAAGTTCAAAGATTTCAAATCTCGTATCTCTCCCCCTTTTTGTCATCATAAAAAAATTGAGATGGGAATAGCATGGAGTCAAGTTTGCTTGGGAATGCGAACAAGCTGGAAATCTCTCATTGACTGGATGATGCCTTCCAGCTTTTTCAATTCTTCCTTCAGTTGATCCACCTCTTCACCTTTAGCATTGGCTTGAATCTGAAGAGCAAGGGCTTAGATCTGATTAGATAATGAAACGGAAGAAGCTTGTCCTGCATTCTTCAAGTTTTGAACTTCGCACTCCAAAGCATATATCAGACCCCGCATTTCCAAAAGAACATCAATGATTCTGCGAAAATCTGCTGAGTTATCAGTTTGCGTACTGGCTTCGGCATAATCACGCAAATTTGGCGATGAAGCATCATGTTCCTCCTCAGGAAATTGAGAGGCATAGATGTCCTCTGGATCTGTTGGAAAACGGCTGACTCCTTCACTGGCAACAGGATATGAGGACATTCCTCTGTTCTCACCATCTCCCCCTGTTTCCATGGTTGCAGGTGGAGAAGAGTTTTCCCCATGCTCTCCTTCCTCTTGATTTTCTCTTTCTTCTTCTTCTTCAAACCTTTCCTCCTCTGCTTCTTTTTCTTCAGCTTCTTTCTCCTTTTCTTCCTTCTCCTTTGCTTCTTGCTCCTCTGCTTCTGTTTCTTCTTCTTCTTTCTCCTGTTCTTCTATCTCATCTGCTTCTTTCTCCTGTCGTTCCATTGATTCAGGAACAGAACGACTCAGCTTCTTTAATGCTATAGCAGAAATTGTGAGGTCATCCTCATCATCTTCATCAGTAATGAGAGCTTTTCTCTTTTTGAATGGAGTAACCATGGGCTCCTTCCCTTTTCTTTTCGCTGCAGAAGAGACTTGATGAGATTTAACAGAGGTTTTCTCCTTAAATTTCTCCAACGCCTTGTCGAGTTCTTTCAGACGCATTTTGGACAACATTTTCAGTCCTACAACCATTTTGTCACATGGTCGAACACAGAGAATTTGTGGAGGCTGAATATTCAAATGTCTGAATATCTTTGACACAAGACCTGGATAAGGAAGTTGGCCCTTGTCCTTCACCATTGCCCTGTACATGTGGAACAGTATAGTGTGAGGAAGAGAAAACTTTTTCCCAGCATTGATGGCGTACATCAGCTTTGCCTCTGAATTAGAAACATCAGTCTTGGAAGTTGATTTCGGTCTGAGGCAATTAATCACAATCTTGTGAAGCAGAATGTTGAACATACGCATCCTTGAGTAGGAAATCCTTCCCTTTATCCTTCTGTCTTTAACAAGTTCCAATGTGACACGAGCTGTAGAGACACTGATGGGTTGATATCTCCCTCTCTCAACCCCAATCACATCCGCCAGCATATCCACATCCACTACAAAGTCCTGATCTCGGACACTGAAAGAGATTCTATTTGCATCAAAGAAACTAATATTTGAATAGAAATATGCAGTTAATTGAGCATAGGCTTCTGTGGTGTCAGAACAGAACTGTTCAAGTTGAAGAAAACTGAACTTCTCCCTCAAATTTACATTCACAGCATTAAGGAAATCAAAATCCACACTCCTAGGGTTTATCACCCCACGCTTCAACAATTTGGAGTATAGATCCTTCTATTCCTTCGATCTAAACAACTCTGTTCTTTTTTCTCCAATTTTCGCCACAACACCCATTCTCGGTTGAAATTGGCTGTACAATCTGTCATCATCATTCCCATCTATCGGATTAAATCTCCTAACATGCGGATCACTTGGGATATTTGCAAGGGTTTCTTCTGCCAACCCCTTAGGAGCAATTCCCAAACGCTCCATTTTTCGCAAAAAATATGTACTCATTCCCATATCCCTTGTCCTTAAGAAACTCATCGATGTAGTTCAATGGTGTACCAATCCTCTTTAAAGCACGGTAAAGTTTATAAATAAAAGAGGGCCTTTGAACTCTTACAGGATCTGCGTCTTTGATGATTTCTTCCTCTTGTTGATCACCAGCATCCTGTGGACTAGATGGTGGAAAATGACGCTGCTGAGAATGTTGTAGGCTCTACTGCTGACTTGGTGACTCCTCTTCCTCGGTGAGATCAAAGTGAGTAGGCCCCTCACTCATTCGCCGTGGTCTCCTACTTGCGATCCTCGAAGACTTTATTGAAGATGACATCTTTCTCAGTCTTTGAAAGATTCCTTGCTTGACTTTCCCAAGAAAGATGACAACTTTTTGAATATTAAATAAGGGAGAAAGACAGGAATGGAAGATCGGTTCTTTTTAGGGTTTTGGAGTTAAGTGAAGAGGAACCGACTGTATATAGTTTAGTCGAAACGGGGGAATGCCAAACGTCGTAAAGGAAGGTTAAAAGATACCTTTTTAAAAAATAACTGCCTTTTTAAAAAAATGGATAAAGCGCCATTAACTCTTTTTGAAAAGGAAAAATTGCACTTTTCACGGAAATTGACAATAGTATAAATCATTTATATATGGATAAAAGATTGTACCTTTACGAGATTTAAGAGAAAATAAAATAACTTACAGTCAAGAACCATGATTGTCTGAGACTGAAAGTCTTTAGACTTTAACTTCTTCAAGCTTCACGATGTTGAGTCTGGAACGGATGATTTCAAATTGATTTTTCTCCGAAGGCTTCGTAAATATATCCGCCAGTTGGTTCTTTGAGTCAACAAACTGAATCGAAACTTCTCTATTTTGAACATGATCTCTAATGAAGTGATGTCGAATCTTTATATGCTTTGCTCTTGAGTGAAGAATTGGATTTTTGGTAAGATTGATTGCACTGGTGTTGTCACAGTTGATCTCCGTGCATGAATTTAATTCCAAAGTCTCTTAGCTGTTGTTTTATCCATAGTATTTGTGAACAACAACTTCCGAGAGCTACATACTCTGCCTCTGCTATAGAAAGAGCTACTGTATTTTGCTTTCTTGAAAACCAAGACATTGTCTTGCTTCCAAGTAACTGACAGGTACCCGAGGTGCTCTTTCTATCAACTCTGCAACCGGCTAGATCTGCGTCTGAGTATCAAAGAAGAGTAAAGTCTCACTTTTTAGGATACCAAAGGCCGATGCTTGAAGCTGAAACAATGTATTTGATAATACGCTTTGCAGCACATAGATGAGATTCTTTAGGGTCTGCTTGAAATCTAGCACAAATGCAAACACTGAACAAAATGTCAGGTCTAAAAGCAGTAAGATAAAGAAGGGAACCGATGATACTCCTATATAACTTCTGGTCAACTTTCTTTTCTCCTTCATCTTTGTTTATCTTTAAGGAACTTGACGTTGGTATGTCAGTCTTTTTGCAATTTTCCAGTCCAAACTTTTTGACAAGATCATTAGCATATTTTTCTTGATGAATAAAAGTCCCTTCCTTCAATTGTTTCACTTGAAGTCCAAGAAAGAAGGTTAGTTCACCCATCATGCTCATTTCAAACTCATCCTGCATAGACTTAGAGAATTTCTTGCACAAACTTTCATTAGAGGATCCAAAAATGATATCATCAATATACATTTGAACAAGCAGAAAACTTTTGTTTTCTCTTTTGATAAACAGAGTAGTATCTACTTTACCTTTTTCAAAGCCATTTTGAATTAAAAACTTACTCAGCCTGTTGTACCAAGCTCGAGGTGCTTGCTTTAAATCATACAAGGCTTTTTTTTATTCTGAATACTGAGTTTGGCTTCCTTGGGTTTTCAAACCCAAGTGATTGTTCCACATAGACTTCCTCATGGATAAATCAATTTAGGAAATCACTTTTGACATCAATTTGGAATAACCTGAAATTCTTGTGACAAGCAAAGGCAAGTAATAATCGAATTGCTTCTAACCTTGCTACTGGTGCGTAAGTCTCATCATAGTCTATCCCTTCTTTTTGTGTATCCCTTGGCCACGAGTCTTGCTTTGTTTCTTACGACTTTTCCTTTTTCGTTCATCTTGTTCCTGAAAACCCATTTAGCTCCAATAATATATTTACCTTTTGGTTTAGAAGTCAACTCCCAGACATCATTGATACTGAATTGTCTGAGTTCTTCTTGCATAGCTTCAATCCAACTTTCATCAGATAAAGCTTATTCTATACTTTTTGGTTCTATTTTAGAAATAAGAGCCACAGCACTAGAATCTTCGCGCCTTTTGGATCTTGTGCGAATTCCTTCATTAATGTCGCCAATAATGAGGTCTTTGGGATGACTGGACTTATGCTTCCAGTTACTGGTTGATTTGTCAGGTTGATGATCACTTCCTTCATTTGAATCTTCAATAACCATTTGTTGCTGGTCTTTCAAAGTCTGAGTTGCTTCTTGAGATTTAGACTTTGTAATGTCTGGAGCAGGTTCAGATTCTTCAAGATGAGTTTGAGCAGATTTATTTTGCATAGAATCCTGGAATTTGACATTCATTGATTCCTCCACAGATTGACTCTTCTTGTTATAAACTCTGTAGGCTTTGCTTGAGGTAGAATATCCAAGGAAGATGCATTCGTCTGATTTTTCTTCAAACTTACCAACTCTATCATTTGCATTTTTCAATATAAAGCATTTGCATCCGAACACATGAAAATATGAAACAATAAGCTTCTTTCCTTTAAATAACTCATAGGGGTTTTTTCCAGAATATGCCTTAGAAAAACTCTGTTGATAATGTAACATGCTGTTGAAACTGCTTCAGCCCAAAATCGTGAAGAGATGTTACTTTCAATTAAAAGAGTTCTAGCCATTTCTTGAACCGATCTATTCTTTCTTTCCACAACTTCATTTTGCTTTGGAGTATATGGAGAGGAGAATACATGCTGAAAACCAGAATCATCAAAGAATTTTGTAAAATCTTGATTTTCAAATTCACCTCAATGATCTGTTCTTATACTCGAGATAACATACCCTTTTTCATTTTGAACCTTTTTAGCAAACTTTTCAAAGTAAGAGAAAGTTTCAGACTTACTTACCAGGAAACATACCTAAGTAAATCGTGAGTAATCATCCACAATTACTAGGCAATATTTCTTACCTCCAATGCTCTGAGTTCTGGTTGGTCCGAAAAGTCCATATGCAGAAGCTGAAGTACACGATTAGTGGAAACTTGATTTATTGGTTTAAAGGAATTTCTCACATGCTTTCCCAATACGCATGGTGTACATAGATCAGACTTTTGGTATGACAATTTAGGTAGACCACGAACAAGCTTCTTTGCTGAAATTTTGGCTATCCGCTTCATATTGATGTGCCCAAGCTTTCTGTGCCATAAGTTCGCTTCATCTTAAATGGAGATTAGACATTGCGATTCATCTGGTTTCACATCCAAGAGGTAGATATTTACATGTCTTCGGCCCATGAACGACTGAGTAGAATCTTTATTGGTTCCTGAACATATTCCCTCTTGAAAGTTGATTTTGAAACCGACGCGCTGTTGGACCGACATTGTGATTGTAGTTGAGTCCTTCCACTAGGGAAACATTGCTTATAGTGAGGTTTCCAATCTTTACAGTTCCAAATCCCACAATTTTTCCTTTGCTGTTTCCTTCAAATGAGACTTTTCCACCATTTACTTAAACGAGCTTTATGAAGCAATTTGAATCTCTGTCATATGTCTTGAGCATCCACTATCCAAATATCATTTTACATTTTTCTTGATAGTGACTTGCATTTAAAAAAAGATACTCAAGCTTTCTTTGGTACCCATATTTTCTTGGGTCCATCGGTGTTAGTATGATATGTGGTTTTTGCCCATACTTTCTTAACAGGTTTCCAAACCATAGGACACTCTTTTTCAAAATGATATGCACTATTGCACTTTGAACATCTGAGAGCATTTCGACCCACTGGTTTTACAAACACTTTTTGAAAATGATTTTTGTAAAATGTCTTTGAAGGTCTTTGCTTAATTCTTTCCTTCACGTTAGGAAAATCAATTAAATGAATGGTTTATGCTGTCATTCCTAAACCAGATTTATTGAAATAAGGTCTTTGTGCTGAAAGAATTTTTTCCAGTTTCTCCAATCCTATTGAAAATCTTTTTGAAATATTTGATAAGGCTTTTTTTTAAAAATGCATTTTCTTTCAAGAGATAATCTTCGCTTTCTTTAAGAGAAGAAACATTCATGTCTAAACATTTCAACTTTTCTTTCAAAACATTTTCCTGTTGCTTTAGTGCAGAGTTTTCTTTTTTAAGTTCGTAAATCCTTTTAAGAGAAGTCTTAAGACTAAAACACAGCTCATCAATGTATTTAGAAACTTTAACAATGATTTTAAAGTTACTTACCTCAAATTCACCGTCTGAATCTGAGTCTGTCTCGGAGTTTGAATCTGAATCCGATTGTGCCATCAGACATATATTGGCATAATCATCATCACTTTCTTCACACTCTGTATCACTTCAGGTTTCCGCTTTAAGAGCTTTTCAATTCTTTTCAGCTTTTCCTTTCTTCTTTCTCACAAGAGGACAGTTGGGTCTGATGTGTCCCTTTTTCTTATATTCAAAGCAGACTACATCTTTGTTTGATTCATCATTATCAACGAGACTTGGTGCAGTTGCTTTTGAAAACTCTGTTTCTTTGGATTGAATCTTCTTCCTTTTTTGTTCAGCTTTCTGAATCTTCTTATCATGAGAGCAAGCTCCTCATCATTCATATCGTCTTCAGAATCTGTGACATCAGAATCATCATTGGATTTTAATGCAATGATTTTTTTACCTTTAGGATCTTCGTCTTCATTGATTCGTTCCACTTCATAAGACTGAAGAATTCCAACCAACTCATCGACAGATAGTGCCATGATTCTTTGTGTCTCTCTTATTGAGGTCTTTATGTGATTCCAATCCTTGGAGAGTCCTCGCAGTAACTTGTTTACCTTCATGGGATCGGAAATTGGTTGACCTTGATTTTGAAGACCATTCACAATTTCTGTAAAACGACTAAACATGTCAGTTATAGATTCTCCCGATTTCATTTTGAAGGCTTCATATTGGCCGAGGAGAATGTTGATTCTGGTCTCTTTCACTCAATCAGTTCCTTCATAGGTGATATGTAATCTATCCCAGACTTCTTTTGCTGTAACACAAGAAGATATTCTGTTATATTCAGTAGGTGATAAAGCACAATATAAAGAATAAATTGCTTTTGCATCAAGAGCTTGTCTCTTGATTATCTCTTCCTGAGTCATTTCACTTGACTCAACAGTTTCTTTTCCTCTCTCTGAGACAGATGCAGCTTTAGGAGTGATTCCTTTTTCTACAATGTCCCATTCCAGAGGATCCTTTGATCGTAGAAACGCTTTCATCTTGTTTTTCCAGATGTTGTAATCATTTCCATCAAAGTAAGGTGGTCTGGTATTGCTTTGCCCTTCCACTAGCCCTAGAGCTAGCATACTAGCCATGGTTTAACTCTGAAGTAAAACACTTCAAACAAAGTGAGTACATAAGCTCTTATACCAATTGATATAGCTAGTATAAGCACCTAGAGGGGGGTGAATAGGTGTAAAAATAATTTCTCGAGATATAAAAGCATTACTGGACAAACAACAGAAAGGAAGCTCTCCTTTAGTTAACAAATCGAACTATGATCAAAGTAAAGTAGAGAGTAGGGAAGAGAAAATTGAACACAAGGTTTATAGTGGTTCGGCTTATTCTAAGCCTACGTCCACTCTTCTGCACTGACAGCCCACTGTCTGGATTTCATTATGAACAAAAGAGATGTTACAGCACTGCTTTCCCTTGATCCCACAGTGTAGATATTCTACTACACTTCCTCAAGGTATCTCAAGATATAGACTCTCTTTTGTGTACAAGATTTCTCTTAGTAGATGAATTGACTAAGAATCAAAGAGCTTCAGACTTTGGAATTCTTCTCTCGTACACTTCCTCAAACAACTGGAACGTCTTCCTTTTCTACTCCTTTGTGCCATCATACCCGTTGGCACTTACCAAAGGAATTCTTCCAATCCTCCCATTAGACAGAATCAATTAGGAAGATTATTTGAGTTATTAAAGGAACATGTTGATAGCCCATCAATCCTGCTCGCCTATACAATCAGGATCTTGGTTTCCATAAGTAGAACCTTCCAAGAATACTTCGCCAATCATCGGATCTTTAATCATTCTTGATTTGAATAAAGGAATCCGTTATGTTATATCCAGCCAAGAGATCTTCTCCAGTCGATAAGGCCAAATCCTTAATGAAGCACTCAATTCTGGATAGCCTTTCTTCAACGGATTAGAAACTGTCAATCAGAATAGACTTTGAGTCTTGAGTCTGGCAGTCCAAAGTTCTTCAGACTTTAATAGTAAAGTCTGCAAATCTTCAAACTAGACTGATAGAAATGTTTTGTCAGCTTTAAAATATTCCAGAAAGATTTCTCCAACAATTATAGTTGCTGTCTTTCAAAGAGCTCCATAGCCTTACTCTATCTGGAAAATCGGTTGATGCATGTAGAAAAAATATCAGCATTAAGGGCCTGTTTGGCAACGTGCCAAACAGTACCTGATTTTGATTTTTTGTTCCTAGAATCAGTTTGGGACGAGAATCGCGTTTGGTAAAATTTTTGTTCCCGGGAACCGATTGGGAAAAGAAATTGAGAATAAAAAAAAAATATGTGATTCTTCGTCCGAGAATCAAAATAATGAAACTCTCATTTTCCCCTTCTGTCATTCCGCGATCGTCGTCCGCCATCGCCCGCGCTCATCCGCGCGCCCACCGCTGTCCGCCGCCGCCTGCTGCCGCCATTCGCCGTGGGTCGCCGGAGGCTCGCCAGGCTAGGGCGAGGTCTAGCGAGCTCACCGAAGGCAAGCCTAGCCACCGGCGAGGCTCTCCTAGCCTCGCCGGTGGCCAAGCTGGCCTCGCCGGGGCTAGGCAAGGCCGGCCTGGCCACCGGCGAGGCCGAGCCTCGGCGAAGCTGGGCGAGCCTCGCCTAGCTGCTAGCGAGGCTCGACCGATGAGGGCCGACCTCGTCGAATGGAGCGTCGCCGGCAAGCAACCGGCCACATGAAGAAGAAGAAGAATAGGAAAAAAGGGAAAAAAAGAAAAGAAAAAAAGGAAAAAAGTAAAAAAAAAAAAAAAAGCATTTCAGAATTATTTAAAAATCAAAAGAAATTAATTTGGAACATAATCAGTTAGCACAGTATTAAACGCAATTCTATTCCAGAATAAAAAAATTTGGACAATTACAAAACGCGTTTTTTTACTCAAAATCAGTTATCGGAAACAGAATAAAAAATAATCATTTCTAGTCAGAATCAGTTCCCGGGAACAGAATTGTTACCAAACGTGCCATAAGTAGCCCATATTTAAGTCTTAACATTGGATATTAATGACCTCATTGGAACTTCCCTCCACTTCCACATTAACCTCATCATCCCACAATAGTGCTAGGCCTCCCGCTCTACCAACCGACTCAATAACCAAGGAATGTTGGAGCTGAATCCTTGCCTTCACTTTTTCTACAACATTAGACTTGTTCTTGGTTTTCATGAGGAAAACCATATTGGGCCTTTCTTGAGCCACTAAGGCTCTAAGGTGCTGAACTGTCAAGGGTGTGCCTAACCCCTGACAGTTCCAGCTTAATAATTTCATCTGTTCTTTTGTGGCTTATTAGGGCCAGCCACCAAAGCCCATGCGTTAGCCCCTTCCCATGACTGAATTGGGGCATCCATGAGTTGTTTTTCATCCATTAAGAGGTTCTGTGATGTCTTCTTCTCATAAGGACTAACTCGTTTATGTTTTTTAACGACAGGAGATTTATACATTGCCTTTCCTTTCTTTGCCTTCATTTGATGCTCATCATTCTCTACAGAAGAGGTTAATAAATTTTGGTTCTGCTGTGTTCTTTTGCTGCTACTTGTTGGTGCTTGATTTGTCTTATGGGCCTTAACCCTAATCTCCTTTACATTAGGATGTGCAAGAACGATTGCTAATGCATTTATTTCATCTTGCTCTGTTCTCAGGGGTTCTTTGGTAGCCATTATGGGAGTTTCTAGCACAACCTCTTCCTCCATAGCAGTAAGTTCAATTTTCCCATAAAAAGTCTTTTAGTAGGGGTTGATTTCTTGGACTTCTGCCTTCAACCACGACCCATAACGGCCTAGTTGATCCTGAGCTAGGCCGGTTTCCTCATAAGGTATTTTCGAACATAAATTTGCATAATGTCCAATGCGCCCACAAGAAAAGCAGAAATGTGGGAGCCCTTCATACTTAAAATCGTTCCACCATTTTTTATCCCCCACATTGATAATAGTTCCTATTTTGAGTGGGTTTGACAGGTTCAACGGCACCCTTGACTTTCCACTTTTCAGGAATTGTTGTTTCTCGCTTCTATTTTGATCTCCTCAACTTGCCCCAATTTAGAAGTTAATCAATGTATAGATTCTTTAGTTACTCTGCACGAGGGAGGCCTATAATATGCACCCAAAATGCATAATGCGAGAACTCATAACAGTGTTCATGTATATTTGGATCTTCTTCCTTTAGGACAAGTAGATTACTTGCGAAAGACCACGGCCCCGACTCTAAAACCCTTTTTTTTTCTCTTAAATGGAGTTGAATAAAAATGAGAAAAAACTAGGCTCAATCTGTTCACATTTTACTAATTCTGTTTTCCATGCTTTTCTCATGGTAGTGATGAAAGCCTGGAAGTTAATATTAGGTTTGGAGAACAGTTTGCCATAGAGGGTTTACTCACTTTCTTGCCATTCTTCCTCTGCAGTCTCAGCCCCTAAATCCATAATATCAGCTTCAAACCCTGGGCTTAGGTAGAGTTACAGGGTTGTAGTTTTGGATTGAAAGGAGTTTTAGGTTTGATCGGCCCCTGCATTGAGGGTGTGTAGGTTTATGGGTGTCGAGTGTATAGCAACTAGGTTGTTCTGTAGACTGATTTCCTGGTTTTTGGATTCATTGACTCTAAATAGGGTATAAGATGGTTGATTT
Source organism: Eucalyptus victrix (assembly GCA_016097545.1). Taxonomy (NCBI): domain Eukaryota; kingdom Viridiplantae; phylum Streptophyta; class Magnoliopsida; order Myrtales; family Myrtaceae; genus Eucalyptus; species Eucalyptus victrix. The sequence continues at coordinate 49,887,353 of CM027843.1, forward strand.
TGCAGGGATTCCTCTTCAAGATTGATAAAACACACTAAGCAAATTGTAAGACCAGCAACACACTAGGCAAACTGCAAGAATAGCAGGATATGCACCTTCTAGCTGTGACTAGCCCAAGAAAATTACAATTTCCCTCAACTGGAAGCTTCGATGGAGAAAGTTTCACTGAGGCGTGGGAATGCTGCGTTGGGTTGCCTTGAAGATCGAAGGGTGAGGGGTTGCTACTCCAATCCAGGTGTTGTGGATGGGCGCATGGAAAGATAAAGTATGTGGGGAGGCTAGTTGAGTGGGAAAAATCTAGAAGCAACCATGGAGATGGGTTTTAGGGTTTGAGAGATTGGGATTTTTGGGGCAAGAGGCTAGTTGTTGAAAGATTGAGTATGTGGGGTGGCTAATCAGGTGGGGAAAATCTAGAAAACAGCCATGGAGACAAAGAGTTAGAGTTGAAGCTTCATGTATTCATTACATGGGCATGGCTGGAACATAGCGACCCTACTCCATGCATTTTCATTCTCCTTATTCTTGTCAATGTGAAAATTTGTCCTCACAGCCACTATGCTATTTTTGCTGCTAATCTAAAAGTTTATTCTACAACTATGGAAGGATAGGCCAAATCAAGATAAGAGATGCATTGTAAAACCCGTCAATAGCAAAGTTCTTGTTGGTGGGAGAGATCAATGTAGAATGGGAATTAGACTATGAGTTTTTATAGGAGTAACCCTTATTTGTTATTATCTTATAAGAATATTTGCTATCCACTATGTCGGTTCTCATTTAAAGTTCTTATAAATGAAAATTACACCAAAAATTCCTAATGTTTGGCTGAATACATAGTCAAGTCCTAAATTTTGAATTCGTGCAATCAAGTCCTAAACATTTTTTCTTAAGTGCAATTTAATCCTCATGACAAGCTCATAACCAGATTTGCTAATGTGGATTCCAAAATTTGACGTGGCACTTTGTAATTTCTTTCTACTTTGGTGCTAATGTGGCGAAGAAAGACCAAAGAAATTGTTAAAAAAACAGAGAAAAACTAAAACAAAAGGAGACAAAAACTAAAGAAACGAGAAATTCGTAGAGTATGGAACCATCGATGAGGATTGTTTGAGAGTTCAAAAATAGCGGAATTGCCCCCACCTATAATGGCCATGACATCTTGGGGTGAGCATGGTTTGGGTTGGGCCAGTCCACCCCCTAATCTTAGGACCAACCCACATAGTGATGGTCCTTAATTTTTAGGACCAATGATAGACCCCATTGAGCTTGGGATCGAGGGCCGGACCAACCCAATGGGTTCGGTTCGATTCCAAGGTCAATCCGAGACTAATTGATAATTTATTTATTTCATTTTTTATACTTTATGAAAAGGCAACCGAGGACCAGACCAATCCAATGGGTTTGGTTCGGTTCTAGGGTTAACTCGGGACAATCGATAATTTTTATTTCATTTTTTTGTACTCCCTAAAAAGGCAATCGAAGACCTGGACTAACCCAATGGGTTTAGTAATGAGCAAGGTCAACTAAGAGAGGCAAGCAATGAGCATCGAGTGGGATTAGTGTCAAGCATCGAGCTAGGAGCAATAAGTCAGGCGAGTATTGAGCGACGAGCAGCATGAGTGACTCAAAGCAAGAGAGGTGAGTGTTGAGTGGCGAGTGGAGAAGTTGTTTATTTCGATTTTGGCAAATTGAAGACTAAGAAGACAAATAAGATAAAAGAGAACGAATACTAGAGGAGGATGTCATGATGAGCTATTTATGCCTTTTTGAACTTCGTGAGGACTCCTTATAAAAACATTTTTCTCATTTGTAAATTATGGATATTGACGCCGTAAAAGACATTAAAAGATCTAAGTTATTAAAAAATAATGTAAAATTACTTAAACTCTTTCCCAATGAGCTATTTAATATTGTTGATGCCGTTTATTTTAAGGTTTTCTCTATATAAAAAAAATTATAAATAATACATTAAATATTATATATATAATCGGGATTGGTCCGGGTTTGACCAACTCTAAACTCTAAAGACCGAGGACCATCCTGCATAGTGCTGGTCCAAGAATCCCAAGACCAATGACTGACCCGGTCTTCCTGGTAATCGAACCGGGACTAGTAGGGTTGGACCGATCCAAGGTTGATCTAGGGTTGACCCTAGACTGATGTTCACCTGTAATGACATCAGCTGCACTTTCTTTATTTCTGTCCTTCATCCTCCTATAATATTGTAGTTGGCCCAAAAAAAGGACTTAGGCTCAGAAGAGCCAATTCTTATTTATTACGCCCATGAAGCTGCATCTTTGAAGCCCAATGGACTAACTTCCTTCAGCTTAATTATAATTATTGTAGTTGGCTAATCAAAGAAAAGAGGAATATTTAAGAGGGAGAAAGAAGAATCAAGAAAACTGCAAAAGGGAAGTGAACTGCGCGCTAAAGAGAGAAAGGGTTTGATTCAAGTTTGCTAGGGACATCTTAACGCGTTGGATTAATGTCGTACAAGAAATGCTTGATAAGAATTCAAAGACTTAATTCACCTAATTGAAGAAATTTTTCTAGATTAAGCTATAATTTCAATTCTATTCGAGTTTTAGGTGGCTAGGTTGATTATAAAGGTTGTTGAGCTATGAAATCATGTAGTAATGAAGCTTTGGTGTATCATGAAACTATGGGATTTTATGGAAGTCAACTTATGATTATGGTTTGGTTGGGATGAAATTTTGAAGCTTATTGCACACTATCGGAACCATGCTCGAACTATTGTGTTTGGCACTGGTTATTATCATAAATTTAGTCCATACTATTTCGAATGCTTTCCTTAATCATGTTTTAGATATTTTAAGTTCAAAGATTTTAGAATTTTGAGAGCAATTCATGTGACATCCCAGATTTTCAACCATGTTTTCTACTGAATAAATCAGGCTTTTCATTGACGCGTCTATATAGCTGTTCTCAAAACCGATCACTCTCGAGATAACTAAACTATCTGGGGAAACCATTAAGGATTTTAGGGCAAATATACTTGAGAATTCAACTAGGAATCGGCTGCTCGACCGTGTTCATCTGCTGATATCATTACGGCATAGACATAAATTGATTAGAGATCAGAGATAGGTCGGTTTGACAAAGATGTGTGGCTAATCATGAGTGACACTACTATATTGGAAAATTCTTGTCACCGGCACTAGACTGAATTCTTTATCGTTTTGGTACCTTGTGTCCGTATTTGAATTCTCGAGATTTCTACGACAATTGAAAGTCGCCAATGTGTCGAGTGGGTTCATCGTGGCTCGAAAAAAAAAATCAATCACAGGTTATTTGCATTAAAAAGTTCGAAAACTACTCGGCAGTCTAGGTCACGCTAAAAACACGCCGAATGGAAATTAACTGCAAATTCAAGTCTGATTGTAGAAATTGAAGATTCTGCCATGTCACAATAAATTCTAGGAACGTTGATTCAGTCTCAGAAGATTTTTCTGTCAACCAAGACTTTTTTGGGAAAAAGTCGGCTCAAGACCGTTTTTGTTCAATTAAAGCCGGGGGATTGTTTTTTATTTCAAATTTGAGATGCAAGATGGATTCTTGGGTGAGGAAAATTATCAATTGAAGTATTGAGATACCAATTGATTTTATAGAAGCCAAATGAGGAGGAATTGAGCAAGATTAAGCAACCAATTGAAGCTATCTCACTTCAAATTCGTGTGCCCCTTCTTCCTATGGTTTTTGGACCATTTGAGAAGTCATGGGGAGTGTGTTGGTGGCTCATTTCCAGCCATGGAGCCTTGGTATGGTAGACAAGCAAAGGAGGGGACAAGGGTGTGGAATATCAAGCCATGGGGACCCTCAATCTCCCCCTCATCTCTATCCATTCCCCCCCCCCTCTCTCTCTCTCTCTCTCCCTCCCTCTCATTACCGTCCATCACCCTCTCCTCTTCATTTTTGAAACCCTCAAGCCAGCAAGTAGATCGGCAAAAGGAGCTGCAGCCGTCGCACGCCTCCTCCTGCGCCACCGCCAGTTTTTGCTCCAGCTGACCCCTCGCTAAAGATCCGAGTAAAAAGTCAACTTCCTGGATGAATTAGCAAACGATATACCTATCACCGTGACGAGGACATCCAGACCGTTCCAACGAGCCCAACCTCGCCCCAAATGGAGCTTCCGGCCGTCCTGCATAGCCATTGCAAGCCATCAGTCATCTGTCCGTCGATCCGCCTAGCAGCCTGCATGGTTTTGCCTGTTTCACGTTTTCTTCGTGCTTTCTCCCATTCCGACCATTCCTCCACTCATACCAACCACCAGAAGGTCCCCCTCAACCCCCGGGTGCTACCGGTTGCCAGCCAATCCCTCGCTGAAGCTTCAGCCAAGCCCGTTCAGCTCTGTTTCTCCTTCGGTGACCAGTTTTTCCAAGTTGCAGAGGGAGTCCGAATTTGTGGTTGTTGTTTCAGCCTTGGGACTACCTTGGATTGTTGTGGTTGAGGTTCTCGAGCCTCCTTGCCACCGTCCATCAGCCGTACGCCGCCGCCAAGCTGCCGGACCTTTGCCACTCGCTGTTTCCGCGCCAAACTACCGCCGGTTCTAGCTGCTCGGCTCAAGAACAGAAACCCAAGGATGGCAAGGGTTTTTGGTCTTCGAGGCCCGTTTTGGGTGTCTTCCCGGCCTCGCTTGGTGTCGCCGCTTCGAGGTTTATTGACCGCCTTGGTGTCGCCTTCACTATTGACTCATCGGAACGCTAAACTAGTGAGTTTTACTCACCAATGCTTTCTTAGTTTGCTAATTATGCTTAAGGGTTGATTAGATTTAATTAAGTGCAATTAGATGGTTAGATTAGAGTAGATTAATGATTATTAGATAATTGTGATGCATGTTAGGGAATTGAATTGTGCAATTAGCAAGTAGAGATGTACTTCTATTTATTGAATGCATCTCAGGATTTTTCCCGATTCGTTCTGACCTCCAATTAGGCATTACGAGCCTAAATTGGATTTTTAGTATTAATTATTCATTTTCGGAATTAATTTAATTAATTATTTATTTTCCGAAAATTAGGCAGGAAAGCCGACGACCGAAATTTTATGCGATTATCGTGGCGCAGTCCATTTATTTAATTGAGCTTTATTTCATGTTGAATTGAATTATTTGTGAAAGTGGGAATTATTATTTAATTGGACAATCATTGGTTATTAATTGAAAAATAACTAGGCATCGGTTGATAATGCCAAAAGGATTTGAGCGGACTACAGAAAATGTGGGAGTTATGGAAAGAAAAAATATTATATTTTGGTTAACGCCGATCGTGTGCCCACACAAGACATTTTATCGGAAAGGATAAGAATTGGTTATTTGATTGTTTGCTTGGAATGGCATGTATACTGGCTCGATGACTCTACAGAGCATCTTGAGATAGAATGGTATGATCTACCGGCTCGATGACTCTACAAAGCATCTTGAGACAGTACGGTATGATGAATTGTGTGTATATCGGCTCGATGACTTTAAAAATCATCTTGAGATAGTACGATATGATCTACCGGCTCGGTGACTCTACTAATTATCTTGAGACAATACAGTATGACATACCGGCTCAATAATTCTATAGGTCATCTTGAGACAGTACGGTATGATATTGATATACCAGATCGGTGACTCTACTGATTATCTTGAAACAGTACGGTATGACATATCGGCTCGATAATTCTATAGGTCATCTCGAGACAGTACGGTATGATATTGATAGACCGGCTCGTTGACTCTACTGATTATCTTGAGACAGTACGGTATGACATATCGGCTCGATAATTCTATAGGTCATCTCGAGACAGTACGATATGATATTGATATACCAGCTCGATGATTCTCTTTATCATCTCGAGACAGGATGGTATGAATTGGCAGCTCGATGACTCTATATGTCGTCTGGAGATAGGATAATATACTATTTATGAATCACCTAGGGTGAGTAGTCTTGGATGTTGATCAGACTTATAGATAATATGGAAGGGGCCGATCAAGAAATGGTCGTAATAACACGTAATCGATTAGGTCAATTGATTGAGATATCTATCTGTGATGTTATTGCTTGGGTGCCTATTAAATTATGCTAATATGCAGGTGGAACTGTGCGTGCATAGGCAGCCCGGATAGTGTATTGGTTTACTAATCGGGTCTTAAAGGGTAGAACTTACCGAGATGTAGTCTCATCCCGATTGTGGGATAACATGTCAGGACCCTAATGAGAAGCCTGAGAAGAAAGAACCTGAAGAGGAGTACTTGGAGGAGAACCCCGATGATGATCCTGAGTACGACCCGGATGAGGACTGAGATCCCACCCTCTTTTGTGAACCCTGTTTATAGGTGGTTGAGTGTGAGACTAGACCTTTGTTAATAGTATGGTAAAATACTTCGAGATGTGAAAAAAAAAAGTTTGGTTGTGAATTTCAATATGAAAAATATGGCCCTAATTTTCTATCTCATTACTTTATTGTCTGGGGATTATAATTGTTTCCGCATATGCATATCAAAATGAAAAGGGTTGGCGATATGTCCTGGGATATCGTTTTCCAAATCGACCACCTAAGGCAAAGGATGGACACGTGACCAAGGATCGGGGCGTGACAATTCAATTCAACCTATTTATTCTAAGTGAGTGCACAAATTAGTATTATGCCTCTCCTCTAATATTACTTGAAGCAAATTAGTATCATGCATCGGTGTAAAGGTTGATTATAATGATTTAGGAGAATTCACAATCATGTACTATCAAAAGCCTGTACACAAACAATTTGAGACTTGAATTTTAGACCATATAATGAATTTGAAGCCGGAAATCTACATTTGAAGGCTCGAAATTATGTCAAACTCCATCATGACATGGTACTTGTTGCAAGGACTCTCCGTCTAGCCATCTCGTGCCAACATATGCCTCCTTGATAGCTCCTCGTGCATCATGGGGCCAAAATTGCATCAAAGGATCCCCACTTTGTCGATGTAATTGAAACCTAAATTATTAAGGATCCAGCCAACAATAGCATCTTATTTTCTATTATGCATCCATAGGTCATCAAAGACCGCTAGATTTGTCTGTTTGATAAGGAAAACAAGATCACGAGCTTTGGTCAAAAGAAAAAAAAAGGAGAACAATCTAACTCGAGGACAAAATGTGCATCAAAACATACGCTCTTCTGTCTAACTCAAGCTTCTTGGCATATTAGGAAGACCAAGACTATACTGGATCTCATCAAGTTTTTTTGTGTAAAAAGTGAAGCCAAAGGGAAAAAGCAAAAATGGGAAAGAAACTTCAATCAATGCTAGGAAGACCAAGACTTTGCAGGATGCAAATTGTCTTTGTTGCTTCACTTTTCACATCCCTCCTCTTCCATCCCTATGTCAATGTCTCTTTTTCCACTATTAGAATTTCCACATGCTACATGTCTTGCTTAAAATTAACAATACTAGAAATTAGTACAAGAAGGAAGCCAAGAAGGAACTCGAAAAGAGCTCTCCAATGGTCATGGGTGAATCAGTCACTAAAGCGAAAAACAAGGGTTTAGTGATAATGAGCTAATGGAAAGAGAAAACTACAAACTATAGGAAGACCAAGACTTTCAAAAATGCACATAGAGGTTAGAGAAATCGATATAAGATACTTTTCATCCACAAGTGCTTGTTTTGCAAAATTTAGAGAATATGCCAGAAGATTTTGCTAGATATCATGTGCCTTTTTTTGGGAAGGGTGAAGCAAAATTAGATAATTTCCACTCATTACATGTGAAGCAAAAGTGAAGCACTTTAATAAAAATTCATGATGGTGGGAGAGACATTTTATTAAATTCCAAATAGACCAAGACTTTATGAAAAAAAGTGATGATGAGAGAGAAACTTTAATCAATTGCACGAAGACCACGACTTTGCAAAAAGATAAAAGTGAAATGGGAGAAAAACTTTAATCAACCACGAAGACCTAGACTTTCCGGAAAAAAAAAAAAAAAAAGAAAGTGATAAGGGGAGAAAAATCATTTCCTAGAAGACCGAGACTTCGCAGGATGTGAATTGGCTTTGTTCCTCCACCTTTCACATCTCTCATTCATTGCAATGTGAATGTCTTTTTTTCCCATTGCTAGTAAAATTTCCATGTGTTACATGTGAAATTAACAATACTATAATTTCGTTGTACTATTTTTATGTTTAATCATATTGAGATTTTTCATTATATTAATCTCTATTGTACTTGTCCATTAGAATTTTATCTCTGTTTTCCTTTATGTTTACAAGTTCAAGTATGATAAAAGAAAAAAAGGCAAAAAGAAAAACGAACAAGGAAAAAAAAGCAAAGAAATTATCCAATCAATTTCATAATTGTGATATAATTCCACTGCCTAAATTATGTGCATGGGTGGAGATATATACAAAATATGAGCCGCCTCCTTGAATTACGTTTGCATTTTCCGGATGCCCTTTCATTAGGTTAGGGTTGAAACATGGGACAAGCCTCCACAGAGAATTTTATGAGCTTGCCCCAAAAGGCGGGTTGGTTTGTATTTTTATTTATTTATTTTAGGAAAAGCAAAGACACCTTCCGACCCAATTTCTACAAAGTTGTTTGGCATTTTTTAGGAACTTCATGCCTCCCTTCAACTTTTTGTTGACTATTGCTTTGCTTCCATAAAATATGCACATGAGAAGGTTTCCTTGCTGTTTCTTTTCACTCTTTTCGATTGCATTATTGTCCTTAGGTTCGCATCGAAGTACTCTGCTTGATAGCGGTTGACACATCAAGCAATCTACTCTATGCATAGAAATTATACAAATAATTTCTAAAAAGTGTCAAGGTAGGCATAAATGCGACATATTTATCCTAAATTTCCCAAAAAAATATTATGACACCATATTTTTGATATGTCACACAGATAAACGTTTGGATTTTTGGTGTCATAATTTTTGTTTTGGTAAATATAATATATTAAATAAGTATAAGTTTGAAGTTTTTGATGTCATAAAAAAATTCAAGGGAAATATATCACAATTAATATAATTTAGAATTTTTTTTTTTGGACTTTTACGCTAAAACATAATCACGCAAACTCCTTTTCATTCCTAAAACGAACACCGGAGGGCCCATGGGCGCTTAGAAACGAGCCTGATATCCACTATACATATCGGCTTGAGGTCCCGCTCAGATCACAAGGAAGACTCCTTTCTTCGCACGACCACCGACACGCACTTCTTTGAGGGCTAGGTTTTCCGTGCGCACGATTTTCTTCGCAAACCCAGGGATCAACGTTCCCCCGCTCGTCCCAAGCGACTCCGGCAACCGACTCCTCCGACGAATCGGCTTCATCTTCACGAATTCCTTTCCCGGTGGCGACCACGAAGACAGTACGATTCTCTTCGACTTATTCACGCAAAATTGAAACTCCTTTGGATTCCTAAAATAAACACCGAAGGGCCCATGGGCTTAGAGACCAGTCTGATATGCACTGTATATATCAGCTTGAAGTCACGCTCAGATCACTAGGAAAAAGTCTTCGAGCTTCCTTTCCTCGCACAGCACCGACAAACACTTCTTTGAGGGCTAGTTTATCCGTGTCCAGAGCAGAGGAGGCCGAGACCTTCTTCGCAAACCCAGGGATCAACGTCCCCCGGTGGTTCCGAGCGACTCCGGCAACCGGCCCCTCCGACCAAGCCGTTTCGCGGCAGCGACCACTGATACGGTATGATTCTTTGCCGACTTATTCTGAATTTGCCCTGAAGTGTTCGGTTTGATGAAATTCTTGCTCAGAATGAGTGCGTTGTCCACAATCGAGGCCGGATCTGGTCGTTGGGACTGAAATACCCATTTGTTTTTTGTTGCGTTCCTTCCTGTGTAATTGGACCAAAAGTCTCCCCGATCAGCTTCTTAACAAGAATAGACAAGTGGATTTATGAAAAGATTGCAGGCTAATCTCAAACCGTTCCAAAAATTTAAGTTTTTAGAAGAATCCGTGATTTAGTATTTGATTTTCATAATACTAATTATTGTAAATTTATATATAAGTTTGAATTGACTTTTATTTTTTACTTTTTGAATTTTTGGTTTTACTTAAGTCTTGCGGAGCGAGTTTGTTGATTGTTGGTCTTTTCCAGTTTCCTAGATTCACGTATAATGTTTCACAATCTTTTAAAAAATTTGAATAGTGTTTTTAAGATTTTTTTTTTTTTTGGGTCCATAGTGGTGTTTTTAAAATTGGCAAGATTGAAGAAGGTATGTTCTTTGCTTAGAAAATGCATATAACACACCCATCAAATAATCTCTCCACATATACAATCTTTTGTTTCAAAAAGTCTTCCTAGAATTTCGTGAGTGGAGAAAAGTATTTGGCAAAAGCAATGTTATATAGCATTTCATAAGCGTTGACTTACAAATGATATGGATCATTGAGAGTTTGAATATAATACGGTCATCTAAATACTTGCTTTTGTTTTATGTTATTCTGTAACTGAATTTATATATTGGTAATCTCACTCCTGATATATTCACGCCATATGTTCGTGGTTGAAACCTTCAGTCAGCCAAGGGCAAAGGCCTCTCTTGTTCACATACGAGGGAGAGAGCTACTAAAGCTAAAGTTAAAATGGAGAGCTCAGAGGCAGGAGCATCATCAGAATGCGAGCATCAAGTGTTCTTGAACTTCAGAGGACCCGACACTCGTAATGGATTTACCGACTTCCTCTACCATAGCTTGACCGATACTGGCATCCGCGTCTTTCGAGACAGTGAAAAGCTCCATGTTGGTGAAAGAATCGATGGAGCGCTCCAGAGAGCGATCGACAACTCTAGGATCTACATCCCCATCTTCTCTCCAACCTATGCTTCGAGCAAATGGTGTCTCCGTGAACTCACGCAGATTATGGAGAACACCTCCAAGTCAAACGGGAATAAAGAGATCCTACCTATTTTCTTCAATGTGGAACCTAAAGATGTTAAGATGAAAACCCAGTTATATCGCGATGCCATTCTCATTTTGCAGGGCGTGAGGATAACTTGAGCATTGAAGAAGTAGATTCCTGGAGAAAGGCTTTGACGGAGGTTGATGCAATAAAGGGATGGGAAGTCAAGAAATGCGATAGGTGAGCTTGCTGCATTCCAAGATCCTTCTTTTTCCCTAATATTTTTTCCTGTTTGCAAAAACTAAGTAAATAATTCACATATAGAAGGAACATATTAGATGTGGGTAGGAGGAGAGAATTCAAAAAACATAAAAATTCATGCTAGAGCTACTAAAATTGTTAGTGTTCTTGATTTCACTAGAGGTGCTATCATATGTCTATTTTTAATGAAGAACTAAAAATAGAAACGAAAGCTCTTTTTTTTCCTTTCGTTGATGGTCTATATAAATTTTGTTTCATTTTTCACCTCTGTCATTTAGTAAGCAACTCTTAGTAAAATTCTAATGCTTCTAGAACTTTTACTCAAAACTTAATAACGTAGATATATCACCACAATTGAGGTGGAACTTCCCCTAGTGATACTAAACGGTATATGTGTGTAAAAAAATGTGGAACTGCTGGAGAAAAGGCATTTTATATAATGGGTGATGAAGTGGAATAATTGAGTACCATGCATGTTCTGTCTAATAATTTGATCTTTCAATTGATACGTCAGATATTTCTCCTCTTGAACATATAATGTCCCACTTCTAAGGTTGTCCCATGAATATAACTGATAAGATGCTAATTCACGATGCATAAATAGTTGTACATTTATCTTGCACAAACAAGATTAACAGAATTCGAAAATTGCTAATCACGTTGGGATCAAGTCAATTTTCAGGTGTCAAGAGACAATGCGACACGTGGCAACTAGCAATGTGCATGAGAAGCACGTTTGAAAGTGATGTAGATTCATATTTTTTATGGTTATAGTATTAGCTAGAAAAATCAAATCCGAAGTCCTTCGGGATCGATTCCATCTATCTCGTCAAATGTTTGTGTTATGCATGCTTGGTGTTATTTGGGAACTTTACAAGATCAAGTACACGTAAGGTTTGCACAACATATCAAATGACAAATGTTAGGTTATCAAAAGTGATAGCTAAGAAAACCTTACATTCAATATGAAATTTGAGAAGGCACATCTTGATTGTTGATGTCCCATTAGTTATGGAATTATTGTGCAGTTAAGCAGATGCAATTGAGTAACATCAACTGGTAGGAAACAAATGAAAAATTTGAGATTCTTTCGAACTCTAGTGGAATTGTATTATGAATGAAATTTAATTACTAGATTTTTTTTTTTTTTTTTTTTTTTCGCAATTTTCTGCTATTGAAATGGTTTTCCTTCATGACAGCTGGGCCAAACTAATCAAGTTGGTCGTTGAGGAGGTTGTGGTTAAGTTGAAGATAAAGCAAAAGTCCGTGACTGAACATTTAATTGGAATCAATGATCGAGTGATAGAAGTAATAAATCTGTTAGACATACACTCTGGAGGTGTGCGGCTCATTCAAATTCATGGCATGGGGGGTATCGGTAAAACAACTCTCGCCAAGGTCGTGTTCAATGAACTTTCTACCCACTTTGGAAAGTGTTGCTGCTTCCTTGAAAATGTTCGAGAAAATTCATCAAGAGCTGATGGTTTGGTTAAATTGCAAAAGAAATTATTATCTGAAATAGGAAATGCCGCAGGAATAGGAAGTATTGATGAAACTGAACATCTAATGAAGATGATCGAAGGAACACTTCGCGATAAGAAGGTCCTCATTGTGCTGGATGATGTTGATAACAATGAACAAGTGGAGAAATTAGTTGGAAAAGGTGCTTTGTGTTCAGGGTCTAGAAGTACTGATTACTACTAGAAACAAGGATGTTTTGCAAAGCACTGAGACCAAAGTACGAAATGTTACCTTATGAAATGAAGGTGATGAGTAGTGATGATGCGCTTCAGCTCTTCAACAGACATGCATTTGAGAAGGACTCTCCTTCAAATGATCACTATGATATTTCAAAGGAAATTGTATATGCTACTGGAAGACTTCCTTTGACTATTGAAGTAATTGGTTCATTGCTGAAAAATAAAACACAAGAACTATGGAAAGAAAAATTGGATGAGTTACGCAAAGCACCTCCACAGGGTGTTTTCGAAGTGTTGAAAGATTAGCTATGATGCATTGACTTTTGAGCAACAACAAATTTTTCTGGATATTGCATGCTTTTTCATTGGTGAGGAAAAGACAAACGCAATTTACATGTGGGAGGATTGTAAACTTTTCCCACTTTCTGGAATTGAGGTCCTCAAAAACAAGTCCTTGATAAAGATTGGAGAGGGCAATGAGTTTTTGATGCACGATCAGCTCAGAGATCTCGGAAGGGGAATTGTTCGTAACGAAAATCGATGAATCCTGAAGAGTGTAGTAGGTTATGGATTGATGATGAAGTCCTCACTACAATGGCGACAAAGGAGGTGGGATACTTAATGAGAGAACTAATAGATTCTCTTTTTGCTTCTTGGTTTTAATACTTTTCCTCAATAAAATGGAATGCTGAATGCTACTCCTTTCTTGTTCTCGTTTGCAGATGAAGAAAGTTCAAGCGATGGAACTCAAACACAAGAATATCGTATCAAAAGTGAAGAGATTGGAAGGTTTAAAGAACTAAGGTTCCTTAGATTAGATAGAGGAACCTTTGTTGGCGATCTAATGGATTGTTTTCCCAAACTAAAATGGATTTATTGGAGTGTTATTCTTCAACAGTGTGAGCTGACCAATATGTGCTTAAAGAATGTGGTTGTCCTTGAATTTTCAAGCATTCCCAGTATGGACGATCAGAAATTATTGCAGTTAATAAAGGTGCGTCATATGCTTATTTCTTTTCTTTGTCCTTGAAAGCAACATTTGAACTGCTCTTCCATTGGATAATGCATTCACTTTTTACAGGGGGCAAGAAAATTGAAAGTTCTTAGTCTTGGTGATTGTCATGGCATAACTAGAACACCAGACTTATCTGAATGCTCAACTTTAGAGAGGCTGACTTTTTTGAATTGCAACGGCTTAACGAAGATTGATGGCTCTATTGGGAAGTTAAAGGATTTGAAAGATTTAAAGTTTGATATTGCCATCGGCTTGAAGGTTTGCCTGAAGAAATCGGGGACCTACAGAATCTAGAGCACTTCTCTTTAAAGAGGTGTCGTCAAATGAAGGAACTACCGGATTCCATATTTAAGTGGAAATCATTACAGGAGTTGCAGCTTTCATGTCTAGAATCGACAGTGCGTTGTTTTTATGCCAATTTGAAAGGTCAACTTCCTTCTGAATTTGGCTTACTTTTGCAGCTGCAAAGACTGGTGTTAAGAGATTTATATGAAATTGGAGAGTTGCCGGCACACTTGATAAGTTTAATGCATCTGGAAGTGTTATTTATGTCATTGCAAGTTGTCCCAAACCTCTCAAACTTGACTAATTTGGTTGAGTTGGACCTACGTGACGGCTCTGAATATGACAGGTCTGAATATGGCAAACGAGAAATAATTCTTACTGGTGAGTTAAGGTGGATCGGGAGGTTATCCAAACTGAAAAAGTTGAGATTGTGTCTCCTCCATGTCCCTGCTCCCATTGAGTTGGCTTCCCTTCCTCGACTTAGCCAACTCCATTTGTCTGGATTGAACTTGCAACCCTTCACGCAAGTTCCCTCTTCTCTATTAGAGCTAACCCTTGATAATTTCAATTCAATCGCGTTACTCTCCTCCAACTTAAAGAATTTGTCAAATTTAAGGCTCATTCGCTCTCAAATGCAAGAGATTATACTCGATGGGCTTCAGCTTCCAAATTTAACGGAGCTTCTAATTTTTGACTGTGGACCCCTCGAGAGATTCATGCTATCCAGCATGACGAAGCTAGAAGAGGTCAACGTGAGTGAGTGCCCAAAATTAGATGAGATCCACATCGCTGGGGTGTTGGAATCGTTGGAGAGATTGTTTATCTCTAGTTGTGAGTCCTTTAGAAGGTTCAAGTATGTTGACAGACATTGGGAATCTTCTCATGAATCTTCACTAGTCCTTGCATCGAGAGTCTTC
The DNA here is from genome assembly GCA_016097545.1 of Eucalyptus victrix. Lineage (NCBI taxonomy): Eukaryota > Viridiplantae > Streptophyta > Magnoliopsida > Myrtales > Myrtaceae > Eucalyptus > Eucalyptus victrix. Next base: position 49,902,383 of record CM027843.1, read on the forward strand.
AATAAGTTGCAGGATCTCTCGCTACAATAGTTGTGATAAGATACTCGGTATTCAAGTTGTTGGTATGTCAGAATCGTTGGAAGACTTGGAACTTTCTGGTCGATCATTTGCAAAGTCTTGGTGGTTTGTCAAACTTAAAGAACCTCAAGTCCTTGAAATATATGTCAGCCCTGAGCTACAGATTGTTGAGGGCCTCGACAAGTTAAAGTTTTTGAACAAATTGGCACTTAGTGACTGTGGATCATTGGAAAGTTTGATTGATGTATCGACCACCAAATTGCCAAGATGATTGCCACTTAACTATCTACCGTTGCCCGAAATTACTTGGGGTTAAGCTGGGATTCGAAGGCTCCGTCCAGAGTTTCAAGTGTTATAAGGTGAGTCAGAAAAACCATCCACAAACATGAATTCAACTATAGGCAGATTTATAATAATTGTGGAAAATCAAAAAACAATCATACAAACATGAATTAAACTTGGTCTCACTTACTTTAAAAACCAGTAGACGCATGTGATGTTTTCTCTCTCTGCGTTTTTTTTTTTTCTTTTTTCTGTATATGAGAAAGTTACATAGTTGCAGTAAGAGAAGTTCAGTTTTTATCACAAATATTTGGAAAAACTTCATTTTATAGGAAATATATATGGAATAGCTTAGAGCCTATTATTTAAAATGTTTTCTCATTTTATAAGAAACAAATGGTTTTACTTAGCATTTTTCTACGTAATATACTGCACTTTTTTTTTTTCCATTTCTTACTTAATACCAATCATTATGACAATGACTTTTGTGATTTGTGATATTTACAATGAAGATAGAACATTAAAGGATAAATGCACAATAGAAGTCCTAAAGACTTATAAAAAGTATAATGAGTCATAAAATTTGTTAATTTAGTACAATCGAGCCTTTTATTAATTTGTCTAATTTGACTAACAAGAAAATGTTTTGTTTTTTTATTCATTTCTCTCCTACGTGGCATAGAGCTTAAAAGAAAAGGTTTGTGTGCAAAAACGTCCTATCCTTTTAAGGTTTGCCCCAAATTTCCAAGCCCTAATTGAGTTTTCTTCTCAAGTTCTCCTCACTTCTTCATCAGTCTTTCTCGTCCATAGTGTACTTCTTGTTCATGGAGTCCGCTTCTCATTCATCGATCCTCCTCTTCTTCATCTGAGTGTCCTTTTTCTTCTTCGCCGAATCCCCAAATTTCATCTTCGTTCGAGCGCAACGACGTCGAGTCCTTGCGCAAGAGCTCGATGTGGCCGACGGCGATGTCGGGTCCTCTTCGTCCAAAGCCGGGCGGCTTAATCTCCTTTCTTGTACTCTGCTTTCATTCCGAAGGAGGTATGGGAACTCATTTGAGTTGTTTTCTCTTGTGGATTGAATAGGTCTGAAGTTTGGGAATGATGTCAATGGGTATATGCCCAAACACAGGATGTTGTTGTGATCTTACTAATCTTAGCAAAATAAGAGATAGGATCGTCCAAAACAAAACAGAAAAAGGACACAGATTGTTCGCATGCTTTTGTTTCGGTTGATTAAGGTGGGAGCAACTATATTTAATGCTCAATTTCGCGGTTCTCTGCTTCGGAAACATGCTAAAAGGATTGGGGATTTGGCTTGAATATCATGCATAACGCCCATGGAAATTTCCTGAAAACTCAATTTCAAATTATTATGAATCCATCTTTTGGCCTGTGGAGTCAAAATAAAGGTGTCATCTTTACTTGAAGTGCTATTTGTTCACTTAGAATCTCCAGAATATCCAAAGAATGTACGATTTCTTTAATATTGTATTTGGGATATTTTCAATTTAGAGCTTGAACTGGCCTACATAATTTGACGATTCAAAGTGCTATCTATTTTTGGAGTGCCGATTTTCAAGGACAATCTGGTCTGAGGTGCTGAAGCTTTTACTAGTACAGCACCATTCATGTTATGGATAAGAAAAGCATGTTTTCAGCATTACAATCATCAGCATTAGATGGCGTCTTAGGGATGACGGTATTCGTTTTTCTTCTTTCATGTTGCCAGATTTCTTGCTTTGAGCCTTTCGGGCAATAAAACAAGAACCTGCATAAAATGTGTTTGTATCTATTTTTGCAGCAATAAATATTGTATTTGGGACGATCCAATGTGCTATCTATTTTTGAAGCAGCGGCGGAGCAATGGGGCAGCAGCGGTGGCAGCAGCATAGGGAGCGGCGGCAGCTGAGGCAGCTGCTGCATAAAATGCGGCAGCTGCGGCTGTGGCAGCTGGGGCGGCTGCGGCTGCGGCGGCTGCGGCAGCGGCAGCTGCTGCGGCAGGGGCAGCTGCGGCTGTGGCAGCTGGGGCAGCTGGGGCGGCTGCGGCAGCTGCGGCAGGGGCAGCTGCTGCAGCAGGGGCAGCTGAGGCAGTGGCAGCTGCTGCTGCAGCAGTTTGTCCCTCTCGAGGAGGAATAGGAGATGTCGAGGTCTGCTCTGTCCACTTTCAGGGTCAAGGAGGAAGAGAAGGATAGGAAGAAGGTGATCTGTGACTGCATCCTCTCCCACCAGGTTCGGATCAAGGAAGAGACCAAACGCTTGGCCACCATTCGCAACGTATGCAACATGAAGTCCACATATGAAATTGGTTTACTCAGGGGCTTTTTCTTTTTATGTTCAAGTAATAGCAAATAAGAGGTGAGGGGGTTTTGTGGTTATATTCATGGAGAGTTTTTTGTTACTTGTTTTGGGAATGAACAGCAAAACAGCATTAAAGATGACTGTGGCAAGTATAAAGCTGCTGAGGAACAAGAGACAGGCGATGGTGAAGCAGATGAGGCACGACATCATGTCTAGTTAGGACACCGCTGTTCGTGTCCGAGTACAGCTAGTTCTTTCACTACGATTTGCTTTTGGTTATTGCATTAGCAGTTGGTGTGGCTTTTTGTATTGGACGTAATTCATGTCTATGTTGAGAGAAATTTGTCTTGAGAAAAATGGTTACTCTCAAATTTCCAGTGATTTTTGTATATCTAATTTATAATTAGAATGTTTTGAGAGTGTTGAACTTGAAATAGTCATATCGGTTTTTGGTTGCATTCAGTCATTTGTATCATCCGGGGTGTGAAAAAATTCGTATTTGAATGAGTTTTTGAGATTTTCAATCCGCATCTCATTTTACTCAGGAAATGCTCTATACATATCTTGGACTTCTAGGAGACTTAATGTGACGTCCTGAAATTTGGCCCGTCCCGATAATATGAAATGAGCATTTCGTCGACGCGCCTATGGTTATTTTTTTCTAAGTTGGTCTCTCACGAGTTAACTAACTTATTAGGTGAGACCGTTAAGGGATATAAATGCAACATACATGAGAATTCGATCGGAAATCGATTATCGACTGCTTGATCATAATAATCGGCAAGGATCAATATGATACTGTTATAATCGAATTGTGATCGGATATAGGTCAATTCGACATAATCACGTAATTGAATTGGGGGTGATTCCGTGTAATTGCGAAATTCGCGTTGAACAGCACTAACTCAATTTTTTTTATCAATTTTATACTCGGTACATATAATTGAAACTTTGCAATTTTTACGACAACTGAGAATCATCTATGAGTCGAAGATGTACAAACGTGAATCGAAAATTATCGACCACAGTTTAAACGCGCTAAAATTCCTAAAAGCTATCCGATAGGTTAGGTTGTACTAAAATTGAGTTCGGTCGATTTTAACCACAAAATTGAATTCGGTTTGGGGAATCGGACGTTCGAGCGTATCACGATTCATTTTTAGAACCTCGCCTAATCTTTCAGCGAATTTTCGTCGAGTTTGGAATTTTTGCGGAAAACTAATTTCAGCAAAAAGAAAATAAGATAGGAAATTCGTATGGGCTGCCTTATTGGAATATTTGGCCACCAAGAAGAGTTTGTTTAGGAAGAAATTGAAGGAAAATGGCCATTGGAGGGATGCAAGACTTTGTGGGCTGAAGACTTTGAGGCACAAGCACTTGAGTGCGTGGATATTTAGGCTTGGATCTCATTGGATGCTGCTTAGACTTTCTTGGTCTCTCTCCCTCCTTCCAATTTCCCCTTCCTTTCCCATGTGTGCAGACCCTCTTCCCTTCTGCCTTCTTCCTCTTCTTCCCACCTTTACTTCCCCTCACGTTTCCTTCCTCACGTTGTTGCCGCCTCTGCTCCATCTTCATTTTCCCATTTCCAGCATCGACCACCCAATGCCTTCACTAGCCGATCGCTGCCCCTGTCCATCTGCACCACTTAGTCGAGTGTCCAGCGCCACCGTCCCACCAGCCCCAATGCCTTCAACGTCCGCCTCACGCCCTCAGCCGTACGTCTAGCTGGTCCGCCAGCCTCCAGCCCGTCGAGTAGCCGCCTATAGCACCCTCACTGCTCCAGCCACGCTTGCCTGGCCGTCCAACACCACCAGTCGAGCCCAACCAGCCCGCCTCAACCCCAAGCAAAACCGGATTCTAGCCCTTGGCCATGAGCCTTATGGGCTGTTTTTAGCCTCGACTGAGCTTCCGTTGGTGACGCCGTAATCCCAGGTCCTCACCGCCGTTGCGCCGCCACCATCGTGAACCGGTCGTTGTCCTAATCTGGTGAGTTAACACCCTATTCTCGGATTAGGATGTTAATTGCACTTAGTAGGTTAGTTAGTGTTACTTAGGATTAGTGTTAAGTAGTTAGATAGGCTAGTTTGGTTAGTGTAACTAGGTTAGTTAGATGGTTAGTTAGTTAGGTTACTACCCTAGGTTAGGTTAGTTGAGCTTGGGTTAGCTTAGTTAACCGTGGTTAGTTAATCAAGGTTAGTTAATCGTGGTTAATTTAATTAATTGCAATTTATTTAATTAGCCATAATTAGTGTAATTTGTGACTGATTAGCCATTTTTTTCAGAATTTTACGCTGATTCTTGTGGTTGAATTTATATGTGAAATTGATTGCTTATTTGTGCAATTGAGTGTTTGGTGTTGATTATGGATTATTATTGCAAAATTGGATTTTATGGTATTTAATTAGAAAAATACCGGGTGTCGGTTTTTTACGCCAAAATTTTTATATAGTATATAAAACCGTGGGATTTTGAAATGAGAGTGTACCATACTTATTGGTTTGATTTAAACGTGTGACCACGCATGATTATTTTACTGGGATGATTTTTAATACAAAGAAAAGTGGCAAAGTCCATTATTTGAACACGAGGTATTTTGAGTACAAAGCACGGTGTTCTTGGATAAGTATGTGCGCGTGTGATCATCTAAATACCCCGATGCATTTACGAGGGGTAGTAAATCCGTCCTGATGCATTTACGTGGGACGATGCCTGATTAAGTTCGGATGGCTCGTGTCAACGGAGGCCGGTTGCGGTGGAGGTCGGGCTGATGCTCCTTTATGGAATGCCGTCTTGATGTGTTTACATGGGATGATATCGTGCCTGACGAAGTAGGACAACGCCTGGTTATGCCAGATGACCGCTGACTGTTGAGTTGGCCATGGTCGTTGGGTCGTAATAACTAGAACATGCGCAAGTGGTTGTGATAGTTGCGCTTGATTATGGGGCAAAATTGTGTGACATGTCATAACGATTTTACCTTATAATCGGGACCCTTGTGATTATTTGTGATTGAAATGATGTGTTCTGGTTATTAAGTAATGCTTGTTGCATTGATAATCGTATATGTGATGTACTAATGTGTAGGGATGTGTCGAGGCGAGATAAGTCTTGTGTGATGTCTGTTTAGGCTGCCTCTAGGTGAATTTGTGTCCTAATTGGGGTTTAGGGTTTTGACTCGCTAAGATTTTTATCTCACCTCGTCGTGGGTTAATATTTTTAGGTCCTTAGTATGAAGAGGCAACCCGTTCGTTTTGGGGTACCGAAGGAAATAGACTACGAGTCCTCCTACTTCCCTATTCTCGGGACCACCTGGACCCGTGAGTTAGTTGTGACCATTATTTGGGTCGATGAGGGTCTCAATCACTGGGTACCCCATCGCTTCAAGGCATGGTTCATTGACTATCCTAACGGGGCTCGGGAAGGTCCTTTGTAGGGTTTTGACGGATCTCCCGTTGGAACCGAGGATGGGGAAGTAGCTCACCCGATGACATTGACATTCCTGATGGTGTCGTGGAGAACCCGAAGCTCGAGACGGAAGGGTTTGGAGCGTAGGTGGCCCAATAGTTTCTTTTTTAGTTAGATTGTATATAGACTTGTAGGGCTAATCTAATATGTTTATAAAGTGTGGTTTGTGATAAGTGACTATCCTGCTTTTACTATCCATGTGTTTATTTATTGTCTAGGGTTTATTAGTTTGTTTCTGCATGTGCATAAAATGAATGGGTCGGCGACGCGTCTTGGGACGGCGCATTTTTAGTCGACCGCCGAGGGATGTGCGCATGCCCGGGATTCGGGCGTGACACTTAACATTCAAGTAGGGATGCTTTTATATTTGAATCAATCACATATCAAAGACTTATAAAAGACTTAACATTCAAGAAGGAATGCCTTTATAACTAAATCAATCACTCGAGACTCCAGCATTCCGATCAACGATGCTGGTAAAAAAATATTGTGGACCCACCTAAAAAGCCTAAAGGTGGCTTGCATATGTGACTTCATTACATTGAATTGGACCTAACAAATGGCGTTGCATTGTGGAAATTGCTTTCTAATGTGGATGAGGGCCTGTGTCTAACACATACGTGAAATTGACGCATGAAATTGATGACCGCAAATCCGAGCCAAGGGATCCAACAAAAGCAAAGCGGAATCCCAAGCTGTACATATGCGCCCGTTTGATGATTTCACTAAGAGTTGAAAAAAAAACTAATATATTTAGCACCAGATTGAGTATTTCCCGCAGGTCTGCAAATACACAGAGATATGGAAGTTCTATTGATAATCACGGATTTTAGTGTCTTTAGTGTAGAAGTACACAAGTATTTAAACCTCTGGTAAATCGCTGGGCTGAGGAAAAGAAAACAATGAGACTTTATTTTATTCCTCCTGCTCTGACCATTCAGGGTCAAATTTTTAATCGTTGTTAACAGCGGAATGTTTCCTGCTCGAGGGGTCGTCATTGTCTCGCTTCTAGGGCACCTCTAATATAATAATTTCCAAAGTGATACATTCTCGAAGAGCTGTACATTCTTCTTGTTGATCAACGATAATTACAATATTAGGTAATCCCGTTATATATTTAATCCGCTCAGGTATGTTTGCAAGTGAAATGACTATCTCTTCAACATAGCAGCAGCTCTTTTTGGAAGATGAATGAGTCTCTCCGTCTTTTGTTCCATTCTCAAGTCCCTAGTCTTGTTTTTATTGTGGACCAGTTCGTTAACATACCATCAAGCCACTTTTAATTTAGCGTAATGACACTGAGCCCTTATTGCAGACTGTGCAACTAAATTTAACTGCTTTATTCTTAGTACCAACAATTAAAAAAACTGTTTTCCCCTACTTGCTACATCAAAAACTAAATCATAGGCTTTTGATAAAAAAGAAGAAGCAATTTTAGTAAGATTTGCAATATGAATACCTTTATGCTTGGTAGAAACATAAGGTGCTATCCTAGGATTCCATTTCCTAGCACCATGACCAAAATGAACTCTCGCTTCCACCATCTCTTCCAAATTGATATTCCAATACCTTCTGGTCATTTCTGCCCCCCCCCCTTTTTTTGAAAAAAAAGCTACGAGGTTGCCCTTGAAATCGAAATAATTGTTTCAATGGAACCTTTTCTTCCATCGGAGATTGGCCGTGTGGATGTCGATACACAATCCAAACCCCTACCCTCTATTCTTGATTATCTTTATTTCAATTATACCACAAAAATAAAGAGTTTCTAATTAAAATTAAAAGGTATGAATCCATTTTTAGGAATCATTAAATCCTCTAAATGATTGTTTGATGTATCATGAAACTTCTTCGAAATGGATAAATCAAATAATCTATGTGGTGGAACAAAATATCTCCGATTTCCCCCTCGAAAAAATTCTCTGCCGGTTACACCTAATGACCAGCAGGCAATTCAGGGATATATTAGACTATACATGAGGCCAAAGCTGTTAAAATGAGAATGAATCGAAGTTCTCCAATAAGAATGGTAAGAACAATTAACGCTTTCTGTCGGATTGCCAAACAGCCAATAACTTTCCATTAGAAAATCTAGTTTTCAGTAGTAAAGCAACTCTAAAGCATGAAGCGGGAACAAGTGTGCTAAAGATGAGGGAAGTAGAGCTTTCAGTATTTCAACCTGACACAAATGTACACACTCACCTAAATTGAAATAGCTAGTACGAGTACCTAGAGGGGGGGTGAATAGGTATACAAAAAAATTTCTCGAAGCTTGCACGATATTTAAACAGTTAGAGGATTTGCAACAGTTAAAAATTCAATAGCAAGACTAAGTAAGGGAAAGAGAGAATTGAACACTCGGTTTATAGTGGTTCGGCTTGATTCAAGCCTACGTCCACTCTTCTGCACTGACAGCCGATTGGCTGGATTCCACTATGATCAAAGAGATGTTACAGTGTTGATCTTCCTTGATTTCTAGGTGTAGATGGTCTACCACACTCACTCAAGGCATCACCAAGTATAAACACTCTCTGTATACAATTTCGCTTGAACAGTCTCAACTAACAATCAAGGATCTTCAGACTCTGGAATTTTTCTATCAATCACTCACTTAAAACAACTAGAACGTCTTCCTTTTATACTCCTTCATGCCATCATAGCCGTTGGCACTTACCAAAGGAATTCCTCCAATCTACCCGTTGGACGGAATCAATCAAGAAGATCATCCGAGTTATTTAAGGAATCTGATTATAGCCCATCAATCCTGTTCGCCCATACAATCAGGATCTCGGTTTCCAAGAATAGAATATTCCAAGATTATTTCGACGACCATCGGATCTTCAATCGATCTTAGATAAGAATCAAAGAATCCGAAATGATTATCCAACCAAAGAATCTATTCCGGAGGATAGGATCGAATCTTCAACCATAAACCTCGGCTTCGGATTTCCTTCGTCCTTTGGATTAGAAAGACTGTCAGAGAGAATAGACTTAAGTCTTGAGTCCTGAGTCTTAAGTCTTGAGTCTTGAGTCTTGAGTCTTGAGTCTTGGGAGAACAAAGTCTTCAGACTTTAAACTGACGGTCTCCGAACATCCAGACTTTAGACTGAAAGAAACGTTTTGTCAGCTTCAAAATATTCTAGAAAGATTTCTCCAACAATCTCCCCTTTTTGATGGTGACAAAACTTTCTTGAAGATTTGAACAACTTTGACTCCGCAAAACATTTCTCAAGCAATATGGCTAACTCATAAAGATTAATAAAACAACCGGACTCGCATCCACAGAAAATTGGTTAGTCTTTTATGAGAAACACCATATAACAACACTTGAATAAATGCAACCAGTCAAGCATCATAATCCACAGTCAATTCAGTCAAATTCACACCCAAGTTCAAGTTCTCAAGTCATACTCAAAAATAATCACAAAGGTCAAAGTTTCAAAGTTTAAAAAAATGAAGGTTCAAATTGGTTCTCCCCCTTTTTGTCAGCATTGAAAAGGGTGAGAAAGGAGTCATGTCTGCTTGGGAATGCGCACGATCTGGAAATCCCCAATGGTGGACTACTCCTTCGAGCTTCTTCAGTCTTCTCGCAGATGAGCTACCTCTTCTCCCTTGGCATTGGCTTGAAGTTGCGAGCGAGGTCTTTGAATTTATCTTCGAGAGAGACCGAAGATGCTTGTCCAGCATGCTTCAAAGCTTGGATTTCACGATCCCGAACATATATCCGGCTACGCATTTCCGAGAAGAATATTCATGATGCTACGAAAATCTGCAGAATATGCGTGTGGGCATTGGCTTTCTCGGATGGTGTGTATGCGACGATGGCGCTTCGTATGGTCCGGCAGATTTGGAATCGACGTATCACCTTCTTCGGCAATTGAGAGACACGAACTTCTTCCGGGTCTTACGGAGATTGTCTTAGATCTTCACCGATAGCAGCATGAGGTGTAGACCTCTCTTGCTCGCTAACTCCCCGTCTCTAGGACATCGAGAGGAGAAGAGTGATGATCATGCTCTTGATTTCCTTCTCTCCGATTTATCGCCATTTGTTCTTTTTCTTCTTCTCCTTCTTCTTCAACGTCTTTCTCCTTCTCTCTCTGCTCTTCTTCTTCTCTGCTCTGCACAGAACGTCTTGTTCTTGTCAGTGCTGGAATAGTGGGATCTTCATCATCTTCATCTTCATCTTCATTCTCCAGGATAAGAGTTCTTTTCCTCTTTTTCGATGAGACACCAATGGCCTCCTTTCCTTTCCTTTTTGAAGCAGACTGGACTGGAGATTTCACTTTGAATTTCTCCATTGCCTTAGAGAGTTCTTGCAGACGCATCTTCATTAACATTTTCAACCCTACCACCATCTTATCACACGGTCGAACACAAAAAGTATGTGGTAGTTCAATGTTCGATGTCGAAGATCTTGGTCACCGGACCAGGATAAGGCAATTGTCCTTTGTCTTTTGACACTTTTTCCGTACATATGGAAAAGAATAGTTTGCGGGAGAGAAAACTTCCGACCTGAGTTGATCGCATACATCAACTTTGCCTCAGAAAGAGACACAGAAGTCTTTGACGTAGACTTCGGTCTGAGACAGTTGATCACAATCTTATGAAGCACAATGTTGATGGCATTCATCCTGGAATAGGTAATTTTCTTCTCTACATCCCTATCTTTGACAAGATCCAGAGTAGTACGAGCAGGTGAGACTTTGATTGGGAGATAGCATCCCCGTTCAACTCCAACTATGTCCGCCAACATATTCACATCTACCACGTAGACTTGGTCTCGAACACTGAATGAAATTCTATTCGCATCCAAAAAGCTAAGATTTGAATAGAAATAAGCAGTCAGTTGATCATACCCGTCTGTAGAGTCAGAGCAAAAAGTCTCAAGTTGAAGCAAATTCAACTTCTCTCTTAAGTTCAAGTTGATGGAATCCAGGAAATCAAAATCGACACTTCTAGGGTTGATTACCCCTCTTTTCAACAGCACTGAAATACACTTTTTCCGATCCTTGGATTTAAACAAATCCATCCGATTTCCTTTCACCTTTGCTGCCACACCCATTCTAGGTTTAAATTCAAGGAACATTTTGTCATCATCGTTCCCGTCAATCAGATTTTGTCCTGGCATACGAGGATCACTAGGAATGTTCGCAAAAGCCTCCTCTGCTCTTCCTTTCGGAGCAATTCCCAACTCTTCCATTTTACGCAGAAAAAGATACTCATTTCCATAATTTTTGTCCTTAAGGAAGTCATCTATATATTTTAATGAAGAACCGAGGTTTTCAACGCACGATAAAGCTTATAGATAAAGGAGGGTCTTTGGACTCTTCTTTGGTCGGCATCCTCGATTATCTCTTCCTCCAGATTTTGACTTGCACCTTGTGGGGGGAGATGCTGAATGACGTGGAGGAGAGCGAATCGGACTTTGTCGCGACTTGGTAAGTCTTCTTCCTCGCAAGATCGAAGTGAGTCGGTCCCTTCTCCATTCTCTCGTGGTCCCCGTTTGCGATTCTTGATGATTTCCTCGAAGACGACATCTTTCTTTGTCTATTGGAGGATTCCTTCACTTGCCTTTCCCAAGAAAAATGACCACTTTCTCGACGATGAACAAAGAGTAGAAAAAAGATCGGGAGGAGAGTGCCTTTTAGGGTTTTGAAAATTGGGCGTAGAATAACCGTATATATATATATATACCTCGGATTTGAAAAGAGAATTTTAATCAGTACAAGGAAAGTGTACGAACACTTCTTTTCAAAATCAATAACTGCCAAAATTAACTTTCTTAAAAAAATTTCACACGAATTATATCCAAAAAAAAAAACGTACCTTTTCGAGAATTCGTACCTTTTAGATAAAATAGCAACTTACAGTCTTTAGCCATGAATGATTGAGTCTCAGGATTTAAAGACTATGAGATCAGAGTCTTAGAGTTGGTGAGTCTCTAGACTTTAACTTCTTCAAGCTTCAAAATGTTGAGTCTTGAGCGGATAAAGTCGAATTGATTTTTCTCCAAAGGCTTTGTGAATATGTCCGCTAGTTGACTTTTGAATCAACAAATTGAATCGAGATTTCTCCATTTTGAATATGATCTCTAATGAAGTGATGACGAATCTCAATATGCTTTGCTCTTGAATGAAGGATTGGATTTTTGGTGAGATTGATCACGCCGGTGTTGTCACATCGATTTACGTGCATGAGTCTTCAATGCCAAAGTCTTGTAGCTGTTGTTTTATCCATAGAATTTGCGAACAGCAGCTTCCAAGAGCTACATACTCGTCGTCGTTGAAAGAGCTACGAGTGCTTTGCTTCCTTGAGAACCAAGACACCGTTCTGTTTCCAAGCGGTTGACAAGTTCCGAAGTGCTCTTTCTATCGACTCGCAACCGACCAGATCGCATCCGAGTATCCTAGAAGATTAAAGTCTCCCTCTTTGGATACCAAAGACCGATGCTTGAAGATGAAGCAACGTATTTGATAATACGTTTCACGGCAATGAGATGTGATTCTCTAGGATCCGATTGAAACCTAGCACGAGATACAAACACCGAACAAAATATCAGGTCTAGAAGCGTAAGATAAAGAAGTGAACCGATCATGCTCCCTGTACAGCTTTTGATCTACTTTCTTCCCTTCTTCATCCTTGTCTATCTTCTCGAGAACATGACATTGGAATGTCGGTCTTTTGCACTTTTCCAATCCAAACCTTTTGACAAGGTCATTCGCATATTTTTCTTGATGGATGAAAGTTCCTTCCTTCATTTGTTTCACTTGGAGTCCAAGAAAGAATGTTAACTCTCCCATCATACTCATTTCAAATTCATCCTTCATAGACTTAGAAAATTTCTTGCAAAGACTTTCATTAGAGGATCCAAAAATAATGTCATCAACATATATTTGAACAAGTAAAAAGTTTTTGTTTTCCTTTTTGATGAACAGAGTAGTATCTACTTTACCTTTGACAAATCCGTTCTGTAATAAAAACTTACTTAGTCTGTCGTACCAAGCTCGAGGTGCTTGCTTTAGACCATACAGAGCCTTTTTCAGTCTGAAGACTGAGTCTGGCTTCTTTGGGTCTTCAAATCCAGGCGGTTGTTCCACATAAACTTCCTCTTGGATAAATCCATTTAGGAAAGCACTTTTGACGTCCATTTGGAATAACCTGAAATTTTTGTAACAAGCAAACGCAAGTAATAGACGAATAGCTTCTAACCTTGCTACAGGAGCGTAAGTCTCATCATAGTCTATTCCTTCTTCTTGCGTGTATCCCTTGGCCACGAGTCTTGCTTTATTTCGTACGACTTTTCCTTTTTCGTTCATCTTGTTCACGAATACCCATTTGGCTCCAATAACGGTTTTACCTTTTGGTTTAGATGTCAATTCCCAGACATCATTAATGTTGGTATCGAGCTCTTCTTGCATAGCTTCGATCCAGCTTTCATCAAATAAAGCTTCTTCTATGCTTTTTGGTTCAATTTCGAGATGAGAGCCACAAGCACTAGATTCTTCACGCCTTTTTGATCGTGCGGATTCCTTCATTGATTTCGCCAATAATAAGATCTTTAGGATGATTTGGATTTGTGTTTCCGATTCTTGGTTGATTTGCTTGGTTGATGATCTCTTTCTTTATTTGAATCTTCATGAGCATCTTGATGTTGAACTTCCCGAGTCGAGATGCTTCTTGAGTTGAAGACTTTGGAAGGTCTAGAGCGGGTTCGGTCTCTTCGTACCGAGTCATTTGGATTCATCTTGCAGACCGAGTCTTGGAATTTGACATTCATTGATTCTTCCCAGATCGGCTTTTCTTGTTGTAGACTCGTAGGCTTTGCTTGATGTAGAATATCCAAGAAAGATGCCTTCATCGATCTTTCTTCAAACTTACCAACTCGATCATTTGCATTTTTCAAAATAAAGCATTTGCAACCGAACACATGAAAGTATGAAACAATAGGCTTCTTACCTTTGAACAATTCATAGGGGTTTTCTCAAGAATAGGTCTTAGAAAGACTCTATTTATAATATAGCAAGGTTGAAACAATCTTGACTTCAGCCCAAAATTGTGAAGAAATTTTACTTTCAATTAAAAGTGTTCTAGCCATTTCTTGAAGAGATCTATACTTTCTTTCCACAACTCCATTTTGCTCGGAGTATACGGAGAGGAAAACATATGATTAAAATCAGATTTATCACGAATCTCGTAAAATCTTGATTTTCAAATTCACTTCCATGATCTCGTTCTTATACTAGAAATAGCACATCCTTTTTCATTTTGAACCTTTTTAGCAAACTTCTCAAAGTACGAAAAGGTTTCGATTTATTTGCAAGAAAATATACCTGGTAAAGCGAGAGTAATCGTCTACAATTACTAGACAATATTTCTTACCTCTAATGCTCGGGTTCTTGTTGGTCCGAAGAGATCCATATGAAGCAACTCAAAGTACATGATTAGTAGATACATTATTTATTTGCTTAAATGAATTTCTTACCTTTCCCGAATGCATGGAGTGCATAAGTCGGACTTTTGGTATGGCAATTTAGGTAGACCTCGAACTAGCTGCTTTGAAGAGATTTTGGCTAATTGCTTCTTGTTGATATGGCCAAGTTTTCGTGCCATAGAACCGCTTCATCTTGAATTGAGATTAAGCATTGTTCTTCATTTGGCTTTACATCAAGGAGGTAGATGTTTCCATGCCTTCGACCCATGAAAGACCGAGTCGAATCTTTGCTAATTCCGAACATATGCCTTCTTGAAAGGAGATCTTGTAACCGTATCACACGGTTGGCTAATGCTTTGAGTAGATTGTAGTTGAGTCCTTCCACTAGAGAGACATTGCTTATTGTGAGATTTCCAATTTTCACAGTTCCGAATCCGACAATACTTCCTTTGCTATTTCCTCCGAATGAAACTTTTCCACCATTTACTTGAATAAGCTTTATGAAACAATTTGAGTCTCTGTCATGTGTCTTGAGCATCCGCGTCAAGATACCACTTTACCTTCTTTTTGACGAGAGACCCGCATTCAAAAGAGAGTCTCAAGCTTTCTTTGGTACCCAAATTTTCTTGGGTCCTTTGATGTTAGTAGGATAAGCATTATTAGGCCATACTCTCTTAACAAGCTTCCAAACCATAGGACACTCTTTTTCAAAATGATCCCGATCGTTACACTTTGAACACCTTAAAGCATTTCGACCTACGAGACTTTACAAAAACTTTCTTGAAATGATTTTTGTAAGCCTCTCTCGACGGTCTTTTCTTAATTCTTTCTTTTACTTTCGGAAAATCAATCAAAGGGATTGTTTCAGTTGTCATACCTAGACCCGACTTATTGAAGTAAGGTCTTTGGATTGAAAGGACTTTTTCAAGTTTTTCCGACCCTATTGAAAATTTCTTTGAAATATTTGATAAATCAGTTTTTAATAAAGCATTTTCTTTTGAAAGATTGTCTTCACTCTCTTTAAGAGTAGAAACATTCAAGTCTAAATTTTTTACCTTTTCTTCTAAAATGTTTTTCTTTTGTTTTAAAAACGAGTTTTCCTTTTTAAGTTCGGAAATCTTTTTAAGAGAAGTCTTAAGACTAGAACATAACTCATCAATATATTTAGAGACTTTGACAGGATTTTATAATCACTTACCTCAAATTCACTGTTTGAGTCGATCCAGTCGAGTCCGATTGTGCCATCGGACACGGGTTGGCATATTCCTCATCACTCTCTTCACACTCGTATCGCTCCGGGTTTCGGCTTTAAGAGCTTTTCGAGACTTCTCAGCTTTTCCTCTTTTCTTTTTTCGAGAAGAGGAGTTGGGTCGATGTGTCCCTTCTTTTTACATTCGAAGCAAACTACATCTTTGTTTGGTTCCTCATCATCAACGAGACTTGGTCTGCTTGTCTACGAAAACTTTGTTTCCTTGGGGTGAACCTTCTGCCTTTTCTATTCAGTTTTCTGAATCTTCTAATCATGAGGGCGAGCTCCTCATCATCCATATCATCTTCAGAATCTGCATCATTTGATTTTAGTGCAATAGATTTCTTACCTCTTGGATCTTCGTCTTCATTAATTCGTTCCACTTCGTAAGACTGAAGAGTTCCAATCAGTTCGTCTACAGATAATGGCATGATTCTTTGCGTCTCTCTTATTGAAGTCTTTATATGATTCCAATCCTTGGAGAGTCCACGCAGAAGCTTGTTCACCTTCATGGGATCAGAAATTTTTTGTCCTTGGTTCTCAAGACCATTGACAATATCTCGTAAAACGACTAAACATGTCGTTATAGATTCTCCTGGTTTCATTTTGAAGGATTCATATTGACCAAGAAGAATGTTAATTCGGTCTCCTTCACTCGATCCGTCCCTTCATAAGTGATATGTAACTCCGTCCGAGACTTCTTTTTTGCCGTAACACAAGAAGATATTCTGTTATATTCAGTTGGTGACAAAGCACAATATAAAGAATAAATTGCTTTAGCATCGAGTGCTTGTCTCTTGTTTATTTCTTCTTGAGACATTTCGCGGCTTCAACAGTTTTCTTTCCCTCTTTCGAGATTGATGCAGCAGCAGGAGTGATTCCTCTTTCCACAACATCCCATTCCGAGGATCCTTTGATCGTAGGAAAGCTTTCATCTTGTTCTTCCGGATGTTGTAATCCTTTCCATCGAAGTAGGGAGGTCTGGTATTGCTTTGCCCCTCCATCAGCCCGGTGCTAGCATACTAGCCATGGATCTTTTACTCGAAGTAAAACACTTCAAACAAAGTAAGAACACGAGCTCGATACCAATTGAAATAGCTAGTACGAGTACCTAGAGGGGGTGAATAGGTATACAAAAAAATTTCTCGAAGCTTGCACTATATTTAAACGGTTAGAGGATTTGCAACGGTTAAAAATTCAATCGCAAGACGAGTAAGGGAAAGAGAGAATTGAACACTCGGTTTATAGTGGTTCGGCTTGATTCAAGCCTACGTCCACTCTTCTGCACTGACAGCCGATTGGCTGGATTCCACTATGATCAAAGAGATGTTACAGTGTTGATCTTCCTTGATTTCTAGGTGTAGATGGTCTACCACACTCACTCAAGGCATCACCAAGTATAAACACTCTCTGTATACAATTTCGCTTGAACAGTCTCAACTAACAATCAAGGATCTTCGAGACTCGGAATTTTTCTATCAATCACTCACTTAAAACAACTAGAACGTCTTCCTTTTATACTCCTTCATGCCATCATAGCCGTTGGCACTTACCAAAGGAATTCCTCCAATCTACCCGTTGGACGGAATCAATCAAGAAGATCATCCGAGTTATTTAAGGAATCGATTATAGCCCATCAATCCTGTTCGCCCATACAATCAGGATCTCGGTTTCCAAGAATAGAATATTCCAAGATTATTTCGACGACCATCGGATCTTCAATCGATCTTAGATAAGAATCAAAGAATCCGAAATGATTATCCAACCAAAGAATCTATTCCAGAGGATAGGATCGAATCTTCAACCATAAACCTCGGCTTCGGATTTCCTTCGTCACTGGATTAGAAAGACTGTCAGAGAGAATAGACTTAAGTCTTGAGTCCTGAGTCTTAAGTCTTGAGTCTTGAGTCTTGAGTCTTGAGTCTTGAGTCTTGAGTCTTGGGAGAACAAAGTCTTCAGACTTTAAACTGACGGTCTCCGAACATCCAGACTTTAGACTGAAAGAAACGTTTTATCAGCTTCAAAATATTCTGGAAAGATTTCTCCAACATAAATAAATTATGGAAAGCTTAGAAACTTGCCACTAGATATTGCATTAGACATAACCGGCACAATGACCCAACAACTGCATAGAACAACTGACAATTAATATATCATATTTTCTTTCTTCACTCGTGTGAGCTACTCCTTTTAACATCTATATTTTGCCCTTTGAGCTTTGATTTCAGCTAGAAGTTAGCTCTTCTCGACCTTATGGCACATTGATTGACTTGATCAACACAATGATTGATTCCTTTCAAGGAAGTCGGCTATCATGTCCCTGGCTTGATTTGCTGTGTTTTGATCAACCACAATTTACCACAATCGTAAAACCAATTCCTACATTTTCCCTTGTCTTTGCCATAAGAATTGGTGATTGAAGACCACAAGAGTAGTTAGGTTCCCGAGTTCGACCTCACTAGTAGTTACACCACTTGAATTTAGATGTTGGTGCCTCTAATCTTCTCACCGCCATTCTTTGATTTGGCAACTGAAGGTTCTACTAAATGCAGCAAAAGCAATGGAGGAATGCGATAGAAGAAACATATGTTGACTATCAAGGTTATATCATGATTCTACCAGGAGCTTCTTCACTATAACATAGACAATGCAAAGCAACAAGAAAAACATCTGTATAAAAAGAAGTGGAGTTTGCTGTTGCAAGAAGAATAATGGATTCACAGACATTACTATGTATAGCCTGATCACAAGAGCGTCGAAGAAATTGGTGACATTTAAGCGTGAAGTTGGCCACGTTACAACTCAAGTCATGTGAAGGTGAAGTTTAACTCCCGTTTTGGATTATAATAATGCTACGAAGAGAATATTCATCCCAGAACCTTCACATCCTGCGAACAATTTGAATTATGTCTCTTTTTCCGTTTACATGCTTGGACTTCTATTCCTTAGTGGGCCGCCATCATGCATGTGTGAAAGAACTGATGGATTCTCTTTTTTCTTCTTGGTTTAATACTTTTTCTCGATAAAATAGAATGCTGAATATTACTCGTTTATTGCTCTCACTTGCAGATAAAGAACGTTGAAACAATGGAACTAAGATTGTATAATGAAGAAGTATCTATCAAAAGTGAGGAGATTGGAAGGTTTGACAAGCTTAGGTTCCTTACATTTGGGGGAGGAACCTTTGTTGGCAATCTAATGAATTGTTTTCCCAAATTAAGATGGATTTATTGGAGTGCTCTTAGTTTAAAGTGTAAGCTGACCAATATGTGCTTAAAGAATGTAGTTGTCCTTCAATTTTCATCGATTGCCAATATAAATGATCTGAAATTATGGAGCCTAATAAAGGTGTGTCATATGCTTATTTCTATTCTTTGTCCTTGAAAGCAACATTTGAACTGTTCCTCCATTGGATAATGCATTCATTTTTTACAAGAGGCAAGAAAATTGAAAGTTCTTAGTCTTTGTGAGTGTCATCACATAACCAGAACACCAGACTTGTTGGGATGCTCAACTTTAGAGAGACTTGCTTTTTGGACTTGCTGAGGTTTAAGGAAGATTGATGGCTCTATTGGGAAGTTAAAGCATCTGATAGACTTAACGTTTGATCATTGCCCTTTGCTTGAAGGTTTGCCTAAAGAAATTGGGACCTACAAAATCGAGAGCGCTTCTCTTTTAATTGGTGTCATCAAATGGAAGAACTATTGGATTCCATCTATAATTGGAAATCATTACGGGAGTTGCAACTTTCAAGCCTAGGAATGCTTGGGGAACATTTAGTGCTTTGGAATAAAGCCAATTTGTATGGTCAACTTCCTTCTAAAATTGGCTTACTCTCGTAATTGCAAAGACCGGTGTTAAGAGAGTTTTATGAAATTCGAGAGTCACCACCACTTCCAATAAGTTTAACCCATCTAGAAGTGTCATCTATGTCATTGCAAGTTGTCCCAGACCTCTCAAACTTGACTAATTTGGTTGAGTTGGACCTAAGTGATGGCTCTAAAATTGGCAAACTAGATAGAATTCATAGCGGTGAGTTGAGATGGATTGGGAGGTTATCCAAATTGAAACAGTTGAGATTGTGTATCCTCCATGTCCCTGCTCCCACTAAGTTGGCTTCCCTTCCTCAACTTAACCAACTCCATTTGTCTAGATTGAACCTGCAACCCTCAATGCAAGTTCCCTCTTCTCTGTTAGAATTAACCCATGATAATTTCAAATCAATCGCGCTACTCTCCTCCAACTCAAAGAATTTGTCAAATTTAAACATCTCTCCCTCTCAAATGCGAGAGATTCAACTTGATGGGCTTCACCTTCCAAATTTAACGTATCCACGTGTTGATAATTGTAGACTCCTCAAGAGATTCATAATATCCAGTATGAGGAAGCTAAAGTTGGTCAGCATGAAGAAGTACCTGGAACTAGATGAGATCCACATCGCTGGGGTGTTGAAATCATTGGAAATATTACAAATCGGAAAGGTCTTGCCCTTAAGAAGCTTCAAGTACGTCGACATAAATTGGGAATATTCTCTTGAATCTTCACTAATCCTTGCATCGAGAGTCTTCAATAAGTTGCGGTATCTCTATCTAGGTTTTTGTGACATGCTTGGTATTCAAGTTGTTGGTATGTCAGAATCGTTGGAAGACTTTTTACTTGCTGGTCAACATTTGCAAAGTCTTGGTCGTTTGTCAAACTTAAAGAACCTCAAGTCCTTCAAAATATCTTCCGGCCTTAAGCTACGGATTGTCAAGGGCCTCGACAAGTTAAAGTTTTTGAAAGAATTGGAACTTACTAACTGTGGATCATTGAAATATCGGCCACCGAATTGCCAAATGATTGCCGCTTATACATCCACCAATGCAAGAAATTACTTGGGGTTAGTGGACACTTCAGAGGCACCGTCCAGAGTTTCAAGCGTCATAAGGTGACTAAGAACAACCAGCCACAAACATGAATTCAACTATAGGCAGATTTATAATAGTTGTGGAAAATCAAAAAATAATCATACAAATGTGAATTAAACGCGGTCTCGCTTACTTTAAGCACCAGTAGACGCACGTGATGGTTTCTCTCTCTTTTTTTTTTCCCTTTTTTTCCGTTTACGAGAAAGTTATATAGTTGCAGTAAGAGAAGTTCAGTTTTTATCACAAATAGCGGGAAAAACTTTGTATTGTAGGGGGATATATATAATATCTTAGAGCCTATTATTTAAAAAAACTTTTTCTCATTTTATAAGAAATAAATGGTTTTACTTAGCATTTTTTCTACGTAATATACTGCACTTTTTTTATTTTTTTCCATCTTCTTCATACCAATCATTATGACAATGACTCTCATCATTTGCTATACTTACAGTGAAGATAGAACATTAAAAGGATAAATGCAATAGTTCTAAAACTTATAAAAATTATAATTGAGTCATAAAACTTGTTGATATAATACAATTGAGTCTCTTTGTTAATTTCATCTAATTTGATAAACGGAAGATGCTAGCTATGCATTTTTTATTCACTTCTCTATGGCATAAAGCTTAAGAGAAAAGGTTTGTGTGCAAAAACGTCTTGTCCTTTTAAGGTTTGCCCCAAATTTCCAATCCTAATTGAGTTTTTTCTCGAGTTTCCCTCACTTCTTCATCAGTCTTTCTGTCTATAGTGTACTTCTTGTTCGGTGGAGTCCGCTTCTTATTCATCGATCTTTTTGTTCTTCATCCGAGTGTCCTTTTTCTTCTTCGTCGAATTCCGATATTTCCTCTCTGTTCGGGCACGACAACGTCGAGTCCTTGCGCAAGAGCTCGATGAGGCCAACGGCGACGTCACGTCCTCTTTGTCCAAAGCCAGGCAGCGTGAACGAGGCTGTTATAAGCCACTACCTCAAGCTTAATCCCCTTTCTTGTACTTTGCTTTCATTCCAAGGAGGTATGGGAACTCATTTGAGTTGTTTTCTCTTGTGGATTGAATAGGTCTGAAGTTTGGGAATGATGTCAATGAGTATATACCCAAACGCAGGATGTTGTTGCGATCTTACTAGCTTCAGCAAAATAAGAGATAGGATCGTCCAAAAGCAAACGGAAAAAAGGACACAAATTGTTTGCATGATTTTGTTTGGGCTAATTAAGGCAGGAGCAACTATGTTTGATGCTCAATTTTGCGGTTCTCTTGTTTGGAAGCATGCTAATGGGGATTTGGCTTGATTATCATGCGTTCTACCCCTTCCAAATTTTCTGAAAAGTCAATTTCAAATTATTATGAATCCATCTTTTGGATTGGGAGTCAAAAGAAAGGTGTAATTTTACTTAAAGTGCCATTTGTTCACTTAGAATCTCCAAAATATCCAATGAATAGATGATTTCTTTAATATTGTATTTGGGATATTTTCAATTTAGAGCTTGAACTGACCTACATAATTTGACGATCCAAAGTGCTATCTATTTTTTGTCAATTTTCAAGGACAATCTGGTCTGAGGTGCTAAAGCTTTTACTGGTACAGGTTGATTTGTGCTTTGGGTAAAAAAAGCATGTTTTCAGTGTTATGATCATCAGCATTAAATCATGACTTAGGGAAGCTGCTATTCCTTTTTCTTCTTTCATGTTGCTAAATTTGTTTCTCAGAGCCCTTTTGGCATTGAAACAAAAACTTGGATGGAGTATGTTTCTGCTAGTCATTTATCTTTTGATGCTTGGGTTGAGTCTTGATTTTAGCTTCTACTATAATTTTGTTGATTGTGTACATGAAAATTTCTTAATTTAGCTAGATTGTGAACAAAACCAATTTTCATAAAATTGTGATAAACCTAACAAGATAGAGTGTATTTTTGCGTATGTGAATTCACATAGATGAAATTTCATCAACTTACTTCCATAAATGCACTAGATAGAAAGCGGGGAAAGAAGGAGGGGGCCCTATCTACTTGATTTATAAGTAACCTGGTTATTTTCTGGTAATCAGATATTGTTTCTGTTTCGAAGGAACTTATATTGAGTAGATAAGGCATCACACCCGTATCATATTGTACTAATCTCATGGACCAAGTATGGTGCAAGTCAAATATTGGCAAATGGCTTAGTATAAAATTGTTTGCATTTGGTGGTGCAAGAAATTGAACTAATATGATGTACCGAATCCGCACACACAATCCCATTCCTTAATCACTATTTTATTTATCTTTTCACATGCTATTGTTTCCATCATATATAGACCATTTCTTATAATTCAATCACAACGAATGTAGTTAAACTATATATTTGACTTTTGTCAATATCCTTTTGAGGAATTTAGAACATCTTCGATCTATTCCTTTTATATAGTATACAATGACAATTGGATTGAACACAATAAACATAAGTTGCTAGGCATTACTGGTTGATTTGATAGCATAGTTTAATCATACTATTCTTAATGTAAAACTTTCTCAAATGATTGATTGTGATTTTATTTTTCAGGAACCACAAGAACCAAGCTCTCACGGTACTTGTACATGTTTTGGAGGCTTGTTTTGTTTTAATGTGGCACCCCTCGACGGCCCCCAATTCATTAGGGTTGCCATTGTTCACTTCTTTTTCACTTGACCTAATAATGTAATACTCTGATACCAAGGAATTTCATTATAATTCATGAATTTTGGGGGTTTACATCTTTTAGATCGGTCCCTGCACAATTTATATGGCAGAAGCACACCCATCAACTCCCTTCCCTATATTCAAAAAACGATGCACACCAACTAAACATTTATAGGTAAAAACCAAACACTTTTATTTACTTAAACCAAATGGACATCATTCATCGATACATCAAAATACCATAGTCTTCTATACTCAGCTATACTTCAAAAGATGACTGACATTTCCTCCAACAGTTGTATACTCAAAGTCCATCATTCAGTGTCGGCGTCCAAAAGTTCTTTCCTTTGCTATCCTCCTCCTTGCGATCATACCCAACCACTTGATCCATCTACCGGTGGCAGTGACAGCAGAGGTATCTTATCTAGTCTGAAATGTTAGTCCCCAAAAGAGGTGAGTACAACCACTCAGCAGTAAAGATCCACCAGACTACACGATGCGTCAAACAAAACAATCAAGGTATCACGAATAAAGCACATACCATCCATGCATTTGAACATACCTTGCCATACAGCCATGCATATATCACCATACAACGTGCATATACCATTATGCACTTGTACATATATCATCAGGCAGCCAAGGATATATCACCATGCAACGTGCATATACCACCATGCACTTGTACATATACCATCAAGCAGCCATGCATATATCACCATGCAACATGCATATACCACCATGCACTTCATGCTTGCATTTCCGTGAGGTTCATCCCATGCCATAAGCACACATCCATGCGCATGATTCAATTCTCAATTTTATCTTTCACAAGGATCTCATCATTTTTTCTTTCCAGGGACCAGTGTTTGCTTCCCTCATTTATTGCTCGCATCCAACTTGGCATTGCGAGGAGCCTTCGGCACACACCTCCGGGCATCTTGCATCCCACCTGGTGTCACGAGGAATCTCTGGGGCTCGCCATGAAAATGGTTACCCCTACCCTCCGGGCATGCATCATAATACAACCCCTCACCCTCCGGGCATATATCATAATACAACCGGGCATCCCAACACTCCCGGAGAAAACCTCTGGGCATGTATTCATAATACAACCAGGCATCCAAAGGGCATCGACTCATTCGAACCTTTGGGCATCCCGACTCCCGGGGCATCGTCGGCTCACACCTCCG
Source organism: Eucalyptus victrix (assembly GCA_016097545.1). Taxonomy (NCBI): domain Eukaryota; kingdom Viridiplantae; phylum Streptophyta; class Magnoliopsida; order Myrtales; family Myrtaceae; genus Eucalyptus; species Eucalyptus victrix. The sequence continues at coordinate 49,926,875 of CM027843.1, forward strand.
ACGGTATCATCATTATCACAATGTATATTCACATATATGTCTCATTTTCAACATGGTATTTGATGCAATAATATCAAAGATCTCAACCAACTTTTCATGCCATATAACATGCCATATGTCATCGCATATGCAGCAAGATCAACCACTCAAAGTACTACATCACATGGATAAATTCATTTATTTTTCAAAACACATCCATGTTTCGGATAAATCAGAATGCATTCCCCTAATTAAAACTCCAGAAAAATTAGTAAATGGCATTAATAAATTCTGAAAACTTGACACATTATATAAGAGACCTAAAGGCAGATATCTCATGAATAACTTCATACCAAAAGAATCTCACACAAAACAGCACGGTCCATGCATCACAGTTTTCAAACTTCAATATTCCAGCTTGCACAGTTTCGGAAGAAATTTAAATTAAATACCCAAACGAACTCCAAAAATTCTGAAATTTTGACATGTTATAGAAAACTCCTAGAGGAAAATTTATCATGAAGGCATCGAAACCCAAATCGTTCTAGATTAATAGATATAGACGATTATTTACCCCTGTTCTTGGTGTCATCTTTTCCCAGATTATCATCTTTCAAAAGAAACTCATTTCACCGACCTACATATATTCATTTCTTCTAAATTTTTATTATGTTATCCCTCATAATATTACCTACAACTTTTATTAAGGACACACAATCAAATTTTAACTGTATGATTTTATAAAAATCACGAAATCATACTGTGTTGAGGTAGCCTTTTTTCCCAGATATAGTTTCTTCAAAAGACAACGATTTCACAGACCTATTTTTTTTCATTTCCTCTAAAATTTCGATATGTTCTACCTCAAGAAGTAAAATACAACTTTCATTAAGAGATCAAAGTGATATTTTCACAAGAAAGTTACTTGACGGACCACGAAATCTCTAAAGGTCAGCACAATGAATTCCAGATCTAATTTCTCCAAAGAAAAATCATTTCACTGATCAATACTTGTTCGTTTTGCCTCAAATTTTAGTATGTTGTTCCTCAAAGTGTTCTATACAACTTTCATGAAGAAATCAAAACAAGATTCCAATTAAAAAGTTGCATGCAGAACACAAACTCATGGATGGTCGGACTGGTCTTTCCAGAAACAGCATGCATGGCCAACGAATCTCTGTCCAAAGCTCCGAAATTTCATCCCATCTACCACAACCAAGATTTACCATCTACCACACGCACAACACAGCAATGCAAGGGGTAGGTTTTAGGACTTCACTTGCCTCTAACCCAAAGAAAACACAGCAAGACAACGGCGGGGGGAGGCAGCGAATGATGGCGGACGCGCAGACTCCTTCTTCCTCTTCTCTTCTCGCTCGCTCACTCTCCCTCTTTCAGACGGTAACTCTCTCTCTCCTCTCTCTCTTCCGGTCGAAATCCCCCTCCCCCTTTTAGCGTCATCCATCCTTGTCGGCATGCAGGGAAGGAAGTAACATATTATTTAGTGGGCCAATGCACTAAAGAGTCTACGCTAAGGTATTTCATTTTTAAAAAAAAAAAGCCATAAAGGCACAGTTGAGCTATAAATTGATTTGAAGTAGTTTGTGGATGCAAAGTTTAACTTGAAATTGATGATTTGATTTTGAACTGTTGAGTATGACAAAATTCGATTTCTCAACCCCATGCACGAGTTCAACTCTATAAAGTCTACATGCTTGAGATTAAACTCAATTTGTTTCAATTATTCAAAACTTAAAACTAAATCACAATGTGAAGCTTGAACACCATCTCTAGTTCTCATAAAAAAATAAAAATAGATTATACATAGTAAACATCAGTTGATGCGTGATACTAATTCATTTGACTGCATAGTCTAATCATGTTTTTTTTTTTTTTTTCCTGAAATTTTCTTGAAAGATTGATTGTAATTCTGTTTTTCAAGATTGAAGCTCTCATTGGACTTGTCCATGTTTTAGAGGCCAGAGGCTTGTGAAGATTTGAAGACCACTAGCATCACACTTGTTGGCATGCGAAGAATGAAATAGCATATCATCTAGAGAGTCAATGCAGTAAAAGTGTCTAAGATAAGGTGTTAAATTGATTTGAAGTTGTTTGTTGATGCAAGTTTAACTTAAAAACTAAATCACAATGTGAAGTTTGAACATGTGCATGTTTTAGATGTTGATTGTTTGATATTGAGCTGTGAGTATGGCAAAACTTAGTTTTTCAATTCCATGCTCAAGCTCAATTCTATATTAGCATATGCATTCAAGATTAAACTCAATTCAACTTGATTATTGACAAGTTAAAAACTAAATCACAATGTGAAACTTGAATTTTGTTGTAATTCTCATAAAAATATAAAAAATAAAATATGAAGTAATATTTTTCTTTCATTTTCCTAATATCCTTTAAATTATTAACACGGTTTGCAAGCCACATGAAATCTAGTATTGTGAAATTCGGCACCTTTGAGATCGAAATGAGTGAGTTAACCATAAGCAAATATTACAATATAAAGGTTGACTAATAAATGTACATGAAAACTCTTTCAGCTCTATTGTTTTATTTCTATGTAAATATATCTAGTTACTTCGCTACTTGCTGGGGAGTGGCCTGAGTAGCCGACCTTCTTGATCGTCTGTCTTGGTTTCCTTCGCTTTGGCTGAGGTTTGCGTCGCGGGCTGCTATTCCGAGAGATTGCCTTGGCTCTTCTTTAGGGTTGGGGCGGGATGCCATTGTTTGGCTAACTGGTGGCCTTCCTTGTTAGTTGGTCCCTCTTTTGGTTGTAACCTTTGTCCTGGTGTTTGCCTTGTTGTTGTGCCGTCGTTGGCTTTTCCTTTTCTTTCCTTCGGCACCCTTCCACTCATTATGCCCCTTTACATTTTGAGTGCAAGCTTCGATGCCATTTAGTTTGTACATTTGGTTAAAGCTCAATACAATTACCTTTCACCAAAAAAAAAAAAAAAAAAAAAAAAAACGATTCCCAAAGAGGTCTTGGGAAGATTTGGAACTAGTCGGACCAACAAAATCCATATCAAGGTCCCGAGTGGGTTGGGCCGGGCCCAAGCATAAGCACTCCTGCCCATTGCGGGCCCAAAAATCCATTGAGCTCAAGTGAATATCAAGGCTTGTCCATGCAAGCCAATTTTCTTAGCTAAGTCCGCCCATTCAGGACGGGCCCCAGGAAACATATCCATTGTCAAGTCTATTAGTTATTTAACAAGCACTTTATGACACGTTGCGACTAGCAAAAAATTTTAAACAAATAAAGTATATAAAGGTCAATTAACTGAATGCATGCACATGCGCATGCAAATGCAATAAAAGCTCCAATTGCTTTTCCAATGTTTAGGAAACCTTGCACGTGAAGGGCAATGAGTGAACGGTGATGGGCCGGCTAGGGATGCCCGATCTAGGTGACCTCCGCCAGAGGTCGCACAACCTCGGGCGACCGCCACCTGGGTCTAGCGACCTTAGGTGACCCTTGCGACCTAGGTGATGGTCACTTGGGTTGCGCTGCCAAGTTGCCCAAGGTTCGGACATACAATTACAGATTGCTAACATAAGGTTCAGTAGCACATGAAAGAGGTTCTATCATCGATATAAAATCTTTTCAATGAGCTTTCTTCAATAACAGCCACAAGTAGACATTTATGACAAACAAATAGTGAGAATGCTTACAATGAACAGTATACCTTTGAAGATAACACTAACCTTATCCCCTAGAGTGTGGCTCATGACTCAATGATGGCAAGCGCAAAATGATGTTTGGAGATCTCTATTGTGTGTTATGATGGTCATCATCTTACATATCAAAAAGCGTAGGAAAGAAGACTAAGCATAATGGGCGCGAAACCAGCATAAGAAACCATGTTAGTGATCACTTAAACATCGCACAATTAAACCTTCAATAATTTGGACTGAATAAGGATTTAGAGGAAGCTTAGATCACAAAAAGTGACAAAATTAATGAAAAGAGGGGCTCATAATCAATCCATAAAGCATATCAAAACATAGAGAAGATGTTATTTGATCGCACTAAAAGCTTATTAATCAAAGCAAAATGATCAAGACGTGATCAGCCACATTTTCCATCACTCGAAAAAAAAAATGCAGAGATGTGAACAGGGGAGCTCCATTCACTTCATTGCAAAAAACAAGGTTATGAGTGGCCAAAGCATCTTACAAACACTACGACCAATATTGAATGGCTGCAAACCAAGAGGCAAAGTTCACAAATCACAATCATTGCTGCAACCCAGTAAACTTGAGAAATTCAATTATGAAAATAGAACCCTAACCTTAAAAGCAAGAAGAAGAAGAAATGCATTGAGGGCCAAAAGTAGAGCAGTGTAAGATAATCAGCATATGGTATCAGGTAAAATCTAGTAAACCCACACATCAACAGAGACCATTTCCAAGCATTTGACCGTGTCCCTCAACCACTCTCAAGTGCCAAAATGGGCAACATGTCAACTTTTCTTCAATATAAAAGATAATGTAACACTCCAAGATCCATACAGAGATGGACAAGAGGGCTCAACAGTGACTATCTTGAAACCTCGAAAGAAAGAGCAACACCCAGCAGTGACTAACAGAGGCAATCACTTATGTATTTCAAATTGAACAAGAAGGACAAGGCATAATGAAAGAAAAGTAAACTCAAAACATGATTAGACACAGCAAATAGGAATCCTGATACCAAACTCATGTTCCAAGTCTATCCACCAATATTCCCTTTAAAACCACTTAGTGTCCAATATCCAGGACACTCAATATTTAGTAAATAAAACACCTTTCACTATTTTAACGTTCAATGAAATTAGTCACACCTCGTGGCTCATGACATAGTTCCTAGTCCAGATCTTGTGAGACCACTTCAAGTCCGCCACATGCTGACAATTCTGTATAATGGTAGACATCTCTTGAGCCTGTAACTCTTGTACATCTCCATTTGTCTCTTGTAATTGCTCTTTTGTTGCTTTCGGTATTTCCTTCAGCTTGTGAATCTCTTCATCTTTCTCATTCTCTAACCTTAAGTTCTCGGTTGGAAGACAACTAGATTCCTTCAACTGAATCTCTTCATCCTTCTCTTTCTTTGGCCTTAAGTTCTCGGTTGGAAGACAAGAAGATTGGAGGCCCCAAATCATTGGGGCATGGGCTATGCCCTAGCATTGGACACGTCTACGTTTCTCTTTTCCCAACATTAGAGAAACAGAATTTCAAGGGGGTATTGCTCTTTCCAAGTTCCAAATATACCTCCAAGAGATCATTCATGCTTCCCTGCAGTTAATAACTTAAAGAACTTATTAAACTAATGATGTTACAATGTATTGGTGAGCACTTAAGCTGAATTCATAAATACACACGATTGCCTTCGATTCCTAACTCTGCTTCCTATCATGTGCCATAACTTGGTTAGTCAGCATAACTGAATGAACCATATCAATAAGACATTCAATATTTCACACTTTCCTGTGAAACAGGGAAAGATGTCCAGAGATATCAAATTGAAAAAGTAATCACATTCTTCCTTTCTATAGTTGTTCCTTGCTGATTGTTATATGACTTGTCATCCACCGAAACCATATGAAAACACACGCTGGGAAGTTAGACTTTTGGTTTTAATTTTAGACTATTTATTCCAGCTTACCCTCTTTTCTTGATCCATTCATCTTCTGCTCAGATATCTGCATAAATTCCTGATACATTGTAGCAGCAATATTGTCATGGCCAAGACTGAATAACATTTGTTAACACTAGATGAACTATATTGAATGGCTTTTCAACAATTGTGGGGACATATGCATGCATGTGAAACACACAGCTTTTCACATGCTAGTAATTGGGTATTCTAGGGCTGCAGTACTTTTATGTTTTTCAATCTCTCTCATTAAACCAAACTGTGGTCATGTTAGCAAATTAATAGAAAATTGTACAAGTTTCATCATCTCAATACTTCACAGCTCTAGTTGCTACGTAACTCTTTTGTTAATGATAGTGGGCTATGTGCACTAGACAAACCTGAACCTAGTTGTGGATTATTGTGCTGTCACTAGCAAATCCAAATCACAGAGCTAAGGGAATAACAAGATATCAATGCAGGTACTAAGAACTTAGACATTCTTAAGGAGGCAATTCTAGAACACATCCTATGTTTTCTTCCACCGACAACTGCTATTAATACAAGCCTATTGTCGGGAAAGTGACAAATATCTCTGGACATCTTTACCTTAGGTCCAAAGATGGATCACCTCAGTAGCATATTTTCTACAGCGAAATTATTTATTACACTGGAAATATCACTTATGGGGAAACACAAAATTTAAGGGGAAACATGAGAGTACCTTTGCTGCTGTTATTCTAGCAATATTTATGTTCCCTAAGGTGTGTCGTATCTTTTGCTTTGCTCTGTTAGCCTTATTTGCATCACTCAGCTTCTGCAATTAAAAAAAAAAAAAAACCAAGGTTATCACAAAATAGTCATTGACAGGTAATGAAAGTCAATTTAAGGTTGACAGGTCATATTAAAATGATGCTAGAACAAGAATCGTACCTTCCCTTCCTTTGAACTCCAAAAAGTGACAGAGATTTTTCCATTGATCTCTTCTCACTCTCTCCGAAAGATTCTTCTAATGATACCATTATGATTTAGAGTTATCATAATGAGCAGCTTTTAGATCACTTTTCCAATATCTCCATTTAGAATTTGAGGAATTTAGAATCCATTTTTCCATAGCTGGTACAAAGATAATCAAACTTAGACTACAAGGAAGAAAAATCAATAATGATGTTAAATTTTTTAACAAAATGAATGGAAATTCATACAAGTACAAGCTAACTAGCTCTACAATCCTAATCATAGCGTTTCTCATATCCTTGGTAATTTGCCTCAAAGTTGTGAGCAATGGCACCAACTCGCTAGCAATGGTTCCAAGAAACTCCCCAAACCTCCAATAGGCAGCATTTTCTTCTCTAACCTGACAATGATGCATTTCCCAAGACAAAATACGCCCAATAGACAAGAAAAGCTGCACTTCCATTTTCTAGTGGCAGCTACTAGACAAGAAATTCTAAATATGGAAAGAAGGATCTAATATTATCAAACCAAATCAATACTCTGACCATTTCAGTATAGTATGACGAAAAACTGTACGCTATATGTAGGCATGCCTTAGATGATGCATTCACATTTGTAGTCTCTGCTTTAGATTGCTAAGTTTCAGTCTCTGAATTAGAACATAGCTTGTCACCATCGTGTAATTTTTCAACCTTCTCGTCTAACTCACAGCTTATTTGCACCGTGTGCAAACCCACAAATTTGATCATGCATCCTGTGTTTTCCATGGATATAAATCACCTAGACGGAAAGTATTAACAATTCTTAGTAAGATATCAGCAACTTGATTAAAATGTTCATCTAATTATATATACTATCTTCATTCGCCGCAGGCAAAAGGGTTACAAGGATATCTGATAAGATCATGAATGTAGCAGAAAAGGGCCACGATAAGAAAGGCAAAGCCATGAATAAATAGACGTAAACTCCTCCAAGCGAAACCCAACACGGAATCCTAAAGACAAAGCTCTTAAAATTCAAACCCTCACCCAGAACGAATCCTTAGGACGATAAAATGCGACCGAGGCATACAGCAGTTGGAACTCAAATGACGTAAACTACACGAATTGGAAAGAAGACAAGGCAGGGTAAAACCCCATAATTCAAGTAGGAAACGGGAATCTTTGAGGAAAATAACAGAGGTTAAAACTTGCAAACCAAGACAAAGAAAAGAAACCAAGGCAGGAAAAAAAATGCAGGAATCAATGTAAAGCAAATCAAAACAAACGGGTTCACATCACAATCGACAATCAGCAAATACATTTTAAGGATATCGAGTTGATTCACGAGTCATGAACCTGCATCACTCCAATTCCTAGTTATCGAAAAAGCCGAACCCAAAAGAATATAAGAACATAGAAAACCGCATAAATGACACCACCGCTGAACAGAGACGAACCAGAGTCAGCGAGTCACTCACTAGACACAGGCATTGATGAAAGCAAAGACGAATGGAGAGAGAGCTCTTGAGCTTGAGCTTGCAGCGAACGATGGGAGTGATGAAGAGAGAAAAAGTCAGAGAGAAGCTGAACGGTTTGTGGTGAAAAAACTTTTAGATTTTTTTTTTTAAGTTAAGAATAATGATGCGGACGAGATAAATATAGAATTTATGTATATTTTGATGTTCTAGAAAAGAGTAGTTGAATAATTAAGGAAATCAAAGAAAATCTAATTAGATATGCATAACCAAAAATAAATATACAAAATCAGAAAAAAAAATAAATATCTCTATTATACCAATTATTAGAATTTCATGATTTGCAATATTTATAGTGAAGATAGAATATTTAAGGGATAGGTGTATTAGAAATTACAAATTTGTTGGAAAAGTGCAATCAAGTTCTAAAATTTACAAAAAATGTAAATTAGTCAAAAAAAAAAACTTTTCAATTTGATATAATTGAGCCCTTTCATTAACTTCGTTCAATTTGACTAACAATAAATACCAAAATTTCCTCTTTTTGACAACGCCTCTCACAATAGATGAATGCAAATGGAGTCAATTATTGTACGATTTTTTTAATATTGTATTTGGGATATTGTCAATTTAGAGATTGAACTAGCCCACATAATTTGATAACCCAAGGGGCTATTTATTTTTTATGTGCCAGTTTTCAAGGAAAATTTGGTCGTGCAGCTTTTAGTTCCATTTTGTCCAGTTTTCCCAATGGCAAATAGTCAAGAATTCCTTTTTTTCAAATGTGCATTGGGCAATGAAACAAGAATGGATGAAATGGTTTGTTTAGATGAACTAGCCTGTTCTTTGTCAAATCAAATTTAGGGCCAACATGTGGTAAGTTGTCCTTTTGTTGACCCAAAAATGGGGATAACAATGCTAAGGCTTTGTTTGTCACTTTTTTAAGATGAATGCATTCAGCATACTAGGAAAGATTTGCATTTAAGGAAAACCGTGGTTTGAGGTGCCTGAAGTTTGAACCCTTAGTTTGGTTGCATTCAGTGGGGACTGTAATGAAGTTTGAATACTTGGTTTAGTGTTAAACCAATGAGACCTCATTTTATTCCTCCTGCTCTAACCAGTCGGTCAAATTTTGTCACTATACATGAGGCCAAAGCTGTTAAGTTCACTAGATTTTTCGTAACAGAATGAGAAGGAATCAAAAGTTCTCCAGTAAGAAAGGTAAGAACGATGAAAGCTTTCTGTGAGATTGCCAAACAGCCAACAACTTTCCATTAGAATATCTAGCTTTCAGTAGTAAAGCACCTCTGAAGCATGAAGCGGGAACCAGTACTGAAGATAAGGAAGTAGGATTTTCAGTAGTTCAACCTGACAAATGTGCACACTCACCTCAATAACTATGGAAGACTTAGAAACTTCCAACCAAATCTCGCATTACGCACAACCAGCACAACCAGCACAGAACACAACCCATGCATAGAACAACTGACAATTGATATATCATATTTTCTTTCTTCACTCGTGCGAGCTCCTCCTTTAAATGTCTATACTTTGCCCTTTCAGCCTTGATTTCGGCAAGAAGTTAGCTCACGTTGACCTCATCGCGCCTTGATTAGCTTGATTCACACAATGCTTGATTCCTTTGAAGGAAGTCGGCTATCATGTCCCTAGCTCGATCTGGTGCCTTCTGATCAACTCAAACTTGCCCCAACCATTAAACCAATCCCTACATTTTTCATTGTCCTCACCATGAGAATCCATGATCAAAGACCACAAGAGTAGTTAAGCTCCGAGTCGACCTCTTTAGCAGCTACACCACTTGGATTTAGATGTTGGCACCCTCAATCTTCTCGCTGCCATTCTTTGATTTGGCAATTAAAGGTTCTACTAAATGCAACAGAAGCAACAGATGAATGTGACAGAAGAAACACATGTTGACTATCAATGTTATACCATAATTCTACTAGGAGCTTCTTCGCTATAAATAGAACAATGCAAAGCAAAAGGAAAAGCATCCATGTAAAGAGGAGTGAGACTTTGTTGTTGCAAGAAGAATACCTTGCTCGCAGACATTACCACGTTTAGCCTGATCACAAGAGCATAGAAGAAATTGGTGACATTTAAGAGCAGTGTTAGCCACGTTAAAGCTCAAGTCATGTGAAGGTATTGTAACTCCCGTTTTGGAATATAATTCTACATCAGTGACTCCCAAAAGACAAGTACATAGGAGGAACACAGACATATGCAAGCCTCGCCAAGGAACTGTCCATGAAAAACGGGTTTTCTGTTTTGTTTCCTAAGTGTAGTCTCAAGAGATATAAAGCAAATCAGAACTGGAGCTAAGAGTAGAGTGGATAACACAACGATGATGATTGCAATTAGAGATCATGGCGCCAATAGAAGGGTACCCGTAGCACCAGATGCTCGCTGAGGACTGAGTCTTGTTATTCGAGACCAGGAATGACCGAACAACAGCAGCAGCTTACCAGTAGAATGAACAAAGAAGGAAAGGAGATATGGGCAGGTCAGAAAAGCTTGTTACTTCTCCTTACACCAAGTCTCAATCACAGAATTGAGCACGCTTTTTGTGCTCTACCCTTCTTTTGCTTCTGCTTTGGCAGTTGAGCCACAAAACAACTGCCTTCCATTTAGTATTTGACAATTAGAATAAACCATGAGAATATGTCTGAACACAATTTGCGGTATTTCAAATAGATACAGCCACCTGCTGTAACATTGACTTCATTATCAAACTTCAGACCTATCTAATCCACAAGAGATAACACCTCAAATGAGTTTCCATACCTCCATTGGAACAAAAGCAAAATACAAGAATGGGGATTAAGCTCGATGTAGTGGCTTATAACACTATCATTCACGCCATCGGGCTTGGACGAAGAGGACTTGATTTTGTCATCGGCTCCTCAAGCTTTTGTCCGAGGAATCAATTTCGTCGCACACAAACAAAGAGGAAATTTGGAGACTTGACGAAGAACAAGAAGGACACTTGGACGAAGAACAAGAGGATTGACAAATAAGAAGTGTACTCCATGAATAAGAAGGACGCTCTGGACGAAAGATGGATGAAAAAGTGAAGAAAACTCAATTAGCGCTTGGAAATTTGGGCTAGATCTCAAACAACGTTTTTTCACATACAAACCTTTTCTTTTAAGCTCTATGCCAGTAATAGAGAGAAATGAATAAAAAATGCTACATCAACATTTTCCGTCAACCAAATTAGACAAAATTAATGGAATGACTCGATTGTACCAAACTGACAAATTTTAGGACTCAATTGCACTTTTTGTAAGTTTTAAGATTGGATTACACTTTTACGACAAGTTTTAGAACTTGTAGTGCACTTTTTCCAATATTAAAATAATCAAATACTCAATACACGACTCAAGAAAATATTGCTAAGGTAGGTGTTTCAAGAACACAACTTACCTGGTCCACCTATCCACTAATCAATTGACTTACTAGTCAAGAACACTATGTTGCTGTGTTTTCTTTCCTCGCATTTTAGAGCAATTTTAGCTGCAGCTTGGACACACAGCTGCAGATCGCTAACTTAAGGTTTCACTGCACATGAAAGAGGTCCTATCATCACTATAAAATCTTTTCTACCTTCGTATCTTGAAGATGAAGAAATTCTAGTAGTTCTTTAATGAGCTTTCTTCAACAACGGGCACAAGTAGCTGTTTCGTTCTTTTTTGCCAGACCTAAGACATTTATGACAAAAACAAATAGTGCTCTACAATGATCGCTGTACCTTCAGAGATAATACTAACCTTATCCCTTATAGTGTGGCTCATGACTCGATGATGGAGAGCGCAGAATGATGTTTGGAGATCTTGATTGTGTGTTATGATGGTCATCATCCTACAAATCAAATGAGTGTAGGAAAGAGGACTAACCATAATGGGTGCGAAACCAGCACAATAAATCATGTTAGTGATCACTTGAACATCACCCAATTAAACCTTCAATAATTTGAATTGGAGAAGGATTTAGAGGAAGCTTATATCACAGAAAGTAAAAAAAAATAATGAACAGAGGGGGGGCTCTTAATAAATCTGTAAAGCATACCAAATCATGACAAGATATTACGTAATTGCTTTAAAAGCTTATTTCTTGAGACAGAATGAGCAAGACATGATAGTCACATTTTCCATCACTTGAAAAAAAAAATGCAGAGACGTGAACAGAGGAGCTCCATTCACTTCATTGCAAAACACATAGTTGTGAAATTCATTAACACAAACTCAGGGCTGAGTGGCCAAAGCATCGTATAAACACTGCAACCGATAATGAATGGCTGTAAACCCAAAGGCAGAGTTCAAAAATCACCATCATTGCTGTAAGCCAGTAAACTTGAAAAGTTCTATTATGAAAATAGAAGTCTAACTTTAAGAGCAGGAACAAGAAGAAATGCATTGTGAGCCAAGGATATAGTAGTTTAAGGTAATCAGTATATGGTATTAGGTAATCTAGTAAACCCATTCATCGACAAAAACCATCTCCAATCAACTGTGTTCCTCAACCACTCTCAAGTGCCAAAACAGGCAACATTTCTACTTCTCTTCAATCTAAAAGATGCTATAACACTCCACGGTCTATACAGAGAAGGACAAGAGAGCTCCACAGTGACTATTTGGAAACAAGGAAAGAAAGAGCAACACCCAGCAGTGACTGGTAAGGGCAATCACTTGTATACTTCAAAGTGAAGAACAAGGACAGGGCATAATACAAGAGAAGTAAACCCAAAACATGATTTAGTCACAGCAAAAGGGAAGAAACATGGTTACATCATGCTACATTTGTATTCCACTTTCAAGCTCCATTGAAGCGGTCCTCATACCAAACTCATGTTTCAAGTCTATCCACCTATATTCCATTTAAAACCACCTTAGCATCCAATATCCAGGTCACTAAGTATTTAGTGAATAAAACACCTTCACTATTTTAACAATTCAATGAAATTAGTCACACCTCATGGCTCATGACATGCCTACCTCGTCCAGATCTTGTGAGATCACTTCAAGTCCGCCACATGCTTAAATTTTGTATAATAGTAGACATCTATTTGAACCTATAATTCTTGAGCATCTCCGTTTGTCTTTTGTAATTGCTCTTTTGTGGCTTTCAGCATTTCCTTTAACTTGTGAATCTTTTCATCTTTCTCATTCTCTGACCTTAAGTTCTGGGTTGGAAGACAACTAGATTCCTTCAACTTGTGAATCTCTTCATCCTTTGCCTTCTTTGACCTTAAGTTCTCGAAGACAACTAGAGAGGCCCCAAATCATTCAGGCATGGGTTATGCCCTAGCATTGGACCATCCAGGTTTCTCTTTTCCCAACACTAGAGAAACAGTATTTCAAGGGGGTATCGCTCTTTCCAAGTTTCAAATATGCCTTCATGAGATCATTCATACTTCCCTGCAGTTTAGTAACATAAAAAACTTATAAACTAATGATGTTACTATCTATTGGTGAGCAATTTTAAGCTGAATTCATAAATACACCCGTTTGCCTCTGATTCTTAACTCTGCTTCCTGTCAAGGGCCAGAACTTAGTCAGCATAACTGAATGAACCATATCAAGAAGACATTCAACATTTCACACTTTACTGTGAAACACGGAAAAGATGTCCAGAGATATCAAATTGAAAAGGTACACTCTTCCTTTCTATAGTTGTTCCTTGCTTATTGTTGTATGACTTGTCATCCACCAAAACCATATGGAAACACACACTAGAAAGTTAGACTTTTGGTTTTAATTTTAGACTGTTTATTCCAGCTAGCCTCTTTTCTTGGTCTGTTCATCTTCTGCTCAGATAACTGTATAAATTCCTAACACATTGTAACAGCAATATTGTCATTGCCAAGGCTGCATAACATTTGTTGACACTTGATGAACTATATTGAATGGCTTTTCAACAATTGTGGGGACATGTGCATGCATGTCAAATGGCACAGCTAGTAATTGGGTATTCTAGGGCTGCAGTACTTTTCTGTTTTTGATCTCTTTCATTAAACCAAACTGCAGTCACTAAGCAAATTATAGAAAATTGTACAGGTTTCATCAATACTTGGACCATTTCAGTATTCTACGATGAAAAATTGTACACCATATGAGTAGGCAGGTCTTAACAGATGCATTCACATTTGTAGTCTCTCCTTTAGAATGCTAAGTTTCAATCGCTGAATTAGAACATAGCTCATCACTATTGTGTAGTTTTTCAACCTTCTCTTCTAATTCACATCTTATTTGCACCGTGTGCAAGCCCACAAATTTGATCATGCGTCTTGTGTTTCCCATGGATATAAATCACCTAGTCATAAAGTATTAACAATTCTTAGTAAGAGATCAGCAACTGCATTAAAATGTTCATCTAATTATATATATTATCTTCATTCACCACAGGCGAATGGTTATAATTAAGATCATAAATGTAACAGAAAATGGCCACAATAAGAAAGGCAAAGCCATGAATAAACAGACGTAGACTCCTCCAAGCAAAACCCAACATGGAGTCATAAAGACAAAGCTCTTACAAGTTCAAACCCTCACTCAGAACGAATCCTTAGGACGTTAAAAAAGTGACTGAGGCATAATAAGTCGATGATGGGAACTCAAATCACGTAAATTGCACAAATTGGAAAGAAGAAAAAAGAAGGGTAAAACCCCATAATTCAAGTAGGAATCTAGACTTTATCAGGAAACTAACCGAGGTTGAAACTTGCGAACCAAGAAAAAGAAAAGGGAAAAGAAAAAAAACAAGTGACACATTTATCTCAAACTTTTTTTTTTTGTAACGTGAAAAACTCCAAACTTTTCAAATCGTAACACATTTATCCCATCCAGGGCATTTTTATCTTATTTTTTCTGTTTTTCCTTTTTCTTTTTCTTTTTCTTTTTCTTTTTTTCTTTTTTTCTTCTTCTTCCCTTCGCCAACCATGGCAGAGCTGGCAAAGGGAAGTCAGCATCCGGCGAGGGCTGCCCTCACCAACATCGGGCGAGGGTTGCCCTCGCCTGGGCTGGCTAGGGCCGTCCTCACCCAATCTAGCGAGGGCCATCCTCGCCCGTTGCCAACGAGGGCTGCTCGACTCCAACAAGGGAAGGCAGAAATAAAAATGCAGGAACCAATGGAAAGCAAGTTGACAAACAAACGGTTTTCACATCACAATCGACAATCAACAAATTTTTACATTTTAAACCAAGGTAGATAAAAAGGTTCACATCACAGTTGACAATTCACATTTTAAGGATATCGAGTTGATTCATGAGTCACGAACTTATATCACTCCAATTCCTATTTATCATAAAAGCCAAACCGAAAAGAAGAAAAGAACATTGAAAAAAACCACAGTAAACGACACCACTGATGAGCAGAGACGAACCAGAGTCAGTGAATCACTCACTAGGCACAGGCATTGGTGAAAGCAAAGACGAACGGAGAGAGAGAGAGCACTTGAGCTTGAGCTAGTTGTGAACGATGGGAGTGATGAAGAGAGAAAAAGTTCAGAGAGAAGTTGAACAGTTTGTGGTGAAAAAATTTCAAGTTTTTTTTTTAATATAAGTTAAGTATAATGATGAAAGAGATTAATATGGAATTTGTGTATATCTCTAATTTTAAAAAGTATATGACAGCCTATTTATGAGCTTTATTAAATGACTAATTAACAAAATTAAAGAAAATTAAATCAAATATGCATAACCCAAATAGATATATAAATTCAGAGAAAATATATAGGCATACTTTAATTGAAGCATGACTTGGTTTTTATCCACTTCTCTTACGGTCTTTGCATACCTGCTCAATGTGGGACTTTGGCTTGTCTCTCTTGCCTCTTGTATATCCAACCTTCTATACAAAAGCCTTCAATGTAGGACTCTTAGGTCAAGAGTCCCATATCAAATGAGCACATAAAGAATGTGAGAGAAGTTATGCATAAAACCCACCAAGCCTTACTTCAATCAAGTTATGTCTCTCTTGCTTTTTGTCTAAATGTTTGCATGTTAATAACATTTAGAAAACTCTTAATAATTAAGAGTTAGAATTTTTTTTTAATAATCTTAAAGAAATAAATTAAAGTTTAAAAAGTAATCAATCAAGTCTATGTGGTTTCATCTTTGGAATCGGGAACCTGATTAATTTCACTAAGGGAATGGAAAACCAATTTTAGGGAATCGAAATTTGATTGGCTTCCCTTGGATAGGACTGACTAGTCAATTTGATTGGGTCCATGCAGTTACTTATACTCACCCCCTACGAAGAGGATGAGCTTGACTCCCATTTCGGAAATCTTGGGAAAAAATTTAATGTTTGGTTCAGCATTTGGAGGTGTCCTTAACATTTGAAATGTTGAAAGCCCGAAGCAGGTGAAGACCTGCTTTGGGCATTCAACATTTGCAGAATGCTAGCCCTCTTATTAATGAATTTCTTTTTTCCGGACATATATGACCATGTTTACTATCATGAAATGACTCTTTTTAGTCAAATTTATATGAGAGGAACTTGGTTTTATTTTTCTTAATGAGGACCTTCCTTTTTATATGTGGTGCTTACTCAAAAAAATTAGCATCCACAATCGATCACTTCACCATTCACTGAATAAGTTCACCTTTTTTTTTGTCATTTTTATCTTTTGACAATTAATAGCCCAACTTTTTATCAATACACTAGAATGATCAGAAGATGATTAATACTACAATAATTAAAAAAATATTCAAAATTGACTATGTCAAGATGCATCTAATCCAAATTATTTTAATATAATTTTTAAATAAATTTACTAATAAATATCTTTTACATTACCATGAAAATGTAAAAGGTTATATAGTCATTGTTTCTTTTTTTCTTAATGTGGTCACACTAAAGGGCTTTTCTAATATGTCCTTCAGATTTGCTTTGACTTGCGTGTTAAGTTTGTTTTTCTCATTGTGTCTAGTGACTGTAATCGTCGCGTTCGTGTCCATCTTTATTCAACAGTTCCTAATTTCCACTTCCAATTCCAACTCAAGTGCCTTTTTTTGTTTCGAGCACTTTAATGCGCTTTTATTTTTATCTCGCACTTTAATTTCCTTTGACCTTGCAGCCCAATATTTTGATTATCACGGGGGTATGTGTCTTGTACTTGTGAAACATCTTTGATGAGTGGAATTGAAAGGGGTTAGAAAAAGACCGGATTAATTCACTAAATATTTTCAACTTTAAGTCCAATCTCAGTTTTACCAAAGAAAATCTCCCAACAATTTTCTTTTGGATTATTGACATTATAATGAATCTATAATTGGTCATGATGTTGATAATTATGAAAGAACTAGTGATTGCTTTACAGTGAAAGTTCGGGATGAACCGAATTAGAATTAAACCTAAAATTAACTAATTTTTTTATGGAATTAGGTCGGAAAAGACCTAATCGTGAAAATCTCAACCCCTCTCGCGTGGACACGTGGAAACTTATTTGTGGCCTGTAATCATGTTCCTTTGAATTCTCAACTCCCTTGGGGCCTTCTGATATCAAACCAAATCTTTGAATCAACAGCAAAAGCAATGAAAAACCCAAATATTATATGATATCCTTGCCCTAAATGCTGTGGAGAATTTATCACCGCACACGATAATGGAACGAACGAAATGGAAATGGAAATGGAAATGAAAATGAAAAATTGGCCAATCGTTTTCGATCGCGGTGTGAAATATCTTACCGATGGTCCACCACGGATACATTTCCATCGAAATGTCACAAAAGATAGCGACGTTTGGAAGCAACGAGGAAGGTGCATGGGGACTGGTACGGGCGCCGGAACCGGACGCGGTATGCATACGGATTGGAAAAAGACGTGCAGATGGACTTCTAATTTCTGCATATCTTTTATAGAATAAAGAAAACTAGGAAAAACTCAAGGTGAATAGGTAAAAATCAAAGGCTGGAGCTAGTTGTAGTATAAAATAAATTGAATCTTTCACATTTCATATAATTATTTCATATATGTCTACCACTTACCAAACTTTCATTTGTATCTCTTATTTAGCCGATATTTAAATAAATCTCCCTAATTGGATATAAATTTTTTGAGTTAATACTATTAAAAACTCAAAACTCATATAGTTATAATAAATTTACTCTAAATTAATTTTTTCAAGCCTAAAACAAATTTATCTTAGTTAATTTCCGTTAATTTTAACTATCAAATTGTAGCAATTAATGAATATATCAATTTGAAATTTTTTTTGTGGTAATATGATAGTTTTGGGCACAAGTGTATCAATTTTGGATTTTTTATGGTCAAAGAATTAGTTTGTGGTATATTTGTTACAAGCTTACAATTTGAGATTTTTTGTGGTATTAACTCAAAAATTTTTTTTTTTTTTTTTTTGCTTTCTTTATTTAATTTTTTTCCACATGCAAGAGAAGGGCTCTTCTACTAGTATATGTATGAAAGGTAAATTTGTTTGAGCACTGTACTTTGGAATTTTTTCTATTCTGTGATATATGTCCATGCCTTTGCATCGAGGTGAAAATAGTTCCATTTAATTTTCATTTTTTCGGTACCTCATTTACGCAAGACCAATAAAGAACCGTGTAGTGCCTTGCCTTTCCACCTCGCAAGCCGGATTTTTCTTTTGAACTAACTTTTTGAAAAGAATGATACAATTCCGAAATCCGTCCTACTTGTCCATGGCCTAGAGTCTGCCCTTCCCTAGGTCGGGTGCACTTTCAATGATTTAATCTTAACTCGTTCTAAGATTTAAGATGAAAAGAATAATACGATGCCAATCAACGTGTTTATTCAAAGCTGTGCGCCATTTCAATCATTCGTCATGGTAATTCATTCAGCATAATAGTTCGAGAGACTTTAATCACAACGTAGACATTTAGCATGCTATCAATATTTAAGTCTAAATTCAATCAGGCTCAATCATCATGCAAATCATTCAACATGTTATTCAACATCATGCTATTTCAATTGGCATTTAGATCCAAACTCAATCAACTTAAAAACGTTCATTAGAATTAGGTCATGTCATGTTTAACCTTTGATTAAAATTTCTTGAAGCTAGTTTACATAAATAAAAGGAAACCCCAAAAAAGAGAATTAATTAGAATTGTTAATTAGTTAGTAGAATTATGGTTAGGCTGGGTATAGAATTTCGGTGCTTTATTTGTATATAGAAAAATCAATTCAATCAAATTGTTTGAATTTATACTTTTTTCTAGCAATTTATTTATTTCATGCTTTGTTATTGGTTGTCATTTTAACAATTGTGCCCACATGAATATTCCTCACATATTAGTGGTTAGGTTTCAAATCAATCCAAAAAAATGCATCGAAAGGGCGTTTAAGTGATTTAGCATAATCAAGTTTTGAATTAATTGTAAGATATTCTACACACTTTACTTGAGTTTCTAATCGACCCAAAAAAAACTAATTAATGGTGACTTTGGAATAAATTGATTTTCCATGTTAAAAACTTGAATCAAAAGTTGCGAATTGATAAGACTTGAGAGAGCTCGAACTAAATATAAACTTAATAATACATTAGCCAACTCTTAGATGGTTTACCCTAAAGGGCAATTGCGATAATCATCCATTTTAATCTTTCTAGGTTCTACAACTACTGATGAGTAGGACAAGAGTTGTATCGGCAAGGGGCTTTCCAAGAGTTGATTTTTGGTATAGTTTTGGGATATTTATACATAAAACTGTACTGGTACTTTTGTTGAGTTTAGTTTGATTAGTCACTTGAGATCCTATATCTTTTTGGTGGACTTCAAGACTCCGATCCTTATAATCAAGTCATTGTTATATCGGATATTTTTATATTTTGATAATAGGTTAATATTAGCTATATATGAAGCTACGTCCTTTAAATTGACCAAGTCAATTTCCTATCCACGAGTGGAGTCGGAACGTGCCGGCTAGAAAGTAGTAAAATCAAGATAACACGATACATTTGCACACATCAAGAATTTCCTCCACGAAGTCTCTAGTGAGTAGAAAAATCACTGCGATTCTCTCTTTTGACTATGAAAATCCGTACTGTGTAAGACCGAAAGTACATGACATAATTATGATGCGGTCGAGGAAAAACACGCCCAAGGAGTCCTACTAGCTCACGGAAAATCGAAAGTCCAACAAAAACGTTGTTATCACTTTGGGATCGGGAGTCAAAATTAGAGGACCCCCAAAATCTTTCTCAATATTCTTTTTTTCTTTGTTTTACATTTTGAATTCGATTTCAACACGACATCTATCTTCCAAGACGACAGCTTTTTATTTTTTAAATTTCTTTGTCTCTATTCATGGAGTGACGACCACCCTCATTCCTTGTGGGGTATCGGGTATTGAAATGGAGTTGTAATTGGGGGAAAAAAGAGTTTAATAAGAATATATAATCATGAGGTGTGCATAGCTTAGATACAGCAATTTCACCATCTACGCCATAAATGTCAATAGCTTGAAAGGTTTTTCAAAATGCTACTAAATGTGTTTTTGGACCCTCGTTCTTAAAGAAAATGAAAATAGAAATTTAGTAATTTTTGCTTGTTTGTTTGAGATGACATATGCCAAAAAAACTATTTTTTTTCTGCCAAAATTTAAAATATCTATTAAACTTTAAAAAAATCATAAAAATTATTTGTGAATCTAACATTGGCAATGCACCGCAATATTATCATTTTGTAATTAAGACAACCTATCGCATTATTTATAGAATGATTATTTTTTTTTTTTTTTTAGTTCTACCCCTTTTTTGGGATTATTTACTTTTGTTGCCCTTTAAGAATCTGAAAGGCCTAACATTGAATTGTCTAATCGCATTATTTATAGAATGAGTTTTTTTATTTATTTTTTTGTAGCCCTACCCCTTTTTTGGGATTATTTACTTTTGTTGCCCTTTAAGAATCTGAAAGGCCAAAAATTGAATTGTCTAAACATTTAAACAAGCAACTAAGATGCTATCAAATGATTAGTTAATCTAATCAAGCAGACATTAGTTGATGAAGAGTTTCCAAAGAATGATTGATATCGGTGGCAATGTAGGGAGTACGTAAACAATGGCTTATGATCAAATCTATTCCTTCCATAGAATTATATAAGGGTCAAATCACGCGCTACTCACTCATTCACAAGTAGATAATTATGCATAACAAAAAAGATATGATTTGATTTACGAAATAGGAGGGGGACAATTTTAAAAATATAATAGTGAAAGGAGACAGATAGTAGGGGGTGATTTGTGAAGGGGGTAGATATGAGAGAGAAAGAAAAGAAAAACTAATTTAGGAAATCTAGAAGGTGATATAAATGAGCACAGACTGCCATAATTAAATGATGTTTGTTATATAAAACAAGTGTTCTATCAATTTTAACGTTGTGTCAAATATCAATTTTTTAGTTATTTATGCAATCAAGTGTCAATTTTAAGGTCGGATTCACCGATTTTAAGCTGCTATCTTTCTTTGGTGGGAGAAAGCGAGGAACAATGTCCCTACAATAACCGGCTCTGCTTCCTAGCTTGCTTTCGCTTTATGTGGAGTGCTCGGTGATACAAATAATGAGATTCGCCGCAACTTTCAGCACAATTTGACTTTTAGACGGGATAATTACCAAATAAAAAAAAAAAAAGGTTAAGTATAAAAATCAATTCAATTTAAACTTTTAATATAACTAATTTAATCATAAACTTTCTAACGATTTGTCAAGATAGTCTTTCAACCAATTTTAGCTGGTTATCGTTGACGTGAACACCGTCATTTTATATGACACTACTGATATAAACTTGGATAATTTTTGTAATTTAAAAAAAAAAATTATTTTTATAATATTTTTATCTTCTTTTTTTTTTTTTTTCTTTGTGGGCAGAAATGCCGGGTGTATACTAAGGGGATCTTATCTGTCTAGCCCTCTCACCTGCTTTATAATCGCTGCGGCCCACCTCTCCTCTCAAGACGTCTTTTGAGGATGATGGCCCCTAGATTGGCATTAGAGCCAAGTTAAGGTGAATCTGAGTATATACTAAAGAGATCTTAGCTGTCTCACCTTGCTTGGGAGAAGCCCTCTAACTTGCTTTATAACCACTACAGCCCATCTCTCGTCTCAAGACCCCCCAGATGAGCCTGCAAGCCCTCACTAGCCATTGACAAGGGCCTTTGCGCTTGCTCGTCGTATCAATGGTTTCTAATCAAAATTGATCGGAATGATTATATTGGTAAATTATTAAAAGGTAAACGACTAAACTGGCAAAAAGAAAGTGTTAAGGACTAAATAGATATCTATACAACTGACTTATGATATTATTGGTAATTTTTCCAAGTTTAGTATATTCTTCACATTTGCGAATAATCACATCAGCAATTTTCAACTTTATGTCTGAATTTATCTCTACTAAAAAAAGCAGCTGTCAATTTATTCATTAAATAAAAGGAATATACTTTTTAGTTGGGTCCACAAGCAGAGAAAAGGGAAGCAGTGCCTAGCTAGGAAACCTTCATATTATTTTTTTCAATAATTAGCCATTGGATATATTTCTGTTTTTCTTCTTTTTCACTTTAGCATAGCTGCCCAAAGTCAAGACTTCTACGAATATAGTTGCCGGCCGCTCCGTTTTGCTGCCCTTTTATGGCTAATTTTTTGTTTACAGTACTCTAGGTACTATATATTATTTTGATTTTTTTTATATTGTTGATCTTGCTGAGTCCTAGGTTACCCTTAGCTTGTAGGCAAGTGAAAACTAATTAAAACTATGAGTCCGGTCGTTTTAAATTCAGCGTTGCTTTTGGATCTTCTCAATTTCTCAGAATATATAATAAATTTTCTTCTGCAAATTTGCAATTCATATTAGAGTTTTAAGTTCATTTATTTTACTTTTTATCATTTAATACTAAAAAAAGCACGCGCTACGAGCGCGTAAAGAAAAATGTAGAACCAAATTCTTAAGGAATATATGAAAGATTTTGTTTCATTTTAAGATAAAAGTGATTCAACTTGCCCAATATCAAAAAGGTTCAAATTGAAGTTTGGAATGTGTTAGGCATTTTAAAAATCATGACCTAGCTTATTTTTGGATTAGAATTTTGCCCCCTCATTTAGTATTGTAAGACTACAATTTACCATGGGTAAACCATGTGATTTATAGGTAAAATTTTGAGGTTGAAATTCCCATCGAGTTATTTTTATTCAAGAATCCATGTTCAAAGCTCATGTGAGTATATATAACTCCCAACTCACATATGTCGTTAAATTAAACGAATCTCATGCGAAACTCACCTCAAGTAAACATGCAACGAAAGCAACTAAGAATATTTCGTGCTAAGAATGGCGAATTCCCAAATTAACTATTGGAGGTTTGTTTCTTAAAATAAACAAAGTGTTTTTCTTTGTCCCACATAGGAAAAGTGGGAGGGAGTGGGCTAATTTAAAAGTGCGGGTTTTGCTTCATATACTTAAAAGAATGATTGGGTGGGGCTAGACCCCACCATATCCGTGTGCGGGTGCGCGATTATTTGGCGCACTTAGCATGCTTGCGCTCCCTTTGTTATTTATTATTATTTTTTATTAATTTTTAGTAAATTCAAAGGTTGTCTTTTATTTTGAGAATTTCGGAAATAAAATATAAAATGAAAATTCGAAATTCTATTTAAAAATATATATTATAATTCCGAATTTTGTTTGTGTCTTTTCAAGACAACCTTTGGAAAATTACTTATTCGGTTTTAACATTCCGAAAGGTTGCAATTGTTCTTTTTTGACTTTTTCCGAAGAGTCGCATTTGTTTATCCGAACAATTTTTCTAAATGACGTGATTGTTCATTCTTTGGCAATTTTCACGAAGAGTTGCAAGATCGTTTCATATATATATATATATATATATATATATATATATATATATACTTGTCAATTTTCGGAAGAAAAGTATGGTCATTTTTCGAGTCTGTTTTCTGAAAAACTGCAGCCAATTTTTCGATTGTTTTCTTAGAGAGACCCTGGAGAAATACTAGAATTGTTATCTAGCATTCTCATCCGAGACTTTGTTTTATCCTAGAGGATTTTTGCCGATGACCATTAACAACGTTGTGGGGCAAATAAATCCTTAAAGAAATTGATATCACGCCTCAAAGTCCGAGTTGTTTTACTCGATCCGATTTCATTCTCATCCGAGACTTTGTTGTATCCTACAGGATTTTTGCCCGTGACCATTAACAATGTTGTGGGGCAAATAAATCCTTAAAGAAAGTGATATCACACCTCAAAGTCCGAGTTGTTTTACTCGATCTGATTTCATTATTAAACCCATTTCGAAGCCATATATTTCCAACATTAACGACATCTGCCGAGCCCTTGTTATCATCTTTTTATATAAGATTAAGTAGAAGACATGAGATAACTTTTGCCTTCTTCTCTCCTTTTCTAGGTTCTTCATTAGACCCAAATTACCTGTGTAAAAGTGGCACAAAGTGGGTGCGATATGATGGGAAAACCATTATTTAAGTAGATTATCACCATGGATGGAGTGTCGCTATATGGTTCGCACGAACAAAATCCAAGTGAATCAGGATCTACGTGCACCGTTGGATCAAGTGAGTTCCACTAATTGTGGATTTTGATTATCTCCACTAGGTCGAAGGAATCAAATGGCTGCTGATTGTGATATGATAGAATCCACCAGATTCACCCTTGCAGATAAAAAGCTGGTGCGCCATCTAATCCATGCAAATGCGAAAAGTAGCTGCCTGATCTAATGGTAAGAAGTAATTTCTCTTTCAAAAGGTCCCAAGTTTAAATTATACTGAAAATAACAAGAAAATCAATTTTTGTCATAGCCCTTTGCTATCTTGTGTTGAAATGCTTCTTTGATTTTTTATTTTTTTTTTTTGGATACGTCAGGACACTACATTAATGGACTCATCAAATTGGCAAACTTCTCCCAATCGGAGCGAGCAGACATGAATCAAGTGGAACATTTCGAAAAGGATATAAGGTCCTTATGCACCTGTCCTTCCCACCTGCATCACTTTTCATGATACCAGCAGTCGCTTTTATGTCCCTCTTGCACGCCATGAACACGACTTACATAGACAGTTGCATCATTCTCATCTTCTATTTTGTTCCGCTGTTCTCCTTTTAGACTCTTCTACAAAAGTGGCATTGTAAAGTTGCAATTTGCAGAGGGAGCATAAAATAAAATAACATATAATAAAAAGTAGTCGGGAAGAACAGCTTCCGTGCCCCCAGCCTCCAGCTAAAAGGCATTAGTGAGATAAAAACCCTAGCTTTTTTCGGCCTCCAGCCAAAAGCCCATTTATGTTGGCGCTTTTCCGGTTTCACACTATGGCCATTTTCTTCCTTCCTTTTAAACTTCCCCAGACTTTTTTTATGATCCATCGAGAGATGAATTCTTAAATGGTAAAAAACAGTAATTCCTTCAGATATTTTTCATAACCCTTATACTAAATTGCCGAAATAGACATGATGTTTATCACTTTGCAATTAATAGGCAAATTCATCGGTTTTTATCATCCGATTTGACGAAAGAAAAGAGACCTATTGTCGCGATTCCTTAGAAAGGCCCCATCTCTATAATTTCATTTTCTTTGTTTTCCCTAGTCATCATCTTCCCTTTCAAATTCTTTCTCCCATCAACGGCCGAACTCTTCTCCCCTACACTTCAGGTCATGCTCAAGTCACCAGAACTCGACAAGCCATGGACCCTACCATCTCCGTACAATGCCCCGGACACTCTATGTACCCTTCTTTACACGTCCTCCCCTTTTGTCCACACTTATTTTTTTAATCATTTTCGTTACAATTTCTTTTTTCTTTTTGGGTTGAAAATCCTTTTCCATTCTTTTTATAAACCCCCGACCCCCGCTCTCGATTTCGCATCCTATTACGCTCTCTTCCTCTCCTGAGCTTCCCCACCTTCAATTCCTCCCATCTTTCCCCCTCCCTCGTGCACCACATGAGAGAAGGACCGTGGTCGAGATCGAGATCGAGATCGAGACCGAGACCGACAAGTTTAGGTGATGATGGAGAGCCCGGATCTTTCCCCGCCGCACACGGCCGCGGACCGGCCGTCCCTCGGGTTCCCCCTAGGCACAGCCCTCCTCCTGATCGTCATCTTCAGCCTGAGCGGCATATTCTCCTGCTGCTACCACTGGGAGAGGCTCCGCTCCCTCCGCCAGTCTTCCTCTGACGGCGCTGATCCCGAGGCCGACCCCGAAAACCCGCCCTGGAAATCCGCGCCCCCTTTCAAGGTACGTTTTTCTAGCTATCTGGAGCTAACGTACTATTTCTACGACGGATTTATACTGTACTGTATTTGGTCCTGAAGTTGATGGCTTGAGCTCAATGCATCGGAAGGTTCACTTTTTTGCAACTTTCGTTTCAGGACGTGAAGCGAGATCACGGCCAGACCTTGCCGGTGTTGATGCCGGGCGACGGGGTACCGAAGTTCTAGCACTGCCGAGTCCCCGCCAGCCTCCGCGAGAAGAGAAAACCGTCGTCGTTAAAGTGCAGAAGCCGGTGAAGCCGCCTCGGCTACCAGTTCCTCTGTATTAGCATAGCAGGATGAAATATATTCCCTTCCTTTACCGATGTATGTAAATACAGGAAAATTTATTTTAATGTAGCCGAATACGCAATTCATTGTTTAATGAAAGGTGGTCGTGATTTTTGTTTGTGCTTTTATCATATCATCCCACAAGGCTGACGATTACTCTTTTATATTGGTAGCTTTTCAGGCAAGAGAGAGCGAGAGAAAAGATTTATGAGAGGCAAAAAAAAAAAAAAAAAAAAAAGAGGTAATTTGAAAAGAGAGCTTTACGACATTGATTTTTTTTTTTTTTTTTTTTTTACTCTACACAAGATCGAATAATCACTAATTATTGAATTTATCGACTCTTAACTCTAGTGGTCGCACCAGAAAAAAAAATGTTCGAAAAAGGGAAATAAAAAAGAACTTCACACATTGAAACTCAATTCAGGGGGAAAGAAGGAGGAGGAGGAGGAGGGAACTGAGGGGTTAGATAAAAAGTAAGTGATGAACATGGATTTTGATAATTAGATGTCATCTCAAACTTACATGACATTTGATTTTATTTCAACCTCTATCCCAACAAGAGAGATTCTTCTTCTTTTTACTGTATTTATGACGGCAATCTAAATTAATTCTTTTCTTGAGCAGAAATCAAAGGTTAAAACCTTGAGAGCATATACATATGTGTGTGTGCAATTCATGGATACGAGCACAAAAGTCCGGCTACTTGGCTACTTGGATACTCATTAACTTAAATTCTTAAATGAAAATGAGTTCATCTAAATAT
Organism: Eucalyptus victrix; assembly: GCA_016097545.1. Classification (NCBI taxonomy): domain Eukaryota; kingdom Viridiplantae; phylum Streptophyta; class Magnoliopsida; order Myrtales; family Myrtaceae; genus Eucalyptus; species Eucalyptus victrix. The sequence continues at coordinate 49,954,226 of CM027843.1, forward strand.
GGTAATGGGCTTCAATACTAAATTCTCTTGCAATCTTGATTTTGATCCTTTCTTCACAGGTGAAGGTACTTGGATTGTTCTGTGCAGCTCCAGAGTAGGCTCCTAAGCACCTTACCATTTTTTCTTCTTCTTCTTCTTTTTTTTGGTTGGGTGGATTCGCAACTTCTACGAAGGTATACGAGGTGGTATTGCTGTACACTGCAAAGCAACAAAATGGTGGGACACCATTCATGTCCCTGTCAAAAATTAGGTCATCTTTTTCTCTCTCTCCTTTACCCTTTTGTTGTTGGAAGCAAGGCCCGAAAAGTCAAGGAAGAGCGATCTGCCGTGACAGAAAACAGTGGCCGATACTGAACGAATCAAAAACGAAATCCTGGGGAGCAAATCGCGGGTAAATGTCTCTTGGACGAGAGCCGTTCGCGGCCATCGGTGTGCATAGGGAAAGAAGAAAGAAAGGTTATTATATTCATGAGGCTCCCGGATCAATCATGTGGTCTGCCATGTCCGGTTAGCGCAACAGAGAGCAGCAACAGAGATCAAATCTCAGCCGCCAAGGCTTTTGCGCTGCGATACCTCCTCCCTTCTTTTGTCAGGCAAGAACAAAAAAATAAAAATAAAAAAACGTGTTTCAGCAAGTTGCAAGATACATGAATTGCACGGTTCTCGGAGGTTGCTTTTTTTTTTTTTTTTTATTCACAGATCGGTCCTCCTATTCATGGTTTTATGTATTTCTTCGTGGAGAACCATACCGATTGAATGAAAAATCTTATGGGGACGATAAAACTATCGATCCCGAAGATTTTCGCTGTTGGTCAATTGAATTGCGCATATTTTGAAAAGGATGTAACCGTGCCTTAACTTATTGCCGGTGACATGTGGCCAGCAGAAGATTGTGTTGTGCTGATTTTTTCATAGATTTTGAACATTGAACAGTAAGGGATGGCAAATTGTAAATGTTGGACGTTGAAAATAATAAAGTGAATTTGTGAACGTTGTGCATACCAATTTAATTTCGTTCGTAATGTCAGGGTTATGTGATAGATGAGGTCCAAATAGGCAAAGTCAGGCGGGTGAGAAAAATGCCAAACAAGCAAACTGGATAAGTAGGTGCTTATTCATTTTAAAACTCGTAAAAAAACTTTTTCTAGTCCTACATTTAGAGACGGCCTAATAACATCAGTAGAGTAACTCGAAATAAGAAAATAAATGAATCGCATATAATACACATAAGGATTATCAGCCGATGCAAAGAAAATCTTCTGCACATTATTTTTTTTTTTTATGACTGAGGAATTGCCAAAGACTCCCTTACCATGGTGACACCGTCGAGCGTCGTTGCAAGCCATTATTTAGACATAAATCATCGGGAGCTGGCTCAGTAATTCACCCATGAGACCCCCACTTAAGTCATGAAACGCAAACGAGAATATTCGAATCCTCGACTTCGGCAATAAGGGAGAGCATGCATACCATTTAGGCTGCCCATGGTTGGGTATTCCGCACATTGTTTCATCCACCATTAATTAGAGAATGGTAGTAATTCACTTTTGTCAAAACAAATTTTGCGCAAAATCGATTGTGCAAAATGTTCTTTACGCCGTCGGTCGAATAACTAAATTAAAATAAGAAAAAGAATCGATGAAACGGTCAAGAGGCTCGAATCCCACATCAAGGCGCCCCTAGAATTGAAGACCTACTTGTAAACAAGACCACTTTCTCAGTATCCCATACATCAGCAACAGTAGCATCTGCAGGGCAGACCATATCCTAATTACACTGTTCCCTAAAGATGCTTTATTCATCCACCAAACCCCATCACGTTCCCTAAGTACTGGGGCCATGTACTCTCTCCCTGATGATAGTGGCAAATCGCCAAAGCTCTCTCTCTCTCTCTCTCTCTCCTCTCCTCCCTTCAACAGCTTTGGGATTTTTCTCTTCACAATCCTTTTTTTCCCGGGAGCAATTCCAGCCCGATAGACATTAGGGAGAACTTAAATATCTCATGGAAGATTTTTTTATATATATATATATAAAAGAGAGAGAGCACAATTTCTGTAAATTCTTTCTTATTTGCTTGCCAAAATTTGAACTTTGTTATTAAGGAGAAGAGAAATGCTTATATAAGCCCATTTTAGGTCACAAAAAATAAATAACAAATAATAAAAAATTATTGTGAGGTTAATTCTTTCAAAAATTTGTGGTTTTACAATATAACGTTGCTCTCATATTAGCCCAAACCTATTATACTAACAAAACCCTAAAAAGAATTTCATTAATTTCTTTTTTATATTATTTACTAATATGCTTAAACTCAGTGTGTAGCCCATGAATATCCTTATATAATGAAAGAAAGAAATTCGATGCAAGGATGTGCAAGAGGGAAAAATTGTCTAAAAAGTCTTAAACATGTTTTGTGACAATCAATTTAACCATAAATCTTCAATGTATCAATTTAATCATAAATCTTTTGACAACTTGACAATAAAACTCTAAATATTTCAATTGTCTCAATTCAATTATAAATATTTTGATAACTTGCCAATTTAATCCTAAATATTTTAATGATTTGCCAATTTAATAGTTCCAACCAGTTTTGATCGAAAATTGCTAACGTGATAATCTAGTCAATGTCAAGTATCCTACATGGTACGGGCGGTAACCTTGGCAACATTTACAATTTTTTAGATTTTTTGAAATGTTTTTCTTTTTCCCTTTCCTTTCCTTTTCTTTTTCTTTTTTCCTTTCCACTTTTTCCCTCTACCAACCATTACCATGTCTCATTGTGGTAGATGACCTCAAGCAAGGACTGCCCTAGCCAACCTTCGCTTGAGGCTGATGATGGCAACCCTTACTTGAGGCTAACAAAGAGAAAAGAGAAAAAAAGAAAAAGAATATAAACTAGAAAAAAGAAATAAAGTTCATAAAATACAAAAATACAAAAATTATCCACATCAAGTAGTTTCCAACAAAAATTAATTAGAAAGACTAAATTGACAAATCATTAAAAAGTTTAGGACTAAATTGCCAAACCATCAAAAGGTTTATGACTCGATTAATGTAATTGAAAGGTCTAAGACTATATTGATAAGTTGTCAAAATGATTAAGATTAAATTAGCATAATGAAAGGTTTAGAACTAAATTGTTTGCCATATAATATGTTTTGAGCATTTTTGGACAATTGTAGGGAAAATTGTCCAAAAAAATCTTGAATGTTTCATTTAAGCCATTAGCTCTACGGTCACAGATTATTCAAAGCTTAACTTTGCTCGTTTTGTGTTTATGTCACGTTGTTGAGTTTAAGGTTGAGGCCAAACTTGTGTGGTTGAGATATAGTCTATAAGCTTTACACCTGTCAAACAAGTGGGTTAGGTTGGATTGAAAATAGTTTGACCCAATCAACTCATTTTTAATTTGTTTAAATGAATCCTTAAATATTCATATATTTTCTAATCAAGTCAATTTAACTTCAAAATCCAATTAGAGTTGATTTGTCCATCGGAGTTGATAAGAGTTTTGATGCGAAAAAACTCATTTTTAAACTTCATACTCGAAACTTCAATACTCAAAATATGGTTGTGGTTTGCATATTTAAGATTTTAAGTTTCATGCATTAGCCTATAATATTCGACGGCGGCAAGAAAAATTGCATGTCAGACGTGATACATTAGTTTCAATTAATTGAACTTGAGAAAGAAGAAACTTGACGAGAAAAATTACGCAAAGTTCAGGAAATTTGATTAGACGAATTAATAGTTCAACGACTTTATTCAAGAAAAGTAGGCAAGTTCATGATCAAAGTGGACTTTTTACCTTAGATGTAAAGACAGAAAAGGCAAACGATAAAGTTATGAGTGCAACACTAACTTACGTAACTTGGTAAAGCTAGACACTGAGACCAGCCCACGGGAAGCGAAAGAGTAATAATCTCAAACCTTTTAACATGGTGCAACTCAACTTTGAATTTACCTCTTTTATTTGGTAGAATTTATGATTTCAGACTGTAATGTCTTCATCTTTCACGAAGTTTGGTGTACTTTTTTAGTATAGAATATTTGAATATATTGATTACACTGTTTAAGTTTTATAATTTGATTTCTATTATGATTGTTTGAAAGTTAACCGTAGGATTTTTTATTTTTTATTTTATTTTTGTTTAGGGTTTTGTTAGTATCCTGTCAATTTTTTATTTTATTTTATTTTATTTTATTGAGTAGTTAAGGTGTCAGGCGTACACATAACAGTTGTACTTTCATCTTATAAAGTTTGTCCCTTATCAAAATACAAAAAAGTACAAAAAAAAAAAATCAAGGGCTTTCTTTCTGTGTGCTTCGGTTGCGTATGCTTATGAATTTATTCTTTTTTGTTTTTAACAAACTTATGAATTTATTCGAGTCTATCCGTCTTCTTTGTTTATCATGTCTACTTTCCCTCGATTAATTTAGAATGAAAGTAAAGAGAAAATAAAGCATTTGATTCTGTGGACGGATAGTGGAAAAGTGAAGTCAAGGCAATGTCGTTGATTAGGGTTTTGAGCAATTATAATTATCACACTAACAAATGTCAATTTTCCATTCAAGATTCTAATTATATGTTTTTCAAAAAGAAAGAAAAAAAAAACAGAAGAGGAAAATCCATGTTTAGCAATTAAAGGAAGAAAGAACGAAAAAAAACAGGGTGGCCGCCAGAAAAGGCCAAGATGGGAGGGGGCCAATCGTGCTCCCCCACATAATAAATTCAAAAGAGAGTAATAAAAGCGACAAGCGGAAAAGCAAGGGGATCAACGTACGGATGATGACTAGAGGCCCATCGGAGTGGGGCCCCCACTCCTTGCGCCAGAAGAATCACATGGGGGTCCGGACCCGAAACCACCAGCAGACAGCGGATCCGACCCCGGCCCCGGTAGTGGTCTTATCCCAACAGTGGATGCTGGCGTCACCCTCAATTTTTGCCCTTTTTAAAATTCTTTTTAGTTTCTTTATCTTCATTGTTTTCTTAATTTATTTATTTATTTTGTTGGGGGTCTCAAAACCATCCTCTCTTAATCAACCGCCAAAGTTCAGGGTTTTGTTTCAATGTTTACGATGTATTTGGTTTAACATTTATAAAAGACTTTCGATCTCAAAATCTCGTAGAAAAATGCTGGAATGTTTGGAAAGCTTTTTGAAGTAACTTTCAATTAAATACTAATCTTAAGAATGCTGGAATGTTTGGAAAGATTTGGCCGACAAGAGGCTAGTAAGGGATCAACAAGGATTGTGCGACTTAGGCAATTGCTGCCGGAGGTCGCACAACCTCGAGTGATTGTTACTTAGGTCTTGCAACCTCAAGCGACCTTTGCCTGAATTGCCGAAGATTAGGGTCTTGTTCAAATGTTTAATCTTGCATTATGCCTTGCCTTTAATAATAGAGTTGCTGTCATCGTCAGCAACAGGAGCAGATATGTCTAGAACTATAATCTAAGTTGCTTTCATGAGGAAGTGACTATTTTATGTTGTTCATGAAATTATCTCGGCAGGTCATGTTAAACTATTCCTTGATTAAGGTTTACCTATCGAGGCCACATTCAAACAAGAGTTGTATAAGAAACCTTACTCTCCAAAGTCTGCAATTATAAATGATTTATTAACTATGCCTTCAAACAAATCAATGGTCATAATCACCGGAAGGAATAAATTAGGGCCGTCACGCCCATGATTTCGTAATTTACACGAAAGGTAAGCTATGTCATGCCCAGAGTTGATTCACACGTTGGTATCAGTCCATGGATTCCCTAGAGCTTTTCAAATCTTACTTTATACAGTTAGCCTTATCCCCGCGCATATGTGCATATATAATACATATTGGATTATTAGATCCCATGATACCAAGAGCAATAAATATATGTCCTATCAACGACCATCAACTGCCAACTCCAGACCAATGTTGTTTCGCCCTGAGGCCCACCTTCAGCCATGGTCTCTATCTCACATAGCTAGACCACTTGTCCAGATCACTAGATTTGAACAACTGTCTCCATTGGAATGCGCAGTAAAAAGCTCAAACCTGGTGGGGGGAGAAGGGTTCTAAGTCCAGGCCATTATCATACTCGGTTGAATAAATTTAAACTAATGAATTATACATCAATCATAATCTAATAATTCCTTACCATCACATAAATCTTTGATATTGGATTTTTTTTTTAACTCCATTCACATGAATTCTAACGGGTTATCATACATCTTGAGTAATGTTAAAAAAGATTATCATTGTGTGCTCGAAATTCGATTAACGGATACTTTTTCAATGGAAAGTTTACTCCCAAATCCTACCTAATTGAGCCATGTCTCTTCATTTCCTCATTTTTGTGGTGCTAAACCATTCCTCTCCAAATCACAACCAAATTGGTGCTTGCAATATTAAAAGAAGGGGACAATACAAGCCCAGCTTGTCATGTCAATCAATTTGAAAATCCATTCTGATTGTTCTTTCCACATCTATATCCATCGACTTGCCATCAGTTCGGCCGAAAACTAACATGCCATCCATTGTCAGCAATTTAATGATCTCAGTGGTCGAATTGTTTTTTACATCTATAAAGAGAAGGTTTTCAAGGATTAGATGGAGGGTGGGGCATGTGATGAGCAGTTATAGTGGAAGTCCTCGTAAGAAGTTAGGTATACGTTATCCTGACTATAGATAAATTTCTTCTCTCTCTTGGCTCATCATTATTAGGTCACCTCTTTTGCTTTTTGCTTTTTTAATTTTGATTGGGAAAACCATTTAAAATGCTTTCTTAAAGCACATATAAACTATCCAGCTAGATGGATTCTCTTATGTCATCTAAGATACGGATTAAGGTTTTAAGGACCAAGAATAAATTTTCTATACGAAAATTTAAAGAGAAATCTAATTTCTTGTACTAACGTTTTGATGTGATGCAGAGGTTCAACTTATCCCCCGAGTTGCGAGTGGGATACGTGCTTGACCCAAACATGTTCTGATTGTCTAGGGCGCTTTTTGTTCATATTTTTCTGGGTCTATCTTCTTTGTCTCCTCTTGACATCAAGGTTCTATCGTATGGCCTTGGGAGCAACTGGCCTGTATGAGAACGTTTTTGTTCTTCTATTCTTTTGTTCTTTTACTCATCAAAACAAAAAAAGAATAGAAATTTGTTTGATAATGTCAACTAATTTTTTTATTCATTGGAATAAAAAAGTAGTTGAGAAATAGATCTGAAATAGAAACAAGAAGTAGAAAAAAATAATTTATTATTCCGGGAGCAATTTCTAGAAATAATCCATTTTTTTCTCTTTTGTTCTTGCTACTCCCGTGGGCCACTCACCATTGTTGTCCTCGGCTAGCAACCGCTAACCGTCAGTTGCCCGTTGCTGCTAGCCGCCCACCGTCGACCGCCATCACTGCAAGTGGAGGCGGGCGGGGATGGTTAGCTAGTGGGCGGCGATTGGTGGCAATGGTCCAATGCGTTTATATTCTTTTTGTAAATCATATCAAATGCATTTATATTTCTTTTCTATTCTAAAAGTAAAAATTTTATAAAGTTACTAAACACATTGTTTTACTTAAAAATTGTTCTAGATAATAGAAATAGAAAAAAATATTTCTGAAAAGAAATTGTTTTCCGAAACAAAAATATTCCTATTTGCACCTTAGTTCTTTTACCTCTCTTTTCGATTTCTCCAAAAAGAGCACCATTGTTGAGTTGGATAAAAAATAGGGCTCTAACTTTTTATTAACGTGGATGGTGTCTTTACTTGTAATCCACCAATCAGATACATGATTGAAGGGAGTTTCTACAATTAACATTGTAGAAAAACACGACCTATGTAAAATCATTAGTTGAGGGATTACTTTGATGGTAAGAGAAATGTGACGAATACAAAAATAATACATCGGAGGCCAAGAGAGCACAGGCAACAACATATGAAGTGAATACTTAAATATATAAAAATGCTTATTAGATTAAAAAGTTTGATTACGAAATTCATAGGGGAAAATACAGGAAATTGGCATACTGACGTGGTTCGTTGTTTTGTATAAATCCGTAAAACTTGATCGCTTCGACAGATTTCTTGTGTCTATAATGCAATCGAGTAGATCTACTAAAGACGACAGAGAATTCTTTGTTTGAGGTGTAAATTCTTAAAGTAATAATGACAAGAATAATTCAATTAATAAAATATTTTAAATTCAAATTATTTTTTTGAAATAAATTCAAATTATTAAGCGGCTCTCAATTTGCAATATCATGTCATTTATTACTTGTTAATAATAATAATAATAATAATAATAATAATAATAATAATAATAATAATAATAATAATAATAATAATAATAATAATAATAATAATAGTTATTATTATAATTTTTGTTGTTATTGTTTTTTTTTTGGGGTATATTTATCAGTGGATAAAGCGCTGGACTTTACTCTAAAGCAATGCATTATTCTCTTTAGAGTCCTATTTAACAAAGATATTTAGGTCTAACGAAATTACTGAAGTGTATAAATAATCAATTTTTTTTTTTTTTTTATAGATATAAATAATCCTATATGATGAATAGTACCTTTTTGTGTATTATTATTAAAGTAGTTATAAGGCCCCGCCTTTGGTGCGAGCATATTTCGTTAAGCATATCTTTACATGTTTAAACAAAAATACATATTTTGATTTGAATTTAGATCAAAATATGTATATAAAATCATATCAATATCAATAAATGAAGTACAATCTTTAAATACACTGTCGAATCATAAAAATCTTCTGCAGCTGTTCCTTCTCTCGAACACTATACTAGGACCTTGATGACTTAATCTCAAATGAGACGTCACGAATTCCAAATCCTCTTCTAGACTTGAAGGTATTTCAAGCAAGTCCTTGCTAATTTGGTCTAAGATTTTGGCAATTCTCTCGTAATATCCAGGAATCATTTTTTTTTTTTTTAAGTCGGTGAAAATTCTTTACATTTCAAAAAGAATAACAAGTGTATACAGTAAGTGAGCTTCCGAGCATGACAAATCCCACATGGCCTGAGATGGTTGGAGACCCAATAGTGAGGAAGGGAATCCGACAACCCACTCCATTAGTCACTTTTGAGAAATGGGAAATCAAGATATTTTTTCAAGATCAATCGTTTCCTCTAATTTCAATTTCGCTCTCAGTCTCTTCTCTGATCTCCGCAACCACACTGGCCGAGGAATGTGACTTTGATTTCTCCTTGTTGATCTTCTGCCCCCGAAATGTTGCAGAAGAGACCAAGCACTCTCGTTACTGCATCGAAGTTTTTCTTCATTCGCCTCACAAAACAAAGCAGAGGTCGTCTGAAAAAGAACAAGCGGGGTCAAAGAACTGAGCCCGTGCCGGACAAACCATGGCCCATGGGCTAATTCAGTGGAAGAGAGTAAATCCACATCGCTTTTTCGCTGACAAGTTGAAGGGTTCTTGTAGGCTCGTGCCTGTGTGTCCTAGAGAGCCAAGGAGACAGGAACCATCGCCTGGTGAGTGAATCAAGGCCGCGTGATTAGAGCGTGATTGACGGCGCCTGCTGGCAAGTTGTGCCGATCAGCTGGTGTCGTTCCCAGGTCTTGGTTTATCTAGGACAGTCAGCTGTCCGACAGACACAAGCCCCTACGTTTTCCTTTTCTCTATTTGGGTTTTCGAATTTTGCATTTTCTTTTTCCTGATTTCCCTCTTGACACTGCATTTTGAATTTGTATATTGAAACGTTCATCGTTTCCTCCGCAATCTAAGAGCCTTGCTAGTAGGATGGTACTGCTATTTTCAACCAAGAATGGTGGGACTATGACTACCTGGAACTTTTTCAAGGAATTTAGCGACCATAAGAGTTTTGGAAATTATATAACGAGATTAATAGTGAATAAGACGAGTAAGCGAGCAAATAAAGGATCCACGAAATAAACGTTCATTGTTCCACCATATTCTGAGAACCTTGCTAGGAGGACGGTACTACTCATTTTCAATAAAGTATGATGAGATTGTGACTGGAACTTTTTCAAAAAATTGAGTGGCTGCAACTGTTTTGGAAATTATAGAACGAGATTAAGAGTGAGTAAAACGTGGACCCATGAAATAAATGTTCATCATTCCACCATAATCTAAGAACTTGGCTAGTAGGATGGTATTGCTATTTTCAATGAAGAATGGTGAGATTGTGACAACGTGGAACTTTTTTAAAAAATGGGCAATGCAAAGAGTTTTGGAAATTATAGAACTAGATTTTTATTGTATTATTAGTCTTTTATTTTTGCTTTATGATATTTTTAGTATAGGGTGAAAATCAGCTACATGAAACTTTTTTCGATAAATGGGTGACTAGAAGAGTTTTGGAATTAATAGAACAGGATTTTATCGTACTATATAATCTTTTTTTTTTTCTTTATGACATTTTTGGTATAAGTTGAAAATCAAAGTAGCCCCACACAATCTAAATTTCATTGGTTTTCATATACCATAAATGTCATGACATCATAAATGATAAGAAAATTACATGTGTGCACTTGCTTATGATAAAAACACCGAATGTCTTTGTAAAATATCATAAAAGACATGAAAGGATCACATTTGCGCCTGGTTACAAATAAACATTCTGACATTGTAAAATATTATATCAAGATGTTTTTACATTGACCAATCAAATGAGTCTAAAGTGTTGGCTCGCTGCCCTAACCGTGCAATTTCAAGGCATCTTTTAGGAGAATGCCTCTTTCGGCGTGTGAGGAGCTAGATCGGTAGAGTCGAGCTTCTATATGGAAGGAGTTAAATGGAAAGAAGTGACCAATCATTCACAATCACTAACGAAAGATTCCTCAAAAAGTTAAGTATTAGTAATCTTTTTTAAAATTTGTATGAATTTGATCTTATACATACACGAGGAATATAATCAAAAAGAGCACAAAATTACCCTCGGACCTTTTTGCATAAGTAGTGGGCCTTTCTTGGTAAGCAAGCACATCTAATACGAAATTCCTTTTCTAAATCACTTTCCATCTGATAAAAGATAAAAAGAGCCAAAACTTCAACAAATCAACAAGTTGCCCACGAAGAATATGCACTCGTTTATTAAACCCTTAATTCAACTTTAATATGATTAGACATAGTAAACTTTTACAATGTCATAAAGTTAAAAATCGGTATTCTACAACATTTTATACTTGGTTACAACAAAAAAATGTACAATCTTTTTAATATGTCATAAAATAATATGTTTACATTTGACGCTTTGCACTAGATTACAATATAACTTCGGCAATATTTAATAAAAGACCAACACAATTGATCATTTAAAATGAGATGATGAGCTATCGATACTCAAAACGTAAAGTAATGTGAAAATGGTGGATGTCCAACCTTTATAAAATAACATAATATAAGTCAGTGGCGCACAAATTAATTAAAATTAGTTTCGTTGCTTTTTTGGGAAACCACACGCAGTTTGTTTTCTTAGTGAAAGTACAAGTTCCAATTTTCAATATAGAGCAAGGCACTTTTTTCCCTTGAAATCCGATATAATCAAGTTACCAATACTAAGGGAAAATTGCATGGCAGAAATGAGACGCTCTTCCAATATAGGACCAGCGGATATAATAAATTACAACCATTTTTCATCAAAGCAAGGAAGAGGATCTTCGATCGTGGTTCCTTTAAAAGTGTGTCGTCTTTTTACAATTTATTTGCATTGTTTATATTGGTTTCTTTGCATGTGATGCGTAGAGTCGAGATGAACGACAAATTAACATTGTTCTGCCTTTTCAGCGGTGGAAATTTTGTCCAATAGGAGAAAACCTTCAAGCAGGCACCCAAGAAGTAAATGGCCGGTCAAGGTCAAGGCCCATAAATGCCAACTTTCCTAGGAAGTGAACTAGATTGGACAATGTAATGTGCAACAAATAGGCCCAAATAAGGTAAACTCTACATACTAGAAAACCAACCAAACCAAACTGCTGTTTCTTTTGTTGTCCACAAGCTTAGCCTCTAGAGAAAAAAAAATCAATGAGGGGGTTATCCTTTCTAAGGCTAGTAACTCGCGGAAACTTGATTCTGCATACGTACATTCTGAGTCGAGCAATCGAAGGATAAAGCTAGGAGCGGCCTTCATTAAATGATTTAATTGCATGTGTCAAGTTGAGAAATATGCCATCAGATCAAAATTTTGAAATATATGTACGGCGGACATGACTTCTTGTGACTACTCTAGCGTAGCTCGAAAAATACACAAAGACTTGAACAAACTTCTTACTAGCTCAGAAAAGGGCCATCTCTTGCTCTCCAAAATAAGCACTATTCAGTCCTAAGCCCAGCCCTCCCAAGCAAAAGAAGAAAACATAAAGCCTCATGTAATGGTTTTTGAAACTTTTCTCTTCTTTAGTTGGGTAAATCACACTCCTCAATTATTCCATACCACGAACAATTTGGTAAAATGCGAGTCAAAACTTAAATGGGCGAATCAAATGTGAAACAGTTTGCATCTTTCATGTCAAAAAATGAATCGGTGTCAGCCGTCTAATTCACATATGAACAAGTTCGTTCCTTAACCACTAAACCAATCTATAAAGTTTAAAATTTTCTCGTTTGTGAATAAAGGTCTAGCAATGGCAAATAATCTCAAGCATTGGTATGTTTGCTAGTAGTTTCATGGTACTTGGTGCAAATATCAAGTGACATTAGATTTGCTTTTCAAATTCGCACGGAGTTGTTAGTGCCAAAAACGTCAGAGGAGACATTGTCAAGTTAATGACCGGCAAGGCTCAGTCCACTATAGGCAGCCCATAACCAATCCAAAACACGACATTTACCATTCATATGTGATGGAAATAACTCAATCTTTACATTTATAAACTCGACATTAATATATGGCAAAGTTATTCCCAGGTATTTTCTTATGGATCAATTCATATTGACAAATGACATAGTAGTTACGGGATCAACTAAGGACACCCAAAAAAAAAAAAAAAAATCACCGTGCACCATTTATAGAAGCCATGATAGTTTAATCATAGCAAAAATAATCTCGATTTCCCCTAAGCTCTATTCATTACATTAGTCTAAGCATTTGTTTTCTAAAAACAAGGCCATGGTTTTCTTCGACTGGTATTCTAGGTGGTGGGTTACAAGTGTAGATTGTACCCATATTTATATTTAATTAAATTTAAGTGACGCCGTAACTTTTCACACCTAAAATATGGTCAAAGTATTGGTCATTTTAAGAGAGAAGTCAGGCTTTGTGAGGGATCAACCATGTTAAGCTAGCTATTGACTTTATGATTATAAGCTGTCATGCAAATGACCCCGACCGAGTTGTGATTGGCATGGGTTTGCCCAACAGAAGAACTGGTATGTGCAAGATTTGCATTGGCCATTGTTGGTACCAAAAGTTGACATGTTGTTTCACTTAGGATAGGTGTTGACCCAAGTAGCAAAACATCTTTTACCAAAAGGTTGATTTTTAATGAGGTTCAATGGTCATTTCGAATAGGAGTTCGATTGGCATTGCAAAGAAAATGAACAACAAATACAAAGATGAAAAATTGTAACTGATGGAAACTGGAAAGGCAAAATTGATAAAAGTACATTGGGAATATGTGTTTCTAATGATGGATCTCCAACACAATTACACGATGCCATATACATAAACCATTGATCAAATCCATTCACTAGCTGTTATTATTCAAATACAGTTGTAATTGCACTCTTGAAATTCCATCCCCTTTCTTTGCACGCTGATCTCATCCATAACCAAATGTTGATATTTATGCCATATAATTGTCTATCGTTTGATCCATTGAACCATTTTTATTGACCAATCTTCCTCGATCAACTGCATTCCATTGCTTATCTATAGCTGTATTACATAATTATGAAAATCTGTATATTATGATTGTCAATAGACTGGTCAATAACTATCCATACAATTATCGATAACTAGGTCAATTACAATAAACCAAACTCACTTAACCAACTATATCCAACTGTATGTCGATTTAAAAGAGTTAGGTTATTTTTTGGTAACACATTTTTGCATGGATGGTTGCTGTTGAAGAGGATAAGGAAGATTGGTAAAAGAGGCGGTTGACATACACGTGACACAAGACACATAGTAGAAAAGGTTGGTATAGACATGGTATAGGTGGTCGACATACACGTGGCAGAAACAGTTGGCATGACCGCTAACCGGTTAAAAATTTGAGAGAAGTTCAGGAATGATTATTTCATCAAATGTTACATCTAAAATTTAGGAGTGATGGAGATCGTGCTTAGGAACTTGGCAAAAGGTTATTGGCGTAGGTGGCAAAACGATTGACATGAATACCAAACTCGTTCTCATAATTTGATACCGGTCATGTCCAAAACATGGGGAACGGGTCCAAGATTGCAAAAACATGTCCAGAACATTTTATTTTTTTAAGTCTTCAAGTGTGAAATTGAGATCCTAGATGCTCATGACTATAAGGACGCATTAAAATTTAATGGAAAACATCTAGAACTTGAGGAACAAGTCTTAGAATATGAAAGTAAGATCCTAAAAACTCATGACTATAAAAAGGCTCACTATTGTGAATTCACTTTTGATTTTGTGCTGTCAGCTACAAGCTCCGATCGCCCATAAACTTAGTTTGTGTTCCTTTCTACACTGTAAATTTTCTGATTAATAATACGAGAATTACATGTCTTTTATATCCGTAATCTCAAGTTTGACCTGCATTGGTCAGTCTTCTTTGGGGGGCTTCTTAGGGGAAAACATTAACATATGGAGGAAATGGCCAGGCAGGTTAGTACTTATGTAAATGCGAATTGGCATTCATTTCCTACTGGACTATCTCGGTCTTATCCTATCCAATTTCCTAGACATGTCCACAGGCCAAATCGCTCCTAAAGTTGCTAATTACCGTTTGTTATATGGCTCATTTTAAGTAAAAAGTTACTAAATCGACTTCTCCTCAAAAACTTAATATATTATTTTGAAATTAAAAAATAAAATTACTATATGCTAATTTACTTACCATATTTCTATGTTTTAAAATAATTTTAAGTTTTATGGCTTAAATACAAATGACATTTTATTTGCAAATCGCAGAATTTTCATGTAGCTGTGATTTGTATATATT
Organism: Eucalyptus victrix; assembly: GCA_016097545.1. Lineage (NCBI taxonomy): Eukaryota > Viridiplantae > Streptophyta > Magnoliopsida > Myrtales > Myrtaceae > Eucalyptus > Eucalyptus victrix. The sequence continues at coordinate 49,969,345 of CM027843.1, forward strand.
TGATTGGTATATATATACTTCTTACAGCTCACTTGTTCGCCAGGAGAAAAAAATACTACAATCAGAGACGTCCGTAGACCTCTAGTTTCAAGATTAGCGAAGGTGGCCTTTGGTTTGATGACTCAAATCCATGATGCATACACTTATTTGCAAGCAAGAGTTGCTGTCATCGCAAAAGGGAGGACAGAGTCTGGACCTGCTGGATCCGGCCAGGTTGTTCAAATTCCGAGTGTTGTTCTTGACCTCCAATTCAAGACACTGAAGACCAAATTCTGCGGGAGTCATCTTCTGATGCTAGCTTTGAAATAACTCTGGTCACCTTACATTCCAAAGTATGGCTGAAGCAACATGCATCAGTAGACAGATCCAAGGTTGGTTCGAAGAGTTTGATGGGGCTGAGGAGCGTGAAGGGTAAAGCATTTGACGGGCTGGTTCTCTTGTCGTTCGAGCCCTGGAAAATTTGAAAAGCCCGCTGCTCGATTCATATATTACATTTTCGTCAACCGTATCTTGATTATTTCGATGTAGTCATGCTGAGTACTCATCTGGCGGCTTTAGTTCATCGAGTCCTCCGTTGAAAGTTCCTCAAACCGTGCCCCTGAGATTGCAACTCAAGAGATGAAGATGTTGTCCAAAGACTGGCATGCGTTTAGGATATTCAATGATGAGGATCGGTTTCCTAGAAATTGGCCTAATTTCTTGCAGCCCGTTGAAGTAATTAGTTTGCCGTCTCGTAATTTGGTGATGAAAGCATAATCGCTCTGTGATGCACCTTACCAGCACAAACATTGATGTATCACGGTAGTCATGAGACTAACGCGAACTGATATACTACAGAGGTTCACTACAGTAACTAATCAGGTTACGGAATTATATTGGAATCTCTTCAGAAACACCCTGAAAAGGTCGTCCTCGGGCCATATGAATGCACTCTCCAGACTTCCTAGCTCAAGTTGGATAGATCTAGCAACTCCATTAAAAAATCAAGGTTGAAAACAGGGCAGTGCATGAGAAAGAACCTTGATCAGTTTAACATATAGGTTACTCGGGTTCCGATTAAATGTGGTCAATTGGTGCTTTTGTTGATCTCTTTTCCTAATTTTAATTGCTGCAGACATTCTTGACTTGATCCTCATGTTTATATAGTGAGCTTCTATTGCAATCTTTTGTTTACAGCACATCAACTGCATGAAAAGACTCATGACATCCATAAAGTACGCTGCGCATCAGTTACATGTTTCGATAGTGATCACGCCCATTAGTTTAACTCTTACCAATTTGTTGTCAGGTGTGGGGACTCCTTGAAGCGAACAAACTCCACAGATTGATTTGAGCGTCCTTTTTAATGCCTGTAATTTAGGTTTAGTACATATTTCTTTGTACTAAACCTAAATGTACTGTAATCAATATGCTTTTAATGCTGACTTTTGAATTAGAAAAGGACAAGAAGTTCCTTATACGTTAAACAAATCATGGGTGGTCTTCACATGCGAATGCCACATTTTCTCGCGTCTGCTGGCGCTGGAATGGTGACTTTGTTTCATCACAATTCGTGCGTACAGGACAAGTGAAAGAAATTCTTGTCCTCTGCAGAAATTGTGCGCGATGAAAATGTGACATTGATTAGCAGAAGAAAAAGTTCAAACAAGTACTAGGTTAAGTTACTGTGCTTAATAGACACGTTAAACGAATGATATTGACCAATCACTCACTCGTCTTAGTCAATATACTTAGGACATGATTTTGGCTTTGCACTCGCAGAACTTCATCTCCGGTTGCTGATCTGTAGGACTTCGTCGCTGCAAGGACAAAAATAATTTTCTTGGCTGCAAGATATAGCTTCTGAACTTATCGGAGAACTACGACCTGTTACGGTAAAGGCAAAGCCCGGGATGTTTCACCCCTTGAAGGATCACATTAGCACAATGTCTGAACTGGCAATTTCGTGTCGTTAGGATCATCTTCTTGCTCCAAAAGTTGCACCTGATTCACTAGCTTCTGAACTTTTCGGAGAACAACGACCTGTTACGGTAAAGGCAAAGCCGGGATGTTTCACCCCTTAAAGGATCACATTAAAACATTGTCTGAACCGGCAATTTCGTGTCGTTAGAATGATCTTCTTGCTTCAACCTAAAGTTGCACCTGATTCACTAGCATCATCTCTCATCAAGTTGCTTTCAAGCAAGTTAACTATTCGGGTATGGGTGGAGCTCAAAGAAAGGAGAGAGCTTAGGAAGAGAAATCGGCCCATGAAAAGAATCGTAGCCAGGTTAGACCAAGTCCGGAAAACTGGAATCCAGTCCTTTTCTTTCTTTAATTATATTTTCACCCTTTCAAGCGTCCCATCGTTTTGATCTTATTAAATAAACTTTTCCGTACTTATGTCGATCGACCATTATAATTTTCTAAGTCTACACAGAACTCAAGAGTCTTTTGAGCCAAAAACCTAACGATTCGTCGATCCAGACTTACGCGAACCAATCGAAAGACAGTACCACTCATAGATATTAGGCATGTACATATATGTATACGTACAGAATACTATCTCAAATGATTAATGATGATCAGTTGATTGCAAGTCGCAACCATTCTGGGGCAGGAAAGAGAGGCCATGCATCTTTTGGGCATTAAACAAATATTGGTCGAGCATTTATGGACGATAAAGAAAACAGGACCATTGACTGCAATCCTAAGTTGCAATTATTGGGAGCGTGTGGGACTGATGTTGGGAATGTGACATCAAGAGAGAAGGAATTGTTTTAGTGTGTGAACAGAGGAACTTACTGCTTAAATTCCTCACAACCTGCAAAATATATTCCAAATATATTCTTAATCCATCAAATAAATCCAGACAAGATTGTTCTCCGCAGCTTGTTTATGCATTTTTTTTTTCTTCCTTCAAGTTGGGGACAATAACAAATTGAACCTTATTGCAAAATAAAAGGAATCAATTTCTAACCCCAAGTCGGAGTAGCTAACACATAATTAATCCACTGAGAATGGAACTGAACAAGAATTGATCATCTAATTTAATCCAACCCAATCCAACACTAAGTAAGAAAAGAGAGGAAAACCAAGTCCTCACTTGCAGTTTCTTTCTTTTCTTTTTCTTTGCAACCTCTCTATTTAAAGACATCTTCCTCCATATCCAGCATTTTTGAACAGAGCTTGTTTTATATCTTCTGGACTCGGCGGTGGTCTTCCCTCGTTTACCTGTCCAAAAAAAAAGGTGAGAGATTATCGATCTTCAAAAATCAGAGCCACATGGAGATTGATTGAAGCAGAATAATACTAGACAGATTCATATATTATTAATCACATGTACCTCTGAACAAGAAGCTTGCATCGAGAAATCATTGAAGCAGCTGATGACACACTGTTGAAGCTCGAGGCCGAGATATTCTAACGTGTGCACGGTCGATAGCAATAACCCGGGCTTCGTGGCGCAGCAGATGTCGATCCGGGTGTCGGTGTCTTTCCTCTCCACATCAAACTGCAAAACAATAGAACCATAAGAAGAAGGAAAGTTTCAGTTCATTGCTCAATTCCATAGACCATGATGAGCGCAAAGATCGAAATAAACTGTGAAAAAGGCGAGGCGTGTTCAAATAGACCTTGGGTGAATTTCTAACAAGGACTTCGTTGGGCTTTAGATCTTTGGAGATGCCCATCAATTTGCGGGGACTGCCTGTTCCAACCTCAATTTCTTCTTCATCTTGAAGCCTGTTGATTTTGTCTAGGAGCTCTTTCATGTAATCTATGGTGTCTCCTAGGATTGAAGTCCTGTCCATCTGTAAAAGATCATTGTCCATTGATATTCTTACATCAGCCAAAGAGAAAAGGGAACTAGAATTCAGTCTCTCTACAGGCTAAACCTGAAGATCATTTTCATCAAACGTTGTTCGAAGCTTCATGGTTTAGCGGAAAGAAGAAACAAATCCGTTAAACTGTTGGGTACTCAACTTCAGCACAACATCGGAGTCAAAAATCGAGTTTGATTACTCACGTCCTTTCTCTTTAGAGCGATGGACCGAAAAGATCCTGTACTACCGATCTCTCTCTCTCTCTCTCTCTCTCTCTCTCTCTCTCAACCAAATCTGATGTGACAAAATCTAATTTTACCAATTTAATCAGGGACAAAAGGAAGGAGAGAAAGAGGAACAAATAGTCCGAGCTAGATCATATCACACCTTGCTTATCTTGGGAACAATCGACCTGAGCATGGAGAGCCGGTCGTTCAAGCGCTTCCTTCTCCGCCGCTCCGCCATCAAGTTCTTCGATGGCTGGCCTTCCAACTTCTTTGGCCTCGAGCTCCTCTTCTCGAAGCAGTAGGACGACCCAGCATCGGTATTCCCAGCGAACCCGCCATTGTTGATGTCCGCAGCTTGCTCCGAGGCCTCCACCTTGCAGCTGTTCATCGCCATCATCCTCTCCTCAGCGCACTGGCCATAATGGTCGTTGCCGATGAGGTCGCACATCTCCTCGTCCTCCACCATCGAGGAGTAGGCGTCGTTGCTGTTGTTATAATTCGCGGTGTACTCGAGCTCCGAAGGGACGGTGTATGTGTGGACGACGTCCAGGGGGTGATAGGCCCCGGCAAAGCGGGCGTCGTCAAAGCCGGCGGGTTGGTGGGATAGGGACAGGATTTGCAAGGGGTTTGAGGAGGCGAAAGCCGGGTTGTCGCCGGAGGAGTCGAGGCTCCAGCAGGGAGGAAGGAGGAGATCGTTGTGCTGGATAGTGGTCCAGCAAGTGGCCATCTCTCTCCTTGGAGCCAGCAGCTCCTCCAAAAGGCCTTGCTCTGAGAGCTCCATGGTCTCTCTTCTCGCTCTGTCCTCTCTCAGGGACAGGAGAGGAATAGAGTTGGGTGACCAGCGAGAAGGTGAAGGGAGTGGGAAGGGAATATATAAATGAGCGACAAATTTAGAAATGCATTATTATTGTCATTAGGAGTATAGTATAAATTTTTGTAGTGCAGTATATATAGTATAAATATACATAAAATATATTTAATTTTCTGTGTCAGTACTGGTAGCTGCGGCTTAATTAAGAGCTCAAGATTGAAACGGAATCTCTCTCTCTCTCTCTCTCTCTCTCTCTCTCTCTCTGAGGGTTATTTGATGTCGTTATCGCCAAATTCATCCAATCAGACAAAACTTAAAAATTTCTAAGTCACCCTGTCCTCAGGGCTTTGACCCACGAATCCGCCCCACTCGAAGAGCAGCATCCATCGTAGACCACCGCGATTTTTCATACTCTATATATGTACCTCCTACGTGCTATCCTTGGCTTTTTCCTTAACACCACCCACTCACTCACTCACTCACTCTCTCTCTCTCTCTCTCTCTCTCTCTCATGCGCGCGCGTGCGTACACACGAACTCTTGACGAAACTAGATGCTTGAAGCTTTTCGAACGCTATATTGCCGCATCGAGGGTCATATGGATCCGTTTACAATGAATCACGCATTAAGGGTGAAAACTTGGATTAAAATGGTGTGAGGGAGGGGGAATAAGATGAGCATGTCGGGATTTGTTGGAACAAGAAAAGATCTTGATGTCAATAACGATTTAACCGCATGTTATAGAAATTATACATCATAAGGTTTCTTTCTTGAGAGAATTGTGTGAATCTAATGATGACTAAAACAAGATGCATAAAAAGTATTGTGAAAATAAGTGATCGAACAATGAAATATACAAGACAAAATATTAAGAAGAATATTAGATTTACATGGTTTGGTTGATCTAACAAGTCCATGGGAAGAAGAGGAGTGCTGGATTTCACTATAAACAAAACAATACAACAAAGACTACATGCACACACAAGCACTCAAATAGTCTTAGTGTTTCTCAATCCATAATTACATTCAATAACTCACATAAGATTTAGCCTTTATAATTTCATATGAAATAATATCTCATATCACAAAAGAATGCTCAACTCTTTCCAAAGATCTATTGGCTTCAACACTCTTGTATTGCTTTAAGATGTAAAAGATTTGGATTTCTTTCAAATTTAATGGCTTTGTCACTTGAATTTCTCTTCACAAAGAAGACTGCTTTTTATATAAAAAGGAGTTAGATTTAAACTAAGAAACTCTTTTAGAAAACCTAGTCAAACAAGAAATCTAGTCCAACTTAGAGGCTTATTTGAATTAGCAAAGTTTCCTTTTTAGGTTCAAATTTGAGATATATTTTTAATAATCTCCACCTTGATTCAACATCTAAACCAAGTCACAAACATTTCATTGAAATCTAAACTTTGCTCCTACTCTCCTATAGCTTTATAAGCTCAATCGCCATAAATATGTTCCAAGTCCAAGGCTAACTTGAACTTTTGCCATAACCATGAACAATATTAATACACAAACTCCACCCGCACTTCCAGCTACTCCACAAGGATTTGCAAACACAACATCCTCTATCACATATAAAATAAAACCATTATTGCATATAAATGTGTTAGGAGATCAAACAAGCACCTTTGTCAAACTCAGTAATTACAGCAATCGCCAGCTCCATAGACTCCAACTCCCTATAAGCCATATCTAGGTTGTTTACCATCTAGCATCCGCTACCTTAGAAGTTTTTATTTACAACTCTATCTCAAGCCAAACACTATCCTTATTAGTATGAGCATTGCCAAAATTACTCATACCCAGAAATACTAGACTCATCAAATGTAACTTTCTTGTTGATAATAGATTAATTTAATTTTGGGCATCACAATTGATAAACCTGCTTACCTTGTGCATAGCCTAGGAATATACACTTACCCTTCCATCGAGCTGACCATCACCCACTTGAACATAACATGGGCAATCGATATATTCTAAGACTAGTTAGCAATGTTACATGACCACACTTCTTTAGGAGTTCAACATCCATTTGCAATCGACGGAGATTTATTCAACAAGTAGTTCGCCGCAATAAGCGCATCTTCCGAAATTCTCTTAACCATACAAGCACTAGAGAGTATTTTATGAGCCATCTCTAATAATATTGTGTTCATCATCTCTACAACTCATTGTGGTTTGATGGCATTAGTGTGTTGTTTGACTATGCCTCCTTCCACGTAGAATTCTTTCAACGGCTCCAAGTAAAACTTCATGCTATTGTCAATTCACACATGCTTAATCATCCTACCAGCTTCCTTTCCAATCAAAATTTTCAACCGTCTAATCTTGATAAGAGCATCAAGCTTTTGCCCAAGCACAAACACTCAAGTCTTCCTCGAGTACATTATTAGCATAAAATAAACACTCTTTGTTGAAAGAAACCGCAACAACCTACAAACACTCAAGTGAATTAGCTCTACAATTTTTGTAGCTGTTCTAATAGTTGTATCGAATTAAAATTTGTCATTTGCTTAAGTCACAACACCTACATAGATTTAGTTCCTTAGCAACTTAACCATATACCGCATTTCTTTCACTCAAAACCTTCAAGGCTCTCTCCCAAAATGTGCCCCAAACACATATGCCTCAATCTAGCTTCTCGAACAAATGCATTCAATGCCTCAATGATGAAATACGTCACTATCTCAGCTTTAAGCTCATCTATTCATTGCACTTGATTCCTTTCATTGATGCCAAGACACCTCAAATGAGTTTCAGAATTCTACCTTCTAAAGTATACAGACACTCAAGGAAATCAAGTTATTCTTCAATTCTAAAACATACCTTATTCTAAATAATATTCTCATGATACTATCATGCATTCTTTATAACATCGCCAACACCCACAACATCACACATTCCCCGACTTCCACTATCTATACATTGAAAAGTAGTAAACCAATGCTTGTATGGTGCAACTTGAAACAAATAATCATAATCTATAATCCATTTGTTAAACATTAAATCTTCAGTGACAAACAAGATATAATCATCATCGTCTTAGACACCATAAGCAATTGCAGCAATATCATCAATAGGCTCAACTCTAATTGCTTTACCCTTCTCATTCTTTAGTTTAAGGCATTCCCTTCTAATATTCCCCCTTTTCCCACAACTTCAATAGACAACATTGTTAGTCCTAGACTAACTACATTTGTTTGAGTTTGCTCTACTTCTACTAGCACGAGTACTAGTTTGTCATATATTTTCACCTACTAAAGTAACATGCACAAATTCACCAAATTCTCTTCTTTGAATGTCTCCTCATAGAATCAAAAAGTGAACCTCATCAAATATCAATCTTCATGGCCGAGAGAAATTTTTAAAAACAATAATAGTAGCATTCTAACCCATCATCAAATTCGATCTCAACTTAATTCTATTGGCTAACAATTACTTTTGATCCATTGATTATGTTTAGCAATTGTCGCACCTTTGCCAATTTTATAATAAAATAGACATTGCATCAAGTAGACCTTATTGATTGTAGAGGGCTTCTCGTACATGTTTAATGGGGTATTCATTAGTCTTGTAATAGTATTCTCTTTCACGATGTAAAAAATGGCGTTATGATAGTGTCGACCGAATAACCTCCAATGCCTATCGATCCAACAATTCCCAAAATGTTTGCTTCACTTACTTTGGCTTCTTCTTAGATGGAGGTTATCCTAATCCGCATCTTTTAGAAACCAAAATCATTCCCACCAAATCTATCGATTTTTACTTTTTCTTCTTATGTTGTCATTGATTTGTTATAGTTCAATCAAGCCTGGCTTTGATACTAATTGTTACATAAATAAGCAATTGAAGAATGAAATAAACAAAACAAAAAAAAATATTTGGGACATAGAATTTATGTGGTTTGATTTGTGAGACCTATGTCCATGGAGCAACACATGATTCTACAATAAATCAAGCTACACAATGGAGATTACAAACCACACTCAAGCACTCAATACTCTCAGTGTTTCTAAATCTCCAATTTTACTTGATAATCACATAATGTGTAGCCCTCATGGTTTCTCACAAAATAATCTTTCAATCTCATAAAAGAAATAGAAAATCTTACCACATGATTTAATTAGCTTCAACATAGAAATCCACAGCAAATTCCTTCTAGGAAAGCTAGTGAAACTAGGAAAACACTCCAACTTGGAAACCTACTTAAATTAGGAAAGTTTCCTTTTTGATCTCAAAATCGAGACATATTTTCAACATTAAGTTTATTAAATCAAATTGAAATTGATGAAAGGAAGTTTGTCAAACCAAATAGATCACCATGATTAATCATGGATCACACAAATCTATTACGATCCTTTTGATTTGCAATAGATCATATGGATCAATAACAAACCAAATTGATTTGTAGGGTATTAGTTGTTCACTAGGCCTATAAGTAAGTCCTTGCCAAACCTTATTCTACACAAAAATTTTGATATTATATGCCCTTTTTTTAGGGTTCATTTTTTTTGTGGGAAATATATGAGTTAAAAAATATTTTTTCTAAAAATGATTATATGTATCACTTATAAAAATAAATGAACAAAAAATATTTTCATTATTCATGAAAATATTTAGACACAAATTGTTGTTGATAATGCAAACAATTTTATTGACTTACTACTTCAAGAAATATAAACGTTCATTTTTTAAAATACTTTTAAAATAATTTATTTACCTTGAAACAAATAGACCTTTAGGGAAAAACATACTCATAATGACAAAGATCTCTTGTCTCAAGCCTTGCATAATCCTTAATAACCATCTCTCTCCCTCTCCCTTTCCCTCTCCCACCCTCTCCATCTCTCTCTCCTTAAACCATCCACCACTAGCGTAGTAGAAATGGGTAATAAATGCAAGTGAATTCGCAACACATGTGCTTAGGCGTATAATTGCTCACATGTGAAAACTTGGAAAAAAAACTCTCATTTTTCTATCTAAAACAACAGAAGGAACAAATAAATACTTTGCAACCCCTAGTGACGTGTCAAAACTTGAAAATAATTCTAGGCAATAAAAAGTTGAGATAAATGCATTGAAAATCCTGAAAGTCATCATTGAAAAGCAATTGAATTCAAAAAACTTTTAAAAAGTGCAATGAAATCATAAAATTTATCACACAAGACAATTGACTTCCAAAATTTTCAAAATGTGTAATTAAATACTAGAACTTAAGTTCTTTCGTTAATTGCACTTTTTGAAAGTTTTAAACTCAATTATACTTTTGTGATATTATAAGATTTTCAATACACTCATCCCTAAAAAGTTTGTAAAATAAACAAAAGCCTACAATAATGGGAAAAATAGACATAAACTAGAAAAATGCTTTAAAACACACATAAATAATAGATATTGAGGCCTAAAACAACTACCAATGAGAAATCCAATCAAGTTGCGGTATAGCACTAAATGAGTTTTCCCAATTGGTACTTATGGGCCCTATAAAATTTCCTAAATAAAAAGTTGTGGCCATTTAATTGTGCAGCATATGGATTTTTTTGTCCCGAGTACACCTATTGGATATCCTCTATTCAAATGGTTTAGAAAGTCATCAGCAAACGCATCCGTGTTAGCCAATTTTTTGTTTGATGACCCTGGAACCATCGTAAGCCAACAACTGGCGGCGCAAACTAGGGGAGCACTAGCGCAGGGGCCCACCTCTCACGGCACTCCACTTAAGTCGTCCAATGGGGGCGCAGAGGTTTGAACCCCTTCCCTCCCGGATGAGGGGATAAGGCGCAAACCAGCGCGTCCACCGCGGGGTGCTTCGTGTTAGCCATTTTTCATCCATCCTCAATTGACAAGGACATGGCCATTGCCCTAAGCACCAACCTTCATCGGTGAAGCCGCTCTATCACCACCATGCGCCACCATCCCGTCGCCTCCCCCCTCCCCTCTTTATTATTTTTCTTAAATTTAGGATTTTTCAATTTTTCATTTTGTCTAACGCTTCACACGAGAGAGAGGGAAGGAGGGAGGGTGGGCACAAGCAAGCGAGATCTATGAAGGGCTTGCAAGAGACTCGCCCGGCAGCCATGCGCAGTGGTTGTGCAACCTTTTGGCCCTTCGTCAAATGCGTACGGAAATTTCGCCACCATCACCGTTGAAGGAGGAATGTCCAATACGCTGGGTTGAGACCAGAGCACTAGGAGGAGCTCTGCTCTTGCTGGTCTTTGAGCTTGGATGAATGGGAAGCAAGAGAACGAGATCAGGAGACTATTTCTCAACCTTGCCCCATTGATACCTTGGCCACTTCCATCTTCTCAACTTGAGTTGAGATTTTCTTTCTCGATCTAATATGGGAGTATTTTGTTGATTTCATCTAGGTTTTTTACCTTTGTTTGTTGCCGATACTCTTCTTCACTTGTTGGGCATATTTTTCGCTTCTATTGTTAGGAATTGATCTGTTGCTTTAGGTCCTCCAAAAGATCGAAGAGGAATACGGTGAGTTCATGCTACACTAGAACCTTTTATACCACTTTTCGAACTTTGTAAGCTCTCATAACCTAATCTAGATTTAGGAGCTCTTCTCTCCCGATCTAGATTTAGATTTGGGAGTTCCTTAGAAACGTTTTGGCGCTCATCTAACCCTCCCGATCTAGATATAGATCTGGGAGCCTATTCAACTGGTATTTTTGTACGGTGATGGTGTTGATGATGCTACATTTAGGTGTACACTGCCCACTCGGCAAGCCATAGCTATTGGAGAAAAAGATTATGTGCTCATCACTAATGATGATGCAAGATTCGGTAAATGGCTGCCATTCTTTCTGTTTTAATGTTGAGACAGATCTGTTCTTGTGCGATGAGAATATGCTTCTTGCAGCAATTTGTACTTTGTTATACTACTTTACTATTTGGGATTTATTTTATTTGCATCTCTCATGTATCATCTTGAGATATGAATGAAATATTCACTTTTCAATCAAAAAAAAAAAAAAGAGGTCAGGATGGTCGGGTTCATTCTTGTTTTCAAAGGTGGAGAATTGCCTGTTGGAAAGTTCGACTTTGGAAATGATCGAATAAAGCCCTAGAGCTTGATCTATTCCAGATCTAAATCAAATTTATTCATTCCCTAAACATTAATCTTGTAGCAAAACCATAAGCTTGATTGGAAACAGAGAGTGACCCTCAAAGGGGGAAAAAAAAAGATTTAAAGTCTCTGAGTCAAAGGTTTGATTGAAAACGGAGAGTTCAGGTTTAGCCACATACTGATGGTCGGCCGACGAACTCCACCGTGTGATGGCCGCCGATCTCAGCACCATTTCTAGTGTTTTAATTTTTCTTCCCAAAAAAAAAAAAAAATTCCGCTCGGTAGAATTGAGATTTGTTCTTCTTGAATTTTTTTCTCCTTATATTTTTGGCCTTTTCTCCTTTTTTTAAATTTTCTATGTTTTTTTAACATTATTTTTTATGTGGCACCACATGAACACTATATTTTTTTCCAAAAATATCAGAAAGGCATCGATCGAATTTTTGATGTGCCAAGCCAACAAAATTGATGGAGTGACAGTTGAAAGGATTTAATTGCACCAAAATCAATACATTTAGCATTTGATTGCGCTCTTTTAGATGTTTAAGATTGGATTATGCATTGAAAAAAACGTTGAAAATTGTATGTGTCATTTTCGTTAGTTAAGGTCATGATGGTCTTTCAAATAATTTATTTGTCAAGGAAAATATGATGGATTCTTCTTGAAGTCCAATTTCCTGGTTTCACACTGCCAAAACAGGTATATATTCAAGATAAGAGCAGTACAACTGTTTGCAAGCACGCGCCTTATTATTGGGTAACAATCAATTACAATGTCATTTGTCATATTTAGGTGAAGAGCCTTCAATTTCAGACGTTACTTTATTGATTTTTTATGATTAGCACTTCTATTGCAAGATTTTTTAAACTTTATTATATTACGTCCAATCTCTGTGCCCGTGTCTTTAAATTAATAAAATAAAAGAACTTTTTAAAATAGTAGTTATGCAGGATAATAGTGGGCAGAAAAAACAGTCTAAAATCTATGCTTTTTTTTTTTTTTTAATAATTGTGCTTTTATTGGTTGGTGTAAGTCTTCATGAGTAGTCAAGTGTCATCTTCCAATTGGGGGAATGTAACCATTTTCGCACTCACAAAATCACTTTACCAAACGTCGTTCTATATATACTTTTAAGCAGTGATTAAATAATTGTATAATCTTGACTCCAAAAGTTTCTTCATTGTCTAACTTTAACATTGGCCCACTCAGAGGAGGTGCCAGAGCATCCATCCTTCCAATTACTTCTTTCTTAATACATAAATTGTTTGAGAAGGGAGTTTCAATTTGATCGCATGTCATTCTTGTGGTGAAACTGAAAGTAATTTAAACAGCTACATCGGTTTTGAAAGCGTCAACCAATTGCATTAGGCTTCTTTTGTTTTGCAGAAAATTTAAAAATAATTTTTCTTATTTTAATTTTTTAAGAAATAAGATAATAGAAAATATTCTCATTATCGACAAAAATGTGTAGGCATGACTTCTTGTTAGTAATAGAAATATTTTAATCGACTCTTTTTTGTAAGCGATAATAATGATTAAAGTTATGAAAACATTTTCCAAATTATTAATTCGCAAAACAATGGTAGTCTTAAACATAAATAAGTTTCATTGGCGCTTACTAAAATGTGTAAGTATTTTCAAGGAAAAATTTCAAATAAGGACCCAAAGTACTATTATTTTCGCAAATAAGGATTTAAAGTGAGCCTTATTTCAAATAAAAGCCTGAAATACCCTCATTTTCTCAAATAAAAGCATAAAGTTGATCTTGTTTCAAATAAAGGCCTAGTGCCCATATCAGTCTCAAGAATGACCTCAACTCATTGAATACTAAGGGTAATTTTGTCTTTTGAAATTTTTAATTTTGTTCTTTTATCTTTCTTTTTTTTTTTTTTCCTTTCTTTCTTTAAAAAAATAAAAAGAAAGAGAAAACACAATTAAGAGGGTGCTAGCTGCCGCCCCATCGCCAGTGGGGTAGCGGTGATGGTTGGCAAGGGCCAGCAAACCCTCACCTAAAGCGGGAGAGGGCTATGGCAAGGGTCATCGGCCCTCGCCCAATACCTCCGAACCTCACCCAAGCATTGGTGAATGTCTAAAGGCGCTAGGCAAGGGCTAGTGACCCTTGCCTAGATCTAGGAGAGGGTTGCTGCCCTCTTCCACGTGCCTTTAGCCGGTGAGGGTCATCTGCCCTTACCTAAGTGTAGGCGACCCTACTGGCTTTCACCACTACTCCACTAATGAGGCGTGGCCACAAGGGGGAAGGAGCCATGCTTGCTTGTGTTTTTCCTTCTTCTTCTTCTTCTTCTTCTTCTTCTTTTTAATTTTTGTTTTTAAAATATTAATCTAATTTAATTTAAATTTAACTTGTGTTTTGACAAAATATCTTTGGTTGGCCGGAATATTTTGCTGGTCGACGAGCCAGCAAGGCTAGGTTATTTGAACTAGCTTTAACCACTTCGAGCTCTTATTTGAAACAAAATTCACTTCATGCCATTATTTGAGAAAATCAAAGCACTTCAAGCCCTTACTTGAAATTTTTCCCATTTTCAATCAACTACTCAACTTGAATGACCCACTCTATGGAGTTTTTATTTGTTATTATTATTTCTGTCTTTTTTGTAGTCGATGTGCTTTGAAAAAAATCGATCAATTCCCTATAATTACTAGCATGGTGTCCACTTAGATATCACACAGAGTTTAAGGGCCAGTTTGACTTACGGGATTCAATTAAGTGAAAAATACACTTAATTTGCTAAGCAGTGTTGGGGATAATTAATTCATTTTACATAATAGACACTTAAATTAAGCTTTGTCTATCTAAAACCTACCATTAAGTTCACATTCCGCAATTCTTAACTTTCAGCTACAGTCACACAACATTATATTCTCAAGTTTAGCACTTAAAATTCAATACTTATATTATCGATACTTATTTTTCAGTTTTATCAGACCAGTCCTAAAAGATTTATACAAAAAGAAAAGGATTTATAAGATTAAAAACATTTCATGCAAAACCGTCAAAAAGTCTGAAAGGACCATTTTGCAAGAATAGTACATGCTACAGATGAAGTGCATAGGTCTTCATATAAGCATCTCCGATCTTCGCGGGAAGACCTAACTCTTTATTATTTTGAATTGGATGCAAGTTAATGTTTTAGAGCTATTTTTCCAATTGTTGGAATCCACCAAAAGTAGTGCGGAGTGAATTAGACATGTTTTGCCTTTTTTTTGTGAGCTAACAAGGTGTCAGTCAGATTGTGGAAGTAGAATATCCTACTTTGTAAAATAGCCCTCGATGCTTGTAGAAAGACGTCCAAGGGATCAAAGAAGATCATACCGACGGGATATATGATCGGATAAAGCTTCTAGCGAAAATTTTGAAGCTTGGAAGTAAAAACTAATATATATCAAAATTGTTAAGATCACAAACAACTCTTTCTCCATGTTGCATTGAATACTCTTGCTTTCCTTTCGTCAAAATAGTGTGGTTTCTGTATTGTAGATCTCTATAGTGAATACTTGTAATCTAGAAAGAGAGTGATATACTATTCTAAGAGACGCTCAAATTGTAGAAGCAACTCCTGAACTTTCAAGTGAAAGAAACGCATGAAGCATAATTTGTAATATCTTAAGGACTATATAATGGATTATAACCTTATTAAAGTTGTTAGAGTTGAGAGACTGAGGTGGCCAAGTGGCACCACTGTAAACTAGATGTGCATTTCTTTTATCTCTTAAGCTCTTTCAGTTTATGTTTGATTGAAGATTGTGATTCTGCATAAGTGTTCACATCGCTAAACCACCAATGCACCTTGTAGACACTGTCCATCACATATTTGCAAAACAGTATTCACTGTTTCTAAAACAGCCAATTCATCTCCTCCTGCTTATCGTGCTTAGTCAATTTCATATAATTCCATCGGAATCCATGTTTAGTGCTAGCCAACGGTTATTGGAAGATGATAGCCGCAACTTGTCTACTAAAGTTTCTGAAAATAGCCGTGGCAAGGCATGGTTGGTTTTTTCAAGAATTGGCTCTAGACCAATGCGCTCAAGATAACCAAAGGACATCAACGACACTACAACAAATCGTGGTGAGGGACACCATTAGACATTCTATTTGATGTAATTTATGTGCAATCGTTATTAGGGCAACAGGGAAGTTATGTCTTTTTTCAAATTATTTAAAAATTTTCTTGTGTTTCAATTTAATTTAATCGAATGAGTGTGTTCTCATCAATTTCCCTAATTCTTATTATTATTATTTTTTAAATTGTCATTCAAAGTAATTTCAAACTATTGTTTCAGGAAAAAGAAAAAACTGGCGTAGAACTTGCCTGCCCAGACAAAGCCCGGTCCTCACTCCTATGCTTAGCGCACGCAAAAAAAAAAAAAAACGATTTATAATAAAATAACACGCCATTTGTCAAATTACGGCGAAGAAACTTCGACTACAAATACTATTTTATTGAATTATTGCATGAGCCCGCGTGTTGCCACGAAAAGAACAATACATCTCTCGCTTCTTCCATACCCTAAGGTGTTGAATATCCCCACATAATATTCTACATCCTTCTTGTTATATTTTATTTAATGACACGTACATTATTAGCAAGTTTAAAGTATGATTGCACGAATAGCAAAATCCGACAAACTTATTCTTTCGTATGAGCTGTTGGGAATTCAACGTAGAAAACCCGTTACCTTAATTTGAGGAGATTGATAAAAGAGTTCATTAGTCTAAACCTCTCGACATATATAGTTAGATTTATCATCATTTAAAAACTTAAATCAATGAGATGTAAACTAATAATGATACATTAATTGATTCAATATCATATTTTGACATGAGACTTCTCTATCATCTAACTTTCTATCGTGTGCACCTTGTTAGAATATGTTAATTTTTTTTTTGTAGAAAGAAAATTGTATTCATTGCTTAAAATGATTCATGAGAAATACATAGACTTTCACAACTAAGTAAATCGGAGCAAAGAGAAAATTGTATTAATTGTTCAAAATGATACATGAGAAGTGCATAGATTTTCATGGCAAAGCAAATCAAAGCAAAGCAAATGCCAAAATACTATAAAACAAAGCAAAACCTAGAAAATAAGGAAGATCTTGCAGGGTTAAGCACATATAGTTTCATAAAAATAGATATGTCCAGCAAAATAATTGATAATCAATCACTAGATCTCATTTTGTTATTGGTAATAAGCATAAGCTAGAAATTCTTTTTTCAATAAGTACAACATTGCTAGTTAGTGATGCTCGTTTAGGTTTGACTTTCTTTACAATAATGCCATACATAGACAACCGAAATAGGTTTAATAAACACATATCTAACTTTTGGAAGAGCATATCTTCATAGTTCAGCAAGACGCCAAAACTTCTCTGATCATCATTGAAATTGGAGGTAGAGGACCTGTACACAGATAGAGCATGGAGGTATCAAATCCTTGAAAATAGTATTAGACTCCCAAAGCCAAATTGGGAGATAATAACTCTTAGATTTAGGACTAAATTAGGAAAGTTCAAACTCTCAAATCTAGAACTAGACCTGGAGAAGAGAACTCCCAAATCTAGATATAGAAGAAAAAAGAAGAAAGAACCAACAAACTCAAATAAAATCAACAATAGATGGAGGGGGTGAGACTAGCTCAAACATTCTCCCATGGCTAAAGGTTAAAAAAGACAATGGAGAGAGGGAGAGAAAAAGATGTTTCAACTGTTTTTAAGATATTTAGTCACATCATATTTCAATATCAAACTATACATTCATCTAACCATTTAAAATTTTGAAATGATTGATTGTGATCTCACAACATGGTCTCAAAGCAAGCGGCCAAGACCTCATTGCCTTGAGGGGAAGTATTACATTTTCTTCTTATAACTTAAGTTTTTTGAATAGTTGGCTATGAATTCATAAAATCTCACACAACTTAAAACAATCAACTTTATTATGATTTCCAAAAATCAGATAATGAATCAAGTCTATGCATTAAATTCTATGGGCAATAAGACAAATTATCCTTAAACTTTGGTTCAATGAGTGATGTGATCTCTTAACTTTTCATTTATATAATATGATTCATGAACTTTAGCCAAATTTGCATTGACCATCCAATCTCTTGGATGAAAATATTAAAAAATTCATGTACCATATTGAATATTGCCTCAAAATTTAGAGATCATATTGAACTAAAATTCATGAATTATATTAAATAAATTAAAAGTTTAAGGGTCATGCTACATATTAGATCAAATTTGATATGTCATTTGTATAATTTTTCCTAAATTCTCTATGTATATTTTTTTTGTCGAATCGTAAATTCTATTCACTAGCCCTAAGGCCCCTAACTAGGTCACGTAAAATTCATGTGAAAAAACAAGACCTGTGTTTTCCCGATAAAGAAAAGAAGACAACCGCACACGTCTCGAGGCGACGGAGGGGGGACAAGGCCACCGCCTCCTGCAGACCACCACCCACGTGAATCTTTCACCTGGGCAACCGATGTCTCATTTCCTTCTCCAGGTGTCGAGCAACCACCGCAAGCCGCCAAGAAGAATTTTCCCCCTCCATTTTTCAGCTTATTTTAATTTGTTCATTAGCTTTCTGTTTATTCATTTCCCGTTCTGTCATTTTATATAGAGTAGGCTGTCTTCAAGCATAGATGCATCGATCCTCATCCCCAACCATCTCGTATCATAGAAAATTTCATGTGGAATGAATTGGCAAGGGAAGGGGCACTTTTTGACTTAATAGGTCCGGCAGATGACATTTATATTGAAATTCAATGTACCCATTTTTGGCCTTTCCCTCCGCTAGCGTCCACGGATTGGGAGCCCATCGTCCACGTTCGAATTATGAAAACGGATTTCTCTCCCGGTCACGGTAGGCAGACCTGCCAAGCAAGAAGTCCTTTTCCGTTGTAGATTTTTGGTGAGGGAAAACGATATAATTTTCCTTAGAAATTATCGGTGAGGTTTGATTTTGAACTCACAATCTCGCTTCTCCAATAGTATTGATTCTAAGTGCAAGGTATGGGATTTTTATCATTCTACCGGAGGCATAAAACTTCAATATATATATTGATAGTTAGCTTTTAGGATGTAATTCTCCTAAAATTCTTAATGTTTGTGTTGCAATCCTAAAATGGTTGTTGGTGATGTTGGTATAGCAATGTTCTTCCATTATGTGCCCAAAAGGGCGAGGTGGAGATTGTTATGATCGTAATGCAGACCTTCATTATGGGTTTGTGTGGCCTTGCACACTTATGCCTGAATAGCTAATTTTTGCAGTGTGGTCCATGGTAGTTATAATCCCAATGCTGTAATTAGGAAAGTGAGTAATGATGCATACTTTTCCATGGATTATCATTAACTATAGATCATTATTGTTATTGAGATGTTGTTGTTGCAATTTTCACTAAGACATGTTGATGCAAAAAGATACTTAAATTATAAAGGATCAAACCTAACGCTAAGTTCACACCTGGGGAGGAGATTGTTGAGATATACATGTGAGTCATATTGAAAAATGTCCCACATCATAGAATTGGTGTGATGTGGGTGAATTAATATATTTGAGTCGGCTAATTCATTTGTATAAGCTCTTGAATGAATTTAGGACCAACTATGTTAACAGGCTCGGACTTTGCACTCTCTCTTGACAATCTTCTTAGGTAAAGGTATTGGACTTTTGTTTCCAAAGTCTCAAACTTGAGACATATTTTTAATTAATATTATTGTTGTCATCATCATTCATCATCATCATTATTATCAACTAATGGATTATCATTAGTAGTGATAAATAAAATTCATCAAAGAATGAGAGAATCGTTGGTGATATGGATAGAAATCAGCCATGTCATAACAAAAACAACAACAATAATCTATTACCCGTTCACATATAGTTGGATAACTTCATATAGTGTAATAGAATATACTTACGGAGTTTAGGTTACCGCAACTTGTTGCTTGTATATTCTACTCATTACTCGTATGTTCTTATGAAACACATCACTCTCTTTCACCTACTTATTGTGAATCTAATATAAGTTTGAAGAGGATAAAATGTTCCAACAACAATAATTCATGCCACGACCTAAATGAGCATGTCTGTCACATTAGTCTGTTATTGTCGGAGAGCAAATCAAGTGGGAAGACAATTAAATTAGACATGACTATGATAGCAATCTCATCATGCTCTGTTATACAGTGACACCAACGCAATTGATGTGTCTTATATGGCACACATTAGATGCAAAATTTGGGTAGTTAGGTACGATTTTATTTGTGTATGGACCCCGAATCTATCAATCCTACATAGCAATCTTTTGATGATATGTTATATTTGCTATGATTGAGCAAACTTTATTCTGCCCCCTGATGATAAATTGCTATACGATTGGGACATGTGTCACACATCATGTAACTAAATGACATGCTATCTATCTGACACATGATGTGTGGTGGCCATGGTTGGTGGAGATGGTAGCTTGGTCTTCTTAGAGATGAGATTTTGTTTAAAGATGCCAAAATGTGTACTTCTTAAAATGGAGGATGCAACGTGTAATTTTATGTACTTTTCCCTGTCCCGATCACTATTAACATAAAAACTAGTTTCTTCTCTCCTAAGGAGATTAATAGCAGGGAATTTCTGCTTGATAGTTAGCTTCCAAAGCCATCTCTTTTCGGGTAATGTGTAATTTATCAATAGATGTGGTCCAAATTTCATAGAGTTGAATTAGTGTTTTAGGACCTTTATCGCCTTTATAAAACAAAAAGTACACTATAAGTCCTAAATTTTATGCATGGAATGCAATCGTATCCTAAATCATTATCAAAATATGTGATCAAGTCTTAAATCTTTTCAAAATAGTTCAATTAAGTCTTATGCTTTTACTGGAAAATGTAATTAAGTCCTAAAATTCATATTGAAAGTGAAACAAATGATGCCATTTAAGTAACTTGCCAAGCAATATTTAGGTAGTGTTTATTGAAAGGACCCTACTATGCTTTTTGAAAAGAGTTTGGCACATAATTAAACCAATCAAATTATTTAAGCATCAATTTCATTTTATACGTTAGGTTTAGAACTTCCGATACACTTTTCCTCTTTCCTAAATTATCAAACGCACATAATTCTACACCTCGCTACTTATTTGGATATACGATCACATAATTTATGAGATAGCTAGATATTCTTTGGAGTTCGCAACAAAAATTGAAAATTTTTGGTCGAAAAAAACTGCTGCTGCTTCTTCTGTAAAAGAAAGCTAAGCTTTGCACATGTGGGCATATAAATCCACTGGCCTCCGTTTCCCGAGAGATGCAAAGATCTTGACGTCTACTTTCGCAAACTGCGTGGAAACTTGAATAGCTGTTGTCATTACACGATTGTAGGTTTATGCAATCACCAAATATTCTCTGAAATTCAAAGGTCTTTACACAAAAATGAGACTAAAATTATCTATATATGTGTGCGTATGTGTGTATATAAATATACATTCCTTTATTTTTATTTTTTTTAAAGGGTAAATGGCATTTTCGTGTCGACATGTCACTCTCAGTGCTCGAGCGACAGAGGGTGCTGAAAAAAGATGTTGCTATTATAGGAAAACAAGAGTGACGTGACCACGAGAGAGGGACTATACCATAGTACGACCGGATTTGCTTAAGGTTGTTTCGCGGGAAAACCGCGGCGATCGTTCCGGACAATGCATTGAAGGGACAATGAGAGAGAGAGAGAGAGAGAGAGAATTTAAAAAAAAAAAAAAAACAATTGAAGAAAGTTTACCTAACATAGATGAATTTTAAATTTATGAGGATACAAAAGTGTTTGAATATTATTAGTTCTTGCACCTTGGAGAAGTTTCTTGAGTAATTAAGCGTTTGTCTGGATGCCATCGGTCTTATTCTCGAGTCACATATTTATTCGCTTAGAGTGATCCTAGGGATAACACACATCATTTTGATTGTTAAATCGTTATTGCACATCACTTGAATATGGAATTTCAATAGGGTTTACGTGCATACAATTCTTTCTTTTACTAAAATTTTAAAACTTTTGGACTAGGCTTATTTTGTAAAATGGGGTTCACCAAATACACACGACAAGCAAAACTTATGTGTCTTCTTGGAATAGCAAATCCAGGAAGGCACAACACAATTGCCCTTAGCCATATTCCAAACAGGATCTAAAACTAATAGATGTACGTATCAGATGGCAAATTAGATTTGTCATGAACTACTAATATCCAACGCCAATATTACTAAAACAACTGCCAAGTTTAATTTAGCCAAAAGGAAAAAATAAAATAATATTAGGTACTTAATTTTCCGTAGACAGCCCACAATATATTAGGTCATTCCAAGAAAACCGCTTTTCACTCACTTTTGTCTGCACTTTTGGTTGCCTTTTCAACCTTTTTGATGAGTTGGACCCACGTCGATTTGCCCGGACTGTAGGCATGAAAAATGTTGGACGTATTCGAGCTCACATGCACAATTAGCCGAGGCGGGCCTAGATGTGAGCAGATGTGAGCTGAACGCACATCATCCACGTGGATCCGGTATTTACTCCACAAACCCTAATTTGCAAGAGCAATTTCTTTGGCAATTCTTATTAAGACCAATTTATGAATTTTATTTACTAAGTGGTAAGTCAGATGATGAGCGGTCTTTTACATAAACACGTTATATTCAAGAATTAATAACGGTCTAATACATCGCTTAATAAATCAATGATTCGATTTTCATAAGTCTAGCATTTCTCTGATTTTTTTGGACCACATGTTTCTTTATAGCGCCACATTGGTAAACATGTAGGATACTAAGATGGCAATTGTGGACGAAAGTTTCATACCAATATTATCTCTTGGAGTCAAGGGTTCGAGTTCTTTATGACGAATAAAGCCTTGATAAAATTGTCCAACGAGCAAATAGATATGGTTTCTTTTTGGTATTTGGCCATATTTAATGTCACATAATGAAGGGCATTTATTCTACGAAAAATGCATTATTTGTAAAATATTTTTTTCTTAAAACAATTGCTTGTGTTGTTCACAAAAATAAAATAACGATTTTTATTGTCTACAAAAATATTTATTTTCGAAGAAACAAATGAACCGTTAGAAAGTTGACCCTTTTTAGCATGATGATCATATACATTGGAGGTCCCCTGTTCATAATTTCCTTCAAGATATAAAGTTAGATGCTTCAAAAATGGTCAAAGCTCAATATAGCTTGTTAAAAGTGAAGATAGCTGACTGGATTTAACGTTGTGACCGTCGAATGTAAGAAAGGACTTTGTAATTCTAGATTTGTAGAAAGGAACAATTAAGTCCCTTCATTAAACTATCCAATAGATACATTCGAATTTTCACGCTACCTCTATCTAATTTAATTAACGGAAATACTAACATGGTTTCTTTTCTTGTTATTTTCACTCTTCTACATGGCATGCACATTAGCTAAAGCATTTAAGTATAAGATTAAAACAACATTGTTCTAGTCCAAATTCTAATTTTTACCTTGAATCTTAGTTAAATTAGATTGAAAAAAAAAATAAAAGAGGCTATATTTATTTAAAAAAATACAAACTAAACAAATTTTAAAAAAAAAAAAAAAAAAAAGAGTCACAGGCAAGAGCTTGTGGTTGTGGGCGGGCCACCTCCGAGGGAGGGCCAGCAAATTCCCACTTGGGTTTGTGTTCCTTCTTAATTTTTTTTAGTATTTTAATCTAATTTAACTAAGATTTTAGGTAAAAAAAAAATTAGGATTTGCACCAAAACTACATCGTTTTAGTTGTACACTTCATACTTTAGTTCACGTAAACATTTTCCATTTTAGAACTTAGATCAACATTTCAGTATTTTTCATTAACCAAATTGGACGAAGTTAATAGAGGTACTTGATTGCCACAATTTAGCAAATTTTAGAACTTGATTACACTAATTCAAAATTTAAGAGCTGAATCGAACTTTTATGACAAGATTTAGGATATCACGAGCATGTATCCTATGAAATTCATAAGAATTATATTAACATGTTCTAGCCACTTCTTAACCATACTTAATTTAGAATAATTCAATTTGGAAAGTACTTTTACATAGTATATGAAAACAGTCAGTATCACACAATTTTCTTGATTGTTTACTTAATGAGTGCACCTAACATTCTTGTCAATGAAGTCCCTTTTAGTAATATCGAGTAATACTATTTAATATTTGCAACATGGTGGAGGGTACTTAATTTAGGTGCAGATGCATGTTCACCATTTAATATTCAATATATATTCATACTTCGTTGTCATACTATAAAATAGATTCAATCGAAACCCTAAAGTATAGGATGAAAATCAAAAGCTTTTACTCGGTTTCATTAACGCGGATTTCAAGAGTTTCTCTTTTGATTTCTTCTATTTATCACACATTGGATCCAAACGTTTCTGCTTAACTAATCCATTTGTGTACAAGCAAAGTGCCCCGTCCACGTTCTCAGGTAAGGATTTACTCACCAGGGTGGGCCTCACAATTTTATTTATATGAGATTCGAGAAAAAAGTTCAATAAAAGTCGTAAATCTTGTATACATAATACAATCAAGTTATGAACCTTTCAATTGGTTTAATCACATGCTAAACATTTTGACAAAGTACAATCAAATCCTTTCGACAAAAACGCCTAAAATTGCCTAATCTAATAAAAAAAATTAGTACTTAATTGCATTTAATGAACAGGGTTATCTTTAGGACTTGTGGTGCACTCGGTTTTCAATTTTTCCTAGTGGTGGAGAGAGAATTAAGGAGAAGAAAGAAAGAAGGAAAAACAGGATTGAGATTGGAGATCAAACTTGCGATGGCGTAAAGGGAGAAAATTGGAGATCGGATCGTGGACTTGTTCAAATTGTCTTATATAAGAGTAACTTCTTAATATGATCGATGAGCGTGATGCCTAATAGCGACGCATTGATAGTGAGTTGAGCTTCGCATCCTCAATGTAGATCTCATTCCGGTTCATTGCGACACGTGCACAAGCGTGGAAGCTTGAACTTTGAATAAGCATTCTAGATTACAATTAACTTACCCAATAATTTAGCATCAAATCGTTGCGCTTTTGGTCTATTTAATTCTTCCTTATTTATATATTTATTTTATTTATGGGTAAGAAAATGATTGATTGGTCAAGCGGCCCCTTGGGTCCCATATCTAATAATTATTAATTAATTTTTCTTTTCCATCTTTGGTACATCACTTTAAGGATTATAGAAATCTTATAGGCGCTTTTCATGTAGAAGTCAATGCCATAATCTCCGTTTACCTACCTAACCGGAAGATTTCGCATACGTAGGTCGGTATAAGACTTTCTATTTTTAGATCCATTGGTCAAGAAATTTATAGATTATTCGAGTTTGTGCATGATCTTATATTGATCGGCTTGGTTGCCAATTTCAATAAACGATAAGAAGCACTAACAAGTAATTCTGTGATTAGGGAAAGTGGAAAATATGTTTCGATATTATAAGATATTTTTTTTAAAGTTATTTTCTGCAATTTTGGCTGAAACATGTTAAATTGCTTTCCTCGATTTAAACTTTTGATGCGGGCGCATTAGGTCTTATGGAACAACTCTTGAACCCAACTCAAGTTTCGTTAATATCTCAATCATTGTTCATGCAAGGAAAGACAAATTTCATTTACAACATGACTCAATTGGTCCAAGGTTGAAAGTAATTAATTCTGGAGGTGTAGATGTTGACTCACAAGACTAGTTGTTGATTCCAAGGTTGCTGATCGACTAACAAGTGACTCTTGGTCGATTCTCATGGCTTTCTGTCAATCTTCCAAGTTAGTTGTTCGACTGCCTAGGCTGGTGAACAAACTTCGAGAGTCAAGTCCTAGTTACTATGCATCTAGATCTAGTTGTTTTGCATCTCAAATATATTGTCAGCTTTCTTGATGTGCGTCGACATAGGTCCTGGAGTCATTATTGGTTGCTAGATCCCAAGAGTCATATATTCCAAGAGTTATTTATGTTCGTTTAGTCCCTAAGCAAAGTTTCTCTGTAAATAGAGGAATGATCTCACATGTAAGAGTAGATTTGCATTTTGAATAGACATGAGATCATCCTCAAGTAAGCCAATTCCTTTGGTGGTGAACCAAAAATTATCTACCCTTGGTTGATGGTGTGATTCTTTATGCCATGATGAACTTCATAACTTCTAATTCTTTATCCTTGACTGGTGGCGCATTCCTTCGTACCTTAGTGGGGAGGAATTGATCACAAGAGGATAAGTAAGGAAGAGCATGAGTCCTTGTTCGATTTCAACCCAGTTCATGTTGAGGAAGGATGGATCTTTCAGGTTTTGTGTCGATAGCCGAGCCATTAACAACATAATGATTATATGTAAGTACCTCATGCCTAGACTTAATGGTATGCTCCATGGATTTCATGGTTCAACAATATTTTCCAAGATCAATATGAGGGACTACCATCATATTGGAATGAGAGAATGAGATGAATAGAATATAGCTTTCCAGATTGAAGAAGGCCTTTATGAGTGGCTAGTCAAGCCATTCAATTTGTCTAATGCTCCCAGTACCTTTATGAGACTCGTGAACGACATGCTCATGTATTTCAATGACATGCTCGTGTATAGTAGCAATGATGCGAAGCATGTATCTCATTTAAGATAGATAACTAAAGTCCTTAGAAAGTTTATGCTCTATGCAAAGATGGAGAAGTGTCAGTTATTTTCCAGAAGTATCATAGTTTTAGGTTATGTAGTTTCCGAGGATGGGATCTATGTTTACAAGTCCAAGGTGGAAGCAATGAAAACTTGGCCAATCTTAAAATTGGTTTCTAATGCAAGGAGTTTCCATAGACGTGTTTCTTTCTACTATTGGTTCGTGAAGAATTTCAACACCTTTATATCTCCCATTTCGGAACATGAAGAAACAAATTTTTAAATGAACTAAGGCCGCCCACAATGCCTTTGATATCATAAAGCAAAAGTTTTATGTGTCTCCTATCGTTGCCCTTACATACGTTGATGAAGAGTTTGAGGTTGAATGCGATGCAAGCAGAGTATGCATCAAGGCTGCTCTTACCCGAGCCCAGAGACCTCTAGCATATTTTAATTAGAAGTTGACAGGGTCAAGGAGAAACTATTCTAACTACAACAAGGAGTTTTATGTAATTGAAGTGGCTCTTGATCACTACATATTTCCAAAAGCCTAAACAATTTGTTATCTATGTTGATCACGAGGCTTTAAAATATGCTAGTGGCCAGCACAAACTCAACTAGAGGCATGTCAAATAGTTAAAGTTTCTTCAATCATTTTCCTTTGTCTTGAAATATAAACTTGACAAGACTAATGTTGTAGCAAATACCCTATCGAGAACATACTCAATGTTCTCGATTATGGACTCTAAGGTCCTTGGTTATGTTGAAGATCCTGAGTTTTCACCCATCATCGACAAACATGGAGTTCATGGAGCTTATTCGACTCAAGATGGATTTCTCTTTAAGGAAATAGGCTTCGTGTGTCAACGAGTTCCTTTGAAAAGCTATTGATTTGAGAAGTGAGTGGTGGAGAATTGGCAGACCACTTCGGAATCAACAAAACTCTTGAGATCTTTCAAGAACATTTCTACTAACCAAAAATGAATAGAGATGTAAATGCACTCATTTCCACATGTACGATCTATCGAAAACCAAATAGTTATTTCCATTTATAATCCACTTCCAAATCCAACATGGCCTTGAAAGGATGTAAGTATGGATATTATTGTGGCACTCCAAAGAATTCAAAGGAAGGAAGATGCCATCATGGAGGTAGTTGATTAATTTTCGAAGATAGACACATTTTATTCCGTGTTACAAGATGGATGATACTTCTCACATGGCTAAACTGTATTTCAAGGAGATTATTCGTCTACATATAAGACCATTGTGTAGTATTGTGATTCCAAATCACTAAGTTACTTTTGCATGACTCTACGGAGGATGATTAGCACTAGACTTCTATTTGGCACAACTTGTCATCCATAAATAGATGGTCAAACTAAGGTTATAAACCATACCCTTATCACTCTCCTTGGAAGTATGGTTAGTAAGACTTTGAAGGACCAGGATTTAAAGCTTGTGCATGTTGAATTTGCTTATAATCAATCTCCAAGTTACATTACAAACCGATCATCTTTTGAAGTTGTATATATTGGCTTGATTTCCATTCCATCCAACTTATTAATCACTATGAAGTTGAAAAGAGAGCCAAGATGATGGAGAAGTTTCATTAGCAGATTCAATCCAAGATTGAAAAGATGAATGAATCATGATCTTGTAAATACACATTTGAGGAAGGAGAGGTTTTCATCTTGATGAAAGAATAGGCTTATGCCTAGAACAGATGGCATATTTGCTATATTCGAGAGAATCAGCGACAATGCCTACTAGGTTGGTCTCCCTAGAGAATATGGCGCCTTGGCAAGTTTCAATGTATGAAACTTTTCCCCTTATTTCTAAGATGAAGGTATACCATATTTGAGGCCACATCTCATCAACCTACGGTGGATGATGCAAGAGCATCACGGAACAAGTCTCAAACCCTACTCAAGTTTCATCGGTTGGTCCGACTCGCAAGGCTAGTTGTCAATTCCAATGTTGTTGATCGACTAGCAAGTAACTCTTGGTCAATTCCCATGGTCGTTTGTCGATCTTCTAAGGTAGTTATTCGACTTTCAAGACTGGTGGACTTTGGAGGATCGAGTCCTAGTCTCTATGCATCTAGTCCTAATTATTATGAATATTATATATGTTGTCGGTTTTCTTAATTTATAATTGCGTTAATGTAATTGGCCCTAGAGTCAATATTGGTTGCTAGATTTCAAAGGGTTGTAGATTTTAAGAGTCATTTAGGTTTGTTTAGTCCCCAAAAGTTTCTCTATAAATATAGAAGTGGTCTCACATGTGAGAGCAAACTTGCATTTTGATTATACATGAGATTTTCCTCAAGTAAGCATATATTTATTTTCGGCTCTTTATCCAAGTCCTTTGGTGGTGAACCAAAAGTACTTTATCCTTGACTAGTGGTGTAATCCTTTATTTCTTGGTGGTGAACTTCATAACCTCAAGTTTTTTATCCCTGGCTAACAGCATGTTTATTTATGCTTTGGTGGTGAGCTTTATCTATCGTAAATTCATTTTTCACCCATACATGTCATTTAAAACCCTTTCATCTACTGTTTCCAGAAAACCCTCATCACATGCTTATTCCAAAAAATGAATTTCTTACTCTCTCAATTCCATCATACGTTAGATTGGTATCAAAGCTCTAAGTTGAACTAGTTTGACAAATTTCTTCTTTCCCTGTTTGTTACTCTCGTCTAGAAAAAAGGACTTTGCTTACTAATTGTATCAAATAGGTTGACAACTTTACAAACACATATCTTTTGTGGTATGTTCTTATCATGCTTTTTTCAAAGCGTCGCAAATTGTCGCTCCCGACCAATTTGGGTAACGATGTTATGCAGTGGAACATAACAATTGCAATCAAAGAGGGGGAATTGTTTCTAGTAATCTTCTTTTTAGTGCGACTTCACTTAATATGTATGCCACATCGGGTATGTAATTCATTGCAACTCTCATTTTCCCTTTTCCCCTAGCAAGGCCCAAAACCTCTCTCAATAAAGCAATAGGAATGCTTAACTATATATGATAAAAAGATGTCATATAAATAAATTGTGTTTATAAACTACCAAGTATCAATCACTTTTAAATGAATCGTGTATGCCTTAACTCCATTTTTCCTATTTGCCACGTACAAAATGTCATTGAGGAAAGTCAAAGGTTGGACCTACACTATTGTTTTTCTCCTCATGCCTGCTCATATTCCCAGGACCCGTGAGAGGGGCCATCAAAACCCACTGAAAGGTGCTTCCAATTTCTGTAATGATCATGTCTAGCTCCACGCTCGACTCAGCTTCAATAGCTTTTCGCCTATATTCACGTGACTTTGTCCGTGAAAGACTCCACGTGAATTTTTTGTATCTATCTCTCCCACTTTCTTTTCTTCGCTGGATTTTATGTGGGTATCAAAACAATTTGAAATCTCACTAATGAATACCCTTAAAAAAAAAAAAAAAACCTAGAAAATTATCTCTTATGGCTGAGAATATTCTAGGGTTTATAGCACGTTAAAGCTCCTAGGAGTTTCATGCAGGCCTATTTATGGCTATAATTCTTGTCTGTATTTTTTTAATCCAAGCTTTTGTCTTACTAAAGTTTTCTTTCTTTGTGAAAATAATGTGCCTTACTAAATTTCAAACTCTCTTTTGTACCTACGTGTTCTATTGTCAAACCTGGCCGGATTCATGTCTATCCTAATCATTGTTGCATTGAGGATTATCATCTTGAACTCGTGCACATCGTACAATATTCAGAAAGTAGGCAATATGATTTTGTCCAACTTGTAGTTTGAACCGATGAGAGCTATTCACTATCCTTAATCACAAGGAACTTTGACGTAAAAAGTTTCTCCAATAATCCACACGTACATGGATGCGAACTAGTTACGCAAATGAGTATCACGGGCCTCCAATCGCTATCAGAACATACTTGACTAACTTCTTGCTTGTCACTTGCATGTTGAGATTGTCGAGTATGAGCCCTCACCAATGGCTTTTGATGTTGACGTACTTTCGCCACGGAGTACTGCGCGTGCTTATGATCGTTAATCACCTAGGACCACAAGAAGAGATGACTGAAGTTCTTCGTGAATGGTTATAGATAATAACGTACAAGTGTTAAGCCAAATAGTAATCTCAAAAGACACTTGGAAATTTTCATCGGTAGGTCAGCTTCAAGCAAGAGATGACAAGGCAATGGATCTGAAACTTGGCCCAAACCCAAGGAATCGAATCAAGTTGACCTTGTCCCGTGCAAGCACCAATCCGAATGGAACCATCGATCAATATTATATGTTGGCACATCGGATTTGATATCGAATTTGGCCAAATTTTGTCAAGTCTTGAGGTAAGCCATAAGCAAATGTATAGTCAAGTAAGGAAGCTCCACGAGCATATGGAGACTAACGTTTGTGCTCCTACAGAACACACCTTGAGTTTCCCACTAAAACTGCTTCTCAAAATTATTCAAAAAAGAGAAAATCAATCATATGCGACATCCAATGAATCACACAAATCGTACTAAGAGTCAAAAGGAGTAATCATGCAGCTAAAAAGTCACGTACAAGATATCACGGTCCGCCGGTGTTGTCAATGGGGTCACACCCTTTGACCTGTACTACGAATTTCTTTCTGCATCACCTACTTCTTGCGGCATCTGTATTCGTGCCCTCATTGTTACTCCATTGACTCTCCCACAAAATTGCCTGCATTTCGTATCCCAGTGGATGGGGACTTCTATGCAAAAGGAGCTAGTTTCAACCCCCGTGGGGGTAACCTATAAATAAATTGCGTTTAATAATAACATATTTTAATTCCAACAAGAAAAAATGTCTTTCTACTCATTGGCTTGACAGCCCACGAATGCTTGTAAGATGAAGCAACCTTAACAGATTGACAAACCATCATTGATTTGAAAGATGTAACAGGAGATGAGTTGGAAAAATATAAAACTAAAAAGAATGACCTAGAGCTCGGGACATTTTTCAACTCTTTATCCATGTTTATATGAAGTCCAAAAGTTTCAATTCAGAATGATACGGCATGCTTTGTTAGATTTGAGAGGTTTCATGAAACGCTTATATGTTCATACCTTTGTTTATTGAATTCTACAAATAGTAGAATTCCGTCTTTAAGTAATTGTCATGAATATTAATGGAATTCTTTTGAGAAAAAATTGAGCTGAAATAATGAAACAATTTGTTTTCTACATAATATGGGTGTTTCCCAAAAATAGCTTTAAAAAACATAAAAGCATACTCATCCAATCAAATCTACACAAGTTTCATATAAAAGAATCAATTTTTAAAGACTTTCATATCTAACGTCGTCATCTCTTGGGGCTAGTGTAGTAACAGATGTCCACATGGAGTCTTTTGACAATTTGATTGACAAATTGTTTCCCTAAAGGCTGGATACGATTGGATCCCGGTGACAAATTAAAGTATGTTCTCCGCAAGCAATAAGCTTTGAAAGTGATGAAAATTATTAATGAACGAAAGTTATTCTGAGAGTTTGGGCAATGATAATTTTTTGATAATTGGCATGCGGCCACAGTTCTTTATTTAGTCAGAAAAGGAGAAAGTTGGTATAAAGGACTGGAAAAGATAAAGATTACTACCTCGAAATTGCCAAACATTTGAAAGGGCCAATAACAAATA
The DNA here is from genome assembly GCA_016097545.1 of Eucalyptus victrix. Taxonomy (NCBI): domain Eukaryota; kingdom Viridiplantae; phylum Streptophyta; class Magnoliopsida; order Myrtales; family Myrtaceae; genus Eucalyptus; species Eucalyptus victrix. The sequence continues at coordinate 50,001,628 of CM027843.1, forward strand.
AGTTTGGTCTTGACCCATGATTGAAAAATGTTGAATTTGGAGAGACAGACAGGGCCTTTTGCTAATTCCAAGCTCCCTTGACTTTGATTATTTTGGAATAGTTTTTGAAAATTAATGTATTATTGGAAAATCACGGTAACAAAAAGAGAAACACCCTAATTTCCTTGGCAAACGCATGTGCTAATATCCTTCTTTTTCTTCAACTATTTCTTCTTTTTCTTTTTCTTGTTTGGCTAGGCTGACATCTGTGCTTGACGCTTTGCATGAAAAGAGCCATCAAACTTATAAATGTACATGCAGGTGTTTTTAGGGGCAACTGTTCAGGATCAATATATTATATAAGTTTCTGAGCAATTAGAAAACACAATATTAACAACAACATCATCTCATCAACAATATCAATAAGATTATACATTCCAATTCAAACATATGTCTAGTTGTTAATTTGCATGAAGAGCCCTTGGGTTTAAAATATTCACATGTTGGTCTCTTTATTGGACAACCGCTCAGGTTCTATACAAGTGCTGATTATTTATGAATACCCATTGTTAGAGAAAGATTTAAAAGAGCCAAGTAGTGATAATGAAATAAAAAATAATATCATAATATTAAGGTACCCGTAGTTGGTTGGGGTTAAGGGAATTTCCAGCTTGAAAATTACAGGTCATAGGTTAAAATCCCATCAATCACATGCAAATTACTCTAAATTCAATGTCACTTGTACAAACCAAAGATCTTGACTTACCCCATTTTATGGGGCTTGCAGGGTGTTCCATCAACCTTCAGGTAGCTAAAGGTAGGCATAGTCTATTGGGATGCAAGGGATTTTTAGATCGAGAACTGGGATCATCTGTATATATCCTACCAACTACCAGCAAGCCATACATATCAGGGCCACGTATACGGATCATAGGTTTGGACTCAGCTCGGTTCTTCCGACCCCGAAGGTGATCCATAAAGTTCCATGACCGCTCTAGGCTTGTGCCCTGGATTATAAAATAGTAACAATAATGATGGTGACGAGGGACTATCGAATCCAATACAAAGATTCCAGCACTCCGGATGAAGCCAACCATTAGCATCCAAATGCTCTCCTCAGAATTGATGAAACGTACTAAAGCAGCAAAAAAAAAAAGTAATATATATATGCTTGCATGGAATGGTGTTTTGGGGGACAGTTGCTCCATCCGGAATTTTGTCCCATCCCTTGTGGTGACTCCATCACATGCACTTCTTCTGTGGGAGAATGGGATTTTGATGAGAATAAGTTAACCCCGCCACATTCTTTTGTTCACACGGTTCCCTAAGCGCACAAAATGCAAGTACATGGCACAATAGCTATAGCAAAACATAAGAGAAGGAAAATCCAAGTATGAAAAGATTAGGGTTGCAGTGCCATTCACCTTCAATTGATCCCACAATTTGGTGTACTAATTTTTTGATGCATATTATTGATTACACGAGCTAGAGACTGAGTGCAATCATGTAAGTTTGAATGTTGACGGATGAATAGAGTAGTTATCGATCTAAAATAGTGTCCACAAAATGAAGAAATTTATTTTCGCAGGTTTGACTTGACATGTATGGCAAGACAAATTGATATGAGATGCTTAACAGGACCTCGGCCGCCTTTATCTAATTAAGTATCATCTTTTAGTTAGATCGGAATCATACTTTTCTACTTGTTATCGATCACCGATCACCATCAATGGGATGATCTCTCTTTACCATAAAAGGAAATAAAAGATGGGCTGACTATTACCTCAGGCCCAGCCCAAGTACCCAGCCTTTGCAAGTAAAGGAACTTTAAAATGGCGACTAATAAGGGTAATCAATTACACACTTCAGGTCATCAGGAATTACGGCTATTTCATTGTGAAAAAAATTTTGTTGCAGTTTTAAATATCACGTTCGTTTTTGTTTGAAGAGAATTTAAAGATCTTTATTATTTTCAGTTTACTTAATGTACATAAAAGCAGCATAACATGTTGCTAATTGTATTCTTATCCAGCCAAAAAGCAAGAAATTGGTAAATTCTAAACCATTTCAAATGTCTTCGAAATCATGCTTGTGGGGAGACATGATTTGCAGAGTTGTATAGGGATAGGGCAAAGACAAAATAGTGAAACATTGACTAATTATTTCAACCAAGGTCAAGAGTTCTATTATTAAACGACACAACCGAGGAGGTTTTAAACCATTAATTCACCAGTCTTCTAGCATCATCGACTCATCATGAAAAATGCAGAAATGGAAATTGTTAAGGCAATTTGTATTCATTAATCTACCGAAACTACGATATTGAAGCAGCGAATGCTACAAGGTTGTTATTACTAGAGGGATATTGGGACTGAGTTGACAAAACTAGCAGTGGGCCACAAACCTTATTGAGCCCAACTGATTCGCCCATCATTTAAGCAGCTTTGGACCCAGATTGTCTGCCGAAACGGGTGAGTTTGCCTTAATTTCTTCATGCCTAAATTCGAAGTATTTTTTTTTTTTTGACCAAGGAACCACCGGAGATCATCCTTCGGGGATCACACGACCCTCCAATACCCGGTGGCACCGTCAGGCATCGCCGCAAGCCGCTATTTAGTCGTAAACCTAAAGGTTCAACCCTCGATCTCTGCGATAAATGAGAAAACTCACACCAACTACGCTGTTCGTGGTTGGGTTAAAACTTTTACTTTTTGTTCATGTATTTTGCCAGTTTTTTCCATCGTGCCCCGCCACATGTTTGCTTTATCTAATCAACTCCTTTTATCTTCACAAATATTCTAATCAAGTTCTTCCAATACTCTATCTGACCAAATTCAGTTGAGTGATCGTCATACCACATCAAAGTATTATGCGGATAGAACATGTGGGTGTCCACCTGCATGTGCGCAGAAAAATTTAGTCAATCTAGTCATTGTACGAGTATGATATAGACAAATTTTAGGAAAAAAACTCGACTTTTCATCCACATACTTAAAGGCATTTTCTTATGAAGTCTCTCTATTCTTAATTTGTCTAATCAAGTCCTTTTACATATGAAAATTTTATGACCGAGTCTCTCTAACACCAATCCAACCAAATCCAGTCGATGTGGCCGTCGCACGACACCAAAGTATGACATTGATAAAATATGCGAATGCCATGCGGATATGGGTGGAAAAAAAATAGCTAATGTGGATAATGTCAGAGTTTAATGTAGATAAAATTAGCCATGTGGATGTCAACTATGACATCAATGTCCACATTCGAAAACCTTTTCCGCATCACATTACAACCTAGTCTAACAATCATACTAGTTGCATTTGGCTAATTTTGGTGTCGGAAGGATCTTATTAGAAAATTTGTGAAAGTGGAAGAACTTCATTAGACAATCTAAGATATAGGAACTTGATTAGAAAAAAAATGTGAAAGTATAGGGATGAATAGTAAAATTTCCCTGACAATTTTAGGTAATGTGAACAATCACATGGACTTCCACATTGAAAAAATCTTATCCACATCAAACTAGGGCAATGTTTGACAGTTATGTCAATCGAATTTTTCGTGCTAGAGAGACTTGATTAAAAATTTTGTGAAAGTAGAATGGCTTGATTAAAAAAAGTTTGAAAGTACAAGGATAAAAAGTAAAATTTTTCCAAATTGAAAATAATTAACGAACCAAAAGTCGGTTCACCATGGTAGAGCATGGTGTAAGGCACTCAGTAAAATCCGTTGCAACCCCATTTCATCAGATAAATTTCCTATCCCTAGCATTATCAGTAGTAAACACGTCTTCCCATGCACAGCCCCAACTCCAACACCCCCCTCCCCCCCCAAAAAAAATTATGTATATATTAGGCCTAATGCTGGGTTTCACCTGGACCAGCTCAGCAAATGGGCCTTGTAATTTTGCAAGGACTATCCATACATGCGTTGTCACAAAATTCACAAGGCTATTTATGAGATTGATCGGTCGCACCACTTCAATTGTGTGAGTCACATATAAAATACATTTTCGTTCATAAGTGGCAAGAGGGATTAAGGCCCTGTTTGGTTCAGCATTTGAAATGCTCTTTGGGGCTTTAAAGGGGTTTGGCCAAATGCTATGGTGTTTGGTTCAATTTTTTGAGAACTTTGGGGAGATACAATTGCATCTCCAAGGGGCTTCAAAAGCCTTTGGAGGAATTGAGGGGTAGAGGTTCATTGGGAAGTTGCATTTTCGGAATGCAACTTTCGATACTGTTTATCACTGTTCATCTCTCTAGTGGAGAAGCAAATCGGAGGCCGTCGACCGCCAGCCAAGGGGTCGCGCGTGCCGGCAACGTGTTGGTGACCGCCGTTGGACCTCAGGAGCAACCCAAGTGACGGCCGCCTAAGGTTGCACGACCCATGTGGCCAAATCTAGCCATCCGATGCGGATCCGGCGGTCCGGCCGCCGGATCCGGCGATCGGTGGCCGGACTTCAAAAAAGAAAATAGAATATTTTTTAAATTTAATAAAAGTTATTTACAAATGTAAATTTTATCAAACGGTATTTTGGCCAAAGTTGTATCTTAATGCAAATTTTACCAAACGATATTTGCATTTTAAAACCCCATTCACTCAAAGGTATCTGCATCTTGGCAAATGCATTACCCAAAAGCCAAACCAAACGGGCCCTAAGCACACGACCCTATCCATTTGATCATCTTTGCTAATTATGGAAATTAAGTACTAAGACGGCGTGCACTTCAATGAAACGAGTTGACAAACGAAGCCGTGTGATTTTGCTAATTGGTGAAGCGGTGTAACGTATCTTTTGCGAGGCCAAAAATTTTAAGCCCTGTCATTGCAAATCTCTAGTCAATTTGTGTATTCGGCATTTACTTCTTGTGTGGAGAAAATACAATCTCCCCACGCTCTCGAGGAATTTGCTTCAGGCAGTATGGCCCAACACAAGGCCCAAAATCTGGCCTTAAGGTCAAGGCCCAACTTTGGGTCTCTTTCATGAGTATCTTTTTCGTTTAGGCTGGACCACACAATACTGAAGGGGCTAAGCTAGAGTGCAATGTAGATGGGGCTACTGACGAGAGATGGACCAATGGTTTATTTTTGGTAAAGAGAGATGGACCAATGGTTTATACATTTATTTTTCATTTATTTTTTATATTTTTGTTAGTTCCGCTATCAATATATAAAATCATTTACATTTCCATTATAGGACAGTCGACATGTGAATGGATTCAATTATGTAACTATGTTTGTGTAGATATATCAATCAATAAGCAATAGGTTTTTCATATTGATAGTAAAAGTCATAATAATATTTATATATTTAGATAGTTAGAAGAGGCAATTATGCATCCGCTTCTTCATCTATGAGTGACATAAGATGACTATTCGAATTCATGTGGACTCATCGTTTGGGTCCCATGATTTGAATCTTAGTGAAAGTATTTTGTTGATCCTTTTTTCTATTGGGTTATTATCGATACGTGATAATCTCAGGAGATGATGTCATGTCACTTAATTTCATAAGAGACATTAGGTAAAATGACTATTCTACACTAACATTCAAAGTGTATACACTGGAACCTCCAAAATTAAGGTTGGCAGACTAATTAACAAAGTCCCTCAAGCGCCCCTTGTTTATTTTTCATCTAATCTATCGAAGTTAAAATATAACCTCTCTCCTTTTTGTTCATAACTTGATATTATAATGCGAACCAAATCACGATGATATTGAATTTTGTGGACCAATTTTCCTTGGGGTCCTTCAGACATAAGTTCCAACCACTCCAAATGGAACCACTCCACAATAGAAGGTGTTGACCTTGGCATGCGTACGAAACTCTCAGCACGAGTCCCGGCTGCTCCTCTTTAGTTAATTACTGATGCCGAATTAATTCGCTAGACAACCTTTTTCTAATATCCACTAGTGCACGCGCGTACGTGTTTATATATAATGCGTGTTTGTTACTAACGAGTTTTTGGAGTGCTTGTTCAGGATAAATAGTAAGAAAATATTCGATTTTCAATATATTAATTACATGTAACATGAAAATAAATCAATGGATGCTAAAATAAATGTTATTAATTATATTATACGTACCTAAAATGCTTAACAATTTCATATGTTCATCGTTTCCACCGTTAAGGATGAAAATTATCCATTTAATAGATATTTTAGTGCTTATGTAATATCATGTGATGGTCCACCTATCAATTACAAAACATAAAATCTTATAAGATACCTTAAGTTCCTCCACGAAAATACTTTTGAACAACTCATTTTGGTGCACAACCACCTAACTTTTTCACTTTAAATTTGGATTAACTCACTTTGGTGAAAAACCCTAACTTGTCCTAATTTTGTTTGCAAACAAAATTTAAGGTCTACATTCAGGACAAAGATGTAGAAGATGTCGTTTAGGGCTATTATTGTTGACTGAGTGCATTGGCAAGCCATATCAATCAAGGTAATTGACAAAATATTGCTATGTGAAATTTTTGGCAACCCAAATCGAAATTGACATTTAAATGATTGGGCAAAAATTTGCTGACACTATGGTGAGTATCATATAAAACTTTTGACACTTCTTTTATCCTTATGCCATTTTCTCACGTCATTAACCATATAATAGAGCTTACTTTGGTAAAGAAAAATTAGCAAATCCATTTTCTAGTAAGTAGCAACTATGCGAGTGTCAAAACTAGTGTTTACAATAAAAATCAAAATTCATGGGGTAATCCGTAACTTTTGAAAGTCCAGCTATTGTTATGAATCAGTGTCGAATTCATGAGATTTCATGCAATAATTTTCCTTGTTACAAGATGATATTATTTATCAGGGCAAATCACTAGTCCAAACCACACATTAAATTCCTAATTGCGGAGTCACACCTTTATGTTTGAACTCATCTCTCAAAGTTTAAAAGCGTGGGATAGCCCCGTAGAAGTTCAATACCTTTGTGATAGGGAGATCCAAGAGAAAGCTAATAATTCGAGCCAATGGAAAATTTAGTTGGATTTACCGGTACCCAAAAGCTTAAACCATTGAATTATGCTCACTTAAGCAGTAGTAATCACTCATTTTTATCTATAGACATATAGGCTCTATTTGTTTGAGAAAAATAAATAATTTTGAGAATATTTTTCCTGAAAACAGTTGTTTGTTTCTCTTACAAAAATGAATAAACGAAAAATATTTTCATCGTTTGCGAAAATGTTTAGAAATAAATTGCTATCAATAATAAAAACAGTTTCTATTAACTAATTATTTCAAGCGATACAAGTGATTGTTTTTTAAAAATATATTTCAAATCATTTTCATTTATTTTCGCAAAACAAAGAGAGCATATATAAGATTTCTTTCTTTTACACCACTCACATGTGTACATAAGAAATTTGCATCGGATATAGGTCGTGCAAATCAAAGAGCGCAAGATAAGCAAGAGAGAAGGTCAAATTCGGACTCTTTTGTAATGAATATTCCAGCTAAATCTGGATATACCGTCGATGCGAGGACTAGTAAGATCGATTCGGCGGTCCTACTTTTTACTTTTTGAGCGAAGACCCACACGGTTTTAGCCGAAACAAAAATCACAGTCAAATTCGACGGAAAAGCACTGCCATCCAGTTCACCACATGATTCTTGCCCCCACGCTTCCCAACTTTATTGACAACACAAGAAAAGCGCCGACCATGTTGTCACCTTATTCACATTTTCTCCAAAAAGCAAAAAAAACAAAAACAAAAAAAACAAAAAACAAAACAAAACAAAAAAACACACACACTAGGGACCCCAAAATCATAAAATTAATGAGCAAAAAAAATTAGAATATTAAAGAAGTTACCTCATTAAATTACAAAAAAAGAAGTAGGTCCAATGCAGATTTGTGCCAATAAGCCAATAACCACATGCAAAGAGTTATCTAAGGAAAAGCTTTCGTTAATGACTTTGGTGCAAGAGGGAGCGACTTGGTAAGAGGATCGAAAGTTTTTGTGTTCTCCAAGCATGTAATGTAAGATATTATTTTCCTTTTCCAATGCAAACCAAATAAGCAAATGTTCCAAAAATATAAAAGCGAAATTGCTTACCAAACTTATCGTGGAGATGAATTTGTGAGCGGCCATTTCCCTACTTCAAAAATCAACTGTATTGCTTTGTTTTAGTGACATACTCATATCTCAAATTGTAAGTATGCTGAAAGATTTTTAACAGGTCAAGATTCTTCATAATTTTAGAGAAAGAAATACATGAGATTGACTGGCAAATTTTAGAGACCACCACTAGGTTTACTTCCTTCATTATTAGGGGATGAGATTGGATAATGTTTTATTAAGAGAGTAATGATGTAGTGTCAAGTTCTGTCCCTTTTCTCACCTTTAAAAGAAAAAAAAAAAAAAAAAGATAGCTTAAGTCTTGAGGTTAAGGGCACGTTTGATAACATTTTTATTCCGATGAATAATTTTTTAACAAAATTTTTTTTTTTTATTCCAAAGAACAATTTCTGAGTATAAAAACGCGTAGATGCATAACAATCAGTAAATTTTATTCCATAAATAATTTTTCTATTCCAAACTTGTTTTTGGAATAGAAATCGGTTTGATAAACTTGTTTTTGGAATAGAAATCTGTTTGATAAACTTTTTTTTTTTTTTTCTAGAATAGATTTATATTCGAAATAGGTTTGGAATAGAAATCATAAAGTATAAATTTTTACTTTTCTATTTTAGAATAGAAATGAGAAATAAAAATTTTCTCATCGTTCATCAACCGGTCCTTTATCGTTACCGCCAACCATCGTCCATTTCGCCCGTCGCCTGGCCCGCCACCATCCGTCACCGCCATGCGCTAGTCCGTCGTCGTCCGAAATGAAGAAATTTTGTGTCGTTATCAAACAAATTTCTACTTTTAAAGTAGAAGTTTTGTGTTGTTATCAAACGGTTATTTTTGCTTAGAAACTCTTCTAGAAATAGTAATATAAAAAAATCTATTTATGTTCCATAAATTATTTATGAATAGAATGGTTGTTATACGTGCTTTAGAATCGCAAAAAAATTCTACTCCAAAGTAATAGAAATGCGTATGATAAACTTATATAATTCTTTTATTTCTTTTAATTTTTCAATATTTTTATTATATTTTTTTTTTTTTCTTCTTTCTTCCTTTTGGCCGGTCGCCGATCTCGACCATAGCCGCGAGGTTCGGCAACCACCGGCCCCCCGCAAGGCTCGACCTCTTCTTGGCTAGGTGAGCTCGAGCTCACCTAGATCTAGCGAGGCCGAGCTCGCCTAGCCACCGGCGAGACCGAGCCTCACTGGTGGCTAGGGGAGCTCGGCCTCGACCAAGCGGGGCGAGGTTAGTCTCGTCTTGATTGGGCGAGCTCAAGCTCATCCAGATCCAATGAGGCCGAGCTCGCCTAGCCATCGACGAGGCTCAGCCTCATCAGGCCACCACTAGGCAACGCCAACTTGGTGATGGCTCGGCGAGGCTGAGTCTCGCCGATGGCAAGCAGCGAGCTTAGTGACGATCGTCGGCTCTGGCGAGGTCGATTGTTGGCCATGGCTGAGTAATGTGATCTACTCAAAAAAAAAAAAGAAAGAAGAAAAGAAAAAAGAACTATTTCTCAGAATTGTTCTCGATAATAAGAAATAACTTTTTTCTATTTCTTATTTCTGTTACAGGGAACAAAATTTTTACCAAACGTATTTTTGATCCTTTTTTGGTTTCCCGGAACAAAAAAATAGAAATTTTTGTTATGGGGAAGAGAAACAAAAATAAACAAACATGGCCTAAATCTCAAAAATGGGGAAAGAAAATCAACGTGAAAACTGGCGGGGTGGTCCACAGGGGTACAATCTCAAGCAACAGACAAGATGAGCTGTCCCCAAAAGTCCATTTTCTTCACTTTTATTATGAAAAAATTGAATAAAATCTATTTTCTTGTGGCTATCTAAAAAGATTGTATTTACTTTCTTTGAAAGACGTCGTCATCTAAATTATTAATCATCCCACTGGTTTCCTGTACCGATGTAAATGCATCAACTAATTTGAACGATCGCTTATTATTTGTCACATCATTTAATAAATGCATTTAGAATATGAATTTCACTATTTCTCGCATGGGTTAAAGAGCAAATTTGAAGGAAAACGAAGGTGCTAAACTAGGGAACGCAGACGAGGAGGCAAAGCCCAATATTCTATTGTCTGTGTCATAATCGAAGGATCTCGACTTCGATGAACCTTCTCCTGAATAGTTATAAAATAAAGGAAATTAGTGATGACTGACGCACATAAAAATTCCCCCAGTTCAAGACACGGGACCTGTTAGAAAGAAGGAAGAAAGGAAAAGACAAAGCAGATAAGCACAGGAGGATGACTTCGACCGCTAATCAAAAAAGTGAAAAAGACAGAAAAAGCCGTGCATTGGATAACCTTTTTCTATGGACGCTGCGAGTTCCACCTCGACTAATTTGAATTTTGAATTTGAATTTGAATTTGATAAAAGTGGGAGCAAGAGAAAATGAAAATTGCATAAATAATTACGTACAAGCTTCATCAATGCTGATCGTGAGATGATAGTGAAACTTATGTGATATGTCATCTAATAATTACAATACTTTGAGCTCATCATGTGTATTAGATACATGCAACTGTAGCTTAAGAAGTGTAAACTACAACGGCGGCAAAATCCATGTGCACATACCAAAGCATTAGAATCATTAGATTGGATACAAATATTACAATCTAATGGCACAAATCATCTAGCATGTCTGGATTAAGTTTTAGTTTTTACCTTATAATTTTTCGGCGTATGCGTTTTGACTCTTAAACATGAAACGCTTGGGACTTTTACAACATATAACAATCGACAAGTAGAGTTATATATAATATTTTCAAAATCTATTGGAAGTTTGAAGAGTTCCTTATAATTTCTATGGAAAAGCCCAAGTTATATTTTTCATTCGCTGTTTAATCTTTAAACAAAGCCGGATCAATTTTTACCCCTTTTTTTTAATGTTTAGTTTATTTAAATCTTGCAAATCACTCTTTTGACTTTTTTATTCTGAACTCACGAAACTTCCACAACATGTCCGCACCATGTTCATATTCGCATGCAATATTTTTATACTTTTTTATTACAACTTTAATAATGTTCAAAATTTTGGCGGAAGCTTAGAAGGGTAAACAAACACGCCCTCAGATATATTTGGACCATGGAATAACACTTATATAAGGCAGTCATTGTTTGGTCATAAAGTAAAATGACGCGCTCACATGGAGCAGCAATACCAACACGATAGCAGGACACACGAACTTAATTTGATCTCAACCGATGAATTGTATGAGTTTTATGTGGGATCCAAATGTCAAGCGACTCAAATCAATCGGTGTCCATGTCTTATAATTTCCAAGTCCTTTTTTCAGGGGTGGGGCCTACGTCTGCCGTATGTCATGTGCCTTATTGCAGTCTACCTACTTTTCCAATGCTAAAATGCTGATATATAAGACAAGACCCAGGGCCAACACAGCCCTGGCAATCATATCTCAGTTTGGGAAGTTCATCCAAGGAGAGCTCACGAAAGCAGTCTCTGCAAAAGTTTTCTGGGGTCTGCTCCTGCAAGGTCGTGAGAAATGAGCGAAGCCCCCAAGTACGCTTATCCTTACCCTGCTCAAGGTTACCCTGCTCAAGGCCAAGGTACTCTCTCTCTCTCTCTCTCTCTCTCTCTCTCTCTCTCTCTCTCTTTAGCTTTCAACCATGTTCATGTCTGATCTTGCACGGCGGTGGGTGGTTGGTTTTGCAGGGTATTACCAAGGGCCTCCCGTACAAGCGCCTCCCCAGTACTATGCTGCTCCTCCTCCCAGAAGAGAGCCGGGTTTTCTTGAAGGATGGTATACTCTCTCTCTCTCTCTCTCGGCCAGCAAGATTTTCATGTTCACATGGTTGCGAGAGAAATTTAATTGGTGATGTTTTGTTGGTTGGTTGCAGCCTTGCGGCCCTGTGTTGCTGCTGCCTCATCGACGAGTGTTGCTGCGATCCGTCCATCTTCTTCGTTTGTTAGCAGCCGCGTTGTATATGATTCAAGGGGAAAAAAACCTAAAAATAATAAGGAAAAATGGAGTCTACCCACTTCCAGATTGTTCCCATGATGATGATTGCACGTCTCTGTATTTGACTTATCAGTGTTTTTCTTGTGTTCTCTATATAATTCCACGTGATGCGCAGCTTTGTATTAGACTTTTCCCCTTGTGCTCTGTATTCTATATGTTATTGTAGCATCGCTCTTTTGGATGGGCTCTGTACATTCTTATTTTTTTTTCTTATATAACTTCAGGAGTGATCGTAAAGCAGAGGCAATGCTTGCTTTTTTTCCTTGAAAGGATCAGACGAAAGTTGAGTAGCCACATGAACCACCAAATTCGATCACAATCGACTTTGGCGACAGTTAGGACTCAAATATAGACGGCTTACAAGCAATTGAATCTTTCTACAGTTTGACGCCAGTAACATTTGCCACTTTCACCATCGCACAAGTTTGAAAGCAATATGGGTAAAGCGAGATGAGATCAGGCAACAATTTTTGCCCCGACCGTCTGTTACCAAATTTGAATTCATTTCCTGGGGAAGTTACAAGGATCATCGAGTCCAGTTTTCTGGTAGCACTTAAACGTCAACTGGTGCAACTGCAGAGAATGATATCCTCTCTGAAATGCAGGATGCTATATCAAAATCAAAGATGTTTCTTAGTTAAGTGATCAAAATGACACGCAGTATATATGTAACAACTGAAAATGATGCCTCATCCTGAATCTCTTGGCTCCAAAGCAGCTCTGTTCCAGTTACCTTACCTTCAAGATGACGGGATTCAGCATCCACCACTGTAATTTTTCTTCACCATTTGTGGAACACAAAACCTGTAGGCCATCAATTCACAGGGACTGAGGATATGACCTGTGAAATGCCCAAAAAACTACCTGAAGTCACAGACAGATGCAGAGTCCATGTAAAAAGGTATCATACTTCTGTTACAATAATCCGACATCAAAATCAAACAACCAACACGCCATATTCCATTTGAAAACAACACTAAGCCTGAATTTTTAAATGATTGCTCAACTCCATGATTTCTAAAGTTCCAGTCCCAGTTAGTCGGTTCCACGCTATGCTAAAGGCTGGCTTTATGTTGTACCATTCTCACAAAAGGAAAGGAAAACAAGAAAAGGTGAATCTCCACAAGCAACTTCGCATGGCCCGAAATGACTATGTTATGGAAAGTAGCAGACATCTTTTCCGAGATGGGACATGATGTGTATAGCCAATTAGCTCAAAATCAAGTAGATAAATAGTCTCAATCAAATGGCTAATAAATCTCACTTTTGAGAATCTAACACCTGAAAATAGTTGAGATTTTGTCATGATCCACAATCTGATGCTTATACTTAGAATTTTCCACCGTGGTTGCCCTTGACCTTCTCATAAGGTTCCTGGGAAATGATGATGGTCCAGACTTATTTCACATTTTTAAGTGCCAAGTAAAGCAAGGTACTAATAGATTGACTCATTACAGGTTTTTGAATAAGAACATACATAAAAGATCTGACACATCCCATTCCCACTACAAGAATCGGCATTCAACTAGGTACTGATCATATCTATAATGACCTTTCTCTTGCAGGTAGTTTTAATTCAAAAATTTTCCTGCTAGATCTGGGAAAGGAATATATCACTATTGCAATTTCACAAGGTGACATCAAATTTACTATCACATAAGTCACATGACTCAAAATGCCAATGCAACTTTGACTCCACAAAACTTGTTCTGCAAATCCAATAGAACCAGCAAAACACTGCTGAAGTGCCATAAAATACAGCAAACACAATTACAAACAACTTGCTGCTAATAATTGCATCTAATTTCACTCCCATGTCTATTCTACCATTGTAGGTCCCTGAAAGGCAACCCCAAGAATTCCCAATAATAATGATCAATATTCTCAAGTAACTGGCTATGCATACCCATAAACATCGACTATGCTTGGAAAGGAGACATGCTAGGACCGGCATTGAGCAGAACAAAGTGGACGCAACATAGAAAAGGAAGGAGCTTAAGCATTCTTTTATATAAGCAGCTCTTTATTAATCAGAAGAAATCACATCACTGTAGTGAATTCTCTACAAATTACAAAGTCACTAGAGATGCGTACTCCAGACCTCCTTTGCCATTAACAAACCCTGCCACTCGACAAGCAGCCAAAAGTCATACAAAGTAATGTTAAATGGATAGAAAATCTTGATGGAAAAGAAAAGGGAGTGAAAGATTAATCTCAACAGTGCCTTAGGATAATAGATTTTCGTTCAACAAGTTATTAAAATTAGAACTGAATGGTTGCACTCTTGAAACGTCAGAGCCTAGCAAAGCCAAAGAAAATCAAAAAGGAAAATAAGTATTATTGGCTGAGAGCTTTTTAGTTGAAGTAAACGAAATAGATCATTGGAAGAGCATTCATATTGAGGCAAAAAATGCAACCTTGGTGAATAGGTTGACTTAAAGAACTAAATTTTCACAGGATAATTCAAGTCAAACTTTTGATAGATGCAGGAACAATTTGTTAATATTGTATGCAAATGCTTCTATCAGATAAATATCAAAACAAGTAAAGAGAAAGAAGATATTGCAAGCAGATTTTACACTGGTTTGGCTTATATCAAGCTAACCACCAACAAGGCTGAAATCCACTAGTAATCTCAAGAGACACTATAACACAGTTGTTTCTACCAAAAGTCGATAGATCCCGCTATCAATAAACAAGGACTGCTATTACACTTGTAAACTTCTCAAAACACAGATTACAATCAACAAGAGATACTAATAGACAGAATCACGAATGAGCAGAGTCACGTTGCAATAATCGAACAGCATGAGACAAGATTAGATGCATGGCTTTTCTCAATTTTTTGCAGACTCCTCCAGTTTGATTTGAGCTTCTTATATAGTCCTTTGATTAGCCGTTGGAGAATCTTTAAGAAGATGAAATAGCCGTTGGAGTCGATAGACACAACAGCTGGAACTCTGGCCGCCCAAGCAATTAAATTTTCCGGGCAAGAGTGAGATTTCCCTAAATAAAGTTAGCTGCATGAGCAAAATAGGCAAGAACTGATTTGATTCGATCTCAGATCTTTTGTCGAATTCCAGACCTTGATCTTAGCCACAAATCTTTTGTATGATTTCCAAAATCAAATCAAAAGATGTCTAGGTCTTCCTATCTAGCTAATGTAATCCATGATGAGTATCTCCTACAGAGTTGCCTTTATTAGCAATCCAACAAGTTTATCCTAGCTGTCCAGTACGAAACTGATTTGTGATCTGCTATCTATAAGTCCTCCTAAGTACATTCAGGATCAAAACTTCACCGGGATCAAAACTTCACCTAGCTGTTCCTTATCATGGTCTCCCCAAGTCCTCATCAACACTTCGTTCTACTGAACTTGTTCACCCTCTATCAAAGTTCATCCAGCTTGAAGATGTCTTATCACTGTGTATATTTTATACCATTATTAATCAAACAGCATTCCTCATATCAAGTTCACTCAGTAACAACTAAATAGATGGTTTCATCAACTTCAAAATATCATAAGAGGTTTCCCAACAATTTGTGCAAAGACAGAGGGTTTAAATGGTAAATCCTGCAAGTAACAAAGTATGCCTTTCCTAAATATGCCAAATTTCCCAAAATTGCGATGATCAATTTATCCTCATTTTACATTGAAAATTCACTACTTCTCAAATTTAATTGAAATTTATTGTAGATTGTATCACATGATCTAGCAGCCTCTCTTGGGGGTAAATCAAAAATAGCAATTTACCCTCCATATTGAGAGGATCCAAATCCCTATCTTGAAGACATGTAACACATTGAGTCTTGAGGGATCAGCATGCTATCTAACGACTAAAACAACCACCACAAACACAAGCCATCTTGCCGCAAACATCTAAAGCGTATAGTGCAGTCTTTCTAGTGTAGTGAAGTCCCTAGTGGTGTTTCTTAGCCTTGACAGAATTGTATTACTGCATTTGAAGGTTTAGGCTATATATATCTTGGCATCATAACAACCATACATACACAAGCCATTTTGTGGTGAACAATCAAAGCATATGGTAGTCTTTCTAGCATATCGTAATCTCTCTAGCCATTTAGTGGTGTTTCTTGGCCCTGATAGAATCAGATTACTGCATTTTGAAGGTTTAGGTTCTACATATCTCAACATTGTATTAGAACGTAGGTTGAAGACGCTTTTTCACCGACCCATGACAGCAGCAAGATTACTATACAGAGCATGATGACATACAGGAATTTATTACCCAACCCCACAGTTTCTTTGTTGTTATGGAATTTACATGTTATTTCCCAAGAAACACTTTATTTGCGCCAAACCCCTCTGTAACACTTAACAAAATAGTTTCGGCATTTCATTGCTATACTATCATCACCTGTGAAAACTGGGTAAGGCCTTCACAGTTAGTTTTAGGTTTTCCACCCAGACAAACAATGTCAGTTTGATCTACATGATAACAATAAATTTTGGTTATTATCAATTTGGTTTTGTTTCAAACTGTTAAATGTTTAGCCTGCAGACATATGAAGATCTCATCATTAACTTAGGAGTATGTATGTACTTTAAATATCAAAACAAGAACCGCAAAAAATTCTTTCCATATCATCAAAGGAAGAGTTACAACAGGTAAGGATGACTATCCAGTACCATAATGAGTGGATATTCATTGTCTGGTTTTGCTTCATCCAGAGAGATTTTCAGATGTATCTATTATTTTCATGCAAAATGTTAGTTTTAGTGTATAATCAAATAATTCCAGTAAGTGAATAATTTATTGTAAAACAAATGAAATGATTTAAAATAATAATGTAAAGGGTTATCACGTTTATCAGTACTTCCATTTCTTCCATCTTAAAAAATGTAAACGAGTACATGATAAACCAATATACCAGAGATTTTAGAATTTAGTTTGATGATGTTCAATTTTCTTTTCCTTTCTTTAACAAACCCAGTACCATGTTAGCAGTCCTCCACCAATTCTACCAGTAGAATCAAGTTGTTCAATCCACGTATCAACTAAGAATTGAGTGGTTCACTCCGCATCACTATTTATCAGGTCTACCATGACCGAGATAAATGTTCCAAGCCAAGCTCTTGGCAACTACCCCAACCCCTTGAAGAACTTTTCAAATCATAAATGACTCCGATTGCCCCCAAGCAACCCATTCAAAAGGTGGTCACATAAGACTTCCTCCTGATTTCATTCTTTCAATCTAATTTATGTAAGGGAACATTTGGCAACCCATTCAAAAGGTGGTCACATAAGACTTCCTCCTGATTTCATTCTTTCAATCTAATTTATGTAAGGGAACATTTGGTAGGAGGGATTGATGCCAAAAGGAAATGACCATTCGAACCCTATTCCTTCGTGATGTTTTGTTTTATTTTCTCTGGCCTGAAATTGAAATCAATGCCCATAGCATCAATAGAAGTAATGAAGATTCAGACTCAGACACGTCAACAGAATATTCAGCATCCATTGAACAGAAAGAATGCCCGTTCCAGTGCAGCCCCTAAGACATTACAAGAAAATTGTACAATAATGTCTTTCCCTGTGTGACCTACTGCCCATACTTATCTATACAATTATTTTAAGGGGAAGAGTGGACAATTTTACATTAATCAATTTGAAGCTCGCTAAGTTTTCTACTTTCTAAACAACAAAAAGTGCTTTTGTTGTAAATGGCACCAAGGGGGTGCCAACAACTCATGTCAACAAGATCTATAAGGAACCATACAACATAATAAAATCTCCACCTTAATATTGTCAACAAGGTCATCAGAGACAGCACAATGATAAGACTTGCTCACAAAGTATTCAACCAAGAATCAGACAGAGATTAAAATACACATGTCATATCTCATTTTGTTTTATAAATTATTCAGTTCCATCATATAATTATCAACAGCAGCTTTAGCACAGAAATAAGCGGTAGCAGAGAAATAAAAAGGCATAAAGCGCAATTCAGGCCAGTGGTAAGAAAGCGCTGGACAAATGCAATGCGTAAATAAGAGTGGTTCCTGTTTGATTTGAATCAAGCCCAAGATCTATCAAATGAACTATTCACATGCATTATTCAACCTACAATAATCTATCACAGTGGCAACCTCAAATTTATATGTAAAGGAGTAACTTCTCGAGTTTGAAGATTTTGTCTTCATATGACTCTTCATCCACAGAGGATAAGAAAGTGCTTCAAGCAACAATTTTTGAATCTATAAAACCATTAATGACATTGACTGAATATATCAAGCAGATAAACTGTGATAAGAACCAAAATGTTCTTTTGGTGTGATAGCTCCTTTACCTATTCTCAGTGCAGCGAAGAGATCAGAATTCTAATGTATTCAATCCAAAGGAAATGCATCAAGTGGCAAGGCACTTGGACTTTCAAATTCAAATTCTGCTTGGAACAAGCGTGGCTCAGATATAGTCCAGGAAAAAGTAGAATACCACGGAAGACGCTTGTTAAGATATGTTGTAACATAGGACAGGGAATAATATCATGTAAATTCAAAATATTTATCATATAGCTGATGCTCAGGTAGAGATATGAAAGGAAAGAATTATGCCTTCTTCAAGACGTAAATTACATGAAAGGTACAAAGTTAAATAGACCAGGTATCAATTTTGTCAGGGATTAAGCAGATAGACAAATACCACAGAATTAGACATGCAAGGAAACAGAAGAAGGCAGCTTCTTCAGGAAGAGTGTAGTCCCTAAACGTAGTCCCTGGGAAGAATTGTATCGCTTCTAAGAATTAAGTATTGTCAGATAAACCAATAGGCTGTAGCATCATTAACTAGATTTCTGTTCTTCAGAAGAGCTGGAGCAACACTGCTGAATCACCCCTACTTAGTCTAAAAACAATAGAAAGGAGATTCCTTTGTATTGTCATAGTAAATAATGCAAACAGATGCATTAAATTGAAACTAAAAAGAAGAATCAAACATAAAAAGCAACTCAGAGTCTCTCCTCACAGTAGAGTCACATTGCTCTTAGTTTCCATTAAAAGTGAGAGTGACACTATAATGAATCCCCATCTCAAAAGTGACATGACCTTGGACCAGAACATCTCAATGAGTTAACCTAAAAAGACTAACCTTAGTCTACCACCCACAAAGCAAAAGAACAAGATAATGCTTTCCACATTGCCATAACAAGCAATCTATAATAGACAAAACGATACATAATTAAAAGGGAAAAAGCCACAAAAAAACCCTGAATTTTGTCCAAAATGACACATTTACCCCAAACTTTTTTTGTGACATGAAACGCTAGCTTCCCTCCACCGGCCAACCGGCGTAGGAAAGAGAGAAGAAAAAAAAATGAAAAGACCAAAATGCCCTATAATTTTGGAGTAAATGTATCACATAACAAAAGTTTAGGGTTTTTTGTGTCACAAAAAAAGTTTGGGGTAAATGTGTCATGGTTGGCAAAGTTCGGGGTTTTTCACATTACAAAAAAAAGTTTGGGGTAAATGTGTCACTTTAGGCAAAGTTTAGAGTTTTTCGTGGTTTTTTCCCTAATTAAAATGACCAATCCATAGAAGGAGAACTTCCTTAAGAATGACTGAAATGTCAACCTAGAACTACATAAACAGCAGAGATGATTTTGAGACCTTGGCCTAAATCACCTGAGATATGGTCAATTTGGCTCATCCTATTCTGAGCCTCACACTCGTGTACTTTGGGTGTAAGTGCAGCCAAAGTAAGCATTTTCTGAAAGGTCATCCATACCACTGATAGTGTTCTTACCCAAGGACTAGCCCTCTGCACCATCCTAAAAGCTTGCTACCAGGAGCCATACCTTGTCCAAGCCTTCCAGTCCCAGCGGTCACTCCCCACCCTCATCAAATCAGGGAATTACAATTTTACCAAAAAGGGAGGAAACTAAGCAACCTATACTTCCTAATGGCAAGTATGAGAATGAAAGAATTTATCCAAAACCACAACCAACATCTGTGACCAAGCAGCTGAATGGGAGTCAAAACATTACATTACCTTGCTCGTGATTGAACAAGAGATGCAGTGGCAAAAGATGTATGTGAAGCAGCAACAAGTCAAAAGAAATTGAGAGATTAACCTGTCTTGACTTTTACATTTTCAAAGGAGTAAACCATTGCATTGGCACCTAGCAAAATTTTTAAACAAGTCAGACCTCACCACGGCCCTCCAGTGACATATCTATTAATTATAAGAAAGTTTCTTTCAAGTTTGGAGAAATCAGATCTAAGCATCGTCAAGTGCATGATTCTCAGGTTAACAACTGACATTTTTACAAGGTTAGTTTCTAATACAATATATTATAGGAAAATTTCTTTCAAGTTTGGAAATATCAGATCTAAGCATCGTCAAGTGCATGATTCTCAGGTTCACAACTGGCATTTTTACAAGGTTAGTTTTTAATACAATATACTCCATCACAAGAGTTCCCATGACATCAAGAAAATTTCTGCTATATCTAAAGATACACTAGATCAATTATGCATGATTATATTTTATGGCTACAAGCAATCTTTTAAAAAGAAACAGATCAAAAGAACTCGCTTGAGGTCTGCTTCCAATTTAAATGAGGTCAGAAGTTAAGTTCCAAACGGTAGCATTACTGAAGACAATAAAGATTGAAGAAATTTGTAAAGGTAGAAAGTGAAGTCTACAATATGATTTCTTTCAAACAAATAGAAAGTGATGTGCACTTATCTAACTTATAGTTGGTTACACATTGAACTTATTTATGATTTACTACTTTATCATTACTATGAGTAACGATGTTAAATAAGACAATTCGTTTGTAAAGTCTCTTTATATCTGTATCCAAATTTTGAAAGTACAGAATGACTTAAGAATTGGCCCAACCAAGTCAAAGTGATTTGGCCACTTAATGACTGGCTTAGTACCTCTTCTGCTCCTACAAGTAAACAAGATCAGACATAGAAAGAGTTCTCAATAGAACTAATCAATCTAGACCGAGTTTTAAAACACTAGCAGAGAGCAAAATTAAATCTGTCATCAATAACAGCTTGATTAATCTCATGAAGCGATTATATGATGTATTGCAAAAGCCTCAGAAACTATGTTACACAATTTTCTAGACACATACATAATCCTTAACATTAAAATTAGAAGGAATAAATCATAATGTAAGAAAAATTACAAATAGTAATGGCGATGTCCCTATGTAGGAACCAGCTAAACTTAAACATAGTCAAAACGCATACTTTTCAACAACTATACAGTGAAAAATCCACTTACTGCCAACTAAGATGGAGATAAACACTAAATTCTTTACTTCCCTGCAGAAAATTTTAGTATTCCATCTTTCACCAGACTCTAATCAGTCTATTCAAACAGGAGAAAGGATGTGAAGATTATTGCTGTCTGAATTGACTTATACTTTTTGCTTAATCTAAATCTTGCAGCTCATTCACTTGAGTCTTTTTCATCTAAAATTCCTGAAAGTTTCACAACACTCAAGTGTTGATGTAAATGATTGTCAATAATGAAAATCTTTTGATAGAAAAGAAAAAAATATGCCTCCCATTCATAAACAAACTATAACAAATCTAAGCAACTGAAGAATCTTACCAGCTAAAGGGCACCACAACAATGCAGAAAAAGTAATGTGGTAAGCCATCCATCCAAACAAAATGGATGCTGGTTTTACAAACGGAAGGGCTTCTCCAATGTTAAGGACAATTCAACCCTCAACAAGCAAGTTCCTCTCTAACAGAACACCACAGCCCAACTGACCAAGAAAAATGCACTGCAAAATCGTCAGACCCTGCACAATGAAAAAGAATATGAAGAAACAGATTCTTTGGGCTTACAAACAAAACATCTATTGGCGAAGACCATTCTTTTTCTCTTCAAATCCTTTTGTAGTTAGAATTCTCTTCAAACACTCTCAGGACAGAAAGCTAGCTCTCACCGGTGCTTTAGAATTCCAGGAAATCTTCCAAGGAGAAGGGAGTTCCCAACTTCTGTTGTGTTCCAGAAGTTTGACATGCTGATTTGACAGGGATAAACCCATTGTTGCAGGCTATAGTGAAACCATAACACAACATGCTCTTCTCCATCAATACCCTGAAAAGCACAAAGCATGCCAAAGATCATAAAGTAGTTCAATTTCCCCATGATTCCATAGATCTTGATGCTGCCACGCCATTCCTCCATTTTTTCCCTTCACGAAATGAGGCCATTAAAGAATGATCTCTACAACATTTGGCAGATTGCTGTCTTATAACTGTCAAGATACTGTAGCTCATAGCCATCTTTTGGATAAATTTAGATCATTCTAGTAAACAGAAGACTGTTAAGTATAAGTCCAATGATCCAAGATTGGATGGCTAAGTTTTCCTATGCAAGCAATTTCGTCCCAATTTGCAACACCATGTTGCTGTCATATTTGGGAAAAAGTCCTTGGTCGTGACCTAGCAATAAGAATTGTTGAAGTATCTAAGTATTAAACCATGCCTTCATCTAAAAATTTGAGCTTTTAAAACAATTGACTATGGTTTCACACAATTTCACATGGTATTGAAGAAGGAGGTCCTGAGTTCAAGTTGTATAAGGTCCCGTCTTTGTTTTCATGCTTCAATTTTAGGCCAAAGCCCAATCTATGCATAAGGGGGAGTGCAAAAGTATTCAAATAAATATTAAACCACGCCTTATCTAACAACTTAAACTTCTGGCACAATTGGCATTGGTCCCACATTTGCACTAGCATGATGGAAGCTTCATTAACAGTATCATGACCAATCAGCAAAGCTGAATGGTAAAATATAATCTCATTTGAAGATTGATGAATCGACGGTAAGAATCAAATAAATTGTCAGGTTAATCCAGGGATTTTCTATTAAATTACGCAAAAAAATAAAAAATAAAAAATAAAATTCAATAAAAGATCAGTATCTTACAATCTGACAAACCATCCACTAGTATCTCCCGTGGGGAAATGGAAATTGTGAAACCTGTTTCAATAGATTTACTTAGATTTTGCAACCACACAACTGCACTAATACTCATTCGGAACCCAACCTACAGATTGGACTTCTTGAGCAGCAATTGTATCACAGAATGCCAGATGAATTCAACTCAAACAGACCAATAAAAGGAAGTGGGAGGAAACAACTTTTCAGGCTGATAGGTAATGTGAACCTTCCTAATCTTCGACAAGAAAGAATATCTGGGAAAGAGAAAAAAAAGTTTGAATCAACTCAGTCAAGAATTACAATCAGATCAAGTGTAAATTGATTTAAATGCTCATAATTTTTCACTCACATGCTGTTACGTTTCTTCAACAGCCTATATTTTGAGGCTGCTATCATCAATTTTGCGCCTTGATATAATGTCATTGGAAGACTCTAATCAATTTGCACATAAACTAATCATGATCCATGCGTAACATAAAAGTTAGAACTCAATGCTTTATCAGCAAGTTCGAAAGCAGACTATAACCAAATGGGGCATGACATTTGCTCTTGAATTCAAGAAAAATATCTACGATTCTGATTTACATATTAATAAAGCTCAAAAGGACCCAGTCAAATGCTTTATTCACCAGTAATCCTCACAAGAGCATTGCCCTTCCTTGAAGCAATGAAACCTGCGGGTGTCCCTAACAGTGATTTCCCTTTTTGTAATCTTAGAGATATGTTTGATTGCATTATGGCAATCCCCACATATTCTAAGATTTTTCACCACAAGTATTGGCTCCCCATCCTTGGTCGAAATCAACCCAAATGCAACTGCTAGCTTCTCACTGTGATGTCTTAATCTCATTTCCATCTCTTTTTCCTCCATTCCATCCTCCTTTAACAAAAACTGATTAACATCCGGTACATAACCAACCTTCCTAATCTTCAATAGCATCTCATCCAAGTAATCACGAATCTCCTTAATCATTGGGTGTGAACTATCTTCTGCAACAAATACATGGGTTCTTCGATTTAGCTCGATCCAGCTGCAACCTGGATTCTTTTTAACACCTCTGTCTCGCATTAGCCTTCTTATTGCTACCATATCTTCCAATCTGCCAGCACTACTGAACATATTTGAGAGGACAACATATGGAGCAGCATTTGCAGGCTCATGCCGCAAAAACTGATAGGCTGCTTTAACAGCTATCTCCATGTTTCCATGCTTCCTACATGCCCCAAGCAATGAGGCCCAGCCAACGGAGCCAGGACTGAATGGCATTGTCTCAATGAGCTTCTCAGCTTCACTTATTTGGCCTGCCCGACCTAATAAATCGATCATGCACGAGTAATGTTCTGCCTCTGGCTCAAGCCCAAACTTCTCCTTCATCATGTTGAAATACGTTTGGCCCTCATGAACTTTCCCAGTATGTGCACATGCAGAAAGTACAGAGATGAAAGTTATACTTGTAGGAGGGATATCATTATCCAGCATCTCTTGAAAGAGAGCAAGAGATTCCTCTCCTAGTCCATGCTGAGCATAACCTGCAATCATTGAGTTAAGTGAGACAGTATTATGCTCTGGCATCCTATTAAATAACCTCCTGGCATCCCCCAGATTTCCGCATTTTGAATACATTGCAATTAAAGCATTATCAACAGAGATCCAATTTGAGGGAATCTCTGATTTGATTACCAAACCATGCATTTGTTTCCCCTGAGAAGGAGATGAGAGATTGGAGCAGGCACTGATTGCACAAACAAAGCTACAATCATCCGGTCTGTACCCAAATCTTCGCAGACTACGGAAACATTCTAGAGCCTCCTCTGAGAGTTCCTCGTTTTGTGAATACCCTGAAATCATAGTGTTCCACAAAACCAAATCTGGCTCCTTGATCTCTTGAAATACTTTCTCGCAATCCAACATGGCACCCTTGCACTTAGAATACAAGTCAATCAAGCCACTCCCAACATGTGAATTCTGGTGGAACCCTGTTTTTACAAGCTTAGCATGAAACTGAAGCCCGCCTACCAAATCGCTTACGCAGGTAAATGCAGTGAGAACACTTGCCAAAGTATACATATCTACATACATGCCCTTCCTAATCATCTCTTGGAACAGCTCCAGTGCTCGCAACCCTTCCCGGTGCTGTCCATAAGCAACTATCATCGAATTCCAAGAAACCTCATCTCTAGCCTCCCCCATCTCATCGAACATCCTCTTCGCTTCATTCAAATAACCATTCTTACTGTAATACGTTAGAAGCGCATTGCTTGGAGAAACATAAGAATCAAGACCACTGGAAACCGCAAAAGAATGCAACTGCCTCATCAAAGAAACATCATCGCCGCAAGCCGTGACCACGGCGGACAATGTAAAGCCATCCATGCCGAGCCCCATCTCCCGCATCCCCGCAAACAAGGAGAACGCTGGTCCCATCTCGCCTCGGTCGGCAAAAGCGGAAAGCATGGTGTTGTAGGAAACGAGGTCCGGCGCAGGAATTCGATCGAACAGCTGGCGGGCGACCATCATCTGGGACTCCTTGGCGTAGGCGGCGACGATGGCATTGAAGGAGAACACGTTGGGGTTCGGGGTCAGGTCGAATGCGCGGCGAGCGGCCAGAAGGCGGTGGCATTTGGAGTAGAGGAGGATGAAGTGGTTGGAGAGGTAAGTGGAGGGAGGGACGAGGGACTTGATGTACAGGGCGTGGAGGGATCTGCCGGTCAAGAAGTCTCTCTCAGCTATGCAGTGCTTCAGGAGGTGGCGGAAGCTGTGGAGGTTCCATGAGAGCTGGTTCATCTAACGCCAAGCAGTGGCCGATCAAGAAAGGCTACAGATCAAACAGGGCAGATGCCAAGAACCCTCCTTTACTCGTCCTGTGCACGTGTTCGGGGATGCTGAGGATTACCCAAGAACCTAAGTAGCGATGTTAGAAGCATGAATTGGATCTAACGCGATCTGTTCAAGCAATTTCTGCAAGAATGGTCTTTGAATTTGCAGTTTCAGAACGCGAAGAACCCTCTGAAATAAGTTCAGAGCTCAGCAATTGCACTTATATATATATATATAGCAGTTGGTCGTTGCTGGGTTGAATAGACTTCCACCCGCCAAAACCTCGTAAGAAATAAAGGGACGAGGGCACAAATGATTCATGAATTTCAATTCAACATGCAATGTTATTCATGAAATTTGATTTTGTTCAATATGATCGTTAATCTTTGGCTTAACGTGTAATATCGTCCATAAACTTTTAATTTATTTAATATGATTCATAAACTTTGATACGTGTTCAATTTAGTATTTAAGTTATATAATAATATTCATGTCGTTCATAAACTTCAATTATATGAAAGATAAAATTGTATTTTTTTTTTTCATATAGTGTATTGAACAAAGAACACAAGTATCGAGTGCATAAGAAAAATGATCATTGATGTATGGAAAAAAAAATTAATTCCAAGGGAATTCCTTTTTTCAATTTTCACATTTATCGATGAGTTTGTTTGTAAAGTTTTAAAAAAAAATCAAACTTTAGTGAAATACCTTGGAATTAAAATAGAATTTATGAATTTATGCGCCCTCCATAAATTGAATTTATTCAAAATAACCAATTGAAGATAGTTCATAGAAAAAAATTAAGACGTTTAAAAGTAAGGAGAGGGACAAACTCCGCTAATAGCTATGTCAATCGAATTTTTGTGCTAGAGAGACTTGATTAAAAATTTTGTGAAAATAGAATGGCTTGATTAAAAAAAGTTTGTAAGTACAAGGATAAAACGTAAAATTTTTCCAAATTGAAAATAAGTAACGAACCAAAAGTCGGTTCACCATGGTAGAGCATGGTGTAAGGCACTTAGCAAAATCCATTGCATCACTTCGTAACCCCATTTCATGAGATAAATTTCATATCCATAGCATTATCAGTATTAAACACGTCTTCCCATGCACAACCCCAACTTCCCAAAAAAAAAATTATGTAAATATTGGGCCTAATGCTGGGTTTCACCTGGACCAGTTCAGCAAATGGGCCTTGTAATTTTCAAGGACTATCCACACATGTGATTTTCACAAAATTCATAAGGCTATTTACTAGATTGATCGGTCACACCACTTCAGTTGTGTGAGTTGCATATAAAATACACTTTTGTTCATAAGTGCTGAGACTAGATAGCACAATGTGTGAATTTGCAGAGAGAGGGAACACGACTCTATTCATCTAGTCAGCTTTGCTTCTTGTGGAAATTAAGTACTAAGACGATGTGCATTTCAATGAAATGACTTAACAAACGAAGCCGTGTGATTTTTCACCATTAAGCGTGATGCCCCAGTGGTGATTGGTGAAGAGGTGTAACGTATCTTTTGCGAGGCCAAAACTTTTAAGCTCTGTCATTGCAAATTTCTAGTCAATTTGTGTATTGGGCATTTACTTTCTTGTGTGGAGAAAATACAATCTCTCTCACGCTCTCGAGAAATTTGCTTCAGGCCGTATGGCCCAACACAAGGCCCAAAATCTGGCCTTAAGGTCAAGGCCCGACTTTGGGTCTCTTCCATGGGTAATCAATATATATTACATTCCCAGGAAAATTTCAAATAAGGGTCCGAAGTGAAGGTGTTTTCCTAAAAGAGGGCCCAAAGTGGACGTTCTCTTAAATAATGGTCTGAAGTGACCAATCTAGTCTCAAATAAGGATTTGATTTCATTGCCCGGGCAAATCTTATCTCCTGCCCGGGGCATTTTCGTCCAAGTAATTTTATTTTTTTTTTAAAATTCTTTTTATCTTTCTTCTTTCTCTCTTTCTTTTCTTCTTGTTCTTTCATCTTTCTCACGCTCTAGTTGCCCCTACCTGCGAGCTCAATGAATTACCAGGACCAGGATGAGGACCAGCTGGTCATCCACACCTCCGTCTTCCACATTATCATTACTCATCAGTTCCCCCTCTCTCTGCCATCTCGTCTCATGACCAGGACCAGCTTTTCTTCAACGCAAGCCATTACAGCACAACCTGGCTCATTGAATATTTTAAGTTACATTCCTCGAAATCGTTCGTAAAAGATCCCGCGAAGCCAAAAGTGACAAGCTTACAATATGATTCTTTTATCCCGACAGCTATTACAAGTTCCAGTTTGATTTGATTGTCTTTCTTAGAGGCACACCATGCGCCCAAAGATGTTTGATGAAATGCCTGAATGGGTTTATTTTGTTTTAACAATGGATAATTAGAAACTTCTTCCCTTTTGATGTGACAATACGATTTGTCTAGGGCTTCATTATATCAAATTGCTATAATGTCGAGAAGGTGTTGAGCAAAAAAGGCCCTTGCTAAAGCTGATAATGAGGTTTATAACTACCAGGAGTTGTAGAACAAGAAGTTTAAGCAAGAAGCTTAGAAGCTGCAATTTCGGATGAGGAATGAGTTCATTGTGGAGCTCCAAGAATAAAAGGGCATGATATTGAATGAGTTAGGAGTGTTTGAGAACATGTTATGAAGCAAAAGTACTATGAGCAAATTGGTAGTGTTGAATTTGCTGACAAGGTTTGAGCACTTTAGGGTTGGCCTCTTATCTAGCTTTTTGCATCTTCGGTTTGTTTTAAACAGTTGCTCTTAATAAAATTGCTTCAGTGTCATCTAGATCCGGATTTATCTTGACCTGTAAATTTGAGCATAAATGTTGCAATCATACAAGTCCTCCAACATCATGTTGAATCAGGTGTGGTGATTTAGTAGAGTGCATATCATTTGCCTCAGTATCAAATGCTTTGAAGTTGTTGCAGTGGTGCTACAAATTTGACACAACTAAGATCATATTCTCACATGATTTTCATCATCAACCATCACAAGTTTTTGCTATTAATGGAATGAAAAATCTATATATGTTGTGCTGTGATTTCTTTTTCATAGATTACAAATTCAGCTGCACAACTAATATGGGAATGAATCGACATTGTGTTGAATTGAGTTCAACTACACAAACTTCGACCATGTGTTTTTAGGTTGTTGAGATCATCCTCTTGAATGTCGGAATGAGTTGTACATCTCATTGAGACAATGCAAGATTGTAACTTCTTGAATATTCTCTTATCATCTTATGTGCAAAATTTTCTTCAGCGCCAAGTTTATGCAATTGTTTGTCTTTCTATCATCGCAACAGGATTGAACTTTGAACTTTGAGCTTTGAAGCACTCAATAATCATACAAGGAAGATTGCTCAAATTAAGTGACTCTTTCCAAAATTCTTCCAGGCAGATAGCCTACATTAAATCCTTAACATAACTCCTCTTAAGCCTCTGGCTAATACTAACAATCGGTTAATCTTCTTGGCAACACCTTTTTGCTTTTGCCGAGACTCTGCAATCGCCAACTTGTCCAATCCCTTTAGCGACATATGTTCTCTAACCTCGAGAGCACACCAAACTTCACATATTCCACGCCTTGCACCAACTGAGCAACTGCAATTTTTGCACTGATTTTGGTCCTGCTTGCCAACAACAGAAGCAACATTATTCACGCGTCGCCATATCATCTTGTTTGACCGACTTAATTAGGCGACTATTTCAACCTCGGCAACAATTTTGCCTCATCAATTTCAAATTTAGACCACATCACCACCAATGACAAGTCCTATTTGAGCCCTCAACCTTGTTCGCCACCACCCTTGAGAGAAACTTTAGAACCTTTGTCATCAGATGGAGGTAAATCTGAGCCTAGATCAAGCATGAGCAGCCGAGATTTGATGCATCTTGAGGATTTAAGGATTTTGTAGCCAGAGAAGGTGACCGACAGTGTATAACTTCAAGCTTGTAGGTGGGAAGACTACAACGAAGGAGGAGGCCTGAGAAAAATGAAAGAAGAGGAAACGAAAAGAAAGAGAGAAAAAAGAAAAATAAAGAAAAAGCCCATGGACGATAATACACCTCACTATAAATAAGATTTCGTCATCTAGTGAGTTCAAGCTTTCAAACATGTGATAGTCAAGACATAAGAGTAGATTAAATAAGATTTCGTCATCTAGTGAGTTCAGGCCCTTATTTGAGACTTAATTGGTCACTTAAGACCCTTATTTGATATAATGTCCACTTTGGGTTCTCTTTTAAGAAAATACCTCCACTTTAGGTCCATATTTGAAATTTTCTCTTACATTCCCATTATAGGATAGTCGACATGTGAATGGATTCAATTATGTAATTATGTTTGTGTACATATGCCACTTAATTGATAAGCAATGGGTTTTTCATACTTATAGTAAAACTCATAATAATATTTTTATTTTTAGATAGTTAGAAGAGGCAATTATCGAGGCGCTCATTCATCTACAAGTGACATGAGCACCTCAATTTTGACTATTCAAATTCATGTGGAGTCATCGTTTGCATCTTGTAATTTGAATCATAGTGAAACTAGTTTGTTGATCCTTTTTTCTATTGGGGTTATTGTCAATACGAGATAATCCCAGGAGATGATGTCGTGTCACTTAATTCCATATGAGACATTAGGTAAAATGACTATTTTACACTGATATTCAAAGTGCATACACTGGAACCTCCAAAATTAAGGTTGGTGGACTGATTAAGAAAGTCCCTAAAGTGCCCCCTTGTTTATTTTTTATCTAATCTATCGAAGTTCAAATATAACCTCTGTTTTTTTTTTTTTCAATAACTTGATATTATAATGCAACCAAATCAAGATAATATTGAATTTTGTGTACCAATTTTCGTTGCGGTACTTCAGACATAAGTTCCAACCACTCCAAATAGAACCATTCCACAATACAAAGGCCTTCACCTTGGCATGCGTATGAAACTCTCAGCATGAGCCCCGGATGCTCCTCTTTAGTTAATTAAGTAACTGTGCGTGTATATATATATATATATGTTTTATATGTACCCAAAATGCTTAACAATTTCATATGTTCATCGTTTCCACCGTTGAAGCGTGAAAATTAGCCATCCAATAGACATTTTAGTGCTTATATAATATCATGTGATGGTCCACCCATCAATTACAAACCATAAAATCTTATAAGATTCCTTAAGTCCCCCCGAAATACTTCCGAACAACTCACTTTGGTGAACAACCACGTAACTTTTTCACTTGGAATTTGGATTAACTCACTTTTCTTGGCCCAAATAACGTCCACTATATTTTCTAAGATTCCTTAAGTTCCCCCCACCCCCCGGGGCATAATACAAACTTTTTCACTTGGAATTTGGATTAACTCACTTTTCTTGGCCCAAATAACATCCACTATATTTCTAAGATTCCTTAAGTTTCCCCCACCCCCCGGGGCGTAATACAAACTTTTTCACTTGGAATTTGGATTAACTCACTTTTCTTGGCCCCCACGTCCACTATATTTTCTAAGATCTCCCCCAGGTGTAATACAAACTTTTTCACTTGGAATTTGGATTAACTCACTTTTCTCGGCCCAAATAATGTCCACTATATTAACTCACTTTTCTTGACCCCACGTCCACTATATTTTCTAAGATTCCTTAAGTTCCCCTCCCCCGCGGGGCGTAATACAAACTTTTTCGCTTGGAATTTGGATTAACTCACTTTTCTTGGCCCCACGTCCACTATATTTTCTAAGATTCCTTATGTTCCCCCACCCCCCACCTCGGGGCGTAATACAAACTTTTTCGCTTGGAATTTGGATTAATTCACTTTTCTTGGCCCCACGTCCACTATATTTTCTAAGATTCCTTATGTTCCCCCACCCCCCACCTCGGGGCGTAATACAAACTTTTTCACTTGGAATTTGGATTAACTCACTTTTCTTAGCCCCACGTCCACTATATTTTCTAAGATTCCTTAAGTTCCCCTTGATATAGCTAGTAGAGTACCTAGAGGGGGTGAATAAGTATATAAAAGATTTTTCTTGATAATTTCTTTATAATTGCGCAATACTTAGACAGTTGAAGAATTTGCGATAAGTAATAATCAACGTAAGACTAAGTAAAGGAAAGAGAGAATTGAACACGCGGTTTATAGTGGTTCGGCTTGATTCAAGCCTACGTCCACTCTTCTGCACTGACAGCCAATTGGCTGGATTCCACTATGAACAAAGAGATATTACAGTGTTGATCTTCCTTGATTTCTAGGTGTAGATGATCTACCACACTCGCTCAAGGTATCACCAAGTATGGACACTCTCTGTGTATACAATTTCGCTCAGAATGAATCGACTAATAATCAAGGTGCTTCAGACTCTGGAATTTCTTTATCGATCACGTCTTTTTCACAACTAGAACGTCTTCCTTTTTATACTCCTTTATGCCATCATACCGTTGGCACTTACCAAAGGAATTCCTCCAATCTACCCGTTGGACGGAATCAATCAAGAAGATCATTCGAGCTATTAAAGGAACCCGACGATAGCCCATCAATCCTCGTTCGCCTATACAATCGGGATCTTGGTTTCCAAGAATAGAACATTCCGAGAATACTTCGTCGACCATCGGATCTTCAATTGATCTAGATACAAACAAAAGAATCCGTTATATTTATCCAGCCAAAAAGATCTTCTCCAGAGAATAGGATTAAATCCTCAACCATATACTTCGGCTCTGGATTTCCTTCGTCACTGGATCAGAAATACTGTCAATGAGAAAAGTCTTGAGTCTTAAGTTTTGAGTATTGAGTTCAGAAAGTCTTCAGACTTTAAATTGACGGTCTGCAAATATCCAGACTAGACTGATTGAAACGTTTTGTCAGCTTCAAAATATTCTGGAAAGATTTCTCCAACACCCCCCACCCCCGTAGGTGTAATACAAACTCTTTCACTTTGAATTTGGATTAACTCACTTTTCTTGGCCCAAATAACGTCCACTATATTTTCTTAACATCCTTACCCATGCACCACACTTCATTTTCTCAAGGCATAAGGATGTTAGAAGTATAAAAAATTTTCGTCAATTCACTTAAGTATCGAATCCAAAAAAAAAAAAGATTATTTAAATACCTTCATATATATATATATATATATATATATATATATATATATATATATATATATATATATATATTACAGGCTTTTACAATAAAATGTACAAGTTAATTGGCATTTTTAGCTATTAAAAACAAATCTAACGTGAATTATGATGTGACTGGACTCTCTATAAATGATATCATATGAGTCTATTTTAGACATTATCCGTTATTCTCGTTTCAGTCGAGCCATAAATCCAAGTTCGAGGTTTCCATGGCAGATGAAGATGGTGGATAAGACGCAGTTTCAATGGTAAAAAAATGGAGATGTTCAAAAATAATGAAGATGAAAATCATTCCCCGTCACCTCCCCTTTTCTAAGAAGAAATTGGGCTCTCCCGTCCCCACACCCCGCCCCGTGTCCTTGAATGTCAGAATCTTGGCCAAATAAAAGAGGGATTTTTCTTCACCGCAGTTTCAGATTTTCTCCAGAGTTCAATAAATTCTAAATATGACTTCGATTCCTATCTGGTTTGTATTCTATTTTCCGCCTTGTTTTGTTTTTCAGTTCTCTGACTATATTCCAAATTGCATTGCCATTGATTGCGCTCCAGGAAACTGAGTTTGCAAGGAAGCTCTAGTCGAACCACTGTCGCCATGGCTGGAGATCTGGAGATGGACTAGCAGAGTGATCCTCTTGATATGGAGATGGAGCTCTTCATGGCCGTGGAGTCGAGAATCGATGGGGGCAAAAGCAGGGATGATCGATCCAAGAGATCTTCGAGCCCATATCCAGCCTCGACTAAAGCAACAACTTTCATTACCCTCCTCATCTTCATCAGCACCTTGCATCATCTTCCACCTTTTCTTCTTATTTGGTTGTTCGCAAATTGAAAAACAAAAATCCTAGTTTGGACAAAAACCCTAACCTGTACTAATTTTGTTTGCAAACAAAATTCAGGGTTTACATTTGGGATATAAATGTAAAAGATGTCGTTTAGGGCTATTATTGTTGATTGAGCGCCCTAGTGAGCCACGTCAGTCAGGGTAATTGACAAAATATTGTTATGTCAGATTTTCGACAACCCAAATCATAGTTGACATTTAAATGATTCGACAAAAAATTGTTGACAACTAAGTGAACATTGTACAAAACTTTTGACACTTCTTATATCCTTATGCCATTTTCTTATGTCATTAACCACATAATAGAGCTTACTTCGATAAGGAAAAATTAGCAAATCCATTTTCAGATAAGTACCAACCATGCAAGTATCAAAACTAGTGGCTACAATAAAAATCAAAGTTTGGGGGGTAATCCGTTAACTTTTGAAAGTCCGGTTGTTGTTATGAATTAATGTCGAATTCATGAGATTTCATGCAATCATCCTATACTTAGAACTTTGAAGCAGTAGATAATTTTCCTTGTTACAAGATGAGATTATTTATCAGGGCAAATCAATGGTCCAAACCACACATTAAATTCCTCATTGCGGAATCATACCTTTATGTTTGAACTCATCTCTCGACATTTAAAAGCATTGGGAAAGCCCCGTAAAAGTTGAATACCTTCATGACGGGGAGATCTAAGAGAAAGCTAATAATCCGAGCCAGTGGACAACTTAGTTGGATTTCCCATACCCAAAAGCTTAAGCCACTGAATTATGCTCACTTAAGCAGTAGTAATCACTTCTTTTTATCTATAAACATATAGGTGTTATGAAATACATGAATGGATAGAATGCATGAATGAATATTCATTATATTCATATTATCCAATGTACTTATTATGGTACATTTGTATCAAATGTTCTAAGTACATCTCCCTATACAATGAACGTTCGTCTCCTTTATCCTGTACATGTATCATTCGATACATTAATATTAATGATAAGTACATTCTTGTTCTCCTATAAATAGAAGTTTAGTTTTGATGTACAATATACAATCACACAAAAACACGACAGTGAGATACCAGAAATAAAACCCTCTCATCTTGCTACTATTTCTAGTGTTCACTTGCTTTCTCTTCTTTAATCTCTTCCTTATTATATATTCGCAACACGATATTTTACAACACGTTATCAGTACGAGGATCTACCGATTGAGTAAGTAACTTTTGCAAGCACGAAGATCTACCGACTGAGTAAGTAATTTTTGCAAGGTGGGTATTCTTATTATTGATCAACTTATACTTCATCTTCTTCTATCAATTCTTCATTTTTATTTTTCTTGGCCCGAAGCCAAAATTTTAAATCTAAAAGTATCCTTCTGCTCCTGAAGTAGCGGTAGATATTTGGAAATCATTTCAATTAATTTAAGGATTTATTTTTGCAAGGATTATGGCAAATATTGAAAAGCCCAAATTCCACATCCTGGAAGTGAGTGGAAAGAATTATCTATTCTGACGCCTTGACATGGAAATGCACCTCCAAAAGCAAGGTCTCGCTAATACAATTATAGATGATGGAATCTCAAATGAAAAGGATAAAGCAAATGCGCTGATTTTTATTCGTCGTCATTTGTATGAGAGCCTGCAAACTCAATATTTATCCGTTCGAGACCCACATATCTTGTGGAGGAGGTTGAAGGATAGGTATGATCATACAAAAACTGTTATCCTCCCTCAAGCACAATATGATTGGCAAAATCTCATACTGCAAGATTTTAAATCAGTGTCTGACTATAATTCTGCTTTATTTGATATCGTTTCTCAACTTGAGTTATGCGGTATCAAACTCACTGATGCAGAATTGCTTGAGAAAACTTTCTCCACCTTTCATGCTTCGAATATTGTATTGCAACAGCAATACCGGCAACGTCAGTTTACCACATATTCTGAATTAATTTCTGTGCTTCTTACTGCCGAGCAAACTAATGAATTGCTACTCAAAAATCATGATCTTAGACATGCTGGCTCAAAAGCATTGCCCGAAGCACATGCTAACTTTGAGAAAAATACTGGCCATTTTAAGGGCTATAAGCGCAGGCAAGAATATAATCCTAGAAGGGATGGCAAGAAATTTAACCACCCTAGGAAATGAAACTTTGGCCTGAATCATGGCAAAGAAAAGAAGCAAAAGAAGGTGATTAATGAAAGTATTTATCATCGTTGTGGCATGATCAGGCCGGTCACGTACTGTCGTACGCCAAAACATTTTGTTGACCTATACCAGGCATCTTTAAAGAATACGGGCAAGCGTGGTGAATCTCATGCCATTAAAATCAATCCTACTGCCACAACCATTATTGAAGCCAACAATATCCCTGTTGGTGGGACTCCTCTTGCTCCTGAAGTAGCAAATGCATCATTGGATGTCTCTGATT
This sequence comes from Eucalyptus victrix, assembly GCA_016097545.1. Taxonomy (NCBI): domain Eukaryota; kingdom Viridiplantae; phylum Streptophyta; class Magnoliopsida; order Myrtales; family Myrtaceae; genus Eucalyptus; species Eucalyptus victrix. Next base: position 50,037,877 of record CM027843.1, read on the forward strand.
TCTTTGAAGACCTCTGATTATTTTGATGAATCAGATTGGTGGATAATAATTTGAACTTTGAAATTTATGATGTATTACTTTTTTTTATTGTTTTTATGAAATACTTATGAACCTTATATAATATTTATCTTTGAAATTTTATTTGACTATATAACTAATATGCAATTTTTATGATACTTGACACCGAAGTTGTCAATATAAATGCAAATGGAAAATACCGAGAAAAAGGAAGATATTTGTTTGCTTGATAGTGCAACAACACATACTATATTTTGTAGTAGACACTTTTTCTCGAGTATGACATTGCGTAAGGCACAAATCCATACAATATCAGGTCCTGTTCCGATTATTGATGGTTTTGGGAATACTGCAATTATTTTGCCAAATTGCACAATCCTGCATATTGAAAATGCGTTTCTAAGCATTCGATCAAAAAGAAATCTGCTCAGTTTCAAAGATGTACGCTATAATGGGTACCATATTGAGACTATTTATGAGTAAGATAAGGAATATATTGGCATTTCCTCTTATAAGATGGGCCTGAAGACCATCCATGAGAAGCTAGAAGCTTCTTCTATAGGTTTGTATTGTGTTATGATTAAAGCTGTTGAAACCTACGCTACCACATCTTGGAGATTGGTAAGCCCTAATCAGTTTGGACTGTGGCATGATCGCCTTGGTCATCCTGGCGCTTCAATGATGCATAGGATAATTCAAAATACAAAAGGGCACCCTTTAAAGGATATAAAGGTATTGTTGTCCAAAGATTATAATTGTGAGGCTTGCTCACAAGGAAAGCTCATTATCAAACCTTCTATAACAAAGGTTAATTTTAAATCTCCTTTATTCTTGAAAAGAATTCAGGGTGATATTTGTGGACCAATACAACCACCAAGTGGACCATTTATATATTTTATAGTATTAGTGGACGCATCCTGTAGATGGTCCCATGTTTGCCTATTATCTACGCGCAATGTCGCATTTGCACGTTTACTTACACATTATAAAGCTTCGGGCATAATTCCCTGATTATCCAATTAAGAGCATAAAGATGGATAATGCTGGTGAATTTACATCAAAGAGTTTTGATACATATTGTGCTTCACCCGGAATCGAGGTTGAGCACCCGGTTGCATATGTTCATACTCAAAATGGATTGGCAGAATTCTTCATTAAACATATCCAAATCATTACCCGCACTATATTATTGAGAACGAATCTCAACGATATAGCATGGGGTCATGCAGTTTTGCATGCGGCAGCTCTAATAAGATTACGGCCCACTGCTAGTATTTTATAATCTACCCTTCAAATGGTTCTTGGTTATGAACCAGATATTTCACATCTACGCACCTTTGGTTGTGTAGTACAGGTGCCTGTAGCACCGCCAAAAATGACGAAAATGGGTCCCCAACGCCGTTTGGGCATTTATGTTGGGTTTAATTCATCATCTATCATTAGGTTCTTGGAACCAACTACTGGTAATCTTTTTGATGCCAAGTTTGCAAATTGTCATTTCGATGAGACTAGGTTTCCATCAATTGGGATACCTACAACTTCCATGACTGCAAAACAAAAACCAGTTAAGGTTTTTTCCTGGAATGAGAAAAATTTATCTCAATTAGCCCCAATGACTCCCTGAATGTGAAAACGAGGTGTAGCGCAAAATTCATTTACAGGCTATGGCCAATAGACTTCCTGACACATTTAATGATGCTACTAAGGTAATGAAGTCTCATATTCCAGCTGCAAATACTCCAGCTAGGATAGCTGTTCCCGAAGAACAGGCTAAAATGGATCAAAATCTCCCGCACTTGAAGCGTGGCAGACCGATAGGATCAAAAGATACTGCTCCTCAAAAACGAAGGGGAAAGAATCAAGAATCCGCTCCAGAAGAGCCTGGCGTTGTGCTTGCTCCAAAAGAGCTTATTGCCCCTGAAGAGGCACAAACCCATGAAAGGAGCACTAGCCCTGGGAATACTGAGAATTCCATTACATATTGTAATGAAATTTGGGATCGAAATGAAATCATCATTGATGATGCTTTTGCATTCTCAATTGCTTATCAAATTATGGATGATGATTGTGAACCACAATCTATTATTGAATGTCGTCAAAGGCAAGATTGACATAAGTGGGAGGAAGCAATTAAAGTTGAATTAGCTTCCCTAACTAAACGAGAGGTTTTTGGACCTGTAACTCGTATCCCTGATAATGTAAAGCCCATTGGATATAAATGAGTATTTATTCAAAAACAAAATGAGAAAAACGAGGTTGTCAGGTATAAAGCCCGACTCGTTGCCCAAGGATTCTCCTAGAGACCTGTGATTGATTATAATGAGACATATTCACCTGTGATGGATATGATTACATTTCGTTTTCTCATTAGCCTAGCAATCTTTGAAAGATTGGAAATGCGTCTTATGGACGTTGTGACGGCATATCTATATGGCTCATTAGACTCTAATATTTATATGAAAATTCCTGAGAATTCAAAATGCCTGAAGCATGCACTCCTCGCAATTTATTCTCAATAAAATTGCAAAGATCTTTGTACGGGTTAAAGCAATCCGATCGCATGTGGTATCAACGCATAAGTGAGTACCTAATTAAGGAAATGTATAAAAATGATCATATCTGCCCATGCGTGTTTATTAAGAAATCAGAAACTAGATTTGCTATTATAGCAGTTTATGTCGACGATATAAATTTAATTGGAACTCCATAAGAGTTATTTGAAACCGCTGAATATTTGAAAAGGGAGTTTGAAGTTAAAGATTTGGGTAAAATCAAACTTTGTCTTGGTCTAGAGCTTGAGCATAAAGCAAATGGAATAATTGTCCATCAATCAAAGCATATGTTGAAAGATTGCTTAAACGCTTCAACATGGACAAAGCTCACCCATTGAGCACCCCTATGGTTGTAAGGTCTCTAGATCCCCAAAAGGACCCATTTCGTCCTGGAGAATTTGATGAAGAGATATTTGGTCATGAAGTACCATATCTTAATGCAATTGGGGCTTTGATGTACTTGGCACAATGTACGAGACCAGATATCGCTTTTGCAGTAAATTTATTAACACGTTTTAGTTCTGAGTCAACTCTGAGACATTGGAATGGGGTTAAACATATTTTCCGTTATCTCCGAGGAACCATAGATTTGAGATTATATTATTCTAAGAATTCCACTAACTCTGATTTAGTTGGATATGTTGATACTGGATATAGATCCAATCCACATAAGGCTCGCTCTCAAACTGGGTATTTATTTTGTTATAACGGTATCGCTATTTCTTGGCGTTCTACGAAGCAATCGCTAGTAGCTACATCTTCTAACCACTCTGAGATTATTGCTTTATATGAAGCTAGAAGAAAGTGTGTTTGGTTAAGATCCGTTATAACACATATTCATAATTCTTGTTACTTAATACCGATTACAAATTCTCCCACTATAATTTATGAAGATAATGCTGCTTGTGTTGCACAAGTCAGGGGAGGATATATCAAAAGTGATAGGACCAAGCATATCTCACCGAAATTTTTCTATACTCATGAACTCCAAGAAAGTCGACAAATTGATGTTAAACAGATTCGATCCATAAATAATCTTGCAGATCTTTTTACCAAATCATTACCAACATCAAGTTTTGAGAAATTAGTATATGACATTGGTATGAGGCGAGTTCATAAGATGTAAGATTAATTAGCCCCATAAGTGGCTATATGGCTCTATTGAGGGGGAAATATTATGAACTATGCATTGCAGCATTGATATGCGGCTAGTTCACAAGATGCAATAATGATTAGTCCCAGGAGTGGCTATATATACATTACACTCTTTTTTCTTAATGTCCGGTTTTTTCCATAGGGTTTTTCCGGCTTAAATTTTTTAACGAGGCAATTAATGCATCCATAAAAGGGAGATATCATAACATGTGTGCTCTGCACTCTTTTTCCCTTTTGTCCGGTTTTTATCCCATTGGATTTTTCCGGCTTAAGGTTTTTAATGAGGTAGTATCATTCAATGCACATTTGTAATGAATATGATGAATATTCAAGGGAGGGTGTTATGAAATACATGAATGGATATAATACATGAATGAATATTCATTATATTCATCTTATCCAATGTACTTATTATGGTACATTTGTATCAAATGTTCTAAGTACATCTCCCTATACAATGATCGTTCGTCTCCTTTATCCTATACATGTATCATTCGATACATTGATATTAATGATAAGTACATTCTTGTTCTCCTATAAATAGGAGTTTAGTTTTGATGTACAATATATAATCACACGAAACACGACAATGAGATACCAGAAATAAAACCCTCTCATCTTGTTACTATTTCTAGTGTTCACTTGCTTTCTCTTCTTTAATTTCTTCCCTATTATATATTCGCAACGCGATATTTTACAACAATAGGCTCCATTTATTTCGGAGAAAATAAAATGACTTGGAAAATATTTTTCCTAAAAATAGTCGTTTGTTTCTTTTACAAATACGAGTGAACAAAAAATATTTTCATCATTTGGGAAAATGTTTAGACAAATTGCTGTCGGTAATAAAAATAATTTCCATTACCTAATTATTTCAAACAATATAAACGATTATTTTTAGGATAATATTTTTCAAATCATTCATTTTCTGTGAAACAAAAATAGCATATATGAGATTTCTTTTTTTTTTACACCACTTACATGTGTACGTAACAAATTTGCATCCGATATAGGTCGTGCATATCAAAGAGCACAAATAAGCAAGAAAGAAGGTCGAATTCGGACTCTCATGTAACGAATAGTCGTTTGTTTCTTTTACAAATACGAATGAACAAAAAATATTTTCATCATTTGCGAAAATGTTTAGACAAATTGCTGTCGGTAACAAAAATAATTTCTATTAACTAATTATTTCAAACAATATAAGCGGTTTTGTTTAGGAAAATATTTTCCAAATCATTTATTTTCCGCAAAACAAACATAGCATATAAAAAATTTCTTTTTTTATTTTACACCACTTACATGTGTACATAACAAATTTGCATCGGATATAGGTCGTGCATATCAAAGAACGCAAAATAAGCAAGAAAGAAGGTCGAATTCGGACTCTCGTGTAACGAATATTCGAGCTAAATCTGGATATATCCTCGATGCGAGGACTAGTAAGATCGATTCGGCGGTCCGACTTTTTCTTCTTTAGAGCGAATACCCACACGGTTTCAGGCGAAACAAAGTCACAATCGAAATTGATGGAAAAGTACCGCCGTCTAGTTCACCACATGATTGTTGCCCCCACGCTTCCCAACTTTATTAACACCACAAGAAAAGCGCGGACCATGTTATCATCTTATTCACATTTTCTCCAAAAAGAAAAAAAAAATGGAGGACCCCAAAATCATAAAATTAATGAGCAAAAATTTTAGAATATTAAAGAAGTTATCTCATTAAATTACAAAAAAGAAGATACAAGACATGTCCAATGTGAGTTCGTGCCAATAAGCTAATCACGGCATGCGAAGAGTTATCATTTAAGGAAAATCTTTCACTAATGACTTTGATGCAAGAGGGAGTGACCCCAGTGCTTCATTTTGAGATAATGTTTTATTAAGAGAGTAATGATGTAAAATCGAGTTCTGTTCCTTTTCTTACCTTGAAAAAAAAAGCTTAAGGCTTGAGGCTAAATCACCAAAAATAGAAAGGAAGTTGACTTGAAAACTGGCGGTGCGGTCCGCAGGGGTACAATCTCAAGCAACGGACAAGATGAGCTGTCCCCAAAAGTCCATTTTCTTCACTTTTATTATGAAAAAATTGAATAAAGTCTATTTTCTTGTGGCTATCTAAAAAGATTGTATTTACTTTCTTTGAAAGACGTCGTCATCTAAATTATTAATTAAAAAGACAGGAAAGGCCGTGCCTTGGATGATCTTTTCTATGACGCCCCGCTTTCATCTCAATTAATTTTGATTTGAAAGTGGCAGCAAGAGGAAATGGAAATTGCATAAAATCGTTACGCACCAGCCAAAGTCATGCCGATCAAGAGATAATGGTAGACATAACAATTAATATAATTTGATCTCATTAGTAGTAGAATTATGCAAGTGCAGCTTAAGAAGTGTAAACTACTATGATGGCAAAATTCATGTGCACATAACACCAAAGCATGAGAATCATCCGATCAGATATAGATTTTGTAATTTAACGGCGCAAATCATCTAGTATGTATGAATTAAGTTTTAATTTTTATCTTATTGCTAATATTATTTTTTTGATATATGCATTTTGACTCTCAAACATGAAACACTCGGGACTTTTACAATATATAACGACTGACCAATGAAGTTACCTATAATACTTTCGAAGTTTTTTTACAGATTTGAAGAGCTATTTACAATTTCGGTGGAAAAGCCAAAGTTATATGTTTTGTACCTTGCTTGAACTTTAAATAAAGCCAGATCAGTTTTTACCCCCCCTTTTTTTTTTTTCAGTTTTTTTGGTTAATTTAGACCTCGCAAACCACTCGCCTTGACTTTATTATATTCTAAATTCATGAACTTCCGCAATAAAGTGATGCGTCAATTCACACACAATATTCCATAGTTTATTATTAATTTTTAAGTCAAGGGGGGGCTAGGTCTTGTGTGCTGTGCTGCAATTTAGACATCATGTGTTGACATCATGAGTTGAGTTTTATGTGGAATCGGAATGTCAAGCGACTCAAATCAATCGGTGTCCATGTCTTAAAATTTCTAAGTCTTTGGTTTTTAGTTTTTGGGGGTGGGGCCTACGTCTATCGTACTTCATTTCATGTGCTCTGTTGCAATTTACTTACTTTTCCAATGCTAAAATGCTATATCTATATATATAAAAGACTGTCACGACCTCTTGAAATCAAGCCGTCCGCAGGAGTTCTATACACTACATCTCATTCCTATCTAACTCCTTCTCAAGACAGAGTAACGTCTTGATTAATCTAGAATTTAATACCACAGTCATTTAAATTTGGAAGAAAGTATGAATTGCAACAAATTTTGAAAAAGATTCTATCTCTTTTGAAGCAAATGAAAATTCTTGCAAAAAAGAACTTTGTAACATGCTTGAGAATAAAAACATCAACTGAAAGTAATTTTTTTTTTTTTTTTAAGTTTATGACAATTACTTCCTTGGTCCTTCCTTCTCCACCTCTGTAGTTCACGTGCAGTGACGACAACGTGCTCGAAGACGACCTACAGCCGAGGAGGGTAGGCCGATGTCAGTAATTAATAATCTAATCAAAATTGAGGTGTCAACAAAGACAACCAAGGGCCAATAGAGAGACTCTCTTTGTTGCAATCTATGAAGCACGGACACATTTTCGGTGCTTCCGTGTCGTGTTCAACACGTGTCGGAGTGTGTCGGACACGTTGACACGCGTCGGACACCCTCGGACATGCGGTCAACGTGTGTCGGAAATCCGACACGCGGTCAACCTTTGCCCGACACGTTTGGACATGCGTGTCCGGCAGACGATGGAGGGTGGAAGTGACGGTGAGGGAGCAGAGACGGACCAACGGCGAGCCCGCGACGGCGAGAGACGGCCAGAGAAAGAGCGGCGAGGAAGGGGGTCATGTGCGGCGAGCGGCGAGGACATGGCTAAGTGCTACACTTGCAAACCAGAGACATGCAGAGATGGGTTTGAGGGCACTAGCGGCATTGTTAAGAGCGTCGTCTCCGGAAGTCTCAACCAAATCACCTCACTAGTCACACGACTCCTCACCATGGTCCACCCATCTTCCGGCTCCAACTCTGGCGGCGGCGAAGCAGCAATTTCACCAAGGTGGAGGACGCAATCACGGCCGTGCTCGATCATGGGACGCGCCAGTTCGTGATCTACGTGAAAAAGGGCGTGTAACGGGAGAACATGGAGATCAAGAAGAAGAAGTGAGTCATGTGACGAGTGGTGAGCGGCGAGTGGCGAGGAAGGAGACAGATCTAGTGGAGAAGAGCAAGGGTCGTGCAACGAGCGGCAAAGGAGAATGAGATAAAAGTAAAGTTAGGGTTTTTGATAGGATGGCCATTGTGTACTTTGGGGGGAGGGGAAGTGACAGGACAGCTTGTCTGTCATGTCAATGAATAAAGTGGGGGGGGGGGGCCGGGGGGGGAAAGTGAAAAAAATTTGGGGGAAGGGAGAATTTCGAAAAATAAATATAAATTTGAGATAATAAAATAAAAAAGTGTAAGATTTATTAATATTATTAATATAAATTCATTGTAAATTATTTATTTATTTATTTATGAATTTGAATCAAATTAATTAAAAATAAAAATATTTATTTAATATTTAATGTGTTGGAATGCGTTGAAATTCACTACTTTTTGAGAAATGACATGTCGCGTGTCGTGTCGTGTTGTATCGTGTGTCCGTGTCGCCATGCCCGTGTTACATAGGTGGCAATCATATCTCAATTTGGGAAGTTCAACTAAGGAGAGCTCACAGTCTTACCCAAAAATAAAAAGAAAAAAAAAACGCAAGGAGAGCTCACAGAAGCAGTTTTCTGGGGTCTCCTCCTGCAAGGTCGCTAGAAATGGAAGGACCCCCTAATTGGTACCCTTATTCTAACCCTGCTCAAGGCCAAGGTACTCTCTCTCTCTCTCTCTCTCCCTCTGTCAACCGTGTTCATGACTGATCTTGCATGGCGGTGGGTAGTTGGTTATGCAGGGTATTACCAAGGGCCTCCCGTACAAGCGCCTCCCCAGTCCTATGCTGCTCCTCCTCCAGGGTATTACCAAGGGCCTCCCGCACAAGCGCCTCCCCAGTCCTATGCTGCTCCTCCTCCAGGGTATTACCAAGGGCCTCCCGTACAAGCGCCTCTCCCCAGTCCTATGCTGCTCCTCCTCCCAGAAAAGAGCCGGGTTTTCTCGGCAAATGGTACACTCTCTCTCTCTCTCTCTCTGCCAGGAAGATTTTCATGTTCATTTGGTTTAGAGAAATTTAATTGGCTATAGTTGTCGTTGGCTGGTTTCAGCCTCGATGTCTTTGTTGCTGCTCCTACATCGTCGAGTGCTGCCTCTATTGTTGCTGAGCAGTGAAAAAGTGGAGTCCACCCACTTCCAGATTGTTCCCATGATTATGATTGCACGTCTCTGTATTTGACATATCAGTGTTTTTCCTGTGTTCTCTCTAGATGATTCCACGTCATGGGCAGCTTTGTATTAGACCTTTCCCCTTGTGCTCTGAATTATATGTCATTGTAGCATGCTCTTTTGAATGGGCTCTGTTTCTCATGTTTGTTTCACTGAAAGCATTTTAATAAAAAGTGTTTTCCAGTTTTTTAGCCGTTTCGTTCTTTAAAAAGTACTTAGCCAACGAAAAATACTTTTTTGTCAAGGAAAACGAATTCCTCCACCGCCTGACCTCTCTCCCTTCGCTCTATCCCTTCGTTCTTTAGCTACCTTTCTTCTTCGGCTCTTCTTCATCAACGCACATCTTCTTTGCCATTGAAGATCCAAATCTTCTTCTTCATCATCGAAGGTCTGGCTCTTCTTACACGATTCCAGGTTCTTTCACTTTTTTGAGGTACGCTTTTCGCTCGCCCTTCTTCACCGGCGCTCATCTTCTTTGCCATTGAAGGTCCAAATCATCTTCTTCACCGACCCTCATCTTCTTCGCTAATACATTTAGAATGAGAACATCGCGCATCATTAACACGCAGAACCCAAACCTCTACATTCAGTAACCGGGCATGGCGTAACCATCAGAACCCAACCGCAACCAACCTTCCAAAGAGCTACCCAGACAGCCAAACGCGCCTCACAATCACCACCATACCGGACGTTGATCGCGACCACCGCCCTGGCCGCACCACCCTCCCCCTCCCCGGCGAGCACCCGGGCGCCGCTGGGATCTCCTCCGTCCGAGCCCATCGGGCCGCTGCGATCCGGCCGGCGGAAACCCTAGGCCCGACGAGACGGCGATCGGAGCTCCGGATCGATGAGTCGTTGGGGGCGATACGGATTGGGCGATTGTCGCTGGAAGAGAGAGAGAGTGTGTGTTTTGTCCAATGCGGAGGGAGAGAGCTTTTTGTCATGAATTCCAGACCTTGACCTTAGCCACAAATCTTTTGTATGATTTCCAAAATCAAATCAAAAGATGTCTAGGTCTTCCTATCTAGCTAAGTTTATCCTTGCTGTCCATTACGAAACTGATTTGCGATTTGCTATCTATTGGTCCTCCTAAGTACATTTAGGATCAAAACTTCACCTAGCTGTTCCTTATCATAATCTCCCCAAGTCCTCATCAACACTTTGTTCTACTGAACTTGTTCACCCTCTATCAAAGTTCATCCAGTTTGTAGATGTCTTATCACTCTGTATATTTTATACCATTATTAATCACACAACATTCCTATATCAAGTTCACTCAGTAACAACTAAATAGATGATTTCATCAACTTCAAAATATCATAAGAGGTTTCCCAACAATCTGTGCAAAGTCAGAGGGGTTAAATGGTAAATCCTGCAAGTAACAAAGTTTGCCTTTCCTAAATATGCCAAATTTCCAAACATTGTGATGATTGATTTATCCTCATTTTACCTTGAAAATTCACTACTTCTCAAATTTAATTGAAATTTATTGTGGATTATATCACATGATCTAGAAGCCTCTCTTGGGGGTAAATCAAAAATAGCAATTTACCCTCCATATTGAGAGGATCCAAATTCCTATCTTGAAGACGTGTAATACATTGAGTCTTGAGGGATCAGCATGCTATCTAACGACTAAAACAACCACCACAAACACGAGCCATCTTGCCGCGAACATCTAAAGTGTATAGTGCAGTCTTTCTAGTATGGTGAAGTCCTTAGTGGTGTTTCTTAGCCTGACAGAATTGTATTACTGCATTTGAAGGTTTTGGCTATATATATATATATCTCGGCATCATAACAACCATACATACACAAGCCATTTTGTGGTGAACAATTAAAGCATATGGTACTCTTTCTAGCAGAGTGTAACACCTAGTGGTGTTTCTTGGCTCTGATAGAATTCGATTACTGCATTTTGAAGGTTTAGATTCTACATATCTCAACATCAGTTGTATTAGAACGTTGGTTGAAGATGCTTTTTCACCAACACATGACAGCAGCAAGATTACTATACAGAGCATGATGGCATACAAGAATTTATTACCCAACCCCACACTTTCTTCTACATATCTCAACATCAGTTGTATTGGAACGGTGGTTGAAGATGCTTTTTCACCAACACATGACCGCAGCAAGATTACTATACAGAGCATGATGGCATACAAGAATTTATTACCCAACCCCACACTTTCTTTGTTGTTATGGAATTTACATGTTATTTCCCAAGAAACACTTTATTTGCGCCAAACCCCTCTGTAACACTTAACAAAATAGTTTCGGCATTTCATTGCTATACTATCATCACCTGTGAAAACTGGGTAAGGCCTTCACAGTTAGTTTTAGGTTTTCCACCCAGACAAACAATGTCAGTTTGATCTACATGATAACAATAAATTTTGGTTATTATCAATTTGGTTTTGTTTCAAACTGTTAAATGTTTAGCCTGCAGACATATGAAGATCTCATCATTAACTTAGGAGTATGTATGTACTTTAAATATCAAAACAAGAACCACAAAAAATTCTTTCCATGATCATCAAAGGAAGAGTTACAATAGGTAAGGACGACTATCCAGTACCATAATGAGTGGATATTCATTGTCTGGTTTTGCTTCATCCAGAGAGATTTTCAGACATATCTATTATTTCATGCAAAATGTTAGTTTTAGTGTATAATCAAATAATTCCAGTAAGTGAATAATTTATTGTGAAACAAATGAAATGATTTAAAATAATAACGTAAAGGGTTATCACGTTTATCAGTACTTCCATTTCTTCCATCTTAAAAAAAAATGTAAATGAGTACATGATAAACCAATATACCAGAGATTTTAGATTTTAGTTTGATGATGTTCAATTTTCATTTCCTTTCTTTAACAAACCCAGTACCATGTTAGCAGTCCACCAATTCTACCAGTAGAATCAAGTTGTTGAATCCACATATCAACTAAGAATAGTGGTTCACTCCGCATCACTATTTATCAGGTCTACCATGACCGAGATAAATGTTCCAAGCCAAGCTCTTGGCAACTACCCCAAACCCCTTGAAGAACTTTTCAAATCATAAATGACTCCGATTGCCCCCCAAGCAACCCATTCAAAAGGTGGTCACATAAGACTTCCTCCTGATTTCATTCTTTCAATCTAATTTATGTAAGGGAACATTTGGCAACCCATTCAAAAGGTGGTCACATAAGACTTCCTCCTGATTTCATTCTTTCAATCTAATTTATGTAAGGGAACATTTGGTAGGAGGGATTGGTGCCAAAAGGAAATGACATTCAAATTCTATTCCTTTGTGATGTTTTGTTTTATTTTCTCTGGCCTGAAATTGAAATCAATGCCCATGGCATCATCAGAAGTAATGAAGATTCAGACTCGGACATGTCAACAGAATATTCAGCATCCATTGAATCCAATGCAGCCCTTAAGACATTACAAGAAAATTGTACAATAATGTCTTTCCCCGTGTGACCTACCGCCCATACTTATCTATACAATTATTTTAAGGGGAAGAGTGGACAATTTTACATTAATCAGTTTGAAGCTTGCTAAGTTTTCTACTTTCTAAAACACAAAAAGTGCTTTCGTTGTAAATGGCACCAAGGGGGTGCCAACAACTCATGTCAACACGATCTATAAGGAACCATACAACATAATAAAATCTCCACCTTAATATTGTCAACAAGGTCATCAGAGACAGCACACTGATAAGACTTGCTCACAAAGTATTCAACCAAGAATCAGAAATAGAGATTAAAATACACATGTCATATCTCATTTTGTTTTATAAATTATTCAGTTCCATCATGCAATTATCAACTGCAGCTTTAGCATAGAAATAAGCGGTAGCAGAGAAATAAAAAGGCATAACAGCGCAATTCAGGCCAGTGGTAAGAAAGCGCTGTACAAATGCAATGCGCAAATAAGAGCGGTTCCTGTTTGATTTGAATCAAGCCCAAGATCTATCAAATGAACTATTCACATGCATTATTCAACCTACAATAATCTATCACAGTGGCAACCTCAAATTTATATGTAAAGGAGTAACTTCTCGAGTTTGAAGATTTTGTCTTCGTATGACTCTTCATCCACAGAGGATAAGAAAGTGCTTCACGCAACAATTTTTGAATCTATAAAACCATTAATAACATTGACTGAATGAATCAAGCAGATAAACTGCGATAAGAACCAAAATGTTCTTTTGGTGTGATAGCTCCTTTACCTATTCTCAGTGCAGCAAAGAGATCAGAATTTTAATATATTCAATCCAAAGGAAATGCATTTAGTGGCAAGGCACTTGGACTTTCAAATTCAAATTCTGCTTGGAACAAGCGTGGCTCAGATATATTCCAGGAAAAAGTAGAATACCACGAAAGACACTTGTTAAGATATGTTATAACATAGGACATGGAATAATATCATGTAAATTCAAAATATTTATCATATAGCTGATGCTCAGGTAGAGATATGAAAGGAAAGAATTATGCCTTCTTCAAGACGTAATTACATGAAAGGTACAAAGTTAAATAGACCGGGTATCAATTTTGTCAGGGATTAAGCAGATAGACAGATACCACAGAATTAGACATGCAAGGAAACAGAAGAAGGCAGCTTCTTCGGGAAGAGTGTAGTCCCTGAACGTAGTCCCTGGGAAGAATTGTATCGCTCCTAAGAATTAAGTATTGTCAGATAAACCAATAGGCTGTAGCATCATTAACTAGATTTCTGTTCTTCCATTTATTAAATCAGAAGAGCTGGAGCAACACTGCTGAATCACCCCTACTCAGTCTAAAAACAATAGAAAGGAGATTCCTCTGTATTGTCATAGTAAATAATGCAAACAGATGCATTAAATTGAAACTAAAAAGAAGAATCAAACATAAAAAGCAACTCAGAGTCTCTCTTCACAGTAGAGCCACATTGCTCTTAGATAGTTTCCATTAAAAGTGAGAGTGACGCTATAATGAAACCCCATCTCAAAAGTGACATGACTTGGACCAGAACATCTCAATGAGTTAACCTAAAAAGACTAACCTTAGTCTACCACCCACAAAGCAAAAGAACAAGATAATGCTTTTCCACATTGCCATAATAAGCAATCTATAATAGACAAAATGATACATAATTAAAATGACCAATCCATAGAGGGAGGACTTCCTTAAGAACGACTGAAATGTCAACCTAGAACTGCATAAACAACAGAGATGATTTTAAGACCATGGCCTAAATCACCCGAGATATGGTCAGTTTGGCTCATCCTATTCTGAGCCTTACACTCGTGTACTTTGAGTGTAAGTGCAGCCAAAGTAAGCATTTTCTAAAAGGTCATCCATACCACTGATAGTGTTCTCACCCGAGGACTAGCCCTCTGCATCATCCTAAAAGCTTGCTACCAGGAGCCGTACCTTGTCCAAGCCTTCCAGTCCCAGCGGTCACTCCCCACCCTCATCAAATCAGGGAATTACAATTTTACCAAAAAGGGAGGAAACTAAGCAACCTATACTTCCTAATGGCAAGTATGAGAATGAAAGAATTTATCCAAAACCACAACCAACATCTGTGACCAAGCAGCTGAATGGGAGTCAAAACATTACATTACCTTGCTCGTGATTGAACAAGAGATGCAGTGGCAAAAGATGCATGTGAAGCAGCAACAAGTCAAAAGAAATTGAGAGATTAACCTGTCTTGACTTTTACATTTTCAAAGGAGTAAAACCATTGCATTGGCACCTAGGAAAATTTTTGAACAAGTCTGACCTCACCACGGCCCTCCAGTGACATATCTATTAATTATAAGAAAATTTCTTTCAAGTTTGGAGAAATCAGATCTAAGCATTGTCAAGTCTGTGATTCTCAGGTTCACGACTGGCATTTTGACAAGGTTAGTTTCTAATACAATATATTATAGGAAAATTTCTTTCGAGTTTGGAGATATCAGATCTAAGCATCGTCAAGTGCATGATTCTCAGGTTCACAATCGGCATATTTACAAGGTGAGTTTTTAATACAATATACTCCATCACAAGAGTTCCCGTGACATCAAGAAAATTTCTGCTATATCTAAAGATACACTAGATCAATTATGCGTGATTATATTTTATGGCTACAGGCAATCTTTTAAAAAGAAACAGATCAAAAGAACTCGCTTGATGTCTGCTTCCAATTTAAATGAGGTCAGAAATTAAGTTCCAAACGGTAGCATTACTGAAGACAATAAAGATTGAAGAAATTTGTAAAGGTAGAAAGTGAAGTCTACAATCTGATTTCTTTCGAACAAATAGAATGTGATGTGCACTTATCTAACTTATAGTTGGTTACACATTAAACTTATTTATGATTTACTACTTTATCATTACTACGAGTAATGATGTTAAATAAGACAATTAGTTTGTAAAGTCTATATCTGTATCCAAATTTTGAAAGTACAGAACGACTTAAGAATTGGCCCAACCAAGTCAAAGTGATTTGGCCACTTAATGACTGGCTTAGTACCTCTTCTGCTCCTACAAGTAAACAAGATCAGACATAGAAAGAGTTCTCAATAGAACTAGTCAATCTGGACCGAGTTTTAAAACACTAGCAGAGAGCAAAATTAAATCTGTCATCAATAACAGCTTGATTAATCTCATGAAGCGATTATATGATGTATTGCAAAAGCCTCAGAAACTATGTTACACAATTTTCTAGACACATACATAATCGTTAACATTAAAATTAGAAGGAATAAATCATAATGTAAGAAAAATTACAAATAGTAATGGTGATGTCCCTATGTAGGAACCAGCTAAACTTAAACATAGTCAAAACTCATACTGTTCAACAACTAAACAGCGAAAAATCCACTTACTGCCAACTAAGATGGAGATAAACAGTAAATTCTATACTTCCCTGCAGAAAATTTTAGTATTTCATCTTTCACCAGACTCTAATCAATCCATTCAAACAGGAGAAGGATGTGAAGACTATTGCTGTCTGAATTGACTTATACTTTTTGCTTAATCTAAATCTTGCAGCTCATTCACTTGAGTCTTTTTCATCTAAAATTCCTGAAAGTTTCACAACACTCAAGTGTTGATGTAAATGATTGTCGATAATGAAAATCTTTTGATAGAAAAGAAAAAAGTATGCCTCCCATTCATAAACAAACCATAACAAATCTAAGCAACTGAAGAATCTTACCAGCTAAAGGGCACCACCACAATGCAGAAAAAGTAATGTGGTAAGCCATCCATCCAAACAAAATGGATGCTGGTTTTACAAACGGCAGGGTTCTCCAATGTTAAGGACAATTCAACCCTCAACAAGCAAGTTCCTCTCTAACAGAACACCACAGCCCAACTGACCAAGAAAAATGCACTCCAAGATCGTCAGACCCTGCACAATGAAAAAGAATATGAAGAAACAGATTCTTTGACCTGCTTACAAAAAAAAACATCTATTGGCTAACACCATTCTTTTTCTCATCAAATCCTTTGGTAGTTAGAATTCTCTTCAAACACTCTCAGGAAAGAAAGCTAGCTCTCACAGGTGCTTTAGAATTCCAGGAAATCTTCCAAGGAGAAGGGAGTTCCCAACTTCTGTTGTGTTCCAGAAGTTTGACATGCTGATCTGACAGTGATAAACCCATCGTTGCAGGCTATAGTGAAACCATAACACAACATCCTCTTCTCCATCAATACCCTGAAAGCATAAATCATGCCAAAGATCATAAAGTAGTTCAATTTCCCCATGATTCCATAGATCTTGATGCTGCCACACCATTCCTCCATTTTTTCCCTTCACAAAATGAGGCCATTAAAGAATGATCTCCACAACATTTGGCAGATTGCTGCCTCGGAACCTGTCAAGATCGTAGCTCATAGCCATCTTTTGGATAAATTTAGATCTGTTAAGTTACTTTAATTGAGTTTCCTTTATTATCAAAGTTTTATTTCCTTTTTTACTTACCTAAGGATATTATTGTTATATACCATTTATATTCAATATAAATACAATAGGTGTAGGGTTTCTGTGATACAGAAAACTACAGCCCTCTCTTTCTTTCTTTTACGTTCTCTTTCTCCTCCTTCTCTCTATTCCTTCTCTCTTCATTCTTTCTCTCTTACTATACATTGCGGGTTCTCTAATCAGTTTTGTGACATGGTATCAGAGCAGATCTAACTATTTGATTACTTAATCATATTGCTGGTTTGAGAGTCCCCTAGTAACCCTACTTTTTCTCTGGTGCATAGCCACCTAAAGCTACAATTTTTATCTGTTTTCTCTTCAAGTCTCAGTACATATGAGATCAGAAGATATCGGATTCAGCAGGTTCGGTTTATGAACATGGATTACAAGGATTACAACACTTGCTAATCAACGGATTCAACAATCAAAGTATTCTATTGATTATGGTTGACTAGTCTTGCTGGTTTTCCATCAAACATATAATTATTTGAATCGAGATTTCTGGTCAGATACTTTCTTCTATACAGCAGTCTCTATTTATGAGTTTTCAGCATCCCTTTGGTTAATTGATGGAGCCAATTACATTTGATTACACATTAGCGTTGCTGCTTTGTTACTTGCACTAAAGTTTCAGCCTTCTTGATTAGTGGTAGATATACTTATATTGAGATTATCATCATGAGTGATACTAAGGCTCCTACAGATAGTGTCAACGTTCAAATTACCACTATTAAATTAAATGGATCCTCCAATTACTTATTATGGGCCCAAGCCGTGAAGGTCTATATTAATGCCAAAGGGAAACTTCATTATCTTACCACATACCCTCCTACTGAAAATTCTGGAGACTATAGTAGTTGGATGAGAGAGAATGATACACTTCTGGTGTGGTTATGGAATAGCATGGAACCATCCATCGCTGCTAATGTCATGTTCCACACAACTGCTAAGGGAGTGTGGGATGATCTTATGGAGAGTTATTCACAAGACAAAAATATGTCTAGAGTTTATGAACTATATAAGAAGATCTTTAATTTTAAACAGGGAGACAAGTCTCTTGGAGAATATTATAGTGCTTTGAAAGGTATGTGGGAAGAACTCAATCTTTATTAGCCCATCACTACTGATCTTGAGAGACTAAAGACACAACGAGCTGAATTTCAAGTGGCCAAATTTTTATTTGGCTTGAATGCTGACTTACAGCTTGTAAAGAGTCAGCTTCTTGCTGGAGAGAGAGAGTTCCTTCTATGAATGAAGCATTTTGTCGAATTCAGCGCATTTTCCCTCCGTCTTCTACTTCATCTAAAGACAATTCAGCATTTGTGGCTCGTAGTGGTGGTCGTGGTCGTGGTCGTGGTGGATTTTCCAATAGAGGTCGTGGTTTCGGGGGAGTTCGTAGTCGTGGTGGTGGATGTAGTGGACAAAGTTCTAATCGAGATAGCCGTCAGTGAATACACTGCGGCAAATTCAGTCATATTGTTGACACTTGTTGGGCCAAGCATGGCAAGCCTGAGTGGGCTCAACGATCAGTTACTGCAAATACTGCTGTGTCTGAAGAGAGTGCTCAAAATGTGTCTTACAGCAACATGAACCCATCTCTCTCACCTGGGGGTAGTTCTTCTGAGTCTACGGCTCGAGATGATATGGTTGCACAATTCATTAAACATGTCCAACAACTAGAGGCTTCCAATTTCTCATCCACTGCTACTCTTGCTTGTACAGGTAACATGGCCTCTTTCTCTACTTTGTCTCCTAACACCTCTTGGGTCATTGACTCAGGGGTTTCTAGTCATATGACGGGTAAGCAAGAACTATTTTCTTCCAACACTAACTCTAGTCCTTCATCCGAAGTTATTTTAGCTAATGGTTCATCGACTCAGGTGGTTGGATCAGGGACTATTTCACTTACATCTTCCTTATCTTTGTCCTCTGTTTTACATGTTCCCCAACTTCCTTTAAATTTGTTATCTGTTAGTCAGTTAACTTAAGCTCTTAGTTGTTCAGTTACATTTTATCCATCTCATTGCGTTTTTCAGGACCTTCAGACAAAGAAGATGATTGGTGGAGGGCATGAATATGATGGACTCTACTATCTCAATGGTGTCTCCACTGCTGACGCCAATGGTCTAGCTACTAGTTCTATTACCCCTATTATGGCATTCTCGTTTAGGGCATTTAATTTTATTTTACAACAAATAATTCCCAAGTGTAAATCAATTTCTACTCTTGAGTGTGAGGCTTGTGAACTTGGGAAACATCATCGTAGTTCCTTTCCTAGTCATAATGATTCTCGTGCATCTACTTTACTTGAATTTGTTCATTCAGACATCTAGGGACCTTCCCGTATTGCTAGTAGAAATGGTTTTAAGTACTTTGTTACTTTTGTGGATGATTATTCTCGTTTAACGTGGCTCTATATGCTTCATGACCACTCTGAATTTTTACATGTTTTTCAATTATTTCATCGTGAGGTTACTAATCAGTTTAATATATCCCTTAAAATTTTGCGAATAGATAATGATCTAGAATATACACAGAAATCAATTTTTTTGTTTTGTTCTAATCTTGGCATTATACATCAAACAAGTTGTACTTACACCCCTCAGCAGAATGATGTGGCTGAGAGAAAATACCGTCACCTTCTAGAAGTTGCTCGTTCACTCTTATTTCATATAAATGTGCCAAAATCATTTTGGAGTGATGTTGTCCTTACTGCATGTTACCTCATAAATCATATACCTTCCACCGTCCTCAATCATCAGTCACCAATCAATGTTGTATTTCTTGACAAGTCGTTATTCTCTCTTACCCCGCTCGTCTTTGGATGTGTCTGTTTTGTTCATAACTTACATTCCGGTTCTGATAAACTATCTCCCCGTGCTACTAAATATATTTTTCTTGGGTATTCACGTACACAGAAGGGATATCGGTGTTATGATCCTACAACTTATACTCAATATGTTAGTGCTGATGTTACTTTTTTCGAGGGCACACCATACTATTCTACTGAGGGTAAAAAGTTTTCAATTGACATTGTAGCTTATCCTCCTATCCCACAACAAATCCCCCTAGATTCTATTAGTCCGTCTCTATTATCTCCTCCCTTGCAGGTGTATTAGCGGCAAAAGCAGTCTACAGCACCACCAGTCTCTAGCTCTTCAATGCCCTCCAATCAATCTTCCTCCTTGTCTCCTGGTCCAGACAATCTTCCTATTGCCCTTCGCAAAGGTACTCGGTCTTGCACACAAAAATCCTCTTTGGCTTACCCTATTGAGCATTATGTGTCTCTCTCACATCTTCCTTCTCCATTACATGACTTTGCTCTATCATTACAAACTCACACAATTCCTACTTCTACCACCGAGGCTTTGTCTCGCCTTGAGTGGAAGAAAGCTATGGATGTGGAAATGGAAGCTCTAGTGTCTCGCCAAACGTGGTCATTGGTTGATCTTCTCCTTGGGAAAGATGTGGTGAAGTGTTGTTGGGTGTACACTATCAAGTACAATCTAGATGGCTCAATCGAGCGTCTTAAAGCTCGACTCGTTGCTAAAGGTTTTACTCAAACTTATGGAGTGGATTATTTTGAGACTTTTTCCCTTGTGGCACATCTCAACTCTGTTTGTGTTATTATTTCTCTTGCTATGAATTTCGATTGGCCATTATATCAATTGGATGTCAAGAATGCTTTTCTTTATGGTGATTTGTCTGAAGAAGTATATATGGAGCAACCACCTGGGTATGTTGCTCAGGGGGAGAATCATAGTAAATTATGTCGGCTACATAAGGCCGTTTATGGATTGAAACAGTCTCCAAGACCATGGTTTGAAAAATTCAGTTCGGTGATTTCCAAATGTGGTTTCCACCAATGTTATTCTGATCATTCTATTTTTGTTCACAAGAAGGAATCCGGGGTACTCATTCTTGTGGTATATGTGGATGATATAATTATCTCTGGTAGTGATATGACTAGCATTTCTGAGATTAAGTCCTTTCTTCAGCAGCAATTTCATATTAGAGACTTGGGAACTCTTAGGTATTTTCTGGGTATTGAAGTTTTATGAAGTAAAAAAAGTATTAATTTGTCTCAGCGAAAGTATGATCTTGATCTTTTGTCTGAGACAGGTACACTAGCTTCCAAGCCAGTTGATACTCCTATGGATCCAAATCAAAAGTTTGGAGTTGATGATGGAAAATAAATTGAAGATAAGCATCAATATCGGCGTCTAGTTGGGAAACTAATTTATCTTACTATTACACGTCCAGATATTTCTTTTGTTGTTGGTGTGGTGAGTCAGTTTATGGAGTCACCTAAGAAAGCTCATTGGGATGCTGTATGTCGCATTCTTCGATATCTTAAAAGCTCTCCTGGTAAGGGACTAATTTATAAATCTAATGGTTCTTCCACTTTGGTTGGCTATTTTGATGCTGATTGGACTGGGTCAACATATGATCGACGGTCTACAACTGGGTATTGCACTTTTATTGGTGGTAATTTGGTTACTTGGAGAAGCAAGAAACAGACTACCATTGCCAGGTCTAGTGCAGAGGCCGAATATCATGCTATGGCACATACTGTGGCTGAATTGTTGTAGTTGAAATCTCTTCTCCAGGAGCTTGGATTTTCTATTAATCAACCTATTGACATGATGTGTGATAATCAAGCAGCTATTTATATTGCTGGGAATCCTGTTTTTGAAGAGCGAACTAAGCATATAGAAATTGACTATCACTTTGTTCGTGATGCTGTGAAGCAGAAGTTGGTTGCTACTCCTTACGTTGCCTCTAGAGATTAATTTGCTGATATATTTACCAAAGCATTATTTCGTCCTGCTTTTGTTACTGGTTGTTCCAAGTTGGGCATGGGTGACCTTTATGCTCCAGCTTAAGGGGGAGTGTTAAGTTACTTTAATTGAGTTTCCTTTATTATCAAAGTTTTATTTCCTTTTTTACTTACATAAGGATATTATTGTTATATACCATTTATATTCAATATAAATATAATGGGTGTAGGGTTTCTGTGATACAGAAAACTACAGCCCTCTCTTTCTTTCTTTTACGTTCTCTTTCTCCTCCTTCTCTCTATTCCTTCTCTCTTCCTTCTTTCTCTCTTACTATACATTGTGGGTTCTCTAATCAGTTTTGTGACAAGATCATATTAGTAAAAAGAAGACTCTTAAGTATAAGTCCAATGATCCAAGATCGGATGGCTAAGTTTTCCTATGCAAGCAATTTCGTCCCAAGTTGCAACACCATGTTGCTGTCATATTTGGGAAAAAGTCCTTGGTAGTGACCTAGCAATAAGAATTGTTGAAGTATTTAAGTATTAAATCACGCCTTCATCTAAAAATTTGAGCTTTTAAAACAATTGACTATGGTTTCACACAATTTCACATGGTATTGAAGAAGGAGGTCATGAGTTCAAGTTGTATGAGGTCCCCTCTTTGTTTTCATGCTTCAATTTTAGGCCAAAGCCCAATCTATGCATAAGGGGGAGTGCAAAAGTATTCAAATAAATACTAAACCATGCCTTATCTAACAACTTAAACTTCTAGCACAATTGGCATTGGTCCCACACAATTGCACTAGCATGATTGAAGCTTCATTAACAGTATCATGACCAATCGGCAAAGCTGAATGGTAAAATATAATCTCATTTGAAGATTGATGAATTAACGGTAAGAATCAAATAAATTCCTAGGTAAAATCCAGGGATTTTCTATTAAATTACGGAAAAAAATGCATTAAAAGATCAGTATCTTACAATCTGACAAACCATCCACTAGTATCTCCCGTGGGGAAATGGAAATTGTGAAACCTGCTTCAATAGATTTACTTAGATTTTGCAACCACACAACTGCACTCATACTCATTCAGAACCCAACCTACAGATTGGACTTCTTGAGCAGCAATTGTATCACAGAACGCTAGATAAATTCAACTCAAACAGACCAATAAAAGGAAGTGGGAGGAAACAACTTTTCAGGCTGATAGGTAATGTGAACCTTCCTAATCTTCGACAAGAAAGGATATCTGGGAAAGAAAAAAAAGTTTGAATCAACTCAGTCAAGAATTACAATCGGGTCAAGTGTAAGTTGATTTAAATGCTCAAATTTTTTCACATAAACTAATCATGATCCATACGTAACATAAAAGTTAGAACTCAATGCTTTATCAGCAAGTTCGAAAGCAGACTATAACCAAATGGGGCATGACATTTGCTCTTGAATTCAAGAAAAATATCTATGATTCTGATTTACATATTAACAAAGCTCAAAAGGACCCAGTCAAATGCTTTATTCACCAGTAATCCTCACAAGAGCATTGCCCTTCCTTGAAGCAATGAAACCTGCGGGTGTCCCTAACAGTGATTTCCCTTTTTGTAATCTTAGAGATACGTTTGATTGCATTATGGCAATCCCCACATATTCTAAGATTTTTTACCACAAGTATTGGCTCCCCATCCTTGGTCGAAATCAACCCAAATGCAACTGCTAGCTTCTCACTGTGATGTCTTAATCTCATTTCCATCTCTTTTTCCTCCATTCCATCCTCCTTTAACGAAACCTGATTAACATCCGGTACATAACCAACCTTCCTAATCTTCAATAGCATCTCATCCAAGTAAGGAGAGGGACAAACTCCACTAACAGCTATGTAAATCGTATTTTTCGTGCTAGAGAGACTTGATTAAAAATTTTGTGAAAATAGAATGGCTAGATTAAAAAAAGTTTGTAAGTGCAAGGATAAAAGGTAAAATTTTTCCAATTGAAAATAAGTAACGAACCAAAAAATCGGTTGACCATGGTAGAGCAATAAGGCACTTAGCAAAATCCGTTGCATCACTTCATAACCCCATTTCATCAGATGAATTTCCTATCCCTACTATTGTCAGTTGTAAACGCGTCTTTTTATGCACAGGCACAGCCCCAACTTCCAGCCCTGCCCCATCCCCCCCCCTAAAAAAAATTATGCATATATTAGGCCTAATGCTGGGTTTCACCTGGACCAGCTCAGCAAATACTTTGCAAGGACTATCCACACATGCGATTTTCGCAAAATTCATAAGGCTCGGTCGCACCACTTCAATTGTGGGAGTCGCATATAAAATACACTTTCGTTCATAAGTGCCAAGACTAAATAGCACGATGTGTGAATTTGCAAAGAGAGGGAACACGACCCTATCCATCTAGTCAACTTTGCTACTCGTGGAAATTAAGTACTAAGACAACGTGCATTTCAATGAAACGACTTAACAAATCTCTAGTCAATTTGTGTAACGTATCTTTTGCGAGGTCAAAAGTTTAAGCCCTGTCATTGCAAATCTCTAGTCAATTTTTGTATCGGGCATTTACTTTCTTGTGTGGAGAGAATACAATCTCCCCACGCTCTCGAGGAATTTGCTTCAGGCCGTATGGCCCAAGACAAGGCCCAAAAATCCGGCCTTAAGGTCAAGGCCCAACTTTGGGTCTCTTTCATGGGTAATCTTTTTCGTTTAGGCTGGGCCACACAACACAGCTGGGGCTAAACTAGAGTGCAATGTAGATGGGGCTACTAACGAGAGATGGACCAACGGTTTACACATTTACTTTTCATTTTTTTATATTTTTATTAGGTCCGCTATCAATATATATTACATTCCCATTATAGGACAGTCGACATGTGAATGGATTCAATTATGCAATTATGTTTGTGTACATATGTCACTTAATTGATAAGCAATGGGTTTTTCATACTTATAGTAAAACTCATAATAATATTTATATTTTCAGATAGTTAGAAGAGGCAATTATCGAGGCGCTCATTCATCTACAAGTGACATTAGCACCTCAATTTTGACTATTCGAATTCATGTGGACTCATTGTTTGCATCTCGTAATTTGAATCTTAGTGAAAGTAGTTTGTTGATCCTTTTTTCTATTGTGTTATTGTCGATACAAGATAATCCCAGGAGATGATGTCGTGTCACTTAATTCCATACAAGACATTAGGTAAAATGACTATTTTACACTAATATTCAAAGTGTATACACTGGAACCTCCAAAATTAAGGTTGGTGGACTAATTAACAAAGTCCCTAAAGTGCCCCTTGTTTATTTTTTATCTAATCTATCGAAGTTCAAATATAACCTCCGTTTTTTTTTTTTTTTCAATAACTTGATATTATAATGCAACCAAATCAAGATAATATTGAATTTTGTGGACCAATTTTCGTTGGGGTACTTCAGACATAAGTTCCAGCCACTCCAAATAGAACCATTCCACAATACGAAGGCCTTGACCTTGGCATGCGTATGAAACTCTCAGCATGAGTGCCGGATGCTCCTCTTTAGTTAATTAACTGATGCCCAGTTAATTCGCTAGACAACCTTTTTCTAATGTCCACTAGTGCACGCAGGTACGTATCTGTGTGTGTATATATAAATGTTAGTAATTGTTTTATATGTACCCAAAATGCTTAACAATTTCATATGTTCATCGTTTCCACCATTGAATGATGAAAATTAGCCATCCAAAATGCCTTCGCTTTGCCTATTTTGTAATAACTATTGCCTTTCGCTTCCAACTTCACATCTATAACAACCCCCAATTTAGAGGCTATGTCCCGAATGACTTCCTTTGTGACTCTCCCAAACGGTAGGCCATATAGATTTACCCAAAATACACAATGAGTATATTGGATGGAGCTGAAACACCAGATCTGGAGGGGAGGAGCGAGATGGCCGAGAACAGAACACAACCAGCTTTTGAGAACATGGGTGCTCTTGACACTTCCTATGTTGGGGATGAAGACGAAGCAGCAGATCCAGCGGAAATCATAGCAGAGGTAGGAATTGGAACTCTACCAACTATTGAGGAAGGCAATGAAATGGCTCCGAACAGGGCGTCTGAATGCACAACAGATCTGGAGGAAAACAGAGCTGTGGCCTGAAATCGAAAAACCCCACCTCTCGAGGAAGGTAGCGAAGTGGGCGAGTACGGGAGTGTCTTCAACGCCTCCATTGTCGAGGATGAAAGTGAATTACCAGAGCTGGAGGAGCAGGGAATTACGGTGACCAGACCTCACTGAACAACACTAGATCCTGGGAAAAACAGAGGAGGGACCAAGAACAGGAGTGCCATCACCTGCATCTGCCGTGACTCTAGGGGCTACCTGGTGGACGGTTTTTCGAAGACAATAGCTGCCTCCTCGGCTAAACAAGCGGAAGCCATAGCTCTCTTGAAAACCCTAGATTTCCTCTCTACTCGCTCAACTGAAACTCTCCAAGTACAAACTGACTGCTTCCTGCTCGTGCAAGCAATTCAGGCAGCGACAAAACCGAGTTGGGAAGTGGCTAGGCTGGTGGACCGGATCCGAGAGAAAATCATAAGCTTTTCAGGCCTATCTTTGGCTCACTGCAGCAGAGAAGCCAACAAGCCCGCCGACTGGATTGCAGGAGATCAAAGAGAGCATTTCCTCCCAAGAAACTGGGTAATTAACCCCCCGTTAGCTTTAATTGATTTACTAAGTGCTGATGTTTCTGATGTAATCACCCCGAACTTATCTAAGTAAATGAATAGATCGTGCATTTTCAACCAAAGAAAGTAATATCATGTGATGGACCACCAATCAATTACAAACCATAAAATCTTATAAGATTCCTTAAGTTCCCCCCATAATACTTACAAACAACTCACTTTGGTGAACGACCACCTAACTTTTTCACTTTGAATTTGGATTAACTCACTTTTCTTGGCCCAAATAATATCCACTATATTTTCTTAACATCCTTGCCCATGCACCACACTTCATTTTCTCAAGGCATAAGTATGCTAGAAGTGTCAAAAAATTTCGTTGATTCACTTAAGTAGCAAATAAAAAAAAAAAATGATTATTTAAATACCTTCAATGACTATATATATATTACAGGCTTTTACAATAAAATGTATAAGTTAACATGGCATTTTTTAGTTATTAAAGACAAATCTAACGTGAATTATGATGTGATTGGGACTATCTATAAATGATATCGTATGAGGCTATTTTAGACATTATTCGTTATTCTCGTTTCAGTCGAGCCATAAATCCGAGTTTGAGGTTTCCATGGCAGATGAAGATGGGGTGGATAAGACGCAGTTTTAATGGTAAAAAAATGGAGATGTTCAAAAATAATGAAAGGCGCTCTCTCGACACGTAGAGTTTCCTTCTACCTCATGGTAGTTCTTCTTCCACCAAACCCTCATACCCACAGTCGCTACCCATCGCCCATTGGTCCTTCACTCAATTGTTCGGAGCTTCTTCCCAATTCAGCCATGGATTTCATCCATCAAGTCCCCCCAAATCATCTTTGTTGTTTCCGCCCACTCTCTACTGTCCCTTGTCCCTTATTCCATGTGCGATGAAATTTTCCCAATTGTCAGACCTGTTTTCCTCAATTGCTCCGACTGGCTGACTCCCGCAACTCTGGCCAATATACCTGTGTTGTCCTATGCCCACAATCTCGAAAAGGCCTAACCATTTGCTTCGTCTTGTTGCTTCCAGCTTTGTTTCGCCCTTTTCTGGTTTTTTTACTGGTGCTCTGCATGCGATAAACAACAACCACCTGCCTATTCTAAATTCCTACCTATGGCATGCCCTCTGATGGACAACACTGACCAAGAAGAGGATGCCCGTCTCACTGCTCTCTGCAACAAATTAGGTCGTCTCTGGTCTGTACAGGAAGTCGACGTGTGGGATGAAGCGGCCCCAGCAGAGAAATTAGAAGAATGTAAACAAGATATCGGTGGGTAAACTCCTCTCTAACCCTTCTATTAACTTCCAAGCGTCTCAGAATACATTGAAAAGAGCACGGTGCAATGACCAAATCGAAATTTCTCAACATGAAGCGGAGCTATATGTGTACATAACACACTTCATTTTCTCAAGGCATAAGGATGCTAGAAGTGTCAAAAAAATTTCATGGATTCACTTAAGTAGCAAATCCAAAAAAAATAAAAAATGATTATGAATTATGATGTGATTGGACTCTTTATAAATGATATCGTATGAGTCTATTTTAGACATTATTCGTTATTCTCGTTTCAGTTGAGCCATAAATCCGAGTTCAAGGTTTCCATGGCAGATGAAGATGGTGGATAAGACGCAGTTTCAATGGTAAAAAATGGAGATGTTCAAAAATAATGAAGATGAAAATCATTCCCTGTCACCTCCCCTTTTCTAAGAAGAAACCGGGCTCTCCCGTCCCCACACCCCGCCCCCGTGTCCTTGAATGTCAGAATCTTGGCCAAATAAAAGAGGGATTTTTCTTCACCGCAGTTTCAGATTTTCTCCAGAGTTCAATAAATTCTAAATATGACTTCGATTCCTGTCTGGTTTGTCTTCTATTTTCCGCCTTGTTTTGTTTTTCAGTTCTCTGACTATCTTCCAAATTGCATTGCCATTGATTGCGCTCCAGGAAACTGAGTTTGCAAGGAAGCTCTCGTCGAACCACTGTCGCCATGGCTGGAGATCTGGAGATGGACTAGCAGAGTGATCCTCTTGATATGGAGACGGAGCTCTTTATGGCCGTGGAGTCGAGAATCGATGGGGGCAAAAGCAGGGATGATCGATCCAAGAGATCGTCGAGCCCATATCCAGCCTCGACTAAAGCAACAACTTTCATTACCCTCCTCATCTTCACCAGCACCTTGCATCATCTTCCACCTTTTCTTCTTTCTTGGTTGTTCGCAAATTGAAAAACAAAAATCCTACTTTGGACAAAAACCCTAACTTGTCCTGATTTTGTTTGCACACAAAATTCAGGGTTTACATTTGGGACATATATGTAAAAGATGTCTTTTAGGGCTGTTATTGTTGACTGAGCGCCCTAGGGAGCCACGTCAGTCAAGGTAATTGACAAAATATTGCTATGTCATATTTTCGACAACCCAAATCAGAGTTGACATTTAAATGATTCGACAAAAAATTGTTGACAACTAAGTGAACATCGTACAAAACTTTTGACACTTCTTGTACCCTTATGCCATTTTCTTACATCATTAACCCCATAATAGAGCTTACTTCAATAAAGAAAAATTAGCAAATCCACTTTCAGGTAAGTACCAACCATGCAAGTATCAAAACTAGCAGCTACAATAAAAATCAAAGTTTGGGGGGGTAATCTGTAACTTTTGAAAGTCCGGTTGTTGTTATGAATCAATGTTGAATTCATGAGATTTCATGCAATCATCCTATACTTAGAACTTTGAAGCAGTAGATAATTTTCCTTGTTACAAGATGAGATTATTTATCAGGGCAAATCACTGGTCCAAACCACACATTAAATTCCTCATTGCAGAGTCATACCTTTATATTTTAACTCATCTCTCGACATTTAAAAGCGTTGGGAAAGCCCCGTAAAAGTTGAATACCTTCATGACGGAGAGATCCAAGAGAAAGCTAATAATCCGAGCCAGTGGACAACTTAGTCGGATTTCCCATACCCAAAAGCTTAAGTCATTGAATTATGCTCACTTAAGCAGTAGTAATCACTTCTTTTTATCTATAAACATATAGGCTCCATTTGTTTCGGAGAAAATAAATAAGTTGGAAAATATTTTCCCTAAAAATAGTCGTTTGTTTCTTTTACAAATACGAATGAACAAAAAATATTTTCATCATTTGCGAAAATGTTTAGATAAATTGCTGTTGGTAATAAAAATAATTTCCATTAACTAATTATTTCAAACAATATAAACGATAATTTTTAGGAGAATATTTTTCAAATCATTTATTTTCCGTGAAACAAACATAGCATATATAAGATTTCTTTTTTTACACCACTTACATGCGTACGTAACAAATTTGCATCGGATATAGGTCGTGCATATCAAAGAGCACAAAATAAGCAAGAAAGAAGGTCGAATTTGGACTCTCATGTAACGAATAGTCGTTTGTTTCTTTTACAAATATGAATGAACAAAAAATATTTTCATCATTTGTGAAAATGTTTAGACAAATTGCTGTCGGTAATAAAAATAATTTCCATTAACTAATTATTTCAAACAATATAAACGATAATTTTTAGGAGAATATTTTTCAAATCATTTATTTTTCGTGAAACAAACATAGCATATATAAGATTTCTTTTTTTTACACCACTTACATGCGTACGTAACAAATTTGCATCGGATATAGGTCGTGCATATCAAAGAGCGCAAAATAAGCAAGAAAGAATGTCAAATTCGGACTCTCACGTAATGAATATTCAACCTAAATCTGGATATATCCACACGGTTTCAGGCGAAACAAAGTCACAATCGAAATTGATGGAAAAGTACCGCCGTCTAGTTCACCAAATGATTGTTGCCCCCACGCTTCCCAACTTTATTAACACCACAAGAAAAGCGCGGACCATGTTATCATAAAAGAAAAAAAAAATGGAGGACCCCAAAATCATAAAATTAATGAGCAAAAATTTTAGAATTAAAGAATTTGTCTCATTAAATTACAAAAAAGAAGATACAAGACATGTCCAATGTGAGTTCGTGCCAATAAGCTAATCACGGCATGCAAAGAGTTATCATTTAAGGAAAATCTTTCACTAATGACTTTGATGCAAGAGGGAGTGACTTGTTAAGAGGATTGAAAGTTTTTGTGTTCTCCAAGCATGTAATGTAAGAGGTTATTTTCCTTTTCCAATGCAAATCAAATAAGCAAATGTTCCAAAAACATACAAGCAAAATTGCGCATCAAACTTATCGTGGAGATGGATTTGTGAGCAGCCATTTCTCCGCTTCAAAAATTGACTCCATTGCTTCATTTTGGTGACATATTCATATCTCAAATTTAAAGTATGCTTAGGTATTTTTAATAGATCAAGATTCTCCATAATTTTAGAGAAGGAAATGCTTGTGCAAATTGACTGGCAAATTCTATTATCCAACCTAATAATGCAGGTGATAATTATGTATTAGACATCCATCAAAAGATTTGCTTCATTCATTGTTAGGGGATGAGATTAGATAATGTTTTATTAAGAGAGTAATGATGTAAAATTGAGTTCTGTTCCTTTTCTTACCTTGAGAAAAAAAAAAAAAAAAAGCTTAGGGCTTGAGGGTAAATCACCAAACATAGAAAGGAAGTTGACTTGAAAACTGGCGGTGCGGTCCGCAGGGGTACAATCTCAAGCAACGGACAAGATGAGCTGTCCCCAAAAGTCCATTTTCTTCACTTTTATTATGAAAAAAATTGAATAAAGTCTATTTTCTTGTCGCTATCTAAAAAGATTGTATTTACTTTCCTTCAAAGACGTCATCATCTAAATTATTAATCATCCCACTGGTTTCCTGTACCAGTGTAAATGCATTTAAAGGAAAGCGAAGGTGCTAAACTAGGGAACGCAAACGAGGAGGCAAAGTCCAATATTCTATTGTCCGTGTCCCAATCGGAGGATCTCGATTTCAATGAACCTTCTCCTGAATAAAGCCGATGAAACACTTGGGACTTTTACAATATATAACGACTGACCGATGAAGTTACCTGTAATACTTTCGAAGTTTTTTAGAGATTTGAAGAGCTATTTATAATTTTGGTGGAAAAGCCAAAGTTATACGTTTTGTACCCTGCTAGAACTTTAAATAAAGCCGGATCAGTTTTTACCCCACTTTTTTTTTTCAGTTTTTTTGGTTAATTTAGACCTTGCAAACCACTCGCCTTGACTTTATTATATTCTAAACTCATGAACTTGCGCAACAAAGTGATGCGTCAATTCACACACAATATTCCATAGTTTATTATTAATTTTTAAGTCATGGGGGGGCTAGGTCTTGTGTGCCGTGCTGCAATTTAGCCATCATGTGTTGACATCATGAGTTGAGTTTTATGTGGAATCAGAATGTCAAGTGACTCAAATCAATCAGTGTCCATGTCTTAAAATTTCTAAGACTTTGTTTTTTATTTTTTGGGGATGGGGCCTACGTCTACCGTATTTCATTTGCATGTGCTCTGTTGCAATTTACTTACTTTTCCAATGCTAAAATGCTATATCTATATATATAAAAGACTGTCGCGACCTCTTGAAATCAAGCTGTCCCTAGGAGCTCTATGCACTACATCTCATTCCTATCCAACTCCTTCTCAAGACAGAGCAACATCTTGATTAGTCTAGAATTTAATACCATGGTCATTTAAATTTGGAAGAAAGTATGAATTGCAACAAATTTTGAAAAAGACTTCTATCTCTTTTTGATGCAAATGAAAATTCTTGCAAAAAAGAACTTTGTAACATGCTTGAGAATAAAAACATTAACTGAAAGTAATTTCTTTTACAAAAGTCTTTTTTTTAAAAAAAAATTTATGACAATTACTTCCTCGCTCCTTCCTTCTCTACCTCTGTAGTTCATGCGCAACGACGACAACGTGCTCAAAGACGACCTACGGCCGAGGAGGGTAGGCCAATGTCAGTAATTAATAATCTAATCAAAATTGAGGTGTCAACAAAGACAACCTAGGAACCACCAGCCGTTACAGCGTGGATGATAGATCCTTTGCCCTCCCCGGTAGAGGCCAACGTTCGAAACCCCTACGAAGCAGAGAGGCTGAAACACTGTGTGCTAACTTAAGCGTGGCGTCGGGGTGGTGGTTTCCCTGCTAGCGTCACCAAGAGGTTTACGGCGCACTGTAGGTGTAAGTTGGTTCCTTCTGTAATTAAAAAAAAAAAAAAAAAGACAACCCAGGGCCAATAGAGAGACTCTCTTTATGGCAATCATATCTCAGTTTGGAAAGTTCAACTAAGGAGAGCTCACAGTCTGACCAAAAAAAAAAAAAAAAAAAAAAAACGCAAGGAGAGCTCACAAAGCAGTCTCTGCAAAGTTTTCTGGGGTCTCCTCCTGCAAGGTCGCCAGAAATGGAAGGGCCCCCTAATTGGAACCCTTATCCTTACCCTGCTCAAGGCCAAGGTACTCTCTCTCTCTCTCCCTCTCTCAACCGTGTTCATGGCTGATCTTGCATGGCGGTGGGTAGTTGGTTATGCAGGGTATTACCAAGGGCCTCCCGTACAAGCGCCTCCCCAGTCCTATGCTGCTCCTCCTCCCAGAAGAGAGCCGGGTTTTCTTTGCAAATGGTACACACACACTCTCTCTCTCTCTCTGCCAGGAAGATTTTCACGTTCATTTGGTTTAGAGAAATTTAATTGGCGATAGTTGCCGTTGGCTGGTTTCAGCCTCAAGGTCTTTCGTCGCTGCTTCCATCGCTGCTTCCACATCGTCGAGTGCCGCTACGATTTCAGCCTCAAGGTCTTTCGTCGCTGCTTCCATCGCTGCTTCCACATCGTCGAGTGCTGCTACGATTGTTGCTGAGCAGTGAAAAAGTGGAGTCCACCCACTTCCAGATTGTTCCCATGATTATGATTGCACGTCTCTGTATTTGACATATCAGTGTTTTTCCTGTGTTCTCTCTAAATGATTCCACGTCATGGGCAGCTTTGTTTTAGACCTTTCCCCTTGTGCTCTGAATTATATGTCATTGTAGCATGCTCTTTTGAATGGGCTCTGTTTCTCATGTTTATTTCACTGAAAGTATTTTAATAAAAAGTGTTTTCCAGTTTTTTAGCCGTTTCGTTCTTTAAAAAGTCTTTTTGGTCAAGGAAAACGAATTCCTCCACCGCCTCATGAGGTCAAAACACTTTCCCTTTCATCTTTTTCCGTCTGACCTCTCTCCCTTCGCTCTCTCCCTTCGTTCTTTCGTTACCTTTCTTCTTCGGCTCTTCTTCATCGACGCACATCTTCTTGGCCATTGATGATCCAAATCTTCTTCTTCATCATCGAAGCTCTGGCTCTTCTTACACGATTCCAAGTTCTTTCACTTTTTTGAGGTACGCTGTTCGCTCTCCCTTCGCTTTTCGCTCGCCCTTCTTCACCGGCGCTCATCTTCTTCGCCATTGAAGGTCCAAATCTTCTTCTTCACCGACCCTCATCTTCTTCGCTAATACATTTAGAATGAGAACATCGCGCATCATTAACACGCAGAACCCAAACCTCTACATTCAGTAACCGGGCATGGCGTAACCATCAGAACCCAACCGCAACCAACCTTCCAAAGAGCTACCCAGACAGCCAAACGCGCCTCACAATCACCACCATACCGGACGTTGATCGCGACCACCGCCCCGGCCGCGCCACCCTCCCCCTTTCCCGGCGGGCACCCGGGCGCCGCTGGGATCTCCTCCGTCCGAGCCCATCGGGCCGCTGCGATCCGGCCGGCGGAAACCCTAGGCCCGACGAGACGGCGATCGGAGCTCCGGATCGATGAGTCGATGGGGGCGATACGGATTGGGCGATTGTCGCTGGAAGAGAGAGAGAGAGAGAGAGAGTGTTTTGTCCAATGCGGAGGGAGACAGCTTTTTGCAGGAAATGCGGAGAGGACAGATACGGAGGGAGAGAGCTTTTGGTCATGAATTCCAGACCTTGACCTTAGCCACAATCTTTTGTATGATTTCCAAAATCAAATCAAAAGATTTCTAGGTCTTCCTATCTAGCTTAGTTTATCCTAGCTGTCCATTACGAGACTGATTTGTGATTTGCTATCTATTGGTCCTCCTAAGTACATTCAGGATCAAAACTTCACCTAGCTGTTCCTTATCATAATCTCCCCAAGTCCTCATCAACACTTCGTTCTACTGAACTTGTTCACCCTCTATCAAAGTTCATCCAGTTTGTAGATGTCTTATCACTCTGTATATTTTATATCATTATTAATCACACAACATTCCTATATCAAGTTCACTCAGTAACAACTAAATAGATGGTTTCATCATCTTCAAAATATCATAAGAGGTTTCCCAACAACCTGTGCAAAGTCAGAGGATTTAAATGGTAAATCCTGCAAGTAACAAAGTTTCCCTTTCCTAAATATGCCAAATTTCCAAACATTGTGATGATCGATTTATCCTCATTTTACCTTGAAAATTCACTACTTCTCAAATTTAATTGAAATTTATTGTAGATTGTATCACATGATCTAGCAGCCTCTCTTGGGGGTAAATCGAAAATAGCAATTTACCCTCCATATTGAGAGGATCCAAATCCCTATCTTGAAGACATGTAACACATTGAGTCTTGAGGGATCAGCATGCTATCTAACGACTAAAACAACCACAAAAAACATGAGCCATCTTGCCGCTAACATCAAAAGCGTATAGTGCAGTCTTTCTAGTATAGTGAAGTCCCTAGTGGTGTTTCTTAGCCTTGACAGAATTGTATTATTGCATTTGAAGGTTTAGGCTATATATATCTCGGCATCATAACAACCATACATACACAAGCCATTTTGTGGTGAACAATTAAAGCATATAGTAGTCTTTCTAGCAGAGTGTAACCTAGTGGTGTTTCTTGGCCCTGATCGAATCAGATTACTGCATATTGAAGGTTTAGGTCCTACATATCTCAACATCAGTTGTATTAGAACGTAGGTTGAAGATGCTTTTTCACCGACAAATGACATCAGCAAGATTACTATACAGAGCATGATGGCATACAGGAATTTATAACCCAACCCCATAGTTTCTTTGTTGTTATGGAATTTACATGTTATTTCCCAAGAAACACTTTATTTGCGCCAAACCCCTCTGTAACACTTAACAAAATAGTTTTGGCATTTCATTGCTATACTATCATCACCTGTGAAAACTGGGTAAGGCCTTCACAGTTAGTTTTAGGTTTTCCTCCTAGACAAACAATGTCAGTTTGGCGAAATCTTGATCTACATGATAACAATAAATTTTGGTTATTATCAATTTGGTTTTGTTTCAAACTGTTAAATGTTTAGCATGCAGACATATGAAGATCTCATCATTAACTTAGGATTATGTATGTACTTTAAATATCAAAACAAGAACCACAAAAAATTCTTTCCATGATCATCAAAGGAAGAGTTACAACAAGTAAGGATGACTATCCAGTACCATAATGAGTGGATATTCATTGTCTAGTTTTGCTTCATCCAGAGAGATTTTCAGACGTATCTATTATTTCATGCAAAATGTTAGTTTTAGTGTATAATCAAATAATTCCAGTAAGTAAATAATTTATTGTGAAACAAATGAAATGATTTAAAATAATAACGTAAAGGGTTATCACATTTATTAGGGGAAAATTGTCCAAAAAGTCATAAACCTATTGCATTTTTGTTAATTTAGTCATAAACCTCTTAATTTTGCCAATTGAGTTCTAAACATTTTCATTTCTTGCCAATTCAATCCATCCGGCTAATTTTGGCCAGAAAATGCTGACATGAACGCCGGCGATGCCACGTAGGACTACCGGTACTGACGTAGATAGTTTTTAATTTTTTTTAATTTTTTTTTGAATTTTTTGAATTTTTTGAATTTTTTGAATTTTTTCTTTTCTTTTTGGCCTTTTCTTTTGCCTTTTCTGGTGGTCGGCCACTGGCCACTAGCCACCAGCTACCGGCCACCGGCCACAGCCAGCTAAGTGGCCTTGCCCGCCACAGGCGAGGCCCGGCCGAGTGAGGAGGAGCTCCGGCGAGGGCAGCCCTCGCCCAGGCGGGATTCGATAAGGGTCGGCCAGGCGAGGCTGACCCTCGCCTAGGCCAAGGCAGCCTCGCCAGGTGTCGGTTGAGCAACGGCGACGGCAACGCCGGGCGAGGCAGCCTTGGCTTGGGCAAGTGTCGGCGTCACTAGATCTGGCGAGGGGAGCCCTCGCCGGGGCTTGCCCAAACCAGATCTGGCGAGGCCAGCCCTCGACCCTGGCCAAGATCGGGTGACTTGGAGTTGTTGGCCGAAGATGATGAACGACAGCAGGGCGAAGAGGTAAGGCAAGAGGCACGTCTTCCTAGTGGAGAAGACGAAGACGACGGCAGCGGCAGCGGCGCCGATGCCGGAGGAGAGAGAGGTGAGGTGGGTGGCGTCGGCTGGCCATGGGCAAGCGCGAGGGCTCCCCTCGCCAGATCTGGCAAGGCCGGCCCTCGCCGAGGCTCCTCCTTGCCCGGCCGGGCCTCGCCTGTGGCGGGCGAGGCTAGCTGGCTGGCTGTGGCCGGTCGTCACCGGTGGCCGGTGGCCGGCCACCAGAAAAGGCAAAAGAAAAAGCCAAAAAGAAAAGAAAAAAAAAGAAAAAAAGGGAAAAAAAAAAAAAAAAAATAATTCAAATAAAATAAAAAAATAAAAAAATATTAAAATATTATTAAAAATTATCTACGTCAGCACCGACGGTCCTACGTGGCACTGTTGGCGTCCACATCAGCATTTTCCAGCCAAAATTGGCGGAATAAATTGAATTGACAAGAAGTGAAAATGTTTAAGACTCAATTGACAAAGTTAAAAAGTTTATGACTTAATTGGCAAAAGCGCGATAGGTTTAAGACTTTTTGGACAATTCTCCACGTTTATCAGTACTTCCATTTCTTCCATCTTAAAAAATGTAAAGAAGTACATGATAAACCAATATACCAGAGATTTTAGATTTTAGTTTGATGATGTTCAATTTTCTTTTCCTTTCTTTAACAAACCCAGTACCATGTTAGCAGTCCTCCATCAATTCTACCAGTAGAATCACGTTGTTCAATCCACATATCAACTAAGAATTGAGTGGTTCACTCCGCATCACTATTTATTAGGTCTACCATGACCGAGATAAATGTTCCAACCCAAGCTCTTGGCAACTACCCCAACCCCCTTGAAGAACTTTTCAAATCACAAATGACTCCGATTGCCCCCCAAGCAACCCATTCAAAAGGTGGTCACATAAGACTTCCTCCTGATTTCATTCTTTCAATCTAATTTATGTAAGGGAACATTTGGTAGGAGGGATTGGTGCCAAAAGGAAATGACCATTCAAACCCTATTCCTTTGCGATGTTTTGTTTTATTTTCTCTGGCCTGAAATTGAAATCAATGCCCATGGCATCAATAGAAGTAATGAAGATTCAGACTCGGGCATGTCAACAGAATATTCAGCATCCATTGAACAGAAAGAATGCCCGTTCCAATGCAGCCCTTAAGACATTACAAGAAAATTGTACGATAATGTCTTTCCCCATGTGACCTACTGCCCATACTTATCTATACAATTATTTTAAGGGGAAGAGTGGACAATTTTACATTAATCAGTTTGAAGCTCGCTAATTTTTCTACTTTCTAAAAAACAAAAAGTGCTTTCGTTGTAAATGGCACCAAGGGGGTGCCAACAACTCATGTCAACAAAAGGTCAAGTGGTCATCTAATCACAAAAGTGACTTCACCAAAAAAAAACAACTCATGTCAACAAGATCTATAAGGAACCATACAACATAATAAAATCTCCACCTTAATATTGTCAACAAGGTCATCAGAGACAGCACACTCATAAGACTTGCTCACAAAGTATTCAACCAAGAATCAGACATAGAGATTAAAATACACATGTCATATCTCATTTTGTTTTATAAATTATTCAGTTCCATCAAATAATTATCAACTGCAGCTTTAGCATAGAAATAAGCGGTAGCAGAGAAATAAAAAGGCATAACAGCGCAATTCAGGCCAGTGGTAAGAAAGCGCTGGACAAATGCAATGCGCAAATAAGAGCGGTTCCTGTTTGATATGAATCAAGCCCAAGATCTATCAAATGAACTATTCACATGCATTATTCAACCTACAATAATCTATCACAGTGGCAACCTCAAATTTATATGTAAAGGAGTAACTTCTCGAGTTTGAAGATTTTGTCTTCGTATGACTCTTCATCCACAGAGCATAAGAAAGTGCTTCACGCAACAATTTTTGAATCTATAAAACCATTAATAACATTGACTGAATGAATCAAGCAGATAAACTGTGATAAGAACCAAAATGTTCTTTTGGTGTGATAGCTCCTTTACCTATTCTCAGTGCAGCAAAGAGATCAGAATTTTAATATATTCAATCCAAAGGAAATGGATGGAGTGGCAAGGCACTTGGACTTTCAAATTCAAATTCTGCTTGGAACAAGCGTGGCTCAGATATAGTCCAGGAAAAAGTAGAATACCACGAAAGACACTTGTTAAGATATGTTATAACATAAGACATGGAATAATATCATGTAAATTCAAAATATTTATCATATAGCTGATGCGCAGGTAGAGATATGAAAGGAAAGAATTATGCCTTCTTCAAGACGTAATTACATGAAAGGTACAAAGTTAAATAGACCGGGTATCAATTTTGTCAGGGATTAAGCAGATAGACAGATACCACAGAATTAGACATGCAAGGAAACAGAAGAAGGCAGCTTCTTCAGGAAGAGTGTAGTCCCTGAACGTAGTCCCTGGGAAGAATAGTATCGCTCCTAAGAATTAAGTATTGTCAGATAAACCAATAGGCTGTAGCATCATTAACTAGATTTCTGTTCTTCCATTTATTAAATCAGA
Organism: Eucalyptus victrix; assembly: GCA_016097545.1. Taxonomy (NCBI): domain Eukaryota; kingdom Viridiplantae; phylum Streptophyta; class Magnoliopsida; order Myrtales; family Myrtaceae; genus Eucalyptus; species Eucalyptus victrix. Next base: position 50,077,309 of record CM027843.1, read on the forward strand.
AGAGCTGGAGCAACACTGCTGAATCACCCCTACTCAGTCTAAAAACAATAGAAAGGAGATTCCTCTGTATTGTCATAGTAAATAATGCAAACAGATGATTTAAATTGAAACTAAAAAGAAGAATCAAACATAAAAAGCAACTCAGAGTCTCTCTTCACAGTAGAGCCACATTGCTCTTAGATAGTTTCCATTAAAAGTGAGAGTGACGCTATAATGAATCCCCATCTCAAAAGTGACATGACTTGGACCAGAACATCTCAATGAGTTAACCTAAAAAGACTAACCTTAGTCTACCACCCACAAAGCAAAAGAACAAGATAATGCTTTCCACATTGCCATAACAAGCAATCTATAATAGACAAAATGATACATAATTAAAATGACCAATCCATAGAAGGAGAACTTCCTTAAGAACGACTGAAATGTCAACCTAGAACTGCATAAACAACGGAGATGATTTTAAGACCATGGCCTAAATCACCCGAGATATGGTCAGTTTGGCTCATCCTATTCTGAGCCTCACACTCGTGTACTTTGGGTATAAGTGCAGCCAAAGTAAACATTTTCTAAAAGGTCATCCATACCACTGATAGTGTTCTCACCCGAGGACTAGCCCTCTGCATCATCCTAAAAGCTTGCTACCAGGAGCTGTACCTTGTCCAAGCCTTCCAGTCCGAGCGGTCACTCCCCACCCTCATCAAATCAGGGAATTACAATTTTACCAAAAAGGGAGGAAAGTAAGCAACCTATACTTCCTAATGGCAAGTATGAGAATGAAAGAATGTATCCAAAACCACAACCAACATCTGTGACCAAGCAGCTGAATGGGAGTCAAAACATTACATTACCTTGCTCGTGATTGAACAAGAGATGCAGTGGCAAAAGATGCATGTGAAGCAGCAACATGTCAAAAGAAATTGAGAGATTAACCTGTCTTGACTTTTACATTTTCAAAGGAGTAAAACCATTGCATTGGCACCTAGCAAAATTTTTAAACAAGTCAGACCTCACCACGGCCCTCCAGTGACATATATCTATTAATTATAAGAAAATTTCTTTCAAGTTTGGAGAAATCAGATCTAAGCATTGTCAAGTGTGTGATTCTCAGGTTCACGACTGGCATTTGACAAGGTTAGTTTCTAATACAATATATTATAGGAAAATTTCTTTCAAGTTTGGAGATATCAGATCTAAGCATCGTCAAGTGCATGATTCTCAGGTTCACAATCGGCATATTTACAAGGTGAGTTTTTAATACAATATACTCCATCACAAGAGTTCCTGTGACATCAAGAAAATTTCTGCTATATCTAAAGATACACTAGATCAATTATGCGTGATTATATTTTATGGCTACAGGCAATCTTTTAAAAAGAAACAGATCAAAAGAACTTGCTTGATGTCTGCTTCCAATTTAAATGAGGTCAGAAGTTAAGTTCCAAACGGTAGCATTACTGAAGACAATAAAGATTGAAGAAATTTGTAAAGGTAGAAAGTGAAGTCTACAATATGATTTCTTTCGAACAAATAGAAAGTGATATGCACTTATCTAACTTATAGTTGGTTACACATTAAACTTATTTATGATTTACTACTTTATCATTACTACGAGTAATGATGTTAAATAAGACAATTAGTTTGTAAAGTCTCTTTATATCTGTATCCAAATTTTGAAAGTACAGAATGACTAAAGGTAGAAAGTGAAGTCTACAATATGATTTCTTTCGAACAAATAGAAAGTGATATGCACTTATCTAACTTATAGTTGGTTACACATTAAACTTATTTATGATTTACTACTTTATCATTACTACGAGTAATGATGTTAAATAAGACAATTAGTTTGTAAAGTCTCTTTATATCTGTATCCAAATTTTGAAAGTACAGAACGACTTAAGAATTGGCCCAACCATGTCAAAGTGATTTGGCCACTTAATGACTGGCTTAGTACCTCTTCTGCTCCTACAAGTAAACAAGATCAGACATAGAAAGAGTTCTCAATAGAACTAGTCAATCTAGACCAAATTTTAAAACACTAGCAGAGAGCAAAATTAAATCTGTCATCAATAACAGCTTGATTAATCTCATGAAGCGATTATATGATGTATTGCAAAAGCCTCAGAAACTATGTTACACAATTTTCTAGACACATACATAATCGTTAACATTAAAATTAGAAGGAATAAATCATAATGTAAGAAAAATTACAAATAGTAATGGTGATGTCCCTATGTAGGAACCAGCTAAACTTAAACATAGTCAAAACTCATACTGTTCAACAACTAAACAGCGAAAAATCCACTTACTGCCAACTAAGATGGAGATAAACACTAAATTCTATACTTCCCTGCAGAAAATTTTAGTATTTCATCTTTCACCAGACTCTAATCAATCCATTCAAACAGGAGAAAGGATGTGAAGATTATTGCTGTCTGAATTGACTTTCTTGCAGCTCATTCACTTGAGTCTTTTTCATCTAAAATTCCTGAAAGTTTCACAACACTCAAGTGTCGATGTAAATGATTGTCGATAATGAAAATCTTTTGATAGAAAAGAAAAAATTATGCCTCCCATTCATAAACAAACTATAACAAATCTAAGCAACTGAAGAATCTTACCAGCTAAAGGGCACCACCACAATGCAGAAAAAGTAATGTGGTAAGCCATCCATCCAAACAAAATGGATGCTGGTTTTACAAATGGCAGGGCTTCTCCAATGTTAAGGACAATTCAACCCTCAACAAGCAAGTTCCTCTCTAACAGAACAACACAGCCCAACTGACCAAGAAAAATGCACTGCAAAATCGTCAGACCCTGCACAATGAAAAAGAATATGAAGAAACAGATTCTTTGGGCTTACAAAGAAAACATCTATTGGCTAAGACCATTCTTTTTCTCTTCAAATCCTTTTGTAGTTAGAATTCTCTTCAAACACTCTCAGGACAGAAAGCTAGCTCTCACCGGTGCTTTAGAATTCCAGGAAATCTTCCAAGGAGAAGGGAGTTCCCAACTTCTGTTGTGTTCCAGAAGTTTGACATGCTGATTTGACAGGGATAAACCCATCGTTGCAGGCTATAGTAAAACCATAATACAACATGCTCTTCTCCATCAATACCCTGAAAAGCATAAAGCATGCCAAAGATCATAAAGTAGTTCAATTTCCCCATGATTCCATAGATCTTGATGCTGCCACACCATTCCTCCATTTTTTCCCTTCACGAAATGAGGCCATTAAAGAATGATCTCCACAACATTTGGCAGATTGCTGCCTCATAACTGTCAAGATACTGTAGCTCATAGCCATCTTTTGGATAAATTTAGATCTGTTAAGTTACTTTAATTGAGTTTCCTTTATTATCAAAGTTTTATTTCCTTTTTTACTTACCTAAGGATATTATTGTTATATACCATTTATATTCAATACAAATACAATGGGTGTAGGGTTTATGTGATACAGAAAACTACAGCCCTCTCTTTCTTTCTTTTACGTTCTCTTTCTCCTCCTTCTCTCTATTCCTTCTCTCTTCCTTCTTTCTCTCTTACTATACACTGCGGGTTCTCTAATCAGTTTTGTGACATGGTATCAGAGCAGATCTAACTATCTAATTACTTAATCATATTGCTGGTTTGAGAGTCCCCTAGTAACCCTACTTCTTCTCCGGTGCGTAGCCACCTAAAGCTGCAATTTTTATCTGTTTTCTCTTCAAGTCTCAGTACATATGAGATCAGAAGATATCAGATTCATCAGGTTCGGTTTATGAACATGGATTACAACACTTGCTGATCAACGGATTCAAGAATCAGAGTATTCTATTGATTATGGTTGACTGGTCTTGCTGATTTTCCATCAAACATATAATTATTTGAATCAAGATTTCTGGTCAGATACTTTCTTCTATACAGCAATCTCTATTTATGAGTGTTCAGCATCCCTTTGGTTAATTGATGGAGCCAATTACATCTGATTATACATTAGCGTTGTTGCTTTGTTACTTGCACTAAAGTTTCAGCCTTCTTGATTAGTGGTAGATATACTTATATTGAGATTATCATCATGAGTGATACTAAGGCTCCTACATATAGTGTCAACGTTCAAATTACCACTATTAAATTAAATGGATCTTCCAATTACTTGTTATGGGCCCAAGCTGTGAAGGTCTATATTAATGCCAAAGGGAAACTTCATTATCTTACCACAGACCCTCCTACTGAAAATTCTGGAGACTATAGTAGTTGGATGAGAGAGAATGATACACTTCTGGTGTGGTTATGGAATAGCATGGAACCAACCATCGCTGCTAATGTCATGTTCCACACAACTGCTAAGGGAGTGTGGGATGATCTTATGGAGAGTTACTCACAAGACAAAAATATGTCTAGAGTTTATGAACTATATGAGAAGATCTTTAATTTTAAATAGGGAGACAAGTCTCTTGGAGAATATTATAGTGCTTTGAAATGTATGTGGGAAGAACTCAATCTTTATCAGCCCATCACTACTGATCTTGAGAGACCAACGACACAAAGAGCTGAATTTCAAGTGGCCAAATTTTTATCTGGCTTGAATGCTGACTTACAGCCTGTAAAGAGTCAACTTCTTGTTGGAGAGAGACTTCCTTCTATGAATGAAGCATTTTGTCGAATTTAGTGCATTGTTCCTCTATCTTTTACTTCATCTAAAGACAATTCAGCATTTGTGGTTGGTAGTGGTGGTCGTGGTCGTGGTGGATTTTCCAATAGAGGTCGTGGTTTTGGGGGAGTTCGTAGTCGTGGTGGTGGACGTAGTGGACAAAGTTCTGATCGAGATAGCCGTTAGTGTATACATTGCGGCAAATTCAGTCATATTGTTGACACTTGTTGGGCCAAGCATGGCAAGCCTGAGTTGGCTCAACGATCAGTTACTGCAAATACTGTTGTGTCTGAAGGGAGTGCTCAAAATGTGTCTTACAGCGACATGAACCCATCTCTCCCACCTGGGGGTAGTTCTTATGAGTCTACGGCTCGAGATGATATGGTTGCACAACTCATTAAACGTGTCCAACAACTAGAGGCTTCCAATTTCTCATCCACTGCTACTCTTGCACGTACAGGTAACATGGCCTCTTTCTCTACTTTGTCTCCTAACACCTCTTGGGTCATTGACTCAGGGGTTTCTAGTCATATGACGGGTAAGCAAGAACTATTTTTTTCCCACACTAACTCTAGTCCTTCATCCAAAGTTATTTTAGCTAATGGTTTATCGACTTGAGTGGTTGGATCAGGGACTGTTTCACTTACATCTTCCTTATCTTTGTCTTCTAATTTACATGTTCCCCAACTTCCTTTAAATTTGTTATCTGTTAGTCAGTTAACTAAAGCTCTTAGTTGTTTAGTTACATTTTATCCATCTCATTGCGTTTTTCATGACCTTCAGACAAAGAAGATGATTGGTGGAGGGCATGAATGTGATGGACTTTACTATCTCAATGGTGTCTCCATTGCTCTGCTAGTTCTATTACCCCCCCTATTATGGCATTCTCGTTTAGGGCATTTATCTTTATTTAAGTTACAACAAATAATTCTCAAGTGTAAATCAATTTCTACTCGAGTGTGAGGCTTGTGAACTTGGGAAACATCATTGTAATTCCTTTCCTAGTCGTAATGATTCTTGTGCATCTACTTTACTTGAACTTGTTCATTCGAACATCTGGGGACCTTCCCATATTGCTAGTAGAAATGGTTTTAAGTACTTTGTTACTTTTGTGGATGATTATTCTCGTTTAACATGGCTCTATATGCTTCATGACCACTCTGAATTTTTACATGTTTTTCAATTATTTCATCGTGAGGTTACTAATCAGTTTAATACATCTCTTAAAATTTTGCGAATAGATAATGCTCTAGAATATACACAGAAATCAGTTTCTTTGTTTTGTTCTAATCTTGGCATTATACATCAAACAAGTTGTACTTATACTCCTCAGTAGAATGGTGTGGCCGAGAGAAAATACCGTCACCTTCTAGAAGTTGCTCGTTCACTCTTATTTCATAAAAATGTGCCAAAATCATTTTGGAGTGATGCTGTCCTTACTGCATGTTATCTCATAAATCGTATGCCTTCCACTGTCCTCAATCATCAGTCACCAATCAGTGTTGTATTTCCTGACAAGCCGTTATTCTCTCTTACCCCGCGCGTCTTTGGGTGTGTCTATTTTGTTCATAACTTACGTTCCGGTTCTGATAAACTATCTCCCCGTGCTACTAAATGTATTTTTCTTGGATATTCACGTACACAGAAGGGATATCGGTGTTATGATCCTATAACTTATACTCAATATGTTAGTGTTAATGTTACTTTTTTTGAGAGCACACCATACTATTCTACTGAGGGTAAATAGTTTTCAACTGACATTGTAGCTGATCCTCCTATCCCACAACAAATTCCCCTAGATTCTGTTAGTCTGTCTCTAGTATCTCCTCCCTTGCAGGTGTATCAGCGGCGAAAGCAATTTATGGCACCACCAGTCTCTAGCTCTTCAATGCCCTCCAATCAATCTTCCTCCTAGTCTCCTGGTCCAAACAATCTTCCTATTGCCCTTCGCAAAGGTACTCGGTCTCGCACACAAAAATCCTCTTTGGCTTACCCTATTGAGCGTTATGTGTCTCTCACATCTTCCTTCTCTATTACATGACTTTGCTCTATCATTACAAACTCACACAATTCCTACTTCTACCATCGAGGCTTTGTCTCACCTTGAGTGGAAGAAAGCTATGGATGTGGAAATGGAAGCTCTAGTGTCTCGCCAAACGTGGTCATTGGTTGATCTTCCCCTTGGGAAAGATGTGGTGAAGTGTTGTTGGGTGTACACTATCAAGTACAATCCGGATGGCTCAATCGAGCGTCTTAAAGCTCAATTCATTGCTAAAGGTTTTACTCAAACTTATGGAGTGGATTATTTTGAGACTTTTTCCCCTGTGGCACATCTCAACTCTGTTCGTGTTATTATTTCTCTTGCTGTGAATTTCGATTGGCCATTATATCAGTTGGATGTCAAGAATACTTTTCTTTATGGTGATTTGTTTGAAGAAGTATATATGGAGCAACCACATGGGTATGTTGCTCAGGGGGAGAATTGTAGTAAAGTATGTCGGCTACATAAGGCCATTTATGGATTGAAACAGTCTCCAAGAGCATGGTTTGAAAAATTTAGTTCGGTGATTTCCAAATGTGGTTTCCACCAATGTTATTCTAATCATTCTATTTTTGTTCGCAAGAAGAAATCCGAGGTGGTCATTCTTGTGGTATATGTGGATGATATAATTATCTCTGGTAGTGATATGACTAGCATTTCTAAGATTAAGTCCTTTCTTCAGCAGCAATTTCAGATTAAAGACTTGGGAACTCTTAGATATTTTCTGGGCATTGAAGTTTTACAAAGTAAAAAAAGTATTAATTTGTCTCAGCTTGATCTTTTGTCTGAGAAGGTACACTAGCTTCCAAGCCAGTTGATACTCCTATAGATCCAAATCAAAAGTTTGGAGTTGATGATGGAAAAGAAATTGAAGATAAGCATCAACATCGGCGTCTTGTTGGGAAACTAATTTATCTTACTGTTACGCGTCCCGATATTTCTTTTGTTGTTGGTGTGGTGAGTCAGTTTATGGAGTCACCTAAGAAAGCTCATTGGGATGCTATATGTCGCATTCTTCGATATCTTAAAAGCTCTCCTGGTAAGGGACTAATTTATAAATCTAATGGTTCTTCCACTTTTGTTGGCTATTCTGATGCTGATTGGACTTGGTCAACATATGATCGACGGTCTATAACTGGGTATTGCACTTTTATTGGTGGTAATTTGGTTACTTGAAGAAGCAAGAAACAGACTACCATTGCCAGGTCTAGTGCAGAGCCCGAATATCTTGCTATGGCACATACGGTGGCTGAATTGTTGTGGTTGAAATCTCTTCTCTAGGAGCTTGGATTTTCTATTAATCAACCTATTGACATGATGTGTGATAATCAAGTAGCTATTTATATTATTGGAAATCCTGTTTTTCAAAAGCGAACTAAGCATATAGAAATTGACTATCACTTTGTTTGTGAAGCAGAAGTTGGTTGCTACTCCTTATGTTGCCTCTAGAGATCAATTTGCTAATATGTTTACCAAAGCATTATTTCGTCCTGCTTTTGTTACTAGTTGTTCCAAGCTAGGCATGGGTGACCTATATGCTCCAGCTTGAGGGGGAGTGTTAAGTTACTTTAATTGAGTTTCCTTTATTATCAAAGTTTTATTTCCTTTTTTTATTTACATAAGGATATTATTGTTATATACCATTTATATTCAATTTAAATACAATGGGTGTAGGGTTTCTGTGATATAGAAAACTACAACCCTCTCTTTCTTTCTTTTACGTTCTCTTTCTCCTCCTCTCTATTCCTTCTCTCTTCCTTCTTTCTCTCTTACTATACACTGCGGGTTCTCTAATCAGTTTTGTGACAAGATCATTCTAGTAAAAAGAAGACTCTTAAGTATACGTCCAATGATCCAAGATCGGATGGCTAGGTTTTCCTATGCAAGCAATTTCGTCCCAAGTTGCAACACCATGTTGCTGTCATATTTGGGAAAAAGTCCTTGGTAGTGACCTAGCAATAAGAATTATTGAAGTATTTAAGTATTAAACCACGCCTTCATCTAAAAATTTGAACTTTTAAAACAATTGACTATGGTTTCACACAATTTCACATGGTATTGAAGAAGGAGGTCCTGAGTTCAAGTTGTATAAGGTCCCCTCTTTGTTTTCATGCTTCATGCTTCAATTTTAGGCCAAAGCCCAATCTATGCATAAGGGGGAGTGCAAAAGTATTCAAATAAATACTAAACCATGCCTTATCTAACAACTTAAACTTCTAGCACAATTGGCATTGGTCCCACACATTTGCATTAGCATGATTGAAGCTTCATTAACAGTATCATGACCAATCAGCAAAGCTGAATGGTAAAATATAATCTCATTTGAAGATTGATGAATTAACGGTAAGAATCAAATAAATTCCTAGGTAAAATCCAGGGATTTTCTATTAAATTACGGAAAAAAAAATACATTAAAAGATCAGTATCTTACAATCTGACAAACCATCCATTAGTATCTCCCGTGGGGAAATGGAAATTGTGAAACCTGCTTCAATAGATTTACTTAGATTTTGCAACCACACAACTGCACTTATACTCATTCAGAACCCAACCTACAGATTGGACTTATTGAGCAGCAATTGTATCACAGAACGCTAGATAAATTCAACTCAAACATACCAATAAAAGGAAGTGGGAGGAAACAACTTTTCAGGCTGATAGGTAATGTGAACCTTCCTAATCTTCGACAAGAAAGGATATCTGGGAAAGAAAAAAAAAGTTTGAATCAACTCAGTCAAGAATTAAAATCGGGTCCAAGTGTAAATTGATTTGAATGCTCAAAATTTTTCACATAAACTAATCACGATCCGTACATAACATAAAAGTTAGAACTCAATGCTTTATCAGCAAGTTCGAAAGCAGACTATAACCAAATGGGGCATGACATTTGCTCTTGAATTCAAGAAAAATATCTATGATTCTGATTTACATATTAATAAAGCTCAAAAGGACCCAGTCAAATGCTTTATTCACCAGTAATCCTCAAAAGAGCATTGCCCTTCCTTGAAGCAATGAAACCTGCGGGTGTCCCTAACAGTGATTACCCTTTTTGTAATCTTAGAGATATGTTTGATTGCATTATGGCAATCCCCACATATTCTAAGATTTTTTACCACAAGTATTGGCTCCCCATCCTTGGTCGAAATCAACCCAAATGCAACTGCTAGCTTCTCACTGTGATGTCTTAATCTCATTTCCATCTCTGTTTCCTCCATTCCATCATCCTTTAACGAAACCTGATTAACATCCGGTACAAAAAAAATTAAAAAAGTTACAAAAAATAATTTAAAAAAAAAAAAGGGTGCCGGTTGAGGGCTGAAATTTTTTGTAAATTTTTTAAATTTTTTGTAAATTTCGTAAGTTTTTTAAATTTTTTGTAACTTTCTAAAATTGTTTGTAAATTTTTTGAATTTTTTGTAAATTTTTTGAATTTTTTATAATATTTTTAAATTTTATGTAAATTTTGTAAATTTTATGTAAATTTTGTAAATTTTTTGTAAATTTTGTAAATTTTTTTATAAATTTTGTAAATTTTTTGTAACTTTCTAAAAATTTATGCAAATTTTTAAAATTTTGTAAATTTTAATTATTTTTTAAAATTTTTAAATTTTGCCTAAATTTTTTAAATTTTTTCTAAATTTTTTAAATTTTATCTAAATTTTGTAAATTTTTTGTAATTTTTTGCAATTTTTTTGTAACTTTCTAAATTTTTTTGTAAATTTTTTAAATTTTTTAGTAATTTTTTAATTTTTTTTGTAAATTTGTAAATTTTTTGTAATTTTGTAATTCTTTTTTTTGAATGTTTAAAGTTTCTAAAATTTTTAAAAATGTTTTAAATAAATTTATTTTTAAATAACCTTTTTAAATAATTTCAATAGCATCTCATCCAAGTAATCACGAATCTCCTTAATCATTGGGTGTGAACTATCTTCTGCAAAAAATACATGGGTTCTTCAATTTAGCGCACGTCCGATCCAGCTGCAACCTGGATTAACATCCGGTTTTAATCTTCACCATCTCTGTAATCTCGAATCTCCTTAATTAGGGTGTGAACTTCTTATTGCTACCATATCTTCCAATCTGATCCAGCTGCAACCTGGCTGAACATAGCCTTCTTTTGCTACCATAGGACAACATATGGAGCAGCATTTGCAGATTCATGCCGCAAAAACTGATAGGCTGCTTTAACAGCTATCTCCATGTTTCCATGCTTCCTACATGCCCCCAAGCAATGAGGCCCAGCCAACGGAGCCAGGACTGAATGGCATTGTCTCGATGAGCTTCTCAGCTTCACTTATTTTGCCTGCCCGACCTAGTAGATCAATCATGCACGAGTAATGTTCTGCCTCTGGCTCAAGCCCAAACTTCTCCTTCATCATGTTGACATGTTTGGCCCTCATGAACTTTCCCAGTATGTGCACATGCAGAAAGTACAGAGATGAAAGTTATACTGGTAGGAGGGATATCATTGTCCAGCATCTCTTGAAAGAGAGCAAGAGATTCCTCTCCTAATCCATGCTTAGCATAACCTGCAATCATTGAGTTAAGTGAGACAGTATTATGCTCTGGCATCCTATTAAATAACCTCCTGGCATCCCCCAGATTTCCGCATTTTGAATACATTGCAATTAAAGCATTATCAACAGAGATCCAATTTGAGGGAATCTCTGATTTGATTACCAAACCATGCATTTGTTTCCCCTGAGAAGGAGATGAGAGATTGGAGCAGGCACTGATTGCACAAACAAAGTTACAATCATCCGGTCTGTACCCAAATCTTTGCATACTGTGGAAACATTCTAGAGCCTCCTCTGAGAGTTCCTCGTTTTGTGAATACCCTGAAATCATAGTGTTCCACAAAACCAAATCTGGTTCCTTGATCTCTTGAAATACTTTCTCACAATCCGACATGGCACCCTTGCACTTAGAATACAAGTCAATCAAGCCACTCCCAACATGTGAATTCTGGTGGAACCCTGTTTTTACGAGCTTAGCATGAAACTGAAGCCCGCCTACCAAATCGCTTACGCATGTAAATGCAGTGAGAACACTTGCCAAAGTATACATATCTACATACATGCCCTTCCTAATCATCTCTTGGAACAGCTCCAGTGCTCGTAGCCCTTCCCGGTGCTGTCCATAAGCAACTATCATCGAATTCCAAGAAACCTCATCTCTAGCCTCTCCCATCTCATCGAACATCCTCTTCGCGTCATTCCAATAACCATTCTTACTGTAATACGTTAGAAGCGCATTGCTCGGAGAAACATAAGAATCAAGACCACTGGACACCGCAAAAGAATGCAACTGCCTCATCAAAGAAACATCATCGCCACAAGCCGTGACCACAGCAGACAACGTGAAGCCATCCATGTCGAGCCCCATCTCCCGCATCCCCGCAAACAAGGAGAACGCCAGTCCCATCTCGCCTCGGTCGGCAAAAGCAGAAAGCATGGTGTTGTAGGAAACGAGGTCCGGCGCGGGAATTCAATCGAACAGCTGGCGGGCGACCATCATCTGGGACTCCTTGGCGTAGGCGGCGACGATGGCATTGAAGGAGAACACGTTCGGGTTCGGGGTCAGGTCGAAGGCGCGGCGAGCGGCCAGAAGGCGGCGGCATTTGGAGTAGAGGAGGATGAAGTGGTTGGAGAGGTAAGTGGAGGGAGGGACGAGGGACTTGATGTACAGGGCGTGGAGGGATTTGCCGGTCAGGAAGTCCCTCTCAGCTATGCAGTGCTTCAGGAGGTGGCGGAAGCTGTGGAGGTTCCATGAGAGTTGGTTCATCTAACGCCAAGCAGTGCCCGATCAAGAAAGGCTACAGATGCCAAGAACCCTCCTTTACTCGTCCTGCGCACGTGTTCGGGGATGCTGAGGATTACCCAAGAACCTAAGTAGCGATGTTAGAAGCATGAATTGGATCGAACACGATCTGGTCACGCCATTTCTGCAAGAATGTCTTGGAATTTGCAGTTTCAGAACGCGAAGCACCCTTTGAAAAAGTTCAGAGCTCGGCAATTGCCTATATAAATATATAGCAGTTGGTCGTTGCCAGGTTGAATAGAGTTCCACCCGCCAAAAACTTTAAAAAGAAATAAAGGGATGACGACACAAATGATCTATGAATTTTGATTTATCGTTAATATTCATAATATTTGATTTTATTCAATATGATCGCTAATCTTTGGCTTAATATGTAATATCGTTTCTGAACTTTTAATTTGATCAATATGATTCGTGAACTTTTTATACGTGTTCAATTTAGTATTTGAGTTATAAAATAAAAATTAATGTTGTTCATAAACTTAAATTATATGAAAGATAAAATTGTATTTTTTTCATATAGTATATTGAACAAAGAACACAAGTATCGCATGCATAAGAAAAATGATCATTGATGCATGGAAAAAAAATTAATTCGAAGGGAATTCTTCTTTTTTCAATTTTCATTTTTATAGATGAGGTTGTTTGTAAAGTTAGAAAAATTCAAACTTTAGTGAAATATCTTGGAATTAAAATAGAATTTATGAATTTATGCGTCCTCAATAAATTGAATATATACAAAATAACCAATTGAAGATAGTTCATAGAAAAAAAAAAAAAATTAAGACGTTTAAAAGTAAGGGAGGGACAAACTCCCCTAACAGCTATGTCAATCGAATTTTTCGTGCTAGAAAGACTTGATTAAAAAATTTTGTGAAAATAGAATGGCTCGATTAAAAAGAGTTTGAAAGTACAAGGATAAAAGGTAAAATTTTTCCAAATTGAAAATAAGTAATGAACCAAAAGTCGGTTCGCCATGGTAGAGCATGGTGTAAGGCACTTAGCAAAATCCGTTGCATCACTTAAATTTCCTATCCCTAGCATTATCAGTAGTAAACACATCTTCCCATGCAACCCCCCCCCCCCCCAAAAAAAATTATGTATATATTAGGCCTAATGCTGGGTTTCACCCGGACCAACTCAGCAAATGGGCCTTGTAATTTTCAAGGTTCCGCACTCATAAAATTCATAAGGCTATTTACAAGATTGATCGGTCACACCACTTCAATTGTGTGAGTCACATATGAAATACACTTTCGTTCATAAGTGCTGAGACTAGATAGCACGATGTGTGAATTTGTGGAGAGAGGGAACACGACCCTATTCATCTAGTCAGCTTTGCTACTTGTGGAAATTAAATACTAAGACCGCGTGCATTTCAATGAAATGACCTAACAAACGAGAACGTGTGATTTTTCGCCATTAGGCGTGATGCCCCAGTGGTGATTGGTGAAGAGTTGTAATGTATCTTTTGCGAGGTCAAAAGTTTAAGCTTTGTCATTGCAAATCTCTAGTCAATTTGTGTATCGGGCATTTACTTTCTTGTGTGGAGAAAATACAATCTCCCCCACGCTCTCGAGGAATTTGCTTCAGGCCGTATGGCCCAACACAAGGCCCAAAATCTGGCCTTAAGGTCAAGGCCCGACTTTGGGTCGCTTTCATGGGTAATCTTTTTCGTTTAGGCTAGGCCACACAACACAGCAGGGGCTAAACTAGAGTGCAATGTAGATGGGGCTACTAACGAGAGATGGACCGACGGTTTACACATTTACTTTTCATTTTTTATATTTTAATTAGTTCCGCTATCAATATATATTACATTCCCATTGGGCCCGTTTAGTTCAACTTTGGGGAAATGACTTTAGGAAAATGCAAATATTTTTAGCGATCCATTTAGTCATTTATTGCATAAAAAATTAGGGGTTAATTTTATCCCTGAAAAAAAAATATTAATTGCATAGCTACATTTAGTTTGCATTTTATTTACTGGACCGGTGGCGGATGGGTCGAATTGGTGTTTTTGAATTTTAAATTAATAAGCCGGGCTAGGCCCATGAAAGGATAAAATTAACCCAAGCCCGTCATTATTTTTAATTGATTATCTTGCGAAAAAATTAAGATTTGATGCGATATTATGGTTTTTGAAAATTAAAAAAATCGCATTGTAATCTTATTTTTTTATCAATAGATGATGAAATCGGGGAGAATATTTTTGAGATAAGGATTTTTTTGATCAAGAGGTTATAAGCAATATTCGGGAGATGAAAATATTTAAAAAAAGATCATGTTTTGCGTCGCCTATAAAAGGATAAGTACGGATCAATCAGGGGGCTTCTCTGGAGAAAAAAATTTAGAAAAGAAAAGAGAAGTGAGTTTGGGGGGGTTTTTTTTCTCTTCGTCGGAAAAAAAGAAGACAAAGAAGAAAAAGCAAGAGAGAGGAGAAAAGTAAAGGGGTGATTTGACCCCTACTATTCACCATCTTCCCCAAATCACTGCCCCTCCTTTGCAACCTCCATCTACGAAGCTTCCGCCACCGTCGCCACCCCGCCGCCCATGCCGCGTCTCCGCCTCTCCGCGACACCACCGCTATCCCGATCTGCCCACTCGAGAGCCCCGACGACCGCAGATCCGAGCTGGTCGTCGCTCCACCGCCGAGTGAGCCCCCGCACCGACCCGCAAAGCACACCTCCAAGGCCCGACGCCATCTCGCCGCGAAGCCGCTTGACCCGAGTCGGATCCCGCCCGACGCGCCGGTACCCACGACGCCACGCCACCGCACCCACGCGCCGAGCTCCGACCACCGCGATTAACACCCACGATGACCCCTTGCAACGCCGCGCCCCTCGCCGGACCTTCGCCGGAGCTGACCCGCGACGCCCTTGCCGGACCGACGACTTGCTGCCCCCGAAGATCCACGAGCAAGGCTTTAGGAAAAAAAAACAAAAGGAAGAAAAAGGAAAAGAAATTAGGTAGTCTTATTTTTTTTCTTTTTCTGTTTATTTTATTTATTTCTTTTAAGTTTTGGGGTGATCTTTACTTTATGAATCTTGTAGGCATTATCCGCAAGGTTTTCCCTAAAATTATTGTAATTATTAATTTGACCCGTAAGATGTCGGGTCATTTTTTAATTATACATTAATTTTTGGGTGTTTGTTGATAGTTTTTAATTGTTGAATCAATATAATTATTAATTTGATCCGTAAGAATTCGGATCAGATTTTTAGTTATTTTGAACTCTTTGTTGTGATAATTAGGGTTAGGATAATCGTTAATTTGACCTGTGAGATAATAGGTTATTTTTTCGATTATTTTGATCCTTTATTTGATTAAATGTCTTGATTGTTTAAATTTAATGTTTATTTGATAATTGCTTGTTTTGGAGAACCACTAAAAAAATCTAAAAAATATTTGAATTATGATTCAGTTTGTTTTGGAATATTTTTTGTTATCTTGCATATCTAGAATAGGGATTTTAGTTAGGAAAATATAAAAATACAAAAAAAAATAAAAAGTGCATTCATTTTTAGTTTTTTTTAATTTAAATTGCATTTTTAATTATTTGGCAATTTTGAATTTCGAATTTTATAAAAATAAAAAACAAAAGAATCATCATGCATATATCATGTTGAATTAGGGCATTCTTTGCACGTCATTGCATATTAGATAAATTGCAAGTTTTTTTAAATTCACTTCATTATTTAGAATAGATTGCATTTTTGATAAAAAATCTTATATATAGAATTAAGTTCATGAAATGCACGTCATTTAATGATTGTTGTTAAGTTCATTATATTAGAAATTGCTCATCATTAGATTAGGTCATTTAATAAATGTTGCATGACATATAGCTCACATATTAAATTATATGCTACATGTTACTTTAGTTTAAATAATTTTGTATGTCATTGCATTGCATGTCATTAAATTATGTCATTTAGATTAGGTCATTTAGATTGCATTTCTTCATGTCATATAGTTTAGGTCATGTGCCATGTTAAAATTGCATGCAGCGCATGATTTTATTGAAAAGCGAAAAAAAAAAATTAATTTTTAATTAGAAACCATATCTAAAATTGTTTTTCGATTTGTATGATGCTTTTGTTGCTTTATTTTTGTAATGTTTAAGCTTTCTTGAGTGTTAAATTGGTGGTATATTGCATGATAGTACATGTTAGGTTAAAATAAAATCAATTCAATTGCAAAAATTTTTGAAAATAAAAGAAATGGTACCGAAAGGGCATTAGAAAATTCTAGTGTAACCAAGTCCCCGTACCCTTAGTCTCTGGTTCGTAGGAGTAAAATAAATCTCCTTTTATTTTACTTAGGTGTCTAATTGACCTAAAGTAAATCGATTAGTGGCAACTCCTAGTTAATAATCTTTTACATGTTTAGACTTAAGTCGCGATTTGGTATGGGCTTGGGAGAGCCCGAGTTAAGCTTAAAAACTTAACAGTCCATTAACCTAGTTTTAGGTGGTGCACCCGAAAAATTGGGTCGCGACAGCTTGGCGACTCCACTGGGGACTTGTGTTAAAACACTTAGTGGATGTAGGCCAATTTTTCTTTTTCTTTTAAAAATGTTTTTGTTTGGCAGCAAGGATCTCAGGTATGTCCCTAACATTCCTAAGGTGTTAATGTTCTTGCAAGTTGGAGTTAGGGATGAATGTTTGAATTAAAATTATGGAAGTGTTGTTTGCATTTAAACTATTATGCATGTTTTATTGTTTTTAGCACTACACTATTGCACACACAACTTGCGGTCAGACGTGGGCTGCGATAGGATTTCTAGGCTGGTGTTGAGAAGGATACTTACTCCAAAGCGAGACTGCTATGTAGAGGTTAACCTTCTCTTCCCCAAAATTTCTTTCATGGTGTCGAATGTGTTTGTCCATATCCGCGAGACTGCGTGATTATTGGGCATTCCATTCGACTAAGCCGAGATTAGGAGGACCTGACACGTTAATGCGAGACTGCAACAGTCAGATTATCCTCTTAGCTCCACTTTGTTAAGCCGTCTAGATAGAAATCGAGCCTCACACTTCATGCATGTGTCTATGTGATTGTCATCCCTTTCCGGTGAAAGTAAGTTGTCTAAACTCTCACTTCGCACTTTACTTACTTAATTGCGCTTTTGGTCGGTCCATGACAATCTAGGTCAATCCTTGATTTAATTCCTTTGTTAATTAGAAATGAAATGAGGAAATTACCATGTAATGAATCATTTGAAAAAAAAAAATTGGAAATTTGTTTTCAATTTATGTCTTGGCTTTTCCTAGTTCATGTTTAGGAAATTTCATCCCTACTGGAGCGTCCCATGTCTTTATTTTCCTAGTCCATTTTTAGGAAATCATTTTCATTGTGGACTTTTTTTGACTAAAAAATAGATTGTTGTGATGGATTGGTTTTCTCATTACACCTCATACTTACATATTTTCATCCATTTTCATTAGGTGATAACGGATCCTTCACGTTCGCCCATAATTACACGATCGAGAGCAAAAATGACCGACCAAGCCAAATTGCGAGATTGTATGTCTGCCGTGGAAGACCAACTCAAACAGTTGCTCACCTCTATGCAACTTATGACAACTCAAATGCAATCTCTCCAAGTGAATCGGACCCTTGCACCTGCTCTCCTCGAGATTGTAGTCCCAAAGCAGACGAACAAGACTCAAATTGATGATGATGACATGCCTGAAATGGAGGATGACCCACTGTTTGTCACTACCAAAAAGGTTAAGCCCAACAATGTCCTTAAGGTGGAGTAGGATGAACGCTTTGCCAAACTTGAAGAGAAACTGAAACAATTGCAAGAGTCACGGAGTTCACTCCCATTTGACTTGTCAGTTTACGAGAAAGTCAAGATGCCGAAAAAGTTTAAGATGCCGGAATTCGAGAAATACGACGGTACTTCCTGCCCAAAGGCTCATTTGCAGATGTACTACGTACGCATGGCCCAGTATGTCAAGAATGAGCCTCTCATGATCCAATCATTTCATGCAAGTTTGACTGGGCCGGCAATGAATTGGTACGTGATGAAGAATGTGAGCCTCCTCGACACTTGGAACGAAGTGGCTGACGCGTTCCTCAAACAGTACAAGTTCAACATGGACATCGCACCTTCCCAAGAGGACCTGGAGCGAATGGAAAAGAAAAGGAGCAAGTCATTTAAAGAATATGCTGTGAGATGGAGAAACCTGGCAGGCCAAATCACTCCTGAACCTACTAATAAAGAGCTGATGAAGTTATTCGTCAAGACTCTCCCATTTGAGTTCCGCAACCGAATGGCTAGCACGTATGTTGAGAACTTCAACCAACTTATCCTGATGGGTGAACAGATCGAGATGGGGATAAGAGAAGGGTGGTTTACTGAGCCATCTAACAAGAGGTTTTCTACCAAGAAGGAGAGGGACCCTGAAGCTGAGATTAATATGGCCTACTCTCAATTGAATCATGATACATCCAATCGCGCTCCGGTAATTAAGATTTCTACTGAGCAACAAGGTGGAGGATATCAGTTCTCGGGTCAATGACGTAATGTTAGGAGGCAGCTTACACCTCTTCCTGGACCCCTATCCAAAGTTTTACCTTTTCTCCAAAATAAGAGATTACTCTCTACTGAGCCAAAGCGATCAAATCCCGAGCGTTATCTTGCATATAATCCCTCCGAGAAGTGTGACTATCACATGGGAGAGATTGGTCACTCTACTGATGATTGCTATGTTTTAAAGCATAAGGTCCAAGACCTCTTGGATACAAAGGCGTTCTCTTTCAGCAGTAATCAGAAAAATCCTCTACCCAACCATGATGAAGGCGCAAACGTTGTCATTGAGTGAAGAAGTTCTTATCTCCTAGGATTTCTAGTTTTGTTTAGGATTCTCTGCTTTTTGAAATTTCAATTATCGCTTTCGCTTTTAGGGTTTGGCTTGTTTACATTTTCCATTCCAATAATGTAATTCATTTGATTCTATTCAATGAAATTACAATTTTATTTTCAATTTTGAGGACATGATGGAGTATACCAAACCAGTCCAATGACGATATCCAATCATGAAAAGAAAATATCATCTACGAAGAAATCCTGAGGACTGGGCTTCTTCATGCTTCCTCATAAGAAAATTTCAAAAAAAAAAAAAGATAAAAAAATCATTTTAAAGCCATTTCCAAAAGCATGCATTAGGTTAGAACATGATTTTAACTTGTTATGACAAGGGACATTTGGCGTATCAAGTTTCAATGATCATAAATTGACTTGTGATCTTGTTTAGAGCGCACTTGTAATGAAAAAGATTTGGGGCAAAAAAGAGGACCATCATTCCCCTGGTGGAAGAGTTGACAAAGTGATGGCATGATAGGTTTTGGTAGTGACCAGGACCGGGACAAAGTCTTAACCCGAGCCAAAATGGATGTGCAATTTGAATTTACTTTTATATTGCATAGTATCATGCGATGCACGTTCTCTTGTGCAGGGGCAAAAGTCGATTTTCAATCTTGGATGATAAGGACAATCCAAAGACATCAACTGCTAAGGCAATCCCATTGTAGAGGAATCCTTGAATGAATGCTTAAAACCATTTTGCAGTGTGGAAAACTTTTTGTTTTGAAGTTGACAATTTTCCATGCCTAAAGCTGTTAAGATCTTTTTTTTTTAAAAATGATTTTGCATGATGACTCTTACATGTTTTATCCACCAATTCCACTAAAGAACATCAAGATGGACTAATTTAATGAATGATGTGGAATTGATTGAGCATACTAAATGAGACGAGTCGGGATGATGAAAGGCAAACCTTATCCTATACACAGCCCCCTACTCACACACTTGTGAGATAAGTGTAGGAAGGTTCATATCTATAAGGTAAAGAGTTCGCTCGCAAAAGGTACGGCAATCAAAGTGATGAAAGGCAATTCATTTCTCTATCCCAAACACTACAGGTGATCCATTGCTTAACCCTTTTGAGCCCACACACTTATGGATATTCTTTTCAAATCACCCCTGTCAAGAATCACCCTACATTGGGGCAACTAGGAGATAAAATGGCATCATGAGGTGAGGAAAATGAATTGAAATTTTCTTGCTCTCACTTGCATCAATTTTCAAGTCGTGCTATTACATTGAATTCATGTGTTAATTTAAATGCCTTATGATGACAAAGAGCATTTCTTTCTCTATCATATACACTTATATCCTTTGCATATCCCACTTGAGCCTGTAATTTCATTTCTTTAAACTCAGTTAGTGATCATTCCCCACACTGGGGCAAGGCAAAAGGCAGATGAAGACTCTTGAAAAGTTCAAGTGTCATTCAAAGTGTAATTGCTTGACGCATGCATTGTGTGCAAGAATTGAATTCAAAATAGAACTAAGGGACATGAAAAAGCAGTGTGCCTAGTAAAAGCAAGGCCGATGCCCATGAAAAGAAGTGAAGAAAAAATGCATGAGAACTAGGGGCATGAAAAAGCGGTGTGCTTGGTAAAAGCAAGGCCAATGCCCATAGATGGAAAAAGAAAGTCAAGATAGGTGACTGTCAATTACAAGAATTGAATCCCAATTGAGCAATGCCCAAAGAACTCAAATGCTAAATTTCTACAATCAATGGGGGACTTCATGAAGACAATACCCGATGGTGAAAAAAAAAACTGGTGGCAATGCCAAGATGATTATCAACTCTCACATTTTACACACATTTTGAGCCTAATGATCCTTTCATTTCTCAACCCATGAACCTAACCTACGTTACATCCCTTACAAAGTCTCTTCAGATTAGGGCATTTGAATTAACGTAGGAGTTCATATGTTTATAAGCATCGCTCGAAGAAGTGCGAGCAAGATTATTTCTTTTTCATTTTGCAGGGTTCTTGACTTATAAACCCGGAGATGATTACAAGACTGTTCATTCAATAGCCTTGACTCAAAGAGTCCATTTGTTAAGCCATTGACCAAGTCACCATTATGGTCCCTGTTAAAGACCTCTCAGATTGGTAAGATCGTACCGCTTGCGAGAATACTCTGACCCATATTGATATGATGAAATTGAGTGATTCGCATAAAATAGCCATTCTAAATGAGAGTGAGCGAAAGTCCTTTCTAACCAAAAGTCTCTCATTTAGTATTCTTAAAAAATCCTGTCATGAGTGAAAATTGTCTTAAACGATAATTCTCTCTAGTGGAAATTTGGGTGATGCAAAAGTCATTATGTTTGAATCTTGATTGAGTTGATGAAAACCTCACTGAATTTTGAAATGTGCATTCTAGAGTAGCTTAGATTGCTTACCTCTTTGATGAATGCATTTTGTTTTGCTATAAATCATGTTTTCTCAAAAGACACAAGGTAATTCAAGTTCCTTTCAAAATGTTTCATGATATTAGAAGATGAGAAACCTCCACCATGAAGGTGAAAGGTGCATCCTTGATATCTAAATTCCAAAAGGCATATCTACCAGAATTAGGGATATCACCAGGTAAGTATCTCTACCATACTTTAAAATACTTGTCCCAAGTATTCTCCCTTGAGTGCATCGACATGACTTGGTCAAGCTGTTCCTTTATATTGATCTCGGCGTGCTTTCGTAGCCCAAGTCCTCACTTGACTCGGCGTGCTTTCGTAGCCCAAAATCTCTCTTTACTGACCTGGCGTGCTTTCGTAACTCCAACTCCGGGCGTGTCCATCGTAGCCCGAGTCCTTTTCGACCCGGCGTCATCGACCCGGCGTGCTTTCGTAGCCCAGTGTCCTTATATTGACCTAGCGTGCTTTCGTAGCCCAGAGTCCCTCTTTACTGACCTGGCGTGCTTTCGTAGCCCAGTGTCCTTATATTGACCTGGCGTGCTTTCGTAGCCCAGAGTCCCTCTTTACTGACCTGGCGTGCTTTCGTAGCCCAGTGTCCTTATATTGACTCGGCGTGCTTTCGTAGCCCGAGTCCCTTTATATTGCCATGGCGTGCTTTCGTAGCCCGGAGTCCCTTTATCGACTCGGTGTGCTTTTTGTAGCCCGATGTCCTTTATATTGACATGGCGTGCGTAGCCCGAGTCCCTCTTTATCGACTCGGCGTGCTTTTGTAGCCCGATGTCCCTTTAATCCATTTATATTGTGCTTTTTGTAGCCCGATGTCCATTTATATTGACCTGGCGTGCTTTCGTAGCCCAGAGTCCCTTTTAATCGACACTCGATGGAGTTGTCCCCCAAAGATTTTTCTCCAGATTCAATCTGATTAAGGCGACCGAAGAATGGTTCGGGTCCTGGTCAGATTCTGTTGCAAGGCTGGGCGACCGAAGAATGGTTCGGGTCCTAGCCAAACAAAACCTCAATTTAGGCAACCGTAGAATGGTACAGGTCCTAGACAACATTTATTGTTCTAATAGGCGACTGTAGAATGGTACGGGTCCTAAAAAATCAATTTTCCATCAAGGCGACTGTAGAATGGTACGGGTCCTCGACAATACCTATTCCCTATTTTAGGCGACCGTAGAATGGTACGGGTCCTAAAAAGTGAATCCCCGTTTAGGCGACCGTAGAATGGTACGGGTCCTAGACAAAACCTATTTCCCTATTCAGGCGACCGTAGAATGGTACGGGTCTTGGAAGGAAAATCCCCGTTTAGGCGACCGTAGAATGATACGGGTCCTAGACACAACCAAACACTGTCATACTGGGCGACTGTAGAATGGTACGAGTCCTGGGAAAGCAGTTTCTTTATAAAGCCATGTTACTATTCTGGACGATCGTAAAATGGTATTGGTCCTGGACATGTAACACCAACTATCTTGAATCACTCTACCCTCCTTGAAGGTAAGTCATTCCAGGTAAGTCTTTTATCATCTGCATTAGCATTTCCATGCATCATATAAATTGCATTAAAAAATGGAATTCATTTTCCGACAAAAAATCATTCAGTGCATTTGCATGGTCAAAATTTAGATCTCAATTTGTCTTTGAAGGCAACCTCTTCGGGCTCACCTTCAGAGAGGGGCAGCTGTTGACACCTAAATTTTGGCGATCCATTTAGTCATTTATTGCATAAAAATTAGGGATTAATTTTATCCCTAAGAAAAAAAATTATATTAATTGCATAGCATACATTTTTTAGTTTTATTTTTAATTTTGTTTTACATTTTTTTTATTTTTAGGGACCGGTGGTGGATGGGTCGAATTGGTGTTTTTGAATTTTAAATTAATAGCCGGGCTAGGCCCACGAAAGGACAAAATTAACCCAAGCCCATCGTTATTTTTAATTAATTATCTTGTGGGAAAAAATTAAGATTTGATGTGATATTATGGTTTTTGAAAATTAAAAAAATCATATTGTAATCTTATTTTTATCAATAGATGATGAAATCGGGGAGAATATTTTTGAGATAAGGATTTTTTGTGATCAAGAGGTTATAAGCAATATTCGGGAGATGAAAATATTTAAAAAAAGATCCTTTTAGATTTTTCGTCGAGTCAATATAAAAGGATAAGTACGATTGATCAATATAAAGGGGGGGTTTTCGAGGAGAAAAAATTCAGAAAAGAAAAGAGAAGTTTAGGGAGTTTCAAACAGAATTCTTTTTTTTCTAAAAGGCGAGAGAAGAGAAAAAAAAGAAGACAAAGAAGAAAAAGCAGAAAGAGAGAGGAGAGGAGAAAAAAAAAAGGGGTGATTTGACCCCTACTATTCACCATCTTCCCCAAATCTTCGCCCCTGTTCCCGGTCGTCCCGTCCCGCAACCTCCATCCACGAAGTCTCCATTCAACGCCTGCACACGCCACCCCGAGCCCCACGCCGCGTCTCGTCCTCTCCGCGACACCACCGCTATCCCGATCTGCCCACTCGAGAGCCCCGACGACCCAGATCCGAGCGGTTGTCGCTCCGTGGCCCGAGTGAGCCCCCGCACCGACCCGCAAAGCAAACCTCCAAGGCCCGACGCCATCTCGCCCATCCCGTTGACTGAGTCTCTTGTCGATCGCCGCTCCGACGCCATGAGTGTACCCACGATGCCATGCCGCCGCACCCACGCCGCCGAGCTCCGACCACCACGATTAACACCCACGGTGACCCCCGCTCAACGCCCCTCGCCGGACCTTCACCGGAGCCCCAACCCGCCACACCCTTTCACCGGACCGCGACTTGCTGCCCCCTCAAGATCCACGAGCAAGGCTTTAGGAAAAAAAAAACCAAAAGGAAGAAAAAGGAAAAGAAATTAGGTAGTCTTATTTTTTTTTTTTTATTTTATTTTATTTATTTCTTTTAAGTTTTGGGGTGATCTTTACTTTATGAATCTTGTAGGCATTATCCGCAAGAGTTATCCCTAAACTTATTGTAATTATTAATTTGACCCGTAAGATGTCGGGTTATTTTTTAATTACATTAATTTTGGGGTTTGTTTATAGTTTTTAAATGTTGAATCAATATAATTATTAATTTGATCCGTAAGAATTCGGATCAGATTTTTAGTTATTTTGAACTCTTTGTTGTGATAATTAGGGTTAGGATAATCGTTAATTTGACTCGTGAGACAATAGGTTATTTTTTCGATTATTTTGATCCTTTATTTAATTGAATGTCTTGATTGTTTAGATTTAATGTTTAGTTGATAATGTCACTAAAAAAATCTAAAAAATATTTGAATTAGGATTCAGTTTGTTTTGGAATATTTTTTGTTATCTTGCATATCTAGAATAGGGATTTTAGTTAGGAAAATATAAAAAACAAAAAAAACTAAAAAATGCATTCATTTAGGATTTTTAGTTTTTGTTTAATTTAAGTTGCATTTTTAATTACATGGCATTTTTAAATTTCGAATTTTTTAATAAAAAATAAAAATACTATCATGCATATATCATGTTGAATTAGGGCATTCTTGCACGTCATTGCATATTAGATAAATTGCATGTTTTGTTAAGAAAATAAAATGTCCATGTTATATGGAATTAAGTCCATGAAATGCACGTCATTTTAGTGATTATTGTTAGGTTCATTTCTAATTAGAAATTGCCCGTCATTAGATTAGGAATGTTGCATGACATATAACTCGCATACTAAATTATATGCTGCATGTCATTTTAGTTTAAATAATTTTATATGTCATTGCATCGCATTGCATGTCATTAAATTAGGTCATTTAGATTGCATTCAATTATTGCATTTCTTCATGTCATATAGTTTAGGTCATGCTGCCATGTCATATTAGATTATTAACATGCAGCATGATTTTCATTAAGAAAAGCGAAAACAAAAAAAAATTAAATTGCGTATTAATTAGAAATCATATCTAGGATGGCTGATGTGAATTCTGATTTAACAATGCAGATGCTTTTGTTGCTTCTAGGTATGTTTTGTAATGTTTAATTGCTTTCTTGAGTGTTAAATTGGTGGTATGTGCACATGTATGATCACCTCACATGTTAGGAAGTTAAATTAAAATCAATTCAATTGCCAAACATTTTTTTTAAAATGAAATAAAAAGGTGCCGAAAGGGCACTAGAATAATCTGGTGTAACCAAGTCCCCGAACTCATGAATTTCTGGTTCGTAGGAGTAAAGTAAATCTCCCATTACTTTACTTGGGTTTCTAATCGACCCACAAAAAATAGATTAGTGGCGACTCCTGATTGAAAATCATTTGCATGTTAAGAATTCAAACCTAAGTCGCGAATTGGTATGGGCTTGGGAGAGCCCGAGCTAAGCTTAAAGACTTAGTAATCCATTAACCTAGTTTTAGGTGGTGATCCCGCGAAAATTAGGTCGCGACAACACCGTTTGGCAAAACTCACATTTGTAATTGGCTTTTGCTATTTTTCTTCTTTTTTAAGTTTGAAAATCAAATCCGGCGATCGACTAATCGCCGGCCAACGCTGGACAACCAGATCTAGCCACCAGACTGCCAAATTTGGTGGCCCGAGGTCATAGAGGCTAAATTTGGTGGTCGGACCGCCAAATTTAGCCGTTGAACAGCCAGATCTAGCGGCCGAAGGTTGCAACCTCAGGCGACGTCACCTGGAGCGCACGAGCCAAGTGCTATCGCATGGGTTCACACGACCTTAGGTGGCGTCGCCTGAGGTCTCGTGCGCCAGGCAACGCTGCCTGAGGTCACGTGGACCCAGGCAACACCACTTGGGTCGCGGGTCACGCCGCCTAGACCCAAGGCGATTGTCACCAAGGACGTGCAACCCCTAGGCGGCGGCGGTGGCTACCAGAGAAGCCCGACTCTCAGGCGGGAAAGACAAAGACGAAGCGGGAAGAAGATGAACAGTGACTAAACTTACATTTCCAAAATGTCCAATGCTCAAAGCAGGTCTTGAGGTGCATTTGGCTTTCAGCATTGGGAATGTTGATATTTGGCCAATAAGCTTTCAAAATTGTTTGTCAAACACAAAATGTTTTCCCCAATGGGTCTTGAGAAAGCTGAATCAAACGGGGCCATTATAGGATAGTCGGCATGTGAATGGATTCAATTATGTAATTATGTTTGTGTACATATGTCACTTAATCGATAAGCATGGGTTTTTCATACTTATAGTAAAACTCATAATAATATTTATATTTTCAAATAGTTAGAAGAGGCAATTATCCATGCACTTATTCTTCTATAAGTGACATGAGCACCTCAATTTTGACCATTCGAATTCATGTGGACTTATCGTTTGCATCTCGTAATTTGAATCTTAGTGAAATTAGTTTGTTGATCCTTTTTTCTATTGGGTTATTGTCAATACGAGATAATTCCAGGAGATGATGTCATGTCACTTAATTCCATATGAGACATTAGGTAAAATGACTATTTTACACTGATATTCAAAGTGCATACACTGGAACCTCCAAAATTAAGGTTGGTGGACTAATTAACAAAGTCCCTAAAGTGCCCCTTGTTTATTTTTTATCTAATCTATTGAAGTTCAAATATAATCTCTCTTTTTTTTTTTTTTCAATAACTTGATATTATAACGTGAACCAAATCAAGATATTATTGAATTTTGTGGACCAATTTTCGTTGGGGGTACTTCAGACATAAGTTCCAGCCACTCCAAATAGAACCATTCCACAATACAAAGGCGTTGACCTTGGCATGCGTATATAACTCTCAGCATGAGTCCCGGATGCTCCTCTTTAGTTAATTAAGTAACTGATGCCGAGTTAATTCGCTAGACAACCTTTTTCTAATGTCCACTAGTGCACGCGCGTACGTATCTGTTTGTGTATATATATAAATGTTAGTAATTGTTTTATATGTACCCAAAATGCTTACGTTGAAGGATGAAAATTAGCCATTCAATAGACATTTAGTGTTTATGTAATATCATGTGATGGTCCACCTATCAATTACAAAACACATAATCTTATAAGGTTCCTTCAGTTCCTCCCCAAAATACTTTCGAATAACTCACTTTGATGAACAACCACCTAACTTTTTCACTTTGTATTTGGGTAAACTCACTTTTCTTGGCCCAAATA
Organism: Eucalyptus victrix; assembly: GCA_016097545.1. Taxonomy (NCBI): domain Eukaryota; kingdom Viridiplantae; phylum Streptophyta; class Magnoliopsida; order Myrtales; family Myrtaceae; genus Eucalyptus; species Eucalyptus victrix. The sequence continues at coordinate 50,105,227 of CM027843.1, forward strand.
ACATCCACTATGGCCCCGCATGGAAACATTTCTGTTCCTTTTTTGTTCCCAGGAACATAAATAAAAAAAAGTGTTTCTGCTCCGGGGAACGGTTTTTGAACAAAAAAACGTGTTTGGTAACGTTTGTTCGGGAATAAAAAATGAATAGAAACAAGTTTGGTAAATTTTATTCTTTTTTTTGTTTCTTTTAATTTTTTAATATTTTTATTTTATTTTTCATTTTTTTCCTTTCTTTTTTATTTTTTCTTTTTTGGCTGGTCCCCGGCCTCCGACGACCGGCCGACGAGCCGACAGCCTCACCCAACCATGGTGAGCCTCGCTGGGGGCCGGCGACGCTCGGCCTCGTCGAATCTGGGCGAGGCTGAGCGAGGCCAAGCTCGCCCAGCCAAGGCGAGGCTCGGCCTCGCCGGGGGTCGGCGACACTCCGGCAAGGTCGCCCAACCCTTGACGGCGTCGCCGACCCTCGACGGTCGGTCGTCGGCCATGGCCAAGGCCGGCGACTGGCCAAAGGAAAAAGAAGAAAAAAAGAAGAAGAAAAGAAGAAGAAAAGAGGAGAGAGAAGATGGAAGTGTTTCTTCAAAGCATAAGGATATTAAAAGTGTCAAAAATTTGCGTTAGCTCACTTAAATACCAAATCCAAAAAAAAAAAAAACAAATGATCATTTAAATACCAATGGCAAAAAATTATTACAGGCTTTTATAATAAAATGTATAAGTTAACATGGCATTTTTTAGTTATTAAAAACAAGTCTAATATGAATTATGACATGACTGGACTCTCTATAAATGATGTACGAGTCAATTTTATACATTATTCGTTATTCTCGTTTCAATCAAGCCATGAATCCAAGTTCGAGGTTTCCATGGTGGATGAAGATGGTGGATAAGACGCAGCTTCGATGGTCAAAAATGGAGATGTTAAAAAATAATGAAGATGAAGAAAAAATCGTGCTCTCCCGTCCCCATGTCCTTGAATGTCATAATCTTGGCCAAAAAATAGAGGGATTTTTCTTCCACCGCAAGTTTCAGATTTTCTCCACAGAGTTCAATAAATTAAAAATATGACTTCGATTCCTGTCTGATTTGTCTTCTATTTTCCGTTTTGTTCTGTTTTGTTTTTCGGTTCTCTGACTGTCTTCCAAATTGCATTGCCATTGATTGCGCTCCAGGAAACTGAGTTTGCAAGGAAGCTCTAGTCGAACCACTGTCGCCATGGCTGGAGATCTGGAGATGGACTAGCAGAGTGATCCTCTTGATATGGAGATGGAGCTCTTCATGGCCGTGGAGTCGACAATCGATGGGGGCAAAAGCAGGGATGATCGATCCAAGAGATCGTCGAGCCCATATCCAGCCTCGACTAAAGCAACAACTTTCATTACCCTCCTCATCTTCATCAGCACCTTATATCATCTTCCACCATTTTTTCTTATTTGGTTGTTCGCAAATTGAAAAACAAAAATCCTAGTTTGGATAAAAACCCTAACTTGTCCTAATTTTGTTTGCACACAAAATTCAGGGTTTACATTTGGGAAAAAAATGTAAAAGATGTCGTTTAGAGCTATTATTGCTGACTGAGCACCCTAGTGAGCCACGTTAGTCAGGGTAATTGACAAAATATTGCTATGTTAGATTTTCGACAACCCAAATCGGAGTTGACATTTAAATGATTCGACAAAAAATTGTTGACAACTAAGTGAACATCGTACAAAACTTTTGACACTTTTTGTATCCTTATGCCATTTTCTTATGTCATTAACCACATAATAGAGCTTACTTCAATAAAGAAAAATTAGCAAATTTTCAGGTAAGTACCAACCATGCAAGTATCAAAACTAGCGGCTACAATAAAAATCAAAGTTTTTTTTTGGGGGAGGGGGGGTTGTTATTATGAATCAATGTCGAATTCATGAGATTTCATGCAATCATCATATACTTAGAACTTTGAAGCAGTAGATAATTTTCCTTGTTACAAGATGAGATTATTTATCAGGGCAAATCACTAGTCCAAACCACACATTAAATTCCTCATTGCGGAGTCATGCCTTTATGTTTGAACTCATCTCTTGAAGTTCAAAAGCTTTAGGAAAGCCCGTAAAAGTTCAATACCTTCATGACGGGGAGATCCAAGAGAAAGCTAATAATCCAAGCCAGTGGACAACTTGGTTAGATTTCCCGTACCCAAAAGCTTAAACCATTGAATTATGCTCACTTAAGCTGTACTAATCACTTCTTTTTATCTATAAACATATAGGCTCCGTTTGTTTCGGAAAAAATAAATGATTTGGAAAATATTTTTCCTAAAAATAGTCGTTTGTTTCTTTTACAAATACAAATGAACAAAAAATATTTTCATCATTTGCGAAAATGTTTAGACAAATTGCTATCGGTAATAAAATAATTTCCATTAACTAATTATTTTAAAAAATACAAGCGATTGTTTTTAGGAAAATATTTTCCAAAATTGACTCAATTGCTTCATTTTGATGACATTCATATCTCAAATTGAGAGTATGCTTAAGTATTTTTAATAGATCAAGATTCTCCATAATTTTAGAGAAGGAAATGCTTGTGTAGATTGACCGGCAAATTTTATTATCCAACCCAATAATGCGGGTGCTAATTATGTATTAGACTGGCCACCAATAGATTTGCTTCCTTTGGGATGAGATTAGATAATGTTTTACTAATAGAGTAATGATGTAAAATCGAGTTCTGTTCCTTTTCTTATCTTGAAAAAAACTAAAAATAAAAAACTTAAGGCTTAAGGCTGATTCACCAAAAATAGAAAGGAAGTTGACTTGAAAACTGGCGGTGCGGTCCGCAGGGGACAATCCCAAGCAAGGGACAAGATGAGTGGTCCCCAAAAGTCCATTTTCCGTGGCTATCTAAAAATATCGTATTTACTTTCTTTGAAAGACGAAGTCATCTAAACTATTAATCATCCCACTAGTTTTCTATGCCAGCGTAAATGCGTCAACCAATTTAAATGATCACTTATTATTTGTCACATCATTTAATAAATGCATTTTTTTAGCAAACATTTAATAAATGCATTTAAAGGAAAACAAAGGTGCTAAACTAGGGAACGTAAACGAGGAGGCAAAGTCCAATATTCTATTGTCCGTGTCCAATAAAATAAAGGAACTTATCGATCACTGACTCATATAAACATTCCCCCCACTTGACACGAGACTGTTAGGAGGACGAAAGAAAAAGCAGATAAGCACAGGAGGATGACTTCGACCGCTAATCAAAAAAGTCAAAAAGACAGGAAAGGCCGTGCCTTGGATGATCTTTTCTAGGACGCCACGCTTTCATCTCAATTAATTTTGATTTGAAAGTGGCAGCAAGAGGAAATGGAAATTGCATAAAATCGTTACGCACCAGCCAAAGTCATGCCGATCAAGAGATAATGGTAGACATAACAATTAATATAATTTGATCTCATTAGTAGTAGAATTATGCAAGTGCAGCTTAAGAAGTGTAAACTACAATGATGGCAAAATTCATGTGCACATAACACCAAAGCATGAGAATCATCCGATTGGATATAGATTTTGTAATTTAATGGCGCAAATCATCTAGTATGTATGAATTAAGTTTTAATTTTTATCTTATTACTAATATTATTTTTCGGCATATGCATTTTGACTCTCAAACATGAAACACTCGGGACTTTTACAATATATAACAATTAACCAATGAAGTTACCTATAATATTTTCGATGTTTTGTACCCTGCTTGAACTTTAAATAAAGCTAGATCAATTTTTTTACCCTTTTTTTCAGTTTTTTTGGTTAATTTAGACCTCGCAAACCACTCGCCTCGACTTTTTTATATTCTAAACTCATGAACTTGCGCAACAAAGTGATGCGTCAATTCACACGCAATATTCCATATTTTATTATTAATTTTTAAGTCATGGGGGGGCTAGGTCTTGTGTGCCGTGCTGTAATTTAGCCATCATGTGTTGACATCATGAGTTTATGTGGGATCGAAATGTTAAGCGACTCAAATCAATCGGTGTCCATGTCTTAAAATTTCTAAGTCTTTGTTTTTTCTTTTTTTTGGGGGTGGGGCCAACATCTACCGTATTTCATGTGCCCTGTTGCAATTTACTTACTTTTCCAATGCTAAAATGCTATATCTATATATATAAAAGACTATCGCGACCTCTTAAAATCAAGCCGTCCCCAGGAGCTCTATGCACTACATCTTGTTCCTATCCAACTCCTTCTCAAGATGGAGCAACATCTTGATTAGTCTAGGATTTAATACCATGGTCATTTAAATTTGAAAAAAAGTATGAATTGCAACAAATTTTAAAAAAGATTTCTATTCCTTTTGAAGCAAATGAAAATTCTTGCGGAAAGGAACTTTGTAACATGCTTGAGAATAAAAACATCAACTGAATTTTTTTTTAAAGTTTATGACAATTACTTCCTCGCTCCTTCCTTCTCCACCTCTGTAGTTCACACGCAGCGACGACGACGCGCTCGAAGATGACCTACGGCTAAGGAGGGTAGGCTGATGTCAATAATTAATAATATAATCAAAATTTAGGTGTCAGACAATCCAAGGCCAAAGAGAGACTCTCTTTGTGGCAATCATATCTCAGTTTGGGAAGTTCAACCAAGGAGAGCTCACAATCTGACCCAAAAAAAGAAAACGCAAGGAGAGCTCACAAAAGCAGTCTCTGCAAACTACAAGGTCGTCAGAAATGGAAGAACCCCTTAATGAGAAAATATCAGGTACGTCCCTTAATAGGTACTCTTAAGTCTTATCCTTACCCTGCTCAAGGCCAAGGTACTCTCTCTCTCTCTCGCTCTCAACCATGTTCATGGCTGATCTTGCATGCTGGTGATGGTTGCTTTTGCAGGGTGCTATCAAGGACCTCCTGTACAAGCCCCTCCCCTGTACTATGCTCCTCCCCACTACGACAATGCTCCTCCCCAGTACTATGCTCCTCCTCCCGAAACAAAGCCGGGTTTTCTTGAAGGATGGTACTCTCTCTCTCTCTGTGCCAGAAAGATTTTCATGTTCATATGATTTAGGGAAATTTAATTGGTGACGTGTTGTCGTTGGTTGGTTTCAGCCTTGCGGGCCTTCGCTGGTATAGTCTCATCAACGAGTGCATCGACTCCGTTGGTTAGCAGCCGTGTCGTATATGCCTCAAGGAAAAAGAAGGAAAAAATAATAAGCAAAAATCAAGTTTACCAATTTACGGATCTTTCTCTAGATCATGATCGCACTGCTCTGTATTTTTTTTTTTTTTTTGGAACAGCACTGCTCTGTATTTGACATATCATGTTTTTCCCGGGTTCTGTAGATATTTCCCACTTGATGGGCTGCTATATATTTGACATTTCCCCTTGTGCTCTGCATTCTATATGTTAATGTAGAATTGCTTTTTTGGATGGGCTCTGAAAATTCACATTTTGTTTTCTTATATAACTTTAGGAGTGAATGTAAAGCAGAGGCAATGCTTGTTAAATTAATGTCTCGAGTTTGAATTCAAATAACAATTTGTTAAATTGAATTTGTCAATAAATTTTTGCCTAAGCGGATTATAAATCGAATGAAGAAGGAAGAAACAATTTCCTTCTTGAATTTTCTCTTTTGAACGTGCAAAATAAGACTTTGGGCCCACTTTATATATATTAAAGCAAAAAGAAAAAAAAAAGGAGGGCCCAGACTTGAGCACATTTATATGAATAGAATATAATTTCCTTGGACCAGCTAAAAGCCCTACGAGAGTTAAAAGAAAAGAAGCCGCACGTAAGAGGAGCTGAAGCCACGTGAAGCCTTGATTCAAAACACAAAGCCCAAAAGACTAACGCTGGAATGTTTATTTATAAATATCTCAAGTTTTGGATTAAATTTAGGTGTGAAAAATACTCGAGCATATGAGCGATTGTAAACTCTAATTCTCCGATTATAATGGATAATTTGCTATTGACTCTTCCCATGAACGTAAATATCGATACTCGAATCGAATCATTCTAGTATCCTTATTATTTCTCGTTTATTTCTCTGATGATTTCGGGTTGACATAAATTACAAGATCATGTCGTTTTCACGTATCATATTCCAACAATGCTTGCTTTCTTTCCTCGAAAGGATCAGACGAAAGTCGAGTAGCTACATGAACCACCAAATTCGATCCCAGTCAACTTTGACTACAGTTGGGACTTAAATGGAAACTGCGCAACAAGCAATTGAATCTTTCTACAGTTCGACACCGGTAACATTTGCCACTTTCACGATCGCACGAGTTCAAAAGCAAAATGGCGTTCAAGTAAAGCGAGATGGGATCAGGCAATAATTTTTGCCCGACCGTCTGTTACCAAATTTGAATTTATTTCTTGGGGAAGTTACTAAGATCATCAAGTCCGGTTTTCTGGTAGCACTCAAGCTTCAATTGGTGCAACTGCAGAGAGTGATATCCTCTGTGAAATGCAGGATACTATATCAAAACCGAAGATGTTGCTTAGTTAAGTGACAGAAATGACATGCAGTACTCGTGCCTACCGCTGTAATTTTTCTTCACACAAAACCTGTAGATCATCAATTCGCTGACCGAGGATATAACCCGTGAATTGCCCTGGAAACTTCCTCTGAAGTCACAGACAGATGCAGAGTCAATGTAAAAAGGGGTCATGCTTCTGTTACGATAATCTGACATCAAAATCAAACAATTAACGCACCATATTCCATTTGAAAACATCACTAAGCCTGAAATTTTTTAAAGAGTGCTTAGCTCCATGATTTCTAAAGGTCCGGTCCCAATCAGTTGTTTAAAAGGCTAGCTTTATGCTGTACTATTCCCACAAAAGGAAAGGAAAACGAGAAAAGGTGAATCTCAACAAGCAACTTCGCATAGCCAGCGAAATGACTATGTTATGGAAAGTAGCAGACATCCTTTTCCAAGATGGGGCATGATGTGTATAGCCAATTAGCTCATAATCAAGTAGATAAATAGTCTCAATCAAATGGCTAAATTTTTTAGAATCCAACACCTGAAAATAGTTGAGATTTTGTCATGATCCACAATCTGATGCTTATACTTAGAATTTTCCACCGTGGTTGCCCTCGACCTTCTCATAAGGTTCCCGGCAAATGATGATGGTCCAGATTTATTTCACATTTTTAAGTGCCAAGTAAAGCAAGGTACTAATAGATTGACTCATTACAGGTTTTTGAATAAGAACATACATAAAGATCTGACGCATCCCGTTCCCACTACAAGAATCGTCATTCAACTAGGTACCGATCATATCTCTAATGACCTTTCTCTTGCAGCTAGTTTCAATTGAAAAATTTTCCTGCTAGATCCGCGAAAGGAATATACCACTATTGCAATTTCACAAGCTGACATCAAATCGACTATCACATACGTTACATGACTCAAAATTTCAATGCAACTTTCACTCCACAAAACTTGTTCTGTAAATCCAATGGAACCAGTAAAACACTGCTGAAGTGCCATAAAATACAGCAAACACAATTGCAATCAACTTGCTGCTAATAATTGCATCTAATTTCACTCCCATGTCTATTCCACCATTGCAGGTCCCTGAAAAGCAACCCCAAGAATTCCCAATAATAATAATCAATATTCTCAAGTAACTGGCTATGCATCCCCATAACCATCGACTATGCTTGGAAAGGAAACATGCTAGGACCAAACGGGGCATTGAGCAGAACAAAGTGGAAGCAACAAAGAAAAGGAAGGAGCGTAAGCATTCTTTTATATAAGCAGCTCTTTGTTAATCTGAAGAAATCACATCACCGGAGTGAATTCTCTACAAATTACAGTCACTAGAGATGCGTACTCCAGACCTCCTTCGCCATTAACAAACCCTGCCACTTGACAAGCAGCCAAAAGCCATACAAAGTAATGTTGAATGGATAGAAAATCTTGATGGAAAAGAAATGGGAGTGAAAGATTACTCTCAACAGTGCCTTAGGATAATAGATTTTGGTTCAACAAGTTATTAAAGTTAGAACTGAATGGTTGTGCTCTTGCAACATCAGAGCCTAGCAAAATCAAAGAAAAACAAAAAGAAAAATACGTATTATTAGCTGAGAGCTTTTTAGTTAAAGTAAATGAAATAGATCATTGGAAGAGCATTCCTATTGAGGCAAAAAATGCAACCTTGGTGAATAGGTTGACTTAAAGAACTAGATTTCACGGGATGATTCAAGTCAAGCTTTTGATAGATGCAGGAACAATTTGATAATATTGTATGCAAATGCTTCTATCAGATAAATATCAAAACAAGTAAAGAGAAAGAAGATACTGCAAGCAGATTTTATACTGGTTTGGCTTATATCAAGCTAACCACCTACAAGGCTGAAATCCACTAGTAATCTCAAGAGACACTATAACATAGTTGTTTCTACCCAAAGTCGATGGATCCCATTATCAATGAACAAGCACTGCTATTACACTTGTACACTTCTCAAAACACAGATTACAATCAACAAGAGATACTAACAGACAGAATCACAAATGAGCAGAGTCACGTTGCAATAATCGAACAGCATGTGACAAGATTAGATGCATGGCTTTTCTCAATTTTTTGTAGACTCCTTCAGTTTGATTTGAGCTTCTTATATAGTCCTTTGATTAGCCGTTGGAGAATCTTTAAGAAGATGAAATAGCTGTTGGAGTCGATAGACACAACAGTTGGAACTCTGGCCGCCCAAGCAATTAAATTTTCCTGGCACTAGTGAGATTTCCCTAAATAAGGTTAGCTGCATGAGCAAATAGGCAAGAACTGATTTGATTCGATCTCAGATCTTTTGTCATGAATTCCAGACCTTGACCTTAGCCACAAATCTTTTGTAATCAAAAGATGTCTAGGTCTTCCTATCTAGCTAATATAATACATGATGAGTATCTCCTACAGAGTTGCCTTTATTAGCAATCCAGTAAGTTTATCCTAGCTGTCCGTTACGAAACTGATTTGTGATTTGCTATCCTAAGTACATTCAGGATCAAAACTTCACTGGGATCAAAACTTCACCTCGCTGTTCCTTATCATGGTCTTCCCAAGTCCTCATCAACACTTCGTTCTACTGAACTTGTTCACCCCCTATCAAAGTTCATCCAGCTTGTAGATGTCTTATCACTGTGTATATTTTATACCAGTATTAATCACACAGCATTCCTCATATCAAGTTCACTCAGTAACAACTTAATAGATGGTTTCATCAACTTCAAAATATCAGAAGAGGTTTCCCAACAATCTGTGCAAAGTCAGAGGGTTTAAATGGTAAATCCCGCAAGTAACAAAGTTTGCCTTTCCTAAATATGCCAAATTTCCAAAAATTGTGATGATCGATTTATCCTCATTTTACCTTGAAAATTCACTACTTCTCAAATTTAATTGAAATTTATTGTAGATTGTATCGCATGATCTAGCAGCCTCTCTTGGGGGTAAATCGAAAATAGCAATTTACCCTCCATATTGAGAGGATCCAAATCCCTATCTTGAAGACATGTAACACATTGAGTCTTGAGGGATCAGCATGCTATCTAACAACTAAAACAACCACCACAAACACGAGCCATCTTGCCGTGAACATCTAAAGCGTATAGTGCAGTCTTTCTAGTATAGTGAAGTCCCTAGTGATGTTTCTTAGGCTTGACAGAATTGTATTACTGCATTTGAAGGTTTAGGCTCGATATATCTCGGCATCATAACAACCATACATACACAAGCCATTTTGTGGTGAACAATTAAAGCATATGGTAGTCTTTCTAGCAGAGCGTAACCCCTAGTGGTGTTTCTTGGCCCTGATAGAATCAGATTACTGCATTCTGAAGGTTTAGGTTCTACATATCTCGACATCAGTTGTATTAAAACGTAGATTGAAGATGCTTTTTCACTAAAATAGTTTCGACACTATCATCACACAGTTAGTTTTAGGCAGAAAAAAATGTGAGCAATATATAAATATTACTATACAGAGCATGATGGCATATGAGAATTTATTACCCAACCCCACAGTTTCTTTGTTGTTATGGAATTTACATGTTATTTCCCAAGAAACACCTTATTTGCGCCAAACCCTTCTGTAACACTTAATAAAATAGTTTCGGCATTTCATTGCTATACTATCATCACCAGTGAAAACTTGGTAACCTTGATTCACATTTCGATGAGTAAGGTTCCAAGTGAAAGCTGAAAAAGCTCCTTCACAGTTAATTTAGGTTTTCCACGCAGACAAAAAATGTTAGTTTGGCAAAATCTTGATCTACATGATAACAATAAATTTCGGTTATTATCAATTTGGTTTTGTTTCAAACAGTTAAATGTTTAGCCTGCAGACATATGAAGGTCTCATCATTAACTTAGGAGTATGCATGTACTTTAAATATCAAAACAGGAACCACAAAAAATTCTTTCCATGATCATCAAAAGAAGAGTCACAACAGGTAAGGATAACTATCCAGAACTCATAATGAGTGGATATTCATTGTCTGGTTTTGCCTCATCCAGAGAGATTTTCAGACGTATCTATTATTTCATGCAAAATGTTAGTTTTAGTGTATAATCAAATAATTCCAGTAAGTGAATAATTTATTGTGAAACAAATGAAATGATTTAAAATAATAACGTAAAGGGTTATTACGTTTATCAGTACTTCCATTTCTTCCATCTTAAAAAAAAATGTAAACGAGTATGTAATAAACCAATATACCAGAGATTTTAGATTTTAGTTTGATGATGTTCAATTTTCTTTTCCTTTCTTTAACGAACCCAGTACCATGTTAGCAGTCCTCCACCAATTCTACCAGTAGAATCAAGTTGCCCAATCTACATATCAACTGAGAATTGAGTGGTTCACTCCACATCACTATTTATCAGGTCTACCATGACCGAGATAAATGTTCCAAGCCAAGCTCTTGGCAACTACCCCAACCCCCTTGAAGAACTTTTCAAATAATAAATTGACTCTGATTGCCCCCCAAGCAACCCATTCAAATGGTGGTCACGTAAGACTTCCTCCTGATTTCATTCTTTCAATCTGATTTATGTAAGGGAACATTTGGTAGGAGGGATTGGTGCCAAAAAGAAATGACCATTCAAACCCTATTCCTTTATGATGTTTTGTTTTATTTTCTCTGGCTTGAAATTGAAATCAATACCCATGGCATCAATAGAAGTAATGAAGATTCAGACTCAGACATGTCAACAGAATATTCAGCATCCATTGAACGGAAAGAATGCCTGTTCCACTGCAGCCCTTAAGACATTACAAGAAAATCGTACAATAATGTCTTTCCCAGATTGACCAACTGCCCATACTTATCTATACAATTATTTTAAGGGGAAGAGTGGACAATTTTACATTAATAAATTTGAAGCTCACTAAGTTTTCTACTTTTAGAAAACAAAAAGTGCTTTCATTGTAAGTGGCACCAAGGGGTGTCAAAAAATCATGTCAACAAATCTATAAGGGACCATACAACATAATAAAATCTCCACCTTAATGTTGTCAACAAGGTCATCAGATTCAGAGACAGCACACTGATAAGACTTTCTCACAAAGCATCCAACCATGAGTCAGACATAGCAATCAAAATACACATGTCATATCTCATTTTGTTTGATAAATTATTCAGTTCCATCATATAATTATCACCTGTAGCTTTAGCAAAGAAATAAGCAGTAGCAGAGAAATAAAAAGGCATAATAGCGCAATTCAGGCCAGTGGTAAGAAAGCGCCAGGCAAATGCAATGTGTAAATCAGAGCAGTTCCTGCTTGATTTGAATCAAGCCCAAGATCTATCAAATGAACCATTCACATGCATTATAACTGCATCGATACATTTGCAACGTAAAATAATCTATCACAGTGGCAACCTCAAATTTATATGTAAAGGAGTAACTTATCAAGTTTGCAGATTTTGTTTTCTTATGACTCTTCATCCACAAAGGATAAGAAAGTGCTTCAAGCAACAACTTTTGATCTAGTAAACCATTAATAACATTGACTGAATGAATCAAGCAGACAAACTGTGATAAGAACCAAACTTTTCTTTTGGTGTGATAGCTCTTTTACCTTTTCTCAGTGCAGCAAAGAGAACAGAATTCAGATGTATTCGATCCAAAGGAAATGCATCAAGTGGCAAGGCACTTGGACTTTCAAATTCAAATTCTGCTTGGAACAAGCGTGGCTCAGATATAGTCTAGGAAAAAGTAGAATACCATGAAAGATACTTGTTAAGATATGTTGTAACATGGGACATGGAATAATATCATGTAAATTCAAAATATTTATCATATAGCTGATGCTCAGGTAGAGACATGAAAGGGAAGAATAATGCCTCGTTCAAAACGTAAATTACGAGAGAGGTACAAAGTTAAATAGGCCGTGTATCAATTTTGTCAGGGATTAAGCAGATAGACAAATACCACAAAATTAGACGTGCGAGGAGACAGAAGAAGGCGGCTTCTTCAGGAAGACCTTAGTCCCTGGCAAGAATTTTATCGCTCCTAAGAATTAAGCATTCTTAGATAAACCAATAGGCTGTAGCATCATTTACTAGATTTCTGTTCTTCCATTTATTAAATCAGAAGAGCTGGAGCAACACTGCTGAATCACCCTTAGTCAGTCAAAAAACAACAAAAAAGAGATTTCTTTTTTATTGTCATAGTAAATAATGCAAACAGATGCATTAAATTGAAATTAAAAAGAAGAATCAAACATAAAAAGCAACTCATAGTGATCTCTTCACAGTAGAGCCACATGCTCTTAGATAGTCTCCATTAAAAGTGACAGTGACACTACAATGAATCCCCATCTCAAAAGTCACATGACTCGGACCAGAACATCTCAATGAGTTAATCTAAAAAGACTAAACTCAGTTTACTACCCACAAAGCCAAAGAAACGTGCTTTCCCCATTACAATAACGAGCAATCTGTAATAGACAAAACGATACATAATTAAAATGAACTAATTTAGCCAATCCCATAAAAGGAGAACTTCCTTAAGAATGACTGAAATTTCAACCTAGAACTGCATAAACAACGGAGATGATTTTGAGACCTTGGCCTAAATTGCCTGAGATACGGTCTGTTTGGCCCATCCTATTCTGAACCTCACGTTCATGTCCTTTGGGTGTAAGTGAAGCCCAAGTAAGCATTTTCTATTGGGTCATCCATACCACTGATGGTGTTCTCACCTGAGGACTAGCTCCCTGCACCATCTTAAAAGCTTGCTACCGGGAGCCGTACCTTGTCCAACCCTTCCAGTCCCGGCAGTCACTCCCCAACCACATCAAATCAGGGAATTACGATTTTACCAAAAAGAGAGGAAACTAAGCAACCTATACTTCTTAATGGCAAGTATGAGAACGAAAGAATTTATCCAAAACCACAACCAACATCTGTGACCAAGCAGCTGAATGTGAGTTCAAACATTACATTACCTTGCTTGTGATTGAACAAGAGACGCAGTGGCAAAAGATGTATGTGAAGCAGCGACATGTCGAAAGAAATTGAGAGATTAACCTGTCTTGACTTTCACATTTTTGAAGGAGTAAAACCATTACATTGGCACCTAGCAAAATTTTTAAACAAGTCAGACCTCACCACAGCCCTCAGTGACATATCTATTTATTATAAGAAAATTTCTTTCAAGTTTGGAGAAATCAGATCTAAGCAATTATCAAGTGCATGATTCTCAGGCTCGGAACCGGCGTAATTACAAGGTGAGTTTCTAATACAATATACTCCACGATAAGAGCTCCCAAGACATCAAGAAAATTTCTGCTATATCTAAAGATACACTAGATCAATTATGTGTGATTATATATATATATATATATATATATATATATATATATATATATATATATATATATATATATATATTTTTTTTTTTTTTTTTTTGGTAAGGATGTGTGATTATATTTTATGGCTACAGATCAAAAGAACCCACTAGATGTCTGCTTCCCATTTAAATGAGGTCAGAAGTTAAGTTCCAAACAGTAGCATTACTGAAGACAATAAAGATTGAAGAAACCAGTAAAGGTAGAAAGTGAAGTCTACAATGTGATTTCTTTCTAACAAATAGAAAGTGATATGCACTTAACTAATCATAGTTGGTTACACATTGAACTTATTATGATTTACTACATTATCATTAATAATGTTAAACAAAACAATTAGTGTGTAGGGTCTCTCTACATCTGTATCCAAATTTTAGAAGTAAAGAACGACTTAAGAATCAGCCCAACCAAGCCAAATTGAATTGGCCACTTAATGACTGGCTCAGTACCTCTTCTGCTCCTACAAGTACACCAGATCAGACATAGAAAGAGTTCTCAGTAGACTTAGTCAATCTAGACCAAGTTTTAAAACATTAGCAGAGAGCAAAATTAAATCTGTCATCAATAACACTTGATTGATCCCATGAAGCAACTATATGATGTATTGCAAAAGCCTCAGAAACTACCTCACACAATTTTCTAGAGACTTACATAATCATTAACATTAAAATTAGAAGGAATAAATCATAATGTGAGAAAGATTACAAAATAGTAATGGTGATGTCCCTGTGTAGGAACCAGCTAAACTTAAACGTAGTCAAAACGCATGTTGTTCAACAACTACACAGTGAAAAAATCCACTTACTGCCAACCAAGATGGAGATAAACACTAAATTCTATACTTCCCTGCAGAAAACTTTAGTAATTCATCCTTCACCCAGACTCTAATCAGTCCATTCAAACAGGAGAAAGGATGTGAAGATTACTGCTGTCTGAATTGACTTTTACTTTTTGCTTAATCTAAATCTTGCAGCTCATTCACTTTGAGTCTTTTTCATCTAAAATTCCTGAAAGTTTCAGAACACTCAAGTGTTGATATAAATTATTTTCAATAATGAAAATCTTTTGATAGAAAGAAAAAGTATGCCTCCCTTTCATAAACAAGCTATAACAAATCTAAGCAACTGAAAAATCTGACCAGCTAAAGGGCACCACCACAATGCAGCAAACGTAATGTGGTAAGCCATCCATCCAAACAAAATGGATGCCGGGTTTACAAACAGAAGAGCTTCTCCAATGTTAAGGACAATTCAATCCTCAACAAACTAAGGTCCTCTGTAACAGACACTGCCACAGCCCAACTGACCAAGAAAAATGCACTCTGAGATCGTCAAACTTCGCACTATGAAAACGAATATGAGGAAACAGCTTCTTTGACCTGCTCACAAAGAAAAAATCTATTGGCTAACACCATCATTTTTCTCTTTAAATCCTTTTGTAGTTAGAATTCTCTCCAAAAACTCTCCCAGGACAAAATGCTAGCTCTCACCGGTGCTTTAGAATTCCAGGAAATCTTCCAAGGAGAAGGGAGTTCCCAACTTCTGTTGTGTTCCAGAAGTTTTATATGCTGTGTTGGGAATAACGGATCCCCGGAAACCGGATTCGACACCGAATCGAATCCCTAAATCAAGCGGAAGACGAAGCCCAAGAAAACGACACGTATCACCGATCCTAAAGCACACCACAGATTCGAGCGTACCTTGTTAGCCACAGATTAAACACCGTCGTTAATTGAGGAAGAGAATCCGGTCGATGAAGCCTTGAAGGGAAGAAATTGGAAGCCGTATGCCTACTGTTCTTCGGGAGAGAAAACGCGCGGGAGAGAAGCGTACGTTAATTGTGCCAAAGGGTTCCTTTCTCTCTCTCTCTCCTCCCTTTTATACCTTCCCCCTCCACGGGCCCTATTCCCGTGGGCCGGGCCCTTTTGGGCCCAACTTGAACGGATGGACCTTGAGCCCATCTTATAAATCCATCATGCTGATTTAACAGTGATAATCCCATCGTTGCAGGCTATAGTGAAACCATAAGACAATATCCTCTTCTCCATCAATACCCCGAAAACCATAAGGCGTGCCAAAGATCATGAAGTTATTCAATTTCCCCATGATTCCATAGATCTTGATGCCACCTCACCATTCCTCCGTTTTTCCCTTCACGAAATGAGACCATTAAAGAAAGATCTCCACAACATTTGGCAGATTGCTACCTTATAACTGTCAAGATACAGTAGCTCCTAACCATCTTTTGGATTAATTTAGATCATTCTAGTAAACAGAAGACTGTTAAGTTCAATAATCCAAGATCGGATGGCTAATTTTTCCTATGTGAGCAATTACGTCCCAAGTTGCAACACCATGTTGCTGTTATATTTGGAAAAAAGTCCTTGGTTGTGACCTAGCAATAAGAATCGTTGAAGTATTTAAGTGTTAAACCACGTCTTTATATAACAATTTAAGCTTTTAAAAGAGTTGACAATAGTCTCACACAATTTCACGTGATATTGAAGAAGGAGATCCCGAGTTTAAGCTTTTCAAGGTCCCCTATCTGTTTTCAAGCTTCAATTTTAGGCCAAAGCCCAATCTATGCATGAGGGGGAGTTTGAAAGTACTTAACTAAATGTTAAACCACATCTTATATGTCACACCCCGAACTCCGAGCACGTGCCCATCCTTCTTTGGTTGATAAAATTTTGCGACTTCCAAGACGAGTCGTCAACCCTTTCATTTTATTGCACATGCGGAAGCGAAATTAAATCCCCTCATAGTAATCATCTCGGGATAGAAAAGCAAAATAACACATTCACAACCAAACATGCTTTAATAAACAACGGATTTGGATACAAAAAGAGTATGGTCAAAAGTCTACAAGAAGGTCGGCTCTCAAAAACAAAGGTATCGTCCTACGACATACTAGCCGGACACAAACGTCAATCCTTCTGACTCCACCTCCATAGACTCCGAGGCTTTGGTCCTCCATGACCACCTTCTAAAGACCTGAAAATGATCATACAATAGCTAGTGAGACAATGTCTCACCAAGTCCACGCTCTAAAGTCCTATTAGGAGGAAACCGCCAAGAAGTGTCTTAACCACATAATTACACAATTAGAACAAAAGACTTACCTCACCTCAATTCCTTCCTGCACGTTAGTATAATTTACATAACACAAAAGTGCAGTAATAACACTCGGTTAATTGGAGCGTCTCAAATCACATCTCCGTTAATCACCACATCTCATCAATCATATATTCCAATTGATCACTATCACACAAGCACGACCTATCATGCATTTCAATTGATTATAGTCACACGGCTATGATCTAACCATCACATAGTGGGTTTATCCGTCACACAGTGGATTTACCCCGCACACAACAAACCTAACCGTCATACGGCGGTTTTATCTGTCACAAACAAGCGGATTTAACGGACACACATCAAATTTATCCATCACATAGCTAAGCATCATCTCGCCCCATCAAGCTTGACAACGTCTACCTCAAGATGACTTCCCACATAAAAGCATCATTCACTTGAACACATAGCGGGTGACGAATTTTCTTAGGCCCTGCATGTTTTCATTTCTCAAATCTGTTTATGAACAGATTTTTTGCTTTTTTGTTCCCGTGAACAAAAAAAGAACAAAAACGCGTTTGGTTGCGTTTCTGTTCTTTTTTTGTTTTTTTGTTCCCTGGAACACAAAAAGAACAGAAATGAGAAACAAAAAAATTGTTTATTGTTCTTAAACGATTTTAAAGAAACACTTATCTTCTTCTCTCTCTTCTCTTTTCTTTTTCTTTTCTTCTTCTTTTTTCTTTGACCAGTCGCCGGCCTCGATCATGGCCAGCGATCAGCCGTCGAGGGCCGGCGACACTGTCAAGGGTCGGCGACCTCACCGGAGCGTCGCCAGCCCCGCAAGGCTCGAGCTCGCCTTGGCTAGGCGAGCTCGGGCTCGCCAGCATCCAGCGAACTCGAGCCTCACCATGGCCGGGCGAAATTTGTCGGAAATTTCCCGTCGGCCGGTCGCCGAGGCCGGCGATTGGCCGAAAGAAGAAAAAAATTAAAAAAAAAAAGGAAAAAAATGAAAAATAAAATAAAAATATTAAAAAATTAAAAGAAACAAAAAAAAGAGCATAAATTTACCAAACATGTTTCTATTCATTTTTTATTCCCAAAACAAGTTTACCAAACATATTTTTTAGTCAAAAATTGTTTTAACGTAAACACACTTTTTTCTATTTCTGCTCCCTGGAACAGTTTTTGAACAAAAATATTACCAAACGCGCCTTTAACCAACACACGATTATCCCAACCCGACCAAGGACCTTATGCTTTGCTCTTAAATTCCTCAATTCAAATAATGTCCTGGTTTATCTTATTCGTGTTAAAAGTACCTGGTAAAATAATCGTATGTGGGTACATGGTCAACCTAAGTCAAAATTTCCATATCTTTACTTTAGAAAATCCCGCTTTTTATACAATGTCTGAAAATCATTTCGGCATTAAAAACTGAAGCCTCGACATTTTCTAATTAAATACCAAAATTACTTATTTTGGAATAAATACCCAGTATTATAATTTTCACTTAATTTGCACAAATCAATATTCAACTAAATAAACCACGCATACCATTGAAATCAGCACATAATTTGGTCACCGACTATCCGATCTAATTTCCAGAAAATAATTAATAATTATATAATTACCAAAATTAATTAAATAATCACAATTAATTACCATAAATATTAACCTAGGCCAAAATTGCTAAATTAAATACCGATATGGGCCCGGAAAATTCCTGAACCCTTCTAAATAAATAGCACATCCTATCTAGGCCTTGATTAATTTAATGTAACCACCTAACATGCACAATTAACTAATTAAATCACTAATTTAATCTAACTAACCATCTAAGTCCTAATTAAATTAAACTAAATACCCCTTAAATGTTGTTAGCCTACTAAGAAGAGTTTAGTGCATAAACTCATCAATTTATTGTGAAAATCGGTTCACCGCGACGACGGCACAAATGCGACCGAAATCTGAATTTTCGGCGGCGTCGACAAAACTTAGACTAGGCCTAGAACCGGCCCAACACAGCTCAGCAAGGCTAAGCTTTGGTCTTAGGCTTCTTTGGGCCTGCGATGGGCTGAACTAAACCCAACTAATGGGCTGAGAATGGGCTGTCTTCGTTGGGCTGTTGAACTGGGCTGACTTCTTATGGGCTGAGCTTCTTACTTGCGTGGGCTTGAAGAAGACGGACCGTGAAGATGGGCTGACCAAATTGCTGGATTTGCTGGCCTCAATCGATGGCGTGGAGTTGGGTAAACCGAAGCAGCAACTATGGAAGAGGGTCGGTGGCGCTGGCAGCTGTTCGGTTGCTTCGGTGACTGGAAATCGTGGGCGGTGAAAGCTGGGTCAACAAACCAGGCTTGCTGGAGAAAGATTTGACCGAGCAACTGAAGCTGGAGGAGGTGTTGATGCTGGTGGACTTGAACGTGGCGAGGGCTGAAGGGTTGAGGCAGTGTTGAACGTGCATGGAGAGGACAGCAACGAAAGATGAAGGCTTCGGTGGATGGCTGCGTGAGGAACGCTCGGTGGAGAGGCGGTGGTGTGTGGGTGAGTGGAGAAGGAGTTTCAACGGAGGGAGGGGTGCTCGACGAGAGAAAAACGAAAGAGAAAAAGCTGAACAAATGGAGAGAAGTCGGGGAAGAGAGAAGGGTAGGGATGGTCGGCGAGCAGAGGAAAATTGAGAGAGAGGAGAGAAAAATCAAAGCTAAAATATCTCCAAAATGCTTGGTCCCCTCTTAGCCTCCAACCTTATCCCTTATATCTCCAATACTTTCTTGCTTTGAATTTCTATAATTACTCAAATTAATGCCAAAAATCCAGCCCTCCGTCTTAACTCCGAATTTCACTAGATTTTGGCTCCAATTTCTTCATTGAATTTCCCAATTCGACGTCCAATTTCATCGAAAAAAAATCCCAAACAATTTTTTGTACATCCCTAATACTCAAAAACTCAGCTTAGAAGTTCCAATTTTCTTTAATTTGGCCTATCCGAATTTCCAATATTTTTTCGCGACATCCAAATTGTTTTTCCAAAAAAATCTCGAAATCTTCAAAAAAAATTCGGAGGATGAGTCGACGTTTCTAAAATAGATTGTAATAGAACAGAATTTTCAATTTCTGAAATCGAGTTCGATTCGCAGTTAATTTTAATCTAGCGCGCTTTTAGTGTGACCTAATTTATTGGGTAACATTTAGAAATTTTTTAGACCCGTGATCGATTTATCTCGAGTCACAATGTACATCTCCAACACATTGGCGACTCTCGATTGTCGTGAAAACCTCAAGGTTTCAAATACGAGTACCAAATATCGGGTACCAAAACGATAGAAAAATCAGTCTAGTGTCAATCGACGAGTATTTTGCAATCAGGTGAAATCACCCACACTTTAATCACATATCTCAGTTGAATCGACTTATCTCCGGTCTCTTATTGGTTTCTCACAGTGCTGTAATGACCATTGCATACCAACACAATCGAGCAATCAATTCCTAATCAAATTCTTAAGTCTATTACATTTAGATTCCTTAATTGCTTCCCCAAATAGACCAATTATCTCTTAAGTGATCAACTCAGATAATAGCATTATCGGCGTGTCGATGAAATACCCGATTTATTTAATCAAAAACAAATTCTGAAAATTCAAGCGGTCACATTATCTAACAATTTAAACTTATAGCACAATTGGCAGTGGTCCCACACATTTGCACTGCCATGATTGAAGCTTCATTAACAGTATTATGACCAATCAGCAAAGCTGAATTGTAAAATATAATCTCATTTGAAGATTGATGAATGAAAGGTAAAAATCAAATAAATTATTAGGTATAATCCAGGGATTTTCCATTAAATTACACAAAAACAATCAATTTCTATTAAAATCCACATGCTGTTATGTTTCTTCAAAGCAGTAGCCTATATTTTCAGTCCACTATTATCAATTTTGCACCTTGATATAATATCACCGGAAGACTCTAATTATTTTGCACATAAACTAATCATGCTCCCCAAAAAATATAAAATATATAAAAAAATATGACTCATATGTAACATAAAAGTTAGAACTCAATGCTTTATCAGCAAGTTTGAAAGCAGAATATAACCAAATGGCACTTGCCATTAGCTTTTGCATTAAAGACAAATAACTATGATTCTGATTTATGATTGTGAGTTACATGATAATAAAACTCAAAAGGACCCAGTCAAATGCTTGATTCACCAGTAATCCTCACAAGAGCATTGCCCTTCCTTGAAGCAATGAAACCTGCGGGTGTCCCTAACAGTGATTTCCCTTTTTGTAATCTTAGAGATATGTTTGATTGCATTATGGCAGTCCCCACATATTCTAAGATTTTTCACCACAAGTATTGGCTCCCCATCCTTGGTCGAAATCAACCCAAATGCAACTGCTAGCTTCTCACTGTGATGTCTTAATCTCATTTCCATCTCTTTTTCCTCCATTCCATCCTCCTTTAACGAAACCTGATTAACATCCGGTACATAGCCAACCTTCCTAATCTTCAATAGCATCTCATCCAAGTAATCACGAGTCTCCTTAATCATTGGGTGTGAACTATCCTCTGCAACAAATACACGGGTTCTTCGATTCAGCTCAATTCAGCTGCAACCTGGATTCTTTTTAACACCTCTGTCTCACATTAGCCTTCGTATTGCTACCATATCTTCCAATCTACTAGCTCTAACGAACATATTTGAGAGGACAACATATGGAGCAGCATTTACAGGTTCATGCTGCAAAAACTGATAATCTGCTTTGACAGCTATCTCCATGTTACCATGCTTCCTACATGCCCCAAGCAATGAGGCCCAGCCAACAGAGCCAGGACTGAATGGCATTGTCTCAATTAGCTTCTCAGCTTCACTTATTTTGCCTGCCCGACCTAGTAGATCAATCATGCACGAGTAATGTTCTGCCTCTGGCTCAAGCCCAAACTTCTCCTTCATCATGTTGAAATATGTTTGGCCCTCATGAACTTTCCCAGTATGTGCACATGCAGAAAGTATGGAGATGAAAGTTATACTGGTAGGAGGGATATCATTGTCCAGCATCTCTTGAAAGAGAGCAAGAGATTCCTCTCCTAATCCATGCTGAGCATAACCTGCAATCATTGAGTTAAGTGACACAGTATTATGCTCTGGCATCCTATTAAATAACCTCCTGGCATCCCCCAGATTTCCGCACTTCAAATATGTTGCAATTCATTCTACTGAACTTGTTCACCCTCTATCAAAGTTCATCCAGCTTGTAGATGTCTTATCACTGTGTATTTTTTATACCATTACTAGTCACACAGCATTCCTCATATCAAGTTCACTCGATAACAACTAAATAGATGGTTTCGTCAACTTTAAAATATCATAAGAGGTTTCCCAACAATTCATGCGAAGTCAGAGGGTTTCAATGGTAAATCCTGCTGGTAAAAAAGTTTTGCCTTTCCTAAACATGCCAAATTTCCAAAAATTGTGATGACTTTCAAAAAAAATAAAAAATAAAAAATATTTATCCTCATTTTACCTTGAAAATTCAATGCTTCTCAAATTTAACTGAATTTCATTGTAGATTGTATCACATGAACTAGCAGCCTCTCTTGGGGTTCAATCGAAAATAGCAATTTACCCTCCATATTGAGAGGATCCAAATCCCTAGCTTGAAGACATGTAATACATTGAGTCTTGAACAGGGATCAGCATCCTATCTAACCACTAAAGCAACTGCCACAAACATAAGCCTTTTCGCCGCAAACATCTAAAGCATATAGTGCAGTCTTTCTAGCATAGTGAAGCCCTAGTGGTGTTTCTTAGCCTTGACAGAATTGTATTACTGCATTTGAAGGTTTAGGCTCTATATATCTCCGCATCATAATAACCATACATATACAAGCCATTTTGTGGTGAACAATTAAAGCATATGGTAGTCTTTCTAACAGAGAGTAGCCCCCAGTGGTGTTTCTTGGCCCTGACAGAATCAGATTACTGCATTTTGAAGGTTTAGGTTCTACATATATCAACATCAGTTGTATTAGAACATAGGTTGAAGATGCTTTTTCACCGACACATGACAGCAGCAAGATTACTAAACAGCATGATGGCATACGAGAATTTATTACCCAACCCCACAGTTTACATGTTATTTCCCAAGAAACACTTTATTTGCCCCAAACCCTTTTGTAACACTTAATAAAATAGTTTCAGCATATCATTGCTATACTATCATCACCTGTGAAAACTGGGTAAGTTCTTCACAGTTAGTTTTATTCTCAGAGAAATAAAAAGGCATAACAGCGCAATTCAGGCCAGTGGTAAGAAAGCACTGGACAAATGCAATGCGTAAATAAGAGCAGTTCCTGTTTGATTTGAATCAAGCCCAAGATCTATCAAATGAACTATTCACATGCATTATTCAACCTACAATAATCTATCACAGTGGCAACCTCAAATTTATATGTAAAGGAGTAACTTCTTTGTCAGGATAAGAAAGTGCTTCAAGCAACAATTTTTGAATCTATAAAACCATTAATAACATTGACTGAATGAATCAAGCAGATAAACTGTGATAAGAACCAAAATGTTCTTTTGGTGTGATAGCTCCTTTACCTATTCTCAGTGCAGCAAGAGATCAGAATTCTAATGCATTCAATCCAAAGGAAACGCATCGAATGGCAAGGCACTTGGACTATCAAATTCAAATTCTGCCTGGAACAAGCATGGCTCGGATATAGTCCAGGAAAAAGTAGAATAGCATGAAAGACACTTGTTAAGATATGTTGAAACATAGGACATGGAATAATATCATGTAAATTCAAAATATTTATCATATAGCTGATGCTCAGGTAGAGATATGAAAGGAAAGAATTATGCCTTCTTCAAGACGTAAATTACATGAAAGGAACAAAGTTAAATAGCCCGGGTATCAATTTTGTCAGGGTTTAAGCAGATAGACAAATACCACAGAATTAGACATGCAAGGAAACAGAAGAAGGCAGCTTCTTCAGGAAGAGTGTAGTACCTGAACATAGTCCCTGGGAAGAATTGTATCGCTCCTAAGAATTAAGTATTGTCAGATAAACCAATAGGCTGTAGCATGTTCTTCCATTTATTAATTCAGAAGAGCTGGAGCAAACTGCTGAATCACCCCTACTCAGTCTAAAAACAATAGAAAGGAGATTCCTTTGTATTGTCATAGTAAATAATGCAAACAGATGCATTAAATTGAAACTTGTAACAAAGCTGATTAGAGAACCCGCAGCGAATAGTAAGAGAGAAAGAAGAAGAGAGAAAGAATAGAGAAGAAGAGAAGGAGAATGTAAAAAAAAGAAAGAGGGGCTGTAGATTTCTGTAATAACAGAAACCCTACATCCATTGTATTTATATTGAATATAAACTATATATGACAATAATACCCTTATGTAAGTAAAAAAGGAAATAAAATTTTGATAATAAAGGAAACTCAATTAAAGTAACTTAACACTCCCCCTCAAGCTGGAGCATATAGGTCACCCATACCCAGCTTGGAACAACCAGTAACAAAAGCAGGACGAAATAATACTTTGGTAAACATATCAGCAAATTGATCTCTAGAGGCAATGTAAGGAGTAGCAACCAACATTTGCCTCATAGCATCATGAACAAAGTGACGGACAACTTCTATATGCTTAGTTCGCTCTTGAAAAATAGGATTCCCAGCAATATAAATAGCTGCTTGATTAGCACACATCATGTCAATAGGTTGATTAATAGAAAATCCAAGCTCCTGGAGAAGAGATTTCAACCACAACAATTCAGACACAGTATGTGCCATAGCACGATATTCAGTCTCTGCACTAGACCTAGCAATGGTAGTCTGTTTCTTACTTCTCCAAGTAACCAAATTACCTCAAATAAAAGTACAATACCCAATTGTAGACCGTCGATCATATGTTGACCCAGCCCAATCAGCATCAGAATAGCCAACCAAAGTGGAAGAACCATTAGATTTATAAATTAGTCCCTTACCGGGAGAGCTTTTAAGATATCGAAGAATGCGACATACAGCATCCCAATGAGCTTTCTTAGGTGACTCCATAAACTGACTCGCCACACCAACAGCAAAAGAAATATCGGGACGTGTAACAGTAAGATAAATTAGTTTCCCAACTAGACACCGATATTGATGCTTGTCTTCAATTTCTTTTCCATCATCAACTCCAAACTTTTGATTTGGATCTATAGGAGTATCAACTGGCTTGGAAGCTAGTGTACCTGTCTCAGACAAAAGATTAAGAACATACTTTCGCTGAGACAAATTAATACCTTTTTAACTTCGTAAAACTTCAATGCCCAGAAAATACCTAAGAGTTCCCAAGTCTTTAATCTGAAATTGTTGCTGAAGAAAGGACTTAATCTCATAAATGCCAGTCATATCACTACTAGAGATAATTATATCATCCACATATACCACAAGAATGACTACCCCCGATTCCTTCTTGCGAACAAAAATATAATGATCAGAATAACATTGGTGAAAACCACAACTGGAAATCACCAAACTGAATTTTTGAAACCATGCTCTTGGAAACTGTTTCAACCCATAAATAGCCTTATGTAACCGACATACTTTACTACGATTCTCCCCCTAAGCAACATACCCAAGACGTTGCTCCATATATACTTCTTCAGACAAATCACCATAATGAAAAGCATTCTTGACATCCAATTGATATAATGGCCAATCGAAATTCACAGCAAGAGAAATAATAACACAAACAGAGTTGAGACGTGCCACGGGGGAAAAAGTCTCAATAATCCTCTCCATAAGTTTGGGTAAAACCTTTAACAACGAGTTGAGCTTTAAGACGCTCGATTGAGCCATCCGGATTGTACTTGATAGTGTACACCAACGACACTTCACCACATCTTTCCCAAGGGGAAGATCAACCAATGACCACGTTTGGCGAGACACTAGAACTTCTATTTCCACATCCATAACTTTCTTCCACTCAAGGCAAGACAAAGCCTCAGTGGTAGAAGTAGGAATTGTATGAGTTTGTAATAATAGAGCAAAATCATGTAATGGAGAAAGAAGATATGTAAGAGACACATAACGCTCAATAGAGTAAGTCAAAGAGGATTTTTGTGTGCAAGACCAAGTACCTTTGCGAAGGACAATAGGAAGATCGTTTGAACCAGGAGACAAAGAGGAAGATTGATTGGAGGGCATTGAAGAGCTGGAGACTGGTGGTGCTGTAGACTGCTTTCGCCGCTGATACACCTGCAAGGGAGGAGATACTAGAGACGAACTAACAGAATCTAGGGGGATTTCTTGTGGGATACAAGGATTAGCTACAATGTCAGTTGAAAACTCTTTACCCTTAATAGAATAGTATGATGTGCCCTCGAAAAAAGTAACATCAGCACTAATATATTGAGTATAAGTTGTAGAATCATAACACCGATATCCCTTCTATGTATGTGAATACCTGAGAAAAATACATTTAGTAACACGAGGAAATAGTTTATCAGAACCGGAACGTAGGTTATGAACAAAACAGACACACCCAAAGATGCGCAGGGTAAGAGAGAATAACGGCTTGTCAGGAAATACAACACTGATTGGCGACTGATGATTGAGAACGGTGGAAGGCATACGATTTATGAGGTAACATGCGATAAGGACAGCATCACTCCAAAAAGATTTTGGCACATTCATATGAAATAAGAGTGAATGAGCAACTTCTAGAAGGTAACGGTATTTTCTCTCAGCCACACCATTCTGCTAGGGGTATAAGTACAACTTCTTTGATGTATAATGCCAAGATTAAAACGAAACAAAAAAATTGATTTCTGTTTATATTCTAGAGCATTATCTGTTCGCAAAATTTTAAGGGATGTATTAAATTGATTAGTAACCTCACGATGAAATAATCAAAAAACATGTAAAAAATCAGAGCGGTCATGAAGCATATAGAGCCATGTTAAACGAGAATAATCATCTACAAAAGTAACAAAATACTTAAAACCATTTCTACTAGCAATATGGGAAGGTCCCCAGATGTCCGAATGAACAAGTTCAAGTAAAGTAGATGCACGAGAATCATTACGACTAGGAAAGGAACTACGATGATGTTTCCCAAGTTCACAAGCCTCACACTCGAGTAGAAATTGATTTACACTCGGGAATTATTTGTTGTAACTTAAATAAAGATAAATGCCCTAAACAAGAATGCCATAATAGGAGGGTAATAGAACTAGCAACTAGACCATTGGCGTCAGCAGTGGAGACACCATTGAGATAGTAGAGTCCATCATATTCATGCCCTCCACCAATCATCTTCTTTGTCTGAAGGTCCTAAAAAATGCAATGAGATGGATAAAATGTAACTAAACAACTAAGAGCTTTAGTTAACTAACAGATGACAAATTTAAAGGAAGTTGGGAAACATGTAAAACAGAGGACAAAGATAAAGAAGATATAAGTGAAACAGTCCCCGATCCAACCATTTGAGTCGATGAACCATTAGCTAAAATAACTTCGGATGAAGGACTAGAGTTAGTGTGGGAAGAAAATAGTTCTTGCTTACTTGTCATATGACTAGAAGCCCCCGAGTCAATGACCCAAGAGGTGTTAGGAGACAAAGTAGGAAATAGGCCATGTTACCTGTACGTGCAAGAGTAGCAGTGGATGAGAAATTGGAAGCCTCTAGTTGTTGGACACGTTTGATGATTTGGGCAATCATATCATCTCGAGCCGTAAACTCAGAAGAACTACCCCCAGGTGAGAGAGATGGGTTCATGTCGCTGTAAGACACCTTTCGAGCACTCCCTTCAGACACAGCAGTATTTGCAGTAACTGATCGTTGAGCCCACTCAGGCTTGCCATGCTTGGCCCAACAAGTGTCAACAATATGACCAAATTTGCCAATGTATATACACTGACGGCTATCTCAATCAGAACTTTGTCTACGACCTCCCCCACCACAACTACGACCTCCCCCGAAACCATGACTTCTATTGGAAAATCCACCACGACCGCGACCACCACTACCAGCCGCAAATGCTGAATTGTCTTTAAATGAAGTAGAAGACGGAGGGACAATGCGCTGAATTCTACAAAATGCTTCATTCATAGAAGGAACTCTCTCTCCAGCAAAAAGCTGACTCTTCACAGGCTGTAAGTCAGCATTCAAGCCAGATAAAAATTTGGCCACTTGAAATTCAGCTCATTGTGTTTTTAGTCTCTCAAGATCGGTAGTGTGGGCTGATAAAGATTGAGTTCTTCCCACATACCTTTCAAAGCATTATAATATTCTCCAAGAGACTTGTCTCCCGTTTAAAATTAAAGATCTTCTTATATAGTTTATAAACTCTAGACATATTTTTGTCTTGTGAGTAACTTTTCATAAGATCATCCCACACTCCCTTAGCAGTTGTGTGGAACATGACATTAGCAATGATGGATGGTTCCATGCTATTCCATAACCACACCAGAAGTGTATCATTCTCTCTCATCCAACCACTATAGTCTTCAGAATTTTCAGCAGAAGGATCTGTGGTAAAATAATGAAATTTCCCTTTGGCATTAATATAGACCTTCACAGCTTGAGCCCATAACATGTAATTGGAGGATCCATTTAATTTAATAGTGGTAATTTGAACGTTAACACTAGAGTTACTAGGGGACTCTCAAACCAGCAATATGATTAAGTAATCAGATAGTTAGATCTGCTCTGATACCATGTAACAAAACTAATTAGAGAACCCGCAGCGAATGGTAAGAGAGAAAGAAGAAGAGAAAAGGAATAGAGAAGAGAAGGAGAACGTAAAAGAAAGAAAGAGAGGCTGTAAATTTTGGAGTTACGAAGGCGTGGCCGGTGCACATATTGTGTTTTCTGGCTTGTGCTTCTTGGCAGCTATCTGGCATTGGGTGTATTGGGATTTAAAAATATTTTGTGATGAGCGTACAGGAAAACCTTCTTTGGATTTGCCAAAAATTTTTGGAATTCATTTATTTCTTTCAAGAGTGGCTTGCTTTGGGTTTGGCACATTTCATGTAACAGGATTGTATGGTCCTGGAATATGGGTGTCCGATCCTGGATTTTTTTTCCGTATGCCGGGGAAAGTGCCTCACCTTTATACATTAATTCTAAAATTTCCTCGGGTCTCTATAAAACAGAATGAAAAGCCCGGGGGGAAGCACAAAAAAAGGAGAGAGGAAAAGTCGAAAGTGGGGAAGAAGTCTAGTGCTAGTTCTTACTGAAACTTCTTTATCTAACTTTCATTTTTGAGTGGTTTCTTTGTTGGATTGAAAGAAAGTCCAGTCAAGAATTGGGGCCTCCCAATCACTAGTCAATATACTTTTCTCTCATGCCTTTCTTCGTTCATGGTTCGATATTCTGGTGTCCTAGGCGTAGAGGAACCACACCAATCCACCCATTGTATTTATATTGAATATAAACTGTATATAACAATAATACCCTTATGTAAGTAAAAAATGAAATAAAACTTTGATAATAAAGGAAACTCAATTAAAATAACTTAACAAAACTAAAAAGAAGAATCAAACATAAAAAGCAACTCAGAGTGATCTCTTCACAGAGTTCACATTGCTCTTAGATAGTCTCCATTAAAAGTGAGAGTGACGCTATTATGAATCCCCATCTCAAAAATGACATGACTTGGACCAGAACATCTCAATGAGTTAACCTAAAAAGACTAACCTTAGTCTACCACCCACAAAGCAAAAGAACAAGATAATGCTTTCCCCATTCCTCTAACAAGCAATCTATAATAGACAAAACAATACATAATTAAAATGACCAATCCATAGAAGTAGAACTTCCTTAAGGATGACTGAAATGTCAACCTAGAACTGCATAAACAACAGAGATGATTTTGAGACCTTGGCCTAAATCACCCGAGATATGGTCAGTTTGGCTCATCCTATTCTGAGCCTCACAGTTGTGTAATTTGGGTGTAAGTGCAGCCCAAGTAAGCATTTTCTAAAAGGTCATCCATACCACTGATAGTGTTCTCATCCGAGGACTAGCTCTCTGCACCATCCTAAAAGCTTGCTACCAGGAGCCGTACCTTGTCCAAGCCTTCCAGTCCTGGCGGTCACTCCCCACCCTCATCAAATCAGGGAATTACAATTTTACCAAAAAGAGAGGAAACTAAGCAACCTATACTTCCTAATGGCAAGAATGAGAATGAAAGAATTTATCCAAAACCACAACCAACATCTTTGACCAAGCAGCTGAATGGGAGTCAAAACATTACATTACCTTGCTTGTGATTGAACAAGAGATGCAGTGGCAAAAGATGCATGTGAAGCAGCAACATGTCAAAAGAAATTGAGAGATTAACCTGTCTTGACTTTTACATTTTCAAAGGAGTAAAACCATTGCATTGGCACCTAGCAAAATTTTTAAACAAGTCAGACCTCACCATGGCCCTCCAGTGACATATCTATTAATTATAAGAAAATTTCTTTCAAGTTTGGAGAAATCAGATCTAAGCATCGTCAAGTGCGTGATTCTCAGGTTCACAACTGGCATATTACAAGGTTAGTTTCTAATACAATATATTATAGGAAAATTTCTTTCAAGTTTGGAGATATCAAATATCAAATTCAGGTTCACAACTGGCATATTACAAGGTTAGTTTCTAATACAATATATTATAGGAAAATTTCTTTCAAGTTTGGAGATATCAAATCTAAGCATCGTCAAGTGCGTGATTCTCAGGTTCACAACCGGCATATTTACAAGGTGAGTTTTAATACAATATACTCCATCACAAGAGTACCCACGACATCAAGAAAATTTCTGCTATATCTAAAGATACACTAGATCAATTATGCGTGATTATATATTATGCCTACAAGCAATCTTTTAAAAAGAAACAGATCAAAAGAACCCGCTTGATGTCTGCTTCCAATTTAAATGAGGTCAGAAGTTAAGTTCCAAACGGTAGCATTACTGAAGACAATAAAGATTGAAGAAATTTGTAAAGGTAGAAAGTGAAGTCTACAATATGATTTATTTCAAACAAATAGAAGTGATATGCACTTATCTAACTTATAGTTGGTTACACATTGAACTTATTTATGATTTACTACTTTATCATTACTACGAGTAATGATGTTAAATAAGACAATTAGTTTGTAAAGTCTATTTATATCTGTATTCAAATTTTGAAAGTACAGACCGACTTAAAAATTGGCCCAACCAAGTCAAAGTGATTTGACCAAGGCCCCGTTTGGTAACCATCCAAACAATGCCAAATTCTAATTTTTTGTTCCCGAGATCAATTTAAGAAACAGAATGCGTTTGGTAAAATTTTTGTTTCCGGGAACAAATTTGTTCTCGGGAACAAATTGAGAGTAGAATCAAGAATAAAAAAAAATGTGATTCTTGTTCCATAATCAGAAAAAAGAATCAAAACCAACTATTTTCTTCTCTTTTCTTCTTCTTCTCTCTTTCTTCTTCTTCTCTTTTCTTCTTTGTCAATCGCGCAGTTCCACCACCGTCCACCACCATCACTGCTGGTTGCTGCCGTCCGCCGCTGCCGGTCGCTAGCAACCAGTCCGGCGAGCTCGCCGGAGGCAAGCTCAGCCACCGGCGAGGCTCGGCCTCACCATGGCTGGGCAAGCCTCACGACACCTAGCCCCACCGGTGGCCAGCAGACTTCGCCCAACCCCGACGAGACCGGTCCTGGCCACCGACAAGGCTTGGCAGGGCTAGGCGAGCCTCGCCCAGTTGCCGGCGAGGCTCAGCCGACAAGGGCCGACCTCACCGAGGGCTAGCGACACTCCGGTGAGGTCGCCAGCCTGAAGAAGAAGAAGAAGAAGAAGAAGAAGATTAGGAGAAAAATGAAAAAAGTAAAAAAGTACAAAAATTATTTAAAAATTAAAAGAAATTAATTTGTAATAAAATCAATGAACATGATACCAAACGCAATTTTATTCCAGAATCAGAAATTTTGGATAGTTACCAAATGGCTTAAAATGCTTAAAATCTGTTCACGTGAACAGATTAAAAAAAAAAAATCATTTCTGATCAAAATCTACTCACAAAAACAGAATCGTTACCAAATGCGCCCTTAATGACTGGCTTAGTACCTCTTCTGCTCCTACAAATAAACAAGATCAGACGTAGAAAGAGTTCTCAATAGAACTAGTCAATCTAGACAGAGTTTTAAAACACTAGCAGAGAGCAAAATTAAATCTGTCATCAATAAGAGCTTGATTAATCTCATGAAGCAATTATATGATGCATTGCAAAAGCCTCAGAAACTATGTTACACAATTTCCTAGACACATACATAACCTTAACATTAAAATTAGAAGGAATAAATCATAATGTAAGAAAAATTACAAATAGTAATGGTGATGTCCCTATGTAGGAACCAGCTAAACTTAAACATAGTCAAAACGCATACTGTTCAACAACTATACAGTGAAAAATCCACTTACTGCCAACCAAGATGGAGATAAACACTAAATTCTATACTTCCCTGCAGAAACTTTTAGTATTTCATCTTTCACCCAGACTCTAATCAGTCAATTCAAACAGGAGAAAGGATATGAAGATTATTGCTGTCTGAATTGACTTATACTTTTTGCTTAATCTAATTCACAACCACTGATGAAGGATTCCTCGAAAAGTTAAGGATTAGTAATCCTTTTTAGACTTGCAGCTCATTCACTTGAGTCTTTTTCATCTAAAATTCCTGAAAGTTTCACAACACTCAAGTGTTGATGTAAATGATTGTCGATAATGAAAATCTTTTGATAGAAAAGAAAAAAGTATGCCTCCCATTCATAAACAAACTATAACAAATCTAAGCAACTGAAGAATCTGACCAGCTAAAGGGCACCACCATAATGCAGAAAAAGTAATGTGGTAAGCCATCCATCCAAACAAAATGGATGCTGGTTTTACAAACGGAAGGGCTTCTCCAATGTTAAGGACAATTCAATCCTCAACAAGCAAGTTCCTCTCTAACAGAACACCACAGCCCAACTGACCAAGAAAAATGCACTCCAAGATCGTCAGACCCTGCACAATGAAAAAGAATATGAAGAAACATATTCTTTGACCTGCTTACAAAGAAAACATCTATTGGCTAACACCATTCTTTTTCTCTTCAAATCCTTTTGTAGTTAGAATTCTCCTCAAACACTCTCAGGAATTCCAGGAAATCTTCCAAGGAGAAGCGAGTTCCCAACTTCTGTTGTGTTCCAGAAGTTTGACATGCTGATTTGATGGTGATAAACCCATTGTTGCAGGCTATATTGAAACCATAACACAACATCCTCTCCTCCATCAATACCCTGAAAAGCATAAAGTGTGCCAAAGATCATGAAGTAGTTCAATTGCCCCATGATTCCATAGATCTTGATGCTGCCACACCATTCCTCCATTTTTTCCCTTCACGAAATGAGGCCATTAAAGAATGATCTCCACAACATTTGGCAGATTGCTGCCTTATAACTGTCAAGATACTTTAGCTCCTAGCCATCTTTTGAATAAATTTAGATCATTCTAGTAAACAGAAGACTGTTAAGTATAAGTCCAATGATCCAAGATCGGATAGCTAAGTTTTCCTGTGCAAGCAATTTCGTCCCAAGTTGCAACACCATGTTGCTGTCATATTTGGGAAAAAGTCCTTGGACCTAGCAATAAGAATTGTTGAAGTATTTAAGTATTAAACCATGCCTTCATCTAAAAATTTGAGCTTTTAAAACAATTGACTATGGTTTCACACAATTTCACATGGTATTGAAGAAGGAGGTCCTGAGTTCAAGTTGTATAAGGTCCCCTCTTTGTTTTCATGCTTCAATTTTAGGCCAAAGCCAATCTACGCATAAGGGGGAGTGCGAAAGTATTCAAATAAATATTGAACCACGCCTTATCTAACAACTTAAACTTCTAGCACAATTGGCATTGCTCCCACAAATTTGCACTAGCATGATTGAAGCTTCATTAACAGTATCATGACCAATCAGCAAAGCTGAATGGTAAAATATATCTCACTTGAAGATTGATGAATTAACAGTAATAATCAAATAAATTCTTAGGTAAAATCCAGGGATTTTCTATTAAATTATGCAAAAAAAAAAATACAATAAAAGATCAGTATCTTACAATCTGACAAACCATCCATTAGTATCTCCCGTGGGGAAATGGAAATTGTGAAACCTGTTTCAATAGATTGACTTAGATTTTGCAACCACACAACTGCACTTATACTCATTCCGAACCCAACCTACAGATTGGACTTCTTGAGCAGCAATTGTATCACAGAACGCTAGATAAATTCAACTCAAACAGACCAATAAAAGGAAGTGGGAGGAAACAACTTTTCAGGCTGTAGGTAATGTGAACCTTCCTAATCTTCGACAAGAAAGGATATCTGGGAAAGAGAAAAAAAAGTTTGAATCAACTCAGTCAAGAATTACAATCAGGTCAAGTGTAAATTGATTTAAATGCTCATAATTTTTCACTCACATGCTGTTATGTTTCTTCAAAGCAACAGCCTATATTTTGAGGCCACTATCATCAATTTTGCGCCTTGATATAATGTCATTGATAAGACTCTAATCAATTTGCACATAAACTAATCATGATCCATGCATAACATAAAAGTTAGAACTCAATGCTTTATCAGCAAGTTCGAAAGCAGACTATAACCGAATGGGGCATGACATTTGCTCTTGAATTCAAGAAAAATATATATGATTCTGATTTGCATATTAATAAAGCTCAAAAGGACCCAGTCAAATGCTTTATTCACCAGTAATCCTCACAAGAGCATTGCCCTTCCTTGAAGCAATGAAACCTGCGGGTGTCCCTAACAGTGATTTCCCTTTTTGTAATCTTAGAGATATGTTTGATTGCATTATGGCAATCCCCACATATTCTAAGATTTTTCACCACAAGTATTGGCTCCCCATCCTTGGTCGAAATCAACCCAAATGCAACCGCTAGCTTCTCACTATGATGTCTTAATCTTATTTCCATCTCTTTTTCCTCCATTCCATCCTCCTTTAACGAAACCTGATTAACTTCCGGTACATAACCAACCTTCCTAATCTTCAATAGCATCTCATCCAAGTAATCACGAGTCTCCTTAATCATTGGGTGTGAACTGTCTTCTGCAACAAATACATGGGTTCTTTGATTTAGCTCAATCCAGCTGCAACCTGGATTCTTTTTAACACCTCTGTCTTGCATTAGCCTTCTTATTGCTACCATATCTTCCAATCTACCAGCTCTAACAAACATATTCGAGAGGACAACATATGGAGCAGCATTTACAGGTTCATGCTGCAAAAACTGATAATCTGCTTTGACAGCTATCTCCATGTTACCATGCTTCCTACATGCCCCAAGCAATGAGGCCCAGCCAACAGAGCCAGGACTGAATGGCATTGTCTCAATTAGCTTCTCAGCTTCACTTATTTTGCCTGCCCGACCTAGTAGGTCAATCACGCATGAGTAATGTTCTGCCTCTGGCTCAAGCCCAAACTTCTCCTTCATCATGTTGAAATATGTTTGGCCCTCATGAACTTTCCCAGTGTGTGCACATGCAGAAAGTATGGAGATGAAAGTTATACTGGTAGGAGGGATATCATTGTCCAGCATCTCTTGAAAGAGAGCAAGAGATTCCTCTCCTAATCCATGCTGAGCATAACCTGCAATCATTGAGTTAAGTGACACAGTATTATGCTCTGGCATCCTATTAAATAACCTCCTGGCATCCCCCAGATTTCCACACTTCAAATACGTTGCAATTAAAGCATTATCAACAGAGATCCAATTTGAGGGAATCTCTGATTTGATTACCAAACCGTGCATTTGTTTCCCCTGAGAAGGAGATGAGAGATTGGAGCAGGCACTGATTGCACAAACAAAGCTACAATCATCCAGTCTGTACCCAAATCTTCGCATACTGCGGAAACATTCTAGAGCCTCCTCTGAGAGTTCCTCATTTTGTGAATACCCTGAAATCATAGTGTTCCACAAAACCAAATCTGGCTCCTTGATCTCTTGAAATACTTTCTTGCAATCCGACATGGCACCCTTGCACTTAGAATACAAGTCAATCAAGCCACTCCCAACATGTGAATTCTGGTGGAACCCTGTTTTTACGAGCTTAGCATGAAACTGAAGCCCACCTACCAAATCGCTTACGCAGGTAAATGCAGTGAGAACACTTGCCAAAGTATACATATCTACATACATGCCCTTCCTAATCATCTCTTGGAACAGCTCCAGTGCTCGTAGCCCTTCCCGGTGCTGTCCATAAGCAACTATCATTGAATTCCAAGAAACCTCATCTCTAGCCTCTCCCATCTCATCGAACATCCTCTTCGCCTCATTCAAATAACCATTCTTACTGTAATACGTTAAGAGCACATTGCTTGGAGAAACATAAGAATCAAGACCACTGGAAACCGCAAAAGAATGCAACTGCCTCATCAAAGAAACATCATCGCCGCAAGCCGTGACCACAGCAGACAATGTGAAGCCATCCATGTCGATCCCCATATCCCGCATCCCCACAAACAAGGAGAATGCCGGTCCCATCTCGCCTCAGTTGGCAAAAGCAGAAAGCATGGTGTTGTAGGAAACGAGGTCCGGCGCGGGAATTCGATCGAACAGCTGGCGGGCGACCATCATCTGAGACTCCTTGGCGTAAGCGGCGACGATGGCATTGAAGGAGAACACGTTGGGGTTCGGGGTCAGGTCGAAGGCGAGGCGAGCGGCCAGAAGGCGGCGGCATTTGGAGTAGAGGAGGATGAAGTGGTTGGAGAGGTAAGTGGAGGGAGGGACGAGGGACTTGATGTACAGGGCGTGGAGGGATTTGCCGGTCAAGAAGTCCCTCTCAGCTATGCAGTGCTTCAGGAGGTGGCGGAAGCTGTGGAGGTTCCATGAGAGTTGGTTCATCTAACGCCAACGAGTGGCGATCAAGAAAGACTACAGATCAAACAGGGCAGACGCCAAAATCCCTCCTTTACTCGTCCTGTGCACGTGTTTGGGGATGCTGAGGATTACCCAAGAACCTAAGTAGTGATGTTAGAAGCATGAATTGGATCTAACGCGATCTGTTCACGCAATTTCTGCAAGAATGTCTTTGAATTTGCAGTTTCAGAACGCGAAGCACTCTTTGAAAAAGGTCAAGAGCTCAGCCATTGCACTTATGTACATAGCAGTTGGTCGTTGCTGGGTTGAATAGACTTCCACCCGCCAAACCTCATAATAAATAAAGGACGACGGCATAGATGATTCATGAATTTCAATTCAACATGCAATGTTATTCATGAGATTTGATTTTATATGATGGCTAATCTTTGGCCTAATGTGTATTACTAATATCATCTCCAAACTTTTAATTTGTTCAATATGATCCATAAATTTTTTATATATATTCAATTCAATATTTAAATTATATAAAAGTATTTAATTTCATCCATAAAATTAACTTATATGAAAGGCAAAATTGTATATTTTCATATAGTATATTGAACAAAGAACACATGTATTGCGTGCATAATAAAAATTATCATTGATCTATGGAAAAAAAATTAATTCGAAGGCAATTCTTTTTTTTTTTTTTCAATTTTAACATTTATCGATGAGGTTGTTTATAAAGTTAAATAATTCAAAGTTTAGTGAAATACTTCGGAATTAAAATAGAATTTATGAATTTATGCATCCTCCATAAATTGAATATATACAAAATAACTAATTGAAGATACTTCATAGAGAAAAAAAATTAAGATGTTTAAATGTAAGGAGAGGGACAAACCCCATTGCCATATAATTGAACGCCTTATTGATTTTTGGTTTATATGATGATATTTAATATTTTATTACTAATTAGAAAATATTTTAGTTTTTATTTAGGAAAATTATAAATAAGAACATAAAATATCATCATTTTCTCAAATAAGTGCCATAAGTGATTATGATTATTCCAAATAAAACCTAACCTCACTAGTTAGTAAAATATTCTGGTCAATCAAATGTATTTTTCATTGCAAACACATTTTATTTTTTAATTAAATTAAATTAAAATTGAAAATATTGATTAAAAAAAAAAAGAACAAAAATATAAGCAAGCAAGTATGGTCGTTGCCTGTCACCGATGGGATGGCGATAATGGCTAGTGACCCTCACCAACAAAAGTGAGGGCCAGCAAGCCCTCATTAGAAAAGGGAGAGGACAACGACCCTCACCTAGAAGTGAGGGTCGCCTGCACTCATCATACTCTCCCCCAAGTCTAGGGGTACTAGGTGAGGGCGCCAAACCTACGCGAGGGCTACTGACCCTCATCCAAATCTTTTCAGTGAGAGCTTGTTGGCCCTCACATTTGGTCAATGACCCTCACCCAAGCATCAATGACCCTGCCACCCCACCAGCAATGGGTTGATGGCCACTAGCAAAGGGAGCCCTCTCTCTTGTCATGTTTCTATATTTGTTTAAGTTTTCTTTTTTAGTTTGTTTTTTATGGAAAAAAGGGAAAAAAAGGGAAATTGCCCTTATCAAATTGTGAGTTTAAGCTCTTCTTTAAGACTAATATATGGTCATTTCAAGCTTTTATTTGAAACATGCTCCACTTTATACTCTTATTTGAGAAAATGAAAATACTTTTGACCCTTATTTGAAATTTTCCCATTTTTATCTATTAAGAGAGGCTAGTTTGATACATTGAGTATCTAGTTGTTATGTAAGTTTTGGCCTTACGTGTCTTGATTGTATTAATATAACCTAGCCTAAAGGGACTATATGAATGCAAATTCAATCCTTTTTTTTTACAAATGTACTTCTAAGTCTTTTTACAAAATTCTAATATAATTCTTCTAACTAATTACCACAAAAAATTGCTGACGAAGTGTCCAATGATAGCTAACTATCATACATGACTTGTTAACATGGACAATTTTATGAGAAAAATACCAAAAAAGTCTTAAATCTATTGCATTGGTACCAATTCAATCTTAAACTTTTAATTGAATCAATGCAATCATAAACCTTTTAATATTGGTACTAATCAGTCCATCCAGCTAATTTTGGCTGGCTAGCGCTAATGTAAATGTCAACCGGTAGTCGGATGCTAAAGTGGCAATTATTATTATTATTTTATTTTTTTTGAATTTTTTATTAATTTTTTTCTTTTTCCTTTTCTTTTCTCCCTTCTTCCTCCTTGAATTGTTTCAGCTACTAGGCGAGGACTACGAAACCTCGCCCACCGCCAACAAGGGTCATGGCCCTCGCCCAACCTCTCCCAAGGCCACCAATGAGGCAACTTCGCCTGAATCTAGGCGAGGCTAGCCTCACCCTAGCCTTGCCACGGGTGAAGGTAGCCTCACCCGTAGCTGGCAAGGTCATGGAGGCCATCACCAAGGTGGAGGCGAGGGCCGCTAAGCACTTGCCAGCCGCCGATGAGGGTCACCACCCTCGCTCGACCTTGCCTAGGGCTGTGGGCGAGGCAGCTTAGCCCAGATCTGGGCGAGGCCAGCCTCACCTACGGCTAACAAGGCCAACGCGACCCTCACTAGGCCTTGTTGTGAGCGAAGGCAACCATCGCCAGCACGCTATGGTGTGCTGGCCTTCGCCCACAACAAGGCCAAGGCAAAGCTAGCCTCACCCATATCTAGGCTAAGTCGCGGCACCCTCGGCCCTAGGCGAGGTCGAGCGAGGGCCGTGACCCTCGCCTCTGCCCTGGCGATGGCCGCCATGGCCTCGCCCAAATTTCTGAGAAGCCACCTCGCCAACGGCCCTAAGAGAGGCCGAGCGATGGCCATGACCCTCCCCGGCAGCAAGCAAGGGCTTTGCGGCCAATTGTCACATTAGCGTCCGGCCACCAACTAACGTTCACGTTAGTGCCGACAGGTCAAAATTGGCCAAATAGACTAAATTAGTACCAATATTAAAAGGTTTATGACAAATTGGTCTAATGAAAAAGCTTATAACTGAATTGGTATCAATGCAATAAGTTTGTACTTTTTTTTTTTTGTACTTTTCCCACAACTTTACTCAAAATGATGTCTTATGTGAATCGCCACATTAGAAATTTTTATTAACAATTAGCTAGAAGGATTATAATGATATTTCATGCAAAGATTAATATTATATTAATAAAATTTTTAAAAATAAATTGACATCTATACAGTCGGTACTAAAAATAAAATTGGACACGCGATTTCAAGGATATTCATCTTACTCGCAATAGTCATGAGGGTGTGCCCGTTTTGTGCGGACAGATATATCTGGAAACAAAACTTAATATTTTTGGCCATGGGTAGTGGACTACTCAAGATTCTCTTTAAGAGCTTAATGTTTTTAAAAAGCCCCAATCAAATTTGTAGCCCAGCTAACCAGCACCTTTTATGTTCCTTGGCGTATAATAATTTCTATTTGCGAGGTGCAAGGAATCATCCTTAAAGATATCACTTTCGAGAGTTAAAGACTTTGATAATTCAATAACTAAATGGAAGTAAATTAATGATATCACGGATGCAAGCAAGAAGCTGATTCAGAAAGAGTAGTAAAAGTCACCAAAAATCTAAACTATGCCTATTCTAACACATTTACCTCAAATTTTTTCTCGTGACACCAAAAATTTTGATCTTGTACTCATATGCAAGGGGTTAATACTAATTAAATCACAGGCACGCAAGCATGCTAAGTGAGCCTAATAATCGTGCATCCACACTCGAATATGGTGGATCTAGCCTACACTTAATTATTTCTTCACATACACTAAAGAAACTCCGCACTTATTAATTGGCCCACTTTTTTTCACTTTTCCTACGTGGAATAAGAAAACATACGCTTAATTTGTTTTACAAACAAACTTCCAATGATAAGATATAGATCATTGACCTTTTGAATAAGAGTCGAGAAGATCTTATGCCCTAGATTTCGTTCCATCTCTTCTATTGGCTGCCTCCTTCCCAGGATTTGAAAAAGACAACAAACAAATCGACCTTTCACCTCTCCTTTTTAGGAGGTAAGTGAACAACTTTTGACCTTGGCCCCGGCTTAAGGACAACTAGACTTCTTCAGTCTAATTAAAAGATTGCTATCGAATGAGTGCTTACTAGACATGAGAAATTCATCTCATCTGGCTCCTCACAAATGAAACGTTCGAATTTTATAATTTTATGAAAGAATACCGAATCGTAACTTTTTTGAGATTTCATCTAATTTATTGGAAATTTTATATCTTGTTTGGATATATACTTAAACATGTTTTTTTTTTCCAGATAATTTTCTTATTCTTCAGCCTACTCTCCAAAGGGTTTAGTTAACTCATGATTTATATTTCATCTTTCTTGTCATTGCAATTTTATTACCTCCTAGTCAACGTAATTAAAAAATAACAATAAAAGAAAAAGGATAGCCTGTTGCTTCGTACCTTAAATGGGTTTCATAATTACTGAAATTAACTCGATAATCGATACAAGACTCAAAAAATGCTATTGAATGCGCTTGTGAGAGAAAATTCCCCGGGGCCCCTTTACCTGCGTAAATGGGGCAGGCGAACTCAGAACCTCAGGTGCCGAAAATCG
Source organism: Eucalyptus victrix (assembly GCA_016097545.1). Classification (NCBI taxonomy): domain Eukaryota; kingdom Viridiplantae; phylum Streptophyta; class Magnoliopsida; order Myrtales; family Myrtaceae; genus Eucalyptus; species Eucalyptus victrix. The sequence goes on from CM027843.1 coordinate 50,146,727, forward strand.
TATGTGGCCCCGACGAGTAATATTTTAATGCCTGAACTTGCTTTACGTGGCAAATGATAAAAAAACAAAATAGAAAAATGAAATCAAACATACATTTAAACCTTAACTTCGAAAGATCTCGAAAAAATCTAAAAATAGTTTTCTCATAATTGCACCAATATCACGATTACAACATACAGAAATTAGTGTTCCTGGGCTTGCACCGGTGGGAGAGCAGAGAGAGCGGCAAAAGTGTGCATGTGAGCTTCACTTCCCCTGCTCCACTTAATATTTTAAGATTAATATTACAAAAAATTCTAAACTAATATACATGTAATAAATTTATTCTAAGCTAATTTTTTTATCATAAAAACTCAAAAGTAATACATTTGTGACATATTTACCCTATACTAATTCCCATTAAATTGAATTGACACCGATAAACTTATGGCAAACAAAGAGTAAAACCCCATTGGTAACTATTATGCATTATCCAACTCAGCAATTTGATTACATGTGTATCGATTTTAGATTTTTTGCGGTAAAAAAATTAGTTTATGATATCATAAGTATACCAGTTTGAGATTTTTTGTGATATTAACATAATTTTTTTTTGTCTTTACCAAAAAAAAAAAGCATAATATTTTTTTGTTATCACTATAAAATGATATTTTATTATTGTATTTTCTAAAACATTTCGACACAAATTTTCTTTTCTTGTTACATGAATTAGCAGAATGTATGAATGCATCCCAATCTTCATCATTTTTAATTCAATTATATTGATTATCATTTCATTGACCAAAAGTGTTATTTTTTTTTTTAATTCTTTTTACTGCAACTGCTTTGCAACTTGGTCATTGATAATTGCCCAAATAATCTCTAAATATGAAAAATACTTACATAGTGTTATTATTTGTCAAGTATTTTTCTTTTCTAATCTTAAATGTGCTGGGAAAACTTCCCATGTATTTCGAATAGGATGAAACATTAGGTGTGAACTAATATGTGTATTGAATATGCAAACGAAATATTCTCCACACACATAAATTCATATGCAGATGATATTAAGAATATATATATATATGTCTAAGTTAGAAGAGATTAAGCTTAATTTGCAAACAAAGAACCATATATTAAGTGGAAAGTGTTAAAGTTAGAAGGATCTTTGAATTTTGATGAACAAGTCAGGGAATGCAAGACCGTTAAGGTGTTTGGACGGACCAAGTAGAAGGTGAATAACTTGAATACTATGAGAACATCAATAAGTGAATAGATTGTGACTTGATAAAATTGTTAAAGTCTAGATGGGCCATGTTGTGGAGGAAGTTCACTTTATAGACATAAGGAACAAAACTTCATATACATAAAAACAAAAGATCCAACCCTAAATCAATTTGGTTCAGATTCAAATTTGTGTTTTGGAGTCAATTTCAAATCTTAGAATCTTCAGAGAAATGTTGTGGAGAAATCAATTCGGGTTTGTTATTTTTGGCTAAGTAGAGAAAGTGTCAGGCAAGTTCAAAGAGGCAATTTGATCTATTTTGGGCAAGATTCAATAACTAGCTCGAGATGAATATTTTGAGCTATGAACAACCTTTGCAATGACTTCTTTGACTCATTTAAGGTCTCCAATATGGTGAAAGTTCGGAGGCCTAGTTTTATATGCCTCAAAATGAGAGTTGAAGACCAAGGGGCTCAAAACCCTCTCCAATTTGTTATCGCATTATTGTGCTAATTCTTTGGGAAAAACTATATCAAGCCAAATTTTCCATACAATATGATCTTAAATGAATAAATAGTTTAGCCTCGTATCATGTATACAACTTTTTGTCATCATACATAATAAAATACTTCTATTACAGAAATTACACCCCTACTTCATCTTTAAAAGAGATTTTCAAAAGTACTAATGTAAATGTATCCGAACTCTGAGCTCGCCCAATTAGTGAAACATTTCGAGGCAGGCATTATCTCAATAAATGAAAGGTCCATACTTCACCACTAGTCCAAGAGCACAGTAACATAGTATCAATTAGCGAGTAATGTCAACTATCATTGTCAACAGCAAAACCAACATATTATATTAATTGTGCAATATATATGTAAATGACTATAATCATGTCCACAATGCATAAAATAGATGACGTGAGCTAACATTTAGTTCAACACTCAAATACACATATATGAACGTACCGATATCTTGATGCACAAATATTAACTTATCAATATACACAAGTGAGTATCTATTACCATCCCGTCACTAGCTAATACTCATCTTCACCAACAAGAGACAGAATCACCAATTTATTGGGGATGGAATCATAAATATATTTTTACCATGTCTTAGCCCATTTGTCACAAGTATCCTATACATTAATGATGATAAATCCACCATCACACGACTATATAATGATGGCAATTCCATACTCCATCCTCATCACGATTCATACTCAACTCAAGTAGGGGTGAACATGGTCCAAGTTGGTTTGGTCCACCCTTAACCTTATGACCAACTCGCACAATGCTAGTCCTCAATTTTTTGGACCGAGGACCAATCCTATTGAGCTTGGGATCGAGAACCGGATCGACCCAGTGAGTTTGGTCCATTCTAGGGTTAACTAAAGATTAACCGATAATTTTTTTATTTCATTTTTTATACTCCTTGAAAAAGCGACCAAGGACCACACCAACTCAATAGGTTTGGTCTAGTTCTAAGGTCAATTGAGACCAACCGATAATTTTTTATTTCATTTTTTGTACTTCCTAAAAAAGCAACCGAGAATCGGACTGACCTAATGGATTCAATGACAAGCAAGGTCAGCTAAGAGAGGTGAGCGGAGACCGGCCAACATATAGTGGGGGTCAACAAGCAAATCGAGTAACAAGCAAATCAAGCATCAAGCAGCGAGTGGCACAAGTAACCCAAAACGAGCAAGGCGAGTGTCAAGTGGTGAGCGGAGAAATTTTTTTTTCAATTTTGACAATTGAAGACTAAGAAGACAAATAAAACAAAAGATAACAAATACTAAAGGAAGATGCCTTAAAGTTTATGCTATTTTGAACGCTGTGAGAACTCTTCACAAAAACATTTTATTTCTTTGTAAATTATGATTATTGATGTCGTAAAATATATTAAAAATCTAAGTATTAAAGAGCAATATAAAATTACTTGAACTCCTCACTAAAAGAGCTATTTAATATTATTGATGCCGTTTATTTTAGGGTCTTCTCTATATAAAAAAATTTATAAATAATATTATATATATAGTCAAGATTTGTCCGGATTTGATTAACTCTAAATTCCTAAAACCGAGGATCAACCGCACAATGTTCAACCGCACAATACTAATCTAGAAATCCCAAGACCAAAGACCAACTTAATTTCATTGGAAATTGGATCAAGATGGACAGAGTTAGACCGGTCTAGGATCAATTCAAGGTTGACCCTTGCTCAGCCCTAAACTCAAGTCTTTAATATCACATAACAGGCAACTCAAGCCATGTGAGGTTACACAAATCATATCATTTAAATGCCATCTCAATTCCGCAACTTAAATGGCAAAACATCTATATTTACTTTTCCAGGGTGTTCCATACCTACTCGGCTCGTCGCCGTGCCCCGTGTATTCAATTTCAAGTAAAGTCGCTCTAAAGCGGACAAAAGCAATCAAGAAAGTTCCTCTGGTTTCAAAGTGGGGTCCACTTGCTGACATCAGTCGGCCATTATTGGTGGGAGCCATCAAATCACAAATTATTTTAACTGCATCTCGTTTAGTGGAGCGGCAGATTTTGACCAATTCAAAACGTCCGGTCTCCATTCACATGACCTTCTTCATAAACCAGCTACGAACAGCAATTTCTTGAAAAAAAAAAAAAAAGTCTAAATAGTAGAAGACAAAATAAATAATTAATTAATATCCTAAAAAGTCCAAACTATATCTACCGTGATACAAATACCCGAACATAACTCTAAAGTTCTTCATTGTGACAAAAATTGTCCAATTTTTGATGTTATAAAAAAATCCGAACTTATATTAATATATGTGTCATATATATAAGTTTCGATTTTTTATATTATGTGAGCAAGTTTAGCTTCTTTTGTAACACAAAAAAATTGAGATATTTATGCCATTACGAATGTAATTTAAAGTTTCTTATGTTACTTGTACTTGATGAAACTTACCCAATATAAAACAATTAATTGACTTAATGGCTAAGAAACCGATACAATTAGGTGGCTTGTCATAAGAGATACTGCCCTGTAAAAGAATTTGAATGTTGGGTCCACCAGGGAAAAGGACCCCCAATGACCTCGCCACGTATTTGCACTGATCAACGCAAAAAAGGGAAAGGAAATTTTCATTTATTTGCATCGAATCTTGTGAAAAGGAGAAAGAAATTCAATTTTCATTAAATTTATCTCTTGTTTTATCATATCTTCGTGAGAGCATGGCGGTAATTTTCTGTCCTCGAATATGTTCATCTCTAGGCACACAACGGCGAAAAATAGGGTGGTCCCCTCTCCGCATTTGATAGTGATCACTCATGCTTTTTTTTTTTTTTTTTTTTTTTTAATCTTGTTTTCTCCTTTCCCTTCTTTTCAATTATTTTTCCCCACCTCGTGAAGGGCTCACCAGTTCTGCAGCAGCAGATGTCTGGTTTCCCCGCACTTTAGACGTCCTTTTATTTTTCGAAAATCTTTTTTGTTGTTGCCGAGCGCTGAACTTTAATTTGCTGTTCTTGACGTTGATGTCTTTGACGTTCAAGGTTCTTCCTTTTTCATTTTTCTAAGCTCGTGGTAGGAAATTAAAATCTGGGAATTTGTTCTTTTGAGTGGTAAACCGAAGCCTTCACATTAATGGGGGAGGGGTGTTGTCTCTTTGCTCGTGTTTTCTGGGTTCTGCATATCTCTGCAGGCATGGAGCTGCGGACTGTACTGAAAGGGTAACTGGAAGTCTTTGAATCTGAAGTCAAGATTTGTTGTGCACAGCCACATCTCAGGCTCAGACAGGAGGGGAGATGTTGCTTGCTGCTTTTCTTACTCCAAGGGCTTCTGGGGGAGTTTTGTCTAATTAATGCGTCATTAATGTACTGATATGCCTTGGAGAGTTAAAAGTATTGTTGATTCCTGGTGCTTTATTTTGCAGGCATAGGTCATGTGAATCTAGTTTCATTTGAATCAAGGTACGGTTTCTGCGCCTGTTGTTCCTTTTGGATATTGGATCTGTTTCCTGGAAGTTTTAGAGTTCTTAGCCACTTAGATCTGTATGATTCATTTCAGTTTTGTTTTCTTCTGGACGTTTAGCAGTGAGGGTCATGTTGAGAAGTTCATCTTGAAATTGATTTAAGCACATGGGACATCCAGAAAAAATGGAGTAGATGCTCTCCATCTTCAGTTGTAGTTTAGGATTCTTTTGGTTACTCACCGCGCTATCAATTTTGTTAAGACTGCTGATAGTCTGCAGATATCCCAATTTGGTTGCTAGAGCCTTGATTGGATGATATTATCTGTAGCACTGTAGAGAGCTTAAGGAAATCGAGTTGATTTACGTCATATGAATTCCAGGATCATGCATTTGATTTTCCTTCCAGTCTGGAGGATTAAAGCAGGTTACTATCATCGAGTGTTTAATCTATAACCCGCCTTTTGCCTTTCCACTATGTTTCCGTAGATCTTGGCTCAACAGATGTCGATATGATTATTCCGTCTTAAAGAATCAGCCCTCTTATTTCCTCTAGACATGCAATTCTTAGTCTGGTGAGAGCTTATTGCTTTGTCTTTTGGTCTGGTATCATTTTCTGGCGAACCCAATGTTCTGTCTATAAGGAGAGGCATGTGAAGTCACACGGTTTAGGGGCTGATCTCTTTGTGGTGTTTTGTGAATTTTCGGCAGTCTTTCTAGCTTCAATGAGGTAGGAGTACTTAGCAAACATGTTCCTCTCATCTGATCCGTATGTTTTTAAACTGAATATGTGTTAGCTTCATGTTATTTAGCTGGTGAAACCGAATAGTGCTAGTGAATTTCAGATTGTGCACGTAGTAACCATCACAGAACTGCATAACTCAGGTCTGCCAGTTTCTCACAACTGGGATAGAAAGCAGGGCATTGGTAGAAAAATCAAGTGGATGTCAAGAAGCCAACATCAGTCTAATCTGGATTTCTAATGTTAAGCTCTCAGTCCATCGTGCATTTGTCACCCCAGTATACCTAGCAGCACTTTGATTTTTTACAGAACCATCCAGTTGATGATTCATCTAAGGCCTATCATCCCATGACTTTTTTCATGACTGCGAGGGTCTAATATCTGTCTAGAGTTAGAAGACGAACGGAGAGTTCAATCTGAATCCCTCTTATTATTACAGAAACATAATTTCTGATTCAGCATGTAGCAGGAGGTCGAATGTTGGATGTAAGACCCTATGCATATATACCTTTCTTAACGAAGACCCTCTGCATATATACCTTTCTTAACGTTTTCGACTTCTTCCCAGGAAATGAAAGTTGCAATTTTTCTGGCCATGGGGCTTGTGGAAGACCCCGGAACGAGTACGACAAGTTAAAATCAGGTGCTTTCTTTCTAGTCTAATTTCACCAACTTTAGCTTTTATGAAAGTATTGACTGATGTGGATGTGCCTTGATTCCATTCGTCCAAGCGGGTAGCGTTGCGTTCGAGCCTAGTTCCAAGAACTTAGACGGCGACTTCGACGGTGATGCTTCTTTTTTAACAGGTCCTCCCGCGTCACGCCACCTTCGACGAAGTTTCTTCAAAAGAAAAGCGACATCGAAGAAGATGGGGGAGGAGGGACATGGCCCCACGCGTTTGTATAGCTGGTGGGAACAAGAATATTGTAGTTTACGCCGTTTGACAGCACAAAAGTCCTCACCCGACGCCAGGGAAGAGGGAGAGAGAGAGATTGTCCCCCAAGCGCATCATGGTCAAGCTCTACTCATCATTCCTTAGATCCGTGTCCTGAGACATGTACAAGCAACCGTTTTTCAGACCATTCATTAGAGGGATCGAGAAGTGTTGTTCGAGTTTGCAATTAGACGCTTCAAGGGGTAAAGGAAGGTGCAAAAGCTTGAGAAGTTGCAGCAAGGGAAGAGACAAGATTTTGATATAACCGGCTTTCTCTTATCACACAACATACACATCAAACATGGACAAGGGAAATCTGAAGAATATATAGCTCTTAAGCCCCACATGGGTATTTGATGAAGCAGCACTAGAACAAGCAAGCAAAGCAAGCAAATTTGTTTCCCTTTTTCTCGACATTTCTCATTCTTCCCTCATTTCACTCTGTACACGTTTTTCCATTCTTGCTATGCATCATCTTGACCACGGTGAAATACCATGTGGTGGATTTACTTACTTGGGGGGTGGTATGGTACAAAAAAATTTCCGGGCCATTCTACTTTGATCATCATCATGCGATTCATTTCAGGGATTTTCCGCACGACTACACTAAAACGAAAAACCTACTCCTATCTTCTCAAATTTGCATTACCCTAATCCTAAACAGTCGTGTCCCTACAATATCTTGGTTCTTCCTTGCTTGCTCTGGCAAAGATATAATCTCTCTGGTCCAGCCACCTTTGAGCACTATCCTCACCGACTTGCCTTGCCTTGCCTTGCCTTGCCCATTCCCCTTATCCAGTCCTCGCCCTCTCCCTTCTTGGAGTTGCAGCAAACATATCACAATCGCAACAAACAAAAGGCACAAACAGATACGTCGACCTCCAAACCCTCTTCTTCTTCACCTCCCATCACTCAACTCCAACACGACCCACCAACCAAGATGCTTACTTTCCATGAAGCCAAGGGACTTTACACCGACCCATCTTCTCAAGGGTCCCAAATTTTCAGCCAAAATAAGAAATACCTCCTCTCCTCTCCTCAAGTCCCGTGGGCTCCTTTCGAACCGACAAAAGGCGATTGAACGCTGTCTGCCTCGGAATCGCTCCCCGAAGAACTCCTAGAATCTGACCCTGCAAGATAGATACAGAGAGCTCTCGTTTCAGCCCCAAATGTCACAAACTGAGTCCTAAACGCTGAAAAGACGGGGCAAAAGACGAAATTTTTACCGCTAGATGAAGAGGAATCACTGCTCGAGCTTGAACTGCTAGAGGTGTTAGATCTCGCATCCCGCTCAATCTCCACGGGAGGATAGTTACTCATCGGCATCTCGTCCCCAATGTCCACATCCTCCTCTCCACCAGCTTCTCCCCTCCTTCCCTTATGCGGTACAACTGCTTCAGACATCTCTCTCTCCGGCGACTACATGATTCAAGCACAAAACACCATCAGATCAGCGGCCACAACCTTCTAAGTTAAAGGAATTGCAAACTCTGCACAGGAAACATCAGCACATTACCTTGTTGGTGATCTCTGAAGCAGCGACCTGGTTATGAATGAGCCCCTGGCGCTTGATCTTGCTCACTAGCTTCTTGTAATTGCAAACGAACCGGTCAAGCTCCCAAAGAGTCTCCGTATCTACAGCCTCGATGTCTAGCTCTATCTCATCTCCATCCTGTGCGAAATGCTTGTTCCTCTTCCTTATGATGGCCAATAACTGACCCATTTTCTCAGGGGGCAAGTTCTGCAAGTTAATCCCCAACTTCGCCTTCTCCTCAAAGCTCATGTCCCTCTTATTCGGATCCTTTGCCTTGGGCTTGGGCAACTTAACCGACTTCGGTCGCTTCATAGCAGGCACACCCACTGATGCCGGCTGCGTCGCTTGCGGAGAAGCCACCAACGCCTCTTGATTTGACAATGCAGGTGCCGCGTTGAATTTGGGACTGGAGTTTCTCTTCTTCTCCACCAACATTGGTTCCGGCTCCCTCCTCGTGCTATCCGGGACCAATTCCTCATCCCAAACCCTGGGCTTGGGCTCCTTGGGCTCCTTGGGCTCGTCCGCCGCGGTAGCGAGCGCCTTCTGCCGCTCCTTCTCGTATTTCTTCAAGGCAGGATCGAACATCTGGTCGAACTGCACGAGCAGCGTCTCCGCCATGTGATGCACGTCGTGCCCCTTAGGGTTATACGTCAATGCGTTGTTGAAGGTCAGCCTCACGTCGGCCGCGAACTCCTGCGGCGAGTGGTAGAAATTCCTCTCGAGATTCGTCTTCACGGTGCCGAGATCCATGGGGTTCTTGATTATCTGGTGGTAATCGTGAAGCCCTAACCCGACCGCGTCGACGGGGGTGTTGAACACCCACCCGTGCTTGTGCTTCATAACCTTCGTCAAGATCAGGCCGCACCGCTTCATCATGCTGGCGACGAACTTATCCGGGACGGCAGCGGCGACCGTGTCCCTCACGGGTCTCTTCGGATCCTTGTCCGACGCAAAAGGGTTTCCACGCTTAATGCCCGAATTCTTCTTCCCGGCGTGCATCTTCGGCGCGACCGCCTTGTCCTTGAGCCTCGGGGACTCCGTGACGGCCTCCGGCGAGGGGCGGGTGGCCGAGAACTGCGAGGTCTGGTAGACCGGCCGGGCCTCGAGGGCCGCGGCGCTCTCGATGCGGGACCGGAGGACGCGGACCTGCTCGAGCTCCGTCACGAGGCGCCTCTTGAGCTCCTTGAGCTCCGATCTCGAGTAGCCCCCGAGGCTGAGGGTGACGTACTCGGAGGCGGCGTCGAACCTCGACCGCGGGGCGAACGAGGCCGTGGTGTTGTCATTGTCGACGGCGGGTGGGAAGTCGTCGTCCTTGCGGAAGCGCAAATTGGCGGGATCATGGACGTGCCTAGGGTTTGGGGGGTTAGGGTTAGGGTTCGAATTGGGGTTGAAGAGGGGATTATCGGCGGCTGCGGCGGCGGTGTATTTCCTCATATACACCTTCCGGTCACCCCACGACGGCTCGATTCGACTGGCCAGGAGGGCTGATGCCATAAGACGGAAGGGGGGCCGCGTCCGGGAGCCGGGGGGTCAGATCCGTCGGATCCGAGGCGAGCCGCCGGCGATCAGCGCGACGCCGGAGACCATCCGTCGGAGGCCGGCGGCGAGGCGGCAGCGGCGGCTGCTGCTGCGGCGGGGGAGAGCATCGGAGATCGGCGATCGGCCGGAAGCTAGCGAACGAGGGAGGGGAGACGAGGGTTTTTTTATCGAGCTTGAACGAGGAAGAAGATGAGGGCACCACGCCTTCTTAAAGGCACTCCAGATCTGCCCGCGAGGGATCTGGGCCGTCGATGGTTTCCCCGACGGCCCCGATCCGTCCCCTGGCTGCCCGATCTCCCGGGCGCTGCCCAGAGGCGCGGACGGCCCGGATCGGGGGACCACGACACGTGGGGCGCGCCTCGGCCACCCGATCGGGGAGGGGCGTTTTATCCCCCTTTTGCCCCCATTTCTGGTGGCAATTTTTAAAAAAATTTCGGGAAATGTGGGTTTTTGGAGGGCAAATTCGATTATCAATCAATCAGAGAGCTGCTTGGCAGATGTTTTTGCTGTGACGGTGGGGCCCGCGCCCCCGGGCGATGACGTGGCGAGTGGGGCCCGCACTCCCCGGGGGTGGGGACCGCCTGGTGGGAGCGGGGAAAATATCTTTTTTTTTAAGCTTCTTTTTTGTTTTCATTTTTTTTTTTTAATTTTCGGTGACAGAACCTTCTTTCTGTGAGGGGAGGAAAGGAAAAAATCCGGGGCTCGGGCTGATTTGCCAGGTCAGCGCCCGTGAGCTGGCTCCACGCCACGCCCGCCACGTCGGCGGCTCGGGTGCGGCGGCGGTGCACGGGATTGCGGTGCGCCGGCGGCGCTCCTACCCTCGGATTGCCGGACAGTGGGTGGGACGCCGTCGGATGAAAAACCCGTCGACAAGACTTTGATTTTTTTTTTTTTTTTTTTTTTGGGGTCATGGAAAAGACTTTGCTTTTCCTCTCAACTATTTTTCTTCTTATCTAATTTGACGCTATACCATTTTATGAAGTCACTCTCAATTATTCTAAAAATTTATACTATTAAATAAATGTGTGATTTATTATTTAAATATTCTAATACTCATTCTCACCGTTTAATCTAGTTTTTATGAAAATTTAATTAGAGAGACAAATAAAATTTAAAACCTTTAGTTTGGATATTATATAAAATTTTATAGGATCACAGTAGTCTTACAAAATGATAATAGTTAGTAGTAATCTCATAAAATTTCATATAACATTTTTTTTTTTAAGATCGTTAAGGGCGAATGTGTAAATGTGTTGATTAGAACTTAAGCTTTGAGCGATAAAGACAAACGCGGTTATCCATTGTTTTTTTAATTGTTGAAACCTGGTTTTATTAGGGAGATACACTTGAGTTTTGATGACATACGTATGTTAGTATTAATTTATTTATTTTTTAATCTAAAGGCATGTTTGTTTAGGATTAGGATATGTGGAAGGACTTGATCAAAATTGCAAAAAATATCATGTGGATCTGCGGGTAGACATTTGAATGTGGGAGAACTTTGGAGCATGCCGGATTTAAAATAAATTCAAGCTGCAAGAGTGAAACGATCCATCTTTAGTGACAAAATTGTTTCGTATATATTTTGAAATTGAATAATTATGCATTCTTGACTCATATTAACAAGTGCCCCTCAATGCACGTTCTTACTTAAGAAAATGTTTGAATTTCAAAGTATTGATAGCAGTTTTATATATTTTTATTTTTATTTTCTTTAGGTCCGCACTATTTCCATTGGTTCTTATGCCACATTTACATTGAATTGATTTTATTAATCCTTGCAAATTCTGCTTTTGATTTAGGATTATTTCTTTTTTTTTGTCCTTTTCTTTTGTTTTAATTTTACTAAAGACGGAACTATAGAGGCTCTTTGCTAACAATATTTATTAAGGTTAAATATAGGGCTCACTCTTAATTTCATATTACTATTTGCCTTCATTTCTTCTTTTTTGGTTTGATTTTTACTTTTCTTTCTCCATTTGGAACAAAATTGGTATGCCTCCTTTCCAAAAAAATAACTTTTTTTAGTATACAGCTACCTAATTCTTGTGTTATTGATAAGAAAAACTAAGTATTTTTTAATAAGTTGTAAATATGTATTGTTTATACTAGGAAACTATTGTTCAAAAAATGACCTAAGCATAAGTAATAGGATAATCTTTGAGTAAATTATGTATAATGAATACATTAACCACAATATTCAATTTTTGATTCTTATAAAATTTTACCCAAAATCAAAGTCGAAGAATTTACAATAATGAAGATAATTTAGAGAAATAAGGTAAATAATTTGCAAATAAAACTAACACTTCTTTACTCCGATATATGATTAGTGATTACTCAAATCATAATAATGGATAATAAGTTCAAAAGAAGATAAACATGAAAACTTCGAAATATAATGGCTGTGCAAGAAGCAACTAGGTTGAAAAAAGTTGTTTGAAAAAGATGTAAGTAAGTTTTTCTTTTGGAAAAATGTAAAAAAGAAGAAGAAAAAAGGTAAAAAAATAATCTTAAATTGAGTAGACCAACAATGGATGATATAGTCTATTAAATGTGGTAGAGGGTGTTAAGAGTTAATAAGGGGGTGAAAATAGTGCTAACATTTTTTGTTATTTAAATAAGCATTTTGAGGAAACCTTTCAAGAAAATAAACTTAGCCTTTGTTTGTTCCGTGAAAAATTAATAATTTGGAACTTTTTTTCCTAAAAATAATCATTTGTTTCGATTGAAAAATTCAATGAAAGAGAATTATTTTCATTGTCCACGAAAATTGCAATTGATAATAAAAATATTTTTCATTGATTAATTATTTATAAGCAATATAAGCAGTTATTTAAAAAAATCTAAATCATTTATTTTTCTCATGAAATAAATAGAGTCTTAAATATGCCTCACTTATGTGATACCGACCAAAATTAGCCCATTGGCTCCAAATATTAGATCAAACTCGGAAATGTGACATATAATTATGCAAGTACTTTTTCCAATTAATATGAGGAAATTTCCAATTTAAATTTTACTGCAATAATATGATATTAATATATTGCAATATATATAGTTCAAAGTACCCTTTTGTCTCTCTTAAATTTTCATCATTCGAGATATTAAACTAATATCATAATGCAGTTGAGTTTTGAAGAGAAAAAACGTAAAAATTTTCGAAGACAAAGGATAGAATGGTAAAAGTAATAAGTGAAGTACCGCTTTTCACTAAAAATAGAACTGGATGAAAATCCTTAATTGTTCTTATGGTACAACAAGCAATTTTATCTTCTTTTTCAAAAACTTTTTTCTTGATGTTTGAATAAATGTTTTTTAAGTTTTTGGAAGCATAGCAAAATGATCATTCAGTTTTCACTCTCTAAAGTAAAATTCGTACAAATGTAAATTAAAAGACATTGTCTAAAGAAATGAAATAATCGTCGATGCCCGTAGTGTGTGCATGAAAACTAATTCATACTATTCAAGGATGAAACCAGACTCAATCAGTTGGTTCTTTTTGTGTAGAATGAAATTCCAATTTTTTTTTTTTTTTTTTTTATAGAGATAATGAAATTCCAATTGAAATGCCTATTTAACTAGTAGAGGGAATCATGATTCCTACATGTATGAGCTACAATCATAAATATTTACATTTTCCGCCAAAAATAAATTATAAAATTCCAATTACCTTTTAAATTTGAAGTATAGTTGAATAACATTGCTTATTTGGATAATCCAACATTAGTTATCATGATTACGTTAAATTGAAAAATTTATGACTAAATTAACTATTAGATGATAAATTCAGAATTTTTTTCATAACTTTCCCATAAATGAAATGTTCATAATTAAAAGTCAGTACAAATATAAAAATAATTTAAAAATTGATTACGAGAAATGATAGATTCTCCATGAAAAATAATTATGGACTTTATATTGATTAGTATAATAGAATTGATTTAATCTTATGTTAAATCATGGATATCTTTTCTCATTTCTTGAGGAAAATATAACAACAAACTGTAACAAATAACTAATGGTTTGCAATATTATTTGTTTATATACTGTAATTTTTAGCAACATGAGTATGTTATTTTATTGCAATTCAACTGCAATTGCACTGCGAATTCTTTATTAATCCTAATTCAATTTTGCTCCCATAATGTTGTTCTTGCAACGAAAGAAAGGAATATTTATTTAGTTCCATATTCTAGAATCTACCAAATAAAAAGTGGGAATGCTCACTCTACTTTTTCTTCATTCCACTTTTTTATTCCATTCTATTTCATCATTTCAAACTCGATATATTTACGTTTTCGCTAGTGAGTAACAAAGTGAGGACGGTTGCAACTCCGTATTTATACTTTTGTCCATTATTGCATCATATTATTGGGAGACAAGATATAATTATATTGAATTAAAATTGACTTTGAGTGCATTTGATGTGACAAAAGGTCTCTTATCTTCCTGGAGAAGCTTACCAATGCAACGCACCAGTCTTTTCCTATTCAGATAAGAGTTTCAAGTCCTTTCAACAAAAGCAAAAGTTTAGAGAACATCCTTTATATCTCAACCTACAAATGGACATTTAAGTTGCGCATGACAATGTTTCCTAGCTGGAGAAGAGTTTTTCTTTTTCTTTTTCTTTTTTTTTTTTTCAGAAATAGTTCTTTTCTATTTCTATTTGGGAAACAATTTCTGAGTAAAAGAACCATTTAGTAACTACACAAAATTTCTACTCTTAGAGTAGAAAAAGAATAGAAACGCGTTTGGTAACGCAACAATTTTTATTTTATATATATTCATTTCTTATTTTTACTCACAGATCGTCCATTGCTGACCGCCGCCCGTCACCAGCCGCCAGTGGCATGACAGCCGACGGCGGGCGGCGGTCGACGGTGGCTTTGAGCGATTGGAGGTGGTCGCGGCAAGAGAGGAAAACAAAAGAAAAAAAAAATTGGCTTATTTTTAGAAATTGTTCTTGAAATAAGAAGTTACTTTTCTTTTTTTTTTTAAACTGTTCCCGAGAACAAAAAAATAGAGAAATTGTTCCGAGGACAAATGTTTTACCAAACAGGTTTATGTTCTTTTTTTGTTCCAATGAACAAAAGAAAAAAATTGGGAGAAACGGAAACGTTACCATGCGTTGCCTTAGCATTCTCTATCTCGTAGTATAATAGATAATGCCTACTAGCTTCGAAGTAGAGCATAATCTAAAATTTCTAAATTTATCATTATTTTCAACATATAAATATATACAGTGACACTCAATTTACTCTCATTGTGCCGGTTAAATGTATTATATAACACATGATTCTTTTTCCAAAAAAAAAAAAAGAAGAAAAAACATCTTTATTAATGAACTGTTGCAATTCATTTTTTCATGATGGATTAAAGATTTCATTTTCTTTTGTCTTAACCTATTTCATTCTTAAAAGCCAGACCAATCATCCACATTCTGTGACTCTTCGTTTATTCGCTGACTTTAGATTTATATAACATCCACCAAGAGAGATCGTAATTGCTTACTTAATGTATGGTACAAATATTTATACACGGTGTTGCTTAACAAATCCGAAAGGAAGATCTACTAATTATCTTTAGTTAATTATAAGAGATGCCGGATATTATGCTAACTAACAAACAAAAAATAAATCATAAAAACTGATAAGCGATGCACAAAATATTAGCAAAACAGAAAGAAAATCTTTGACAAATCTTCCATAATACTCCTTCACAAGTCGGCGCGCGGGTCACAAATGCTTATCTTTTTTCACTCTGTATTTTAATTAATTTTATATGAGCCGCTCTAAAAATGTCACAAATGCTTATCCTGTTGATGAGAAATGTGAATTGATCTCGACCCAACATCTTGGTAAAATTGTATGCCAATTGAAGTCTAGTGGAAATGTGCTCAATTCTAAGGCCGCCAAACTGTACATATTCCTGAACAAAGTGGTAGTCAATCTCAATGTTTTTTTGTTCGTGAAATACTAATTTGTTGTGATGTGTAAGGCGGCTTGATTGTCACAATAAAGGCCCATTGGTTTGCTATGCAATACCCCAAGAGAAGCAAGTAAAGTGCACAACCAAATCAATTCGCGAGTGGTAGTTGCCATAGCGCAATATTCAGTTTTAGCAAAGGACTAAGAAGCTGTGCTCTGCTTCTTAGTTCTCCAAGACACTGAACAACCACCGAGCATAACAAAGTAACTGGTAATTGATCGCCGAGTAATTGGACAACTTGCTCAGTCAAAGTAAAAAAAGGCAATCAAGTGAAGTGAAGTCAGGAATGATAACGAAATTTCAAGTCTAGGGTTTTTTAATTTATTTATTAAGATATTGAAGAACAATTATAATGACTTTCCATGACTTTCCATTGCTACCCATCCAGTTCATGCACGAATTGGGAAAGTATGTGGACAAAATAACATTATTCTAGTAGAGTATAGTGAGATAAAGCAGACATCCCACTAATCGATGATAACAAGTTGGGTCTATCATGGAAGGTCCAGTTGCAGCTAGCCAATGTTGTTGCTCCATTAGAGGAGTCACCAGTTTAGCTGCTGCCATTCTATTTAACGATAGGATGTTATGTACATACTTTCTCTAGCATGGAAATAACTCTAAAGTTGTCTACGACAATCTAATTTTCCAAAAAGTACCCTAGTTTGCCAAGGTCCTTGATATGAAAACACTCATCATGGTACTGTTTTTCAAGTGATATGCATTGTTTTGAATTATTTCCCACCAAGATGAGATTGTCAACATGTACTAACACAGCTAAAAAAGTATTGTCATGACAAATAGGTAAACAAGTAATATGCTAATAATTGATCAAAACCATACTTTGTCGATGCATTTGAGAATTTTGAAAGCCTATTTCGAGATGCTTGCCAAAGACAATACGAGGAGTTCTATAGTTGACATACACGATCAAGCCCATTGTTGTGTAACCTAGTGGAAGTTTCATAAACTTCCTCATCCAAGTCGTTGTGCAAACACACAATGTTGGTGTCCATTATACCCGTTAAACGGGTGGGTCAGGTCGGGTTTGGGTTGGGTCATAAATGATCCAACCCAAATTGACCCATTTAACCTGTTTATGACCTATTTATTGCAATACAAAATTTTTGACCCATACCCGACCTGACTCATACCCAATCAATACCCAACACATTTAACTAAGTTTAAAAAAGCTTATTATATATATATAATGGTATTGCTAAAATAATTTTATACAACGCAAATTTAATGGAAATTTTTTATAATTTAAAAAAATATTTTAAAAAATCGAATTTTAATTATTTTTTTATTTTTAAAATTAAATTTTTATTTTTTTATTTTTAAAATATAATTTTCTTTTTCTTTTTTCTTTTTTGTTATTCTTCTTCTTTGGCCAGCCGCTAGCCACAACAACAGATCGACGACTAGCCACAAGCGACTTGGAGCTCACCCGACTTGCCGACGTTGGCGAGCTCAAGCCTCGCTAGATTTGGTGAACTCGAGGCTCGCTGGTGTCAGGCGAGCTAACCCCTCGCCGTGGTGAGGCTCGAGCCTCGTCCGACATCGGCGAGGCTCGAGCCTCACCGGCGTCGCCGAGGGGTGAGCCCGAGGCTCGGGCCTGGCGGTCGCCGGCCATCGCCAATCGGCAACCGGAGGAAGAAGAAAGAAAAAAAAAATTAAGTAAAAAAATAATTATATTTTCGATTTAAAAAAAAATATATATATATATATATATATATATATATATATATATATATATATATATATATTGTAAAGTTAAAGAGAGAAGAGAGAGATTGTGAAGTTTTGAGTGAAAATAAATGGGTTCATTTTTAATGGGTTGATAAATGGAACTTAAATGGGTCAGTTCTTTAACCCATTTATAACCCATATATCTCAGTCTTGACCAATTAAAACCCATTTTAGGTGCTTTAAGAAATAGGTTTGACCCATTAACGATCTATTTAAACATAAATGGGTCTATAAATGGGTCAATGACCCTTTTTGACACCTCTAATGTCCATCTAATTAAACTCCTAATTATAAGCTAATGCAACTATAAGAAGACACCGTATAGTGACTAGTTTAGCGATTGGAAGAAAGGTCTTCTAGAAGTTTACACCCTTTTTCTAAGTAAATCCCTTTGTAACAAGGTGAGGTTTAATCACTCAATATTGCCTCCGCCTCGCCAAATTTGGTGAGCTCAAGGCTTGTCGGTGTCGGGCGAGCTAAAGCTCACCCCTCGCCGGATCTGGCAAGGCTCGAGCCTCGTCTAACATCTGCGAGGCTCGAGCCTCACCGGCGTCGGCGAGGGGCAAGCTCGAGGCTCGCTCGCCCGTCGCCGGCCATCGCCCGTGCCGGGCAACCGGAGGAAGAAGAAAGAAAAAAGAAAAAAGAAAAGAAAATTAAGTAAAAAAATAATTATATTTTCGATTTTTTTAAAAAAATATTTTTGTAAAGTTAAAGAGAGAAGAGAGAAATTGTGAGGTTTTGAGTGAAAATAAATGGGTTCATTTTTAATGGGTTGATAAATGGGTCTTAAATGGGTCGGCTCTTTGACCTATTTATAACCCATATATCTCAGTCTTGACCAATTAAAACCCATTATAGGTACTTTAGGAAATAGGCTTGACCCATTAACGATCAATTTAAACATAAATGGGTCAATGACCCTTTTTGACACCTCTAATGTCCATCTAATTAAACTCCTAATTATGAGCTAATGCAACTATAAGAAGACACTGTATAGTGACTAGTTTAGCCATTGGAAGAAAGGTCTTCTAGAAGTTTACACCCTTTTTCTAGGTAAATCCCTTCATAACAAGGTGAGCTTTACCCACTCAATATTGCCATCGGCTTGACTGTAAACCCACTTGCACCTTATAGCTGCATTTGGTCATTTGGATTTCTAAGTAGGATAGGATAGAATATGAAATCTAGAGATTTTGCTATATCCTAACAATTATTTGGTGATCATAATTATAACATTGGATATATTTACATCATATCATGTAGATTATTTAGTATAAATGGCATATCAACATGAATGAACCTAAAAGTTCACAAACGGAGATGATAAAAATTTCTCACAACACTACTACTTACTTTAATTTAATTTAATTTTTTATTTAATTTTTCCTCTCTTTTCTAATTTATTTCTTTTTCCACTTTATCATTCCTTAATTAAATTTTATTAATCAGTAAACTATACTAATATGCATATAATAATAAAAGGCCTAAAATACATAATAAATATAAATACATATCTATATTCATATATTAAATTTATATTATAAGATAGAATTAAATTCAAACATATAAATATAAATAAGATTAAATTAAAAAAAACTAAGTTTTTGTTTTTGGTTATTATGAATTTCTTATATTAGAATTCAAATATTATTTATAAAAAAATTATTTTAATTTTATTAATATAAGAAGTTTGTTATTTGAGAAAAATAACTTTCCTATTATGGTATTAGAATTCAAATATTATTTATGAAATGATTTTAATTTTATTGATATAAGAAATTTATTATTTGAGAAAAATAACTTTTCTATTATGGATATTAAAAATCCTATCCACCTTAGTTCCACCATCCCAGGAGATAATTTTATTTGATTTATATCCATCTTATATCTAATTTTATCATGTCTTTAATAGACACCAAACGTGAGATATGATTAATTTTATTCTATCTCGACTTTTATTATGACTGCCAAGGACAGTTTACGAGCTTCTTACTCTCTAGCAAAGATGCCAAAATCCAAGCCCCATTATTTTCATGTGCCACAGAGGATATCTAATAACCTCAAGGTAATCTCTAGGCTCAATATCAAAATCAACGGCAGCTAAAGATATGATGTGGCGCTCATTATATCATTTGTAAGAAATGAACTTCTCAATGGGTTAGCCCATACCCGAAGATATCGAAGGAGTAGGCTAAGGAGTTGGGGTCTCTATTTGGCTTGTATGACACATAAAGTCAGAGAGATGAGCCGATTGTCCTTTCTTCGGTGCATGACGAGTTGGGATTGAAATTTGATCATTGGGCTGATCGCTTGGCTACTCTTCAACTTGGGACTAGATTGTCACAATCCTGCATCACTATTTGCTTCATTAACTTTGGCACCCTTTCTTGCTCCTCCTGAGGTTGACTCCACCCACCATCAAAAGGCGCCAAGTCACAAAGTGTTGTCAAAAGAAGAAAAGAGGTTTGATCCTCGTGTGTAGTTTGCAGAGCAAATAAAAAATTATCTTTGAAGACAACATCATCATGACATACCCATAATTCTTCAGTTTCCAAATAGGAAAATTTCCGACCTTTTGTGCCATATGGATGTCCTATACACATTTTCTTGCCTTTTCTTAAAATTTATCTTTACCCTAATGGTTTGTGAGCATAGCGCAGTGCACCAAAAACTGGCAAATGACTATAACCTGGGGTTTCCCATACAAAAGCTTGAAAGGCGTTTTTCTAGATAATAACGATATTTGAATATAATTTATTAAATAAGTAGAAGTCAATATGCATTCTTCCCAAAACCAAGTTGGTGAATTCGCTTGAAAACAAAGTGCCCCTACTACATTGAGAATGTGTCAGTGTTTTCTTTCCAACCCCGTCCATTTTGCTATGATGTGTAGGTGCATGAGGTTTAATGCATGACTCCCCTTTTTCTAAAAAAAGGGTTGTTCACGGAATTGGAAAGAATTTCACGGCTATTATCACTTTGGACCATTTTAACAATTCGACTAAATTCAGTTTTTACCATATGATAAAAAATAATGAATATTTTGTTCGTCTTTAACTTTTTTCATCAAATAGATGCAAATTGCCCGACTAGTGCACCTAAGAGAGAACTTGAGAGAGACCCGTTTGATCGAGCCCCCTAACATCACAATGCAACAAATAAAAAATTCCACCAATTTTACTAGGGAAAATTCTAAAAAGAGACTTGAAGTGCTATTTTCTCACCCAAGGGCCATCCACGAGGTTGGCCCTCACAACCCTAAGTGAGATCGATCGGCGAGGGTGGCCTTGCCCACAATCAACGAGGGTTGGGCGACGGGAAAGATAAAGAAGAAGAATCAAAAAAAAAAAAAGGGTAAGAAAAAAAGGAAGAAAAGGAGGGGGGGGGGAGGGAATGCCAAATGATGAAAATACCCTTGATTGGTTGGAAAATTTAGCCAATGAGCGACTGACGAGGTTGGGTCCTTATTTGAAACGACCAAAACCACTTCGAGCCTTTATTAGAAACAACTAAAATCACTTCATGTCCTTATTTGAAACAAAGTCCACTTTGAATTCTTATTTAAGAAAAATATGGCACTTCAAGTCCATTTTTGGAATTTTTCCATTTTATTATTAGTTGAAGGAAATGAAGAAATGTATTGTCTTGCACAACATTGTAGATCACACAAGTCACACAAGTCACCCCCTTTTTTAATCTTAATATATGTGATTAAATTCAATACTTGCCATAATGCGTTTCCCAATCGTCGTCAATATTCTGTGCCTTGATGGTTGGAAAAGCTGGTTGAGTAAATCCTTTATCGAAGATTAATCACTTCAATCGATCTACTCAGAACAACATTTTTTTTAAAAAAAAAAAAATCAAGAAGAGAAGAGGTGTTAGAACCATTAGTATTCGTGCCACAAAATTTCACATAGTATCATAGCAAAAAGTCTCAATTTGAATCTTTTCAAGTCCTTATTTGCTTCATATTACATATTTTCACGTTATAATCTTAGGCCAAAGCCTATGCTAGGGAGAATATTTGTTAGCTAATAATTTGAATTTTTAGGACAGTTAGCATGATCCCATGAAATCTCATATCCACATTTGCAACTCGCACAGAAAATCTCAACACATCCTTTTATTCTATCTTTAGTAGTTTTTATGAAGGGTATGAAATTCGTTTTTCATTCGCATGGAAATAAAGATTGAGATATTTTTTCTTTCTCTTCGTCCTCTCTGCAAGCAACGATATCTCCATCTTGAGGATCTCATAAAAATATAAAATAAATAAATTCATCCTTGCTTGAAGCACGATAAAATCTCCTCCAAATTCTTTTTTATCTATACTTTTGTTCAGGTGAAACCCAGTATGTTTTCATGTCGCGCTTTGATAGGTTTTCTTTAAAGCTAAAAAAGGATGCTAATGTGGCATGGCAATTTTCCTCTGTCTTCCGCTTATTGTAAGTATCGAAAAGCAGGATTTGGAGGTTTAAATAACACCTGCTCCAGGTGTTTTGATTCCCAATCTCTTGTGAGTTAGAAACAAATATAAAATTTATAGAAACATTAACCGCACAAATGCTTCGTTTATTGGCAAACAAATGAATGATCTACAAGGTCTTTTCCAGAAATCGAATATCGATTTATATCTGAATATTTTTATGAATAATAATAATATTTTTCATTTGTTCATTTTTGTAAACAACTCAAGCAATCATTCTTTCTGCATGACAAAATACAGAAAAGTGGCGAAAGTATCTCAGATTAATTTGGCATGTAGCTCTTTTCAACACGGCTAATCAAGTTAGAAAATGCTGAAGACAAAATTGCAGTGCGTATTGAAAAAACTCTTGTAAGCCTTATTCAAATCCCTCTTTTTAGCATTTTGCAAGTCTCATTCATAAGATGTCCACGACTCGTCTTCCTCAGACAAAAAATGGGAAAAGATAAAAATCATGGCACGAATTTGGGCGCGGGAAGATTTTACTCAATTCATCCCACGGTTTATGTCTCCCCCTCCCTTAACAAGTTGAAATCCTAATTTTACTAGCAATCTATATAGCATGAAAATTTGGGAGATTGTTTGTCCTCCATGCAAATTGGTATGGTGATTAAAAGAAAATGTCAACTTCCGCATACGATGATGATTTCTACAAACTTTTGTTATTAATTCATCATGACGTTGCGTGTCAAATAAAATCAATCATGTTTGTGCATTTAACGTGCATAAATACTAATCGAGTGCCAATAACGAGAGAGCAAATGAAAGAACATGATAGAGCATTACTAGAGATTGCTCATGACAAAAATTACTCACGAGGAATAGCATGGCATCCACATAGATTTTGAGAGTGACATGCTAAGATGGAAGAGTTTAGAAATGTAAGTAGAGAAGCAATTCCTTTATTTATATTATAAGGGTCATGGAGAATCCATCAAAGTGATAGACTCCACAAACATCTTTTCTACTAGACATTGCCTCCATAAACCAAAGTACGAAATGCAAGAACTCATGTGCTCCTCAGTTGGTCGGTTTCGGCGTCGCCATAGCTGGTTTCGCCGTCGGTGTCAGTTTCTGCGCCGACTTGGATCTTGGCAGCGTGCCGGCTCCTTGACCCGGGTTGGCGTTGGCATCAGCCTTGCCGGGGCTCTTCCCCTTTGCTGGAGGAGCTGGTGTAGGCGATGGCTTTGGCTTTGGCGCCGGTTTCGGTGACGGCTTTGGCGCAGGTTTTGGTGCCGGCTTTGGCCCAGGTTTCGGTGCCGGCTTTGGCCATGGAAATCCGGGGCACCAAGGCCAGTGCGGGAGAGGGGGCAGACGGGGGAACCAGGAAGGCGGCAGGCGGGGGTGGGGGAATCTCCAGGGGCAGGGTATTCCCCACCACCATTGAGTATCGGCGGAGCCTTCCTTTGCGGTCTGCACCTTGCTGATGCCTTCCCTTGCATTGCAGACCTCACAGCTCAAGCAGAAAACGAGCAAGACAGCCAGGGATGCGGTCATGAAGAAGCTCTTCATGCTGGTCTTCTCCATTTCTCTCTTTTTGGGTAGGGAATGAAGGAATTGGTGTGATGACTGATGAGCACAGCTTGGTGGCGTGGGGGGCTTCTTATAAGGAGCCAAGCTCAACAGAAATGATCCACAAGAAGATTGTTAATGTAATTCAAACTGGCAAAATCTAATGCTGTGGATGAATTGAAAATCACCATGCTGATTTTGATGGACAGAATTTGTTAATATAGGACACAACTGCATCTGCCAAAAATCTCTCAAGTGTATATTCCAGCGTTCTCTCTTCCATAGATATGTTTGACGTATATTTAGATTAAACTTGGGATCATTTTGGGAAAATTTTGTTAATTCATATCGTAACCGCATTGATCCATAAAAATGGTTCAAATTTTTAAATCTAATAATATTCTCTCAACCATGATATTTAGTGATTTGATAAGATGTCATGAGCTTTCATGTTTTGCGCACAAAAAATGTTTCGCTTTGACATTTTCTGCCTCTCACACGAAACTGCGGTCTATTTTCCTTATTATATTGTACATATCCAATATGTTTTATCTACTTCTACACTATGTACAGGAAGGATTCGTACCGGATGTCAGTCCTTGAATATTATATAAGCTCACTTTCAGGGATGAATTTGGAATTATTTCATTTTAAGCTTTCTCCCCTTTTATTTGAGAAAGGACGAAACTCCTGCAAAAGATTTTGAAACGATTATAGCGGGAGTTTTAAAATTTGTGTAAATTAGGCAATTGAATTTTAAAACTTTCGATTCATACATTTAAATCCTAAAATTTGTTATTATCCCTGTGTTAGTCATTCCGTTAGCTTCCTAAATTTTTTATGGATGCAATTATATGTCGCATTCTTTATTAATTTCTTTTTTAATCATCACACAAATGGCTCTAAGGTGCCACATTAAAAAAAAGCTAAAAACTAGAATAAAAAAAAAACATGGACGGTTTTATTGAGGATTTTTAGGGCTAGACCCAAAATTGACGGCTTTTAGGGAATTCGGCCGTTATCATGTCGAACTTTGATATTTGCTCACCTGTTTTTGAAATTCTGGATTATGTTAGGTGACGATTTTATTCTCTTTTCATTCAATTAGAAATTAACAAGCTGCTTTTTCTCATCACGCTACCGAATGATAAGAAGGTGCCGTTTGACTACATCTGTTTTAGTAAAAACATTTGACTTATTTTTAGTTTATTCAAATGTTTCTGTTTCTTGATTAACAGAAATGTTCAATTGCACCAAATAATAAATGTTTGACTAATATCATCTTCAACAAACGAAGTTTGCCAGGTCGCAAGCCAATTTATCTTTTGCTTATTTTGTTACTCCACGATATCTTTCATTCGTAAACTCTATGGTATGAAATAAATACTGATTAGTTCCACTCTTATATTTTTTTTTTTTTGGTCGAAAAGAACTGACATTTACTAAGATTAACTCGGAGTCTTACATAAGACCGATGGAGAAAGATCGGTGCATAATATATTCCAAAGAGGAAAAGGAATAGAAAACAGCCAATTTGTTGGTAGAGTGTTGAGGCGATGATTCCGGACGATCCAATCCGTGCGGCATTCGCACGTCGTGGGCAATGGATAACCGTGATGTTTTCATTTTGGGCTAGCCCATCCCTACATCGCTGGACAACTTCTTTTAGGTTCCATGGAGGTTCGGCCCGGCCCATCACCAAATCTACAACCCCGTAACTGTCGCTTTCGATACAACACTTAGCAGTTCGGCTTGCGAGTTCTCCACGTGCGGCTTCTTTAGTTCGTGTGCGCTTCTAATCCGTGTAAAATCGCCTCTGCCTCAGCTTCAGCTGCAGAAGAAACCCTAGCGGAAGCCGCAAAGCCGTTGAGGGTTCTTCCTTCGGAATCTCGCATCAAGCCCGCGACCGAGCAGATGAATTCACCTTCTCGCCAAGCCGCATCCACGTTGAGTTTCAGATCCGTCCCTACAGGAGGCTTCCAGTGAACGGGTTTGTCTCGGCTGGGTTTTGTTTTGCTGCGATTAAGTTTTCTTCTACTGAAAGAACGTTGCTGTTCTTGTGCTGTGATCAACAGATCTGCTGGTTTGGGTGCTTGCTGCCGAAAAATCCAGCAATTTCTCATCTTCCAGACGTTCCACAAGACCATACCCGTAAATTCTGGTTCAGGTGAGTCTTGATCTTTGCGAAAAGCGTTAACCAGCCACTGATCTGTTCGGTTAATTTGTTGTGTTGGTCTGATTGTGATAAAAGCCGGGTCTTCCCAGATTTTCTTGGTCCATTTACATAAAAACAGCAGATGCTCTGTGGTTTCGGGTCTTGTTCTGCAGAGTGGACATAGGGGATCGTTGACTATTTTCCTTGTGTACAGGTTTTCTCGCGTTGGGAGGGCGTTTTGACATATGCTCCAGAGGAAGGATCGTACCTTTGGCGGCACTTCAAGGTTCCAGATTTGCGTCCATAAGGTGCGAGGTGGTTGATATGAGCACGAGGGCCGATTGTGATCTGTTTTACTTGTATTCATGATTGCTCTGTTGTATCCACTCTTGATGGAGTATTGCCCTGTTCTGTTCCCCATCCATATGAGCATGTCTGGCTGTGGTTGTTGGCTTAAGGGAACTGCTAGAATTTCTTTGGCAACATTCTCTTCGTACAGTTGATGGATGAGTTGTTGTTTCCATTGTCTGGATTCTGCATTGATCAATTCCGATACTAGAGTAGGTTCTGTTTGATTTACTTCCCCGCCAATTACTCCTTGTGAGAGCCATCTGTCTTCTCTGATTCGAATAGATTTGCCATCTCCTACTGACCATTTAGTGTTTTCCTTTATGGTGTCTCTGCCGAGGATTAGACTATGCCAACCCCATGAGGGTCGGTGTCCCTTTGATGCTGTCCAGACGTCACCGTGAGGGAAATAAATCCCTTTCATCACTTTACTCCATAGAGCTGATGGGGAGGTAGCAAGTCGCCATACTTGCTTGCCTAACATGGCCCTGTTAAAGGTGAGCAGATCTTTGAACCCTAGGCCACCTTCGTCTTTTCGAGTTTTCAAGACTTCCCATCTTTTCCAATGCATCCCCCTTTTAGCATCTCCGTTCTGCCACCAAAATGACGCAATGCGTTGTTCTATGGCTTTGCGGATGGACACCGGGCGGCTTGAAGATAGACATTGCGTAGGTAGGTATGGATTGCACAACACTCTTGATTAGCACTTCCTTTCCTGCTTTTGTTAATAATTTTTCCTTCCAACCAGCTAACTTTGCATTTACTCTGGCCAGGATCCACGCAAACAGCTCTTTCTTGGATTGACCCCAATCGGTAGGTATACCCGGTGTATTTCCCTCGTTTTTCGTAGTATAGGTACTCTCGGTTGTGTTGCCAAGTTGTGTTTCAAAGCTTCGGACAATTTCCACCGAAAGAAACCCCGATTTATTTAGGTTAATTGCACGTCCCCGTAGCGTAGCAATATTGACCGAGTATTTGGGCAAGATTCGACACTCTGTCAAATTTCCATCCGTAAAGAATATCGCATCATCGGCAAACATTAGATGTGATAGTTTGGGACAATTTCTGGTTAGGGTTTGTATACCTTTGAGTGTTCCGTCTGCTAATGCTTTTTTCATCATCCAGGTTAACACATTGGATATCAAAATGAATATGTAAGGTGAGAGTGGGTCACCTTGTCTGAGTCCTCGCGAAGGATGGAAAAAGGAGGTAGGTTCTCCATTTATTTTCACACTATAAGTGACTGTGGATATGCATTGCATAATTAGGGAGACCCACTTGGCATGGAAACCCATTTGCTGCATGACATCCCTCACGAAATCCCATTCTATTCGATCGTATGCTTTCTGCATATCAAGCTTCAGAACAGCCTGATGTTTTTTCCTGTTTTTTGTTGTGCGCAGTTGATGCAGAACTTCCTGGACAATGAAGATGTTGTCCTGAATTTGCCTTCCTGATACGAACGCTCCCTGTTCTGGTTCAATGATAAGTGGTAGCCACTTTTTAAGTCTGTTTGCCATTATTTTTGAGATGACTTTATAGCTGAAGTTGCACAGGCTAATGGGTCTGAATTGGCTGATATTTTCAGGGCTTTTAACTTTTGGGATCAGCACAATATGGGTCTGATTTAGTCGATTGTCGAAGACACCTTCCTGGAAGAACTCCTGTACCAGTTGAGCCAGATCACCTTTGATGGTTTCCCAGGATTGTTGGTAGAAGGAGCCATTGAAACCATCGGGCCCAGGGGCCTTGAGAGCTCCACTGAAATCTTCGCACCATGGATTTCTTCCAATGAAGGTATTGCCACCGTTCATCATTTATATCCGTTGTTATCGGGGAGGGGCATTGTTGTAGGATAGGTTGGTAGTATCGGGACCCTTCAAGTCTTGTATAGATTCTTGTAGTAAGATTGAACATGTTGCTGTAACTTCGAGGTTCTCTACACCGGCTTTTATCCTCTAATTGCAGCATTGTGATTCGATTTTGTTGCCTCCTCGTTGATTTGTTGTTGCATGGAAAAACCGAGTGTTCGGTCTCCCCAATGCAACCATTTGATGCGTGACCTCATTCCCCAAAACTGTTCTTCCCGCCTTCTCAATGTATCGATTTGATTGATGATTTGCTGCTCCTTCGCTTTGTCGTGTCCGTTGTTTGATTCGTTAGTGCTTTGTAAGTGTTTGGTGTAGCTGTTTGATTTGTGTGTAAGCATTTGCGAACTTCCCTCTCGCTCCATTTAATTAATTGTTGTGCTGTCCTTGCCAACTTTCTCGCAAAAGGGCAGGTTGGAGTTGTGTTTTCTGCCCATACTTGCTGGATAAGTTCGTGATACTCGGCATGTTCGGTCCAGAAAACTTCCAGTTTGAACTGTTTCTTCCTTGTCTTTACTCCGGGGTGCGTCGAAGGATTAGGGGCTATGGTCCGAACCGATTTGGGAGGGCTTGTACTTCGCGCATGAAAGGTAACTCTCCACTCGAGGGAACACAGCACTCGATCTAGACGTTTCTTTACCAATTCAGCCCCTTCTCTTTTATTTGTCCATGTATATGCGCATCCATGACTATCGATATCCAGCAAAGATAGATCGTTAATCATGTTTCTAAAAGCTGTGATTCGTCTTTTATACGCTTCTTTTTTCCCAACTTTCTCCCAAACATACAAAAGTATCTCATTAAAATCTCCCATGCGGATCCATGGTTGAGAAGCCGGAGGTTTCGGTGGTTCCCAACTCTTGCCATAAAGCCGACGCTCTCCAAAATCGTAGATGCGTGGACGAAGGTGATCTCGCATACCTTGTTTACTATCGGTGGTCTATACACGCACATCTATAAAATGCTTTGAGCTTGCTTGCACCCTCAAGTCGATTTCCTCTTGCCACATGATTGCCAATCCCCCGTTATGCCCGTTGGATCCACCAAATAAAGTTTCGGAAATTGAGTTTTCTACGTATCCTTTCTACCATCGTCGCTTTATTTTTCGTCTCCATGATAAAGAGTAAGTTAGGCCTTTCCCGAGCTGTTAAAGCTCTTAATTCTGAATTGTCGGGGGTTGCCCAGCCCCTGACAATTCCAGCTCACAACTTTCATGGTTTTTGTGGTGGCTTATTAGGGCTAGCCACCAGAGCCCATGCTTTGTCATCTTGAAGCAGCATTAACCGGTGTCTCCATTAGGTCTACTTCATCTAGGAGGAGAGATGATTTTTTCGGCATACATTTCTGTTTTTTGGCCTTCTGAACTTTCATTGTCTTCTTACTGCTTTTTCCAACTTTTAAGAGCAAAGGGTTTTGAGTTTCATGGCATATCACCTGTTTTCCTCGGTCTTGGTCTTGTGCTGCCGAAGGTGCAGGTTCTGAAGTTACCATTTGAGCTGAACTGCTTCCTGATCGCTTTTTTGTGCAGGCTACTATTTGCATGTTTGGGGCTGGATCAATCTCTATGGGGTTCCTTTCATTCATTTGAAGTGGTGGTTCAGGTACTGTTTCCTCCACTACATACTCCTCCTCCATTTTTCCATAGAAAGCGTCCCAATATGGACTATGATCACTGGTTTCAGCCTTCAACCAAGGACCGTATGATCCTTTTTTATTCATTGCCTGGGCGATTCTGCATATGGTATTTCTAAACAGTCAGTTGCATAGTGACCGATTCTACCACAAGAGAAGCAGTAGTGTGGGAGCCGCTCGTATTTGAACTCCACCCAAAGCCATTTGTTTCCGATATCGAGGATAGCTCCTGATTTCAAAGGTAAAGCCAGGTCTATCTCAACTCTGACTCGACCTCCCCTATTCTGTGCATTTGCTATGGCATCCGGTTGAACTTCTAAAACTTTTCCTATCCTTTTCCCCAGGTCATTGAACACTGTATCTAAACGCCAACCAGGGGGGACTCCTCCCAAGCGTACCCAGAAAGCAGCCTTAGTAAAATCATAGCAATGTTCAGGGACTTCTGGGATACACTGCTGTAGAACAAGCAAATTAGTTGAGTATGACCATGGTGAGTTCCTCATGACTCGCTGTTTTTCCTCCTCCGTTGGAAATACAAATGTAAAGGACCCTGGTTCCTTTTGTGAACATATAACCCCTTCTGATTTCCATGCTTTCTTCATTGTAGTTATGAAGGCCGGATAGTTCACATTTGGTTTGGAGAACAATTTTCCAAAAAGAGTACGTCTACATTCCTCCCGTTTCTGTTGGGGAATTTCATCAAACACTTCAACCACGTCGTCCTCAGACCACAGGTGCCCAAGCCTTTTACATAAAGCAGCCACTCTCATTTCATTCTCTTCTTTACTCTCCATTTGCACTAATTTGTAGGAACTTATTTAGGGTTCAGGTCTTGACTTACCAGCAACCACCTCCAAGTTTGTCTGGATCCAACCTTCTACGACGCCAATCGGGTCTCGCCATTCAACGAAATTCTGGAAAATCGGGGCGATACTTTGATCGGTGCTTAGTGCAGCAAGTTTATCCCGGTTGAAGGATGCGCACAGCCCCGATCTTTGAGAATAGGCTCCAACATACCGTTCGTTTTTTTTTTTTTTTTTTTTTTTTTTTGCGAAAGCTAGGAGGAAGAACCTCTGCGAGAAGAAAACGGGAGTCGGGAGAAGCTCTTGTAAATTGTGAACACTGCGGAAAGGAACAGGAATCGGGGCAAAACCTTTGGATTAGTGGTTAGGGTTTGAGAGATAGGGGTTGACGCTACCAAGCGGTAGAGAGTATCTCGCAGAGGCGAGTGGGGCATTAACTATTCAATTAGTTCCACTCTTATATGCAATAATATTGTTTATCTGACTTTAGAAAATATTATTTTATAAAAAGAAAAAGTATTTGAATGGGGTTAAAGCCTACCAAATTATCAAAATTTCCAATTTAACATGACAAAGACACCAGCTGCTGATTGGGTGAGCCTATCATTGTAGCCGTATTGGGTTGAGTAGAGAATTCCAAAACTAACAATGTACCTAAATTTAGGCCCGTCCTTCATAGACTAACCAAATTTTCCTGAGACCAAGAATGAAATGGAGAATCAATTGCAACCAAGTTCTGAACTACTCGATCACCCTACTGGTTGGTAAGAAATTAATTGCTAAAAGATGAACAAAAATTTCAAAGGTGCTGATGGGTCTTACAAAATGATGCGAGATATATTACTACTTATGGTAATGAAATGTAGTTGCCATTAAACTTGCAATGTCATCTTTCACAAAAATTTACACGCACTAAAAGCTCTCATAAATTTTGGTGGCAAAGAAGACGATAGCTCTGAGGGGAAATTTCACTTTACCCCCCCGACTATCAACCTCTCACATGTTAACCCCAAACTATACCCCTGAACTCTCAAAATCTCTTACAAGTTAAACCCCAAAACTATAAATCTTCACACTTTACAACCTAGAACTCTCACCCTCTTACACGTTAAACCATAAACTATACATCTTCAATCTTAAATGTGGAAATTAGTTCAATCGTTAGCACCATCAATTATGTTTTGTTAATACGTGCAATATATGATCTCAAGCTGAAAATGCTAGCTGCAACAAATTAAATTCTTTGTTATAGATGAAGATGCCAGCGGGTAACAGTGCAATTAATGATTATTTTAGTAATGAATAAAGCATCCTTTTACTGAAAAGTACAATAACAATTGGCATTATGCATGTATTGTTTGCATATAGCAATTAAGTTTTCCATGATCCTAACATTCTTTTTTAAACTTGATCTATCTGTGGGGCAAATGAAATTGAAACTACTTACCATCTACTTAATTGTGTTTTTCTTTCTTTGAGGACAGATTTAATAGGGCAATTTTTTTTTGGACCAAAATTATTTAGCATAACTTAAAAATCTTGAACTAACTTTAAGGTTTTAGACGAATGAGGGGAGGCAAGAACGCCCACTCCTTTAAATGTAGGTCTAGTTTATTGCAGGCGAAAAATTTAGTACACTACACATTTCACGGATAAATTTGACAGTGGAAACCAATGGAAAGATTTGTAAGTCTGGGGGAGTAAAGTATGATGATTTAAAGTTTAGGGTTTAACATGCAAGAGAGTGAAAATTCATGGAAGTAAACGAGAGATTTTAAAGTTTAGGGTTCAACACGTAAGAACGTGAGAGTTTCAGGAAGTTAAAAATGAAAGCATTTATTGTTCAAGTTATTGTGTGAGAGGGTAATAGTTTAGTGGGATATAGTGAAATTTTTTCTAATTCTTTACAACCTTCATTTGTTTCGCAAAAAATTTAATTATTTGAGAAATATTTTCCTAAAAATAATAATTTATATCAATAACAAAAATGAATGAAAAAGGGTTTCATCGTACACAAACATAAATTATCGTTGATAATAAAAATATTTTTTATTTACTTGTTATTTCAATCAATACAAGCCTTTTTTTTAAATATATTATTTTTAAATTATTTATTTTTGACGAAATAAACAGAATTTTGATATAAATTGGAAATTCTGATGATGAAAAACAATTTTTTTTCTACTTACAAGATACTAGAAACTTTTGGTATTGTTTTACAATAATCGATTTCATTTGTAGCCGTCTAAATGGTATTTTAATGTGGAAAAAATATCTTCTTTTTTTTTCCTTTTTAAAAGAAGAGAAACCGTTTTTTCAAATATAACAAAAGGGCCTCTAATCAAGCATCGCCCTGGAGAATTCAGGAGAAACAACACCGGCGTTCCATTCTTGGCGAAGATGCTAAACTCCCTAATGCAAGGGCCAAAATGAAATTTTGTTTAAAGATACAGGGACTAAAAGTGTAGTTTCCTTAAACCACCGGGAGTGAATAGATAAATCAGAAAACATGGGGACAAAAATCAGCTATCCGCGACTCTACTTTTAGCAGGAGAGTCTGAATGACAACGAATTCAGTGATGTTTTAACATTTCACAGATCATGCTTCCATCACCAGTTTCCATTTGTAACATTTTACCAGTTGGTCTCTTGTGGAACCACGGCACCGTTACACTCTTCTTTGACTTTTGTCATTTTGAGTGTTTATCTTTTGTAGGTGTCAGGCCTCCTTCTTGTATTCTTTTAGGAAAAATCTATACATATCTTATTTTGACCAAAAAAAAAAAAGAAAAGACAAGGAGCTTTATTCACACAATAAACAACACATCTCACAGATGCAGTCCACACCATGAACAGTATATACAACAAGAGATCTTGCAAACTCAAGAACATTATGGAATTTCTCCACAGCCGAAGCAATTTGCTGGAGCGGGAATCAATCAACACGTCAATTCCGCTGCTGTAACGAAATTTCCACACCTTTTATTTGATTAATCATGATAATGGTTGATTCCTTCGACATGATTCAGAAATGCCGACCCGGAAATGACCTCATCTATTTGTAGGAATACTTCCCTGTGACCGTAACCTTCCATGAGTTAATAGTTGTAGGAAAATAAGTGGAATGCAAACTCAACACGGCACCCACCTTGGAGCCGCTCTTGACTAGGTCTGCTGTCTCTTGACCCTGCAACCATTGCACCACCACCACACCCACCGCACCCACCGCCGCACCCACCACAGCCACTGCTCTTCACCATGTTTCCACACCCACCACCACAGCCACCACAGCCGGCACCGCAACCACCACAGCCAGTGCTCTTTACCATGCTTCCACAGCCACCGCCACAGCCACTGCCACAGCCACCGCCACAGCCACCGCATCCACTGCTCTTTACCATGTTGCCGTGCCCACTCCCGCGGCCGCTGTCACAACCACCACTCTTCACCATACTTCCACATCCACTACCACAACCGCTACCACAGCCGCTACCACAGCCGCTACCACAGCCACTGGCAGTTGAAAGAGAATTTGCTGGAACTTCTTCAACCCCTTTGACTGCATCACCATTCAGCTCAACTTGACTTTCAACCTGAAAGGCTGTGACATTCTCTTTGCCTACCGCCTGGAGCCCGCTTTCTTTCGTAAACAAATTGTCTGCTTCCACATTGTCCTCCGTAGCAGGTAGCCCCTCAAATCCTTCGTTTTCCATTATATCAGAAAGCACAAAAGCTAGCACCACCATAGTCAACAAAAGTGGTTCTTCCTTAACCTATCCGACAAATAAAAAATGTCAATAGGGATAATGACTCTATCCTGGAAAGAAGCAGTTTTGAAGAATGCATCATACCTTAACCACTCCCGATTTCAGGTTGATCAGTGCTACTGCTTCTCCATATGGACTATCAGCGGAGAATTCAACTGCAGTCATGAAATCTCTTTCTGTCTTTTGCGTCCCATGATGTTTTGGTTCATAATCCAGTTTTCTGCCAGGATAAATGTTCACCTGCCAGAGGAAAAGACTAGCTAATGAGAAAAATACAACACATTGACTTATGTTCGTTTGCAAAGTGATCCTTATTCTTCATTCCTGCAATTCTCCTGGGTATCTTCTATAGTTGTGAAAAATTGAAATAGCATCTTCCATTATGGTTTCAACTAAACCATCTTTTGACTAATATAAATGTTAGTATAAGAACCAGGATTGCAGAAACCAAAATATAGGAGGTGACTATAAATGTCCCAAAAGTACATGGCTTCAACAACTTAAATCCTAACAAGCACTCTGATAAAACTCTGTCCATTCTCAAAACTTGTTATGTAGAAGTTAAAATTATCTTATGTTTAACAAAGTTTAAGATGACAGAAAACTAACTAATTCAAAGTTTCCTAAGGTCCCATTACATCTCCAGAGGAAATTCAGGCCATGGTTTTCCTAGCCACAGAACTCTTGTGGTTTTCCTAGCTGCAAAAGTCTGAATATATTGGACTGGCAATCAAGTACAGTTTGTATTCTCTGAGGTTACCTTCCCCATTTTTTCCTGGTAATTAGCAAGACCTGCTTCACAGAGCAGATTTTGGATCGGAACAGAGTTAGAGATCATTTACAATCCGGCAAAAGGGTTATAGCACCAACATGATTCCTGTGTAGATTTGGTGCTACTACTGAGCACATGCGTAGACAAAATTGGGCTGTCTGTTGCCAATTTTAAGTCTCAACAATGGCATACATGCTTACTCAAGCTCAGTTGAGTGGTGAAAGGCATTGTGATCTAATGCATCCGTGTTGCGGTGACTCTGTGTTGAGGTAATGTACCTGTGTCTATCTGGAGTGGGCTTATGGGCATTGGACACTTTCATCCCAAACTCAGATACTTGCAAGCTAGCATCTTACTGCAGAACTACTTAAACCCAGCCCCATTAAAGAAAATAGTGAAGGAAATTTATCAAAAAATTGAAGAGAAAACTTAAACCCTTGTGAATATTTTTCTTTCTAAAAGTCAGAATATAGGAGCAACTGTTCGAATAATTAAGTTCCAGGGTTCATGTTTTATATAAATATGGAGTCCATGTGTGCCCCATCTTGAGACATAGACAAGTCAGATGTCATGATATGCATTTGCTCCCCTCATCACACCTATGTCCACGTCTGAAGAATGGTGATGTGCATGCAAGTTTAAAAATCACAATCTGACAAGACTTTGCCAATTGTAGGATACACAGATTCATTTCTTTCAAAGAAATACTAAAAAGTGCCAAACAGTTAGTTGAATTTTGGAGAGAGGAAGGCATACCACTCTATCACCTATCAGCATGCAGAGATGGCTATTTTCACAGGAAGATTTCTGAAATCGAAGAGACCAACGAGAACCTAGCAAAGACCATCCATTCTCCATGAACTCAGCCACTGTACATGTTTCACCACTTGCCATAGTTCCGATCACCTCCTTCCTAGGGGTGAAGTTGTCCTTCCCCCATTCTTTCTTTGAACTCCTGACATTCAAGCAATGTTAGGATTTATTGGAGAAATCAAACTTCAGGGCTATATGCCTGTGGAGATTCAAGAGATGCATGAAGCAGCATAATTTGTTATGTTAGAAATTTTAACTTTCAATTCCTAGAAACTCCCAGCAGCGATGGAGTGGATTACCAAGGGGCATGCGGTGTAGCATAATGATTCATTTTTACATTATGGCCCCTTCAAATAATTACACAACTTCATTTTATTCCAAATACAAAAACTAAAGAGTACAAAACCAAAGTCAAACAGAAGTAAATGGAAGTTAGGTAATAAATTTCGACACAATTGAATAATAAAAAAAGGGAAGAAGCCAAGTTGCTCCCTGCACAAATTTAAGCCAATTTCTTTCAGTTTATTGACCAAAACCGCTTCAATTTGCCCCAATCTGCTAAAAAAATCACCTAAAAGATATAAGTTTATTACCTTCACGTGCATTTCACCCTATCAACCATGAGGGCATAGCAAGCTATCTTGGCTGGATGGAATTGAGGTGAATAGAAGAAATTTTGGTTGATTCCAGGTGCATTGATTAATCTTGGGCACAAGAGGTAAATGAAGGCAAAATTGTAGTTTCCCATAGTTTTGTGCAGTACATTGTTTGTCACTTTAACAGGAAAATTCATGGCATCATCAAAATAGAGGTGCGAAAACAGACCAACTTCAACTTTTAATTTGAACAATTGAACCCATAAAAGACGTTGGATTGACATGAATAGAAATATAAAACTAGTAAGTTCTACTTGAAAAATAAGATGCTCTAAATATTGCCAAATTCTGACTTGTTTGTGAGGCCAAGTAAAATGGCATAAATTTCTAATGACAAAAACATGACATCGGTGCCCATAATTTATTACTGTTTTGCCCATAAATTATCTACTTCCAATGAGTTATAGAGCACGGACCATGTGTGTGATAGTTTCAGGAAGGCATATGCATACAGATGTAAACTACTGTACCTCATTTGAAGAGTAATGACCTCAGTACCAGCATAAGTCATTATACATGTCCAGCTTTTGGCATGTTGAGTCCTTCCAGATAGGGGGAAAAGGCAAGAATTTTTAGTGAATGGCCGAGAACGAACCATGTGGAGCACATACAACGCAGGGTTTGGAACTGTAAAAGAAAAGCCAACGCGCAAGCACATGGATTCCAAGCCTGCATAGCCAGAAGAAGGCACCAACTCCAACCATTTCTCATCAGAAAGTTTTGAAACTGGGACCAAATAATCCTGTAGAAAGAGTGAGGCAGAGCCCAAAACTCTGGGTTTTCTTTTAATGGGTAAGGTGGAAGGACAATATGATACAAGTTCAAAGAGCAACTCTCCTTTGGGTTCACATTTGAAGGAAGCAACCATTTTCTCCCCAGATTCTGAAAAAATACTTGGTCTTTGTTTAGCATTGAAAAACAGGTCTGGCTGTGATTTACTAAATATGACAGAAAGCCTCCCCTTGTGGCTCTCTGGCAAGCCTCTAACTCCAACAAACTCCAAGAGTACCTGCAGAATAGAAAGAAAGCAAAGACTAAAGACAGTGAGAAGACACATGAAAACTAAATTGCTGGAAGTAACAGAAGAATACTTTTCTTGCATGCATAAATTGAAGTCTTTCATAATTCTGCAGCCCCAATTCTGCCTAGCCAAACAAATTACTAGAACCAGAACAAATGAAAAACTCTTTTTACATGGAAAATCCAAGAACAAAGGGAGATTTGAATTTACTCTATCTAAGATGCCTTGGAGCTATGAACAATGAATTTTTCACAATTCTAGTCCCTTTCAGGTGCATTATGGTCAGATTATGAGGAAAATTGTAGAACTAGACCTGCATTATCCTGCATATTCATGCTGCTAAAATGCCAAAATATTTTAACAACAATCATGTCATGGAAAGAGGCACATTAACACATCAATGAGATCAAAAAGAAGGAAAATGTGCACAAAAGAGCAGTATGAAGCTTAGCAATTACCTCCACAAACTTCACATCTGGAACCTGAACTATATTCTGGTATTCCTCTGATGAAAACAAGTCATTGCTCTTCTTACTCTTAGAGGAGAAAGGTACAAGAGTGACTGGACTTGGGGTGCCTCCTCTGTACATGGCCCCAGCCCTCCAATACCTTTTACCAAACATCTCTTCCCACTGATTTTTAGTTCCAGAAAATCCAACATCCAACTTCTGTCCTTTAGACCTGTTTGAGTCCATGTCATCGTGCTCCAATACTTTGCCATGCACCCTGATGAGGTCTTCACAATAAGAAACAGGATGCAACTGGTGAGAGTGCCACATGAGGTCGATGTCATAAGTGGGAACACAGAAGCGTCTGATTGACTTCTCCTTGTTTCTTCGTATGAGATGAAGAAACCCTTTATATCTGGCCAAGGCTTCATCAATGAAGACATCATGGCTCATATGGGGCCTAGAAACCTGTGAACCAAGTATCAAGGAAAATAACCATTCCAATCATAAAAAATAATCTACAAAATCCAAACCTTGCCACTATACAAATAAATTTTCCAATCACTTCTTTATTAATTTAAAAAAGATAAGAATACTGCCGGATCAGGCAAATAAGAGTGCTTATGTCTAATGGAAAACCTTACGAATCAACATTCAGCTGACACAATACAGCACCAACTTAAGTTGAGGTATCATCAAAATAAAAAATATAAACCAACATGTGGAAAAGCATCAGGGAACCATCACCATACCTACTGATACAGATATATGTCGATGATGCGAAGACATTGATTTGAAGAGTGTCTTATGATCATTGCATTACCTGGTAGAAAAAAGGACTCTGTCTTTTAACTGCTGACACCAAATCATATGCAGTGCATTTTTTAAGCCCTAGCAGCCTCTCAGAAATATCTTCTTTAAAGGCTGCAGCTAAGTCTAATTCATAGTGCTCTTCTGGATATAATTTTGTCCAAATTTCTTCAGTCTGCCTTGAGCAGGTGCCTTGAGTAGAAGATACGACATTAGAGTTGTCAAGGATCCTACCATACAGATCCTCACAGTCGGATTTGTATTGGATCTGGGAAAAAGAACAGATCCCATAAGAAAACGAAGAAGGTCCAGTGAAAATTTGATGAATTACATGATCTATCTGGACAAGAAGACCAAGATCCTACCGGATTGAGCCTGTGACAATGCCATATCCATTCACAATCAAGAGGAACAACCAGCGGGCCTTCAACAAGTTGAGACTCTGAGTGTTTGGCAAGCAAAGGAAGCCAAAATGCATTGTATCTGTAGTTCACATGTTATGTATCAGAACTTGGTCATATAGAAAACGGTGAGAAAAGTTCAGTACTGAGACACCCTTGTCAAAACTCCAAATGTGCATCAAATCCCCAAAACAGAGGAAAATTCCAGAATGAATTGAAGACATGGAATTCCTTGTCTGCTAAAATTTGGAAAAGAAATATTGGGCTGCTAAAGTTTCTCTTCAAGCATAGATGTATCAGTGAGGACCAGTCCTCCCCTACCCTGGTCATGACAGTCCAAGAAAACAAGAATATGACAAAGCAATAACCACTTGGTCAGATCTTGCAAGAGTTCAGATTGGCAGACATATACACACACCGAACAAACTCCCTCTTCCATTGGAATGTTCTTTACAACAAAACAAAAGACAATAGTGATTGCAGCAAACACAAAGGCAAAAGATATACCTGAATTGTAAGCAACAAACACAGATATAACTATAAGGGAGGGTCGCAAGACTTGCTGCACCAAACTTTTACCTATAAATGGCTCTTTGCAGAGCAGGACCTTCATAGAGAAAACGTTTCCGGTCAACAGCCGCGAGAAACTTGAGCTGCTGTTTGGCTGTGGTCTCCAGGTCCACACTTATATGAATCTTTTGCGCTTCAGCCCACTCCGATTCCTGCTTCGATTCGATCTCCATATTCATTCTCACCTGAGAGCGCATCGTTCAGCGAGCTTCAATCAGATTGCCAAAACACATGACATATTATTGCAATTTTACCTCCAGACAAGACAATCAGCGGGAAGGAAAAAAATACGGAAACGAATGAATCATATCGATCTACACGCTCGCTGTCCCACTTCGCCACCACAAATCAGTTTCCTTCACTGGATAATATGCTCGGAAAATAGACAAGAACGTCGAAATCACAGTGAATTTTCCTCATTTGACCAGTCAAAATTTTAGAGTCGAACGCGCAATGAAAATTCAATGGAATTTAAGAAAATGCAAGGAACTTGATCAGGAAATGTCAGCAAGCCCAATTCCAAACGACCCGCATTGAAAATCAGCACACTTCACCACAAGAAGTTGATCAATCCTCAAGAAAACGCGGAAAAAGAAAATTCAAGAACCTCGAAAGGTCGTTCTTTTCAAACGTCGGCTTCAAATTAGTTCAAATGGGTACGCCGATCGCCCGCGACCCAAAGCAGGGACGACCGATTCAAGAACCGATCTAGCTCGAGTCAGTCGAAGTCGACGAAAAATTCAAGAATCTCAAAAGGTCGTTCTTTCAAACGCCAGCTTCAAGTTAGTTCAAATGGGTACGCCGATCGCCCGCGACCCAAAGCAAGGGCGACCGATTGAAGAACCGATTCTAGCTCTACCCGATGAAGATTACTGCACGACCGAGACAGGGAACCCAGCGAAATGCGCGGTCTTGTCTGCGACTGCCGACGATTGCATGCAAGAAGGAAATGGAGGGAAAATCCCTCCGAGACTGAGACTGCTACCTGCTGAAGGTCACTTGCTGCTCGATCAAGATCGAGAGGAATTCAGCAAATTCGGGGGTCTTCGTGGTGATGATGAATGTTGATGCGTGCAAGAAATGCGTATGACGGGTCGACGGAACGTCGTGCTCACGTAGGCGCGTGCGCCTTGACGTACGTTTCTGTTTGTGCAGTACAACAGGCTTCCCTCGCCATCTTCAAAGACGGCTCTTTTCCTTGATTTACTTCTTGGTTATTTATTACAAGAAATATATATATATATATATATATATATATATATATATATATATATAATGGAGGTAAAAGGGTAAGAATATAATAGCTTGAACCAACTATACAAAAAACCGGCACCAAAAACTTGCACTCAAATAACAAAAGTTAATGAGTGGAAGAGCGCCAACGTAAAACAGCTTACAACAATTAAGAACAAAAAAACGGAAGGCCAACAACAGTTGACCATGCAGAAATATCAATACAACAACCAATGACGACCCAACTAGTGGAAGTCGAGAGAAGGTTGATGCAGGAAAAAAACGCCAGGCGAAGAAATACCGATAGGATGCATTAGGCTGACAAGGCATTGGAGAAGATGGAGGGGTCGAGATCCCAAAATCTCTAGAGTCTCCTATTCCTTACATTGTCAGGCACATTGGTAATAAATCTTCCTTACAAGGAAAAATATTAAATCGGTACATTATAATAAACCTATTGTCAATTGATTTTCATTAAATTTTATCATCATATATGACAATTGACTAATTTATTAATTTAGAATTTTTTCCTCCATTTATCACAAATATGCTAATTTATAATTTATAAATATAATTTGATTTTTTTATGATCAAAAGATTAATTTAAATTAAATTTATCATGTGTGTATTAATTTAAGATTTTTCATGATATTAAACTTAATTTGTGTTCATCATCCTTGTATTTTCAGTACTTCTCTAGTCGAGCTCTAGTGGAGCTTGTGTTCTTTTAATTTTTCTAATCAAGTCCTTTTACTAATGCAAAATATAAATCAAGTTCTCGTTACAAAATCGGCTCAAATTCGGCTTACACACTTGGAAGGTTGCCGAAACATGACGCGACTCAAATATTGCCTATCATGAGGCGCGGGCAATGAATGCATGATTTATTTTTTTTTTTCATATTGTTTTTTTTATTCTTTCGTCTGCTTTTTGGTCTATGATGGGCGTTTAGGCAGGCAATAATGTTTAATCAATATCATGCTCCGGCATTCTCTTACTGCCTTGTTAGTCGAATTGCGCCGGATTTTGTATTTGGGAGACTTGGTTATACATTTTGTGCCAGTAAAATGATTTGAGTAGAATTATTGAAAGTATAGAAACTTGATTAGAAAAGTAGTGGAAGACAATATAGAAAACGTAGTTACAATGTAATGAAAACTTACCATTTTATTGGATTAAAAAGTATGTAAAAGAAATCCTGATTTATATGTTAGGAAATGTGACAAGATTCGTTCAATATGATCTCTAATTATTGGTAAATATTCAATATAATAATTTCATTTTCTTGAACGACAATAATATATTATTTGATCATGTAAATTATTATATATCAACTTAGATAGTTAAAAATGATGATGTCAACATATATATCTTTTTGTTTATCTACTCTATAAAGAGAACAAAAAATTAAGGAATTAACAGATTCATTGTTATTTGATGATGTGGATTATTATATTCTAATTTGGAGTGAATATTTTACTAGGAGAATCCTCATGTGATGTTTTTTTAATTATTATCTACCCTTCAATCTCTACAGAATAGTGGCAATATAAGTAGATTCTATTAACTTGAATTAATGAAAAGATAATATATATAATTTAAAGACTAGATTAACTATTTATAAATAATTCGATGATCATATTTAATAAATCAAAAATTTAAGGAGGGTATTACATAATATATTAAAATTCAGTTATTTATGTCATTTTCACTGTATGCTAATTTCAATACTGGTTGCGTCTCCCGTTGTCTTTTTCAACATCTTCTAGTCCGACGGGACGGTTGAAAAAGTCACGTACTTTTAAAGTAGCTGAGCAAAGCCTGTTGCTTCCAAACCAGAAAAGGCAAAGCAACTGGCAAAAATGCATATGCATATTTCAGTCATATCAGCGTATGATTTATACTCGTACATATCCATTCTCGATTTTTACTTTTTATTTTTTGCTTCGGGGGTTTTGAATCATTGTAATGTAAATCGGTTAAATGTTTTTTTTTTTTTTGGGTCTGGACGACTAGATGTTTATTTACCTTCTTTTTCTACAGTTTTAATGCATCATAAAAGGAGGTTGATATTGGTAGGTGGAGATAGTTACTCAGGGTCTACGTGAAATTCAAATAAATCTCAAAGCGAAATTGGATTTGAGAGTTCATGACTCATTCATTGCAGAACAAGTCTGCTGCAATTCGGGTGAATGGTAATGACTCTACTTTGCCATATGAACATGGTATAATTGCTCATGAAGATTTAGGTGCACAACTCTAGCGATTGACATTGGTATGGTTGCTAGGAACCGTTGGTGTATCCTCTTCTATCTCCTTCTAATGAGGTTGATTGCCATCGGTTATTGATTGCAAGATGTGCATTAAATTAAGTTCATCTTAGCACGGGGCATTAAGTGGAAAAGAAATTTGGACATCTACCTTAGTATGAGCACGAGTAGAGTAAAAAGGGGAAATTATCCAAATAGTTCTAGATTTATTATAACGATGTTAATTTAGTTATGAATTTTTTAATTTTTTTAATTTAATTTTTATAACTTTATGTGAAATTTTAATATAATTATTTCAACCAACTTTCTTTGGAAATTTTGAAAGTGGCGACATGTCACGTCAAAGTATTTGCGAAGTACGTAAGCAAAGCCTATTCCCTGATAGGAAAAGGCTGAGATGATGACGAGAATGCAAGTGGCATTCCAGTCATTTTGAATGAGCTCCTTCTCATACTTATTCATTTCAGAATTCTCAATTCTCTGGGGAGTGTTTTGGGTCAACGAAAGTTCAAATCAATCAAATGTCGATGTGCCTTTTTTTTTTTTGTAATTTTTTTTTGTGATCGATGATTCCGCCACATACCCCGTGCCCAAACGGCTCATGAGAACCGGACCCCTATATCTCGTGGAAGACTAACAGAGCATCCCACCGTTATGGCCCCTTACTTAAATTGCTAGCAATACAAGATTTTGAATTCTCGACCTCACCGATGAAGGAGGGACTCTCAACCAATTACATTATCCACGGATGGGTTTCTTTTTCTGTATTTACATTGCATTAAATTGGGAAACCTAGCATCTTTAACTAAGCAATAAATACCATTTCATTCTAACCAAAAAAATAAAACTAATACCATTTCGCTATATTATCCATGGAAAAATGAGTTGAAATGAAGTTTTCCAAGTTGATTGGTGCAAGAAAGCAAGGTCTGGGATGCGTAACATAACCACTGTCTTTTTATATAT
The DNA here is from genome assembly GCA_016097545.1 of Eucalyptus victrix. NCBI lineage: Eukaryota > Viridiplantae > Streptophyta > Magnoliopsida > Myrtales > Myrtaceae > Eucalyptus > Eucalyptus victrix. The sequence continues at coordinate 50,190,919 of CM027843.1, forward strand.
GAAATGATCAAAGTCAATGTTAGATGAATATTACTGAAGGACCATTCCACCATATTTGATAATTATTTAGGGCTAAGAAGACCCAACAAAATGAATCCGGATTCAATAACTCAGCCCAATCTACCTCTAAGGAAAAAAAAAATCGGGTAACTCAAATTGGCCCAAGCTTTTCCAAGTTGCGTTGGGTAAATTAGGATTCACTTTACTTGACTAGACGTGTGAAGAATCTTTTCTTTAGAGCTTAAATCATAAATGAAAATTTAGAATAGTTAGAAGACTCGGAAAGGCACGATGCTTGGCCTTGTTAGCTAATTTATGTATCATATCCCAAAAAAAATATAGTCTACTTTTTCTATATTTGATGGATGAATTAAAATGATTTGAATAATGCTAGACATACTAAGAATCGCAGTAAACTTGTTTGCTGGGTCATGTGATAGTTTAGAAAACCAACATTTAGCTACGGCGATCTAGCCGTGGAAAAAAAATTTTTTTTTTTGCGGTTGCAAATTCCCTTTTTGCCTCAAAAATCCGAATCGTGGCAAAAGGGTTCAAAAATGGCCATGAAATTGATTTTTGTGGCTTAAGATCTTGCATGTTGATTTGTAAACGGTCCCTCCAGCTTAAACAACTATTTATAGATTTTCTCCTTGCTTAATAAACTAATTTATTAGATCAATCTTAATATCTCTAGTATTGCTCAAACAATTCATCAGCTAGGTCGGGTTGACCCAGATAGTTGGGAATTTGGAATAGTCATAATTACAAAATATCCAGTCTGGTTAGCAAATTTATGTGTAATATCATAAAAAAATTTATATAATTTTCGAGAGGCGCATTTCCTTGGTAGAAGTTAAAATTTGGATGACGTCATGTTGTAAGTCGAAGTTTGCTTCATAAGTGCTCTCGTCGTGCGTATCTTTTTTTGGGTAAAGAATATAGTATTGGGTAGGTATTTGTTTTCGACGATGCCTCTTTGATGAGATTACGTTCATTATGGTTTTAAGATATTCTTTTGTATTATGTTGCTAGTATGTTTAATTATGGTGATTGTGAAGTCAAATTTCTCTAAGGCTCCATTTGTTTCCCAAAAAATGTGACATTTTTGCAAAATATTTTCCAAAAAATCATTTTTCAAAAAAATAACAATGTTTTCTGTGATTTATTGAAATTTGAAAGTGAACTAGAAAATATTTTCCATCAGTTGGTAGAAAAAAATGATTTCATTTTCCTCCATGCACTCATTCCAATAATATTTTTATTTTCATTTTATTTCTTAAAAAATCAAAATTTAAGTATTTTTAACACGAACCAAACTAAAAACCTGGTTCGATTTAGTTTTTTATTTTTCTTTATTTGTCCTTTTCCCTTTTCCTTTAGTGGAACAAAAATCACTGAACAAAAAGTTAAAATTTTTAGTTTTTTTAACTTTGATTTTTTAATTTTAAATTTTAAACTGGATTTGAATTGGGTCGGGCGTGGGTTAATTTTAATTTGCTTTTTTTATCGAGATTTTTGAAACAAAATAAAGAAATAAAAACATTTCGCCAAATTTAAGTGTCATTTCCTTTCAATCGACAAGTATGAATGATAACCATTATTATCATTCATTTTTCATCACCCTTGATTTGCCAACCACTAGACATTAGCTGGTAAAACTCTTCTTATCATTCGTTGGTCATCCACCATCGGACCATGTCCGGTGTCCTATGCCCGACGTCGATTGCCGAACGCGAGGTCATTGGATGCCAGATGCCAAACATCTCCCACTACCAGTTGGGAATAAGAGATTTTGTATTGTTATAAAATGAATTTCCATTTCATAAATAGAAATTTTATAATGTTATCAAATATGTATTGTTGCTTAGAAATTCATCTGAAAATAAAAATAGAAAAATCAATTTCTAGCCAGAAAATTGATTTTTGAAACAGAATGGTTATTATTCGCACCTTCAAAGGTCTTTGACAAATGCCAAAGTGTTTTGCAAATTTTCATTTTAGAGTTTTCGGAACATGTATTTTCAAAATCCTCCTAAGACCCTTAGTCTAATGTAGGTGCTACCTAGTTTTAGGCTTTGAGATAGCTTTAAGCTTTGAGCATCTTCCGCAAGGCTTATGTTTTATTTTTTTTTATTTTTTATTTTTTGAACTTTGCTCTTGTTAAACTTTCCAAATTCCAAATTTTCTCTCACCAATGTGCGACGATGGCAAGGTTAGATTTGATGTTGTCGATGCTAGAACTTGTGCTGGTGCTTGAGGTCATGACCTCAAGCAAGATGCACCTATGTCAGCTTAGGGTCACCATGGTCGAGGACTTTGGGTGGCCCTTGTCGTGTCAAACTAAGGCCATTGTGCTCTTAACTGTTGAGCTCCGATTTTTTTTTTTTATTTGAAAACTATAGCTAAAGTCCTTCAATTTAAACCAAAAATTGCTTCTAAATGCATATTTTAATTACATTTCATTTAAATATTATTTGTATTTCGAAAAAACCCTTTAAGCTAAAGTTCTTTGCATTTTTAGCAAAAGCTCTCCTCAAATGTTCAATCAAAATGCCTAATCTCTAGTTTGGACTCTTATTATATAAACTTTTGAAGTTAGGTCACAAGAAAAATAATTTCTTTATTAAAAAATTGCCACAAGAAAATCAAAAGATGAAAAATCAAGATTGCCAAAAAGGAGAAGTAAAATTCTTTGCAAGCTCTAGTCTCTAAATACACTGTTATCTCTCCTCCCTCCTGAAATATTACAAAGAGATCATTCATCCTAAAATCCAGAGAAAGAGCACTGAATAACAAATTGGTCAAGACCACTGGGGCTCCGCAAAGTTTACCAAACCGGTGAACAAAATTGGACCTCAGGAATCGCTAGTCTAGTTCGAGAAATGCCAACCGTACCACTATTAGATTATTGGCCGATCTTGGGTCGCAGCATATCAATTTTAAATTAGCAAAATTTGATCGGCTAACCATATAATCTAATTTCATTTAAATGGAAAGTGCCGTAATGGCTTTGGCCTCTATAGTCGAAATTATTGGGCAAACTTAGTACGCTTGCTAGATTGAATCTCGACCGTCGGATCCGGTTGGATCCTTCTTCTTTTGGCCTTTTCCGTTTTCAGAACGAGTCTTCTGATGGTTTTCTATTCCATTGTTGCGTAGTCATTGGACGTCAGTACCATCATAAGATGCGAAAGTTCGCAGTACAGTCGACGAAACGCAGTACAAAGGCGCTTCTATCATCATTTTCTCTGCATGGAAAGATTCCTTTTTTACGGATGCGTTATGATGGGCAAAAGAGGTTGGGGATTTGAACGCACTAGCAAGAGGAATTTAGGCGTCTCATAAGCTTGTCTAGTTAATGAGTGTTAGGCAGGAAAACGCAATCGATTAGACGGTGACCGGCTGCTAAGGATCTGTTTGGTAATCATCCCAACAGTGTTAAATTCTGATTTTTTTTTGTTCTCGGGGTAGTTTTGGAACATAATCGTATTTTGTAAAATTTTTACTCCCATAAATAGATTTGGAACAGAATCAAGAATAAAAAAAAAATTAATTTTTGTTTTTGGGAACAAATCTAAGAATCATGCCATTTTCTTTTTATTATTATTATTCTTCTTCATCTACCGCCACCGCCGTGATTGCCATCTGCCGCTCACTACCACCAGTTGTTGACAACCAATTCGGCCAGCTCGCTAGGTCAGGGCGAGGTTTGGCGAGCTCGCCGGAGGCAAGCCTAGTCACTGGCTAAGCCTCGCCAGTGGCCAGGCGAGCCTCGCCCAACCTTGGTGAGGCCTGCTTGGCCACCAACAAGGCCGGGCGAGCCTTGCCCGCCTACCCAAGGTGAGGCCCAGTTGATGAGGGCCGGCCTCGCCAAGGGTGGTCACGCTTGAAGAAGAAGAATAGGAGGGAGAAAGGAAAAAAAAGAAAAGAAGAAAAAAGGAAAAAAAAGTATTAAAATTATTTAAAAATTAAAAAAAAATAATTTGGAGTAGAAATTTTAAGCACGGTATCAAACGTAATTTTATTCTAGAATCAGAAATTTTAGACCGTTACCAAACGGCTTAAAATATTTAGAAATTGGTCCCAAGAACAAAATAAAAAAGCCATTTCTGGTAAGAAATTATTTCTGAGATCATAATCGTTATCAAACACGTCTTAAATAATAAAGATTCTCCTCGTCTTCCTCTAGAAACAAAGACCACCTAGTGAGTCATTCCAGATTTGTCAATACATTCATCATCATTCCAACGGTTCAGATGAAAATTATCATGAGTTCAAAGTGTCCAACCAGGTTGAAATGAAGAGGAGATGGATCGTCTGACTGACCCTGATAAACTTCATCATGCAGCCGATTCAACTTTCTTGGCATAATCTGGGGAAATTAGTATATGCTCCTGTTATTCACGTTATGGGTCCAGTGGCCACGCTAATGATCAGACTCGAGCGCATTCACTTTCAAGTTTCAAGGGCCATGCCCATTATTTCACTCCCGTTGATCAAACCAGACATCAGGGTCTGAATTACATCAAATGCCAACGGGCGAAGGAGGAAGGTCGACAAGCTTATGGGAACAAAATTGCGTTATTCACCACAGAGCAGCCATGTTAAAGACCTAAATGGCACAGCAGAACCTTACAGGGACAAACTCCTGAAAGGCAAACGTGACATCAATAGGTCTGACCCCGTGCCAAAGGAAGACATTGTTGAAACATCGCTGGCCTGTTGGATCTTGGACAACAAAGAATGACTCATACAACATACATCCTAATACCCAGTATGGCTCCATCTCGTGTCGCTTCCTAGTAAGCTCGTAAGCTCCTCTATTAGATGTTTCGCATCTTGGAACTGGCATGAGCTAAAAATTGCAAGTAGCATCACTTTGCTTTACACCAGCAAATCTCAATGTTGTTGACCTCACTGGTACGGCCTCTTCTTTCCTCCAAGAAAGCAGAACATGCGAGATCAAATGATGCTTCATGATGAGTTTGTGCTACACCATTCTACGACATGGACCAGCCAGATCAATGGGTGCTTGAGACCAAGAAAAGTGAACTTAACAGGCATCTCCATCTGCAAAAATTAAGCTGCTCAGGCTGCCAAACAAGGCAATTAGTCAGATATAGCTTATTGCACCATGTGTGAATGAAGAACTGATTCCGCATTGAAACTTAAACGACATGTGGAGCAACAAGTTGGTGAGGAAACAGACTTTGAGGCATTCAATATGTGAAAAGGATCTTAAGATTAGTCAATCCAGCTACAAATATGCTTTTACCATCAGATTTACTATGATCAAGAAAATAAGTACTTGCCAACAACTCTACGATGGCACCATAAAACTAGAAAGCTATCTTAGAACATAATTCATGAAAAACGACAGCATGTTTGCTCCACATTTTTCCAGGGATGAACAAATTTTACTGAACCATTGGTGTATTGCCTGTTCCCAATCTCAAAGTCCACTATTGTGGAAGATCCTATGACTTTTGCATGCCCTCAGTGAATGACCCAATGTCTATGAACCACTTACTGGAGCAGATAGAGTTTAATTCCACTTATCTGTCCCCAGAAATGAAGACCAACTCCAATAATTTCCATTTGAAGCTCGGCACCATAACAGGTGTCTCCATATTCATCGATTCTTTGCCGCACCTTTTTCTGCCATTGCTATTGCACCTTATCTTACTTTCTACTATTTTTCCATTATGAAGGATCTGAAAGTTTATTTTTTCCCTCATGCTACTTACTTGACTCTCAAGTATTGACATGGCCGCCAAACAGGGGATAATTGAAGGTATTTTTATTTTGATCCCATATTGTACAATTGTTGAGTTGCATCTGAACTCCAGTCTATAACAATTCTCTTGTTCATTAGCACTTGATACAAAATAATTGTTAATTACAGGATGAAGTTGGCAAACAGCTCACAGTAACAGGATGATACTGTTGCTTCCAGGAATTTGCCTTCCCCTCCCCTCCCCCAAAAACACTTTACCAAGTGCACATACTACAATACATCACAAACCAATGTGCTACAAGACAGTGATGACTATACCAAATTGATGTGTGGCTAGCTTCTTCAAGCAGACTTACATTAGAAAAGAAAGTGCCATCCCAATGGGAAAACAGAGAAAAGCAAGAACGACAAACATCATTGCGAAGGTGACTAGTAGTTTGGTCACTCACTACAAATATCTACCTGGATCTAGCTATTAATGCTATATCCGAATGAATCTGCTTGCTGCAATCATGTTTACCATAGATCTTGCCATGGGTTTGCAACATGTCAAATCCACGATAAATTGGCATTTGTAGATTGCAATGTTTCAGTTGCCACCAACCACTTATACCAAAATTCGATAATATTCGAAAGCTAGAAGTGAATTTTCACACTTAATTTAAAGTGCTGAAAACTACACATAAATGCTGAACTCAAATCTGTTTGATGTTTTTGAAGATAAACTGCCTTAGGCAGCATATTTCAGTGTCTATGCCTCAGGCATAACAACTACTCTTCAGACAGCTGAAAGCCAGCAGTATATTACACAAGATCAAATGCTTACCTCAAAAGTTGACTTTGTCATCCTCTTCCTTCTTATCTGTCTGATCTTTGTCTTTCTCCAAGTATTCCTCTTCGATTGTGTCCTTCAGGATGAAAAGCCTTTGAATAACGACAGGTTCAGTCAATTGTTTCGCTTCCCTAATTTCTGTATCCTCCTTATTAAAATGGTATGCATCAAGCATGATTTTAATCCACTTATGAAGCTCCTTTGGGGTCCTGCTCAAGAGATCCAGGCAGAAAAAATTTAAAATTGCCACTAACAAGCTTGTAGATGATACTCTCATTTGAAGAACCTGCTTGCTTACGTGTATAAAGCTTTTGGGTCCTTTGCTTCCCTTTCATCACCTGGGGAAAAAGCTGTTGCCAATGCTGAAAACCGCTCTTCAGGGTCTGTGATATTCAGCAGGTACTTAAGTAACCTTATCTCTTTAGGCGCAATACTTCTAAGACTGCTTTTTGTGGCTTTATATATACGATACATGATATCTTTGACCTGCATTTATGCAGAAGAAAAGTAAGCAAACTTGGTCCTGAAAGAACGTGAGGCATACAAAATAGTGCAATAGACAGATAAGGTGATACATTGGTTTACAACTTTATTGCCCCAAGACAAATAAGTAGATCAAAATTTCCTATCAACAAATACAATTTCACATCAGCATCTAATCCAACATAATGCCATTGCCCACTTATGTCTAAAATCATAATTCTGAGATGATTAAAACCAATCCCCCCCCACACAACCCCCCCCTCCAAAAAAAAAAAACAACTTATGTGAAACTCTGACTACGACTAAGGTACTAGGATGCCCTGATAGGCATAGAGCCATAGGAAGTTTTTTGAATCAAAGTATAAAATTATAACTTTTTAATGGCATGAGGAAACACTTAATACATAATCTGCTGTTGCTTTTTCTATGCTTTCCGCTTAACTATGCATTCATCTAGCCATGTTGATGCATCTACTTCCGTTGCTGCTAATAAAAGTTTAACTAAAGTGGATGTTTCTGTTTGTGTTATATATCATCAACATTCAATAAATCAGAGGCATCAATTAAAGAGCATGTCTTCAGGCAGGCACACTTTTCCCAGTCTTGAACCCAGAATCTAAAAATGATGCAATCAAAAGACATGGCCGGATGATATTATGCTTGAAGATGGTTCAAACAAGAAAGTTGCCTCCATTACCTCGTTTTTCATGGTTTTGGATTCCTTCGCTGAAGCCCATGCACTATTTATCAACAGGATTAATGATGAGTCAAGCTCCTTTGCCTTGGCAAGACTTTTAATCTTTTCACAAGCCACCTCTATTGAAGGAGAATTGAGTATCTCATCGAATTTGGATTGAGCACTGTCTAAATTCTCCACAGTCTCCAAAGTGTTGTCATATGCGCTGACTGCAGACAAGCATCTCGCACCCAGCCTCGCCAATGCTGCTCAAGCAACATGAGCAAATCACTTTTGGATGCACAACTTGCCATATGCAAGCGAGGGGAGTTTCAAGGCATATAAATTTCATTAGCTAAATTCACATCAAAACAGAGGTATGCCCATGAACAAATCAATGTCCTAAACCACTTATTTAAAACCCTATCCCGCAAATTCTTAACAATTACCATCCCGATCTTCCAAGCTATCGTACGTTTCTGAAAGTGTCTTGAGATAACTGAAGAAGTCTCCCGTAAAATCCTTGCGCCGCCGCGCGACCACAGCTCCAATATCCGTTGGGCTGTCCTGTACCTCCTTAAGCAACTCATGGTGCCTCTCCATCTCATCATCAATCTGCAACAGTTACTCATACACCAAACAATCAAAACTGCCCCAATCAAACCTCAAGCAAGAACCAGTTCAACCACAAAAGAAAGAGCATCGATTGAAAGCTCACATACCTTCTTGACCTTACTCGAAAGATTGATATACTTCTGCTTCAAATTCAAGTCGTCCTCGCCATCCGCCCGCGCGCGGCACCGACGGTAGAAGCAGTCCCTGTACTTGCTCCACTCCTCCCGGAACACCAACAACTTCCTCCACTCCTTCACCCGGGGCTTCTCGTTCAAGAACACGTCGATGAGCCTGTCGCAGAACTGGGCCACGGTGTACCCCTCCGCGACTTCCACGTCCACCGCGTCCTCCACCTGCGCCGTCGCCGAATCGCTCGCTCGAGGGCCTGCAAAGACACCATCTTTAACTCACCCAGCCCACATCGGCGCGAAAACAAGACTACCCAGAAAGCAATGCGCAGCAAAAAGAAAGAAAGTTGGGGTTTGAGAATGGGTTGCTGTGCTAACTCGAGATGGGGATGCGGCTGTGGAGGCTGCAAATGGGTTGGCGGGGACGGGAGGGGAGCGTGCGGAGGAGAGAAGGAGGCGGAGGGGGAGTTGATGGGGCGGCGGGGAAGGGGAGATGGACGGCGGAGATGGAGCATTGGAGGAGTCCGGCGAGGCTGCTCATTTTCCGGTCGAAAGTGGACGCCGGAGACGGTGAAGTGAGAATTACGGAGAGCGGGAGATAGAGAGAGAGGAAGCAGGGGGAGAAACGATAGTTTTATCGGGTTTGAGGGGAGGGATCCGGAAAAGGAAATCGGGTTCGGACTCCTTTTCTGTTTTTATCTACGATCCATTTTCAAAGAACCCATATTTGTTTGGCTGACATTTGCCCAAAATGTTTAATGCGCAGATGACAAGAATTCTATTTTAGAATAGAATTTTTGAGTAAAATTATGCATTTGATAATGATATAAAATTTTTTCCTCCTAAATGACTAGTGGCGGGAGGTGGTCAATGGCGAACGTAGGGTAGTGGAGGATAGGCGGCAATAGACAGCTACTGGCAAGGGGAGGTGACGACGGGTGTGGGCGATCAATTAGTAATAAAGACAAATGATGTAGAAAAGATTTTTTTTTCTCATTTTTGTTCAAAAGGTAGAAAAATATGAAATTTTTATTTTCATTTCTATTTAAAATCCATTTCGAGAATTAAAAATTTATTTTATAAATAGAAAAATGAAATTATTTTATCAAACGAATTTTTTATTTCAAATATATTTATCGAAAACAAAAAAAAAAATCTAACATGCCATTAGAGACTATATGTTGTGTAGAATTATCTAATAAATCAATGGAGGGAAAAAAACATCACAAACTCAATTGCTTTCGTATAGTGCTCATTTCAATAGAATAATTTTTTTTTTCTTTTTACTCATTTAAGTGTTATATTAATGAAAGAATAATCACTTAAATGTCTTTGATAACAAATTCCGTGACGCCATGTGGCTTTATTTTTCATGAAGTTTTAATTCCTAGGTAGCTTTTTAAACACGAAAATTAAGTCCAATGCGGACAAAGGACGAGATGACTAGGTAATCTTGACATAAATGGTGCACCTTCATCTGAGAAAAAACTGCGGAGTCGACCGTGTGCAAGGGGACGAGGATCGATCGGCTCTACCACCGGAGGCAACCATCACGGCGTCTCCCTCGCCTCGTCATTGCTCCCCCATTGTCGCAAGCTCGCCGTTCGAGCTGCCGGGCAAAGCCCCGAACAACGATCCCTGGAGCCATTGAGCTTCATCCTCTCCCTCGTGCATTGCATGTCGGATCTGGACTCAAGGGGTCGAATCCGACGTCGCCGAGCCCAAATCTAGCTTTCCCGGCTCAGGCAACCTAAGACCAGGCGTCGGCCCCGGCCAGCGACGCCATATGTGGCGAATGATTCATCAGCATCGTCACTTACTCACCCACCAACTCTTTCTCTCTCTTCACTCGTTGACTGCACTAAATAATTGATCAAATTGGTTTAATTTAGTGAAAAACAAGAGTGGCTCGGATTCAAAGATGGACTTCAATGGCCTGGATTCTGCTTCTTCGGGGCTCTCCCTCAATCTCCATTAGGTAATCATATCCAGTTTTACTAGAAATTTCAATAAATTAGGGTTAATGCTTGCTTCTTGGCCCTAATTTAGCCCAAATTTGTTAATTTGGGACAAGAACAAGGGCCAATGACATTGTTTTTTTGCTGATTGGATTTTTCTCGCGAGTGACATGATCCGATTTATAACAAAATAACACAATATTGGATTTTCCGACTAAGATAATCTTGATTGCACTCTAGTGATCAACTTTTTTTACCAAACAAAGTGGTACTTAAATGATTGGAAAATAAAGTTGTGGAATTAAAATGAATATTATGTGAAAGTTATGACACTTGCGGTATTCTTTTTTAAAAATCATTATCGTTTATATTTGAACTATCACAAAAATTACTTGGAAAGATTATGTCAAAATATGCAACAAAAGAGGAGGGTTTTATCAAGTGTATCTCACCATAAAAGTCTTGCATCCTTTTTTAAAAAAAAAAAAATCTTTTTAAGACTAGTAGTTTACGGCGATTGGATTTAGGTGAAACATTTTGAGTGCATTTATTTATGAAAAATTGGATGATTTGGACAATATTTTCCAAAAAATCATTAATTATATCATGTAGAAATGAATGAAAATTTTTTTACCATCCACAAAAATAGTTAGGTATAGATTGTTATCAATATCTTATGTTGGCTAATTTTTCTGAACAATATAAATAAATATTTTTTGGAAAATATGTTTCAAATCATTCATTTTTGCAAAACAAACACATCTAATTAAGTATATTGAAATGTATTTGCAATCCTAATGATTTCAAAAGTTTTTTCTTATATGAGTACACAATCACAATTTATTTTCTAAGTACGGCATATTTTCAAATGTATTTCTCTAATTTAAATACTCCATATCAAAGTATGCCTAGACGTTCTAGTAAGTACTATTGATAGATGGAAAGCATTCAAATTCTTTTAAGAGATTAGCATTCAAAAATAAGGGAATTAATTTTCGAAAAGGATAGCGTGCAATAATTAGAGAAGAGCTAAATTCGAAATTCTATGAGTGTCTTTTAGCCCTTTAGGAACTCTAAATTTGCACAATGTATGTACTATAGTGGAATATTATATATACGATTTCACAAGGAAAACTCCAAAGGACAAATGAACTTGGTAAACACGTGCGAGGGCTATCTATGTGCAAGAAATTATCAAGGAAAGAAAGTAAACGCGCATAAATGCACGTGATTTTTAGACATGACTGGATCGTAGCAAAATACTGAGATACCCATTTTGTTACTCTCTAAAAAAAATTATTCAAAAAGAGATTAACATATTAACGTTGTTAATTTAGTTATAAACTTTTAATTGAACAATTTAATTTTAATTATACAAAATTCTATTATAGTGATTTTGTTTAATTATTTCGAAAATTGCTGTCGTTGATCGTCTTACGTGACATAATAATAACGTGACACGGTCACATCAAATTCTTTGATTTTTTTTTTCTTTTCTTTCCTTCTTTTTCATGTTTATTGATTCATGGCATCATCAACTTTGTGCTTTTGGTTCGTATGCATCGTCTTCAACCTCGTGCTTCCAGTTCATCGTCTTCGACCTCACGATCGCCCGTCCAAAGCTTCTCCAACTCTCGTTCGTCGCAGTCCACTACCGCTTGGATCTCCGGCGGGGTTTGTCAGCCCTTGCTTGACTGCTACCGAGAGTTGCTGAGTCGCCCAGATCTATGCGATGGTCATGATTCGAGGACATCATATTCGACTTTGCTAAGCTCGGATCTAACCTCGTCGCCTTCAGGTGACCCCGGGTCTAGGGTCGCCTGACCTACGCGGCACTCTCACGGTGATGAGTTGAGGTTGTAGAAGGGTTGTCCAAGGTCATGGCGCGGCGGTGGAGGTCCGGGTGGCAATGTATGAGCGCAAGTGAAGCTGTGGCCGAGCGAGTCTGGAGCATGAACAGAGCAAGGGACGAGCAACGGCCATTGAGACCGGTCTATGTGGTTACGGCAGGAATGGGGGTTCGGCAAGTGAGCGAGTGCAACGGCGGTGGCGCCCAGCGCCCGGTAGCAACTAGGGGAAGGAGAGGTTCACGGCAACGGAGCTTGAGCGATGTGGACGAACGGTAACCTGAGGAAGGAAGGAGATGAACGGTAACGAAGAAAGAAATTGCAAAAAAGGACAATAAATCTTCAAAATTGGAAAAATTAGGCAAAAGCTACCTCGTTTTGGATCGAGGTGGTCCACATCAAGATGAGGTTGTTACCTGTGAGACAGAGAGAGACGAGACGATGACCGGCGTAAGGTTAGACTTGTGAGAGAGAGGAAGATTGACAGGCCCATGAGACTAGAAAGAGGTCGATTTGAGTTGACAAATGAGAGAGATGTCGCAATTTGAGAAATGAGAAAGTAAATTAGGATTTGAATTTCTAAAATAGGTTCAAAATTCCCAGTTTTTGAGTGGGTTTAACACCCTTAATCGGAAGCTTGACTGGTTATTTCCGAGAACTGAACCGGGTGCTGAATCAGGATTTGGACTGGAAATTAGATTATAATCGGCTGATTAGGTTTAGTTCAGTCCAATTCCCGGGTCGAACTAGATGCTTACCCCTAGTCTCAAATTCATGTATATTTGACGGACAAACCATGAAAATGTTCCAGAAAAACAGTGGGCTGGTTCACAATGTGCCAACTAAAAGTAAGAATAATGCCATGTGAAAACTTCGTTCGAATTGTTATCTCTATAACTAGCATCTTTTAAAAAAAAAATGAATTGTTCATGCATGTAGCCTTTATCTTCCATTCAAAAGTCCTGGTAAAAACAATTAAAAACAAACGAACAGTTAAATGTGGTTTCATAAACACATTGTTTTTAGGGAAATTTTTAAACGGTCCAGTAAGTTATTCATGAAATGACTTAGGATCCAAAAGTCTAGCCCTTACGAAGTGCTAGGTTTAAGTTATTCATGAAATGACTTAGTGAACTATGATTAAGTAAATCTATACTTTTTATCAAGAATGAGATTGGGTGGCGCATAATATTTTAGATTATCAATGGATAAAGATCCTATGTGTAAAATAAATAATTGATGATATTTGAGGAAGTGAAAACAAGAATGAGAGGCATAATATTTTACACTACCAATTGAGATCTCTTGAAAAAAAAAAATTGAGATCTCTCAAAAAAATAGAGAGGTCCTCTTTGTTTTTTATTTAGTATAGATAAATGCATTATTTGAACAAAATGATTATCCAGACTTTTGCTGTCAATAATAGGAAAAACAATTAAGAATATCATAGGCAAGAAATCAAAAGAATGGGTTTCTCTATTCTTTGGCCAAAAGAATAATTTGACATTAATATAGATAAGGGAAGACTATACATTCAACAGGAACTTCGACAGATTTAAGGATCTGGTAATATTTATGTAGAACTAAGAAGTTGATACTTCGAAAGATATATATAAAGCGAAATAGTTTCTGGGAACTAAAATTAACGAGATATCGATTACTTCTCACATGTAAAGGACATTATTAACAAGATTCTCAAAATTTATTTATTGTTTTAATATATTATATCCCAACTAGGAAAAAGTTTGAATGCACCCCACTCTTGAAAATAAGTTTCGAAAATTTACTTATGTTCAGGTAAAAAAAGCTCTATGGTTTCATGCCAATTTAGTTGATCCTATAGTTCAAGATATATTAGCTAAATCAGATATATTTCTAACTTTCAATCATAAATACAGGTTAAATCAGATACATTAGCTAAATCAGTTTATCCTATAATATTATTGAGATATGTATTAGAAATGAATAGTCAAGGGCATTTCTTTGCTTTTTTTTTTCCAAATATAAATTATTCTTTGCAAACTAGAAAAATTACCAAAAAAGTCTTAAAACTATTGCACTTGTACCTATTCAATCTTTCAACTTGGTCAATTTAGTATTGAACTTTTTGATAATTTACTAGTTTAGTCCTAAATTTTTTAATTATATCAATTTAATACTAATTTTTTTTACTATTTGCCCTTTTAGTCATAAACTTTTTGACGATTTGTTAATTTAATCATTTCAATTGATTTTAACCCAAAAATGCCAATCCTGACAATTATTTTTTTTTTGCATTTTTTAAGACTTTTTTTTTTTCTAAATATCTTCTTATTTTCTTAGTTTTTTTTTTTCTAACACTTGGCCGACGAGGGCATGGAGGTTCCTGACCACCCTCGCCTAGTTTGGGCCCTCCCCTACCAACAAGGCGGTCACACCTTGACTTGAATTTGGGCGAGGGGATTATCCCTTGCCTGTGGTCAATGACTTTTGCAAGCCAAAAGTTGAAAAGAATGGAAAAGAAAAAAGTTCAGAAAAATTAACAAAATTAGAAAACAACTCCATGTCACATAGGAAGGTTAGTGTTGACTAGATCTGTCACATTAGCATTTTCGATTAAAATCAGTAGGAATGACTAATTAATAAATTATCAAAATATTTAAGACTAAATTGACACAATTAAAATGTTTATGACTCAAATGACAAATTGTCAAAAGATTTAAGATTAATTTGACACAATTAAAATATTTAAAATTAAATTGGTATAACTATAATAAGTTTATGACTTTTTGGTAATTTCCCTTCACAAATTAAACAATATCTGTGGGGTCATCTGTTTCTTTATTATTTCTATTTTAAATTGAAAAATTAGTTCATGCTTCGAATATTTCAACGACTCTTTTTGTAAGCAGGGAAAGATACATTGCTCGATACATAACCTAAGCTACATTATTTGGCCTTTTGTTTTAGTTTACATGTGGTGGATGTGTTTGAATATAATTGATTAGGCAACTTCCCCTTCAATTTAAAAACATGGGCATGACAATCCAAAGTGAAGAAATATAGCGTGGGCGGCTTTTATAGGAGTATCCCATTTGTTTCGTCACTATATTAGAAAAAAAATCATTCAATTTAAAAAATAATTTATCAACGAAAAATTGCCAACTTAAACTTTTCTTTGCCCAATGAGCTTATGATCATTTGTTTCGTCACTATATTAGAAAAAAAAATCATTCAATTTAAAAAAGAATTTATCAACGAAAAATTGCCAACTTAAACTTTTCTTTGCCCAACGAGCTTATGATCAAGATGCATGTTCAAATTCATGTTCATCGACCACCCACTTGAACAAGTGCTTTGATCGGAATATCGCTCACATAAAATAGAATTTTACACTGTCGGAATATACTATATAAGATTCCATCTAAACCGTCTAGATACACTTGATCATAAAAGTCCAAACTTCGATAATTATTAATGAACAAGGCGTAAGATACCTACCCAATCATCAGCTTTCTAGCCTTTTCCTTATTGGGTTTGCCTTGGAGGGAATCTCTTATTATTTTAGCTATTTTCAATGTTTCCCTAAGTTTGTCTAATAGAAAACGAAGACTCCAAGGAGCCCCAAAATATAAGTATGGGTTGACCCAAGTGCTCTCACAGGCTACACCTTTCCCCATCTTGTCCATCATCTCTACTGTGTACTAAAACGCTCGAGGCAGCTATGGTGAACAAGATTTCCCATTAGATTTTCCGAAATACCCTGCGTCCTTAAATTTCATCGAAAAACATCCCCAATATGATCCAGATGATCACACAATTTATTGAAGTATTCAATCAATTTGATTAAAAGTGCAGCTGAAATTACTGTTGATACGAAACAAAAAAGAAAAATGCTATTTTGGTGTTGGCAATCAAGATAACTAACGGAATGGTTAATTATGTCAATCTGGCGTTTTTATCTGTTAGATTTCATGACCGCTGGTTTGTCAACTTATAAGACCCGACTCATGTCCATAAACTACGGATGTCGTAGTGTACTGCGGCAAAAATCACGGACTGATTTCATCTGGAGATTGATGTACAGATGTGCTCAAAGTGGTCATATATAGAAGGGTTGTCTGACTGATCACATTGATTGAAGATCTACACGTGTTTCACAATGGAATTTCCACGAGACTTTTACCCATATATAGATATAGATGGACATGACAACTATTGTATTCAACCTCAACGTTCGCATTTGGAGGACTATAAGAAGACCACATGACGAGCAGAACAATGCCAGTCACTGGTGAACGCGTGAAATAAGAGAAATGGAAGACCGAACGTTCTTTGAGGTCAATTAAGTGCTTGAACCTAAGAGTTAGCGAAAGTGTTAAATTCATTTGTAAGCATAGAGGAGTGCTTGTTTTTAGAGTAAAGATATATGTCTAGGTCAGATATAAACGTGCGAGAGGGACTCTTTGTAAATACTTAGATGGGGCGAAAATTATCTAAGGAGTCCTAAATCTATTGTACTACGGCCAATCTAGTCCTTAACATTTAAATGGTAAGAATTATATTAACTTAAGTCAAAGAGAAGCAAGAAGCAAGAAGCTATACAACAAAAACTCGGCACCAAAAACTTACACTCATGAGGACAAAAACAGTCAGAGTGAGTGGAAGAGTGCCAAGATAAAACAAGACCACCTGCATAGAAGTAGAGGAAAGCCAAAACAACGGCAAAAGCAAACTAAACGGCCTAAATAGGGAGCAAAAAGAACAAAGAGCCCAACAACAACACAAGTGCAGAGCGAAGAACCCCACAGTAAGATTGGTAGGTGACCATAAAGACCAATCAATGAAACTATTTTAATTCTAAACCTTTTGACTATTTGCCAATTCAGTCTTAAACTTTTTATTTTTGCGAATTTAGTTTTGAACTTTTTGAAGATTTACCAATTTACTCCTAAAGCTTTTAACGAATTACCAATATAGTCTTTTCCATTAATTTTTGCTAGAAATTGCAAACATGGCAGTTTAGTTAGTGCTTGTTGTCGTAAGTGGTGCAGTAGGCCACAACAAGGGCTCTTACTAGATCGTGAGGGCTATGACCATCGCCTAGGGCCTAGCGAGGGTCATCGGCCCTTTGAACTAAAAAAGGAAAAAGAAAAGGAAAATAAAAACTTTAATAAAAATCTTGAAAAAAATTAAAACACAATTTCACGTTAATGTTGGTTGTGCCAAATGGGACGGTTGATCCGACTAGACCACTACATTAATGATTTTCATTTCAAATTAGCCGGAAAGAGTATATTGATAATTTGTTAAAATGTTGAGGATTAAATTGGCATATCTTTGAAAGGTTTATGACTAAATTGATATAATTAAAAGATTTATAATTATATTGGTAAATTGTGAAAATGTTTAACATTAAATTGGTATAATTAAAAAGTTTAGGATTGAATTGATTGTCATATAACAAATTTTGGACTTTTTGGACAATTGTCCCCTAGATGTGTGTGGCTTAGTTTTAGGAGAGGGACTCTACTGTGTTGTGTGAACAAGAAATGAGAATAATATTGGAGGGTCCAATTATTACCTAGTCTATAACAAGATTGCTTTAGAAGGAGTTGAGTTTTGCCTCACAATATGTTTTACACTCACAACTAGAGGATATTTGAATTTTTCATTGAACTAGTGCATTTAAGCTTATTTGGACTGCTAGGGTTGGACAAGAAGGGTAAGTACCTTGAAATAGAACCTATATTTGTAAATCTTGCTCGCAATTTTTCCCTAAATTCTTTGATTCCCGCTGTCAAAATTGCTAGTTCATTTGCACGTGGAATCTAATTTAAGAAAAGGGGTTAGTTGTACAATTCTAATTTTCACTTGAAAAATTAATTCACCTTCTCATGGCTGCCCGTTTGGACCTAACAAATTTGTCTTCAAATAACGAGAGGTTAATTAGATTCATCTATTCAATAAGTCAAGCTGATGAGATGTATACTAAGCAAGATATACTAATTAATGTTAGATAGGAAGGTGAGACATGTGGCCATGAGTGGTTCTTAAGGATGCGCATGACAAAATTTCCGGAATAGAAATTAATTTCTAGCTAGAAATTGCTTTCTTAATTTCTATTTTAAAAACTGAGAAGTTAAAAATTTTAGCTTTTGATTTCTTTTTCAAATCTATTTCTAGAATATAAATTTGTTCCAGAAATAGAAAAATTAAATTGTGTTACCAAACGGATTTCTATTCCAAATCTGTTCCGGGGAATAGAGAAACAGAGAAATAGAGAAGTAGAAATTTTATCATGTGTGTCCTTGAAGGTTCTAGAGAGAAGAAACGGGTAAGAGATCCACCTTAGGGTGAGAGATCTCGCTATGTCACTTCCTGTATTCCCACTCACCCATAAAGAAAAGTTTGGATGTGACCTTAGGGGCCTCTTTGGTGGGAAAGGTAGACTCCTCGTTAATGCTTTGTTAGGAAAGGAAAGTAACGGAAGAAAAATTGTCTAATGGCTAGAAACTCTATTTCTAATATGTCACAATGGGAAATTATTGTTTTTAATGTCTAATTTTTAACTTTTGCATTAATCTTTTGTATATCTTTGTTAGGTTTCTAAAGCTAGTCAAAAGTTCATCTTATTTATGCTTCAACATTTTTTTTTCCTCTCTCTCACTTTCCAAGTTTTAGGCTTTTTTCGTTTCTTCAATTTCCATTAGGGAGGGATTGCCTTACATCTTGCCGTCCCTTCCTTAGTTGCTTTTCCTTTTATTTTCTTTTGTTTCTTTCCTTACTCTTCTAATCTAGTTTCAGATTTGGGAACTTTGGTTTTCTGATCTTATATCCGAGAGCTTTTCAATCTGATCTAATACTAGATTTAGAAGTTATAATAAACAAGTACTCCACCTCTAGTTACAATGATGTTTACAACAACAGTCTTAGTATCAAATTTGTGCTTGTTCATAGTGTTTTTATTAAAAGCTCTATCGTCTCACACTTGCTAAAAGGGCTTGCTCTTTTGAGTGTCAAATCTAAACTTGTTTAATATGTTTATGTTGTCTCCGTATGGTGATGGTGTTGGGGATGCTGACTTAGACGCATACTATCGAAATACAAGAGCCGCAACCACAGTTAAAGATCTCGGTGTGTGCTCATCATTGATGATGATTTGTGATTCGATGATTGATTTTGCATGTAGTCATAGATATGTTCATGAAGGACGACCGTACAATTATCACTACCAGCCATGCTTGGATGATATACTTTGATTTCTAGTTTTTGGTTTATTTTGAAACTTTATGGGCTTGTCTTCTTATGGTGACTTTTGAGATTTCCTAGGGATCTTTTCATGTATAATATTGGTAATGAATGAAATTTTTTTTGACAAGAATTTTTTTTTTTGTTTTTGTTTTTGTTTTTGTTTTGAGGTTTAAGGATATGATAATCTAATAACACTAATAACACCTCCCGGAAGAAGGGGGAAAAGTTTGCTTGACTTCAGTTGAACACCTTGTATACCGTACAACTATAACACATTACCATAATCAAGTGACAAAGCCAAAATAATAAAGTAAGGAGGGGGGCAAATTGTAAAACCCTCTTCACTAAAGATTTATGTTCCATTTGTTTTGTAAAAAATAAATTATTTAAAAGATATACTTTTTTTTTTATAAATGATCTCTTGAAATTATTAGCTAATGAATGGTATTTTTACTATTGACAACAATTTATGTCTAAACTATTTCGTGAATGATGAAAATATTTTTCATTAATTCATTTTTATAAGTTATTCAAATGATTACTTTTTGAAAAATATTTACTAAATTATTCATTTTTCAAGCAACAAATGTATCCTTAGATAATATTTTTTTCTTACATTTAGGAAAGAGAGTTGTGTAATAAATCAGTATAAAAGAAGTAAAGTTATGAATGGTGTTCTTGTATTGGTCTTATAAGGCAAAAATAGTATTTTTTTACTGGAATAACCTTAGTTAAAATCATGTATTTTGAGTTTATTTCAGATTTATTTGTAAAATCCGATGAATACCTATAACAAATATATACGAAATTCTCATAAAAACTCGTGGAGAATTCCCGGGGATATATATGAAGAATATAGGCAAATATGATAATTTTTATACCTGTATATATATATATATATATATTTTATATGAGGAGGCACCGTTTTTCAAACCCTGACGTGCCAAAAGAAATAGAGCTTTCTGTGCATAGAATATTAACAAAAGCTCGAAAGTTGGAAGTCAGGCATTTCAAAGGAAAAATTCTAAACATCTAACACGGTTTTAACTAGTACAGAATTCTTTACTAAAGAAATCTGGTTTCTTTCCTTGATGTTGTGTCGAAAGAAACAGACAAGAAGAGGGACGAGGACGAAAGGTTGGTCCGCCCAACCATTGCCCTCCAAGCTCTGTAAAATACCCGCATAGCTTCCCCGCCTCTACTCCAATGACACACCAAGATTGGTCAATAAATTACACAATTATTAAAACCTTAGCATACGATTATTAATTTAGTGCATTCTGATTATTATAATTCTCTCTTTCTCTCTCATCTTCCTCCCTCCGTTCCTGCAATTCCCACATTTTGAAGTCAAACCCTTTTCATCAAGCTCCTTCCTCTCTCCATACTCCGGCCATATTCAATGCCGTTTTCATCAGGCGAGACGGTTCTGCCGTTGGAAGTCACAGGCCATGCTTGAACAATCTTTCTGGTGACCAGATCGATCGGTTTTTCGCCCGTTCGGATCTGGGAAATCGGGAAAAAGTTTGTGAATTTGACCTGGCCCTCCAGGAATTCTAAGCAAGGGCAGGATTTGGATCATGGTGGAGTGATTGGATCATGTAGAACTTGATATGGAAAACTTGTTAGAGGTGAGCTGATCTTGGGTCATGAATCTGATGTTCCAATGGAGGGTGGCTCATGCTTAGCGTAAGAAGATGATGGAGGGTTGGGCACTTGGGGCCTGCGGTTGGTCAATCTTGCTGCCTTCTGCTTTCTCATACTCGTTCAATCAAGTTCTGCCCAAAACGGTGAGTTAACCTTAGTTTCCCCTTCATCTTTCTTGTTTTTATTTAGTTTTGTAAGTTTTCAATTTTATGAACAATCGCTGCTATACAAAGTATTCATCCACATGAGAGTGCCAATGTTTCTGTTCTAGAATGAAAGTAGCCTTTCCTAGGTTATTCAGTACAGGCAATGTTGATTGCAGTCAAATGTCATGCGAAATGTCACTAAGTTGATATTACTGTACAAGCTCGTAATTCGAGGTGGATTATTTTATAATCCGGTGGGTCGCTGGGAATTTTCTGTGAAGAAATTGGTCTGCTCGAGTTTTGGTTTTAATTAATCAGTTATGATTAGGAATCTGATTATTGGCTCCAACCGATAAAAAGTTTAAGTCTCTTGCTGCGAGGTTTTACTGATAAACAAGGATCCAAATAATTTCAAGACACAGTTCTGCTCGTTTCATTTCCAATTCCAAACAACTTTAATTAGAATAAATTGGGCACGAATGTTTGCTCACTGGATGCAGGTTTTGTGAGCTTAAGCTGCTGTGCGCAACAAAACTCGACGGACACGAACGGGATCGTTTGGACGACTGACGACCTTTATTTCCCGGACAGGCAAACGTGCCACGAAATATCTAGACCGGGGGAGAACAGTGAGGGCAATTCTATCCGGACCTTCGACATACAAGGCCCGGGGAAGGTTTGCTACAGCTTAACGACCAAGCTTGGCCAGGACTACCTTGTAAGGGGCGGTTTCTCCTCCGGAGACTCGTTGCCGCCGTCTTTGTTCGATATCTTGATCGGGGTCACCCCGATTGCTCAGGTGAGCTCGGCATCGAGCTCGGGGAATGAGTCAGCGGTGGAGGGAATTTTCCGGGCATGGAATGACCGTGTGGACTTTTGCTTGTTGAAAAGGGAAGGTGATCCATACATTTCACAGCTTGAGCTGAGGCCTTTGAACAGTGATTCAGATAATTACTTGAATGGAGATTCAAGTATCGTCCTGAAGTTGATAAAGAGGGTGAACCTGGGGAGTACTGGAGAAGACATCAGGTATGTTTATTCATGCATCTCATCCAATTTCGGGCCCAAATCAATCTCGACTGAATCATCCAAGACTTGAGGGTCTTAATGATTTTTTATTTTATTTATTTAAAACAAGACAAAGTTAAGGGGATATAATAGCAAATTGCTCAATAAAGAACAATGAATCTCGATGCAATCAATAAGAGATGTGATTACGAAGCAATGAAGAATATTTTGAATGATGTAGATCTACTCAAAGAAGTGTGAGCACTTTTGAGTTGATTTACTCCGATCATGACAATTACTGAAATACAAATTACTAATTAGTGTGAAAGTTACATCGAATGGTTTATATCCTTACATTTTAATTCAAATGACACTAACATTATTTAAGGAAAAGAATTGCACGGGAAGTCCTATATTTTGTATATGGAGGGTTATCAAATGCTAAACCTTTTAATTGTTTCAATTAAGTTCTAAAAATTCTCCAAAAGAGTAATCAATTCCAGTCAATGAAAAACACTTAAAACTGCATAAGTCTCACTTAAAAAGCGCTGACATGGCATATTCAAATTACAAATTTCAGCATGATTTTAGGGTTTAATTGCATTTTTTTTGATAATGTTGATATTTTAATGGAATTAATTAAAAGGTTTAGGACTTTATTTTTTTATTTTTATTTTTTTTGTAAATGTTTATAACTTGACCAAACCAATTGAAATGTTAAGGACTCGATTGCATTCCATAAATAGAGTTTAGGACTTATAGTGCAATTTTCCTTGATTTGAGGGTTCATTAACTCTATTTATTTATCCTCTTAAAGTTAAATAATCCCAATCTACCTGACCGTATACCATGCAATATTCAATCATTCTCTTCCTACTAAACTTCTCCCTACATTTTGAAACTATATTTTGGAAACAAATTATAATTTAGTATAAAACATGTCTATGTACTTGTTAGTATAATTTGCATTTCATAAAAGATCTAAAGTCCGTTAAGTGAGGACTTACATTGACTTCAATGTTACTTCACTAGTAATCCCAATCTTAAGGTATAAAATTTGGTAGGGCTTTCTACTTTTTGGTACCACTCCCTTTGAATCTATCACATGGCAAATGTTACGCGACATTGAACCGTACCAAACATTTTAGCAAATCAAAAGTGATGGTTTCCAAAAGATTCAGCACAATGAAAAGTTCAAAGTGATTTTTTTTCCTTGGTTGAAAGCAGAAAAAAACTAAAGTAGGAGTGAAATTAGAAGTTCTTTAAAACCTAGAGGATATGCCAAAATCTTTGCTTAAGTAATTGTAAATTCTTAGTGAGTAATGAGATTTCTTCTTTTCCGACAGAAAAGAAAAACTAGTAAAAGAGAAAATGCATTTTTTTTTTCTCATTTTCCCTTGTTGTATACTATGGTCAACAAGACTCCTCCATGTCATGGTCCGTAATTGAGAGCTTCTCCATGACAATTCTGAGTCGAATAGGATTAGACAACGTGTAAGATTGTATTTTCAGATAACATGGTGGTGTCTTTGCAATTTTAGGAAGATAAGACATTGTCCGTCCAATTTCCCTTTTTAGGGAGATGTTAGGGTTTCATATCTGTGACCATGTGAAACATAGGCTTCCAAAAGGACAAATATTAATATCAGAAGATTGAAAATGAAATGGTTCGACTTCATAAGAAATCCATAGGAAGCGTGACGTTACTAATTTAATTTTTATCCGACCAATAACCTATTATGAATGTCTTATCAACAAGGATGACTTGTCTTTGACTAATCTAGTGAGATAGGATTGACATGATGCCTCAAGAGCCCGTGATGGCAGCACAAATTATAGGAATCATTTTTTTTTTTTCTGGAAGTAACTTTCTCATTCATTTTCGAAGATATACATGAGAGAAACAATACGGTACAACTACAAATCAACACAAATTCCAGACAACTTCAAAACAAAACAAGTGTTGTAGATTAGTCAAACTGGCAACAGTTTTGGAGCCAAAACTAAGGCTCCCTTATTTCCTTTCGTCACTGCACCACAGTGATTTAGTCAAATGCTACGAGAATTTGGTGGAGAATGTTTGTCAGTAATCAGCTCTTGCTCATAGTAAATTCCAATCACATTTCCGTCGTTTCTTATTTCGTGTGGGCGAGTGTTCAAAGGCACCGCTTTTCTTCTTCTGCTTAATTTTCAGGTACCCCGATGATCCAAGTGACAGAATCTGGAAATCAGAAGCAGACGCGATTGGTGGAATCATCAGTGGCACCACAAATTTCAACACCACAAGAGTACCCATCAAAGTCCTTCAGACAGCAATGTCCAATTCAGATCGATTGGTTCTTCTGAGCAGTGACCTTGAAACACAACAATACAACTACACAATCTTCCTCTACTTTCTGGAGCTCAACAGCAGCACTCGGCCTGGGGAAAGAGTGTTTGACATATACGTCAACAGTGAGAAGACATGGGATGGGTTTGACATACAGGGTAAAGGGTCCACCTACCGTGAAGTTGCCCTGAATGTGACGGCGGGGGGGTCTTTAAACTTGACACTGGTTAAGGTCTCCAATGAGTCTGTCGTATTCGGACCCATTTGCAATGCCTATGAGATACTGCAAGTGTACTCATGGTCCCAAGAAAGTGCGCAAGGAGATGGTAAGTTATAAGCAGAGTCGGTACTCTACTCCAGCTTGACATATTTGTTGACTCTTAGGATGATTTTTTTGTTCATGGGTTTGGCTTTGTCTTTTCAGTGGATGTGATGATGAATGTGAAAACGGAGCTTTGGCAGAGTAATAGTGAGAGTAAGGTTTTGTCGACTTGGTGGGGTGACCCATGCCTTCCGATTCCATGGCAAGGCCTGGTTTGTGACAACATTAGCGGCTCCTCGGTTGTGACCAAGATGTAAGTCTGCTTTTGGTTTCATCAAAAGATGTCTCCCTAACATGCTTGATGATCTGTTTGACGTTATTTTGTTGCCTCATACTTTCAAGTTGTTCTGGCATTTGAACAAGACAGATGGAGCTTCTCCTTTCACTGACTCTCCTTACTGATACAAATTGTTATATGTGGTAATTTCAGACATCTTTCTTCGAAAAATCTTAGCGGCTTGATTCCTCCCAACATTACCACGCTAGTGCACTTGAATGAAGTGTAAGGATCAAGTTCCTCAATTCTTTCTGCTTCTTGTGTTCTCGTGTGACTGCTTTAAGTATGACATCTTTGTCCAAGCAGTTTAACATTTGCAGTTCTGATTCGTTCTAGGAATCTTAGCGACAATCTTTTTACTGGCCAAATTCCATCATTTCTGGCATCCTCCTCGTTGAGATCACTGTAAGCTATCTCCTAGGCTTGTTATTATTTTCCTTTTCCTCAATAAGTTATTTTCTCCTAAAATTTGTGTGCCCATTGTTGACTGGCCGGTTAAAATTATCTGTCAGAGACGTACGTGGAAATGACCTCATGGCTCCGATTCCAGAATCCCTCTTTTCGCTGCCAAATTTGACAACATTGTGAGTCCTTTCGTTCATTTTCCATCATGATCTGATTCTTGTTTGATAAAATTCTGTCTTATTGGAGATCATATTGCCCTCAAGATATTACATGGAAACCCTGTTCTTCCAGATATTTCGGCTGCAATCCACATTTAATCAAAGCTTCTCCAGCTAGCCTCAACTACTCAAAACTGACCACAGAGTATGACTATTCTTCTCCTTAAAAACTGGCATTTGAAAGTATTGATATTGCAGACAAAAGGATGAGATGGTTCCAATTGTTGGCCTGCTTGTACAGTTATGGAATATGCACAGGCGTGGAATCATCTAAATCCAAAAGGGAACTTGTCATTGTTGCAGCTGCAATTGGATCTGTCCTTATTGTAGCTTTGGGGATCCTTATCTTTTGCCTTTACAGACGAAAGTTTGCATTCAAGAGATATGATATGAAGGGATACATAATAAAGAAAAGTGAGTTGCTTTTCTGATTTCCCCTTGTACTCAGTGCATTTGAATACTTAGTTTTGGAAATAGGAAAGAACTTGATTCATTCAATGTAGCAATCTTGTGGATTAGATTTTCTGGACTAGTTAATTAACTAATGTGTTGAGTTCGACAAACATGTCAATTCATTGTTTTTGGATCAGCTCTTCTTGTCAAGTTGATTGGTTTCTGAACGAGAATTAACTGAAATTGCAGATGCTGTGTCCTCAATACCCAGCAAAGAGGATTTGGTGTTGAAATCCATATGCATTCAGACATTTACTTTGCAGTGTATAGAGGCCGCTACCCAGAAATATAAGACTCTTATAGGTGAAGGAGGCTTTGGATCTGTGTTCCGTGGTACTCTGTATGATGGTCAAGAAGTTGCAGTAAAGGTTAGATCAGCCACCTCAACTCAAGGAACTCGCGAGTTTGAGAATGAGGTAATTTTCGGTGCTTTGTCCATCCAAACAGTGCAGGACTGATAGCAGTTGGAAAAACGATTACCATTTTGATGTGGATTGCATACAAGTCAAACTTCATAAAAAAATTGTTATTGCAGCTAAACCTTCTTTCGGCAATTAGACATGAAAATTTGGTTCCTCTGCTCGGTTTTTGTTGCGAGAATGACCAGCAAATCCTCGTCTATCCTTTCATGTCCAATGGCTCTCTGCAAGATCGCCTTTACGGTACTTCTCTTCAAAACTCTTTTGAATTGGTGACTCACATGCATAACTAACTATCAATGATCTTTTGGGCAGGTGAGGCCTCAAAGAGAAAGATCTTGGATTGGCCAACCCGACTTTCTATTGCTCTTGGAGCTGCGAGGGGTGAGAAACTCGGGAGGACTGTCCTCTTGTTAAGATTTTTCTTCTCTTGTATTGGTCTTATGTTTGGTTATCAGAATAAAGAACATAAGCTTATACGTCTAGAATAACTCGCTTTTGTACTTAAGATTGGTCCTAGATAGGAGTTTAACATAAACTCAAATCTTCATTAACCGATTAAACATCGCAAGGATACACCAGTTCTAAATTAAAATTGAATTGCCAAGAGTAAAAATTAAGGTTTATACACACACTACAGCTTTTTTCAAACAACTGATCGTTCATTTTGGTATTGCTGGAAACATAGTCAATATTTGATGCCATTGCTGCAATGTCTGCGTACTTTATAAGCTACAATAGGAATAACTGCGACTAAGGTTCTATAGACACTTAGACTCGAATTTAGTAATACTAAGGCCGTGTGGAAAACACGTGAGACTTGAAGGATTGTGCAGGGTATATCTTCATGAAGCTGGACCTTCTTTGCGTGACTCATATTAACAGTTGCAGTTATACATCAGTAAAGCTGAATGGCTGAAAGATGCGTGAAAAGCTTGGACGTGTGGCCAAACTAACATGCAATCTTCTAGTACATGCTCATTCCTGAAGAATTAGGTGCGACCACCCAGTGAATGGTATCTGATACTGTTTAAAACATTTTCCTATGGAATAACAAAGTGGCAGTACGGCAGCGATGATAATCCCAACAATCGGAACTGGCTTGTAGAATAAAATAGTATCTCATTGCTGATAAGGAAATGTGGGAAGAGAATTCCCCAGAAAATGAACGTGTTAACGTACTTTATTCGAGAATCTATTCACAACCATCACCTCAAACAGTCGTTCCCTTGTTTCTTTTCCTGTCTCAGGTTTGATGCATCTCCACACTTTCTCCGGGCGTTGCGTCATCCACAGAGATGTCAAATCGAGCAATATACTCCTGGATCAAAGCATGAATGCCAAGGTTGCAGATTTTGGCTTCTCCAAGTATGCACCGCAAGAAGGGGATAGCGGTGCTTCTCTTGAAGTGAGGGGGACTGCGGGGTACCTAGATCCAGAGTAAGCTCTCTTTTTCCATTTCACTCTTTGGGTTAGGTTACGTTAGTTTTCCATCAACAAGAAGAGTCAGGACTGGTCATGATCAAATATCTTTGTGGGATGTCCTAGTGTGATCTTGACAGTCTGAACAAGAGTGTCAAGCATGGATGCGTAGCGCATCATTTATCCAATTTAGGCATCATGTGGTAATGTCCTTACAGAAATTGATAGGCAGTATGTTGATGCTTGGATGATTCAGGTACTATTCAACCCAGCATTTATCAGCAAAAAGTGACGTCTTCAGCTTTGGTGTGGTTCTACTTGAAATCGTAAGTGGTCGAGAGCCTCTAAACATACACAGGCCGCGCAACGAATGGAGCTTGGTTGAATGGGTATGCTTTAAAACTTAAGATCTTGGTTGCTAGAAACTGAAAAAATTCATCTACTTTTTGCACATTAGCTTGAAAAATCTCTTTTACCTCTGCTGTCAGCCCAAAGTATGCACAGTTGTTGCACCAAATCTTTTATTTGTGGAACGATGAATCAACAAAATTTGTAGAGCTGACAAAAGTAGAACTATTGTTTAACTTGATTATTCTGTTGGTTGAGGTTTAAATGCTGAATTTGACTCCATTTACACCCCCCTCTCTTTCTCTTTTCTGCTGCCAAAGTCTGCTGTGATTAAGAGCTATACTTCTCTTCTTTACATTTTCAGTCTTTCAGCTGCTGAACTCATCAGTTGAGATGAGGGTATGCATATTCAGAAGTCGAGAGCTTACAAGTTTCCTTATGTTTATATGCTAATCTCATAATGCTAGACTATCCAACCATTCCATCAGGTCAAATGTCGTTTTGTCCCCCATTGATTCAATTAATGACCCCGAGAGAGTTCGTGTGGATGTTTGATCGTTCTGCTAATAGTTGCATGTTCATACTTGAGGCAGAGTTAATTGAATTCGCAAAGTATTAGGAAAGCAAAGGTGTCTTTTCTCTTCTGGTTACATGATATGAGGGGAAGTGCCATTTTGGTGTAGCTCTAATGGGATCCGATGCGTCTTTTACTCTGAATCCAGTGGCCACAATATTGTCAAATTAATCTTATTACTTGCAAACGCATTTTACATCGTCGGTCTAACTATTAATATCTCCTGGCTTCTTTCAAATCGTCAATATGTCAATGTTGTTCGTACCTCAATAATAACATGCTAACAGAATCACATTGTCATGCAGGCCAAACCTTACATAAGGGAACAAAAGATTGAGGAAATTGTGGATCCAAACTTAAAGGGAATGTACCATGCAGAGGCAGTGTGGCGGGTGGTGGAAGTGGCGCTGGCCTGCATTGAGAACTTCTCGGATTACAGGCCAAGCATGGCCAACATTGTGCGGGAGCTTGAGGATGCTTTGATCATAGAGAACAATGCCTCTGAATACATGAAGTCCATCGACAGCTTCGGCGGATCCAACCGATTCTCAATCATCATGGAGAAAAAGGCTGTTCTCTTCCCCACCCAGGAGCAAGCGGCAGAAGTGTCGCCTCTTAGTTTGCAACCCTTGGCTCCTCCAGAACCTAGATAGAAATTTCGTAGCTGCTTAAAATTCATTCACAACCATGTAGAAGAGAAGCAGATGAAAACTGAAGGGTATGTCTCTCCATATTCATGTGCAGGGGATAGTATTCAACCGACTCTCTTAAAGTCTAAGAAAGTTCGCTTCAAGTACTTTGTAATGGATTAACTCCATTGCTTGTCAGTCTTTTGGTATAGCAATGAAGAATTTTTGCTGGAATTGTACTTCAGACCCAATTACCCATTATCCACCAATAAGATGACTGGACATAAACCGAAACGACCTACATCGGACGAATGTCTTTTTAGGCTTTTTCTTAATCATGATGTAATAGATCCGTCACTGTGCACACGACTCACGTTCACTCAAGTTGTCTTTCCTCTAGAATTTGTGAATTCTAGTGGTTTAACGGGTTTCAACTTAAGTTTCAAGTGATGGTTCTGGAAAGAAGACTGATGCTTACTCTTTTAGACCTATGGGCAAAAATTTTCAGGAGATCAGTTAGGGCTCACTTACACTCTCCAATGGAAGAATGTTAATAAGATCTAATGAATCATATTCCTTATCTTGATGTGGTACATTAGTCCTACTTTATTAGGATGTGATCCTGAAACCATTTCTCTGGCGATCTGCTTTAAAACTCAAATGTTTGACAGATTCAACTGGTTGATGCTGCTATTTACAAACTAAAAAGACCCATACATTACCAGCGCATCGTCGTCCAGTCCCAAAGGATTCCTGCAAATGCTGAATCGAGTCTGAGTAGTCAATGAAATCCAGCCATTTTTAACAGCAACGGAACTGCAGACGTAAGTTTGCAATTTTTGCACGCTCGCTAAATTCAGTCTCTAATAGAGTTGACTATCTTACCATTGAAACTGTTTCTTATGTGAGGAGCAACTTCTCATTCAGTATATGCTCATCATTGCATGTCAACAGTCCAATGAACCTACGCCTATCTAGCACATTTTTGTCTCCCTTACTACAGTGTAAATTGACCAGGTATTCACACACCACAGCCACGGTACCACTAACATATCGACCATTTCCAGAAAGAAGCCATGGCAGCCCATTAAACATGGTTCACATGATCGCATCTGCAATAGATAGTCCCATTTTCTGGCAGAATGCTTGCTGCACTTTCAACTTATAACTCTTATCATACACTTGTGGACCAAATACAACTATCCTTCTTCATGACCAGATCCAATGGGTACATGTTTACCAATCAGCAGAAGATCTAGAGAAAAACATCCCTAGTCTCGACTGAAAAGCATATCCATTTGGTTAGCACAGATGTGCAAGCCATTATAGTTTAAACTGCAATTAGTCATCAAGTCCAACATGGCTATAGCCAGTTTATGGTTGAATCATATAGGCAGAGCTCCAAATTCCTGAAGTGGATAAATAGACAATCAACAATTACAAACTTCTTGAAAATTTCTTGATCTGAAGCTCAAGGCAGAAGACAGTAGCAAATTCTGGAAAGAGAACAAAAGTTGCAAGTACAGGAAACAAATCAGAAGTGAAATTCAAAAGAGATGAAAAGTCAGTGTAGTTCCGTGCATGAGGGGGGCCCTGAGAGTTTATGGACAACTGTTATGGTAGTGCTTACACCAGCTCTAATAATGCTTGCAGAAGTGATTTATCCAACCATGCAAATTCCTCATTTAGTTTGCACTTCGAAGACAGCAGTTACTCCTTTGAATGATGATGTGCCAAATCCTAAAAGGCATTCAACTTGAGATGTTGAAAAATCTCATTCTTTCAAGAGTAACATCATTTTCTGACCAATAATAATAAAAAAAAAAAAGAGTAATACCGTGCTGCTTTTGTGTCTCTCCAAGTTTTGCCAAGGCAATTCATTGAGACCTCATATGAGTGTGAGATGGTTCAGCGTAATTCCATCACAAGGCTATGATTAGAGTCTAGTAAGCACTTTTTGGCTGTAAAGGGAAAACTTAGCATCAAGTCTGTTCGGTCACCTATTGTTAGAACCCAAAGCTGATCATGCATTATTAAAAAAGAATGACCACTTTGACAATAATAAGTTTCATCATCTTAATTTCGAGAACCGATAAAATTCAGTGACTGGTATCTTACAATAGAATTCCTTAACAACGAAGGGAGAAAAAAATCAGAAAACACATGGGTATGATGTGATTGCCCACAAGTGAATTGCTATAGAGGAAAAATATATCAATGAGAACGGATCATACAAATGATGAATACTGTTGAGACAGAGAGAAGCCAGTCTCACAAAACAACATATCATAGAGTTGCTTAATAAACCAGAACATTACAAATGATTTTACAGTAGTCCTCCACAATTGCTTCCTACCAATGAGCTACAATCCCCAGTAACAACTTTTTATACCCATCAACTTGTATATCAAACTAAAAGCACCAAGCCGGTCCACTACTGCTCAGAGTGGGACACAAGACCCACGAATTTGCAGACAACAGAGAGCTCACAAGATGCCATCAGATAAGCTTCTCAAGTGTTAAAAAGGGCTGGATTCGCCGATGCAGTACCCACTTGGACTTCGAGCAGCTCGAGACGATGCTCCAAGAGATCGAGCTTCTCATTCAACGATGCCAACTTACTCTTGGTGGTGGCCTCTGTCGACGAATGAATAACCGAATTAGAGGAATATACACAAATTCCAACACCTAAGGATCTCATAAAAGAAAACAACCCATCCACATCCTAATAAACCAATCCCATTCATTCTTGTCAAATGACAAGAAAGGAACGCTAACCCGAATCAACGCTCACCAGCTCAAATCAACAAACAACTTAGACATCACCAACCCAATAAAGCTGCTACATTTCTTTGGTGCTACTCCATAGAATCAAATTTCATCAAAGCATAGCCAAGCCTAAAGGAGTCTAAACATCATCCCCCAGCCTCCTAAATCACCCCAGACCCACGAAACCGAGCATCGAGCTGAAAGTCAATCCCCTACCCAGATCTCTTTACTAACAGGGCCGAATCAAGAACCAGCAAGAACCCAATAGTAAAGTTTCGAAATTTAAGCGAGGGTTGGGGACGCGCACCGAATTGGACGAGGAAATCGAAGAGGCGGCGGACGTTGAGGGAGATGTGGGAGATGAACTCGCGGTTCTCCCAGTCGGCTTGCACCGCGATGCCCACGTTCACCGCGTTGGTTATGCCTCCCGCCCTCGCCATTGGTGCTCCGGGGAATCGCAGTCGTAAGAGGAGGAGAGAGAGGCTGGGCGGGAAGATTCGGAGGGAGCGAGAGAGATGGTGACGGAGGTTGAGGATGGAGGGACGAAACGGGCGAGGGGGATGATGTTCTTCCTTCGATTTTACGACTCACGAAGCTGATTCGGGCAGCGCAGAGAAGAGAAGACAGTTGCAAAAAGTTACTTTTTGGGATAAAGGATGAACTCGAAGCATTAATACTTATTATGAGAATGCAATAAAGTATTAGTATTTACAAAAAATAATGTAATTAAATTCTAAGACTAATCAAATTGGTATATTGAGACAGTCTATCAACTTTCGCCGATTTAGCTAAGTGCAAATACCGATGTGACTTTATTTAATTTGTTCTAACTTTTACTTGGCATGAAGTGATTAAAACATGAAATATAAAGCTAAAATAATGTCGTTCGAGTCAAAATATGATTTTGGGAAATGATATAAATAGTTTTTGAACTTTGACTAAATATGTAGTGTGTTTAATATAGTCTGTGAGCTTTTGGCACATGTTTCATTTAGTTTTTAAATTATATGAAAATGTTCAACGTAGTTCTTGATCTTGAATTAATGGAAGGACTATATTAAATATTTTCATATAATTTAGAGACTATATTAAACATGTACCAAAAGTTCAATAACTATATTGAACAAATTAAAAGTTTAAGGATAAATACTATATTGAATATTAAGTTAAAATTCATGGACCGCATTTTAATTTGGGGACTATTTGTGTCATTATTCCTATGATTCTAGTACCATTTTTATTTAAGTTAAATTAAAAATAACTATTTTTTTTAAAAGAGGACAAGAGTGAGAAATCAATAGCAAGGGTTGTTGGCCACTTGCTGGGGACTGGTCATTCCCCAATCTTGCTGACCCTTCCTGACAATGGCAAGATAGTGGTGATGAGGGCTGGTTTCTCACCTCTCTTTCTTTCTAAGAAATTTAGCTTTTTAAAAAAATATAATTTAAAAGGAAAAAAGTTAGAAAAAATGTCAAACTATGCTAACCGTAGCACATTTACTTTGAACTTTTCTTTTTGCATAAAAAACTATAATTATGCCCACTATAATACATTTACTTGAATGTATTTATATGACACATTTACCCTCATGATTTTTTAGCCAAGACAACATTGTTTTTACCATGTCAACACTATTTAATTCCTAGTATCCATGTAGGTAGATTTTTAGTAGTTCTCATTGACATAACATTAATAGAAGGTAAATATGTTACACAGATAAAAGTTTAAGATATAAGTTTAGGGTAAATAGGTCATTATGAACATAGTTTAGGGTTTTTGGTGGTTTTTACCAAATTTAAATAAAATTTGTATAAAATATCATATTTGGACTAAAATGATGTTGTTTAAGCCATGTTATCGCAATGTGGAAATAAAAAATATTCAAAAAAAGGCAAGTATTTTTCGTTAGCTAATTTGAATGGAGTTAAAGAAATGACTCGGTTGCACAAATTTAACAAGTTTTAGAATTTAATTTTTTTTTTCAAATTTTATGACTCAATTGTACTCTAATGATAAGTTTTCTTTTAGTGTACTTATCCCAAAAGTTTATTTAGTTTTCTTTTTCCTAATGGTAATAATACAAGAAATGAAAACCCAAAAAGTCACTTTGGGCAAAATTGTTCATGCAATAGACATTTTCATCATACTTTAAGGTATTCTAATTTTGAGACACTACATTTGTTCATTCATTTCAATTGGTAATCACGTGTGCCTGTGTTACAGGTTTCTTTCTCGGTCTGCTCTTCCATGAAATATTGGTGTTCCTATGATGTGTTTAGGACAAAAAGGATAAATTGAGATGATTTCTCTTTTCGTTTTTGGAAAAATATGTGAATTCAACTGGAATGGTGAGTACGTCCATCGAATGAATTAGAAGACAAAGCCAGGGATACATAATTGAAATGCCTGTAACTCATCCTGAAAATGGAATGGCTCACCGGTCTCCCTAGTTATCTTGCCTCCATCTGAAGATAATTCCTCTACCAAAAGACGCCGTGAAGATCTAGCTATGTTTCCACTACAACTACAACTTTTGGATGCATAGAAATGAAGGATGCTAGGCCCTTTTATTAAGCATGTCATTGGATATGGAATATCTACCTTTCTTTGGCCGTGATGAATGGCACCCCTTTGGTCTTTTGCTCAACCATTTCACCAGTAGAATTGTCTATGGTTCTGCTCCGCATTCTCGATCGAGAGTAGCTAACATTATATTTGAATCTCACTGGTTTTTGCCTCCTACTAGATCAGAGGCTTAGGTGCAGAGACATAGCCAAACTCTTTTTGTCACAGATAGGGTCTTTTGGAAGTTAACTACCTTTGGATGCTTCAGGGGTGGGAGTGCAGGGAATGCTTCAAAAGTCAAGAATTAAGAGTGCCTTGGCGTTAACTTGTTTGGTTGAACCCGTGTACACCAAGGCATTGGTTTATTACATGGTTTCCAACGCCCAATAGATTAATTGAGTGGAACTTGCCTGATTCTCCCATTTGCTGTCTGCACAACTCACCTTTGGAGGATAGCAATCGCTTGATTTAGGTATATGTCCCTTATCTACTCAAGTTCGGACTATGGTATTGCAGCTTCACCGAGTAGCAAAAGGGATTGGTGGCTGGAAATGTGAAGTTGATTGGGTTGTGGTTAACTTCAAAGGTAAAGCTCTCTCCTGTCTTTTGTTCAAACACTCTTCAATTGCTTGCTTTCATTTATTTCAGTCGGCGTGCTACGAATGGTTATTTGCATTCACCTACTGCTACTTCTATTAGCGCTGCTGCCATTGTTTTCTCAAATCAAGAAAACTGTGCAAAGTCGATTGGATAAATGTCCTCGATAAGTCGAAAATAAAGTTATGGAATTTTCAGTATATTCTATTGAACTATGCATGAGATGACTATCTATAATACCATAATATTACAATAAA
Organism: Eucalyptus victrix; assembly: GCA_016097545.1. Lineage (NCBI taxonomy): Eukaryota > Viridiplantae > Streptophyta > Magnoliopsida > Myrtales > Myrtaceae > Eucalyptus > Eucalyptus victrix. The sequence continues at coordinate 50,226,813 of CM027843.1, forward strand.
TCAAAATAATGAGATTATGATTTGAGAGATCCGATGAATACTGCAATCAAACATATACTTGGAATAATACTTGAAATCAAACTACTATGTAACAATGTTCAATAAACAGATGGATGCTCCAATCAAATGGAATAATACATGAGATGACTATCTATAATCATAATAACAATAAATCTGATTTAGATAACAATCAAACAGATATGGAATAATACTTGAAATCAAACTACTATAGTAACATAATGTTACAATAAATCAGAATAGTGAGATTATGATGTAAGAGATCTGATGGATACTCCAATCAAATAGATACTCAGAATAATACTTGGAATTAGACAGATACTTAGAATAATAATCAGAATGGGGCCGATATCATAATATATTTCTAACGTCACCCTCAAACTCAAGGTGACATGAAAGAAGTCAACTAGAGTTCAGAGAAAAGATTTTGAAAATGTTTTGGTGGATGTGCCTTCATAAATACATCGGCAATTTGATTAACCAATGAAGTGGAGATAAGACGAACGGTGCCTTGATGCACGTGAAAATGTATAAAATGACAATCTTTCTCAATATGCTTAGTGCGTTCATGACAAACATCATTATGTGCTATTTAGATAGCACTTTGATTATCACAATAAAGTATCGTTCCACTGTTATGATAGAAGCCCATGTCCTCTAATAACCATTACAATCATAATAATTTTGTTGTTTTATGAGCAAGAGCATGATGTTCTACTTTTGTACTAGATTGAGCAACAACAATTTGTTTCTTACTATGCCATTAGATCATTGAGTTACCTAGAAAGAAGTAGTAGCCAGTGGTTGAGCGACGATTAAGAGGGTCTCTAGCCTAATCAGAATAGAATGTGAAAACCATGAAATAAAATGCCCTTAACATAGCGAAGAATGTGAAGAACGGCAGCAATATGAGTGGTTGGCGCTGAAGTCATGAATTGACTAACAATGTGAATGAATAGGCTATGTCTAGACGAGTCATAGTGAGGTACACAAGATTGCCAATTAGCTATCTAAGAGAGTAGGATTCGGAGGAGTCTCATCTTTGTTGTTAAATTTGACATTAGTCTCAATGGCATCAGTCTTGTTATTAGTAAGTCTCGCTCAAGAAAGAAGATCAATGGCATATTTAACTTGAGAAAGATAATATCCAGAGGAATCTAAAGTAACCTCGAAGCCTAGAAAATAACTGAGTTGGCCAAGATATTTCATTTCAAACTATTGACTGAGATACTGCTGAAGCTTTGTGATGCCGGTATAGTCATTACCGGTGATAACCATGTTGTCTACATATAAAAGTAATAGGATATACCCTTGAGACATTCGCTGAACAAATAAAGCACTATCATGGGGACTGGATCTAAATCCAAGGCGTTCCATGGTAAAGCTATATTGAGTACCAAATGCAAGGAGCCTGCTTCAATCCATATAATGTTTGACATAATTGACACACTTTATTAGAAGTAATGTATCAAGGAGGAGGTTCCATATATACTTCCTCAATAAAATCACCCTTGAGAAAAGTATTTTTAACATCAATCTGGAACAAAGACCATTGCTCAATAGAGTGACAGCAAGAAGGCTTCAAATGGATGTAAGACAAGCAACTAGAATAAACGCATTATCATAATCAATTCCATATTCCTAAGTAAAACCTTTTGCTGCTAATAGAGCTTTGTAGCGTACCATTTGCCTTTACTTTGATCTTATACACCCATTTACAACTTGTAGTAGACTTTCCAAGTGACAAATTAACCAAATCCCCAAGTATGATATTTATTTAACACTTGCAACTCATCCACCATTGCTTGCTACCAAAGAGGATTAGTACAAGCTTCTCTATATGTACGAGGCTCGTGGAAAGAAGCAATAGTACAGTGACAATAAAAGTCACAAAGCCAAACAGAATGTTGACTTACATGGGTGGAACAACGAACATGAGAAGAAGGTATTTTTAAGGGTGGAGAATTACCAAATGGCATAGATATGTTAGCAACTATCAAAATGGGATCACCAAATGTACGTGCATTAAGATTAGAAGAGGACAACTCCAAGGAGGAAGATGCAAGTGTGTCATATTTAGGAAATAATTCCACCAAAGGATTGGTGAAGAAGTGAATGGTTGGGGATGACTTAACAAGATAGAGAGATAAGAACATCTTGTGCTCCCAAAAAGTAACATGACGAGACACATGTAGATGATTAGATACTAGATCCCAACATCTATAGCCTTTGTGCTTAATGCCATAGCCAAGAAAGCAACGTAATCGAGCATAATGTTCTAATTTCGTGCATTCATTAGGAAGTAGATGCACATAACAGGTATTGCCAAACACTTGAAGAAGCATTGTAATTTGGAACACCGTCGTATAAGCATTCGTAATAAGGGTGAGCATCGGTCTAGGATCAACCTTAGATGGACTTTGGATCGGCCCAACCTTGCTTGTCCCGGTCTAGTTCTCAGGGAGACTACATCGATCCTTGATCCTGAGATCCTTGAACTAATACTATGCGGATTGATTCTCGATTTTAGGAGTTTAGGGTTAGTCCAATCCGGACCAATCCTAACTTATATATATAAAATATCCTATATCTATTTTAAAGAGTAAACCCTAACTTAAATGGCATTAGACGGCATTAAATGGCATCAAACAATGTCCCCCTTCTCCATACTCTTGTTCTCCTTTCTTTTTTATCCTCTTCAATTTTTACTTGAAAGAAACAACTTTTCACTTGTGAGCAACCTCACCTTGCTTGTTGCGTGACGCTTGCCCCACTTGATGCTTGCTACTCCAAGCTTGCACTACTTAAAGCTTCTCGCCCAACACTCGCACCGCTCGTTGCTCACCCCTCAACACCTGTGCCGCTCACCTGTCTTCATTGGCCTCGCTTATTGACAAGTAAATCAGAAGGAAAATAAGCCCTAATTAGAAACCGTATTTGCTCGTGAGTTGTCACGCCCCGATCCTCAGGCACGCACACATCCGTCTCACTTGGTCGATTTTATAATGCCATATCCAAGGACAATGTATCGCCGACCCTTTCATTTTTAAGCACATGCGGAAGCAGTTAAAATCCCCATACAATAAAACGATGGGAGAAAAGCAGAGCCATATTTTTCATATTGAAATTTATAACTAAACTTTTATACAAACCACAAATCACTTCATAACTATTCACATCAAAAAGGAGATCTCAAAAGAAGATAAGATCTCAATCCATCCAAACCGTACTCAAGGCCCCTCTCGGGACTATCTTCTTCTTCCAAAAATCCTTCTCTTCAGATCTCACCTCCGAGTTCTCCTTCTCGGATTCCTCCTTCTCAGCTCTTTAGCGGGGTCCTGAAATGGTTTTCCCCAAACTGGGATGAGACTACGTCTTAGCGAGTTCTACCCCACTAAGCCCGATTAGTAAACCATTATACTAAAGGCTGCCTAAACACGCACAGGGCAGAGGACTTACCTTGGCCTCAGATCCTACCTGCAAGTTAGTACAATTCACAATAAACACCCATTCACTTCAAACAAATCGAACCAGTCGATTACATGTCATACAATTTAATCCCCACAGTGGGATATTTAAAAGCTAGGCCACGTGCATTCTCCAGGACGACATTCCAGGTCTCCGAGCCACGTGCCTCAAACCTCAGACCCACGTGCATTCTCTAAGGCGACCTCTTTGCCAAGATGGTACATCAAGCCACCGAGCCACGTGTCCTTTTTACGATGCGCGGGCCCACGTGCATTCTCTAAGGTACTCGCTTACCAAAGTGACGCATCAGATCACCGAGCCACGTGTCCTTTTAGATGCCTGGGCCCACGTGCATTCTATAAGGTACTCGCTTACCAAAGTGACGCATCAGATCACCGAGCCATGTGTCCTTTTAGATGCCTGGGCCCACGTGCATTCTCTTAGGTGCTATCTCACCAAAGTGATGCATCAATTCACCGAGCCACGTGTCCTTTTAGATGCCTGGGCCCACGTGCATTCTCTTAGGTGCTATCTCACCAAAGTGATGCATCAATTCATCGAGCCACATGCCCTTTTTGATGCCAAACTCTGTCACCGAGCCACGTGCATTCTCCAGGACGACATACCGAGTCTCCGAGACATGTGCATTCTCTCAGGCGACCTTTTTGCCAATGTGACATATTCAACCACTGAACTCACATGCATTCTCCAGGTGACATTCCAATTCACCGAGCCCACGTGTCCTCTTTCAAGTGGTTACCAATTTACTTTCAATACTGACAACCAATGCCCAATGGTTTCTCAATTAAATAATTAAATCAACTCAACAAAGCATTATAAATGCTGAATAACATACTTGGTCATTTACCAATTAACAATTCAATCTCAATCAATTCCAATCAATTTAGGGTAAATCCCTAAAATATCACAATTTATTAAATTCCATACAACGTAGAGCTCAAATAAATAAACGGACTGCGCCACGACGATCAGCATGAGATTTCGGTCGTCAGCCAATAAAATCTTAATTTCCGAAAAATAAATAAATAATTTATTAATTTCGAAAATTAAATAATTAATATTAAAAATTCAATTTAGCTCAAAATAAAGCCCAATTAAATAAACGGACTTCACCACGGTCATCAGCATAATTTTCCGGTTCCAGACCATCTCAGTTGAAATTTCGGAAAATAAATAATTATTTAATTTAATTCCGAAAATTAATATTTAAATACTAAAAATTTCACTTAGGCCCGAAAAGCCTAATTGAAGCCCACTAAGGGTTGGAAAAAATCCCGAGGCACTTCCAATAATTAGTAGACCACGTCTACTTGCTAATTGCGCAATCAATTTATCGAAATCGCATCACAATTGACTAATAATTGCTAATTTATTCTAATCTAACAACCTAAACATAATTAATTAAAACTAAACCAACCTTAAGCATAATTAGCCAACTAATCCTGGATTAGTGAGATTACTCACCAAATCGCGCGCAAATTGGATCAATCCGACGGTGGCGACACGAGGAACGATTCTTCCCAAAGCACGGCTCGAGTTCGGGGCTCGGAAATGGCCCAAAATGAGCCCGAAAGTGCTGGAAACCCACTCCGTGGGCTCGCTGGTCGGGGCTGGCCGGGGTTGCTCCGGCGGCTAGGGTGGTGAGGGAAGGCCGGCGGAGGGTGAGGGGGACGCGGGGGAGGTCTGGCGGGGCTGGACGGTGGTTGGAGGTGGCCGGACGGGGGCTGGTCGGGGCGGAACTAAGCCGAGGGGGGGGCCGATTTGCGCTGGGGGGGGAAGGAGCGGCGGCGGCGGGACGGTGGGCGCACGGGCGGGCGGCTGTCGCGGGTGTGTGAGCGGCGGTGCGGCGGCGGGACGGGTGGTGACGGAGCTGCAGCTTCTGGTTTTGGTTCGCTCGTTCGGACGCACGGGGAGGAAGAAGAAGAAGAAGAAGAGAGAGAGAGAGAGAGAGAGAGAGAGAGAGAGAGAGAGAGAGAGAGAGAGAGAGAAGGGATAGGTATTGATTGGTCAAAAGAAAAAAAAAAAGAGAGAGAAGGTGGGCGGTGGGGAATTTGCACGAGGGGGAGGGGAGAGGAGAGAGGAGAGAGAAAGAAAAGAGAAAAAGGAGAGGAAAAGAGAGAGAAAAAGGGAAAAGAAAATACATATTTATTTATTTCAATTTTCCTTTTCTCTTTTCCTTTTCTTTTCTATTTTCTTTTGGTCTTCAATTTTTCTTCCGATAATTTCTTTATTGAAATTTCGGACCCGTTAATAAATTGACGAGCGAGAGACAGGATCCTAAAAATAAGAATTATGACGCGCTTAAAATTCGATTTTCGAAATCGAGTTCAATTTCGTGGTTAAAAATCGATCAGACGTGACGTGATTTTAGCTCAATCCAACCAATTAGGTAGCTTTTAGGGATTTTACAGCTGATACATCCCTTAATGGCTTTATCCAATAGGTTAGTTAATTCGCGAGTGATCGTTTAGAGAAAAAGGGCCATAGGCACGCCGACGAAATGCCCATTTCACTTTTATCGAAACGGGGTCGAATTTCAGGATGTCACAACTTTTCCCTTCTTATAAAAATTTCGTCCTCGAAATTTAAACCATTACACTTTGTTCAAAAAGGTGGGGGTACAACTGTCTCATCGATTCTTCAGTCTCCCAAGTCGCTCCTTCAGTGCCGTGGTGTTGCCAGACCACTTTGACCAACGGAATGGTCTTTGTACGCAGAACTTGCTCTTTACGATCGACAATCTGGACCGAGCTTTCAACGTATGACAAACGGTCATCCACGTCCAATTCCTCGAAATTGAGCACGTGGGTCGGGTCAGGCTCATACTTCCTTAACATTGACACGTGAAAAACGTCATGCACTTGCGCCAATCTTGGTGGCAACGCAAGACGATATGCTAGGTTTCCGATTCTTTCAAGAATCTCAAACGGACCTACGTACCTCGAACTCAGTTTGCCTTTCTTACCAAAGTGTGAAGTTCCCCTCATTGGTGACACTTTCAGAAAAACGTGATCACCAACTTGGAATTCCAAAGACCTTCGGCACTTATCTGCATAACTCTTTTGCCTGCTTTGTGCTATCTTTAATCTGTCTCTGATCACTGCCACGGCATCTACCGATTGCTGAACCAACTCTAGGCCTGTTATTTTTCTTTCTCCGACTTCATCCCAATACATTAGAGTTCTGCATGCTCTGCCATACAACGCTTCAAATGGAGCCATCTTGATGCTCTGCTGATAACTATTGTTGTAGGCGAATTCCACTAGATGAAGCTGATCCTCCCAACTTCCTTTGAAGTCTATTACACACGCTCTCAACATATCTTCAAGAGTCTGAATTGTCCTTTCCGATTGACCATCCGTCTGAGGATGATATGCCGTACTGTACTGAAGCTTTGTACCTAAAGCACTCTGCAAGCTCTTCCAAAAAGCAGCAGTAAACCTTGGGTCTCTATCAGATGTTATCTTAATCGTCACTCCATGCATACGAACTACTTGACGCATATACAGGTCTGCGTGTCTATCCAGACTTAGGTCCTTTCGAACTGCAATGAAGTGAGCCGATTTTGTCAGCCTATCGACCATTACCCAAATCGAATCATTCCCCCTCTGACTCCTTGGTAGTCCAGTCACGAAGTCCATCGTGATGTGCTCCCATTTCCACTCCGGGATCGCGAGAGGTTGCAGAAATCCTCCCGGCTTGCAATGCTGGGCTTTAACTTGTTGACAAGTCAAACACTTGGCCACATGCTTGGCGATGTCCGCCTTCATACCTGACCACCAGTAGTGTTGACGCAAATTCTGATACATCTTAGTGCTTCCAGGATGAACGCTATAATTGCTACGATGTGCTTCAGATAAAATCTCTTCTCTAAGCTCTACATCGTCAGGTACAACCAAACGTCCACGAAGCCTCAGTACCCCATCATCTGAAACTTGAAAATCAACCTTTCTTTTATCAATATCCTCTTGAAGAATTTTCTGTACGTTTGGATCTGTCGGTTGGAGTTGCTTGATTCTGACTTGGACATCCGGCTCAATTCTGAGGGTGGCCATAAAACTTGAAAGGTGGCCTACCTCAAATTTGAATTCCGAATCTCGAGCTCTCTCGATTAAGTTCCACTCCTTAACCATGATCCGTGCCACTGAAGACTTCCGACTCAATGTATCGACGACCTTGTTCGCCTTTCCCGGGTGATATAGAATATCACAGTCGTAGTCTTTCAGCAATTCCATCCATCGCCGTTGTCTCATGTTCAACTCCTTCTGAGAGAACAAATACTTGAGACTCTAATGGTCCGTGAATATCTGAAACTTTTCCCCATACAAGTAGTGCCTCCAAATCTTCAATGCAAATATGATGGCTGCGAGTTCTAAGTCATGCGTTGGATAATTCAATTCATGAGGTCTTAATTGCCGGGAAGCTTATGCAACAACTCTGCCATGTTGCATCAGCACGCAACCCAATCCTTTAAATGACGCATCACTATGATCTTGAATTCTCCAAGACCAGATGGAATCGTCAGCACAGGTGTGGTAGTCAGCTTTTCCTTCAGCTCTTGAAAACTACACTCGCACTTGTCTGTCCATATGAATTTCTCATTTTTCTTTGTGAGCTTTGTCAGAGGCGACGCTATCGATGAGAATCCTTCCATAAACCGCCTGTAATAACCTGCTGACCCCAGAAAACTTCTGATCTCTGTCACTGATGTCGGTCTCGGCCACTTGATCACGGCTTCTATCTTGCTCGGGTCGATGGAGATTCCTTCTCCGGAAATCACATGACCTAAGAATGCAACACGAGTCAGCCAAAACTCGCATTTGCTAAACTTAGCATATAGCTGATGTGTTCTTAAGGTCTGAAGCACTAATCTCAGATGATTCTTGTGCTTTTCATTACTTCTCGAATAGACCAGGATATCATCTATAAACACGATCACAAACTGATCTAAGTATTCCTTGAACACTCTGTTCATCATATCCATGAATGTAGCTGGAGCATTCGTTTATCCGAACGGCATCACTGTAAACTCGTAATGACCATACCGAGTACGAAATGCTGACTTAGGAATATCCTCTTTCCGAATCCTCAGCTGATGATATCCTGTCCTCAAATCGATCTTCGAGAATATTGACGCTCCTTGCAGTTGATCAAACAAGTCATCTATCCTCGGCAATGGATACTTGTTCTTGATTATTACCTGATTGAGCTGCCAATAGTCAATGCACAAACGCAATGAACCATCTTTCTTCTTAACAAACAGAACTGGTGCTCCCCAAGGCGATGCACTAGGACGAATAAATCCTTTATCCAGTAACTCTTGCATCTGCACCTTCGGTTCCTTCAACTCGATAACGAAATTCGATAAGGTGCCTTTGAGATCGGTTCGTCCCGGTGCTAGCTCGATTACAAATTCAATCTCTCTTTCGCGGTAACTCGGCAATTCTTTTGGAAAGACATCTGGAAACTCCTGTACCACTGAAATATCTTCCACTTTTAACTCTTCAACTGTCGTATCCACGACAGTCGCTAAGTACCCTCGGCAACCCTCATCTAACAAACGAGTTGCTTCCGGCGACGAGATTAAGGAAATCGAAGGTCCTCCTTGATTCCCGACAAACTCGAAGCTCTTACCCCCTAATGGGTCAAACTGAATCGCCTTGCGATAGCAGTCCATTTTAGCTCGTTGATTGGTGAACCAGTCCATTCAAATTATCAAATCAAAATCATACATGGCTAGGACTAACAAGTCAATTTTCCCCACTCGCTCACCAATCTCTAACTTGCACCCTGAACATCCCAAAGCAGCAATAACTTTTTTATTCAAGGGTGTAGATATGCAAATTGCCGATTCCAACAATACAGGATTCAATCCTAGCATCCTAACATATTGCTCGGCAATGAAGGAATGGGTTGCTCCCGAATCAAACAAAGCATAAGCAAGTTGGTCGTTGAGCGAGATCATACCTGTAATCATGCCAGGCGCAGCTTTTGCCTGACCTTGGGTAATCGCGTACACAGTGCCTTGAGCTGGAGGTCTCTGCTGTCCTCCTTGCAATGCATTCTGAGCGGCATACCCTCCTATCTGTCTCATCGGTGGCGGTGGCGGCAACTGAGGTTGTCCTCTTTGTTTCTTAGGACAAAATCTGGCCATGTGACCCTGTTGGCCACATTCAAAACATGCACCCGTCCTAACTGGGCACGGTGCTGTCCCATGTCTTCTTCCACACAAGCGACATGCATCATTCCAAATAGGTCTTGACCTATTAAATCCACTCTTCTTGCTGGGCGGGCTTTGGAACCTATTTCCAAACATCGGCCTCTTTCCTTGGCGGATGTTGTTTCTGTGAGAGCTAAACCTCAATCCAGATGAGGCAGCTCTATCGTTATGATCTTTCTCAATCTTCTGAGCTCTCCGATATATGTCGTTATGAGTCTTCAGATCCAGAAGGACTAAGGCACTTCTCAAATCCTGTCTGAATCCATCTCTGAACCTCCTCGCTCGGTTCACAGGGTTCTCAATTTACTCGTGGGCATATCGCGAAAGTTCAGCGAACTTCGCCTCATACTCATCAACAGATAGAGAACCCTGGCGAAGACGTTGAAATTAAGCCATCTTCACCTCTCTGGCAGTCTCAGAGAAAAAATTATCATTGAAGGCTTCACGGAAAGTGCTCCAGTCTTGAACAGCGCCTTCCGGAAAGATCATTTCACGAGTTGTCATCCACCAAGTGTCTGCAACTCCCTCCAGCTGGTAAGTTGCTAACATTACTTTCTCAGCGTCGTTGCACATCAGCAGCTTCTGAATCCATGAAGAAGTAGCTTCGGGGTCTCCAGACCCAGTAAAAATCGACGGATTTAACTTTAGAAAATGCTTCACCAACTTATGGATTGGTCTTGCAGCGACCACTATCTCTGGCGGATTTTCAACATTCATGGCAGCTGGAGCAACGGCTGGTGCGGCAGCAGGTGCGATTGTAAGGGCAATTCTGGTGGCGGCGACAGTGGCGGCAGTTGCAGCGGCTTCAACAGCAGCGGCTTGCTGATCCATTCTATCACCCATTGCTTCTAAAACACGCAAGATCCCATCCACCCTGGGATCATTAGGGGCTGCTACCTCGACATCTACAACAGGTGGATTCACTCCACTCGCGCTAGCCTGTGCTGGCGCTCGACCACGTTTGCCTTGGGTTCCGACACGAGTCGGAGCTCTACCCCGAATAACGGCCCTACTGGTCCTCTTTGTAGGAGTTCTCGGTTCTTGATCGCTCATGGTGTAGCTTTACTCAACTAACACCTGTTTCTAATTCAACACCGAATTAGAAATAGAGCGATCCAAACAACAAACAATTTTAGCACTCAGCTAATACAGACATGCACCAGCATGAATTTAAAGGCCTTTCCTACTAACTATCCCACGGTCAACGCTCCTTATCACTCCAACTTTAACCTGGCTCGGATACCACTTAAACTGGACGTCACGCCCCGATCCTCAGGCACGCACACATGCGTTTCACTTGGTCAATTTTATAATACGATATCCCAGGACAATGTATCGCCGACCCTTTCATTTTTCATATTGAAATTTATAACCAAACTTTTATACAAACCACAAATCACTTCATAACTATTCACATCAAAAAAGAGATCTCAAAAGAAGATAAGATCTCAATCCATCCAAACCGTACTCAAGGCCCCTCTCGGGACTATCTTCTTCTTCCAAAAATCCTTCTCTTCGAGATCTCACCTCCGAGTTCTCCTTCTCGGATTCCTCCTTCTCAGCTCTTTAGCGGGGTCCCGAAATGGTTTTCCCAAACCGGGATGAGACTACGTCTCGCGAGTTCTACCCCACTAAGCCCGATTAGTAAATCATTATACTAAAGGCTGCCTAAACACGCACAGGGCAGAGGACTTACCTTGGCCTCAGATCCTACCTGCAAGTTAGTACAATTCACAATAAACACCCATTCACTTCAAACAAATCGAACCAGTCGATTACATGTCATACAATTCAATCCCCACAGTGGGATATTTAAAAGCTAGGCCACGTGCATTCTCCAGGACGACATTCCAGGTCTCCGAGCCACGTGCCTCAAACCTCAGACCCACGTGCATTCTCTAAGGCGACCTCTTCACCAAGATGGTACATCAAGCCACCGAGCCACGTGTCCTTTTTACGATGCCCGGGCCCACGTGCATTCTCTAAGGTACTCGCTTACCAAAGTGACGCATCATATCACTGAGCCACGTGTCCTTTTAGATGCCTGGGCCCACGTGCATTCTCTAAGGTACTCGCTTACCAAAGTGACACATCAGATCACCGAGCGACGTGTGCTTTTAGATGCTTGGGCCCACATGCATTCTCTTAGGTGCTATTTGAGATAGCTAGTATAAGCACCTAGAGGGGGGTGAATAGGTGCACAAACTATTTATTGAGATACGGAAGCGATTCTAGGCAGCCGATAGAAAGGAGTTCACAAAATGATTTACGATCAAAGTAAATAGAGTAAGGAGAGAAGATTGAACACAGAGTTTATAGTGGTTCGGCTTATTCCAAGCCTACGTCCACTCTTCCGCACTGACAGCCCACCGGCTGGATTTCACTACGAACAAAAGAGAAGTTACAGCATTGCTTTTCCTTGATTCTACAGTGTAGATGTTCTATCACACTTCCTCAAGGTTTCTCACATATATAGACTCTCTTTTGTATATAAGTATTCGCTCAAAGGAATTGTTTAAACAACAAGGAGCTTCAGACTTTGAAATTCTTCTATCGCGCACACCTCAACAACTTATAACGTCTTCCTTATATACTCCTTTATGCCATCATATCCGTTGGCACTTACCAAAGGAATTCCTCCAATCTACCCGTTGGACGGAATCAATTAGGAAGATCATTCTGGCTATTAAAGGAACGTGTCGATAGCCCATCAATCCTGTTCGCCCATACAATCAGGATATCGGTTTCCATAAGTAGAACCTTCCGAGAATATTTAGGCAATCATCGATTCCTTAATCTTCGAGTCAATCATGATCAATCAAAGAATTCGGTTGAGTCTTTTCTAGCCATGAGATCTTCTCCAGTTGATAAGGTCAAGCCCTTAACAAAACATCCAGTTCTGGGTAACCTTTCTTCAACGGATTAGAGACTGTCAATGAGGATAGACTTTGAGTCTTGAGTCTGGCTGTCCGGAGGTCTTCAGACTTTAAGTAGCAGAGTCTGCAAACCTTTAGACTAGACTGATGGAAACGTTTTGTCAGCTTCAAAATACTTTAAGAGGATTTCTCCAACAATCTCCCCCTTTTTGATGGTGACAAAACTTTCCTGCAGATTTGGACAACTTTGACCTGCAAAACATTTCTCAAACACATATGCATATCTTATAGAGATAAATGGCTAAATGAATAACACTAGAATCTGCAACCACAGAAAATAGGTTAGTCTAATAAGTGATAAAGCCATCCATAAGATACCAATGATAGTTAATAAAAGCAGTCAAGTCCAAGTCTAGTTCAGTTCTCATCCAGATACAAAGACAAAGTCAAACGGATCAAAACAATCCACACAATCCAACAACCAATTCAACACACCAACCACACGATTAAAAGTTAAATTGTTCAAATCTTGCATCTCTCCCCCTTTTTGTCAGCATTAAAAAGGTTGAGATGAAAATGGAATGAAGTCAAGATTACTTGGGAACGCAGACAAGCTGGAAATCTCCTATAGACTGAATGATGCCTTCCAGCCTTTTTAAGTCTTCCTTCAGATGTGCGATCTCCTCACCGTTGGCATTGGCCTGAGTCTGAATAGAGAGGGCTTGGATTTTATCATTCAATGAACATGAAGAAACTTGACCCGTAGTTTGCAAGTTTTGAACCTCGCATCCCAAGGCATAAATTTGACCTCGCATCTCCAAGAGAATATCCATGATTCTGCGAAAATCTGCTGCATTATCAGTATGAGTACTTGCTTCAGCTCGATCTGATGGAGTAAATGTAGACGATGGTAGATCAGCATAATCTCGCGGGTTTGGCGATGAAATTTCATGATCTTCTTCCGGAAATTGAGAGGCATAAACATCCTTTGGGTTTGCAGGTGAGCGACTGACTCATTCACTTGCGTCAGGATATGAGGACTTCCCTCTTTTCTCTTGATCTCCCCCTGTTTCCATGCCTACAGGTGGAGAAGAGTGTTCGTCAGGTTCTCCTTCTTCTCCTCTTTCTTCTTCTGTCTCAACTCTTTCCTTCTCAGCTTCTCTTTCTTCTTCTTCCTTCTCCTCTGCTTCCTTCTCCTCTGCTTCTTTCACCATTTGTTTCGATTCTTTCCTTGGAACAGGACGACTTAAGTTTTTCAAAGCCATTGCAGAGATGGTGAGATTTTCATCATCATCTTCATCTTCAACAATAAGAGCTCTTCTTTTCGGTTTTGAAGCAACCAAGGGCTCTTTTTCTTTCCGCTTTGATGAAGAAGAGGGTTGATGAGCTTTGAGTGGAGTCTTCTCCTTGAATTTCTCCAACGCTTTGTTCAATTCCTTCAGACGTATCTTGGTCACCATTTTCAGTCCTACCACCATATGATCGCATGATCAAACACAAAAGATTTGCGGAGGCTGAATATTCAGATTTCTGAATAACTTCGTCACAAGACTTGGGTAAGGAAGTTGGCCTCTGTCTTTCATCATGGCTCTATACATGTGGAACATAACAGTGTGAGGAAGAGAAAACCTTTTCCCAATGAGAATGGCATACATCAGCTTTGCCTCTGAACTTGAAACATCAGTCTTGGAAGTTGATTTTGGTCGAAGGCAATTAATCACAATCTTGTGAAGCAAGATGTTGAATGCACTCATCCTTAAGTAGGAAATCTTTTCCTCTGTTCTCCTATCCTTGACAAGTTCCAATGTAGCACCAGCCATGGAAACTTTGATCGGTTGATATCTTCTCCTCTCGACTCTCAACACATCTGCCAGCATATCCATATCCACAACATAGTCTTGATCTTTGACACTGAAGGAAAATCTATTCGCATCTAAAAAGCTAAGATTTGAATAGAAATATGCGGTCAGTTCAGCATAGGCCTCTGTAGTGTCAGAGCAGAACCTTTCAAGTTGAAGATAACTGAACTTCTCCCTCAAGTTCACATTTACAGCATTCAGAAAATCAAAATCCACACTCTTAGGGTTTATTACCCCACACTTCAGCAATTTCGAGTACAAATTCTTTTGTTCCTTCGATTTGAACAAATCTCCTATTTTTCCTCGACTTTCAACCGCAATACCCATTCTCGGTTGAAATTGACTATACAATTTGTCATCATCATTCCCATCTACAGGATTCGGTCCCCAATCACGAGGATCACTCGGAATATTCGCAAGAGTTTCCTCAGCCAACCCTTTACGAGCAATTCCCAAACTCTCCATTCTTCGAAGAAAGATGTATTCATTTCCATACCCTTTCTCTTTAATAAAATCATTGACATATTTCAAGGGAGTACACGTTGCTTTTAAGGCACGATACAACTTATAAATAGAAGTGGGCTTTTGAACTCTTATAGGGTCTGCATCCTTGATGATTTCTTCCTCTTGTTGATGATCAATGCCTTGAGGGCTAGATGGAGGAGAGTGACGCTGCTGAGAATGTTGTGGGCTCGATTGCTGTTCTGGAGCCACATCTTCTTCAGTGAGATCGAAGTGCGTAGGCCCCTCACTCATTCGCCGTGGTCCCCTGTTTGCGATTCTCGAAGACTTTCTTGAAGACGACATCTTTCTTAGTTTTTGGAAGATTCCTTGCTTGACTTTCCCAAGAAAGATGACAACATTTTCGAAGATTAAACAAGGGAAGAAAACGGGAATGGAGGATCGATGCTTTCTAGGGTTTTTGAGAGTGAAGTGAACAGCAATCAACAGTACACGATCGGTAAAAAGGAGAAATAAACGAAACGTCACAAAGGAAAATAAAAAGATGCCTTTTCAAAATAACTGTCTTTTTCCGTGAAAATAGTCATTTAAAAAATAACTTCCTTTTTGAAAATGAAACGATGCAGTAATTTCGTCGATTAGATATAGCAACAATTTAACACAGTCTGATGATTGTACCTCTTCAAGATAAGATTCGAGAGAGAGAAAGAGAGACTAACTTACAGTCTGACGGTCGTACCAAGACTATCTTAAAGTCTTGTATGTCTGAGTCTGAAAGTCTTTAGACTTTGATTTCCTCATACCTCAAAATGTTGAGTCTGGTACGGATAGACTCAAATTGATTTTTCTCCAAAGGCTTTGTGAATATATCCGCCAGTTGGTTCGTTAAATCAACATATTGGATTGAAACATCTCCATTTTGAACATGGTCTCTAATAAAGTGATGTCGAATCTCTATATGCTTTGCTCTTGAGTGGAGAATTGGATTTTTGGTGAGGTTGATAGTGCTGGTGTTGTCACAATTAATCTCTGTGCATGAGTCTTCAATTTCAAAGTCTCTTAACTGCTGTTTTATCCACAGAATTTGTGAACAACAACTTCCGAGAGCTATATACTCTGCTTCTGCTATAGAGAGAGCTACTGTACTTTGCTTTCTTGAAAATCAAGACGCTGTCCTACCTCCAAGTAGTTGACAAGTACCCGAGGTGCTCTTTCTATCGACTCTGCATCCAGTAAGGTTTGCGTCTGAATATCCAAGAAGAGTAAAGTCTCCCCTTTTTGGATACCAGAGACCAAAGCTTGATGTTGATGAAATATACTTGATAATACGCTTCGCAGCATTCAAATGAGATTCTTTTGGGTCTGATTGAAATTTGGCACAAATGCAAACACTAAACAGAATGTCAGATCTAGAGGCAGTAAGATAAAGAAATGATCCGATGATACTCATGTACATCTTTTGATCGACTTTCTTTCCTCCTTCATCTTTGTCTATCTTCAAGGAACTTGACATTGGTATGTCAGCTTTTTTGCAATTGTCCAGTCCAAACTTTTTGACAAGATCATTTGCGTACTTTTCTTGATGAATGAAAGTTCCTTCCTCCAGTTGTTTCACTTGGAGCCCGAGAAAGAAGGTTAACTCACCCATCATGCTCATTTTAAATTCATCCCGCATAGTCTTAGAGAATTTCTTGCACAAGCTTTCATTAGAAGATCCAAAAATAATATCATCCACATATATTTGAACAAGTAAAAAGCTTTTGCTTTCTCTTTTAATAAAAATGGTAGTGTCTATTTTACCTTTAACAAATTCATTTCGAATTAAAAACTTACTTAATCTGTCGTACCAAGCTCGAGATGTTTGCTTTAAGCCATACAAGGCCTTTTTGAGTCTGAATACTGAGTCTGGTTTCTTTGAGTCTTCAAACCCTGGTGGTTGTTCTACATAGACTTCCTCATGGATGAAACCGTTTAGGAAAGCACTTTTGATGTCCATTTGAAATAACCTGAAATTTTTATGACAAGCAAATGCAAGTAATAAACGAATTGCTTCTAACCTTGCTACCGGTGCATAAGTCTCGTCATAGTTGATCCATTCTTCTTGTGTGTATCCTTTGGCCATGAGTCTAGCCTTGTTTCTCATGACTTTTCCTTTCTCATTCATCTTGTTCCTGAAAATCCATTTAGCTCCAACAATTGATTTACCTTTCGGTTTAGGAGTCAGCTCATAGACGTCATTAACTCTGAATTGTTCGAGTTCTTCTTGCATAGCTTCAATCCAGCTTTCATCGGATAAAGCTTCTTCTATGCTCTTGGGTTCTATTTAAAAAATAAGAGCCACAGCACTAGACTCTTCTCGCCTTTTGGATCTTGTGCGGATTCCTTCATTGATGTCGCCAATAATAAGATCTTTGGGATGACTGGACTTATGTTTCCAGTTGCTAGTTAATTTATCAGATTGATGGTCACTTCACTAGAATCTTCAACAGTCACTTATTGCTGGTCCTTCAAAGTCTGAGCTGCTTCTTGAGAATTATACTTTGTAGAGTCTGAAGCAGATTCGGTCTCTTCAAAATGAGTCTGAATAGATTCATTTTGTATAGAATCTTGGAATTTAACATTCATTGATTCTTCCACAGTTTGAGTCTTCTTGTTGTAGACTCTGTACGCTTTGCTTGTGGTTGAATATCCAAGGAAGATGCCTTCATTTGACTTTTCTTCAAACTTACCAACTCGATTATTTGCATTTTTCAATATGAAACATTTGCATCCAAATACATGAAAATATGAAATAATGGGCTTCTTTTCTTTGAATAATTCATAGGGGGTTTTTTCTAGAATAGGCCTTAGAAAAACTCTATTGATGATATAACATGATGTTGAAACTGCTTCAGCCCAAAACCGTAAAGAAATATTGCTTTCAATTGAGAGAGTTCTGGCCATTTCTTAAAGAGATCTATTCTTCCTTTCCACAACTCCATTTTGCTCTGGAGTATATAGAGAAGAGAACAAATGTTGTAAACCAGATTCGTCACAAAATTTAGCAAAATAATGATTTTCAAATTCACCTCCATGGTCTGTTTTTATACTTGAAATAACATGCTCCTTTTCATTTTGAACCTTCTTAGTTCAAATTAAGAGAAAGTTTCAGACTTACTTGCCAAGAAATATACCCAAGTAAATCGCGAGTAGTCATCCACAATTACTAGGCAATATTTCTTACCTCCAATGCTCTGCGTTTTTATTGGTCCAAAGAGATCCATATGCAAGAGCTGCAATACACGGTTAGAGGAAACTTTATTTATTGGCTTAAAGGAATTTCTTACATGTTTTCTCAATATACATGGTGTACATAGATCAGACTTTTGGTATAATAAATTGGGTAGACCACGAACAAGCTTCTTTGCTTTGAGATTTTGGCTATCTGCTTCATGTTGATATGCCCAAGCTTTTTGTGCCATAAGTTCGCTTCGTCTTGGATTGAGATTAGATATTGCGATTCATCTGGTTTCACGTCTAAGAGGTAGATATTTCAATGTCTTCGACCCATGAAAGACTGAGTAGAGTTTTTACTGGTTCCTGAACAAATACCCTCTTGAAAGTTGATTTTGAAACCGGCATCACAAAGCTGACTGATACTGAGCAGATTGTAATTGAGCCCTTCAACTAAAGAAACATTGCTTATTGTGAGGTTCCCAATCTTTACAGTTCCAAATCCTACTATTTTTCCTTTGCTGTTTCCTCCAAATGATACTTTTCCACCATTCACTTGAACAATCTTTATGAAGCAATTTGAGTCTCCTGTCATGTGTCTCGAGCATCCACTATCTAGGTACCATTTCACCTTTTTCTTGATAGTGACTTGCATTTAAAAAGAAACTCAAGCTTTCTTTGGTACCCATATTTTCTTGGGTCCTTTTGAGTTAGTCTGATATACGGTTTTTCCCCAGACTTTATTGACAGGTCTCCAAGCCATAGGACATTCTTTCTCAAAACGATATGCACTATTGCATTTTGAACATCTAAGAGCATTGCGACCTACTGGTTTTACAAAGGTCATTTCAAAATGATTTTTGTAAGCATTCCTTGTTGTTCTTTGTTTAATTCTTTCTTTTACTTTAGGAAAATCGATTAAAGGAATGATTTCAGCAGTCATTCCTAAACCAGATTTATTGAAATAAGGTCTTTGAATAGAAAATATTTTCTCCAGTTTTTTAGATCCTAGAGAAAATCTTTTGGAAATATTTGAAATATCATTTTTCAAAAATGCATTTTCTTTCAAAAAATTATCTTCACTTTCTTTGAGAGAAGAAACATCCTGGTCTAAGCCTTTCACTTTTTCTTTCAAAACATTCTCTTGTTGTTTTAAAGTAGAATTTTTCTTTTTGAGTTCAAAAATTCTTTTAAGAGAAGTCTTAAGACTAAAACATAATTCATCAATGTATTTTGAAACTTTAATAGGGATTTTGAAATTACTTACCTCGAATTCACTTTCTGAGTCTGAATCAGTTTCGGAGTTTGATTCTGAGTCTGATTGTGCCATTAGACATATGTTGGCATAATCATCATCACTATCTTCACACTCTGTATCACTCTAGGTTTAAGCTTTGAGAGCCTTTCGATACCTTTCAGTTTTTCCTTTCTTCTTCCTCAGAAGAGGACAGTTGGGTCTGATGTGTCCCTTTTTCTTACATTCAAAGCAGACTACATTTTTGTTTGATTCATCATCTTCAGCAGACTTGGTCTATTGCTTTTGAAAACTTTGTTTCCTTGAATTAAATCTTTTTCCTTTTCTATTCAGCTTTCTGAATCTTCTTATCATGAGAGCAAGTTCTTCATCATCCATGTCGTCTTCAGAATCTGTTACATCAGAATCATCATTAGATTTTAATGCAATAGATTTCTTACCTTTAGGATCTTCGTCTTCATTGATTCGTTCCACTTCATAAGACTGAAGGGTCCCAACCAGCTCATCGACAGACAGTGGCATGATTCTTTGAGTCTCTCTGATTGAAGTCTTAATGTGATTCCAATCCTTGGAGAGTCCACGTGATTAGCTTGTTTACTTTCATGGGATCAGAAATTGGTTGACCTTGATTTTCAAGACCATTCACGATTTCTGTAAAACGACTCAACATGCAGTTATAGATTTTCCTGGTTTCATTCTGAAGGCTTCGTATTGACCGAGAAGAATGTTGATTCTTGTCTCTTTCACTCGATCGGTTCCTTCATAGGTAATGTGTAATCTATCCTAGACTTCTTTGGCTGTATCACAAGAAGATATTCTGTTATATTCAGTAGGTGATAAAGCACAATATAAAGAGTAAATTGCTTTTGCATCAAGAGCTTGTCTCTTGATTATCTCTTCCTGACTTATTTCGCTGGACTCAACAGTGTCCTTTCCTCTTTCTGAGACAGATGTAGCTTTAGGAATGATTCCTTTTTCTACAACGTCCCATTCCAGAGGATCCTTTGATCTTAAGAACGCCTTCATCTTGTTCTTCCATATGTTGTAGTCCTTTCCATCAAAGTAAGGCGGTCTGGTGTTGCTTTGCCCTTCTACCAGCTCTGGAGCCAACATACTAGCCATGGATCTTTTACTCTGAAGTAAAAAACTTCAAACAAAGTGAGTACACGGGCTCTGATACCAATTGAGATAGCTAGTATAAGCACCTAGAGGGGGGTGAATAGGTGCACAAACTATTTATTGAGATACGGAAGCGATTCTAGGCAGTCGATAGAAAGGAGTTCACAAAATGATTTACGATCAAAGTAAATAGAGTAAGGAGAGAAGATTGAACATAGAGTTTATAGTGGTTCGGCTTATTCCAAGCCTACGTCCACTCTTTCGCACTGATAGCCCACCGGCTGGATTTCACTATGAACAAAAGAGAAGTTACAGCACTGCTTTTCCTTGATTCTACAGTGTAGATGTTCTATCACACTTCCTCAAGATTTCTCACATATATAGACTCTCTTTTCTATACAAGTATTCGCTCAAAGGAATTGTTTAAACAACAAGGAGCTTCAGACTTTGAAATTCTTCTATCGCGCACACTTCAACAACTTATAACGTCTTTCTTATATACTCCTTTATGCCATCATATCCGTTGGCACTTACCAAAGGAATTCCTCCAATTTACCCGTTGGACGGAATCAATTAGGAAGATCATTACGCTATTAAAGGAATGTGTCGATAGCCCATCAATCTGTTCGCCCATACAATCAGGATATCGGTTTCCATAAGTAGAACCTTCCGAGAATATTTAGGCAATCATCGATTCCTTAATCTTCGAGTCAATCACGATCAATCAAAGAATTCGGTTGAGTCTTTTCCAGCCACGAGATCTTCTCCAGTTGATAAGGTCAAGCCCTTAACAAAACATCCAGTTCTGGGTAACCTTTCTTCAACGGATTAGAGACTGTCAATGAGGATAGACTTTGAGTCTTGAGTCTGGCTATCCGGTGGTCTTCAGACTTTAAATAGCAGAGTCTGCAAACCTTTAGACTAGACTGATGGAAACGTTTTGTCAGCTTCAAAATACTTCAAGAGGATTTCTGCAACACTATCTCACCAAAGTGATGCATCAATTCACCGAGCCATGTGTCCTTTTAGATGCCTGGGCCCACGTGCATTCTCTTAGGTGCTATCTCACCAAAGTGATGCATCAATTCATCGAGCCACGTGCCCTTTTTGATGCCAAACTCTGTCACCGAGCCACGTGCATTCTCCAGGACGACATACCGAGTCTCTGAGCCATGTGCATTCTCTTAGGCGACTTTTTCGCCAAGGTGACATATTCAACTGCTGAACTCACGTGCATTCTCCAGGTGACGTTTCAATTCACCGAGCCCACGTGTCCTCTTTCAAGTGGTTACCAATTTACTTTCAATATCGACAACTAATGCCCAACGGTTTCTCAATTAAATAATTAAATCAACTCAACAAAGCATTATAAATGCTGAATAACATACTTGGCCATTTACCAATCAACAATTCAATCTCAATCAATTCCAATCAATTTAGGGTAAATCCCTAAAATATCACAATTTATTCAATTCCATACAACGTGGAGCTCAAATAAATAAACGGACTGCGCCACAACGATCAGCATGAGATTTCGGTCGTCAGCCAATAAAATCTTAATTTTCGAAAAATAAATAAATAATTTATTAATTTTGAAAATTAAATAATTAATATTAAAAATTCAATTTAGCTCAAAATAAAGCCCGATTAAATAAACGGACTTCACCACGGTCATCAGCATAATTTTCCGGTTGCAGACCATCTCAGTTGAATTTTCGAAAAATAAATAATTATTTAATTTAATTCCGAAAATTAATATTTAAATACTAAAAATTCCACTTAGGCTCGAAAAGCCTAATTGAAGCCCACTAAGGGTTGGAAAAAATCCCGAGGCACTTCCAATAATTAGTAGACCACGTCTACTTGCTAATTACGCAATCAATTTATCGAAATTGCATCACAATTGACTAATAATGGCTAATTTATTCTAATCTAACAACCTAAACATAATTAATTAAAACTAAACGAACCTTAAGCATAATTAGCCAACTAATCCTGGATTAGTGAAATTACTCACCAAATCGCGCGCAAATCGGATCAATCCGACGGCAGCGACGCAAGGAATGATTCTTCCCAAAGCACGGCTCGGGTTCGAGGCCCGGAAACGGCCCAAAACGAGCCTGAAAGTGCTGGAAACCCACTCTGTGGGCTTGCTGGTCGGGGCTGGCTGGGGCTGCTCCGGCGGCTAGGGTGGCGAGGGAAGGCCGGCGGAGGGTGATGGGGACGCCCGGGGGAGGTTCGGCCGGGCGGGACGGTGGTGGAGGTGGCCGGACGGGGGGCTGGTCGGGCGGAATCGAGGCGAGCGGGGGCCGATTTGAGCGGGGGGAAGGAGCGGCGGTGGCGGGACGGCGGGCGCACGGCGGGCAGCTATCGCGGTTGTGCGAGCGGTGGTGCGGCGGCGGGACGGGCGGTGATGGAGCTGCAGCTTTTGGTTCTGGTTTGCTCGTTCGGATGCACGGGGAGGAAGAAGAAGAAGAAAATAGAGAGAGAGAGAGAGAGAGAGAGAGAGAGAGAGAGAGAGAGAGAGAGAAGGGATAGGTATTGACTGGTCAAAAGAAAAAAGAGAGAGAGAGAAGGTGGGCGGTGGGGAATTCGCACGAGGGGGGGAGGGGAGAGGAGAGAGGAGAGAGAAAGAAAAGAGAGAAAAAGGAGAGGAAAAGAGAGAGAAAAAGGGAAAAGAAAATACATATTTATTTATTTCAATTTTCCTTTTCTCTTTTCCTTTTCCTTTCTATTTTCTTTTGGTCTTCAATTTTTTCTTCCGATAATTTCTTTATTGAAATTTCGGACCTGTCAATAAATTGACGAGCGATGAGACAGGATCCTAAAAATAAGAATTATGACGTGCTTAAAATTCGATTCCCGAAATCGAGTTCAATTTCGTGGTTAAAAATCGATCAGACGTGATTTTAGCTCAATCCAACCAATTAGGTAGCTTTTAGGGATTTTATGGCTGATACATCCCTTAATGGCTTTACCCAATAGGTTAGTTAACTTGTGAATGATCAGCTCAGAGAAAAAGGGCCATATGCACGCCGACGAAATGCCTATTTATATTTTATCGAAACATGGTCAAATTTCAGGATGTCACATGAGCAGCGCTTGCCTTGCAACTTGCCTTTGTTTGCTCACTCTCATCTCATGGCTCGCTCTTGTTGATGGATATGTAATTTGATTTGTCTTTTTAGGGAATACCAAAAGTGAGAAAAAAAAATCAATTGGTCCTTAGTTGACATTGGAATTGGACTGAACCTGTGGGGTCAGTCTGGTCCTTCGTTCCAAGCTCAATGGAGTCGGTCCTTGGTCCTAAAAATTGGGGACAATACTGTGTAGGTTAGTCACTGGGTTAAGTGTTGGACCAACCCAATTCGGACCAAGATTACCTCTAATTTGTAAGGGGATATATTACTAGAGTAGGTGATGGAATACAATTGACAATGAATACGACAGTACAGCAAGCTTCTCCCCAAAACTATTTTGGATGAGAGGCTAAGATGAGGAGAGTGTGAACAACATCTAAGATATGTCTATGTTTCCGCTCTGCTTGACCATTTTGTTGCAAAGTTCCTAGACAAGAACGATTCATGACAGTACTGTTTTGAGAGATAATTTTAAGAAACTCCGTATCTTTATATTCCATGACATTATCAATACGAAAAACCTTGATATCTTGAGAAAATTGTGTTTTGATGATGGCAACAAAATCACAATAAATATGAGTAAGTTGAGAACGATTTTTCATAAGATAAAGCCATGTATAACAAGAATGATCATTAACAGAAATCATAAAATAACGAGATCCTCCCATAGTGAGAGTAGGGAATGGCTCCAAATATTAGAGTGAATAAGATCAAAAGGAGCATGAGAGATGGAGTTACTAAGATCAAATGGTAAAGCATGATATTTTCCCAACTTACAAGACAAGCAATCAAAATGCTTATTGTCAACAAAACCTAGGTGACCACTGGAAATCAAAGGACCTAGGGGGCGTTTGGTTCAGCTTTCCCAAGGGGCTTTGAGCCCCTAAAGCCCCTTGGGAAAAATATAAGGGTGTTTGGTTGGGCTTTCAAATGCTACTTGGCAAAATGTTTGCATTTGGAATGCTGAAAGCTGAATGCCGGGGGGGACCAACTTTGAGCATTGGGCATTCAGGATATGCGAATTTACTGTTCATCGTGTTACTGTTCATCGTCTCCTCCGCCGTTCGCCTTCTTCTTCGCCGTTCGTCTTCTTCCTTGGCAAAGGCGGCACTCAGCCGCGATCTAGCCGTCGAGAAGCCTCGCCTGAGGTCGCACAACCTCAGGCGAGGTGGCCTGAAGTCGGGCGACCTCAAGCGGCGTCGCTCGGGCACGCGCAAGACCAGGCGACGCCGCTCGAGGTCGCGGACCTCGGCCGGCGTCGCTGGTCGCGCGGACCTCGGCCCGGCGTCGCTGGTCTCGTGCGAGCCAGGCGACCAGGCGAGGCTAGATCTGGCCGTCGAACGGCCAGATCCCGACGGTCTTGAGGCCGGATCGGCCCAGGAACGGCCAGATCTGGCGGTCTTGAGGTCGGATCGCCGCCGGAAGGCCGGATCGGCCGCCGGACGGCAGATCGGCATCCGCGACCTCCGCGGCCGGATCGCGGTCCGGCGACGGCGAGATCTCGGCCGTCCGGCGGTGGCCGGCGGTTGGCCGGCAGTGGCCGGCCGCCGGAATATGATTTCAGACTTAAAAAAAAAAAAAAAATAACCAAAGCTAATTCCAAATGTAAATTTTGCCAAACGGTGTTTTTGCTAAGTTGCATTTCAATGCTAAAATTTACCAAACGGTCTAACATTTCCGAAAGCCTCTTTCTCTCAAAGATATTTGCACTCCCCCAATGGCATTCTCCAAAAGCCGAACCAAACGGGCCCCTAATCTAGAGAAAGAAGTATAACCCAAACAATAATGCCAAGTTTCAAAAGAAATCGTGGCATCACAACCAGCGAAAGAGTTTTGAAGCTGTAAAGAGACAAGTTAAAATAGACGTCTCACTTTGCAGACTATCCCAATTATTTGTCACGTCCGTGGATCTTACACATAACAAACATTTGAAGAGAAATGAATGTAAAAACTAAGTAACCTCTAACCAGGAACGTGCTTTGATACTACTGTAAGGAGATGGAAGACTGGAGGACCAGATTATCTGATTGTGGATGCTGAGATTTAGGAAGTCAAACCCTTTTTTGAAGGGAACTTGGTTTGTAAACTTAGGGTGGATTTGGAGATTTTGGAAAAGGGTTTAAGGTATCCTAGAGAATCAAATCCAGGACCTTAGTAACTCTAGGCACAATTATAGATTCTTCAACAATGGTTTTTGTTTATGCATAGTGGCTGCAATTACATTATTTGCTAGGATGATTACTGAAATTTCTCTTAAATACTGAAGATATGTGATAGGGTATCTTTGATATTCATCCCCTCATCCACTTTTCTGAGCGTTGGTGCTTAGGTTGTCTAGTGACATTTTGTCATTACCTAATTTCACAAAAGGCTTGTTGGTGTGACAGAGAACTTGCATAATGTTTTCTCAATTTCTTCCCGAAATTTCTTTTTTCAGAAAGCTATTGTCACTTAAGACTTTGTACTTTTGTTTGCCCTTTAGTTTAGAGCCTAAGGTCATCAAGTAGGATACAGATGTAAAAGACAGCAAAAAGAACCAAAATGAAGACCAAATCGGCTACAGTAAAAGCTGGAGTAAAAAATTGATACTGAAGGGTTCAGAACAATAAATATGTTTATTCAGAAGAAGACGGATGATGATAAAGTGTCATAAGGACCATTCATATACTGGGGTTTATAGACTCAACTAGATATGAATCCTTGTTTGGACATTCTTTGTATCTCAACAAGCCAACTTCGTTAAAATTCACGTCCATATTGTTACGAAATCTCACGTCGATTCCAGAAAAATAACGCTCGCAAACAATTCACCAGACATAATATAGTAATAAAAGAGCAGAATTAGATGAACACGCCAGAAAATTTGTTATCGAAGTTCACCCAAACCTGGGCTACGTCTCCGCGCAGAGGCACTCTGCGAATCCACTAAACTTCAGAAAAAGTTGGAATACAACGATGATCTTCTCTTAAGATCGGGGCATAAAGAGATTGAGAACCCTCATCAAGAAAAAAACTCACTTTTTTCTTCTCTCTTTTTCTTGCTTCTCTATTTCCTTTTTCAGCGTCTTGACGGCTAGGGTTTTTTTCATCGCTAATATATAGGTACCACTTTTAACCTAAAAGGAAATCTAATAGAAAAGACAAAAAAGCCCCTAAAAACAAATATTTGGCTTTATCTATAACAATCTCCCACTTGAAGACAAATATACCCAAGCACCAAGCAACTTTGCATCCATCTTCTTCAAAAAATAGTAGTTGAAAAACTTGTGCCTCTGCGTTACTCCTCATCAATCAACATGGAGTAATACCAATCGTAGTAGTACAGAAAATATGCTTCTCTCTGTCTACTACCTTGGTCATCATGTCGGCTGGATTCTTCGAACAATCAACCTTTTGTAGCTTTAATTCATTATCTTTCAATGCTGACCTGATAAAGTGATAACGCTTCTTGATATGTCTAGTTCTTGACTGATAAGCTGCATTCTTTGCTAAGTGCATTGCACTTTGACTATCACTCCATAGTGTACTGACTGGCTGTTTTCGATGTAACTCCTTTATATAATCTTGTAACCACATGATTTCCTTGGAGGCTTCTGTAATCGCTACATATTCTGCCTCTGTTGTCGATAAAGCAACTACTTTTTGTAGTTGAGATACCCAACTCACTGCTGTACCGCAGAATTGTAAAGACATATCCAAGTGGTACTCTTACCACTATCTCGATCACCCGAATGATCTGCATCTACATAACCCTGCAACTCTAGAGATGTACCACCATAACAAAGTGAGTGATTGGAAGTACCTGCTAGATATCTCAATATCCATTTAACTGCATTCCAATGCTCTCTACTTGGGTTCTGCATATATCGACTCATAACTCCCACTGCTTGTGCAATGTCTGGTCTCGTGCTCACCATGGCATACATCAAACTCCCCACTACTGATGCATATGGAACTACCGCCATCTCATCTTTCAAAGCCTGAGTGCTTGGACACATATCCTTGGAAAGTTTGAAGTGATTCGCTAGAGGAGTTGCAATCGGTTTTGCCTTGTCCATGTTAAATCTCTTTAACACCTTGTTCACATAGTCTTCCTGCGACAACCATAATTTCTTATTTTTCCTGTCCCTGATAATTTTCATGCCTAAAATATTCTTGGCCTCTCCCAAGTCTTTCATAGCAAACTGTGATGATAACATCTTTTTCACTTCTACGATTCTCTTCATATTGGAACTAGCCACCAGCATGTCATCAACATATAAAGATAGATACACAATGTCACCATCATCATATTTGCGAAAATAAACACAGTGATCAGACTCACAGTGTGCAAATCCTTTTTCTTGCATGAAACCATCAAATTTTAAGTACCATTGTCGCGGAGCTTGTTTCAAGCCATACAAGCTTTTCTTTAAGCGACATACCATGTGCTCCTTACCTTTGACTTCAAAACCCTTAGGTTGTGCCATGTATAATTCTTCATCTAAGTCACCATGTAAAAACGCTGTTTTTACGTCTAACTGCTCAAGATGAAGATCCTCCACTGCAACTATACTTAGCAGAACTCTAATTGATGTCATTTTCACTACAGGTGAAAATATCTCGGAGTAGTCGATCCCTTCTTTTTGAGAAAAGCCCTTGACTACAAGTCTCGCCTTGTATCTAATACTACCATTTGCTTCATTCTTAACCCTGTACACCCATTTGTTTAATAAAGCTTTTTTACCTATGGGCAACTTGGTCAACTCCCAAGTTTTGTTTTGAAGTAACGAGCTCATCTCGTCTTTCATAGCACACTCCCACTGCAAGTGAGACGTGTTTGCCTTTGCCTCATCGTAAGTCTCCGGTTCCCCCGAATCTGTATATAAAACATGGCTCAGAACAGTATTAGCTAATGGATCAAAAATTACCTTTGGCTTTCTCACATGTGTAGACCTTCTCAAGATAGGTACTTCAGGGTCATTCGTTTGCTCCGAATCACTGCGTTCTTCTTGAACTACCTCTTCACTGATAATAGGCTCATCTTGAACCTCTCTTTCAGGTGAACTTTGATCTACTGGAAACATCTTCATGGGCATTATGTCTAATTCAACATACTCTGGTTGTACTACCTTCTCATGCTCTGTCTCTGTCGACGATTCTTGTACATCTTTTCTTCATGGAATACTACATTGTGATTGCGGATGACTTTGTTATTCTCATAATCCCAAAGTCTATAGCCATACTCGTCGCCACCGTATCCGATAAAGACGCACTTCTGGGACTTAGCATCAAGCTTTTTCCTATCCTCCCTGTCAATCAAAGCATATGCAATACAACCAAACACCTTTAGATGTGAATAATTAATCTTCTTACCTGACCACCGCTCTTGTGGTATTTCTCCATCCAACGCACTAGATGGACTTCTGTTGATAAGATAAACAGCTGTATCAACTGTGGCAACCCATAAGTGTAGCGGGAGACCCGCATGTAGTCTCATGCATCTCGCATGTTCTAGAATAGTCCTATTCATCCTTTCAGCTACACCGTTCTTTTGAGAAGTTTTAGGAACAGTCTTTAACCCATGTATGCCTTCTCGACTCAGATAATTTGCAAATTCTTTACTTGTGTATTCACCACCATTATCAGATTTCAAAGCTTTAATCTGATAACCTGTTTCTTTTTCTACCATGGTCTTCCATATTTTGAACATCCCGAATACTTATGATTTTTCTTTAAGAGCATAGACCCAAGTCTTTCTTGTTGCATCATCAATGAA
Organism: Eucalyptus victrix; assembly: GCA_016097545.1. Lineage (NCBI taxonomy): Eukaryota > Viridiplantae > Streptophyta > Magnoliopsida > Myrtales > Myrtaceae > Eucalyptus > Eucalyptus victrix. The sequence goes on from CM027843.1 coordinate 50,256,222, forward strand.
TGTGACAAAATATCTCTTACCACCATAAGAGAGTTCTGACGGTCCCCATACATCGTATGAACCAACTCTAGCTTCGGCCTTTATTTTGTCGCCCATTCAATTGAAAACTAACAGCCTTTGTTTTCCATAAATGCAACTCTCACAAAAATCTAACTCAACTTTTTGTATACCCGGAAGTAATTTCATTGAGTGTAACTGCTTTACACCTTTTTCACTAAGATGTCCCAAACGATAATGCCAAAGAGTAGATAAATTACCTGTAGCCATTGTAGTTGCAACCATATCACTGATATTGTCTCCTTGGAGAAGGTAAAGTGTACCTGTACGCTTTCCCTTTGCTACTACTCTTACCCCTGAGGTTATCTTCCACTCTCCACAGCCAAAGGTTATTACCAAACCTTCTTGGTCAAGTTTACTGGTTGAAATCAGATTTTTCTTTAATTTCGGAATATGTCTAGTTTCACGCAAAACTAGACGTCCTCCACCTGAGATGTTCACAATCTCGGTTCCTTTCCCAACAATTGGACACATGTGGCCGTTTCCCACAACCACTTGTCCAAAATCTCCACTAGCATAATCATCAAATATGTCTCTTTGCGAGGTGCAATGAAAAGAAGCGCCCAGAATCAATAAACCATTTATCGTTGTCAAGTCAAACCCCGGAGACAAACACAAGTTATCTAGCAAAGATTTATCGCTAACTACATTAGCACCTTGATTCTCATCTTGCTGCTTCTTTTTGTAGGCTTCACACTTTGAAACCTCCGGTGTCCGGTTTTGTGACAAAACCAACACTCATCTTTTGCAACTTATCTCTTACCCCTTGATTGTGATCTCGCACGACCGCTGAAATTTCCTCTACTTTTACTTCTTCCACGGTTCTCCACGCAAGTGCCGTTGAAGATGTAGATGCAGAAAAATTATCTCCCACGAGACTTTCCTTTGCATCTCTTCATCCATGATACTACTTACAGCATCATCAAGAGTTAAATCATCCTTCATGGTGCTCGAAATTCCACACCTTTGCGGTATTGTAGCTTTACGGAAGAGAACATAAAAATAATAAAGCTTGAAGCTTCATATCTAAATTTATATACTGCGGATTCCAATTGACCCGTGACCTGCGTGAAACTATTAATATGCTCTGCCACAGAACCTCTACCAGATAACTTCATATTAACTAGTTTGTTCAGCAAAAATACCTGATTTGATGTGGATGGCTTCTCAAAAATATTCGTTAGAATATCCATGGCTTCTTTTGCAGTTTTTGCTTTCGCGATGTGATACCTTGTCTTTTTCGTCAACCTTAGACGAATCGCACCTAACGCATTTCGATCAAGAATTTTCCATCCGGCTTTTGCTGTCGGATCCACTTCTGCCATCTCGGGTTTCCAACCCTCAAGTGGTGCATAGAGATCTTTCTGATAAAGATAATCCTCTATTTGTAGTTTCCACCATCCGAAATCCTCTCCATTGAACTTATCGATTCTGATTTTATCTTCTACCATCCTATTTGCTTTCAATCGAACGTCATCGAAAACCCTCGATGTTCTCGATTAGCCAACCTAAGCTCTGATACCAGTTGTTACGAAATCTCACGTCGATTCCAGAAAAATAACGCTCGCAAACAATTCACCCGACAGAATATAGTAATAAAAGAGCAGAATCAGATGAACACGCCAGAAAATTTGTTATCGAAGTTCACCCAAACCTGGGCTACGTCTCCGCGCAGAGGCACTATGTGAATCCACTAAACTTTAGAAAAAGTTGGAATACAACGACGATCTTCTCTTAAGATCGGGGCACAAAGAGATTGAGAACCCTCATCAAGAAAAAAACTCACTTTTTTCTTCTCTCTTTTTCTTGCTTCTCTATTTCCTTTTTCAGCGTCTTGACGGCTAGGGTTTTTTTCATCGCTAATATATAGGTACCACTTTTAACCTAAAAGGAAATCTAATAGAAAAGACAAAAAAGCCCCTAAAAACAAATATTTGGCTTTATCTATAACACATATCACGGGGACATCGGAACTTATAACATGAAAAAGAAGCCTGAGAAAAAGAAAGGGCACTTAAAATTACCACGGAAAAGTTATGCTTGTGCATCAAAGTTTCACCTAATATTGTAGCATCCTCTGGCTTGATCTGTTTGTTTCACCTTGTTTGTTAAAAAATTACTTTTATATCATCTGACGGAATAAGTGATCTTGTTCGTACTTAATTGGTGTTCTTAGATATACTTCACTGGAATTTCAAGAGAAAGTTGGAAGAGATAAGCACAATGATGGATGACGGTATTGATTCTCCGGACAAAGATGACATGGATTTAGATGATAAAAGCACCTGTGTTAAAGCTGGAGAGATGGATATAGATGAAGGTCATCACCAGGGAAAGTTTCTTGATGAAGGGGTAAAGAATTTTGGGAAGGTTGTCCGTGATCTTAGAGGTCTTGGGTTTACATCGATGACGAAAGATGCTTATGGTTCCGCCATTTTCTTGCTTTTAAAGGTTTGTATCTATGTTTCAGCAATGTAAGCTTTTTTGTCCGGTGTAGACCTTCATGTTTCTTTTTTTTTTTTTTTTTTGGGGGTCGTAGTGTAGACCTTCAATTGACATTTTATCTCCCTTCTGGCAGTACTCGATTATCACTGTCTTGGTAGAGATAACACAGATGGCTTATCCTCTTTGCACATAAAGAATGTGGCCTTCTTCTATGCATGATTTATGCATATGTTGCTATACAAGTCACATGCCTTGTTTGCATGCAGGCTAAAGTACATAGTCTAGCCAGTGATGATTTCAGGAGTTCAATATTGGGGGCTGTTAAAGGCTGGTCCTGGTGAATATTGATTACTTTTTGTCTTTTTGTGCCACTTGTGTAGTCCATTCCACTTAGTGGGTAAGGCTTAGTGGTGGTGATGGGGTCTTGTTCTTTGTACGAGAGTAAACCTTCATTGTTTTAATACCCTTCCCTCATACATGGTTTAGAAGAAAGCTAAGAGATTTGTCTCTGCATTATATATTTTTGCCAACCACGTTCGTTTTTTCAGATGAATTTATGCGTGAATGCTGCACATGGTTCGGGAGATTTTGTTATTTGACCAGATAAATGACTTCTTCAGGAGTAGCAATTCGTAATATGTAAACTTATTAATAGCCAAAAAGAAGGATCCTCCTCTCTCTGTGCACACAATTTAACTTGTCTTCTCATGCTAGAATTCATGCAACTTCCTGAATAGTCTTACGTTCTCTTTTCCTCTCATAACTGACTATGCCCAACTGTATCGATGAAAGTTAGATGCAAATGATCGCAGGCTGTGCCTCTTCGATTTTCAAAGCCCTTCTCTCCTATCTTGGCGATTCTTATGATTATGATGGTCCAGTCTCAAATCACCCTTGGCTTCGCGGCCATCTTCATGCTATCCTGGAATTGATGCTCCCTCACAAGGATTGGTCGATGGCAGTTACGGCTAGAGTATTTTGCTTATGAAACCTTACAAGATTTTAGAATTGCCACACTTTTTGAGATTATAGTGGATTACCCGGATAGTTACTGTACTAATCTTTTGCCCTTTTTCTCATTTAAGGTTGCAGACATGAATTATGAAATTTATTTTGCCAGAAAAGATTTACAATACTTGTGATCGTTTCAAATTTTTATTTTTTCCTGAGTTCGGAGATGATACTTTAGTTTATTGCCTTTCCTAGGAAGCAGCTATGAACAATGCTGTGTGATGAGATGAACAAAATGTTTCCTTGATATTAAACACTCGTAAATTGTAAACTAGCAATGTCTTTATGTGTCTCTAACATGTACTTTTATCACCTGCGCAATGGTGTTGTCTTACGGTAACGGCTTATATTAACATGATATGATATTGTTGGCTATAGAAATTGTGTACCATTGGAGACGGGACTAAATGAGTCAATTACTATTTATACATCAACAAAATTCTAGAGTCTTGTAGACGTGGAGGTCGAGGAGAGAGCCCTGCATGCTATGAGGGGATGATAAAGATGAAAAGCGAGGAGTTCGTAATGATGATGGTTCTCGATGGGTGCTTTGTCATCGAGTTGTTCAGGGGATACTCCAAGGGGTTCGATGTACTTGGTTACACTCCTAATGACCCTGTCTTCTCGTCATCACGGAGTTCGACGCATGTTATCCTGTAGGACATGATCTTGCTTGAGAATCTGATCCCGCTCTTCATTCTTGACTTGTTGTTCTGCCTTCAACGCGGCCGACTCGACCAGCACGAGGTCTTGGCCAAGCTGGCGCTCCGGTTCTACTCCTCTCTAAGGCCGACAGACTACCCCCTTAATTGCCTCAGTAGGACAAGACTAGAGTTTGACCCATTACCCATTGAGGGCGAGTTCCATTGCCTCAAATTGTTCCGACGGAGCCTTCTATACCCAGGCCCAAAGTTGGCAGCAACCCAGCAGTCGTCACAAACTAGGCTACAGGTCATCCATTGCATGACGGAGCTTCGGAAAAAAAGGGATCAAGTTCAGAAACAGGGAGGTGGAGAGTTTCAAGAACAACCAGTTCAAGAATGGGACCCTCGAGATTCCTCGGCTTGTGATTAAGGATCCAACGAGGTCACTTTTCCTCAACTTGGTAGCCTTCGAGTAGTGTCACTTCAATTGCGGCAACGACGTCACCTCGTACCCGTTATTCATGGATGACTTGATTAACTCTGTCGAGGACGTGAGGCACCTCCACGATTGCGGGATCATGAAGCACGAGCTCGGGAGCGATGTTGAGGTCGCTAACCTCTTCAACCAGCTTTGCAAGGAGGTGGTATTAGTTGGCAGCCATTGTTATCCGAACACGTTACATCTGTCACGTAATTTAAACACTTAATAGAATTACAAAAAGGTTGAAAGATTTATTAGCGGAAAGTCATAATTTGACATAAAAAGACTAAGATGGGTTTCAAAAAGTATATTACCACATTGAACTCAAAATTGCATGACAAATACACATCGCGTAGTTTGAGATCGACCAATCACATCTTTTCGATAGTGGTGAAACCAACACATCTCACACATTCCCCTGCAAATTGGCTACTAAGGGCCTGCATGGTGAAATTTCGATAACCAACCGCCGCCGCCACCAGCTAGAGGAGGAGAAAGAAAAGAGGAGAAAAATAAAAGAAAAAAGAAAAATCCTATGGCACAATAAAATACATGATTCATACACCAAATGTATTCTAATAGCAACAGAAAAATTATCAAATGTACCCTAATAATCTATCAGCCACAATCCTAATTCCAGACATTCATTGGAGCTTTATCAATCGTAAAACACTCAACAGATAATCTCCACTCTACGGGAAATCATGAACCTAGCCTGTAGTGGCCAAAGACTTCGTACAACGTCTATGCCAAAGTAAGTAGAAGCAAAATGAAAGCAGTAATAAAGGAAATGATTGAATAGGGATTACTGAAGTACTTAAGCTTGAGAATGGCTATCCACCTATTCCACTTGTTGCCGGAGTAAGTGTTCACATCCTTAGATAGATCAGAGATATAACAGTAGCTGCCGACTAATACCACCTCCTTGCAAAGCTAGTTGAAGAGGTCAGCGACCTCGGTATTGCTCTTAAGCCCATGCTTCATGATCCCGCAATCATGAAGGTGCCCCATGTCCTCGGCAGAGTTAATCAGGTCGTCCATGAAGAACGGGTACGAGGTGGCATCGTTGCCACAATTGAAGTGACACTGCTCGAAGGCTACCAAGTTGAGAAAAAGTGACCTCGTTGCATCCTTAATCACAAGCCAATGAATCTCGAGGGTTTTGTCCTTAAATTGGATGTTTTGGAAACTCTCCACCTCCTTGTTTCTGAACTTGATCCCTTTTTTCTAAAGCTTCATCATGCAGTGGATGACTTGTAGCCTAGTTTGTGACGATTGCTGGGTTGCTGCTGCCTTTAGGCCCAGGTACAGGAGCTCCGCCGGAATAATTCAAGGCAATGGAGCTCACCCTCAAGGGGTAACGGGTCAAAATCCAGCTTTGTTCTGCTGAGGCAATTAAGGGGGTAGTCTGTCAACCTTAGAGATGAGAAGAATTGGAGCTCCAGCTTGGCCAAGACCCTGTGCTAGTCGGGTCGGCCGTGCTGAAGGTAGAATAGCAAGTCAAGAATGAAGAGTGGAATCTGATTCTCGAGCAAGATCATGTCTTATAGGATAATGTGCGTTGAACTCTGCGACAAGGAGAAGATGGGGTCATTGGGAGTGTAACCAAGTACATCGAACCCCTTGGAGCATCCCCTGAACAACTTGATGACAAAGCACCCATCAAGAACCATCATCATTACGAACTTCTCGTTACACATCTTTATCATCCTCTCATAGTAGGCATGAGCTTTCTCCTCGACCTCCTTCACCGTGTCTAGATAGTCCTCTATTCTCTGTTTCTCGTGCCCAAGCATGCACACGAGGTTGTGCTACTTGTCCTTGTCCTTCTCACAGAGGCGCTCGTCACCGTGATGGTACAAACCGAGGTAGACAATTTGGGAGACGTAGGCCTTCTCCTTGCCATCCTTGAGATAGTGCGGGATTCGATACATGGAGCGCTTTTTCCAAGAGCATCCCTGTTGTCCAGCTCAGCTTGGGCGAGGTTCTCATTGATGGAGATCATCCACTGGGACTCAAGCGGCTCGGCTCATCTTCACGGAGATTTTCACCCCGTCGGTCTCAATGAAGATATTTGTCTCTTAATTGTCTTTGAATCTCAAACAAAGTTTTCAACAAAAGTGGCTCAAGAAATAGTTTGTTGTGGTGATGGTTCACTTAAGCTTAGTGACACGACCATAAATTTTACTAGATCAACAGTCAGAACTTTGAATAAATGAAGACCATAATGTTTTTTTCTAGATCAACGAGACAATTGTCGGAACTTGAAATCTTAGAATAAACAAGACCAAAAAGTCTTTTCCTAGATCATTGGGGGCAGCTATCCAAACTTGAAATTTTGGAGTAAACAAAGACTAGGAAGTCTTTTTCTAGATTAATTCATATGGAGGTTCATGAAAGCCTAATTACCGGACCGCTGTCATAATTCAAATTATGAAATAAACAAAGACCATAAAGCCTTTGTGTAGATCAATTCATATTCTTTTTATAAAGAATTCCAATTAATCAGTCTCATTTATATTTTTTTTTTTTTCTTGACACTAAAGGACAAATTGCTTTGCTGTTTGTTATTAATTGCTCACCCATCATGCAAACTAGCAACCATAAATTTTTTTAATGTGCGAGCACTCTCTCAAGCATAATAACAGCCGAGTGTGGAAATTAATCACAAACAAAAATAAATAATGAGTTCTTAAAAATTTGAACATTACAAGATCTGTCGACTTAAAATGTTGGAACAAACTGTTACTCTCTTTAATTATTTCTCCCCAATATCATATCTCTTAAGATAAACATGTCTGGAAGATAAACATGTCTGGCAAAAGAAATTAGTTAAAAATGTGAGAAGCCCTAGCCTTTTTATCCCTCTAACTCTATTATTACTCCTTCGAATATTCAATTGGAGCATCTAGTTTAATTTTCCCGTAAGAGTCGGTTGATATTAATTGTCTATGGATCTCACATAGAAATTTCAAAATATTTATGAGGTGGCCCACTATATAGTTTTTCCATGTGGTGGTTCACGTGAGCTTTCTCGTCCAGTAAAAAGGACTGAGAGAGAATATCTTCATCATCAAGTCGAGAAAGATTAAACAACCGACGCAAACCCATGTCAAGAATCGAAGACAATCACCGTAAAAAAAGTACCTTTGCAGCGAATGACCTGACCATTGGTGCTCCCCATCTCAACCTCAGCGATATCCCACCACCCGAATTGCTTGTTTTCTCTGATCTCTCTGACCTCAAGAACCGTCCCTTGCGCAAATGCAAGGAAATGGGTCTGAGCACTCCCCCAAGGGGTTGGTTTGGTAGTGTTGTTCATATTCACCATATGCTCAATCCTTTCCACTTTCCAGCAACATACTGTGCAGAGACTTGAACCTAGTGGTGAGTTGATACCTTGAAGAGCCATCCAAGCAATTTCATTCTCCCATCTTTTTCTAATCCCACCAAGCAAAAGAATCTTTCCAAATAACATTAGATCCAGTTAGACTAGTACCGAATCTAAAAATACAGCCTTATCATCATTTTCATATTGCATTAGAGGCTCATAAATTTGCTGTAGGATGATTGCCTAAAAGGTATAGGTTAATATTCTCGGTGATATCTTACAACTTGCTGTAATCGCATTTTGATTGTAATGCCAAGGAATGGGTCTCTGAGCAACAACACCAGCATCATGAACGCAGGGAAGGGAACCAAATTTTGGTATTGAATGCATTTGTGGACCACTAGTTTTATCCCAAGAGATGTGTGAACCACGCCAGTACTTCAAGCACCAGCGTAAACAGGCCAAGACCTCCACCCCAGATACTCTAGAAATCCTATTTAAAAATCAAACCATGGTTAGCAATGGAAAGAGAGCTGCACAAGAGAATAGGTAATATTTGAAATAACAGAGGAACTATATGTCCTTTCAGCACTTTCCTCAACGAGTTCTCACTCGTGATCCTCCATGAGGACGTCCTGCATATTAATAAGAACCCCAAAGGCTGATGCATGCTCAACTACAAAAGCAATGTGAAGATTGGGAATGGGTGGAGATCCATGAAACATTGATTTCGATGAGGAAAATGTGAGGGCTTTGAGGATTTGGGAGCGAGTCAATTACAACATAAAAAAATGCACATATTGATGTTAGAAAAAGTTGCACAGGAACGCAACACGCAAAAATTGTAATACTTTAACGACCTCAAAGACCTTTTCAACAAAATTTCCAGCATCAATCTGAATAAAAGCCAATATAGATAAGCAATTAAATGAAATAAGATCAGGCAAATACATGTACAGGATTTCAACATATTTAGAGATTTCCTCACCATTCTCACTTTTCCCTTAGAATTGTAATACTCAATAACCAGAAGGCTAGACTCTCAAAACACCTTAAACATTTTCTTTATTGTTTATATATTGTCATCTTCTCTTCCTTTCAAAACCAGTAAGAAATCATGGAAAAAGCATCAACAGCTCAATAGAAATGGTAGCATAGGTCCCATTTAACTTCAAGGAAAGATCAAGATGACAACTTATTTATACAGACAACAAAAAATTAATAATAAGCTCGTAAAGGGAAATTGAACTAATCGATTCAAATCGATGCACGCGAGCTGTGGCAAGCGATTCACAAGAAGCCACCCCCAGCTCCGAGCCAAACCATTCCACCATAATTTTCCTATACGGATCCCGCGAATGCTCCGACTCGAATACGCTCTAATCAGTAAGCTCAATCCAAAATTTCCCCCAACTTTTTCAAGAATTTGAAAGGGAGTGAGCCTAATTGAAAAGGAAAATGGGAAAACTTGGAATGCTGGGTGGTTAGAGAGTCCAACTCGTGAGCGATCAGAGAGATAGGGAACTCTTGCTGTAATCTGTGATTCTAACCCGATCGGTGACGCACTAGAGAGAGAGAGGGGGGGTTCGGCTAGCTGATCATCTCATCACCCTTGGAGCCTAGGCAAGGGTTCCGAGGTCACAACAATAGATCTAGGTGATGATGCAACCGTTGACTAGGTGATCGGCGACGACCATTGATCGAGTGATCGGGTGAGCAATGTCACTAGGCTGATTGACGTTCGTGCGACCAATAAGAGAGGCGAGAGAGCTGTGTTTCGTTAGACGAGTGGTCGAGTGAAGAGAGGCGAGGGAAGAGAGACGTGAGGTAAGGGAAGAGAGAGGCAACGGATCAGGGTATTTACATTACAAAAGGGGTAAATGTGGAATTATGGTTAATGAGTGAGGGTAAGATTGGAAATTCAAAAAATTTATTAACTGAGGTACTGTTGCATGTCGAGAATGCCAAAAAACCAGAGTAAGGAAGAGGGAGCCTTGAGCTAAGGGCCTTTAGGGTGTGTTTGAGAAGACTTTTGAGGAATGTCCTTGAGAAAATGTAAAGGCCTTTGAGAGGGGTTTTTTTAAATGCAAATTGTATTTGGTAAATCATATTTGTAAAAGTCTATTGTGAAGTATCTTTGAACATAATAGTGTTTGGACAAATTAACTTTGCAAAAGACTTTTGTTATTAAAAAAAAGGAAAAAAAAGGAGAATTGGCTGGTTACTATCGGCGAGGGGTGAGTGGTCCGGTGAGGGGCAAGCGTCCGGCGAGGGTTGCCGTGCGGAGGATGCGGTGGCGAGGGTCGCCATGATTAGGGTCGCTGCAACCAAATCGAGTGGCCCCAGCGGGTCGCGCTACCTTCCGGCAAGGGTCGCCGCGACCCAGATAGTGATATGCATACTTAAAAATTGTTCAGGACCCCAACCTTCCTTTTGGCCCATATAATGGGAAGTAGCCATGGGGACAGCATTATGCTGCAACTGGCGAAAGGCCTTTATGCTTGAGGAATGCGCTGGGTGAAGGCTTACGACCCTGAAATTCAGTGAAAACTTGGCATATAGCAGCATTGGCATGGTAAGGACATCAAACAAAACTAACAAGAATGGCGGATGTCATATAGAAGAGAAGCTAAACAGGCGTCATGAAGAGTAATAGTAAACTGTAGAAAAGGTCAATAATATATAAGGGTAGATCATGCAAAATTACAACTTCCGGACTTGTAATGGAGCTTTTCCACCTCCAAGAGCAAGGATTGTATCTGGAAACCTTTGCCCTGTTTCTTTGATAGCCTGCCAACCACGCTTAATAGATCATGATAAAATCCAACAATTAATTTTGTAAAGAGGGCATTGTTGCATGGAGTAGTAAAAGGAGTGTGCAAGTACGCAATCTCACAGGTCTCATGTCACGCCTAGAACCTCGAGCGCGCCAACATCTCGCCATGGTCATGCAAATGTGACATTCCCAGGTAGTGTCACCGACCCCATTAATTTATTATTGTGCAAGCGGAAAGTATTATAAAACCCCCGACAATAAAATACGGGATAGAAAAGCAGGAAGCAAAATCACAACATAACACTTTCATAATTCAACATAATTGCAAATAGAGGTCTACGGCCAAAAGTTTACAAAAGACCGGCTCTTAAAAAGGAACTGTCCTACAATCTATAAGTCAGACACATTCTCCAATTCTCATGACTTCACCTTTGCAACTCCTCAAGGTCAACCAAAGCTATCTAGCCGCTCCGTCCACCAGGGACTTGGAATTGTAATCCCCAAACCGGGATGAGACAATGTCTCAGCAAATTCAACCCCCTAAACCTCTATTAGAAAGAAAATACGTTCCGGGTGGCCTAGCCACCTCACACAGAAGACTTACCTCGTCTTAATTCAATCCTGCAGATTAGCACAACTTGAATCACACAATCTCAAATAGTAATAATAATTTAAACAATTGGAACGCCATCACTTTCATATAAATCACAATCGTACTTAGCACGCATTCCAATTATTATTCACTGCCACTCAAGGGCATAGCCTACTCGCAGTTCGGCTATCTACTGACATTAATGCCAGGCATCGCCTCCCCCCTATGGAGTGCGGCTTCATCAAGGAGCATCGTCTCCCCCCTTGGAGCACGGCTTCGTCATTACGTCGACGGCATTCATGAAGGAGCATCGATCCAGTCGGCCCAGCCTCTACTGCGACCGGCATCCACCGCATGGGCATCCCATATAGGGGCAAGTCCGGCTCAACAGCCCAGGACAATTCCTCTTAATTATCACACAGCCAAATCATACTCGGTCCCAGGACATTTTGCATTTCACTCAATACTTCCACTTAAAATAGTGATCCCGACCATTTTTCTTCATATTAAAAATATTCTAGAAATTACTCACGTGTGTGGGGGCATGCTAATTTCAAACCAGAAAACCAATATCTCACTTTTTCAAACCCCACTACTTAATATAATCATTAAAATACAATTTTTGTATCAAAATCCGACACTTGAGTTTTTATAAATAAAGTCCCTATTTATCACAATCAACACTCAATTTGCCACATCCATTCATCAAATTCAAATTCTAAATGCACAGCAACGATTAGCACGAAATTATGAGAAAATAAGGTTCCAAAATAATTTTCAGAATTTATTAAATAATTAAATTTATTTTGAAAATTAATTAAATAATAATATCCATATCTTTTCACGATCCACACTCAATTTATAATATCCAACCATCAATTTCAAAATCCGAATACACAGCAGTGATTAGCATGAAATTTTGAGCAAATAAGGTCACGAGATAATTTTTGAATTTATTAAATAATTAATTTTATTCCGAAATTTATTTAAATAATAGAATTTTAATAATTTCGAGTAAATATATATTATTAAATTATTTAATAATTTCGGAATACTTAAATAAATCAAAAACAAATTCCGTTAAGTTACATCAAAGCTTATATTAATATAAACATACTTAACTTTAAACTAAACACACTTTAACTTAATTAAACACCATAATCTAATCATCAACCAAATAAACTAATATAACCACCTAAACTTACTTAACTTAGACTAAGCACACTTAGGGCATCGTTAACCGTCTAATCAAGATTTAGTGAGCTAAACTCACTGGATTAGTGAGCCGAGCGGACCAAAACGACGGGGACGCTGAGGTGAACAACTTTCTTCAAAGCGGGCCAAGCATTCAGGGTCGGGAAGCCGGCCAAAACGGGCCAAAACTGGGTTGAGATACCCATTTTTCTGTTCACTGCTTGCTGCCGGTTGAGGGCGGATCCGGCGCCGGCTAAGACGCAGTTGAGCGTCGACCAAGTGCAGGCGAGCGCGGGCAGCGGTGGAGCACGAGACGGCGAGCAGCGACGACGACTTCGGCTACAGTGCGTGGTGGTGAGACCTCAATGGCGAGCTGGCTTTGTTGGTCTTCAACTTGAAGGGGCGTCGAACATCAAGGGAATGGAGGAGAGAGATGGAGATGCGAGCGGGTAGGGCGAGTGGCGAGGCGAGGGGCTGTGACGGTGTGCAGCGGCGGTGAACGGCGGAGGCGTGCGGCTTCTTCGGCTTTGCTGGTTGCTGGGTTTCGAAGAAGCAAGGAGAGATGGAGAGGGAGGGTCGACGGGAGAGAGGAAGAAGAGAGGGAGGAGAGAGAAGGAGGGGGCCATTTCTTTTTCTTTTTCTCTTTCTTTAATCCAACAAAATGGCCCACCATGACATCATCAAGTGATGTCATGCTCCACTAACTTCAAATCTCCCACAACAATCTTCAATGGGTCCAATTCCATCCTCCGCCGTGGCATGAATTCTTGTATAACAAATTTCTTCAATTCCACTTGATTCTCTTCCAATTGAATCAAATTGAAGTCCATAAAATTAATCCAATGTCACCACACTTCAATTCACATCTTCATTTGTCCATAGAACCAACTTAAGTCCCAAAAGCATGACCAAGGGCGAGCCTATTAATTTCTTGAGCCAAATTAGCCATTCTCTGATTTAATTGCTGAAAAATTCTAATTACATGACAAATCTTCTAAAGATGAGTTAATATTCCTAAAATGATTTGTGACACACCCTGACTTCCAATTTCTGAATTCGATCTCAATTTCACGGTTGATTTCACCCTAGCACGATATTAGCGCGTTCTAATCTATCGGGTAGCTTTTAGAAATTTTCGTATATTTGACCTGTGGTTGATCAAGCCACAATGTACATCTTTGACATATCGGCGACTCTCAGTTGTCGGGGTAATATCAAGGTTTCAAATACGGACACAAGGTACCCAATCGACAGAAAAGTCGGTCTAGTGTCAATCGACAAGAATTGTGCAATCTGGTGGAATCACCTACACTCGATCATATGCCTCTATCGAGTCGATCTATCTCCAGTCTTTAATCAATTTTTAATTGTGCCATAATGACCCTTGCAGATTAGCTCGGTCGAAAGGTTGCTTCCTAGTCAAATTCTCGAGTATGATGCATTAGAAACTCTTAACGGCTTCACCCGATAGACTAGTTTTCACATGAGTGGCCGACTCAAGGAAAAGAATTATATGCGTGCCAACAAAATGCCCGTCTCAATTTATTGAAAATAGAATTGGAAAATCAGGATGTCACATCTCATGCCTACTTGATGTTTACAATCATGAGAGAATGATGGACATAAGTTATTTAAGCATACATGAATTTGGACCAATCAGTTTTGGCTAGGCTTTTATTCTTCGCTCAGACGTTCACTGGGATCACTCACCCGTAGTCTATAAGGGGTAAGAAAAGGCAACGTCACCCATTTATTAATGTCACTGCTTCACAGATGCATACGCCTAACATGGATTGCAAATGCAAGGACCGAGGTGCTTTTTTAGCAGGATATTTTTATTTCAAACGTGTCCTCAACTTCTTGGACATACCTTGCTGTCATCTAAATCTGCATCCTCAAATGCAGAGAATGCATCTGCAGCTAGCACCTCCGACCACTGAAAACCAATATATTTAGGGTCACGGTAACTACCTCTAAGACGAGTGAAGAAATAAGGGGGATAATTTCTTTGAACACCTTTATCCCAGAATTCATCATCTGCAAGCAATCCACTTCCGTAAGAGCGTACACCTGGCAAATCTTTCACTCTACCTCCTCTTATTAAGACCATAGAATGTTCCTGCAAATTAAGCGGGCTCTTCAGCTACATCAAGTACCACATCATCCGATTCAATAGTAGCATTTTTACCGCTGACTTTTCACTTGAAATTCCTCTTTCTTATTCTTAAGCAAGCCCCCGAGAGGGCTTAGTTGATCCATGATTTATGTTTCATTTTTTTGTTTCATTTTTTTGTTTTTTTCGAAAAATATATCGATCAATTCCAATTCTTTCTTTTTCTATTGATTCTTTTCCGATCGAGATATATGGACTGTACAAATCATGTAATAAACCAATCTCAAGCACAAATATGGATACACCAATACTCAGAACTGACAGCTACTACAAGAAAAAAGGGGAGTATTATATTCAGAAGAACTGTATCATTATCTATTACAAACTAACCACAAAGGGAATCTAGCATAGCCAACAGAAAATAATATCCTATACCTTGTAGCTGTAATAACCAGCTGCATGTCCACCTGATCGTAATTGAAAAGCAAGAGATTCATAGCCATGTAAAATTTAGATGATCCAATAAGGTATATATAATATCAAAGAAAAAGTTTGATGGCTAGGAAGATGAGCTTGAAAAGATATGGCTGAAGTTACAAAGGAATCGATCCTCAGGAAATGGAGGGATTAACTGGGTTTTTTCCCAAACCCTTTGATACACATCAAATAGAGATTCTGACCCACCAGGAACATAATTTGTATTAAGCTGCAGATCTACACTTGCAAATGTTACCTGAGAAGTTGCACAGACAGAAAAGGATTGTAGTAACCAAGTCATGTCCAAATCCATATTTCTATTATTCCTAAAGAGAGCATTTTTCAGCATATACAGTTTCTGATTTCCCAATTATTACTTTGCTAATGTTCATGCAATCAATGGATAATGATCTTCTCCAGAAGAATAATTTGATTTGCATATTTTCAAAGGATTTATAGCAAAACAACCAGGTGGAAATTGCACTAATATTAAACAAAGAAGTAAAATAATTGCTTCCTCATTGTCATATTGACATGAAGTGATGAGAAATGGAGTCCTCTCCTTTTTGTTTCGCCATTTCAAACTTGCATACGTAAATCGCCGCAAATAGGATAGACGATAGATGAAAGTGGAACCTCAATAAACAAGAGGTTTAGCATTCAGCTCTTGATCAATGCAGCACCACAAGGACATAGTATATGTGAGACGATTCCCCTATGGACAGGGCTATGCTTACTGGAGTAGCGTTCTCTTGTCAGAAACTATTTGAAACAGTCCTAACTTCAAAAGGTGTCCAGAAAGTCAGAAGCTGATGGAATGGTGAATCATCTTCAGCTGCTCCTTGACCTATTCTACAATTGCCTTAGTCTGGGGGCTCGTTATGCCTAAGAAACCATGGGCACTGGACCAAGTGACAGACGTAAAAGGGAAAAGACGGAGGAAGTTAAATTGGGCAGGCCGCAGTTTGTCGATAGGTTTTCATGGACTTATCTTCTTGTCAGCTCAGACATATCTCCTTCAACACCACCCAAGGAAATTTACACATTACGGTTAATGAAGAAAGAACGGTCTCAGCTAATTACCCGTCAGCTCAAGTAAACAACAGTAAAAAGTAGAACATTTTGGAAGAAATTTCTTTTACACCAAATGGTACAGTCTTCTTGCCCAATTTGATCCCTGAACTTTCATCTAATGTTCAATTTCATCTTTGAGCTTTTGATTTGCTCAATTTGGTCTCTAAACTATTAACAAATGTTCCATCTAGTACTTCTGTTTGTTCTAACTGTTAAGTGATGACATGGAGCATTAATTGATGACGTGGAACTAAGTTGGATTACTAGAATTATGAGTCAATATATATATTAAAAAAGGAAAACAAATTAGGAGTTAGCTAGAGATGAGAGCACTTATCACAAAAACAGAAAGAATAAGTGGTTATGTATCTCTTTTTTATATGATGGCCACAATTTGACCTATTTTAAAAGTAATTTCCATGTGGATATTCCACATGTTATTTTTTATTTTATATTTAAGAGACTAAAAGCCATGTAAGCCAATTCCGTTAACTTTAACTAACGGAAGGACGGAATTGGTTAATTTTCAAATAGTCAGGGATGAAATTGAACATTAGATGAAAGTTTATGGACCGAATTGAGTAAATCGAAAGCTTAGGGATAAAATTGAACATTACATGAAAGTTCAGGGATGAAATTAAATATTAGATTAAAGTTCATAGACCAAATTGAGCAAATCGAAAGCTCAAGGATGAAATTAAACATTAGATGAAAGTTTAGGGACAATTTGTGACATTTTCACAAATGAGAATGTTATTTTTCTCGTCAATGTTATTATATGAGATTGAGCTGAAATAATTTATTTTGTTAATTTCTTTGTGATACTTAACGTGCATAGTATTGACAAACATAAAAAGAAAACTACGAAAATACAATTTTATTTAAATCATTCTAGATTCGAACATTTTGACACTTTTAACATCATTAATAAGTGAAAGGAGTTTTAAAAACAGGGAAAAAAAGTCAAAATATATAATCTCTCAAGAACTTTACAACATTTTTGAAAAACTAGATTGTTCCTATACATTAACTATTATATCTATATGCTTAAAACCTACGTTTAAAGATTATGCATATAATGCAAGAAATTGATAACCATAGTTGAAGTTATTTGTAAAAGAAAATCAACCTAATGTGTCTCCCAAGATATTAATTTTTTATAAGGTTAATATCACGAAAAAAATTAAAATTGGTATACCCGTGACAAATTTATTTCAAACTAATTTTTTGATCATGAAAACCATAAACTGGTGCATTTGTGAAAAATTTAACTTAAATTAATTTTTTGACCTTCAAAAATCTCAAACTCATTGACAAATATACTCTTCATTAAATTAGATTAATATCGCAAAGATACAAAACCGACACAACTATGATAAATAGAAAGTAAAATCCCAAATTGGTACATCAATTAAATGTTATGTATCATCTAACTCAACGATTTAACAGTAAAATTTATATAAACTAATATATCGTAAATTTATCACAAGGGTACTAACTTGAAGTAAATTTGTCAAAGTTGTACCAGTTTAAAGTTTTTGATAATAAAAAAATTAGTTTGGGATAAGTTTATGATAGGTATACCAATTTGAAATTATTTGTGATATTAACCCAATTTGGAATTATTTTTTTATATCTAAAGATTCGTGTGGTGACTATCCTAGGACCAAGTCACGAACATGACTACGTAGAACTCAACTTCTCATGGTAATATTTTTATTATTGTGATATATATATATATATATATATATATATATATATATATATATATATATATATATTAATAGGCAACCGAAGTAACAGAGAGCGGCAAAACTATTAAGAAAGCGCAATATCAGCTGGATTAAAAAAAAAAATCATATAATATGCACATAGCACAATAAAAGTAACGAAAAGACTTAAGAATAAAACATACTAGGAAAAGGCAAATAAGCTGGATTAATATAGAATACCCCAACTTTACATCATATAAACGTACTAAAGTAGTAAAAATTAAGGAAAAGACGTACGAGCAATGTAATGATTATCCATAAAATGTACTATTAATATGTAAACTTAGGATCTTTTCATCCATGGCGAAAATTAATGAATCAAAAGGTCAGCGACTCCTGGGGTGAAGCTTGGCCCAAAGGAGGGAGTTGAGATCGCTCACCATCCTCCTCCCTGCTGGTTGGCTTGTAAGGATTCCTCTTAACCCATCTACTTCTACTGAGTACTGGGAAATAAACAAAAATCAATATTCTACTTGGACAGGATGAAACCTTTAAGATGAAACCAGGAGAATCCATCACTGACATGTTTAGTCATTTCACAGAGATTGTAAACGGTCAAGCATATCAAGGACAACCAATCTCAGGACTAATGAATGTCAATAAATTGTTGCGTGGACTCTCCAAAAATTGGAATCATGTGAAGACTTCTATAAGAGAAACCCAGAGGATCATGCCTCTTTCAGTAGACGAATTAGTTGGCACACTTCAACCATACGAAGTGGAGCAAATCAATGGTGAAGAAGATCACAAAGGTAAGAAGTAAATTGCTTTAAAATCTAATGATGATTCTGATGACACAGATTCAGAAGAAAACATGGACGATAAAGAGCTAGCACTCATGATAAGGAAGTTTAGGAAGCTAAACAGGAAGGGAAGAAGATTTAACTAGAAGAAACAAGGCACTCAAAAATTCCAAAACAAATCAATTGAGGATGCTGAAGTTAACAAATATGTTGTATGCTTTGAATGCAAGAAAAATGGACACATTAGACCTAACCACCCTTTGTTAAAGAAAAAGAAATGAAGAATTGAGAAATTCAAGAAGGCTCTCAAAGCAGAAACGTGGAGCGATACTGAATGCGAGAAAAGTGATGAATAGTATGCTAACATGTGTTTAATGGCAAATTCAGAATCATATTTAAAATTTGAAATAGATTTAGACTCAGACTTAGACAAAGAAATCGAGATTAGTAATTTAAAAATTCCAATTAAAGTCTCGAAGTACATAGATAAACTTTATCTTAGTCTCTAACCTCTTTTAAAAGGATTTCCGAGCTGAAAAAGGAGAATTCTAAACTGAAGCAATAGGAAACTTCTTGGAAAGAAATATTTGAAAATCTAGAATTTTTTTTTTTTGTTAATTTGAAAGAAAATACAATTTTTTTTTCAAAGGAAAATACATTTTTGAAAGAAGACATTTCAAATATCACAAAAAGGTTTTCAAAAAGATTTGAGAAGTTAGAAAATATTCTTTAGTACAAAGACCTTAGTTCAATAAATTTGGTTTGGGTATGACACTAGAAACCATTCATTTAATTGATTTTCCAAAAGTGAATGAAAGAATCAAACAAAGACCTACAAAAACATTTTACGAGAATCATTTTCAAAAAACTTTTGTAAAACCTATTGGTCGAAGTGCTCTCAAATGTTCAAAGTATAACAGCTCAAAACATTTTTAAAAAGAATGTCCCAAGGTTTGGAGACTTGTTAAGAAGGATTGGGCAAAGGCTGTATTTAGTAATAACCCCCTTAGACCCAAGAAAATGTGGATACCAAAGAAAACTTGAGTTATTTTTATAATTGCAGGTTACTATCAAGAAAAAAGATTAAGTGGTATTTGGATAGTGGTTGGTCGAGACACATGACAGGAGATTTAAGTTGTTTTATAAAACTTGTACAAATAAATGGTGGAAAATTTTTTTTGGTGGAAATAGTAAACGAAGAATTATTGGATGCGGAACTGTGAAGATTGGAAGTCTTACAATCAATAATGTCTCCTTGGTAGGATGATTGAATTACAATCTACTTAGCATTAGTCAATTATGTGACACTGCATTCAAAATTAGTCAATTATGTGACACTGGATTCAAAATTAATTTCCAAGAAGGCATTTGTTCGGGATATAGTAAAGATTTCTCTCAATCTTTCACTGGACGAATATATGGGAATATTTATCTTCTGAATATAAAACCAGAAAGTTCTCAATGTCTAATATCCATTCAAGATGAAGCAAACATTTGGCATCAAAAGCTTGGCCATGTTAACATGAAGCAAATTGCCAAGATTTCCTCCGAGAAGCTTGTTTGTGGACTGCCTAACCTGACTTATCAAATGCCTGACTTATGTACACTATGTGTTTTAGGAAAACAGGTTAAAAGTTTTTTCAAACCTATAAATAAAGTCTCTACTAATCGAGTTTTGCATTTGGACCTTTTTGGACCAACCAGAACTCAAAGTATTGGTGGAAAAAGATACTACCTAGTGATTGTGGATGATTATTCTCGTTTTACTTGGGTTTATTTCTTGACAAGTTAGTCTAAAACATTTTCTCATTTTTCAAAGTTTGCAACGAAAGTTCAAAATGAAAAAGGATATGTTATTTCAAGTATATGTATGGACCATGGAGGTGAGTTTGAAAATCAAGATTTTGCAAAATTCTATGATGAATTTAGTTTCCAGCATATTTTCTCTTCTCCATACACTCTAGAATAAAATGGGGTTGTAGAAAGAATGAATAGATCATTGCAGGAAATGGCAAGAACCCTCTTAATTGAAAGTAAAATTTCCTCTCGTTTTTGGGCTGAAGCAATCTCTACAGCTTGTTATATCATTAACATAGTATTTTTAAGACATATTCTAGAGAAAACTTCTTATGAAGTGTTTAAATGGAAAAAGTCAAATGTTTCTTATTTTCATGTGTTTGGTTGTAAGTGTTTTGTTTTGTTTTGAAAAATGCAAATAATCGAACTGGTAAGTTTGAAGAAAAGTCAGACGAAGGAATTTTCCTTGGCTGCTCTACCTCGAGCAAAGCATACAAAGTTTTTAACAAAAAGACTCAATCCATGGAAGAATCGATGAACATCAAGTTTCAAGAATCTATGCAGAATCAACTAGATCAGACTTAACTTGAAGAATTTGAATCTGCTCCAAACTTTATAAAGTCTATTTTTCCTAAAGTGGTTCAGACTTCTAAAGATAAACAACAAGCAGAATTAGAAGATTCAATTGAAGCAGAGAATCGATAGACTTCAAAACTAACTAGTAACTGGAAGCATAAGTCTAGTTATCCAAAGGAACTCATCATTGGTAACATTGATAAAGCAATTTGCACTAGATCCACAAGGTGAGAAGAGTCTAATGCTTTGGCCCTTATTTCTGAAATTGAACCCAAAAGTATGGAAGAAGCCTTGTCTGATGAAAGCTGGATTGAAGTTATGCAAGAAGAGCTCAGATAGTTCAGTATCAACGATGTTTGTGAGCTAATTCATAAACCTAAAGGTAAGTCTATTATTGAAATTAAATGGATTTTTAGGAACAAAATGGACAAGAAATGAAAAGTGGTCAAGAACAAAACAAGATTCGTGGCCAAAGGATATACACAAGAAGAAGAGATAGACTATGATGAGACTTATGCACTAGTAGCGAGATTAGAAGTAATTAGATTATTACTTATTTTTGCTTACTATAAAAATTTCAGGTTATTCCAAATGGATGTAAAAAGTGCATTCCTAAATGGATTCATTCAAGAAGAAGTTTATGTGGAACAATCACCTTGATTTGAAGATCCAAGAAAGCCAGACTCAATCTTCAGACTGAAAAAGACCCTATATGGATTGAAGTAAGCACCTTGAGCCTGGTATGAAAGATTAAGTAAATTCCTAACTCAAGTATTCATAATAAAAAAGACTCGGAACGCCAGTAAATTTATATATGTATGTATGTACGGGGCAAAATGAGAAGGGCTTGGAGAAGCGTGGGGAGTGACGTGACAGGTGGAGGATAAAACGGAGGAAATACCGCTAGGCTTAGCCCCCCCCCCCCCCAAAAAAATTTCGTGGCCCCCACCGACCTCGGTTTTTAATCAAATCTTTGGTAATTTCTCTTCCATATTTTCGTTTTATCCGTAATGAGACGTAGCCCGTCTCATCAAATGTCAATTCCATATTGTCATTTGTGTCTTTTTTTTTTTTTTCTATGCAATGTCTATTTGTGCAAAATAGTTAACTTTTTAAAGTTCCTCTCTTCTTCCGTAGAGTTCTCTCTACCATTTTTGGTAGTTTTATCCACCTTAAACCCAGTCTTCTCTTCCCTCTTCTTCATCGTTTCTTCTTTGCCCGCTTTCATTAGGATGGTTCTCCAACAGAATTCCTTCTATTTTCACTAACAGCTAGGTTTCCCCTTGAATTTGGTCAGCTCTCATTCCATCGACTTCAGAGCTATGCCGGGTCCGCCCAATTATGCGCCGATTGTCCCTGGTTAGTTCTACATGTCTTCAATTCTCATCTATCTTCATTGAAGACATAGAATTGTGGTTAGTCTCCACTTGTTGTTTCCTTCGTTCTCTGTACTTGCGTATTCCGGTTCTTTGGCTTCGTTACAATTACAATGGCTTCGGACGGAACGACGCAATCTTCACGTCTTGCAGCTCTCTGTACTAGTTTGGGTTGTCTCACCATTGAATAGATAATCGATGATTGGGATGAAGCTCTGTCATCTGACACAGTAAAGGAATGTCGATTAACCCTGGTTGGAAAAATCCTTTCCGACCCATCTATCAATTTTCCTGCATTTCAAACCACACTAAGGAAAGCCTGGCACATAGATTCTGTAGACATATCACAAAGTGAGGTAGGTTTCTACATTGCAAAATTTAAAACCAACACAGACAAGTAGAGAGTTCTTGCAGGTGGTCATTGGCTTTTTTCAGGGCATTTGGTTATTTTCAAACCCTGGATTCCCAACACCCCACTACACTGTTATGATTTCTCTACTTGTGACTTTTGGATTCAAGTTGTTGGCTTACCTTTAGAATGGTATTCAGAGCGAATGCTTATAAAAGCAGTACAACACATTGGTGAGACCAAAAAAGTGAAGCTGGACTCCAAGGAAGGTCAACTGTCCAAAGCAGGAAGAGTTCGAGTTCAACTTAATGTGCATGCACCTCTAGTAACAGGGAAATTGATTCGAATACATGGCAAACCTTTTTGGCTAGATTTCCGCTATGAAAGGCTTTCTCATTTTTGCTTCTCTTGTGGCAAACTTGGGCATTATGCGATGTACTGCAAAGACATTCCATATAATGATGATAAGCATGATGAAGGCAAAGAAAAGATGGCATATGGGCCGTGGCTTCGAGCGGAAGTCAAAATCAATAGTCCTTACTGGAAAATATTTTATGGCCCACTAGATACATCAGAGCAAATAAAAGATGTGATCCCTAAAACTCTACCTACACAGTTACCTACAGTTCCCTTATTGCCCCCTCCCTCTCCGATATTGGCAGCAAACCAAACCAAGGATGTTGAGTGTTACCGTGCATTGTCTCCTGCGCCTTCTCCACTACTCCAACCACCCTCAGTCATGCATAATACAACACTTGTCTCTGCTGACAAAAAGTTGAAGGGAGTTCAGTATGCACCTATGGACATAAAAGCATCAAAGAAGCTAACTAATCCTAGGTCGAAACCTATTCTAGGGTCGGCCAAAAAACAACGCAGGTATAACCCATATGACTTAAAGAGTATACTCATAGCGGAACCTACTGATTTACACCTGATGGAAACCCCTGTTTTCCAAGCAGATGAAGCTGAAGTTCGGGCTTTGGTGGCTGGCCCTAAACAGCCACCTGTTGACAAATGAAACTAATATGTTGGAACTGTAAGGGTTTGGGCAATCCCCTAACAATTCAAGCCCTTAAGGCCATGACGGCCAATGAAAAGCCTGATATTATACTTTTAATGGAAACCAAAAACTCTGCAGAAAAGCTTCACCATATTCAGCGGATTCTCAACTTTTCTAATTCCTATATACTTAATCCGGTTGGTCTGGCAGGAGGTTTAGTAGCGTTCTGGAATGCTCCTGTCTTTTTATAGGTGATTAGCTCAACACAACACCTTTTAGACATGAGCTGTAAGTTTGGTCAGCAAGGCAGGACTACTCGTATTACCTTTCTTCATGCTCCTACGGATTTGCAATAGTAGCAATTGGTATGGGATGAGCTTTGACAAATCCATTCCCACAACAGGTTCCCTTGGCTTTGTGCTGGTGACTTCAACGACATCCTTTACCCTTGGGAAAAGATAGGCAAACGACCTGCCTTCCTGCACAGAATGCAATCTTTTCGAACTCTGTTAGATGATTGTGCTTTTACTAAGTTAGAAAGCAAGGGTTGTAAATTTACCTGGATGGATAATAGGGAAGGGGAGGAGCTTGTGAAGGCCAAACTAGATTGGATGGTCTGCTCAATGGATTAGAGGTTACTATTTCCTGGGGCTGAAGTTTTTGCGCTCCCACCTGTGGGATTTGATCACAATCCTCTTGTGATTCACACTTCACCACCTTTATGAAAACAAAGAAAATCTTTCCTCTTTGAAGCTTTTTGGAATGAGGATACTAAATGCAAACACATTATCTCTACCGCATGGAATTCAGGAGACTTACTGAATACTGATTTTATTACGCGAGTGAAGAAAGTCACAGCAGCCCTGATTAGTTGGAGCCGGCAAAAGTTCACCAATGGTCATCAGAAAATTTTGACCTTGCAAGACCAATTACAGGATTTTATAAACAAGAGGACTTCCCCAAACGACAATGTACATGTATCAAGGTTGAAAGAAGAAATTCGTCAAGCTTGGCAACAAGAAGAACAGTACTAGGCCTTACGTTCTAGAATTAAATGGCTCAAATGGGACGACAAAAATACACGTTTCTTCCATGCATCAACAATTCAACAACGACAACGTAATCAAATTACTATGCTGCAAAACGATGATCAGCAGTGGGTACGTGATATCCCAGCTCTGCAAAACATGACATTCTCATTTTTCTCTAAGTTATACACTTCTGAAGGTTATCGCAACTATCAACCGTTACTTGACCAATGCACGACAGTCGTCACTCCCGAGATGAACACCCACCTGATAGCTTCACTTACTATGGAGGAGGTTTGGCAAGCCACTTTTCAAATGGGAGCTACCAAAGCCCCAAGACCGGATGGCTTAACCGGTTTATTTTATCAAGAACATTGGGAAACAATCAAAGAAAGCCTGTT
This sequence comes from Eucalyptus victrix, assembly GCA_016097545.1. Classification (NCBI taxonomy): domain Eukaryota; kingdom Viridiplantae; phylum Streptophyta; class Magnoliopsida; order Myrtales; family Myrtaceae; genus Eucalyptus; species Eucalyptus victrix. Next base: position 50,281,459 of record CM027843.1, read on the forward strand.
CTTATTAGTGCAGAATTTTATGCTATATGGGGACATGCCTCCAGGTCTAAATCAGACGATTCTAACCCTCATTCTTAAAACATCTCAACCTGAAAAACTGGAGCAATTTCAGCCCATCAGTTTGTGTAACTATGCATACAAAGTTATCTCTAAGGTGCTTGCTAATCGCCTCAAATCCTTATTGCCTATTTTGATTTCTAAGGAACAATTAGCGTTTGTCAAAGGCAGGTAGATTCAAGACAATATCCTTATTGTCCAAGAAGTTCTCCATCAATTTCGAACACGTCAGCATACTAGCAAGTTCAATGCAATTCTCAAAACAGATATGAAAAAGGCCTATGACAGAGTGGAATGGGATTTCTTACGTGATTACCTCCTCAAACTAGGTTTTCAGCCAAGATGGGTAAGGTGGATTATGATTTGCGTAACAACTTCATCTCTAAGTGTGAAATTTAATGGAGAACAATTACCCTATTTCTTTCCCTCTCAAGGACTGAGACAGGGTGATCCCTTATTACCTTATCTTTTTATTCTCTTGGCTAATGTTTTGTCTACTTTAATTACTCATGTAGTAAGCATAGGACATATCAAAGGCCTTCGGTTGAATAGATGGTGTCCTACCTTGTCACACTTATTTTTCACTGATGACGCCATCTTCTTTTTAGCTGGCACTATCTCCGAATGTCACAACTTAGCCAATATTTTAAATTTATATTGTGTGGCTATAGGGCAGTTGATTAACCGAAACAAATTGGGTCTTACCTTTTCCAAAAAATGTCATATCTCTTTACAGCATAATATGGCTGCGAAACTTCGGATTCCGGTTTTACAAAGGATTGGGAAATATTTAGGCCTGCCATCCGATTGGGGAAGATCAAAGAAGGAGGTGTTCTCTTGGATCATAGGAAGAGTTAATGCCAAACCTGAGGGATGGAAAGAGAAATTCATTTCCAAGGGGAGTAAGGAAATCCTTATTAAATCTGTTGTTCATGCTATTCCACAGTATGCGATGACTATATTTCAGTTGCCTATCTCTATTTGTTCATCTATTGAGAAGTGTATTGCCCGATTTTGGTGGAGAACTAATCAGAATAAGGGAGGTGTGCATTGGAAAAAATGGGATGTTTTGAAAGACAGCAAGATGCAAGGAGGATTGGGATTCCACGACATTCTTACTTTGAATAAAGCACTACTGGGAAAATAGGCTTGGCGAATGCTAAACCATCCTGATTCATTATGGGGAGCTCTTTTCAAGGGTTCGTATTTTCACTCGATCGATTTCTTATCAGCTGCTAGAGGAACTCGGCCATCTTGGGGATGGCAAAGCCTTCTTAGAGGCAGGGATGCTCTTTTACCGAATCTTTGTTGGTCTATTGGGAATGGAAATCATATTCGAATTCGTGGTGATCGTTGGTTACCGATGGGAATTATCTATAGACCTACAGCTAGAGAAGAACCAGTTAAAGTGGCAGATCTTATTGACTAGACTCACCAGAACTGGAATACATCAGTAATTCAAAGCTTCTTTGAAGAACAGGTTGCTACAGAAATTCTTTCTATACCAATTCGACCTCTTTACTCAGAAGACAAACTAATTTGGTTAGCCACATCTACTAGTACGTATACTGTCAAAAGTAACTACCATTCAATTATACAGTCAAATAGCCAGCATCAAGTTTCAAGTGCCTTGACATCTTACCAGAATTTGCATAGTCTCTGGAAAAAAATCTGGTCGATGAAGACTGTCCCCAAACTCCGGACTTTCCTCTGGTCATTCTGCCATAAAGCCCTTGCAACCCGAGATAACTTGTTTTACCATCATGTCGTTCCAGACCCCTCATGCCCTCTATGCCAACAGTCTGTCCCTGAAAACATTGAACACCTTTTTCTTCAATGTCCCTGGACTAGAGCTATTTGGTCAAATTTGAAGATTGATTTATTATCTTCAGCTACCCCGACTTCCAGTATCAACTCGTGGTTAACGGAAGAGGTGATTTTACCTGATCACTCACCTGGTTTAAAGGTTGTTACAAATTTACTTTGGTAGATTTGGCGGAATAGAAATAATTTTGTCTTTTGAAACCAAAATCCGAACCCTTCCCTTGTTGTCGATACGACCATGGCACAAACCAGATCTTACAAGCTCTCTGTTGCTGCATCCCAACCACGATCTGGACTGGATCTTCTTAATTCGGATCAGCTTTGGCGACCTCCGGGAAAGGGTGCCCTAAAATGTAATATTGATGGCAGTTATCGACCGGGTAAACCTCAAGGCTCCATGGCCTGTATTTGCAGAGATGATCAAGGTCGTCTTACTGATGTCTTTTTACGAAGTTTTCCAGCGAACTCACCCTTTGAATACGAACTGCACGCACTCAATCTCACCCTCCAACATCTTCACTGATGAGGCCTTCAAGACGTTCCACTAGAACTCGATTATGACTGCCTTCAGCTTGTCCAGATTGCGCACGGTACAAGATCGCCGCCATGGGAGTTGCGACCTGTGATATACGAGACTTTCTTTTGGCTATCCACCTTCTCTCACCTCTGTCTGCGTCACTGTCAATGCTCATCTAACCTAGTGGCTGACTGGGCTGCGAAAGCCCAATTAGCTAACTCGGCCCTCAACTGGAACTTCTCTCCTCCGTTTGTACTGATGGATTTAGTGTATACGGATGCTTCAGCTGCAGGGTGTAAAGTCCCATTCTGATCAATATATTAGTTGGTTTCTGTCAAAAAAAAAAAAGAAAAAAGAAACGTCTATTTGCGCCGTGCTTTACGCCACGCGACATATATCAATCTGCCCAAACGCATGATGACCCTGGAATAAGCGGGATCGAAGCGCCTGCACAATAAGTCAAGTACCGAAAAAAAATTTAACCACTGAAGCCCAACCGCTACCATGAAAAAGCAGTAAAACTCTTGACTAAGCTTTGTCAAATGACAAGGATTGATGCCTAAGAGCATATGATGCCAGGCAAATGTGAACAGTTGACGTCCTTACTCTTAAGTTGAATTTTGACATGTCGAGCACTTCTCACCCGTCAAATCGCATGAGCTTCAAATCTGATTTTATTGTCATCATCGCCATGAGATAAGGAGTTTAGCAAGTTGAAAAGCCCTACCGAGGTTTCCACATGGATCTGCGCAACGATTGACGCATATTGGAGTGGTCATGTTATGAGCTGCTTATTCGTCTTCAAAGACGGCGATGCATGTGGAGCAACCGATTTTTGTCAACTCCGAAGATCATTATAGTGGGGATTGCAAAACCGTTGCTTCTTGTTTTGGTCGTGAACGAAGAGTGATTTTCTTTCTCACTTTCTCATGCTTCCACATGGCCAAATTAGCATGTCGACCTCTCTTTCAAGCCATCTCATCTCAGCCAATAATGTAGCCATAAAGCAAGCTAGCACCACGTTGAACGAATTGACCCCACCCCCCCCACCCCCCCCCCCAATGTCGACCTCTGTTTCAAGCCACCTCATCTCAGCCAATAATGTAGCCATAAAGCAAGCGAGCAAAATTTAGCTAACATATATATGTTTACTTTGATTTGGTTAGTTGAACAAATTAATTCATTTTAACTGTAACAGTTATGTGGACCCAACCCCAACCCCAGCATATTCACGGAACATTCACGATTTGAGAAGACAATCGATTTGATTATGAGAGGAAAATTGTCATGTACCTAAACAATGTTTGGCTCCTACCAGAACTGTGATTCGATATTTAAGTATAATTTGTAGATTATTTCTACTCATATGCAATAAGTGAAACCGTAAAATTCAACAAGTAAACTGGAAGATGCGAGCTACTGGCGACGGGTATAAATGAGCCTACTTATGAGTCAAGCCACCACTATCGAAATAATAAATTTAATGGTGGTATGATTGCCGCAATGGAATGTATCTTTGCTAAAGGAATAACTTTTCTTTCGAATGCAATCAACAAAGACCTACCAATGAACAAGTTCATGCACTTGATTAACTTGTTGTGTTGAAAAGAGATTTGGAGATGTTTTTATGATCTTCATATCAAAATGGTCAAGATGTAAGATGGTGGCAAGATCGTGGCATCCTCGGCGGTTTATTCTTTGTCTTCACGCACTTGAATGAAACAGACATAATTTGGGTCGAGCCATGTGCAAGGACACACATGAGAGCCACGGATGATTGCTGCTACCGCCATCAACCCCATGTGATAAGCCTGTCTCTCTCAATATTTCCTCATTCTCTATATTTCTAATCTTTAATCTATTCGAAGAACCCTACCACAACTCTAAGACAAGAACAGTTTACGGATAAGAGAAATCATTCTCCTTTTCGAAATCTTTCCTAGGATGGCAATGATTCGTGTCGTAATCATTGAAAGAAAAGGTCAGTGGGAGTGATGAGCTTTATAATTTAGCAAATGCAATAAAATTTTAGATCCTCCCTCCACCATCTTAGCGGAGATCAAATGCTGAGATCGTAGACGAATCGATAAATATTATGGTCCATTACTGATAAAAAAACTGTTGGAGAAGTTGGATTCCACGATGATTTTAAGCGTTGTTTGTTGAAGTCGTTCAATCACCACCTAACAAGTTATGGGGAACCATTGTAATGTACATACCAAATAGTTGCTGCATTCGCAGAACCTACTTACTTTTGCAATTGAAATTGTTGTAACAAAGTCCAATTTAATTACGAAAAGCATGTGCATCTATGGACAACAACTAACAATGTCACCCGAGTCCGAAGAAGAAGAGGAGGAGGAAGAGAGCTCTGGTTTCACGGGTTCTATGAAGGTTTGAATCCATGAATGCACGATACCATGTTTCAGGGGTTCCTTGTTTCAGGCAGATTGTGTTGCTAGAGAGAGAGAGAGAGAGAGAGAGAGAGAGAGAGAGGCATATGGTGGGATATAATGTAATGCAAGCATTGACCATTTGATTTCGGCTAGGCAATTAGGATGTAGGATAGGCACGTGACCGTTCAATCTTCATATTCTCTGCCAAAGAATCGAACGGATCTTCAGTTGTATAAATGAACATGGCTTTGCAAACAATAGGTCTTTAATTAGGTAGGGTCGGTTTTCATATTGCAGTTGTCATCAACACAAACCTTTCCCCGCTTTGACCCTATAGCCTAAGACACGCCTTATCCATATCACCCAAAGTTTTACTTCAAGAATAATATAACATACTTAATAAAAGCAACATCGTATTTTACCCTCCTTAGAATTGAATTGACCTAGTAATAAGGGCACTCTTTGTGCTTCTTGCTCAGGAACGGACGGTTGTAGGCATGACTTCTGCTCCCAAGGAGCTTAGTTATTAGTGGATGCCTCATGGCAGTAAGTTTTCTTGGCTAGTATTCTTCGAGAAAATTGTCCAAAAGATTTTAAATATATTTCACTATTACTAATTTAAATTTAAACTTTTTAAATTTTCTCAATTCAATCCTAAATCTTTTTATTCTTTTTATGAATTTAATCTATCCAATTAATTTTGACAAGAAATGGCTGACGTGTATGCTAGTAGTAGCATTATGTAAAATAGTTGACGTTGACATGAATATTTTATAATAATATTTTAAGATTTTTTTTTCATTTTTTTTTCTTCTTCCTTTTGCTAGTGGTTGGCTGGCCTTGCTTGGGCAAGGGTCGCCATCACTTGCCATAGGTGAGGCATGACCAGGCAATGGTAAGCCCCAATGAGGGCTCCCCTTGTCAAATCTATTGAGGCCGGCCCTTGCCCAAGCCAAGGTGGCCTTGCCCGATGAGGGTCAACCTTGACTAGCTTGGGCATTGGCTCCCCTCACTAGGGCTTGCCCTCACCCAACCAGGCCTTGCCTATGGCAAGCAAGGCTGACCCACCCAACTCCTGGTAAAAGGAAGAAGAAAGGGAAACAAAAAGTTAGAAAACATTATATAAATATATATATATATATATATATATATATATATATATAATATATTATTAAAAATTGTCGAAGTCAATGCTGATTTTCCTAGATGGAATTGTTAGTTTCCACGTCAACAATTTTCAGCTAAAATTAGCCAAATGAACTCAATTAACAAAAAGTAAAAATGTTTAGGACTAATGCAAAATTGAAATATTTAAAACTAAATTAACAAAAGTATGATAGGTTTCAAAATTTTTGGACAATTTTCTCAGTTTTCTTTAGAGTAGTGAGTTAATTAATGTTATGTGCTTAAGTTATTTATAAGAGAATATTTTATTTTCAAGAGCAAATCCCGATAATATATCTTCTCATTGTTGTACACATTTCTCATTTTATATCCCCTATTTTAAAACATGATGTGTTTTCCTCCAACTCAGGTCGAAGGATCCTCCTCCCATTACCACATCGGTAGGTTTTATGGGTAAATGTTACACAATGTGACGCTTCCCCCCCAATCAAGAAAGAGAACCATTTTTCTTGTGAATATAACGAACCGTTTTCATGTGAATGAAACTGTTGTTCTTGTGAATATGTAATGACTATTGACTCGTGCTATGCTACTTAAGTTCATGGTTCTAGTGCAAATGATTTGTCTCTTTATTGATAGCCAAATGCAGATATTTGGACCATGACTACTCTCCAACTAAATTCGATATTCGTCAATATCCCTATCCTTGCTATGACAATTAGACCTTTCAATAAATATTAATAATAATAATCAAATTGCTGCCCTCTTTTGCATAAATACCCTTGCCAATTTCCTTAAATGGGGGAGTTTATCACATCCCAAAGCCCTTGTCGCATGGCTAGACCTTATAATATTATCCATAAGGAAGATCTACCTCTAAAAATACATTAATTTGTGTGATTATTTAAAGTATTCATTTTTGGAATACGTAGAACGGGCCGAATCATTATCAATCAAGTGCAGATGTGCGCCATAAATCAAGTTTAACAATTATATTAGTAACGGGGTGGTATATCCTCGCCCAAAGACATAAATTAGGGTCCAAGGAAGTGGAAGTCAAAACCACAATCTCAAGGGATCAATTGCTTATTCTTCCATGGACAGTTGGAAATTTCTTATAATATGGGCTTACATTAATTAACTAATTTTCTATTTTAAATAATCGGGTTAATGGATATTTCAATATTGTTGAACCTATAATGATCTGATTAAATTGGGTATTGGCATCTATTGATAACGGGCCTAGTTGAGCAGCAAAAGTGTAGGTAATTGTGTTTAACTGAAGCTCGTAATAGGAAGAGCCCAGTTGACACGCTGTTGATTAGGGTTTGCTAGGTCCCCTCTCTAGTCTATAAAAGGGTAGGTTATACCTATCGGTTGTTTTAATCCCATTAGAAACTGCTATATTGAAATAGATCATAGAGAGAAAGATCTGTCATTCCAATAGATCCCTGATTATTAGAGTTATTTACTTTTCTTCAAGTGAAGTAATGGCTCAAATAGGTACGTTTTAGTTTCGTTATATTTATTGTTCTCGGTGTTTTACAATCATATATGGATCCGTTTTTTTCTTGATTGATTAGTTGTATATGTAATTATATTTTGGACACAAGCAACATACTAGGAGTCAAGAATTCTATAGTGGCCGTTTCCTTCATTCGCAATATCAAGCTTTATTAAATACCATGGGTCCTCGTTCTCTCACTCTCACCATGCAATGGGGATTTAAGCTCAAAGTTACCTAATCAAAATACCTTCAACTAGCTCAACGTGTCCACCCTCAAGTCAGTATAAAGAATAGCTACTAAGAACTCCCCATTCGTTCATTGAGTAGCGTGACATCTCTTCTTTCCCCCCCTTAAGCACTTAAATTCAAGCACCATGTTTTGGAGAGAGAGAGAGAGAGTGGGAATGCCTAAAGCGAGTCTTTAGACCTTTTTGTTCTATCCTAGGTAGCTCAGAAGGTCCAGTACTCTGTCTTTTAGGCTGCGCATGACAACGTTTCTGTTCCCGGGAAGAGTTTTTTTTTTTTTTTTAAGAAATAGTTCTTTCTATTTCTACTCCGGGGAACAATTTCGAGTAAAATAACCCGTTTGGTAACGACACAAAATTTCTACTCCTGGAATAGAAAAAGAATAGAAATGCGTTTAATAACGCAACAATTTCTTTTTTGTATTTATTCATTTTTTATTTTTGCCAACGGATCGCGGCTTGCCGCCCGATGTCGGCCCGCCCGGCCGCCCATCGCACAACCTTTGGCCGCCGTGCCATCACGATCGCCGCCAGAAGCCCATCGGCTGGCAATCGGTGGTCGTGCAGTGGTGGCGGCTGGTGACCGGTGACCAGCGGCGGCTAGCGGTCGTGTAGTGGCGGCGGGCGCGAGCGATCAGTGACCAACGGCGGCGGCCGACGACCGGCAGCCGGTTGGCGGCCGGCGACGGGCGGCGGTGGGGACCCGGTGACTAGCGGGCGGCGGCGACCGGGCGGCGGCGGCGATGGGCGGCGGCGGCGACCGGTGGCGGTGGCGACCGCGCGCGGCGGTGGCGGGTGGCGACGGGCGGCGGCGGGCGGTGGCGACCGGTGGCGGCGACGGTGATTGACGATCGGTGGCGGCGGCGACCGGGCGACCGGGCGGTGGTGGTGGCGGCGACCGGCGACCGGCGGTGGCGGCGACCAGCGACGGCCGGGCGATCGGGCGGCGGTGGCGGCCATCTACCGGCGGCGGTGGGCGGTGGCTCCAGGCGGTTGACGGTGGTCGCGGTAAGAAAGTAAAATTAAAAAAGAAAATCAGCTTACTTCTAAAAATTGTTCCCGGGAATAAGAAGCAACTTTTTTTTGCTTCTCAAAACTGTTCCCGGGAACAAAACGGGAACAAAAAATTGAGAAATTGTTCCCAAGAACAAATGTTTTACCAAATAGGTTTTTGTTCTTTTTTTTTTTTTTGTTCCATGGAACAAAATAACAGAAATTGGGAGAAACGGGAGCGTTACCATGCACTACCTTAGCCCAATCCTGAAATAGGTTCAGTCATGCCGGGAGTTCCTACATTCAGCAATCGACAAACGGTACCACCGTGCGTGGTAGGATGCATCCCTATTTGCGACTTCAGGTACCTGCTAACCCGTACCTCGGAGCATAGGATGCATCGAAATTAGCGTGAAGCGAATCGATGTGCAGACGTTTTGGCGAAGCCAGGGTCAATGTCAGGACTTTGTAAAATCCATCAGGAACCTTTGGGAGATTGTTAGGAGGAATTATTAATGATGAATGTAATCTCAGCTGTAATGTTCGTTCCCTCTATCCTATTAGCAACTTCAGTATTGACATTTCTTCTACCATTCTTCTATGGCCTCGACATTGTATTTGACACTGATAAACTGTTAGAATAATATCTAGTCATTTTATCCAAATAAGAAAGAAAAGAAAAGAAAGCTAGAGCATGAGAAAGCATTGATCACATTTGCTGCCTAACCCTAGATAGGGACAAGCAAGCCTTGATGAAGGTCACATGATCCCCGTTGTACACTAAGAAGAATAGTGTGACCTTTCGGGTGATTGGGTGAGCCACTAGGGCCACTCATGTTGTCGGATGTCAAATTGTTGTTGATCAAATTTATGGTTTCGAACTTGGTCACTAATCAAGAACGCAATTGGAGGTTGTTAAGGTAAGAACCATGTATTTTGTCACGTGATCTATTTTTTCCACCTAGCTAATACATAAATCAATGTCCTTACAATGTCCAAGGGAGCAAATGGTTTTCACTTTGACCACCTCTGTTCACTCTTTAGTTTTTACATGGAAAATGCCCCCCAAAAAAAGAAATGAAAAGCGAAAGAGAACTTTTAAAACTAATTCGTAGCCGATCTATTGAATGGAGACTCCATATAGTGGGTGGTTGACCTATAAAATGAAATCCCTACTTTAATGGATTTGCAAGTCACCATTCATTTAGTAACATGCAATTCAACCTACTACGCTCACCTGCATGTCGCAATCGCATCGCCAATATGAATGCAGAATATTAGGGAGGGTCAACCTTATCAATTGCATTGGTGCGAGTCAATGTATGTACTCCAAGAGTACGGTCAGGTTCCACGAATTGTTTGCTTTATGTTTTTGTAAATCAACATCAGCTCTTGCTACTTTTTTTTTTCTCACTCAACGTGCATTCTAATTTCCAACCCTCAACACGAATCAGTATATGGTTCCACGCCTCCACGCAGAAAGCGATCCCTTCTTTTGTAGATTTATTTAACCCCACTTTGCGGCAAAACCTAGTTTCTTGACCGCAATTATAATCTATCCACACGAGGGTAACATGTCATGAAATGAATTCATAAATGGCTGAAAAAGAAAAACATGCAAGAGTGTCACTTTTGAACAAACAATTTCCCTACCATAGCATCATATTACAAATCACGAGTTCAAATATGGATGCCCTATCTCGTCTTTCTTATTAAATGTTATTCTTGTTGTTCTGTGGACTATTTTCTTTGTCTTCTATTGTCTATTTGATGTGGGTACATCTATATCTTCATATACATTTACAAGGACTGATTTAAATGTGCGTGAAAGGGTGAAGTAGCATGTTACATATGTCATTGGCATATGTCCTAGTACTTAAGTTTCCAGAGAAAATGGTTGGTGAAAGCACAGTTCTAACGGCTTTTACTTAACAATAGAGAAGTCACTTATTGATTCCATTGTGATATAGATTACTTAGTAACTAGGGTTTCTCGTTGAATGGAATTGAAAGCAAATAAGCACGTTCAAAGATGCCGGAGAAACGCCATTGTTTGTATTCCGGCTCATCACCATGTGACATGTGGCTAACTCTCAAAGTAAAAAATATTAAAGATTTTGTTCTAAGTTCCACACCACACGCATGTTGCATTTTGCGAATCTCACCCCAGGCATCAGCATACTGATAATATAATGTTGTGGGAATGAATTAAGGTACTATACGCGAATAATTATTGGCTGTGTTCGTTCAAGTTGACGAATTAAATTAAGGAATGATTAACGGTCTGAGAATAATAACGTAACAGGAACAGCTCATTGTCGCATGCATTATGCTTCTCACCTCCACAACTTTCATAATTTTATTCGTCTCTTTGAATCATTGTTTATTTTGGCTAAGACGTTGACCACTTGTCAGATCAAATGCTCGCCCGACACATCACCCGTCTAGTTACTTGTACGTGATAACGTGCAATCTTAAATAAACTACTCTATCATTAAACTCATAATTTGGACCCGCATATGTTATATTTCTTACTGCAAGAACAAGGAAGTTGGATGAACCAAAATCCCCTGTAAATTATGGCACCATTTGCCTCTCTCTCTCTCTCTCTCTCTCTCTCTCCCCTCTCTCTCTCTCTCTCTGCGCCTCGAGTTTGAGACGACATTTATTTTCTCAACGAAAAACCAAAAGAAAATGGCTAAGCAAGTCATCTTCCTCTTCATCATGCTTACATGCTTGATCTTGATTAGCCCAACCGAAGCGGACTGCAATGTGGTGAGCTACGGGGCAAAGCCGGACGGGCCCACGAATGCAACGCCGGCATTCCTGAGGGCGTGGAAGGCAGCATGCCGGTCGGCTCAGGCCGCTACGATTTACGTGCCAATATGGTGGTACGTGCTAAAGGTGGTAGAGTTCCGGGGTCCGTTAAAGAGCCGGGTGACGGTGAAGATAGATGGGACATTGGTGGCACCATCGGACTACGGGGCATTGGGGAATTCAGGGTACTGGATATTGTCCATACAGGTTATCATGTTGACCGTCATAGGCAGGACACTGGATGCCCAGGGTGCTGCTTATTCGGCTTGCAAGAATTCTGGCCAGAGTTGCCCTCCTAGCGCTAGGGTACGTTGTCCGTATATCGTGTACAGATTAAGAAACTGGTTTCACATATGAATTAAGAATCTTTCACCTCATGTCATATCCATGTATTGTTTAATCCAAGTTGGGCTATAACATATGCTAATTTGATGGTTTAGTTAGCATAAAAATGATGATGATGAGAGTCTTTCTGTTGACTTCACTTCATCCCATGCAATATTTGCCGCTTTCGGTATTGCAGCGACATCATATGACGATGTTGTGGTTTTATGAAACTCGCATTCTAACTCTTATAAAAAGGTTTTAAAGTTTTATTACTCCACAAAATCTTTGACAAAAGAAGGATGTTTTCTTCTCTCCAAGTGTAGGTAATGACCGTATTGTGGGGATGTTTTTTTTAATGAGATTGTGTTAAAACTGATTTTGTCGATGATATTAAACTGGGCAATGACATCGTACTGAGCGGATTAACATTGATCAATAGCCAGGCGATGCATATCATGATAAACAGCTGCAACGACATAGTGGTGCATAACGTGAAGGTGACTGCTGCGAACCAAAGCCCTAACATGGATGACATTCATGTATAGTCATCCAATGGTGTCACCATTATTGGGAGCATGTGTTAGCTGGGTTCACTCCTATGTGGAGGAAGTCCAATGAATTGCAATCCTAAAAAAAGCTTGAGCCCATATGATAAGTTATATGGAGAAATATGATTTCTCACTATCTATATAAAAATGGTAGCCATAAAAGGAACTAGTAACAAGAAAGAAAGAAAAAACAGAAAATCTGGGAGTTGGGATAATATTTGATTTACATCAAGCTAGCATCGAAGGTCGATTTGTGATCCGATCGAGTTGAAATTTTGTTAGCATGTTCATGGCGCAATTTTCTCGAACCTAAACAGTTTGATTTTCATTTGAAGCTCCTTAAATTAGGTTTTTTGTGGATTGATCAAAACCTGCGTTTTTGATCAGATTTATCATCGATCTCTTGTGAAATTCAAGTGTATTATCAAGAATTATGTTCTTGAGGTGTTTGCTGCTATGTACCTCTAGTATTTGCTAGAGAAGAACATTATTCACCCAATTTTGTTGATAGTGAAGAATTTTAGATTGACTCCGATCCAGTGGTTTTTGATCTCCTCACATCGAGGAGATTTTTCACATAAAAAAATCGTCTTGTGTTCGCGTGTTTGGTATTTATTTTATTCTACTATATCGATTTCTATTAGGTTTATACAAGAGGGGAGATTATTTTATTTCGCCGTGTTGATTCGATATTGCTTAATTTTTCTACCTTGTGTTAAACAATGAAAACGAATACGAGTAGAATAGTTATACTGAATGGTTTGAATTATCATATTTGAAAAGGGAAGATTGAAGACATTTCACATGTTAAAGATTTTTATTTGCCCGTAATTGCCAAGGAGAAACCATAGAATAAAACTAAAGCTGAATGGTCTATATCTCATCGTCAAGTGTGTGGTTATATTAAGCAGTGGGTGGATGATAATGTTTTGAACCATATTATTGAGGATTCACATGCATGTATTTTATAGGATAAGCTCGAATAGTTATATGCTCGAAAGTCTGGGAATAATAAGTTATTTTTTATAAAAACAAATGATGACTCTAAGATATCAAGATGGTACTCGTTTGACTTATCATTTAAATTCTTTTCAAGGAATTATAAATCAGTTGGTTGTAATGGGAATCAAGTTTGATGATAAGATACAAGTACTATGGTTGCTTAGTACTTTGCCGAACTCTAGGAGACGTTCCGAACATCTTTATCTAATTCTGCCCCAAATGGTACAATTACCATGGATTTGGCCAAGAGTAGTATTTTGAATGAAGAGATGAGAATGAAGACACAAGGATTGTCCTCTTTACATTATGATGCTTTTGTTGTTGAGAAAAGGAAAAGAAGTGAGTCTCGAGATCCGAGAAATAGAAATAAAAGTAGAGATAAAAGCAGAGGTAAGTAAAATAAATTTGCTAATGTTGAGTGCCATTATTGTCATCGGCAGCCGGTGAGCAAAAAATGGACATATTCCACTTAAGACACCACACAGAGGTAGGGGCTTTTTGTCCCTTAAGGATAAAGGACAAAGGCTCTACCATCCATTGACATATTTAGAGGTTTTTTCACCAGTTAAAAAGGAAAAAACAAAAGGAGAAATGTAAAGAGAAGAAAAAGTGATAATGACAGTGATGACAATCGTGTTGATGCACTTAAAAAAGACTTTCTCATTATTTTTTATGATGATGTGGTGAATTTTTTATCTCATGAGACCAATTGGGTAATTGTTAGTAGTGCAATCCGTTCATGCTATGTCTCGTAGGGATTTCTTTACATCATACAAGTCAGGTGACTTTAGATCTGTGAAGATGTGAAATAATGAGCTAGCTCAAGCTGTAGGCATCGGTGATGTGTGCCTAGAAACCAGCGATGACACAAGGTTAGTATTGAATAACGTTAAACATATACCTGATATTCGCTTGAATTTGATTTCTACAGGTAAGTTAGATGATGAGGGGTATTGCAGCATCTTCAGTAATGGTCAATGGAAGCTTACCAAAGGTTCTCTTGTTGTGGTTAGAGGTGAAAAATATTCTTCGTTATATATTATGCAGGCAAAGTTGTCCACAAACAATATTAATGCAATAGACAGTGAAGATGCAACTGAGTTATGGTATAAGAGGCTCAGTCACATCAGTGAGAATGGTTTGTCAATATTGACTAAGAAGAAACTCTTTTCGGGATTAAAAAGTTCAGCGCTAAAGAAGTGTGCTCATTGTTTAGTAGGAAAATAGAACATAATTGCATATAAAAGCTCACCTCCTTCAAGAAAGTCAGGTATATTGGATTTAGTGTATTATGATGTTTGCAGTCCTTTGAAAACAAAATCACTTAGTGACTCTTTTTATTTTGTTACCTTCATAGATTATTTTTGAAGGAAAATTTGGATTCATACCTTGAAAACTAAAGATCAAGTGTTAGATGTTTTTAAGCAATTTCAGGCTTCAATTGAGAGACAGATTGGAGAGAAATTGAAATACGTCAGAACTAATAACGTGAGAGAGTATATGAACATTTTGATGAATATTGCATATAACAAGTATTCGACACCAAAGGACACCTCCCAAGACGCTCGATTAAATGGCTTAGCTGAGAGAATAAACAGAACAATGGTTTAAAACATAAGATGCTTACTTTCATAGTCAAAGCTACATGAATTCTTTTGGGGTGAGGCTTTAAATACAGTTGTGCATGTATTAAATCTTACTCAATGCGTTCCTTTAGAGTTTGATGTTCCTAATAAAGTTTGGATAGGCAAATATGTTTTTTATGATTATTTACGTGTTTTTGGGTGCAAAGCATTTGTGCATATTTTCAAAAATGAGAGGTCTAAACTTGATGTGAAAACACGATAGTGCATATTTATTGGTTATGGACATGATATGCTCGGCTACAAATTTTATAATTTAGTTAAAAAGAAAATTGTAAGAAGTAGAGACATGTGTTTTTGGAAGATTAAACAATAGAAGATATTGAGAATGTATAAATGATTTCAGCACCACAGGTCAGTGATAATTTGGTTAATTTGGATCTGGTTTCTCTTACAAATATATTCCTACACAAGTTGATGAAGAGTAGCAAGAAGTCAATGTTCTAAATTACGCACATGTTCCTGAACATGTTGAAACATATAATACTATTCGTGAACCAGAGGGTCAATTAGATGTTCCACCGGATGTTCCAGTCCGGAGATCCGTTAGAGACCGATTATCTTCCACCAGGTATTCTGAAGATGAGTATGTATTATTGATTGATGCAGTTGAACTAGAGTGCTATGCAGAAGCAATAGAAGATGAGTACAAAAGCAATTGGTTTAATGCTATGCGAGATGAGATGCAGTCACTTTATGATAATCATACTTTTGAATTGGTGAAGTTACCTAAAGGTATAAAGATCTTTGAAGAACAAATGGGTATATAGGTTGAAGCAAGATGAACATACTTCACAACCACGATACAAAGCTAGATTGGTCATTAAAGGATTCGGTCAAAGAAAGGGTATTGATTTTGATAATATATTTTCTTCAGTAGTAAAAATGTCTTCTATTCGTGTGGTACTAGGTTTGGTAGCTACCATAGATTTGGAAATTAAGCAAATGGATGTTAAAACAATCTTCCTACATGGTGACTTGGAGGAAAAGATATATATGGAACAACCTGAGGGTTTTAAAGTGAAAGGGAAAGTGAATTATGTGTGCAAATTGAAGAAAAGTCTCTATGGCCTAAAACAAGCACTGAGGCAATGGTACAAAAAGTTTATGTTTGTTATAACAGAACATGGCTATAAGAAGACTTCCTCGGATAACTGTGTTTGTCCAAAAAATTTCTGATGATGACTTTATTATTCTCTTGCTTTATGTTGATGATATGTTGATTGTTGACAGTAATGCTTTAAGAATTGAGTTATTGAAGAAATTGTTGAGCAAGTCTTTTTCCATAAAAGACTGAGGCTCGGCGAAGTAAATTCTTGGCATTAAAATTACCCGAGACAGAGATGCTAAGAAGTTGTTTTTGTCACAAGAGAGATATATCGAGAAAATACTTTAGAAATTTTACATAGACAAGGCTAAAATGGTTAATACTCTTCTTGCTGCCCATTTTAAATTAAATATGAAACAAAGTCCAACGATCGATAAAAAGAAGAAAGATATGGAAAGTGTTCCATATGCTTCAGCCTGTAGGAAACTTAATGTATGCGATGGTATGTACACACCCAGATTTGGCGCACGCAGTTGGCGTTGTTAGTCGTTATTTGTTAAATCTAGGTAGAGAGCATTAGAATGTAGTGAAGTGGATTATGAGGTATCTTTGCCGAACTTTAAATTTGAAACTCAGTTTCTGGACCGAGAAACTTAAGTTAGTTGGATACATAGATTCCGACTTGGCAGGAGATATTGATAATCATAAATCTACTTTAGTTATTTGATTTTTTTTTTTTTTTGCGGGTGGAGCTGTGTCATGGAAGTCAAGATTGCAGAAGTGTGTTACACTTTTTACAACCGAAGCTGAATTTATTGTAGCGACTAAAGCTAGTAAAGAGATGCTATGGATGAAGAAGTTCTTGGAAAAACTTGGGTTCAAGCAAAAGAGGTATGCGTTGTTTTGTGATAATCAAAGCACAATTCATCTTGGTAAGAATTCATCTTTTCATTCTAGATCGAAACATATTAATGTTAGATATCATTGGATAAGAGATGTTCTAAATGAAAAGTTGTTGGAATTTGAGAAAATTCATACCGATCATAATGTCTCTAATATGATGATGAAGACTTTATCAAGAGAGAAGCTTGAATATTGCCAATTGATAGTAAGGATGGTGAATCCCTCCACATTGTCATGAGATGGAGATTTGTTAGTTCGGTTCACTCTTATGTGGATGAAGCCTAATGAGTTGCAAGCTCAAAAAGGGTTTGAGCTCATATGACACGTTATATGGAAAAATAGGATTTCTCACTATCTATATAAAAGTGGTAAGCACAAAAGGAAATAGTAACAAAAGAGAAAGAGAAAGCAAAAATATGGGGGTTGGGATAATATCTGATTTACATCAAACTGGCATCAAAGGTCGATTTGTGGTCCAATCAAGCTGAAATTTTGTCAACTATTTGTGATGCAATTTTCTTGAATCTGAACGGTTTGATTTTCGTTTGAAGCTCCCTACATCAGGTTTTTCATAAATTGATCAAAACATGCGTTTTTAGTTAGATTTACCTTTGATCTCTTGTGAAATTCAAGTGTATTGCCAAGAACTATGTTATTGATGTGTTTGCTGCTATGTACCTCTAGTAGTATTTGTTAAAGAAGAACATTGTTTACCTAATTTTGTTGATAGTGAAGAATTTCAAGTAGACTCCGGTCCCGTGGTTTTTGATCTCCTCACATCGATGAGGTTTTCCACGTAAAAAAATCGTCTTGTATTCGCGTGCTTGGTATTTATTTTACTCTATTATATCGATTCCTATTAGGTTTCTACAAGAGGGGAGATTATTTTATTCCGCTGCATTAATTCAATATTGTTTGAATTATTACTGTTCTCCCATCAACATGCGCCAGAGCGGAGATGACTGCATATCGATAGGACCCGGGACCACCAACCTTTACATGTCTAACATCAAATGCATCCCAGGCCATGGAATTAGGTACTAAAAGCTTCATCAATGCACTATCTTGATACATGATTTATGATGGAGTCTACCAAACACCCTGATTCCTGTCCTTACTTATATCACTGTTCATGCATGGCTCGATCTAATTTCAAGCTTAAATTATTATGGCATAGCATTGGGAGACTAGGGAGGATGCGAATGAAGATGGAGTCCGAAATGTGACACTGACGAATGTGTTGTTCACTGGATCCGACAACGGGGTCTAAATAAAGTCATGCGCCGGGCCTTGCACTTCCTTCGTCAGGAACGTCCTCTTCCAAAACATACTCATAAAGAACGTGAAGAACCCAATCATCATCGATCAGAACTATTGCACCAACAACCAAGGCTATCCTCCCCAGGTAGAATCCACAATTCATTAACCTTAGTCTTACTATAATGAACCAAATTTAGTGCACTAATTTGCCCATCAATCACAGAGTTCCGGGGTGAAGATTAATCAAGTGACATACAGGAACATACAGGGGACGTCCGTGACCCAGAATGCAATGACGTTCAATTGCAGCACTAGCACTCCATGTGGGGGGATCAGACTACAAGACATTAATCTCACCTACACGAACAAGGCGGCCTCTTCTTGCAAGAACATAAGGAGTACTAGCAGTGGACTCTTCATGCCTTAGAGTTGCTTGTGATTACTTTTGCCTAGCTTAAGGGCTCCCAGTAAATTAATGCTGTTTCTAATCAAGAGTTGAAAAGTGGGGGTGCACACCAACGCGGATGCACTTGTCTATGCTGCCCCCATAATATGAGTGTCGCAGTATGTTAAATTAATGTCTCGAGTTTGAATTCGGATAACGATTTGCTAAACCAAATTTATCGATAAAGTTTTTCCCAAGTAGATTTCAACTTAGATAAAGATAAAAAGAAGAATTTCTTCTTTGGACATACACACATGGACGTCTACACCGAAGTCTCTAGGAGGTTCTATTTTTAGGATGGCCAAATTCTTCTTATTCACGGTGGGGCCAAAGCTTGGGCACACACTCACACACACCACATTGGATTTCCCTTTTATGGCCACGGAAACAAAATAGGTGGGCCCAGGTCCAAAGTTTGACTTGGGCACACGTATAAAAGAGGAATTATGCAAGTCTTCTTTTCTTTACTTGAGGAGCCACACGAAGCAATAAAAGGTTGTACATCCGCACTGTTGCACCCGTACGAGAGAAAGAGAAGTCGTGCGAAGCTTTGAAGAGATACACGATTTCATACGTACGCGAACTAGGCGTACGTAGAGCGTTGTATTTTGAGCTTGAACGCGCAGTAATTTTGTGCTATGAGTTTATACCCAAGTGAGTTGTTTATTTATAAACACTTTGGATTTTTGGTTAAATTTAGGTGTGGAAAACACTTGAGTGTTTGAGTGATTCTAAACTCTGATACTCCGATTATAGTGGATTATTTGCTGCTGGCTCTCTCCATGGATGTAGGTACTAATACTCGGACCAAACCACGTAAATTTCCGGTGTCCTTATTATTTCTCGTTTATTTCTTTGGTGATTTCGTGTTGACGTAAATTGTAAGATCCTGTCGTTTCCACGTATTATATCCCAACAATTAGTATTAGAGCTTGGGGTTGGATTTTTTAATTGTGATTTGGAGCTTTTGCTTATTTGATTATTATTTGGAAATTCTGTTACTACAATTATGTCTGAGAGAAAATCTGAAATTGAGAAGTTTAACGAGAACAACAATTTTGTGTTATGGAGCATCAAGATGTGGGCATTATTAACAACACAAGGTTTGGCCAAGGCACTGGATGATGAAGATGAGTTGCCGATTATAATGAAAGCTTCAAATAGGGTAGAGCTTATGGAAAAAGCAAAGAGTATAACCCTCTTAAATTTTTGGATGAGGTCTTACTAGAGGTTGTTGAGGAAAAGGATGCTGCAGCATTATGGGCAAAACTTCAAACACTCTATGTGAAGAAAGGTTTGAACAATTTCTTATACATGCTAAAGTAGATGTTTCAATTTAGATATACTAAAGGTACATCTATTAGAATCCACCTAGATGAATTTAATAAACTCATGTTGGATCTGAAGAACATCGGCAAGATACTTGATGATGAAGAGCAGGGTATGATGTTGTTAACTTCTTTACTAGAGTCATCGGAGCACTTTACTGATTCGCTGTTGTAGGGGCGTACTACTATTACCTCAGAAAATGTAAAGTCCGCCTTATTCTCTAAGGAGTGGTAGAGAAAGTTTCGAGATGATGGTCAATTGCAAAGAGTAGCGCAAGCATTGACGATTTGGGATAGAGAACAACATTAAGGGCCTAGTAGCAGCAGAGGTAAAAGCATATCGAAATCACGCCATAAAAAGTCCAAGGGACACGTGAAGTGCTTTGAGTGTCACGAGGAGGGGTATATCAGGAGAGATTGTCCAAAGCGGAGAAATAAAGTTGATAGGCAAACTGCCATAAGTAGTGTGGCAAACATTGCTGAGGAGAGCAATAGGGATGCATAAGCTGTTTTATGTGTGAAAACTACTTTGTCAAGAGATGAATGGGTGCTAGATTCAGGGTGTTCTTATCACATGACGCCTCATAAGAACCGGTTTACTACTTACCAAGCTGCATATGGTGGTAGAGTTCTTTTGGGGAATAATATAGTTTGTAAGGCTGTGGGGATATGGACAATTCGAATTCGGATGCATGATGGGGTGTTGCGCACATTAACAGATGTGATGCATGTACCGGAGCTAAAAAAATTTTCCTTATTTCATTACTTTTCTTTACCGGTCCCACAAGAACTAATGTGAACTCCTGGTGAATAGGCCCAATAGAGAGGCCTACCTCAAAAGTCAGCAAAATCCTCACGCACTCAAATACCAACCCGTGCACCCCAGGATGATGGTGCTCTGACCACTCCCACTGTAGGTCAATTAGGAGTCCATAAAACATACTAGGAGTCACAGGCAGCAACGGCATTTTTCTTTTAGTCTAAAATGTTAGTCCCCAAGAGGGGTGAGTACAACCACTTAGCAATAAAAGATCCATTAAACTATATTATGTAGAAACTCTAACTATCCAGATATGCATGCAAAATACATGTGTCATTTATATTTATATGCATGCCATCAAGGGTTTATTTACCTGCACCACATTCATAAAAACAATTCAATGCCATAACGAACGCATTTTTAGTACCGGATGAAGCCAACTCAATTTCATAGACCAATTCTCATATCATGCCACATGCACACACATGCACTCCTTTAATGTACCGGATTTTAGCATTCAAAGAAAGGTTTCATTCCCCGGGGACCGGTGTTTGCATCCCTCCGGGCTTTCGCACCTAACTTGGCATTGCGAGACCCTCTGGCACAAACCTCCGGGCATCCAGAGTGTGTTCCGTCACACCGCTGGGCATCTCGCACCCCACCTGGCATCACGAGGTATATGCAGGCCTTGCCATGAAAATGGTTGCCCCTTCCCTCTGGATTTACGTACAATCCCTACAACCGGGCATCCTGAAACTCCCGAGGACCCTCCGGCACAAACCTCCGGGCATCCAACGGCATCGACTCACTCGACCCTTGGGCATCCCGACACTCCCTAGGCATCGTCGGCTCACACCTCCGACAGTAACATCCACATCATAGTATACATCTCATTACAAAAATACGTTTTGATGCAATGACGTCAAGGATTCCATGGATCTATAAGACTTTATCAAATTTTCCAATGTCATGTGATATGCTGAATGTCACTGCATCTATCAAGTGAATAACAACTCAAGATACAATTACTCGTAGAACAAAATGAACAGTTTCATAGTAAAACAGTGTAAAGGCCAGAATGCATGCTTTCAGTAGAGATTTCGAAATAACCAGCAAATGACCATGAAAAGTTCTGAAATTTTAACATGCTATAATTGAGATCTAGAGGAAAAAGTTTCATTGAGGACACTAAGCTAGATTCCTTATGTATAATGAGTAGTAGTTCACACAACTCAGTTTAGGTTTCTTTTATCACAGAATAAAATTCGATAGAAAGCATTGCATATTAAAAGAGGTTTAAGCCATTGTATTGATTCCGAGAAGTTTTGATAATATATATACTCTATTTCATGCAATTCCTCACAACTTCTGTGAAGAAATTGGGATCAAATTCATATTAGAACTCTTCATAAAATTTCACAAAGTTACAGGGTTACACATGAAATTGCACTGGATTAAGCAAATCCCATAAAATCCCACTTCCACCGTAACTATCTTACTTCCACAAGTCTACTAAAAGTTGGTCTTTCATCAATAAATCAACAGGATCAAAATGTACACAAAACCAAAGTAATTCCTCAATCTCATGGTCCCGCTCTACCTCGATTACCCACAATTTAACATTCTACTTTCATAACTCAATTGTTTCCAAGTATATTGCACCATACTGGACAATAACAACATCACATTATATAGATTAATGGACTTTCACTTGCCTCAATGTCCTATGGTTCCACGGCGTGTGGTGAGACGGTGAGGAGTGCGCGGCTCGACAATAGCGGCAACGCACACGCACGGCAGGGACTAATTTCCTTCCTTCCCTTGCCGACTCACTCTCTCACTGCTCACTCGCAATCTTTCTCGTTCACTCTCTCTCTCAATTACTCCTGGTTTCGTTCACTCTCTCGATTACCCACTTTCACGAGCACAAGATCATTGGTTTTGCTAAAACTAGTCACCATAAGAGAGGCATGTTTCGGTGGTTGCAAGGGGAATGGACAGCTGGAATGGATGTGTCTTTAGCATGCCCATTCGGGGGACACTCGATGATATTAGGTGTAGGTACATCTCTGAAGGTGGAGTACTGAAAATCTCTCGAGGTGCCATGATAGTGATGAAGGGGAAGAAAATGAATACTCTCTATTATCTACAGGGAGAAATCGTGACCGAAATCGCTGCTATTTCATCAGGTGATTCAGACTATAATTTGACTCAATTATGGCATACGCGTTTAGGGCAAATGAGTGATGCAGGTATGATGATGCTGAGTAAAAGGGGGTTGTTGAATGGTCAAAAAATAAGGAAGTTAGACTTATGTGAGTACTGCATTTATGGGAAGCAACACCAAGTTAAGTTTACTATAGCTATTTATTCAACCAAACGATCAGTTGAATATATTCATTTAGATGTTTTGGACCTATCTTCGGTTCCTTTGAAATGAGATGCTCGATATATGCTAGCATTTAGCGACGATTATTTGAGAAATGTATGGGTTTACTTTCTAAAGCACAAATATGATGTGTTTGATCGGTTCAAGAAATTTAATACATTGATTGAGAAATAGTTAAATAAATAAATCAAGTGCCCGAGAATTGATAATGGCATGGAATTCTATGGTAAATATTTTACTGATTTTTACGAGAAAAAAGGTATTGTAAGACACCACACAATACGAGACACCATAGTAGAATGGTGTGGCAGAACGGAAGAAAAGAATTTTGCTTGAGTAAGCTCAATGCATGCTTTTGCATGCAGGACTTGGTAAGGAATGTTGGGTCAAAGCAGTTAACATGTCGTGTTACCTAGTTAATCGATCTCCATCATCTACTATCGAGTGGAAGACTCCTGAGGAAGTATGGTCGGGGAAACGTGTTGATTACTCAATATTACATATATTCTGATGTCCTGCGTATGCTCATGCAAGTGATGGTAAGCTTGAGCCAAGGTCAAAGAGGTGCATATTTCTGGGTTATGCACATGGGGTGAAAGGCTACTAGCTATGGTGCACTAATTCCAGATCACCCGTTTTTCTAATCAGCAAAGATGTGATATTTGACGGGACTACAATGCTTCAATGGAGGAGTTATGAGACACAACCAGCAAAGAAAACAAATCGTGGTGTCATTAGTGAGGTGGAGCTTCAAGTGGAGATCCCGAAGATCTCAAAGGTAACATAAGTCAGATGAAGCCGTAGTTCCTGAAGTTGGTTATAGTGAACAACCAGCAAAGCCGGAGCACACTATAGCCGCAGATAGACAAAGAATGCAAATTAAATCACCAGTATGTTATGGTTATGCAAATATTGTTTATGCATTAATTATAGGTAATGAGGTGGAGAAAGATGAGTCTTCGTCTTACTCTTAGGCGATAGCTAGTTCGGAGTCGTCGTAGTGGCTAGGGACTATAAGTGAAGATATGGAATCACTCTATCACAATCAAACATGGGAGCTAGTCAAAGTGCCCAAGAGCCAAAAAATTGTCGGAAGTAAACGGAAAGAGGGCATTCCTAGTGTCGAGGTAGCGAGGTATAAGGCGAGACTTGTGGCGAAGGGATATACATAGTGTGAGGGCATTGACTACAATGAAGTGTTCTCTCATGTGGTAAGACATATTTCTATTCATGTTTTACTTGACTTAGTTGCTTCGTGAGATCTCGAGTTAGAGCAGCTTGATGTGAAAACTACGTTTCTTCACGGTGAGTTGGAGGAGCAGATTTACATGAGGCAATTAGAGGGATTTGCTATTCCGGGTAAGGAAGATCATATTTGCTTGTTAAAGAAATCTTTGTATTGGCTAAAACAGTCTCCTAGGCAGTGGTATAAACGTTTTAATGCTTTCATGACTAGTCAAGACTGCACAAAAAGTTAGATGGATAGCTGCGTTTACTGTAGGAGATTGGATAATGGTTCTTTGATTTATCTACTTTTTATATGTTGATGATATGTTGATAACAGTTAAAAATATATATGATATTGATGTGCTGAAGAGTCAGTTAAATACTGAATTTGAAATGAAATATTTAGGTGTAGTAAAAAAATTTTTTTTTTTGGTATAGAGATTTTGTGTGACAGGATTGCAAGAGTTTTACGTCTATCTCAAAAGAAATATATTGAGAAGATTGTTGCACGTTTTAATATGCAGTCAGCAAAATCTGTAAGTACACATCTAGCGAAGTACTTTAAACTTTCAAATAAATTATCACCGCAAACTGAGTAGGAGGAGGAGTATATGTCCCGTGTTCCTTATTCTAGTACCGTGAGTAGTATTATGTATGCTATGGTGTGCACTAGACCTGATATTTTACAAGTTGTAAGCGTGGTTAATCACTACATGAAGCATCATAGTAAAGCTCACTGGGAAACAGTGAAGTGGATCCTCAGATTTTTGAAGGGGATAATAGACGTGGGTATAGTGTACTAGAGGGACAGTAATGATAGTGATACCACTGGTTTTGTGGATTTAGATCACATTGATGACTTGGATGATTGCAGGTTTTTAGTAGGGTACGTGTTTATGTTAGTGGGTGGTGCAGTTAATTGGAAAGCGTCCTTAAAAGATCACATTGCCTTGTCTTCGACTGAGGCAAAGTACATGTCACTAACCTTTGTAGCGAAGGAGGCGATATGGTTACAAAGTTTGCTCTCGAACTTTGGGTTAGAACAGAAAAGTATGGATATACACTGTGATAACCAAGGTGCGATATATTTGGCATATAATCCAGTTTATCACAAGCGAACAAAGTATATCAATATCAGGTACCACTTCATCTGAGATGTCTTAGCTAAGGGTATTATTATTGTAAAAAAGATTGCTACAGCAGATGACCCAGCAAACATGATGACTAAGCCTATTCCTTTGGCGACACTCAAGCTCTGCTTAAGCTTTATTGGCATTTGTTGAGAGTGAGTGCCCATCGGGGCGTTGGGAGAGCAACATGGATGATAAGCATTACAACTTGGCTTCAAACATCGAGCCAAGGTGGAGAATTGTTAAATTAATATCTCGAGTTTGAATTCGGATAATGATTTGTTAAATCGAATTTATCAACAAAGTTTTTCCCAAGTAGATTTCAAATCAAATAAAGATAAAAAAGAATTTCTTCTTTGGACATACACACATGGACGTTTACGCCGAAGTCTCCAGGAGGTTCCGTTTTTGGGATGGCCGAATTCTTCTTATTCACGATGGGGCCCAAAGCTTGGGCACACACTCATGCACACCATGCTGGATTTCCCTTTTACGGCCACAGAAACAAAATAGGTGGGCCCAGGTCAAAAGTTTGACCTGGGCACATGTGTAAAAGAGGAATTATGCCAGTCTTCTTTTCTTTACCTAAGGAGTTGTGTGAAGCAATAAAAGGCTACATGTCCACGCTGCTGCACCTGTACAAGAGAAAGAGAAGTCATGAAAAGCTTTGAAGAGATACGCAATTTCATACTTACGCGAACCAGGCATACTTAGAGTGTTATATTTTGAGCTTGAATGCGTGGTAATTTTATGCTATGAGTTTATACCCAAGTGAGTTGTTTATTTATAAACACTTTGGGTTTTGGGTTAAATTTAGGTGTGGGAAACATTTGAACGTTTAAGCAATTGTAAACTCTGATATTGTGATTATAATGAATTATTTGCTGCTGGCTTTTCCCATGGACATAGGTACCGATACTCAGACCGAACCATGTAAATTTTTGGTATCCTTATTATTTCTCATTTGTTTCTCTGATAATTTCGCGTTGACATAAATTACAAGATCTTATCATTTTGGTGTATTATATCCCAACACAGTAAACCCCACTTTTTGATTCCCCCACCTTTCCTTTTTGTTACATAAATAACCTACAGTAGAACATAAATGCTTCACCCTCTTGTACTCCAATTTTTCCTTCTTAGATACTTTTAATCATGATAAGATAATTTACATCGATATGAATTCTGTTCATATAAAAATAAAAACCCATTAGAATAGAAGATAACCTGTATCAAGTTATATGTTTACTCGTGTTCAATTACTTTATTTTGATTCTTACTCATGATTAACTGATGTACAATAGATAAAAAATAAAAAAAAAAACAAAACAAATTGCTCCTCTTGATGTCTAGTCCAAACAAGTCAAATTAATCATGGAATAACCAACTTCAACTTAAAATCTATTCTTCGTTCTTGTCCTACCTGATCTAACCGGTTCTAATATAATCCATTTCCCACAAGGGTCATTGATCATATTAATATTCATCATGTGAGAGATTTGCTCGTTTTAAAGATGTTATTACCATTGACTCGATGAGAATTCTTACACTTCATGGGAAGGTCTTGTCCACCCTTTTCAATTGGGTGGTCGCAGTCTGCTTTGTCGCTTCCTAAGGTATGGAGAGAGTAACCATTGGGATTCGCCCCAGTGGCCACCCTTCCAACATGGAAGGGGGAGGGGAGGGGTTTAAATCCCCACCTTCTCGGGGGGGCGATGGGGTGGTGACGTGTACGTTTCAGGAGTGGGTTTCGATTCCCACGCCCTGCAAGAGGCAGGATAAAAGTCTGAGAGTGAGTGTAGAGTAGGACTGACAAAAAAAAAAGGTATGGAGAGTGATTAATTATTTGGGCTCTTTTGTGTGCCCAAATTTGAATGGAGGGGACCCATGTTGTAGCTGTGACTTGGTCAAAACAAAGGCTGGCTTGGTTGAGTGAACAAAGTAGGAGTCAGCTGTTTTGATTCACTAGACAATTAACTTTTGAATTTTATTGGGAAAAATTGTCCAAACTATCTCAAAGTGATTGTAATTTTATCAACTTATTCTTAAATCATTTAATTATGTCAATTGACTCATAAATCTTTACACGGTTTGTCAACTAAGTCCATTAATCAATTTCGATTGATAAATTACTAACATGAACACTAGCCATCCAACATAGTATAAACAACATTGATGTAGACAGTTTTTAGTAATATTTTAATATTTTTTGAAATACTTTTTATTCCTTTATATTTCTTCTTTCTTTTTCTTTTTCCATTTCCTTCTTCTTCTAGTAGGTCGCTTGGCCTAGTTGACCGATCAAAGGTGAGGGCTGATGAGGTCAACCTTGTTGGCCTCTAGCAAAGCGAACCCTCGAGACCACTAGTGAGGGCGAGCCTTGCCTACCCCGGGTGAGGCTCAATATTGTCGTTGTTGGGCAAGGTCAACCTTGCCCTACCACTAGGGAGACTTGACTAATGCTAGATCCGGTGAAGGTGAGTCTCGCCCAACCATTAGTGAGATCGACCTCACTTAGCAATGACAAGGGATGGTTCATGCTAGGTGACATTACCTTTTTAATGAGTAACCACTCTTACTCAACTAATAATCCATTAATTTTTCCTTGATGATTCACTTTTGAGAAAGTTGCAACTGTGACGTCGTTCTACAAGTTTTTAATGACAATTATTTCTCTAGCAAGTCAAGTTATATGATTGCATATTAATGAATGACATGCAAGATTTTCAAGTAGGGGGAATCACGGATGCATTTTCGATTAAGTGATCAATTTAAAAATTATGTACGAAGGTGAGCATTGTATAAATAATATGGCACTGTGAGTATCATTTTCTTTTAGAAATCTTAAACCTCAATGTTTACCCTAAGCTAAGCCTCTATTCTCATTATTACCTTTATTATTGCTATCGCGACCTACCATCACTCTCTGAAGCCCGTTTCTCTTCTCAATGTCACCTCTCCCTCTCTCTCCCTTCCCTCCTTCATCCGAGATAAACATATTAAGCGGTTGTATAGTACCACGTCATCCTATGACATGGTGTGCATTTATGTACCTAAATCCAATAAAAAAATTAACACTTATATCTAACGTGGCAATCAAATAAAAATTAAAAATCAACCTCTCTTTTTTCCTCGCTGATATAGAGATATTAGGGGGTTATATCCTCGCCGAAAGAAATAACTTAAGGTTCTAGGAACTTAAGGTCAAAACCACAATATCAAAGGATCAATTGCTTATTCTTGCATAGACAAGACATACTAGGGGCCAACAATCCTATTGTGGCCATTTCCTTCTCTGGCAACATTAAGCTTTATTTAATACCTCAAGATCTCGTCCTTTCACTCTCACCATGCAATGGAAATTCAAGATCAAAGTTAACCTACCTAATCAATAAAACATTTAGACTCAAACTTTTTCCACCTCTTTTTTGGCTTCTAACACCCAACCCCCATCACATTAAATTGATCACATTATCTTTTGTGGATTCCATTATTAATTTAGGGAAAAAACCACCAAAAATTCCAAATTTTGCCCAAAGTAACAAATTTACCCTAAACTTTTTTTTTTACATAAAAAATCCCAAAGTTTACTAATTGTAACATTTACTCCAAACTTTTTTTTTGTGACACAAAAAACCCTTAACTTTCATTCATGTGACATATTTACCTTAAATTATAGGGCATTTTGGTCTTTATACTTTTTTTTTTAAATTTTAATTTTTTTCTTTTTTCTTTTCTCTTCCCTCCGCCGGCTATGTGGAGCCGGCAGAGGGAAGCCAATGGTCGACGAGGGCTGCCCTTGCGGTGTTGGCCAAGTCTGGTGAGGGCACCCCTTGCCCGATGCTGGGGAGGATAGCCCTTGCCGGATGCCAACTTTCCTCCACTGGCCGGCGGAGAAAAGAGAAAAGAAAAAAAAAAAAAAAAAAAAAAAAAGAAAAAGGAAAAATAGAAAGAATAAGAGGAAAATGCCCTTAATAGGGTAAATGTGTCACATTTTGCAAAGTTGGAGGCTTTCATGTCACAAAAATAGTTTGGGGTAAATTTGTCATTTTGAGCAAAATTTGTGATTTTTGTGGTCTTTTCCCCTTAATTTAAGATTATTTCTTACTATTTTTCCTCATTTATTTGGTTTCAACATTACTAAAAAAATTAAAACTATCGATGCCCCACTCAAACAACAAACAATTTAGTCAAATGTGGGGCCTATTCTTGATTTAGACACATTCTTACCTTCTTCTTTTTTTTTTTTTTCTGGTTTCTTCTTTTCTTTTTTCCCATTTGGGACAAAATTGGCATCCCACTTTTCCAAAAAGTAACTTATTTGACAAATAACCAACTAGTTATGAATGAATTATATTTTTATTTGTGTTGTCCTAGTAAACCATTATTCTAAAAATAAGTTGTGCATGTATAAGAGAGAAAAGAATAATCTAGAAGTTTTTGAATGAATATAACTTAAAATTTGACATTATATTATAATCCGTGTATTTTAATTGCTCAACTATCATTTTATTCAATGAATATAATATTCAATTTTATATATAATTTTTATGTCATCATTGCACAATTCTCTAAACATCCATTATTATCGTGCAAATTTAAAAGAAAATGCTCCCCTAAATATTATTACATGGAATATTATCTCCACCTTGATGACAGGGAATAATTAGCTATTGATAAAGGTTAGTAATACTCTTCAATCAAAAGTGTGACCCATAATAGATAATGTGGAAATATTTAAGATTGAATTGGCATATTTGAAAGATTTAAGACTAAATTGGCAAATCGTCAAAAATTTTAAGATTAAATTGGCCAAACTGAAAGGTTTTGGACTAAACATCACAAGTATAATAGGTGTAGGACTTTTTTGATAATTTTTCCTATTTTGACCACCTAGCTAATACATAATCAATGTCTTTAATGTCCATGTTAGCACATAGTATTCGCTTTGACCAATTCTCTTCACTCTTTCATATTCAAAAATGCCCCCCCCCCCCCCCCCAAAAATGTGAAAAGCAAAAGACTATTATTCAAATTAATTTGTATCCACTATGAATTTATGGGACTACTACAAACTATTTTAAAAAGCTTAAGCTGTTAAATAAATGTGTGGTTTAACATCTAAATATTCAAAGACTCCTTCTCACATGTAAGCTAAATTTTGCCCTAAACATAAAGTGTGAAAATATGTGATTGGGGAGACAAACAGGGGCTTAGAAATGCTATTATAAAATTTAAGTTATTAGATGAATACGTGATTTAATATTTAATTACTCTAATGTATTTGTATCTAAAACTTGAGACACCGTATAGTTGGCAGTTGACCTATATAATGAAATGCATACTTTAATGGACTTGCAAGTCTCCATCCATTTAGTAAGATTCAATTCAACCTGCTAATGCTCACATGCATGACGCCATCGCATCCCCAATACAAATGCGGAATTATAGGGAGGGTCAACCGATCCCCTCCTAATCCAAGTATGTACTCCAAGAGTACGGTCAGATTCCATGAATTGTTTGCTTTATGTTGTTGTAAATCAACATCAGCGCTTGCTGCATTGTTTCTCACTCAACGTGCATTCCACTTTCCAATCCCCAACACGAATCGATGTATGGTTCCACGCTCCCGCGTAGAAAGCGATGCCTTCTTTTGTAGATTTATTTAACCCCACTTTGCCGCAAAATCTGGTTTCTTGACCGCAATTACAATCTATCCACTCGGTGGTAACATGTCTTCTACATACGCGATCTTATAAGCAGAAAATTGATTTCATCATCATGGAATGAATTCATGAATAACTGAAAAGCAGAATATGCACCCATGTCACTTTCTATCCATCCACTCGTAAACAAAATAAGTTATATGCACTTTATTAGTCTGTTTTGTAACGGTTAAATTTTTGAAAAGGCGGTTTGTCTAATATAATGTCAAATTACATATCATGATTTCAAATTTCGACCCCCTCTCTTCTCTTTCTACTAGCATGTTACTGTTGTTGTTCCGTCTTTCTTCTCCATCTTCTATCATATATATATTATCATTGGCACATATCTAGTAGCTCAAGTTTGGAGAGAAAGGGATGATGGAAACACTGTTTGAATGCCTTTAACATTACAACAGAAAAGTCACTTGTTGATTCCATGGAGACGTAGCTTAGTTTAGTCACTAGGGTTTCTCCTTGAATGGGATTAAAAGCAAATAAGCATGTTCAAAGACGCCAGAGAAATGCCTAAGAAAGCGGCTGTTTGTACTCCAGCTCATCACCACGTGGCACGTGGCTCACTCTCAAAGTAAAACGTGTTAAAGACTTTGTTCTAAGTTCCTCACCAGATGCATTTTTCATTTTGCACGTCGTATGTTAGTCGTCAACACACTGATTATATAATGTTGTTTTACTTGGGATTGTATTAATGTACTATACGAAAATCGTATTATTAATTGTTTACTAGGCTTAATCCATTATGAACTTATATATAGCATCCTAGTTTATATATATATAGCCATGAAAAGATGTGTTTTTGGCTTTGCAAATTGATAATTCTTAGGCATTTTGCAGTTAGAACATCCCGTAACCACGACACCACCTATTAGCAACTTCTCAGAAACAACTCCATCGAGCATCGACGCACCGTGGCTTTAGAGTATTCTGTACCTAAACATAAATAGTGTTAAAACACACCACAACATAACGAGATAATGCAATATGATTGCAGCACAAGTGCTCGTCAACACTAATATGATTACGATCCACTAACAGAGCGACAAACATTACCTCAAGGATATTATAAAATAGACGGACTATATGCTGCGAATGGAATATGGGATCCATTGTTTTCGCATCGACCATTTGATCAATCAATTAATTTATGGGGAGTTGGATATATTTATTACTGCAGAGAGATGGAACTCTCCTAATTAAATTTAATTGCATTGTCGACACATTTTTTGAGGTGAAGAATAATATAATCCATTCCAATGATTAACATGCATCAACTATGTACAACGTTCTTACTGTCCATATAATGGAAGAATCAAAATCATTTTCCTTTGTTGAGGTAATAACTGATGGTGAAAAGGGAACTTGGGTACTAGGTAGAAAGAAAATTATACATGGAGAACAAGCTCCATCCAGCTTCTCTTTTTTAGGTTAACATTCATTCATATTCTGCATGCGCGAGCATTTTTTTTTTTTTTAATCGGCGTGCGAGCAGTTTGATTGCTTGGTTTTCATTATTCTTCCGGAAATTGATAGAATAAAATAAGAATTGAAGGAACAGCATTAAATTTATGGCCGGTAGCTGCTTGGCTCCGTTCAAGCGGACGAATTGATTGAGGAATCTGAGAATAATAATGCGACAGCTCATTGCTGAATGCAATAGGGTTCTGACTTTCACAACATTCTAAACCCTAATATTCTCCGTTTTTGTTTATTTTGGGCCGGACGATGACCAGCTGACCACTTATCAGATCACATGGTCGCCGTACATATCACCCGCATAAGCACCAGCACGTGATAACGTGTAAGCTTAGAAAAACTATCTCATCATTGTAACTATTAATTTAGACCCGCATATTTTATGTTACTTACTGCATGTACAAGGAAGATCGACAACCAAAACCCACTATAAATCTGTAAATTACGGCCCCATCTGCCTATCTTGTATCATCCAACTGCCTCTCTCTCTCTCTCTCTCTCTTTCTCTCTCTCTCTGCCTCGAGTACATTTATTTTCTCGACAAAAAATTAAAGCAAATGGCTAAGCAAGTCATCTTTCTGATGCTCACATGCTTGGTCTTGATTAGCCCAACCGAAGCGGACTACAATGTGGTGAGATATGGGGCGAAGCCGGACGGAGCGACGGATGCAACAGAGGCATTCCTGAGGGCGTGGAAGGCGGCATGCGGATCGGCTCAGGCCGCTACAATTTACGTGCCGAAAGGGCGGTACGTGCTAAAGGCAGTGGAGTTCCGGGGTCCTTGCAAGAGCCGGATGATGGTGAAGATTGATGGGACGTTGGTGGCACCGACGGACTATTGGGCACTGGGGAATTCAGGGTACTGGATATTGTTCAGACAGGTGAACAAGTTGACTGTGGTCGGTGGGAAACTGGATGCCAAGGGTGCTGGTTATTGGGCTTGCAAGAATTCTGGCCGGAGTTGCCCTCCCGGCGCTAGGGTACGTTTGTCTATTGTGTACGGATTAAGAAACTGACTTCGCTTATCATATCAACATGCTAAATTAATTGTTCATTAGCCGAAGTGGTTATTTGACAATTTTACGATACTTTCATTGTTGCTTCCATCAAAATGCTTCAAAATTTTCATGACAACATAAAATCTTTAACTTTCTTTTTTCTGCACAGCATATGTAATGAACCTATTTATGGGGATGTTTTCTCATGAGTTTGTGTGAAAACTGATTTAGTCGATAACGTTCAACTGGGCCAATGACATCGTGCTAAGCGGATTGACGTCGATCAATAGTCAAGAAACACATATCGTGATAAATAGCTGCAATAATGCGGTGGTGCGGAACGTGAAGGCGATCGCTCCGGACCAAAGTCCCAACACGGATGGCATTCATGTGCAGTCGTCAACCGGTGTCACCATCACTGGGAGCACGCTCCAGACCGGAGATGATTGCATATCAATAGGACCTGGCACTACCAATCTATACATGTCTGACATCAAATGTGGTCCGGGCCATGGCATTAGGTACTAACCCTTCACTAGTGTGCCATCTATGTCCCTCATATCTTAAAATTTAAAAGGCCCCAAATTTTTGAGTGCTTAATGATAACCGTTCGTGCGTGGCTCGATATAATTTCAAAATTAAATGGTTGTGGCACAGCATTGGGAGCCTAGCGAGGGATGCGACTGAAGATGGAGTCCAAAACGTGACCCTGACGAATGCTGTGTTCACTGGATCCGACAATGGGGTCCGGATAAAGTCATGGGCCAGGCCCAGCACTTCCTTCGTCAGGAACGTCCTCTTCCAGAACATAGTCATGAATAATGTGCAGAACCCAATCATCATTGACCAGAACTATTGCCCCAACAACCAAGGCTGTCCTCGTCAGGTATAATCCACAATTCATTAGCTTCAAAGTCCACCACAACAAACCAAATTTAGCGAATTAATTCGCCGGTCGTTCGCAGAGTTCCGGTGTGAAGATTAGTCAGGTGACATACAGGAACATACGAGGGACATCAGCAACTGAGAATGCGGTGACGTTCGATTGCAGCAGGAGCACGCCATGCCAAGAGATCAGACTACAAGATATTCATCTCACCTACATGGACAAGGCGGCCTCTTCTTCTTGCAAGAACATAGGGGGCACCAGCAGCGGACTCCTGGTGCCTCAAAGTTGTCTGTGATGGATCAACTATTCGCCTAGTTTACGGGCTTAATGTTGTTACTAATCAAAGGTTCGAAAAGTGGGTGTGCACACCAACGTGGATGCACTTATTTAATCTGCCCCCATGATTTGAGTGTTGCAATAAATTCCACCTTTTGATCTCACCGCCCCCTCCTTTTCTTTTTACATGATTAAAGCAAAGCGGGATGCTTTCCCTTCTTAATCCATTTCCTCATTCTCTAAATGCTTCACCCCCTTCCGACTCTAGTTTATCCTTCTTACCTAACTTTAATTCCACGGACGTCAATTCACATTTGAAAGGATTCCGTTCACATAAGAAACCCTAATGCTATTTGATCTTTGTTTTGGTTCTTACTCATGATTAAACAATGCACAATGGATGAAGAACAAATTGTTCCTCCTAATGTCAACTCTAACATGTCAACTTAAGCTGCGTGGACTTTTGGGGAATTTTTTTGAAAAATGCAAAGGGTTTTAGGTTAAATAATTTTTTCAAAATGCAAATTATGTTTAGTAAATTTTAATTTAAATGTCTTTTATAAAGTAATTTTGGCCAAAATAATGTTTGGAAAATTATTTTTGCAAAAGACTTTTCTTTTGTTTAATAAAAAAGGAAAAAGAAAATTTAAACCATTTGCTGGCCCAACAAAAGAGTAAGGCCACCAACAACCCGGATCCAGCACTAGTGGCTGCCATCTGAGGTCACACTATCCCAACCGACCACTCGTGCAGGTCACGCACGATCCCAAGCAGCATATGCCTCTCAGGGCTGAATCTAGCCCCTCGCTAGCCACCCTTACGTAGAGAAAATAGACAATTATAACGAAGGCAAAATTAAAAACCAAAGAAACTGGTTAGGGCAATTTTGTAGAAAAAAAGATATACTAAACATAGAGTGAACTTTTCGGAAATGCTAAAATCCCGAGGTGGGAGATTTACCTTGGATGTTTAACCCTCACAAGGGTCAGCATTTGACCAAATGATGGACAAAGTATTTGCCAAATACTCTCAATTTTTCCCAAGCAGCCATCGAGCCGAGCCCCCCTAATAAAAATGTTTATGATCGGGGCGAACAAAGTTAAGATAATCCATTCTACCTGTCCTATTGAATTTGAAGAGTTTTGATATAATACATCCCAATACCTCTCACTAATCATAAATACATACTTAGGTAAATAATGCTAATCTAACCACCTATTGGGCTAATTAAATTATTTTAACCATCCTAGCTATGTAACAACATAATAACCTAACTAACTACAATCTCTAACCACCTAATTAACATACGGTGGCGCAATGATGGCCGAAACTTGGACTTACAGTAGTGCTAAAGGAAGCTTGGACCAGGATAAAAAGGCCTTACAGCCCACGGCCAAGGCTGTCTCGACTCTGTCGAAGACTGAAGGTGTTGTTGGGCTACTCGGGACTGGGCTGAAATGGTGAAGCGGGCGTGAGATTGAGTGAATCTACTTCGGTGGACACTGGGCTGGACTTGCGTGGGCTATATAGCAAGGGTGTGGGCTGGCTTCGGCACGGCTTGGTCGAGCAGATGAAGCCAGCGGCTTCGGTGGAGAAGGGCGTTGATCGAGAGGGGAAATAGACAAATGAAGGGGGTGAGCTAGCAACGGCAGCATGAAGAAGCGAGTCAGTGGAGGGAGACAACCGATGGTGGTGGAGCAGTAAAATTCGGTCGCTGCTTAGGGGAGTGTTGCGGACAAGACGGTGAAGTCACGTGGAAGAGTCAACATCGGTGGGCTTTTGCTGGGGTTTGACTCAATAGAGGGGGAGACGTGTGGCCGATTGAAGTCGTTGGTGGAGGTTGCTTCGGTGGAGGGAATAGGTGATGGTGGAGCAGAGGAATGAGACGAAGAAGAAGGGACGCGTGAAGGTGCTGAAAAGAAGAAGAAGAAGAAGAAGAAATAAAAGCAAGACTCAACTGGTGAGAGAGAGAGCTCGTCGCACGAAGGAGAGAGGGAAACAGCTTGGTGTGCGAGGGAAGCCGAAGGAGGGGGGTAGAAAGTCAAAGTAAAATATTTTTTTTGATACTCAAGATAAAAATCTATATTCATCATATCAAAGTCCCACAAGTCTTCATGTTCATCCCCTTTGTCCCCCATAATACTTTCTTGCATAAAATCCCATAAATAACCAATTTTGGTGCCAAATGTTGCAGCTCACATACAAGCCTACGAATTTCATCAATTTGGACCTTAATTTCTTCATCAAATTCCCTAATTTGATGTCCAATTTTGCTGAGAAAGAAGCCCACACAATTTCCACAATTTCCCTTCATTAATTAGCTCATTTTGAATGCCAAACATCCCCTTGAAAATTGCCAACCAAATTTCCTTTCTTTTCCGAATTGTCCGAAATTGATTTTCCATAAAAGAACTTGGGCTTGCCAAAAATTCTTTAGAAGATGAGTCGATGTTCCTAAATTAAATCATTGTTAACACGTAAATTTTGATGACCCTTTTGGTCATTTACCACATTAAAAAATTCGGGATTAATTTTAACCCCTAAAAAATATATAATTAATTAATTAATTGCATAGCATATAATTTTAGGTGCATTTATTTACATTGGGTTGATGACAGATGAATTTGATTTGGTGGTTTTGAGCTTTTAAATTGATAAGTCGGACTAAACCCACGAAGATAGCAATTTGGGCCCAAGCCCGTATTTGAAAAAAATCCTATTGCAATTTTTGAAAAAAAATCAATAGAGAATATTCAGTTTTGCAAAGGAAATCTAGAAAATCTGTGGAAAATAAAAGTGATATTGTGTGCAGAAAAGAAATCGTCGCAGATATTGATTTAAAAAGGAAATTAAAACCCTAATGTTTGGTCTATAAAAAAAGGTTAACCACGTAGGATTTCAAGAATTTGCTACACATTAAATATACGGTCGTACAAAAGGGGTCTCTCGGTTTTTTTTTTTTTTGGGTGCTGGAAGGGTCTCTCGGTTTTCGAAGGGGGAAAATTCATCAAAAGGTTTTCTAAAGTTAGAAGGGTTTTTTCCTTCCTCCGGAAGAAAAGCAGAAAAAAAAAAAAAAAAAAAAAAGAGAGAGAGAGAGAGAGAGAGAGAGAGAGGAGGAAAAGTAAAAGCAGAAGCAGCTGAGGAGGGGAGTGATTGGACATTCACTGTTCATTATCTTGCCCACGTACGCTGCTCTGCATGCGCAACCAACCGGCCGGCTCCTCCTCACACGCGCTGCGCTCGCACCGCCGCTCGACTCCAGCAGCGGAGCTGCGTTTCTGGTCCGATGCCGCCGCCCGTGTCGTTTCGCTGAGCCGCCGCACACCTCCGCCTCTGGTCCGACGCCTCAGCCCGTCCGTCTCCACCCTTTGCTCCGCACCTCCGCCGGTCACCGCCTCCGCGAGTCTGCCCTTCCGCATCTCCGCCTCTGTTCGCCGCACCAGCACCTGCCGCTGGAGCTCCAGTTGCAGGACCCGACGCCGCTCCGTTCGCTGCAGCAGGCCCCGAACCAGACGCCGGCTCCCTCTGCCCGCGACCCAGAACCCTTCGTCGAGCCCGAACACCAGATCCACTCAGCAGCGGCGACTGCAGCAGCCCACTTGCCACTGTCCCTTGCGGCGACCCAGCGCCCGACGCCGCCGTTGCTGCCTCCCTCCCGGCGTCGCTGCTGCCTCCGCCTGGCCCCGAGCGACCCACTTGCTCCCACGACGCCTCTGTCTGCCGTCTCCGCCCGTAGCACCAAAGATCCCGAGCCCCCTTCGCCGACACCACCGCCCGATCTGCTGCGTTAGGAGCTGCAACCCGAAGTCGTCACGCGACGCCACCGGAGGCCGAGCTGCTGCACGCCCGAGCGACCTCCCTGCTGCTGGGTTTTCCCCTCTGCCCGAGCCCCTGTCGCCGCTGCTCCTGGTCCAAGCCTGCTGCAGCGCCCCTCTGCAGCGCTTGCTGAGCTGCCCGCCCCTTGCTGCTCCTGCACCAGTGGCGGTTGCTTCTTTGCTGTTGTTGGTTGGGGCTTGATACCTCTTGCCGGAGCTCCGACGAACAGCCCCCGTTCCGAATGGCGACCATCACCCCCGGTGAACCATCATCACAGCTACCGTCCTTAGCAGCGCCGAGCCTCCATTGTGGCTCAATCCATGATTGGATTTTTGGAAAATTCAAACTTAGGTAGAAATTTGTTTTATTTTATTTGATAGGTTTATTTTTAAGTAGATTTAATTTATTAGGTAATTTTACTTTATCTTATTTTAGTTTTGATGTTTTTTTTTTGTTTGTTTGAAATATTTCCCAATGCACAATCGAAATCTCTAATGTGGCATTCAATTCGCGAATCAAGACAAATTTTTATTTTATCTATAAAGCTTTAGATAAAATAATTATTCACATTGGAGTAAAATTAATATTTTGATCTTTAAAAATTAAGATCAATTTATCAATTTTATTAGCAAGATAATCAAGTTTGAATTTCAATTTGAGTGATGGATAATATTCTCATGACCTCCTAATTGTTCTGTTTATCCCGAAAGTAAAAAAAAATCACATTTGCATTCCATGTATATTAGAATTGATTGCATGATAGGTTAGTTATTTATTTTTTTAATGCAAGTTTAGAAGGCATTTAGAATGGATAGCATTTCACTTTAGTTTTATTTTTACTTAGTAATTTCCATTAAAAAAAACACACAAAAAATCATCATGCAAATGTCATGTAAAATTAGGGCATCCTTTGTACGTCATTGCACATTAGGATAAATTGCATATTTCATTTTAAATTTAGATTGATTTAGATAGACTGCATCTTAGGTTAGAGATTGTTAGGTTAAGATAATTTCTTAGTTTAAATTTGGGTTTAGCCTGACCTAATCCTTAATATAAGTTGGATATAATCTCGGTTTAGCTAAATAATTTTCATATTTTTCTAATTTCGAATTTCACATAAAAAAAATGCAAACAATGACTTAGGATAAATTAGTTTCAATTCCTATGATAGATTGCATACCTATTAAGAAAACACAAAAAAAAAAAAATGTCATTACATGTTATATAGAATTAGATTAATGAAATGCATGCCATTTAATAATTGTTGTTAGGTTCATTTAATTAGAAATTGCCTTAGAATTAGGTTATATTGCATTATATAAAGTATGATTCTCATTAATTAAGTGAAAACAAAAATAAACTACATATTAACTATAAATCATATATAGGGTTGATGATGTGAATTCTTGTCTAATAATGCAGATACTTTCGTTGCTGTGAGGTAAATCTTGCATTTTTTTTTATTTGCTTTCTTGGGTGTTAAATTAGTGGATTGTACACCCATATGATCACCTCACATTTTAGGGAAATAGATTTTAAATCAATCTAAGCTGACTGTAAAAAAACATTTTTGAAAATAAAAAGAAATTGTATCGAAAAGGCATTAGAAAAGTCTAGTATAACCAAGTTCCCATATCCAAAGTTTCTGGCTTGTAGGAACTTAGGTGTCTAATCGACCTACCATAAACTGATTAGTGGCGATTCCTAGATAAAATCCATTTGTATGTTAAGAAATTTAAACTTAAGTCACGAATTGGTATAGGTTTGGAAGAGTCCGAGCTAAGTCTAGACTTAGCGATCCATTAGTCTAATTTTAGGTGGTGCACCCAAAATTTTGGTTGCGACAATCATGAAACAACAGAACTTTCAATTTCTAAAATTGGGTTGAAATTCATTGTTAATTTTAACTGGACGCAATTTTAGCACAACCTAACCTACCGGGTAGCTTTTAGAAATTTTTAGCGCATTTGATCTATGGTCGATTATTTTCGATCCACATTGTACATCTATGATTTATAGGCGACTCTTGGTTGTTGTAAAAATATTGATGTTTCAAATATTGGCATAGGGTACAAAAATGACAGAAAAATCGATTCAGTATCGTTTGATAGAAATTTCGCAATTAGATGGAATCACCCATACTTTAATCACATGCCTCTGCTGAATCGACTTATCTCTAATCTCTAGTCAATTTTAATGGTGTCGTATTGACCATTGCAGATTAGCACAATCGAGCAGTTGATTTCTGGTTGAATTCTCAAATCTGTAGCATTTAGATTCTTTAATAGCTTAACCTAATAAACTAATTATCTTATAAGTGGCCAACTCAAAGAAAAGGGCTATAGACGCATCGATAAAAAATCAATTTCATTTTATCGAAAACAGGATTGAAAATCAGAATGTCACATCAGGTCCTCCACAACCCCATTAGGAGGGTCGGTTGCACCCTTGCTTAGAGTGGCATAGATCGCAACGGCGGGGATATCAAATCCTTAAAGGGGATCTACTCATACCCATTGAGTCTATGGCGAAACCACTCCCTAAATCAATGAGGTACCCTCTGAAGTAGGTCCTCATCGACCTAGACAATGGTCGTAACTAGCTCATAGACCCAATGACTCCCAACAACAGGGACATCTATGCTCTGCTCAATAACAACTCGAGGCTGACCAAAACATTTGAGAGAGACCATCATCTAAGGACCTGAAAAGAATGAGCCAATGACAGGGTAAAACAATGTATTGACAAGTTCATCACCTAAACCCTGACTAGGAAAAAAATACGCATGGGGGTGACCTAACCACACAACCATATAACCACAGAGACTTACGTTGTCTCATATCCTCCCTGCATGTTAGTACTGTTCATATCACAAACATAAGCAATAGTAAAACTCAATCAATTGGAATGCCACATCTCATATCTCAAACAAGTACATGGGTCCTGATGGTAAAGCCTAATTGTTATAACACGTCCCATACCGTGTCATATGATTTTGTCCCATAATTAGGCGCTGTTAAGACACTCAATCATGTGTTCCAATTTTATCATGGCCCAATGGGTACGGCCTACTCGACATTCAGCGATCTTCTGGCGTAACCAGATATTGTCTCACCCCATTGAGCATGACAATGTCTACATCTAGACGACAATCCCGAAAGAACATCGGTTTAGAGTCTATTGTGATCAGCATCCGTTGTCTAGAGGTATCCCATATAGGGGCAACGTCCACCCGACGCACATCGAGGATGGGTTGTCATAACCATTCATGTACCCGTCCAATTTCGACCAAGACATCGTGCTTTACATTCAAATGTCCCAATTAAAATAATGCACTTTGCCCATTTTCTTAGTATTAAAAATAAATAGTAAAATAATTATGTGTGGGTACACAGTCAATTTGAACCAGAAAAATCAAATCCTCCAATTTAAAATATCATCGTTTGATATAGTATTTAAAAACGCTTTTGGTGTCAAAACCCGACACCCAATAATTTTTAATTAATTAACAAAATTTCGTAATTTTGAAATAAATATTCAAAATCACAATCACCACTTAATTTACATAAATTAACACTTAATTGCATAAAATAAGCACACTATTGCAATAAACACGAAATTTCGATCACTAGCTATCTTGGTATAATTTCAAAAAAAAATTAAAAATTTAAAAAGTTATAAAAATAATTAAATAATACAAATTAAATCAAATAAATGCTAACTTAGACCGAAAATTCTAATCTATCCATCTAAATGGCCTAGAAAATTAATGCACATATCTAGATAAATAGTACAGTTTATTTGGCCCATAATCAATCTATTCTAACCACTTAACAATCAGAATTAAACAATTAAATTACTAATCCAAACTAACTAGCTAACTAATTTTATCTTAGGCTAAGTTAATCAATTCTTAAGCATAATTAACCTTCTAAGCAATGTTTAGTAAGTAAACTTATCGATTCAGCGGGCCGGTGAGTCCATGGCAACGGTGACACTAAGGCAGGCGAGAACCAAGCATGAAGCAACACCAACAAAGGTCCAGATGGGGCTAGAAAAGGCTCATGAAGCCTCACGACCACCCTTGGCCCTTAGTTTTGTGGCTGACCCAAGGGCCAGACCAAAGGGGTTGGAATGGCGGGTTGAGGTAGCAAGGCAGCTGGATGGGCGATGAGGAGGCCTGACGGTCGACGGGCTAGCTTGTGCGACGGTTGATGGTGGCGAATAAAGAAGCTAGAGTGGCTTGCGACTT
This sequence comes from Eucalyptus victrix, assembly GCA_016097545.1. NCBI lineage: Eukaryota > Viridiplantae > Streptophyta > Magnoliopsida > Myrtales > Myrtaceae > Eucalyptus > Eucalyptus victrix. The sequence continues at coordinate 50,324,382 of CM027843.1, forward strand.
TGAGACAACGAGCAGGAGGTGCGAACAATGGGCACAACGTACAAGCGCGATTGAACGGCTTTGGTGGGCTCGGCATGGGTTAGGCTACTCGGTGGTGTTTGGCTGCTGCAGGGGGTCTCTTTAGTTTGTTGGCTGGTCTTTGAGCTCTCCAACACTTCAATAATGGAGAAAGGAGAGAAGAAGAGAAAGAAAAAGGGCTGCAACTGGTGACGGGGCCACAAAATATTATAAACACTTGAGTTTTATGTCCCACCACCTTTAGCCTTGACCAGCAGCCCCTTTGTTGCACCAAGGCTTCCTCAAGAAGTCTCCCAAATGGTTCAAAAGGTTGCTGCACCCCCTAACTACGAATTTTGAACATTTGGCCTCTAATTTCATTTAATTCCTCACCAAATCTTCTCTAATTGAGCTCAAATCAAATGCCAAGATGTCAAGGACGATGCACACAACACATTCCATATTTTTCCTTGCTAAGTAGTCAAGTAGTCCAACTTGATTGCCAAAAATGCAACCAAAAAGGATCTTCTTATTTTCCCAGTCCAAAATAGCCATACTTTAAATTTTTGCCAAAAACTTAGGTTTACAGAAAAATCTTCGGAGAACGAGTTGACGTTCTTAAAATGAATCATGACATGACAAAACTTTCAATTTTTGAAATCGAGTTCAAATTCATGATTAATTTCAATCAAGCGTGATTTTAACGTGACTTAATGTACTGAGTAACTTTTAAGAATTTTTAGTGTAATTAGCCCATGATCAATTATTTTCAAGCCACATTGTGCATCTTCGATTCATTGGCGACTCTCGGTTGTCGTGACAATTTTGAGATTTCAAATACGGGCACAGGGTATAGAAATGACAAAAAAAATCGGTCTAGTGCCATTCGACGAAAATTTTGCAATTTTGTGGAATCACCCCCTCTTTGTTCACACGCCTCTATCAAAATGACCTATCTCCGGTCTCTGATTAATTCTAATAGTGCCGTATTGACCCTTGCAGATTAGCACGGTCGAGCAGTCGATTTCTGATCGAATTCTCAAGTTTATTATATTTAAATACTTTAACGGCTTCACTAGATAGACTAGTTATCTCATGAGTGATCAGTTTAGAGAAAAGAATTATATGTGTGTCGACGAAAAGCCCTACTCATTCAATTAAAAACAAAATCAGAAAATCAAGATGTTACAACTCTTCTCCTCTTATAAAAATTTTGTCCTCGAAATTTAACGTATTACAAATCTTAAACAAAAATGTGAGGCTATTGTCGTCTCATCAAATCTTTACTTTCCCAGGTTGCTCCTTCTGTCCCATGGTGTTGCTAGACCACTTTAACTAACGAGATTGTCTTGGTGCGCAGAATTTATTCATTCCGATCTACAATCTGAATCGGTCTCTCCATGTACGACACCCTGTCGTCCACATCTAACTCTTCAAAATTTAGCACGTGGGTCGGGTCAAGCTCATACTTTCTCAACATTAACACGTGGAAGATGTCGTGCACTTGCATTAGTCTCGGTGGCAACATAAGGCGATATGCTAGGATCTCTATTCTTTCTAGAATCTCAAAGGGACCTCGTACCTCGGACTTAGCTTCCCTTTCTTGTCGAAGCGCACAGTACCCCCCATCGGTGACACTTTCATAAAGACATGTTCACCAACTTGGAATTCTAAAGGTCTTTGACACTTATCTGCATAGCTTTTCTAGCGGCTCTGAGCGTCTTTAATCTGTCCTTGATGATTGCAACTGCATCCATTGACTATTGAACCAACTTTGGGCCTGTGATTTTCTGTTCTCCGACCTCATCCCGACACATCGACGTTCTACACGCTCTGCCAAACAACATTTCAAAAAGTGCCATATGAATACTCTACTGGTAGTTTTTGTTGTAGGCAAACTTAACGAGATGAGGCTATTCCTCCCAATTTCCTTTGAAATCTAGCACACGTGCTCTCTACATGTCTTTGAGAGTTTGAATTATCCTCTCATACTGGCCATTCGTTTGAGGATGATAGGCCGTACTGTACTACAGCTTCGTTCCCAAGGCGATTTGCAAACATTTCCAAAAGGTAACTATAAATCTGGGTCTCTATCATATGTAATTATCATTAGGGCACTCCATGCAAACGAACAATCTGACACATGTACAATTCTGCATATCTGTCTAATGCAAGGTCCTTCCGTATGGCGATAAAGTGAGATGATTTCGTTAGTCTATCGACTACAACCCAAATGGAATGATTACCCCTTTGACTCCTCGGTAAGCCCATCACAAAGTCCATTGTGATGTGTTCCCACCTTTACTCGAGAATCTTGAGAGGTTGTAAAAGTCCTCTCGATTTACAGTGCTATGCCTTCACTTGCTGATATGTCAAACACTTGGCAACATGCTTGGCGATGTCCACCTTCATACTAGTCTACCAATAATGTTAACGCAGATTCTAGTACAATTCCGTACTACCTGAATGAATGCTATAACTGCTACGATGAGCTTCTGACAAGATCTCCTCCTTAAGCTTTACATCATCAGGTACACACAATCATCCATGAAACCTCCGTGTTCCGTCTTTAGAAATCTGAAAGTCAGCCTTTCTCTTTTCAGTATCCTCCTGTAGGATCTTCTAAATCTCTGGGTTTGTTAATTGAAGCGTCTTGATCCTGATCTATACTTCCGGCTCAATTTTGAGAGTGGCCATAATATTTGAAAGGTGGCCTACCTCAAATTTGAAAATTGAATTTCTAGCTCCCTCGAGTAAAATCCACTCTTTGATCACCATCTGCACAATTGAAGACTTCTGACTCAGTGCATCTATGACCTTATTAGCCTTTCCACGGTGAGACAATATGTCGCAATCATAGTCCTTAAGAAGTTCCATCTAGCGACCCTGTCTCATATTCAACTCCTTTTGAGAGAATAGATACTTAAGACTTTGATAATTTATAAAGATCTGGAATTTTTCTTCGCATAAATAATGTTTCCATATCTTCAGAGTAAGAATAATTGCCGCGAGTTCCAAGTCATGCGACGGATAATTCAATTCATGAGGTATTAACCGACGGGACGCGTATATAATGACTTTGCCATACTGCATTAACATGCAACCCAATCCTCTAAACGACGCATCATTGTAGATCTCGTACCCTCCAGAACCAAATAGTATGGTCAACACATGTGCGGTAGTCAGCTTTTGCTTAAGCTCTTGGAAACTATACTCGCACTTATCTATCTATACAAACTTCTCTTCCTTCTTCAGCAATCGAATCAAAGGCGAAGCTAATGCTGAAAATCCTTCCATAAACTTTCTATAGTGTCATGCCAATCCCAAAAAGCTTCTAATTTCTGTCATTGTCGTCGGTCTTAGCCAGTTGATAACTGCTTCAATCTTGGTTGGGTCCACGGAGCTTTGCTTGAAATCACGTGACCTAGGAATGCCATACAAGTCAACCAAAACTTGCACTTACTGAACTTGGCGTACAGTTCATGATTTCTCAGTGTCTGAAGCACCATCCTCAAATGCCTTTTATGCTCTTTAGGACTTCTTAAGTACACTAGGATATCGTCGATGAACATGATCATAAACTGATCCAAATCCTTTTTAAATACTCGGTTAATTAAATCCATTAAAGCAGCTGGGGCGTTCGTCAAATCAAACGGCATTACAGTGAACTCATAATGGTTGTATTGAGTACAAAATGTTGACTTCAATATGTCCTCCTTTCCAATCCTTAACTGATAATATCCTGTCCTCAAGTTGATGTTAGAGAATATCGACGCTCCTTACAACTGGTCAAACAAGTCATCGATCATTAGCAGTGAATACTTGTTCTTGATCGTCACCTAATTGAGTTGACGATAGTCAATGTAAAGGCGCAACGAACCATCTTTCTTCTTCACGAATAGAACCAGTGCTTCCCAAGGTGATGCATTGGGGCGTATGAATCCCTTATCCAACAACTCCTACATCTGCACCTTTAGTTTTTTCAACTCAGATAATGCTATGCGGTAAGGAGCCTTAGAGATTAGCTCCGTTCCGAGGGCTAACTCAATCACGAACGCAATCTCTTTTTCTAGTGGCAGACCTAGTAATTCCTTTGGAAACACGTTTGGAAACTCTTGAACCACTGCGATATCTTCAATCTTTAGCTTCTCAACTGTCGTATCCACGACAGTCACTAAATAACCTTGATAACCCCCATCTAACAAATGGGTTGCCTCAAGTGACGAGATTAAAGTAATCGAGGGTCATCCTCGACTATCAATAAACTCGAAACTTTCACCCATTAACGAGTTAAACTGAATTGCTTTACGATAGCAATCCATCTTAGCTCATTACTTGGTGAGCTAGTCCATGCCAATTATCACATCAAAATCATACATGACTAGGACTATCAAAGACAAAACTATTATGACACATCCCATTTCATGCCACATAATTTTGTCCCATAATCAAACGCGGTTATCTCAATGGTTCAATCCACGCTCAATATCCAAACTCAAGGCCCTAAAGGTGGCTCCCACAAAATTACGTTATTGTGTAGCACTTAGCTTTTGACCACATATAGTAAGAGTACAAGGCCCTAGAGGTGGCTCCCACGAAGTTATGTTATCATGTAGCACTTAGCCCTTGACCTTGTATATTGGTAGTGCAAGGCCTTAAAGGTGACTCTCATGTGACTCAAGTCGCCATGTAGCACTTAACCTTTGACTACAAGGCCTTAGAGGTGACTCGCACAAAATTTTGTTGTTGTATAGCACTTAATCCTTTACTCGTTCACAACACATTTGATTTCCTCAACACGGCACATGATCTTTCAACAATCATCACATAATCACTCAATTGCATAATTTAGCAATAAATTTCATATATCAATGCAACAACATCACCAAATATACATTATTTAGCAAGCACCATCCGCTAAAATTTTATATATCAAGAACAACCACAAAACTACAACCGGCCCTAACTGATAGAAACTGGGATCACTCGCACATTTCCAATTTTAATTCCAGAAACATAATCAAAAGAACATGGAAAATTTTCAAATTTGAATATGTTATAAATGACACTTAAACGATATTTTTTGTGAAGACATCTTGACTCAGATCCTTCTAGATTAAGAGTAGTAAATCGCCCAAACTGTTACAAAAACTGTACCATGCCCAGAAAGTCCGTTTTCGAAAATCAGTTTGGTTCAAGGTCCAAACCTTGTCCATTTAATCTGAAATTTGAATATGTAAAATTAAAAGATGTGATGAACAAATATTGTGAAGAAACTCTCTCAAAATCTTATCCTAAGAGTTGATAAAAATCATTTGAACACCGAAAGGCACAAGTTCTAACATAATCCAAGATTCTATTTTGCAAATAACGAAGCTGAAATATCATTCTTTTAAATCCCTAAAATCTTGAGTAAAATATATGTCATAGCTGAAGATGTCACGTCCCGATCCTCCGAGCGCGCACATCCCACTCTGGTCGATTCAAGTGCGACTTCCCGGGACACGTCGCCGACCCATTCAATTTTATTATGCATGCGGAAGCGGAACAAATCCCTTGACAACATTTAACTTGGGATAGAAAAGCAAGCAATCAATCACAACCAAACAAGCTTTCTTATAAACACATAGGTTTATATACAACACTAGATTGTCTACAAAATAGACAGGCTCAATAACTAGGGAACTGTCCTATGACCAACTTGTCAGACACGTTCGCCGATTCTTCAGCCTCCACCTTCCGAACTCCCGGACTTTCGGTCCTCCACGACCGTCATCTAGGGACCTGAAATATTATCCCACAACCAGGATGAGACTATGTCTCAGCGAGTCCTACCCTCTAAAACTCAATTAGGAAGAAAATACGCCTCAGGGCACTCTAGCCACACAAATAGGATAGATGACTTACCTCGCCTCAGTCCCTTTCCTGCACGTTAGTACAATTCATATTCAACAATGCTCGCACAAGCTGAAACTACCAACATACCCATCGGTCTATCAATTCAGTCAATCCAATTGATACCATACGATCCACACATCTATCAATTCATATCATCTATTAAACCATACCATCTATTCATCCATCAATACAATTACGGCTCACACAAGCTGAAATGGATGCAATGCTCTCACAAGCTGATATAGATGGTAGCTTGCACAAGTTGATATATACATAGATGATAGCTCGCACAAGCTGATATATGGATGGTTGCTCTCACAAGTTGATAAATGATCATTGCTCTCACAAGCTGATAAATGATCATTGCTCTCACAAGCTGACATACAGTGCTCACACAAGCTGACAATGATGCTCACACAAGCTGATACATATATAAACCAATTGCTCGCCAAAGCTGATAATTCAATAATAAACCAACTAATATCTCAATTCAATCAATCAATCAATCCAATCGATTCAAATTGGTCATACAAACCAATTACGGTGCTAAAAGCCAACACCGGGTATTTTCAAGTTAAATACCACAACTTCATCAATATCACTCAATTCCACACATTTGGAATAATTAACCATAATCATCAATCACTAAATTTCTCAATTTAAACATACAATTAACACAAACCGACCGCACCTTTGCTGATCGCGAAATTCTAACGATCAGGCCATCCTAGGCATAATTTTCGAAATTATTAAATAATTAAATTTAATTCCGAAAATTAAATAATTAAATATTATATTATAATAATATAATTTAATAAAATAATATTTATAAATTAGAAATAATTAATTAATTAAAAATAATTAATTAGGGCTTAAACAAGATTTACTGATTTAATCATACAATTAGCCCCACTTAAACATCCATTAAACTAATCATGCAACTAATCTAATTTATATTAAAATAACCTAATTTAATCACATAAACCTAATTAGACTAATCTAAACACCCCTTAAGCGTCATTAACTCACTAAGCAAGAATTAGAGGATAAACTCACCCGATTAATGAGCCGAACGGCTCAAAACGATAAGAAGTCGATAGTCTCTAAGGTAGGCCTAGCTTCCGGGGTCGGGAAGCCAGCCAAAACGGGCCAAACCTTCGCTGCGATACCCATTTTTCCAGCTTCTGTCCATTGCTGGTTGAGGCCGAAAATGAGCAAATCCGGGGCTAGTTGGGGTCGGGAATGGACGGAGGAGCTGAATCGGACCTAGGTGGGGCTTCACGGTGGTCGAAGGTGGGCTAGACGGCTCCGGCGGAGCTTCCCTAGATCTGGAATGGTTGCTGGAACAGAGGAGCCGGCGAGATGGAGACTAAGACGGACAGAGCAGCGGTGAGGCGACGGTGTCACAGTGGCGAGCGGAGACGAGCGACGCTGCTGGCTGCTATTCCGACTGCTAGTTGCGACGGAAGAGGGAGCTGCTAGACGGTCTTCTTCGGTTGCTGGGCTTCCGAAGAAGAAGATGAAGATGGAGAGAGGAGGAAACGCTTGCACGGTAAGGAGAGGGAGGAGAGAGACAACCGAATAGAGAGAGGGAGGAGAGAGAGAAGGAAGATGGGACCACTTTTCTCTCTCTCTCGTGGCCCACCATGACCTCATGGATGATGTCACCTTCCACTATCTCCCACAACCTCATTCCAATGGGTTCAATTTCATTTTCCGCCATGGCATAAAATCTTGTACACTTAATTCAATCAATTCTCAATCAATTCCATCCAATTGAAGCTCAATTAAATTAACCCATGTGTCCTCGGCCTTCTCATGACATTTCCCCATCAAATGATCCAACTTGCATCCCAAAGATTCGATTAAAAACGGCCCTCTGACAATCCCGAACATAAACGGCCTTACTTTGCTTTTTCCGCCAGAAATCTCGGTTTGTAGAAAATCTTCTGGAGATGAGTTGACATTCCTAAAATGAATTGTGACTTGACAAAACTTCCAATTTCTGTAATCGGGTTCAATTTCACGGTTAAATTCAATCGACACGACTTTAGCCATCCTAATCTACCGAGTAGTTTTTAGGAATTTTCTGTGCAATTGACTTGTGGTTGATTATTCTCAAGCCACAAAGTGCATCTTCGACACATTGGCGACTCTCGATTGTCGTAGAAATCTCGAGGTTTCAAATACGAACACAGGGTACCAAAACGATAGAGAAATTGGTCTAATGCCAATCAACAAGAATTGTGCAATTAGGTGGAATCACCCACACTGAATTACATGGTTCTGTTGAATCGACCTATCTCCGATCTCTAATCGGTCTATGCCGTAATGACCCTTGCATATTAGTACGGTCGAGCAGTCGTTTCCTGGTCGAATTCTCAAGTCTATTGCGTTTAGATTCCTTAGCGGCTTCACTTGATAGACTAGTTATCTCGTGAGTGGCCAACTTAAAGAAGAAAACTATGGACGCGAAGATGAAATGCCTGATTTATTTAATTGAAATCAGAATTGGAAAATCAGAATGTCACAGAAGATGTCTAGAACATTTTTTTAAGAAGTTATCAAACTCAAAATCGTAGCACATTTGATCCCATAGAAATAGTAAACGACGAGGGTCTAATAACTAAATTCGAGAGAAGTCCACTAAATTAGACTAAACCATTCTCATTAGTGCTAATCTAATCAATTAAATTTACAGTAATCCATATTAAGACTAATCTAACCAAAATAGATTAACATTAATCCATCTTAAGGCTAATCTCACTTAATACTAATTTAAATAAGTTAATTAGCACAAATCTAACCCCTTAAGTGTAATTAATAACCTAATCAAGGATTATGGAGTTAACTCACTAGATTAGCAAGGTAACAGATCCATGGCGACGACGGCGCGATTGTAGTGAAATCCTGTGTCTACGACAACTCCAACGGAGGGCCGGAAGGGGCTAAAAACAGCCTTGCAAGCTCACTGCTTGTTGCTAGTTTCGATGTTGAGCTGAGGTTGAATGACTTGGTTGAGGTGGGCTGGACTAAGTTGGCTTGTGAGAGGGTGGAAAGGCGCGGGACTGGACGGCGGTGCGGTGAGGTGCTAGATTGGACGGCTGGTTTGGTGGGTAAGTTGCAACAACAACAATGGAAGAAGATGAAGATTTGAGGAAGAAGAAGCTGAAGTTGGCTTCTGCTAGAGGGGGTTTGCACGCACAAATGGAGAAGAGAGGGAATGAGAGGGGACAAGGTGCCAAAGAAGTCTTGCATGCAACCAATGGGAGCCAAGATGAAATATCTAGCACTCAAGTGCAAGCCACAAAGTTTTCAGCCATCCAAGGAAGTCAAGGCATCCACCAATGGCTATTTTCTCCTCAATTATCCACAAATAACTTCAATTTGATGGCCAAAATTGCTGAGGAGTCTGCCCATACAAATTTCTCTTGATTTTTCTTCAATTCCTCACAAAATCAAGTCATTTTGGTGGCCAAATGTAGCAACTCAGCAGCCCCTACGAATTTCCTTTCAACTCTACACAAACCAACTCAAATGGGTAGCCAAAGTTGCCAATTAAGTGCCCATCCGAATTTTTTCCATTTTTCCAATTTGCCGAAATTGACTTTCGGTAAAAATTCCCAACTTGATAGAATTTCTTCAAAAGATGAGACGGGGTCTTAAAAATAAATCGTGACACGCTCAAACGTTTGGTTCCTGAAATCGAATTTAATTTTGTTATTAAAATCAACCGAACGCGATTTTAGTACAATCCAACCTATCAAGTAGCTTTTAGGGATTTTATCATGATTATATCCCTTAACGGCTTCACCCAATAAGTTAGTTAACTCATGAGTGATTAGCTCAGAGAAAAAAAAGGATTATAGGCGTGTCGATGAAAAGCCTATTTCATTTTATTGAGAAGGAGTCAAAAATTCAGAATGTCACACAAGCAGTCAATTCCTTGTTGAATTATATGGTCTTTTACGTTGTTTAACCCGTTATGTTCTTGCCCAAGAAATTAATTAACTCATAAGTGATCAGTTTGGAGTAAAATAACCATTAGTACATTGACGAAATAACCATTTTATATATTTTGAAATGGATCAAATTTCAGGATATCACATAGAGCATCTAGAGTGATCAACCAGGGTCCATCTTCTGAAGTTGCATTTTCATGCTCCTTAAAAGTGACAAAAAATGGTAAAGCAAGAAATATTAAAGAGGCTCTCAGATGAAAAGTGTTGAAGACGATATAACAGAATGCACACCAAAAAAAAAAAAAAAAAAGTACTGTACTAGGGTTCTTAGACACTGGCATTTGTGCAGCTAGAGTTGCAATAGGCAATCCGTCAATATCCTTCATATCAATAATCAATTTTTCAAATTTCTTTGTGGGATCTAAGACACTCGTCGAACTTTTTGGATGACTTTTCAAGTTCTTGGAATCAATTAATTAATGAAAAGGCAGTGGTTGCGCAAAAATGTTAAAATAAAAGAAGCCACTTTACTACTTTCTTGCACATGAGGAGTAATCTAGAAGTAGTCTGTGCCAGTACAAGGCTTATGTGATGAGATCAGGAGCAGATTCAAAATTTAAGCAATTTCGGTTGCTAAGACATCAGAAGTTTCAATTATTTTGTTGAGCTCGACAAACATGTCAATTCATTGTTTTTAGATTAGCTTTTCATGTCAAGTTGATTGCTTTATGAACGAGAATTGACTGAAATTGCAGATGTTGTGTCATCAATACCCAGCAAAGGGGATTTTCTGTTGAAATCCATATGCATTCAGACATTTACTTTGCAGTGCATAGAGGGTACTACCCAGAAATGTAAGACTCTTATGGGTGAAGGAGGCTTTGGATCTATGTACCGTGCTACTCTGCCAGATTGTCAAGAAGTTGCAGTAAAGGTTAGATTGGCCACCTCAACTCAAGGAAGTCACCAGTTCAAGAATGAGGTAATTTTCTGTGCTTTGTCGATCCAAACAGTGTAGGACCGATAACAGTTGGAAAAATGATTACCATTTTGATGTGGATTGCAATGAAACCTTCGTTTGGCAATTAGACATGAAAATTTGGTCCCTCTGCTTGGTTTTTGCTGCGAGAACGACCAACAAATCCTCGTCTATCCTTTCATGTCCAATGGCTCTCTGCAAGATCGCTTTATGGTACTTCTCTTCGAACTCTTTCGAATTGGTGACTCACATGCATAATAACTAACTATCAATGATCTTTTAGATAGGTGAGGCCTCAAAGAGAAAAATCTTGGATTGGCCAACCCGACTTTCTATTGCTCTTGAGGCTGCAAGGGGTAAGAAATTCGGGAGGACTGACTTCTTATTAAGATTTTTCTTCTTTTGTATTGGTCTTTGTTTGGTTATCAGAATAAAGAACACAAGCTTATACGTCTAGAATAACTTGCTTTTGTACTTAAGATTGGTCCTAGATAGGAGTTTAACATAAACTCAAATCTTCATTAACCGATTAGACATTGCAAGGATACACCAGTTCTAACTTAAAAATGATTTGCCAAGGATAAAAATTAAGGTTTACACACACACACACACACACACACACACACACACACTACAGCTTAGTTGCCCCCATATTTTCAAACAACTGATCGTTCATCTTGGTATTGTTGGAAACATAGTCAATATTTGATACCATTGCTGCACTGGCTACGTACTGTAGAAGCTACAGGAGGAATAACTGCAATTAAGGTTCTGCAGACCCTTGAACTCGACTTTAGTAATTCTAAGGCCATGTGGACAACACGTAAGACTTGTAGGATTGAGCAGGGTATATCTTCCTGAAGCTAGACCTTCTATGCATGACTCATATCAACAGTTGCAGTTAGGTCATAAAAATGAATGCTTCAAAAATGTGTGAAAAGCTTCTGCATAATTTCTGTTGGGCAACAGAAGTTAATTGGACGTGTTGCCAACCTAACATGCAATCTGCTAGAAGTATAGTGTCTTGACATGCTCAATTCTGAAGAACTAGATGCGACCTCCTGGCAAACGGTATTTGATACTGTTTAAAACATCATCCTAGGGAATAACAAAGTGGCAGTATGGCAGCGATGATAATCTCAACAATTGGAACTGGCTCATAGAATAAAATAGCATCTCATTGCTGATAAGGAAACATGGGAAGGGAGTTGCCCAGAAAATGAACGTGTTAACGTACTTTATTTTCGAATCTGTTCGCAACCATCGCCTCAAACAGTTGTTTCCTTGTTTCAGGTTTGACACATCTCCACACTTTCTCTGGGCGTTGTGTCATCCATAGGAATGTCAAATCGAGCAATATACTCCTAAATCAGATCATAAATGCCAAGGTAGCAGATTTTGGCTTCTCCAAGTACGCGCTGCAAGAAGGGGATAGCGGTGCTTCACTTGAAGTGACGGGGACTATGGGATAGCTAGATCCAGAGTCAGCTCTCTTTGTCATTTCATTGTTTGGGTTAGGTTACATTAGTTTTCCATCAACGAGAAGAGTTAGGACTAGTCATGATTGAATATTTTTGTGGGATGTCCTAGTGTGATCTTGACAGTTCGAACAAGAAGTGTCAAGCATGGATGTGTAGCGCATCGTTGATGCATTTTAGGCATCATGTGGTAATGTCCTTACGGAAATTTATAGGCAGTATGTTGTTGCTTGGATGATTCAGGTACTACTCAACCCAGCATTCGTCAACAAAAAGTGATGTCTTCAGATTTGATGTGGTTCTACTGGAAATCGGTAAGTGGTCGAAAGGTTGAATCGGTATACTTTATAACTTACTATCTTGGTTGCTAGAAACTAAAAAACTTCATCTACTTTTTGCAAATTAGCTTGAAATATCTCTTTTGCCTCTGCTATCACCCCAGAGTATGCACGGTTGTTGCACCCAAATTTTTATTTGTGGAACAATTAATCAACTAAAATTGTGGACTTGACAATAGGAGAACTATTGTTAAACTTGGTTATTTAGTTTTTTTTTTTTTTTTGGTAAAAGGTAAGATATATATTGACTTTAAACCAATAAGCTATATAGCTATACAGCAAGGGACTCGGCACCAAAACTTACACTCAAGGTGACAAAGTAGTCAAATTGAGTGGAAGGGTGTTGAGACAAGGAGGGAGGAGTAGAAAAGGAGAAAAAACGACCAACAAAAGCAAACAGCCAAACAATGGCCACAAACAAATGGAGAGGGGGTATCCAGCAAACAACATAGAACCACCCCAAGAAAAACAAAACATAGCAAGGACATGAATAAAGACTAAGGAGACGACACTGTAGTGGAGGATCAGACGATATCAGCTTCCAAAAAAGAGAAGACATCCAACCACAACTTTGAAAGCCACGAGCACCTCCATCTTCAAAAAGTCCAAACCTCCATCTTCAAAGAGCATGCTTCCAGTAACTAGTTAGCGACAACCCAACATAGAGGAGGATCAGTCGGCAACAGCTTCTGAAGAAATGAATCCATCCCCAACCACATCTCTGTTGGCCGTGAGCAGCTTCATCTTCGATGAGACCAAGTCTGCAACACCTAATAGATCCCCCAAGGGAAAGAACGAGATGGCTAGCCCTCTACTGTAAACATAGAAAGCACTCCTAGTGAAAAGGTAGCCACGACCCAGTTGGATGAGATAGAGAGACAGCATGATCATTCAAAAATAGAAGGATGCAATCCCTAGCTCAGTTGGAGTCTTCTGTTTCTGGGGGTGTTCGGAATCCCTTTGAAAGTTAAACCCTTGTCCTTAACCGTTTTATTAAGGTGTAGCTTTAAATTTAGTAGGGAGAACCTTTGATTGCAAAAGATAAAGTTGTTCCTCGCTTTCCATATAAGGTAGCATAGGGTGCCAAGAGCAAAGTGGGCTAAAGATTGGTGAAAACTTTTATCGGATAAGTGCTTCGCAGCCCACTCCAGATTTCCCCCTAGGAATGATTTTGCCAAGCGAGGTTGCATTTAGCCGCCCAATAAAACCGCAAGACTACCTGTTTTTGGGCAGCCAAAGAACATGTGGTTGATTGAGTTCGGCCTAGCAGAACATAAGGCACATAAAGCAAGCTGAATTCTCTTATTAGCAAGTAGAAGTACCTGGGTCGGTAGCCTATTATGGGTAATAAGCCATAGGTGGGATTGATAGCACGGTGGCAATGTGGAACTACTCGTCTTCTAGGCCGCAACAAATTCCAAGCAAAGGCTGTAGAGAAAACACTTGAAGACTGACCAAGCCATAAGAGGCGGTCATTGTCAAGATTGAGGGTCGAGAGGGGGTCAACCCATTCCACAATGGTGGTCGCAGCATGGGAAGGGAGTGTCAAGGCGAAAAGCCTATCGGCTACTGAGGCAAGTCGTAGGAGTCTAGAACAAAAAGTTTCCCGATCAAAGAATAAATTGTTGAGCAGTCCATGCGGGTGCTATGGATCAAACTAGAAGGAGATCGAAGCTCTGTTTCCAATACGCCAATGGAGTTGCTGCTGGAAAAAGGGCCGAAGATCAAGCAATCTCTTCCAAGCCCAAGAGCAAAACCTAGGCCGAGGGACAATCTAGAAGTTCTTTCACTTTAAGAAGGTGGAATATATCCATTTCCACCATAATGACTCTTTGTCAATAAAAAGGAGCCATAAGTGCTTGAGCATGGTAGCCTTATTGCTTTCGCAAAGGATCCGAATTCCCAAGCCACCTTCATATTTAGGCAAGTAGACTTCTCCCTAAGCAACCTTGGCACCTCTAGCACCCAAATGAGGACCTTTACAGAGGAATTGCTAGAAAATCTGCTCTATACGATCAAGCATCGAAGATGGAAGGATAAAAACACTTGCCCAGTAAACTTGGATAAAGTGAAGTACTGACTTGATAAGCTGCGGCCGTCTCACTAAGGTGAGGAAACGGTTGGTCCATGATTGTACTGTAGCTGTGATAGCATTTACTACGGATACGCAATCTGCCTTACCCAACCTGGTGGAAATGATGGGCACACCGAGATACCTAAATGGTAAGGAGCCCAGCTGAAAACCGAGAGAGCTAACCACTATGTCCCGCACCCATGAGGGGCGTCCTAAGAGGAATATTTCACTTTTATTTAAGATAGGAGCAAGGCCAGACTAGCTAGAAAACAGAAGAATCCCCTTCTTTAAAAGTTGCGTAGAATCCATACTTCCCTCGGAGAAGAGGAGCACATCGTCTGCAAAGAAGATGTGGGAAAGCCTAGAGGGCTTGCATATCCAAAAGAACTTAAATTCCGACGTCTTGGTTTGGGTATTGAGAACCCTCCTGAAGACTTCCATAACAAGCGTAAAGATGTAGGGAGACAAAGGGTCCCCTTGTCGAGTGCCCCGACCACTAGGGAAAAAACCATGTAGAACACCATTTATAGAGTTAGAAAATTTGGGAGATCAAATACAGTCCATAATATAGTTGATTAAGTTAGAAGGGGGCCCAAAGGCTTGTAAGGTTAGATGAATGAAGTTCCAATCTATCGAATCATAAGCTTTACAAAAGTCGACCTTAATGATGCATTTTGGCTGGTATGGTTCATAATGAAAATCACGTAACAATTCCTAAGCTAGCAAAATGTTATCACTAATGTGACTATTGGTGGAGGTTTAAATGCTGAATTTGACTCTCTCTCTCTCTCTCTCTCTCTCTCTCTCTCTCTTAACTCCTGGCTTCCATCAAATCGTCAGTATATCAATGTTGCTTGTACCTCAATAATAACATGCTCACAGAATCACATTTTCATGCAGTTCAAACCTTATAAGGATTGAGGAAATTGTGGATCCAAACATAAAGGGAATGTACCACGCAGAGGCAACGTGGCGGGTGGTGGCAGAGGTGCTGGCCTGCATTGAGAACTTCTCGGCCTGGGATGGCGGACATCATGCAAGAGCGCGAGGATGCTCTGATCATAGAGAACAATGCCTCCGAATACTTGAAGTCCATCGACAGCTTCGGTGGATCCAACCGGTTCTCAATCATCATCGAGAAAAAGGCTGTTCTGTCCCCCGCCCAGGACCAAGCGGCAGAACTGTCGCCTCTTAGTTCCCAACCCTTGGCTCCTCCAAAACCTAGATAGAAATTTCGTAGCTGCTTAAAATTCATTTACAGCCATGTAGAAGAGTAGCAGATGAAAACTGAAGGGTATGTCTCTCCGTGTTCATGTGCAGGGGAGAGTATTCAACCGACTCCCTTAAAGTCTAAGAAAGTTCACTTCAAGTACTTTGTAATGGATTAACTCCACTGCTTGTCAGTCTTTTGGTATAGCAATGAAGAATTTTTGCTGGAATTGCACTTTAGACCCAATTACCCATTATCCACCAATAAGATGACTGGACATAAACCGAAACGACCTACATCGGATGAATGTCTTTTTAGGCTTTTTCTTAATCTTGAGGCAGAAGAACAGCCCAAGTGCCATAACTTGGCATAAGAGGATACTTAAGTGCCATAACTTCAAAAATGTACACTTAAGTGCCAGATTTAAAGTTAAATAGAACACTTAGGTGCTACTCCGGTGAAAATTCAGCCAAATGGCTGATGTGGCAATTTTTTGGTGAGTTTAGTCCAAAACGGCGTTATTTTGTATGCTGACATGACAAGAAAATGCAAAAACGACACCGTTTCGTGTTTGATGTGTAAATAATAATATAAAAATTAATTAAATTAAATTTAAACTTAATTTTATTTAGAATATTCTAAAAATTTAAAAACTAAAAATTTTTTTAAAAAAAAAGGGAGGCCGAAAGGGGTGGCTGAAGGCTGAGCCCTCGCCTCTGCCACCTCCCCGTCGTTGTCAGGAAGGGCTGGTGATGGAGAGGGGAGTGTCGGCCAGGGTTGCCGGCCCCTGGCTAACCGTCGGCGAGGGCCGCGACCTTCGCCCTAGATCTAGGCGAGGGCTCGTGGGCCCTCGCCGCCGGTTGGCCAGCGTTACCAGCCCTTGGCTAGGGCCTGGCGACCCCAGCCGACCCTCCCCCTCCGTTGCCCGGCGAGGGCTCAGCCCTTTGTGCCCCCTTCAACCTCCCTTTTTTTTTTAATTTTTTTAGAATATTTTAAATAAAATTAAGTTTAAATCTAATTTAATTAATTTTTATATTATTATTTACACATCAGCAACAAAAACAACATCGTTTTTGCATATTCTCGCCACGTTTTTTACAACACGGTTTTGTACCAAACTCGCCGGAAAATTGCCACGTCAATCATTTGGCCGGATTTTTGCTGGAGTGGCACCTAAATGTTTTATTTAACTTCGAAACTGATACTTAAGTGTACCTTTTCGAAGTTATGGCACTTAAGTGTCCTCTCATGCTAAGTTATGGCACTCCAGGTGTCCCAAACTCTTAATCATGATGTAATAGATCCGTATCCTTCTCAATTCAATAGAGTCTGGAGCTTTGCTTTATACTGATTCACGAGGATTGATAAAGGGCCCAGATAAGAAAGAAGAAAGGTGAGTTTAGACTTTATCTCACAGAATCTGGACTTTTTCAAACTCTTAATCATGATGTAATAGATCTTTTATTGATTCATTAGTCAGGGCACATTAAACAACTCACGTTCACTCAAGTTCTTTCTTCTAGAATTTGTGAATTCTAGTGGTTTAACGGGTTTCAACTTAAGTTTCAAATGATGGTTCTGGAAAGAAGACTGATGCTTACTCTTTTAGACCTATGGGCAAAAATTTTCAGGAGATTAGTTAAGGCTCACTTACACTCCATTGGAAGAATGTTAATAAGATCTAATGAATCATATTCCTTATCTTGATGTAGTGCATTAGTCATACTATATTAGGATGTGATCCTGAAACCATTTATCTGGCAATCTGCTTTAAAACTCAAATGTTCGACAGATTCAACTGGTTGATGCTGCTATTTACAAACTAAAAGGACCCATACATTACCAGCACATCGTCGTCCACTCCCAAAGGATTCCTTCAACTGCTGAATAGAGTCTGAGTAGTCAATGAAATCCAGCCATTTTTAACAGCAATGGAACTGCAGATGTAAGTTTGCAATTTTTGGACGCTCGCTAAATTCAGTCTCTAATAGAGTTGACTATCTTACCATTAAAAACTGTTTCTTATGTGGAGAGCAACTTCTCATTCGGTATATGCTCATCATTGCATGTCAACAGTCCAATGAACCTACGCCTATCGAGCACATTTTTGTCTCCCCTTACTACGGTGAAAATTTGACCAGGTATTCACACACAACAGCCACGGTACCACTAACATATCGACCATTTCCAGAAAGAAGCCATGGCAGCCCATTAAACATGGTTCACATGATCGCATCTGCAATAGATAGTCCCATTTTCCGGCAGAATGCTTGCTGCACTTTCAACTTATAACTCTATCATACACTTGTGGACTGAGTACAACTATCCTTCTTCATGACCAAATCCAATGGGTACATGTTTACCAATCAGCAGAAGATCTAGAGAAAAACATCCCTAATCTCAACTGGAAAACATATCCATTTGGTTAGCACAGATGTGCAAGCCATTATAGTTTAAACTGCAATTAGCCATCAAGTCCAACATGGCTATAGCCAGCTTATGGTTGAATCATATAGGTAGAGCTCCAAATTCCTGAAGTGGATAAATAGAGAATCAACAATAACAAACTTCTTGAAAATGTCTCAATCTGAAGCTCAAGGCAGAAGACAGTAGCAAATTCTGGAAAGAGAACAAGAGTTGCAAGTACAGGAAACAAATCAGAAGTGAAATTCAAAAGAGATGAAAAGTCAGTGTAGTTCCATGCATGAGGGGGGCCCTGAGAGTTTATGGAGAATACAACTGTTATGGTACTGCTTACACCAGCTCTAATAATGCTTGCAGAAGTGATTTATCCAACCATGCAAATTCCTCATTAGTTTGCACTTCAAAGACAGCAGTTACTCCTTTGAATGATGATGTGCCAAATCCTAAAAGGCATTCAATTTGAGATGTTGAAAAATCACATCCTTTCAAGAGTAACATCATTTTCTGACCAATTAAAAAAAAAAAAAAAAAACAGTAATACTGTGCTGCTGCTTTTGTGTCTCTCAAAGTTTTGCCAAGGCAATTCATTGAGACCACATATGAGTGTGAGATGGTTCAGAGTAATTTCATCACAAGGCTATGATTAGAGTCTAGTAAGCACTTTTTGGCTGTAAAGGGAAAACTTAGCATCAAGTCTGTTCGGTCACCTATTGTTAGAACCCAAAACTGATCAAGCATTATTTAAAAGAAATGACCACCTTGACAATAATAAGTTTCATCATCTTAATTTCGAGAACTGATAAAATTCAGTGACTGGTATCTTACAATAGAATTCCTTGACAAAGGGAGAAAAAATCAGAAAACACATGGATATGATGTGATTGCCCACAAGTGAATTGCTATAGAGGAAAAAGATCAATGAGAACGGATCATACAAATGATGAATACTGTTCAGACAGAGAGAAGCCAGTCTCACAAAACAACATATCATAGAGTTGCTTAATAAACCAGAACATTACAAATGATTTTACTGTCGTCCTCCACAATTGCTTCCTACCAATGAGCTACAATCCCCAGTAACAACTTTTTACACCCATCAACTTGTATATCAAACTAAAAGCACCAAGCCGGTCCACTGCTGTTCGGAGTGGGACACAAGACCCACGAATTTGCAGAAAACAGAGAGCTTACAAGATGCCATCAGATAAGCTTCTCAAGTGTTAAAAAGGGCTGGATTCGCCGATGCAGTACCCACTTGGACTTCGAGCAGCTCGAGACGATGCTCCAAGAGATCGAGCTTCTCATTCAATGATGCCAACTTACTCTTGGTGGTGGCCTCTGTCGACGAAAGCATAACTGAATTAGAGGAATATACACAAATTCCAACACCTAAGGATCTCGAAAAAGAAAACAACCCATCCACATCCTAATAAACCAATCCCATTCATTCTTGTCAAATGACAAGGAAGGAACGCGAACCCGAATCAACGCTCCTCCATCACCAGCACAAATCAACAAACAACTTAGACATCACCAACCCAAAAAAGCTGCTGCATTTCTTTGGTGCTACCCAATAGAATCAAATTTCATCAAAGCATAGCCAAGCCTAAAGGAATCTAAACATCATCCCCCGGCCTCCTAAATCACCCCAGACCCACGAAACCGAGCATCGAGCTGAAAATCAATCCCCTACCCAGATCTCTTTACTAACAGGGACGAATCAAGAACCGGCAAGAACCCAATAGTAAAGTTTCGAAATTTAAGCGGGAGACGGGGACGCGCACCGAATTGGACGAGGAAATCGAAGAGGCGGCGGACGTTGAGGGAGATGTGGGAGATGAACTCGCGGTTCTCCCAGTCGGCTTGCACCGCGATGCCCACGTTCACCGCGTTCGTTATGCCTCCCGCCCTCGCCATTGGTGCTCCGGGGAATCGCAGTCGGAGGAGGAGGAGAGAGATGGTAACTGAGGCTGAGGATGGAGGGGCGAGACGAGGGGGTGGAGTTTTCTTCGGTTTTACGACTGAGAGGATGATGATTTTCCTTTGGTTTTACGACCCACGAAGCTGATTCGGGCTGAGCAGAAAAGATAGTCGCAAAAAGGTCGCATAAAGTGAATTTAAAATCTCAAAACTTATTACCACTCTTACCATTTATTAAAAAAAAAAAAACAATTGAATCCTAAATTGTCAGATTGTTACAAATCACGATCTTAATTTCATCTAACTTCACTAAATGTAAATACTGGCGTGACTTTATTTAATATATTTTAACTTCTACATGAGATGAAGTGACTAAAATATGAAATATAAAGTTAAAACAATAGCGTTTTTGTGCAAATATAAATTTCAATACCATTTTTATTTAAAGGAAAAAGACCACAAAAAACCCCAAACTTTGCCTTAAGTGACAGATTTATCCCAAACTTTTTTTTTGTGATGCGAAAAACCCTAAACTTTACAAACTGTGACACATTTACCCTATTAAGGGCATTTTCGTCTTATTCTTTATGCTTTTTCTTTTATTTCTTTTTTTTTAATCTTTTTCTTCTTCTCTCTGCTGCCCCGGCGGAGGGAAGCCGGCGCCAGCGAGGGCTACCCTCGCCGGACGCCGGCAAGGGTCGCCCTCGCCTGGGCCGACGCCGATGAGGGGTGACCTCGCCTGACACAGGCGAGGGCGGCCCTAGTCGGCGTCGGGCGAGGGCCTCCTCGGCGAGGGTTGCCCTCGCCTGGGCCGACACCGATGAGGGGTGCCCTTGCTCGACGCAAGCCCTCATCAGTGTCGGGCGAGGGCCTCCCTCGTCCGAAGCCGGCAAGGGCACCCCTCGCCGGCGTCCCGCGAGGGCCGCCCTCGCCCCGTCGGCGTCGGGCGAGGGAGGCCCTTGCCCGACGCTGATGAGGCCGACCTCACCCGACGCCGGCGAGGGCCTCCCTCGCCGGATGCCGGCCTTCCTCCGCCGGCTCCGATGGAGGGAAGAAAGAAGAAAAAGAAAAAAAAAATAAAAGTAAAAAGACAAAAATATCCCTATCATTTAGGGTAAATATGTCACAAAAATGAAAGTTCAGGGTTTTTTGTGTTACAAATGAAAGTTCGGGGTAAATGTATCACGGTTAACAAACTTCAGGGTTTTTCATATTACAGAAAAAAGTTTGGGGTAAATTTATCACTTTTAGTAAAGTTCGGGGTTTTTTGTGGTTTTTTCCCTTATTTAAATTAAGTTAAAAATAACTAATTTTTTTCATAGAAAAGGACAAGGGTGAGAAAGTAGTTGGCGAGGGACCCTCACTGGCCCTTTTGATGATGTTGGGGTGGTAGTGATGAGGGCTAGTTTCTCATCTATCTTTGTCTTTGTATCTCTAATAATTTTAGTTTACTTTGTAAATATAATTTAGAGTTAATAACCTGAAATCTCAAATTTGTACATTTATGACAATTTTATTCAAAACTAATTTTTGAATATGAAAATCTCAAAACTAGTATACTTGTGATAAATTTACCCAAAATGATCATAAAAACTATAAACTATTACATTTGTAACAAGTATACTTTCCCTTAAATTAAATTAATACCACAAAAAAATAATTGTAAAAAATGAAGAATAAAATCACAAATTTGTACACTAGTTAACTATCATGTGTCATTTAATTTAGTAATTTGATAGTAAAATTTAGCGGAAACTAACAAAGGGGAAATCTATTATAAGTATACTACTTTGGGGTAAATTTATCAAATGTGCACCAATTTGGGATTTTAGGTAATCAAAAGATTAGTTTGTGGTAAATTTGTCATAGTATACCAGTTAGGGGTTTTCAAGGTATTAACCCTATAATTTAAAAGAAAAAAGTCAGAGAAACATTAAATTATAACCATTGTCACATATTAAGCGTAAACTTTTTTATTATGACATAAAAACTCTAAATTATACCCACTATGACATATATATCATAAACAATTATTTTTTTGGTGACGTAAGAAACCCCAAATTTGTCATAATTTGACACATTTACCTTCTATTAATATTTCATTAGATGATTTTTCAGCCAAATAACATGTTAACACTATTTACTTTCTAGTGTCAAAATAGGTAAATTTTTAATAGTTTTCTTCGACAAAACTTTGATAGAAAGTAAATATGTCATATAGGTACAAATCTAAGTTTTTGATGTTGTTGGAAAAAAATTTAAGGAAATTTTCTTGATGAGCATAATTAAGGGTTTTTAGTGGCTTTATAAAAATTGCATTAAAAATCAATTTTGGACCAAAATGACGTTATTTTAGCCACGTCATCTTGACACAAAAGACAAAAATAAAATAAAAATGACTTATGTATTTTTCATCAGTCAAGTTAAATGTAATTAACGAAAATATTTGATTGTACCAATTTGAGAAATTTTAAGATTTAATTAAACTTCTTACAAGTTTTAAAACTCAATTGTAATTTAATGACAAGTTTTCTTTCAGTGAATTTATCCCAAAAGTTTGGCAATAATAATACAAAAGATGAACACCCAAAAAGTCACTTTGGGCACAAATGTTATATTATATATATATATATATAAGAACACTAAAATGCCACAACTTGGCACAAGGGATGCATAAGTGCCAAAACTTCAAAAAGGAATACTTAAGTATCACTTAAAAAAAAAAAAATGGACAATGAAGTACCAATTGTGGTGAAGCTTGTCGGAAATATGTCGTGGTGTTATGTTATTAATAAAATTGGGCAACCTGGCTCACTAGAAAGCTCATTAAGCAATCCTCGTCTAAAATGACATTTTCTTCCATGTCCCCCAAATTAAATATCCTAAATCGGCCAAAATCCCCAATTGTAGGCTCCTAAGCTCTAATTTAAGTTTGCCCCCAAATTGTACTGGTCAATCTTGGAAATGGAGAGCAAGACCTTCAGCAGTGGTTCGAATTCCTCCCAACGAAGTGAAGGAGAAGGGGAGCGTCTATTATGGGTCCAAGAAAAACATTGTGAACCCAATTGAATCCTGATGTACCAATTATAAAGAAGGCTTACAGTGCAAATATTTTAATACAAAATTTTATAGGCGAGCCACAAATGTGATATTGAATCTATTTGATGGACGACATCAACCTCCAAGTATGTTTGTGGACAACTTGGACGATATTGACTCAATGCAAGTTAAATTAAGGTTTTAGCATCTTCGGTCAACCATTTGAAGTATGAAGTTTCAAGGATAAAAATTGAAAGAAAGTGTTATCGAGTATTCATTGTGGTTTTGCTTTGTTGTATGGTCTATTAAAGATGAAATGTAAAGTGTTTGAAAATGAGAAGAAGGTTCTCAATCTACCATAGTTGAAAATAAGTGGAAAATGTAAGTGTGTTGGGTCAATTATAGCCTAATTTATTTGTGTTCTCCATAGGATAGTTGTGGTTTTCTTCTTGTTTGTGCCATTATATGGATTGTGGCATGCTTCTCGTGCTTTTGGGGAGGTCAAGAAAAAGAAATGAGTGAATGAATTGTTCCTCTCGTCCTGTGTTTTTGGTTGTTCTTCAATATAAACTAGTAAGGAAGTGTATTGGGTTAATGTGTTGTGGTGGCTTCTTTACTTAAACTTGTTAAGGGGCTAATAATACAACTTAGAGGGAGTTGAATAAGTTGTTTTAGAAAAGTTGATAGTCTTTCACAAAAATTAGCTAACGCTAAGTAAAGATCGAGTCAAGATGATATTTCAAAGCTTGTGATCATAATGTATGCTTCTGAGAGTAAATGGAGTAAAATAGTGGCACACAACGATAAATATTGGTTTGGCTTATCTCCAATTCTACGTCGACTCTTTAGACTAATAACCACAAATCGGACTAGATTGTACTAATAATTTACTTGGACAGTTATAATATACAAACACTGATCCTATTACAAGATAGATCATATTATCAAGACTTAGCTACTACTTTTACTCTTGTACACTTAATATAGAGCACAATTACTCAAATAGCACAAATACAAAACTTAGTGAAACACTTGGACGAGAGCTTATAGCTAAGAACACAACTTGAGTGATGTTCTTTAAATAATGTTGTTATTTATCTTCTTTGGCTTCTTAAGTCTTCTCTTTTATATCCATCCCTAATTTATCTATTAGAAGAGGTTTAGAGGAGTAAAGAGTCATTGAAGTTGCCATAAACTGCTACCCAAGAATAGAATTGCCTGTACCATCCTTTTTCCCCAAGTAGCACCGACTTTAACATGTGACATATGACACGACACGATACAACATGACGCATTGATATGTCATTTTTTGAACAAAAAAAAAAGAGGAAGAGAATTCCAACATTTTGGGACACGTTGTATTTTAAGTGTATATTTTTATACATACATAATAAATTATCATTTTTATGACTATTTCAATCAAATTAATTTGATTCAAATTCACAATAAATATTAGATAAAAAAATCACAATAAAAAAATCTAGAATGAATTTATACTAAAAACATTAATCCATCATTTATTAATATCATTCATTGTTTTAATTTGACAAATTCAATTCCATTCCAATAATCCATAAAGCTTGGAGAAAAGAAACAAGTAATTCACATTATGGACTTGAGTGTCAGACGTGTCAAAAGAAAAGAGAAAAAATAAATTTGGGGGTGAATTATGTATCATGGGAAGTAAGGGCCAGAAAACAAGAGAATATTAGGCTTTTCTTATTTCTCTATTTGTTATTTTTTTTTTCACATATATACATTTCAAACAATCATTTATTGAAAATTTTTAAAATTAATTTCGTGTGTCAGAATCACACGTCGAAAACTCGCATGTTAGAATTTTAACTCGAGTGTCAAAGAGTGTCGGAACATTCTGTTCCAGAAATAGTTTATGGAACAGAAATAGATTTTTCTATTTTTATTTCTAGAAGAGTTTCTAAGAAAAAATAACCGTTTGATAACGACATAAAATTTCTTCCTTTCGGACAGTGGCGGTGACGACCGACGACCTTTAATATAAAAAATAAAAATAAAAATGATTTAGTAATAAAAAAATAATGAATAAAATAAAATAAATCATAAAAAATAAAATAAAAATATCATTTTATTTTGAAATAAAAATACCTTAAAAATAAATTTATTTTATTTATTCTATTTTATTAAAACACTCAAGGAAAATAAAACAAATTTATTAAATTTATTTTTAATAAATTTATATTTATTTTTAATAAAATAAAAATAAAATGATAAATAAAATAATTTATTTATTTTAATAAATTTATTTGTATTTTTAAATGAATAAAATGATTATATTTATTTTTATTTATTTTTATTTTTAATAAAATGAGGATAGGCGGAGGAGGAGGAGGAGGTAGAGACGTAGAGGAGATGAGGGAGGACTTACCGAAATTAGGGTTTAGTGAGAGAAATTATTTCTGATTTTTCTTCCAGAAATCAGAAGTAGAAAATTTTAGTTTTTGATTTCTCTTCCAAACCTATTTCTGGAATAGAAATCTATTCCAGAAATAGAAAAACTGAATAGGTTTATCAAACGGATTTCTCTTCCAGAAACAGGTCTAGAACACAAAAACTATTTCTAGAACATAAATTTTGGGTTGTCATGCACCCCCTAATTGACTAGGTATAGGATTTTTTTGACACGTGCGACCGAGTATTTGAGAGTGTTAGATACGTGTTGGAATGTCCAATATGATATCAAGGCTCTTGAATAATATTGGTGCTTCATAACTTTTTTCCTAAACATTGACAATCTATCTAAGAATAACATCTGCCATTGTCCATTTATTATAGTTTGTGACAAACCTAATAAACAACCTAATTTCTCTTATACTGATTTCAACTAGATTTTGTTGCTTTGCGATTCCTCACCATAATGGCTAGTTTGCTAGCCCGACGAACTTCACTAATGTTTGTCGTTACCACAGCACCAACAACTTGATATTTATAGCTGTAATATAAACATTGCTATCAAATCATTTTTAGGTCCATTGGTACCGTCTACGTAAAAACTATTTCTAGACTTGTTGCATATTTTCATCCATTGGATCACACCATAGATACTATGCAATAATTTCAATCAAAAACATATGCATACACAATAATAAACTTTAGGGTTTATACCTTGAAAAACCCAAAATTATTTTTTTTATCATAAAAAACCCAAAATTGGTACACTTGGACCACCGGATTGACCATAAAAAATCATAAATTAGCATATTTATGACAAATTTACCCCAAATTAATTTATTTGACTACAAAAAATCCTAAATTGGTAAATTTTTGACAAATATACCATCCGCTAAATTGGATTAATACTACAAAAAAATCACAAAAATTGTAAATTGTGACAAATGGAACATAAAATCCAAAATTAGTATACTAGTTAACTATCACATGTCATTTAATTTAATAATTTGACAGTAAAATTTAACGAAAACTAACAGAGGGTAAAATTGTCATAAGTGTACCAGTTTGGGGTAAATTTGTCAAAAGTATACTAGTTTGGGGTTTTTGGTGATCAAAAAAATAGCTTTGGGTAAAATTGTCACAGGTATACTAGTTTGGGGTTTTTCAGAGTATTAACCTTTAAACATTATACTAAAGATAATTAAGACATAAATATTGTGCATTAATTTCAATAAAAAACATTTGTGTACACCATAGTAAACATTACACTAAGGATATTTAGTATATTATCAAAATTATTTGGAGATGTTTGTCCAACAAATTTAATGTAAACCAACAAACAAACTGAATTGAATGAGTTGTTTGTCTAGTTTGTCGCAACCAACATATACATAGATAGATGCGAATGATTACTTGAATGCCATAAATTGTATTTAATGATGACTTAAGGGTTAGTCATGATTAAAAAATGATCACTTAAGTGTCAAGTTATGTGTAGGTGAAAGTCCTACTTGTGGTTAAAAGTGAATACTTAAGTACTAAGTTTTGTAGAAAGTGATAATTTAAGCGCTAAATTTTTATGATTAACCTAAATTGCACTAGCCACCAAACACCACCACTAGCCACCATGAGTTAACCACCACGACCACCAACCACTAATGGCCACCACGGTGCTGGTGGTGTGCTAGGTGCTGGTGCTTGCATCAGCACTTGCACACACCAACACCTTACACACTTGCTTTAGCACCTGCATTAGCCATAACCACCATCACCACTAGCAACAGCCGCTGGCACGTGCACTAGCCACCATTACCACCACCACCAACACCAAGTAGCCATTGTGACGACCAACCACCAGCAGCCATCATTGTGGTGGTGGTATGCTGTTGCAAGGTGTTGGTGCCAACATCTTCACAAGCACCTAGTACAAGATATGCTTACATTAGCACCTACACTAGCCACACACATCAACCACCACTAGCCATTAACGCAAGTATCGAGAACAAGTAGAACAAAGCAATTTATGAGAAATCCAAGAAAATATTGACTATAAAACGATCATTCAATTGATATTGAAATTAAGTCTCAAGCTGAATAAGAAATTAAAACTAAAATATCATCAATAGGAAGTTTTTTTTTTTTTTTTTGGTAAAATCAATAGGAAGTTATGTTCTTCTTGCTAGTACGAAAATATTAAACTAACAAAATTGGGGACATAAACCCCATCTTATCCCATCCTATTAGTCCATACGCACAACTTTCTTAGTTCATACTGTTTTTAAGGTACTTTTTACTTGATTCATGATTTTTGTACTCTTTCTAACTAGACATGTGACTTCTTTTTCAATTGGCCTTCCTGTTTTAGGATGTACTAATTCAGAAGGAGGTGGTTCTCGGTTCTTTCTTTTTGGCTGTTTTGGAGTTGCACTTGACATCTTCTTCTTTTTTGCTACAACTATTGACTTTTGAGTTGGGCCTTGAGAGATAAGAATCTCAGAACTTCTCCTAAACTACAAAAGCACAATGAGATTGTTAGCAAAAGTGAAGTACCATAAATTAAATGCAGCTAACAAAACTTACATTTATAATGTTTGTTCCAATATGCTCATTTGTAAAAAGGCCATAGTCATATTGCCTTAGCCTCTTCCTAAGAGCCCCCTTTATTTGCATTGGAGCGTCGCTTTAAGTAACCTATGATTTCTTAGACCTTCTTCTCACATAAGAAATACTGGAAATTTTTCCTTTGTTGAGCGGTTAACTTAGCTGGCCCTTGAGTTGGCCCTTCCGTCGGCCTTCATCTGGCCCTTGAGTTGGCCCTTCTTGTGACATCCCAGTCCATCACTTCCTAGACCCCAAACCTTAGTTTCTTGAATGATCACACAAGTGAATGTGTTTTTATAAAGGTGAGCATTTATAACATGAATTGAACATGCGCAAGAGAAGGCACCATAGCAATTACTTACATTTCATTTCACATTCAACTCACTTACATGGGGAAAAGTTACTTCTTGATGTTTATTTTCACATCATCATAAGCCAAAATGAGAAGCACAAAAACGCCTGGGAAAATGGCCAAAAAGGTGCCTGATTCTTTTACTTGGCAATTTCCCCATCCGTGCCCCATAATATCTCCACCATGGTGCTCCACCTATCTAGGCGCCCATAGATCTAGAATCCGGTCCATCTCCCCCGAAATGTAGGGGGCCGAAGAACTCCTTATCTATGTTGAGGAACTAGGAAACAAATGCATAAGAGCCCATGTGAGGTGTCCATCATCAATCCACAGTGTACTTTCATATTGGGTAAATGTTAGGCCCTATTCTAGATCTAGCATGTCTTTGAAAGATACCTTCTATGTAAGTGGGAGTTCCATAACGTGCAAGTGGGGGCACATCCATTGCTATCAATTTAAAAAAGATACAAAAGAATAAGCAATGTCCAGTAAAGGAATTAGCTAGGTCTTAAACTATTGGATCCTTATGCTACTCAACGATAAATTTAGTTCAAATAGCAGCTCAATGCACATAACCACAATACAACGTGGACAGCATGCATTTTCCTCAAAATTCAATGAACTAGACATACAATATCATTCTAATGAGAGTCAAAATATATTCACACATCTGTGGCACTGCATACACAAATTCAGATATACAAATGAGCCACAAAATTTTATCCATCCACGTACTCACACGACTCGTGAAATAATTTAATCATGTGGTCATTTCTTTTTTCACACTCTAGTCACATATTTACACTGGGCCGCTGGCCACTCCGCTTGAGTCATTTCTGGGATGTTGGGACACTAGCCATGACCATCTCACTCTGAAGCATCTTGGTATCACTTAGTTGAGGTATTCGAGGGTCGCTGGTCTTGGGCATCTCGACTCTCTTGTGGCATCATCAAGTCACTCGTCGATGGACACCTTGAATTTAATTCATTCCACACATTTCAACAGTACAATCTTAATTTATGGCACAAGAACATCACAACCAGAACACATGAACTCCTCCACACAAAATTGTCATATTTCTTTGTACTAATTTAAACTCATACCAATTCGCATAACTAGCATGCATGGGGATCACCATTCACGTTCGACCAACAATTTAGCGTCCGCAGCATGTGAAGTCATCCACAACCATGGAATTCAATTTTTCTAGTACAAGGTCTCGTAATTACCCATGAAAGTATTAAACTTCAGACTGCCTAGTAGAATCGATCCCTATCGCACAATTTCAGGAATCAATCTTAAAACCTTAGTAAATGAATTTGAAAAATTCTAAAATTTTAGTATGTTGTAAACAAGACCTAAGTCAACATTTTTCATGAAAGGAGTCAAGCCTAGTTCCTTCTGTACTAAGAGAAGCAATTTGCAATAAGTGGCTCCTAATTTGTCTTGTAAAACTAGAATCTTCAATCCTAAAGGTAAGGCCATTTTGACGTCCACGATTTCACCGTTTGCTCTAAAATTTATATATTTTCTATGTTAAGATATGCTGGTTAACTTTCTTGGGGGAAGTATTTTTTAAATTTGAACTACAAAAATTTATAAAATTTCGAAAAGCTCCTAAGGTCATGGTTTCACGGTCCTAGAAAGAACACTCCTAAAGGCAAAACAAGGTTTTTCAGACGATCATCCTAGGGCCAAAAATTATAAATTAAATGTATGTCGTGAGTTAGAATGTTTGTTTTAATTTTCATGAAGAAAGTCTTCACAAATTCGCAATACAATCAAAGTTACAAAATCAACAAACTTTAGAGGTCTGGCGCAACCAACTTTTGGAAAACAATCTTCACCTCATGATTTTTTGCGTCATGCGAGTCTACTACCAAGAAAGTCCAAGAAAACTCACATGCACGACGCATGATCTATCTAACTCACATGCATGCACAGTTTTTATGCAAAACTACCTTCTATGATCTAGAACAACACTAATCTGAACCAACCGCCACCAAGCAACAAAGGGGTAACATGGATTAACACCCAATCATTTCCTTACCTAGATTTTGTGCCTAGGAAGTCTCCTATGTCTTCTTCGTGGATGGTTTCAAAGGTAGAAGCTCCGGAGGATGGGGCCTTTTTGAGAGAATAAAGATAGAAAATGAGGGGGAAGTTGAAAGGGGTCTTAGTGAAGGGAGGAGGAAATACGAGAGAATGGAAAGAAGAGAGAGGAATTGAGCTTAATTATTTGATTAAAAGTGTGGCTTGCAAGTTTCTTCAACCTAGCATGAAATCTAATTGGAAGACGGGAGCGATGATGATTAGCCTAAGGATTGAGGGGAGTGGGAAAACCAAAGAGGGTCTTCCCTCTTTGCATGCAAAAAATAAAGTTTAAAGCTAATTTAGATATTTTATCTTGAGTAAAATGTCTAATTAAGTTAATTACAGGGTTTATTTCCAATTATGTATCATCATGAGCCCTATGCCAATATGATAAATCCCTATTACAACACTTTATTCCCCATTTTGTCCCTGAAATTTTCGGATGCAAGGAAGAGTTGGGAGTGTCCAATAAAGTCAACTTAGTCTAGGGGTCACGAACCTAGTGTATATTGTTTACGCCTCTCAAATAGATGGTTCTATTTGAATCCTTCACTTAGTGTTGAAAATAGGGATCTCTATATTCTATTCGTAATTCTAGAATCGGAAAAGTTAGGGTGTCACACTTTTGTTGGCTCTTTAGCTAGTCCTTCAGTCAGCCCTTCATTTGGCCCTTGAGCTTCAGCACGTCTAGCTTGACAACAGGCCCTTTGGCAATCACTCTAGTTGGCCTTCTTCTCACTTGAGAAAGACATTAAACAAATTAAAACTAAATACAAATGGTTGAACTTATTGAGTATTTTCTTTTGAATTGAAGAATAATCGACTAAATTGGCCCTATAGCAGTTTTGGCCAATTCTTCAGTTAGACTTCTTCTAATTGGCTACAACAAAGGATTCGATCAATCCTTTAGCTGGCCTTCCTGTAGCTTGCACCTTAGCTTCAACTATAGTAGAGACTTTGACCAATCCTTCGACTGACCTTCTTCTAGTTGTCTAAAGGATTATAAAAACAAATTTCATAACTTACCCAGTTTCTTGTCCTTGTCTAAAGAGCAGTTGACTTAGTTGGCCTTTTTGTTTGGCCTTTAGCTTACTCTTTACTAGGGCCATCGATTGGCTTCTCATTTGAATATTATTGTTGATGTTTCCTCAATTGACAACATTTACTATTGTGCCCTTTTACATGAAAATATGAACACATTATCTTTGCACATATTCTATTCATCCTCCTCGGACTTGATACCTTCCCCTCCTACATTTTTCATCTTCATTTTAGGCTTCCTATTTGCTTCTTCAGTGGCAAATGTTAAGGTGTTTCACAATTTGTTGACTCCTAGAATTTGCTACTCTGATTGACTGCATCATGAATTGGTACAAGGCAAGATATTTGTACCAATCATAAGGGTAATCCTCTAAGTTGAGGCTCTTCAATTGGATGGCACATATCTCATGTGCACAAGGAGTTCTACTCAGTTGCCATGCTTGACATGAACACTTCATTTTATCTAGATGGACAACATACTTATTAGCACCCTTCATAATTTCATATACTTCATCTCCATTCTAAATGGGATGACAAAATCTACTTGCAACCAAGCTCTCATCCAATTTCTTCATAATCCTAAGACTACATGGCCTAGTCCATTTTGTAGCCTCATTACTTGTGCAACCGAGTCATGACCATAACTCATATATTTTCAAGCATTAGGATAATTGGTTTGTACCTGACCTATATTATTTTTCCATTATATGCTTTGCAAAGGTTGTTGTCGATATTATCACACTTGAATTCATTGTTGAAGAATGCCTTGTACCAATGCTTTGCTTTTGTTTGAAATAGTGCTTTAGAACCTTCATTTATCAACTCAAGCAATCTTTGTTTAGTTGGCTTAAATTCACCCTTGTTTGTGTGCTTTGCTATCTACCAAAATAGCTTATGCAGCTTATCATCTTTGTAGTTATTTGCCTAGTTTGCATATATGTATCTCGCACACATTCTATGTTCAACATAGGGTATCAACTCAGCTAATGGTAGAACCAATTCCTACAACAATTTAAACCGAGAAATGTAAGCACAGAACATGCTATTGATATCAAAAAGCAAATAATTGACAACAATATTACTTTTTGTTGGTTGATTGTGAATGTCTCTTCTTCCCCATTAATTATCTCCAAGTCAACCATTATATTTTTTTAAGAATTAGGATAAAGTGTCCTTGTTCTCTAATCTTGATAATAGCCTGAGATAGTGGAAACATTTCGTTATTCGCATCTCTTCCAATTGTAGCCAACAATTCTTCCTTACACAAGCCCTTCAAAAAATGGTCGTTTTTTCCTATAACCTGTCTACAATCAGATAAAAATCCCTGTCTACATGTATTGAAACACACATAAAATCTATCAAATTTGGTCTTACTATCGGGAGGTTGGTTCTCTAGAACTTTTACATACACTCTACTTGAAGGGTCTTAAAGTCTACACTCCCAATCATAATCCCAAACTTGCCTATATTCTTTGCTATACTAATTGATGAGTATCATCATCACCTTTTGCTTCATTCTTTTACACTGATTCTTGGACACATTAATGCTACACGCTCATTTACCATATGCTTTAACTAAGTAGTCTTTACCTCGAATATCACCTTGATCATGTTGAAGAAGTGCTTAAACAACTATGTACTTGTCACCTTTTTATTGTAAAAATTAATGGAACAAGTATGTTCATCTTGAAATGCCTTAATCTATAAGGACCCACTCTTCCTCATGAATGCAACTTAAATTTTTCATGGACAACTAAGTTGTAACCACTTAGCTCTTACAAAATCCTTAGTGTTTCCAATAAATTTATGATTCCTTTGCTCAGTAATGGAGTTCTTAAGTATAGCTTCCCTAAATTGTTTTGCATCATGAAATTTCATACTTATGGACAAAGTAAGAGAGGCAATAGATAGATCATGGGAAGGAAACTTACTTTTTCTTTTACACATAGCTCCTTGATCTTTTTCAAGTTCATCGTGGGAAGTAATGTTCTTGACACTTTCTTAATAATTAGTGTCATCACAAGCAATACCAACATTTGTAGCTCCTTCGTCCCTATTTACAACTTCTTTAGTTACCTATAAAATTGCCAACTTATTTGCCAAAAGGTCCCAAAAGGTCCATTTGCTTTTTGCCTGACTATGCAGTCTCCTCATCATCATCATCACTATAGGAAATTTTCGAGAACCAAAGCTTCATCATCATCATCACTAGATTGAGCTACATCCTAAGCTAATCCGGGGATTGTGTCATTACCTATGTCATCAGCACTTTGCTGAATTGCATTTGCGCCCTTCTGTCTATCTTGTTGCCCTTCATCCCCATCCTTAGTTCTGGCTTGAATACTGCGTCCCACTTCTCCTATTTGGGTGCTCTCTATGTCATTATCTTTGTCCTCATCATCACTATTGTATTGAATGTACATTTTTGCTTCTTTGCCATGAAGATAATAGTACATGACATTCCTAAAACCATTATCATCCTCAAAGCTTTTCAAACCATGTTTCAAGCCCTTCCTAGGAGCACAATAAAGCAATACTTTGCATGGAAAATAATATAGTATATATCTAACAAATCTAATATAAGATACCTTGCTTTCATCCACAAATATAGTGCCCTCATTTCCTCTCTCATGCTCTCACTCGTCCTCTCCAATCACAAACTTCCCGCCATAGCAAATAATGACTACAAAATAATCCCGATCCATGTTTGCAACCAAGGAAAAAGCAATTAACCTTTGGGACCACAACGACAAGGACAACAATTGCACATGGAGGTCCCTGCAAACTCAAATAGTTTATTAAAGAAAGAGCAATTGACGTTTAGTAGAAAGAAATGAGCAAAGGTCCCCACGATAATCACTTCGATTAAACAAATTCAGGTCCTTACAGCATCATCTTTATTATTTCACGTATAGGACCCCCATGACATCTTAGGGAGCCTCAAATTTCCCGTCCCAGCGATTATGCGCGCATTCATGGTAGCAAAGTATCGAATAAGAAAGTAGCAAAGCATCACAATAGCATATTCATAGTAGCACATCCCAGCCCGTCAATTGCCCTCACACATCATAGTAGCAAATCCGAGCCCTCAATCGTATTCTAAGCTTTATTTTGCCATCCAAGCCTTACATTTCCTGTCCGAGCCCCAATTTTCCCATATGAGCCATAATTTTTCCATTCCAACAATCGCCCTCTAAACCCCATTTTTGCTAGCCATAAGGAGAGAAGAGAACAAACTTGAATGAGTGATGACAACGAGCGACAAGCAACCATGAGTGAACCACGAGTGACGACTGTGACATTCGGGTCATTGCTCGATGGAACCGTGATCCTCAAGTACTTGGTAGTCATTGTCGCGTCACTAAGCTCGTCACTGGACTACGCTGTCCATGCCCCTCACCGCACCACCACAAGGATTGCTACTTTAGTCTGTCCCCTCATCACCGTGACGCCTCACCGAGCTACCCTATCCACTCGAGGACGTTGACACCTTAGCAACACATCACCACCACATCACTGCTCCTTACCATGTCACCACCGGACCACGCCAACTCAGCTCTCCAAGCGTGCGCATTGCACCACCCTAAGCCAGATCAGTACCACCGAGTCATGCCTCTTCTCCACCTAGCAAATCCACTGTGAGTTAGACGGCCATCGCACCAACCCCTCACCCTACCCGTTTCTTTGAAATGGCGACATGCACCAACTTAAGCGGTGAACGAAGAGGGAAGTTGAAGTATAAAGAGCACAGTCGCCCCTCCGTCTTGTCCATTTCCATTTGCACGACCTCAAGCTCTACCCTTTCTGTCACCGCATGGCCTCCATCTCGGGTTACTCTCGCATGCGACACCACAGATCAAGCCTTTTGACCGCCGGCAATACACCTTAGCCTAACTAGCCCCTTGAGCCGCTTGTCATCTTGCCTCATGCCGTTGCATTCTCTCGGCCCGCCGTGACTCGCTTGAAGAACCAACCATTGTTCGGGACATTTTCCAACCACCATCAAGCTACGATAGCATCACGTAGGACTTGAGGCAAGTAGATTGTATCCATTCTGTGCGCATTGAGATCGATTTCCTTGGATTTCTCTTCTCTGGGTTAATTTCGTATATATTCGTGCCAACCGGGGATTTTGGGAGACATAGATTACTGGCATTGTTGAGTTTATGGTTTATTGAGTTTGTGACTATGTTGTTGAGGTGCTGGTTGTCGAGATTTATGCGTATTTGAGGTTGAATGATACGAGCAATGGACAAAATCTGAGGACGTCATTTTTATAAGTTCAGTTTACCATAGACCTATGATTTTTTTACCAATTTTAGACCAATTTATGCAATATCAATTTTGTGATTTTTTTTAATGAAAGTTGCACATTATCTCTTATTCTATAACATACTTTAATTTCGGATTATTCGAACTTCATATGATGATTTCATTTTTGAAGAATATACGAGTCCTACAGCTATTTTTCGGACACCTACACCGACCCGTACACAGTTTTGTTTTCCATAGAGTTTTCGACAAGAAATTTGGACAAGTGTTCTTCATACAAGTTGTAGATTTTATCTTAAAGTATACCGCGTAATTTTTCTATTATTTTTAGACCTCATTTTGTTGGCAAAACACTATTCTTTCTGACCATATGAATTCTGAATTTTGATGCTGTTTTTGGCTCGGCTTGATTTAATTTTATTTAGCCGTATCGGTTGAATTGGATTTTTGGTTCTCATGAAAAATGTTCCTCTCGGAGTCTCGTGTTAAAGTTTCATAATTTTTAGAATTGATTCACTTGGTGAATGCCGGTGATTTCTAGAGGCGTGCGCAAACTGCCCTTTTGGGTCAATTTCAGATTTTGGGATAAACTTCCTTTTTAACTTGTCTTTTTGGGCTAGTACTGCCAACTAATTGTTTCGTACAAATTCTCAAATTTACAAATTGATAAAGGATGGTTGATTTTGAAATTGAATTGTTTCCTGTGCATTAGCATAGTGGATGACATTTTTAAATTGAATTATTGAATTGCTGGATCATGGCATGAGTGTGTGGGAATGTTGTCGGTTCTTGGGATGACGATGCTCTAGGTTTAGTAGGGATGCTTGGAGGGTTTAACATGGTTTCTCTAGATGTTCTTGCAATGCTGGATAGGTGCAAGATACCTAGGGGATAATAGGGTTCCCTAGAAGATGGTGGCGGCTAAATTAATAGGAAATGTGATTATTGGCATTTTTATATTCCATTTGAGATTTACTGGTTTACTGGTTTTAGAAGAAATATTTTCCGACTTGTGCTTTCAATCTTGAAAAAGGTCTCAAGTAAGTTGATTTTAAATCGGTTCCATATATTTTCTATTTGAAGTTTCCTAACATGTGTAGTAATTGACTTATGTAGTATAGATTGGTTGACAATTTGCTTGCTGAGCTTTATGCTCACTCATGGTTGGTTATTCTCGCTTAAATCCATAGGTATGCCGATTCCACCTACCTCCTCACGATTAGATACGGTGCCCCGGTGGACTTCACACGGCACAAGACCGAGTTTATTGACGTCGACTTCCCAGATATCGTGTTTGTCAAAGTCATATCAATTCTGACGATGGGGATAGGAGCACCTGCCGATCTTGTGCTCCTAGGATTCTTTGCCGTTTTCGCCCGAGTTGGCGGGCGTTTGGTGGGACCACTCCCGCTTTCGAGCGACAATGGACCCAGTGACAGCGATGCACCGTGGAGTTAGTTGGGGGCAGGAGGGTGGAGGAATATTTTGAGGACGTAGGGGCGATTTTTTGAATGGACTAGGGCGAGAGGTAGATGACCATATATGTAGGGACAGTTAAGTTGGGATGGGTTGATGGGTAGACGCCATCAGAAGTGATGACTTTTTGGATTTTTTACAAGTATACCCAACCTAGTCACCTAAAATACGTAAATAGAAATGAAAAATGAGATCACCCTGTTCATGTTTTCCAACGTGTGTTCCTTGAAATTTGTATATCCTGGATTGTTCTTGATCCACATATGCTTCTACATGCTTAAAAAGTGAAAAGAATATAGTAATTGCGTTAGCAATGATGTACTGGAGGCATCACAGCCATGGAGCCTCAGGGAGAATGGTGACTGAGCATGAAAGGTGAGTTTGAGAAGGAACGGTGAACTATGGATCATGCTTGATTGTGCCACATTGTTAGCATCACACAATCACGTCAAGACACTAAACAATGTTGTTTAGCGTTGTTTCATGGAGTCTACATGGATGGTGTGACATTGTTTGCCCTCTCTACGTGGATAATTTCTTTTTTTTTTTTTTAAAGAAAGGCCACATCATTTAAAATTCTTGTCACAAAAGGCCATGTATGTTGTTTGGCCAGAAATTCTAGCCGTTGGCACTTAAGGGTACGCATGGTGACCCTCCAGTTTCTTTGTTCTTTTGTTCTTTTGTTTCTCGGGAAAAAAAAAAGAATAGAAATCCATTTAGTAATGTCAATTAATTTTTCATTTTCCCATAATAGAAAAGTAGTAGGTGAAGATTTGAAATGGAAGCAAGAAGTTGGAAAAAAGTAGCTTTTTGTTCTCAAGAACAATTTCTACAAATTAGTCATTTTCTTTCTTTTCTTTTTCTGAAGCCATCACTCCCTGCCATTGGTTGCCTACCACCACCCATTGTCCATTGCTAACCGTCAGTCACTGGACGCTAGCTAGCCACTACCGTTGCTGGTTAGAGGAGGAGTAAGAAGAAGAAGATAGGGAGAAAAGAAAAATCTAAAAACATTATTAATAAATTAAAAGAATTTCTACATTATAAACAAATTTGTGGGTTGTACCAAATATATTCCTATTCTTTTTCCATTCAAGAATGGAAATTTTGTATGGTTACTCAACACGTTCTTCTATTCATAAATTGTTTTAGAATTGGTTCGGCTTTAGGCAAATGTCATTGGGAAAATGCAAATACCTTTGAGCTAAAGGGGTTTATGCAAATGCAAATAGCGTATTTTGTAAAGGATTTTTGCTAAATTTTATATATAAAAAAAATTTTTAATTTTTTTTAAATGTAGCCACTAGTGGCTAGATCTGGCCACCGGACAGCCTCGCTTGAGGTTCGGCGACCTCAGGCGGGGGTTGCTTGTTGCCGTTGGACCTCAGGCGACGCCTAGGATTCGCAACCTAGGTGTCATCGCTTGGGTCGCGCGGTCGTTGCTTGGGTCGCGCAACCTAGGTGTCGCTTGAGGTTCAGCGACCTCAAGCCTCTGTCGCCTAGGTCTCGCGAACCTAGGCGACCACTACCTAAGGTCGCCAAACCTCAAGTGACGCCTGGGTCGCGCAACCCAGGAGACGCATTGCCTGAGGTTTGGTGACCTCAAGCCTCCGATCGCACGACCGTTGCCTGGGTCGCGCGATGCCTGAGGTCCGGCAACCAGGCGACACTCAAGGTTGCACGACCCAAGCGATGCCCGAGGTCGCGCGACCTTAGGTGGCGGTCGCCAGGGTTGATGACGCCTCAAGCGAGCCGGTGTGGGCCTCTCCTTGGCTAGTGGTCATCGGCCTCGTTCGTCTCTCCGAAGAAGATGAATAGTACTACGAAGAACATGAACAATACCGAACTTGCATTCCGAAGATGCAACTTCGCAAAGGACCTTAAGAGATGCATTGGGCTAAAGGCCCTTAGAGCCATTTGGAAATACAATTGCATCTTGCCAAAGTTATCCAAAAAATCCAACCAAACGCATTTGCATTTGGCCAAGGGACTTTAGAGTCCCAAAGCCCATTTGTAAAGCCGAACCAAACGGGGCCGAAGTAGAAAAAAACTATTTTTGAAAAGAAATTGTTTTCCATAACTGAAATGTTACCAAACACACCTTAAGTGTTTCTTTCTTATCTAATTTTAGCATTTAAGTGTATCTTTTGGAAGTTTTGGCACTTATGTATCCCTTGTGCCAAGTTGTAGCATTGGAGGTGTTCTTCTGCTGTCTTTTTCATCATACATTAAAGGATTCTAATTTTGAGACACTACGTTTGTTCATTCATCTGAATTGGTAATCGCATGTGCCTATGTTACAGGTTTCATTGTTGTTTGCTTTTCCAAGAAATATTGGTCTTCCTACATTGTGTTTAGGACAACAAAAATAAACTAAGATTAGTGATTCCTCTTTCCGGGTTTGGAAAAATCTTGAATACGAGGGAAAACAACATTGTAAATTCATCCATCGAATAAATTGGAAGAAAAAACTAGGGATATAATTGAAATAGATGTAATTTGGCCTAAAAATGGAATGGCTCGCGGGTTTCCGTAGTTATCTTGCCTCCATCTAAAGATGATTCCTCTACCAAAAGACACTGTTAAAATCTAGCTATTTTTCTACTACAACTACTACTTTTGGATGCATAGAAATGAATGATGCTAGGCCTTTTTATTGAGCATGTTATTGGACGTGAAATGTCTACCTCTCTTTTGCCATGCTGAATGGCACCCCTTTGGCCCTCTACTCAACCATTTTACTAGTAGAATTGTTCATAATTCTGCTCAGCATTCTCAATCGAGAGTAGGTAACATTATATTTTATTCTCACCGGTTTTCGCCTCCTGCTAGATCATAGGTTTAAGTGCAGATTCAAGTTGGTCTTGATGACATAGCCAGACTCCTGTTGCCGATAGGGTCATTAGGAAGTATACTACCTTTGGATGCTTCAGGGTTGGGAGAGCATGGCATGCTTCGAAAGTCAAGGATTGAGAGTGCCCTGGTGCTAAATTGTTTGGTTGAACCCACGTACACCAAGGCATTAGTTTATCAAATGGTTTCCAACGCTCGATGTAATGATATAGTGGAACTTGCCTGATTCTCCCATTTCCTGTTTGCACAACTCACCTTTGGAGGATAGGAATCGCTTGATTTTAGTATTGCCTGTCTCTACTCAAGTCTGGGCTGTGATAGGTTTCAAGAGGGATTAATGACTGGAAATGTGAAGCTGATTGGGTTGTGGCTAACTTCAAAGGTAAAATTCTCTCCCGTCGTTTGTTCAAACACTCTCGGAATGCTTGCTTTCATTTATTTCGGTCGGTGTCCTGGGAATTATTTGCATTCACCTACTGCTATTTCTATAAGTGCTGCTGAAATTGCTTTCATAAATCAAGAGAACTGTTCAAAGTCGACTTGATAGATGTCCTAAAGTTGCTCGGCAAGTTTCTTCTTTTTGTGTTGTAATTGGGCCTTTGGGCTTTGTCATTCTCGGAGCATTAAGGAGGTTGCTCTTCCTGCTTCTGTGTTGCCAGTAGGATCTTAGTTGACAGTCAAATAAACTCTACCACACTGAACTTTACAAATGGAGCTTTCCATATCTACTAGTACTCCTTGCAACTAACCAAGTTTTATCATCAAACATCCAATATATGTCACTTCTAGATATTTAGGCAAACTCAAAGTAGAGCTTGTTTCCATGAACCACTGTGACGATTTTAGTGCCTTATGCCGTCTACAATCATTTCTTCACCATTTTCACGTGGGCATCTTAACTGAAAGGTATAAAAATAGCATTAGCAGGCGGTAACCTCATGTACAAGCTGATCTTATGCATGGAATACTCCCAAGTAACAAGCTGATTGATGATGATCGTGCTCAAGGTAATCCACTGTCGACAAAAGAAAGAATCTAGAGATACCGAAAGATGGCCATTTCAGGTTTTAGAATTCAAACACTTGCAAGAAATCCGTATGAAATCAGGAATTTTCTGAAGTCTTTAGAATGAGAAACTGTCTAGTATTTAAAATGAGAAACTCTCTAGGCTTCCCTTGATCCACATGTGTTCTCCACTATACGGACTAGCGTACATAAAAGGGAAGAAAAGGTTAAAACAATTGTTTCTCCATACAGTGAATTAGATATTTATTTTCAACGATCGAATTGCTATGGTTGGAATGAACCACAGGTGATCTGCGTATTTAAAAATTGTCCATGACCCCAACCTTCCTTTCGGCCCATAGAAATGGAAGTAGCCATTAGGACAGCGTTATGCTGCAACTGGTGAAAGGCCTCTATGCCTGAGGAATGCGCTGAGTGAAGGCTCACGACCCTGAAATTCAGTGAAAACCTGGTACATAGCAGCATTGGCATGGCAACGATATCAAGCAAAACTAACTAGACTGGCGGATGTCATATGAAGGAGAAGCTAAATGAGCGTCATAAAAGGTAATAGTAAACTATAAAAAAGGTCGATAATATATAAGAGTAGATGCAAAATTACAACTTCCGCACCTGTAATGGAGCTTTTCCACCTCCAAGAGCAAGGATCGTATCTCGGAACCTTTGCCCTGTTTCTTTGACAGCCTGCCAACCACGCTCGATAGATCATAATAAAAACCAACAATTAATTCTGAAAAGAAGGCATTGTTGTGCGGTGGTAGTGGAAAGAGTGTGCAAGTGCGCAATCTCACACGTCTCGGCTCTGCCTGATGTGTACAGTCATCAGAGCATGATGGGCATAAGTTATTTAAGCATACATGTATGCAGAGCAATCAGTTTTGGCTAGGCTTTCATTCTTTTCTCAGACGTTCACTGGGATCACTTAGCCGTATAGTCTATAAGGGGTAAGAAAAGGCAACGGTCACCTGTTTAATAATGTCGCTGCTTGACAGATGCATAAATTTAACATGAATTGCAAATGCAAAAACCAAGGTTCTTTTATAGCAGAATACTTTTCAAACGTATCCTCAACTTCTAGGACATACCTTGCTGTCATCTAAACCTGCATCCTCAAAGGCAGAGAACGCATCCGCAGCTAGCACTTCTGACCACTGAAAACCAATACATTTAGGGGCAGAACCATACAAATCATGAAATGAATAAATCTCAAGCACCATTATGGATATACAAATACTCGCCACTGACGGCCACTACAAGGAAAAGGGCATATTATATTCAGAAGAATTGTTTCATCATCTATTACAAACTAACCACAAAGGGGAATCTGGCATAACCAATAGAAAAGAATATCCTATACCTTGTAGCTGTAATACCCAGCTGCGTGTCCACCTAATTGTAAGTGAAAGCAATTGATTCAGAGCCGTGTAAAATTTGATGATCCAGTAAGGTATATATAATCTAAAAGAAAAAGTTCGACTGCTAGGAAGACAAACCTGAAAATATATGGCCGAAGCTACAAAGGAATCGATCCTCAGGAAGTGGAGGGATTACCTGGGTTTTTTCCCAAACCCTTTGATACACATCAAATAGAGACTCCGACCCACCGGGAACATAATTTGTATGAAGCTGCAGATCTACACTTGCGAATGTTACCTGAGAAGTTGCACAGACAGAAAAAGATTATAATAACCATGTCATATACTAGTATTATTCCTGAAGAGAGCAACTTTTCAGCATATAGAATTTCTGATTTCCCAATTATTGCTTTGCTAATGTTCATTCAATCAATGGGTAATGATCTTTTCTGGAAGAATAATTTGATTTGCATCTTTTCAAAGGATTTATAGCGAAACAGCGAGGTAGAAAAACCATGCTTGCACTAAGATTAAACAAACAAGTAAAATAATTGCTTCCTCACTGCCATATGGACAAGAACTGATGAGATATGGAGTCCTTTCCTTTTTGTTCGTCATTTCAAACTTGCTTAAATCGCCACAAACAGGATAGACAATAGATGAAGGTGGAACCTCAACAGACAACAGGTGTAGCATTCAGCATCAATGTAGCACCATAAGGACAAAGTGCATGTGAGAAGATTCCCCCACGGACAGGGCGATGCCTACTAGTGTAGCGTTCTCTCGTCAGAAACTATTTGAAACAGTCCTAATTTCAAATGGTGTCCAGAAAGTCAGAAGCTGATGAAATGGTGAATCATCTTCAGATGCTCTTTTGTAGCTTAAGACCAAGTAAAAGATGCTAAAAGGGGAAAGACAAAGGAAGTCTTAAATTGGACAGCCAGCAGTTTGTCGATAGGATCTCATGGACTTATTATATCTTCTTGTCAGCTCATATATATGTCCTTCAACACCACCTAAGGAAATTTACTCATTATAGTTAATGAATAAGGAACGGTCTCATCTAATCGCCCATCAGCTCAAGCAAACAACAGTAAAAACCCGAAAATTTTGGAAGAAATTTCTTTTGCACCAAATGGTGCAATTTTCTTTTCAACAAAATAGTTATAGCCAAAGGGAGAGAGGAAAAAATATGATCAGTTCATGCCTAAAACGTCAGCAATGTATCTAAAT
Organism: Eucalyptus victrix; assembly: GCA_016097545.1. Classification (NCBI taxonomy): domain Eukaryota; kingdom Viridiplantae; phylum Streptophyta; class Magnoliopsida; order Myrtales; family Myrtaceae; genus Eucalyptus; species Eucalyptus victrix. The sequence goes on from CM027843.1 coordinate 50,368,432, forward strand.
AAGTACAAAAGGACAAAGCAAAACAAGTTCTCGTCAGTGGGAAGTAACCTGGCGAAGGACTAAGGAGCCTGCACGGAAAGTTTTAGCTGCGAGGAGCTTTCTATATACAGCTTCAGGGAGACTCTCGCCAGTTTCATAGTGCTTTGCAATTCCCATCAAGGTTTCCCTGCGGTTCACGGTGCAGAGAGAGAGAGAGAGAGAGATAGAGAGAGATTTTACTATGTCGAACACTCAAGTCTCAAAATGGATAAGAATATCTCTATGGGGAGAAAAAGACTCTGCAATCATTGTTCAACTGGAAATATGCCTCTACTTCGCTGAGGAAAAGTATTTTTCATTAGCAGGCTTCATTGATATATCATGTTTTTACAGTTGAATTTGAAAGCTTTGTACTTCAATTTTTAAGGTGACTTGTTCAATATGACTAAACTAAAGTGAAAAAAAAAAAAAAAAAAAAAAGAGGTATCTCTCAATATTTTTCATAAGAATTTTTATTTACTGTTTTGATGATATTGAAAATTATTTTGTTTGGGGATACAAAATAGTAAGAGTTAATAAGAAAAAAATAAAAGAATTGTGAGATGAAGTTTTCCCATGTTTCTAAGAAAGAATTTGTTATATTATGCTTAAAATTTCTTTCTTCAAAACAAGAGCTCAATTCATTTTATAGTAAAACTTTTTGAGAAACAAAATACTTAATATCCTTTTTTATAAACTATTTTATCAAAATGAGATTATTCATTACTTTTCTTGTCAATGTTATTGTATGAGATTGAGTTGAAATAATTTATTTTGTTAATTTATTTGTGATATTTAACTTGCATAGTAATCACAAACATAAAAAGAAAACTACGAAAATAAAAGTTTATTTAAATCATTCTAGATTCGAACATTCTAGCACTTTTAACATCACTGGTAAGGGATGGTAAGGGAAAAGGAGTTGTAACAACAGGGAAAAAGAGAGTCTTAAGTGTATAATCTCTCAAGAACTTTATAACATTTATTGTTGAAAAACTAGATTGCTCCTATACGCTTAAAACCTACATAATACTTTAAAGATTATGCATATAACACAAGAAATTAATAACACCGTTGAGGTTATTCGTAATAGAAAATCAACTAGACGTGTCTCCCAAAATAAGGTTAATAATACGAAAAACCTCAGATTAATACACATGTGAAAAATTTACCTAAAATTATTTTTTTGACCATGAAAAACTTCAAACTTGTACATTTGTGACAAATTTATGCCAAATGTCTACAAAAAAAAATCCAAAACTAGTATATTTGTGACAAATTACCCAAAATTAATTTTGACCACCAAATACCTAAACCGATACATTTATGACAAATATACTCTTTGTTAAATTGAATTAATACAAAAAATAAATAAATACAAAACTGATACAATTGTGACAATGGTCGATTAAAATCCCAAACCGGTATATCTATCAATTGTCACTTGTTATTCAATTCAATAATTTGATAATAAAATTTAACGTAAACTAATAGAAGGGAAATTTGTTATAAATGTACTAATTTGCAGAAAATTTGTTAAAGGTGTATTAGTTTGGAGTTTTTGATGGTCAAAAAATTAATTTGGGATAAAGATAATGCACAGGAAGGAGAAAATGCTTGGTTTAGGTGAAAGAAAAATAATGAAAAAATTTTCCCCACTTCTCAAATTTTTTTTTTTTTTTGGCATTGAAGGATAATATTTTCCTTGACTCATTTATTTTCCATGAATTGAATGCCCAACATTCCAGTAAACATTTTTCAACAAGTTGTCTTCCATGAAATGAATGAAACCATAAGGTAACATTACTTTCCAGTCCATTTCCTTTTCCACCTATCTATAAATCAATTTCATACAATTAGCCGTGAACTTCCAGGCAATAGTGGAGTCATGCTAAAATAAGGAATCTCTTAGTAAAGCCAAATTAGTAAATCTAAAAAGATAATATCAATAGAGCAATTCATAATCCAGTTGCGATTCATTTCGATAGACCTTGACAAGGGCCATAAAAATCATCTAATAACTTCTAGAGCACAAGACTATCATTAACCAGATACGAAGGAGACAATGGTTGCACTTTTACACATTTAGATCCGGAGACAGTGCGAAGGAAATACAACACAAAAGTCACACAACGCTCCATGAAGCAATCATCTTTTGTTGTCCATAGTATATGCATACTGTTTTTATATATTTGTGAAATGCTAAAACATCCAATCATGATGGCACATCAATTTGTTCAAAAGCTCTATCAGAGAGAGTTCCAGACAAACTCACCTGTGGTAACACCAGTTCTCCATAAACTTGGATGGCAATTCTCTAGCATCCTTTTCTATCCCTCTAAGGCCAGCAACAAGGCCTTCGTCCTGTTTGGTTAGCATGTGTTGAAGTGCATGACCAAATTCATGAAAAACAGTTTCCACCTGCCAATTTCGGCAACGCATATATTACCACCAATAATTAAATGACAGATAACACTCAGAGGATGAAATTATTTCTCAAGGGACAAGCGACTAACAATCAGCATAAGGTCAGAATCCTCATCATTTATATAGGAGACAATGATAAAATCCTCGAAATGGTAGATTTTACTATGGCACAAGAACGGCTCAACGAGTCATATTATACCTTCATAGTCAAAAGGATTAAACAAGTATCAAGTGTGATTCAGAAGATTTTGGAGTGGGCGCCGGTGATACCGAAAATTGGGGAATAGACCCATCTCTAGATGTAGACATTAGAGGATAAAATGTGCATCTATAAGCATTGCACACGGAAAATATTAGCATCACTAGCGTTCCTCGAAATCACATCAAAGGATAGATTGGCGTCACAGAATTCTCTACCAAAAACTGTTGGGCGTTTTACATTATTGATCTTCTCCGAAAAGCTATTCTTCTCTCAACATATATTGAGTCTCCCTGCAGTCGTGCTCTTAGCAGTGAAGAACAAAAAACAAATATACGTCTCCTAGAAATGTCTTTATAATGGCAGAACTTCAAGCCCTATCTAAGCTAGTATTGTCGAGAAGTTACCAAAATCCAATCTTTAAACTATGAGTCATAGAGACCAGACTAAAATATCCTCTTATTCAATCCTCGTTTCTAATGGCAATATTTCATCGACACCGACTTGTGTTAGCTGGTGGCTGCACCAGCTATCCTCCATCAGTTTAGCATTTCAGGCTCAAATAGCGGAAAGAAGGTCAATGTAAACTAAGTGAAGGATTTGGAAACTGACCTCTCGGAACGTCATAAGGCTTGGCTTGTTCCCCACAGGTGGGGTTTGATTGCACACTATGTTAGTAATTGGTAATCTTGCACTTGCACCATCTCGAGACAGCACACGGCTTCGACCAACAACCTCATCCATCCATGCACCTCCCCCTTTCTCTGATGGTCGAGAATAGGGATCAAAATAAAAGTATGCAACTGGATTTCCTGAAGACTCTTTTACACGGTAGAATCTAACATCATTATTCCAGACCTGGAAGATATATAACCATTTTATCAGAATACAGGGACTAACAGCACAGGAAAGGCAGAAACAAAGCATGTAGACTTTTTTACCGGTGCTAGTCCATCAGCAGCCTCAATCTCAATTTCAAAAAGTGTCCTAGCAAGGTTGAAAAGGCCCTCCATTACATTTGGCAATGAGAAATACGGGTGTAATTCTTCCTGAGAATTGCAAAAAGTTGTGAGGCTACAGGTTCATATTAATCAGGATCTAATCCAAAATTATAAGGAAAAATAAAAGTTAATCAGAAAGGCGCATGACTTGGTAAGAAGCCTGATGGCATATTCAACATATATGTATGTACTATGATGTATCTTATGGCATGACAGTTTAGGAGCAAGCATCTTTGTTTCCTTTCCTATCAATAATGCAATTGTTACTATGCTGTGTACTCTCTCTCCCTACATGTGTGTGTGTGTGTGTGTGTGTGTGTGTGTGTGTGTGTGTGTATGTATATATGGGGACAGAGAGAGAGCTTCAACCTCACTGATGTCGTATTTTGATTCACGCAACCTCTCGCTCCAGAAGTTAATGTCCCAATGCCTCAAATCATCACATTCTTTTGCCCCTTGACTTTTGGCGAAACGTTTTAGGTCCTCCGTGTCTGAATAATCAAGGCAACATATATCAAGATATGTACTTTGAGGGGAAAGTAAAAGGAAAAGTTCTAGAGTTAATATCATGAAAAACTATAAATTCATATACTTATGATAAATTTATCTCAAATTAATTTTTTGACCATTGAAAATCCTAAATTGGTACACTTTGGTCATGTGACCCTGGCAACCTCAAGCAAGGTGGCTGGTGAATTCTTTGAGAGTTAAGAAAAGAAAACTAGCAAAAGTTCTTTACAAAATGTAGTTTTTTTTTTCCATACCACATTTAAGTTAAAATTGTGTCCCAATGTATTTTGGAAATACATTTACAAAATATTATTTGCATTTTGGAAATCTGTTTTACCTAAAGTTCTTTGCATTTTTCCAAAAAATTTCCTCTAAAATGTTTCCAAATGCACCCTAAGCCTTAGATGATATTTGATCATAAAGCTCCCCCTAAAGTTTATTAGATTTCTCGAAATAGGTTATAAAAAAATGAAAAACTTATAAGTACAAATCAACGTCAATTACAAATTCAAAGTTCATGCATTGACAAGACTTAGATATATTAGGAATGGTCATCCAGGTCATACCTTGAACAGCAGCATCCCATGAAGCACTCGTAAGTTTTTCTAGGAGCTCTTCGGCTTTATCAACGGTAGCCATTTTCATTGCCATGCTAACCTGATATGAATCATGCATTAATATGTGATGATGAAGGACTATTCCGTGAATTGTTCACCCAAGCAAATTGATTGTCCTCCAGAACGATTGGAGGAGAATGGAGAAAAGAATGTCTTGCCGACATCACATTTACAAAAGTACAAAAATAGTTTGCATTGGATTTTGGATCAAAATGTAATTCCAGAAAATTTCACATTCGAAAACATTTCAAAGTTGAAGCCAAAAATATTTCAATGCTTACCTACAACATTTAAACAACCATTCTGTCTGCAAAAAACAAGTGGAGTTCGTCTTATTTGAAAGCTATCGTCTGAAAGATAACAAAGATATATTGACTAACGTGCTTCACACTTGTCCATTCGAACTTTAAACAGATGAAAAAAATCAGATAAAAAGATGGAATGTGAACTAGAAATATCTCATAAATAGACTTCAAAACCATACCTCACCGTAATTATTATAACCTAGAATCTTAGCTTTTTCCATTCTAAGCTTCAAAATCTGGTCTATAATTAAAGTGTTGTTGGTATCTCCGCTAGATGCCCGAGTAACATGAGCACGGTAGATTTCTTCACGTAAAGCTCTGTTTCGAGCATGTTGCATGATAGAGGTAAAGCTTGGAGCATCCAGAGTGATCACCCAAGGTCCATGTTCTGGAGTTGCATTTTCATGCCCCTTAAATGACGAAAGATCAAATAGGATCTTGGATAAAAAGTGCTGACAAAAATTTGAGAGGACAACTTAGCATAAAAGCTATTGTAAGTTACCTTCAACACTGCCGTTTGTGCAGCCAAACCAAGAGCTGTAGCAGGCAATCCTTCAATATCCTTCTTATCAATAATCAATTTTTCGAATTTCTTTGTGGCGTCAAAGACATTCTCATCAAACTGTTTGGATAATTTGCCAAGTTCCTATAATAAACTAATCAATCAACAGATAGTGGTTGCGCAATTAAATAAAAGAATCAACTTTACCACTTTCATGCACATGAAGAGTAATCTTAACACAGTCAATGTCATTGCAAAGCTTATATGATGAAATCAATAACAGATTTCAAAAGTTTAGCAACTTTAATTGCTAAGACACTAGAGTTCAGAACTTCTAATATCTGATGGATCATCCCCGCAAATTAAACTATATAAAAGTGCCTTCATCAACTTCACACATCATCGTCTGTCCAATTTCACTGGTCAAGGAAAATTTAACTTTCTATACAAATATTTTTTGGGCAAATTATCCCGGGATAGCAGGGACAAGAAGATACACAAGAAGTTTGTGAAATCCACGCGGTGTGTTCATCCACGCTCATAAGCAAAGCAAAGGAAAAAAACATTATACACACTACACCAAAATACACTTCGTTTTATCCTTGTCACCAGCTCATAAATAACAATTTATATGAGGTATTGACGAAGGGCATCAGACCTGCTCAATTTTGTTAAACTCTTCCCTTTTGCCATCTTCCAGGGCAATTCCCTTCAGATCTGCATCCTTTACTTGCTCTGCAACAATATCATTTTAAAAGCGGATATAAATATGAATGCATTCTGTGCAGTCATACATTTTTATGAGACTCAAAAAGTGAAAACAATGTACAGATCAATGAAAGGACCATGATATAAATTGAACATTTAAGACACTATGGCATCAAAGTACCAGAAAGAGCAACAAAAAGTGATCAAAGGACAAATTTTTCTCACTTTCCACTATACGTTTTTGAGCATCGCTCAGCATCTTCCAATCAGGTAACTCTTGGAGAGCTTTAAAAGCGTTGTAAATTGGTTTACTTTGCCCGAGTCTCAGCTGAAACTTAACAATCTCTGACTGCATTACATGAGTTAGCAAGTGAAGCGTCAATATCCAAGATATAGAAAACCGCGAGAACTAACAGATGAAAATGAATTGACCAACGGATGGCATGCTCTACTGAAACAAATAATTATCTAAAAGCGACAAGAGATATCATCTTTATTCCATGACACACTTAGGTCTTGTAAATTTACTCCTTCTAATCACTCAATAAATCATTTCAAGAGTGATTTAAGAAATCTAGTCCAAGTGAACCATCGGCAAGCCAAAGAAATTACCAGAACTTTCCCTGTCGCAGCACGCAGATCAACTGTATCCTTGACGGCCTTAATATGATTGATCATCCCCCATACCACCTCCAAACGATCCACAATCTTCTCCAATGGCTCCACAAGCTTTGGCCACGATGGTTCGACCTTCCTCTCCAGTTCCTCCAGATCACTATCCTGCAGCTCCAATACAACCACATTTCAAATGCTAAGACCTCAAATAACAATCTCAACAAACTCCAATCAAACAAGAGAGACAAAAGATCATTCATACCAACTTCTTCAAGAGAGCGTGAATCCCAGGATGGACATGCTTAGCCTTGACGGCATCATAGGGAGGGAACTCGAAGTCTTGCAAGAGAGGGTTGCTTTCGACACCATTGTTAGCCATGGGTGGAGCTCTTGAGTGATAGGTGGAGTGCAGGTGAAGGGGCAGGTGGTGGATTTGTGGGGGATTTGGAGGCAGAAGGAGGAGAAGGACCAAAGAGGGCAAGTGACGAGTGGTGAGTTTGAATGGAAAAGCAGAACGACTTTGATCGCATGAAATGTGTTTGATGTGCTTGCGAAGAAGGAACTTTGGGATAGAAGAGTTCACCACTAAGGCATAAAAAAATCTTCTACCAGTCAAGGAATTAAGAATTACTCCTCTAGCCAAAAATGAAGAACTTAAAGGTTCTTCATCAACAAATTAGAAAAAAGAATCACTCACTTGAGAAAAATTCTTATATATAGTCAACTCACAAAACTCTTACAATTGAGAAGCACACACTTAACTAGGAAACATTAAATTGAGAAATGTTAAAATAGGAAACCTTAAACTAGGAAATATCAAAATAGGAAACCATAATTTTGGAAATATTAAAATTGGAAACATAAAACTAGAAAATATCAAAATAGGAAACCATAATTTTGGAAATATTAAAATAGGAAACGTAAAACTAGAAAATATCAAAGCAAGAAACCTTAATCTAGGAAATATCGTTCAATGGAAAAACTGAGAAATATTAAACTAGGAAACAACTTAATCAGGAAATAAATTTCAACTAGGAAACAACTTAAATTAGGATATGCCATTGATTTAGCTAAATGAACCTTTATCCTGAATCTTCGATACTTGCTCCTTATTGGACCCATTAGACCATGTTGTGATCAAGACCTCCCTTTACTTGCATAAATATTAAATACCCTTTAGTGGAATTTGATGCTCCAATGATGGAGCAAAGTCCCACAATGGATAGCTGAGGACATATTATGGGGCTTATAATGGGTTGGGTTCACTCTTTTAGCAGGCTAGCTTTCAGGGATGAATTCTTCTGCCCCTTGTAATGCATCAACATGGTATCGAAGCCACTCCATGGACGTCCACCTTTTGGCAATTTATACTTGGGGTTGTCGTCCCTTGGTGGTGGCCCTAGGACACAACTTCATGCTATTAAGGTTGTAGAATCTTGAAGAGGGGGGAGATGAATAGGCAAGGTCCTAGATTGAGCTTGACCAACTAAGATTTTTTTTTTCTTTTTCTCAAACTGAGAGGTTTGTTAATTGGGATCCTATTGTACATTGGTACAAACAACATTGTGATTTGGATTAGATCTTGGTGAAAGCAATGAGAAGTTTACTTTATAAGTTCAATGATTTCTTGTGGAGGGAAAGGGAACAAAACCAAAACTTCTCTTTTGTGAAAAGTCGAAAAAAAAAAAAGAAAAAAGAAAAAAAAACCGCTTTATTGATTTTTTTTTTTGCTATTTTTGTTGAATCTTAGTGCATCAAAAATGCATGTACAGCTCTTAAGGGATACAAGTTTTATCCTAATCAATCGATTTTATTGAGAAAGATTAGTTTTTAGGCCAAGAGTTCTTTTAAAAAGTTTTTAGTCCTTTGGCCTCTCACTCGACTAATGTTATTGCTACTTTTTCAATTGACAACATTTACTATTGTGCACTTCTATACAACAATATGAGCACATTATCTTTGTACTTGTCCTACTCATCATCCTCTGACCCGACACCTCCCCTTCCTGCATTCTTTGTCTTTGTTTTGGCGTTTCTATTTGGTTCTTCAGTGGTAAATGTCACGCCCCGATTCTCGAGCGCGTGCCCATTTCTCAATGGTTGATAATAAAAATGCAACTTTCCAGGACAAGTCGCCAACCCTTTCATTTTATTACACATGCGGAAGTGAATAACAAATCTCTTGACAGTAACCATTTCGGGATAGAAAAGTAGGATAACAAATTCACAAACAAAACATGTTTTTATAAACAGAGTCATATACAAGAGTCTATACCCAAAAGATTTCAAAAGACTGACTCTCAAAAGGAAATTATCATATTTGAGCTACACCTTAGATCACCTCAACTTGGCTCCAGATCCTCCACTCTACGGCCCTAAAAAGAATTGAGCCAAAGACAAGGTGAGATATAAATCTCAGCGAGTTCACGCTCTAAACCCCGATTAGGAGAGTAATACGTCTAGAGGTGTCCTAACCACACAATCATACAACCACATAAACTTAACTCTTCTCAGATCCTCCCTGGAGGTCAGCACAGAACATATCACAACCATATGCATATAACAATTTCACACATCAATTGGAACGTCTAAATCAATCACTGCTCACACAAGCAAGAATTACCGACACACATCGGTCCATCAATTCAATCATAGGGGTCTTGATTATAAGGCAAAATCGTTATGACATATCTCATTCCATGCCACACAATTTTGTCCCATAATCCGGCGCATTAATTTCACTCAACATACGTTCCAATTGATTAATACTACCCGCACAGACAGTTTTACCCAACACACGCTGGTCCTCTAGCATAGCTAGGTTCCGTCTCACTCCTTTGAGCACAGCTACATCCACCGACACACACCAATGATAGGTAACGTCCACCGACACACACTGGGGACAGCTAACATCCACCGACACACACCGGGGATAGGTAACGTCCACCGACACACATCGGGGACGGCTAAAATCCATCGACACACACTAGGGATGGGTTCTCTTAACCAACACATGATCATTCAATTCTAGCCAAGGACATTGTGCTATGCACTCACATGCCTTAGTTAAGATAACAACCTTGGCCCGTTTTCTTCTTATTAAACACATCTGGTGGAAATATCATGTATGGATACACGATCAGATCGAACCCAAAAAATTGATATCCTCCTTTCTAAAATCCAACTATTTTATATAGTATATAAAACCATTTTCGGTGTTAAAACCCAACACCCGGGATTTTCTAAATAAATATTGAAAATTCACAAATTTTGGAATAAATGACCAAATTTCCAATTACCACTAAATTGGCACAATTTAACACTCAATTGCAAAAGTTAACTACGCCATTGCAATTAGTACGAAATTCGGTCACTAGCTCTCTCGATCTAATTTCCAGAAAATAATAAGTAATTAAATAGTTACCAAAATTAATTAAATAAATCAATTTAAATACCAAAAATACAAACTTAGGCTAAAAATTGCTAATATAACCACCTATTGAACTAATTAAATTATCCTAACCATTCTAACTATAAGGCTACATAATAAACTAACTAATTACAAGTTCTACCCACCTAATTCACTAATCTTACTAACCTAAATTAATTAAACAAACTAATGACTACACTAATATAATCTTAATTAAATCTAAACACCCCTTAAACTTCATTAGCCTACTAAGTAGAGTTTAGTGCATAAACTCACCGGTTTAAAAGCATACACATTAAACAACCAATAACACGGCATAACAAAGCTCAAATAATCGGAATTATGCATAAGTCCATGCAACAAAACAAGCATAAAATTCTTCTTTACTGATATGTCATTAATTACATTAATCGCGATTAATTAAGCTATTCATGATTAATTAGGATAAGTGTGATTAATTAACTTAATTGCAATTAATCTAAAACTAATATATTTTAATTACAATAATCATAATTAATTAAAAAATTATGATTAAATAAAAATAAATCATGATTAATTGAACTAAACTTGATTAATTAATCTAACCATGATAAATTAATCTAATCGTACTTACTTAAATAATCACACTTAAATGTAATCTAAACCATCCTTAATCGCAATTAATGTTAAACTAAAATTAATTAGTACTAACCATCATTATTCCTAAACTAATCTATCCCCTAAATGTAATTAACACTATAATACACGATTAGGATGTTGATTCATAGGTTTCCGGCGATGGTGACAAAAACACAAGGTTCACAACTCAAACGAAAACTCGATGGTGGCGGCGGCTCCTCAAACCCACAGCCAAAAGGCCTTGGGTTGGTAGTGGTGGTGGCGGCTTGAGGTGAGAACGATGGTGACGGCGATGGAGTCGCGGCAAAGCTTGATGGACGGGCAGCTCGAGTGGCAATGACTTGGGAGATCGATAGTAGAGATGGGGGTTCGACAGTGGTGGTGGTAGTGTAGGCAATGGTGATGAGGGTGGTGGTGGTGAGGTGGTGGAAAATGAAAGAAGAAAAGAAGAATGAGAAGAATGAGAAGAAGAAAATGAAGGTGAGAAAGCTTGAGGGAAAATGAAGCGAGGGAGGAGGAGAGAAATGAGGGGCGGCGGTTTTGTTGGGGAAGGGAAATGGCATGAGGGGAGAAGAGAGAAAGAGAGAAGAGGGAAAAGAGAGAGAAAAAGAAAAGAAAAGGAAAGGAAAGGGAGGGGACATGGGTAGAAGATTGTGGTGGGAGGAGAAAGAGAAAGTGAGAAAGAAAGAGAGAGAAGAAAATGAAAAGAAAATGAAGAGGGAGGAATTCGGCAGAAGGAGGGGGAAACATGAAGGGGAGAGAGAGAAGGAGAGAGAAAATAAATTTTCTTAGGATTTTTCAAAAAAAAAAAAAACCATCATCTCTCCTCACCAATTCCCCTTGAAACTCTCTTTGCCTTGCAAATTGTCCCCAAAATACCTTCTTAATTTAAAAAAAAAAAAAAATAGATTCTTGGCCCATAATTCACCATTTTACCATTAGATCCAAATTTCCTTTTTCCGGTCCCCAAATTTTCGTTCTATAATTCATTTTTTGAAAATTGTGAACATGCCGATAATTCAACAAAGGATGAGGCGACATCCAATAATTTAATCTCTAAAACCCTTGAAAGTTCGATATGTAGAATAAAATTAAATTTCATGATTAAAAATCAATCGTACATGACTTTGGTACAACATATTCTATCAGGTGGCTTTTAAGGGTTCTCATACGGTTGACCCGTGGTCGATAATTTTCGATCCACATTTATGCCTCTTCGAATCGCGGAGGACCCTTGGTTGTTATGTAATGACAAGCATTCAATTATGAACATTGAGTATAAGATCAATAGAAAAATTGGTTTATCTTCATTCGATGGGAATATCGTAATCGTGTGGAATCACCCGCGAAATGATTACGTACTTTCGTCAAATCGATTTACATCATTTTGCTAATTGATTTATAAGAGCATAATATTGACCCTTGTTGATCTTTATGATTGAGCGGTCTATCCTTAATTAAATTCTTTGGTTTTTCATGTTTTAATCATTTACAGCATTACCCAATAGATTGGTTAACTTATAAGTGATCAGTTCAGAGTAAAATATCCATAAGTGCATTGATGAAATAACCACTTCATATATTTCAAAATAGGACAAAATTTCAGGATCTCTCAATGGTCGATGAATACTTGCGATGTCCTAAGACTCGTTGCTGATTCATTATTTTCATCTTTCAATTGAATGCGAGTGAAAGTTGGGTCGGCCAAAAGGAACCAAAACAAGAAAGAAAAGCAGAAGAAGAGAGATGAAGAAGAGAAGAGAGAGAAGGTGGGTTGGCTGAGGAGGGGAAAAGTAACATGAGAAACAGAGGGGGGAGAAAAAAGAAAAAAATAAATTTTCCCAAGATTTTCCCCAAAATTTTCATCATTTCCCCTTCAACCACTCCGCCCCAAAAATCCTCTAAACCAAGCCTTATATCCCCTTAATATCTTCTTATCTCCTTTTTTTTTCTCTTTAAAGCCAAGATTTTGGCCAAAATCATCACTTTGCCACTGGGGCTTGGTTCCCTTTCTAGCTTCCAAATTTTGGTCCGGTAATTCCTTTTTAAAAAAATTTTAAACTTGTAGATTATTCAATGGACAATGAGGCGACATCCGATAAATTAGTCTTGAAATTCTTGAAAGTTCAATACCTAAAATTGAATTAAATTTCATGATTAAAAATCAATCAAATGCGACTTTAGTATGACCTAAACTATTAGATGGCCTTTAAGGGTTTTCGCATGGTTGACCTATGGTCAATAATTTTTTATACATGTTTGTGCTTTTTTGAATTGTGAATGACCCTCGATTGTTATGTAATCGCGAATGTTCAATCACATAACCTAAGTACAAGATTAATAGAAAATCAGTTTATCGTCGTTCGACATGAGTATCGTAATCGCATGAATCACCCACAAACCGATTACGTGCTTCCATCAAATTGACTTATATCTATTTTCTACTTGACGTATTATAGCATAGTATTGGCCCTTGTTGATCTTTATGGTTGAGCGATCGATCCTTGATCAAATTCTCTGGTCTTTCATGTCTTAACCTTGTACAGTCTTGCCCAATAGATTAGTTAACTCATAAGTGATCAATTCGAAGTAAATTGATTATCAGTGCATTGATGAAATAACAATTTCACATATTTCGGAATGGGTCAAATTTCATATATCACACTAGAAAACATCAAACTAGGAAATGTTAAAATTGGAAACCTTAGACTAGGAAATATCAAAATAGGAAACCATAATTTAGGAAATATTAAAAAAAAGAAAAATAAAAGTAGAATATATCAAAATAGGAAGCCTTATTCTAGGAAATATCGTTTGACTGAAAAAAAAATAAGAAATATCAAACTAGGAAACATTAAATTAGGAAACAAACTTCATCTAGGAAACAACTAAAATTAAGATATGCCCTTGATTTAGCTAAATGAACCTTTATTCTAAATCTTTGATACTTTCTCCTTATTGGACCCATTAGATCATGTTGTCGCCGAGACCTCCCTTATACTTGCATAGATATTAAATAGCCTTTAGTTGAATTTTATGCTCTGATGATTGGGCAATGTGATATTCAGAAATTTGGCCTCTTTTGAAATAAATGAAATGGTTATTTCATTAGTGTATTGATAGTTAATTTACTCTGAACTAATCACTCATGTATTAAATAATCTATTAGACGAGGCCGTAAAGGGTTGAAATGCAAAAAACTAAAAAATTCAATTATGGATCAACCGCTCAATCAAAAGGATTGACAATGGTCAATTCCACGCTGTTATAAGTCAATTAGCGAACTGATATAGATCGATTCGATAAAAGTATGTAGTCGATTTGTGAGTGATTCTGCACAATTATGATACTCACGTTAAACAATGATAAACTAATTTTCTATTGATCTTGTACTCAGGTACGTAATTGAACCCTTGTGATTACATAACAACCGAGAGTCATCCATGATTTGAAAAGACACAAACTTGGATAAAAAATTATTGACCATAGGTCAACCTCGGGAAAACCACTAAAAGCCACCCCATAATTTAGGTATACTAAAGTTGCAGTTGATCGATTATAACCATTAAATTTAATTCGGTTCTAAGTATCAAATTTTTGAGATTTCAAGACTAACTCATTGGATGTTGCCTTACTATCCATCGAATTATTAGCAAGTTTAAAAGTATAAGAAAAATGGTTAATCAATCAAGAATTGAACATTGGAAAGAGAAGCCAATCCAAGCGAGGGCTATTGGGCCTCACGCCCATGTGGATCGGCCAAGGAAGCCCCAGTAGGCCAAGTCGAGCCCACTAAGCCCATTTCAAGCCCAAATCAAGCAAACAAGCCCAAGGGCAAAATTGGAAAGTTTGGACAAAAAGTGTGAAACGTCCAAGTTGCCCTTGCATTTATAGACAAAGGGATAAAAGAGACAGATGACTTGGCTCGGAGGATTTTGGGGATGGTTGATGTGAAGAAATGATGAGTTTTTGGGGAAAAATCTAAGAAATATCTAACTTCTCTCTCTCTCTCTCTCTCTCTCTCTCTCTCTCTCTCTCTCTCTCTTCCCCCTCCCTCTCACGCCTTTCCCCCTACTGCAACCAAACTGCCCCATCTTCTTCTTCTTCTTCTTTTCCTCAATGTTTTCTCCCTTTTTGGCCACCCCTCACACCACCACTCATTACCGCTTGTCTCCACCACCATTCACCATCACTTTAGCCACCGTGTTCCACCACCTATCCGCATCGTGTTCATCACCGCTTGTGACCCTCAAGACATGAGCCACTATCACCACACCATCTCCATGCCACCTCATTTTTTTGCCGTTCGACCACCACCACTACACCTTCCTCTACTATCATCGCTCGTCTACATCTCACATGTTGCTATTGTCACTATTGTCCCACCAAGCTACCACCTCCACCAGGATGCCTAAGCCAAGAGGCCATGAGCGTTGAATGGCTTCGCAGTTGCGGTCGAGTCTCCATTGAAGCCGGGAATGCCATATTCTTGACATCGTTGTGCCGCCGTGACCATGAGCTCTCCACCACCAGAAAACTATGAGTTAGCTCCCAATTCTTGATTTGGTAGTTAATTGTGTTTGGGGTTATGTTTCGTTTAGGCTAATGGTTGTTAGTGATATATAATGATGGTTTAGTGCTAACCATGGTTAAGGATGGGCTAGATTAAGACTAACTGAGATCAATTTTAATTAAGGATGATTAGTTTAATTAATTGTATTTAGTTTAATTAATCATAATTAGTTTAATTAAATATGATAATCTTAATTAAATATGGTTAGATTAATTAATTATCATTAGTCATAATTAATCGCAGTTAGTCTAATTAATCGTCATTAGTGGAAATTAATAATAGATTAGTCGTTAGGTAGAATTTTATACTCGTTTTATTAGATGGATTTACACATAATTCTGGTTGTTCGAGCTTGTTATGCCATGTTATTGATTGCTCAATTATAGACCTTAATTACTATGTTTTTAAAGAAGGTTTATTTGGCCAAAAAATTGCATTTTTTGAGAAGTCATGTTCAGACACCATGTTTTATGTGTTAAATGAGGTAATGGGGTTTTAAAATGAAGGTTTACAAAGTTTGGTGGTATGTGACCACATGCGAATATTTTATCGGAATTTTAAATGTGAAAATTTACCAAAGTTTGTTCTTTGAACATAAACTCTTTTGTTACTAAACTAATCAATGACAAATAAAATTGACTTGAGTGTTAGCATGCTTGAATAGTCACTTAATCGAACCTATCGACCAATGGAAGTTTAGAAGCAATGCCCAATGTTCATTGGATGCCCGGCGGGGGTCTGGATGCTAAGTCGAGATTGAAGCCGGACCAATATTCCTTAAGGATTGCCATCTATGTAGGGTTTCTAGACGATGTTATGCCTGATAGGGTGGAAAGATGCTCAATTATGCTGGAAAATTGCTAACTTGCATGTTGGTTATGACCCGAGGGATCGTAATAATTGGAACACCTGTGTTGGAATTGTGCTTGGTTATTGTGGAATGTATTTTGATTATTGTTTATGCTTGTTGCATTGATATTGTCACGTGTGATGTATTAATATGCAGGGATGTGCCAAGGTAAGGTAAGTTTTTATATTGTGCGCGTTTAAATTGCCTTCTAGATGAATTCACATCCTAGTCTAGACTTAACCTGTTAACTCGCTAAGATTTTTATCTCACCCCTCTCTTATTGATTATTTTTCAAATCCTTAGTATGGAGCACCACCCATAACGTTTTAGGGTCCCCATGGACCAGGATTCATATATGACCACGTTTCGTACTTTAGGGATCGGTTGTGTCCATGAGCTAGTGGTCACGACCATCTAGGTAGATGAGGGACTAACTAGTTAGGTACCTCAAGGTTCAAAGCGTGGTGTGTGGGAAGAATGGTGTTCATACAGGTACGATTCAGGGTTTTGATGGACCCCCTGTCGAGGGTTTAAGGATGCAAATTGGGATCTCATGGACATCAACAACCCTAATGGTATCATGGATGATCAAGAGTTTGATATGGACACAAAGGAGTACACCTTCAACAATGAATACGAGGAGGAGTTCATTCACGACTTTGATCTCGACTATGACCCCCGAAACTAGCATGAACATTGCCCTTGAAAAAGCTAAAGCTAACCCCAATCCATTTTTACCATTTTTGCCTATTAGTCATTAGGAAGTTGTCTTTTGATGTAAATTTTTAAATATCGAACTTTCTGGAGTTAATAAGTGGATAAATAAATGATGCTTTTGGAAATTATCTATTGTACTTTCCAATCCCTATGCTTTGTTAGTTGATTAGGTGTTTATATAAATTGCTTTCACATGCGTTTAGTCAAAAGAGAAAAAGAATGGGTCAGCAATGTGTCCTTGATATCATAATTAATCAATCGTTGAGGGATGTTTGCACGCTTGGGGTTCGAGATAAGAGTCAAAGTCCCACATTGGACAATTGAGGACATATTCTGGGGCCTATAGTGGGTTGGGTTCACTCTTCTAGCAAGCTAGCTTTTTGGGATGATTTCTTCTGCCCCTTGTAATACATCAACATGGTATTGGAGCCACTTCATGGATGTCCACCTTTTAGTGATTTATTCTTGGGGTTGCCATCCCATAGTGGTGGCCCTAGGACATAGCCTCAGGCTATTAAGGTTGTAGAATCTTGAAGAGGGGGAAGATGATCTAGTCAAGGTCCTAGATTGAGCAACTAGGATTTTTTCTCTTTTTCTCAAACCAAGAGGTTCGTGAATTGGGATCCTATTGCATATCGATACAAATGACATTGTGGTTTGGATTAGATCTTGATGAAACAATATGTCAATGAGAAGTTTATAAGTTGAATTATTTTTTTGTGAAGGGAAAGGGGACGAAATGGAAACTTCTCTTTCATGAAAAGCGGGAAAAAAAAAACTGCTTCATTGATTTTTTTTTCCGCTATAATGTGTCAAAAGTGCATGTACAGCTTTTAAGGGATACCAATTTTATCCTAATCAACCGATTTTTTTTTAGAAAGATTAGTTTTTAGCCCAAGATTTTTTTTTCTTTTAATTTAGTCCTTTGGCGTCTTACGTGATTTTTTGTTGTCATTGCTTCTTTAATCAACAACCTTTACTATTGTGCCATTCTATATGAAATATGAGTACATTATCTTTGCACATGTCCTACTCTTCCTCCTTTAACCCAATACCTCCCTCTCCTGCATTCTTAGTCTTTGTTTTAGCCTTTCTATTGGGTTCTTCAATGACAAAGGTTGAAGTGCTTCACGATCCATAGGCTCCCGCAATTTGCTACTTTTGATTGATTACATCATGAATTGGTATGAAAGAAGATATTTCATTTTCTTGAATCAATCATCAAGGTAATCTTTTGAGTCGTGGCCCTTCAACTAGATAGCATTTATGGTATGTGCACGATGAAGTTCCCTTAGTTGCCATGCTTGACATAAACACTTCCTCATATTTAGATGGACAACATTCTTGTCAGCACTTTTCATGATCTCATATCCTTCATCCCACTCCAAATAGGATGACAAAATCTACCGGTAGCTAATTTCTCATCAAATTTCTTCATAATCCTAGGAGTATATGGCCTAGTCCACTTTGTAGCCTCATTTATGTATTTTTGCAACCAAGTCATAACCATAACTCGTATATTTTCCAGCATTGTGATGATTGGTTTGCACCTGACCTCTATTATTCTTCCATTGAATGCTTCACAGAGGTTGTTGTCAATGTTATCATATTTGAATTCTTCACCGAAGAATGCCATACACCAATTCTTCAATTCTATTTGGAAGAGTGCTTCAAAACCTTCCTTTGTCAACTCAAGCAATCCATGTTTAGCCACCCTAAATTCACCCATGTTCGTGCTCTTTACTATCTACCAACATTGCATATGTAGCTTATCACTTTGCAGTTCTTTGTCCAGTTTGTGTATATGTGCTTCACATATATTTTATGTTCAACATAAGATATCAACTTAGCTAATGTTAGAACCAGTCCATATTATAATTCAAATCGAAAAATGTAAGCAAAGAAAATGCTTTTGATATCAAAAAGTAAACAATTGACAACGATATTACCTTTTATTGGTTGTTCATGAACATCCACTCTTCCCATTAGTTATCTCCAAGTCAACCATTATATTTTTTTTAGGAATCAGAACCAATTGTCCTTGTCCTCTATCTTGACAATAGCCTAAGTTAGTGGAAACATATGATTATTTGTATTTTTTCCAATTGCAACCAATAATTCTTCCTTGTATAAGCCTTTCAAGAAATAGTCATCTAATCCTATAACCTATCTACAACCAAATAAGAATCACCCTTTACCTGCATTGAAGCACACATAAAATCTACCAAACCAAGTCTCACTATCAGGAAGTTGTCTCTCAATGTCCTCTATACACACTCTACTTGAAGGGTTTTAAAGCCTACACTCCCAAGCATAAGCCCAAACCTACCCATATTCCTTGCTATACTAACCAATGAGTATCCTCATAACCTTCTACTTCATTCTTTTTCATTCATTCTTGGACGCATTAATGCTCATACGCTCCTTTGCTAACTACTTTAATGGAGTAGTCTTTACCTTAGCCATCACATTGATTGCATTGAAGACGTGCTTGGACAACCATTGTGATGTCTCGAGTTGTCACTCTTATTTTTATCATGCGTATGAAAGGATATATATCAATTTACATTCTCAATATGAAGGTGTTGCATTTAAAGGCAAATTTCATAAGCACTTCCTTCCATTTCATTCATTATATGTATAGTTACATGAGGTAAACAATGACACCCGGACCCTTAAAGTGCCAAAAGTTGGCACAAATGGACACTTAAGTGCCAAAATCGGAGCAAAATGGATCATCTAAGTGCCACTTTAGCCAAAATCCAACCAAAATGCTAACATGACGATTTTTCGGCGAAACAAGTGCAAAATAACATTGTTTTAGTGCTAACATGGAAAATAATTAATATAAAAATTAATTAAATGAAATTCAAAAATAAATTTATTTAAAACATTTATTTAAAAGAAAAAGGAAGCGGCCGAGGGCCTGAGCCCTTATCGCCGCCTCTAGGAAGGGCTGGCAACGGAAGGGGCAGGGTCGGCCCTGGTCACCAGGCTTTGGCCAGGGGCCAGTGACCTCGGCCAACCGGTCGCGAGCCCGAGCCCAAATTTGGTAAGGGTTGGCAGCCCTCACTCGGCTAGACCAAAGGCCGTCGTCTGATGGGGTGATCTGGGCGAGGGTCGCACCCCTCACCTGGCCGAGCCAAGGGTCAACGGCCCTCACTTGGCCAAGCTAAGGGTCATCATCCCCAGCAAGCGGTGGCCTTTGGCCCGGTCTGGTGAGGGCCATCGACCTTTGCCGAAACTAGCGAGGGCCACGACCCTTGTCGCCAGTTGGCCAAGGTCGCCGGCCCTTGGCTAGGGCCTGATGACTCCGGTTGACCCTCCCCCTTAGTCGCCGGCCCTTCTCGTTGGTTATAAGGAGGCAACGGTGGTGGAGAGAGCTCAGTCCTCAACCGTCTCCCTTTTTTAAATTTTTTTAATATTTGTATTTTTATTTTTAAATGTTTTAAATAAATTTAGTTTTAAATTTAATTTTATTAATTTTATATTAATTTTTTACCATATCAGCACCAAAACGATGTCATTTTGCATTGTCTAACGTGCAAAACGATACCATTTTGCACTTACTTCGCCGAAAACTGCGCACGTTAGCATTTTGGCCAGATTGGCACTTAAGTGATCTTATTTTCTTCGATTTTGACACTTAAATGTCACTTTCATAAATTTTGGCACTTAGGTGTCCCTTTGTACCAACTTTTGTCGGGAAACAAGTTTATAAATAAAAGAAATGCTTTTGGGGGAAAAATTCAACCATTCTTAGGGCATGTAAACATTCAACAAACAGCAGTAAGATAAACTCAATTAATGAACTTCCTAGACCTCACATAGAAAAGTTGTTCACTTGGGAAGCACCTAACATGCAATTATCTATCGATAGCAAAGACATTAGAAGCTTCCATCGCTTTACCCTACCTATCCACATTAAAGCGAATCTACTTAATCATGACCATCAATATAACACATAGGTAAATCCCATAACACTTTCCACACTCCTGAGCCAATCATACGAATGCACAATATGATTAAATCATGTGCTCATGCCATGCAATAATCCGAACCTAATCACATACAAATCTCATGCACTTTCTCTATAAATATGTCCAGATTATTATGGCCAGTAAGGACTAAAGGCTAACTCAAAGGTTCACAGTCATCTGGCATAATCGAGCATTGTCTCACCTCATTAAGCACAACATTGTCCTGTGTAAATGCATCAAGATGGCATTCCTACAAGGAGCTTCATTTTGAAATCCATTTGTGAATGGCATTATGTTGACTTGGGGGCATCCGAACTAAATCAGTTATCATCCTGCATAAAATGTATCGGGACGGGTTTACACTCTACATAAAACACATCAGGGTCTTTAGGTGATCACATGGGCAACCATTCCTTATTTTATTTTTTATATGTTTCTCATTAATCATTGTGATGCTCATGCAATATGCAATAACATTTGCCACTAGCCATCATAGAAGAAAAGATGGGCTTAAGATGATGGGATTTTTAGTGTGTAATGCAAGCTTAGCTTCTTAAGCTTGCATGAAGGCTAATTGGTGAGAGAGGAAAAGACAATGATGATGAGACTAGGAAGTCTTGCCACCGAGCTTGTTTCGAGCTAATCTTCTTTTGAGTTTGGAAGTAACTCGTGGTCACGTTGTCGATCCTCACGACAAACCGTGATCCTAAGAGATAGTGCCTCCATGTGCGAAGGCAGTGCACCACCACGGTCATCTCCTTCTCTTAGACCATGTATCGTCGTTCGATATCGTTCAATTTCCGAGACTCGAAGGCAACCGGATGCCCTTCTTGCATCAAGACACCACCAATAGCAAAATCAGAAGCATCAGTCTCTACCTCATATGGTTTGGGGTAGTCGAGCAGCACAAGCATTGGCTCTTCGATCATGGCCCGCTTCAACTAATCGAACACCTCTTAACATTGATTTGTCAACTCCCATGGTCTTTCCTTCTTCAGCATGTCCGTGAGTGGCACGGTGAGGCTTTAATATCCTCGAATGAAGCACTGATAATAGTTGGTGAGCCCAAGAAAGGATCTCAGCTCCATCACATTGGTTGGTGGCTCCCAATCAACGATGGCACAAATCTTGGCCATGTCTGTCCGAACTCGTCCGCCCCCGACAATGTGCCCAAGGAAAGGGCTTCTCTTTGTGCAAAGGCACATTTCTAATGCTTCACATATAAATTGTTTTCTCGAAGGGTCCGAAAAACTCGATTCAAATGCTCAATGTGTTCCTCGAGCGTCCAGCTATACACAATGATATCATTGAGGTAAACCACAACAAACCAATTAAGGAACTAATGTAGTACCCTTGTTTATGAGAGTGCAAAATGTAGCTGGCGCATTGGTCAAACCAAAAGGTGTGACAAGGAACTCATAGGATCCATAGTGGGTCACACATGTAGTTTTCGGCTCATCCCCTTCGACAATCCGAACTTGGTAGTATCTCGATCGAAGATCAAGCTTGGAGAACCATCCCGCTTCCCAAAGTTGATCGAACAAGTAGCAATGAGGGGAATTAAGTAATTTTTTTTTTTTTTTGCGGTGAACTTGTTCAACACCTGGTAGTCGATGCACATATGGAGGGATCCGTCGTGTTTCTTTTTGAACAAGACCAGCGCACCAAACGAGGCCTTGGATGGCCAAACGTACCCAGCATCGAGCAACTCTTTGAGCTGTTTCCTCAATTCTTCCAGCTCAGATTGGGCCATGCGATAGGGTGCCATGGCTAGCGGTCAAGCATCGGGCACGAGCTCAATTCGGTGGTCCACTTCTCTCTAAGGGGGCAACTTCTTAGGCAACTTTGGCGGCATCACATCTTGAAAATCGTCGAGGACTCGAGCCACCTCTCCCGGTACCTCATTTTCATCCGCTCCCTCCTCCTTCAACACCACCAAGAAGGTCACCACGCCCTTCCGTAACCCCTTTGACAGCTGCATGGCCAATAGCATCTTCCTATCGTATCCTGACTCACGATAAATCGGGACCATGCATTGGAACCGCTTATCTAGAATACATATGTAATCCACGAAGGCATAACGCCCGCATTGATCTGGTCGAGGAACCCTAAACCCAACATAAAATCATAGTCATCAAGGGGGATTACCTCGACTTCCTCTTGACCGGTCCATGGACCGAGGTGAAACTTTACGCCCCTAGCCATGCCGCTAGTTAGGACTTCTTGGGAGTTCACCATTTTGAGCCAATCGGCATTGCACGCTTTAACCGAAAGATTAGGCTTCTTTGCAGCCTCTTCGGATATGAAAGATCAGATGCCCCCAGTGTCCATGAGTGCGCTCATCGTGACACCACCAATCTTCACATCCACAAACATCATCCCTTTAGGTTCTTTGGCCTTCTTGGCCTTGATCAACCCAAGGATCCGTAATGATCCCAACCACGCCTCCTCTCACGGCTTATCCTCCTTGCACAAGTTTGTCAATTTACCTCTTTTCGGGCAATCACGGGTTATATGGGGACTGTCACAAAAGAAGTACTTGTAGGTGCGTACCTTGCGATGGTATCCTCCATAACTTGACTCGAGTTGAGTCCTGGGAGGGACCGCTAGCGATTTGCCTCCGTTTGGACAATGGTACCTCCTCCGATCTCCCCCACCAGTGGCCTTTTCTCTCGGCCGAGAGTCGAGCTTGACAGGGGATGTCGGCCTATATTCCACAAGGGACTTGGCCATGAAAGTAGCCATCAAGAGATTCGTTGCTTGGCATCGTTTGAGCTCATGCTTGACCCATGGTTTGAGTCTACTCATAAACTAGTGGAATGCCTCCATCTCGGTCATGGACGAGATTTGGAGCAGCAACTCTGAGAACTGTTTCACATAGTCGCGGACTCCGCCCTTTTGTTCTAGGTGTTTGAGTTCCCTGCAAGCTTCCTCCTCCATATAAGCGGGATAATAGATTTGTCAAAATTCTTTGACGAACCAAGCCCATGTCGTGATAAGGTCACCATTCCTACTCTTCGACTAATGTCGCCACAATAGCAGCGCATCATCAGCTAAATACATGGCTATTGTGTTTACCCGAATAACATCGTCAGTCATTCACATGGTCTGGAAATATCGTTCCATGTACCATCAGAAATTGTCCAAGTCCTTTGCATGGTGATCACCCCATTCATACGTGTGGCTTCAAGCTCGGCGAGCTTGCTTTTCATCTTGGCCATCTCCTCTCGCATGGCCACCATTGCGGCCTCCCAAGTCTCATCCCGTTGCTACAGCTCATGCATGAGGGTCCTTAGCACCTCTACACGAAGCTCTCCCATGTCGGACTTGAGTTCTTGCACATTGGCCAAGAACTCCTCCCTACCGACTTCCGCTCCGTCGATGGTCTGGTTCAGGTCGTCCATCAACTCCTGGACATACATGACAGTCTCCTCTAGGACTGTCACTCGGTTCCCTAGATCCCCTTTTGGGTCCCTTGAGCTCGAGATAGCACGGTTCTTCTTCGACTGAGTGCTTTTCTCGACAGGATGCCCACAATTTTCACGGTCATCGCCTTGCACGACCAGGATGTCAACATAAGAATTAGCCATTGCGCTTAGAACAATAGCTTTGATACCACTTGTCACGGGTGGGTCGAACACGAACGATCAAACATTGTGCGGCCTTAGGATTAGTGATCCTAAGTCAGCCTTTTCACTCATATGCCTAACACAAGAATCGGTAGCACAAAGGGGCAAATTGTATTCACTATAAATGAGTTGAGCTCAAATGAAGGGGAGGGACCCCTTTTATACACGTTCGGGTCAATTCTCCACCGTGGATCATCCCTTCGATCCATTGGCTATGTTTGAACGATGGCCATCATTACAAATCAACTTAGCAGGCCACTCAATGGCTGCAGGCATTGGGTAACGGCCACAAGAGCAAGCACAAGCCAAAAGCAAGATTAAGATCAGCATGGGCGAGTCAAGGC
This sequence comes from Eucalyptus victrix, assembly GCA_016097545.1. Taxonomy (NCBI): domain Eukaryota; kingdom Viridiplantae; phylum Streptophyta; class Magnoliopsida; order Myrtales; family Myrtaceae; genus Eucalyptus; species Eucalyptus victrix. Next base: position 50,393,474 of record CM027843.1, read on the forward strand.
CAGCATGGGCGAGCATGGCCATTTGACACGGAGCAAGTGAACCACTCTTGGTTTGTGCAAGGGTTGGCCGAGCATTGATCAGGGGTCAGCTGTTGGTCGTGCATGGATCATCCCCCGTATTGCTCAAGGACAAATCAAGCACAGATCACGAATCGTGTAGGGGCCGATCGGTGGATCGGTCAAGGATTGATCAAGGAACGATCGGGGATGCTGCACATTGATCAAGGACTGATCAGCAATCGATCATGGACTGATGTAGGATCGATCAAGGACTAGTCGAGATAGGGATTGATTAGGGCTATTCTCAACAATGCCTGATGCATGACACAGCCGAGCATGGACGATCTTGACATGCTTCGTCCGTCGGCCGTGTCATAAGCATAACCTAATATTCACCCATAACACGAGGAACTCACGCCTCCCTTAATATTATACAAGCACAAACAAGATCCATTGCATAATATGAAGAACTCACGTCTCATTCATATGCAAGCATAACCAAAATCAATCTCATAATGTGAGGAACTCGTGCACACAAGATTTATTTACTAATAGTCAAAATCCATCTACTCTTTCAAAATCCACTAGGCATCCGAACTTAATTGGGCAACGTCCCCTAATTGAGACATCCTGTTGGCGTGGGGGCATCTCATTCTTATTAATGAGGCATCCCATTGGCGAGGGGGCATCACCACCGAATATATTGGTCAGCAGCATAAATTAGTCCATCGTGAGTCCATGTATTAAGCATCACAATCCGGTTCTTATCTTCGCTTTTAGTTCGATGGCTCGAAGGCATACCATGCATAAGTATGTGAAATGACTTATCAAAATCGAGAAGTTAAGCATGCCTAGCACGAATCAAGGATCACAACTTGATCCAACACGTTTGAGCGCCGATCTAGTACCCAACTTGGCTCAGGAACGATATACCTTGATATCGCACAGAGACCATTATAGGACCGGCCCGTTGTGACATGTTCACCGACCTAGTACCAAACTTGGCTCAAGAGCGAAACTCCTCAATATTAGACCGAGACCATGAAAGGACTGGCCCGTCGTGACATGTTCACTGACCTAGTACCAAAGTTGGCTTGGGAACGATATGCCTCGATATCGCACCAAGACTAAGAAAGGGCTGATCCATCGTAATCCCACATATGTCAAGGCTGACAAAACCCTTTTTTTAGAGCTCGGGGCATGAACTAGAACGTGCACTTATGAAAGTGGTTAGAAATAGTTTTGTAAAAAAATAGCAAGCTTTCAAAAAAAAAAAAGGCTTTTCGAATAGGTTTGTATCAAATAAAAACCAAAGCATATCAAATAAACACACAAAGCTCATCAAACAAGGATCGAACTCAATCAAGGAATACGGTCTAAACTAATCCAAGCAAACACAACCGAACCTCAAGCAAGAACATAGTCACAATGTTTCAATCAAGGACTCACTACATGCTTGGATTAGCGTAACACAACACCCTAACTAGATATTAATAAGTTCTAATTACACACTTCACGGAATGGCCTACGTGTCCGAGCAACGTACAAGTGAGTAAATGGGCAAGAGGGACGCAGCTACGAGAAAGAAGGAGAGGGTGGCGATGAGGGTGAGGTCAAGAGAGTGAAAAAGGAAGAGGAGGTGGTGTGTTGTGGGAATGAGGGAGGGATGCCTTTCCCCAATTTACAGGCAATCCTAGCTTGTTCTCCAAGCCTTAAAAGTCAAGATTTCCTCTCTAAGTCAAGAAGCATTAAATGCAAGGTAATTTGGTCACCAAATCTCAAGGTAGGATAGGGCTTTAGCTTGGTAGCTTGAAACACCTCAACATGACATTTAAGGACTTAAGTCCAAGCTTGAGCGTGACTCACACCTCTTGAGTGAGAAAAACAGTTTTGAGCAATTTCTGAAATTAATGTCTTTACCTCATCAAACGGAATCGAAAAATTATGGCATTTTAATATGTTGTAGAGAATTCCTTTATTAACATTTTTCATGGGGAATTCAAGTCAAATTCGTGCTGTGCAAAGAGCAGAAAATCATTGAACACAACCCAAATATTCATCCGTCGAGCATATTCAACAATCGGAGAGAGAGACTCATTTTGAGATCCAAATCTTCACAAATTTTTTTGAAATATTTATACGTTATGTAAATTGATGTCCTCTAAAACTTTCACGAAGGAAACATGGTTAAATTTGGAAGGGAAAATTTTATAAAAATTCAAGAATGCAACCTGGTCACTGTTTTCACTACACGGGACTGGTTCCAGATGGTGAATGATTGGGCCTTCGTCATTAACATTTCATCTCAGAAAAATATCAAATTTAAGCATGTTTTATATCAATATTCTTAGAACAACTTTTATGAAGGAAGTTTCTTTAAACTCACACCACAAAAATCTGTGTAAAATTGGCAAATAATGGAGGTCCAATAACTTCGAAAATCAAATGTGGCAATCTTAGTTGGAAAAAGGAGACGTCCCACTTGGTCAATAAGCATTTATTGTCGAGCATCCTTATCTCCCAAGTTTCCAACTAGGTCCTAGATTAGCTTAGACACTTTATCTCGGCATTTAAACTAGAAGCCAAATGTATTCAATTCACTCTTCACTTGTCCAAAAAGGCTTGACTTGCTTGCTCCTTCTTTAAATGGTTGTGTAGTCCCTTTCTTGGCTTTCAAGATCTCCTAATTAGGCTTAGGTATCATTCTCATTAATGAGCCAAAGTCCAAGTTTCAAACTTGTCTTCCAAGGCAAGAGCCTTTCATGCCAAGCGTCCACCCTTAGTCAATTTCGATCCTCTAACTGGTTCATAGGCTAGCCCGTGGGTCAGTTCTATTTGGCCAATGTTGTGGTTGATCATTGGGCTTGTCGGCCGGTATTGTAGTCAGTCTTGTGACTAGTCCAAGGTTGTGCACCACAAGTCCCAATCAGTCCAAAATTGAACTACGTTGAGTTTATTCAATCCATGGTCAATTATCGATTGTCATGTAATCATGTGGAATTGATTAGTTCGTATCAACTCTCGATCGCATGGGATCGGTTCATGATTGTCCATGACCGACATAACAATTGGGCAGAATCACCCACAACTGGTGCGATGAACGGATGAAATTGAGCCATGACCGTCCGTCAATCCATGATAGTATGTGATCATCCCATGACTGATCCTTATGATCGAATAACCTTTTCATGGTCGAACACTCTATAACTGGACCTTGGGTTACTGATCCCTGAATGGCCAATTGACTCATGACCGGCCTTCAGGTCGGCTCATGGCCAAGTCTTGCCTTTGATATATTGGGCTTTGGCTTACTAGTCGGGGCCAAAATAAGGGTTGAAATCAAGGATGTTACATCCATGACATACCAACCGTCGACAATCTCTAGAGTAATTTTCTTCCGATCAAACCGTTGGATAAAATCAATTAAAAGAATCTTGTGTCCCGTTGAAATTAGGAATATAATTTTCACTTGATTCTAGTCTACCATAAAATGAGTATCTTAGTTTCCACAAGTAGATGTTTCCCCAAAAAAACAAAAAACTTATCTCCAAGATTGATGTCATCAATTTATGATTGATTCATTCAACAAAAAAAAAAAACTAGACGTTGTAGAGTAAATTCCTAATAAATTTCTCCTAAATCCGTGTCGCAAAATCAATAAGTCTAAATCTGTTTTCTTCCTCGTTCTGGACTACGTCAGAGTGGGAACTGCTTTTCGGGAAGAGTAGACTATGGTAAAAGTCTCCGATAGAACCTCAAAAGCAACTTTAAATGCAATTTATTCTTGAGAAAAAAGTAATGACCAAAAAGTTTTGTCAAACTCCAAAACTATGTTAGGAGTTTTCTCAACAACTACTGTGTATTCAAATTCAAAGTACAGCCCGTTTTACCAGCACTGCGAGCCTTCTGCTATCTACAACAGTTTCTCCATGGTTTTCATGCGACCACCTTAACTAAAAACTAGAGATAACGTTCATGCATAAACTGATCCTAATTGTGGAATTCTCCCAATAGCCCATTAGGAAATGGCATTACGTTGCAACTGGAAAAAGGCCGTTACGCTTGAGTAATGCATCGGGTGAAGGCTCATGTCCTCGAAATTCAATGAAGACCTGGGTATAGCAAAATTGCCAGAGTAAGGACTTCTAGTAATAATTACTGAACCAAGAGTAGCCAAATAGAGGAGAAAGCTAAATAAAGATCATAAATAACATTAAACAATAAAAATGTGAGCTACATATTATAAGAGTAGATGATGCAAAATCACAACTTCCGAACCTGTAATGGAGCTTTTCCACCTCCAAGAGCAAGAACAGTCTCTCGAAACCTTTGCCCTGTTTCTTTGACAGCCTGTCGACCACACTCGGCAGATCATGATAAAAACCAACAATTAATTCCAACACTACTAGCAATATTGAAGAAGGGGCTTCATAATTGATATTACTAGACAAGACAACAAGACTGCCTATGCACAATCCTTTCTGAATGTTGTTGGGCGACAGGAGATCATTCTGGACGTAACATTGTCTAATAAGAGTGAATAATGCAGAGAAGAAAATTGTGACACGTCTAGAAGTTTTTCTATACGTTGTGTGATGGCCTTACTATGTGCTATCAGTGGTCCAATGGACCTCTGCATAAGACTTGGGCTTCCCAATGGGAGTTAAAACCTACGAGAATTTTCAGGTCGATGACATCATACCTATGAACGGGAAAAAGAACTGAACAGGAAGAAAAAAGACCGAACCAGTATGGTTCTTGGAGCTCTGCATCTTGCACTGGGGAAAAAGAAACGAATGAAGCAGACTTGGACAAATATAAAGGTGCACCTATCCCTCATGGGGAGCTTTCAGATAACACAGAGAGCAAAAATCAGACAACAATGACAGAGAAACCTATGTTTGAGATATTGGTGGTGCAACAGGGACCTCAAACTCAAAACATATAGAAATAATAATTAAAAAATAAAAAAATATTAAAAAATTGTCCATGTTGTCCAATGGCACTCAAATAATCAAATTTTACTCTGATGTGACACTCAAATAAGTGAAAAAAAGTTTTGACACTCAAGTGAGTGAAAAAAAAAAAAAGAAGAAGTCGTAGCACTACTGCTGTTCTTCAGCCCAAGGCCATGCTAATGCATACAAAAGGGATCACATTGGCTTGCATTGAAGTGAAGAATGGTATAAGCTTTTCTGTAGGGTATGGAAATGGGATTTGGAGCCTAGCAATTCATGGAAAGAATTTTAAGGCATTGTAGTGCTACAGTAGTGGGAAGAATGCAAATAGGTGATCTCACAGGTATGGGGCCTGCCTGACGCATACAGTCATTAGAGAGCAATGAGCATAAGTCCTTTGGCATATACGGTATTACTCTTCCATTCTTTGCTCAGACGTTCACCGGGATTAATCACCACTTGTCTACTGAAGGAAGAAAAAGCAATCTCACACGTTTATTACTTTCACTACTGCACACATGTATAAACCTAACAAGAATGGCAAACAGAAGGACCTAGGAGCTTTTGAACCAACATTGTTTTTATTTCAAATATGTGCACAACTTCTTGGACATACCTTCTTGTCATTTAAACCTGCAACCTCAAATGCAGAGAAAGCATCAGCAGATAGTACCTCTGCCCACTGAAAACCAACGCATTCACAATTAGAACCACACACTTGATGGAAATAAATCAATCTCAAGCATGGAGATAGGTAAACAAGTACTCAGAACTAACGCCACTACAAGGAAAAGGGGCAAATTCTATTCAGAGAAACCGTTTCATCATCTATTAGAAATTAACCACCTGAAATTATTATTATTATTTTTTTTTTTTTTTTTTGACATACCGATAGAGAAGAATATCATATACCTTGTAACTGTAATAACCAGCAGCGTATCCAGCTGAATACAAGTGAAAAGCAACAGATTCATAGCCATGTAAGATTAAGATAATCCAATATGGCATATATACTCTCAAACAACCATTTTAATGGTAGGAAGACAAACCTGAAAATATATGTTGGAAACTACAAAGGATTCTATCCTCGGGAAGTGGAGGGATCACCTGGGTTTTTTCACAAACCCTTCGATCCACATCGTAAACAGATTCTAAGCCACCAGGAACATATTTTGTATGAAGCTGCAGATCTACACTTGCATATCTTACCTGAGAATTTTCCCAGACAAGGACATTAATAACCAAGTTATTCCTAAATTTACATCAGTATGATTCTTGAAGGGTGAGAAAAATAATTTGATCTGCATCATTTCAAATTATGTACAGTAAAACAGCAACCTAGAGACCATTCTTGCACTAAGGTTAAATAAACAAGTTTTCTCTGCCTCACTGTCATATAGACATGAACTGATCCCCAATCTGTTTTATCTTTCAAACTTGTGTATTAGATAGCCATAAACATGATGGACGAAGGTGGAACCTCAATAAACAAGAGGTGGTGCAGCATTAAGCTCTTAATAAATGTAGCACCATGAGGACAAAGTACAGGTGAGACAGTTCCCCCACGGACAAAAGCAATGCCTCCTAGAATAGCTTTCTTCTCTTTGGAAGCTATGTGAAACAGTCCTAACTTTAACAGGCGTCACAAAATTAAGAAGAACAAGCAGTTATTTCATATTTAGTTAATGTGAAGTAACCTGGCGAAGGCTTGAGGAGCCTGCACGAAAAGTCTTAGCTGCAAGGAGCTTTCTGTATACATCTTCAGGCAGACTCTCACCAGTTTCATAGTGCTTTGCGATTCCCATCAAAGTTTCCCTGCGGTTCAAGGGTAATTTAATGGCCAAGGATGTCTCCACAAGGACAAAAAGACACTGCAATCATGGTTCAGCTAGAAATATGCGTGCGCTTCACTCCGGAAAGGTATTTTCAATTAGCGGGCTTCATTATAATTGTTCATAGGTTATTAATCACAATAAGGAATTACTGTAAAATATGATTATGTTAAATTTTTACAGTTGAGTTTGCAAGCTTTGCACGTCAACTTGAACGACAACTTGTTTATTATGACTAAGCTAAACTGAAGAACATAGTGTTTGTCTCAATATTTGTCCTAAAAATCATAAAAATAACAAATTGATGTTAACGGAAAATAACTTGTTTGAGGAAACAAATAGTAAAAGATAATGTTGAAGCTTATAAAAGAAATATTCTGTACCGAGATGAGGCCTTCCCACGTTTCTAAGAAAGAATTGGTTTTATTGTAAATACTAAGTTGAAAATGTTCATTTTATCAATTCCTTTGTTATGCTTAATGTGTATAATATTCACCAACATAGAGAAATAAATTAAGAAAATAAATTTTTAATCCGTATCCATATCGATACAAACGTTCCGACGCTTTCAACATCAATGATAAGAGAAAAGAGCCTTAACAACAATGAAAAAATAATAATAAGTTAGGACATTCACTCTTTAAGAACTTTACAATATCAATAAGATATTAATAGGCAAACGAAATAAAGGACAATATCAAAAGTTTTAAGAGAGTGCAAATCCGTTAGATTAATATATATCACAACTTTATATACTATGCACATATCAAAATAGTAAAAAGTAAGGAAAAGATTTACGAGTAATGAAATGATAATCAATAAAATGTAATACTAAAATCATAAGAAATTGGATCTATTCATGCATCGTGAAAATTAATGAATCAAAAGGTCTAAATGATAAAATAAAAATAAAAAATTAATTACGTGTGTATGTATCTTAAAAAAAGAATGATTAAATATAATGAAATGGGTACATATTGAAGAGGAAGAATGATAAAGTACTGAGAAGGTGGAGTTCGTAAGTAAAGCCCACTTGTACTCATTGTCTACCCTCCCAGGCAAAAGTGAAGTCATACTAAAAGAAGGAATCCCTAAGTCATCATCTGTCGTTATCCCCAACACAGAAGGGAATATTCTCAGTACCTCGCTTTAGCTGTAGAGAGAGTACAATGGAATTGCAACCAAAGCATTACATAATGCCGCATGAAGCAATCATCTGTTGTCATTGACAGCGTAGGCATAACCTTTTCATCTATATGTGAAGTGCAAAAACATCCAACAATGATGGCACATCAAATTGTTCTATAGTGGTTTGAGACAAAATTACCTGTGGTAACACCAGTTCTCCATAAACTGAGAGGGCAATTCCTTAGCATCCCCCTCTATTCCTTTAGTGCCCGCGACAAGGCCTTCATCCTGCTTGGTGAGCATGTGTTGAAGTGCATGACCAAATTCATGAAAAATAGTTTGAACCTGCTAGCAATACATATAAGTGGTCAAATGCCAAGTACCACTCAGAGAATGAAGATGTTTCATGTTGGACAAGTAACCGCTACAGTGAGCTCAAGGTCACAAATCTCACCATTCATGTGAGAGACAATGTAACATCCCATAAAGGGTGGAATTCTTTTAGCCAAAGAATGGCTAGATAGATCATATGAAACTTTCATGTTCAATTAACTGCGGTTTAACAAGTACTAGGCGTGAATCTGAACATTTTAGCATGGGAGCAGGTAAAGCTAAAAGTTGAACAATAGACCCATCTCTATATGCGGATTGTTAAAAAAAAAAAAGTGATCCATATGCTAGAGTACTCCAGAAAAATCGCACAACAACTATTGTCTGGGAAAAGTGGTTGAAGTGTTAATAGAAAGGACTCTATAAGTGCGTATGGTAATGTTTTTGTTAAAAAAATTGTTTCGGGAAACAAAAATAGAAAAAACTATTTTTGTTCCAAGGAACAATTTTTGAATAGAAAAACGCGTTTGGTAAATTTGTTCTTGGAATAGAAAAAGAACAAAAACATGTTTGGTAAACTTGTATAATTTTTTTGTTTCTTTTAATTTTTTAATATTTTTATTTTATTTTTCCTTTTTCTATTTTTTTATTTTTTTCTTCCTTCGGCTGGTCGCCAGCCTTGGCCATGGCTGATGACCGGCCGACGAGGGCCGACGGCCTCACCCAGCCACGGTGAGACTCATCGAGGGCCGGCGACACTCCGGCAAGGTTGCCGGCCCTTGACAACCAATCGCTGGCCATGGTCAGCGACCAACTAAAGAAAAAAGAAGAAGAAAATAAAGAGAAGAAAAAAATAGGAGAGAGAAAAATTGTTTCTCGAAAGTATTCCAGAAACAAAAAACAAAATTTTCTTGTTTCTTGTTTCTATTCCAAATTTGTTCCTCAAAACAAAAAAATAGATTTTGAACAAAAAGCAAATAAACGTGTTTCTGTTCTTTCTTTGTTTTCCGGAACAAAAAAACAGAAATTGTGTTCATGACAAGAAGAAAGGAACACAAACAAACAAGGCCTATATACGCTTGTCGTAGAAGAATCTAAAAGGAAAGGAATATCTCTGCATAACTTGACCGAGATATTTGCCATCAAGTCGGTGATCAAAACATTATGTAAAAGCCAAATACCTTGCTCCACCACCAACACATGTAAAAGCCATTCTCATAATCTAAAGAAACTATATTCCCATGGCCTAATAGCCTTGAAGTTCTCTTACCCTTGTCTCCTTATTCACTGCCAAATAAATCCATTATATAGATGCACATCAAACGAAAAACTAACAGTGGTATTAGAGCCACGCTTCCGCAAACCAATACAGATCTAAGAGGAGAAAAGTGCGTGTCATTCTGCATTATACACAGGAAAATATTAGCGGTACTAGGATTCCTTAAGTTCACATCAAAGAATAGATTGACATCACACATATCTAAAGCAAAAATTGCTTGGCATTTACTTCATTATCTTCTCCCGTATACTAATCTTCTCTTTCTAACGTGTGTTATTGGACCTATATATTGATTGTTCCAGCACTCCCCCTCCTAGCAGTGTGGAACTAAGATGTCTTTATAATAGCAGAACTTCAAGCCTAATTTAAACTAGTATTGTCGAGAAGTTACCAAAATAGAATGGTTAAACTAAAAGGGCCCTCTTATACTATCCTTGCTCCTGATGGCAATATATCATTCCCACCAGCTTGCATTAGCTTGAGGCTGCACTAGCTACCCTCCCTCTGTTAAGTATTTCAGACCCAAAAAGCAGAAAAGAAGTCAATAACCTGAGCAAGGGAGTTGGAAATTGACCTCTCGGAATGTCATAAGACTTGGCTTGTTCCCCACAGGTGGTGTTTGATTGCACACCATGTGAGCAATTGGTAATCTTGCACTTACTCCATCTCGAGACAACACACGGCTTCGACCAACAACCTCATCCATCCATGCACCTCCCCTTTTCTCAGATGGTCGAGAATAGGGATCAAAATAGAAGTATGCAATTGCATTTCCTGAAGAATCTTTTACACGGTAGAATTTAACGTCATTGTTCCAGACCTGAAGGACAAATAAACATTTTATTAGAATGCATGTACAAATAGCACAGAAAAGGCAGAAGCACACACCATTAGACTTATTTACCGGTGCTAGTCCATCGGCAACCTCAATCTCAATTCCAAAAAGTGTATTTGCAAGGTTGAAAAGGCCCTCCATTACTTTTGGCAAAGAGAAATATGGACGTAGTTCTTCCTGGAAATTGCAAATAGTGAGATTACACGTTCATATTGACATGCATAAATCAGGGTCAAATCATGATGTTCATAAAATTGTTAGGGAAAGAATAATTAGAGAAGGGTGACATCACTTGACAAGTAGCCTAACAGCATCTACAAGATGCTACTCCGGTTTCCCATGGACCTTCTCTTCTACTCTCAGTAGCGCCAACCCCAAAATTCCCCAGAAAAGATACCTCATTTTGGCACCACATCCATGTGAAAGGGTATGTTTATACATGTACTATGATGTATATTACAGCACGATAATTCAGGAGCAAGTATCTTTTTTTTTTTTTGGCTGAAGTTCAGGAGCAATTATCTTTATTAACTTTCCTATCAATAAAACAATTTTCTGTATGAGAGAAAGGTTTAACCTCATTGATGTCATATTTTGATTCACGCAGCCTCTCGCTCCAGAAGTCAATGTCCCAATGGCTCATATCATCAGATTCTTTTGCTCCTTGAGTTTTAGCAATATGTTTTAGGTCCTCCATGTCTGAATAATCAAGGCAACACGTATCAAGATGTGGATGTTGAGATGAAAGTAAAAGGAAAATCTGTAAAAGCAGTCTAATATTTGCCATCGACAAAATCAAAGGTTCAAGCGCCGCCGCCTGCACCCCCCCCCCCGGGGCGCGGGGGGGGCCGGGGGCCCCCTCTCTCCATATATATACATGCATATACATGCAAGGGAACATATTGATGCAAAGTGTGGTGCTTTGAAGCTTGAAATACAGGGTATTTAATGCACATTTTAAGCAGCACAGAGAACAATATTGAGTGTTCATCACAGGAGAACACGAAAGAGCAACATCAGATATGGGGATATTCCTACGATGCATATAAACAAGGTATTCTGTGCCTTTCAATCATATTCAATTACACAACTCCCCCAAGGGTTATTAGGTTTCTCGAAATAGGGTAAAACAAAAAACTTATAAAGCACAAATCAACGTCAATTACCAATTAAAGTTTATGCACTGACAAGACTTTCATCTATATCATACCTTGAACTGCAGCATCCCATGAAGCACTCCTAAGTTTTTCCAGGAGCTCTTCCGCTTTATCAATGGTAGCCATTTTCGTAGCCATGCTAACCTGATGAGAACCTTTTCCCTTTATATGTGAAGATATAGCACAATCTAGTGAATTGTTCATCCATGCAAATATTCTCCTCCAGGATGATCCGAGTAGAATGGAGAAAAGAGACGTGCAGAAGCATACTTATGAATTTGTTTTGCGAACATTATATATATGAAATACAAAAGTAGTTCACACTGGATTTTGCATCAAAATATAATTCCAGAAAATTTCACACTCCAAAACACTTCAGTATCTGCGTGAAACTATTTCCAAATTTACCTATAACATGCCGACAAGCATTTTGTCTACCAGAAACTTTCATCTTTTCCCTTGTAAATCATGAACTCCGGTTGGATCTGGTTTATAAATAGTGATTAATTTGAAAGTTGTCCTCCTAAAGATGACTAAAAGTTTTTTCTAACAAGCTTCACACTTGTCCATTCAAACTTTATAGAGAAATGAAACGTAAGCTTCAAGAATTCATAAATTGCCTTAAAAACCATACCTCAGCATAATTATTATAACCTAGAAGCCTAGCTCTTTCCACTCTAAGCTTCAAGATTTGGTCAATAATTGAAGTGTTGTCCATATCTCCACTAGAGGCCCGAGTAACATAAGCACGGTAGATTTCCTCACGTAAATGTCTGTTTCGAGCATGCCGCATGACAGAGTTATAGCATGGAGCATCCAAGGTGATCACCCAGGGTCCATTTTCTGGAGTTGCATTTTCATGTCCCTTAAAAATGATAGAAATGGTAAAGCAAGAAATATTAAATAGGCTCTTAAATGGAAAGTGTTGAAGATGATATAATAGAATGCACACCAAAAAAAAAACGTATTGCATATTACCTTAGACACCGCCGTTTGTGCAGCCAAACCAAGAGCTGTAGTAGGCAATCCTTCAATATCCTTCTTATCAGTAATCAATTTTTCAAATTTCTTTGTGGCATCCAAGACATTCTCATCAAACTTTTTAGATAACTTTTCAAGTTCCTGTAATCAATTAATTAATCAAAAGGCAGTGGTTGTGCTGAAATGTTAGAATAAAATTTTGCTACTTTATCGCACATGAAGAGTAATCTTGACATAGTCAGTGCCACTACAAGGCTTATGTAATGAGATCAATAGCAGATTCAAAATTTAAGCATTTTCGATTGCTAAGACATCATAATTTTCAATTAATATTTGCCAGAACATTCCCGCAAATTAAAGCAAAGGTGCCTTCATCATCTCACACATCGTGTGCTATTCAATTTGATAAGTCCCAGCAAATTTTAGTTTCTATACAGATGAACAGAAGCAAATTATCCCAAGATAGCAGGGATAAGAAGATATACTAAGAAGTTTCGCACATGCTATTAGTACATTCAACAAAATCACGCAAGATGAAAGTTTTTTTTTTTGGTAAAGATATGCAAGATGAAAGTTGTTCAAGACATTTACCAAAAATAAATGTTGACGATTATACATGGCCAAGATGGACATATCAACTTAAATAGGAATCCTAGAAGAACTCTTCGAGTTTAATCAAAGTTATTTATTGCTATTCTGTGGTTGGTCAAGTATGCTTTCGAATTTGGCTTCGTCGGTTGTGGGCATTCAGTGGGTCAGTGCAGAGACTGCAAGAAGAGCTTGGCGAGGTACATGCTTTAACAGCAAACACACAGATCGATTCTTAATGTAAATGCATTTCTAGACCTACTAGACTCCTCCTGTACTTGATTTTTTCCATTCAAAAATTAAAAAATTAATTAGTAATCTGTTAGGGTAATACAAGTGACATTTTTTCAGTTTAAGGAGAAAATTACGTTTCCTATTTCAATTATGCCGTCTTTAGAGGTTTCCTATTTCAACTAGAAGAAGAACTTTTAGAAAATCTATACATATAGTTGTGATTCTTTCTTGTCAACAGAGTTGATGATGAATCGATAATGGCAATTCTTTGCTTTGGGATTGTGTGATGCAATTCTTATCAAAGGTGTGATGTTTAAGAAAGTTTAGATGTCACGCATAGTAAGCTTTGGATGTGACGCCTAAAAAATTTACTCATTTTGAGTGATTGTTCATCGGAATTTCTCTAAAGTTCTCTACTGATTGGGCTGGCAACTGTGGGACTTTTTTTTTTGGTCGAAACAGTGGGATTTGTTGTCCCACATCAGTTAGGGCCTCGAAAATCCCCTGCACGAGGCATTTTCGGTGCTCACATGTCAGTAAAAGAACACATTAGTTAGTCACACAGATGATTTCAACCTCACGCGCCTTTCATTAAACCTCTACCTTGTTCCTCTCAATGACTATATGACTTTGCTCGTTCATGCTGAACCATTCTTACATCAAAGCTTCAACACTGTTACATTTTCCTCCTTGTCGGAAAGTTCGTATATCTTCATTTTCTCTCAACATGTTTCAACCTTAAACTCTTCTATAAATATTTTGAATTACTCGTTCTAAACTCATCCTTCAAAGATTTGTCTTTCGTACTTGAGCAAAACCCTTTTCTACACTATTGTTTATTTATCAAAGGAGTGCTGTAAAGGGGTCTAGACCTTAAGAGGCTGAGCTTCAAAAAAGATTAAAGAAGGTGGGACTGGAAGAGCAGGAAAGAAGCCCAATTTTATCACCACCATAGTTGTGTCTTCATTGACTAGATGTGGGATCCAGTTGTGAAACTTTGTAAAATCCATGTCCTCTGTGTGTACATTCATGCTTATAAGCCAAGCAGATAGAACATTATATATTAAGACGCCAAAAGACACTTCATCACTGCCACAAACTCACAAAATTTCAATTATGTGATATATACATAAAATGCATCACACCTGCTTAATTGTGTTAAACTCTTCTCTTTTGCTATCTTCCAGGGCAACCCCATTCAAAACTGCTTCCTTTATTTGTTCTGCAATGGTAGTTTTAAAAACAAATGTCAACCAATCTGATTAGAAAGCATAAGCACTCTACTATATATGCATTCTGTGTAATGATACATTTGTTTTGCAACTTATAAGGTGAAAACAATGATGAGATCAACAAAAGGACCATAACATAAATTGAACATTCAAAATACCTGTTGACACATAAACTTTCGTCTAAGGATTCTCTTGCATTTCATAAAAATTAGAGATCTACTCCACCCTCAAGGTTAGAATTTGATCCGTAGACAAAAATATCAATAGTGCATAATCTTGCATTCTCATTATTTACCACGTCCATCCGCATGCATAACTTATGCTTAAGAATAAATGTCTACATCAAACGCAGACATTAGGCAAGGTCGCGAAGTACTTTTGAATTGGCTGGCGAGTGATCCAGCCCTGAATTTAGCAAAGGAAGTTAAACTCATTTTGATTTCTAAGACTGAGCCCACTAGGAACCGGGCCTTTCTCCCTCTCTCTTACCTTAGCCAAAATGGCATGCGTCCTTTCCATGCACGGATCACTATATAAATT
Source organism: Eucalyptus victrix (assembly GCA_016097545.1). NCBI lineage: Eukaryota > Viridiplantae > Streptophyta > Magnoliopsida > Myrtales > Myrtaceae > Eucalyptus > Eucalyptus victrix. Next base: position 50,408,568 of record CM027843.1, read on the forward strand.
TTCCTTAAAAGTGATTGCATGTACCACTTGAAATAATTAATTCATAAAAAATATTTTTATTAATGGCAACTACTTATATCTAAATATTTTCACAACAATTAATTAATGAAAATTATTTTATTATCGACAACAATTTATATCTGAATATTTTCACTAAAAATGAAAATATTTTTCCTTCGTTTATTTTTATAAACGATACAAGTTATCATTTTTAGAAAAATATTTTTCAAATCATTCATTTTCTATAAAATTGATAAAGCTCTAAAAAGGTTTTTTTTTTCCTAGGTGCAACTTTGACAATATGGGAGAGGATATTCCGTGGCAAAAACAAACCAAAAAAAAAAAAAACAAAACAAAGAAGAGAGAGAGAGAGAGAGAGAGAGAGAGATAATGGATAACGAAAAGAGAGAGATCGATAGAAAAAATGAGCCGGCACCCCCTTATAAGTGGAACCGTACGGGAAGCTATACTTAGAATCAGCGTGCATGCGATATTTCATTGGAAAACAGACTGAGAAAATGAAGTCTGCCATGTTGAACAAGGAAGTCCACCGTGATTCAGATATTCGCCTTCCGAACCCAGTTCCTTGCTGGTTTAGTAGTCTGTAAGTCGGGTACACATTCTTTGCTCATAAATTCCCTAGCAATCGAGCGTGATTAATATGTAATCCAATCTAGAATGCACAAGAGGAAGTAATCGCTTCAATTTCAAAATTCACGGTTTAATCTGGGTTTTGAATTGTCCAGTAGCTATAATACTCGTCGCCTCTTTAGCACATTAATATCAATGGTGTTAATGGATAATTATTGCAGAGATTTAGCCCTCAACTCAGGGACCAGGATACGAGTTAATTGGGGCATAAGAGTACCATAGATGTCATAACTTTTCTAATTTTTAATGAAAAATCTTTGTAAAATTATATTAAAAAGATAATAAAAAAGGCCAAAATATTTTTAAACTAAACAAAAAAGGGAAATAAAACCAGTCATTTGTGTTTTAGTGAGGTCCAAACCATGTTGGATAGAAAAAGTAATGGAAACCATTATATTAATATTTTCCGTTAGTCAAATTAGATAAAGTCCCGATTGAACCAATTTGACAAGTTTAAATCTTGACTATACTATTGTAAGTTCTAGAACTTTATGCATATTTGTGATAAATTTTAGAATTTTCAATACATTTATTCATTTTTTATGTTTCATCATCGCTGTTAATTTTTTCAAGTATATTAAGATAATTTCACAGCATAAAATATAAAAAAAATTAAAAACCATTTAGACGAATTTAGTTGTTTCTCGCATTTCATGATAGAATCTTTCTTAATTTTTATTGCAGGTTTTACCATATTCATCTAGAATTAATTTATTGTCACATAGATTAGGAGACCCACTTTTATTAGACTAGTGTACTTTTTTTTTAATGCGTCACTCACGGGCCCTGTCCCAGGGCATTATGTCAAGGCTTTGTTTTAGTTTTACTCAACACGACTCGGGGTGCTCTTTCTTCTCTTTATTTTTATTTTTATTTTTTTGTCCTTTCTTTATCTTTACTACAGATTGCTTAATTGTATTGTATGAGCACTTATGTATGGTACTATAGACTTACATGTACAGGAATAAAAATAAATAAATAAATATTACCTGAAAAGATGTTTTTATGAAAGAGAAAAGGTACGAGACAAGCATTAAGTAGGGCTAGTACAACCAATCCTTGATCTGGATTCTCTAGTTCACAGAAGTTAAGTGAGTCCCATGCCTTATTGGACTTTTTATCCGTATAGAATAGATTAGTGGCAGCTCTAACATAAATTTCGTTGAATAATGATAAATCAAATTATGTTAGAGAGAGTTTGCAAGAGTTCATACGAAGTTAAAGCCCCACCTTAAATCTACTATATTTCAACTCGGTATGGTCGCGACAGTGCTACGCCATCAAGCTACCAGAAAGAGCAATAAAAAGGTGGTCAAAGAATAAATTTTACTCACTTTCCACTACACGTTTTTGAGCCTCGCTCAGCATCATCCACTTGGGCGACTCTTGAAGAGCTTTGAAAGCGTTGTAAATCGGTTTACTTTGCCCAAGTCTTAACTGAAAGTTAACTTTCTCTGTCTGCATTACAAAATTAAGCCGATGTAAGCATCGAGATTCAAGACTTCGAAAACCACGAAAGCTAAACAAATAAAAACAAATTGATCAGTGCAAGGTATGCTCCAGTAGAAAAGATACTTGTCTAAAATCAACAAGAGAGGTCATCTCTTAACACTCTTAAATCTTCTAACTTCACCCTTTTCTCATCACCCAATAGATCATTTCAAGATCTATCTAAGAGATCCATGTCCAAGCGAACCAACGCCAAAGCGAAAGAAATTACCTGGACCTCCTTTATTGCAGCACGCAGCTCAGCTGTATCCTTGACGTTCTTGAGATGTTTAATGATCGCCCAGACCACATCCAATCGATCCATAATCTTCTCCAATGGCTCCACGAGCTTCGGCCAAGATGGCTCCACTGTCCTCTCTAGTCCCTCCAAATCACTCTCCTTTGGCACAATACACGCATTACAAACAACAAGACCTCAAACAACAATCTTGACAAACATCGATCAGACAGATGAGATAGACAAAAGATCGTAGACAAAAGATCGTTCATACCAACTTCTTCAAGAGAGCGTGCATCCCAGGACGGACATGCTTGGCCTCGATTGCATCGTATGGGGGGAACTCGAAGTCCTGCAAGAGCGGATTGCTCTCAATGTTGGCGTCGGCCATGAGGGGAGGGAGATCAGGAAGCAACCGCGGAGGAGCAGGTGGTGGAGAGGGATGGAGAGGTGGACTTCCAAGGTTTTGGAGGCGGAAGGAGAAGCTGGAGGACCGGAGGGATCAAGGGAACGACCGTTTAAAGAGAGAATGGTGTATTCCAACGATAGTGGAGAGAGAGAGAGAGCAATTACATCATTATTAATGTGTTGGTATGGACACGGGAAGGATTTTCTGAAATGTCTGGTTGTCACATGACTATTTATGGACTTGCCTTCATTAAAGCGATGGAGTTCATGTCATAAATGTGGAACATGGTCGACGCCATTTTCCCCCGTACATTTTGTGAAGTAGAGTGTTTGTGGAAGGATAGCACGACGGCTGAAGATGCACATACTGAGGCGTAAAAATTTAGCTTTCATTATTTATTCATTCCAGTATTCCTTCATCCTTCCTAGAATCATCTTGCCCCGAGTATCGTGTAGACCTTAGACTAAAGTGATATGTAGGCAAAGAGTGATGTGGTGGGTTTTTGAGGTTCTAATCTAAACCTCCATTCAAACCCCAAAAAAAAAAATTAAATTTATGAGTAAAATCATAGGGTGCAAAATTTCGATTAATTTTGATGATCAACATAAAAGTTAACGCGAAATTTCAGGAATCATGATGGATAAGTATTTCATATAACTTGCATCGAGAAGCAAAGTGGAGAGAGTGGATTGGCGGCTTGTTCTTTTCGTGGTTGCTTTTTCTAATCAAACGAAGCAAATAGCATGAGAATTTGACCTTTTGCTACATGTTTGTCTGGATAGTTCCATTCGTTCGCCTGGATATGGCCCACCCACCATCCAAGGGTGGCAGGCAATCATATTGTCCATGAGATAGCTGACACCGTATCGAATGTGGATTGGGAATGGGTAATTATTGAATGCATTTTGCTGTGAAAGCCCAAAACTTTTGTCCAATTTTCTCGTTCGGATCATGCAACGTGTGCACTCTGTACTGACTATAGGCCACAGGTAGCAGGATAAGTCAAATCTGACCGAGGACAGCAAGCCTGGATGCATCGCCTGAGGTGACTATCAAGGTGGGAAAGGAGTAGAAAGTTGCCACTTGGCATACGCAAACAGAATAGGACGATCGAATCTTCCCGCGATTAAAATATTTTTATTTAAAATGGAAGAAAAACGAGGCAAAAAGAGATTTTGGAATCGTTCTTGTGATTTGGTTCCTCTCAGTTTTCTGTAGAAACCTGTTCAAGGAACGAGCAAGATTAGTGCTCAAGCAATGACGAATCAAGATGACACGCCTAAAAGGGTCTAAGATCGCTTTGCCTAACAGATTATGAGAAAAGAAATTGATTCTTTGGACATAAACAATTTACTTTCGATGCTACTTTTTATCACAGTATGAACCACAAAGATTATTGACGTAAACTACAAGATCAATTCATCGTATATTTTATTTGATGGGAGATTGTCATTGTCATTGAGAAACGAGGGATACCTTTCCCAAAAAATGAACTCAAGCTGTGCTAATAGAAGTAGATCCATAGACCGCAAAATTACAATTTCTCAACACATATACCTTTTCCATATTTATTTAAACGTTGAATCAACTATAGTCTAAAAGCCATGTCAATTGAAATGAACAATCATGTCGTATTTGTTCTCCCATTTGTAGTTGCTCAATACCTATTACCGTTATATTAGTAATAGTTAAATATAGTTTATATTATTGTGGTAATTGAAACTTACAAAGGAGTATTATAGTATCCATGAAATGCATTTGCAACCCCTGCACATAATGGCAAGTTTGTCTAAGGTGGAACCCAACATGATCCAATAACCAAGTGTGTGGAATGTGCATCCATTATATGTTTTTTTTTTCCTGATAGGAGTAGTAGTTCAAGGTCGATGTATCAACTCGTGAGGTTGGGTGATTTATTGAAATGCAGCCTTAGTGCGGATTTATGAAATGGGAAAATCTTGGAATGCAGGAAATGAAGTGAGCTGATCAGAAAAAGAACTACAAAAGCTTTTGTGGGGAAGACAACGACGTACCTATAAAGAGCTTGTGAACATAAACTACATACATGCCAGAAAAAAGACCTAAACCATTCTCACTGTGGCCTTATATAATATAACTGAAAATCAGTTGCGAACAACTAAAGTTACAGGCCATATCTTTCTGGGACCATGGATCTAGGGTTGCAAATCTCAATCATGCTTCTGGTTTACAGGTATGAAGCGCATGCATGTTTACTTTGCATTCAGCAGAGCGTGCCACGTCTATCTCCCAAAAGCCCTTTTTGCCTCGTTTTTCTTCCATTTCCGTGGACACCTGGTGCCGACGACGAACTAGAAACAATATTTTAATCATAGGATTATGCAGTCCATAATAAACTATTCTCGTACCATGCGATGATTCTCGGACATGATCTCTACAATCTTTTGAAGTTTCTCGATGAAAAGGACTCCTCTAAATTTGGACGCAAGCGATGCACTAAGCATTTAGAAATGGCTTTTCTAGCTTTATGATGCGGCACCTAACTTTAGTTTTTTTTTTCTTTGATAATCGAGGATCTGCCCGACTTGCCTTTTGTTTACGCTAATCGGCAACTCACGGCCTGTATAGTGCCCAAATGGCACCTTGGACCAAGCATCAATACATCGAGAAAGATTAGCACAAGACCTCACCACCATGACTCTCCATTTAAGACGCTAGCGAATGCGGATTTCAAACTTTCGACCTCGACAATGAGGGAGAAGCTCTCAACCAATCGATGAGGGAGAAGCTCTCAATCAACATAGTCACCTACCAGTGGGTACCTCACTTTAGTTTTTAATATATTAATCATCAACCTTTTTTTTTAGTTGGTATTTATAATCCACTTGAAAGGGATGTTTTTCCCATGAGGTTTATCTTTTGGTCTTTTACTGCTGGCTTTTGTAATCGTGGCTTTAGTTGGGTGGAGTAGAGGTTGCAAGAAGATATTGGGAATTCAGATTTCATGAGAGAGTGCCGAAGAATTTTGTTAAAAAGTAAATAGACAAAGACATGTCAGTAGCAAATTCTTCAAATATTAAAAAAGTCCCTTTTCTTTAATTGGTTGTAAAATAAATTGACACTATTAATCGTTAAACTTTAACCCAATGTTACTATCATCTTAGACTTTTAATTCATTCAATGTGTCTATAGATATTCATACTTATATTAATTTAGATCTCGTTCCTTTTCTTTTAGACTGATAAGATTTTCAATTATCTAAATCTTGTATGTGATTTTTTAGAGATTATATATATATCTTTGGATTTCCCATTTTAACATTTAAATTGGGTAAGTACCAATTAATATAAATAGATTAATTTTGTTTGCTGATATCCTTATGAATAGAAAATAGCGGGAATATCAATCCGATACAGCGTTGAGTGAGTTTTTACTTTTATTATTATAGATATCATAAGCTAAAACTTACTTAAACCAACCTATCTTAATATTTTATGAAGTCTAAAAATGTAATTCAAAGAATAGCTTTTTTTTTTTTTTCTGTTGATTTAGGAAAGAGACTGAAATGAAAATATATTCTAAAATTTGAGCAATAGTGTAATTATGAAAACTTGTGGAAAATACAGAAGAACGAATTTGACTTCATTAGAAAGTTGAGAAACTAGATTGCACAAATTAAAAGTTTAAGAACTACATTGAACAATTTCTGAGTGGTTTAAGATAACATTGAATGAATTAAAAGTTTAAGGATAATGTTGCATAACATGCCAAAGTTTTGACACTGTTAGTGTTATTTCCCATTTGTTAGAATATTAAAATCTCTAAAGAAATGCAAAGGTTTGAGAAATCGCTGGTTAGTCGTCACACAAAATAGGGTCATTTTGTCACACAAGCCTCCCTATGAGCACACTTCTCAAGCCAAAGCATGGGCATTTTCTCATTACTTAAAATTTTAAATAGCTCACACACAACCCAGACCACTAAATATAAGTTAGAGAGTGAGTCTTTTACTCATGTTGCCACTTCTAATGACGATGGTAGTGAACTAATCGAGAGAGAACAATGGAAAGATTTGAGGACTAGGATTTAGTTTAGACTTTTGAAGATTAAAGTTTTATTTGGAAAATTTGAAAATTGAGTCCAGACATTTTCCGACAAAATATGCCCCTATCCATGGCACCAATAATAGCACGTGATATGCATGTGGTTGTTGTCTGGCGAAGATTTTTGCTCCTGGTTAGATGGGGGATCAATTGAGACGAAATCACCAACTTTAGGGTCTATTTTGAGAAAGCCCACTCTTGATCGTACTCTGAAAAAGATGTGCCACTTCATCGGAGGTTTTTGCAATATTCCTATTTTTTTGCTAGACTTTTTCTTCAGTTTTTATTTGTACATACGTTAATGTATTCCACATCCAATTACTTCATTTGTGTTTGTGTATGCCTGTTATGGATTTAATTCTCCAACCCATTTTTTCATGATATATAAAGATGTCCTGACAACATGTTTAGGACAATAATATAAACAAATAAAGTGGATAGACATTAGCATCACAAATTTCAAATTATATAGGAGCTGAGGAGTGAAATAGGAAAAAGAAAAGTTAATTGTTTCTTTTTTTTTTTCAAGTTCGAGAAAATTGGAATGTACAGGAATTGAACCGTAATGGTAAATATGTCCTCCAAATAAATTATAAGACAAAAGCAAGAATTTGTAATTCGACCTAGGAATAGAACGGCTTGCCACTCCCCCCATTCATCCTACCTCCATTCAAAGATGATTGGAATAAATGCATACAAAGTTATAAAATTCGATATAAAATGTAATTAAATCCTAAAAAATTTTAAATCTTTTAAAAGTATAATTAAATCATTTCATTAACTCCATCAAATTAACTACTAGAAAATGCAAATTTAATTTATTTTATTGCTTTATCAAGACACATGGCACCAATCTGGCACCACATAAAAAAAAACATAAAAGGATAACTTTTAGAAAGAAATATATATAAAAGAAAACCATGTCATCTGTCGTCTCCTCCAACGAAGGCCATCGATCTTGGTCGACATCACTGTTATGCTTCTTCTTCTTCTTCTTGCTCTTATCACTGCTATAATCAATCTAGCCCTGTTGAATAGCTTTCCGCACCTCTTCAACAGTCTTCTTGCTGAGAGCCCATGAGAGTGTGAAGCTCAGCTGCCTCTGCAGCAGAGCAAGTAGGCTGGATTCCATACTCTTGAGGTTGGCTGTGCTTGCACTCCACACCCTCTTTCTTCCACACCCTTTAAGACTCAATTGAACTTCTTGAAAGGTTTAGAACTCAATTACATTTTATGACAAATTTTATGACTTTTAGTACACTAAATGTGTTTCCTTTACCAAAATACATTGTTAAAATTTAGGTATGTTTCTACTACTGATGATGACAATGATCATTATCACTATACATAGCTTGCAAATGATGCATGTCATTTGATTGAGCATGTCATTGGCGATGGAAGATCTGCCTTTAACGTGGCGTGATGAATGGGCATCTCCTTGGCCCTTTTACTCAACCACTTCACTAGCAAAATTGTCTATGCTTCTGCTCTGCATTCTCGATCGAGAGTAGCTAATATTACATTTGATTCACGCAGGTTTTGGCCCCCGGCTAGATCAGAGGCTTTGTCACATGGCCAAATTCTTCTGTTGCTAATGGGGTCATTTGCAAGTAAACTCCTCTGGAATGCTTTAAGAGTTAAGGATTGAGGGTGCCCAGGCGCTAACTTGTTTGGTTCAACTCATGTATACCAAGGCAATGGTTTATTACATGGCTTGCAATGCACTTTAGCTTGGCGACTAAAGATGGTTTGATTTAGTGGAACTTGGCTGTTTCACCAATTGGCTGTCTGTGGAACTGAGCTTTGGAGGATGGAAATCATTTCCTGTCTCTCCTCCAGTCCAGGCTAGGTTTTGCAACTTCAACAGGCATCAGGAGGGATTGGCGACTGGATGTCGGAAGTCCATTGGGTTGTGGCGAACTTCAAAAGTCAAATTGCCAGTCCATTGCTCGAACTCTGTTGGAATGCTTTCATTTATTTTATTGGGCATGCTAGGAATGGTTATTTGCACTCTCCTACCGCTACTTCTATTAGCGTTGCCCTCATTTTTTTGAAAATTAAGAGCACTGTACAATACCACTACCATATATCCATACAAACTCAAAGTACAGCTCCTTTATCAACCACCAGGACTATTTTCAGTGCCTTCTCCTGTATACAATCATTTTTCTTCCTTTTCGTGCTACCACCTTAACTGAATACTAGAAAGATCGCACTGACATGCAACCCCTCACATACAAGCTGATCTTATTCGTGGAATACTCCCAAGTAGAAAGCTGATCTTGCTCGAGATTCAATCAATTATTGTAGACAAAAGAAAGAACATCGAGATACAGATGGATGGCCATTTCAGGTTTTAGAATTCAAAGACTTGCAAGAAATCCATATGAGGTTAAGAAATTTCTAACTCTTCAGCTTCAGAAGCTGTCTAGTCTCCCCTTGATCCATACATATATTCTTACTATAGTAACCAATGTACATTAAAGAGGGGAAAAGGCTAAAAAAGAGTACACTCATTTGGAAATTTCTTTTTGACTATCAAATTGGGCTGGTTGGCATGAACCGAAGGTGAACTAATTACTAGGAAATTGTCCAGGACGCCAACCTTCCTTCTGGCCCATAGCAACGGAAGTAACCATTAGGACAGCATTATGCTGCAACTGGCAACAGGCCATTATGCCTCAGTAATGCCTCAGGTGAAGGCTCACGTCCTCGAAATTCAATGAAGACCTGGGTAAAGCAAACTGGTACAGTGAGGACATCAAGTAAAACAAACTAGATTGTGAGAATGATAAAAGTAGATGATGGAAAATTTCAACTTCTGAACCTGTAGTGGCGCTTTTCCACCTCCAAGAGCAAGAATCGTCTCTCGGAACCTTTGCCCTGTTTCTTTGACAGCCTGTCAACCATGATCAACAGATCATGATAAAAACCAACAATTAATACTGAACTTAAATGCAATATTGAAGAAGGGGCTTCATAACTAAATAGTAATAGACAAGACAAGAAGATTGCCCATGTGCAATGCTTTCAGAAAACTCATTGATGAAATGACATGACGTCGGAGGCAAAATTGTCTAAAAAGAGTTAATAATGCAGAAGAGATGATTGTAACACCAGTTTAGAAGATTTTTCTGTATGTTATGCCATGGCCTTACTATGTGCTATCAATGGTCCAATGGACGTACAAGACTTGGGTTTCCCAATGGGTAATAGAACGTGACTGCATTTTCAGGTCAGTAATTTTCCACCCGAGAACTGGAAAAAGAATTAAACATGAAGAAAACCTAATGAACCAGTTTTGTCCTTGGTGCTCTGCATCTCACACTAGAAAAAAGAAACAAATCAAGCAGGAATTACACAATTATAAAATGCACCTATCCCCCCAGGGCTTTCACTTAAAACAAGCAAAAATCACTCATAATAGAGAAAGTATATTGGAGATAATGCTGATGCAACAGCGACCTAAAACTCAAGACATGTACAAATAAAGCATTGAATGAGCTTCTTAGTCAATTGCTCACTTCTTCTGGTTTAATTTCATGGAAAACAATCAATTTTGCTAAACTTCAAGAGTGCCAAGCCCATGCTAATGCATAAAAAGGGGATCACATTCGCTTGCCATTAGAGCTGAACAATTAATAAGCCATGCATTTAGGCTGAAAGGGAATGGAAACAGGATTTGGGGCCTATCCATTCATGGAAAGAATTGTAAGGCATTGTCGTGCTGCAGTAGCCCAAAGAGTTCAAGTATGCAATCCAACAGGTCTGGGGTCTGCCTAATGTGTACACTCATTAGAAGCAATGGACATAAGTAATTAAGCATCACAGGCAAGAAGACCAATCAGGTTCGTCCAGGCTTCCATTCTTTGCTCAGACATTCCAGGATTACTCACCACAATCTCATACAGGGAAGAAACAGCAATGTTGCATGTTTATTACTATCACTGCTTCACATATGTATAAACCCAACATGAATGGCAAACACAAGGCAAGAAGCTTTTTAGCAGCATCATTTTATTCCATATATGTCCACAACTTCTCAGGCATACCTTACTGTCATTTAAACCTGCATCCTCAAATGCAGAGAAAGCATCTGCAGATAGCACCTCTGCCCACTGAAACAAACACATTCACAATTAGAACCAACACACATCATGAAATAAATCAATCTCAAGCAAAAATGGACTCAGAACTGAACAAGGAAAAGAGGTGTATTATATTTAGAGAGTGTCTTATTGTCCATTAGAAACCAACTAAAGACCTGAAAAGAATCTGGCATAACCAACAAAAAAGAATATCCCATACCTTGTAACTGTAATAACCAGCTGCATATCCACCTGAATATAAGTGAAAAGCAATAAATTCATAGCCGTGTAAGATAAAGATGTATCCCATAAGGTACATAGAACCTTTTTGACAGGTAAGAAGACGAACCTGCAAATATATGGCTGAAGCCACAAAGGAATCGATCCTCAGCAAGTGGAGGGAGTACTTGGGTTCTTTCACTAACCCTTCGATCCACATCATATACAGATTCTGGCCCACCGGGTACATATTTTGTGTGAAGTTGCAGATCTACACTTGCGAACCTTATCTGAGAAGTTCCACAGACAATAAATGGTAAGTAATAACCAACTCCTACATTAGTATGATTCCTTAAGAGAGCAATTTTTTCCACATATGCAATTTCTGATTTCCCAATTATCTAATTTTACTTTGCTAACGTTCATTCTATGAACAAGACATGATCTCCTCCAGCAAATAATTTGATCCACATCATTTCAAAGTATGTACAGCAAAACAGCAAGGTTGAAACCATGCTTGCACTATGGTCAAATAAACCAGTAAGCTTTTCACTCCCTCATTGTCTTTTGGACATGACCTAATGACATATCCAGTCCTCTCCTTATTGTTTTATCATTTCAAACTTGTGTACTTGGATGGCCACAAGATAGACAAAGGTGGAACCTCGATAAACAAGAGGTGTAGCATTCAGCTTTTAATAAATGCAGCACCACGAGGACATAGTACAAGAGAGACGATTCCCCCACGGACAGGGAAATGCCTGCTAAGATAGCTTTCTTCTCTTTGGAAGCTATTTAATAGTCCCAACTTCAAAAGATGTCACAAAAGTACGAAGCTGATAATAGTGAATCATCTCCAATAGCTCCTTAACCAGACAATAAGCTGAAGAACTTGGCTTGACTTTATCTACAATTGCTTTGGTTGGGGGTTTGTCGTGCCTATGAAACCATGGACACCAACCCAAGTGAAAGATGTAGAAAGGGAAAAGGCGAAGAAAGTTAGAATGGAAAGGGAAGAACTAGATAACCTGAACATTTTACAGGTGGTATTATAATAGGATAGGATAGGCAGCAGTTTGTCAATAGGCTCCCATGACCTTATTATATCTACTTGTCAGCTCATATATACGTCACTTCAACACCACCAAGAGGAAATTCACTAACTATATATAATGGATAAAGAACATCCCCGCTAACCACCAGTCACCAAAAACGAGAAAGTTTTGGAAGAAATTGCTTCTACAACATATAATACAATTTTCTTGTAGATAAAATAGCCATAGGCGAAGGAAAAGAATATATAAACAGGGTATGTTCATCAAGTATATAAGAATGAAGCAAAACAAGTCTTTGTTAGTGAGAAGTAACCTGGCGAAGGCTCAAGGAGCCTGCACGAAAAGTTCTAGCAGCGAGGAGCTTTTTATATACATCCTCAGGGAGACTCTCACCAGTTTCATAGTGCTTTGCGATTCCCATCAAGGTATCCCTGCGGTTCAAGGGTGACATAATGACTCCCAGGTTACTGAGATGCATACGCCATACATGGCGTTTGAAAAGTTGTGCACGTGCATGCACCAGCACAGAGAGTACTTTTATTGTGTCAAATGCCTAAGTCTCAAAATGCCCAAGAATATCCCCATAGGGAGAAAAAGACATTGCATTCATTCTTCAACTAGAAATATACTTGGTGTTTCACAGCAGAAAAGTGACTTCAATAGCAGCCTCTATTGGCAATTGTTCATAGGTCATAGGTTATTGTATTACAATAACAAATAATTCTTGAATATAATTATGTCAAACTTTTACAGTTGAATTTGAAAGCTTTGCATGTTAATTTTAAAGACGACATGATCATATTGATTAAACTGAAGTGGAAAAAACAAAATCAAAATTTTTGCTAAGAATCGCAAAATCTACTATTTGATTTTAGCGAAAAATATTTGGTTTGAGGAAACAAGATAGTAAGACGATATTGACAAAGAAATAAAAGAAATACTGTATTGAGATGAAGTGTTCCCATGTTTCCAAGAAAGAATTGGTTATGTCATAAGTCCTTAAAATTCTTTCTTCTAAACAAGAGCTTATTTAATTTTATAGTAAAATTTTTGAGAAACAAGACACTCGATTGACTTTTCATAAACAAGTCTATCACAATGAGGATGGTAATTAGTTTTCTTTCGATGTTTTTAATATGCAAGAGATCAAGTTGAAAAAGTTCATTTTGTTATTTTTCCTTGTTATAGATAATGTGTACAAAGTTCATAGAAAAAAATAAGAAAGTAAAACTTTATTTCAAAAATTATAGATTCAAATATTCTGACACTTTTGTGAGAAGGACATTCAGCGCTAACTCCACTTTTGTATCTGTTGGGACACATGACAGTGAGCATCAAATAACCCAATTGACACAATTAACCTTTATGCTTTCTCTAAGTTATTGGTAATTTTTCAAGCACAGAAAAAAAGGGATAACTTCAATGACAAGAGAAAAGAGCTTTAACTGCAGGAAAAACAAAGTCTGGATATCTACTCTTTATAACTCTAAAGCAATAAATACTGAAAAAATGGATGTATCGTCTCTATATGTTAACTAATACATTTTTTGCTTAAATCTACATAATATGTACTGAGGTGGACTTAACAATAAGTACACATTAGTAATACATCTTTCCTTACTGCCTATTCTTATGAATTCACGATTAACTAAACTTAAAAAAAATAGGCACATGAAAAAGGGAAAGTGAAAATTATTTCACAATTGAAAATACCATTGTGGAGGTATATTGATATCAACCTGATATATCTCGAAGAAATTATTTTTCATATTTAAAGATTCTTAGGGTAACTAGCCATGGTTGTGAGCATGAATGCATAAAACTCAATAGCTTGTAGTATTTCTTTTTTTGTTATCTGTAATATTGATACTAATAGGCAAACAAAGTAAAGGAGAATAACAAAATTATTAACAAAGTGCAAATTGGTCAGAATAATATAAAACAAGTCACAACTCAACTGTGATTCATTTCAACATACCTTGACGAGAGCCATAGACATCCACTAATAACATCTACAACAGGGGCCTATCATTTGCCATATACAAGGAGGCACTACTCTCACTTCCTCACTTTTACATCCAGAGATAGTATAAAGGCAATACAACACAAACATCACATAATGGTCTATGAAGAAATCATCTGTTGCTATCCACAGTATATGCATAACCTTTTTTATTTGTGAAGTGCGAGCACATCCAACCATGATGGCAAGTAAATTTGTCCTAAATCTCTATAATAAATAGTTCTAGACAAAATTACCTGTGGTAACACCAGTTCTCCATAAATTGAGAGGGCAATTCCACAGCATCCCACTCTATTCCTCTAATGCCAGCAACAAGGCCTTCGTCTTGTTTGGTTAGCATGTGTTGAAGAGCATGACCAAATTCATGAAAAACAGTTTCAACCTGCCAATTTCAACAATACATATTTTACCACAAATGTTTAACTAGCATATACCACTCAGAAGATTAAGATATTTTATGATGGACAAACTGCTATAGTGAGCACAATGTCACAAATCTCATCATTTATCTAAGGTTAGCACAAACGAGCAAGAAAAGGCCCCTCAAATAGATAGGCAAAAGGGCCCTTAATGATATCTCCTCTAAAGGGTTGAACTCTTGTCGCACAAGAATGGTTCACTCATACCTCACACAAAACCTTCACAGTCAATAGTCACGATTCTATAATAATTAGGTGTGAATCAGAAATTTTAAAATTGGGAGCAGGTAATACTGGAAATTGGACAATAGATCCATCTCTAGATGCAAATATTAGCAAAGAGAAGTGTGTACTTTTAGGCATTATACATAGAAAAATATTAGCATTAGTGGGATTCATGAAATCACATCAATGAATAGGCTGGCATCAGAAATTCTCGAGCAAAAAATTGCTTGGCATTTACTTCATTAATCTTCTCCCATAGACTAATCTCCTCACGCTAACAAGTGTTATCGGACCTACATATTGATTCTTCCTGCAGCACCCCTCCTGACAGTGTGGAATAAATACAACATACACAGATATCTTCATAGAGATGTCTTTATAATAGCAGAATTTTGATCCCTATTTAGTATTGCCTGGAAGTTACCAAAATCCAATCATCAAACTAAGAGTTGTGGAGACCAAATTAAACAACCCTGTTCTATTGTCCTTGTTTCTGATGGCAATATTTCATTGCCACGGGCTTGCATTCTTGTGGCTACCCTAGCTACCCTCCATCTATTTAGTATTTCAGACTCAAATTGGGGGGGCAAAAAACAGGTCAACAAACTGAGGAAAAGAGTGGGAAATTGACCTCTCGGAATGTCATAAGGCTTGGCTTGGTCCCCACGGGTGGCATTTGATTGCACACCATGTGAGCAATTGGTAATCTTGTACTTGCACCATCTCGAGATAGCACACGGCTTCGAGCAACAACCTCATCCATCCATGCACCTTCCCTTTTCTCAGATGGTCGAGAATAGGGATCAAAATAGAAGTATGCAATTGGATTTCCTGAAGAATCTTTTACACAGTAGAATCTAACGTCGCTGTTCCAGACCTAGAGAATAAATAAGCATTTTATCAGAACACATGGGCTAACAGCACATAAAAGACAGGAGCAAAGCATTTGACTTTTTTTACCGGTGCTAATCCATCAGCAGCCTCAATCTCAATTCCAAAAAGTGTCCTTGCAAGGTTGAAAAGGCCCTCTGTTACTTTTGGCAATGAGAAATATGGGCGTAGTTCTTCCTGGAAATTGCAAAAGTTATGAGGCTACATTTTCATATTCACATGCATAAATCAGGGTCAGGGAGAGAGTTCTGACCTCATTGATGTCATATTTTGATTCACGCAGCCTCTCGCTCCAGAAGTTAATGTCCCAATGGCTCAAATCATCAGATTCTTTTGCCCCTTGACTCTTGGCAAAATGTTTTAGGTCCTCCATGTCTGAATAATCAAGCCAAATCATATTAAGAAATGGATGTTGAGTTGAAAGCAAAAGGAACATCTGTAAAAGTATCCTAATATTTGCCATTGACATCATCAAACTGAATTAAAGGCTTGACCCCGCCCCCACCCCCTCCCCCTGCGCCCGCCCCCGCTTTCTTTTTCTCTTCTATTTCCCGAGCCCCATCCTCCTCTCCCTTGTTCTATTTCCTTTATCACCAGCCAATAGAGAAAAGACCCCTATGAAGCATGCACAATGATGACCACAGGATTCAGATGACCTCCAACTCATAGATCCACTCCACAACCCTCATCAACATTTGGAAACTCAGATTTGTCTGAAATGCTATTGTTACATTGACTGCGTTGTTGTTGCAATATTCTAGAGTGCTCCTAGTTTTCCTCATCTCTTTATTAAGGCTAGGTTTGCTTCAGTCAGCTCGATCACTCTGTGCCAGTTAAAAGTGTACCTAGTGATCAGACAGATAGCTAAATTGGGGATGACATCATTTTTTTTGGGGGAGGGGGGCACTTATTAATATGCTCTTCACATGGATATATGCAAAAGAACACATAAGATGCAAAGTGTACTACTTTGAAGCTTGAATTACAGGTATAACATGCACATTTTAAGTGGCATAAGGAACTATCGTGAACATTTATCATAAGTAAACGTAAAAGTGCATCCTCAAATGTTAAAAGTTTACAAGACTTAAATAAATACTAGGAATATTCATCTAGATCATACCTTGAACTGCAGCATCCCATGAGGCACTCCTAAGTTTTTCTAGGAGCTCTTCCGCTTTATCCACGGTAGCCATTTTCATTGCCATGCTAACCTGATGACAATATTGCATTAATATGTGATGATACAGTGATATCAGAGCATTGTTCACCCAAGCAAATAGATTCTGCTCCAAGATTATTCCAGGAGAATGGAGAAAAGAATTCAAAAGCATACTTAAGAATTTGTTTCAGAGACATTAGATATATAAGAATAAAAAATTGGTTTGCATTGGATTATGCATCAAAATGCAATTCCGGAAAATTGAACACCTTAAACTTAAGAATCAAAGTGCAAATATTTCCGTAATTATCTACAATATACCAGCAACCACTTTGTCTGCCATAAATTTTCCCCATTTCCCTTGTAAATCATAAAATCATAACAACAGCCAAAAACAATTGAAGTTGTTTATAATTAGTGATTAATTTGAAAAGTATCGTCCAAAGAATGACTAAAAATAATTTGTCTTACTTCCCCATTCAAACTTTACACACACACACACACACACACACACACACACAAAAAATAATAATAATAATAAAAATAAATAAAATAAAATAAAAGAAGAAGAAGAACTAAAAAGGAACTAAAAAGATGAAATACAAAGCAGAAAAATCTCATAAATAACCTTAAAAACACATACCTCAGCATAATTATTATAACCTAAAAGCTTAGCTTTTTCCAATCTAAGCTTCAAGATTTGGTCAATAATTAAAGTGTTGTCTATATCTCCGCTGGAGGCACGAGTAACATAAGCCCGGTAGATTTCCTCACGTAAAGCTCTATTTCGAGCATGTTGCATGACAGACATAAAACTTGGAGCGTCTAAGGTGATCACCCAAGGTCCATCTTCTGGAGTTGAATTTTCATGCCCCTTGAATATGATAAAAAATGATAAAGGATGAATGATCAAACAGACTCTTGAATGAAGAGTGCTGAAAAAATATTAAAAATGACACAACAAATGGAAGCTATTGTGTATTACCTTAGACACCGCTGTTTGTGCAGCCAAACCAAGAGCTGTGGCAGGCAATCCTTCAATATCCTTCTTATCAGTAATCTTTTTTTCAAATTTCTTTGTGGCATCCAAGACATTCTCATCAAATTTTTTGGATAATTTTTCAAGTTCCTGTCATCAACTAATTAATCAAAAGGCAGAAACTGGGCTATTGAAATATATAATAAAAAAAATCTACCAAACTACTTTCTTGCACATAAAAAGTAATCTTAACATAGTCATTGGCATCACATTTTCAAATTGATTGCTAACACACTAGAATGTAGAAACGACTAAAATCTGACCAATCATTCCCGCAATTATAGTTAAAGTGTCTTCATCATCTCCCACATTATGTGCTTTTTAATGTCACAAGTCACAGCAAATTTTAGCTTCCATGCAAATAAATTTAAGGCCAAGTATCCCACGATAGCAGAGATAATAAGATATACTGAGAAGTTTTTGCACAAGTTATTCATAAGCTAACAAAATCAAGCGAGATGATAGTTATTTAAGTGTCAATGTATATAAATCAGCAAAGATCGACTTTCCAACTCAAATAAGAGTCCTAGAAGAACCGTTCAAGATTAATTAGTAAAGCTATCTAATGCTCAACCGTGGTTGGTCGAGAATGCTTTGGGATTTGGTTTCATCACTTGTGGGCATTAAGTGGGTCACACTATAAAGACAGTGCAAGCAGACCCTAAGAGCTTGGCATGGTATATGCATTAACAAAGAAAAGAGAAACAAGATTCAGTTAAACCCTCTAGCAGCTTTCTGGCTGATTTGGAGGAAAGAAACAGGATAATATTTAATATATAGACAGACAGCTTGTGGAAATTAGGGAATCTTTGCCTTTTACTTTGGCTTTTGGTATGCACACAGATCGAGTCTTGATGTAAATGCATTTCCAGACCAGCTAGACTCCTCCTCCTGTACTTGATTTTGTTAATGGTTTTGCATATCTTTAATGCCTTTTTAATGAATTACCTCCCTATTAAAAAAAAAAAAAAAAAACAAACAAACTAGTAAATATTAGGATTTTACAAAGTGTCCTTTTTTTTCAGTTTAAGGAGGATATTATGTTTCCTATTTCAATTATGCTTCTTGTTTAGAGGTTTCCTATTTCAACTAGAAGTAGAATATTAAGAATCATACATTGTTGCAATTCTATCTTTTCAATAGAGTTGACAATTAATAGAAACTGGCAATTTTTTGCTTTGGGATTGCATGACACAATTTTTTTATTAGGTGTGATGCTTAGGATACCCTAGATATAACCCTTAGGAAGCATTGGGTGTGATGCCTAAAGAATTTACTCATTTTGAGTAATTGTTTGTTGGAATTTTTTTTTCATGTGCTCAATTTATCAGGCTCCCTACCATGAGACCGTCGTTCTACATCAGTTATGGCCTTGGAAAATCCCCTACTTGAGGCATTTTTGGAGCTGCTTGTTGTTAGCCACATGTAGATGATTTCAACCTCACATCCTCCTCTTCTCTCAACATCTTTCAACCTTAAACTCTACTCTAAAATAGTAAGAGAGTTTGAATGACTCGTTGTTCTAAACTCTTCCTTCTAACAATTGTTTTCGTTACTTGGGTTAATTTCTTCAACCCTTCCCTTTGTACTTCAAGTACTCTCTACTGACCCTAAATATTTTATTTTCTTGAATAAAGGTGACATCACAACTGGATCTCTTTGACCAAAGTACTAGGATTATTTGGGACAACTTAGTCTTGCTTACTAGGGAGGACTTTGTCTGATTACATCACTGTGTAAACCAATAGGTGCAGGACAAGCAAAGCATCCGCTGGAATGAGAGAGTATTAGAGCCCCTTGAATTAAATAAAGAACCAACGCTATGGTCAACATGCTCCTACTGGTAAGAGAATTCTACACTTATTCTTTGTTTTCATTTAACTTGACATTTGTTCTTTTTGTAAGAGAGATGTTGAAAAATGACTTACATTAGTTCAAGATATACATGAGGAGGCCACATATAGAATAGGTAAGTACTGATAGTGGGTAAGGCATTGACATAAAAATCCACCAACAGGAGTGCTGGAAAGGGTACAGATTTGAGAGGCTGAGCTTAACAAAAGATAAAATAGATGAGACTAGAAGTACAGGAAAGAAGTTAAATTTTATGCACCACCATAGTGTGTCTTCATCAACAAGATGTGGGGTTCACTTTGAAATTCTCTGTATAAGTGAAATTGGAAGTGCAGGAAAGACTCTAAGTTTTATGCACCACCATAGTGTGTCTTCATTGGCTAGATGCAGTATCCACTTTGGAACTTGAAATCCATGCTATGTGTGTGTACATCCATATATATGCTCATAAGCCAATCAAACAAAACACTATATATACTACACCAAAAACACCTTATTTTGTCACTGCCACCAACACAGAGATTTCAATTTATTTGACATATTGGTAAAACGCATCACACCTGCTCAATTTTGTTAAACTCTTCTCTTTTACCATCTTCTAGGGCAACCCCACTCAGAACTGCTTCCTTTATTTGGTCTGCAACAACATTATTTTTAAACCGAATGTCAACAAATCTCATTATAAAGTACAAGCACTACAAATCAATGAAAATACAATGATATAAATTGAATGTATGAAATACTATGTATTACTCAAAAGACAAACATAAGGTGATCAAAGGACACATGTTTTACTCACTTTCCACTATACGTTTTTGAGCATCGCTCAGCAGGTTCCAATCAGGCGACTCTTGAAGAGCTCTAAAAGCATTGTACATAGGTTTACTTTGCCCAAGTCTAAGCTGAAATTTAACCTTCTCTGCCTGCATTACAAAAGTAAGCCAATGTAAGCATCACTATTCGAGATTTAAAAAAACATAAAAAGCTAAACGGATATCAATGAATTAACCAGCCCATAGCATAGCATGCTAGAGTGACAAAGATACTTATCCAAAGGCAACAAGAGAGGCCATCTCCTACTCCAGAACACAATTATGTCTTCCAACTCACCACTTTACATCACTCAATAAATCATTTCGATAACTACCAAGAGAAAGAAATTACCTGCACTTCCTCTATGGCGGCACGCAACTCATCTGTATCCTTGACGGCCTTGAGATGATTGATCATTCCCCAGACGACAGTCAATCGATCCACAATCTTCTCCAATGGCTCCACAAGCTTCGGCCACGACGGTTCCACCGTCCTCTCCATTTCCTCCAGATCACTCTCCTGCGGGCATTCCCACAAACACATTACAGACGCCGAGACCTAAAACAATAACATCAACAAACAACGATCGACCATACCAGATTCTTCAAAAGAGCCAGAATCCCAGGACGGACGTGCTTGGCCTCGACGGCGTCGAAGGGCGGGAAGTCGAAGTCCCGCAAGAGGGGATTGCTCTCGACGCCGGCGTCGGCCATGGGCGGGGCTCGGGGAGCGATCGGCGGGGTGGAGGCGGAGGCGGAGGCGGAGGCGGAGGAGCAGGTGGTGGAGAGGGACGGAGACGTGGGTCTGCGCCGGTTTCGGAGGCAGAGGGAGAAGGAGGAGGACCAGAGAGGGCAAGGAAAAGACTTGCTCGAGAGGGAATGATGGTGTCTCGCGTATCGATGGAGATGAGGACGGTGACGGTGGACGGAGCGAGAGAGAGCGATGCGGGTCGTACAAGCCACGAGCGTGAGCATGTTGACTATAATAAGGAGAGTGGCCAAGGACCTCTTTGGAATGCGCCTCATTATTGCCATCGTCCAGAGGGGATGTATCTTTGTCGATGTGTTTGTTGCCTTGCTTGATGGATGGGGTTTTGTGAGGACAAAATGTGAGTTACAGGCCCAGTCTACTGGACTGAGCCTAACACGAACTGACATGTGGTATGATGTTTTTATTGGTTGAGTTATCAAATTAGTTTGATTAAACTCGGATGATTTGTACGGCGATCCAGTGAAAAATAAAAGTGAAATACTAGCAAAAATACTCAGGTGCTATTGGAGGGGAATGATTTCATGTATTATGCAAACCTTAGTTGACTATACTCATCAATCAATCAATTGATTGGAAGGTTAGAAGTTAGGAAAGAAAATGTAAGGAATATGCTAGAGTGGATATAGTTAGCTTCGCATATCTAGTTATGTGAAATCCATATAATCGAAAGTTATCCTAGCCAAGACTGATCTTTTTGCAGAAAGATTAAAAAAAAATAATTAGAATTTTTGAATCAAGCATGTAAAAGCCTACATGACCGAAAGAAAAAGGAAGGCGGAAGCTCACGTCATGTGACGGTGCAACAAGCTAATGTTGGGCCTTCCAAATTCAGGGTCTTGAAGAAGGCTTAGCGATGGGAATCCGGCACCATCTGTTCGCGTGAGAATCCAGCTCTAATAAATTCCTGCACCGACTTTTATTTTACATGTCGAGTCCGAATAGCAAATTAAGTCTCATATCCATGTCATTTTGGCGAGCATCTCTTGTAACAAGTTTGATAAAATACTTAATTGGATTATTGGGCTTGTACAATAGATCCAAAAACAAGCACGGAAATGTTATGTAATAAATTTCAAATGTTAAAAGTATTTAAATGCCGAAAATGAAAATAAGATATCGTTTGATAATAACTAGAAATGATAGCTAGATGATATCAGTTTCTTAATTAAATATAAAAGATTAATATTATTAAAGAGGATGGCATTGGCAATTAGAGTGAGACGGACGCAAAGTGACTCGTTTAAGGAAGGGACGATGACGACGAAGGTGCATAGAACCCAACAGAGTGATTTTAGTAGCCATGGGCGTGGCCCAACTTTTTTTTTTTTCGAACTAATAAGCTGGAATTCATTACTAACTGAGTGTCTGAGCAAATACAGCATGAGCATCAATACAAAGTAAATCCAAAAGAGCAGGGGGGTAGTAACCCAATTCCTAGGAAGATAGCCCATACGTTGGGCTTTGGCTAACCAATCGGCCACTTTGTTTGTATCGCAACTCTAATGAGCTAAAGTAAGTCCCAACATATTCTCCATTTTATGCTTGACCCGGTCCACTAGAGGTTGCACTGTTCAACTTAAAGTAACTAAGGAGAGAACACTCTCCACCAGCGTACTATAATTAAACTGAAGTATTATTTCTTTTTCTATAGTAGTCGGGGAAAGCTTAGAGGAGATAAAGTCTAGGGTTTCAACCAAAGCTACAGCATTCGCTTCTTCAGCTAAACTCACCTCGATGTTCTTAGCAAACCCATCCCTTATCTTGCCAAATGAGTCTCTGCAGATGCAAGCAACAGCAGCCCAAGAAGAAGGTCGACCCTGCTAAGCTTCGAAGAATCGTCCCTTTTTCCTTCTGGTCAAGGCGAGGCTCCATGCCAGATCAGGGCTTTCTTCAGTCTATCGTTTGGTGAGATCAGGGCCAGGAGGTGACTCAGATCCACCATCGGCATCGCTGCTATTTAGGTAAGACCCGCCCTTATTCCGTGCTTCCGATCTACCGCTCCTTACAGGATGGGCTGCGTTGTTGCGCCTTCGTTCCTGCTGCTAAGCTGGGGAGTTAAAATCAGAAGATTTGATTTCACGATTTGGGTTTATTAGTGCTACAAATCATCCGTCAATGGTTCTGCTTGTCAGAGGGAGCTTACCGTAATGTTGCACTTCGCAGCTACTGAGCGGCTCAGTTGGGCCTATCTGATGCGGCGATGGATCAAGTTGGGCACTTCTGCATTGCGCAAGGGAGGGCAATCGCGAATGTGGCTACAATTTGTCTGTCTTTCGGTGAAATCGGGGCTAGGAGGATGTGAGTCGGACCCATCTTCGCTGTCGCTACTGTTCGGGTTAGTGCAGCCTCCATCTATCTCGTCCGCTCTGGTGTTTAGAGCAGCGTAGGCCAAGTTAAAGCACCTCTAGTCTTGATTTTGTGTTATGGTGCAAAAATCAGCAAATCTGATTGGGGAGCTGTAGGCGTTGCAAAGCATTCTTTGTTGGTACCGCTTGCCATGGAACGTTTCCCACGATCTTGGGCTTGGCATCTACTAGGCATCTCATGTGACAGTTTGATTTTCTACTTCTGTTTTCAATTAAATAAATCGGGTTTTTCGTTGACATGCCTATAATGCTATTCTCTGAGCTGATCACTTATGAGATAACTAGAGTAGTCAAGAAAGTTATTAAAGGATTTTGATGCAATAGACTTGAGAATTCGACCAGGAATCGACTGCTCGAATGTGTTAGTCTACAAGGATCATTTCGGCATAGTCAAAAATCTATCAGAGACAGGAAATATGTTGATTCAATAGAGATATATAATTAGGCATGGGTGATTTCATCTAATTACAAAATTATCGTCGATTAGTATTAAACCGATTTTTCTGTTATTTAGTACCATGTGCTTGTAATTGAAATCTCGAGATTTTTCACAATAACCGAGATCCGCCAATGCGTCGAATATGTACATTGTGGCTCGGGAATAATCGACTACAGGTCATTTGCACCGAAAATTCCCAAAAACTAACCGATAGTTTAGATTGCGCTAAAATCACATTTGACTAAAATTAACCGAGGAAATGATACCGATTTTAGAAATTGAGAAATTTCACATTTCACAATTAATCCTGGGAAATGTTGTTGCATATTTTCAAAGTTTATGGACGACGGGAATTATTAACAGAAAATGGACAAAAGTAGCAAATTAAAAGAATAAAGGAAATGCCATATTTTAAATAAGTTTTTGGCCTTTATTGCGAAACAATGAGAGAAAGAATTATAGAGGTTTAAATGAGGATTTATCATTATTATTTAGAATTGTGAAATGTTAAAATGGAAAAGAGAGAGAGAGAGAGCTTCTAGAAACCATGCAAATTCGGAGCTTTGGGAACCAAGGGAAATTTCAACATCATTTGAATTTCATTTGAAAGGAATAAGCTTGTTGAGTGTTGCGGGGCACTTAACAATCAAAGGATCGAGTTTTTTCATGGAAAAGTTATGGGAATTAGCTCCAAATTCGGATGTCTGCACATTACGATAGATTTTACCACCATTTGCATCTCATTTGGAAGAGATAAGTGTGTTTAGGTGGGGTGGGCCTCTCGACAATGAAATGAGAGAGTTTTTCCATGGAAAAAGTACTAAAGCTCTTATGGAAAAACAAAAAGGCTGTGGAAATGTGAGAGGAAGGACCCTCATGGTTCTTTCTCCTCTCTCTCCTTTCCCTCTCCATGCAATCCCGTTCCCCTTCTTGGTACCATATGACCACTCTCTTCTCTCTCCCCCTTTCCCTTTCTTTCCCTTTCCTTTCTTTTCTCTCAGCCAAAAAGCTTGTCCTTTCTTTTTCCTATTTCTTTTCTTCCGCACGTATTTCTTCTCCCTTGTTGCCGTGCGTCTGTCTCCCTCTTTCTCTTTTAGTTCCTTTCTTTTTCCCTTTTTCTTTTTCAACCATGCAAGCTGTTGTTTTCTTCTTCTTTAAATATGCAATCCCCGTTCCTACTCTCTCTTGGACGACAAACCAGCGACTAAGAAAACAGAGGAAGGCGTGGTTGTGTTGTTACAAAATTCCTGGACCCACAGAAACTTCGACCCAACTACCACCATGTTTTATATCTCTTGGTTTTGGAGTTCAAGTGATGACGAAACCTCCTTACCAGCAAGAGAACAGCGCAGCCGACCAAACACCACGCTTGTTTCTCTCTACTGAAAAGTTTGTAATTTCGTGTGTTGATATTGCAGTCGCACCGCAGCACACCCCTCTGCTATTTCGGCTCAACCCCATCACCGAAAGACCCAAGGCCTGTCTCTGTGTTGCCATCCAGCCATCAACAAGAGCCGCCCTTAGTTTTAAATAGGTGAGTTGTTCTTCTAAAACTGTAATAGGAGTTATGTACATTTGTTTATGGGTTGAAATTAGTTGAGAAAGGTTTAGATGAGATCAAAGATAGTTAATATTAGTTTAGAAATGTTAGGTTAACTATAAAAAGGCTTAATTTTAGTTAAAATAGCAAGACAAGAACCATAGAGGATAGATGGGCCAAAAATAGGGGATATTCTTTAAAACTATTTTCTGGACGTGTACGATTTATTATTTTATGGACTAACATGTGCTGCGATTTTCAAGTGAAGTTCTTCTGAAGAAATGTTTTACGCATCTTCAAGTATAACATATAATTTTCTCAGGATTTGTAGAAGTTAAAAAGAAGACAATTTTAGCTTTGTTAGCTTTAAACAGAAAGTTAGACTACATTGAAAATTTTGACCTGTAAGGATTCTACAAGTCTTTACTAACATTTAGAGTTTGAATTTTCAAATAATGCCTTCACAAAAGTTGTTCATTATGTTCTTTAATTTAACATACTCGAATTTCAAATCAAACGGATCTATTTCGGACCCTGAACCAAGCTGATTTCAGAAAACAGAACTACTGGAAACAGACCCGATTTTAATGTTGGATTGAGTGAATTACTAGGTTGAATCTAGAGGGATCTGGGCCTCGGTGTCTTCATGAAAAATGTTTTTTTACATGTTCTTTAGCATGTGTTCAAGTTTGAGAATTTTTCGGACTTATATAAGTTGGTTTCTGGTCTTGAATCCGAAAGTATGCAATTGGGCAGTTTTTGCCAATTCTGGTCAATAGAAGTTTATAATTGTTTTGAGGTATTTTTTTCTGGAAAATTGTTTAATTAATGTTGTGAATGAAATGTGCAATTGAACATTGAACTGTGGCATTTAGTGAATGCATATACAACATGAAAATTCATCACGAACCTTTGGGGCCGGACGATGCTTCTTTGGGAATGCCCCAAGTCAATGGATGCCGGTCGCAGTGGATGCTAGGCCGATACTCCTAATCCGAATGCCGTCTGAATGTAGACATTGCCGTGCTCGACGGTGCAAGACAATGCCCGATTATGCTGGAAGACTGTTATCTGTTGCATTGATTATGGTCGTATGCTTACATTAATATTCATGTCCTTGTATATACTCATGTTAAGGTATTCCTATGATGTGTGAACTCGATACTGTTAGGTATGTTTTGATTGACACTAATATGCAGGAACATGCTGATATTAAAAAAGTTATAAGAAATGTGACTAGATTGTATGTAGAGTGTACCTTTCTCCTACTCGGGATTTAAGGGATTAACTCGCTGAGACGTGCACCTCATTGTGGCCTAAAATTTTTCAAGTCCCTATAGAGAGGAAGGCCAGGTCGTGTACAGTCAGTTACAGGAAAGAAAGAGTAGGACTCTCGCTATCTCCCTCCAGGTGATGATGGGTCTTCCGTCAAGGCTGAATGTAGGGTGACGGCTCACCCCAGAAAGATCGAGAAGTATAGTAGTGTAGTAGTGAACCCCAGTTTTGTAAATAGAAGCTTAACTCGTGAATAACCGAACAGTTTCACCTTTTTGTATCGGATCTTGGAGTGTTAAACTGGTCTATATACATAAGTACTACGCTATTGTAGGTGGGGCTTGTTAAAGAAAAAAAAATATTATCCTACGTTTCTATCCCACTGCTTTGTTGTATGAAGATTGTTTTATGTTTTCGCATGCGCAAAATAATGAATGGGTCGGCAATAGTTTTCGGGATGTTGCAAACTTTCATCGGCCATTGAAGGATGTGCATGCGCCCGGAGTTCGGATTGTGACATCTCGAGTGGACCTTTGCTGATATGCATTTTCCAGCTCTCCTCTCTATTGTGAACAGCTAAGTAGCACCGACACATGGCACTGACACGCGACACGACACAACATGACACATCATTTTTTTAAAAATAGAGAATTCGACACGTTGGGACACGTTGCATATTAAATAAATATTTTTATTTTTAATTAATTTAATACAAATTCAGTATTTTTATTTTTTCGAAATCATTTTTAATCTCATTGATTTATTTTTCCAATTAAAAAAGAAATCTTCTTTCCCCGTCCATCCCCAAATTTATTTTTCTTTCCCTCCCCACCGTCGTCCATTTCCCCCACTTTATTTTTCTTTCCCTCCCCACCACTGACAGACAGGCTGTCCTGTCACTTCCCCTCCCCCCAAAATACGTGATGGCCGTCCCCTTTTTTAATTGCTTTTGAGTTTCCTATCAAAAACCCTAGCTTTAACTCCTCCTCCTCACCGCTTGCCGTACGACCCTTCCTCTTCTCCTCCTCTCGATCCTTCTCCTTCCTCGCCGCTCGCCGCACGACCCCCTTCCTCGCCGCTCACCGCATGACCCCCTTCCTCTCCTCTTCCTCTTGATCCTTTTCCTCTCCTCCTCGCCACACGACCGCCTTCCTCTCCTCTTCCTCTCGCCTTTGGCCCTTCTCCCTTGAAGCTGCAACCTCGTCAGATCCATCACAACATCACAATGGCGACCCTCACCTCAATCTATGCTCTTCCTTTGACCGTCTCTTGCCGTCATGAGCTCGCCATTACTCGCGGCCTCGTTTCTGCTCCCTCACCGTCGCTTCCACCCTCCATTGTTTGCCGAACACGCGTGTCCAAACGTGTCGGGCAAAAGTTGACCGCGTGTCCGACCATGTCTAAGTGTGTCGACGTGTCTGACACACTCCGACACATGTCAGACACGACACGGAAGTGCTTCATAGGTGAACAGGTAAGTATCGGACTTGCCCTGTGTTCCGCGCTGATTGGGCACCAACTTTACCTCTCATTTCTACTTGGGGCTTTGTAGCTCTGTGCTTTTTATCCTTCCCGGCATTTCTGTGTACCTTTGGATTATGAGAGGTGTCAGAGTCGCTGTCTACCACGTCTTCAATCTGCACTGGGGTAGAGGTTGGGGGAGCACTTTGCTTGACTGGTGCATCATCGCAAGTTGAATCAGAACCCAAGTCAGAATTTGAAAATATTTTGTCGTTACTCATCAAAAATTCTTGGCTGAACTCAGGGGAAGTGTTGGTTGTACAGGCACTGTCGATTGAAGCATCAATGTTGATTTTGAGTACTCCTGGGGTTGGAGGTTGCCACTTGCTAGGTAGACCATTGCCTTGCTTCCTTTTCTGTGACTTTTCATTTCAAGTTGTGAAGCTTTCATGTAGCATTGTAGCTTTGAACAGGGTTTGATGTGGGTTGAGGGGACTTTTCCTGAAGACAAAATGGTTGCGATCCTTCCATATGCACCATAGAATTGTCGCAACCAATTCAAAATTGCGTGAGTTCCTTGGTCCTGCGGGATATTTACACAACCAGTCATCAAATTGTGTTAGACCCACCCGATTTATTTGGATTTGCAGGGGTGGCTCATTCCATAGTTGTGATGTCCAAGGGCAAAGCAGTAGAGTGTGCTCGATTGTCTCCGATTCGAGATTGCATATTGGGCGCATTGGAACAGGTACTAGGGCGTGGCCCAGCTTGGGTTGTGCTTCATTTGAGATTCTTGGTTGCTCCGTCTCCCTCTCTCTTTCGATGCTAGGCCCCTGTCTTGGGGAGAAAAAATTGTCTACTTGCTCGATGGGTAGGGCTTATTTATACAAAAAAGATATAAGTACTTACCGATAAAGAAACACTTGGCTAAACTTTAATCTACCTTATTAATCATGTCAGAACCGCTGATCATGTGAAGGTCTCATGGACCCACAAAAAATCCATATGATTAACCATTTTGACAAATCTGACCCAAGTAGCACCACAAATCTCACGAACTTAGGGGTCCGCTAGCTAGTGGCGCCTTGGTCTTTAGGATATTCCCTAATCATAGGTCGGGGTAATATGTAGGATCAAGATATGATCATGAACTTAAAATACCAAACTACAATCACCGCTAATCAATTTAGGTAAGTCTAACTTGATTGGAAAGTCAAAGAGCCTAGATAGTGATGGGAAAGTCAATTAACTAAGTTCGCCTGTAAAAGAACTAGTTAAATGAAAACCAGAAATTTTAGGTTCCCATCACGTGTGGATGGATTAGCATCCCACGACATCCTTTTGGTACCACATCCCTATTTTTGGTTTAGTCTTAGGTCACCCATTGATTGATTTCCCAAGCATACATGATATTCAATTCTTGAAATGTTGTTGAAACACTTATTTAATATTGACATTGATTAATGAGATCGTTTTCACGACACATAGCATTGTATTTTTACCAATTCAATCATAAACCTTTTAGTTTTGTCAAATGAGTCCATCCGGCCAATTCTAGCTGGAAGTTGCTAACGTGAATGGTCGATTTGATGTGGTACTTTTTAATAATATTTTAATGATATTTTAATAATTTTTATTTTTATTTTACTTTTCTTTATTTTTTTTTTTAGTGTTTTAGAGAGAGGGCCAGCGAGGGTGCACAACAGACCCTCATTGGCCCTAGAGGAGGACGTCGAGGCCCACTGATTCTCGAAGAGGGCGTGAAGTGAAGGCTTGCGTGCCCTCATTTTGGTTGGCGAGGGTCGATTGACCCTTGCTTGTGGCTAGCAAGGATCCACTGGGCACCCTTGCTAGCCCTCTCTCCAAAACCATAAAAAAAAAACAAAGAAAACTATAATAATAATAATAATAATAATAATAATAATAATAATAATAATAATAATAATAATAATAATAATAATAAATCATTAAAATATTATTTTAAAAAGTGTCACGTCAACACCAGCCATCCACGTTAGCAATTTTCAACTAAAATTAGCTTAATGGATTCAATTAACAAAAGGTGAAAATGTTTATGACTTAATTGACAAAATTAAAAAGTTTATGGCTGAATTGGTAAGAGTACGATATGTTTAGGAGTTTTTAGACAATTTTCTCATCATAAATCTCAAAATATGATCTCTTGTACCAAGTCGGGCAAAAAAACGTACAAGGCTTCGTTATTAACCTTGGGACGGTGAGCTAAATTCCTAAAATCAAGCCTCAATCTAACTCTAGACATGCTAAGAGTTAACCACCGATGACATATAAAGAGAAAGCATGCAAATGCGAAATGATGTTTGATGACATAAAAGAACCTACCCCGGGTCATTGCCACCTATTAAGACTATCCCGGGGACACGTTATTTGACTGAAAAGAAGACTAATGCTTGCTGCCCATGAGTTGGATATCAGCATATGGCCTTGTCTTTGTCTGGAAACGAGACCAAAACATGCTAGGAATGATGAAAAATCAATAACATGTCAATGTGTCGTCTTGAACAACCAAAGCAACCTCCAAACGACTTCGAAATGCACCAAATTCACCCTCAACGAATGTTGACCAGCAGCATTGCAACAAATACAATTCATGTTCCATGCATGAGAATGTTAACCCCTGATCATGGACGAGCAAAAACGGGAATCGAGAAAGGCCAAAACCGTCCAGCATGCATTCATGTTGACCCGCCAACTCAACGTAATCATCTCCCATAAGATTGCCCATGCTTATGTGCATTCATGGACAGCCCACCACTAAGTCCCACTTAATGAAACACAAGACATGTTCAAGCATGGTTTTGGCGAGAAGTTTGCATGTATCCCACACAGTTCGCTCCGACATTGATATGTGCTCTTATATAATCGAAATGACATGCGAGTCGAGTCGAATAACACTCATCAAGACTGAAGACTGATATGGACAGCAAGTAATCATTGGACACAATCATCGTCTTTCATCAGTCACAATGACGAGAAGATGAGGCTAACGATTGTGCCTGCATAGGTTTTATGTAACAGCCAAATCAAGCCCATAAAAAAATTGAGATTCTCCGTTCCTCATGCGAAACGACAAGAAGGAAAAGGACGCATGCTCTGGCACGTCTCTTGATAAACGATGTTGAAGGATTCCGCAATTTTATGCATGGAGAGAAGGATACTGGTAAGGATGGATATGAAGGATTGCGCTCCACAGCCCCACCATGTAATGACACTGGGGTGCCTCCATCGCCATCATCCTCTTCCTCGGTTCAAACAGGAGCATCCACTGCAGCAAGTCAACGGCCAGATGATCAGCCTGCAGGTACAGCCGGGAGAAATGGGTCCCCCTCAAGAACGGCAGAGCCTTGATGTACCTCTAGGCCTTCGGGTACTTCGGGCATCCATGAACTCGATGTCCTCCTCCCTCTGGCTCCCGATCGTATTGATGATCAGCTTCAGCAGGTTGCGGCACTCTTTCCTGGGGAACGGGGGCTTGCGCCCGAGGATCTCTGCAAAGATGCAGCCCATGGGTCCCGATGTCGTCGCATAAGAACAGCAGCTCCGAGGCGTGGTACCAGCGTGTGACCACGTACTCGGTCATGAACTGCTCGCCTGCTTTGGCTGGTCCGCGTGAACCGGAAGTCGCACTTGGTGTTCACCAGGAGGTTTTCTGGGCTTGAGGTCATGGTGAAGAACGTTGGCCAAGTGGAGAAATTTCAGCCCTTGCAGTTAACTGAATGTGCAGAGTAAAAATCTGAGCAAGAGTTAGATTTCGAAAATACATGCGATGCAAAGCAAAAATGTATATCATGAAGTCAGTCAAGCAAAGTTTAATGACTCAAAGTCAGAAAGTCAATATATTCCCAAGCTCATACAGGTGATGTTTGAAATCAATAAAACCAGTTCTCCAAACACATGCTGCCGCAGAGAAAGTTAAAAATCGTTTCCAACTATAATTAAAACAGGAATTGGAAATTACCCGATATGGAAGCAGCTAAAAGCGCTCGAGCCTACGATCGAAGTTTTCACAAATGACTCCGATCGTAAAGGACTAGTGAAGGGCTCTTTGAGCAAGCTGCTACAAGCGCGCAAGAGCCTACACTGAAGTTTTCACAAACAACTACGAGCATAATCGGGACTAGTGAAGGGCACTTTGAGCACTCCGCAGCTTTCGATCGCGAAACAGAGTACTACTTCCGGTGCTCCTTCAAAAATGAGTCCGACAGATGGCGACAAACAATGACTAATAGCATCAACGGCGGCCGGAAACAGGGACTACTATTAATCTTCAACCGAGATCAAAGCATTTGAAAACTTTTGGTCATAGAATAAAGGAAGATGGAGCTTGGCAAACCGCAACCATGGACGTCACTGATAGCGGCAATGATTGCGATTTCGTAGCGATTTACATCTATGCAGATGACTGAAGACCGAGATTTTATATCATCTGATTTTTCTCTCAGGTGCCTTGGATCTTCCCCGTGAAGGAGAGTCCCCTCCCTTGCACGTAAAAAACCTTGAAGAGCAATATGTACATCATCGATAACAGAACACTCACCACCAGCTGATTTACCACAACATCGATTACACACCCTAACGCACACAACCTCTGCAGAATGATCTCTGAGCTGTACACCGACGTGATTGGACCTATACCTAAGGAAGGAGTAGGCCACATTACACAAGGTGATGCGCACGAGAAACCAGTGACCACCGCCTGTACGAGTTTCATGTTATTATGGTCAATAATCGGTGAGACACATTTCAACGGAGGTGAGCGTGAAGATCTACTCGTCAACACTATTCAGCAATAATGATTGTCACGATCATCGTCGCGGGTAGCATCGATGGAATGATCTTCTCCCTCACCTCCTTTGGAATGTGTCTTATCATGATCAATCATAGCCACATAGATGGTGACCATGTGCATTATCCCGATTTTGTCCCACGTGACCTTCTTCTCCATTAGGATAGGCCCAGTCCCATCGATGTATAGCTCTGAAATCATCCCGTTGAGGTTGCGTGCACTAGGGTATGCATTCGGTGTCGTCTTGAATTGGGTGCTTAGTGGAGTGTTAACGATGACGTTCTTATTGCTCTATAAGGCCATTATCGTTGTATTTAGTATGGTTATAAATTATGATATAACCATTCAACTAAAAAAATGAATCACAACACAAATTTACATAAAAGCAATAACAACAAACATATCAAGAACACTAATGAAGAATAATAAAAGGTAGGCATGGCAAAATAACTTGATGCAATGTTTGGTGAGGAACATTACAAGGCCTCATTTTAAGTGCCAGAGGAGCAATCCTATGAGCTAAAATTAAATAACATCCATAGCGTGATTTAAATTCTAATCTCTAAAAAGGAATCTACTATTAATGGAAATATTATAAAAGAGGAAAACATTTATATGAACTAATTCTTAAATGCAAATCTATTATTAATGTAATGAGATTTTGATCTTTTCAATTTTATATAATTTTGACATTTTCTTAATTTTTTTATTTTCTTTTATCTCTTTGAAAAAAGGGACTATCTAAAGTTTGGATTCATTTGAAAAATTCAAAGAAAATTTCTCCCTAAATGGAAGAGCCCCAATTAAAATGAAATTGAATTAACATTGCAACCTAAAATGCAATGACCTGCATAAGGCTTGCACTTATTTCTCTCTCTTTTAATATATATATGTATAGACACACACACATATATTATTTTTTATTAGTTTTTTAATCTTTTTTACTAGTTTTTATTTTTTTTTCCTCTCTTTCTTTTGGTCTCTTTCTTAGTCCATCACTTTCAGAACATGAACTCACACTTCGCTTGGCTTCCCTTTGCCTCTTTCATTTATTCTTTCTTTCCAAGATCGTATAGAGACATGATTAACTCTTTGTTTTCTTCATTCACTCAGCTCTCTTCATCATTTTTCTAGCTTCAAAAACCAACATCCTCAAAAATCTTCATAAACCAGGGAACTCATTAAAGCAATAATCCATATTCTAATCATCACATATGTAATTAAACATGTTCAAAATCACAATCAAGAACTCAATGGCGGATGATCTTCAGGGAACCAATGTCCTCGTCTTTGTTTCTCCAAGAACAGAGTATAAAGGCACTTACCTTGGAGATGCAGATGTTGATTTCAAAGGATGATCAAACTAAGAATCTGATGGCATGGAGCCGTCATTGCTGAAGATTGACATTTGTGAAGAATAAATGAGCAGGAGCCGAGCTACTCGAAAGTCTCTGATAAGAAAACGCAGTAAAACAGTGGCGCGTGGTGTCACTCAGCGGTGGCTTTCGATGTTAGGGGGGCAATTCAGGAAAAGATCGAGGATCAATGCCATTGACTGAATCAAAAAGAGAGGGTCAGAGAATGAGAGAGAACTTAGCTTTAATCTTGTTGCAGTAACCGGATGATTGAAGTGCTCGGAGTGACTAATCCGAGTTCGATTGAGTTTTCAGTCATGATTGTTCAATGGAGAAGCTTCAACTGAATGTAACATAATCAAGACTGATCGAAGCTGAAATCCCGGAGCTACTGGGCGCCACTAAAGCCCCAAAAGTACTGAACCAGGTACCCCTGCCTTCCACATGGTTGGGTAGCAATTGAGCATTTCTCCCTCCTGATTGTTTTACACGATAATAGAACAAAAATCTTGGTCATGCATCTCATCCATTTTTCTAGAATTTGCAGAGGTACACTACTTTAAACAACAGTGTTTCACGCAATTTGCAAATGTTAAGATACACCTCAAAATAATCCCTACTTCTTTGGTAAGAATGTTTAAGCTCAGCTTGATGTTGAAAGTGTCAAACCGATAACAAGTTAACAATTTGGTTTAGTTTAGCTACTGTTTTGGTTTAAATCCATATTTGAGGTTTGTCCAGTATCTCCTAGCAACTCAAATAGACTTAACATGGAAAGATCTGTCCAAGAATACTTCGAGATGACTGGTGAAGAGATGATACGGATCCTGCAGATGTTGCTATTCTAGTGCTTGTACCATGGTTTCCTTCTTAATGTCCCTATCAATTTCCCCAAATTCAACTTCATAATATTTCTTCATTGCTGGAGACTCACCAATTTCGGTTGAAACTGAGAATTTATTGAATTACTCTTCATGAACCGTGGTTTTTGATGGAGAGTTTCCAGTACATCATTGAGTTAGTGCAAAATCTGTTTCGAAAGAAACAAAGGCAACTGAAGTTGAATGTCACAGAAGGAAAACCAAGACATTTGAACGAAGGCATAGATGAAGTCAGGATACATGCTGGTGTGGGCTGTTCAGATCTAAGGCAAAAGGTTTGACATGTGTGGACACTGGCGAAATTCAAACTTCATATGCAAAGAATGTAAAGGAAACAAGAGAGAAACATGTACGCTGGGCCGCAGATTCTCGAAAGAGGATGGATACCTGAAACAACCGCGCAAGCAAATCAGGTTGCTGGGGGCACGGCTGCGGTGGAGCAGGACACGGCGGTGGGAAGCGTCAGGATTGCTGCTGGGTCTTCAGCTTGAAAGCATTAATGGCCCAACGCCAGACGATGATGATCTATTTGAAAGCGTCAGGTTCAATTCAAAGTGCCGATATAAGTGAGATCAAGATGATGATATTGTTAAGATTTCCTGGATTTCCTGGACGTGTTGACCGATTTTGATGGTGAAAAGATAATAATTCAACTCCAAAAAGTTCCAGTTTGAGCCCTCATCTATTTCACTGCCCGAATCTTTCTCTCTCAATTCTCCAATTTTTCGGTTCTTATCTTCGGCCTTTGACCAAGATTAGTCCCTTCAATCTTCTCCAACTTCCCAACATCCTCCAAACCGCTCTCTCTCCTAGAGTTCATTGTCTCCCGAAGTCAGCCTACACTTTTTCGTATCCTTTCATTATATTTTAGAACCTCATCCAATTTCTTCAAAATCACCCGGTCTAATCCCCTTCCTTCTCGGGAGAGTCTCACTCGAAATTACTCTCAAAACCTCATCAATTTCGTCGAATCCAGGTCTTGTTTCCCCTTTACCTCCCATCCAAAATCTTTTGAACTTTTCTTTGTCCCTTGGACTTCTTACTCACACACTCTTAGTTTGGACACTCAAATGAGGAGGGATACCTAGAAGTATTATTATTATTTCATTATAGCCTCTCCAACGTTAATCCTTATCATGGATGACATTTTATGGGAAGAAGCAGAAATCTGGAGGATAGCATGCGCTCGTCCATGGTAGTATCGGTAGTTAATCCCATGGATGTGGGAACGACCATCTAGTATTGACTGAAGCCATGTGACCACGTGTGGCACGTGCGAGGCATATGAACTCTCCTTGTTAAGTGCCTATTCTAATGCATGATAGCCCTAAAATGCAAAGAAACAGAATAAAGATCCAAAGTTAACCGTGCTTAGATAGGAGCATTATCGGAATGGATGACCGCTTAGGAAAGTATCCACATATATGCAAAAGATAAGAGTATGAGGCTTGATATGGGACGAGGCAAAGCAGGAAATACCTGGAATCAGTTAATCAAGGATATCACACTGCTTGTCAGCAGCAAATATCATAATGCTTCTCTCTAATATCATGCATGTTGAGTTTTCAATGGCAAGACTCAACAATATTATTGGAAATTTGTCAACAGTGGTATTTGGAGATCTTGTTGCAATCGACTAGGTCTGTAGATCTCGTAGTTAAAGCCAATTGAGATGTTACGAGATCTCGATCATTAATGGACTCCAAGAGATACTAAATGAATCTAGTACATAAATTAGATGAATTTGAATCGTCGACCTTGATAGTTCGCACCATTTTTACACTTTCTTGGCGGTGGACCAAGAAGATAGGTGAGCTGGCCTCAGCACACATCCTTTACTTTCAAAGGAAAGTCCACTAAATTAAATGGATTGCTAGCTGGAATTTTGCGCAGCATGGAAATCATTTGCATAGTACTTATAACTTAGTAAGCATTTACATGGGAGAAATTCGAATGCCAATATAACCACTATGGGTAGGTCATATATATGATTTATCAAGGAAAGCAACTAGTTGCAGCCATGAGTACCAAAGAAGCCAGCTCTTTGCAAGCAAAGTAGATTAGAGATGCAACCCTGCTCGGTCAGTGTTTTAACAGGATTTTTTTTTCCGTAGTAAACTCTGGCTCCACTAAATGGTCTTGCTCTAATATTGTTCAATTCATTGATGTTATGGTCAAGTTTCTCTTGCGTGCCACATCGTCATTTATTCACAAATCCCAAACTCTCTGTATTTTCGATTTTGGATTGTTCTTGTTTAGTCCCAAATCCATACTAGGTCATCTTAGACGCCAATCGTCCATTTGTCTTACAAAGGAAAGGACTAATATTAAGTTACTGAACAGACAATGCCGGCCACAAGCATTCTGTAACTACCATAAATGCAACAAATTCATTATGAATCAGTAAATATTTACGATGTATGAAGATGGTTTTATCACATTTATGCATGTCCTTGGATGTTTTACGGCCTGAGAAATTTTTGTCACTTAATGCAAAAGGCGAAGTTTTTTATTCTAAAAGTTTGCCAGATTTGGAAACAAGATTGCCATACAGGTCTTGTAATCAATGTTGCAAGCACATGTTTTTTATATCCTTTTCTCGGTGAAGTTTTGCTTTCTATAACCGTATGTCAATACGTATGCACTCGAATCATGCTCATCAAAAGAACAATGATTTAGTAAAACGACATTTGTACAATTATCATCAATTAAGTTATGCTTTGTGGATATGAATCCTCACAATATGAAATAAGCCTATGCAATTAGGAACTTATATAGCATACAACATACAACGTCAAAGGCAAAAAAGATCTTCTATCATAATACCGAGGAGAGAATTGTATGCTTCTGATCAAATCATTTATGTGAAGAAAATTGTATACATATCCTATACATATGATATAAAGGAAGATCGCGTAACATGTAATTGGCCTTGCCTTTTGCTCATATTTCTTCCGTATCTCATCCACTCTCCTTACATATATTCTTCGATAAAATTTCCCATAGATTACTTGATTGTCTAGCGGGGACTCATCTAAAATTCTTCATGAGTCTATACATGGAATTAAAACTTGTCATTACATCACAGTGCCGTTCTTTTTTTATTTCTATCGTCATAGTATAGATAGAAGGTGTACTTAAATGGACGTCGAGATTGCAAAATTCACAAAATTAACATCCTTCGCCAACAAGATAAACAAGGTATTGCATGATAGAAAATCAAAATTGCTTGATACGAAATGGTAATGAAGCATTTAGTTCCACATCATCTCCCTAATCATATGCTCCCCCATACTCTCGTCGATGTCGAGGGTAATAGGGTACCGAGCCAGCGGGTTGCATCGCGGGTTGTACAGCCCCGCCATGTGAGGATGCTGGAGTGCCTCTGTCACGGTGATCCTCTTCCTCGGCGAACACGAGCATCCGCTGCAGCAAGTCCACAGCCAGAGGATCATCCTGCAGGTACAGCTGAGAGAAGTGTGTCCCCCCTCGAGAATGGCAGCACCTTGCTGTATCTCTGGGCCTTTGGGTGTCGATGAACTTGATGTCCTCCTCCCTCTGGCTCCTGAGCGTGTTGATGATCAGCTTCAGCTGGTTCAGGCACTCTGTCCCAAGGAACGCATGCGCCTGAGGATCTCCTTGAAGATGCGGCCCATGGACCAGACGTTGAGCGAGGTCCTGTAGTCGTTGCATGAGAGCAGCAGCTCAGGGGCGTGGTGCCAGCGCGTGACCAAGTACTCGGTCATGAACTGCCTATCTGCTTTGGCAGTTCCACGCGAACCCAAAGTCGCATATCTTCAGGTCGCAGTTGGCATTCACCTCCGGGCATAAGGTCACAGTGAAAAACGTTGGCCGAGCGGAGATATTTCAGCTCCTGCAATAACTGAATGTGCAGAGTCAAAATGAGAACAAGATTAAGCTATTCTCAATGGCAATACCTCTGCGAATCAACACAAGAGGAATAGCATGATTCAACCAAACCAGCTACAGAAAACCGAATGAACGAATACCTTATCAGTGACTCTTGCTTATTTTCCTCGCGGATGATCGCCACAAGCAGGACAACAGGACATCACCGAAAGTACCGCACAAAAAAAATAAAGAAATCAATGGCATCAGATCTATGTACTTAATAAATCAACTGATAACAAGGGATTTTCAACATGCTTTCAGATCAGAGGATATCATTGACTATTTCTCAGCCGTGCCTGTGCAG
Organism: Eucalyptus victrix; assembly: GCA_016097545.1. Classification (NCBI taxonomy): domain Eukaryota; kingdom Viridiplantae; phylum Streptophyta; class Magnoliopsida; order Myrtales; family Myrtaceae; genus Eucalyptus; species Eucalyptus victrix. The sequence goes on from CM027843.1 coordinate 50,448,353, forward strand.
AAGACCTCCCAAGCCACACTCTCAATTATCGCAAACGAGAAGAAGGCCTTACTGATGGTGATCGCCTTGTGGAGCGATACGTACATCATCGACAATACTGCACCCACCAACTGGTTTACTACAACGTCAATTGCACACCCCAATGCACACAACCTCAGCAGAAAGATCAACTATACACCGATGTGATCAGCCCCATTAGTGGCCTTCTTCTCCATTATGATAAGGCCGACAACATCGCTATACAGTTCTTCCCACTGAGGCTACGTGCCCTGGGCTGTGCAATCAACGTTGCCTTGAAACGGGTGCTTAGTGGATTCTTAACGATGATGTTTTTATTGTTGTATAAGCAATCACCATTGAATTTGTTACTGTCCTAAAATTTAACATAACCATTCAACTAAGAAAAATGAATCCCAACACAAAAAATTATATAAAAGCAATTACAACAAACGCATCAAGAATACTATTGAAGAATGAATAAAAGATAAGGTATGGCAAAATAACCCGATGTGGTGTCTGGTAAAGAACATTATAAGGCCTCATCTTAAGTGCTAGGAGAGCAACCTTATGAGCTAAATTCAAATAAATCCAAAATGTAATTCTAATTCTAATCTCTAAAAAGGAATATAGTGTTAATGGAAATCCACAAAAGAGGAAAAACATTTCTATGAATTAATCCTTAAATGTAAATGCAATGAGATTTTGATCTTTTCAACCTCATATAATTTTTTGACCAAAAAAAAAAAAAGAACTCATAATTTTGACATTTTTTTTTTTTTTATTTCATCTGAAAAAAGGACCATTTAAAGAAAATATCTCCCTAAACAAGTGAGCCCAAACTAAAATGAAATTCAATAAACATTACAACCTAAGATGCAACCATCTAACTGAGGCTTGTACTTATCTCTCTTTTAACATGTGTATATATACATATTAATTTTTATCAATTTTTTAATATTTTATAATTTTTTCTCCATTTTCACTCTTCTTTTATGCCCAAACACATGTTGCACAGCAACTCTCTTCCTTTTTTTTTTTAATTTTTTAAAATAATTTTTTAATATTTTTTAATATTTTTATTTTTTTATTTTTTTATTTTCTTTCTTTCGGTCTCTATGTCAGTCCATCACGTTCATAACATGAACTAGTACCCTTTGCCTCTTTCATTTATTCTTTCTTTCCAATTTGTTCATCATTCAACTAGCTCTTTTCATTGTTTTTCTAGCTACAAAAACTTAACATCATCAAAAATCTTCATCAACCAGGGAACTCATTAAAGCCATAATTCATATTCAAATCATCACATATATGATGAAACATGTTCAAAATCACAAACAAGAACTCAATGGCAGACAATCTTCAGGGAACTGGTAGTTGAGATTTCTCGTCTTTGTTTCTACAAGAACAAAGTATAGAGGTACTTACCTTGGAGATGCAGATGTTGATTTCAAAGGACGATCAGACTAAGGATCTGATGTCATGGAGGCAGTGATCAGTGTTGGCTAAGAAGAAACGATCGGGAGCTGAGCTTCTCAAAGTCTCTGATAAGAAAACGCAGTAAAACAGGGGCCAAATTAGTGAGGCTCCACCGGTGAGCGGTGTCAATTTGTGGCTTTTGCGGACACTAAAATAGGCATGAGGTTATATAAACCTCAGGTTTACCTTGAATTAACACCAAGAGCCAAAAGAAAATGATGTTGTGGCCGTAGACTTGAACGAGTGCCAGCGAAGGGTTGTGGCGGAGAGCAAACTATGGACCTTGCAAACACAGCGAGGAGGTGCAGCCGAGATGGCCAAACAACAGCAAGGCTTCGGAGGCGTACCGAACTGGAAGACTGGAGAAACCTGCAAGGAAGAATCAAGGTGTGGCATATCAGTTAGGCGATTGTTGATCACGCCTGAAGCTCGTTGGAGGCGCTGCTGCTGGGTTCGCCGGTAACGTTTGGAGCTCGCTGGACTAAGGTAGCGAAGGGATGTGGAAGCACACCAGGGGGGGCGTCAGTATTGCCAGTTACTTGCAGGCATGGCTGTCGGGGCGCGGTGCAGGCGCAAGACGTGGCCACACACCAAGGCAGGTAAGGACGCGGTGCTCCTCGCTGGAGCTGCAGTTCACGATCAGGTTGGATGATGCTTCGCCACAGGGACACCAGGAGGGAGCAAAGTCGGCAAAAGACCGCAGGAGATGTCAGGAAAAAGCTTCTGAGTTCGTCGGATGGTCGCTGGAACTCGCTGCGGGAGGCCGGCGCGAGTGTTGGCGGAGCGCGGAGGCGGGCCATGGCAGCGGGAGTGCTCATGAGAGTTGAACACAACAACGAGAAGAGTTGAAAACCATCGAAGAAAAAGGATAAAGCATTATCATCGTCTTCTCCTATTTCTGAACAATCATCCTCCCCCTTATCATGAAGCTTCATGGTGACGATGACCATATATAGGCGCAGAGAGAGAGATTCGGTTGAAAGAAAATTGGAGCGTATGTCTTCATCCGCTCCTGGTTTTTAGGCACCTTTCTTTCTTATTCAGTTGAGATTTTTACAATCTCAACCTCCCACCAAATCACCGAATTCGCCTCCATTTTTAAAGTGGGTAGACTCTTTATCTCTTTCTTTGCAGCTTTACGCTCGTTTTCGTCCTCATCTCCGCCGTTTTCTGAGGAGTCGGTGCGAACGTGTCAAAGTCGAGCGAGTCATTATCAGCTTGAGAGAGAGATCTTATGGTATTTTTACCGTGTACACAAAGTTTTATTTGATTTTATTTTGACTATTGTTTTTTATATATCGAATTGTGCACTTGATTATCGACTTAAATATAGGTGTCGAGGTGCATCCTTATCTGAGTCGCTCCTTGTCGGTGTTGGACTCTTCACGAAGGATTCACATATCAGACTGAAATTGCTATTTCTATTGTCCCTCTGTTGGCTTTCTTTGTACCTTTTGGTTTTCCTTGAGAACCACGACATTCTTACACTCTCTTTGACACTTGATTGTCTTTTTAAGTGTCTGTCCCATGTAAGTGCTGGGCCTCCTTCCTTGTATTTTTTGTCGGTAAAATCTATACATTTCTTACCTTTACCCAAAAAAAAAAAAATTCGAGTCAATCGGACGTTAGATGGAAAAATTATGTACATTCAAATATGATTCATTTTTGTCAAAATCTTTTTAAAAATGGAACTCAGTTTTTTAAATTAAATGGATAAGTGCAACAAAAGTCCCATAAAAATGAATCATAAACAAATTCAAAACTTAATCACTTAAGAAGGATATTAAAGGATTGCGGGGGTGTTTGGTTGGGCAGCTCTTGGCTTAGTTGCACAAACAATGGTGTTTGTAAAATATTGGCCCCTTTTATGTCATTTTTTTTATATTTTTTTCAGCACTCTTTATCTAAGAACCTATTTGGTCTTTCACTTTCATTCTTTTTTTTCATGTTCATGGGCATAAAAATGCAACTCCAGAAGATGGACCTTAGTGATCACCTCTATGCTTCAAGCTTTATTTTTGTCATGCAACATTTGCAAAAGAGATTTTTATGCGAGGAAATCTACCATGGTTCTACTTACAACACTTGGTTTCCATCAAAAGGATCATAATTTTTTAAAAAGTTTGGTTAATAAGGTTTTTGTAGATATGAAAATCGAGTCAATCGGATGTTGGATGAAAAAATGATGTACATTCAAATATGATTCATTTTCGTCAAAAATCTTTTTAAAAATGGAACTTAGTTTTTTGAATTAAATTGGATGAGTGCAACAAAAGTCCCATAAAAACAAACAAGTTCAATAACTTAATCACTTAAGAAGGATATTAAAAGATTGCATCCTACAGCTCTTGGCTTAGTTGCACAAACAACGGTGTTAAGGTAAATTCACGATAGGTTCTATTTGGTTATGTCATTCTTTTATATTTTTTTTTCAGCACTCTTTATCCAAGAACCTATTTGGTCTTTCACTTTCATTATTTTTTGTCATTTTTTTTTTTGGTCAAAATTTTTTGTCATGTTCAATGGGCATAAAAATGCAAAATGGACCTTAGTGATCACATCTATGCTTCAAGCTTTATTTTTGTCATGCAACATTTGCAAAAAAGATTTTTATGTGAGGAGATCTACCATGCTTCTTTTACTTGAGATACTTACAACACTTGGTTTCCATTGAAAGGATCATATTTTTAAAAAAGTTTGGCTAATAGGTTTTATAGATATGAAAATCGAGTCAATCATGTTTCAGGCTTGCCCAAGAATAGGAGACTACAACAAAGCTAGGATCTACATTCTTCTATTTTTGATTGATTAGGTTGCCCTGTTTTTGTTATGGTCTTATCCCTCTGTTGGCTTCTTTGTACCTTTTAGTTTTCCTTGGGAACCATGGCACCCTTATACTCTCTTTGACTTGATTGTCTTTGTGAGTGTCTGTCTCAGGTAGGTGCCGAGCCTCCTTGTATTTTTTGTTGGCAAAATCTATACATTTCTTACCTTTACCAAAAAAAAAAAAAAAAAATCAAGTCAATCAGAGTTAGATGGAAAAATTATGTGCATTCAAATATGATTCATTTTTGTCAAAAATCTTTTTAAAAATGGAACTTAGTTTTTTAAATTAAATTGGATAAGTGCAACAAAAGTCCCATAAAAATGAATCACAAAGAAATTCAAAAACTTAATCACTTAAGAAAGATATATTAAATGTATAGATTTTGCAACAAAAAACTTAATCATTTCTTGGCTTGGTTGCACAAACAACGGTGTTAAGGTAAATACACGATAGGTTCTATTTGGTTATGTCATTCTTTTATAATTTTTTCGGCACTCTTTATCCAAGAACCTATTTGGTCTTTCACTTTCATTATTTTTTGTCATGTTCAATGGGCATAAAAATGCAACTCTAGAAGATGGATCTTAGTGATCACCTCTATGCTTCAAGCTTTATTTTTGTCATGCAACATTTGCAAAAGAGATTTTTATGCGAGGAGATCTACCATGCTTCCTTTAATACTTACAATACTTGGTTTCCATCAAAAGAATCATATTTTTTTAAAAATGTTTGGCTAATAAAATTTTGGTAGATATGAAAATCAAGTCAATTGGACATTGGATGGAAAAATTATGTACATTCAAATATGATTCATTTTTGTCAAAAATCTTTTTAAAAATGAAACTTAGTTTTTTAAACTAAATTGGATAACTACAACAAAAATCCCATAAAAATAAATCGCAAAGAAATTCAAAAACTTAATCACATATTAAAGGATTGCATCCTGCAGCTCTTGGCTTGGTTGCACAAACAACGATGTTAAGGTAAATACACTATAGGTTCTATTTGGTTATGTCATTCTTTTATATTTTTTTCAGCACTCTTTATCCGAGAGCCTATTTGGTCTTTCACTTTCATTATTTTTTGTCATGTTTAATGGGCATGAAAATGCAACTCCAAAAGATGGACCTTAGTGATCACCTCTATACAAGCTTTATTTTTGTCATGCAACATTTGCAAAAGAGAGTTTTATGCAATGAGATCTACCATGCTTCATTTACTTGAGACACTTACAGTACTTGTTATCAACCAAATCTTTAAGCTTAGTTTGAAGAAATATAAGCTTCTAGGTTTTAATTTGGAGAAAATAGAGAAAAGGTAAGGTAAAAGGTAAGATAGGAGGAGGATATCTTTAAGCTTAGATTGAAAAAAGATAAGCTTCTAGGTTACCTCTATACCTCAAGCTTTATTTTTGTCATGCAACATTTGCAAAAGAGAGTTTTATGCGACGAGATCTACCATGCTTCCTTTACTTGAGATACTTACAGTACTTGTTATCAACCAAACTTTAAGCTTAGTTTGAAAAAAGATAAGCTTCTAGGTTTTAATTTGGAGAAAATAGAGAAAAGGTAAGGTAAAAGGTAAGATAGGAGGATATCTTTAAGCTTAGATTGAAAAAAGATAAGCTTCTAGGTTTTAATTTGGAGAAAATAGAGAAAAGGTAAGGTAAAAGGTAAGATAGGAGGAGGATATCTTTAAGCTTAGATTGAAAAAAGATAAGCTTCTAGGTTTTAAATTGGAGAAAATAGAGAAAATGTAAGATAAAAGGTAAGATAAGAGGAAGATTTGGAGCTTAATGTGGTATATTCACGTAGACTCTAACATAACCTTACCGTTATCTCAAGAATCGTGTTATTTTTAGTTTTAGCAGAGAAAATATAATAAGTTTTCAGCTCAACTGCCCATTTGACCTAATTCTTGAAAAAGCAAATGCCCAACAAATTTTCAACCAAAGGTACCATATTTTTCTAAAGTTCGGTTGGTAAGCTTATTAAGTTAATTGGACGTTGGACAAACAAATTATTATAATCAAATTTTGGTCATTTTTGTTATAATCTATTTAAAAGGGAACTTACTCTTTTGAAATAAAATTGGATAAATGCAACAAAAGTCATATGATAAGATCTTGAAAACCATAAATAAATTTGAAAAATTAGCTACTAAGGATATTGAAGGAACTCCTACAGCTTCAAGTTTGGCTGCACAAACAAGTTGTGCAAGGTAATACACATTATGTTTTATTTTTGTGTTAATCATTTATATATTTTTTTCAACACTTTTTTTTATCCAAGAGACTATTAATCTTTCACCTTTTACCATTTTGTGTCATTTGCAATGTGCATGAAATTAAAACGCTAGAAAATGAAGCAACCACATTTGCCTGAAGCTCATCCATAGAAAATGCTACAAGTTTTATTTGTCATGCAATATGCTAAATATAGAGCTTTACGTGAGGACATCTGTCATGCTTATGGTTGTTGGGCATCTAATTCAGATATAGGCAACACTTTAATTATTGACCAAATCTTGAAGCTAAGATTCAAATAGAAAAAGTTAAGCTTCTTGGATATAATTTGGAGAAAATAGAGAAAAGCTAAAATGGGAGGAAGATTTGGAGCTTAGTTCAATTTGTCTAAATCTGACGACAAAATCAAATGGCATAACAACTGTTAAGGACTATGACCTTAAGCATGTTAAAATGATCTTAATCCAAAAGCCATCACCTTAAAAATTGTGTTGATTGTAGTTTTTACAAAGAAAATATACAGTTTTTACAAAGAAAATATCATAACTTTTCTCCATGATCATCCATTTAGCCTCATTATCAAAAAATGGAACTCCCAACTATTTTTCAACAAACGTACATATTTTTCTCAAAGATTGGCTAATAAGCTTCCCGTAGTTATAAAGTTTGGTGGATAAGCTTTCCATACATTAAAGTTCGGCTAATAAGGGCACGCATAATAACCATTCTATTTTTGCTTCAACAATATTTTTTGTTCCAAAAATAAGTTTGAAACAGAAATTTATTTGGTAACGCAATTTTATTTTTCTATTTTTAGAATAAATTTTTAGTTCAAAAATAGGCTTGGAACAAAAATAAAAAGTAAACATTTTCTACTTTTGTATTTCTATAGTTGGTTGCCCATTCGTCACCACACATCGTCAATCGCTAGCCACCTATTGTCGTTCACTATCCATTGCTGCTGCCAATCACTACCGATTGCTAGCCATTGACCCCATCATTTACCGTCACTCGGGAGGGAGAAAATTTATGTCATTATCAAACAAATTTATATTTCGAAAATATAAATTTTGTGTCATTATTAAATATGTATATTCACTCAAAAACTCAATTTCTGGCAAAAACAGTTATTATTCATGCCCCAAGCTTTCTATACATATAAAAATTGAGTCAATTGGATGTTTGACGGAAAAATGATGTGTCATCAAATCTTGGTCACTTTTTTTTTGGTCAAAAATCTTCTAAAAGAAGGAAAATTAGTTTATTAAAATAAAGTTGGACAAGTGTACCAAAAGTCCTATAAGAAGGTCTTGGATGCCATGAAGAAATTGAAGGATTGTCTCCTACAACTCTTGATTTGGTTGCACAAACAACGATGTCTAAGATAATATACATCTCTGACCAAAAAATAAAACAAATATTACAGGTATAGACAACACTTAATTTTTGACCAAATCTTGAAACTTAGATTAGGTTATAATATGGGGACGAAAGTTTTTTTTTTTTTTTTTGGGGTCAAAATAAAGAAAAGTTAATATAGGAGGAAGTTTTGGAGCTCAATGTTTTTCAATTTGTCCAAAATCAACAATCGAATAAAATGATTGTCAACCATGAACATATGACTTTGAGAGCTTTAATACGAATTTTAATCCAATAAAGCGGTACGTTCATATAGACTCTAACATAAGCAGACTACCATCTCAAGAATCGTGTTGATCGTAATTCTAATGAAAAAAATATCATGACTTTTCACCATGACCATCCGCTTGACCTAATTATCCAAAAAGTGAACTCCCAACAATTTTTTTATGTAGGTACCATAATTTTTTCAAAGTTTTGCCAATAAGTTTTTTGTAAAGGTAAAAATTGAGTCAATTGGACGTTATACAAAACATTATATACAATCAAATCACAGTCATTTAAAAAAAAAGTGAAAAAGGGGAAATGGTTTCTAAAATAAAATTGAATAATTGCACAAAAAAGTTCGATGAGAATCTATTTTATACTACAAAGAAATTTGAAAAATTAATTACTAATAAGAAGGATATTGAAGGATTTCCTCTTACAACTTTTGATTTGTCTGCACAAGCAATGTTATCTAAGGTAATACACAATACCTTGCATTTTCTTGTGTCATTCTTTTATTTTTATTTTTTAGGCACCCTTTATCCAAGAGCCCATTCGATCTTTGAATTTTGTAATTTTGTGTAGGGCATGGAATGCAACTTCAGAAGATGGACCGGATGATCACCTGATTTTCTAAACTTTATCCCTGTCATGCAACATTGTCTAATATTGCTTTACATGAGGAGATCCACCGTGCTTGTAGACAACACACTTCAATTGTTGACCAAAACTTGAAGCTTCTATTAGATAAAGCTAAACTTCTACGTTATAATTTGGAGAAAATAGAGAAAAGTTCATATAGGAGGAAGATTTGTGAGCCAAAATTGTTCAGTTTGTCCACATTCAACATCTGAATTGAAAGGTACAATAATTATTAAGCACAACTATATAAACTTGAGGGTATTACAATAAAATTAATCCAATAGGGTGGTACATCATATAGATCCAAACCTAAACTTACCATCTCTTTGAGAATCATGTTGATTGTTAGTTTAACGAATTAAAGTCACAATTTTTCAACACGGTCATCCATTTAACTTAATTCTCAAAAAAGTGAAATCCCAATAAATTTTCAACAAAAGTACAATATTTTTTTAGAGTTCGCGCAAACTCTCAGCATGCTCTGAATCATGAACTGCCTGATCTCTCCGGAGACTTGTGATGATAGTTTCTACGGGTATAAGCCTCTTCTCAATATTCTCACTAAAATTCCAGTGCGACACTAACTACTAGTTCTCTCGATCATCCTATCGTCTCTCTACAATCTCCTGAAGTTCTACTTCTTGGAAGATGGCTTTTCTAGCTTCGGAGGGGCTCGAATGGAGCTGACTTGCGGGTAATGCTCCGATCTCTTAGACGGCTTCGTCTCCAAGCGCAAGGTCCTACATCGACTGTGTGCTATTAGTTCACCGCAAAGCGGGTGTTGGAGTTGGCGGGAAAAATGGCAAAGTCGCCTTTTAGCTGCTTGGACTTCCATCGGGCTCTCTTGTCCTGGAACGAAATGGTCATCTTGGCTCCAATCTCTCTTGCTTTGCAGCCCCAAATTTCTGGCGAGCTACGGCTTCTTCCGAGGGTCTCATCTCGATTTGGAATCTTAGATGGACTCTAATGACCTCGACTTAGCCTCTTCTGAAGCTCTCGCTCACTCTCCCACAAATAATTACCTACAATTTAACTAGTAATTTCGATGGGTTAGGATTAGGGTTAGGGTTTGCTTTTTGGTCCTAAATTAGCCCCAGTTTGTCAGTTTGGGGCAAGAACAAAGGGCCAACAATGTCTTATCTTATGGCCTTTTCTGATAGGATTTATTCAGCAGGTTACATCGGCCAATTTATAATAAATTAGTGTCACGTCAGATTTTCCCCCAAGATAAATACTCGATAATTTTCAAGTGAATGATTTTTAACTAATGTGATAATTAAGTGCTTATAAAAAATAAATTATGATATTCAAGCCATCACAGTGAAAAAGTCTTTTTTTTTTTCTGAAAAAAAAGCAACACTCAGATTTTAAATTCAAGGAAGGGCGTCTTTTATTTTGATGAATTCTTGAATGATGATGTCCTAAAACTGTTCCCTCCTGAATTGATCATCCCAAGAGGACTTCTCCTCACAAGTCATTTACAGGCAAGTGAAGGGAAGTAGTATGGGATAATGATCCCATTAGGAAACCCGGCCAAGCCCTTTACGGGTTAGGGTCCCATCTCTGATCCCCGTGAAGCCTTTCTCTGATAACCAATCCGGGGCGTGGTTCAGGGACATGACGAGGCCTGGGCAGTGGCACACTGCCCGGGTGGAAGTGGTAAGGGTACATACACGTTAAACAGGCCATGCCAAAATGACTTTTCGGCCCAGCTCAAACAGTCGAGTCTTGAGTTTTCTAGGCTCAGTCTATAGGACCAGCCGAAGAAGGCAAAAAGGCTTGGACTAAAAAAACTCGATTTGGTCCGGGAGGGTTGGGCTTTTAGCCCAAATTTTTAATAATTTTGTTTCCAGAATATTATTATTTTTCAATTTCAAATCTCGCATATGCAATTACCAAGTAGCTAACATAAAAATTATTCAAGATTCACAAATTTCATCAGAGCAAACAAAATTGTCTCGTCTCAATTTTAACCTGGCATAACTTTTAATCACCCAAATGAAGTTTGAAGGTTAATTTCATATACATACACACGCACACACATTTACTTTAGAGGTTATATAGATAACAAATTAATTATCTTTATATTCTGGTCTTATATTTTCAAAGTTTGCATTGTCTATTTTTGAAATACATTGGGGTGATCTTGAAGAAACTTCAGATCGGCTTGACTGCTTGCCCAAAGATTAGCCCAGTTGTACTCGAACTCAAAAATTTAGGTTCGATTTTAATTTCGAGACTGCCCAAACATTTTTTGCACCCCTAGTCAGTGAGAACACATACCACCCTCAAGCATTTCAATTGATCTTAAATAGCCAATTTCATCTACTTGAAGAAATAAAATTATAGAATTGTCATTTCAAAATGATAAAAATGATGGATTTATCAATTTCAATAGTAAATCACACGAAGAAGATCTTTCATCTTAGGGGTATCCTGCAATTCTTTCTAGTTTGACAAATCACATTAATCAACCAATGGTGCAAGAGGAACTCAATCTATTTGTCCAGCGAAACATCAAGTATGAGAAAAGCATTTTTTCCACTGTCCTCTATTAGGTATCAACTGGGGGAATGAGCAAATGCAAACTATTCTTTAATTACACAAGCCTATGCTTAGATTTCTAAAAACGAGCTTGTTTTCCTAATTATTTAAATGAGTGTGGCAAGATGCACATGTTCCCAATAAAATATTCAATAATTATGCGTCATTCGGTGGATATTAGCCATTGGTACCTACCCTAACAACGATTGATTTGAGCCCTTGTTTCCCCTTTTAAACACCTACCTTTTAGCCAGGCTTGACCAAATTTTCACCCAAAAAAAAAAAAAAAACAAACCTTGTAACAATTTCGAGTGGAGGATACATTTCGACGTCCAATTTATCCAAATTGGATTTGCCGGTTCACTAGACATTGCAACTTTTAATAATAGTCATTCAGTTCGTAGTGTCCGGACAAAATTGTGATTAAATCAAGTCATGAGATCGTAGGCTTTCCTATGTCTTGCGAAGGATTGCGGCTTTTCTTGTTCAAATGTTGGGTCGCATGCGTTCCAGGGCACAAAAATTGGGTCGATCTATTCGACCCGTGCCATTGCCCCGTTGGTGGTTCTAGGCCAGCTTGCACGGTCCCTGGCCCACACTCATTGGTGTTGGGCCAATACGAGCCCAGAGCGGGCCCAGTGCTTGTTCAACCTGGTCTGGCGGCTTGAGCGCAATGGATAGGGTTCGAATGGACCTGTCTAGCCCTATTCGGGCCTTTCCCAGCCCAATTTGGGCTACCTCGCCCAGATGAAGTTTGAAGGTCAATTTCATATTTTTATGATTCTGCAGGTTACGCAAATAACAAATGACTTACCTTTATATTTTGATCTTATCTTTTCAAAATTTAGATGCATTTTCTATTTTTAATATACATTGGGGCGATCTAAGAAAAAACTCAGGCCGGCCCAAATACCTGCCCAAATAATGGCCCAGTTGAACTTGGGCTCGAAAATTTAGGTTAGATTTGGGTTTTTAGACTGTCCGGGCATATTTTGCACCCCTAGTCGACGAGAACATCTCGATCAAAAAAAAAAAAAAAAAAAAAAAGTCGACGAGAACACATGCTGCACTTAAGAATTTCAATTGATCCCAAATACCCAATTTCATCTACCAAAAGAAAATAAAATTATAGACTTGTCATTATTTTTTTTCACGCACACACACACATGACGGATTTACCAATTTCAATAGCTCGGATGGATGCGGAATGTACACATCCAATTCTCACGAAAAAGATCTTTATCTTAGGGTTGTCCTGCATTGCTTTCAAGTTCAATAAATCACGTTAGTCAAGCAATGGCGCTAGAGATACTCTGTCTGTTTGTCTGGCGAAAGATTAGATGTGAGAAAAGCATTTTCCCGTTGCCTGCTTTTTGGTATCAATTGGTGAATGAGTGAATGCAAACTATTTTTAAGTAACATGAGCTTATGCTTAAATTTCTAAAAATGAGGAACTTATTTTCCTAAATATTTAATTGAGGGTGGCAAGATTCGCAAGCGCATGATGAAAATTCAATTCGTTACTGCTCTAACAGCGTACTTTTTAACTAAGATGTACAAATTTTCACCACAAAATAAACCTTGATACAATTACGAGTGAAAGGGTACGTATGACATCCAATTTATCCAAATTGAACTGTTGAATAACTAGACCTTGCGAGTTTAATAATAGCCATTTAGTTTGTAGAGTCTAGATAAAATTGTGATTTCATAAATCAAGTGATGAGATCATAAAAATCTCATCTGAAGCTTTCCTCTGCCTTGAGAAGCGAAGACATTGCGGCTTTTCATCTTGATTGTACATTTAGCCCAATTCGTGGAAATCCAAGATCTCGACACTTTCTATATATCAAACCTCATTCTCAAATGTTAGGTTGCGATTGTTTCAAGGCACAAAAATCGAGTCGATGGGTCCGACAACTCTCATGTACAAGCTGATCGTATTCGTTGTACACTCCCAAGTAGAAAGCTAATCGTGCTTAAGGTTCAGTCATAATTATAAACGCAAAAAAGAACATTGAGATACCGATAGATGGCCATTTTAGGTTTTAGAATTCAAAGGCTTGCAAGTAGTGAAAATAAGGTTAAGAAATTTCGAAGTCTTTATAATTAGAAACTGTCTAGTCTACCCTTGATCCACATGTATTCCTTACTATAGTGACATGCACATTAAAGGAGAGAAAAGGCTAAACAAGAGTTTCCCTACACTTATTTGGAAATTTCTTTTCTTCTATGGTATTGCTATGGTTGGCATGAACCATATGTAAACTATATACATGAATATTGTCTGGGACCCAACTTTCCTTTCGGACCATATCAACAGAAATAGCCATTAGGACAGCATTATGCTGCAACTGGCAAAAGGCCGTTATGCCTGAGTAATGCGTCAAGTGAAGGCTCACGTCCTCGAAATTCAATGAAAACCTGGGTAGAGCAAAATTGGCACAGTGAGAACGTCCGGTAAAACTAACAGATTGTGTAAATAATGAGTATGTCATGTAAAATTACAACTTCCGAACCTGGAGTGGATGTTTTCCACCTCCAAGAGCAAGAATAGTCTCTCGAAACCTTTGGCCTGTTTCTTTGAGAGCCTGTTGACCACGCTCCAGAGATCATGATAAAAACCAACAATTAACATATTTGAAGGAGCTTCATAATGAATAGTAGTGGACAGGACAAGAAGACTGCCCGTGTGCAATGTTTTCAGAAAAGTCGTTGATGACCTGGCATGATGTTGGAGGTAAGGTTGTCTAAGAAGATTGTATACAGAAAAAAGATATTCTACTATCGCCCAGAAGATTTTTACGTATGTTAAGCCATGGCTTTACTATGGGAGCCAGACATTTGGAGTATCAAAACTTGGCACGGAGGGATACTTAGGGTTTGATTGGTAATCATTCTATTCCTAGAAACAATTTCTAATTAGAAATAATTCTTTTTGATTTTGTTCTCAAAAACAAATTTTAAACATTTGAAGACATTTGGTAATTGTTCAAAATTTTTATTTCCGAGATAGAATTGTATTTGGCACCGTTCTCAAAATTTCTAATCTAAATAATTTTCTTCTAATTTTTTATTTTTTTTTTTTTTTATCTTCTTCCTCAAGCCAATCGTTGGCCTTGGGATGACTAGCAAACTCGTTGGAGTGTCATCGGTAGTTGGGTGAGGCTTGGCCAAGCCCTGGCTAGGTGGGGCAAGGCTCGACCTTGCCTAGATTTGGCGATATCAAGCTTGCCCAGTCGCCGACAACCGAAATTTTTTCTTTTCTTTTCTCTTCTTCTTTCCTTCTTTTTTTTCTTCCTTTTCTCTTCTTCTTCCATTGCCGCAAGTCGCCGGTGGAAGAAGAAGAGAAAAGGAAGAAAAACAAGAAAGAAAGAAGAAGAAAAAAATAAAAGAAAAAATTTCAATTGGCTCGATTTTGGAATTGTTCCTAAGAATAAAAAATTAACTTTTTTTTTTTACTTCTTGATTCTACTCCAAATCTATTCCTGAGAACAAAATATTTATCAAACAAATTTATGTTCCAAATTTACTCCCGAGAACAAAAGAACTAAATCAAACACTATTTGGTTGGTTGCTAAATGCGCCCTTAAGTACCAAAATTTGCGAATGTGACATTTAAGAATCATTTTTTTTTTTGAAAAATGGGATACTTGAGTGTCAAGTCCGCGAAAGTGGTCAGAAATCCTACATGGCAAATTTTTAACAAAAAAATTCGATTATGTGGCATGCTGGAGAGCTGATTCAGTGACAAAGAACAAAAACAACGTTGCTTTTTTTTTTGTATTTTAATATAATGTTAATTAAATTAAAAATATTTATATTTATATTTTTTTAACAAAAAAAAAAGAGGAGGAGGAGGAGGAGGCATTAGAAGGCAAGCATTAAGCCCTTGCCGCCGCCTTCCCACCATTGTTGGGAAAGGCTGGCAATGGTGGGGAAAAGGTCCGTTGGGGTCATTGGGCCCTAGCTAGGGGCTAACGTTCCTAGTTGACTAGTGGCAAGGGCCTACAAGCCCTCATCATTTTTATAAATAGATTTATTTATTTTTTAATTTATTTAATTAATATTTATATTGATTATATAACCATGTCAGCAAAATGAAGTCGTTTTTACACTTGTCTAGTCACGTCATTATGCAAAATGACATTTTGCACTTGCCTCGCTTGAAAATCATCACATTGGTATTTTGGCAGAATTTTTTTCACTATTAGCACTTAACTGATCTATTTTACTCAGATTTTGACATTTAAGTGTTACTTTTGTAACTTTTGGTATTGAAGTGTCCCCCGTGTCAAGTTTTGGCACTTTAGGTGTTCTTTTGTCCCTTACTATGATGTGCTATCAATGATCCAAGGGACCTTTGCATAAGACTCGGGTTTCATCATCTATAGAGCATCTAATGAGCTTCCTAGTCAATTGCTTACTTCCTCCTTCTTTGATCTCATGGAAAACAAGCAATTTTGCTAAACTTCTAGAGTGACTAGACCACACTAATGCATAACAAAGGGATCACATTGGCTTGCCATTAGAGCTAAAGGAAATAAGCTATGCATTGGGGTTGAAGGAGAAGAATCAAACAACATTGTTGTTGGGGGTGTGGTTCATACTTCCTATCACTAAAGGGCTTTTATAGTATAAGTTTATATTTCATTGGTAGTTTGAGTTTGTGCCCATGAATAGTTACTAGGAGTATATAATCTCCTTCTCTTATAATTGAGGATTGTAATAGAGATATATGATGTGCTAATTATAATGAAATCCTCTACTAGATATAATCTTAGTTTAAAGGTGAACTTGGATAAATTTTTGTGTCTCAAATTCTTTTCCTTATTTTTATTCTCTATTAACTCATGATTGCGCACTAAATCCCAACAATTGTGCTACATAGTCCAAAGAGTTCAACTACGCAATGTAATAGGTTTGGGCTCTTCCTAATGTGTACAGTTGATAGAGAGCCATGGACATAAGTGGCTAACCATATAGAGTATGTAGACCATTAGGTTTGACTAGGCTTCCACTCTTTGCTTGGATATTCCAGGATTACTCACCACTAGTCCATTTGGGGAAGAAAAAGCAATGTCACATTTTTATTACTATGGTTAATACTATGAAAAATCTCAAACTGGTACATCCATAATAAATTTACTCAAAATTAACTTTTTGACCATAAAAAATCTCAAACTTATATGCTTGTGACAAATTTATCCTCTATTAATTTTGTAAAATTTCACCGTCAAATTTTTGAATTAGATGACACGTGACAATTGACAGATATACCAATTTGAAGTTTTACCCTCTATTGGTGAACTAATTTGTGATATTTCATGGTAATAATTCAATTTAATAGAAACTAATAGAGAGTAAATTAATCATAAGTATATTAGTTTTTATGGTAAAAAAATTAATTTTAGGTAAATTTATTATAATTGTGTTAGTTTGAGGTTTTTAGTGATAAAAAAATTAGTTTGGAGTAAATTTGTTAGAGATGTATCAATATAAGATTTTTTAGGATATTAGCCCTCATTACCTTCATTGTTTAGAAAAATTGTCCAAAAAGTCCTAAACCTATTGTACTTTTACCAATTAGTTCTAAACTTTTCAATTTTTTTAATTGAGTTCTAAACCTTTTTACTTTTTGCTAATTGAGTCTATTTAACTAATTTTGGTAGGAAATCGTTAACATAGATGTAGCTATAGCACATAGGATGACTACCATTGACTTGAACAAATTTTAATATTTTTTAGAATATTTTATTTTTATTAATTTTTTTTTCCTTTTTTAAACTTTTTTTTTTTTTTTTTTCTTTTGTTTTTCCATTTTTCCACTCGTCAACCATTATTAGACCTCATTGATGGCCAATAGAGTTTGCTAGCCTCGGGTGCCAAGGCTAAGGCCACGCTCACCTAGTAAGGACACCCCTTGCTTGAGGCCGGCAAGGACGGCCTCACCAAGCTAGTGAGGGCAATCTTCGCTCTTCGCCTCAAGCTAGAAACCTCCATCGACCATTGATGAGGTCTAGCAATGGCTGGTAGAGAGAAAAAGAAAAGTAGGAAAAGAGAAAAAAGAAACAAAAATAATTAAATTAATAAAAAATCAAAAAATCAAAAAATTATTAAATATTATTCACTTTTGTACCAATTATCTTATATGACATGATTGGTGTCGACGTTAGATTTCCAATCAAAATTGATCATATGGACTTAATTTGTAAAAAGTATAAATGTTTATGATTCAATTGATAAAATTGAAATATTTATGGCAAAATTGGTAGAAATTTAATAGATTTAAGATTTTATGGACAATTTTTCCATCCTGCTTCACACGTGTATAAACCCAACTTGAGTGGCAAGTACAAGAGCCAAGGTGCTTTTTAGCAGCATTATTTTTTTATTCCAAATATGTCCACAACTTCTCAAACATACCTTGCTATCATTTAAACCGGCGTCCTCAAATGCAGAGAAAGCATCTGCAGATAGCACCTCCGCCCACTAACAAACACATTCATGATTAGAATCTCACAAATCATGGAATAAATCAATCTCAAGCATGAAAAAGGATAAACCAGTACTCAAAAGGGGTGTGTTATATTCAGAAAAAAAGTGTTTCATCATCTATAAGAAACTAGCTATAAAGGACCCGAAAAAATCAGGCATAACCACTGGAAAATAATATTCTATACCTTGTAACTGTAATAACCGGCTGCATATTCACCTGAACATAAGTGAAAAACAATAGATTCACAGCCATGTAAGATAAAGATCTATCCAATAAGGTATTTATATACTCTCAAAGAACCATTTTGACAAGTAAGAAGACGAACCTGCAAATATATGGTTGAAAGTACAAAGGAATCGGTCCTCTTGAAGTGGAATCACCTTGGTTTTTTCACAAACCCTTCGATCCACATCATATATAGATTCTAACCCACCAGGAACATATTTTGTATGAAGTTGCAGATCTACACTTGCTAATCTTATCTGAGAAATTCCACAAACAATAGAAGTAATAAACAAGTCTTACAATAGTATGATTCCTTGAGAGCAAATTCTTTTAGCATATGCAATTTCCAATTTCCCAATTATCTTATTTTACTTTGCTAATGCTCATTCTACGAAGGAGTAATGATCACCCTTGGGAAAATAATTTGATTTGCATCATGTCAAAGTATGTTTAGCAAAATAGCATAGTCATAACCATGCTTGCATGGAAAAATTATTCAAAAAGTCATAAACTTACTATATAGCCAATTCAGTTATAAACATTTCTATTGTGCCAATTTAGTCCTAAACCTACAATATGATGATCAACTCAATCATAAACATTTTAAATTGTGTTAATTTAGTCCTAAATCTTTTGACAGTAGCTAACAAGGGCATTGCAAGCCTCTTGCCCAATGCCTCGTAGGCTATAATGAGGATGTCGCGGCCCTTGATGGCCATAGCAAGGGCTCGAGAGCCCTTGCCTAGATTTGGCAAGAGCCGCAATCCTTGCCCATGGTCGATAAGGGCTTTGTGGCCCTCGCTCAAGGACCAGTGAGGGTTTTCAACCCTTCCCCAAGGGCCAATGAAGGTCACCGGTCCTCTACTAAGGGGCCGATGGCCACAACAGCATAAAGACAAAGAAAAGGAAAAAAGAAAAGAAAAGAATAAAAAATAATTAGAATTTAAAAAAAATAGTCCACGTTAGTGCCGATCACACCACGTAGAATGGTTGACGCTAATATTGGCTCAACCTCTATGTTAACGATTTTTGATCAAAATTAGTTGAAATGACTACATTGACAATTCGTTAAAAGGTTTAGGACTAAATTGGCAAATCGTAAACAAATTTAAGACTAAATTGGCATAATTGAAAGACTTATGACAAAGTTGACAAATTGTCAAAATGTTTGGGAGTAAATTGAAACAATTGAAAGATCTAGGATGGGATTGACCACCATACAATATGTTTAAGACTTATTCGGACTATCTTACCATGCTTGCACTATAATTAAACAAACTAGTAAACAAGCTCCCTCACTATTATAGGGATATGAACCGATGAAATATGGAGTCCTCTTGTTTTATCATTTCAAACATGTGTGCTCAGATGGCCACAAGTAAGATAAATGCAGCACCACGAGGACATAAACAAGTGAGACAAGAGGAACCGCAAATATCTCTTTACCTATCTGCTTCAAAGAAAGAGGTGGAGAGAAACATAAGTTTAACCAAAAAGCTTGGGAAATGCCTTTTCTGAGCCGCCTTCCCACAAGGATAGGGAAATGCCTGCTAAAATAGCTTTTCTTCTTTTTGGAAGCTATTTGAAACAGTCCTGACATCTAAAGGTGCCACAAAAGTAAGAAGCTGATGAAATGATGAATCATCTCGTTGTTGCTTCTTAACCAGACAAAAGGATAAAGAACTTGCTGGACTTTTCTACAATTGTTTTGGTCGGGGTTTGTCATGCCTAAGATATATGTTCAGATTTATCTCACATCGATTGTGAAAAGGCTTAATTCTAAATTTATAAGTGTGAGGAAAAGTCTCATTCTTTAAGCTAACTTTTGACATAAGATAGGTTCAAGACCACTCAATATTGATATCAAAGCTCAAGTTGCCAACAAGACTGGACTCATAGTAATTGGGGAGATACAGATTGTTGCGGCTTCGACTCGATTTATAAATATGAGGGAAAACTCCATCCTTTGAACTAACTTTTGGGGTGAGAGAGGCTGCCCAACAAAGCTGCATGCACCAAACCAAGCGAAAGATGTTGAAAGGGAAAAGACTTTGGAAGATAGAATGTAAAGGGAAGAATTAGATGACATGAACAATTTGTAGTTGGTGTGATAGATTAGGTAGCAGTTCGTCGATAGGCTCTCATGAACTTATATCTTCTTATCAGCTCGTATATGTCCTTCAACACCACCAAAAGGAAATTCACTAATTATATTAAATGAATAAAGAACGGTCCCAGCTGATTACTAGGCAGCTCAAGTAAATAGCAGCAAAAACTAGAAAATTTGGGAAGAAATTGCTTCTACACCAAATAATACGATTTTCTGGTAGAAAAAATAGTTATAGGCGAAGGAAAAGAAAATATGAACAGGGTTTGTTCATCAAGTGCAGAAGAACGAAGCAAGGCAAGTTTTTCGAAAGTGAGAAGTAACCTCTTCAAGGCTGGAGAAGCCTGCACGAAATGTCCTATCTGCGAGGAGCTGTCCATATTTATCCTCAGGGAGAGTCTCACCAGTTTCGTAGTGCTTTGCGATTCCCATGATGGTATCCCTGCGGTTCAAGGGTTGTATAATGACTCTCCCAAGGTTACTGACATGCATACACTCATACATAGTGTTTGCAAAAGTGTGCATGTGTACGCACACGGAGAGTGAGCACTTTTATTGTGTCAAATATTAAAGTCTATTCATAGATATTTGATGGGGACAAGTATAGTAAGAGTGTCATAACTTTCATATCACACTTACTTGAGTGTCATAAGTTTTTTTTTTTTTTTTTCATTCACTTAAATGATGAGTATAATCGATCATTTGAGAACCATTTCTAACAAATCTTCTGCGTGGGGTTTTTTTTTTTTTGCAATTTTTTTAAAATTGATTTTTTTTATTATTTTTTGAATTTTTGAGTTTTGAGTTTTTATTTTTATTTTTTTATGCATCAGTCAGTCACAAAGGCCTTGCCCTTGACCAATGGGGCCATGAAGGCCCTAAGACCATCATCGACGGCGGGCGAGCACCTTTGTGGTGAGGGCGCAAAGGCCCTTGTTAGATCTAGACAAGGCTAGTAGTGGATTTTCCAATGAGGCAAATTGTTTTTGGCATTTAAGTGATCGATTTATCAAATTTGTGTCACTTAAGTGAGCAAAAAAAATTATAAAAATTGTCTACATCGGTGTCAATAGTGCCATATAGGTGTCGAATTTTTTGATAAGGTAAATTGCCAATGGCACTTAAATATTGATTTTTCAAATTTATGGCATTTAAGTAAGTGAAAAAAAAATTATGATTGACCAACTATCATATGAAATTTATGATACTCTTACTGTACTTGTCTCCTCCACAAGGAGAAAAAGACATTGCAACTTTCATGAGCAGCAAAAAAAGGATAACATCAATGATAAGAGGAAAGAGTTTTTAGCCACATGGAAAGCAAAGTCCGGATATTTACTCTTTAAGAACTTTACAACAGTAAATACAGAAAAAATGGATGTATTGTCCTATATGTTAACCATTTCATTTTTATGCATAAAACCTGCGTTATCTGTACTGATATGGATGGACTTAAGGATAAGAACGCATTTCTTAATGTGTATTTCCCTAGTACTTATTCTTATGAATTCATGGTTAACTAAACTTAAAAAGAAAGGCACATAAAATAGGAAAAGAGAAAATACAAATTGAAAATAACATCGTGCAGGAATATGTCACCCCGACATCTCCCAAGAAAATTATTCTTGGTGCAACTATCCATTCCCAAGTTGCGAACATGAATACATAAAACTCAAATCCTTGCAGTAATTCTTTTTTGTTATCTGTAATATAGATCCTAATAGGCGAACGAAGTAAAGGAGAATAACGAAACTATTGAGACATTGCAAACTGGCTGGATTAATATAAAGCCATTCACAA
This sequence comes from Eucalyptus victrix, assembly GCA_016097545.1. NCBI lineage: Eukaryota > Viridiplantae > Streptophyta > Magnoliopsida > Myrtales > Myrtaceae > Eucalyptus > Eucalyptus victrix. Next base: position 50,470,344 of record CM027843.1, read on the forward strand.
CTCAACTGCGATATTTCAACATACCCTGATAAGAGCCATAAAAGTCGTCTAATAACATCGACAACAGGGGCCTATCATTTGCCAACTACCAAGGAGGCAATACCGTCTCCCTCACTTTTTGTTCCAGAGATAGTACAAAGGCAATGCAACACGAACATCACATAATGCTCCATCAGGAAATCATCTGTTGTTAATCCCAGTAAATAGATAACATTTTTTTATTTGTGAAGTGCAAACACATATAAACATAATAGCAGATCAATTTGTTCTGAAAATTACCTGTGGTAACACCAGTTCTCCATAAATTTGAGAGGGCAATTCCACAGCATCCAACTCTATTCCTTCAATGCCAGCAACAAGGCCTTCGTCCTGTCTAGTTAGCATGTGTTGAAGTGCATGACCAAATTCATGAAAACGGTTTTAACCTGCCAATTTCAGTAATATGTATCTTAAGGCAAAAGTTTAACTAGCAAATGCCAGTCAAGAAGACCAAGAAATTTCATGAACGACAGACCACTATAGCGAGCACAATGTCACAAATCTATCATTCATCTAAGAGACTATGATAATATCCTCTAAACAGTCAAATTCTTGTGGCACAAGAATGGCTCACTCGTACAAAACCTTCATGGTTAATAACCGACGATTCAGTAAGTATCAGGTGTGAATCAAAAAATTTTAGAATGGCAGCAGGTATACCAAAAATTGGATAATTGATCCATCTCTAGATGCAGATATTAGAGGTGAGAAATTTGTATCTTTAGGCATTATACATAGACAAATCTTAGCATTACTAGGATTCATGAAATCACATCAAAGAATATGTTGGCATAAAAAATTCTAGAGCAAAAAATTGCTTTGCATTTACTTCATTAATCTTCTCCTAGAAAACAATCTTCTCACGCTAACAAGTGTTATTGGACCTACATATTGATTCTTCCAGTAGTCCCGCTCTTGGCAGTGTGGAATAAGGACAATATACTTAGATATCTTCATCGATATGTCTTTATAATAGCAGAAGCTTGAGCCCTATTTCAGCTATTATTGTCCGAAGTTACCAAAATTCAATTGTTAAATTAAGAGTTGTCGAAACCAGACTAAACAACTCTTGTCTACTACGTTTGTTTCTGATGGCAATATTTAATTGCCACCGGCTTGCATTAGCTTGTGGCTGCGCTAGCTAGCTCCATCTGTTTAGTATTTTAGACTCAAATGAGAAAAGGTTAATAAACTGAGGAAAGGAGTTGGAAATTGACCTCTTCGAATGTCATAAGACTTGGCATTTTCCCCACAGGCGGTGTTAGATTGCACACTATGTGAGCAATTGGTAATCTTGGACTTGCACCATCTCGAGACAGCACATGGCTTCGACCAACAACCTTCTCCATCCATGCGTCTCCATGTTTCTCAGATGGTCGAGAGAAGGGATCAAAATAGAAGTATGCAGTTGGATTTCCTGAAGAATCTTTACACAGTAGAATCTAACATCGTTGTTCCAGACCTGGAGGATGTATAACCATTTATCAGAATAAATGGACTAACAGCACAGGAAAGGCAGAAGCAAAGCATTTGACTTAAATACCGGTGCTAGTCCATCTGCAGCCTCAATCTCAATTTCAAAAAGCGTCCTAGCAAGGTTGAAAAGGCCCTCCATCACATTTGGCAATGAGAAATACGGGTTTAGTTCCTCCTGGGAATTGCAAAAAGCTGTTGAGATTACATGTTCATATTCAAATGCATAAATCAGGGTCTAATTATAATGTGCAAAAATTATAACTTACAAGGAAAATCAGAGAAGGGTGACATTGCTTGGTAAGAAGCCTGATGGTATATTTGGCATGTATATATGTACTCTGATGTATATTTTGGCATGATAATTGGGAGCAAGTATGTTTGTTTACTATCACATCAATAATGCCATTGTTGCTATACATTATACTCCATTGTATACATAGATGTGTGTGTGTGTGTGTGTGTGTGAGAGAGAGAGAGAGAGAGAGAGAGAGAGACAGAGAGAGCTCCAACCTCACTGATGTCATATTCTGATTCAATCTCAATTCCAAAAAGTGTCCTCACAAGGTTGAAAAGGCCCTCCATTACATTTGGCAACGAGAAATATGGGCGTAGTTCTTCCTGGAAATTGAAAAAGTTGTGAGGTTACATGTTCATATTCGCATGCATAAATCAGGGTCAGGGAGAGAGCTTCAACCTCACTCGGCAACTCGCTCCAGAAGCGGATGTCCCATTGTCTCAAATCATCAGATTCTTTTGCCCCTTGACTCTTGGCGAAATGTTTTATGTCCTCCATGTCTGAATAGTCAAGGCAACTTATATTAAGATATGAATTTTCAGTTGAAAGTAAAAGGAAAATCGGTAAAAGCGTCCTTGTATATGCTTTCAACATCATCAAACTGAACTAAAGGTTTAATACGCTCCTCATATGGATATATGCAAGAGAGCACATATGATGCAAAGTGTAGTGTTTTGAAGCTTGAAATACAGGGTATAACGTGCACTTTTAAGCAGCATAGAGAAAATAATCGTGAATATTTATCACATGAGAACGCGAAAGTGCAGCGTCAAATATTAGAAGTTCGTACACTGACAAGACTTGCATATTCTAGGAATATTCATCCATATCGTACCTTGAACTGCAGCATCCCATGAAGCACTCCTAAGTTTTTCTAGGAGCTCTTCCGCTTCATCAACGGTAGCCATTTTTCTTGCCATGCTAAGCTGATGAGAATCATGCATTAATATGTGATGATAAAGCACTATCCAGTGAGTTGTTCACCCACGCAAATAGATTCCCCTCCGGGACTAATATGGAGGAAAAAATTCAGAAGCTTACTTAAGAATTTATTACATATATAAGAATACAAAATCAGTTTGCATTGGATTATTCATCAAATTTAGTTCCGGAAAACTAGACGCTTGAAAGAACGTCAGAATCAAAGTGAAAATATTTCCATAATTACCTACAATATACCAACGACCACTTTGTCGGCCGTAAAGTTTTTTTCTTTTCCCTTGTAAATCATAAACTCATAACAACAGCCAAAAGCAATTGGAGTTGGTTTATAATGAATGATTAATTTGAAAGTCATCGTCCGAAAAAAGACAAAAAATTTGTCTAACAAGCTTCACACTTGTCCATTCATAGTTTACACAGAAAAAAAAAGACATAAAATGATGAAATTTAAACTAGAAAAATCTCATAAATGGCCTTAAAAACCCATACCTCAGCATAATTATTATATTCTAGAAGCTTTGCTTGTTCCAATCTAAGCTTCAAGATTTGGTCAATAATAAAAGTGTTGTCGAAATCTCCGCTAGAGGCCAGAGTAACATAAGCACGGTAGATTTCCTCGCGTAAAGCTCTGTTCTGAGCATGTTGCATGATGGAGTTAAAACTTGGATCATCCAAGGTGATCACCCAGGGGCCATCTTCTTCAGTTGCATTTTCATGCCCCTTGAATAAGACAAAAAATGATAAAACGGACGAGCAATCAAACAGACTGAAAAAATGAAACAAGGACATGGCAAAAATGGAAGTTATTGTGCATTACCTTGGAAACCGCTGTTTGTGCTGCCAAACCAAGAGCTGTATGAGGCAATCCTTCGATATCCTTCTTATCAGTAATCAATTTTTCAAATTCTTTGGTGGCGTCAAAGACATTCTCTTCAAACTTACTAGATAATTTTTCGAGTTCCTGTAATCAACTAATTAATCAGAAGGCAGAGGTTGGGCAATTGAAATGCATAATATAACAATCTACTTTGCTACTTTCTTGCGCATAAAGATTAATCTTAACACAATCAATGGCTCTGTGAGGCTTATGTGATGAAATCAACATAAAATTTTTAAAATGTTCACTAAGACACTAAAATGTAGAAATAACTAACTAATATCTGTAGATCATTCCCGCAAACTATAGCATTAGTGTCCTCATCTTCTCACCCACCGCGTGCGGTTCAATCTCACAGTAATAGCAAGTTTTGGTTTCGATGCAAATAAATTTAAAGCAAGATAGCAGGGATAAAGAAGGAATACTGAGAAGTTTTCGCACGTCATTCTTCGAGACAAAATCATGCGAAACAGGGGAATATCTAAAATATAGTCATTTTGCAGAAACTAAGGAATCTTTGCTTTTTACTACCGATTTTTGGAATGCACACAGATCGATTCTTGATGTAAATGCATTTCCAGACCGACTAGACTCCTCCTGTACTTGATTTTGTAAGTGGTTCTGCATATCTGTGTTGCCTTTTTAATTAATTACCTCACTATTAGAAAAAGAAAATGAGTAAAGTTTTCTATTAGGATTTCTTTTCTTTTTTTTTTTTTTTTGGCCGGAATCTATTAGGATTTCACGAAGTGTCCTTTTTTCAGTTTACGGAGGATATTATGTTTCCTATTTCAATTAGGCTTCTTGTCTGATTACATCACTTTTTAAACATAGAGGTGCAGGACAAGCAGAGCAGCCACCGCACTGAGAGACTATTAGAGCCCCTTGAAGTTTGAAAAATTACTTATATGAGTTCAGAATATATATGAAGAGGCCACAGGTAGAATAGGTAAATGGTAATAGCTTGTAAGGCATTGACATAAAACTCCACCAACAGAAGCTGGAAAAGGTATAGAGTTGAGAGGCTGAGCTTAACAAAAGATAAAATAGGTGAGACTGGAAAAGCAGGAAAGAAGCCAAATTTTATGCACCAGTATAGTGTGTCTTCATTGACAAGATGTGGGCTTCACTTTGAAATTTTGTGTACAAGTGAGATTGGAAGTGCAGAAAAGAAGCTAAGTTTTTTGCACCACCGTAGTGTGTCTTCATTGACTAGATGCGAGATTTACTTTGAAACTTTGTGAAATTCATACCGTGTCTGTGTATATCCATGCTGATAAGCCAAGTAAAGAAAACATTATACATACTACACCAAAAGACACTTTGCTTTATCACGGCCACCAACTCATAGATTGCAAAACCTGCACAATTTTGTTGAACTCTTCTCTTTCACCATCTTCCAGGGCAACCCCATTCAGAACTGCTTCCTTTATTTGGACTGTGACAATATTATTTCAAATCCAAATGTCAATTAATCTCAGTACAAAGTATAAGCACTGCACTATGTACGCATAAACTTGTTTTTGCAACTAAAAGGCAAAGGAAACTATCAGATCAGATCAACAAAATGACAATGATATAAATTGAACATTTAAGACACTATGTCATCAAACTACCCAAGACAGGAAAAAAAGGTGATCAAAGACAAATGTTTTACTCACTTTCCACTATACGTTTTTGAGCTTCGTTCAGCACATTCCAATTGGGTGATGCTTGAAGAGCTTTAAAAGCATTGTAAATAGGTTTACTTTGCGCCAGTCTAAGATGAAACCTAACCTCCTCTGCCTGAATTGCAAAAGCAAAACTAAGCCAATGTAAGCATCAAGATTAAAGACTTGGCCAACCATGAAAGCTAAATGGATAAAATGAATTCCCCCGGCCCTACACATGCTAGAGTGAAACGGATACTCATCTAAGAGCATCAGGAGAGGCCATCTCTTACTCACACACTTTAAGTTTCCTATCTTCACTCCTTTTCATCACTCAATAAATCATTTCAAACCAATACCAATCAAAAGAAATTACCTGGACTTCCTCTATTGCAGCACGCAGCTCAACTGTATCTTTGACTGTCTTGAGATGACTGATCATTCCCCAAACCACATCCAATCGATCCACAATCTTCTCCAATGGCTCCACGAGCTTCGGCCATGATGGCTCCACTGTCCTCTCCAATTCCTCTAGATCACTCTCCTGTGGCATAACCACAAACACATTACAAATGCCAAGACCTCAAATAACAATATCAACAAACGACAATCAAATGACACAGACAAAAAATCATTCACACCAGCTTCTTCAAGAGTGCAAGAATCCCAGGACGGACATGCTTGGCCTCAATAACATCAAACGGGGGAAACTCAAAGTCCTGCAAGAGAGGATTGCTCTCGACAGGAGCGTCAGCCACAGGTGGAGCTCGGGGAGTGGTCGGTGGAGCGGAGCTAGAGGAGCAGGTGTTGGAGAGGAAGAGAGAGGTGGATCTGCAGGGGCTCTGGAGGCAAAAGGAGAAGGAGGAGGACCAGAGAGGGCAAGGGAACGACTTATTGGAGGGAGAATGATGTCTGTCATATCGATGAAGATGATGACGATGGTGGTAGACAGAGCGAGAGAGAGCGATGCAGGTCGTAGAGGCCATGAGCGTGAGCACGTTGACTATAATAAGGAAATTGGCCGTCGACACTGAGCCAGTGGCTAAGGCCCTCTTTGGGATGCGTCTCATTTCACCTTTCTTAGCAGAGAGGGGGCGGAGGAGCAGGTGGTGGAGAGGGAGAGAGAGACAGATGGATATCTGGAGCTCTGGAGGCAGAAGGAGAAGGAGGACGAGAGAGGGCAAGGGAACGACTTCTTGGAGAGAGAATGGTGTCTGCCTACATTACAAAATTAAGTCAATGTAAGCGTCAATGTAAAATATTAGAAAACCACGAAAACCAAACAGAAAAGAGAATAATTGACCAGCAGATGGCATGCATGAATGAAACAAATAATAATCTAAAATCAAAAGTAGAGCCCATCTCTCACTCCAGAACAAACTTACTCGTCTAAGTTCATCCCTTTTCATCTCCGGATCACTCCCCTGCGGTATAACACAAGCACCATGACAAACAGCAAGAACTCAAACTACAATCCCAACAAACATTAAACAGACGAGACAGACAAAAAGATCATTCACACCAGCTTCTTCAAGAGAGCATGCATCTCAGGAGAAACGTGCTTCACCTCAATGGCATCGGGAAACTCAAAGTCCTGCATGAGTGGATTGCTCTCAATGCCAGCGTCAGCCATGGACAGAGCTTGGGGAGCGATCAGTGGAGTGTAGGCAAAGGAGCAGGTGGTTGACAGGGAGAGAGAGGTGTTTCTTCAGGGGTTTTGGAGGCAAAAGGAGATGGGGGAGGACGAAAGAGGGCAAGGGAACGACTTTTTGGAGAGAGAATGGTGTATCCCGACTCGATGAAGATGATTGCACCGATGGTGGACAGCGAGAGAGCGCGATAGTTAATTCTCTTCTTAAACAGGATCAAATTTCTTTTTTTTTTTTTATAAATTTTTTTGTTTCTTTTCTAATCAATGAACAAACAGGATGAGAGAGAATCTATAATGTTTTGTCGCCTGGATGGTCACATTTGCACTGGACATTCACGTGGGCAAATCTAGTTGAGAGAGAGAGAGAGAGAGAGAGAGTCGTCGTCTTGTCCACGAAATGGCCGACAATGCTGTCTAGTCTAAAACTTTGTCCAATTTCCTTGTTCAGATGAGAAAAGGTCTGTACTTTGCGCTGACTATGAGGCCCACAAAACGGGATAAGTCAAATGGTCTCTGAAAATGCCAATCCTAAATATATGTACTGAGATGACCATTAAGGTGGTTGGAAAGTTGCCACTAGGCAGGTGCCTATGAAAATAGAAGGAAAACGAGGCAAAAAGAGATTTTGGAATTACGTTCGCTTCTTGTGATTGTTGAACATTGGATTCGATAGTCCTCCCCACTTATCAATTTTTCAAATTGATTCCTCCGTCTCAGTTTTCTGCCTAAGTTAGTTGGAGCAAAGAAACGGGCAAGATTTGTGCTCAAGCAATGCCTAATAAAGATCACATGCCTAAACATGTCTTTCTACTATAAAGCTTGCAACCAAACCCTTATCATTTGGATGTGCAAAAACTGCAAAGTGGATAGCAGTAAGCATTTTGCTTTTCCCTAGCGGATTTCGAGAAAATAATTGGTTTTTCAGATGGATACAATACACATTCCATGCTACTCTTTGTTCTATTAGCAACCACAAAAAAAATTTAATGCAAACTACAAAATTTACTCATTGTTTGTTGCATCTAGCAAGTTGTCATGGACAGGGAATGTCGGATATGCTTATGAACAAATGAATTCCAAGGGTAGTGTACTTCCCAATAAAAGTGTATCCAGAGGGCATAGAAAGTACATTTTCCCAAATGACATACATTTTTGCACACATATATATAACAATAGAACACTATAGTCTCAAACCTATGTCAATTGAAATAAACTATTGCGTTGAATTTGATTTTCCATATGTATTTGCTCAATAAATATACTACTATCTAGATAATATTAGATATCTTTTATATGTTTGTGGTGTGGTGAGTGAAACTTCAAAAGGAGCAATACAGTATCCATTAGGTGCATTTATAACCTGTGCACTTGAGTTGTTGGGTAGGTACATTTAATGTGGAATCCAGCCTAATTCAACAACTAAGTGTGGGAGATGTACATTCACGATTTTTTTCTTCAATAAGAATTAATAATTAAAGGTCAATCTATAGACTTGTGAGGTTGGGTGATTTAGTGCAATGCAACATTAGTGTGGAATCATCGGCCATGGTGGCTCCGCTGGATAAGGCCCTATTGATTCTCAGCTCAGATATGAAAGGTTCAAAACCTAGATGAGGTGCTAGGTGTATTAAGTGTAACTTAGGGGTGGTGGATCCTCCTGTTTAAGTGTCACCTAAGGATTTACAGCGCGGCTGTCGGTTGTAAGTCGATTTCTCCAGCAAAAAAAAAAAAAAAAAAAAACATTAGTGTGGAGTTACAAGGTAAGAAAACATTGGGATGGAGGAAGTGAAGTGAGCTAATTAGGAAAAAAATTACAAAAATTCTTGCATTGCAAAAATAACGTACTAAAACGTACAGGTTTTTGCTTCTTTCAAACTACCTGGGAGAGCATCTAGAAGCCTTTTTCTGCCTTTGGCCAATTTTGGATGGTCCCTAGACATCACGAGTGAAATCAGGGGTCATAGTCTATAATGGTTAGCTACGTGGTCGCCTGGATGGTTCCATTTGCATATGCCCTGGACATTCACGTGGAAAAATCTATTTGAAAGAGAGAGAGAGAGTCATCATCTTGTCCTTGAAATGGCCGAGAGTGGGGGGCATCATTTTGTCCAATTCCATGATCATGGTTTTGTCAGATACCTTTCGTTGTCTAGTCTAAACCTTTGTCCAATTTCCTTGTTCAGGTGATGCACCGTGTGTACTTTGTCCTGAGTATAAGGCCCACAAAACGGGATAAAGCAAATCTGTCTGAAAATGCCAATCCTAAATATATTGATTGAGATGACCATTAAAGTGACCGGAAAGTTACCATTTGGCAGGTGGCCATTGGAGTGGAAGGAAAACGAGGCAAAAAGAGATTTTGAAATTATGTCATTTCTTGCGATTGTTGAACATTGGACTCAATAGTCTTCCCAACTTATCCAAATATTAAATCGGTTCCTCTGTCTTAATTGCGTGAATTAGTTTGAGTAAAAAAACAAGCAAGATTATTGTGGCCAAGCTACCCTAAGAAAGGTGATATGCCTAAACAAATCTTTCTAACCTTGCAATCAAATCCTTACCATTTGCATGTGCAAAAAAACTGCGAATTGGATAATAGTAAGCATTTTGCTTTTGCCTAAAAATTTCGAGAAAAGAAATTTGGTTTTTGGATACGATTCACATTCCATGTTACCCTTATTCTATTACAAACCACAAAAATTTAATGCAAACTATAAAATCCATTTAATGTTTGTTGCATTTCTAGGCAAGTTGTCGTAGACATTGAGCAACGTCAGATATGCTTCTCAACAAATGAATTCTGAGGGCAGTGTACTTGCCAGTAAAAATGCATCTAGAGTGGTAAAATTATATTTTTCCAAATTACTTATGCCATTTTGCATATATATAGAATCAACTATTATCTTAAACCTATGTCAATTGAAACAAACTATTGCATTGAATTTGTTTTCCCACATGTACTTGTGATTACTATATAGCAAATGTTATATATCATTTATACGATTGTGTTGAGTGAAACTTCAAAAAGAGCAATACAATATCGACTAGGTGTTAGGGCTGATCAGTTTTGAGGTCTCCTTTTTTGGGCCTTGTAGTATCCTACCTTGTTTGCACCAAAATATGTTTTCGAACCTACCCTATTTTTTTGGTTCGATTTGAAGGTCTACCCTGTTTGCACTAGAACCTATTTTACAACCGTTAATATCCTATAGGGCTTTCAATTTTACATAAATACGCGAGAAAATAATAACACAATCTACTTAATTTGTATTGAAACATTAAGCACATGTAATCAATAAGTACTTGAGCTTTTTGACTAAACCAAAACTAAGAATCCTCAAGGCTAATAATCATAAACCCAAGCACAAGAACAGCTACACCTAGAAGCCCGAGCACCAGAACGCCTACTCCCATTCCATTACTTTGAATCGACGAGATAAAAGAGGAGTCAAAGACAGAAAAGATGAGCAATCAGCATGGCCTGTCGAAGCACCAGAATGCTTACACCTGGAAGCTTAATGCTGGCGTCAAAATCAACGAGACCGTAAAAACCCCATCCTCAATAAGTTGAAAACTTAAAAAAATAAAAAAAAATTCAATTTTGGACTCACCTCGCTCAAGTTTGCGCTGTGTCGGCAAAGGTGGCAAGTCTCACGAAAATGAGTTGAGAGGCAATAACGAGCTACTTCTTGTAGGCTGCGGCGCCAATGGTGATTGGGCATATAGAGAGAGACTAAGGGCCCGTTTGTTTGCACTTCTTTTTTTTGTTTTTAAACAGTTTTTCTGTTTTTTTGTTCTGGGAACAAAAAAAGAACAAACGCGTTTGGGTGCGTTTACTGTTCCTTTTTGTTCTTTTGTTCCCAGGAACAAAAAAAAACAAAACAAGAAACACAAATTTCTTGTTTCTTGTTTCTGAAACAGAAATGAGAAACACTTTTTGTTTTTTTTCTTTTTTCTCTTAATTTTTTGTTCTTTTTTCTTTTGGCCGGTCGCCGGCCTCGGCCATGGCCGGCGACCGGCCGACGAGGCCGGCGGCCTCGCCCAGCCACGGCGAGGCTCGCCGGCCCCCGGCGAGGCCGAGGCTCGCCGTCCCCCGGCGAGCCCGAGGCTCGCCGTAGCTGGACGAGGGTCGGCCTCGCCATGGCTGGGCGAGCTCGAGCTCGCCCAGATCCGGCGAGGCCGACCTCGCGCCGGCCTGGGCGAGCCCGATCTCGCCCAGATCCGCGCGAGCCCGATCTCGCCCGGATCCGGCGAGGCCGAGGCTCGCCGACGGCCGGGCGAGCTCGGCCTCGCCGGATCGGGCGAGATCGGGCTCGCCCGTGCCGGCGCGAGGTCGGCCTCGCCCAGTCCGGCGAGGCCGACCTCGCCTGGGGCCGGCCGGCGAGGCCCGCGCCTCCTCACCCCCGGCCGGGCGAGCTCGGCCTCGCCGGCCGGTCGCCGGCCATGGCCGGCCGCGACGCCAAAAGAAAAAAATAAAAAAGAAAAAAGAAAAAGGAAAAATAAGAAAAAAATAAAAAAAATAAAAGAAATAAAAAAATTATCCAAATTTACCAAACATGTTTCTGTTTATTTTTATTTCCGGAATAAGTTTACCAAACGCCTTTTTTTGTTCAAAAATTGTTCCCCGGAACAGAAACACTTTTTTCTATTTCTGTTCCCTGGAACAATTTTTAAATAGAAACACAAACAAACGCGCCCTAAGAGAGAGAGGTGATTATGAATGAGACAAATCGCGGAAATCGCAGGGGGGGGAGAGAGAGAGAGTGAGGCGACTGGTTTCTTTCTCTTTTATTATTATTATTATTATTATTATTATTATTAACATTAGTAAAAACTGATTTCAAAACCAGTCCCAATTGGTCCAATTCTCGATTGAGCCTTTACTTGGATTAGGAACTGGACCAGTTTTAGATTGTGAATTGTAAAGAACATATTCTACGTACCAAGACAATCCCATTGGTTAAAGTAATTTGGCAACACCACGTCACGCTCACAATCTTGAGAAATACATTACTTGATGGCAGACACCAGTATGTGGTATCTAACAATGCATCCAGTGGGGTTAAAAGAAAACTAGTGGCAATGCCAAGATGATCACCAACTCTCACCCTTCATAAATATTTTGAGCCTAATGATCTTTTAGTTTCTCAACCCATGAACCCAACGTATATTACGTCATTTGCAAAGTCTCTTTTGATTATGGCACTTAAATTAACATGGGAAGAAAATGTTGTCCTGGCACTATATCAACTATAGGGTAACACGAGTACCTGGTGGAGGGCAAAAGCAGAGAGAGGGCGTGAGAAATGCCACATCATGTGTATGCTGTGTGTGATGATGAGAAAGTATGAGGCTACAAATGGCAACCCATGGCGAAGTGATTGGGTTACATGACCAGTTCTTAAAAAATGAAACTAATTCTCAGACTAGTTCAATCAGGTACCTATTCTCGAACTTTTTGATACTTAATTTTTAGCTAACGCCTCAATAAAGGTACAAAAATCAAGATTGTATTTGCTGTAGATCTTTTCATGCAAAGCTTTATCTACTTAATAACACTTTGAATTTCATTTACTGTTTTGAGAAGCATCTAAATAATTGTAGAAGATTGAGAAACCATTAATAGGGGTCTAGGTGGGTGGTTCCCACCCCGGAATCGAGAACCATTTACTAAGGACTAATTAAAAAAAAAAAATAGAATTGTGAATCACCCATTGGTTTCGTGGATCCACTAGAGAACCATATTGTTGATTCTCGAGTTGGGCCATAGAACCGATCTGAATGTCTCTGACCAAACTACAATTTCCAAAACCCTTTTGAATTATTGAAAAAGTTCAATCGAACTTGCAACTGGATGCGTACAAAAATCATTATAGAACGTCTGAAATCAATTCACGAAACCCGATTTGATCTCAACATAATTTTTTTTTTTTTTCGGTTCAAACATATTGCCCCTTAGAAACATTTTATTAAACAAGTTATATATGTTTGGCTAAAAAATGAGGGAACACATTAACGAATTCAAATTTGACACCAATCTCATGCTAAATTATTTTAGGTTGTTCACAATGCACGGGATTATCTCAAATCATCATTAAAATATATACTAGTTCGATCCGGATGGGTAATTCCACCGCAAAACTTGAATTTGGGCTAGTACTCACCAGTTCCAATTATTGGGACTGAGAACCAGACCGGTCATCATGGGAATCGCCGGTTTTAGATTGGACTGGTTTAGTTTCGAGCGATTCCAAATTCTTTTGTACACCCCTATTCAGTACCACATACTTAATTTTGGTCAAGTCTTAAGCCACCCATCAATTATTTTCCAAAGTATATTAGATATATATATATATATATATATATATATATATATATATTTTAATTCAAATCTCGACATGTCGCCTAGATACTTATTTGACATTGATATTGATTTACAAGGTTGTTTTCTCATGTATAGTGGTGTGACTCTATTTTCATGTGAAAGTGTTTATGAAAATGTCAATCGAAAAGCAAAATTCAATCTTGACATTACGAGAATGGCATGACACAACTACAAGCACATGCAACAAGATATGACAAATCGGGTGCAATATATGATGATATGACATGACAACACCAATGTATAAATGCCGATTTTAAAAATGAACAATCAAATATGATAAAAAGTCGTTGTTCTATTGATTCGGGAAAAAAATTGTAAATGTTGAAGCAACCCAAATCACACAGAGCATATTGAGATTATCACTTGAGGGATCCACTTCATCTGCAATGGATGCTACAAACAACTTATTTTATGATGCGCCTCGACGATTAGCTACAAACATGATCAAAGGTTTCTTTAGCATTATATAATATATGTCCAATCCATAGTTTCTCTTTTCAGGAAAAATGGGTTTTGTTAGGAAAATTAGTAAAATCATCAAATAAACGTGAAAAGGTTTGATTTTGGTGGGCAAATCCGAAGGGAGAGCACGCAGATGAGGCTCATGGACTAAACGCACCTTTGGGATGAGACAACCATGATTACGGCCTCGTTCTTTCGTTGGATTTGAAGGTCAGTTTGCACGAGTGGATCCGTATCTCTCTGATCTCCTGAATCCTCGGAGCAATAGTTGTACGGTCAGTTAACTTTGGGATGCATATGCCCATTTTTCAAAGCTTAACATACCCATGAAAAATTATAGTGAATATATTCCAAAATGCACATTACACCCATACACCATTTGGAGTCTGATCATTGAAGACTTCCTGATAATACAATACTAGCTCCGTTCATTTTGTGAAAGATAAATAATTTGAAAAATATTTTTCAAAAAACGATAACTTGAAATAATTAGCCAAAAAATAATGTTTTCATTGTCGACAATAATTTATGTCTAACATTTTCTTGAATAATGAAAAAAAAATTGTTCATTCATTTTTATAAGCGATACAAGCAATCATTTAAAAAAAAATATTTTTCAAATATTCATTTTTCATGAAACAAAACCCTATTTAGACTTCTTTCATTTTGTTGAAGTCAGGGATGAAAAATCTTGCATTCCCATCTGCATTCCATGAGAGAAGATGATAATTATCAACATCTTCACGCGATGATAACCTGACCCATTTGTTTCTAGTAGATAATATTGTAATTTCATGTGACAATGCCCTTAAATGTTTCTCATTTTTACTTGTAACGATAATTGATCTCAAGACCTATACATACATATATAGCACAATCAACGTCTGTTCAAGTCTTTGCTAAAAAAAAAAACGTCTGTTCAAGTCTATATGGGGACAGAGAGAGCTTCAACCTCACAGATGTTGTATTTTGATTCACGCAGCCTCTCGCTCCAGAAGTTAATGTCCCAATGCCTCAAATCATCATATTCTTTTGCCCCTTGACTTTTGGCGAATCGTTTTAGGTCCTCTGTCACGTCCCGATCCTCAGGCACGCACACATCCGTCTGACTTGGTCGATTTTATAATACGATATCCCAGGACAATGTATCGCCGACCCTTTCATTTTTAAGCACATGCAGAAGCAGTTAAAATCCCCAGATAATAAAACGATGGGATAGAAAAGCAGGGCCATATTCTTCATATTGAAATTTATAACCAAACTTTTATACAAACCACAAATCACTTAATAACTATTCACATCAAAACGGAGATCTCAAAAGAAGACGGAAACTTAGATGAACTAGGCCGTACTCAAGGCCCCTCTCAGAATTGTCTTCTTCTTCCAAAATCTTTCTCTTTAGATCTCACCTCCGAGTTCTCCTCCTTGGATTCCTCCTCCTCAGCTTTTCAGCGGGGTCCTGAAATGGTTTTCCCCAAACTGGGATGAGACTACGTCTCAGCGAGTTCTACCCCACTAAGCCCGATTAGTAAACTACTATACTAAAAGCTGCCTAAACACGCACAGGGCAGAGGACTTACCTTGGCCTCAGATCCCACCTGCAAGTCAGTACAATTCACAATAGGCACCTATTTACTTCAAACAAATCGAACCAGTCGATTACATGTCATACAAATCAATCCCCACTGTGGGATATTTAAAAGCTAGGCCACGTGCATTCTCTAGGATGACCTTCCAAGTCTCCGAGTTCACGTGCCTCGAACCTTGGGCCCACGTGCATTCTCTCAGGCGACCTTTTCGCCAAAGTGATGCATCAAGTCACCGAGCCCACGTGCCCTTTTTACGATGCCTGCACTTAGTCACAGAGCTCCATCAATGCTCTCGGGCGTCGATTCGCCAAGGTGACGTACAGTGAACACTTTACTATGCTCTCGGGCGTCTTTTTCGCCAAGGTGATACACTGATCACAGAGCCAACGTAAACAATTCAATATGCTCTCGGGCGTCTTTTTCGCCAAGGTGATACACTGATCACAGAGCCAACATAAACAATTCAATATGCTCTCGGGCGTCTTTTTCGCCAAGGTGATACACGATCACCAGAGCCAACGTAAACAATTCATTATGCTCTCGGGCGTCTTTTTCGCCAAGGTGATACACCGATCACAGAGCCAACATAAACAATTCAATATGCTCTCGGGCGTCTTTTTCGCCAAGGTGATACACTGATCACAGAGCCAACATAAACAATTTAATATGATCAACCACTAAACTCACGTGCATTTTCCAGGTAATATTCCAATTTACCGAGCCCACATGCTTCCTTTCAGGTGATAACCAATACCCAATGATTTCTCAATCAATTAATTAAATCAACTCAACAAAGCATTATAAATGCTAAATAACACACTTGGCCAATTCAATCTCAATCAATTCCAATCAATTAGGGTAAATCCCTAAAATATCACAATTTATTCAATTCCATACAACGTGGAGCTCAAATAAATAAACGGACTGCGCCCACGACGACCAGCATGAGATTTCGGTCGTCGGCCATCAAAATCTTAATTTCCGAAAATAAATAATTAATTTATTAATTTCGAAAATTAAATTATTATTATTAAAAATTCAATTTAGTTCAAAATAAAGCCCGATTAAATAAACGGACTTCACCACGCTCATCAGCATGATTTTCCGGTTCCAGGCCATCTCAGTTGATTTTTCGGAAAATAAATAATTATTTAATTTAATTCCGAAAATTAATATTTAAATGCTAAAAATTCCACTTAGGCCCGAAAAGCCTAATTGGAGCCCACTAAGGGTCGGGAAAAATCCCGAGGCACTTCCAATAATTAGTAGACAATGTCTACTTGCTAATTACACATTCAATTTATCTAATTCACATCACAATTGGCTAATAATTGCTAATTTAATCTAATCTAACAACCTAAACATAATTAATTAAATCTAAACCAGCTTAAAGCATAATTAGCCACTAATCCTGGATTAGTGAGATTACTCACCAAATCGCGTGCAAATCGGATCAATCCGACGGCGGCGACGCGAGGAACGATTGTTCCCAAAGCGACTCGCGGATCCGGGGCCGGGAAACGGCCCAAAAGCGGGCCCGAAGTGGCTGAAACCCACTTCGTGGGTCTTGCTGGTCGCGGCTGAACGAAGCAGCTCCGGCGGCTAGGGCGGCGGGGGAAGGCCGGCGGAGGGCGAGGGGGTCGCGGTGGTGGTCCGGCGAGGTTGGCGGTGGCCGGAGGTGGCCGGAGATGGGCTGGTCGGTGCTGGAACAGAGGCGAAACAGGGCTGGGCCGAGCTGGATCGCGCGGCCTGGGCGTGCGCGAACGGCGGCGGGCGCACGGGCGCGGGCGGCGGTGCGGCGAGCGGGACGAGCGGCGAGCGGCTGAAGGGCGAGCTGCAGCTTCTGGTTCGCTCGGCGTGAAGAAAAGAAGGAGAAGAAGAAAGAAGAAAAGGGGGTTCGGTCGAGCGTGCAGAGGAAGAAAGAGGAGAGAGGAGAGAGAAGAGAGAGAGAGAAAAGAGAGAGAAAAGATGAGCGGTGGGGGATTCGCACGGATGGGGGGGGGAGAGGAGAGAGGAGAGAGAAAGAAAAGAGGGAAAAAGAAAGAAAAGAAAAGAGAGGGGGAGAGAGAGGAAAAAGGAAAAAGAGAAAAATGAAATACCTAATTTTTTCTCTTTTCCTTTTCCTTTCAAATTTCTTTTCGGACTTCAAATTTTTCTTCCGATAATTTCTTTATTGAAATTTCGGACTCGTCAATAAATTGACGAACGATGAGACAGGATCCTAAAAATAAGAATTATGACGCGCTTAAAATTCGATTCCGAAATCGAGTTCAATTTCGTGGTTAAAAATTGATCGACGTGATTTTAGCTCAATCCAATCAATTAGGTAGCTTTTAGAGATTTTACGGCCGATACATCCCTTAACGGCTTCACCCAATACGTTAGTTAACTCGTGAGTGATCAGCTCAGAGAAAAAGGCCGTAGGCACGCCGACGAAATGCCCATTTCACTTTATCAAAACGAGGTCGAATTTCAAGATGTCACAACTCTTCCCCTCTTATATAAATTTCGTCCTCGAAATTTAAACCATTACACTTTGTTCAAAAAGGCGGGGGTACAACTGTCTCATCGATTCTTCAGTCTCCCAAGTTGCTCCTTCAGTACCGTGGTGTTGCCAGACCACTTTGACCAACGGAATGGTCTTTGTACGCAGAACTTGCTCTTTACGATTGACAATCTGGACCGGGCTTTCCACGTATGACACACGATCATCCACGTCCAATTCCTCAAAATTGAGCACGTGGGTCGGGTCAGACTCATACTTCCTTAACATCGACACGTGAAAGACGTCATGCACTTGCGCCAATCTTGGCGGCAACGCAAGACGATACGCTAGGTTCCCGATTCTTTCAAGAATCTCAAACGGACCTACGTACCTCGGACTCAGTTTGCCTTTCTTACCAAAGCGCGAAGTTCCCCTCATTGGTGACACTTTCAGAAAAACGTGATCACCAACTTAGAATTCCAAAGACCTTCGGCGCTTATCTCGCATAACTCTTCGCCGCTCGCGCTGTCTTCAACTGTCTCTCGATCATCGCCACGGCATCTACCGATTGCTGAACCAACTCGGGGCTGTTATCTTCCTTTCTTCGACTTCATCCCAACACACCGGAGTTCGCATGCTCGCCATACAACGCTTCAAATGGAGCCATCTTGATGCTCGCTGATAACTATTGTTGTAGGCGAATTCCACCAGATGAAGCTGATCCTCCCAGCTTCCTTTGAAGTCTATTACACATGCTCTCAGCATATCTTCAAGAGTCTGAATCGTCCTTTCTGACTGGCCATCCGTCTGAGGATGATATGCCGTACTGTACTGAAGCTTTGTACCCAAAGCACTCTGTAAGCTCTTCCAAAAAGCAGCAGTAAACCTTGGGTCTCTATCAGATGTTATCGTAACTGGCACTCCATGCATACGAACCACCTGACGCACATACAGGTTTACATGTCTATCCAGACTTAGGTCCTTTCGAACTGCAATGAAGTGAGCCGACTTTGTCAACCTGTCGACTACTACCTAAATTGAATCATTTCCCCTTTGACTCCTTGGTAATCCAGTCACGAAGTCCATCGTGATATGCTCCCATTTCCACTCGGGATCGCGAGAGGTTGCGAAATCCTCCCGGCTTGCAATGCTGGGCTTTTACTTGCTGACAAGTCAAACACTTGGCCACATGCTTGGCGATGTCCGCCTTCATACCTGACCACCAATAGTGTTGACGCAAATTCTGATACATCTTAGTGCTTCCAGGATGAACGCTGTAATTGCTACGATGTGCTTCAGATAAAATTTCTTCTCTAAGCTCTACATCGTCAGGTACAACCAAACGTCCACGACACCTCAGTACTCCATCATCAGAAACTTGAAAATCAGCTTTTCTTTTGTCGATATCCTCTTGAAGAATTTTCTGTACGTCTGGATTTGTCGGTTGAAGTTGCTTGATTCTGACCTGGATATCCGGCTCAATTCTGAGGGTGGCCATAAAACTTGAGAGGTGGCTTACCTCGAATTTGAATTGCGAATCTCGAGCTTTCTCGATTAAGTTCCACTCCTTAACCAAGATTCGTGCCATTGAAGACTTCCGACTCAATGCATCGGCGACCTTGTTCGCCTTTCCCGGGTGATATAGAATATCACAATCGTAGTCTTTCAGCAATTCCATCCATCGCCGTTGTCTCATGTTCAACTCCTTCTGAGAGAACAAATACTTGAGACTCTGATGGTCCGTGAAGATCTGAAACTTTTCTCCACACAAGTAGTGTCTCCAAATCTTCAACGCGAATATGATGGCTACGAGTTCTAAGTCATGCGTCGGGTAAAATGTAGCTTAGATGTAATTGAATATCATCCCAATTACGCGAATGTAATTGAATATCATCCAAATCTTTGAGAGTTGTGAAAGGAAAACTAACAAAAATTCTTTACAAAATGTAGCTTTTTTCCAGATGGCATTTAAGCCAAAATTGCTTCCCAATGTATTTTAAATAAATTTACGAAACACTATTTGCATTTTGGAAAATTTTTACCTAAAGTCTTTTGTAAAAGTCTTTTGCATTTTCCCAAACACTTCCCTTTAAAGTGTTTTCAAACGCACCCTAAACCTTAGATGATATTCAATTACAAAACTCCCCCTAAATTTTAGTAGGTTTCTCAAAAGAGATTATAAAAAGAAAAAAGAAAAAATTATAAGCACAAATCAACATCAATTACAAATTTAAAGTTTATGGGCTGACAATACTTAGATATACTAGGAATAGTCATCCAGATCATACCTTGAACTGCCGCATCCCATGAAGCACTCCTACGTTTTTCTAGGAGCTCTTGCGTTTTGTCAACGGTAGCCATTTTCATTGTCATGCTAACCTGATATGAATTTTTGCATTAATATGTGATGATCAGGGACTATTCAGTGAATTGTTCACCCATGCAAATAGGTTGTCCTCCAGAATGATTCGAGGAGAGTGGAGAAAAGAATGCCTTGCCGAAATCACCTTGACAAAAGTACAAAAATAGTCTGCATTGGAATTTGGATCAAAATGTAATTCCACAAAATTTCACATATGAAAACAATTCAAAGTCAAAGAAAAAAATATTTTAATACTTACCTACAATATGCAAACAGCCATTCTGTCTGCGATAAACTTTCCACTTTTCCCTCGTAAATCATAAACTCGTGACAAGAGCAAAAAGAAAAAGCGAGTTCGTCTTATTTGAAAGCTATTGTCTGAGAAATAACAAAAATATTTTGACAATCAAGCTTCGCACTTTTCCATTCAAACTTTTTCCTTTTTTTTTTTTTTTTATCGAAGTCCATTCAAACTTTAAACAGATGAAAAAAATCAGATAAAAAGATGAAATGTAAACTAGAAAAATCTCATAATTTGACTTCAAAAACCATACCTCAGTGTAATTATTATAACCTACTATCTTAGCTTTCTCCCATCTAAGCTTCAAAATCTGGTCAATAATTAAAGTGTTGTTGGCATCTCCACTAGACGCCCGAGTAATATAAGCACGGTAGATTTCCTCATGTAAAGCTCTGTTTTGAGCATGTTGCATGATAGAGTTAAAGCTTGGGGCATCAAAAGTGATCAACCGGGGTCCATCTTTGGGAGTTGCATTTTCATGCCCCTTGAATATGCCAAGTAATGATATATGATGAAAGATCAAATAGGATAAAAAGTGCTGAGAAAAATTTAAGAGGGTGACTTAGCAAAATAAATCCTATTGTATATTACCTTAGACACTGCCATTTGTGCAGCCAAACCAAGAGCCATAGCAGGCAATCCTTCAATATCCTTCTTATTGGTAATCAATTTTTTGAATTTCTTTGTGGCGTCCAAGACAATATCATTAAACGTTTTAGATAATTTGTCAATTTCCTACAATAAACTAATCAATCAAACGATAGCGTTTGCGCAATAAAGATGTTAAAATAAAAGAAGCTAGTTTACCACTTTTTTGCGCACGAAGATCTTAACACAGTTAATATCATTGCAACGCTTATATGATGAAATCAATAACGGATTTCAAAAGTTTAGCAATCTTAGTTGCTAAGACACTAGAGTTCAGAACTACTAATATCTGACGGATCATCCCTGAAAATTAAACCATATAAAAGTGCCTTCATCATCACACATCATCGTCTGTCCAATTTCAATAGTCAAGGAAAATTTAACTTTCTATACAAATACTTTTTAGGCAAATCATGCCAGGATAGCAGGGACAATAAGATACACAAGAAGTTTGTGAAATCCACGCTGTGTGTTCATCCATGCTTATAAGCCAAGCAAAAAAAACATTATATACACCGCACCAAAAGACACTTTGTTTTATCATTGCCACCGACAAGAGATACCAATTTATTCGAGGTATTGATGAAGGGCATCACACCTGCTGAATTTTGTTAAATTCTTCCCTTTTGCCATCTTCCAGGGCAATTCCCTTCAGATCTGATTACTTTACTTGCTCTGCAACGATATAATTTTTAATGCGGATATCAACCAAGCTTAGTTAGAAAGTATAAGTACTAAAATATGAATGCATTCTGTGTAGTGATACATTTGTATGCAACTCAAAAAGTGAAAACAATGCCCAGATCAATGAAAGGACCATGATATAAAATGAACATTTAAGACACTACACCATCAAACTACCAGAAAGAACCACAAAAAGTGATAGAAGGACAAAATTTTCTCACTTTCCACTGTACGTTTTTGAGCATCACTCAGCATGTTCCAATCAGGTGACTCTTGGAGGGCTTTAAAAGCGTTGTAAACTGGTTTACTTTGCCCGAGCCTCAGCTGAAACTTAACCCACTCTGGCTGCATTACATGATTTAGCAATGGAAGCATCAATATTCAAGACATAGAAAATTACGAAAACTAAATAGATAAAAATGAATTGACCAACGAATGGCATGCTCTAGTAAAACAAATAATTATCTAAAATAAAAATATTTAAAAAAAATAATTTTTTATTTAAAAAAGGGGAGGGCGGTGGCGAGGGCAGCCCTTGGCCGCCTGCCCCAACCCATTTATTTTTTTAATATTTTTATTTTTTTTAAATATATTTTTAAAATTTTTTAAATAAATTTAGTTTTAAATTTATTTTTATTAATTTTTATATTAATTTTCTTACCACATCAGCACCAAAACAACGTCGTTTTTGTATTGTCTACCCATGTCAGCATGCAAAATTGCGTCGTTTTGCATTTTCTTAGCTGGAAAATTGTCACGTTGGCATTTTGGCCGAATTTTGGTCAGAGTGGCACTTAAGTGATTCATTTTGCTTCAATTTTGGCGCTTAAATGTCACTTTCTGAACTTTTGGCACTTAAGTGTCCATCTGTGCCAAATTTTAGCACTTGGGGTATACTTCTATCAGTGAAAAACCTAGTAACAGTTAGAATAATTGAACCCTATCAGTGCACCATATTGTTGCGTACAAGAGATAGAGAAAGAGAGTATGCAATTCTCATTGAAGCACGTGATGTGGAATCATGCACAAGGTGATGTGCGAATGTAAATCATCATGATGTGAAAATGCCTCATTGTTATTAAATGAAAGTGCAAAGCAATAGCGCAATTACTTATTTTGTCATTGAAGTGTCTTCTACCTTCCTTGAAAGAAGTAGCCCGATATAATCCAAACTTTAGATCTAAAAAGAAATAAGGGGAATTGTCTGATCCTTTGCTTATGATTTAGGAGATAATGAATTAATCCAAGATTAAGGAGAAACAAAAAGACCGATTAGTATTTGTGTGTGTGAGAAATCATATGAGACCACGAATAATATTGGATTACTTTTTTGAAAAGTTGATGAATTAATAGTAAATTTGTGAATACATGATCTCTAATTGACTGAACACGTAGACAATACATGCGACTATTATAAGATAGGAAAAGTTTACAGCATCAGACGTAGTCTACCGATGCTACCATTGCTTCTTTTTTTTTCTTCACACCTGACCAGCATCAAATACTTGTTTCGTCTCTCGCAACAGAGAGGTCAAGGATTCTTGAGTTCTCTATACTACACCAATAAGGAAGATTGCAGATCCATTATTAATTTCACTTAATTCTAATGACACATGGAGAGAAAGTGAAAGTATTTAACGCTCAACACGTTTTGAATTCCAACCCAAAGGGGCTCATCTTTTCTTGGATGATGCTATTGAGGCGATCCACCATGGAAGGAGTGAGATGGTTAACCCAATCACCCACCTCCCCTTTCCTAAAAAAGCTTCTATTCTCGAACTCGATCGTCAAGGCTACTTTGCCGAATTTGTTGACCTCCAGGTCCTTTAGGGTCTTCAAGCTACACATTTTGGCTATCTCTTCGATCACACCTGCCTCCTCTTCCTCCTCAGTGAAGGGAAGACCCACAAACTCGGCCACCCTCTTCAGGTGTACTACAGTATCCTCCTTCAGGTCCTCATACTTGAGGAACAACACCTTGGATGGCCACTCCAAGCTCACCTTCCAATACCCCATCATGTGATCCCAAAAGGGCCCGAACGAGATTGTCCCTTGGCAATAGGTCTCGAAATGCTCTTTCAATGACCACCCTGGCTGTTCTTCTAATTGCGCCTTCTGAAGGAAGAAGTGCCAAGAGGAAACCACGGTGTCCAACGGGTTCCGGCAAATGTAAATGATTCGGCAGTCAGACCGCTTGATGCACTCCGGCAAGGATGGGTAAGGGATGTGCGTCGCGAAGAGCCTCGGCTCTCCCAGGCCATCAAGGTTGGGCCTCAGTTTACTTCCGTACAGCTGGAACTCGAAGAATGGAACGAGGTCATGGGGGTTCGAAGTGAGCAAGGGCGTGTCGGAGATGCCGAAGCGGGAGCGGTTAACGACAGAGAACACTAGGGCCTTTAGCCAGGTGGTCCCTGATTTGGGCTGAGAGGCCAGAACAATATCCTTGTGTTTGGCTTCAAAGTGCCGCTGGAACGTGATCACGTTGGGAAGCACGAAGATGGGGAACCAAAAGTTTTGGTAAAGGCACTGGAAAGGACGAACCGAGCCTTTCCTTTGGGGAAGTGAAGCAATGAGTTCATCAATCTCCTTCCGATCATGCTCTTCAGTAACTGCTATGGCGGACTGCGAACAAAGTTGCAGGTGTGCCATGGTGGTGGTTCCGCTAGGCTTGTTGTTCTGAGTACGAATCGAAACGAGCACATGAAAGTGAAGCACTTACCTTTCCCTTGCTAGCGAGTGTGGGTTTTTCATCGTTTTTCTCCGACTTTATCTCCACGGCCCATAATTTGACTCCAATCGATGTACTGCCTCTTAAAGGCTGTCTATACTCACGTAACTCTCTTCTGGGGTATGACGACTGGGACATCCGGCTGGCATATTGGTTGGTACGACGATTTCTTTTTCGTGGACGCCAAGCGCATCTTAATTATGATATACTTGGGCATATAATTTTATACTGGATTATAATTTTTTAACTATTTATTTGACTGCAATCGATGTACTGCCTCTTAAAGGCTGTTTATACTCATGTGACTCTTCTGGGGTATGACGACTGGACAGCCAGCTGGCGTATTGGTTGGTACGACAATTCCTTTGTCGTGGGCGCCAAGCGCATCTTAAATATGATATCTTTGGGCATGTAATTTTGTATAGGACTTTGCTAACATGATAATTTTTAAACTATTATGAAAATAACAACAGCTTATTGTGAGTTACAAATTTTTAAAAAAATGGACTCAACAATAATATATAATAATATATTATTTAATGATCCATAATAGATTATTATTTTCACAATAAACTAAAAACTATCAAATTATTTCTCTTTTATATAGTAGCATGCACCTTTGATTTGATTCTAGATCAGGTGCCCAACCTTTTCGAGTAAATTTCCTATCTTAAACTTGGCCAAATTGATATTCGGGCACATTAAGGTCTATTGGATGGGGTGAAAATAAGGGCGCGCTTGATAACTTGTCAAACAATAACTGATTCTATTCTTTTATTTTCAGGAATAGATTTGGAGCAAAAATTTATTTGGTAAATTTTTTATTCATAGGATTAGAACATAATCAATGAGTTAAAAAAGTTGCTTCTTTATTCTTGAGAATAATTCCAAAATCAAGCTAACAAAAAAAGTAATAAATTATTAAAAAATTAAAGGAAAATGATCTTTATCTTGAACTTCAAGATAAAGATCATTCCATGCAACAATGAGTGCTTTATCTTAGTAATAAGAAGGAGGGAGAAGAGGGGGGGGGGGGAGCAGCCACACAAAATAGCTCAAGATAGATACACATGAATGGAAGAGGAAGAGACACGATTACCAACAGCTAAAATAGAACAATTGTCGAAGTTTATACAAAGCAATGAGCTATTGCAAATTCTCTCTAACAAATCAAGATAATTCTTCAACTGGATAATGACTCTGAGGCAATGCACGATAAAACAGCTAATTCTTAAACTGAATAACAAAGTAGGGACACATGGGGGTTATTCGTTCAATGAACAAGCTTCTACCTTATGTATCTCCAAAAGATGTTACAACATTAAAGGTATGTTTATTTTTTCCATAAAAAAAATAGTGATTTTGAAAATATTTTTCTAAAAATGTTTAACTATATTTATGTAGAAAAATTAGTTAACAATTTTTTTTACATCATTAACAAATTTTTTAGACACGAATTGTTATTTAAAATGATTTTTTTTTTCTTTGCTAATTTTTCTACATGATATAAATAATCATTTTTAAGAAAATATTTTTGAAAAATTACTTTTTCGTGAAAAAATGCATCATAAGTCATTTATTCATTACCTTGGTCGATTCATCAAGTTTCAGATATAGAATTGCTACATTTGTATTCATGACCTTCTATTCATTTTAGTCAATAATTCATTGCTACATTTTAGTCAATAATTCATTCCTTAATTAAAGATATATAATTCCATTCATATAACTTGCCCTTGATTTTTTTTTCTAACAATGTAGTTCAACTGAGGATCTTTTTTCTTTTGAATGCCTTTCATCCTATTTACTTCATTCCACCTACTACTAGTTCATTTTAAGAAATTAATCTCTTGGTAATTCATAAGGACCAATTTCCTTAAAAAGTAGCTTAGATTCTTATTTTGGCCTTGATTTTTTTTATGGAAGAAAAAAAAAATCACAAACTTCAAGTCCATGTCCAAATCTGATCCATAAATTTCCTTCCAATTATGCTATTAAAGTCCCACGTATCAATTCCACATGTACTTACCTCCATGTCACTTGCTGATGCGGAATTAAGGCATCCAAACAATATCAATTTGATCTTCTTCAATTGGAAGAAATTATAAGAAATTAGCAATCAATTCTTCAATTAGAGCTCAAAGGAAAACAAATCTGCACTTACTCTTCCTCCTGCCAAATGACAAGTTCATATTCAATTAGGGCTCATACTCGCAATATCATGCTTAGTTTGCCGCAATTATGGCTTGAGTGTAAATTTAATTCAAACCAGAACCACTTTGTAAAACACGTTGATTTGAGTTAAAAGCTCAAAGCTCTTGAGACGCACGAAGCAATGCATGTATTGATAAACCCTTTCTTCCACAATTTGTCTCAACTATGCAAACAACTCCAACCATGAAGGAAATAGACGGAGAAGTTGAAGAGCACATTAACTTGAAAAGAGAAGAAGTATTGATAAACCACGTAAAATTTCTTCCACAATTCGTCTCAGCAATATGAACAACTTCAACCATAAAGGAAATTGACAAACTAGTTGAAGAGCACACGAACCAAAAAAGAGAAGAAGTTTCTCACTTCGTATTCTTTAGTGGGTTGGATCTTATGGAAAAGACATTGAATCTTTCAGGATGAACCTATTTCAAGCTCTAATTGAGGATGAATTGAGCTCTAATTCTTGCAATTGCCCCTAGTCCAAGATGATTGCAACAACTTTGTTTTGGTGTCCTAGCGTGGAGATTACATGTGCAATTGACAACCTTTATTTATTTATTTATTTATTTTTGGTTAAAATAAATTTCCTTCATTACCAAAATGATAAATGATAGGGAAATCTCAAAAGTCACAATAACAAGGCAACCCCATAGAGCTTCAAAACAAACCAAAAACCAGAAATCAAGGCATATCATTAGATATGATTGGGAGAGATAATCACAGGTTTGTCCTTCAAGAACATATTTGAGACTGCATCCAAGCAAAAAGATCAGCGGACGATCACTGAATCACACAACATTAGTGACAAGCACATGCCGTGTAACATCCTTGATTTCGACCCCATAAGGATCTGCCATAAGGTCCTAAAAGGATCGATCATGGGCCATTGACCATGGATCGATCAGTTCGATCTGCAAGGAATCATGGATTGGTCATGGTCTGATCGATAGATCGACCGACTGATCACGAATCGGTCGAGGTGTTGGCCTCGAATTTTCTACCGACTATACTAATGGAATATGATCACCAGCTCATAAGATGACTTTTTGATCATGAGAATTGGCCATGTGATGATTTTAGGTTGGTGGATGGTCATAGGTCAATTCGATCGGTTGCGGTTTCTGGCCATGGGTGATTATGCCCGGTTATGCACCGATACACGGACGATCCAAATTGATTAAATGCGACCGTCTTCCAATAAAAAAAATGCATCATTCCCTAATTAATTCTTGGTGATTAGAATAGAATCTCGAATTGCTGATGTCCGATCATGGATCGGTAGTGCATCAACCATGAAACCTACTAGTGGATCGGGTGTCAACCGGAATGAGCCCAGGGATAGACCCAGCTATTATGTCACTAATTCTAAGGTCCATGAGTGCCTTGACTTAGTGCTAAGCCATGGGTAGCCTTAGGATTGATTTTGAACCGATCAAAGAACAATCAACTTTAGCGGCTGACTAATCGTCCAAAGGAACGATTTGGGTGAATATGGGGCGTGATGACCAAACCTCGAGTGTATGTGATTTGATTTTTCAAGGTGTACCTAATGATCCATTCTACAACCCTAAAACCAACTTGGATGATAGAATTATCTAGACCGCCTTATTAATGAAGAAAAAAGACAAAAGTAAGAAAATCTTTAGAAACCCCTCATTAAATGAAGGGGTGAGTTGTTCTTTCAATAGTCAAAAGTCATAATGGTGGCCAAAATATCTTTGAAGATTCTAGAAAAAGATGGCACATATGTGGACCAATTAGAGAGCGATACATGAGCACTCATTAATGACTGAATGTTCTAGAATTGCGGAGTTAGCAACTATAGTACAATTATTGTCAAACTTCATTAAATGTCCATTAAATATGGCATATAGGTGGACCAATGGAAGAATGAAAAGTGGGCCATCATCGATGAAGCCTAGGAGCTTAGATTGCCAAGTAAGGCCTTTAGCCATGCCAACTCATTTTCTAGGTGTAATTATGAGGCAAAATAGACTTGTCACCTAAGGATTTTAGACGGGACACTTGGAAAAGTTAGAGGGGACCATTTGGCTTGGTAATGATGGCTTGAGATTTGCCTTGGAGAAGAAGTTAGTAATTCATGCTTAGGTGTCCTTTAGAATCTTAGGTCATGATGAGCCTAATGGATAGCCTTGGTGAACAAGCTAAAAGCAACCAATCAAGAGAAGACATTAAGCATCAAGGAGCCTATGTGTCCTTGGCCATAGGCACATCATAAACCTAAAGTGAGCCTTGGATGGTAAGTAAATAGATGGACCAATCACAATCAAACACGAATAAGCATAGGTGCCAACTAAGGAGACTAGATAGGCCAACTCATTCCTTAGGCTTAATCATGAGATTGGCACCAATAATTGAATAAGAGGAGGCCTATAAATAGGAGAAGGCATCCTCACATTTTGGAGGCTTAACCATTCTCTCATTTCCTCTCCCTTTCTCTCCTCTCTTTCACATCCTTCTCCTCCAGGTTGTCTTAGGAGCCGTTCAATCACTAAAGGAGCATATTGGAGTTAGGTTCAAAAGTAGTAAGTAAAATCTCTAACTCTTGGTTAGGGCGATAGCCTACATCGTTGAGTTTAGTAGTGTGCTCACCCATGTAAGTCGTGTGTATGTTGTAATGTGCTTTTGTGTGGTTTGCTCATGTTTGCATGCTTGAGTATATTCACACCTCAGGACAAGGTTGAGGTTCGCTCGACTTGGAATCGATGTCAAGTCGCGATGGCCTAAGCATGGCATATCATATAGCATGATGTTAAGAGCCACGGCACACTCACTTGAATGAGCACGCCTTCGGGCCTTGCATATATCGGCTAAGATAAAAGATGAAAAACCGGCTTGTGTGATGCACTTGTGTGTACACTTAAAGAGGAAAAAGCGTCTATCATCACATAGTGTTGGCGGCGATACCTCGTTCATTAAACGGGATACCCTGGTTGAGCCACCATGCCTAGGTTTAAACCTGGATGCCTCGGGTAAGCTAGCCTTGGGATGCTTGGATTGAGCCCGGATGCCTTGGTGAGCTAGCACGAGAATGCCTCGGTTGAGTCGGGATGTCTTGGTTGAGTCGGGATGCCTAGCTTGAAGTTGGATGCCTTGGTTGAGCCAGGAGGGCCTGATTGAGTTAGGACGATGCAAAATGAGTTTGCATGAGTGCTGGTACATGCATAAGCATGATATGTTGATATGTTCATTGATATGCTGAAGGTAAGCATGCATTGAAGTATGCGGTTATAGACATCTACATATGGTCAAGGATAACAATAAGTTTGTTATTGATCTATTATCGACATTGCATTGTGAGTGTTGTACATACTAAATTTTGATGATGAGATGTCCTCCTAGTAGAGAACTAGGGTTTTATTTACTGAGTCCATGACTCACCCCATTATTTTTCAGAATTGTAGGCATGAAAGAGTTGCAATCTCGCTAAAGGAGCTAAGGTTTACCTTGACCTTTTGAATATGTGGTAGTTGTAAATAATAGCCCGTGATAGAAGGGCTTGTAAATGTAGCTATTGTAGTTGTGTGTTTGTAAATGGTTATTTTCCTGGCTATTTGTTGTTATTTGGGTGTTGTATGTACGTTTCCGCATGTGCTTAATGAAAATATTTAAAAAAATGGGATGGTGATGCGCCTAGGACGTCACGAAAATAACCATCGCTGCTCATGACCCTAGGAATGGGGTTGGGGTCGTGACAGTTTTGGTGTTAGAGCAGGGTTATTATCTAGAGTGATAATGTGCGCTAGGAGTCATGGGATAGTCAACTAAGAAAATACCCCGTGCATGTGATTGTTACTTGCTTGGTTTTTCCGGTAGAAAATTTTGATCCATAACTCCTTATTGTGTTGTAGAAAGCCTTTCTAGAAATCCTATAGTTGCAACATGAGTACTTAGGGCTAGGCGAGATCCAAAGGGAATTTAAAAGAGGACCACCGACTAGGTCGAATTCTACAAGTTCTTAATACCATTGGAAGCATAATGGGGCAGCAAGCATGGCACCAAGCGGCTTCTGCTTCTGGAAATGCCTCTATGGCTAGAAACGGAAGTGGAAATGGCGAACGTCTTACGTAGGGACTAGTGGAGCAATTCTTAGAGTTGAACCCCGAGGTTTGCTATCATAAGAGATCCTAAAAAAACCGAATCATGGGTCAATAAGTTAGAAAAGATATTCGCACTTTTAAGGGTTTTTTTTTTTTTTTTTAGATGAAGATAAGGTGACCTTGGCGATGTACCAGCTAGAAGGTAATGCCAGTCGCTGGTGAAAGGTAATGCAAGGAATGGTGTTGCCTAATGATACTGCTATAACTTGGAACACGTTTATTAAGGCGTTTAATGGAAAATATTTTTTTGAATGTGCTCATGACAAGAAGATGGCTGAGTTTTTGCGACTCCAACAAAACAACATGACCGCTGATCAATACGAGCCAAAATTTGCTGAGTTGTCAAGATACACCCCTAAGTTGATTGAGGATCTAGTGGATAGAGCAAAGAGATTTTGAGATGGCCTAAAACCTGAAATCTAGAGTTTATTAGTGCGACTAAACCTTAAGAACTACAACAAGCTATATGAGCGAGCCCAGCTAATAGAAAGAGATTTCTTAGAGCGAGCTGCTATAATCACTTATCCAAGAGGGCCTTATCATCCAACTTCTCAAATCAATTAGCATCATGACAAGAGATCGAGACAGTAAGAAAAACGTTCATTCTCTTCCAACAAGAAGAATAAGACCCTGAGGCCAACCTTCACTCCAAGGGATGTAAGCTGCTATTGCAGAAAACGACATGGTAATACTCCATGCTTGACTCGAACAAGAGCTTGTTTCCATTGTGGTCAG
This sequence comes from Eucalyptus victrix, assembly GCA_016097545.1. Taxonomy (NCBI): domain Eukaryota; kingdom Viridiplantae; phylum Streptophyta; class Magnoliopsida; order Myrtales; family Myrtaceae; genus Eucalyptus; species Eucalyptus victrix. The sequence goes on from CM027843.1 coordinate 50,501,987, forward strand.
CAAGGCCATATTATTAGAGGTTGCCCATAGCGTCGGCAGATGACGCTATTGCAGTAGTTGCAAACAATGTTGCAAAATGAAGCACCACAATACGACAATTTCCAACATCTGCTAGCGCAAGGAAAGGTTTATGCAATCACTCAAGAGGAAATGGAAAACTCCAAGACCAGAATGAAAAAAAAAAAAAACAAAAAAAAAAAACAAAAAATCACTCTAAAGCAGAAATTATTCTTGAGAACATAATGATTATCAAATAGATCCCAAAACTCCCAAATCTAAAACTAGATCAAGAGAGTAAGGAAAGAAACACAAAGAAATAAAAAGAAAAACAACTAGGAGAGGAAGGAGAGATCTAGGTCAAATCCCTCCCCTCCAGAAGTGAAAGAGATGAAGAAAGTTTCAAAGTGGAAGAGAGCAGGAGGGATAGAGGGGTTGGAAGAGGAAAGGTTTTTGAAACTCAATTGACAACCCTTAATAAGGCATCATTAGATAAAGGTTTAATGGCACCAAATATGGGTGAGGATTGAAAGTTTGTGAATTTTTTATGATACAGAAAAAATTTCGAGTAGAATTGGGACTTAATCTAAAGTTGATGCTTCTATAGGACCATACTTTGCCTACATTTGACGACTGAATTAAAAGATATTGCAACTTCTAAATTACGAATGTCTTATATTTTGAGAATATCTTAGAAATTATAAGGTGATGTGACAAGCTAGTACATTTCGGTAGAACTAAGCACAAGCTTATTTTCACCTCAAGAATCATGTTGCTAACAATTTTAAGGAAGAAAAATATTGCAACATTTCACCACGATCACCGGTTTAGCCAAATTTTTAAAAAGCACAATTCTAAAAAAAATTTCAACAATAGGATTTCATTTTTCTGGGTTACAAGCTTTCTGTAGATGCAAAAATTGAGTCAACTAGATATTGAATAGAAAAATTATATGCGGTCAAAATTTGGTTTTTTTTTTTTTTTTGGTCAAATTTCTACCCAAAAAAAAAAATCACATTTTTTAGAAAATTGCAGTACGAGTTCAGGCTTTGAAGTGGCTCATTCTTTGTTGAGATTTCAATGTACTCAACTAAAACAAATGAAAATGACAACAAAACTTCAATGAACCGTATTTTTTTTAGCTCATGTGAGTTAGAGGACCAAACTCTTCACTTGGCTTCTTTCTGGCCTCTTCCTTTCATAGCTCATTTCGCTCGTCTCTTCTTTCTCGTGAGTAAAGCCCATCTACCGAAAAACTTGTCACGTTGCTTCACAAGCCGTTAATCTCGTATATTAATCTCATGGCTTCCTTTCGGTTCACCGTGAGTGCGCCCACCTCTTGCTATATTTTTCGCATTAATTTGGAATGTCACTTGCCCGGGTGATGCGTTTTATTTGTATGTCAAATACATCAAAATTTATGAGTTGGTGACGGTGATCAAGAAGCAAAGTGTCTTTTCGATGCGTCAACATCTCAACAGCTATCATCTTGCTTGTTTTTTTTGATTTCTTAGTAAGCTAGTATATGTCCCTATCCTTGCTAAAATATGATGGGACTTGTAGAATTGAAAAGCACTTGATGCCCGAGATGAAGAAGACACGCTGCTATAATTTGAGGGAACGATATGTCAGATATTAATCATTCTAAAGGCTAGTGTCCCAAAGATTCGGTTCATCGTGAGTGCGCCCACCTCTTGCTATATTTTTCGCATTAATTTGGAACGTCACTTGCCCGTGTGATGCGTTTTATTTGTATGTCAAATACATCAAAATTTATGAGTTGGTGACGGTGATCAAGAAGCAAAGTGTCTTTTCGCTGCGTCAACATCTCAACAACTATCATCTTGCTTGTTTTTGTTGATTTCTTAGTAAGCTAGTATATGTCCCTATCCTTGCTAAAATATGATGGGACTTGTAGAATTGAAAAGCACTTGATGCCCGAGATGAAGAAGACACGCTGCTATAATTTGAGGGAATGATCTGTCAGATATTAATCATTCTAAAGTCTAGTGTCCCAAAGATTGGGACAGCTAAAATTTTTGAAAATTTGTTATTGATTAGATCACATAAGCCTTGCGGTGGCATTGGTCGTGTTAAGATACTCTCCATGTGCAAAAAAGTAGTGAAGTAGATTCTTCAATTTAATATTTCAATTGCCCAACCACTCCTTTTTGATTAATCAGTTGATTACTGCAACTTGATAAATTATCTAAAACGTTTGATGAGAATGTTGTGGATGCCATAAAAAAATATTATGAAATTATTTACTCATAAGAAATTTACAACTCTTAATTTGACTGAACAATGAATAGTGTCTAAGCTAATACACAATACCTTCTATTTTGCTATGTCATTTTTTAAATATATTTTATAAGCACTTTTCATCTAAGAGTTTTTTTTTTTTTTTTTTTGGGTTAGAGTCTAAGAGCCTGTTTGGTCTTCTACCTTAATCATATTTTTTTCATATTCAAGGGGTGTTGTGATCCTCTTAAAGGAGCTCCCTTTCATGGCTTCAAGAAAGATTTAGAGGTATCTACTCATAAGACGGTCCAAATTAACATCCCAAAAGAAGGCTTGAACACGTCTCTAATGGTGGTCAAAATTAGTGCATCGATTATAAGCGCAGGCTCTTCCAATCCAATACCTTATGTGATATTGGATTTTCTTTTTCAGTTTTTTTCATCTTAATTATTTTTAGCAATCACCACTAATCATTTGGGGTTGGCTAAAAACCGATTGAGATGTAGAAGTGTCATCTCAATTCCTATAGAACTGTAGATTCTAAGCACAAGAACATGATTATATAAATGTTTTCATAAGCGCCTTTTTGGTATCTAACTTGAAAGTGAGTTGATCTTAGTGGTCATGCGATCTTGATTTCTAGTTATGAACCTAAAGGTATTGAAGTCACTAAGTGATCGTGCAATGTTTTTGAGGGGTTCATTATGTTTCAAAGCTATTCTTAATCAATCTAAAACAGAAATTAACACACAAGCTATGGAAGTGCGATGCGGCAAAGTAAACAACCGAGTATTAAAAGCAACTATCCAAGTGTTAGAAATGAAAACCCGATGAAATGTCGAGCAAAGAATATTACACCACCTAGTTATTGAGCCTTGTAACATAAACCCCCATAAACTTGATATTAGAGACTAATCCTGACTATGATATCTAGATTTTTCATCCTTTTATTCTACTGAATAAATCGGGCATTTCATTGATGCACCTATAGGGTTATTCTCAGAGTCGATCATTCTCGAAATAACTAGACTATTTGGGGAAATTATTAAGGAATTTTAAGGCAATAGACTTGAGAACTCGATCATGAATCGGCTTCTCGACCCTGTCCATCTTTAAAGGTCATTACAGCATAGTTAAAAATCGATTTGAAATCAGAGATAGACTGGATCGACAGAGATGTGTGGCTAATCATGGGTGACACCACTAAATTAGAAAATTCTCGTCGGCCGACACTAGATTGATTTTCTTATTGTTTTGGTACCCTATGTCTGTAATTGAATCATTGAGATTTCACAACAATCGAGAGTCACCAATGAGTCGAGTGGGTTCATAGTGATTCGAAGAAAATCGACCACGGGTCATTTACGCTTAAAAATTTCTGAAAGTTACTCGATAGCCTAGGTCACGCTAAAAGCGCATCGAATGGAAATTAACTGTGAATTCAAGTCCGATTTCAGAAATTAAAGTTTATGTCATGTTACAATAAATTCTATGAGTATCGACTCAGTTTTGGAAGATTTTACTGACACCCGACACTTTTTGGGAAAAAGTTGTTGCATAGTCGTTCTTGTGCAATTGAAGCCGGGAATTAAATTGGTTACAAAATTGAGATAAATGGTGGATTCTTGAGTGAGGAAAAATGCAAAGACATCAATGAGTGATCCATTGAATTTGTGAGAATCAATTGAGATGAAGTCAAGAGGGATTTGGAACCAATTGAAGCCATCCCTCTCAATTTCGTAACCCCCTTTAACCTAGCAAAATTGGACCATTTGGATAGTTGTGAGAGGTGTTGGTGTGGCTTAATGAAGGCCAAGGGTTAATGCTTGGCCTAGAATGAACCTTGGAGATATTTCTTGTGGAAAAATTAGCATTGGTGGAGCCCAACTCTCACTTATCTCTATCTCCTTTCCCTCACACCCCCACAACCGAACAGCCCCTCTCTTTCCTTCCATTTTCCCCTTGCCGCGACAACCCAAGCGAAATTCCCACGCCCACTATCACTTCCTCTTCGCCCTCTGCCGAATTGCTTGCAACACCGCTCGAAGAAGCCCACTCCTCCGTCAAGTTCTTCAGCCGCTACCACGTCCGAGCTTCTCCAAACTCGGTCAACAAAAGGAACACTTTCCAACCGTATTGACCGAAGCCAGCGAAGGCAAAGCCGCACGCGTTCAAGCTGCCCACGAACACCCCACTCCTGCCTTGCCGCTGCCACTTGCCGATTCCTCAGCCTTCTTCGGTCAACAGCAACTGATTTCCTCCCACCTTGTTGACCACCGAGCGAAATTCTTGCAGCTGCTGTCTAGGCCCCGTGACCCACGAAGGCCACGTCCACTTTCTCTCCACGCAGCTGCCCTTGTGTCTTCAGTTGCCGTGGTCGAAGTCCTTTGTTGACTTTCAATTACGAAGACCGAAACCCAGCCGTTCGCTGCCACGTCCAAACACTCCACCAGCTCTTGTCGCCTCCACCACGGAAGCAGCTCCGTTCTTCGCCGCGTCTTCTTCAGCTCGTGCCTCCCACGCGTGACGCCAACGAAGCCAACCGTGGATCGAGCCCAGCAATTCGGGCCCAGCAGTCCAGCGAAGCTCCTTCACGAGCCCAGCTCCATGCGGCATCTTGGCCCAAATTCCAGCCCAGTGAATTTCTTTTGGGCCGCAAATTAGGCCAGAATTCATCTCAACAATGTCAGTCTTTCGAGCCCAACAAAGACAGGCCAGTTCAATTTTATTTCAAGCCCATTTTCAGCAATCGCAGCCCATTTTTCGAGGCCCATCTTCAGCAGGCCCAACCCAGCTTGGGTCCAGCCCAAAAGCAAGAACAAATCTCAGTTGGGCTGAGATTTGTTGGGCCAAGCCTAAGGCCCTGCCCAAGCCCGCCAGTGTTGTCGAAAGCCCGATTTCAGCCATCGTCACGTCGCTGTTGCAGTGATTCGGTCTCCGCTTTTACCAAGTGAGTTTTACTCACTAATGCTTTCTTAGTTTGCTAATGATGCCTAAGGGTTGATTAGATTTAATTAAGTGCAATTATGTGGTTGGATTAGTTTAGAACAATTAAATCAATGACTTAATGATACATGTTAGGTGGTTAGACTTAGTCATTAGCAAGTAGAGAGCCTCTAATATTTATTGAATGTATCTCAGGATTTTTTCTGACCCGTTTCAGGCTCCAATCAGGCATTACGGGCCTAAATTGGATTTTTATTATTTATCTATTTATTTTTCGAAATTAATCATTTAATTAATTATTCTTCCGGAAATTCAATCGGGATGGCCGGTGACCGGAATTTCGTGCTAATTTTCGTGGTGCAACCCATTTATTTAATTGAGCTTCAATTTATATGGAATTGATTTAAATTGTGAAATTTGAGGATTTGTTCTAAATTGTTTGTAATTGAATATTTGATTGGTAGATGGCCGAGTATGGGTATATAGCGCTAGTTACGTTGATGGGCTATATAGTAAAAAGAATGGTGAGAGCTAACTAAGAATATTATTGGCTAAGACCAATTAGGTATGATATTATTGGACATACGTGGTTCGGTGATTGGAAGTATCACTGGCGAAAACGGCACCTTAAAGAATGCACGTGAATAACTTATAGACAAACGTGGTTCGGTGATTAAGAAAATATCACTGGTGAAAACAACACGTTAAAGAACTCATGATGTTGTCTATTGCTGATGTCACATTGGCGAAAATAGCGCCCCAGAAAGGACACGTGGTTCGGTGATTAAGGATATCACTAGTGAAAATGGCGCCTTAAAGAACACATGGTGTTGGTGATCGGTATGTCATTGGCGAAAACGACGCCCAAGAAACACATGTGATTTGGTGAATGAGTACACCATTGGGAAATCATGGTATGAGTGGGAATGACCTAGAATTGGTCCGACTGACATGTAATCGACTAAGTCGATTGACCAATGCTTGATTGAATGTCGTGAATTGTTTGAATATTTGTCTTTAACCTTGAATTGTAGGTTGGAATTGAGGCCAAGGTAAGTCCTCTGACTCGTGATGTGCTTAGGCAACCGTTTGACATATTAGTTTACTAATCGGGTCTTAGGGGGTATAGTTCGTTGAGACATGGTCTCATTGGTTATTGAATAACCATTTAGGACCCTAAGGAGAAGCCGAGGAATAGGAACCTAAGGAGGAGAAAGATTTTTGAAGCAGAAGATGATCCAGAGAGGGATCTTGAATACATCTCAAATGTGGATTGAGATCCCATCCCTTTTGTGAACCCTGCCTTAGTGTAGATAGGTGTGAGACTAATATGCTGTGAATAGTATTGTAAATATATTATGAGTTGTGCTGTTAATAAAAGTGTGGTTGTGAATTTTAATATGAAAAATATGGCCTGCTTTTCTATTCCATTGTTTTATTGTCTGGAGATTTATAACTGCTTCCCCATGCATAATAAATAAAAAGAGCCGGCGAGGGATATCGCACTTTAATAATCGACCTGGTAGAAGGATGGGCGCTTCCTCGAGGATCGGGGCGTGACACTGACCATTAAACTAGATCAATGTAAACCTAATTCTACTTATTTTTATAATGTGATGAGACTAATTTAAACTAAACTGATCCATTTATCAAAAGATTGATGATAAATCTTATTTGGTTTTTGCTTGCTATCTAACTAGAACCTAGGCTAGTTTACCAATCAAATTCTAAACTAACCTAAGTTCATTAACTAAACTAGCCTAAGCTATGCTAAGCTAAGCTAAATCTAATTGCACTTGGATCACTACAGACCATCTTGACTCTTCAAGCTCTTGGCCGCCACACGGGATATTCGACTAACATCTCAAAATTGATTTCATTCATCATTCAACTCATTCATACATGCGTTCAATCAAAGCAAACAGTTAGCAAAGCTCGTCAAATACTAACTAGAAATTAGGCTCGGGAATTTAATTTCACTTGGTCAATTCGATTATCCCCACAATCTCCTAATTAATCTAGGGATCCATTGACTAATATTAATGATAATTAATCCCCACTTGTGTTTGCAAAGCAGTAGGCCAAAGCCATTAACCCATAATTATATTTTTAATCACCTTCCTAATCTACTCGCCGGAGGGCATGCATTGAAAACCTTACATACATCTAATCATAGCAAAACGTGCAATTAGGGACACAATTCAACCATTAATCAATCAAGTGAAGACATTTAAAAACCAAGAAATAGGATTGCCTAATCAATTTCTATTTTATTTTTTCCAATTTTATTTTTTATTTTTAATTTTTTATTATTATTATTATTATTATTATTATTATTATTATTATTATTATTATTATTATTATTATTATTATTATTATTATTATTATCGAAAAAAAAACTTGACCGGGTCGAGTCCTTGGACTCGGTTTTGGCAGAGGCTGAGCCCGGGTCCTCGCTAACCTGGGCTATGATCGCGATTGGGATCCTTTGTAGAGCCCAATTCGATCAATGTCCAACTTATCTAAAGCCCAAGTGTCTAAATCATCCAACTCAATCACTGAGCCCTAAACTAAGCCCAAATCCAATCTTCTGCTTCGCCTAGCCCAAGCCTAAGGTCTTCGAAGTCTGAATGTAGCCTAGACTCGTCAAAATTGTCCAACAAAAGCCCAGCACACTCACCTAAGCCCTAAGCCCATTAAACTGACCTAGGGCCAGTAGTTATTGGCGTTAGCCATTTCCTAGGACCAAAGAAATCATAAACCTATTACAATTGTACCAAATCAATCAAAAACATTATTTTTGACCAATTGAGTTTTTAACCTTTAGCTTTGGGAGAAGTACTCAAAACATGCCTCAACTTGTGTGCAATGCTCATTTTAGTGCCGCAACTTTTCATCCAACTCACTTAAGTGTTGACTAAGGAGACCTAAGTTGCTATTTTGAATGCGTAACGCACTACTTTGTCCACTTCTACAGATGTGGTGCTTGTTGCTTCTGCTTCTTCTTCATCATGCAAATGCTATTGTATGCACTGTCGCTGACATTGTCATCTTGCATCCAATTGCTATTGACTACAACCTAAGAAACCAATGGGACGAATAACCGCTCTAGATATAGAGGTCCACTTGCAAGCAAATCCACCATTGCTATTACCATTGAGGTTCCCCCAATGGCTGTTTTGTTACTCTAGAGAATTTACATTCTATTTTTTGAGAATTTGGTACTTCTCCTTTGTTTATACCTTTCTACTCTATTTGTCTCTTTAGGTACTTTTGATTGATGATTCTTTGATTCCACCTATTGTAGTTACATGACTTACAATCAAACTCGTTTACTTCACAAGCACCTACTATTCATACAATTGATAACCCATAAATGATCGTTAGAAGTACAAAAACATTTCAATACCTAACACTTTCTTTTTTCCTAAACTCTCTTTAAATTGATTTATGTGGAATAATTATGCAAACTTCATCTTGACATTCACCTCTTTCCTAAGTGTTGCCGTGTGCAAAATCTACAAATGGGTTAGAAACTTGGGACAGGCTGTAAAGTGGGACCCTTTTCAAACTTATTTGCTACAAATGGGTTAGAAACTTTTGAACTCTTTTGCTAGTTGTGCTACCACAATATGATATGAAATTTGGCATTCTCGATTGAGTCTTGCTTCTTTCTCTATATTAGGCCTTCCAATTTCAAGTGGTCATTTAGATTTTGTTGACAATGAACATTTGATTTATTGCCATTCAATTTGGGAAAACATCAAGTTTAACCATTTGTTCTTCGTGAATCGGTCTCTTGTGCTCTCTTTTGATCTATTTCACTCTACCATGTGTGGACCATCTCTCAATCCCACTGTGAGATGATCTCACTATTTTATAATATTTGTTTCACAATTCCAAGAGATATGGAGAATTAAGGAAGATATGGATAATTTCCTTGTATTTTTCAATGATCTCTAACATTTCTCATGCTTTATCATTATTTTGGCACGTGTTCTTTCTTTTTTTTTTTTTCACGATTTGACTTCGAGTACGCTTTTCAATGATTCGAGCGACTGAAATTCCTAAATGAAGTTTAACTTGTGAATTTGAACTGACACACCTACTTGAATTGCCATGACCAAAGTCACTTGTGAACCACCCATCATCTGCGATGGTGGCAAAGGAGGCATGAATAGGTGCAAAGGCCTTGTGCCTTGAGCCACATCACTCATAGGCTAGTTGGTCCAAGTTAATAATGAAATCCACTATAGTCAAAGTGAGAAAGTCGCTTGCGCGCATGGAGAGAGAGAGAGAGAGAGAGAGAGAGCTAAGAGAATTACTAAAAAATTTCTAAATCTATTGCATTTGTGTCAATTCAATCCTGAACTTTTTTTTTTTTTTGGCTAATCGAGTCTTAAGCCTTTTATATCAATGCTAATTTTATCATCCGGTCAAATCTAGTTGGTTGGTGTTGACGTGGCACAACCGGTGCTGATTTAGTATGATTAGTGTTGATGTGGACAATTTTTATTAATATTTCAATTTTTTAATAATTTGTTCTTTTCTCTTTATTTTTTCCCCTCTTCCTTCTTCCTCCGGTTGGTTGCTAGATTGAGATGACTGTATAGAAGTGAGGGCCTCAACCTTGCCGGCCACTAGCAAGTCAAGCCTCGCCTTAGTCCAGTGACTAGCTAGAGGTAGGAGGAAGGCGAAAATTATGAGAAAGAAAATAAAGAAGAATAAATAAATAAATAGATAAATTGAAAAAATATTGAAATATTATTAAAAATTATTTACATTAGCATTGACTATATCACGTCGTTGTCGGTCGTGCCACATCAGCATGCTATATCGAATTAACATAAATACAAAAGGCTTAATACTCAAAAATAAAGTTTATGACTAAATTGACATAATTGCAATATGTTTAAGAGTTCTCGAGAGCCACTGAAAGAGAGGAAGTTGTAGAAGAAAGAGCCATTGCATGTGTTAGAAGGAAAGCTAGCATATGTCAAAGAAGGTGAGCCGAATGATGACACCCAGGGTGCATTGGGAAACATTTTTGTTCCCGGATCATTTTTTTTTTTTAGAAATAGTTTTTTTTCTATTTTTATTCCCTACAATAGTTTCTTAGTAAAAGAACACATTTCACAACTGTATAAAATTTATATTCTCCGAATAGAAAAAGAATAGGAATGCGTTTGATACAACCTATAATTTTTTTTTTTTTTTTGACATAGAATTTCTTTTATTTTTTTAATATTTTTTTAATATTTGTCTCTTCTTCTTTTTTTTTTTTTTTTTTCTCTTTTCTTCTTCATCCTCTAGTTAGTTGCCAGGTGGCAAACCAGTTAAAAGAGGAAAAAGAATAAAAAAAAAAAAAATGAGTTATTCCATAAAATGTTCCTAAGAACAAGAAGCAATTTTTTTCTACTTTTTATTTTTATTCCAAATCTATTTCCTGGCTAGTTTTCTATTCGGGGAATAGAAAAATTACTTGACGTTACTAAACCGATTTATGTTATTTTTCTATTCCGTGGAATAAAATAACAAAAAAATTGAAACGTTGAAACGTTACCAAATGGAGCACTAGTGACTGTGGAGGACCCTCGCATCTAATTTTCATATGTAAAACTACTTTGTGTATTAATTGTGGTCATTTTGTTCCTACTGGAAGGAATAATACTTATTCATCTTTTAAAGCTGTAATTGTATTGGCCTTATAATGTCCTCCAAGACGATGGAAATTTTTACCTCTTCCTCAAATTCAACCATTGTTTATTTTCTTATGCATTTAGATTTATGACATTTTCAAATGCTATTTTGAGTTCGTGTTTAGCCAAAGAAAACTTATCGATTATGATTGGTTTAATATCACCGAGTTTACATTCATTATTCTATTCGTGTCAAAATACATGAATTGATTTGTTATTTCCAAAAAATTTCCTATTGCAATCATTTTATTTATTAAACTAGGTTCATGCTTGGTCCATTATCGCTGGTATTGGAAGAACTGTAGTTTTATCTCAAATTTGCAAACGATTATAGCAAGTTGAGAAGATGTTTTATTTTTCTGGGGGAACTTATAGCTCTATTAATTTTTGGAAGTGAGGTCTGACATTCTTGCACAATTTTACTTGTAGTCAGCAAAAGACCACAACATTCTAACAAGTATTTATGTCCTTTTGGCCCAATGATGAATTCTTGAGATTCCCCCCTAATTTTGTGCTCAAAATGTGGTCGTAAGTCCTTACATTTGTCAATAAGTTAAGGTACAAAGACCCATGTTACTCAGTCTAAATTGGCATGGCATTATATGGACCAAACATAGTGACATAAATTAGTTCAATCCCTTTTCAAATAAAGAAATGAACTTATTCATGCAAACACGAGTCAATGCCAACCCAACCTCCACACCACCGTCCTCATCCCTACTCTCTGCGAGAGAGAACGCCCCCGATGCATCAATGTGCACCATGTGGCTCTTCCTCGGTCTTCCCCACCCGAAATCCGTGTCGTATACCTTGTGTCTAGGCGACCCCGCCACTGTCAGTAAGCCCCTGCTATTAGCTATATTAAAGTTCCTTATCCATCCGTCCATCCCTCTTAATGCTCCGCCCGTCCTTATTTCCTTGACTTCTATCCCTATAGCCTTTGCGGCATGCAAAAGTCCACTTTTTCCCAAGAGCATACTTCTCTTTTTGGAGATAAAACATGGAACCAGACAATTACCAAAGTATGTTAAGGGTATCGGATATTCGAGTTGGTCCCTACAATCTGCAAGAAATGCGAAATAATAAAGTTCGTCTTTGCCTCTCTCAGATGACGATTGATCACAACGTTCTTGTTCTTCCTCTTTTGATTTGATGATGCATATCCATACAAATGCACACATCACCACGAATGTTGACAAGTGGATTGGATCCGACTCTGAGTCGATAGCGTCGTTCTTGAGTTGGCTCAAGATCTGCGCTTTTAGCCCGTCAATGTGAGCCTTTTTAAAGACAAACGTTGCTCTCACCTTGTCTGCAACAGTGAGAGGAGTTCGGCTCGGGCTTAGGCTCGGGCCCACACAACTCCACCAATCTTTCAAAAATATGGGTTCTAGCCCATGCAGGTCTTTGATCACTCCTCGGTCGTGGAAAGGACTCGAGTCGTCCGAGTTAGCGCAAGTGGGGTCCCCTCCAGACCTGTGAATGGATGCCCACGATTTCATGAAGTGATTGAAGGACCTCCCATCTGCTGCAACATGGAGGAACTGGACCCCAATGCAAATGCCCTTGTTTGGGAACAAAGTCACCTAAATCATAATAGCAGAATCGATGATAAATTTCGAGTTTAATTTTTGTTTATACAATTGGTATTTTGAGTTAGACATTTGTTTATCTCCCTCATGTATTCATTACACATAATCGAGGAAGATAATGTCTTGAAAATCACAAACTTTCTTTATATGGACATTGAACGAGTGTCCTAGAGACTTTGTTAATGAATATCCTAATCTACGCTGGTCCTTGTAAGGACATCACTCATTCTCAATTTCTCTTTTCACATTTTCCTCTCTTTTTTGGCCAAACGAAGTAATTTTTTCAATGGCTTTAAACTTAGATCGGCACCTCAATTTCATCTCTAGGTATCATTTCAACCTAGAATCTCAAATATGACACCACATTTTAGTGTTATTTTGCGCACATCAACATGATGCTTATTCTTGTGATATGTATTAAATCTAAATGATGAGAATTTCCTTTGAAAGGAAAAAGCCACCAAAAATACTAATCTATAGTCACAATGACATATTTACTCCAAACATTTTTCGTCATGCAAAAACCCCACATGTGACACAATGATCTCATACTTGTACTAGTATGACAAATTTACCCCAAAATTTCTTTTGTAACGCCACAAACCCTAATTTATATCCATGTGACACATTTATCTCAAAATTTGGGGTAAATGTGTTACAAAAAAACAAGTTTGGGGTTTTTATGTCATAAAAAAAGAATTTATGGGTTTTTGTGTCATAAAAAAATTTAGGATAAATGTGTCGTAGTGGCTATAGTTTAGAGTTTTTGGTAACTTTTCCCTTCTTTAAACCTTGGACTCTCTTCATATAATTGGTCCTTTTTCATTTTCTTTTTAATCTTTGTACATGCTATATAAACTCAAATTACTCATAAATCCAATATTAGCCTTATATAATGTCTGTATGACATAATTTTCTCGCATGTATTGTATTTTTGTTCTCAAAATCCCAAGTGCATTACCTTTGTGTTGCAACAAGGAAACATATGTTTTTGCGAAATGAGCTCAAATTATAGCGTAGCGTTGTTATACTGAATTCATAGATTTTCCAAACAAAAGTTCCGAAAAAAAAAACAATTAAATATTAAATGATAAGAATTAAGAACAAGCAAATATCATGTGAGAGCCAGACCATCACCAACCGACCTGAATCGCCATAAGTGGCCACAAGCGTGCGTCGTCAGACTCGCATGGTGGCGGGAGCTGAGGCACCAGAGGGTGTATTAACATTGCATCGCACACCTCATCGCGGACGAGCTGGGCGAAGTCGGCGGTGGACTCGGCAACTGTCAAGGAGAGGGAGTCGCCTTCGGAGCAGAGGATGTAGGGCTTCTGGGGCGGTGCCAGAGGGAGGACAAGGCTGCCGGCGAAAGGGAAGAAGCGGCGGAGACAGAGGGAGAGAGAGTGGACGAGGAGCGGAAGCGTGGTCTGAGCGAAGGAGGGAGGGGATTCAAGGAAGTCATAGAAGAAGAGGCGTTGTATGGGGCAGCAGAGAAGCCATGGGATGTCGAAGAAGGTGAGAGGGAGAACGGTTGCCGGGACCGAGTTCACGGGCGGCGAGATATCATGACGGTGGAGGATCTTGACCTTCGCCATATCGTCCGACGGTGAAGGAAAATTTTTCATGAGGGAAGGAAGCTTATATAGGAGAGGCCAACGATTGGTTTTAGTCCCCGTTCAAAACCGATAATGGAGAGCACGATTGAGTTTACGTCAGAAATGGGGGTGCTTTCAATCAATCAAGAGCTTGTGTACTTTTTCTTGTTTTTTAATCGATCGAGAGCTCGTGGTTGGCCTGTCGCCTTTGTCACCAAACTCGTGTTCCTCGCGAGCCTCGGTTGTTCGGGCCGATACTTGGCAAGGAAACTTGATTCGTCGATTTTAATTGTTTTAATCTCCTTGAATCAACGTCACTTTTTTATTCACGCCAAAATTAAAAAGATAGAAATTAATTTGTCTCTTCTTCAAATTCAATCATAATTTACTTTTTCCGTGCACTTAGACATTTTCAAATGCTATTTTTGAATTCATGCATGGCAAAGATACTTGGCTTATGGATTATGTTCGTTTAATCTCAAAGTATTTGCATTAATTTTTCAGCATGTCAATATATAGAAATCGATTAGTTATTTCCAAAAACTTTCTTATCACAATTATTTAGTTTATATTATAAAATTAAGTACACTCCTAGACCACCTTCGACTGAATTGAAAGAAGAGTAATTTTCTCATATTTGAAAAATATAATTGCAAGTTAGTTGGAAAGATTCTTTTTTTTTTTAATTATTATTTTGAATTTTTAATTATTCGTGCTTATCTTCCTTTTGCCTTGTTTTTTAGGAATTTAAACTCAATACACGCCATTGATTTGTGAAACTGAGGTCGACATCCTTACTCATTTTCACTTTTTTGTCGGGTAAAAAAAAAGCTCATATCATTTCATGTCAATAAAGTAGAAGATAGGTGAGCTTTAGAATAAAGAAGATCCAAAAGAAGTTGAGGAGGGCTTGAAACCCAGCTCAAAGGGATGGAATCACAGAGTTGGGCATTAACGACCCAGGGCTCTGGAGTAGTGGGTCAAACGCAATTGTGATAAATTGGAGAGCAAGGCTCGGCCCTCTTTCATAAGCAAAACGACATCCCTGGAACATCATTTGCACCCCAGATTAATAGAACTGAAGAAAGTTGTCAAACTCCACGGTCAAGACTCAGTCTCTCTCCTTTTTGCTCATTCACTCACAAATCTCAAACCCTCAATAACAGCTAGGGTTTCCGCACCGAGTACAGATTGTGCCTTCACCGCACAGGCGAAACCTTCAAGCAGCATATCAAAAGAGACTTTGCACACTACGGCTACAGCTCTGTTGGTTGTTTTGGCATTAAAAGAACTATCTAAATTAATCTTGAGAGACCCCAAGGACGGGGGATCCAAATCGAGAGTAAGATGAGACCTCTCCCTAGATTTTTTTTTTTTTTTTTTTTTTGAGTTAGAAGTTTTAAAATTTCCGTGCAATGCAAGTGCTTCAGCTATAACTCCTTGTGGATCTTGTGGTTTGACTCAGAACATTGCCTCGTTTCTTGTTTACCATATGAACCAAAGCACTTTAGCTACAAGCTCAAGGGCGGGTGTGTAAAGTAAGTCGCTTCTGCAGGTTAATACCCGTTGATCTATGCCTGTAAGTCATCTACTCTAGATCTGGATGCGTAGATTTGGTCTGACCAGACTTCGATTGTCTAGGGACAGAGAAAAACCAGTTATTCCGCCATTTCCAGGCTCATTTTGCATAAAGGGCAAAATCAGGCCAGATCTAACCCTCCGTTTGCATAAGTTTCCCTTGGTAGGCAGAGCATTTTGGCATAGATTCCATATAAATAATCTGATTTTGGATAGTGGCAAATTGCACACATTACACCATTGAGCTTGGGGTTTTTGGTAAGAGGATGATACTTGTTGAGTTGGGGAAAAGTACTAAAAAATTCATAAATCTTTTATATTTGTGCCAATTTAGTACTAAATCTTTTTTTGGTGCCAATTTAGTCATAAACATTTTTACTTAGTGCCAATTTAGTCCTTTCCGGCCAATTTTGGCTGGATTTTCTTGACTGGACGTCGGCCAGCTAACGTAACCTGATCAATGCTAACGTAGATAACTTTTAATAATATTTTTATTTTTTTTCTTTTTATTTTTCTTTTTTCCTTCCCCTCCTCTAGCCGGCCACCTCTCTAGTGGCCGCGAGGGCGGCCTCACGCTAGGCAGTGAGGCTTGCCCTCGTCAGCCACCTCGCTAGTGGTCGCAAGGGTAGCCTCGCGCTGGGTGGCAAGGCTCACCCTTGTCGGATTTGGCAAGGGTCGAGCCTTGCCCATGGTTGGGGAGGCTTGACCTCATTAGTGCAGCCCAGTCAATGATTCAATGAGGTCAAGCCTTGTCGGCCATGGGCGAGGCTCACCCTCGCCGGATCTGAAGAGGGTCGAGCCTCGTTGGCGCTGCCTAGGCTGCGATTCGGCGAGGTTGAGCCTCGCCCATGGTCAGCGAGGCTCTACCTTACAGCCTAGTGCTAGGTTGCCCTTGTGGCTTGGGCAAGGTGGTTGGCAAAGGCAAGCCTCGCCACCCAGCACAAGGCTACCCTTGTGGCTTGGGCGAGGTGGCCGGCAGCACGAGGCCACCCTCGCGGCCATTGGCGAGGGCAAGCCCCGCCGCTCAGTGCAAGGCCACCCTCGTGGGCACTGGCGAGGTGGCCGGTGAGGGTGAGCCTTGCCGCCTAGCGCAAGGCCGCCCTCGTGGCCACTAGTGAGGCGACCGACGAGGTTCGGCAAGGTCGACCTCGTTGGCCGTCACCTCTGGCCAGTCGTTGAGGTCTAGCGACCAGCTAGAGGAGGGGAGGAAAAAAGAAAAAAAAATTAAAAAATTAAAAAATTATTAAAAGTTATTCACGTTAATACTGATCATGCCACGTCAGCCGGCTGATGTTCAGTCAATAAAATCCAGCCAAAATTGACCAGAAATGACTAAATTGGCACTAAGTAAAAATGTTTAGGACTAAATTGGCATCAAAAAAAGGTTTAATACTAAATTGATACAAATACAAAAGGTTTAGAACTTTTTTAACACTTTTCTCTGTTGAATTGTGTTGTTATCATGTTTTCAGAGTTTGATTAGGCTCGCTTTTGACTGAATAAGTACTTGACTTTTTTGCTATCCATTCGAATTTATCTCTCTCCTATGGATAGAGGGGGGATTGGCAATATGAATTGTGATACGAGTGACCTAAGCTCCTGAATGAAGTTTAACTTGTGGAAATGAATTGGCATTCCTACTTAAATTGCCATGACCAAAGCCACTTGTGAACCACCCGCCACCTGTGGCGGCGGCAAAGGAGGCGTGAATGGATGTAAAGGCCTCGCATCTTGAGCCACTCGCTCATAGGCTAGCTGGTTGAAGTCCACGATGAACTCTGTTACAGTCAAAGTGAGGGAGTCGCTGTCGGGAAAGAGGATGTAATGCTTCTGGGGCAGTGCTGGCGTGAGGAGGAGGCTAGCGACGAACGGGAAGAAGTAGCAGGGAGAGGGAGGGAGGGAAGGAGGGAGGGAAGGTGAGGGAGCTAGCGGAGGAGAGGAACGTTGTCCAGTGTCAAAAGGAAATCTAGTGGACATTAAAAGAGGTGAGCCGGAGGGAAACACTTACGCCGCGCATGATAATCATTTTTTTTCTTTCTTTATTTTATTTTTCTGTCGTCGATATTAGATTTGAAATAGAAATCCATTTGGTGATATATTTTAATTTTTCTATTTTCGAAAAAATTTAACTCAGAAATAGTTTTGAAACAAAAATGAGAAGTAAAATTTTTATATTTTTCTACTTATGGAAAAGAAACAGAAATAACAACTCTTCTTATTACTTGCCCCCGCTACCATCGATGTATGATTTCTACACTGACACTTTCAATTCAATTTACTGAGGATGTTTTATCTCATGAAAGACTAAAACACAATGAAGTGAAAAGAGCTTGGGAGGGAGATATTTAAGAAGGCATATCAAACAAATTTCTGCTCAACAAATAGAAATTTTATATCGTTATCAAATGTATATCTATGCTCAGAAACTCATCCAAAGAAAAGAAATAGATAAATAAATAAATAATCTATTTTTAACAATAAATTGTTCTTAGTAACAAAATAATTATTATTTGCATCCCTAGTGATCGTGGAGGACCTTCACAGCTAATTTTCATATGTAAAACTACTCTGTGTATTAATTGTGGTGATGTTTTCGTATCGGAGGAAATAACACGCATTCATCTTTTTAAAAACTATAATTGCATCAGCCTTATATTGTTTTCCAAAAAGATGGCAAATTAATTTACCTCTTCTTTAAATTCAACCATTGTTTATTTTCCTATGCATTTAGATTTAAGACATTTTCAAATGCTACTTTTGAGTTCATGCATCACAAAAACAATTTACTCATCGATTATGATTTTTTTTTTTTAAGATGCATTTGTTTCGCAAAAAACTCAATAATAAAGGAAAATATTTTCCCATGAAGCATTTTCCTTGAATATGGTTTGTTTTCTTTTATTTAATAATGTATAATTGAAAATGTTTCCCGTTGTTTGGATCCCATTAGAAAATGATTTCACACTTTATCTTAGTAAAAAAAAAAATCAAAATTTTTATTTTAAAAATTCGAATTTTTAATTTTATTTCTTTTTATTTCTTATTCTTTTTCTCTTTTCCTTCTTCTTCTCTTTCGCTCCTCTGCTTCCTCATGCAATCCCTTTTGCTTCCTGTGGTGATTCATCCTTAGCTAGCTTACGAGGGGCGAGCTCGAGTTGTCACTAGAGGTTGTGAGCTCACCTATTAGGCGAGGCTCAAGGCTTGCCACCAAAGGCTGCGAGCTTGCCAATATTGGACAAGCTCAAGCCTCACCACCCAAGACCATGATCTTGCTTGATCTGGCAAGGCCCTATGCTTGTTGACCTCTAGCAGGAAGGCTCGAGCCTTACCATCTTGCTGGCAGAGGTTGTGAGCTCACCCAATCTGGTGAGGCTTGAGACTCACCATCAGAGGCCATGGGCTTGCTTGATATGGTGAGGCTTGAGGCTTGCTGGCCTCGAGTGAGCTTAAGCCTCGCCATTGAAAGCTGTGAGCTCGCCCAATTTGGCGAGGCTAGAGTTTGTTGACTGTCTCCATGGCCAGTGACAAGTGGAGAAGAAGCAAAAAGAAAAAGCAAAGAAAAGAAAAAGAAGAAAATAAAAACAAATAATCAATTTTTTAAAAACAAAAAAAAAAGGAAATTCGAATTTAAAAATGTATATATTTTTATAAGAACAATTTTTTGTAAACCAAGCACCAAATCTAACCTTTGGTAGATTCGGAGAATGTTTTCCGATTCTTACAAATGGGAAATCATTTTCCTAAATTTAAACTTTGATAGGAATTTTTTTTTTGTTTTATTAGGAAGACGTTTTCCGCTGACTCATTTTCCTGGATGAATCAAACGCTGGAAAATGAGAAAAATATTTTCTCTGAAAGTTTATTCCAAGAAACAAACACACCCTTAATCTCACCAAATTTATGTTCATTTTTTAGTTCATGTCAAAATATAGAAACTGATTTGTTATTTCTAAAAAAATTCCTATTGCAATTATTTAGATTATTAAACTAGGTACATGCTTGAGTCATTATTGTTGGTATTGAGGATACCGTCATTTTATCTCAAATTAGTAAACGATTATAGCAAGTTGAGATGATTTTTTTTTTTTTTGGGTCAGATTTATGATTCCATAAGTTTGCAGGAGTTAATGCTTATCTTTCTTTTGCCTCGTTTTGAGGAGTTTATTCTCGAAACATACAATTGATTTGTCGAAGTGAGGTCTGACATTCTTACTTGATTTTGCTTGTAGCCAGCAAAAGACGGGCAACATTCTAACAAAGTACTGATGTCCCCTTCGCCCAATGATGAATTCTTTAGATTCCCGACTTTTTGTGCTCAAAGTGTCGTTGGAAGTCCTTACATTTTTCAATAAATCAACATAAACCTATGTTGTCGAGCCCAATATATGAGGACTAAATTGAAATTGACATGGCACTATATGGATCAATGTATTTTAAAGTGGCATAAACGATTTCAATCCCTCTTCAAACAAAGAAATGAACTTCTCCATACAGACCCTAGTCAATGCCAACCCGACCTCCACGCGACCATCCCCTTCCCTACTCTCCGTGAGAGAGATCACTGCTGATTGATCGATGTGCACCGTGTGGTTCTTCCTCAGCCTCCCCACTGAAGTTTGTGTCATACACTTTGTGTCTTGGCGACCCGGCCACCGTCATAAAGTCTGCACTATCAGCTATATTAAAGCCATTCATCCATCCCTCCAGCCCTCTCAGTGCTCCACCTGTCCTTATTTCCTTGACTCTCCTTGCTATAGCCCTTGCGGCAAGCGGAAGTCCACTTTTGCCCAGGAGCGTATTTCTCTTCTCCAAGAGAAAGCATGCACTCAAACAATTCCCAAAATATGTTGAAGGTATAGGGTATTCAAGCCGGTCCCTACAATCGACGAGAAAGGCAAAATAACGAAGTTCGTCTCTGTCTCTGTCGCTCTCTGATGATGATTGGTTGTGACATTGGCATTCTTTGTCTTTTGATCTGATGATGCACACCCATACAAACGCGCATGTCATCGCGAATGTCGACAAGTGGATTGGATCCGACTCGAAGTCGACGGTATCGTTCTTGAGTTGGCTCGAGATTTCCCCTTTTAGCCCGTCGATGTGAGCCTTTTTAAAGACAAATGTTGCTCTCACCTTCTCCCCAACAGCCAGAGGAGCTGTGCTTAGACTCGGGCGCGGGCTCGGGCTCAGGCTCTGGCCCACACAACTCCACCAGTCATTCAAGAAAATGAGCTCAAGCTCATTCGGGTCCTTGATCACTCCTCGGTTGTGGAAAGGACGCAAGTCATCTGACTCAACGCAATTGGGGTCCCCTCCAGACCTATAAATGGATGCCCACGATTTCATGAAGTGAGTGAAGGACCTCCCATCTGCCGCCACATGGAGGAATTGGACTCTAATGCAAATGCCCTTGTTTGGGAACAAAGTCACCTAAATCATTATCCAACAAAACTGACGATAAGTTTTGAGTTTAATTTTTATTTATACAACTGCTACTTCGAGTTAGTTGTTTGTTTATTGTCCTTGCATATTGATTACACATAATCGAGGAAGATAATGTATTGAAAATCTTATATTTTATATATATATATATGTCTAATAGTGCGCTAAAGATATTTGTTCATGAAATCATCATCCTAATCGACGTTGGTTCTCGTGAGCACATCACTCATTCTCAATGTCTAATTTCACAGTTTCAGTCTCTTTTTTGGCCAAATGAAGTGACTCTTTCCATCTCCAAGTATCATTTGACCGAGAATCTCGAATACGACACCAAGTTTTAATGTTAATTTGCACACATCAACATTATGCTTAATTTCGTGAGATTTTTCTTTAAACCTGAGACTATCTTCGTATAATTACTTCTTGTTCATTTTTTTTTTAATTTTTGTACATGTTAACTAAACTCAAATTACTCTTAAATCCAATATCTGCCCCATATTTATATCTGTACGACATAAATTTCTCGCATGTATTGTATTCCTAAACCGAAATCTGCCTTATGGCATAGAGTTATTATACTGAATTCATAAACATATCAAACAAAACTTCCAAAAAAAAAATATTAATATTCAATTAGAAGAATTAAGAACGAGCAAATGTCACGTGAGAGCCAAACCACCACCAGCCAGGCAACCACCAACTGACCTGAATCGCCATAAGTGGCCACACGAGTGCGCCGTCAGACTCACGCGGCGGCGGGAGCTGAGGCACCAGAGGGTGTATCAATGTCGTGTCATGCACCTCGTCGCTGACAAGGTTGGCAAAGTCGGCGGCGGAATCGGCAACGATCAAGGAGAGAGGGTCGCCATCGGTGTAGAGGATGTGGGGCTTCGGGCGGGGCCAGAGGGAGGATGAGGTTGGCGGCGAAGGGGAAGAAGTGGCGGAGGCAGAGGGAGAGAGAGCGGACGAGGAGCGGGAGGGTGGTCTGGGCGAAGGAGGGAGGGGACTGAGGGAAGTCGTAGAAGAAGAGGCGTTGCATGGGGCAGCAGTGAAAGAATGGGATGTCGAAGAAGGTAAGAGGGAGAGCGGTGGTTGGGACCGAGTTCGCGGGCGGCGAGACATTGTAGCGGTGGAGGATCTCGACCTTCATCATCTCGTCCGAGGGGGATTGTCTGAGAGAAGGAAGCGGTAGAGAGGCGTCCCCTTCGAAAGCGATGTGTAGACCCGCTTCCGTAGATTGGTGGATGCGCGTATAATGGAGATAATAAATAAATTGAGCTACTTCTGAAGGTGGGGTGCTTTCAATCGATCAAAAGCTTGTGTCCTTTTCTGGGAGGTCCTGACATCAAAGCTGGACTTTTCTGGTTTTCGAGCTGAATAACATTGTGATGCTAGTAAGTAAATCAAAGTGAGGATAACATATCATATAACAATTTATAATGATTCAGCTTTATATTTAAACCTATATCCACTCTCAAACTAATGGTCTTAACAACAGTTGAATTCAACCACCATTGTAATTGCTGAATTTATGTGTCGATCTCTTGATAAATATGAACTCTCCGTTGATTTTACTTTATCGATGATAAAGGAAGTTGTATTTATTTTTTATTTTTTGTTGGTAGAACAGGTTCTATTAAAAAACCCTCATGGAGTAGCTAAAAATGTAGACTGATATGACGAAATTCAAGCGTGATTTAGACTTGGAAGCAGATGCAAATCAACGTCTCGTTCATTGTGGAAGAAAATTACAACCATTCAATGTTGACTCATTTAATGGAGCAGGTGGAGCTCATTTACGGAGCTCTGATGCGTGGATTTTGTCTTGAGATCTGTATGGAACTTGCCTCTCTTTCGTTTATTTCAAGCCCCGAGATGGACTTCTCTACTCGGAAGATGATTAGGTGCCCTTCTTTATGTCCTGTTGCTCTGCTTTTCCACCTTGGAGAGCGTGTGATGCGGGCCATTTCATTGGTTGGCCGAGTAAATAAGCGAAAAAAATGTTTGTGATAGGCTCCTTTTACAGCCAGAGGCGACGATGGTATGCGAGAATGGGAGGCTTCTCTTGGTTATCCATAAATAGAGGAGAACTATTGTCCTTGACAATTTCTTGGTGCACCAAAGAAGAGAGAGTGGTTTAGGGGAGTGCTCTTCACGTGAGTTTGTTCGCTGTAAATTACATCCGAGTGATTTAGTCATTGAACTTTATATATTTGTGTAATTCATTTTACGAGATTGATAGATTTCTTTTGAGAGAGTTATGAGAGCTATACAATATATGAAATATTCAATGTAATTGAAGTAAGAATATGTAAGTTACTTAGAGTTGATTGTAATCTTCATTGTATCACATACATAGTAGAATTTTGTGCTAACCTTCCCATAAACATAGGTTACAATGATCGAACCTTAATTAATTTATTTATTATGTGCATTCTATTCTATCACTTCTTTTATTTACAACATAAACCACAAATGTAATATAGTTTTGGTATTATCTTCGTATGGAAGCTTTGCTTAAGCTCAACATTTCAAGAAGAATATTTCACTTAGTAAACCACAATGGGTTTTCGGGAAGATCACAAGAAAAGCTCTAAATCCATCGCACTTGTGCCAATCAATCATAAATTTTCCAATTATGCCAATTAAATTTTTAGTATTATCACATTTTGCCAATTGAGTTTATCTTATCAATTTTAGCTGAAAAATTTTTATGTTGACATTGACCGTACTACATGGCACAACCTTCACTAACGTAAACATTTTAAATATATAATATTTTAAATTTCTAAATTTATTAATATTTTTAATTTCTTTTTTTTTCCTTTCTTTTCCTTTTTTCTTCCAAGCTCAGTGAAGGATCGATGGCCAACCCTCATTGGCCCTTGTTTGCAGTCGGTGATAATTTAATTTTAAAAATAAATAAATAAATAAATAAATAAATAAATATATCTACACCTAGTCGTCTGTGTGGCACTATTATAATTCACATAGCGATTTTTAACTAAAATTGGTGGGATAAACTTTATTGGGAAAATGTGAAAAGGTTTGAGACTCAATTGCACAATTAAAAGATTTATAATTGAATTAACATAAGTGCAATAGGTTTAAGATAATTTTGGTAATTTTTCTCAAGTTTTGAGATTAAGAAGCATTCATATTTGTAGCTTTTAACTTTCATATTGAAGGTTAATATGAATATGAACATGTGTATCAAGAAGATCAATATGTTCTCATTTAATATAAATTAAGAAAATCACTATGCTCCCAGAGTTAGATAAATTGTTTATTTTTATGATAATCACACTACTAAATTTAGACATTATCTAGGAGATAAATGCACAACGACAAATTCAGATGTGATTGGGAATACATACTGAAGGACACAATTTGAAACAAACCGATCGTTTATGTCTTTTGGTGTTTAGCCCAAAAAAATAAAATAATATAAAAACTCTTTTAGTATTTTGAAAAACCATATAGCATATTACAATGATACAAGTGACCTAAGTTCATAAATGAAGTTTTAACTTGTGAATTTGAGTAGCCACCCCTACTTGAATTGCCTTGACCGAAGCCTCTTGTGAACCATCCACCATCTGCGGTAGTAGCCAAGCAGGCATGAATGGTGTAAAGTAGGGATGTCAACGGTTTGGTTCGGTTCCATTTTTATGAAAAACCGAATCAAACTGAACTGTTAGGAAAAACTTCAGAACCGAACCGAATGAGACCCAAACCAAATACAAACCAAACCAAAATTTTGGTTTGGTTCAGTTTTTCGATTTTTAGTTCTTAGTTTTTAGTTTTCGGTTTTTGCATATTTTTTTTTTTTCATTTTTTTTCAATCGTATATATTTTTTATTTCTAAGAAATAAGCTCTTATCGATTTGTTAGTTCGGTTTGGTTCGGTTCAGTTAACGGATAAAAGCCTAACCGATAGTTCGATTTTTAATGAGAACCGAACTGAATGAAATCGAATTTTTCGATTCAATTTAGTTTGGTATATGGTTCGATTTGGTTCGGTTTTTGACATCCCTAGTGTAAAGGCATCACATCCTGAGCCCCATCGCCCACAAGCTAGCTGGTCGAAGTCAACAATGGACTCCGCCATAGTCAAAGTGAGAAAGTCGGCATCGGAGAAGAGGATGTAGGAGCTTCTGGGGCGGCATGGGAGAGAGCAGGAGGCTGGCAGCAAACGGGGAGAAGCAGCGAAGAGAGAGGGAGACGGAGCCGACAAGTATTTTGTTCATTTCGGCCCAAAGAACTTGACTCAAAACTTGGTCGGAAGTCCTCACATTTGTCAATAAACTAAGGTACATGGGCCAATGTTGTCACACCCAAAATGTAAGGACTAAATTGAAATCGACATGGGATTATATGGATGATATGTACACTAAAGTGACAAACGATTTTGATCCCTTCTCAAACAAGCAAACAAACCTCTCCATGCAATCCCTAGTCAATGCCAACCCGACCTCCATGCCACCATCCCTATTTCTACTCTCCGCAAGAGCAATGGCCCCCGATGCGTCGATCGGTACCACATGGCTGTTTATCGGCCTCCCCCACCCAAAGTCCGTGTTGTACACCTTCAGTCTCGGCGATCCAGCCACAGTCACTAAGCCCCCATTGTCAAATACTTTCCAATCCTTGATCCATCCATCCGCCTCTCTCAACCCTCCCCCTCTCTCCACATCCTTGACTCTCCTCCCTATTGTCCTCGCCGCATATGAAATTCCACTTTCACTCAAAAGCGTATTTCTCTTCTCTGAGAGAAAATATATGCCCAAATAGTTCCCAAAGTATGTCGAGGGTATTGAGTATTCAAGTCGATCCCTACAATCTGCCACAAAGCAGAAATGGCAAAGCTCGTCTTTGTTGCTCTTTGATGACAATTGATTGTGATGCTCTTGTTCTTTCTCTTTCGATTTGATCATGCATATCCATATGAATGCGCATGTCACTACAAAAGTCGACAAATGGATTGGCTCCGACTCTGAGTCGCCATCATCGTCGTTCTTGAGTTGGCTTAAGACCTGCGCTTTTAGCTCGTCGATGGCAGTTTTTCCCAGACAAACGTTGCTCTCACCTTGTCCGCAATAGTGAGAAGAGCTTCACTTGGGCTTGGGCTTGGGCTTGGGCTAGAGCCCACACAACTCCACCAGTCTTTTAACAATATGGGCTCGAGCCCATTCGGATCTCTGATCACTTCTCGGTTGTAGAAAGGACTTGGGCCGTCCAGGTCAACGCAAGCCGAGTCTCCTCCGAACCTGTGAATGGACGCCCATGATTTCATGAAATGGTGGAAGGACCTCCCATCTGCCGCCACGTGGAGGAACTGGACCCCAATGCAAATGCCCTTGTTTGGCAATAGGGTCACCTAAACCATTTATCATTTCAACTGAAATTTGACATTCGACTCAAAATTTCAATGTCAATTTGTGCACGCCAGCATGATCATTAACCTATATTTCTCGTGATACGTATTAAATCTAGACGATAAGATCCTACTTTAAACGGCGAGCTCCCTTCATAAAATTACTCCTCTTTCAATTTTCTTTTTTATTTATCTTATTACTTGTTCTAAACTACCAAGCATATGTCGTTGCCAAATGAGCTCTAGTTACAGCGTAGCGAAGCATAGAATGATTATACTGGATTTCTTTGCCGAATAGACCATCGCCAACTGACCTGAATTGCCATAAGGGGCCACAGATGTGCGCCGTCGGACGCACGTGGCGGTGGGAGCTGAGGCACCAGAGGGTGTATCAACGCAGCGTCACGCACCTCGTCGCAGATGAGCTCAGCGAAGTCTGCGGACGACTCAGCAACAGTCAAGGAAAGAGAGTCGCCGTCGGAGTAGAGCATGTGGGGCTTCTCCGGCGGCGCTAGGGGGAGGACAAGGCTGCCAGCGAAGGGAAAGAAGTGGCGGAGACAGAGGAAGAGAGAGCGGACGAGGAGAGGCAGGGTGGTCTGGGCGAAGGAGGGAGGGGATTGAGGGAAGTCGTAGAAGAAGAGGCGTTGCATGGGGCGGCAGAGAAGCCATGGGATGTCGAAGAAGATGAGTGGGAGAGCGGTTGTCGGGACTGAGTTCGCCGGCAGCGAGACATCGCAGCAGTGAAGGATCTTGATCTTCATCATCTTTTCGGGAGGTAGATGGGAACTGCAGAATGGAAGGAAGCGATGTAGATCGGCTAATGAAGATGGAGTTTGGTCTTGTACCTGCTCCTTTTTCTAATTTTAAATTTTCCTGGTCAACTGTGATATTTTGACGTCATATTTCAACCTCTTTCCAAATCTAATATGATTTAATTATCGCAACGAATTAGGAAAAGAAAAGGAAGTGATTGATGAATTCAATTTTTTTTTCCTTTTTCAAGCTGTCAATTTTGTCCGCAGAGAATATGTGAAGAGAAACGTGTTTTTTTTTTTTTTTGGTACAAGTTTTTCAAAATGTTTGTGGAAGAGGATGAATGTGTATTTAAAGATTTTAGAAAGAAAATCATACATATTTGGCAGAAAAAGAAAGAATAAACAAAAATCACATA
This sequence comes from Eucalyptus victrix, assembly GCA_016097545.1. NCBI lineage: Eukaryota > Viridiplantae > Streptophyta > Magnoliopsida > Myrtales > Myrtaceae > Eucalyptus > Eucalyptus victrix. Next base: position 50,529,625 of record CM027843.1, read on the forward strand.
AATATAATACAAGAGGGAATTCTTTCTTATCTTTACTTTTTCCTTTGTCAATATATCCTTCCCTTCTTTTATAAGTTGGATATAAGTGCATTTAATTTGAATGTGAAATTAACTCTTGTTAAAAGGGTGAAAGTATTTTTTTTTTTTTGGTGACCCAGGATCCGCGGGGCCCGACTTTCACTTACGCTAATTGCTAGTCCACGGTCTCGTATAGTGAGTGGTACACTTCGAATCAAGCGTCAATACTTGGGGAAAAGCTAGCACAGGACCCCATTACTATGGTCCCCCCACTTTAGGCGTGTTAGCAGTTGCGAAATTTCGACCTTGGGTCCTCTCGGAGAAGTGCCCAAAGCCAAACTAACTCAGCTATCCACCGGTGGGTAAGGGTAAAAGTATTCCTACAAAACAAAATGCAAAAACGTTAGTTTTGGGTAAACTTGTCTAATTGGGGATTAAGTTGGGATCAAGTTGGGTTTAAGTTAGATTGGTAAAGGATAGGTTTGATCCAAATTGATCAATTTAATCTACATTAACCCATTTATAGCAACATAGTTTTAGCAATTTAGACCCAATTCAACCTAAGCGCTAATTCTTAGCAAATTTTCCCCTCAATTTGGGATTTCTCGAGGTAATTTGAATTGGATCAGAGAGGACTATGGGTCCACAGTTGTTGATGGTGATCCTTAACATTGCGCTTTGATTAAATAGGTTAAAAGACGTTCTTTCCAAACCCACTAGAACCCCTTATTATTTGGGCTTTATTAAATAAGACCCATGCCAAACTTATATTTTAATTATCAGGGAAACCATACATCACCCGACCCACTAAAATATGAGTTGATACATGGCTCCACGGCCTAATTTGCCACATCAAACAAAAACTATACCTTTAATAAACTAAATACTAGTCATACAACCAGTTGAGATGCAAGTTGGAAGGACTAGATAAAGGTTCCCAAACCTACTCCCCTACGTAGATTATGGCAGGTAATGGAGATATGAATTGAGTCATATCACAAACGGCACGTCACTTTTTAAATTTCGGTTGTTCTACCAAATCATCCTATCTTTTCCCCCACCCAAAAAACAAAATTACACCATTATTCAGTAGTTATGGCCACACAAAAAAACACACCCGCAAGCTAAAGTCCTCCGCATAATATTTTTTCCATAACTATGGCGGCTTTCGCCATCATCTCCTATTGACTAAAGCGCAAGTTCCCATCTTATTTTCTTCGTGGCCCCTGCCGACTCGCCCTGTCGGAGTTGGCGCGTTCGGATGAGCGATCTTCCCGCTCGCAATTCGGACATTATCCTTACTTCAACCGTGTCTTATGTTCATTCGAGCCGTACCAGGCATCTGTATTATGACCTCAGTAATTGATAAAGATCTCGCCCATGGGAGAGAACCCATGACTGTCAATGAATGTCGACCACGAGAAAAGCGAGGGAAAGATCCCTTAAAAGCGTCCTCCTTTTGTCGAATCTCGCCAACGAACCCGTGCGAGAAATGGCAACGAGCCAGCGCGACGATCTCCCGCGCCTTTTTCTGTCCTCCCTCGCGGCTTCTCACCTCTGTGGGAGCTCGAAGTTTTTCGCGCTGTTTTTAAAAGAAATCTCTCTCGGCTTCGGTCAACGTCTCTAATTTTTGGATCAGACGGCGAAAGGAGCGCGTTTGCTTGAAGTGAATCTTGAACGATTCGTTGATCCGGACGTTCAGCAATCTGATTCGCCAAGAACATATTTCCAGGTGATTTCCTGTACTCGTCAGAGCTTGAATTCCCAGTGATCTTTCGTCTGTTGAAGAGCCGATCTCAAGCTTCTCTCGTTGTGCAATCTTCACCTATGCTTCGAGACGCGTTACCTCATCTCGAGATAGTTCTCTCAGTGTTGTTGATTGAGGAGACATGAGTTGCTATTTTGAAGGCATAACGAACTATTTTGTCCACTTCTATAGACGTGGTCCTCGTTGCTTCCGCTTCTTCCTCATCATGTGAATGCTACCTTATGTACTATTGCCGATATGGTCATCTCGTATCCAATTTCTATTAACTAACAACCTATGGGTTAAAATATGTCTTGAATTTTACCTCGAAAAAAGGAGAGTTTACTAATTCAAGTATGTTTCCTGTTTTGAATAGATTTCATAATTGAATTATTCTCCAGTTGGAGAATGTTTCCTTAAAAGATATTTCCTATTTTGGATCTGATTCTTGTCTATCTACAAGAAGAGGATGTTCACTATGAAGTGCATCAAAGAGGAGCTTTTGCTTGTGAATTACGCCATAAAGACATCTTGGAGTCTTGCAGCATTGTATATTGAGTGCTTGAAAGTGGGCTTGTTGTTGTTGTTGTTCGTGAAGTTACGTCCAGACTTTGGAGGTTGACCTTGAAAAAAATCTGTCTTATAAACATCTTAATCAAAACGTATAATAGTACCTAATCCATTTCAAATAAAATCAAATTAATTCTTTTCCTAGGGCTTTATGAAAACATCAGCTAATTGATGCTTTGAATCAATAAACTAAATATTGACCTCACCATTATGAATATGATGTCAAATGAAGTGATGCTTTATTTCGACGTGCTTAGCTTTCGAGTGCATAATAGGATTCTTGGCTATATTGATAGCACTAGTGTCGTCACATTTGATTGCAACATTTGATTCTTCAACATCAAAGTCTTTCAATTGTTGTTTCATCCATAAGATCTGAGCACAACAACCTGCTTGTCTTTGTCGAGTTTGGAAGAACAAGAAATCCGTGTCTTAGTTTTCTTGCAACTAGCCAAGCCAAATTTCTTGACATTTTCCCATGCATACTTCTCTTGAAAAATGAAAGTGCCACTTTTGGTCTGCTTAAATTGAAGTCAAATAAAGAATGTTAGTTCTCCCATCATGCTCATTTTGAACTCATCGTGCAAAGACTGAGAGAATTTCTTATAGAGAGATTCATTAGAAAAGCTAGATTTAATATCAACAACATAAATATGAATGAGAAGTATATCCTCACATTCTCTTTTAATGAAGAGTGTAGTATCTATCTTACCTTTTTTTAAAGTCATTTTCAACTACAAAGTTGTTTAGTCTTTATACCAGAATCAAATGCTTGCTTTAGACCGTACAAAGCTTTTCTCAATTTATAAACATAGTCAGACTTTCTCAGATGTTTAAAACTAGGAGGTTGTTCCACATGTACTTTCTCAATTTAGGAAGACACTCTTGACATCCATCAAGCCCAAATGCGCAAGTTTCATCATAGTCATTTACTTCTTCTTATGAGTATCCTTTGGCCATGAGTTTGGCTTTATTTCTTGCTACTTTGCCTTGATCATCCAATTTGTTTCTATTAATCAATTCTAATCATGGGGTTATCTTTTGGTCTAGGCACAAGTTCCCATACTTCATTGACTCTATATTGATAATGCTTTTCTTGCATTGCTTCTATCCAACTTTCGTTGGTGAGAGCTTCATCGATTCCTTTTAGTGTTATTTTAGATAAGAGTGCCAAAGTACTTATCATCTTCTTAAGCTTGGATTAGGTTTTCATGCCATCATCTAGCTCTTCAATAACTACTTCCTTGGGAGACTGGATTTGTGTTTTCAGTTCTTGTTGAACCTTTCATCTTAGTTCTTCAATGGGCTTAGAGGATTTAACTTGCTTAGCTTTGGCGTATGTTGAACCATTATGAATATGTTCAACTTCAGCTCGTTGAATATCATCAAATGCTTGGTTAGGTTCAGAAACTATTTCATTAGAATCAATGTTGGATTTTAAGGTAATAAATTTTTTACCTTTCAAGCCATCTTCTTCGTTTAGTCATTAAACTCCATAAGATTCAAGAGTCTAAGCTCTTCAATAGATAGAAGTATGATTCTTTGAGTTTCTTGGATGGATGTTTTGACATGATTCAAATCTTTTGTTGAAGGAGATAAAATGCCATATTGTATTATCTTAATTAAAAGGATTACAAGAATATATATATATATATATATATATATATATATATATATATGTATGAATAACCCTCTTAATATAAAATAACTATTGACTATTTTACCCTTATCATTATTATTTCCTAACACTCCCCCTCAAATTGAGATGTAGATATTAAATAATCCCAACTTGTTACACACAAAATCCACTCTATTCCCCCGTAAAGACACAGTAAAAATATTTGCAATTTGATCCTCTATCCTTGTATGTTAGAGTAATCTCCCCTTTCTAAACCTTTTCTCGTATGAAGTGACAATCAACCTCAATGTACTTAGTTCACTCATCAAAGATGGGATTGTTTGCAATATGAATAGCTGATTGATTATCATAATATAATATCGATGGTTCCAATATTAACATCCCAATTTCTGATAATAACATCCTCAACCAAAGCAATTCACCTGTCATATGTGTTATTGCTCTATATCTGCTTCAACACTTGATCGAAAAACCACATGTTGTTTCTTGCTCTTTCAAGCAACTAAATTACCTCCAAGAAATACACAATAATCCAATGTAGATCTCCTATTAGTGGGACATTTGGCCCAATCTACATCAAAGAAACCTGTGATATTCAAATGGCAATAATTCTTGAAAATTAGTCCTTTACCTAGTGCTCCTTTCAAGTATTTGATAATCCGAAGCACAACATCCTATTAAGCAGTCCAAGGAGAACTCATGAATTGACTTACAATACTAACAACAAAAGATATATTAGGTCTTGTGATAGTAAGATAATTCAGCTTACCAACTAATCTCAGATATTTCGATCATGTAATAATTCTCCATGTTATACATCAAGTTTTATATTGGACTCCATAGGAGTATTAATTGGTTTTGCTCCAATAAGCCCAACTTCATTGAGAATGTCAAGTACATATTTTTGCAAGGTTAAATTGATATATGTATGCGAATGGGCAACCTTGATACCTAGGAAATACCTCAGACGCCCTATATCCTTAGTACTGAACTATATATGCAAAAATTGTTTAAGCTATTGAATACTATATGAATCACTACCAATAATGATAATGTCATTCACATATACCACTAGAAGAATACACCAAGCTGAGAAGACAGAATTAAAGACTGGATGATCTACATAACACTGCTTTAATCCAAACTTGATAATAGAATCGCTGAACCGACCAAACCAAGCACGAGGAGATTGTTTGAGTTCATACAATGCCTTAAATAAATGACATACCAGATTCTCCCCCTAAGCGACAAACCTTAGTGGTTGCTCCATATATACGTCTTCAATCAAATCACCATGTAAGAATGCATTTTTGATATCCAATTGATGAGGAAACCATTTGAAATGCGCTGCTAGGGAAATAAAGGCACAAACAGATGAAATTTTGGCTACAAGTGAGAAAGTGTCATTATAATCAACACCATAGGTTTGAGAATATCCCTTGGCAACCAAGCATACCTTCAATCGATCAAGTGTGCCATCGACATGAACCTTAACAGTGAAAACTCAACGGCAACCAACAGGTTGCTTTCATGCAGGTAAGGCAGCCAAATGCGGTTCTCAATGAGTGCCTTCATTTCATCTTCCATGGCTTATTGCCACCCAAGATGAGCAAAAGATTTAACGACATTGCTAGGCACAAAGATAGAGGACAAGGATGAGACAAAGGAAGAAAGGTAGGAGATAAACGATTATAAGACAAAATGTTGGAAATAGGGTGACGAGTACGAAGACAATCGAACAAATCAAAGTAAGATGTATAAAGATCCACAAAACGACCAACGAAAGAATGTGTACCTTTTCGAGTAGCAATGAACGGATTAGGATCAAGATCATAAGACGGCGGAACAACCAATGAGGGAATAGATGAATCAAGTGATGGTTGTACTACTGTAGTAGGAGCTGCTCCATGTCTATGGTAGGTGTGATCAACAAACTTAAATCCTGTAGATGATGCTGGAGGAAGTGTGATTGGTGGAAGTGTTAGTAAGACATGCTCATCATTATTAAGAGGCACTATAGGAACCATTTAGGTGTTGTAGTATGGTTGGTCTTCAAAAAATATCACATTGGCTGGCACAAACACACAACAATGAGTAGGACTATAACATTTGCGATCCTTCTAAGTTCGAGAGTATCCAATGAAGACACATTTTTTAGTACGGGCGTCCGACTTATCAAACTTGGAGTCAAAGGATGAACAAAACTTACACAACCAAAGACATGTAGACGTAATAGAAAGGGAGAACAAGTTGGATGTAAAATGGAGAAAGGTGTCTCCTCCCAAAGAAGGGAAGTTGAAAGCTGATTAATTAAAAAGCAGGCTGTAAGAGCAGCATGGCCCCAAAAAGTTTTCGATAGATACGTATGAAACATAAGACAACGAGTAACATTAAAAAGATAATGATTTTTGCATTCAGTTGCACCATTTTGCTATGGTGTATATAAACAAGAAGTTTGATGAATAATGTCATAAGAGTCAAGAAAAGGTTAGAAACTAGAAATAGTAGCAACATACTCTTTGGCATTATCTTACCATAGAGTTTTGATAAAAGTATTAAATGGATTCAGTACCTCAAAGTATAATAAGCAAAAGCAATGAAAAATCTCAATATGGTCTTTTATTAAGAATAACCAGGTCATTCGAGAAAAATCATCCATAAATATAACAAAATATCTAAAACTAGATATATCATAAACACGACATGGACCCCATACATTTAAGTGAACAAGTTCATATGGACTAGACACACGACTCTAAAAATGTGAAGGAAAAGAAGTTCTATAATATTTATCAAACTAACTAACTTTACACTTAAAAGTACTCAAAGACTCAGACTCAGGAAACAAACATTGAAGAATGTTCGGTGGTGGGTAACCAGCACGACAATGCATCTAATACATATAAGGGGATGTGCGCTTCACAGCTGTTGTAGCTATCACCTTCTTGTCAAAATAGTATATGCCATTTAATTCATGTCCTCCACCAATCATCTGTTTTGTCCTCAGATCCTGAAAGACACAATGGGAAGAATAAAAGGTTACTGAACAATTTAGTCCTTTAGTTAATGAACTAACGAAAATCAAATTGTGTGGAGATTTGAGATGAAGAGCAGATGATAATGAAAGAGAAGAACTCAAATGAACATCTCCAGTACCAGTAATTTGGGAATTTGAACCATCAACTAATGTAACAAAGTTAGACACCATAAAAGGTGTGGAATGTAATGAAGACAATAATTTAGACTTACCAACTATATGATGAGGAGCTCCAAAATCTATAAAGCAAGAGTTAAACACAATAGAAAGTAAATATAATGAACTACCTTTAGAGGTATATGCCAAAGTTGCAGTGAGAGTTGAAGTTCTTGTAATGTTGTAGTTGATATCTCATCAGTAGATGTTGAGTGAAGGGCTCGGGCGAAAACCTCATCAATTATGGAAAGGGAGCTTTTAGACATAATTGATCGACAAAGGAAAAAATATTCAGGCCCTGGTGCTTTAAGAAACAATATCACTCAAAGATCCTCTTGGCATTTGACTAAAACATTTGGATTAGCTAAAGGTGGTAGATAAGCATCTAGTTGTAGGTAAAGTGTAGTGAGATGAGCATAATATTCAAATAGAGGATGATCTCCACATTGAAGATCAAACAGGGTCTCCCATGAGTCACACACTCATGTCATATTATTCTAACTAGAGTAAAGTAAAGCATTTTTCTCCCAAACTTCCTTAGCAGAATTACACTGAATGAAATGATGACTGATTTTGAGATCCATACTATACCATAACTTTGAGATCCATACTATACCATAACAGTGTATGGACCATTGCATTTCTTCCAACCCAGTCATCTATCTTGCTCTTATATAAGCGGATTGTAGACGTAAGACAGTCATTCTGTCTTGTGGTAGTAAAATAAACTTCCATAGCTTTAGACCAAGATGGATAATTAGTTTCATCTAACTTGACAAATGTTAATTGAAAATATGTCAAACCAGTAGATTATCTAGATCCAAAGCTATTGATATTAACTTCCTTGAACTCTAGTAACACAATCGGCCAAATAGGTTGAACACAAGATACGAGTGACCTAAGAGTAGTGTCACAATAATCAAGCACTTAATTTCAATTCTACAATCAACCATAATATAATAAATGTAAATGAGGGTTCAATAAGTTCACCACTGAGTCATTATAATATACTGAGAGATCATAAAATCATATACTTAGTATCAAACAACTATTGTAAGCCATTTGACACTCCAAAGATTATTGTAAACCCTCCGACACTCCAAAGATTACTATGTACATATCAACCAACACTTCAATGAACAATATGTTGTAATACAACGTCATATAAGGTTACTAGACAACATCCTCTGCTATCCCTAGTATTGTTTCCATTTCTTTTTTTTTTTTTCATTTTTTTTAAGGAAACCCAAGCAATCGAACATCTCAAACCTCCTCAGTCGTGCAATCAAGCACCAATCAAATCTCCAGACATAAAAAAACCATATCTACCCATCGTTTATCTAAATTTTTATCATTAAAGAAGGCTAAGCACATACCAATGATAGACTCCAATGATTGATGCTAGTTTAGGACATGCTTGCAATGGTGAAGTTGGTCGCTGGTTCTGTCCAGATTTAGTGGTTGGGCTCCGACGACGATGACAGTGGTTGGACGCTGATGATGGTAACTGGACAATGATGATGGTGGCTAGTTATGTTCAGATCTAATGGCTAGATGGCTATGGTAGTGTGAGGTGATAGTTTTAGCAACAATAAGGGTTCTAGCGATGGTGAGGGTTGCTGTGGTTATGGTAAGGTTGAAAATTAGGATTTTTTTTTCTTACTCCGATACCATGTTGGAGATAAAAAAAATCATATTGTATCATCTTAATCAAAATGATTACAAGAATACATATTATATATATGGGAAACCCTCTTGATATAAAATAACTATCGACTATTCTACCCTTATCATTATTATTTCCTAACGGAGCTAAAAACTGAATTTCCTTGACATGCGAGTCTATTCACAATGTCTATGAATCTATTGAATAGTTTAGAAATAGATTCATCTTGCTTCGCCTTCAACGATTCGTATTAACCAAATATTGATCTTGATTTCTATGACTTTGATAGTTCCTTTGAAGGTGACATGAAAACTCGCCATATCTCTTTTGCTTTTTCACAAGATGACACATGGTTATATCTAGCAAAAGATAAGGCACAATAAAGAGAGTTTTTACATCTACATCTCTTTTGTCTGACTCATTGGAAGAGATTGCCACTGGAGGGGTTCTGTTTTCATTCATCTCATCAATTATTGATGAAATAGCAATCGCTATGGGTTTGATTCCATTTGGAACAACTTCCCACATCAAAGGATCTATGAATTTGAGAAAAGCCTTCATTTTTTCTACCATATGTTGTAATCTTTTCTATTGAAGTAGGGCAGTCTAGTATTGCTTTGTCACTTAAAGCTACCTAGTGCAAGATTGCTAGCCACAGTAAATCGTTAACTCTAAAGTAATGTAACACTTCAATTTTCATCAATATCCATATAATTGATGAGGCTACCATCCACGATTATCTTCACCTGTGATATTTTGAACAACATTAGAAAGAGTCTGAATCATTTCATGATTCAGACTTTTCTTGGCCGCAATGCTCAACCAACAATAAGTTGAATTTGAATAATCATTTTCTTCAAGGACAATTTCGATAAGAGAAACACTTAAGTTTATCTATTAGGAGGTTTTCTCAACATCTATGATGCTTTTTGATCTAGGGTGGCTGGATTACTGTTGCAATATATGGAGATTGTAGACTGGTAGTTATGGTGTGGTTATGTAGAGAACTTTCGCAGATAGTTATATCCATGTAGTTGTTACATTGATTAAGAGTTCTTGTTAATTTTCATTTATCAGGAGATTTATGTGGTTTTATTTTCTTTGGCCAAGATTTATGTTTGTGGATGTTCATGAATGTCTGGAAACGCCATCGATTCCTCTCTAAAACCCTGGAAATAGTTTCCATTTATAGAGAATCCAGACTAGATGGAACGGTTGGATTCTCTGGCCCGACAAATAGAATTTAATTGAAGATTTTGTGTTGCATGTGAATCTAAGTTGATTATTACTAGATTCTAATGGGCAGCCTATTAATAGATTCTGTAGGAGGCAAACTCCTCGTAAACAAGACATCAATACCAAATAGCATCTTCTCTTAAAGCTTTTGAATTCAACGCAGATATTGCGTTCTCATTGTTGCGACCTACCCCTCGGGGGAGAAAATAAGTTTAGGAGTATTACCTAAAAAACAGGCTTACAACCCATCATTTAGACATAGGCTCTCCTAAGCCCATACCTTGCACGATGTTAGGGTGTTCAAGAGAATTTTGTAATAAAGAGTTCCCATTAACCTATTAAGGTCAGCTAAAAATCAAGTAAGGCATGGGAATGTACTTCACTTCCTATGTGACTAGAAAATCTAGGGTTGGGTACTTAATTACATTAATTAATCAATTAGTACCATTTCGGTACTTAATCTTGTTTATTTAAAAATAAAAAATAAAAAATAAAAAATAAAAAAAGATATTTTGCCAGTTAGTCCAGATTGATTTTATATCTATCCAGTAACATGTGAGGTAATCATGTAGGTGCACAATGATTAACGTAACAATCAACAATCAAGGAAAATATTAAATACATTTCATGGGATAGCAAAGACTTAACACTAAAGAAAAGATAAATGCCAATCCTACCTAAACTAAAGGAAAGCCAAAATCAACGTATCAATATTGCATAATCAAGGATATTTATGTCTAAGGACAATTTAAACCCCTAGATAGAGCCCTAAGGGCTTGGTCGACTTCCACTTTTTAGGAGAAAATAACCCAAAAGATTGATTTTAACCTTTATGAGGGTTTTTAATTTTTAATTTTTAATTTTTTAAGAATTTTCAGATGTTTTAATATTTTTGAAATTTTTTCTAATTATTACTGAAATTTTTAGACATTTTCTGAATTTAGGAATTTTCTGAAAATTTTTGAACTTTTTTTTTTTTTTTTTTTATTTTTTCTAAAAATTAGAATTTTTTAATATTTTCTGATTTTTTTGAATTTTTTAATGTTCTTTGAGAGTTTTTGAATTTTCGTAAGAGTTTTTGCATTTTTATATTTTTTTCATTTTTGTGAAATTTTTTGAATTTTCAATTTTTTAATATACTTTTAATATTTATTATTATTATATTCAGGAAAGTGGGTTCGGACTATAAACCCTATCCGGCCCGTTGACCCGATCCAAACCCAGGCCCAACCCAATCGGGTTAAGGAAGGAAAGAAATTTTTTAATTTTTTTTGTTCCTTAATGATTTTTCTATTTTTCCTTCTTTTTCTCCCTTTGTCTTTTCCTTACTTTGACCTTTTCTCCTGCACTCCTTCAACCCAGCAGCATCTTCAACCTCTCGTCCCTCCTTCAACGAAACCGCAAGTCCCCAAAGGCCAGAACGCACCAACCTTGCTTCTTTGATAACCCAAAAAAATAACATTTAACGATTCAAGGTCCAAAAGAATCTAAGCTGTATTAAAGTGTTTTAAGCTTCTTGCAAACTACGGCGGTTTACCTCGCGAGTCGCGACTACCATTCATGGCCACAAACACCATCTTTCAAATTCACCGGTCAAGAAATGGTTATCCGAAAACATGTTGTCATACGAAAACGTTGAAACAAGAACATCCGAAATGGAGGGTAGCAGCGGGGCTTATTAAAACTCATTTGACAAGCCAAGAACCCAGAAACACACGGAGGACTAAGAACAGATGTGGATACTTCGGTCAGCTGTTTTGTCAGACACACCGAGCATGTCGGCTAAATGGAAGCTCCATATTTATTAGAGACGTGAAGTCGGTCCAAAAACCAGCAAGCGAGGTTCGACTTCAGCACGGAAACAACTGATTATACTCAGTACGAACTAGAGAACAACAAGCATTGTACACAAAGAAGACCAAATACGGGCATCTAGTCAATGCATTTTATCAAAGAAGATGGCGTGCACTAAAGAAACTCGAGATTTTTGCCTCGATCAAGACTCAAACGCGGGCCTAAGTTCCTAACCGAACATGCCAAAACACACAGAAACATCGATGAAGGATCGGTGGATCAGAGCTCGTCCGAACTAGTCAATCACAAGCTCCGGCCCGACACCTCTCAAACAGGGCACCTACGGTTCGAAAGGACTACCTGGTTCTGACGGCCAGCAACGGGCGGACCTCGGGCGGCGGCAATACTCTCTCGATCTCACCCTCTTCTGCTGGCTCGCCCTCCGCTCTTCCCAGCTCTCTCGATATCTCTCTCTCGCTCAAAACCCAGCCGAAAGAACCCCCTGCAAATGAGCAAGCCCCTTCACTTTTAAGGGCGACGGGCAAGCACGCATGGCCTCTTCCATCGTGACTTGCCGGCCGGACTAATCTCGACCTGCGGATCACGCCGCCATCTTCCCCCTTGCGATCCCATGTCTTCTCTGGCTTGTGCTCTGCCTTTTCTTCTCCCTTTTTGCGGAAGTGTGGTTGGCGTGAGGGGGGGAAGATGACCTGCATGCGGGCCAGGCTAAAAATAAAGGAAGATGGGCCGGCCCGAGCGTGTAACAGGAGAAAGGGAAAAGTCCCCCTCTCCTTCAAGATCACCCAATCGTACGCAAACCGGTGAAGGGTAAAGTTTAGCCGCTTCCAACTAGACTCTTAAAATTTGACTAACACACCTCTTGTTTATGCAGATCATGGCCAAAAGCAAGGACAACAAATCAATGAGAAGCATGATTGTAAAAAACAAAGATAACCTGTTGGGATAACTATCGACACCCATTTGCGAATAGCCCTTTTTGCTGTTCAAAATTTAACATATTTGGAAGCACCATTATGTTAACTCTTAAAGTTGTCAATAGGTTTTTTTTTTTTTTTTGAGTCAAAACCATTCACTTGTTTTGAAGAGTTCATACTCCTTCATATTCAAAATATTGCATGTCACTTCCGGATGAATTATGCATGATGACTAAGTTTTCATGAAAGGCAAGCTATTCCACACAATCCCCCCATCTATACACTTGTGAGATGAGTGCAGAAGATTCCATGGCTTAAAGAGTTCTCTTGCGAATGGTACGGTAACCAAAATAGTGAGAGAGGCATTCCATCGCTCACCCCATTGAGCCTTTTGATGAAATTTCTGTCCCTAAGAACCATGGCGCATCACAAAGTTATTTTCTTGCTCGTACTTGCATCAATCTTTGGGTGTCTTTATTGCATATGAACACTCGCATTAATTTAAGTCTAGAGTCATGAAGAGCAATTCCTTTCTTTGATCTCAAATTCACCTTCACGGTGTTAAGTGAGAAGACAAAGACCGTGACAAATTCAAGCCCTTTTACACATGAGTCAAAAATTGCATCCCATTGTAAAAATCTCTTCAAACTAGGGGTATCAATTTCATAACTGCATCAATGGTGAACTCGGATGATGCAAAATGACAAAATTGTCAGCATAAATCACATTTAAACTCATGAATTTACAGCATATACAATCATGTGTGCATATTGTGCAAATAGCGCATACACACTCTCGAAGATCGAAGATAGGAGAATATCCTTATCCTATTTGTCTTAAAGTACCTACCACTTTGTCCGTACTCTTCTGACACTCGACTTGTTCAAGTCGTCCCTTGAATTTGGGTGCTTGCAACTATCTAAGTATCCCCTTGTCTTTGACTACCCACCACTTCTTTGGGTACCCCCTATTTTTAAGTGCCTACCATTACTCGTGGTGCTCCGTTGACACTCTCGACTGTTCGAGTTGTCTTTAAAGTTTGGATGCTCGTTCGACCAAGTATCCTCTTGTCTTTGATACTCGGCCATCGTTCGGATACTCCATTTTTTGTTCAAAGTATTGATACTTGTGGTAATCTCTTGGAATATAGATATCCCCATATCATCAAGTACCCACCGTTGTCCGAGGAGTATGCTTTCTTACACTTGGACCTACACGAGTGGTCTCGAATCATATCATTAAATATGACCCGTATTCTAGCCCTTTTGAGTGCTGCGGCCATCCGGATAAGCCTTGTGCTACATTCAAATTCCAAATTACTAGGACGTCCTCGATATAGATAGGGGGCCAACCCAGCCACAGGTAAAGAAGTGAGAAAGGAAGAAAAAAGAAGAGGAGGAGGAGGGCCAGGCAAGCCCAGCCCCTCACTTCGCCCCATCCAATCTTTCTTTTTCCTTCTTTTTTTCTTTGTGATGACATTTTTTTTTTTGGAAAAATTTAAAAATTACTATTAGTGATGCAAATATTCCTAATGCTAATACGTAGTGCAGTTTCTCTATACCTTTTAATGAAAATTATTTACTTTTTTTTACTTTACTTCTTTTTTTTTTAGAGACTAACTACGCAATTAAGTTTTAAGTAAAAAAACTAAAATTTAGGTATCAACACTCATGTGAATAACAATCAAGATTATGTTTGTTTGATAGAAATTTGACCCCACGGAGCAAGATTGCTCTTAGTGCTGCTACTTTTCAGCGCGATTTCTTGTTGTGATAGGATGTTGAAGAGATTTGTCCTGTTTTTGGCGATGGTGTTAATATTTTTGTTTGGCTTTCGCTCTGTGGTAGCTTGTCTTTTTGATTGCATCTGTTCAACATAATTTTTCTGATTTGTGATGCTATCATCCAGTTGATTTCACTTTTCTTGCTTTTCCTGGAACGAAGCACAGAATTTTTTTTGTTACGTGTAACAATAATACCATGTAACCAATCAATTGTCTTTGGTCATTGTAATTTCGGACGTAGAATGGCAACAAATGCAATGAATCATGAAAGCGAGAACACTTGATTAATTGCTTGATCATGTTACTACGCCTTAAAATATCAACAAATACAATGAACGATGTACTTTCTCCGATGGACAATTACCTCCGCGGTGTTCATGGACTCTTTTTCTTTGTGTAGGATAGTGTTTGTTGACCCCACAGAGGTGACTTTAATTTCAATTGATGCTTGAGTAATACAAATGAACATCGTCATGACTGGGCAGGAGATAGGTTACCTAAAGCAACAGCACATCGGTGATGTCGTCGCCCCAAACGACACTTTTGCTTTGCCTTTTTTTCCCTCCTTTCGGATATGCAACTGCTGATACTACTGCGCGTACTCATAACTGAAGCATTTCTGGAGAAAGATCATTCGGTAACACAGCTATAAATGTTTGAAGTTGCTTTTGTAGGTAAATTTGTCCTGTTACATTCACGTTGTAGCCCTGTGCTTGGGTTCACGTTGTAGCCATGTGCTTGGGTTCACGTTGTCAATTGCTCATATCATGTGGTAGCTTACTAGCTACTGTCATTCTATCTTTAGTGGACGGTAACTTTTGTGGAGGCTGCTTTCAAATCTTTGATCTATGATCTGCTCCCAAAATGCAGATTACACGTCAAATTTGTCAATGCCCTGTCGATGGGGCCATTAAGATAGCTGCATGATGCTCATAATTCTGTTGCATTTTTTAGTGGATTGTACATCCTTTTATCGTGATCATTGATATCCTTCACGCGTGCATTTTCATGTCGATTTATCTCTTTATCTTGACCATAAAATCTCTCTCTAATTAACATAAGGATTACACTCAAATGTAAATTACAAATTTCTGTATTCTGTCATTTTATTTAGTCTTTTATTGTTAAGTACAAAGCGTATATTCAATTACTTTGTTACTATCAAAATATAGCCTGCTGACTAAAATGCGACAAGATTTACATTAGATTATAGGTAAACCTGCCAAAAAAAGAAAAAGAATAAGAATCACTTGAATTGATATGTACGTAGAGAATTGTAGATCCACAAGCGACAGATTCACTTGCGATTCAGGAGATTAACAATTGACCTAACAAATACTATTGAACCCCATAATGCAAATTAACAATCAACTAATTCCGATGACTATTTTAGACACCCATATTTTTAGTTAAATGGACGACACCTTTCTCTTAGCCCTTCTCAATTGTCAGTTTCTTTGCCAACAGCTAGTGTCATGTGATTTTTGGACAGTGTTTGTCTAGAAATTGACAAAAGACATCTCTCTCTCTCTCTCTCTCTCTCGCGCGCGCGCGCGCGCAACTCACGTTCATCTTTAGATTGATTGGGTTTTGTTGTCGATGGTGAAGTTTTGCAATTTGATGGCTGTTGTTTGTTACTGGGCAATCCACTTAGTACCATCTTCGTAATGGGAATGAAATTCAAAGTAACTAGTTAAGATCGGGTGAAAGGGCGGTGGGGAGGGAGCAGGGCGAGGCATGATATTCCATTTATTTGTCGGGTACGCATTGCCCAACTAGTCAGATGCATGTTCTAGGAAGTTGGGATGTTCACTTTGCACATGGAGATTCCGAAACGGTACCTTTGGATCGGATTAGTAGCAATGGTGCTGGCTGTGTGAATCGAAGCTGTTTCTTGCAACACAGTACAGTGCTCTTTGTGGATTGATCGATGTTGATGCCCTGAAACTCTCCTTATTCAACTACGACATCGTATGCTGTCAAATGTGACGCGAGCCTTCACCAGATGCATGTTGAATATTCTCCCTCCTCCTTAAATGTCTCTCTTTTGTTGCATATGTCCATCTTAATATGTGGGATATCTGAGACATTGCTGGGATACGGAAGCATTTGGAATCGGTCAGTCTTTATATGCGGCTAAAGCCCCTCCTTACTAGCTGTCGGCAACTGAAGCTTCGTGATTCACATGACGTATAAGCTTGGAGTCTGCCTAAAAAGATGTGAAATTGCAAATCCCTGTTGTTCCGAACACGAATTACGTTGAACCATTAGTCAAGGCTTTGAAGGCCAAACCCATGGGGACAGGACCAGCGAACACGGCTCATTTATTGAAGTGATTGATGTCCGAGACTTTTTAAGGTTTTTGGTGGGCTCAATGAATGACTCTCAATTGTCTTCAAGCAGCAACGCTCTAGAAAAGGGTGTTTCGCTCTTCTCATCCTTGAAAGGACGTGAAGAGTAGGGAGGCGAACGCCGACCGTAAGCTGAAAACCGAGGAAATCTCCGCATGTCCGAATTGAAGGTAATTCTCAACTACGTAGACAAAGTTCGGACAAATTCAAATACAATAAAATAAAGAAAAGGGCACACGAACATCGAGACAAACCATATCTTTTCGGTCTGATCCGTAGAAGCCCCAATCATTGTATGCATTTTAGCCCATACCTGGTCGTCGTAGTATCTTACAAGGCGGTCCCATTAGATGATGAATATGGAGAAATCCGCACATAAGAAAGTAGAGTTTCCAGATTTAAATGTAGAAGTCGATAGGAATGCATATAAGATGGATAACGAGATTGATCGGTTACGCTCACTTAGTACAACTAAACTAGGGTTATCATCAATAATGGCTGCACCAAATGAAATGGCTATGCCATCTCATTTTCTTTGCAAATTCTATTCAAGAGAATTATATTTATTCACATAATATTTTTAATGAATAAAATTTTGAATTGTGTCACAAAAAGTAGATTGATAAGACAACTATCGAATAATGTTTACATTGAAATAGTCATGTTCATAAACTATTCAAAAGTTTTCTTTCAAATTTACTTTAAAATTTTTGCCTTACTCATCTCACTTTCTCGATCTTGTCATAATTGTCACTCCATATTATTTGATGTTGACTTTATTAAATTCCTCTTCACACAAGCAAACGTGTCATAAATATAAGCCAAAGAGGAGCAATAAAACTTGACTATCTCTTCTACAAGACTAATTGGTCACGCTTACTCATTATGGCTAAGCTAGGGTTATCATCAATAATGGCTACGCCGGATGAAGTGGCTATGCCATCTCTTTCTTTTCAGATTCTTTTTCAAGAGAATTACAATTTACTTACAAGATATTTTTAATGACGACAATTTAAATTGTGTCACAAAAATCAGGTTGATAAAAAAGACTATCGAATAATGTTTACATTAAAATAGTCATGTTCATAAACTATTCAAATGTTTTCTTTCAATTTACTTTAAAATTTTTTCCTTACTCCTTTCACTTTCTCGATCTGGCCATAATTATCGCTCCATATTATTTGATGTTGACTTATTGAATATCTCTTCACACAAGCAAACAAGTCATAGATATAAGTCAAGGTGCAGCAATAAAACTTGACTACCACTTCTACGCATTCCCCTTGTGGTGCAATGTTCAGTTTGAACCTTAGCTATACAACATGAATGCTTGAGATCGATGAGCCAATCACTAGCTCTAATATCCCCAGAACTA
Source organism: Eucalyptus victrix (assembly GCA_016097545.1). Taxonomy (NCBI): domain Eukaryota; kingdom Viridiplantae; phylum Streptophyta; class Magnoliopsida; order Myrtales; family Myrtaceae; genus Eucalyptus; species Eucalyptus victrix. The sequence goes on from CM027843.1 coordinate 50,547,932, forward strand.
GAAAATGCGCAAGACATAAGTTGGCTGGTGGTTCACTCACGACATGACTCAATTTCATAACTTCATAAAAGACAATGCAACTTCTTTATCATTAGGCTACCACACTCGTTGATCCTCTACATGTTATGTTTGAGTTAATTTTATCATATAGTTTTTAAGATTACCACCTTATATCATTTTATATTAATTTCAAGTGTGATTCTTTTCGTTGATAAAGTATTATCTAATTATTCAAACTATCCCTGTAAATTACGTTAGTCGAACAATGCAAAGTCGACAATGTGACAAATTAATTGATTATCGATAACAAAATGGTAGGATTGCATACATTGAGAGAGTTAGAAGAGATGCCTACCTTCCTTGGTTTTCCTTTTTTACCTTTTTTATATTTTGTAATGATTTTTTTTATGTATAGCTTTTGATAGTTTTTGACATATTATAGGCATGCCCAGATCGAGCTAGATTAGCTCAAGACCTACCGTGTCATATTAAGCTTTAAAACTAAGTAACCGTGCTCAAGCTCACCCAAAGGAGCTCTTTTGGCCTATTTGACCCAAGTGGTCCTAGGTGAATTCATAAGCTACCAAGCTCGCAATAAGATATGTTCTCTCCATACAGGCAATGTCAATAACATGCCGACAAGGTAACAACTATTTATAGCATCTGATCAAATCAATAATATTATTAAAATGTGGGTATTGATTAGACTATGGAATGAACCAATAAATATGAATGTCGAGAGATTTAATAGAAATGTGATACAAGCAACCTATACCTCCCAAAGCATATACATGTGTACTTTCCCAAATGGCTGCAAGCACAGTGGTCTTCATCAACGAGGGTTATCCTATTTTTTTCTAGTCGGAACCAGTTCTAATTATTCAAATTAGAACTCCGACCACAATTGTCTTATCAAAAAGTCTACAGGATCGATTCAGATTTCAAAGTTGAGGGGGACCACAGACGCCACCCCCCACTAAAGCCAAGTACGGTCTTTGTTGAATGATTAGGTGCGAACGTTTACCACATTTGATTTCGAGCGTGAAAGTGATCCCATTGAATAGTATTTCCCAATCACTCTTGAGCATTTTCACCTGAGATAGTTCCTCGTACTATCTCAGGCTGATGACGACAAATTTTCCTAATTTCTCTTTCTACTTCAAGTCTTGTTTGATTCGATTTGAAATCAATTTGCCGACAAACAGGAGTGATATTAGAATATCTTGGAATTCAATTTTGCGGACATGAAAATTATGGTGGTATGATTCTTGTTCCTTGAGTAACTATTTTTAATGAAAGATCAAAACAAGGCACCAGTTCACTTAAGAGTCTTCGTCCCATATTTGCATTTAAATTAGATCTATCAAAAATAATGTTGAACGAACTTGAAGGATGATAATAAAATTGCCAAAAGGAAAATGCAAATCTTAGCTTAAAGTGCTTTAAGCGTTGAACATCACTTGTTGGATTTGTGTCATGACATGCTCTTGACCATAAAAGATGGGCCATCAAGGATAGCAAATTAGAGCATGATCCCCTTTTTTCCACAAGTTCAAGAACAATTCAAAAGATTCCTCATATCTTCTTTCCACTGTCTTCCCCGGGGATTTTCAAAGGAAATCCTGCTATTTGGCCAAAGAATGTGTTACTTACATTTGATATTACTTCCTCAAGCTAGTCATTTGAATTTTGTGCAAGGACCGTTAAAATGTCCATTGGGTGGCCACATTAGTGAAATAAACTAGATAGAATCCGACTTCTCTATTATATATTAATGGCCAACCCAATATTTTTGTTTAAACAAGAAAAAGAATGATAGTGTTAAGAATTATCAAATGGTGATTTTTGGAAATGAGTAGCATGAAATGGTAGAATATTCTTTGTATGAGGCACTGAGCGCTATTTGGGGTTAATGCAGACCCGGTTAACATGTCACAAATATCATCGACGTGCCTGCCAATAAAATCATGATGGAGACATACACCGAAATTGGAATTATTTTATTTTATTTTTTTCGGTCTAAGAAAGTGGAAGTTTGAATTTTAATAATCCGTGGCAAGAAAAAAAGAGCAAGAAAGGAATCATAGGAAGTATGGAATGCTTGCAGTTGTTAATCATGATAAACAGTACTTCTAATCTGGGGGTCCCCGCCTTGCTTGCTGCTTGGTGAGAAAATCATCGTGAATGGATCCAAGAGGAAAATGTAAGTGCATCTTTCTTTGTTCCTCTTTTTTTCCCTTTTGATTTTTTCACAGTTTTAGTAAATCTATTGGATGTATCTGGATTGATTTTTTACAATTTTACCTTTTTTTTTTACTTAATCTAAATCTTATGGCGCATGCATATTATAAGCAGTTCCTCTTTTTTTCTTTTATATCTCAAGCCCTATTATATTGAAATAAAAAAAGAGTCAGTAAGATATATTGAGCCAAATGAGAGTGTATTATTTAGATGAAACATTTCATTCGATTATCACGCACTATATCACCCAATAATAATGGTTAGTCAAACAATTTCTTGACCTTGGTGATGTTGGAGGCACCGAAAGCTATGTATTATGGAATGGTGAAAAGAAACGAAGGATAAAGTAAAAACTGAGGAAGTTCTCAAGTTTGAGTGTGTAGCGGCTTTCTTAAGAAGTTTAGAAAATGATGGATCTCAAATGGTTTGCTAGTCAATCAATGGAAGTCAAGTAGCCACAAGAAAGGTAAACTAAATGAAATAAATGCTGTCGGTTTTAATTCTGCCTTTAGTTTTCAGTTTAGAGAGAAATTCAAATGCTTCAGTTCCTGTGGGATGGGCAAGAAACATTTCGGAAGTTTCCTTCTGGAAAATTGACTAACAATACATGTTATTCTTAATCTAGATGCAGAATTTCTTCTGTTCAAACCAAAGTATACGTTACTTTAGTTTGATTTATTGTTTTCCTATAGCTGACTTGGAAGTAAACTAAAAGCGTATTGATCCATAGCAAACTACCACCATCCACGATGCTTCAAGTAAATCTTACTTTTCAGCACTAGATATGTTGAGATTGCATGGTATTCAGCTTGGAACCGCTAGCATGACAGCGATGGGTGACGCTTCGCTTAGCGGTAATGAAAAAAACTTTTGATGATTTGATTCAGTATCGTAACAACTAACAACCCTAGATGTGTTTAAGCAAAACTCTGTCATATAGTACAAACAGTTTCCTTCTTTTGAAGCTGTAATTGACATTGGTCAAGGATTCTATGCATAAAGGGACAAATCGATGCCTCAATTCAAGATTTGAAGAGATGCTTCTAGGCCGATTGAAGTAACTCAAGAAGAATGGCCGCTTGAGATCATGTTCTCCTTCGATTCAAGAAAATATTATATAGACTTATGTGATCATTAGAATCACCCCAATGTGAAACATTCTTAGGAGTGAATCTTCTTTTGTGGATCCAAGATAAAGCAAAATCTATCACTTTTGATATGTCATTAGCTTGACCTAATATGACAAACTATGACAATAGTACATTCAGTTTACATGGGTAAGTAATATCACTTATGCATTTTGATTCAATGGATCTAACCATGTATCCTTTTGTTGATACGAAAAAAATAGGATTTCTTATAAATTGGGTTTGTACGAACCAAGACAATATTAGTAAACCCCCATGGGGATGTAGAAAAGCAAAACATATGGTAGTTTCGCACATCACATGAGCTATTAAATCAATCTATAGGTATATTTTAATTAAAAAGCAATTATGCTGAAATAAATAAATAAAAACTAAGCGGGAGCATACTTAAGAAGCTTGTTAATCAACCAAATAAGAAAAAATTTACTGTATTTAATATAATACGTTCTCTCGAGTTATTTGTAATCATTGTTTTGAAAAACCAAATATTGCTTATTAAATTATATCGAATAAGTATTCCGAGAGTATCAGTACCCGAGGCCAATACCTCCTTTTTGACAGCTACAATCGTTATGGAAGAACCGAGGCGGTGAAGCGCCGGCCACTGCTCGTTTCTCTTGTCACTTCATGTCTAATCCTTGACCCAACCGCGTTGATGTTATCATTTGCAAGAGGACGCAATTGACACGCCGTCTCTTCACTCGTCATGGTCTCCTCCCTCCTGCATTCTTTCCTTCAGAAACCCTAGATCATCTCAACACACTCTCCTCCTGCTCGCGATCCCTATATATACGTAATTGAATTGCTAACTCAAATCAGCGCCCAAATAAAGCTTTACCTCATCGTAGTGTTCAACAACACAGAATCTTTATCTACCGATCCATCTCGAAACCTTAGGACCCAAAACAACCAGATATGGAGAAGTACCCGACAGGTTTCAGGTTCTATCCAACTGAGGAAGAGCTCATTTCGTTCTATTTGCATAACCAACTTGGTGGCCTTAAGCAAGATGAGCTTCACCGTGTCATCCCTGTCCTCGACATTTTCAACACTGAGCCATGGAATCTCCCACGTAAGACACAGTCCGCGTGCATGCGATTCTTACACATCCCCTACATTGATTGGACTGTGCACTAAAAATGGGTTCTTGAAAATTACAAATGCCCATTACCAGTGAACTTTCTTTTCCCTACATTTTCTTTGGTGAATTTGCGTTGCAGAGCTTGCGGGAGAGCTGTGCAGAGAAGACAGAGAGCAGTGGTTCTTCTTCGCGCCCCTGCAGGAGAGGGAGGCGAGAGGAGGGCGGCCCAGCCGGAGCATGGCCACTGGCTACTGGAAAGCCACCGGGTCTCTCGGCTACGTCTACTCGTCGGACAACAAAGTGATCGGCGTGAAGAAGTCAATGATTTTCTACATGGGAAAAACTCCCACAGGAAGAAAGACTCACTGGAAATTGAACGAGTACAGGGCCATTGAACTCTCGCCGACCAATCTCGATTCTACGAGCAGTAATATTTCCATCCCTAAGGTGATCGTATCAGGAAATTCGGACCTTTATTTCAACTTTTTCAAACATAGAAAGGATAAAATAACTTCGCGTGCATGACCCCTAGGTTATCTAATTTCGACTTTGAATAATCTTTCTTGTACTGGTTTTCTGTCATGTACTTTATCGGTGCCGTGCAGTTGCAGACTATCAAATTTCCGTCTTTACTTTAGTTCTTACTTGGACTTTCACAGAAAAATGCAATAAACATTTTTCTCTGTGTTTGATTTTCTGGAAATAATGTACTTACAGCTAAGGCGTGAATTCGCATTGTGCCGAGTGTATGTGGTGTCCGGGAGGTCTCGAGCATTTGATCGTCGGCAACTGGAAGCGGTGTCTAGAGAGACAACAATCCAAGGTAGCGACAACACTGCTAGCAGCGAAGGCGGGCACGAAGGTGGTGGATGTGCAGATGCATCATCATCAGAAGCAGTAGCGGCCAATGCAGGAAGTTCGCATCAATGGGAGATGGCAAGTTTGGAAGACCCAATTTGGGATTGGGAGCAACTGGATTGGCTCTAATTTCATGAAGAGGTACTCTCATGATGGAGTTGTCATGGTATAGGTACAACATATGTACATCTACATGTATTGAAGCCCTTCATCATTATATGTATCCATGTATATTTATCGAAGACATTGTGCTTGATACCTAATTAAGAGGCAAGCCGAATAATATATGCAGCCTAAATGTGTGTAAGTGAATCATATGCATATCCTATCTATCGCATTTTCAATATAGAATTGATTGGGCCTAGGAAGACCTAACTTGATAGATTAGGCTCAAGAAGAAAATTGATTTGTCATTTTGGGCAGATCGGCAAACCTCTATGCCAAAGTAGAAAAATAGACGTCTCCGAGTGAACTTTTCCAATTATCAGTCTTTTTACATTGATGATGGATGCGTCAAAGAGCTTGTGACTTGTGGTTTATAAGAAAATCATTTGATTCAATATTGGATGCCACAGTCAATCTTAGAACAAATCCTAGCAAATTAGGGCTAGTAACATGTTGGATTATACTGTCAAATTATAAGGAAAAAAAAAAAAAAAAGGATATCTGCAATTATATACATAAGTTCGTTAAATTTGTGCCGGGAATTTTATAATTTTTTTCATAAATAAAAATTATTGCATTTCCATCAGCTATTCCATTTAGATGAACAACAAATAATTATGAATTAGTAGGATGTACGTTTACATTAAAATTAGTAGAGTACAAGTGAATTTATGCTTTCCGTCTCACAATATTGCTTTATGGATCGTTTTTTAATCACGATTTTGTGAAAGAAAGGATATAAAATCATAAATAACAAATAAAATTATAATATCTATTACTACATATATGTCTTTTTAAGGATATTTTACAGTGTATCTTGTATCTTTATGTAACGTAACCCTAAATAGGTGAACAATAAAGGATGGGGACCTTGTGCATATGACCTTATTCCATGGAAAAATTTTATACTCACCATTTCAAATTTTTAGAAACTGGAACCTAGTCCTTGACTTTTACTATAGATCCTAGATCCACTCAGCCATGCCGATTCCGAAGGTTTTCCTACAAATACCCTAAATTAGGATGGTTCATATTGCATAATTTCCAGAAGTGAAATTAACTATATTCAAAGATTTCTCTCGCTAATAACTTGCCTTAGGTGTCGCTTGAATAAATAAGAAATATATAAGCGATGGAAAAAATTCTGATACAAAGACAGATAAATTTTTTTAACAACCCACTCACTATTATTATATCCAAATTTATGATAAAAAAGATAGCTTATGAAAAAAAAAAAAAAACATTTACACGACTTTTTTACCTTAAGTTAGTCCACAAGAGGATATGAAGCTACACCAAAGCATACACATAGTGCATATGGTTTACGCATTAACTTGCACAATAGTCTACATGCAGAATTGTTACTTTATGTTCTATCGAGGTTTGAGATTTATTTACTGCAATAATTTATTGATTTTTTTTAACTCAATAATTTATTGATTTTTAAACTATACAAATCTAATGTATACTAAATAAGTTCATTTTTTGATGTCAATTAGTACATTAAAAATTGTAATATTTCCTTATTTATTTACTTAATTAGAGGGATACTTTTTAACTAAATCTATTCAATATTGAGATGATATAGGTTTATGGGCCATGAATGAGAACAATAATCGATTTTACTTATCAAATTACAAAAGGAATTGTACACTTCTCCCTTTCATGTCATCAATTGGAAATGCACGAAGAGCAACAAATAAATTCCACTTCTACTGCTAATAAGATAAAACCTCTAGTATCTCAATCGGGAAAAATTGAGCTGCCCATGTTTGTTGGACGTTTAAGGTCATTACTGGAGCAAATGATGGAGTTTTTGATGTTCATTGTGGTGTAGTTTTGATTACTTGTGTGAAAAAAAAAAAAAAAAAGATGTGATTTTCAGTGAAGCCGAGAGGATTGCAAGCTTTGTGCTTATTCGGAGTTGCTATGCTTTTTCTTTTTCTTAATCCGAATTTTTTATGAGTTCAAACGGCCAATTCGACTGTTATATGAAAATCTCCTCGGGATCACAACCATCTTTTTTTCCTAATTAATATGAAATTCATGGCCTAAAAGTTAATTATGATGAGAACAAAGAAATAAAGTCAATGGTGGATATTGTCCGCAAATGTACTTCATGGAAGAAAGGATCCTGGTGGGTTGTATTTGAGTGGAGTGAGAGGTGAAGAGGATGATCGTTGAAGTGTATTGGTGCTTTAGAGGGCAAGGACTAGGTGAGGGCATTGCAAGGCGTTGGTGGAGATTGCTCTAAAGTGACTGAAAGAAAGATTAGAAGCCTTAACCTTTGTGAAGGAAATAGAATGCCAGACCAAACAAGAGGCTGGATATCTATAGGGACCACCTTTCGTGATAGCGAAGTGCAAATCGGAGATATGGGAGTAGGTGTTCCTCATAACAAGAGAAAGGAATAGAGTATTGGATGATCAGCGTGCTCCAACATTTCTCTTACATTTCTTACAAGAAGATAATGTGGGTATCCAATGGATTACCCTTCTAGTACTTCACCTGCATTTTGCTTTTCATGACTAGTGCGCTAGAATATTTCATATGTAGATGGATAATGATAAGATCCAAGTGATATTAGCGGGTGTGATTGCAGCAGTCATGAATGTTGTCACACTAGTTATGTTGGAAGAAAGTCGGCGGAAGATGACTTACCTCTTTACAATGCGCGATGAACAATTTACCCCAGAACGATCGTTGAATTACGGATGAACGACAAACAATATTACTTCACGTTGGTTTGAGTGCAGTCACAAGGAAAACATCTAATTTCCACAGAGTAAATGCCAATTGTTTTCGTAAAAGAGAAATGGAACACCTTCTTTCTTTTGATGGAAAGGGGAGAGAAAAGAAAACAATTTCTTTTTGAGCATGCGTTCTGCCAACCATCCCAACAGTTATCTTCAAAAGATTTTTATACAACTCTATCATACCCTTTCAAAGGGCGTCTTTCCATCATAACTTATCAAGACGAAATTGTACGTTCTAATCGCACCCTAGGGGTGAGTGGTTCCCGGTTCCTTACAGGTTCTGCTTGGAACCTGGAACCTACCCTTGGGTATAGGTTCCTCATTTTTTGGAACCTGGAATCTACCCGTCAGAACCAAGAACCTGAAACCCACCCTATCACAGGTTCCGGGGTCGGTTTCAGGTTCCAACAAGTTCCAACATGTTCTTTTTTTTTTTTTTCATTTTTAGTTAAAAAATGGAAATGAATGCAGTAATAATAAACAAACTTGTCATTCATCAAAGAGAATATAACACAAACAGCAAACAGCATTTTAGAAGCAATAATAAACAAACTATTCTTACACTCATGAGCAATCCAGTAGTTTGAGCACATGATGGATGAAACATGCTCTAACAGTGACCATAATTGCACTGCAGGCATAAGAGCCAGACTTAGCTTCATCTACTTATAATGACCACGGAGTTCATAAAATCATAAAGGTAAGTTCACCTTTATGCAGACACCATATCTATGGTGGCACACATTACACTTGTGGGAAAATTGTGCATTCCCTGCTATCCTACTAACTTTATGCAGGTGGCATACCTGGGAAAACTTGTTTAAATCAGCAAAAGACTCATAGCTCATGCTTTGATGTAGCTTCTGATAAAGCGTCTTCAAGTTCCCAAAGATTTTCGCCAAAGTCAGCACTCCTCTTCGTTGTACTTGTCTTTGCGCCATTATTAGCAAGCTTCAGATCATCCTAGCATAAAAAATTCAGAAAATAGAGATTTTAGCCTCTGAAGGAGCAATATGTGAACTTACTTGCCAATGTGATTTCATTCACACCACAACCTTAGATTTCCACAAATTCTAGACAAAGTTTAGCACTTGGTTTGATTTAGTAAATTCTAATCCCTAGAATTGTTAACTATCATTATGCTAGCTTTTTGAAATAATATTTCATGGGATCGTTTTTCTTTCGTAGCAAACCATGATACCAACATTAAATAAAGTAGTAATTAATTATGACTCAGCTTCAACTGATTCTGATGAAAATTCACTTATTCATAACTAATTTCGATTTTCAAACATGCATTTTGCAGTGGCAAGTGGAATAAATGAAGAAAGCCACTAAAGATTTCATGAATTCCACAATCATTCGACTCATACAAGTGATGCAATACCGAGCAAGCGGTCGAACCAGTTTTCAAGACGCATACCTAAAGTCCCAATCTGTTAATTTGGAAGCTGGGATTCAAATTTTCATTTTTGTTTGCAAAATCTAATTGGACTGGCTTTTTGGGGACGAGAGAGTGATAGAGATTTACATGCATGTAAGAAAATATAAATAATGGGTAATGGAAGCTACAAATCAGGAGAATACTTGGCACATATATATTGCTTTAATGAAGGAGAGATGTGAGAGAATCACCTGGTGGGGCTTAAAATAAAAGACAAAATTACTAAATGACTTGCTCATCCTTATTGGGAAAGTAAAATGGAACACTCTTTTTATCTTGCAGCCTCGATCAAGTACTCAATCTTTCAATAAAAATCAACCAGATCTGTCCATGCCCACAATTACAGATCCATTCAGAGAGGTCATTCAACCATTTGATGTTGAAAAAAATATAAAAATGCAAAACTGGCTATTCAGCTAAGTTTTGCAATTTATCATTTTGTTTAAATCCAAATAGTGACTTAAAGTGCTTTGCATTATCAACTGCATTTTGTAAGGATGAAATAACAGGTAGATACCCAGAATATTTTGCATAAAACCACTCGTTATTTAATTCAAGGAACAGTTGCCTAGAGTGATGTGGTATAATGTTGGTCCAATGCAACCAGCTCATTTCTCAACATAAGAAAATATGCTCTGCCTTATCCTTTGTCTAGCTAAACCATGATCCACATTTTATAATTAATGGGATAACAGGTGATACCCAGATTAGTTTCCATAACCCACTGGCCTTCAATTCCAGGTGCAGATGCCTTGGGCGATGTGATAAGAATGTAGGTGCCAATGTAATCAGCTCTTTACTCAAAACAAGAAATTACATCAGCCCTATCCTTTTATATGTATAGCTAATCCATCAACTATCGAAAACAAGGTCTACCACAAGATTCACAGAAGTTTAATAGCCTATAGACCCATCGCAGTCAAGAAAAGATGACAGGTCATGTAGCTTGACTTCTTAAATGGGAAGTTAAAAAATTCATGCTGATGTGTTACCACGTAGCTCACAAACAATAGAAGTTGATGGCAGACATGCATGTTACCTTGCGAGTAAAATATCACTGGCAAGCAGACCATAGATTGGTGAAACCAATGGACAAAGATGAATCATTCAGAAAGTCAAACATGAAATTACCTTTCTCCCTCATTCTTCTCTCTCCATCATATTCAAACTTATCTTGAATTTGGTGAACCCTTTCCCATTTATCAGCATGTCCATTCCTTACAAATCCTTGCTCCTACATTCAGAAAAATCACGTCTTTTAGATACCTTGTAATATAATGGATGTGGATAGATTGTTGACAAATCATTCGGAGACATAGCACTGTAAGTTGCAAGAAAGTAACCATATTTGCCTTCATAATAATACAATCCCAAGGTGATTTCATCAGATAAAAAAGTAATACTGTAAATAAGACAAGAATTTTGATTCCACACCAGCCCCTTCACTTGGCCCGCATAAGACCTACTGCTCCTGAAACATAAAAAAGATATACAACACAGTTATATTTGGTTCATACTATCTCTTGAAAGCTGAAATAAAAGCTGTGCTTTACTTTTCAATGTAAGGCATCCTCCTAGTGATAAACTTTATTTACCGGCGATAATCTCCGCATTAAGACCATCCATATCTATAAAAAGAAGAAGAAGAAGAAGAAGAAGAGATTAAATAAAATATTCACTTATAGATATACAAAAAGAACTACAATATATAAAGATATAAATAATGCCACTTACCTAACTCAAATTTTTCTGCATTCTCGATGCACTCCTCAACATCAATCGGTACACGAATGGCTCTCAACCGATCTTGAGTGCAAATCAAAACTTTTGCTACTTTGGGAGTTAAAGAACTTTGAAAGCCATCAAGGACACGACCCGATGTACTAAAAGTTAACTCGGAAGCAACAGTAGTTATGGGAATGGACAAAATATCTCGAGCCATCAAAGAAATGATCTTATATTTTGAGCCATTAGTCTTCCACCACATCAAAAGGTCAAGATCAAGATCCTTTTTATTTTTTTCTTGAAAATACTCATCAAGCTTGGACTTGTTGTCATCGCACCCTTGTTCATTTGAGTATAAAAATATTTTCTTCCAAGCTTGGGCGTCATACTTTTTTATTCTTTCACTACCACCCGTATCTTGGGCGTCATACTTCTTTATTCCTTTACTACCACCCGTATTGGCATTGGAATCACTACTACTTGCACCTGAACTATGACCACTAAAATTTCAATCACTTGAAATAGGAGAAGATTGCTCATAAAATTCATACAAACACTCCAATGTATCCTTCACCTTGTAATCCTTCTCTTTAACTTTCAATTCATCATCATAAATTTGTCTATACAAGAAAGTCACATAATTCAACTTGGCTCTAGGATCTAACACAACCACAATCAACACCATCATATTCACTTTATCCAAGCTTCCATAATATTTATCAAATTTTTCTTTCATTTTCACACCCATAGCTTAAAGCTTAGGATTCGAAGCATCGACCGCATCTTTCAAATATCTATACAAAAGAGCTATCCCTTCAAAATAATCATTTGAAGTAACATATGAACTCCTCAACATCTTATTGGTGGCATTATAGAATACTTTTAGAAATTCCGAAAGAATAATAGCATTTTCCCAATCATCATCACTAGAAATTCCATGACTAAGCTCACTTGCAAAAGATAAATCATCGTCTTCTATTATTTGGAAAGCTTTTCTGAACTTTATGGCAGTGTCTAACATGAGATAAGTGGAGTTCTATCTAGTGGCAATGTCAAGAACTACCGAACCCTTATAAGTGATCTCTTAACTCTCAATGCAAGACTGAAATGCTTTGGCTCTCGTGGGAGAACTCCTTACATACCTAATCACATTTCGGATACGTGCAATAGAGTCACGTACCGTAGTCAGGCTATCTCTCACTATCAAATTTAATATATGAGCTATGCACCTCATGTGCAAAACACTACCATTTAATATCAACGACTTTTCTTTCGAAAATTTTTCCCTCAAATAGGCAATTGCAACATCATTCGAGCTAGCATTATTTACAGTAATTGTGGACTTTTTTTTTTTATTCTCCGCTCCTGAATGCTTTTCTCCACCATTTTCCCAATCTCCTTACCCCCGTGACTATGCATCACCATAAAGCTAATGATTTTTTATGCAACTTTCAATTTTCATCGATAAAATGTGCAATGAGACACATATAATTCAGATTTTGAATGGAACTCCATGTATTAGTCGTGAGTGCGATCCTAGAATTAATCTTTTGAAAATAATTCTTCAAAGAAATTATTTCATCTAAATACAACTTTATGCAATCTTTTGCCATTGTGAAACATGATAAATGTTTGAAGATAGGTTGTAACTCATTGACAAATTTATGAAATCCAACACGTTCAATCAAGGAAAAAGGTTGTTAATCAAGGATGATGAACCGAGCAAGCATTCGCCTACGACGTTCTTGATTAAACAACCATGTCGATAAGACACTATCAGTACTAGAATCTCCTAGCTTGCCAGCCATGTCTACATTACGTGGTGCAAAGAATTTCTGCCTCTTATCTACATTACAGGGAAACCTCTTGCATGTGGTCAAGTGCTTCCTCATCACAAAAGTTAATTAGCAACACGATAATTAAGCATGGTTCTACAATGAATGCATATCACTTAATTTGTTTTTCCATCCTTATCATTGATTCTCATATAATGATTCCAACACTCGGATGTATATTTCTTATTATGAGTAAGATGAGAACTAGGTACCTTACTTGTGGCACTCATAGTAGGGGGTGCCTCTTCCTCATTTTCATTACTAGAAAACTTTAATTCCGTGATCGGAGTCATCTCCTCATGTCCCTCCACCTCCATTGATGTGCTATCTTGATATATTAACTTCGCACTACACAACAATAATAGAATATAATTAGAAATTTAAAAATAAAGAGCAAACTAGAAATAAAATACCACTAGAACAAGAATATCTAGCATAGAAATGAGTGACAAGTTGACCAACTAAAGTGCCTTGAATGCATACCATTTTGCTCATCATAACTTATATCCCAACTATACTAGATTCAAAATTTAGTTGATAACAATGTTAACACAGTGTAATACAACATACCAATGCTGTATAGAAACATAATATAGCACTTTTATACATAAGCTAAGTCTATTATGTTGAAATACAGCCAACACAATAGACTTAGCTTATGTGCTACTATTTTCACAAGAAAATGTTTCAAGAAAACACCAAGTATTTCTCAGCAAACGAATCTTCAGCATTAGGAACCCCAAAGGCAGTCAAATCAATATCTCCATCAGGAAGATAAGTCTTCAACGAAACTGAACCAAATGGAAATACCCGTAAGAAGCACCAGTTTTATCTCAACAAAACCAAAAGAAAGAACAGAAGATGGTCACGTACTTACAAATGTGAAAAGTTATCATCAAGCTCACCACACCTTAGTAAAGTGTGTTTTTCATGCACAAGTTTAGTATGCATCGTATAATTCCTTATTTACAAAGCCAATTTCGCATAACCGCCAAAAGAAACGATTAACTTTACTCAATTGAACACATCAGGCATTCAATATACTCTAAGATGAGAGATTCTGGCCAATCTGAACATCCATCGCACCTCACTAACATAGCTACTGCAAGAGCTTAAATGAAAAATTCTTCGGACAAGAGGAATCAAAGTTCTTCACACCTAAAATGAGCGATCTTAACTTTGACGAGCTTAATAAGTAACATTTAGCACGCAATTCATCTTTCTGATTTCATCTCGCAAACTTTAAATGCATGAACTCTAAGAAAGCAGAATCATCGCGAGCGATCATCCTACACAACATCATTCGATTTGCCGAATGGAGCCAATGCAAGAACCAGAATGAAACTGCATACACACAAACACCCGCCGCAATGCCACATTATAATGAGCACGAGCGTTGCCCTAGCCAACGAGGGAAAAGACTAAGGGCATTCAACTGGCTAAATAGGAAGGAAAGACGGAGAGAGAACACTCATAAGAAGAGGTCAGCGATGGTGTCGAGCAGAGGTTAGCAATGGCTCATCGAGTAGAGGTTAGCGGTGGCGTCGAGGGCGAGCGATGGTGGCGTCGAGGGCGAGTGGTAAGCTATAGCAGTGTCGCTTGGGGAAAGCTCGGAGCTAAGCAAGGGCACTACGGGTCGTAGGCTTCGGGGCATGGCGAAGGCAGAGCAGCTGCGTTGCAGGCTTTGGGGCACGGCCAAGGCAGAGCAGCGGTGTCGCGGGATCATAGCGGCGGGGATGAGCAGCGGCGTCGGGCAGCAGCAGTAGGTGGAGTAGGAGCGACGTTGGGTTGTTACGGGTCGGTGCGGGCTGCAAACGAGCGTGGTGAGGCTTAAAATCTGCTGCAAAGAGCTTTTAGTGTTGGCGCGAGCGAGCAAGGGTCACTCGGAGACGTAGCGGCCGGCAGAAGTGAAAAGCAGGGATGTGCTGAGGGAATCTCAGGTGGCGTCGAGCAGACTTAGCAAAGGGCAAAGAGAGAACATAGGTAGCATATGGCAAAGAGAGAACACAGGTAGCATATAGCGAAGAGAGAACACAGGTATCTGAGACTGAAAGTGTTGTGAAAATCAAATTGGGGCTTTTTTTGAGCCCTAACTGGACTGGTTTCGGTTCTGGTTCCGATTCCTAGTACCGGTTCCCAGAAAAAGGGAACCGGGAACCAAAATATGTCCCTTTAGAATCGGTTCAATTCCCCGGTTCCCGGTTCTACCGGGGAACCACGCTCACCCTTATCGCACTCCATTATAGATGTATTAATAAAATACTTCATCTCCCACTTAGACATGATGGGCTTGATAGCACTCTATTAAGAATATAAGGCACTTAACATTCATAAACTTAAAAAAAAAAAAAACACAATTCATACCGACAAGAAAGCCATGTGACTAGTGAGTACACCTGCACTTGGGAGCTCAAATTATGCACCTGTTAAGGATGACATAATGGTTACAACCCCAAAAAGAAATAAACAATCGATGTTTCACAGTGCTCCAGATATATTTTGTTACATCAATTCAAGTATACATATTCCTTAAAGGCTATACTTGACTATTCTCATAACACCATGTATTTACAATTATATTCAAAATCACAAAAATTGATATAATTGGTCGACTAGTAAATACATGTGATTGATGTAAAACAACAATAGTCTTCTTTTGCACTCATGTCTTCCTCCATTTCAAAATAACTACTTTCCTAGACATGTCCCATAAAGCCATATCTATTCATGATCACTAGTAATATGCCAAAGTAGCAACATTGATTTTTCACTTCGAGAACATAGTTAGAAGTAACATAACGCACAAAATGAAGTAAATTATAAATTACCTCAAGGGCTCACACAATGAGTAAATAGGGATAATTTCACTCACCTTCCCTTGTCGGTCATACAATGCACATGTAGTATGAATTACATGTTACAATAAACTTCTCTTTCTATAAGAACGTATGCCATTTATTAAATTTATTTACTATACAGATCTTTGTCTAAACATAGTTATGTGCTTTTCACGTACTCAAGTTTAGCTTGAGTGTCATATCAACTCGCTTTCTATAACATCCAATTAAGTATTCGCATCTGGCATCTTTCAGGCATACATGATTGTGAACTATCATGTTTGGTTTTATTATTAACAAATCACAGACTTTATCTTGACTCCAATCAAGGCGACATATTATTTTATGTACTAAACTTGCTCTCCAATATTTATTTGTACATAATGTCTCATCTCAATGTGCTAACTATAGCACTTGAGGTGATTGCACGTGTGAGTGAGACAATCATTGTTTGCTGGCATATTTTTCAATAATATATATGTGTATGTGCTAGTCTCATAATGGATTTGTACTTATTGATAAAACATCAAGTCACTAATAAATAAATGGTTAATACCTTGAAAAACCCCAAATTAGTACATCTGTGACAAATTTACCCCAAACTATTTTTTTGACCACTAAAACCCCAAACTAGTATACCTTTGACAAATTTACCAAAAACTGGTACATTTGTGACAAATTTATCCTCTGTTAGTTTTATTAAATTTTATCATCAAATTATTAAGTTAAATGATACGTGACAGTTGATTAATATATCAGTTTAGGATTTTATGCTCCATTTGTCACGGTTTATAATTTTTGTGATTTTTTTTTGTATTAATCCAATTTAGCGAAGGTTATATTTGTCACAAATTTATCAGTTTGGAGTTTTTTGCAGTCAAATAAATTAGTTTGGGGTAAAATTGTCATAAATGTACCAGTTTAGAGTTTTTTATGGTTAGTCGGGGTAAATTTGTCACATGGGTACTAGTTTGAGGTTTTTTATGGTTCAAAAAAATAGTTTGGGGTAAATTTGTCACAAATGTACCAGTTTTAGATTTTTTAGGGTATTAACCCATAAATAAACAAGTATAATACATATATCCACATGTACATAAACCAATGATCCTTTACAATAACACATATCACATTCTATGTCATTCTAGTCACATCCTGTGGGTCAAGAATACGTATATAGGAATAGCCATCGTAAATGAATCAATGACCATTCTATTAGTTAGAATGTATTGTAAGATCACTTCTTTCTGCATTATTATATATCTGATGAAGTTCTTCTTTATGTCAATGTGCTTCGTCATTCCATGATACTTCGGATCTTTTATATAAGCAATGATTGCTTGATGATCGCAAAGAACTATCACTGATCTTGGAACCTCAGTTACAGTGGCTAAATTTTTCAAGAAACATTTTAGCCATATTGTTTCTTGCATTACGGTAGAGCATGCAATAAATTCTACATCTATCGTAAATAAGGTCGTGCATGTCTGTTTCTTGCTATTCCAAAATATTGCACCTCTATTGAGCAAGAATGCATATCTAAAAGTAGATTTACATTCATCTAGCTCTTCACCCTAATCAGCATTTGAATAGCCTAATAGGTGTAAATCATTCCCTTAGTAACAAAGTTAATAGTCTATGATGCCTTTTAAGTATCTCAGGATCCTCTTCACTGCTTTCCAATGTGCTTGATCGGGATTTGATTGATATCGGTTCACCAATCTCACGGCATAACATATGTCGGGTCGAGTACACATCATAGCATACATCAAACTTCCGACTGCACTATTGTAAGAAGCAATTTCCATCACTTTATTTTCTTTTGGAGTCTTAGGACACATATTAATACTTAGTCTTTCACCTTGTATGATGGGGGTATCAATGGGATTACAGTGCTGCATATTGAAACATTCAAGAATCTTTATTATATCAGACTTTTATGATAAAGTAAAGAGTTTCCTTGATTGATCTCATTCGATCTTAACTCCTCCCATGTCCTTCATTTCAAAATTGGAGGACAATCATTCTTTTATAGTGATAACTGAAATCTTGTCATTTCCAGCCAATAGAATATCGTTCACATAAAGTGATAGAATCACAAATTTATTTTCGGATTGCTTGACTTATACACAGTGATCTTCTTCGATCATCGCAAATCCAAAAGTCGTTATGGCTCAATGAAAACAAAGATACCACTGTCTAGATGATTGCTTAAGGCCATATATTGAGCGATGAAACTTACAAACTTTATGCTCTTGACCTTTAGCTATGAAATCTATTGGCTGCTTCATATTGATTTCCTCATCTAGTTCTCCATTGAGAAATGTCGTCTTTACATCCATTTAATGTAATTCAAGGTCTAAATATGCAATGATGGCTAGGATAAGGCGTATTGAGACAAACCTTACAACTAGTGAAAATTTTTCCTCATAATCTATATACACTTTTGTTGAATATAACCTTTCGCCACAAGATGAGCCTTGTACTTTTCAATGAATTCATCCGCCCTTCGCTTAATTTTAAAACCCATTTGTTTCAAATGGCCTTGCGATTGAGTGGTAGATCAACCAAGTCTCAGATGTGATTTGCTCTCATTGACTCCATTTTATTTTCCAAAACTTTTCTCCATTCTTCCTTATTAGAGAATGAGAGAGTCTTTTGAATAGTTTTAGGCTCAACATCGTCTTTCTGAGCAATCATAAATGATTCCCCTTCAATCTTAAAATGACGACAAGGAATACTTTTACGATTATTTTTACGTAACTGAATTTCTCTTGAATTCAATTCGTTAGGCGATGTAACACTCTCACTAGGTCTTGTATATTGAGGTAAATCTTCATTTTCCTCTACAATATTAGTGGGTATGTTATTAGGATCTTCCATCTTATATAATTAGAAGAAGTCCTTATTAATATTTCATCTACTAGGAAAATCATTCTCCAAGAAGTGACATCTCATGGTTTCATTTCGATCATACTTCCATCAGCTTGTTCACTAATGAACACGTACCATTTGGAGTGTTTAAAATATCTTATAAAGATACATTTCTTCATTCTAGGACCTAATTTGTCATATTTATGAGAAGAATCATGAACATAAGTTGCACATCCCCATGGACGTAGAATACTTAAGTCTGGTTTCCTACCAGTCCATAATTCATAAGGGATGGAAGTGGCTAGTTTTAAGGGCACTCGGTTAAGTACATATTTAGCAGTCAATAATGCATTTCCCCAATAGGAGATAGGTAAATTTGTTTGCGCCATCATAGACCTAACCATTTTCGATAGAGTTGTATTCCTTCTCTTAGCAGTCCCATTTTGTTGTGGAGTACCGGAATAGTCAATTACCGTACAATTCCCTTTTCATTACAAATAGCCTTGAATTGTTTAGATAGATACTCACTTCCGTGATCAGTTCTCAATGCCTTTATTGTTTTATTCAACTGATTCTCTACCATCGCTATATATTGTCTAAAGCAGTCCAATGCTTCTGACTTGTGGGAGATTAGAAAGAAATAACCGAAACGCGTGAAGTCATCTATGAAAGTGATTAAATATGAGGCTTCATACCTCGCCCTCACGTTTAAAGGATCACAAATGTTAGTATGTATGAGTTGCAATGGAAATTTGAATCTAATTCCTTTAGCGAATGGTTTTCTAGTTATTTTTCCCGCTAGACAATATTCAAATACGGGTAGATTAACGTTAATGAGTGATCCTAAAAGGCATTCTCTAGCTAATCTTTACATTCTTTGTAACCCAATGTGACATAATCTAGCATGCCAAGTACTTGCATCAATCTTAATATTACTAGAAGATACAATTAAACAACCATCGACATTAATATTGTATTGATCACAGTCAATGTCTAACACCCTAAAACCATTCAATACATGACTTGAATCATAATAAACTGTTTTAAACAAAATGTCAACACAATCATCATGGAAATTCAATACATAACATAGGCTAAAAAGAACAACTACGGAGACCAAGTTTTATTGAATATCTAGGGCATAGAGGACATTATGTAGGAATAGCTTTAACCACCACGTAGAATTGATTTACATGTGCCGATACTCTTCACTTCAACTTTTGAGTTATTCTCAACATATATCTAACTACGTGATATGTTGCTCTTGGTCTCTAACTACGTGGTATGTTGCTCTTGAGTCTATAGTCCACATTGGATGAGATTTAGCAAGTATTACAATACTAGAAACAAAAGTATTACTTCAAGTAATTGAGTAATAGGGTACCTCTTTCGACTCGGTACATTCACGAGTAAAGTGACTCATCTTGCCACAGTTGTAACACTTCATCTTGGCCTTATCCTTCTTTCCACCACGCTTTTTGCGTTAGAAGGTCTTAGCCTTTTTAGGTGCCTGATCAATCTTCTTCCCTTTGTTGTTGAAGCCCAAAGTTTTGCGCGAACTCGATTCAGTAACATAAGCATGGGTAGAGGATCTCACAGCCTCTAGACGCTCATCCTTTAATTTCAAATGACGCATTATATTATCAAAAGTGACAATATTTTCATTATGCGTCATATTAATCTTCCTATGCTCTAAATTGTCAGAAAGAGACCTTATAATAGCATGAACTTGTTTTTTATTAGTAAGAGAGTGACCTGCCGCCTTTAACTTACAAATCATGTTTGACATCTCCTAAAAATATTGCCTCATTGTTACATTTTTGGATGCTTTCGGTATATGTCAAACTTGATGGTGAGTCTCCTCAACTTAGTGACAAATGTACCCCCAAACTTATCTTTCAAGAGAACCCACATTACTTGAGCTTTATCATAACTTTCAAACTCATACATGAGATCATCTTGCATACTTATCAATAACGTAATGCGAGCAATGCTATTTTTCTTCTTCCAAGCTTGATAAGCTTCTAGATCTCTCATGCGTTGAGCTGAAGTTCCATGCTTAGGTTCATCTTTGGTGTGGATGAGGGTTTCCAAAACCTCTTGCTCCTCAAAGATGTACTGAACCTTTCGATGTCAAATATCATAATTATCACCGTTCAGCTTTTCATCCTTATTGAGGTCAACCACAATAGTTTTGGATGCCGAAGCCATAATCAATTGCTATAATACATTAACATAATAAATGCAGAATCAATACTAGCACATTTTTTTAGAGTAACACACATATTTAATTTGTAATAAAGACAAACTAAATTAATGATAATTCAACAAAGGACACAAAAATGTAAGTTCACTATTTTCTCAACCAGTTTCTATGTACGATTGTTTTATTATCATTAATTAGTTTAATTTGCATAAATTTTAAATTCTAGGTGAGAACTCCTTCGAATTCTACTAACCTACAAACTCCTACTTTAAAAAAAATAAACAATTATATGACCTCATGTAATTTCTACATTTTTTTTTCCATTAACACAAAAGCATAGCATGACGTGAATAACGTACAAAAAACTATAATGCAACAACTACAATCAAAACCATAATTCAACATGTAACAAAAAATCAAGGATTTCCAACAATTGTATATTAAATAATATACATGCTATCATCGAACCAAACTTTACACAATGTATTTGACATTATTTTCATGTAGGCTAGCTACTGTATTTCCAAAATCACAAGGAAAAAAAACATGTTAAAAATGAATAAACAATAAATTTGTATCCCAAAAATACGTGTACTTAGAGTTCCCTACAAATTTTTATACCTGTAAAAAACTCAAAAATATAAAATAATATAAAATGAAAAATATATACGAACCAAACGCTGCTAATCACATTCCAATCGGAGCCCTCAAGCACCCACACTCGTCGCCTGAGTGTGTGGTGTGTGTGGCGCACACGCTAGTGAGCCATAAGGCTCCTGGCGGTCTGATTGATCCAATCGGTTTGACCACCGAACAGATTGATCAGCCAACGGGTCGAGTCGGGTTGAGTCTTGGGTTGGGTCACCGGCCGGCGACTGGTCGGCCAACTGCCGCTAGTGGTGACGTCATCAATGACGTCATCTGGCAGTTACCGACCATTGGATGATGTCATCAGTGAAGTTAGCATGCGTCGGTTCGCCGACGCGCACATGACGTTCAGGCGCGACGCTCACGCATTGGCATTCCCAATGCGTTAGGCGCGTCCAACATCCTCCGGCGGTGCTCAACCCATCGTTGGACTCGTCTTGACGAGTACTTTCACCCTGTATATTTGAAAATTTATTTTGGCTTAAAAGATATTTCGAAAAATGGCCAAAATCATACAAGTGTACGCAGCCCCAAACTTGTTCTTTGCTTCAGTTCATTTTCAACAATTTAGATTGCAATTCCAAGCAATAAACATCCAAACAGTGTAGATTTCATTTTCTTGATCTCGATATCAATTGGTAAACGAGAAAATTTGATGAAAAATAAGGTAGAAATCACAACCGAGGCTCTTATACCAATGTTGGAAGAAAGTTGGTGGAAGACGACTTACCTCTTTACGATGCGCAATGAACAATTTACCCCGAAACAATCGTTGAATTGCGGATGAATGACAAACAATATTACTTCACATTAGTTTGAATGCAGTCATGATGAAAACATCCAATTTCCACAGAATAAATGCCAATTATTTTCGTAAAGGAGAAATGTAACGCCTTCTTTCTTTTGATGGAAAGGAGAGATAAAAGAAAACAATTTCTTTTTGAGCATATATTCTGCTAACCATCCCAATTTTTTATACGACTCCCTCATACCCTTTCAAAGAGTGTCTTTCCATCATAACTTATCAAGGCAAAACGGTGTGTTCTAATCGCACTCCATCATGAACGTATTAATAAAATACTACAAGTTATGAATGATTATAATGATTTTGAGAACTATATACTAAGAGTCTCATGTGAATTGAGATCGAGAAAGAGAGAGAGAGAGAGAATTTTATATGAATTGAATCCTATATGGTGGAGATACTCATTGCATAAACCAAATATGGATGACACCAAATGTTTTTTAAGAACTCTGTAAAACACTCAGTGCAAGGAAAATGTTGCATCCTACGGTATTCATTTTTATTAGGGAGCAACTTCAAGTATTTTGCCATATCAATGGGTATGATGTGACGTTTAGAGTTATAGATATTTCAAAATTGTCTTACAAGCAATTTTAAAATTATACAAACAAGTGGTGAAAGAGCCAAGAGATTCTACTCCTTCAAAGATAAGTGAAAATTGAAGGTTTTATCCAAATATTAAGGTATAAAATTTGGAACGAAATCTATGTATTTTGATTGAAAAGTTTCATCAATTCCTCTTAAAATTCAAAGAAAATTAGGGAACAACACAAAGTATTAGTTTTTTTTTTTTTTTTTGGTAAAGTACACAAAGTATTAGTTGATGTCACATTTGCTTGAGATTTTCTGAAACTGACTTGTGGGGTCATGTACAATACGTGTTGCAAAATAAATGGACCTGTTTTTTTTGGCTAAGTTGGCCTCAAAGCTATAGCTAATATTTTCTCAGAGTATTGAGCAGAGCCCATAATAGTGTCCAAGAAACATCCGCATAATACACAATAGGAGTGAGCGGTTCCCGGTTTCGGTTCGGTTCCGTTTGGAACCTAGAACCTACCCTCAGGTACAGGTTCCTCATTTTTTGGAACTTGGAACCTATTTCCATCAGTTTTTTTTTTTTTTCATTTTAGATTTGAACTATAACGAAGAAGGAAAGAGACAAATTAAAGCTTCTATATCAGCTCAAGCCAAGATAAGAAAAAGGATGGCAACTTAGCAACTTTTGTTGTGATAAACACAAGAAAATCACTAATGCAAGCAACAAACTTCGACTAAGTGTGAGTGGTTTTTATTTTAATTTGTTCTAGTTATTGAGCTCTCGTACTAGTGTACCTTCTGCTGCTGATACTTGATACGTATAGCACTTAGTGGGCATTCTTTTGCATTCGATTGTAGGTCTTGCAATGCAGATACCGTAGTTTTCAGGTTAGATGCCTTATAAGATGTGTAGAATTCCAAAATTGGATTCTGCATAAAGTAAAAGGTAAGTTAATACCTAGATAATCAAATTGTAAGCTTGTGGCGATGAAAGAAATGCAAGATAGAGAACAAACCCAGGGTGGTGTAAGTCATCCAATATCCATCTAGCAAGAAATATGGCTGATGTAGCAATTAGAGAAGGAAGAAAACTCAGGAACTCATACTTGACCAATGTTAGCTCCACAAGGTAATCCGCCAAGTACTCCAATTCAAGACTAGGGCTCTGGACAAATGGTTAAATTTCTTAAGATCAAGGAATGTGGTATTTTCCTAAGCTCAAGCTAGCATGGAGTAGATTAATGGCCCTTACTGCATACATTGCCTATGCTGCTCAAATAAATCTCCTCAGAAACGAAATATTCAATTCTTTTAGAATGCAAATAACTTTAATGAAAGTAAAGCAAATGAGAGTTCAGTAAGTTGCAGAACCTAAGGAAAGCAACCTGAGTTTAATCGGATACAATTTGAAGGAGTTTGTAGATTCATTGATCAGGGCTTAACAGAAGAACTTCATAAGTTTCCAAAAATTGAAGATACATATCAAGAAATTGATTTCAATTATTTGTGGAAACATATCAATTGGTAGAACCTTTGTAGAGTTGATCATTCAGACCTTTCAATTCATAGACGTGGATCTCGGACCTATGAATGGGGGTATTTTGAAACTCACAAAGAAAAAAGGAAGTGAGTCAGACAAAAAAAAAAAAAAAAAAAACTTGGACAAAAAAAGAAGTAACTTGGACAAAATGAAACGAAGTGACTTAGACTTCCACTCAGCACCGTCAGATCACTAAGGTTGACTTTCGTCCCTGCTCAACGGGTGGGTCTTGCAGTCAAGCTCTAGCCTGCATATTCGTGGAACTCCATCTCATTTAGAAAGCTTATCTCTATCTTTCAGAAACTGAATGAGAAGTGGTTTAGGAAAGGACTTTCGAATTGGATGTGCTCACCCAGTGAGAAAGGCCCTGACCTTGCCAACCAACTATCAAAAAGAAAGAATGCATTTGACTTCATACCACTGAAGAATTTAGTCGCACACTTGAATGATAGCCCAAAAAGTCAAGAGAATACTTGCAATTTCAATATTATTTATATTTAATTTATTTAATTATTATTTTAACTTTCTTAATTTAAATTTAAAGAAGTTTGTTATTCAAGAAAGTTAGTTTTACCCCCCCCCCAAATTTTTTTTTTTTGTTTTCTTTAGTTCCATTTTGAGAATACCAGCAAAAACATCTCTAAACAAGGTTCTAGCACCATGCCATACGTGTCTAAAGAAGAAGAGTAGAGAAAACGAAGCATGTCCAAAAGTAAACCAACCCCTTGGATAGCTACGAAAAACACCATCGGATTTCAAAGTAGCACGATCTAATTCAAAAATTTTATCTTTTGAGTTGTTCTACCGGATCGATCGCTCAAGATCTTTGGTCTCTACCTAGACCCGATGAAAAAAATGAGATCACTTCTTATGAACTCGTTGAGAATGATTTTGATCTAGTTCATGGCCTATTAGAAGTAGAAGGCGGTCTAGTGGGATCCATTTCCTAATTTTTCCAGAGCAACTAAAAAGAGATTCTTTAACCAGAAAGAATTCAGTTTAGATGTAGGGTACCTATCCAGAAGTTTTCGCAACTCCATCATGTATGATGGAATCATCCAAGATTTGACATTTTCGAACTCTGTTTGTAACTCACTATAGGTTTAGGTTGAGTAGTAAGGGTCGGAGAAGGGCAATCACTCATTCTTAAAACCAGCATTCTTAAGACCAAAGAGTCGGGCAGAAAAGGGGGGAAAGCTCTCCGTTCCTAGTTCTCCTATAGCTGGATCCTCCGGAACCACAAGAATCCCATGATATCCGGAAGCCAAAATAATTCAATAGTCGGCCCTCCATTTTTAGTACCTGCCAATACACAGCAATGTGAATCTTTTACATCCGAATAGACAACTAAATTCATAGTTTTTTAGAGAAAACATTGTCTAACGTGTAATTTGGTGATTCCTTATGGTTAATATGTTTCATAATAATAGCTACGGTTGCATAATAATGAAGGTTGAGCAACTATCAGTGTTTCTCATCTTAGTTAGGCAAAGGAGCAAGCTCAAGCAAGCAAGGACTTTGGCTGCTCCATCGGTCTCTATCACTTGAACAAAAATGTGGAGGAAAAGCTATTCTGAAAAGAGCAATGAATCATTTGTTCCTGTTAATGATGATAAATGCAAGCTTACACCTAGAACTATACAAAAACAAGCCATCATTGATTTGCAACTCAATGTGGATATTATGCAGATAGTAGATATAACAATGATTAGAATGTGCTCACGTTTAGTATATTGCTAGCTAAAACAACAGTAAGGAAGAAATGACCAAGTTCCTTCCATTTTCCTAGCAAAAAAAAAAAAAAAAAAAAAAGCAACAAGCTGAAACCTTTAACTTTGAGTAGATCATGCTATTGATGTACCTGAATATGTGAGGGGTGCAGAAAATGCGACCAAGTTCCTTCCATTTTCCTAGCAAAAAAAAAAAAAACAACAAGCTGAAACCTTTGACTTTGAGTAGGTCATGCTATTGACGTACCTGAATATGTGAGGGGTGCAGAAAATGCTGCTTCCTCAAAGATTGAATCGTATAGTCACTACAACCCAAATCTTCAAAGGACTTTCATTTATGGAAGTCACTATTGGAGGAAACTTTCCTATGCAAACTTAGATCTTTTGAGTCAGATCTAAAGTCATCCATGGACACCCCCTGTCCCATCCCGGGGGGACGAGTGGCATCCAATGGTGGCATCGACGACAAGCAGTTGAGTGGTGAGGCAAGTGAGGGGTGACGGCGTCCACTGGCGGTGTCAAGGGAGGTCCGGCAACGGTGAGCACACAGCGACGATGGCGCAATGGCAATGAAGACACGAGTCTCACGGCACCAACGGCGGCACCAACGGCGTAGCGAAGATGGTGGCGGTCGCAGCTCAACCAATGGCCAAAGGGGGAAGAGCTCGATTTGGCCGGAGGTGGTGGCGGTTTGGAGCAAGGATGGCTTGGACAACCAAGCGAGCAGTGACAAGAGGTGGTGACAGTGGCAGTGGCTCACAGCCACGAGTGGCTACATGGACAACGCGACAGGTCATCGGGCTCAACAGCGAGACGGCTCGTTGGACGAGCGGTGGGTGGTGGTGGTTTGGTGACCAAGAGGTTGTGGTGAGTAGGGCGTGGGGCGGCGGTGTGGCGGTGGGTGAAGCAACCAGCAAGAGGAAGGAAGAAGAAGAAGGGGGGTTTCAGCCGAGAGAAGGGGAAAGAGAAGAGAAAGAGAGAGAGAGAGAGAGAGAGAGAAGAAAAGTAAAAAGTTGTGGGGGGCCAGAAGTGATGTGAGGAAGAAAAATGGGAAAAAAGAAAGAGAGAGAAAGAGAGAAAGAAAGGGGAAGGGGGGAAGAATCGGCAAAAGGGGGGAATCACGTGGGGGGAAGAGAGGAGAAAGAGGAGAGAGAGACTTTTTTTTTTTTTTTTTTTTTTTTTAACACTAACCGGTTCCGGTTCCGGTTCCCAAAAAAAGGGAACCGGGAACCGGAACCGGTCTCTTTAGAACTGGGAACCGAACTGGACCCTCTGGTGTGGTTCTCCGGTTCCCGGTTTTACCTAGGAACCGCACTCACCCCTAATACACAAGGCTCAAGAGGGGAAGGGGATGAAAATATATCATGTTCTTTCCTTTGAAAAGCCCTAGCCATCCCCAATATAAAGGACCCATCACGCATGAATTTGTGGAGGCTTCTCTTTCAACAACCATAATTGATAGACGATCGAGAAAGAGAGAAAAGAGAGAATTGGAGAAAAATATAAAAAAAAAATTCATAAATCTATTATAATTATAAGAATTCAATTTTAAATTATTTTTTTGTCAATTTATTCCATCTAGCCAAATTTGATTGGCCGGCATTGACGTAGCATGACCGATGCTTACGGGATACGACCGATGCTAATGTAAACAAATTTTAATAATATTGAAATATTTTTTTTCATATTTTTAATTATTTTTCTTTTTCCATTTTTCCTTTCTTTCTCTTGATTATTTTCCTCTTCCTTCTTCCTCTAGCCAATAGCCAAACCAAGACAACTTGCTAAAGGAAGAAGGAAGAGAAAAGAAAAAACGAAAAAAAGAAGAAGATAAAACATGAAAAATTTAAAAATTCGAAATAATATATTAAGATATTTTTTAAAAAAAGTCTACGTCAACACTGGCCATAGCATGTTAGTGCTGGCAGGTCAAAGTTGGTCACATGGACTGAATTGACACAAATTCAAAAGGTTTATGATTCAATTAATTAAAAAAAATTAAGATTGAATTAATACAATTGCAATAGGTTTATGACTTTTTTTTATAATTCTCCCACCAATTCCCTAATCTTGAGCCAATTTCTTTGTCTTTTTCTAGTGAATCATCTTGGCGTCCACCCTACCTCGTTCGGTCTCCCTCTCCCTTTGTGATGCCCTCAGCCCTTTTGGTAAGACAATTACGAGGCAAAACCCTTCACCATTCTCCCACGGACGCGTGTCATTGCCCACCTCGTGCTCTCTTTGTGTTGCTCATTGTCCCTCTGTTACAAGACTTAAAATAAAAACTATGATGTCCTTATGTTACTCGGACCTTTAATAGAGATATAGACAACTGTTTAATTATTGACCAAATCTTGAATGAAGAACCTAACTTTCTATGTTATATTTTGAAGAAAAAACATAAAAAATTAGATAAGAGGAAGATTTGGAGCTTAATTTAGTTCAATTTGTCCAAACTCTTTGACAACAATTTAAAAGATATGACAATTATTAAGCACGACTACATGATGTTGAGGGAATAAAAAAAGAATTCTAATGAAAAGGTGTTACAGTCACGTAGACCCAAACATAAGCATTCTATCGCATTAATAATTGTGTTAATTGTAGTTCTAACAAATAAAGTATCACAACTTTTCAACGAAACCATCCATTTGACCATTCTCTAAAAAGTAAACTCCCAATGATTTTTCAACTAAGATACCATTTTTTTTTTCAAAGTTCAAATAATAAGCTTTCTGTAGATGTAAAAATTGAGTCAATTCAATGTTGGATAAAAAAAATTGTACATTAATTATTGCTAATTTGTTTAGAGAGAGAGAGAGAGAGATAAGTGCACCAAAGTTCCCATAAGAATGACTTGGGTGTCACAAAAAAATTTTAAAAATTGATTATTAATAAGATAAATTTGAAAAATGACCACCTGCAGCTCTTAATTTGGTTGCACAAACAGCATTGTCTAAGATAATACAAAATATCTTCCATTTTGTTGTGTCATTCTTGCTATTTTTTTTTCAGCACTCTTTATCCAAGAACCTATTTGACCAATCATTCTTTCATCATTTTTTGTCATATATAAATGACATGAAAATGCAACTTCAAAAGATGAACCTTAGAAGATCACCAAGCTTTATCTCTGTCATGCGACATGCTTGAAACAAAGCTTTACATAAAGAAATCTACTCTGCAAATGTTGCTCGAGCCTCTAGCAGAGATATAGATAACACTTCATTATTGACCAAACTTAGAGCTTATATTGTAAAAAGCAAAGCTTCTAGATTATAATTTGGAGAAAATAGAGAAAAGTTTAGATAGAAGGAAGATTTGGAGCTTAACCTACTCTCATTTGTCCAAATTCCATGACCGATCAAAGATATAACAGATATAACAATTATTAACAATGACTATATTACTTGAGGGTATCAAGTTGAATTTTACTTCAATAGGGTGGTACATTCACGTAGACTCTTATATGAGCTTACCATCACTTCAAGAACCATGTTTTTTTTTTTTGGTAAGGACTTCAAGAACCATGTTGATTGTACTTATAATGAAGAAAACATCATAGGTTTTCACTTGGACAGTCTATTTGACCTAATTCTTGAAAAACTGAAATCCCAATGAATTTTAACAAAGGTACAGCATTTTTTTTCAAAGTTCTGCTAATAATCATTCCGTAGATGTAAAAATTGAGTCAATTGGGTGTTGGATGAAGAAATTATGTACAATCAAATCTGGGTCATTTTTTGTCGAAAATTTTTTTAAAGAGAAAAATTATTTTTACTTTAAAAAAAAGTGATAAATGCACTTTTTATGAGGATGGACTAGTTATAAATGCTTGAAGCTTTCATCTCTATCATGCAACCTGAAGAGATCAGCTTAGGTTACTCGAGCCTCTAATGGAGATATAGAAAACATTTCAATTATTGATCGAACATTTCAACAGCTTAGCTTGGAAAAAGCTAAACTTCTAGGTTACAATTGAGAATAGTTCATATAGGAAGAATTAGGAGGTGCAGACACCTCAAGTGCCAAAACTTGGCACAAGTGGAACATAAGTGTCAAAACTTTCAAAATATACATTAAGTGTCAAAATTGAGAAGAAAGGAACACTTGAGTGCCAACTACGAGAATTTTCGACCAAACAACTAAGATGACATTTTTTGGCAAAAAGTTTAAATGATGTGACATTTCTTTAAAAAAATGATTTGCGTGGCATTGACATGGCTAAATAAGCCCCAAAATGGCATCGTTTTGGTCCAAAATTGATTTTTAATATAAATATTATTTAATTTAATTATTAAAAAAAGAGGAAAATCAGCAAGGGTCTCCACAGCCCTTGCCGCCACCACCTCACAATTGCCAAAAAAGGCCAACGACGGTTGGGCGAGGGTCAGACGGGGCCATTGAGTCTCAACTAGTGGCTAACGACCCTAGCCAACTGCAACTGAGGGCATTGGGGTGAGGGGTCACAGCCCTCCCCCAAATCGGGCGAGAGTCATCGGTCCTTAGCCCTCTGGGGGAGGGCGCGGAAACCCTCACTAATTTCCCCTTCTTCTTTTTTTGAAATTTAGTCTATTTAATTTTAATTTAATTAATATTTATATTGAAAATCAAATTTGGAGACAAAACGACATCGTTTTGGGACATTCGAGCAAGCCGGATAGACATTTTTATTAATAAAATAATATCATGTCGAATTTTCAACAAGTCCAGCCGAAGTTGATACTTAAGTGTCTAATTTTCAAAAAAGTGACATTTAAGTGTATCTTTTGAAAGTTTTGAATATAATTATTATGAGGAATTTCAAGCTTAATGTAGTTCAATTTGTCCATTTACGACAACCAAATCAAAAGATATATATGACCATGAGGGCATCAAAATGAATTTTAATCCAATAAGATGGTATATTCGTGTAAACCCAAACCAAAGCTTATTGTTACCTCAAGATTTACGTTGATTGTAGTTCTAACAATTAAATTATCACAACTTTTTACCATGACTATCCGTTAGACCTAGTTCTCCAAAGAAGTGATCTCCCAAGGAATTTTCAATTAAGGCCCTGTTTTCTAATGGAATATGTGACATTGTTAGAAAATATTTTCTAGAAATTCATTTCCTAGAAAAATGATAATATTTTTCGGTGTTTGACTGAAAAGTTAGAAAATAATTATCACCGTTTCATATGGAAAATCTAATTTGATTTTCCTTAAAAAATTACTAAAAAATTGGAATTATTTTTTCCTCCTCTTTTATTTTATTTCATTTTCTTATTTATTTATTTATTTTGTTATTATTATTATTTTTTAAAAATCTTTCCTTGTTCCACCTCCTCCTCTCTCCACGACATGGCGTCTCATCCTCAAGATCGACTGCTCCGTCTTCAATGAATCCGCCAGCAACCGCAAGCAGACCTTCTCCCGCCTCCGCCTCGCTCCCTGCAGCACCGCCACCTCCTCCTCCTCCCCGCTTTCCCGCCAAAAGCCACCGTTCACAAGCCACTCAATGAGCACAACTCCCTCGTCATCTCGCTCCTCCAACAGCTCTTCGCGAAGGATACCCCCTCAATTGATCCGGCCGCCAAGGCCGGTCCCCTCTTGTGGCACCACGATGATGACCTAATTCATGTTCGGATCGAATACGACAAATGCCTCATTGATTGTTCGCAAACTATGGTGTAGAGCGTGCCGATTGAGGTCATGGACCTTGATGAAGCAGAAGTGAGGCCAGCGAGCTTCCAGTTCGCCAAAGGTCAGGGAGGTCAAGCTCGCTGCAACTTGCTAGGCCTAGAGCTCGCGACCTCCTTCTCGAGCTCACCGCTACTTGTAGTGACTTGCCAACCTCTAGCGAGGCCTCCAACTAGCTCATCTGGTGAGGCTCGAGCTTGCCAGATCAGGCAAGCTCGAACCTCACCCAAGACTGATAAGGCTTGACTCACCGGAATTTGGCGAGCTCAAGCCTCGCCGGTTCTTGGGTGAGCTTGTCCCTCACCTATGGCTGGTCGCCACCCACCATCGTGGTCAGCTATCGCCAAGGAAGAAGGAAAGAGAGAAAGGAGAAAAAAATTAAAAATAAAAATTTTGATTTTAAAAAAATAATAATATTGAAATGAGTGGACGGAGAATTGATCTAGGTGAAAGAATTGAACTGGATGAAGGAGTGAGGAGGGAAAAGAAGAAATCATTTTCTCCACTTTTAAAGGTATATTCTTTTCATTGACGGAAAATATTTTCCTTCACTTTTTTATTTTTTGTGAACCAAATGCCAGAAAACCTTTTCATGAAAGTTAATTTTCGCAAAACAAATTGAGCCTAAGATACCGTGTTTTTTCAAAGTTCAACTAATAAGCTTTCCATAAATGTAAAAATTGAGTCAATTGGACATGGGGAGGAAAATTTATGTATGATCAAAGTGTTTGTCATTTTTTCTGTCAAAACTCTTTTAAAAAAAAAAGGGAATTAGTTTTATTAAAATAAAATGTGGTAAGTTACCAATTTTTTTGCAAAAAGTAGAATAAATTTCTTTTTAAGAAACAGACAAGAGATCCGTCCTGGGGTGGAAGACCCAACAATGTCACCTCCTATTCCCTCATCCTCGGGAAGAAAAAACTAGAGGTTGGAATTTGGGGACTTTACGGTGGTGAAGGTAAGACACCACATCAAGGCTTTAGTTCTGGCTATCGTTGGGTAGTCTAATATAATAGTCACTCGCGCCTGAAGTGAGTAAAGATAAATGCAATGCCTACTGCAGGCCTAATTTTTTTGCAAAAAAGTATAATAAAGTCATTTAACTTTCAAAAAGTGCAATGCAATTCCGAAACTTATTTAATTAGTACAATCAAGTCCCATAATTAATTTCATCTAATTTGGCTAATGAATTATGCTGACATGACTTTTTCTATTGCTTCCTTAAGACACATGGCATTGAGGTGGTGCTCGTTAAGCACCCAGAATAAGTTTGGAAAAAAAAAAGGAAGAAGTATTCTTATAAAAATAACAGTACAAAAGAAGAAAAGGTAGGAATTAAAAAGTATAACTAAAAAAAAAAAGGCAAGACCTTGCCGATTGTCGGCCTGCTTTTCAGGTTCTCCAGCGGCTCAATTGCACAGGGTGGGCGCGATTTGGAATGTCACTTGCATGGAGTAAGCTTGACGAAGCTCCAGTTGCCATAGTGCTCGATGAAGCATTAGCAGTCATGGTCGCGAGTTCCAAATCTCCTTCGCTCCACAGGCTCGATAAAAGCTTGAGCAGCTATATTTGGTCATTGATTTCGATCATTAACCGCGTACCGAATTTGATAATCGATATTGTCATTATTTTTATTTTTATTTGCCAAGTTTTGGTTTGAAGCTACCAATTTTCAATTTGCATATAGGAAAATTTTAAAAAAATCCATGTTTGTCGTTGTCGATTTTCTGAGCTCCCCACAGGATCACCCAAAATACGCGAATGAATTGCCAATATGTCGGGTGGGAGTGTCGACGGTCTAATCTAATAGGTGAGCCATGGAATTTGCGCCTGAATTTTCTCCATTTGATTAATGATGATACTTCATGAGGCAGCCACAGTCCTTCAATGTCCACACCTCAACATTGCCGATGCCAACATAAGTACCGACCCACGCTCAAGTGACGTCCATGTAACCCTAGCTCGTGTCCTCCGTGCTTAGGGACCAAATTTGGTAGGGGCAGTTCCTTAAACTTCTCCGCCTTGGTCTCGAAAAAGACAATGCGGTTGCCCGGTGACACTGGGCAGGTTGCGATCCAATGCAGGATTCCCTGGAGCACAGTTGCCCGTTCGATCCCAACCGAGAGTAAAAGGGAAATGACCACTGTTCATGCGCTTCCACAAGATTCACGAGAGCGACCACATGAAAGGATGTCCAATTCCAAGTACTCACCGGTGTGCTGGGCTGCAAACATGAGCCGCCCTCATGGCTTTGTAGTCGTTCAAGCTTGAATCAAAACCGAGCCCTGATAATAAATATATGTGTCGTGACCCAGATTTATCTTAAATCTGTTAAACGAGCCACAGACCCGAGAGGTCCAACACCGGATTTCCGCATTATTGGTGTAACCGAGCATTGGCTTTTCAGGGTTCGGGAAATTGTGATCCAAAAGAGCAAGATGCACAATGGGAAAGAGGATCCCAGTGTAATCCGACTTCTCCATACCTCCAATTATGCTCGTCACTACCGCCCGGTCAAAGTGGGATTTCGCGAACCCAGGGCTCAATCTCAAGGACATCCACTGCTAGCACACGGACTTGAATCGAACAAGAGACACGATGGGCAATCGTACTGGGATCTCCTCCGGAATTCTTCATAGTAAAATTCTCATTCCAAATCGATGAACTCCATAGTCCATCGTGATCTAGCTGATAATTTTTTAACCGACTTGATCAAGTTTCATCATGTATTAAGTTTAATTCTTACTAAGCAAAGGTAAATTATTTGTTGAGTCCAATTCAATCCCAAGCCCGAACTTAATACAACTTGGGCCGAACCAGCAATCCCAATTCAGGCCCAAATAGTGATGGTTCTTTAAGAGATTTTAGTACCGCTTTCTTCTTTTGGTATCTTCAAATTAATGATTTCTATCGTAACAGAAAGAGCTCGCAATCTTTATCTACTGATTATACATTACTACCCCCAAACTATCCAATTCATCCATCGGTTCAATCCGATGGTCAAAATTTCGAAAAATTTGATTTTGATGGTTGCATCATGATCTCGAAGTGTTGGGTAATCTATCCAATGGGTTTGATTTGCGAAAACCCGAGCCAAAATTGAGAATTTTGTTAAAATATCCAATTATAGGTTAAATTGCAATTTGATGAAATTCGAGGATCAATCCGTAAAATTTAAGAAATTAAAGATGCAAAAGTAAATTTAACATTGAAAGGATCTTGGAACCACTCACCAGAGGTCAAGAATTGGCAAGAAAGGAGCTGAATTGGCTATTCTCGCCGATGGCCAATCAAACCATCAGACCGGTTTGCCAATTTGACCAATTTTGTACCAATTCTTAATCGATTTGGTCTAGCTCTAACTATTTTTCCCAATTGGGACCCCTGTGGGTCCAAAAGCCAATTAAGATTCAATTAAACTAATCAAAACTTGTGAATGTGATCTAGAGATCTTTTATTGACATAATTGAATGATTATCACGAAAGGCAACAGGTCAAAATTATGAGTGCTTTGAATTGAGCCTAAAGGGCTAATAAAATGATCAAATTTGCAATTCAATAGGTAAAATTACAAATTAACTAAAATTGAATTCAATTAATGTCACAATTGCTCTATCGAATGAACTACCCATGTATAAGATCACTTATCACATCAAATTGACATTGAATTGAAGCGTTCAAGCTTATGTCAAAAATGAATCTATGCCTAATATCAAAATTGGACCTAGAATTATGAAATTAAATCATAATCAGGAATGGGTCAAATTTTGTTGATTGAAACTTAATTGCTAGACTTTTTATGCTCGAGAAATAAAATTCTTCAAATTGATAAGTTCTTGTGTGAATTTCTTAAAATCGATTTCGAATTTGGACTTATCTTAAGGAGATGGGTGAGAAACAATCATTCGTTTACAAATTATAAACAATCGTCCATCCATGAAATTGAATGCACGAACGGATTTCAAATAGTCCTTAAACCAAATGTCGAAGAAAGAACTACACCTAATTCGACTATATCAAAAGTAATTTGATTTTTGATCTATTTAAGACCCAAAACCAAAAAATTCAAAAAATAAGGTTCTTAATTGATTTTTGTAAAATTTTCAACAAAAAATTCAAATTGATATTAAAAGAAATGTATTTGTACATATTTAGATTTTTTTTCAATTTTTTTTGGTCAAATATTTGACCAAAAGTCAACCATTTAGTTGACTTTTTTAAAAGGGTTAATTTTTTTTTTTTGTCAAATCTATGAGTTTTTGAGAAAGTGGTTTGACAAAAGTAAAATTAAAACTAAATGGCATATTTTTAGGTAAAAAAAAAAGTCAATTTTTTACTCGAAGCTCAAAAGTCAACCGTTTGACTTTTCGGGTTTTCTTAAAAATGATTTTGAAATTGCTTAAAAATGACAATGCAAAAGAAAGAAATGAAAAATGACATTTTTTGGTTGAGAAACGAGCTCAATCGCAAGAAAAAAACTCAAATCTAGATTTTTAACCTTTTTTTAACACGTTGACTAAAAATTAAGTGTCAATAGTTGTCATTCTTAGAGTCGGAGTTTGAAAAGGTTCCACTCAAAGACAAAATTGATACCTGCAATTTTTAATCAACTCCATTTTGAGAAATGAAAAATAACAAAGAAAATAACATTTGGTTAAGGACATACCTAGATACTTACCTTTGCTCCCTGAGGTATTTTTTTTTTTTTTTGGTCGACAAACATCAAATGCTTAGATTACTCCTTTTGTCTTGGGAATAAAATACCCATTACATCAGTGCATAGAAGATCAAATAAAGCAGGGGGGATTTGATATCCAGTTGGGGGGTAAGAAATTGCTCCGGCAAGCCTTGGCTATCCAGTCGGCGGGGCGGTTTGAGCTGCGATGGCAATGGGCCAAGGTAAGGCCCGGAAGTTGTGCGAGTTTGCCTTGGGCCCGGCTCACGATCGGTTGTAGTTCCCAGTTGAGTTCAGTGGAAGTCTTCAAAGCGTGCACCAAAGTCGAACAGTCAGAGTGTACTTGAGGAGAGAGAAAGTGTCGGCTTGCGATGAATGTTAGGGTTTCGTCCATAGCTATCGCTTCCGCTTGAGGGGCCGAGGCCGAGTGAACCGGCTTCGCGAAACCATCGACGACGAATCCATGGTGATCTCAGCATACACAGGCGATGGCTGCTCTGTGTCGAGAAGGGTGGCTTCCATTTCTTTCCTCCGTGGGTGTTGTTGTCAGAGCGTCTTCGCTGGTGCGAGAGGGGTTTCTCCGTTCGGTGAGAGAAGTGTCTCTTTCCAAATCTAGTTCGAATGAGGCGTCAACGTTGATTCGGATCGTGCCTGGGGGAGGTGGCTGCCAGATCTCAGATAAGTGCTCTGTTTTGCTCTCTCTTTTGGATGTTCTGTTCATGGCCCCGTAACTCTCTGAGGTCGCTTCTGCTCTGGCGATTGTTGAGTGTGGTCTCGGGTTTTGATGATTGAATATTGCCTGATTTCTCTCCTTCCAAACACTCCACAGTAGCACCGCAATTTGATTGAACTTGCCCGAAGTAATTGGGTTCTGTTTGATTCTGCAGAGCCATTCTTCGAACCGGGTGAGACCGAACCTGGAGATGCGAAGATTAAGGGGAGATGAGATCCAAACCTTAGCCATCCAGGG
The DNA here is from genome assembly GCA_016097545.1 of Eucalyptus victrix. Lineage (NCBI taxonomy): Eukaryota > Viridiplantae > Streptophyta > Magnoliopsida > Myrtales > Myrtaceae > Eucalyptus > Eucalyptus victrix. The sequence continues at coordinate 50,585,688 of CM027843.1, forward strand.
GCATAGGAGGAGAGTGTGCTCGGGCGTTTCTGGTTCCTGCTTGCAGATGGGGCATAGAGGTGAGGGTACAATCTTTCTTTTATGCAAGTTCTCCATAGTCGCGATTGCGTTGTTGCATGCATTCCAGAGGAAGAATTTAACTTTGGGGGGGATTGTGGACTGCCAAATGTATTTGCAGAGGTTTGGGTTAGCTTTATAGGACGAATGTGCTTGTGTATCCTGCGGTTGAATTCTGGCATCCCTGAAGATGAAATAACCACTCTTGACCTCGTAATCTCTTGACTTAGTATGCATCCAGACTAGTTTATCTTCTTCATTAGGTAAGCTGATGGGCATGGCTAGTATTTCTTGGACCCTTGTCTCATCAAACATAGAATGCAATAGATTTTCATTCCATGTGCCTGTTTCAGTGTTGATGAGGTCCGAAACACGTTCTGGTTCGTTGTTTGTTGCTGGGCCTCCTATCAGGCTGCTTTTTAGCCATCTATCTGTTCTGATCACTGTGTTTTTTCCATTGCCTATCCTGTGCATTACCTGAGGAGCAACCATGTCCCTGGCTTTGAGAATGCTTTGCCAACTCCACGAAGGTCGGGAGCCTTTGCGAGCAGTCCAGATGTCACCTTGTGAGTAATACAATGCTTTTATGACTTTGGTGAGGAGAGAATCTGGTTTTTTAAAAATACGCCACATCTACTTAGCTAGCATTGCTGTGTTGAATGTTTGTAAGTCTTTGAAGCCCAATCCCCCTTCATTTTTCCTGGTTTTCAACAAGTCCCACCTCTTCCAATGGACCCCAGCTTTTTTTTCATTACTTTTCCACCAAAATGATGCCACCTTTCTCTCAATTGCCTTACAAATTGATGTAGGTATTTTAAAGATTGACATCGCGTATTGAGGGATAGCTTGGATTACTGCTTTCAAGAGTATTTCTTTCCCTGCCTTTGATAGTAATTGTTCCTTCCAGCTGTCGAGTTTGGAGTTGACCCGAGCTAGTATCCGAGCTAGACTCATCTCAAAGATTCTTCTCTCTGTCTCTCTCATGAAACGGAATGAACGAAATAAATTCATTAAGGAAAAAAAAGGGAATGGTTTAACGATGACCACTAACCTAACAACAAGGTTTAAGAATCACCTAAAACCTATAGACAAGGTTATGAGAATAACCTAGAACCTAAAGACAAGGTTTAAGGATAACCTAGAACCTAAAAGATAAAGTTTAAGGATAACCTAGTGCCTAAAAAATAAGGTTTAATGATAACTTAGAACCTAAAAGACAAGGTGTAATAATAACCTAGAACCTAAAGACAAGGTTTATTAGGATAACCTAAAACCTAAATACACGATTTAAGATTGACCCAAAACCTACGGGACTAGATTTAAGGTTGATTAGGAACCCAAGGAACGAGGTTTAAGGTTGACCAGGAACCAAAAACAAGTATGATTTAAGATTACCAAAAACCAAAAACACATGTATAGTTTAGGATTACCAAAAACCAGAAACAAAGGTATAATTTATGTGATATCCTGATTTTCAACCCTGTTTTCGATGAAATGAAATGGGCTTTTCATCGACGCGCCTATAGTCTTTTTCTCTAAACTGATTACTCACGAGATAACTAATCTATCTGGCGAAGTCGTTAGGGAATCTAAATGTGACAGACTTGATAATTCAACTAGAAATCGACTGCTCGACTGTGCTAATCTACAAGAGTCAATACGGCACCGTTAAAATGGACTAGAGATTGGAGATAGGTCGATTCGACAGAGACATGTAATTAAAGTGTGGGCGATTCTACTTAATTGCAAAATTCACGTCGAACAACACTAAATCGATTTCTCTATCGTTTCTGTATCCTATGCTCGTATTTGAAATCTTGAGATTTTCACGATAATCAAGAGTTGCCTATGAGTCAAAGATGTACAAAGTGAATAAAAAATAATCAACCAAGGGTCTTATGCGCTAAAAATTCCTAAAAACTATCCGGTATGTTAAGTCATGCTAAAATCGCGTTCGGTTGAAATTAACCACAAAATTGAACTTGATTTCAGAAATTGAAAGTTCTATTGTGTCGTGATTTATTTTAGGAATGTCAACTCGTCTTTCAAAGAATTTTCAGCGAGTCTGGATTTTTCGCGAAAATTCAAATTTGGGCGATTTTTGACCGAGAAATTTGGAGGGCCATTTTTGTGTGAATTTTTGGCATTCAAGATGGATCAATTGGTGAGGGAAATTGTAGATTTGAGTATAGACTTCCTCCATGGCATTTTAGCTATTGAATTGAATTGAATTGGAGTGAAATTGAAGTGAAATTGAAAAGAAGCACACTAAATTCGTAGGCCATAAGGGGCTGCAACATTTCAGCATCATCCTTGGCTTCTTGGAGAAGATTGGTGAGGGAAAATGGGCTGTGGATGAGGCTGAAGCTGGTGGGGGCAACCACTTGAGTGTTAGAGATATTTGTGTTGACTTGGGAGGCCTTTGTTCCCCTTTAACCAACAAAACTTCTTCTTCTTCTTCCTTCTTGCCTCCCTTAGTCTCCATTGTTGCTGCAACACAAGCCAAAGAACCAAAGAAACCAGCCAGCACCCCCTGCAAGTTGAGCCAACCCGCTCGAGACCGCCTCATGCCACCCGAGCTACCACTGAACCGCTTGAGCCATCGCACCCATCTCGCACCTGTCGCTTGCGCGCTAGTCTAGCATCTTGAAGCCCTTGGCCACCGTTGTAGCTCCGCCTGGAAGTTGCCGTCATCGCACGAGCCGCCAGTAGCTCCGCCCGCTCGCCTTGCCCATTTTGTGCTAGTCCGACCATTCCAGCCCCTCTCCTCTCTTCGATTCGGCCCAAATCAAAATCAAAGTTTCAGCTTCGGGCTAAGGCTTCATGGGTTTTTTGGAGCCCCTTTCGAACCTCTTTTGGTGTCACTCTAGGCTCGAGTCTTGCTCGCCTCCGCATTGCCGTCACCGTGAACTCATCGGCTTGTAAATCCGGTGAGTTTACTTGCTAAACCTTGCTTAGGGGGTTAATTGTGCGTATGAGATGTTTAGTTTAGACTAAGATTGGATTATGTGGTTAGATTAGAGTAATTAGTGATTTAGTTAGTTAATTAGGTGGTTAGATTAGTTTAGTTAGGGGTTAATTAGATTGTATGATTTATTTAGCTTAGTGCATTATTTAGTCAAGTTCAATTAAGTGGTTAGATTAGTGTATTTAGCTTAATTAGGCATTTATTTAATTATTTTTTTTTTAATTTTTTTAATTTATTTAATTATTTCCGTAAATTATACTTGGGATAACCGGTCGTCGAATTTTGTGTTGATTGTTGTGGTGTAATTAGTTTGTGCAATTGATGGTTAGATTGTGCAATTTAGTGATGAATGTGATTTTTGATTTATTATTTCAAAATTATGGATTTTTGGTATTTAATTAGAAAATACCGTGTGTCGATTTTTTACGCCAAAAATATTTTTAGGTACTATATAAAATCGTGAGATTTTTAAAAGGAATGATATCACTTTTTATGGTTAAATCTGACTATGAACCCTCACACGATTATTTTACCGAGTGTTTTTAATACGAAGAAAATAGGCCAAGCACATTATTTTAATTGAGACATTTGAGTGCAATGCACGTTGTCCTTGGCCGGGATTGGGTGTACGTGTGATGGTTATGAGGACCCGTCACTCGATGAAAGTCAAGTGGATGATGCTCCTTCGAGAATGCCCCTTGTCAACGGATGCTGGTCACAGTAGAGGCTAGATCGATGCTTCTTCAAGAATGCCGTCTCAAGGTAGACGTTGCCGTGCTCAATGGGGCTATATGATGCCCGGCTATGTCGAAAGACTGCCGAACGTGAAGTAGGCCGTGCCTGTGGGGCCGTAATCAATTGGAATGCATGATTGAGTGAAATAATTGCGCGTAATTATGAGATAAAATCGTGTGGCATGGAAAGGGACGTTTCATAACGATATAATCGGGACCTCCATGATTGTTTGAGATATAAGTCGAGGCATTCCAATTGTTGAGTGCCATTACTGCATATATCTGTTATATGAATTGTACTGATGTGCACGAAGGAACTAAGGTGAGGTAAGTCTAGTTGGTTGTGTGGTTAGGCTGCCTCTAGGTGTATTATCTTCTTAATCAGGGTTTAAGATGTGAACTCGCTAAGACATTTTCTTACCCTGTCGTGGTTTAACTTTTTACAAGTTCTTAAATGGAAGCTCGTCAGGTTCATTTTGGGCAACTGCGAGGGTATAGCGAATAGAGTATCGTCTTCCCTATCCCCAGGAGTCCCTGGACCCATGAGCTCATCGTGACCACAATCTTGGTTGATGAGGGTCTACCCCAGTTGGTACCTCATCAATTCAAGACATAGTTTCTTCATGGGCCTAACGGGGAGCAGGAATGTCCCGAGGATGGTTTCGATGGACCCGCTGTTGAGGGTGAGGAGGTAGCTGACCCACTTGACATTGACATCCCTAACGATGTCGTAGTGAACCCGGATCCCAAGTAAGAGGGTCCGAAGTAGGGTTAGCTCAATAGATTCTTTTTGGTTTTAGACCCCAATGTATATGAATTCGATGTGTTTATAAAGTTGGCCTTTGTTAGTTAATTGTCTTGCTTTTCTATCCCATGTTGGTTGTTATTAGGGGATTGTTCGTTTCGCTTCCGCATGCGCATTTAAAATGAATGGGTCGGCGACACGTCCTTGGAACATCGCAATTTTATCGACCATCGAGAGATGCGCATGCACTTAAGGTTCATAGTGTGACAGTTTAGGATTACCAAAAACTTGATTTTAAACCGGAAATAATAATATGATTTAGGATTACCAAAGATTGGAAACATGAAGTTTCGAGATTGCTCGAGAGCTAATCTTGCAAGCATATCTTGATAAACGATACCAATTGTCAAATCCTTTTGGAGAGGATTTTAATAGAAGGAAATTTGAATAACCACCCAAGGGTTAAGTCAAATATGCCAAGTGGAATAGCCCAATCAAAAGGATCTTTCACCCTAGCTCTCAAAAAGGATTTTTATTCCCAACCATTAATGTGGGAAAACTACTTAAATCTTACTAGAGAGATCTCACTCAACCTATGTCTAAGGCTTTTGGAAACATTTACAGTGAATACAATTCATTAATCAAAAGGTCTTTTAAAAGGACTGTAATAATGGCTTGGTCATGGGTTTATACGAAGGGTATGCACTTTAAGGTCAAGAAGCAAATATTCAAACAATATCCTCATCAGGTTTACAAGTCAAGAACCTCGAGGATAAAATAAGATAGGATTGCTTACACTCCTTCTAGTGGTAGCTCCCGTGTGAGATTCTTCTTTCAACTTGAACCATCCCAATCAGAAGAGACTTCAAACAGGGATTGTAATGTTGGTTCAGATGAGGCTTAAAAATGCTTGAAAAATCTTCAGATATCAAGGGGTTTAAAGTGAGTGATTAGCTGGACATCATTAGCATCACACAACTTTTCATAAATCTGACTCTTGAAAATTTAACTTATCTCGAGAGTCCTTTTGACTATTTGTCTTGAGACATGAGAGCTTTGCTCTCTTTTCTAAGGACATTACTTGCAATACATATTTTGCAAAGCTTTTCTTTTGTTTTTTAAATGGTCTTTTGCATGACTATTGATTTTGCTTTTCTTTGCATTTTTCATAGGCATTGATCTTATTTTTACTAGACATACTGCTTTTTCATACCCCCCCCCCAGTTTTCACTCTCTTTTGAGCATCTAGGAGTCTCGAGTGGTATTTATAGACATAACCAACATTGTCAATTTTGTTAGTAAATCACATACCTTATCCCAATGTGGGGAGATAATCATCACTTGGAGTTACGAAAGAATTGTATAGGACTCAAATTGGCTAAGAAAAAAATAACTGTATTTAGGGTAGTGAATGAAATGCTCTTCATCGCTTTGCAATGCCTCAAGCTTCGATAAGAAATCACTTGAAGCTAATACAAAAAGATTGATGCAAGTGAAAGCAATAAAATCTTTCTCGATCTTTGCTACATAATGCTCAACCATGACCCCCTATTTTGCCTAATGTGGGGTTGTTCTTAACAAGGTTATTTTGGAAATGCTCCCTATTTGGCTCAAAGTGATTTGCAAGAGATATCAATAGTGTTTGAGATTAAAAAGAAAATGCATATATCATCTCAAACCGTGTATTTACTATGAATGAATCTTATGCCCCAAGACATGGTTCTTCTCACTCAATTCTCTCAAATTGTGTATAAGGACATGTTTGGCAAAGGGTTACCTCTCATTATTTTAGGCAATATCACGTGGCATATTTAACAATCCTTTTTGGGTTTTTCAAAACACATTTTGTCTAAATTCCACTCCTTAGGGAATGAGAATGTATCAGATTTTTTTTTGAAAGAACATGTTCTATTGACCCTACTAGGGTGACTTTTGGAAACAAGGTTGAATAAAACTTATGAACAAAACAGGTTTTGCTTAGCACAGGGGTTCTCTTCTAGAGTTTTGACTAACTCTTTCGGCATTCTAAGGGATAGGGCTACATCTAAGCTTTTAAGAAGATGGTTACTTTTTGGAGATTTTCCATTCCAAAGATCAATTTCCTGTGGATAAATAGAATCTTCTTCAGAGATTATGCAAAATGAACATGTGGATGCGATGTGTATGCATGAAATTCATGATGCAAATATCTTAAAGTGGCTCGAATTCAATCCAAAAGTTGCATAAGCATTTATAGGCCTTGGCAATTCTTGACCATCCATTTCTATAAGAATCAGTACTCCGCTAGGTAGCACTTTCGTTACAATATATGGGCCTTCATAGTTCGGAGTAAACTTCCTACAAGGATCTAGAATGGTAGGTAGAACCTTTCTCAAGATGAGATCGTTGATCTCAAAATGTCTTGGCTTGACCTTACAATTGAACGACTTGGCTACTCTCTTCTGATAGCTTTGTCTATGGTATAGGGCTTTTGCCCTCTTTTCATCAATTATATTGAGTTGTTCAAACCTTTGTTGAACCTATTCAACTTCAGAGAGCTTGGCTTGAGAAAGTACTTTTAATGAAAGGATTTACAATCCCATGGGTAGCACGGCCACCATCCTATAGAACAATGAGAATGATGTTGCCCCAATTGAAGTGCGAATTGAAGCTCGATAATCAAACAATGAGAATGATGTTGCCTTAGTGCTGGAACTAGAAAAGTTAACAACACCATCAAAATACATGGTTCATTTATCATGTGAGATCAGATAAATCACTTCATCAACTTCATCCAAGTAATAAGACTTTTCAAGATTTTCAACTAACATATCAGTTATGACTTGCCATTTGATGGACTTTTATGCCATGCTTTGAATTCCATTTAGCAAGCCTTCCAACCAATGTAGGCTTCTTCAAAAGATATTTAATTAGGTCATTCTTAGTCACTAGGAGAATATGGCGGTGAAAAGTATATTACCTCAGTTGATGTAAGACCCAAATTAATGCTACACAGGTTTTTTCCACTTCGGGATATCGGATCTCGAATGTAGTAAACTTCTTATTGAGGTAGTACATGGCATGTTCTATTCCATCATTTGGTCCTTTTTGTGCCAATATGACTCCTAAATGAAAGAGCTAGTATAAACACCTAGAGGGGGATGAATAGGTGCAAAGGCAAATTTTGCAAAATATAGAGTAAAACTTTTCCTTTTAACCAAAGTTTGATTGATAATAGACTTTGCAGAAAGAATCAGATTTTAACAATTAAGTAGAGTTACGAACAAAGTAAAAGAGTTTAGGAAAGAGAACAAGAATACAAGATTTATAGTGGTTCAGCTTAATCCAAGCCTACGTCCACTTTCCCGCACTGACAGCCTACTGGCTAGATTTCACTATGAATCAAAAGAGTCGTTACAGTATCACGTCATTGATTCCACAGTGTAGAGACTCTGCTACACTTCCTCAAGGTCTTACAAGAATCTAAACTCTCTTTTGAGTACAAGTTTACGCTTAATAATTGAATCGGTAAAGAACAAGGAGTTTCAGACTTTGGAAATTTTCTATCGCACACACACTTGAATAACTAGAGCATCTTCCTTATATACTCCTCCATGCCTTCATAATCGTGGCACCTTCCAAAGGAGTTCTTCTAATCTACTCATTAGACATAATCAATTAGGAAGATCTTGAGTTACTTAAGAAATGTGACAATAACCCACCAATCCTGATCGCCCATACAATCAGGATCTAGGTTTCCATAAATAGAATCTTCCAAACATGCTTCGTCATTCAACGGATCTAAATTGCCTGAATTAAATTCAAAACGAATAAAGGATCCTAAGATGCTTTTTCTAGCCGTAAGATCTTCTTTAGTCGCTCGAATCAAATCCTTAAAGAAATACTTGATTCTGGATAAGTTTTCTTCGACGGTCTAGAAACTGTCAATGAGAGCAAACTTTAAATCTTGAGTTTGGCGGTCTGGCGGTCTTTAGACTTTGACGAAAGAGTCTGCAAATCTTCAGACTAGATTGATGGAAACGTTTTGTTAGCTTCAAAACAAATAATGAAGTTTTCTCCAACACTAAAAACTCTTCATGAATGGTGAGATACAACACTAGAGGCACGCCTTTGACAAATGGTACTAGTAAAAGAGATTGCGAAAGATATTGCTTAAGCTCTTCAAAGGATTTCTGACATTCTTCATCCTAGTTGACCTTTGTGTTCTTCTTTAATAGCTTAAAGAATGGCTTAGTAGCTTCTGACGATTAGGAGATGAATCTCGCAACATAATTCAATCTTCCCAATAGGTTTCGAATTTCCTTAACAGTAGAAAGAGGTTTTAGCTCACATATGGCATTTACTTTAGAAGGATCAATCTCAATACCCTTGTTATTAACCATAAATCCAAGAAACTTCCTAGACTTTGCCCTAAATATGCATTTTGTGGGGTTAAGCCTCAGCTTAAACTTCCTCAATCGATTAAATAATTTTCTTAAGACTTCAACATGGTCTTCACCCTGTCTTGATTTTGCAACCATGTCATCAACATAGACTCCAATCTCCTTATACATCATGTCATGGAACAGTGCCACCTTGGCTCTTTAACATGTTTCCCCTACGTTCTTCAAGTCAAAAGACATAACTTTGTAGCAAAATATTCCCCATGGATTGATGTAAGATGTTTTAATCTTGTCTTCCTCTTTCATCTAGATTTAGTTATAACTAGAAAATCCATCCTTGAAGGAGAATAGTTCAAAACCAGCAGTACTATCAACTAAGACATCAATGTGTAGTGAAGGAAAATCATCCTTAAGGCCTACCTTATTCAAGTCACGGTAATCAACGCGACTCGGACCCATCCATCCTTCTTCATAATTGAGACTATATTAGCAATCCGATCAGTATAATGGGTGACTTCAATAAAACCAATGTTTAGGAGCTTCGTGACTTCTTCGATCTTTTTAGACAACTTAGGTTTTGTTCTTTTGAGATTTTGCTTCTTGGACGGAATATTAGTATCGAGTAGTAATGCATGTTCCATTATCTTGGGATTTAAACCCCGCATGTCAGTATACGACCAAGCAAAAATATCTTGGCATTCCTTCAAAAATCCAATTAATTTATCAACATTTGTTTGAGAGAAACTTGCCCCAATCTTGATTTCTTTGGGGTTATCTGAATCTCCAAAGTTCACTGTGATTGGTTGCTCGATGGTAGGAGGTTTGGACTCTTCATGTCTAAGCCATTCCCTTTCAATAACTTGAGGGTCATCCTCATTCTCTAAGTCAAAATAATCGAGTTTGCCAAAGTCTCTTCAATGTGAATCCGACCATGCAAATGACTATCATGATGTGAAATGCCATGCCTGAGATGCAATAAAAAAAATGCTTAGTATATAAATATAAATGAATGTAATGCATGCAAATGCCATGAAAAACTTGTTTTTTGAATTTCAATTTTGGAAAAATTTATTAGGAACTCACCCTCATGTCTTCAAACATCTGTGTTCCATCAAAACATTTTGCAACTATAGATTGTATAGAGACCCAAGCCTCAAAGCATTATCATTGGTCTAGTTTGGGATACCTCACACATCTATTAACAAAATGTGAATTTTATTGATATACTAAAACTGCATTACAACATATATCACCTGGATCATACAATTTGTGATCCAGATTATTACATGTGTAAACAAATGGAATTCCCTTGCAGAAGAGAAATGAATGGAATACAACTAAAATGAAATGCAGAAACTAGAAACATCTCTTACATAGCGGGATCTGCAGGCTCTTCATCTTCACTAGTGGTGTCAACCAAACTACCTTCGAATAGGTTGGCGAAGTGATGGACAATGGCTTCCTCTTCTTGCAAGAGCTTTGGCGGGCCAGGGAAGAAATCGAATCCTACTTGGGGAGATTTGATTCATTTAACCTACGACGAGTCAGTTAACAGCTGACCGCTCTACCATTGAGCTACTAAGGAACAACAAGAAATTCGATCTCATAGAGTTCAATTATCGTTCTCAACTCATAACCAATATGAGCTCGAAGTTTCCTTCGTAACTCTCGAAACTTTTTCGTAGTGGCTTCGTTACATGCCTCATTTCATAGGGAACCTCAAAGTGGCTCTATTTCATTATATTCCATCCATATCACAATTCAATTCATTCAATATCCCTTTTACGTCCATTGACATAAGAGATGTTGAACCCAAGAGTTAAGAATAGCAAGTTCTTCATTACCCATAATAGAATAACCACTTAAAATAATGAAAGAGGTTATATTTATCGATAAGTGCAAAATCATGTATTCTTAAGAAGAAATGGTTTAAGAAGGTTCAATTGTCTGAAATGAATTTCTAGATTTGCAAATTTCCAATATCAAATTCGTAAAAATAATAGAATTTTCTTTTCCTTGGCATAAGTGGGCCATCCTGGACTTGAATGAGAGACCTTACCCGTGAAGTAAATCATTGAAACAAGATGATGCCTCTTTAAATTGTTAACACTTCTATAAAAGCCAAACTAAGCAATAAAGTACCTCACATTTTTCCCTCCGCCTTGGGTTGTCTTGCAATACCTTCTATAGCTTGGCCCATAACAGTACCTTAACCAACTCTAGGTCAAATAAAAGCACGCTCGACAACTAACCTAGCAGAAATAACGGAAGCAACAGAAATCATTGGATTCATGATAAGTTCCTCACCACACAAAAAAAAAAAAAAGTTAATGATACATTCATCCAATGAATTATGACTTAATTTATTCCATCGCCAAGATTCATCCGGACGAAGTAACTAACAACTCGAATTCAACTAATGGAATAATATTTCCATTACTAAATCATCCGAAAATCTTATGCATGTACTCTTGCAAAGACAAACTAAGAGGGTTAGCTACCCTATCCAATCTTTATAATTAAATACCATTACTGTATAGGTAGATCTTTTTGTGAAAGACCTATTACTAGATAATTCATGGGTAGAATCGAAGAATGTAAACTGTACAACTTGCTAATAGCATTGATCAAATGAAGTAAGGGACTCTGGTATATATAGAGGACCTCACCATTAAAGACATAACCATAGAAACAATGGAATCCGCTATTTCATTATTTATTTCTATTTATTACTCTCTCTTTTTTTTTTTTTTTTTTTGATACCTAGTATCAATACTCACTGTCCTAGACATGATTTATTCAAAAAAAAAAAAGAAATTGGAACAATGGATAAGATTGGATAAGATCGGATAACCCAAGTCTATGGAACTTGGGTGTGGGTCTTTTGTTGAAATTAAAGAATTCGCAATTCGAGATAATCTTGAATCAAATGCACAAAATCAAGCAAATCTTGGATCACTTCTCTCAAACCAAGAAAAAGATATTGGAGAAGATTATGAAAGCTCCGATATGAAAAAAACATAGAAAGAAAAAATAATATAAGAGCAACACGGAAGTAGAGCTTGATTTTTTCCTAAAAAGGTATTTATGATTTCAATTGAGATGGGATGATTCTTTAAATCAAAGAATGATCAGCCGGTGAATTATAAAGAATTAATTAAAAATAATTTTTTTATGGAATGTACATATCAATATTCATGGAGTATCCCCTTCATTCCACTTCCAGTTCCTATGTTAATAGGAGTGGGACTTCTACTTTTTCCAATGGCAACAAAAAAATCTTTGCCGTATGTGGGCTTTTCCTAGTATTTTCTTGTTAAGTATAGTTATGATACTTTCGGTCTATCTATCTATTCTGCAAATAAATAGAAGTTTTATCTATCAATATGTATGGTCTTGGACCATTAATAATGATTTTTCTTTAGAATTTGGTCACTTAATAGATCCACTTACTTCTATTATGTTAATATTAATTACTACTGGTTCTTTTTTATAGTGACAATTATATGTCTCATGGTCAAGGATATTTGAGATTTTTTGCTTATATGAGTTTTTTCAATACTTCCAAGTTGGGATTAGTTATTAGTTCGAATTTGATACAAATTTATAGTTTTTGGCAATTTGTCAACAAACTCTATTAATTTTTTCTTTTAATTTCATCTAGAAGAGGAGATTGTATGAAAAATGTAACCGATTCTTTCATTTCCTTGGGTCACTGGCCATCGGCCGGGAGTTTCGGATTTAATACCGATATTTTAGCAACAAATCCAATAAATCTAAGTGTAGTCCTTGGTGTATTGATCCTTTTTGGAAAGGGAGTGTATGCGAGTTGTTTATTTCAAGAATTGGCTAGACTAAATCAACTGCACTTTTTTTCATTATAACTAGTAAAAAGTAAAAGATGCATGGTCCCCGAATTACTTCTGAATAAATTAATAAATAATATTTAAGAACCATAACATTTTGTAATTCATTGGTAAATGCACTTTGATTCTCGATTAACCAATAATGTGGGACCATTAATATGGTTAAAGCTAAATCGTTTGAAGTTTAAATGTAGCATGGTATTCTTTTTACTACTATGTTATTTTAATATAGAAAGGTTTCAAAATGAATAGTTGAAATTTTTTCTTCGATAGAGAACACTCATGTCAATGAAATTATTTGAAACCTTTATTGGAAAAAGGGTCACACTCTTTTTTTTTTTTTTTTTTTTAGCCAATGATGAATTGATGGCCTATGTAATGTATAATGTATAAAGTAAGTAGAATTCTTTGGATTTTTAGAAATGAAAAAAAGAAACAACTTTGTTGACAATTCCATATTTTTTGTTTGGTCAGAAGAGTCCTCCAAAGATTCCTCCAAATATTATTTTGGTGTTGGATTAGTTATCCGTTTTGACATCTTTTTGGAGGAATATCAATTATCAATAACAATAACTCAATCAAAATACAATTATCTCCAAGTCCAAGAAAAAAAATCTTTGTTATACTAAATATCTTTAGTTTGATTTGTACCTATCTTCATTCCACCATTTATTCAAGTAGTTTTTTCTTAGCCAAATTGCCTGAGTTCTACACTTTTTTGAATCCAATCATGGATTTCATGCCAGTAATACCCCTTTTCTTTTTTCTCTTAGTCTTTGTTTAGCAAGCTACCGTAAGTTTTCGATGAGATCTTTAATACTATCCTATTAAAAAAAAAATTGAACAATGGATAAGATCGGATAACCTAAGGCTATGGAACTTGGGCGTGGGTCTTTTGTCGAAATTAAAGAATTTGCAATTCAAGATAATCTTGAATCAGATGCACAAAATCAAGCAAATCTTGGATCACTTCTCTCAAACCAAGAAAAAGATATTGGAGAAGATTATGCAAGCTCTGACATGAAAAAACGTAGAAAGAAAAAACAATATAAGAGCAACATGGAAGTAGAGCTTGATTTTTTTCCTAAAAAGGTATTTACGTTATTAATTGAGATGGGATGATTCTTTAAATCAAAGAATGATCAGCCGTTGAATTATAAAGAATTAATTAAAAATAAAAAGGTTTTTTTATGGACTATACATATCAATATTGGAAAAAAGGTCACACTCTTTGTAGGAGGCGGTGGTAGCTCTTACCTTTAGTTGCTTAATTGCTTGACTTTCTTATGCTCGGAAGGATAAACTTCTGTAAATTAATAAGTATTGGTGTGAATTTCTCTAAATCAATTTCAAATTTACATTTATCTTAAGGAGATGAGTGAGAAATAATTATCCGTTTACAAGTTATGAATGATCAATTTCGGTCCCCTAATTAGGGCTCAAAACGGCAATTTGCATTTTGACTCGGTATATCACCAAATTGAATGCATGAGCAGATTTCAAAATAGTTTCTAAACCAAATGTCAAAGAATGAACTATACCTAATTATAACTATATCGAAAGTAATTTGATTTTTGACCAATTTAAGACTCAAAACCGAAAAATTCGGAAAACAAGGTTTTTAAACAATTTTCGTAAAATTTTCAACACTAAAGTCAAATTGACATTAAAATAAATGTATTTATACATTTTTTTATTTCTTTTTCAATTTTTTTTTGTCAAAGGTATAACCAAAAGTCAACAATTTAGTTGATTTTTCCTAAAATGTTGATTTTTTTGGTCAAATATGAGTTTTTGAGAAATCGGTTTGACTTTGAGAAATCGGTTTGACAAAAGTGAAGTTAAAGCTAAATGGCATCTTTCTAGGTAAAAAGTTAATTTTTGACCCGTGTTGACTTTTGATCAAAGAGTTGACTAAAAAGTCAACTCGAAAGTCAATTGTTTGACTTTTTGAATTTTTCTTTAAAATGATTTTGGAATTTCTTAAAAAGGGCAATGCAAAAGAAAGAAATGAAAAACGATATTTTTTTTGCCGAGAAACGGGCTTAGTCTTAATCAAAAACCCAAATCTAGATTTTTAACTATTTTCGATGCATCGACTAAAAATCAAGTGTCAATAGCGGGCAAGCCTAGCCCCTCACTCCACCCCATCCGATCTTTCTTTTTCCTTTTTTTTTTCTTTTTTTTCCGGAAAAATTTAAAAATTACCATTACTGATGCAAATATTCCTAATGTTAATATGCAATGCAATTTCTCTATACCTTTTAATGAAAACTTTTTTTTGCGTTACTTCTTTTTTTTTTTAATGACTAACTCCTAAGTTTCTACCTTACCAAAAAAAAAAAATTCTAATTTTCTACGCAATTAAATCCTAAGTAAAAAGACTAAAAATTAGGCGTCAACACTCATGTGAATAACAATCAAAATTCTATTTGTCTTATCGACATTTGACCCCATAGAGCGAGATTGCTCTTAGTTTTGCTACCTTTCAGCACAATTTCTTGTTGTGATAGGATGTTGAAGAGATTTGTCCTGTTTTTGGCGACGGTGTTAATATTTTGGTTTGGCTTTCGTTCTGTGGTAGCTTGTCCTTTTGATTACATCTGTTCAACATAATTTTCTGATTTGTGATGCTCTCATCCAGTTGATTTCACTTTTCTTGCTTTTCGTGGAATGAAGCCCAGAATTTTTTTGTTACGTGTAACAATAATACCATGTAACCAATCAAATGTCTTTGGTCATTGCAATTTCGGACGTAGAATGGCAAGAAATGCAATGAATCATGAAAGCGAGAACACTTTATTGGTTGGTTGACCATGTTATTACGCCTTTAAATGTCAACAAATACAAGGTACGATGTACTTTCTCCGATGGTCAACAAACACTATTGGTCATCACCGATAGTGTTTGTTGACCACACAGAGGTGGCTTTAATTTCAAGTGATGCTTGAGTAATACAAATGAACAACGTCATGACTGGGCAGGAGATAGCTTACCTAAAGCAACAGCACATCGGTGATGTCGTCGCCCCAACCGACAGTTTTGCTTTGCCTTTTTATCCCTCCTTTCGGATATGGAACTGCTGATACTATTGCGCGTATTTATAACAGAAGCATTTCTGATTGAAGTTGCTTTTGTAGGTAAATTTGTCCTGTTACATTCACGTTGTAGCCATGTGCTTGGGTTCACGTTGTTAATTGCTCATATCATGCGGTAGCTTACTAGTTACTGTCATTCTATCTTTAGTGGACGGTAACTTTTGTGGAGGCTGCTTTCATCTCTTTGATCTATGATCTGCTCCCAAAATGCAGATTACACGTCAAACTTGTCAATGCCCTGTCGATGGGGTCATTAAGATGGCTGCATGATGTTCAGAATTCCATTGCATTTTTTAGTGGATTGTACATCCTTTTATCGTGATCATTGATATTCTTTATGCATGCATTTTCATGTCGATTTATCTCTTTATCTTGACCATAAAGTCTCTCTCTAATTAACATACGGATTACACTCAAGTGCAGATAACAAATTTCTGTCATTTTATTTAATCTTTTATTGTTAAGTACAAAGCGTATATTCAATTATTTTGTTACTATCAAAATATAGCCTGCAGACTAAAATGCGACAAGATTTACATTAGATTATAGGTAAACCTGCCAAAAAAAGAAAAAGAAAAAGAATCACTTGAATTGATATGTACGTAGAGAATTGTAGATCCACAAGCGACAGATTCACTTGCGATTCAGGAGATTAACAATTGACCTAACAAATAATGAATTGAATTGAACCCCATAATGCAAATTAACAGTCAACTAATTCCAATGACTATTTTAGACACCCATATTTTTAGTTAAATGGACGACACCTTTCTCTTAGCCCTTCTCAATTGTCAGTTTCTTTGCCAACAACTAGTGTCGTGTGATTTTTGGACAATGTTTGTCTAGAAATTGACAAAAAACCTCTCTCTCTCTCTCTCTCTCTCGCGCGCGCGCGCGCACGTGCCTGCGCAACTCACGTTCATCTTTAGATTGATTGGGTTTTGTTGTCGATGGTGAAGTTTTGCAATTTGATGGCTGTTGTTTGTTACTGGGCAATCCACTTAGTACCATCTTCGTAATGGGAATGAAATTCAAAGTAACTAGTTAAGATCGGGTGAAAGGGCGGTGGGGTGGGAGCAGGGCGAGGCATGATATTCCATTTATTTGTCGGGTACGCATTGCCCAACTAGTCAGATGCATGTTCTAGGAAGTTGGGATGTTCACTTTGCACATGGAGATTCCGAAACCGTACCTTTGGATCGGATTAGTAGCAATGGTGCTGGCTGTGTGAATCGAAGCTGTTTCTTGCAACACAGTACAGTGCTCTTTGTGGATAGATCGATGTTGATGCCCTGAAACTCTCCTTATTCAACCACGACATCGTATGCTGTCAAATGTGATGCGAGCGTTCACCAGATGCATGTTGAATATTCTCCCTCCTTAAATGTCTCTCTCTTTTGTTGCATATATCCATCTTAATTTGTGGGATATCTGAGACATTGCTGGGACACGGAAGCATTTATAATCGGTCAGTCTTTATATGCGGCTAAAGCCCCTACTTACTAGCTGTCCGCAACCGAAGCTTCGTGATTCACATGACGTAAAAGCTTGGAGTCTGCCTAAAACGATGTAAAATTGCAAATCCCTGTTGTTCCGAACGCGAATTACGTTGAACCATTAGTCAAGGCTTTGAAAGCAAAACCCATGGGGACAAGACCAGCGAACACGGCTCTTCATTGAAGTGATTGATGTCCGAGACTTTTTAGGGTTTTTGGTGGGCTCAATGAATGACTCTCAATTGTCTTCAACCAGCAACGCTCTAGAAAAGGGTGTTTCGCTGTTCTCATCCTTGAAAGGAAGTGGAGAGTAGGAAGGGCGAACGCCGACCGTAGGCTGAAAACCGGGGGAATCTCCGCGTGTCCGAATTGAAGGTAATTCTCAACTACCTAGACAAAGTTCGGACAAATTCAAATACAATAAAATAAAGAAAAGGGTACACGAACATCGAGACAACCCATATCTTTTCGGTCTGATCCGAATTGAAGGTAATTCTCAACTACCTAGACAAAGTTCGGACAAATTCAAATACAATAAAATAAAGAAAAGGGTACACGAACATCGAGACAACCCATATCTTTTCGGTCTGATCCGTAGAAGCCCCAATCATTGTATGCATTTTAGCCCATACCTGGTCGTCGTAGTATCTTACAAGGCGGTCACATTAGATGATGAATATGGAGAAATCCTCACATAAGAAAGTAGAGTTTCCAGATTTAAATGTAGGAGTCAATAGAAATGCATATAAGATGGATAAAGAAATTGATCGGTTACAGTCACTCAATATAACTAAGCTAGGGTTATCATCAATAATAACTGCACCAAATGAAGTGGCTTTGCCATCTCATTTTCTTTTCAAATTCTATTCAATAGAATTATAATTTACTCACATAATATTTTTAATGAATAAAATTTTGAATTGTGTCACAAAACTTAGATTGATAAGACAACTATCAAATAATGTTTACACTAAAATAGTCATGTTCATAAACTATTCAAACATTTTCTTTCAAATTTACTTTTTAAATTTTTGCCTTACTCATCTCACTTTCTCAATCTTGTCATAATTGTCACTCCATATTATTTGATGTTGACTTTATTGAATATTTCTTCACACAAGAAACGTGTCATAGATATAAGTCAAAGAGGAGCAATAAAACTTGGCTATCTCTTCTACAAGTCAAAGAGGAGCAATAAAACTTGACTATCTCTTCTACAAGACTAACTGATTACGCTTACTCATTACAACTAAGCTAGGGTTATCATCAATAATGGCGGCATCAAATGAATTGGCCATGCCATCTCATTTTCTTTTCAGATTTTTTTTCAAGAGAATTACAATTTACTCACGAGATATTTGTAATGATGACAACTTAAATTGTGTCACAAAAATAAAGTTGATAAAAAAAAAAAACTATCGAATAATGTTTACATTTATATTCAAATGTTTTCTTTCAATTTACTTTAAAATTTTTGTCTTATTCCTTTCACTTTCTCGATCTTGCCATAATTATCACTCCATATTATTTGATGTTGACTTTATTGAATATCTCTTCACACATGCAAACATGTCATAGATATAAGTCAAGGAGGAGCAATAAAACTCGACTACCACTTCTACGCATTCCACTTGTGGTGCAATTTTCAGTTTAAACCTTAGCTATACAACATGAATGCTTGAGATTGATGAGTCAATCATTAGCTCCAACATCCCCAGTACTAGAAAATGCCCAAGATATAAGTTGGCTGGTGGTTCACTCACAACATGACTCAATTTCATAACTTCATAAAAGACAATGCAACTTCTTTATCACTAGGCTACCACACTCGTTGATCCTCTACATGTTATGTTTGAGTTAATTTTATCATATAGTTTTTAAGATTACCAACTTATATCATTTTAGATTAATTTCAAGTATGATTCTTTTCGTCTATAAAGTATTATCTAATTATTCAAACTATCCCTGTAAATTACATTAGTAGAACAATGCAAACTCATCAATGTGACAAATTAATTGATTATCGATAACAAAAGGATAGGATTGCACACATTGAGAGAGTTAGAAGAGATGCTTACCTTCCATGGGTTTCTTTTTTTAGCATTTTTTATATTTTGTAATTAATTTTTTATGTATAGCTTTTGATAGTTTTTGACATATTATAGGCATTCCCAGATCGAGATAGATTAGCTCAAGACCTACCATGTCATATTAAGCTTTAAAACTAAGTAACCGTGCTCAAGCTCACCCAAAGGAGCTCTTTTGGCCTATTTGACCCGAGTGATCCTAGGTGAATTCATAAGCTACCAAGCTCGCAATAAGATATGTTCTCTCCATACAGGCAATGTCGGCAACATGCCGACAAGGTAACAACTATTTATAGCATCCGATCAAATCAATAATATGATTAAAATGAAGGAAACTAAAATGTGGGTATTGATCAGACTATGGAATGAACGTCGAGAGATTTCATAGAACTGTGATACAAGTAACCTATACCTCCCAAAGCATATACATGTGTACTTTCCCAAATGGCTGCAAGCACAGTGGTCTTCTCAACAAGGGTTATCCTATTTTTTTCTAGTCGGAACCAATTCTAATTAGTCAAATCAGAACTCCGACCACAATTATCTTTTCAAAAGGTCTGCAGGATCGATTCAGATTTCAAAGTTGAGGGGGACCACAGACGCTACCCCCACTAAAGCCAAGTATGGTCTTTGTTGAATGATTAGGTGCGAATGTTGACCACATTTGATTTCGAGCGTGTCAGTGATCCCATTGAATAGTATTTCCCAATCACTCTTGAGCATTTTCACCTGAGATAGTTCCTCGTACTATCTCAGATTGACGACAACAAATTTTCCTAATTTCTCTTTCTACTTCAAGTCTCGTTTGATTCGATTTGAAATCAAATTAGATGACAAACAAGAGTGATAATAGAATATCTTGGAATTCAATTTTGCGGACATGAAAGTTATGGTGGTATGATTCTCGTTCCTTGAGCAACTCTGTTTTTAATGAAAGATTAAAACAAGGCATCAATTCACTTAAGAGTCTCCGTCCCATATTTGCATTTAAATTAGATCTACCAAAAATAATATTGAACGAATTTGAAGGATGATAATAAAATTGCCAAAAGGAAAATGCAAATCTTAGCCTAAAGTGCTTTAAGTGTTGAACATCACTTGTTGGATTTGTGTCATGACATGCTCTTCACCATAAAAGATGGGCCATCAAGAATAGCAAATTAGAGCATGATCCCCTTTTTTCTCCAAGTTCAAGAACAATTGAAAAGATTCCTCCTATCTTCTTTCTAGTGTCTTCGCTGGGGGTTTTCAAAGGAAATCCCGATATCGTCATTTGAATCTTGTGCAAGGACTGTTAAAATGTCCATTGGGTGGCCACATTAGTGAAATAAACTAGACAGAATCCGACTTCTCTATTATATAATAATGGCCAACCCAATATTTTAAACTGATAGATAAAAGAAGATCAAGTACATATAGAGAAAACTCCATAAATAAATAATGTGGATATTTTAACAATAAGAACAACATAAGCATTTCTGTTGTCCGAACAAGAAAAGAATGCATGAGTGTCCGTCGTGACCATATCTCTTAATTCCCAATTGCAATTTTTAATGTTTGTATTGTTTTTCTTTTTCTATTATTGAATGGTGATTTTTGGAGATAAGTAGCATGAAATGGTAGAATATTCTTTTTTTTTTTTTGGTATCCCAGGAAACCTCCGTGTGCCGCTTCGCAGCGGAGTAAAGATGGTAGAATATTCTTTGTACGAGGCACTGAGCGCTATTTGGGGTTGATGTAGACCCGGTTAGCATGTCACAAATATCATCGACGTGCCTGCCAATAAAATCATGATGGAGACATACACCGAAAGTGGAAATTTTTTTTTTCGGTCGAAGAAAGTGGAAGTTTGAATTTTAATCATCCGTGGCAAGAAAAACAGAGCAAGAAAGGAATCATAAGAAGTATGGAATGTTTGCAGTAGTTAATCATAATAAACAGTACTTCTAATCTTGGGGTCCCCGCCTTGCTTGCTGCTTGGTGAGAAAATCATGGTGAACGGATTCAAGAGGAAAATGTAAGTGCATCTTTCTTTGTTCCTTTTTTTTTTTTTTTTTCCCTTTTGCTTTTTTCACAATTTTAGTAAATCTATTGGATGTATCCGGATTGATTTTTACAATTTTACCTTTTTCTACTTAATCTAAATCTTATGGCGCATGCATATTATAAGCAGTTCCTCTTTTTGTTTTTATATCTCAAGCCTTATTATATTGAAACAAAAAAAGAGTCGGCAGATATATTGAGCCAAATAAGTGTATTATTTAGATGAAACGTTTCATTCAATTATCACACACTATATCACTCAATAATAATGGTTAGTCAAACAATTTCTTGACCTTGGTGATGTTGGAGGCACCGAAAGCCATGTATTATGGAACGGTGAAAAGAAATGAAGGATAAAGTAAAAACTGAGGAAGTTCTCAAGTTTGAATGCGTAGCGGCTTTCTTAAGAAGTTTAGCAAATGTTGGATCTCAAATGGTTTGCTAGTCAATCAATGGAAGTCAAGTGGACACAAGAAAGGTAAACTAAATGAAATAAATGCCGTCGGTTCTAATTCTGCCTTTAGTTTTCAGTTTAGAGAGAAATTCAAATGCTTCAGTTCCGGTGGGATGGGCAAGAAACATTTCGGAAGTTTCATTCTGGAAAATTGACTAACAATACATGTTATTCTTATCTAGATGCAGAATTTCCTCCGTTCAAACCAAATTATACGTTACTTTAGTTTGATTTATTGTTTTCCTTTAGCTGACTTGGAAGTAAATTAAAAGCGTATTGATCCAGAGCAAACTACCACCATCCACGATGCTTCAAGTAAATCTTACTTTTCAGCACTAGATAGATATGTTGAGATTGCATGGTATTCAGCTTGGAACCGCTAGCATGACAGCGAAGGGTGACGCTTCGCTTAGTGATAATGAAAAAAACTTTTGATGATTTGATTTAGTGTTGTAACAACTAACAACCCCAGATGTGTTTAAGCAAAACTCTGTGATATAGTACAAACAGTTTCCTTTTTTTGAAGCTGCAATTGACATTGGTCAAGGATTCTATGCATAGAGGGATAAATCGATGCCTCAATTCAAGATTTGAAGAGATGCTTCTAGGCCGATTGAAGTAACTTAATTTTCAAGGAGAATGGCCGCTTGAGATCATGTTCTCCTTCGATTCAAGAAAAGATTATATAGACTTATGTGATCATTATAATCACCCCAATGTGAAACATTCTTAGGAGTGAATCTTCTTTTGTGGATCCAAGATAAAGCAAAATCTATCACTTTTGATATGTCATTAGCTTGACCTAGTATGACAAATTGTGACAATAGTACATTCAGCTCACATGGGTAAGTAAATCACTTATGCATTCTGATTCAATGAATTGAATCATGTATCTTTTTGTCGATACCGAAAAAAAGTAAGATTTTTTATGAACTGGATCTGTACGAACCGAGGCAATTTTAGTAAAACCCCCATGTGGACGCAAAAAAGCAAAACATATGGCAAGTGTCACGTCACATGAGCTATTAAATCAATCTAAAAGTATATTTTAATTAAAAAGAAATTATGCTGAAATAAATAAATAAATAATAAGAGAGAGCATACTTAAGAAGCTTGTTAATCAATGAAATAAGAAAAAATTTACTGTATTTCATATAATACGTTCTTTCGAATTATTTGTAATCATTGTTTTGAAAAACCATATATTCCTTATTAAATTATATCGAATAAGTTTCTGAGAGTATCGGTACCCGAGGCCAATACCTCCCTTTTGACAGCTACAATCGTTGTGGAAGAACCGAGGCGGTGAAGCGCCGGCCACTGCTCACTTCATGTCTAATCCTTGACCCAACCGCGTTGATGTTACCATGTGCAAGAGGACGCAATTGACACGCCGTCTCTTCACTCGTCATGGTCTCCTCCCTCCTGCATTCTTTCCTTCAAAAACCCTAGATCATCTCAACACGCTCTCCTCCTGCTCGCGATCCCTACATATACGTAATTGACTTGCTAACTCAAATCCGCGCCCAAAACAACCAGATATGGAGAATTACCCGACAGGTTTCAGGTTCTATCCAACTGAGGAAGAGCTCATTTCGTTCTATTTGCATAACCAACTTGGTGGCCTTAATCAAGATGAGCTTCATCGTGTCATCCCTGTCCTCGACATTTTCAACACTGAGCCATGGAATCTCCCACGTAAGACACAGTCCGCGTGCATGCATGCGATTCTTTCACATCCCCTACATTGATTGAACTGTGCACTAAAAATGGGTTCTTGAAAATTACAAATGCCCATTACCAGTGAACTTTCTTTTCCCTACATTTTCTTTGGTCAATTTGTGTTGCAGAGCTTGCGGGAGAGCTGTGCAGAGAAGACAGAGAGCAGTGGTTCTTCTTCGCGCCCCTGCAGGAGAGGGAGGCGAGAGGAGGGCGGCCCAGCCGGAGCATGGCCACCGGCTACTGGAAAGCCACTGGGTCTCCCGGCTACGTCTACTCGTCGGACAACAAGGTGATCGGCGTGAAGAAATCAATGATTTTCTACATGGGAAAACCTGCCTCAGGAAGAAAGACCCACTGGAAATTGAACGAGTACAGGGCCATTGAACTCTCGCCGACAAATCTCAATTCTACGAGCAGTGATATTTCGATTCCTAAGGTGATCGTATCAAGAAATTCGGACCTTTATTTCAACTTTTTCAAACATAGAAAGGATAAACAACTTCGCGGGCTTGACATCTAGGTTATCTAATTTTGACTTTGAATAATCTTTCTTGTACTGGTTTTCTGTCATGTACTTTATCTGTGCCGTGCAGTTGCAGACTAGTAAATTTCCGTCTCTTACTTTAGTTCTTACTTGGACTTCCACAGAAAAATGCAATAAATATTTTTCTCTGTGTTTGATTTTCTGGAAATAATGTACTCACAGGTAAGGCGTGAATTCGCATTGTGCCGAGTGTATGTGGTGTCCGGGAGGTCTCGAGCATTTGATCGTCGGCGACTGGAAGCGGTGGCTAGAGAGACAACAATCCAAGGTAGCGACAACACTGCTAGCAGCGAAGGCGGGCACGAAGGTGGTGGATGTGCAGATGCATCATCATCAGAAGCAGTAGCGGCCAATGCAGGAAGTTCACATCAATGGGAGATGGCAAGTTTGAAAGACCTAATTTGGGATTGGGAGCAACTGGATTGGCTCTAATTTCATGAAGAGGTACTCTCATGATGGAGTTGTCACATCTACATGTATTGAAGCCCTTCATCATTATATGTATCCATGTATATTTATCGAAGACATTGTGCTTGATACCTAATTAAGAGGCAAGCTGAATGATATATGCAGCCTAAATGTGTGTAAGTGAATCATATGCATATCCTATCTATCAAATTTTCAATATAGAATTGATTGGGCCTAGGAAGACCTAACTTGATAGATTAGGCTCAAGAAGAAAATTGATTTGTCATTTTGGGCAGATTGGCAAACCTCTACACCAAATTAGGAAAATAGACATATCTGGGTGATCTTTTCCAATTATCTGTCTTTTTACATTGATGATGGATGCGTCAAAGAGCTTGTGACTTGTGGTTCATAAGAAAATCATTTGATTCAATATTGGATGCCACGGTCAATCTTAGAACAAATCCTAGCAAATTAGGGCTAGCAACATGTTGGATTATACTGTCAAATTATAAGGAATAAATGGGATATTTGCAATTATATATGTAAAGTTCGTTACATTTGTGCTGGGAACTCTATATTTATAATTTTTTCATAAATAAAAATTATCGCATTTCTGTCAACTATTCCATTTACATGAACAACAAATAATTATGAATTAGTAGGATGCACGTTTACATTAAAATTAGTAAAGTACAAGTGAATTTATGCTTTCCATCTCACAATATTGCTGCATGGATTGTTTTTTAATCATAATTTTGTGAAAGAAATGATATGAAATCATAAATAACAAATAAAATTATAATAACTATTGCTACATATATGTCTTTTTAAAGATATCTTATAGGTTATCTTGTATCTTTATGTAACGTAACCCTAAATAGGTAAACAATAAAGGATGGGGACCTTGTGCATATGACCTTATTCCGTGGAAAAAATTTATACTCACCATTTCGAATTTTTAGAAACTGGAACCTAGGCCTTGACTTTTACTACAGATCCTGGATCCACTCAGCCATGCCGATTCCGAAGGTTTTCCTACAAAAGCCCTAAATAAGGATGGTTCATATTGCATTATTTCCAGAAGTGTAATTAAATATTTTCAAAGATTTCTCTCACTAATAACTTGCCTTAGGTGTCGCTTGAATAAATAAGAAGTACATAAGCGATGGAAATATTTCAGATACATAGACGGCGAAACTTTTTTAACAACCCATCACTATTACTATATCCAAATTTATGATAAAAAAGAAAAAGAAAAAAAGACAGCTTATGAAAGAAAAAAATTTTACACGACCTTTATACCTTAAATTAGTCCAACAGAGAATATGAAGCTACACTAATGCATACATACATTACATATGGTTTACGCATTAACTTGCACAATACTCTCCATGTAGAATTGTAACTTTATGTTCTGTCATGGTTTGAGATTTACTTACTGCAATAATTTATTGATTTTTAAACTATACGAGTCTAATGTATACTAAATGAGTTCATTTTATGATGCCAATTAGTACATTAAAAATTGTAATATTTCCTTATTTATTTACTTAATTAGAGGGATACTTTTTAACTAAATCTATTCAATATTGAGATGATATAGGTTTATGGGCCATAAATGAGAACAATAATCGATTTTACTTATCAAATTACAAAAGGAATTGTACACTTCTCCCTTTCATGTCATCAATTGGAAACGCACGAAGAGCAACAAATAAATTCCACTTCTACTGCTAATAAGATAAACCCTCTAGTATCGCAATCGGGAAAAATTGAGCCGGTCATGTTTGTTGGGCGTTTAAGGTCATTACTGGAGCAAATGATCGAGCTTTTGATTTTCATTGTGGTTTTGATTACGTTTGTGAGAAAAAAAGAAGAAGAAAAGATGTGATTTTCAATGAAGCCGAGAGGATTGCAAGCTTTGTGCTTATTTGGAGTTGCTATGCTTTTTTTTTTTTGCTTAATCCGAATTTTTTATAAGTTCAAACGGCCAATTCGACTGTAATATGAAAATCTCCTCGGGATCACAACCATCTTTTTTTCCTAATTAATATGAAATTCATGGCCTAAAAGTTAATTATGATGAGAACAAAGAAATAAAGTCATTGGTGGATATTGTCCGCAAATGTACTTCATGGAAGAAAGGATCCTGGTGGGTTGTCTTTGAGTGGAGTGAGAGGTGAAGAGGATGATCGTTGAAGTGTAGTGGTGCTTTAGAGGGCAAGGACTAGATGAGGGCATTGCAAGGCGTTGGTGGAGATTGCTCTACAGTGACTGAAAGAAAGATTAGAAGCCATACCATTTGTGAAGGAAATAGAATGCCAGACCAAACAAGAGGCTGGATATCTATAGGGACCACCTTTCGGGATAGCGAAGTGCAAATCGGAGATATAGGAGTAGGTGTTCCTCATAACAAGAGAAAGGAATAGGGTATCGGATGATCAGCGTGCTCCAACATTTCTCTTACTTTTCTTACAAGAAGAAAATCTGGGTACCCAATGGATTACCTTTCTAGTACTTCACCTGCATTTTGCTTTTCATGACCAGTGCGCTAGAATATTTCATATGTAGATCCAAGTGATAGTAGCGGGTGTGATTGCAGCAGTCATGAATGTTGTCACACTAGTTATGAATGATTATAATGAGTTTGAGAACTATATACTAAGAGAGTCTTGTGTGAATCGAGATCAAGAGAGAGAGAGTTTTATATGAATTGAATCCTATACAATGGAGATACTCATTGCATAAACTAAATATGGATGACACCAAATGCTTTTTAAGAACTTTGTAAAACACTCAGTGCAAGGAAAATGTTGCATTCTACGGTATTCATTTTTATTAGGGAGCAACTTCAAGTATTTTGCCATATCAGTGGATATGACGTGAGGTTTAGAGTTATAGATATTTCAAAATTGTCTTGCAAGCAATTTTAAAATTATACAAATAGGTGGTGAAAGAGCCAAGAGATTCTACTTCTCCAAAGATAAGTGAAAATTGAAGGTTTTATCCATATATTAAGGTATGAAATTTGGAACGAAAATCTACGTATTTTGATTGAAAAGTTTCATCAATTCCTCTTAAAATTCAAAGAAAATTAGGTAACAACACAAAGTATTAGTTACTATCACATTTGCTTGAGATTTTCTTATGTATTAGCTAGTTGGGAGGGCACTGCCCATGATTTATGCATTTGATTTGATGCATTTCAAAGCTGAATGGACTGATCATTCCTAGAGATTAGAAAATGGAGTTCCACAATGTTTGACTTGAGTTTAGTATGTTAGCGATAAACTTAAATTATGACTTGTATGGAAATATTATATTGTCGATGCTCATTATGGAATCTAAAGTGGGATCAGCTCTCCATATTGTGGTATTGGATACTATTAGGAGTTTTGTGAATCCTACCTGGAAATGAGAAGGAATTATTCAATTTACGCTGCTCATTTTTGTTGATACCTAAACTTTAACTACTCACTTAATGACAAATTACAAAGATAATTATGGACTAACCTTTAGCCCCTAAACGAAAAATATCATAATTGCGAATCACATAGTTTTTAGGAGCATGTTTTATTAATGCATGAGTTCAAAAAATAGCATTAAAATTCAATCGGTGAGGGATGGTTCTGAATTTAATATGATGGACCGAGCCCATAGGAGTATAGAATTTTGGCCAAGCCCATGGACATGAAGAAATTGAAAACACATGGGTAAGAGGAGATCGGCAAAATATTGGAGAAAATATTGGCTACAGCTTTGAGGCCAACTTAGCAAAAAACAAGCCCATTGATTTTGCGACACATTTCGTACACGGCCCCACAAGTCAGTCTCTATCTCCCGTCCTCACCCTCTCTTCCTCTTCACGTCTTCCTCTCTCTCTTTCCTCCGCCTGACCCCTTTTCTCTTCTTTTTTGTTTTTTTATTTTTATTTTCTTCCTCCTTTCACTCCAACGCGGACGACCATAGACGTAATGACCACCTCCTCGCCGCGGTCTTAGTCCACCACCTCATTATCATCTCAGTCCTCCATCGTCAAGCTTGAGCTCCGCCGGTGAATTGGAGCCTCAAATTTAGGATTTATGGTCGAGCGAGCCCTAGATTTGTGATCTAGAGCTCAACTCGACCTCAAATCTAGGTTGGTTCAAGGCCAGAGTTGGCTTAGGCAACGGCATGGTTCACTGTCACGTGTAGGACCTCGACCTCCCGGTTGACGTAGGTGCAAATGCAATGGACACGGGAGGAGTTGAACAGGAGGCGATGGCGCTGGAGGTCGAACAAAAAGCGGGCAAAGATGGAGGCTTAAATGGAGGCAACGTGCTGAAAGCAATGGCGATGTGTTTGAGGTTAGGCTCAAGGTCAAGGTCGGACAAGGGAAAAGGGGTTAGGCGGAGGAGAGAGAAAAAGAGGAAGATATGAAGAGAGAGAAGAGAGGGTGAGAGAGGGAGAAGTGGAGACAGAAACTGACTTGTGGGGTCGTGTACAATACGTGTTTCGAAATAAATGGACCTGTTTTTTTTGCTGAGTTGGCCTCAAAGCTGCAGCCAATATTTTCTCAGAATATTGAGCACATGATAGTGTCCAAGAAACATACGCGTAATACACAAGGCTCAAGAGGGGAAGGGGATCAAAATATATTATGTTCTTTTCTTTGAAAAGCCCTAGCTGTCCCCAATGTAAAGGACCCATTGCGCATACATTTGCGGAGGCTTCTCTTTCGATAACCATAATTGACAGACGATCGAGAAAGAGAGAAAAGAGAGAATTGGAGAAAATTATCAAAAAAATCATAGATTTATTATAATTATGTGACCTGATGTCAAGAAAAGAATTGCAATAGCTAAATAATGATGAGCAATATCAGTTAGCCATAGACCCCCAGTTACTAGATCTAATCCACCACGAAAAGTAAGAAATTCCTACTAATTTAATTTTAAATTATTTTTTTGTCAATTTATTCTATTTAGCCAAATTTGATTGGCCAGTACTAAAGTAGCATGACCGGTGCTTACGTGATTTGACCGATACTTGACATAAATAAATTTTAATAATATTGAAATATTTTTTCATATTTTTAATTATTTTCCTTTTTCCATTTTTTTTTTCTTTTCTTTCTCTTTATTTTTTTCTCTTCCTTCTTCCTCTAGCCAATAGCCAAACCAAGACAACTTGCCAAAGGAAGAAGTAAGAGGAAAAAAAGGAAAAAAAAATGAAGATAAAACATAAAATATTTAAAAATTCTAAATAAAATATTAAGATATTTTTTTAAAAAAAGTCTATGTCAATGCCAGCCATACTATGTTAGCACTGACAGATCAAAGTTGGTCACATGGATTGAATTGACATAAATATAAAAAGTTTTAGGATTTAATTGATTAAAAAAAGTTCATGATTGAATTAATATAATTGCAATAGATTTATAATTTTTTTTAAATAATTCTCCCACCAATTCCCTAATCTTGAGCCAATTTCTTTTTCAAGTGAATCATCTTGGCGTCCACCCCTACTGCGTTCGGTCTCCCTCTCCCTTTGTGATGCCCTCAGCCCTTTTGGCCAGACCATTACGAGGGAAAAGCCCTTCACCATTCTCCCGTTGACACGTGTCATTGCTCACCTCATGCTCTCTTTGTGTTGCTCATTGTCCCTCTGTTACAAGACTTAAAATAGGGTTTTACAATGATGTGTTTATGTTACTTGGACCTTTAGTAGAGATATAGACAACCGTTTAATTATTGACCAAATCTTGAATTGGAAAAACCTGACTTTCTATGTTATGTTTTAGAGAAAATACATAAAAGTTTAGATAAGAAGAAGATTTGGAGCTTAGTGTAGTTGTCCAAATTCTTTGACAATAGATTAAAAGATATGACAATTATTAAGCATGACTACATGATGTTGAGGGAATTAAAAAAAAAAAAAAGAATTCTAATGAAAAGGTGTCACATTCATGTAGACCCAAACATAAGCTTTCTATCGCATAAAGCATCGCGTTAATTGTAGTTCTAACAAATAAAGTACCACAACTTTTCAATGAAACCATCCGTTTGACCATTCTCTAAAAACTAAACTCCCAATGAATTTTCAACCAAAATACCATATTTTTTTCAAAGTTCAAATAATAAGCTTTCTGTAGATGTAAAAATTGAGTCAATTCAACGTTGGATAAAAAAAATTGTACATCAAATATCGATAATTTGTTAAAAAAAAAAATGAGATAAGTGCACCAAAGGTCCATGAGAATGTCTTGGGTGCCACAAAAAATTTTAAAAATTTGATTATTTATAAGACAAATTTGAAAAATGACCACATGCAGCTCTTGGTTTGGTTGCACAAACAACATTGTCTAAGATAATACACAATATCTTCTATTTTGTGGTGTCATTCTTGCATTTATTTTTTCAGCACTCTTTATCCAAGAGCTTATTTGACTGATCATTCTTTCATCATTTTTTTTCATATATAAATGACATGAAAATGCAACTTCAAAAGATGAACCCTATATCTCTGTCATGCAACAATGCTTGAAACAAAGCTTTACATAAGGAAATCTACTATGCAAATGTTGCTCGGGCCTCTAGCGGAGATATAGACAACACTTTATTATTGACCAAAGTTAGAGCTTATATTGTTAAAAGGAAAGCTTCTAGATTATAATTTGGAGAAAATAGAGAAAAGTTTAGATAGAAGGAAGATTTGGAGCTTAACCTACTCTCATTTGTCCAAATTCCATGATCGATTAGAGATATAACAGATATAACAATTATTTATAATGACTATATGACTTGAGGGTATCAAAATAAATTTTACTTCAATAGGGTGGTACGTTCACGTAGACTCTCATATGAGCTTACCGGCACTTCAAGAACCATGTTGATTGTACCGGCACTTCAAGAACCATGTTGATTGTAGTTATAATGAAAAAAACATCATAGGTTTTCACTAGGACCATCTATTTGACCTAATTCTTGAAAATCTGAAATCCCAATGAATTTTAACGGAGGCACAGCATTTTTTTTCAAAGTTTTGCTAATAATCATTCTATAGATGTAAAAATTGAGTCAATTGGGCATTGGATGAAGAAATTATGTACGATCAAATCTCGGTCATTTTTTTTGTTGATTTTTTTAAAAGAGAAATTATTTTTTTTAAAGTGATAAATGCACTTTTTATGAGGATGTCTTGAATGCCATAGAGAAATTTGAAACTTTGGTTACTAAAAAGTAGGATATTGATGAATTGCCTACTAGTGAGAAGAAAGGAACACTTGAATGTCAATAGCGAGAATTTTCGGCCAAACAACTGAGATGAAATTTTTTGGTGAAAAATTTAAATGATTTGACATTTCTTTAAAAATAATTATCTACGTGGTGCTAGCATGGCTAGATAAGCCCTAAAACGGCATCATTTTGGTCCAAAATTGATTTTTAATATAAATATTATTTAATTTAATTTAATTTAATTTTTTTAAATGAAAGGGAAAATCAGCAAGGGTCGCCATGGCCCTTGTCACCACCACCTCACCATTGCCGAAAAGGGCTGACAATGGTTGGGCGAGGGTCAGTCGAGGCTGTTGAGTATCAACTAGTGGCCACAGAGACCCTCACTAGTTTCTCCGTTTTTTTTTTAATTTAGTCTTTTTAATTTTAATTTAATTAATATTTATATTGAAAATCAAATTTGGAGATAGAATGGCATTGTCTAGGGACATTCCGGCAAGCCACATAGACATTCTTATTAATAAAATAATATCATGTTGGATTTCTAGCAAGTCTAGCCGAAGTTGCCGTTTAAGTGTCTAATTTTTTTTTTTTAAAGTGACACTTATTGATGCATATTAAGCAAATGGTTAGTGTAGTTAGCAAGGAAATAGGTCATAGTAT
The DNA here is from genome assembly GCA_016097545.1 of Eucalyptus victrix. Classification (NCBI taxonomy): domain Eukaryota; kingdom Viridiplantae; phylum Streptophyta; class Magnoliopsida; order Myrtales; family Myrtaceae; genus Eucalyptus; species Eucalyptus victrix. The sequence goes on from CM027843.1 coordinate 50,618,175, forward strand.
TTATTGAACGAGTCTCAGTAATTTTTCGGGCTCGTCTCGGCTTCCAATTAGGCATCACGAGCCTAAATTGGATTTATTGCATTTATTTAATAATTTCCATAATTATTTATTTATTTATTTATTTTCTGAAAATTAGGCTAGGATAGTCGATGATCGAAATTTTATGCTATAATTTTGGTGCAGTTTGTTTATTTAATTGAGCATTAAATTGTGCTGAATTGATTTAATTCTAATTTTAGGATTTTATTATTAAATTTATTAATTTTGGTAATTAATGGGAAAATTACCGAGCATCAGTTTACAACACCAAAAATATGTAATGGGCTGTTGAAACTAGTGGGTTGTTCAAAAAGGTGAAATTATTATTATTTTGGTTAAGGCCGATTGTGTGCCCACACACGGCTATTTTTATTGGAAATGATAAAAATTGGTGAATTGATTGAATAGTCAGGATAGTATACTATATCATCCGATGGGTTTTGAGAGCAGTATACTGGTGTACTATATCAGCCTGCAGGCGATATGTCAGCTTAGCGCAAGTAGTATACCTTAACCTTGTCAGCTTACTGCGAGCTATACTATCTATTTATCAACTTAGAGTGAGCAGTCCTAATATAGTCGGAATTTATAGATAGTATTGATTGAATTGACCATGGGATGGTCCGATGACATGAAAAATTGACTAGGTCAATTGATCGATGATTCGATCTAAGTTCTAAATTGACGTGATGACATGATTCAATGATTGATTGATTGATTGATGTGATTTGAGGCATCTGTAAATGTTATTGATTTGCAGGATGGAACTAAGGCTAAGGTAAGTCCTCTGACCCGTGTTGTGCTTAGGCAGCCTTTAGGGCATATTAGCTTCCTAATCGGGTCTTAGGGGGTAGAATTTACTAAGACATTGTCTCACTGGTTATTGTATAACCATTTTCAGGTCCATAGATGACGTTGGTGGAGGACCAAAAGCCTCGAAGTTTGGAAAGGTGGTTAGACCAGAATTGGCAAACAATCTGACTAGTAGATCATAGGATTGTTCTGTTTGGAATGAGCCGACCTTTTTGTAAATAGTCTGATCTTGTAAATAAATACGGTTGTTTATAAAAGGTTTGTTATTGTTTGAAAAATTGACTCTACTTTTTTATCCCATTGTATTATTGTCTAGGGATTATATATATGCTTCCGCATGTGCATTTAAATGAATAGGTCGGCAATGCATCCTAGGACATCGCTATTTAATTGACCGAGGAGGGATGAGCATGTGCTGTGACATCCGGATTTTCGGGTTTTAATTTCGACTAGATAAATAAGGCCGTCTTCGTTCAATTGAAGCCAGAGATTGTGAAATTGGGATGCAAGTACGCCACAGTGGTAAGGAAAAATACCAATTTGATTGATAAGGTGTTGAATGAATTAATGGGGGTCAATTTGATTTAATTCAAGTGGGATTAAGATTTAATTGGAAGAGAATTAAGTGGAATTGAAGACTTTGTTGCACAAGTTTTAGGCCCCGGCGGAAAATGGAATTGCACCCATTGGAAGAGGTTGTGGGAGATAGTGGAGTGTGATGTCATCCTAGGTCATGGTGGGCCATTTTTGTTGAATAAAAGAAAGAGAAAAAGAAAAGAAAAAGCCCCCCTTCTTCTCTCTCCTCCCTCTCTTCTTCCTCTCTCTTCCGTGCGATTCCCCCATCTTCTTCTTCTTCTTCTTCTTCTTCGAAACCCAGCAGTTGCAGAAGATCAACCGGAGCAGCCGCGCGCCTCTGCTTGTCGCACGCCCTCGCCGGACCGCCGCTAGCCGGCCTCCCCTTCTTCTTGCTGCTTCCGTCGACCCTCTCTCCTCCATTTCTTCTTGTTTCTCGAGGAACCCAGCATGCCGAGCAGACCAGCGGAGCTGGAGAAGCCGCATGTCGCCAAGAGCCGCCGCACGCCGTTGCCGTTCGTCCCTCCTCATGCGCGCGCAGCCGCTGCTCCTCGCCTGCTCGTGCTTGGCCGAAGCCCAGCCGCCCTCATCTGTCTTGGTCCGCAAGTTCCAGGAGCTGCCCAAGCTTGTCCCCGCCACCGTGAGCCACCGTACGCCTCCGCCTCAGCCCGTCAAAGCTCCGCCTAGCCCTCTCGGCTCTTGCATGCCCCAACCGAACTCGGATCTACCCTTTCTCGGCCTTAAACCGCAGCGGACAGCAGCAACCAAAAGTGGGTATGGCAACGGCTTTGTGGCCTGTTTGGCCGCCTTCCCGAGCCCGAATGCTCGGCCCGCTTTGAGGAAAGTTGTTCTCCTCGGCGTCCCTGTCGTTTTGGTCCGTTCGGCTCGCTAATCCGGTGAGTTTAACTCACTAAACCTCGCTTAGAGGGTTAATTATGCTCTAGGTGTGATTAGCTTAAGTTAATTAAGCTTAGGGGTTAGTTTAGTTTATTTAATTGTGACTTAGATTAAGACGTTTGTTTAATTTAAAGCATGTTTAATTAAATGCTAAGAGAGTTCATTTAATAATAAACATTTATGTGACATAATAGGTTTTATTTTTGATTTATTTAAATGTTTCGAAATTTTGGAATTTATAATATTATATTATATTCCGAAATTATTAAAATAATATTTAAAAAAACGGAAAAATTATTTTTGACCCGGTTGCTCAAAATTTCGTGCCGATGCTCTGTGTGTTCAGATTTTGAAATTGATGGTTGGATTTTATAAATTGAGTGGGGATGACGAAGCATATGGATATTATTATTTAATTAATTTTCGGAATAAATTTAATTATTTATTAAAATTCGAAAATTTCGTCGGGACCCTAAACTCTCAAAATTTCGTGCCGATCGCTGCTGTGTATTTAGAATTCGAATTTGATGATTGATTGTGGCAAAATTGAGTGTTGATTGTGATAAATATGGATTTTATTCATAAAATCCCAAGTGTCGAGTTCGGCATTGAAATTAGATTGTTAATGGCTAATATCGTAATTGGATTATGTGAGTGAAATGTACAGTATCCAAGGATCAGTATCGAATTGTCGTGTGCTAGTTGAAAGTCTCGGGTCGCAGTAGTGGCTAAGCCGACTGGATCCTTATTCTGTTAGAAATGCCGTCAAGAAAATGACGTGGCTTGGTCGCAGTAGTGGCGAGACCGACTGGACCTTTATTCTTCTAGAAATGCTGTCGATAGAACGACGTGGCTTGGTCGCAGTAGTGGCGAGACCGACGGACCTTTATTCTTCTAGAAATGCCGTCGATAGAACGACGTGGCTTGGTCGCGATGAGTAGTTGCGAGACCGACCGGACCTTTATTCTTCTAGAAATGCTGTCGATAGAACGATGTGGCTTGGTCGCAAAGAGTGGCGAGACCGATTTGGACCTTTATTCTTTTAGAAATGCTGTCGATAGAACGACGTGGCTTGGTCGCAGTAGTGGCAAGACCGACTGGACCTTTATTCTTTTAGAAATGTTGTCGATAGAACGACGTGGCTTGGTCGCAGTAGTGGCGAGACCGACTGGACCTTTATTTTTCTAGAAATGCTGTCGATAGAACAACGTGGCTTGGTCGCAGTAGTGGCGAGACCGACTGGACCTTTATTCTTCTAGAAATGCTGTCCATAGAACAACGTGGCTTGGTCGCAGTAGTGGCGAGACCGACTGGACCTTTATTCTTCTAGAAATGCTGTCGATAGAACGACGTGGCTTGGTCGCAGTAGTGGCGAGACCGACTGGACCTTTATTCTTCTAGAAATGCTGTCGATAGAACGACGTGGCTTGGTCGCAGTAGTGGCGAGACCGACTGGACCTTTATTCTTCTCGAAATGTCATAATGTTAATAGATAGTCGATCTATGAGTGGGCTATGCCCTTGTGTGACAGTGAATAAAAATTGGAATGCGTGCTAAGTGCGATCGTGATTTATATGAAAGTGATGGCGTTCCAAATTGTTTGGATTATTATTACTGCCTGAGATTATGTGATACAAATTGTGCTAACCTGCAGGAAGGAATTGAGGCGAGGTAAGTTCTCTGTGTGATGTGGCTAGGCCACCCTTGGACGTATTTTCTTTCTAATAGGGGTTTAGGGGGTTGAACTTACTGAGACGTTGTCTCAGTGGTTATTGAATAACCATTTCAGGTCCCCGGTGGACGAAGCGGCCAGATAGCTTTGGTTGGCCTTGAGGAGTTGCAGAGGTGAAGTCATAAGGATTGGAGAGCGTGTCCGAGTTGTAGGTCGTAGGACAGTTCATTTTTAAGAGTCGATCTTTTGTAGACTTTTGGATGTAGGCCTTCGTCTGTAACTTCATTGGTTTGTGTAAGTGATTGGTTGTGAAATTGTTTCCTGTTTTTCTATCCCGTATTTCATTGTCAGGGGTTTTATAATACGTTCCGCTTGCGCATTAATAAATGAATAGGGTCGGCGACACTACCTAGGAATGTCGCATTTGCATGACCATGGTGGGATGTTGGCGCGCTCGGGGTTCGGGGCGTGACATCCCCGTTTAAGTGGTATCAGAGCATGGTCTGAGTATGGAGTGATAAGGTGCGATGAGTCATGGGATAGTTAGTAGGAAATGCTTTTAATATGCTAATGCATATGGTTTGATAGTTGATTGGTAGTGTGTTTGTGGGGTCACTCAAATTCTATCATGATGTTGGAATCGGAAATCAGGCATTTATAAAGAGCCTGTAGGATGAGTGACCAGGAGTGGAGAACTCCTTGGAGGAGGTTGATAGGACCTGTACCTCGGGGTAGGATGCTGACAAGAGTTGGTACCCGAGGTAGAGCGCAGGCTTAGACCAGCGTGAGTGTGAGAGTACCGCCGCAAGTCGGTACTTAGAGTGTAGCGGCATCGAACGATCTTAGGTTTGTTGGGATCGTTCAGGCGCTAGTGTTCCTTGGAAGCTTGTTGGGTAAGTAAGTTCAGGACCAAGCCGTTGCTGTTGCCGTTGCCGTTGTTTTAACCGCTGCCAGTGTTGTGACCGTTTAATTGTTGTGCCTGTTGAGGCCCAATCTGGAGTTGTGATCAAGGATCAAGCCTCCGTATCTAAGTCAAGGTTTAGTTTAGACAGAAACAGAAATCGATTGGAGGAAATGTTGATATCAGAAGAAAAGTGCCCTGCTTCACCCAACCAGAAGAGTAAAATTTGAAAGTCAGTACTTAGCTCGATTGATGTGTGTTGTATCTGTAAGAAAAGACGATGATTTGTTCTATGCTGTAAGAGAGAAATGACTTGTTACAGGTGTTTCCTGTAAGGTCATTTAATTGAAGATTTCCCGTATAGGCAGATGGAGTCACAGATGTTTCTATCACTGTCGTTGATAAGATAGAAAAGAGGAAACATGCTTCAGGATGTTCAATGGGGTACTTGGAACGAATCTCAGTGCAAGGAATGGTGCATGATATTCCTTGATGGGAGGTAGAGGACTCACCGATTGTATGCCGAGTTTGTGGAAAGGAGGCATGAGTCAGCCTAGTGTCAGAGTAAGAAGGGAGCATGATTTGAATATGGCCAACGCGGCCATCGAGTTAGGAACTGTTCGTGTAAGTTCAGGAGAGCGTAAGCACTGTTACTGCATAGAGGACGCCACTAGGATGGCTAGAGAAGCATGAATGGATCGACCATGCATCAATCAGAAGAATAATGTTTATGAGATGTTTTATGCAGAGTAATGCAGCAGAATTTTCAGTGAAGGTTGTAGGGTTTTTGTTGTGGTAATAAAGTAACATGAAGATGAGTCTCTGACTATAGTTGTACCTGATGGGTTTGCTTATGTATGACTTGGAAGTCATTTATGAAAAGGTTTGGCTCGAGGAGCTTTCTGCTGTTGTGAATCGTGGCAGTGATGTAATTCAGTTTGTCCAGTCAGCGTATGAAAGTTTTGAATTATTGAAAGTTGAAGAGGAACTTCAATCCTTGTTATTCGTCACTGAAGATGACTTGGTTCAGGTTGTTGGTTATCGAATCTACATGGCAGCTGTAATGGATGCGTCAGTTGAGGAGCCGAATATGGAGAATATAATTGTGGTACATAAGTTTTCTAAGGTATTTTCTAAAGAATTGTCAAGTTTGCTATCAGAAAGAGAAATAGAGTTCGTGATTAAATTAGCATCCGGAGCAGAGCTAGTCTTTAAGGCTCCTTACCGGATGGTGTTACCTGAGTTAAAGGAACTGAAGGTACAGATGCATGAATTGTTGAATAGGGGATTCACACGTTCTAGTGTATCACCTTGGGGAGCACCTGTTCTATTCGTGAAAAAGAAAGTTGGTTCGTTGTGTTTATATGTCGATATCCCTCAAGATCGACTAGAGATCAGGGTATCATCAGTTGAGAATCAGGAAGAAAGACATACCGAAGTTAGCATCTTGCACTCGATACAGTAGTTATGAGTTCACTGTAATGCTGTGCGGTTGGACACCCCAGCTGTTTGTTTGGGTCTGATGAGCAGAATGTTTAAGGGTACTCGAATCAGTTGTGATCGTGTTCATTGAAGTTATCCTGGTGTGTTCGAAGAGTGCCGAAGGGCACAAGAGACGTTTGAGGATGGTACTTCAGACCTTGAGTACTCTTGGATTTTATAATAAGCTTAGCAGATGCGAGTTTTGGATGACTCGTGTTGCGTATGTGTCCTGTCAGTTGAGACCTCGGGAGTTAAATATGAGACAGCGTCGCTGGACGGAACTCATTAAGGATTGTGACTAGGATATTTTATATCACTCTAGAAAGGTGAGCAAAGTTGTGGATGCACTGAGTCGAGAGTCCTTAATTGTACAGTTGGCACTCAAGGATTGGATCTTACTTGAGGAAGTCCGAAATTCGGTTTTCAAATCTAAGGAATGCCACATTTTGAATCTTATGACCACTCTCAGAATTGAGCCGAGAGTTAGATCATAATCAAATCGCTTCAGTGGACAGATTCAGAAATTCAGAAGATTCTATAAGAGAATACATATGAGAGAGAGATTGATTTTCAGATTTCCAAAGGCAGAACGCTAAGGTTCTAAGGACGATTGTATGTAATTGTCGATACAGAGATTTAAAAAGAGATCTTATGGAAAGTTCATCATAGCAATTTTAGAGTCGTCTAGACAGTGCGAAGATGAGTCAGAATCTACATCATCGAGATTGGTAGATCGGTATGTAGATAGACATCGTTGAACAAGTTGCAAGTATCAGAGATGCCAGTAAGTGGAAGTTCAGTGATGTAAACTAGGTGACTTTTTACCATCACTTGAGAGTCCTAAGTGAGAATAAAAAAAAATATCACAATGGAACATTGTGACGAGCTTACTATGGATTCAGGGGATTACTGATACCATTTGAGGATAGTAGTCGATCGATAGATGGAGTTGGTCCACTTTGGTACAGTATGAATAGATCTTGTTTTGAGCGTGTGACATCCTAATTTTCAAACTCTGATTTCGATTGATTAAATTGGGCATTTCATCGACGCGATTACAGTGTTTTTCTCTGAGTTGGCCACTTACGAGATAACTAGACTAGCTGGGTGAGTTATTAAGGACTTTAAGGCAAATAGCTTGAGAATTCGACCAGGAATCAACTTCTCGACCGTGATCATCTTTAGAGATCATTACGGCACAGTTAAAAAATCGAATTAAGATCAGAGATAGGTCGGTTTGACTGAGATGAATGACCGATCGTGGGTGACTCCACTAAATTGGAAAACTCTTGTCGACTGATACTAATTTGATTTTATTGTCATTTTGGTACCCTGTGTCCGTATTTGAATCATCGAGATTTTCACGACAATTGAGAGTCGCCAATGTATCGAGTGGGTTCATCGTGGCTCAAAGAAAATCGACCATGGGTCATTTATCCTAAAAAGCTCTGAAAACTACCTAGTAGCCTAGGTCACACTAAAAGTGTGTCAGAGTGAAATTAACCGCCAATCAAAGTTTGATTTTAGAAATTGAGGATTCTGTCTTGTCACAAAGTGGGTATACCGAAGTGTGTTCGCATCAGATAATTCACTGGCATGGAGTGCCGGGGATGAATTATATTTCGGATCCATATCATAGATTATAAGTTTGGTAGAATTTTCAGAGGATTCTTTCTTAAGCAATGCATAGTAGAAAGTGTAAAATTACAATTGCTGAGATGAAGTCAAGGAAAGAAAGATCACAAGCCAAGGTCTGTACAGTAGTTAGTGATTGCAGTTGCTAAGATTAGTGCTAGAGTTATATCAGATCTTGACCAGAGGTTCCCAGTTTCAGCAGATTAGTCAGATAGTTTCTTTTAATCAGTGCAAAGCAGAGTGTTCAGAACTTCAGTTGTTGAGATGAGATCAGAGATTAGAAAATCGCAGGTCTAGAGTTGGCTCAGAAATCAGTGATTCAATCGTAGTTAGTAGAGACAATCTTGAGACCGCTTAGAATCGCCAGTTTAGCTTCGCAGATTTTATGTTGAACACCTTTAGAATTTTAAGTGGGCAAGTGTTTAGTATTTTGGATCCGAAGTGGTTTGGGCAAGATAGTAGTGATCTGGCAACATTAGTGCAGAAAAAGCAACCTAAGAAAGAGAAAAGGATATGAGACGACTGTACCCTCACCTCCTTGTTAAGAATTAGTAAAGGTTTAAATTTCGAGGGCAAAATTTTTATAAGAGGGGAAGAGTTGTGACATCCGGATTTTCGGGTTTTAATTTCGACTGGATAAATAGGGCCGTCTTCGTTCAATTGAAGCCAGAGATTATGAAATTGGGATGCAAGTACGCCACAGTGGTAAGGAAAAATACCAATTTGATTGATGAGGTGTTGAATGAATTAATGGGGGTCAATTTGATTTAATTCAAGTGGGATTAAGATTTAATTGGAAGAGAATTAAGTGGAATTGAAGACTTTGTTGCACAAGTTTTAGGCCCCGGCGGAAAATGGAATTACACCCATTGGAAGAGGTTGTGGGAGATAGTGGAGTGTGATGTCATCCTAGGTCATGGTGGGCCATTTTTGTTGAATAAAAGAAAGAGAAAAAGAAAAGAAAAAGCCCCCTCTTCTTCTCTCTCCTCCCTCTATTCTTCCTCTCTCTTCCGTGCGATTCCCCCATCTTCTTCTTCTTCTTCTTCTTCTTCTTCTTCGAAACCCAGTAGTTGCAGAAGATCAACCGGAGCAGCCACGCGCCTCTGCTCGTCGCACACCCTCGCCGGACCGCCGCTAGCCGGCCTCCCCTTCTTCTTGCTGCTTCCGTCGATCCTCTCTCCTCCATTTCTTCTTGTTTCTCAAGGAACCCAGCATGCCGAGCAGACCAGTGGAGCTGGAGAAGCCACATGTCGCCAAGAGCCGCCGCACGCCGTTGCCATTCGTCCCTCCTCGTGCGCGCGCAGCCGCTACTCCTCGCCTGCTCGTGCTTGGCCGAAGCCCAGCCGCCCTCGTCTGTCTTGGTCCGCAAGTTCCAGGAGCTGCCCAAGCTTGTCCCCGCCGCCGTGAGCCACCATACGCCTCCGCCTCAGCCCGTCAAAGCTCCGCCTAGCCCTCTCGGCCCTTGCATGCCTCAACCGAACTCGGATCTACCCTTTCTCGGCCTTAAACCGCAGCGGACAGCAGCAACCAAAAGTGGGTATGGCAACGGCTTCGTGGCCCGTTTGGCCGCCTTCCCGAGCCCGGATGCTCGGCCCGCTTTGAGGAAAGTTGTTCTCCTCGGCGTCCCTGTCGTTTTGGTCCGCTCGGCTCGCTAATCCGGTGAGTTTAACTCACTAAACCTCGCTTAGAGGGTTAATTATGCTTTAGGTGTGATTAGCTTAAGTTAATTAAGCTTAGGTGGTTAGTTTAGTTTATTTAATTATGACTTAGCTTAAGAGGTTTGTTTAATTTAAAGCATGTTTAATTAAATGCTAAGAGAGTTCATTTAATAATAAACATTGATGTGACATAATAGGTTTTATTTTTGCTTTATTTAAATGTTTCGAAATTCTGGAATTTATAATATTATATTATATTCCGAAATTATTAAAATAATATTTAAAAATAAAAAAACGGAAAAATTATTTTTAACCCGGTTGCTCAGAATTTCGTGCCGATTGCTGCTGTGTGTTCAGATTTTGAAATTGATGGTTGGATTTTATAAATTGAGTGAGGATGACGAAGCATATGGATATTATTATTTAATTAATTTTCGGAATAAATTTAATTATTTATTAAAATTCGAAAATTTCGTCGAGACCCTAAACTCTCAAAATTTCATGCCGATCGCTGCTATGTATTTAGAATTCGAATTTGATGATTGATTGTGGCAAAATTGAGTGTTGATTGTGATAAATATGGATTTTATTCATAAAACCCAAGTGTCGAGTTCGGCATTGAAATTGGATTGTTAATGGCTAATATCGTAATTGGATTATGTGAGTGAAATGTAAAGTATCCAAGGATCGGTATCGAATTGTCGTGTGCTAGTTGAAAGGCTCGGGTCGCAGTAGTGGCTAAGCTGACTGGATCCTTATTCTGCTAGAAATGCCGTCAAGAGAATGACGTGGCTTGGTCGCAGTAGTGGCGAGACCGACTGGACCTTTATTCTTCTAGAAATGATGTCGATAGAACGACGTGACTTGGTCGCAGTAGTGGCAAGACCGACTGGACCTTTATTCTTCTAGAAATGCTGTCAATAGAACGACGTGGCTTGGTCGCAGTAGTGGCGAGACCGACTGGACCTTTATTCTTCTGGAAATGTTGTCGATAGAACGACGTGGCTTGGTCGCAGTAGTGGCGAGACCGACTGGACCTTTATTCTTCTAGAAATGCCGTCAATAGAACGACGTGGCTTGGTCACAGTAGTGGCGAGACCGACTGGACCTTTATTCTTCTAGAAATGCCGTCGATAGAACGACGTGGCTTGGTCGCAGTAGTGCCGAGACTGACTGGACCTTTATTCTTCTAGAAATGTTGTTGATAGAACGACGTGGCTTGGTCGTAGTAGTGGCGAGACCGACTGGACCTTTATTCTTCTAGAAATGCCGTCGATAGAGCGATGTGGCTTGGTTGCAGTAGTGGCGAGACTGACTGGACCTTTATTCTTCTAGAAATGTTGTTGATAGAACGACGTGGCTTGGTTGCAGTAGTGGCGAGACCGACTGGACCTTTATTCTTCTAAAAATGCTGTCGATAGAACGACGTGGCTTGGTCGCAGTAGTGGCGAGACCGACTGGACCTTTATTCTTCTAGAAATGCTGTCGATAGAACAACGTGGCTTGGTCGCAGTAGTGGCGAGACCGATTGGACCTTTATTCTTCTCGAAATGTCATAATGTTAATAGATAGTCGATCTGTGAGTGGGCTATGCCCTTGTGTGACAGTGAATAAAAATTGGAATGCGTGCTAAGTGCGATCGTGATTTATATGAAAGTGATGGCGTTCCAAATTCTTTGGATTATTATTACTGCCTGAGATTATGTGATATAAATTGTGCTAACCTACAGGAAGGAATTGAGGCGAGGTAAATTCTCTGTGTGATGTGGCTAGGCCACCCTTGGACGTATTTTCTTTCTAATAGGGGTTTAGGGGGTTGAACTTACTGAGACGTTGTCTCAGTGGTTATTGAATAACCATTTCAGGTCCCCGGTGGACGGAGCGGCCAGATAGCTTTGGTTGGCCTTGAGGAGTTGCAGAGGTGAAGTCATAAGGATTGGAGAGCGTGTCCGACTTGTAGGTCGTAGGACAGTTCTTTTTTAAGAGTCGATATTTTGTAGACTTTTGGCTGTAAGCCTTCGTCTGTAACTTCGTTGGTTTGTGTAAGTGATTGGTTGTAAAATTGTTTCCTGCTTTTCTATCCCGTATTTCATTGTCAGGGGTTTGATAATACGTTCTGCTTGCGCATTAATAAATGAATGGGGTTGGCGACACTACCTGGGAATGTCGCATTTGCATGACCATGGTGGGATGTTGGCGCGCTCGGGGTTCGGGGCGTGACATGTGCTCAGAGGATCGAGGCGTGACACAGATGATAGACTCTTGTGATCGATGCTGGTTTAGGAAACGCCTGCAATAGTAAGGTTGGTTGCTAGTTCTATCCAAATCTAGTGGTTGGGCTCTAACGATGATGATAATGGTTGGATGATGATGGTAGCTAGGCAACAATGATGGTGGCTAGTTCTATACAGATCTAATGGATAGATGGATGTGGTAGTGTGAGGTGATGGTTCTAGCGAGCATAAAGGTTCCAACGATGGTAAGGGTGGCTGTGGTGGTGGTGGTAAGGTTGAAAATTAGGATTTTTTTTTTTTTTGGGCTCCAATACCATGTTGAAGAAGATAAAAGATCATATTGTATTATCTTCATCAAAATGATTACAAGAATACATATAATATATAAGGGAAACCCTCTCAATATAAAATAACTATTGATTATTCTACCCCTAGCATTATTATTTCCTAACAGAGCTAAAAACCAAATTTCCTTAACATGTGAGTCTATTCACAATGTCTATGAATCTATTGAATATTTCATAAATAGATTCATCTTGCTTCACCTTGAAGGATTCGTGTTAACCAAGAATAATATTGATCTTGATTTATATGACTTTGATAGTTCCTTAACTGTCCATATCTCTTTTGTTTTTTCACAAGATGACACTTGGCTATATCTAGCACAAGATAAGGCACAATAAAGAGAGTTTTTACATCTACTTCTCTTTCGTTTGACTTAGTGGAAGAGATTGTCGTTGGAGGGGTTATGCTTTCATTCATCTCATCAAATATTGATGAAGTGGCAGTCACTATGTGTTTAATTCCATTTGGACCAACTTCCCACATCAGAGGATCTAAGAATTTGAGAAAAGCCTTCAATTTTTTTACTATATGTTGTAACCTTTTCTATTGAAGTATATTGCTTTGTCACTCAAAGATACCTGATGCAAGTTTGCTAGCCATAATAGATTTTTAACTCTAAAGTAATGTAACACTTCAATTTTCATCAATATCCATATAATTTTTTGGGCGTCCACGGTTATCTTTATCCATGATATTTTGAACAACATTAGAAAGAGTCTAAATCATTTGATGATTTAGACTTTTCTTGGCTGCAATGCTCAACCATCAATAAGTTGACTTTGAATAATCTTTTTCGTCAAGGACAATTTCAGTAAGAAAAATACTTAGGGGTCAAGTTTCCATTTAGACCTTATTATTCTGCCCTCAACACTTGTCATCTCCAAAATAGAAAGGCGTCCGACCCTACCGGATTAGGAATGCGAAGGCCTTTACTTCGAAAGGAGACCCGGGAAAGAAAGAGGGTTGCTATTGACCGTAGTGACTTCGAATCAATAGGCCTCTCCTTTTTTTTATCATTTTGTTTGAGGCGGGCCAAATAGAGAATGAAATGCCAAGTTTTTCAAATTCACAATAACTTAGGAAGGTTTGTTAGCTTCAAAATCTATTATGAGGTTTTCTCAACATCTATGATGTTTTTTTAATATGGAATGGCTGGATTATTGCTGCAATATATGGAGATTGGAGATGGGTAGTTCTGGTGTCGGTGTGGTTTATGTGGAGGACTTTCACAAATAGTTATATTCATCCAGTTGTTACACTAGAGATGGCAAAATGGGTCATAAACCCATATTATAACCCATTTTTAGTTAAATGGGTCATATATGGGTTAAATGAAAGTTAAATATAGGTCAGAAATGGATCTAAGAAAGTAAAACACAAAAAGAAATGGGTCTAAATGGGTTATTAGGAAACCCACTTTAAACCCATGATCTTTTTTAACTTTATAAAAATGTTTTATTATAAAAAATCAAAATTATAATTATTTTTCATATTTCAATTCTTTTTCTTTTTCTTTTTATTTTTTCTTTCTTTTTCTTCCTCCCTTAACTGGCCGTCGGCTAATGACAGGCCTAGCGAGGCTCGGCCTCGCCGACGATTGGCAAGGCTCAACCTCGCTGATGACTGGCGAGGCTTGAGCCTTGCTAGATCTAGCGAGACTTGAGCTCGCCGGCATCGAGTGAGACCTTGGCCTTGCTAGATCGGTGAGATCAAGCCCCGCCCAACGCCGGTGAGCTCGAGCCTTGCCAGATATGGCGAGGCTTGGCCTTGCCCAATGCTAGTGGAGCCTCAACCTCGCCAGGTCTGGGGAGGCTCGAGCCTCACTAACGATTAGTGAGACTTGAGCTTGCTGGCATTGAGCGAGGCCGCAGCCTCACCAGATCAACGAAATCGAGTGTCACCCAACATCAACGAGCTTGATCTCGCCTGTGGCTGGTCGCCGACCATCGTCATGGCCAACGGCCAGCTAAAGATGAAGAAAAAAGAAAAGAGAAAAAGAAAATTAATTATTAAAAATTATATTTAAAGAATAAAAATTATATTTTTAAAAATGAAAAATTATTAAAAATTATATTTTAAAAAAATCGATTATATAAAAAATATTTTGAAAATAATTATAAAAAATTTCCATTAAATTTGTATTGCATAAAAATTGTTAGAAATTTTGTATTGCATAAAAATGTTTTAACAATACTTTTTTTTCTAAAGAAATCGAAGTATGTGTATATTCTATGGTATGTTCACTTCAAATAAGAGAAGTATGTGTATATTCTAATTGTTTATAAATATTTCAATTTATAGGTTTTTTTTAACTTTTTTATTTTATTTACTATTTTTAATTTAATAAAGTTTTAATCTAGTTAGCATATAGTAGAAGTGGGTTTTCCTAGAATATTAATAGGTTTTAGCAATACGGGTGGGGTCGAGTATGGGTCGGATACGGGCCGGTTCGGGTATGGGTCACTTGATTCACACTATGTGAATATGGGTCAAAACGGGTTAAATAGGTCAAATATGAGTCAACCCATTTTCGACCTGATCAAAACCCGACCCGACCCATCCATTTAACAGGTCTATGTTACACTGATAAAGAGTTCTTGTTAACTTTGATTTATCAGGAGATTTATGTGGTTTTATTTCTTTGGCCAAGATTTGTGTTTGTGGATGTTCATGAAAGTGTGGAAACGCCATCAATTCCTCTCTGAAATCCTGGAAATAGTTTCCATTTTTAGAGAATCTAGACTAGATGGAGTGGTTGGATTCTCTGGCTCGACAAATAGAATTTAATTGAAGATTTCGTGTTCCATGTGAAACTAAGTTGATTATTACTAGATTCTCATGGGCAACCTATTGATAGATTCTGCAAGAGGCAAACTCCTTGTAAACAAGACATCAGTACCAAATAGCATCTTCTCTTAAAGCTTTTGAATTCAATGCAGATAGTGCTTTCTCATTTTTGCGACCTACCCTTCAGTGGAAGGCATAAGTTTAGGAATATTACTTAAAAGACAAACCTACAACCCATCATCTAGACCCAGGCTCTCTCAAGCCCATACCTTGCGTAACGTTGGGATGTTTGAGAGAATTTTGTCATAAAGAGTTACCACTAGCCTATTGGGGTCGGCCAAAAATCAAGTAAGCTATGGGAATGTACCTCACTTCCTACGCAACTAGAGAATTTAGAATCGGGCACTTGATTACACTTTATATCTATCCACGAACATGTGAGGTAATCATGCAGGTGCATAATAATTAATGTAACGGTCAATAATCAAGGAAAATATTAAATACATTTCATGGGATAGCAAAGACTTAAGACTAAAGAAAACATAAATGCTAATCCTAGCTAGACTAAAAGGAAGCTAAAATCAACATATCAATATTGCACAACCAAGGACTTTTATGTCTAAGGATAATTAAAACCCCTAGATAGAGCCCTAAGGGCTTGGTCAACCTTAGGTATAATTCCAAATTGAAAATTTTCCACTTTTTGAGAAAAAAAAAAATAACCCAAAAGATTAATTTAACCTTTTTGAGGATTTTTAATTTTTAATTTTTTAATAAATTTTCGGATTTTTTTGGAAAATTCAAAAAACTTATGGATTTTTTTAATCTTTTTGAATTTTTTTCTAATTATTACTGAAATTATTAGACATTTTTCGAATTTAGGAATTTTATGAAATTTTTTAAATTTTTCTTGTTTTAAATTTTTTTTGAATTTTTCTCGAATTTTTAAATATTTTCTGAATTTTTTTGAATTCTTTAATGTTCTTTGAGAGTTTTTAAATTTTCAGAAATTTTTTTGAATTTTAATCTTATTTTCTCATTTTTGTGAAATTTTTTGAATTTTTAGTTTTTTAATATTTTTTAATATTTAATATTATTATATTCGGGAAAATAGGTTCAAACCATAAACCCAATTGGGCCCATTGATCCAATCCGAAGACCAGTCCAACCTAGTCAAGTTATGGAAGGAAAGAAATTCCTTAATGATTTTTCTATTTTTCTATTTTTTTTTCCTTTGTCTTTTCCTTACTTTGACCTTTTCTCCTACAATCTTTCAACCTAGCATCATCTTCAACCTCTTGCCCCTCCTTCAATGAAACCACAGGTCCCTAGATGCCCAAACACACCAACCTTGCTTCTTTGATAAACCAAAAACATTAACATTTAACGATTCAAAGCACCAAAAGAATCTAAGCTTTATTAAAATGTTTTAAACTTCTTGCAAACTATGTCAGTCTACGTCGCAACTACCATTCATGGCCACTAACACCAACTTTCAAATTCACTAGTCAAGAAATGTTTATCCAAAAACATGATGTCAGATGAAAACGTTGAAACAAGAACATACGAAATGGAGAGTGGCAGCGGGGGCCTATTGAAACCCATTTGACAAGCTAAAAACCCAGAAACACATGGAGGACTAAGAACAGATGTGGGTACTTTGGTCAGCCATTTTGTCAAACACGCAGAGTGTATTGGCTAAATGGAAGCTCCATATTTATTAGAGACGTGAAGTCAAACCAAAATTAGCGAATGAGGTTCGACTTCAGCACGGAAACAACTTATTATACTCAGTACGAACTAGAGAACAGCAAGCACCAGACACAAAGAAAGACCAAATATGGGCATCTAGCCTATGCACTTTATCAAGCATACGACATGCACTAAAGAAACATGAGATTTTTGCCTCAATCAAGACTAAAAAACAAGCCTAGGTTCTTAACCAAACATGCCAGAACACACAAAAACACCCATGAAGGATCGGTGGATTGGAGCTCACACAAACTAGTCGGTCACAAGCTCTAGCTCAACACCTCTCAAACAGAGCACCTCTGGTTCGAAAGGCCTACTTGGTTCAAATGGCTAGCAACAAGCGAGCCTCGGGTGGTGGCAATGCTCTCTCGATCTCACTCTCTCCTTTTAGCTCGCCCTCCGCTCTTCCCAACTCTCTCTCTCTCTCTCTCTCTCTCTCTCTCTCTCTCTCAAAACCCAATTGAAAAAACCCCCTATAGAGCAAGCCCCTTCACTTTTAAGGGTGACTGGCAAGCACACATGGTTATTCCACCACTAGCTTATCGGTCAAACTAATCTTGACCTGTGGATCATGCCACCATTTGCCCCCTGGCGATCCTATGTCTCCTCTTATTCGTACTCTACTTTTTCTTCCATCTTTTGTAGAAGTGTGGTTGGTGTAAGGGGGGAACATAACCTACATGCGGGCTGAGCTGCAATAAAGGGAGATAGCCGACCCAAACATGTAAAGGAGAAAGGGAAAAGAGAAAGGTGGGCCAACCTACAAGTAAAGAAAGGAGAAAATAAGAAAAAAGAAGAGGAGGATGAGAAGGAGGGCTAGGTGTCGTGACTCGATCTTGCCGCCAAATCTCTCTCGCGAGGAAAGGAAATGGGGAAATGTCAGATTCAAGGGTACTTGACCACAAAAGTTCCCTAATGGTTCTTAACCATAGGGATGTTATGATCTCACCCTCTAGACAAACCTCTTATGGGTTCCTTTTACAAAGTCACAAGTTCTCCCAAATCCATACCCCACATGAGAGTGGTGTCATGCCCCGATCCTTGAGCATGCACCCATTCATCACCTGGTCGATTAAATAGTGACGTCCCAGAACGCATCGCCGACTCATTCGATTTTTAAATATGTATGCGAAAGCATATAAATAATCCCAAGACAATAAAACAATGGGATATTAAAGTAGGACTAAAACTCTCGAACCTGAAAAACCATCACACTTATATACATTTATAACCACTGAGTCTTATATATACATATAGTACATTAACAGGTCAGGTTCTAATCAAAGCCAGTCCAACAACAAAGTCTGAAAACAAGGGTGGGGTTTCAATCCTCTTATGGATCCTCCTCTGGGTCCTCCTCAACAATCTCTCCTTCTTCCTCACTCTAGTTGGAGCCTACGGCTAAGTACACTAGAGAGTCAGAATCGCCCTCGAGCTTGGGATCTTTTGCATCCACCACTAATCCACTCTTAGGATCCGTTGTCCCCTTCCCAAACGCAACCTCTAAAATGTACAGAGGTACCTCAAATTCCAGTGTAGGGCCCACCCTTCATCCATCATTTTGTGGCAATACCACGACCGGTATTTATGGGGCACCTTTTGGAGTTCACCCACATCAACCCAAACGATAGATTTTACTTGTACATATTACAATCCTTTGGGATGGTGGTGTATCGGAATGTGATAACCTCCATTATACCAAAATGCTCGGGAGGAGCTAGAGGTGTTGCCATCTATGGACCTGAAATGTTGTCCAACAACGAGGTGAGATGATGTCTCGGTGAGTTCTACCCCTTAAAACCCGATTAGGAAGAACTAGGCATTAAAGAACTTACCTTGGCCTCAGTTCCTTCCTACAAGTCAGTTCAATTCATAAATACTAACAATCACATCATCCAATCAAACGGATTGAACCATCGATCAATCGACTTAGTCGATTACATGTCATCAAGACCACTCCCCGATCATCTCAATTATTCAATCTCAAATCTTACTCATGGCTCAATGAGCAAAGTCTACAAAATTCTCAGCTATAATTCGCAGTCTCAAGGACACAACCTATCTTAGGTGGTAATCACGGCCCAATGGGCACAACTTCTATCAAGTGGCAAATCACGGCTCGATAGGCATGACCTCTATTAGGTGGCAAATCATAGGTCGAAATGGCACTACCTCTATTTGGTGGCAAATCACGGCCCGATTGGGCACAACCAATTCCAAATTCAATGGCGAATCTTGGCTCAACTGGCACAGCCATACTTTGGCGGCTTTCTAGGTCCACTCACAACCTCTCATGGTTATTTCCCACTCAAATACCAACATTTCTCAATTTTTGGATATTTCCCCACTTTCACTAATCACACTCAATTTTCTCAATTCGATACTCAAATAAATAAATAGATAGCACCATAGTAATCAACACAAAATTTCGATCACCGACTATCCTAGTCTAATTTTCAAAAAATAATTAATTAATTAATTAATTACAAAAATTAATAAATAAATGCAATAACTACAACTTAGGCCCGATAAAGCCTAATTGGAAGCCAAGACAGTCCCGAAAAATTCCTGAACCACTCTAGATAAATACTAGAGCTTGTCTAGATTCTAATTGCACTAAACTATCCACCTAACATGCATTGACAATTAATTAAATTACTAATCTAGTCTAGTCTAACCACCTAATCCATCTTAGCCTAAACTAATCAACCCATAAACATAATTAACCTACTAAGCTAGGATTAGTGAGTTAAACTTACTTGTTTCGTGATCCAGTCGGTTCAAATCGTTGGGAACGCCGTAGGGAACAACTTTCTCCAAAGCGAGCCTAGCTTTCGGGGTTGGGAACAACCTCAAAATGGGCCAAGACTTTTGCTAGAAACCCACTGATTTGCTCTCTCTTTTGGCCTGCAAAAGAAGAAAACAAAGGCCGGTTCGGTGAGGCAAGGGCAATAGTGGACCGGGCAGAGGCAGCAACGGCTTGGAGGGGCGGTTCTGAGCTTTGACGGTAGTCCGAGGCAGCTCACAACAGCCTGAGTTGCTCGGGACAGCTCATGGGACGTCAGAACAAGCGAGATGGAGGTGGAGCAATGCTGATGGACACGACTAAGGCACGACAGGTGGTGGTGGTGTTGTGGGTGGTGAACGGTGACGATGAACGGTCTGGCGGCAAGGGCTGGCTTGGGCAGCTCTTTTTTAGCTGTTGTGGTGTTCAAAAATGGCAAGGATGAGGGAAATGGATGTGGCTGGCCAGCTTGAGGGAGAGAGGAAAGGATAAGGGGAAAAAGGGGGGGCCACCAAGCCTTATTTTCTCTCCAATGGTCCCCTTGACCAATCATCAGCCATAGTTGGCTTCCATGAACCACAATCAGTCACCAAGGCTCACTTCATAATGTTTGAAATGATCCAAAAGTCTTAAGCAAGGGGGAGCTACGAATTTCATGGATTTCTCCCTCAATTGGACACAAATTCCCTCTTAATTCAACACAATCCGGCCTCTATAAAATCAATCAACACCTCATTGATCCAATTGATATTTTCCCTCACCAATTGACCCCACTTGCATCCCAAATGTGCGATAAAAAACGGTCCCTGACTTTTTCTGTACAAAAACGGCCCTAAGACGACTTTTTCTTAAAAATTCTCGGTTTGCAGAAAATCTTTGGAGGCTGAGTCGACATTCCTAAAATGATCTATGACATGATAGAACTTTCAATTTCTGAAATCAGATTCAAATTCATGGTTAATTTCACTCTAGCGCATTTTTAGCATAACCTAAACTACCAGGCAACTTTCAAAACTTTTTAGTGCAAATGACCCATGCTCAATTTTCTTGGAGCCACAATAAACCCCTTCTACCCATTGGTAACTCTCGGTTGTCATGAAAATCTCAATGTTTCAAATACGAACACAAGATACCAAAAAGATAGAAAAATTAATCTAATGCTGATCAATAAGAATTTTACGATTTAGTGGAATCACCAACGTTTAACAACGCATCTCAGTCGAATCGACCTATCTTTGATCTCTAATCGCTTTTTAATTGTGCCGTAATGATCTCGGCAGATGAGCACTATCAAGCAGCCGATTCCTAGTCAAATCCTCAAGTCTATTTGTCTTAAAATCTTTAATGACTTCTCTAGATAGTCTAGTTATCTCACGAGTGATCAGCTTTGAGAATAGCACTATAGGTGCATCAATGAAATGCCTGATTTATTAAATTAAAAGCATAATCGAAAACCTATGATGTCACAAGCGAAGTGTTGCGACCCGTACTCACATGAGCGACACACCTCAAGAGAGGAGATTAGTTGTGAATATCGAATTTAAAGGTATCTAGCAAAATTTGGTCTCTAGATGACTTAAATAAATATGGCAAGGTGTATACACGGTAATGTTTCATTTCAGCATTAATTCCACAGAACGGGCATGATTTTAGCCATCTCAAAATATGCAAAAATCCTATGAAAAATCTCACATACGGAACATGTAATGGGGAACATTTCTCATTAAGAGTTCAAAACTTAAATGTAATTACATGAGTCAGAAAAAATAACAAAACAGAGGTACATATCCAAGCTATATATTGATGCAACATCTTTTCACATTAACACATGCAATTGACACACTAGACAACATTAATACTTTGCAAATCATGCATCAATTGAATACATATAGCATGTCTTTCATCTTTCATAAGGATTTAAGATCAAACAAACTCATTTATGGATTCATTTCACTAAACCACAATTTGGAATAGTGTAGAGCAAAATGTCCTATGTTTGGATCTAGGCGATTTCGACCTAGTTAAACATATTCAAAAATTTTGAAAAAATTATAAAACATTATCCACACAATTACAAGCAACTTTCATGAAGGAAAGTTTCTCCAAAAATTAATATAGAGATCAATACAAAAATGGCAATGTCATTAATGAACATAGAGCGGACCGACCTAAGCTTAGATTTGAGTGATTTTTACCTAGCTAATCATGTCCAAATATTCTGAAAAGAAAATACATAACATATACCACACCATAACAAACAACTTTCATGATGGAATATTCCTTCAAAAATCAACACAAAAAGTAGCACAAAAATATAAAAGACAGAAGGCAGAATAGGAACAGAATTGAAAACTAACCTAAACTACTACAAAATCGCTTATCTTTAAAGGTGTTTTTCGAAGGTCAAATGGTACTCGATTGGGGCATGCAACCTATCAATTTGAAGTTTGTGATGTGTATTATCAAAATCTTGAAAGACTTGAACCCAAATAAGTTCATTTCGAACCTCGTATCAACCAAAACAATAGGTCAATTCAAGGATACGAAAATGCAGATTTAAGACCAAATTAAATCAATCATTCAAGTTCATCAATTAAGAATAATCAATTATAGCAAATTATCATCCAAATCCAATTAATCCAACATCTAACATAGTATACTAACCTAAAATTGAACCTTGGCCCTGATCGGTTAATCCAGTCTCACTTCATAGGGTTCGAGATCGAGATTATTACCTTTTATGCGTTTATGTCGATTTTGATCGCAATTGATCAAATTAAGCTCATCAAGATTGTGAGTAGATCAGTGTGGAATGTCTAGGGGTTGCATCGAGATCCAAAATAGGCCGGTCTTCAATCGCTGATGAGAATAAAGGTAACCAAAGCCGTCCGGCGACCAAGGGACAAGACTCCAACCACAACCTAGTTGAAGACCTCATTGGGAATTGGATAAGATAACATCCGACAGCTGTGGAAACAACGCTAGCCGCCAGATTGATTCGCCAAGTAACCGATCCGAGTTGGATGGATTTGAGGATGTCGGGATAGACACGAATGCTAAAGGCCTTCCAATTACCAATCAACAGACCTCTGGTCACCTGGATGTTGAGCACAAACTTGAGGACAAATCAAAATAGGCTAGGGACCTTGAAGATGACCGCTAGATGCCAATCTCGAAGGATGAATTGGTCGGAACCAAAAACCGGTTCCAATGCTAGTCTTGCTTCTTATAGCTGAAGAGGGCGGATCAAAGGGAGCTGAGCACCATCCATCCTCATTGCGACTCCGATTAAGATGAGGAGGAGATGTAGATCACCACGGGGGCTAGCAGTAGCCTGCAATTCTCCGATATGGGGTCGATCAGTAGATTCAAGTGAATTGGCGAGTAAATAGGGGGGGAGAGAGAGAGAGAGAGAGAGAGAGAGAGAGAGAGTAGGAAGAAATGGGTAGGAAAAACGGAGGGAAATAGATATAATGGTATGAGGAGAGAGAGTAGATTTTGTGCCAAATGAGCCCCTCTCAAAAATGGAGAGAAAATGAGCTTATATGCTCCCCCAAACTATCCAATTTGTCCGTCGGTTCAATCCGACGGCCAAAATTTTGATCCAATGATTAAAATTTGATTTTGAAGGTTGGATGTGGCACCCCCAAATAGCTAAGGTTGCCACAGATACCTATCGCTCCACCTAAAGAATACCAGCTACATATCTTTGATATAAAGAGGTTTAAAAAAGGATCGAGGTCCGTAGGGTTTTTTTTTTAAAAAAGAGTTTAGCGCAGCTCATAGTGAAATTAAAGATGAGTCTCACCATCTCTCTACTCTCTTAATGATGGAACAATGCACACCAACTACACATCGAAGGAAAACATAAGCCGAGCCACCTTTATTTACTTTTTTTAAGATGGACATCTTGGGTCAGTACAACCAAAAAGCCAAGACTTTTAGCTAAACTTGGCTACAGCTCAAAAGAGAGATCTCGACCCCTTATATCTTTCATGTATAACCCTCCATCTACAAGTGTCGGCTATCCCCAAAAAAGTCAGCTCCCCCTCCTCACGCAGGCCATCACACCCATCCCGGTGCATCAAGCGGTGACGGCGGCAACATCCCCCGTATCACTCCGCCATGGCGGACGTGGACAAACAAGAAATCCTAGATGACCGGGCCCCCAGCCAGGCCCACATCATACATCACCAGCACCCGAACCTGTATGAATGTCAAACCAGGGATGGTGACACAATCAAGCTCTGTACAATTGACCTCCACGTCAAATGGAAGGCCATAAAAGGTACCCCGCATGACCAGAGAGAGAGGCATCTTTCTACTATGAGATGTTGGTCCCCAAAGGGATGAGTACAACCACTCAGCGGGTAAAAGATCCATTAAGCTACTCAATGCATCAAACAGAACAATCATAACATCATAGTAAAGTACATATCATTCATGCATCCAAGCATAACTTACCTTGCAGCCATGCATATGTCATCATACCAGATATGCATACACCATCATGCACTCATCATCAAGCATTCATGCATATACCATCATGTCATAGGTGCATATACAACCATACACTCATCATCAAGCATTCATGCATATCCATGCCTTATGTGCATATACCACCATGCACTTATCCATATTATATCATACATCCATGCATATATGTCACCATACCATGCATGATTCAATTTTAACTTTTTATCTTTTAATTGGGTCACCACATTTTTCTTTCCCGAGACCAGTAATTTGCATCTCACATTCTATCGCTCGCACCTAACTCGGCATCGCGAGGAACTTCCGGCACACACCTCTAGGCATCTCATACCCCAACTAGCATCACGAGGTATCCCCCGGCACACACCTCCGAGGCTTCCGACACCCCCACATTCCGGGCATCTCGAAACTCCCGAGGACATTCGGCACACACACTCCAGGCATCCTAACACTCCTGGGGCAATGTCGGCTCACACCTCCGACAGTATCCTCATTTATCATAATTCATATTCACATTTGTGTCTCAATATCAACATGGCACATGATGTAATAATGGCAACAAGATCAATTTTAGCTTTTGATATTTGCACAATCCAGCTAGGACAGTTTTAGAAAACATTTTTATTAAATATCCAAATGACATTCAAAAATTATGGAATTCGAACATGTGATAGTTAAGACATAAAGGCAGATACTTCATGAAGAACACTACACCAAAAGATTCCCATATAGTTCAATACAGAACACGCATCACAGCACTACTAATTCTGTCCATTCCACTTGCACAATTTTTTAAACAATTTTTTGGTTAAATAGACAAATGAACTTCAAAAATTACGAAATTTGAATATGTTGTATGCAAGACATAAAATATATATATATATATATATATATATATATATATATTTCATGCAAAACTCCTTTCCAAAAGAATCTCATACAAAATGGTATAGACCACGCATTGCAACATTACCAAGTCCAAACGCATTAGATTACACAGTTTTAGAAACATTTCCGATTAAATACCCAAATGACCTTAAAAAATTATAAAATTCAACTATGTGATAGCAAGATCATAAGGTAAATACTTCATGAAGGCAACGAAGTCAGATTCGCCCTAGGTAATTAAATATAGGCGGTTATAACTTCTGTTCCTAGTATCGAAATTTCCAGATCCAGTCTTTCCAAAGAATAACAATTTCACCCACTTATACTTGTTTGTTTTGTCCCAAATTTGAGTATGTTATACTACAAGAAATCCTTTATAACTTTCATTTAGAGATCAAAGCCAAAACTCGACTAGAACATCACATGCAAGTCACTAGAACATCCAAGGTCGAGTTGTTTTTCTCAAGAACAATACACTAGGCTAGAGCACCACTCTCTTAACTTCAATTTTTCACATTCTATACATCCGAAATTGTTACCATTCAATCACACACACTAAGCACAGCATGCAAGAGTAGATCAAAGGATCCCCCTTGCCTCTAGACTGAGCGAACAGCAAGCACAACGGCGAGACACGGCGGCGATGGGTGGCGATGCACGGCCCTTCCTCCTTCCTCTCTCACACACGGCCTCCTTCCTTCTTCCCTTCTTCCTTTCTTCCTTCTCTTTCTCTCCTCTCTCTCTCTCTCTCTCTCGGATGAACCCTCCTCTCTCTCTCTCTCTCTCGCTTAAACCGGCCACCCTTTTCCCCCTAATTTCCTTTCCTTCATCATTAGCCATCATTACCTTTTGCATGGGTGACACTTGGCCATCACCATGGGACAAATGGGGGGAGACATGCAAACTGGACTCCCTCCCCTCCTTCGTGCGACAATAGCCCTTTATGGGCTTATGGGCCGGGCATTAAGGCCCATCTTAGGCCCAACACTCTTGGGCCTAAGACCCAAGCTTAAATAAATCCAGATTTGACCCTCTTAAAAACTAACTAAATCCCTATTAAATCAAAGTACTAAATTTCAAATTAAATGGCTATACACTTGAGATCATAAATCCATAAGTTCCAATTTATAATACATATGGCCAAAAATAGAACTCTCTTTCCCAAAATTTATCCATTAAAATTTTGGCCATAAATCTTATTACGAATCATGGATCAAGAGGCTACAAAATACAATAATGGTGTTTCCATCGCCTATCCATGGCTCATGGCATACTTAGGGATTTTCATGAAATTCTAGGATGCCACATTGTATCATGATCTCAAGGTGTTGGCTAATCTATCCAATGGGTTTGATTTGCAAAAACCCAAGGCCAAATCGAGAATTTCATTAAAATATCCAATTATAGGTTAAAATGAAATTTGATGAAATTCAAGGATCAATCCATAAAAATTAAGAAATTAAAGGTGCAAAAGTGAAATTAACATCGAAATGATCTTGGAACTAGTCGCCAAAGGTCAAGAACTAGCAGGAAAGGAGTTGAACCGGCCATCCCCTCTGATGGCCAATCAAACTGATCACCGTTGCTCGAGCGCCAGTCCGGCGTCCTGAAGCCCTTAGCCATCGTCGTAGCTTTGCCTGGAAGTCACCGTCGCCACCCAAGCCGCCAATAGCTCCGCTCGCTCACCTTGCCTGTTCCCGTGCTAGTCTGATCGTTTCGGCCCTTTTCCTCTCTTCAATTTGGCCCAAATCAGAATCGAAGTTTCAACTTCGGGTTGAGGCTTTTTTTCGAGCCCCTTTTGGACCTCTTTTGGCGTCACTCTAGGCTCGAGTTTCGCTTGCCTCCTCATCACCGTCATCGTGAACTCATCGGCTCACAAATCCGATGAGTTTACTTACTAAACCTTGCTTACGGGTTAATTATGCTTAGGGGATGTTTAGTTTAGACTAAGATTGGATTAGGTGATTAGATTAGAGTAATTAGTGGTTTAGTTAGTTAATTAGGCTAATTATGTGGTTAGATTAGTTTAGTTAGGGGTTAATTAGATTGTATGATTTATTAAACTTAGTGCATTATTTAGTTAGGTCCAATTAGGTGGTTAGATTAGTGTATTTAGCTTAATTAGGCATTTATTTAATTATTTTTGTAATTTAGTTAATTATTTAATTATTTTTGTAAATTATACCGAGATAGCCAGTCGTCAGAATTTTGTGTTGATTGTCGTGGTGTAATTAGTTTGTCCAATTGATGATTAGATTGTGCAATTGAGTGATGATTGTGACTTTTGATTTATTATTTCAAAATTGTGGATTTTTGGTATTTAATTAGAAAATACCGGGTGTCGGTTTTTTACACCAAAAATATTTTTAGCTACTACATAAAATCGTGGGATTTTTTAAAGGAGTGATATTACTTTTTATGGTTCAATCTGACAGTGTACCCACACATGATTATTTTACCAAGTATTTTTAATACAAATAAAATAGGCCAAGCACATTATTTTAATTGAGACATTTGAGTGCAATGCACGATGTCCTTGGTCGGGATTTGGTGTACGTGTGATGGTTATGAGAACCCGTCATCCGATGAAGGTCAGGTGGACGATGCTCTTTCGAGAATACCCCTTGTCAAAAGATGCCAGTCGCAGTAGAGCCTGGACCGATGCTCCTCCGGGAATGCCATCTCGAGGTAGACGTTGCCGCGCTCAATGGGGCAAGATGACGCCTAGCTATGTCGAAAAACCGTCGAACATGGAGTAGGCCGTGCCCGTGGGGCCATAATCAATTGGAATGCATGATTGAGTGAAATAATTGCATCTAATTATGGGATAAAATCGAGTGGCACGGAATGTGACATTTCATAACGATATAACCGGGACCCCCGTGATTGTTTAAGATATAAGTCGAGGCGTTCCAACTACTAAGTGTCGTTACTGCATATATCCGTTATATGAACTGTGCTGACGTGCAGAAAGGAACTGAGGCGAGGTAAATCTCATTATTTGTGTGGTTAGGCTGCCTCTAGGTGTATTATCTTCTTAATCGGGGTTTAGGACGTGAACTCGCTAAGACATTGTCTCACCCCGTCATAGTTTAAATTTTTACAGGTTCCTATATGGTAGCTCGTTCGGTTCATTTTGGGCAGCCGCAAGAGTATAGTGAATAGAGTACCATCTTCTCTATCCCCGGGAGTCCTTGGACCCATTAGCTCATCGTGACCACAATCTTAGTCGATAAGGGCCTACCCCAGTTGGTACCTCATCAATTCAAGGCATGATTTATTCATGGGCCTAATGGGAAGCCCGAGGATAGTTTCAACGGACCCACCGTTGAGGGTGAGGAGTTAGTTGACCCACTTGGCATTGACATCCCTGACGATGTCGTAGTGAACCCGGATCCCAAGTAAGAGGGTCCGGGATAGGGTTAGCTTAGTAGATCCTTTTTGGTTTTAGACCCTTCTGTATATGAACTTGATGTGTTTATAAAGTTGGCTTTTGTTATTTGATTGTCCTGCTTTTCTATTACATGTTGGTTGTTGTTTGTGGATTGTTCATTTCGCTTCCACATGCGCATTCAAAATGAATGGGTCGGCGATGCATCCTGGGAACATCGCAATTTTATTGACCACCAAGGGATGTATGCGCACTCGAGATTCATGATGTGACAGTTTAGGATTACCAAAAACTTGAATTTAAATCGGAAACAAGGGTATGATTTAGGATTACCAAATATTGGAAACACGGGGTTTTGAGATTGCTCGAGAGCCAATCTTGCAAGCATATCTTGATAAATGATACCAATTGTCAAATCCCTTTGGAGAGGATTTTAACAAAATGAAATTTGATTAACCACTTAAGGGTTAAGTCAAATATGCCAAGTGGAATAGCCCAATCAAAAGGATCTTTCACACTAGCTCTCAAAAAGGGTTTTTATTCCCAATCATTAATGTGGGAAAACTACTTAAATCTCACTAGAGAGATCTCACTCAACCTATGTCTAAGGCTTTTAGAAACATTTACAGTGAATACAATTCATTGATCAAAAGGTCTTTTAAAAGGACCATAATAATGGCTTGGTCATGGGTTTATCCAAAGGGTATGCACTTTGAGGTCAAGAAGCAAATATTCAAACAATATCCAAATCAAGTTTACAAGGCAAGAACCTCGAAGATAAAATAAGATAGGATTGCTTACACTCCTTCTAGCGGTAGCTCCCATGTGAGATTCTTATTTCAACTTGAACCATCCCAATCAGAAGAGACTTCAGATAGGGATTGTAATGTTGGTTCAAATGAGGCTTAAAAAGGCTTGAAAAATATTCAAATATCAAGGGGTTTAAAGTGAGTGATTATCTTGACATCATTAGCATCACAAAACTTTTTAGAAATCTAACTCTTGAAATTTAACTTATCTCGGGAGTCCTTTTGACTATTTGTCTTGAGACATGAGAGCTTTGCTCTCTTTTCAAATGACATAACTTGCAATACATATTTTGCAAAGCTTTCTTTTGTTTTTTAAATGGTCTTTTGCATGACTATTGATTTTGCTTTTCTTTGCATTTTTGTTTTTCTTTGCATTTTTCATGGGCATTGATCTTATTTTTACCAAGCATACTGTTTTTTCATACCCCCTAGTTTTCACTCTCTTTTGAGTATCTAGGACTCTCGAGTGGTATTTACAAACATAACCAACATTCTCAATTTTGTTAGTAAATCACATGCCTTATTTCAATGTGGGGAGATAATCATCACTTGGAGTTACGAAAGAATTGTATAGGACTCAAATTGGCTAAGAAAAGAATAACTGTATTTAGGGTAGTGAATGGAATGCTCTTCGTCACTTCGAAATGCCTCAAGCTTCGATAAAAAATCACTTGAAGCTAATACAAAAAGATTGATGCAAGTGAAAGCAATAAAATCTTTGTCGATCTTTTGCTCCATAATGTTCAACCAATACTCGCTATTTTGCCCCCAATGTGGGGTTGTTCTTAACAAGGTTATTTTGGAAATACTCCCTATTTGGCTCAAAGTGGCTTGCAAGAGATATCAATAGTGTTTGGGATTAAAAAGAAATGCATCTATCATCTCAAACCATGTATTTACTATGAATGAATCCTATGCCCCAAGACATGGTTCTTCTCACTCGATTATCTCAAATAGTGTATAAGGACGTGTTTGACAAAGGGTTACCTCTCATTATTTTAGGCACTATCACTTGGCATATTTACCAATCGTTTTTGGGTTTTTCAAAACACATTTTGGCTAAATTCCACTCCTTAAGGAATGAGAATGTATCGATTTTTTTTTTTTGAAAGAACATGTTCCTTTGACCCTACTAAGGTGACTTTTGGAAACAAGGTTGAATAAAATTTATGAACAAAATAGGTTTTGCTCAACACAGGGGTTCACTTCTAGAGTTTTGACTAACTCTTTCGGCATTCTAAGGGATAGGGCTACTTCTAAGCTTTTAAGAAGATGGTCACTTTTTGGAGATTTTCCATTCCTGAGATCAATTTCTTATGGATAAATAGAATCTTCTTCAGAGATCCTACAAAATGAACATGTGGATGCGATGTTTATGCATGAAATGCATAATGCAAATATCTTAATGTGGCTCGGATTCAATCCAAAAGTTGCATAAGAATTTACAGGCCTTGGTAATTCTTGACCATCCATTTCTATAAGACTCAGTACTCCGCCAAGTAGCACTTTTGTTACAATAAATGCGCCTTCATAGTTCGGAGTGAACTTCCTACAAGGATTTAGAATGATAGGCGGAACCTTTCTCAAGAAAATATCGTTGATCTCAAAACGTCTTGGCCCAACCTTATGATTGAACGACTTGGCTACTCTCATATGATAGCTTCGTCTATGATATAGGGCTTTTGCCCTTTTTTCATCAATCATATTGAGTTATTCAAACCTTTGTTGAACTTATTCAACTTCAGAGAGCTTGACTTGAGAAAGTACTTTCAGTGAAAGGATTTACAATCCCATGGGTAGCACAACCACCATCCTATAGAACAATGAGAATGATGTTGCCCCAGTTGAAGTGCGAATTGAAGCTCGGTAATCAAGCAAAGCATATAGCAATCGATCATGCCAATCACAATAATTTTCAGCCATTTTGGCTAAAATTTTCTTAATGTTCTTATTTATCGCATCCATAGTTCAATTCATTTGTGGGCGGTAAGGAGAATAATGTAAGTGGTGAATGTGCAATTCTCTAAGTAATTCATCCACTATTTTGTTGTTCAAGTTTGAACCATTGTTTGTAATGATCGCTTTAGGTACTCCATATCGAGCAATGATATCATGATGGATGAACCTTACAAAGCTTTTTACAGTGTGTGGGCATAAGAATTGACTTCAATCCATTTGGTGAAGTAATCAATAGCTATTAAGATAAAACAATATCCATTCGACGCTTTAGGATTAATTGGTCCGATGTCGATGCCCCATATTGAGAAAGGCCAGGACTCGGACATTTGATGCAATTCATTAGGAGGAGCATTTTTGTCTACATAGACTTGGAATTGGTGATAACGCCTCATATGTTGAATACAATCGGCTTCCATGGTCAACCAATAGTAACCAAGCCTGATGATTTTTCTTGCTAGGAGATGGTCATTCATATGAGGGCTGCACTCTCCTTCATGTATCTCTTTCATTAGCAGTTTGACTTCTTGTGCGTCCACACACTTCAGTAAAACTAAATCAAAAGAACTTTTATAAAGGGTTCCTACACTAAAGAAGAATTTAAATGCTAACTTTATCAGGTATTTTCGATCATTGGTTTGACTTCCTTGGGGAAATTCATCTCCTCGAAGGTAATTCATGATGTCATAATACCAAGGTTGACTATCAAATTTTTCTTCAATCATCAGGCAATAAATAGGCTTCTTCAAGACATCAATTTGCAAATGATCCATGTTCAAACCATTGATTAATTGCAACATTGATGAAAAGATTGCTAGGGCATCATCAAATTGATTTTATGATCTTGGTAGATAATCAAAAGATATTTCGTCAAATTCCTTGACTAGGTCTTTGAGATATTCATGATAAGGAATTAACTTTACACCTCGAGTATTCATTCGCCTCCCATCTGAAGGATGATGAGTGTAGAATCACCATAAACTTGATGCTTTCTAACTTTCATATCAATGGCCAACTACAAACCAAAGATACAAGCTTCATATTCAAAAATATTGTTGGTATAAGGGAATACCAACTTTGCAACTACTAGGTAATGTTCACCTTTTGGGGATATTAAAATTGCCCTAGTGCCGGAATCAAAAAAGTTAACAACACCATCAAAATGCATGGTTCATTTATCATGCGAGATCAGATAAATCATTTCATCAACTTCATCCTAGTAATAAGACTTTTCAAGATTTTCAACTAACATATCAACTATGACTCGTCATTTGATGGACTTTTATGCCATGCTTTGAATTCCATTTAGCAAGCCTTCCAACCAATGCAAGCTTCTTCAAAAAATATTTAATTGGGTCATTCTCAGTCACTAGTAGGATATGGCGGTGAAAAGTATACTACCTCAATGCTACATAGGTTTTTTCCACTTTGGGATATTGGATCTCGAATGTAGTAGACTTCTTATTGAGGTAGTACATGGCACATTCTATTCCATCATTTGGTCCTTTTTTGTGCTAATATGACTCCTAAAAACTCTTCATGAATGGTGAAATACAAGACTAGAGGCACGCCTTGGACAAACGGTACTCGTACAGGAGAAACGAAAGATATTGCTTAAGCTCTTCAAAGGATTTTTGACATTCTTCATCCCAATTGACCTTTGCATTCTTCTTTAACAGCTTAAAGAATGGCTTAGCAGTTTTTGACAATTAGGAGATGAATCTCGCAACATAATTCAATCTTCCCAATAGGTTTCAAATTTCCTTAACAGTAGAAAGAGGTTTTAGCTTGCATATGGCATTTACTTTAGAAGGATCAATCTCAATACCCTTGTTACTAACCACAAATCCAAGAAACTTCCCAAACTTTGCCCTAAATATGCATTTTGCGGGGTTAAGCCTCATCTTAAACTTCCTCAATCGATTAGATATTTTCTTAAGACTTCAACATGGTCTTCACCTTGTCTTGATTTTGCAACCACGTCATCGACATACACTCCAATCTCCTTATGCATCATGTCATGGAATAGTGCCACATTGGCTCTTTAATATGTTTCCCCTACGTTCTTCAAGTCAAAAGACTTAACTTTGTAGCAAAATATTCTCCATGGAGTGATGTAAGATGTTTTATTCTTGTCTTCTTCTTTCATCTAGATTTTGTTATAACCAAAAAACCCATCCTTGAAGGAGAATAGTTCAAAACCAGTAGCACTATCAACTAAGACATCAATGTGTAGCAAAGGAAAATCATCCTTACGGCCTACCTCATTCAAGTCACGGTAATCAAAACAGACTTGGACCCATCCATCCTTCTTCATAACGGAGACTATATTAGCAATCCAATCATACAATGGGTGACTTCAATAAAACCAATGTTTAAGAGCTTCATGACTTCTTCTTCGATCTTTTTAGACAACTTAGGTTTTGTTCTTCTGAGCTTTTGCTTCTTGGATGGAATATTAGTATCGAGTAGTAATGTGTGTTCCATTATCTTGGGATTTAAACCCCGCATGTCAGTATATGACCAAGCAAAAATATCTTGACATTCCATCAAAAGTCCAATTAATTTATCAACATCCATTTGAGAGAAACTTGCCCCAATCTTGATTTCTTTGGGGTTATCTGAATCTCCAAAAGTTCATTGTGATTGGTTGCTCGATGGTAGGAGGTTTGGACTCTTCATGTTTGAGCCATTCCCTTTCAATAACTCAAGGGTCATCCTCATTCTCTAAGTCGGAATAATTGAGTTCGCCAAAGTTTCTTCAATGTGAATCCGAGCCATGCAAATGACTATCATGATGTGAACTGTCATGCCTAAGATACAATAAAAAATGGTTAGTATATAAATATAAATGAATGTAATGCATGCAAATGCCATGAAAAACTTGTTTTCGAATTTTGATTTTTGAATTATTAGGAACTCACTCTCATGTCTTCAAACATCCGTGTTCCATCAAAACATTTTGAAACTATAGATTGTACGGAGACCCAAGCCTCAAAGCATTATCATTGGTCTAGTTTAGGATACCTCACACATCTATTAACAAAATGTGAATTTTATTGATATGCAAAAACTGCATTACAACGTATATCACCTGGATCATAGAGTTTATGATCCAAATTATTACAAGTGTAAACAAATGGAATTCCCTCACAGAAGAGAAATGAATAGAATACAACTAAAATGAAATGCAGAAACTAGAAACATCCCTTACATAGCGGGATCTGCAGGCTCTTCAGCTTCACCAGTGGTCTTAACCAAACTATCTTCGAACAGGTTGGCGAAGTGATAGACAATGGCTTCCTCTCCTTGCAAGAGCTTTGGTGGGCCAAGGAAGAAATCAAATCCTACTTGGGGAGATTTGATTCATTTAACCTATGACCAGTTAGTTAATAGCTAACCGCTCTACCACTGAGCTACTAAGGAACAACAAGAGATTCAATCTCATAGAGTTCAATTACCGTTCTCAACTCATAACCAATATGAGCTCGAAGTTTCCTTCGTAACTCCTGAAACTTCTTCGTAGTGGCTTCGTTACATGCCTCATTTCATAGGGAACCTCAAAGTGGCTCTATTTCATTATATTACATCCATATCACAATTCAATTCATTCAATATCCCTTTGGTGTCCATTGATATAAGAGATGTTGAACCCAAGAGTTAAGAATAGCAAGTTCTTCATTACCAAGAATAGAATAACCACTTAAAATTATGAAAGAGGTTATATTTGTCGATAAGTGCAAAATCATGTGTTCTTAAGAAGAAACGGTTTAAGAAGGTTCAATTGTCCGAAATGAATTTCTAGATTGCAAATTTCCAATATCAAATTCATAAAAATAATCGAATTTTCTTTTCCTTGGCATAAGTGGGCCATCCTGGAGTTGAACGAGAGACCTCGCTTGTGAAGTAAATCATCGAAACAAGATGATGCCTCTTTAAATTGTTAACGCTTCCATAAAAGCCAAACTAAGCAATAAAGTACCTCATATTTTTCCCTTCGCCTTGGGTTGTCTTGCAATACCTTCTACAGCTTGGCCCATAACAATACCTTAATCAACTTTAGGTCAAATAAAATCAAGCTCGATAGCTAACCCAGCAACAATAACGAAAGCGGCAGAAATCATTGGATTCATGATAAGTTCCTCACAAAAAAAAAAAAGTTAATGATACATTCATCCAATGAATTATGACTTAATTTATTCCATCACTAAGGTTCATCCAAACGAAGTAACTAACAACTCCGAATTCGAATAATTGAATAATATTTCCATTACTGAATCATCCAAAATCTTATGCATGTACTCTTGCAAAAACGAACTGTTGGAATTCAAGTCAACGGAAGACAACTTACCTAATTCCAATATGCAAATAGCAGTTAACCCCGAAATGAACGTTGAATTGCGGATGAATCACGAACAAAACTATCTCACGCTGGTCTAGATGCGATCACGAGAAAAGCACCTGATTTCCACGGCGTAAATGTAAACTGTTCTTTTAAAGAAGGAATAGAACACCTTGATGGAAAGGAGAGAGAAATGAAGAAAACTTTCTGAACGTACGTTCGTCCAACCAGTCCAACGGTTGTCTTCAGGGAGCCTTTTATACAACTCCTTTCATACCCTTTCATTGCAGCATATCAAGGCGAAATGGTGCGTGCCAATCGCACCCCATCATAAACGTATTAATTAATAAAATACAAAATCTCTCACTTGGACATGATGGGCTTGATAGCTCTCTTTCAAGAATATAAGGTGTTCAACATTCATCAACTTTACAAAACAATTCATACTAGCAAGTAAGTTATGCGACCAGTGAGTACACCTGCACTTGGGAGCTCAAATTATGCAACTGTTAGGAATGACATAATGGCTACAACCTCAAAAAGAAATAAATAATTGATGTCTCACAGTGCCCCAGACATGTTTTGTTATATCAATCAAAATATACATATTCCTTAAAGGCTATACTTAATTATCCTAAAAAGCACATCATGTATATACAATTATATCCACAACCACATAAGGCAATATAATTGGTCAACCAGTAAATATATGTGATAGATGTAAAACAACAATAATCTTCCTTCACACTTGTGTCTCTCTCTATTTCAGAACAACTGCTTTCCTAGACCCGTCCTATAAGGCCATATCTATTCATGACCGCCGATAACATGTTAAAGTAGCAACATTGATCTTTTACTTTGAGAACATAGTCAAAAGTAACATAGGACACATAATGAGGTAAATTAGAAATTACCTCAAAAGCTCACACGATGAGTAAATTGGGATAATTTTACTCATCTTCCCTTATTGGTCGTACAATGCACATGTAGTATAAATTACATGCTATAGTGGATTACTTTTTCTATAAGAGCGTATGTCATTTATTAAAAATATCAACTATATGGATTTTAGCCTAAACATAGTCACATGTTTCTCATGTACTTATGTTAAACCCGAGTGCTATATCAACTCGCTTTCTATAGCACCTAATTAAGTACTCGCATCCGACATCTTTCAAGCATACATGATTGTGGGACTATTATGTTCGGTCTCGTTATAAACAAACCACAAACCTCATCTTGACTCCAATCAAGGCAACATATTTTATGTACCAGACTTGCTCTTTATCATTTATTTGTACATAACGTCTCAGCTTAATGTGCTATCTAAAGCACTTGAGGCGATTCCTCGTGTTAGTGAGCCAATTATTGCCTGCTAACATACTTTTCAATAATATATGTATGTAGTGTTAGTCTCATATTGTATTCGTACTTATTGATAAAAACATCAAGTCACTAATAAACAAACAAGTACAATACATATGTTCACAAATACATAAACCAATAATCATTTACAATAACACATATCACATTCTACATAATCCTAGTGACATCTTGTGGGTCAAGAATATGTCTCTAGAAATAGCCTTCGTAAATGGATCGGCAACTATTCTATTGGTTGAAACATATTGTAAGATCACTTCTTTCTGCACTATTATATCTCTTATGAAGTTGTTATTTATGTCCATGTGCTTTGTCCTTCCATGATACTTTAGATCCTTCACATAAGTAATGGTTGCTCGACTATCGCAATAAACTATCACCAGTCTTGAAACCTCTGTGACAATGGCTAAATTTTCTAAAAAAACATTTTAGCCATACTGCTTCTTACACTATGGTAGAGCATACAATAAATTATGCCTCAATCATAAATAAGGTCGTGTATGTCTGTTTCTTGCTCTTCCAAGAAATCACACATCCATTAAGCAAGAGCGCATATTCAAAAGTTAATTTACGCTCAACTAGGTCTCCACCCCAATCGGCATTTGAATAGCCTAATAGGCATAAATCATTCCCTTGATAACAAAGTTGATAGTCTATGGTGCCCTTCAAGTATCTCAAGATCCTCTTCACTGCTTTCTAATGTGCTTGACTGGGATTTGATTGATATCGGCTCACCAATCCCATGGCATAACATATGTCGGGTCGAGTACACATCATAACATCCATCAAACTTTCGACTGCATTAGTGTAAGGAACAGTTTCCATTGCTTTAATTTCTTCTGGAATCTTAGGACACATCTCGGTACTTAGGCTTTCACCTTGCATGACAGAGGTATCAATGGGATTACAGTGCTGCATATTAAAACGTTCAAGAATCTTCATAATATAATACTCTTGTGATAAAGTAAGGAGTTTCATTGATCGATCTCTTTTGATCTTAACTCTTAATATATAGGCAGCTTCTCCCATATCCTTCATCTCAAAATTGGAAGACAATCATTCTTTTATGGTGATAACCAAAACCTTGTCATTTCCAACCAACAGAATATCGTCCACATAAAGTGATAAAATCACAAATTTATCTTGGGACCGCTTGACATATACGCAGTGATCTTCTTCGATCATCGTGAAACCAAAAGTTATTAATGCTCGATGAAAACGAAAATACCACTATCTAGATGATTACTTAAGGCCACATATTGAGTGATGAAGCTTGCAAACTTTATACTATTAACCTTTAGCTATGAAATTTATTGGTTGTTTCATATAGATTTCATCATCTAGTTCTCCTTTGAGAAATGCCGTCTTTACATCCATCTGATGTAATTCAAGGTCTAAATGTGCAACGATAGCTATAATAAGGCATATTGAGGCAAACCTTACAACTGGTGAAAAGGTTTCCTCATAACATATACTATCTTGTTGAATATAACATTTCGCCACAAGGCGAGCCTTATACTTTTCAATTGATATATCCGTCTTTCGCTTAATCTTGAAGATCTATTTGTTTCCAATGGCATTATGATTAAGTGGTAGATCAACCAAATCACAGATATGATTTGCCCTCATTGATTCCATTTCATCTTCCAAAACTTTTCTACATTATTCCTTATCAGAGGATGAGAGAGCCTCTTGAACAGTCTTAGGCTCAGCATCGTCATTCTGAGCAATCATAAATGCTTCTCCTTCAATCTCAAAACAATGACGGGGAATACTTTTATGATTACTTTTACGCAATTGAATTTCTCTTGAATTCAATTCTTCAGGCGATACAACACTCCCACTAGGTCTTACATGTTGGGGTAAATTTTCATTTCCTTCTACAACATTAGCGGGTGTGTTATTAGGATTTTTCATCTCATATAATTTGAAGTCTTTATCAATCTCACATCTACTAAGAAAATCGTTTTCCAAGAATGTGACATCTCATGACTCCATTTCGGTCACACTTCCATCAGCTTGTTCACCTATGAACACGTACCCTTTTAAGTGTTCAAAATATCTTATAAAGATATATTTCTTCCTTCTAAGTCTTAATTTTCCATATTTATGGGAATAATCAATAATATAAACTACACATCCCCATGAATGTAGACTACTCAAGTATGGTTTCCTACCAATCCATAAGTCATAAGGGGTGGAAGTGACTGATTTTGAGGGCGCTCAGTTGGATATATAGGTAGCAATTAATAATGCATCTCCCCAATAAGAGATAGGTAAATTTTCTTGCGCCATCCTAGACCTAACTATTTCCAATAGAGTTATATTCCTTCTCTCAGCTATCACATTTTGTTGTGGAGTATCAGGAATAGTCAATTGTTGTACAATTCCCTTTTCATCACAAAGAGCCTTGAATTGCTCCGATAGATACTCACGTCCACAATCGGTTCTCAATGCATTTATTGAATTGCTTCTGACTTATGGGAGATCAGAAAGATACAACCAAAATATGTGAAGTCATCTATAAAAGTGATGAAATATGAGGCTCTATGTCTCACCCTTACATTCAAAGGACCACAAATGTCATTATGTATGAGATGTAATGGAAATTCGACTTTAGTCCCTTTACCGAATGGTTTTCTAGTTGTTTTTCCTTCTAGACAATGTTCACATACAAGTAGATCGGCATTAGTGAGTGGCCCTAAAAGGTCTTCTCTAGCTAATCTTTATATTATTTGCTATTCAATGTGACCTAATCTAGCATGCCAAGTACTTGTATCGATTTCAACATTACTAGAAAATGCGATTAAAGAAAAATAACTATCAACATTAACATTGTACTGATCATAGTCAATGTCTAATACCATAAAATCATTTGATATATAACCCGAACCATAATAAACTATTCCATATAAATTGTCAACACAATAACCATGGAAATTCAATACATAACTTAAGCTAAGAAAAATAACTACAGAGACCAAATTTCATCGAATATTTGGAGCATAAATGACATCATGCAGGAATAGGTTTCGACCATCACGTAAGATTAATTTACATGTGCCAATACCCTTCACTTCAACTCTTGATTTATTCCCAATATATATCCATCTTCTTCTAGGCTATATCTAACAATACTCCACAAATGCTTCTCGGTCTTTAGCTACGTGGTCTGTTGCTCTTGAGTCAGCAAGCATTATAGTACTAGAAACAAAAGCATTACTCAACGTAATGGAGTAATATGGTACCTTTTTCGACTCAGTGCATTCACAAGCAAAGCAACCCATCTTGCCACGAATGTAGCACTCCATCTTGATCTTGTCCTTCTTCTTACCACGCTTCTTGCGTCAAAAGGTCTTAACCCTTTTTTGTGCATGATCAGTCTTCTTTCCTTTGTTATTGAATTGAAGATTCCTCTTGCGCTTGAAGCCCGAAGTTTTGCGCAAACTTGATTAAGCAACATAAGCATGGGTAGATGATCTCACAGCCTCTAGGCGCTCATCCTCTAATTCCAAATGACACGCAATATCATCAAAAGTGATAATATTCTCATTATGCGTCATATTGATCTTCATATGCTCCCAATTGTCGAAAAGAGACCTTATAACAACATGAACTTGCTATTCATTAGTAAGGGAGTGTCCTGCCAACTTCAGCTCACGAATCATATTTGACATCTCCCGAAGATACTGTCTCATCGTTACATTTAGGCGCTTTCGAAATGTGTCAAACTTGATGGTGAGTCTCCTTAACTTAGTGGCAGATGCACTCTCAAACTTATCTTTCAAGGCAACCCACATAACTTGAGCTTTTTTATAACTTTCAAACTCATACATGAGATCTTCTTGTATACAGCTCAGCAACTTAATGCGAGTAATGTTATTTTTCTTTTTCCAAGCTTAATAAGCTTCTAAATCTCTCCTGTGTTGAGCTGAAGTTCCATGCTCAGGTTCATCCACGGTATAGTTGTGGGTTTCTAAAACATCTTACTCTTTAAGAACGTACTGAACCTTTCGGTGCCAAATATCATAATTGTCACCATTCAACTGCTCACCTTTATTGAGGTCAACCACAATGGTCTTTGATGCCAAAATCATAATCAATTGTTATAACAAATTAACATAATAAACGCATAATCAATACTAGCATATTTTACAGAGTAACACACATATTTAATTTGCAGTAAAGACAAACTAAATTAATGATAATTCAACAAAAGACACAAAGGCAAAAGTTCACTATGTTCCCAATCAACTTCTATGTACAATTGTTCTATTATCATTTATTCATTTAATTTGCGCAAATTTTAAGTTCTAGGTGAGAACTCTCTTAAATTCTACCAACCTATGAACTCCCACTAGGAAAAATAATTACATGACCTTATATAATTTCTACATTTTTCCATTAATACAAAAACATAGCATGATATGAACCAATGTACAAACAACAATCATGCTTCAACTATTAATCAAAATCGTAATTCAACATGTAATGGATTTCCAACCATTGTTCAAAATTTCTAGCAACTAGAAAATTGCAAGTATATTAAACTATATACATGATATCATCAAACCAAGCTCTATACAACATATATGACATCATTTGCACACAAGCTGACTACTGTATTTCCTAAACCACAAGAAAATACAAACTACAAATAAATAAATTATACATTTGAACCTTAAAATACTCATGCATTGGGTTCCGTACACAATTTTATACATTTATAAAATTCAAATATAAAAAAATAAATATACCACAATGTAGAGGACACTCATATGAACCAAACGCCGCTAACCACACTCCAATCGGACCTCACACGCGCCCCCACGCACCGCCTGAGTGCGCAACATATGTGGCGCACACGCTAGTGAGCCAAATGGCTCTTGGCCGGTCCGACCAATTAGACAGATCCAACCGATGACCGGTCAGACCGGTTGACCGATTGACCGATCCGACCATTGACCGGTCAACAGTCGAGTTGGGTTGGGTCCGATCGCCGACTAATGCCGGCCAGCCAACTGTCGCCGACAGTGACGTCATCTCAACAGTTACCAACGGTTGGGTGACATCACGGTAATGTCATCACGCACCAATTTACCGATCGGCGTATGACGTGCACTTGCCAATTCCCTGATCGGCACATGTTGCGCACATGTTGGCTTTCCCAACACTTTAAGCGCTTGGCGCCCACACGCAGCAACTTCTGGCTACGCGTGTGGGCACATTCGGCATCCTCCGGCGGCGCTCGACCCATCGACGGACTCATCTTGATGAGTACTTTCACTCTGTATATTTGAAAATTTATTTTGGCTAGAAAAATATTTCGAAAAATGGCCAAAACCGCATGGATGCACACGACCCCAAATATGTTCTTTGCTTCGGTTCGATTTTGAGTTTTCATATTGCAATTCCGACCAATAAATATCAAAAGAGTTTAGGATACAATCTCTTGCTTTTGATATCAAATGGTAAATGAGAAAACTCAATGAAAAAACAAGGCAGAAATTGCGACCGGGCTCTAATACCAATGTTAGAATTCATGTCGACGAAAAACGATTTACTCGATTCCGATGCACAAACAGCAATTAACCATGGAACGAACGTTGAATTGTGGATGAATCACGAATAAAACTATCTCACGTTGGTCTAGATGCGATCATGAGAAAAGCACCCGATTTTCACGGCGTAAATGCAAATTGTTCTCATAAAGAAGGAATGAAACGCCTTGATGGAAAGGGGAGAGAAAGGAATAAAACTTTTTGAACTTATGTTCGTCCAACCAGTCCAAGGTTGTCTTTAGGCAGCCTTTTATACAAGTCTCTTCATACCCTTTCATTGCAAAATATCAAGGTGAAATGGTGCGTGCCAATCGCACCCCATCATAGACATATTAATTAATAAAATACAACACGAACTAAGAGGGTCAACTACCCCCATCCAATCTTTATAATCAAATACCATTACTGTATAGGTAGATCTTGTTGTGAAAGACCTATTACTAGATAATTCATGGGTAGAGCCGAAGAATGTAAAATGTACAACTTGCTAATAGCATTGATTAAATGAAGTAAGGTACTCCGGTATCTATAGAGGACCTCACCGTTTAAGACATAACCATAGAAACGACGGAATCCACTATTTCATTATTTATTTCTATTTATTACTTCTTTTTTTTTTTTTTATACCTAGTATCAATACTCACTGTCCTAGACATGATTTATTCGAAAAAAAAAAAAAAATAAATTTGAACAATGGATAAGATCGGATAACCCAAGGCTATGGAACTTGGGTGTGAGTCTTGTCAAAATTAAAGAATTCGCAATTCAAGATAATTTTAAATTAGATGCACAAAATCAAACAAGTCTTGGATCACTTCTCTCAAACCAAGAAAAAGATATTGGAGAAGATTATGCAAGCTTCGATATGAAAAAACGTATAAAGAAAAAATAATATAAGAGCAACATGGAAGTAGAGCTTAATTTTTTTTTTCCTAAAAAGGTATTTATGTTTTCAATTGAGATGGGATGATTCTTTAAAAAAAATCAAAGAATGATCAGCCAGTGAATTATAAAGAATTAATTAAAAATATTTTTTTAATGGAATATACATATCAATATTCATGGATTATCCCCTTCATTCCACTTCCAATTCCTATGTTAATAGGAGTGGGACTTCTACTTTTTCCAACAGCAACAAAAAAATCTTTGATGTATGTGGGCTTTTCCTAGTATGTTCTTGTTAAGTATAGTTATGATACTTTCAGTCTATCTATCTATTCGGCAAATAAATAGAAGTTTTATCTATCAATATGTATGGTCTTGGACCATTAATAATGATTTTTCTTTAGAGTTCGGTCACTTAATAGATCCACTTACTTGTATTATGTTAATATTAATTACTAATGGTTCTTTTTTATAATGACAATTATATGTCTCATGATCAAGGATATTTGAGATTTTTTGCTTATATGAGTTTTTTCATACTTCCAAGTTAGGATTAGTTATTAGTTCAAATTTGATACAAATTTATAGTTTTTGGCAATTTGTCAACAAACTCTATTCATTTTTTTTCTTTTTAAT
Source organism: Eucalyptus victrix (assembly GCA_016097545.1). Lineage (NCBI taxonomy): Eukaryota > Viridiplantae > Streptophyta > Magnoliopsida > Myrtales > Myrtaceae > Eucalyptus > Eucalyptus victrix. The sequence goes on from CM027843.1 coordinate 50,662,093, forward strand.
TTCATCTATAAGAGGAGATTGTATGGAAAATGTAACCGATTCTTTCATTTCCTTGGGCACTAGGCATCGGCCGGGAGTTTCGAATTTAATACCGATATTTTAGCAACAAATCCAATAAATCTAAGTGTAGTCCTTGGTGTATTGATCCTTTTTGGAAAGGGAGTGTGTGCGAGTTGTTTATTTCAAGAATTGGCTAGACTAAATCAGCTACACTTTTTTTTCAGTATAACTAGTAAAAAGTAAAAGATGCATGATCCCATGAATTACTTCTGAATAAATTAGTAAATAGTATTTAAGAACCATAACATTTCGTGATTCATTGGTAAAATGCACTTTGATTCTCGATTAACCAATAATGTGGGACCATTAATATGGTTAAAGCTAAATTATTTGAAGCTTAAATGTAGCATGGTATTCTTTTTACTACTATGTTATTTTAATACAGAAAGGTTTCAAAATGAATAATTGAAATTTTTTCTTCAATAGAGAACACTCATGTTGATGAAATTATTTGAAACCTTTATTGGAAAAAGGGTCACCCTCTTCTTTTTTTTTTTTTTTATTTAGCCAATATGAAGTGATGGCCTATGTAATATATAATGTATAAAGTAAGTAGAATTCTTTGGATTTTTAGAAAAGAAGAAAAGAAACAACTTTGCTGACAAACATATTTTTTGTTTGGTCAAAAGAGTCCTCCAAAGATTCCTCCAAATATTATTTTGGTGTTGGATTAATGATCCGTTTTGATATCTTTTTGGAGGAATATCAATTATCAATAACAATAACTTAATCAAAATACAATTATCTTCAAGTCCAAGAAAAAAAAAAATCTATACCTAATTTCATCGACATTTATACTTAATATCTTTAGTTTGATCTATACCTATCTTCATTCCACCATTTATTCAAGTAATTTTTTCTTAGTCAAATTGTCTGAGTTCTACGCTTTTTTGAATCCAATCATGGATTTTATGCCAGTAATACCCCCTTTTTTTCTCTTAGCCTTTGTTTAGCAAACTGCCGTAAGTTTTCGATGAGATCTTTAATACTATCCTATTCAAAAAAAAAAAAAATTGAATAGTGGATAAGATCGGATAACCTAAGGCTATGGAACTTGGGTGTGGGTCTTTTGTCGAAATTAAAGAATCTGCAATTCAAGATATTCTTGAATCAAATTCACAAAATCAAGCAAATCTTGGATCACTTCTCTCAAACCAAGAAAAAAATATTGGAGAAGATTATGCAAGCTCCGACATGAAAAAACGTAGAAAGAAAAAAAAAATATAAGAGCAACATGGAAGTAGAGTTTGATTTTTTCCTAGACATGTATTTACGTTTTCAATTGAGATGGGATGATTCTTTAAATCAAATAATGATCAACCGGTGAATTATAAAGAATTAATTAAAAATAAAAAGGTTTTTTTTTATGGAATATACATATCAATACTCTTTGTAGGAGGCGGTGGTAGCTCTTACCTTTAATTGCTTAATTGCTTGACTTTCTTATGCTCGGAAGGATAAACTTCTTTAAATTGATAAATACTGGTGTGAATTTCTCAAAATCAATTTTGAATTTGCATTTATCTTAAGGAGATGAGTGAGAAATAATCGTTCATTTACAAGTTATGAAGGATCAATTGTGGTCCCCTAATTAGGGCTCAAAATGACAATTTGCATTTTGACTTAATATATCACCAAATTGAATGCATGAGCAGATTTCAAATAGTTTTTAAACCAAATGTCAAAGAATGAACTATACCTAATTATAACTATATCGAAAGTAATTTGATTTTTGACCAATTTAAGACTTGAAACCGAAAAATTCGGAAAACAAGTTTCTTAATCAATTTTCGTAAAATTCTCAACACAAAAGTCAAATTGACATTAAAATAAATGTATTTGTACATTTTTTTATTTATTTTTCAAATTTTTTTTGTCAAAGGTATGACCAAAAGTCAACCATTTAGTTGACTTTTCCTAAAATGTTGATTTTTTTGGTCAAATCTTTGAGTTTTTGAGAAATTGGTTTGACAAAAGTGAAGTTAAAGCTAAATGGCATCTTTTTAGGTAAAGGGTCAATTTTTGACCCGATGTTGACTTTTGATCAAAGAGTTGACTACAAAGTCAACTCAAAAGTCAAATGTTTGACTTTTCAAATTTTTCTTTAAAATGATTTTGAAATTTCTTAAAAAGGGCAATGCGAAAGAAAGAAATGAGAAATAATATTTTTTTGGTCGAGAAATAGGCTTAGTCTCAATCAAAAACCCAAATCTCGATTTTTAACTTTTTTCGATGGGTCGACTAAAAATCAAGTGTCAATAGCAGGCAAGCCCAGCCCCATCACTCCGCTCCATCCGATCTTTCTTTTTCTTTCTTTTTTCTTTTTTTTGGAAAAATTTAAAAATTACCATTAGTGATGCAAATATTCCTAATGTTAATATGCAATGCAATTTCTCTATACTTTTTAATGAAAACTTTTTTTTGTGTTACTTCTTCTTTTTTTAAATGACTAACTCCTAATTTTCTACCTTACCAAAAAAAATACTTCTAATTTTCTACGCAATTAAATCCTAAGTAAAAAGACTAATTAGGTGTCAACACTCATGTGAATAAACAATTAAGATTATATTTGTCTTATTCACATTTGACCCCATAGAGCGAGATTGCTCTTAGTTTTGCCACCTTTCAGCACAATTTCTTGTTATGATAGGATGTTGAAGAGATTTGTCCTGTTTTTGGCGACGGTGTTAATATTTTTGTTTGGCTTTCGTTCTGTGGTAGCTTGTCCTTTTGATTACATCTGTTCAACATAATTTTCTGATTCGTGATGCTCTCATCCAGTTGATTTCACTTTTCTTGCTTTTCGTGGAATGAAGCCCAGAAGTTTTTTTGTTACGTGTAACAATAATACCATGTAACCAATCAAATGTCTTTTGGTCATTGCAATTTCGGACGTAGAATGGCAACAAATGCAATGAATCATGAAAGCGAGAACACTTTATTGGTTGGTTGACCATGTTATTACGCCTTTAAATGTCAACAAATACAATGTACAATGTACTTTCTCCGATGGACAATTACCTCTGCGGCGTTCATGGACTCTTTTTCTTTGTGTAGGATAGTGTTTGTTGACCACACAGAGGTGACTTTAATTTCAAGTGATGCTTGAGTAATACAAATGAACATCGTCATGACTGGGCAGGAGATAGCTTACCTAAAACAACAGCACATCGGTGATGTCGTCGCCCCAACCGACAGTTTTGCTTTGCCTTTTTATCCCTTCTTTCGGATATGCAACTGCTTATACTATTGCGCGTACTCATAACTGAAGCATTTCTGATTGAAGTTGCTTTTGTAGGTAAATTTGTCCTGTTACATTCACGTTGTAGCCATGTGCTAGGGTTCCCGTTGTTAATTGTTCATATCATGTGGTAGCTTACTAGTTACTGCCATTCTATCTTTAGTGGACGGTAACTTTTGAAGAGGCTGCTTTCAAATCTTTGATCTATGATCTGCTCCCAAAATGCAGATTACACGTCAAATTTTTCAATGCCTTGTCGATGGGGCCATTAAAATAGCTGCATGATGTTCAGAATTCCGTTGCATTTTTTAGTGGATTGTACATCCTTTTATCGTGATCATTGATATCCTTTACGCGTGCATTGTCATGTTGATTTATCTCGACCATAAAGTCTCTCTCTAATTAACATAATGATTACACTCAAATGCAAATTACAAATTTGTCATTTTATTTAGTCTTTTATTGTAAAGTACAAAGCGTATATTCAATTATTTTGTTAATATCAAAATATAGCCTGCAGACTAAAACACGACAAGATTTACATTAGATTATAGGTACACCTACCAAAAAACAAAAAAAAAGAATCACTTGAATTGATATGTACGTAGAGAATCGTAGATCCACAAGCGACAAATTCACTTGCGATTCAGGAGATTAATAATTGACCTAACAAACACTGAATTGAATTTAACAGCATAATGCAAATTAACAGTCAACTAATTCGGATGACTATTTCAGACACCCATATTTTTAGTTAAATGGACCACACCTTTCTCTTAGCCCTTCTCAATTGTCGGTTTCTTTGCCAACAGCCAGTGTCATGTCATTTTTGGAAAATGTTTGTCGAACTAGAAATAATCGTAGATCCACAAGCGACAAATTCACTTGCAATTCAGGAGATTAACAATTGACCTAACAAATACTGAATTGAATTTAACAGCATAATGCAAATTAACAGTCAACTAATTCGGATGACTACAATTTGATGGCTGTTGTTTGTTAGCGGGGAATCCACTGTTGTTTGTTACTGGGCAATCCACTTGGGTCCATCTTCGTAATGGGAATGAAATTCAAAGTAACTAGTTAAGATAGGGTGGAAGGGCGGTGGAATGGGAGCAGGGCGAGGCATGATATTCCATTTATTGGTCGGGTACGCATTGCCCAACTAGTCAGATGCATGTTCTAGGAAGTTGGGATGTTCACTTTGCACATGGAGATTCCGAAACCGTACCTTTGGATTGGATTAGTAGTAATGGTGCTGGCTGTGTGAATCGAAGCTGTTTCTTGCAACACAGTACAGTACTCTTTGTGGATTGATCAATGTTGATGCCCTGAAACTCTTCTTATTCAACTGCGACATCTTATGCTGTCAAATGTGACGCGAGCGTTCACCAGATGCATGTTGAATATTCTCCCTCCTCCTTAAATGTCTCTCTCTTTTGTTGCATATATCCATCTTATTCTGTGGGATATCTGAGACATTGCTGGTATACGGAAGCATTTGGAATCGGTCAGCCTTTATATGCGGCTAAAGCCCCTCCTTACTAGCTGTCGGCAACTGAAGCTTCGTGATTCACATGACGTACAAGCTTGGAGTCTGCCTAAAACGATGTAAAATTGCAAATCCCTGTTGTTCCGAACGCATATTACGTTGAACCATTAGTCAAGGCTTTGAAGGCAAAACCCATGGGGACAAGACCAGCGAACACGGCTCATTTATTGAAGTGATTGATGTCCGAGACTTTTTAGGGTTTTTGGTGGGCTCAATGAATGACTCTCAATTGTCTTCAACCAGCAACGCTCTTGAAAAGGGTGTTTCGCTGTTTTCATCCTTGGAAGGACGTGAAGAATAGGAAGGGCGAACGCCGACCGTAAGCTGAAAACCGAGGAAATCTTCGCGTGTCCGAATTGAAGGTAATTCTAAACTACCTAGACAAAGTTCGGACAAATTCAAATAATATAAAATAAAGAAAAGGTACACGAACATCGACACAACCCCTATCTTTTCGGTCAGATCGTAGAAGCCCCAATCCTTGTATGCATTTGAGCCCATATCTCGTCACTATATAGTATCGACACGGACACGCGACATGCGACACGATATAACATGACACTCTAATACATCATTTCTTAAAAATAGAAAATTCCGACATATTATGACACGTTATATATTAAATATAATTTTATATATAATTACATAAATAATAATAAAAAGAGCATAAAATTAATTTACACTAAAAATATTAATTCAACATTTGTTTATATCATTCATTATTTTAATGTTTTATAATAATACATAAAATTTAGAGGGAAAAAAACATTGTTTAAAGAAAAAAATTGTAATGGTATTTTTAAATTTTATTTATTTGTCATATATAGTATTTTTTTTTTTTTTTGTGACCCAGGAAACCGTAAGCCGAGCGGTGGTGAGCAAACCCTAAGGGAGCGACTGCAGGACCCACCACCACAATACTTCAGATAAGAATCCCTAACAACGCCTCTGGGATTCGAACCTCTCCCCTTTGTGAGGGAGAAAGAGCCCTAAGCCAGCTGCACCGCTGTGGGCGGCGATATATATAGCATTTTTTGTTACTTCTTTCATAGTAAAAGACTTTTAAAAAAACTAAAATAATTCCAAAAAAATAAAAAAAAATAAATAAATGAAAAAGAGGTAGGGTTGTGTCTAGGCACGCCGCTGCCACTACCGCTGCCCCCATCAACGACGCACCCAACCACCGTCGGAGGGGGCCGACGACCTCACCTGCCTTAGGTGGTGGAGGGAGGGCGACCCTCGCCAGCCTAAGTGAGGCCCGAGCGAGGCTCACCTAGAACATATTGGCTAGGGGCGACAAGGATCGCCCAAATTTGGGCAATGCCGACCCTCGCTTATGGCCAGTGAGCCTCCCTAGCCCCAAGCAAGGCCTCGTCAGCCCCAAGCGAGGGTCGGCGACCTTCACTGGGTCCGAGCAAGGGCACGACGTCGCCTAGATCTGGGCGAGCCTCACCCAAGCCTTAGCCGAGGCATCGTGTAGCCCGACGAGGGCCCCCCCTTGTCACTTATGGTCAGCAAGGTCGCTAACCTCCTTCGACAGTGGCAACGGCAGCGATGCCTAGCCACTATCCCTCCCTCTCTTTTTTTTTTCCTTTTTTTCTTTTTTTTGTATATTTATATTTTGCAAGTATTGAAAATTTTTAAAATTGATCCTGTGCATGTCAAACTTGCGTGTCGAAATTCCGGACTTGCGTGTCGAAGTGTGTTGGAGAGAGTTGACCACGTGTAGGATTTTCCGATACTCGTTGGCCACGTGTCAGAGCCTGTCAGGACATGTCAGAACATGTCAAATACGTGTCGAAGTGTCGGACAAGATACAAAGACTCCTAAAGAGCGTTGATGCTACATAGAGCTTGGTCATCATAGTATCTTACAAGGCAGTCACATTAGACAATGAATATGGAGAAATCGGCACATAAGAAAGTAGAGTTCCGAGATTTAAATGTGGAAGCCGATAGTGATACATATAAGATGGATAACAGATTGATTGGTTGCGCTCACTCAATGCAGCTGAGCTAGGGTTATCATCAATAATGGCTACACCAAATGAAGTGGCTATGCCATCTCATTTTCTTTGCAAATTCTATTCAAGAGAATTATAACTTACTCGCATAATATTTTTAATGAATAAAATTTTGAATTGTCTCACAAAAACTAGATTGATAAGACAACCATCGAATAATGTTTACACTGGAATAGTCATGTTCATAAACTATTAAAATGTTTTCTTTCAAATTTACTTTAAAAAATTTTCCTTACTCATCTCACTTTCTCGATCTTGTCATAATTGTCACTCCATATTATTTGATGTTGACTTTATTGAGTACCTCTTCACACAAGCAAACATGTCATAAATACAAGTCAAAGAGGAGCAATAAAACTCGTCTATCTCTTCTACAAGACTGATTGGTTACACTTACTCATTACAGCTAAGCTAGGGTTATCATCAATAATGGCTACGCCGGATGAAGTGGCTATGCCATCTCATTTTCTTTTCAGATTCTTTTTCAAGAGAATTACAATTTACTCACAAGATATTTTTAATGATGACAATTTAAATTGTGTCACAAAAATCAGGTTGATAAAAAAAAAAAACTATCAAATAATGTTTACATTGAAATAGTCATGTTCGTAACTTTTCAAATGTTTTCTTTCAATTTACTTTAAAAAAAAAAAATTTCTTGCTTCTTTCACTTTCTCAATCTTGCCATAATTATCGCTCCATATTATTTGGTGTTGACTTTATTGAATATCTCTTCACACAAGAAAACGTGTCATAGATATAAGTCAAGGAGGAGCAATAAAACTCGACTACCACTTCTACGCATTCCCCTTGTGGTGCAATGTTCAGTTTAAACCTTAGCTATACAACATGAATGCTTGAGATTGATGAATCAATCACTAGCTCCAATATCCCCAAAACTAGAAAATGCCCAAGACATAAGTTGGCTGGTGGTTCACTCACGACATGACTTGATTTTGTAACTTCATAAAAGACAATGCAACTTTTTTTTTCACTAGGCTACCACACTCGTTGATCCTCTACATGTTATGTTTGAGTTAATTTTATCATATAGTTTTTAAGATTACCACCTTATATCATTTTATATTAATTTCAAGTGTGATTCTTTTCGTCTATAAAGTATTATCTAATTATTCAAACTATCCCCGTAAATTATGTTAGTAGAACAATGCAAAGTCAACAATGCGACAAATTAATTGATTATCGATAGCAAAAGGATAGGATTGCACACATTGAGAGAGTTAGAAGAGATGCTTACCTTCCTTGGGTTTCTTTTTTTTAGCTTTTTTATATTTTGTAATGAATTTTTTATGTATAGCTTTTGATAGTTTTTGACATATTATAGGCATGCCCAAATCGAGCTAGATCTCACCCAAAGGAGCTCTTTTGGCCTATTTGACCCGAGTGGTCCTAGGTGAATTCATAAGCTACCAAGCTCGCAATAAGATATGTTCTCTCTATACAAGCAATGTCAGTAACATGCCGACAAGGTAACAACTATTTCTAGCATATGATCAAATCAATAATATGCTTAAAATTGGGGTCCTGTGGTAGTCTCCCTCAAGTTATAGGCATCGGTCCTAAGGTGCCATTGGGCACTGGCGGGCCTTGTGACCCCGCAAGGGGACTCGGGTGGATTTCTCAGTTACCAAAAAAAAAAATGATTAAAATGAAGGAAATTAAAATGTGGGTATTGGTTAGACTATGGAATGAACCAATAAATATGAATATCGAGAGATATAATAGAACTGTGATACAAGTAACCTATACCTCCCAAAGCATATACATGTGTACTTTCCCAAATGGCTGCAAGCACAGTGGTCTTCGTCAATGAGGGTTATCCTATTTTTTTCTAGTTGGAACCAATTCCAATTAGTCAAATTAGAACTCCGACCACAATTGTCTTTTCAAAAGGTCTTCAGGATCGATTCAGATTTCAAAGTTGAGGGGGACCACAGACGCCACCCCCACTAAAGCCAAGTATGGTCTTTGTTGAATGATTAGGTGCGAACATTTACCACATTTGATTTCGAGCGTGTAAGTGATCCCATTGAATAATATTAATCACTCTTGAGCATTTTCACCTGAGTTAGTTACTCGTACTATCTCAGGTTGACGACGACAACTTTTCCTAATTTCTCTTTCTACTTCAAGTCTCGTTTGATTCGATTTGAAATCAAATTAGCTAACAAACAAGAGTGATAATAGAATATCTTGGAATTCAATTTTGCAGACATGAAAATTATGGTGGTATGATTCTCGTAACTCTGTTTTTAATGACAGGTCAAAACAAGGCGTCAATTCATTTAAGAGTCTTCGTCCCATATTTGCATTTAAATTAGATCTATCAAAAATAATATTGAACGAACTTGAAGGATGATAATGAAATTGCCAAAAGGAAAATGCAAATCTTAGCCTAAAGTGCTTTAAATGTTGAACATCACTTGTTGGATTTGTGTGATGACATGCTTTTCACCATAAAAGATGGGCCATCAAGAATAGCAAATTAGAGCATGATCCCCTTTTTTCTCCAAGTTCAAGAACAATTGAAAAGATTCCTCATATCTTCTTTCCACTGTCTTCCCCGGGGATTTTCAAAGGAAATCCTGATATTTGACCAAAGAATATGTTACTTATATTTGATTACTTCCTCAAGTTAGTCATTTGAATTTTGTGCAAGGACTGTTAAAATGTCCGTTGGGTGGCCACATTAGTGAAATAAACTAGATAGAATCCGACTTTTCTATTATATGATAATGGCCAACCCAATATTTTAAACTAATAGATAGAAGAAAATCAAGTACATATAGAGAAAATCCCATAAAAAAATAATGCAGATATTTTAACTATAAGAACAACATAAGCATTTCTGTTGCCCGAACAAGAAAAAGAATGCACGAGTGTCCGTCATGACCATATATCTCTTAATTCCCAATTGCAATTTTTAATGTTCGTATTGTTTTTCCTTTTCTATTATCGAATGGAGATTTTTGGAGATGAGTAGCACGAAATGGTTGAATATTCTTGCTTACCAAAAAAAAATGGTAGAATATTATTTGTACGAGGCACTGAGCGCTATTTGGGGTTGATGTAGACCCGGTTAACATGTCACAAATATCATCGACATGCCTGCCAATAAAATCATGATGAAGACATACACCGAAAGTGGAATTTTTTTTTTCTTTTTTTTCGTTCTAAGAAAGTGGAAGTTTGAATTTTAATAATCCGTGGCAAGAAAAACAGAGCAAGAAATGAATCATAGAAAGTATGGAATGTTTGCAGTAATTAATCATGATAAACAGTAATTCTAATCTGGGGGTCTCCGCCTTGCTTGCTGCTTGGTGAGAAAATCATGGTGTATGGATCCAAGAGAAAAATGTAAGTGCATCTTTCTTTGTTCCTTTTTTTCCCTTTTGCTTTTTTCACAGTTTTAGTAAATCTATTGGATGTATCTGGATTGATTTTTACAATTTTACCTTTTTTTACTTAATCTAAATCTTATGGCGCATGCATATTATAAGCAATTCCTCTTTTTTTCCTTTACATCTCAAGCCCTATTATATTGAAACAAAAAAAGAGTCCGTAAGATTTATTGAGACAAATGAGAGTGTTTTATTTAGATGGAACATTTCATTCGATTATCATGCACTATGTCACCCAATAATAATGGTTAGTCAAACAATTTCTTGACCTTGGTGATGTTGGAGGCACCGAAAGCTATGTATTATGGAATGGTGAAAAGAAATGAAGGATAAAGTAAAAACTGAGGAAGTTCTCAAGTTTGAGTGCGTAGCGGCTTTCTTAAGAAGTTTAGAAAATGATGGATCTCAAATGGTTTGCTAGTCAATCAATGGAAGTCAAATGGCCACAAGAAAGGTAAACTAAATGAAATAAATGCTGTCGGTTCTAATTATGCCTTTAGTTTTCAGTTTAGAGAGAAATTCACATGCTTCAGTTCCGGTGGGATGGGCAAGAAACATTTCGGAAGTTTCCTTCTGGAAAATTGACTAACAATACATGTTAATCTTAATCTAGATGCAGAATTTCCTCCGTTCAAACCAAATTATACGTTACTTTAGTTTGATTTATTGTTTTCCTTTAGCTGACTTGGAAGTAAACTAAAAGCGTATTGATCTAGAGCAAACTACCACCATCCACGATGCTTCGAGTAAATCTTACTTTTCAGCACTAGATATGTTGAGATTGCATGGTATTCAGCTTGGAACCGCTAGCATGACAGCGATGGGTGACGCTTCGCTTAGTGGTAATGAAAAAAACTTTTGACGATTTGATTTAGTATTGTAACAACTAACAACCCTAGATGTGTTTAAGCAAAACTCGGTGATGTAGTACAAACAGTTTCCTTCTTTTGAAGCTGCAATTGACATTGGTCAAGGATTCTATGCATAGAGGGACAAATCAATGCCTCAATTCGAGATTTGAAGAGATGCTTCTAGGCCGATTGAAGTAACTTAATTTTCAAGAAGAATGGCTGCTTGAGATCATGTTCTCCTTCGATTCAAAAAAGATTATATAGATTTATGTGATCATTATAATCACCCCAACGTGAAACATTCTTAGGTGTGAATCTTCTTTTGTGGATCCAAGATAAAACAAAAATCTATCACTTTTGATATGTCACTAGCTTGACCTAGTATGACAAATTGTTACAATAGTACATCCAGTTCACATGGGTAAAGTCACATCACTTATGCATTTCGATTCAATGGATCTAACCATGTATCTTTTTGTTGATGCCAAAAAGTAGGGTTTTTTATGAATTGGGTTCGTAAGAACCGAGACAATTTTAGTAAACCTCCATGTGGACACAGAAAAGCAAAACAAATGGTAGTGTCGCACATCACATGAGCTATTAAATCAATCTAAAAGTATATTTTAATTAAAAAGCAATTGTGCTAAAATAAATAAATAAAAATTAAGAGAGAGTATTTTATTTTATTTTTTGTCGGTCCTACTTTATTCCTATTCTAACACTTACTCAGACTTTTCCCACGCCTCATTGCGGGGCGTGAAGTTAAAACCCTCTTGAAACTTAATCGTCCCCACCCCAACCCCTTGAGAAGGCGGGGATTCGAACCCCCAACCTCCCCCTTCCATGTTGGAAGGGTGGTCATTGGGGCAAACCCCAGTAGTTAGAGAGAGCATACTTAAGAAGCTTGTTAATCAACCAAATAAGAAAAACATTACTGTATTTAATATAATACGTTCTCTCAAGTTATTTGTAATCATCATTTTGAAAAACCAAATATTCCTTATTAAATTATATCGAATAAGTATTTTGAGAGTATCAGTACCCGAGGCCAATGCCTCCCTTTTGACAGCTACAATCGTCGTGGAAGAACCGAGGCGGTGAAGCGCCGGCCACTTCTCGTTTCTCTTGTCACTTCATATCTAATCCTTGACACAAACGCGTTGATGTTATCATGTGCAAGTGGACGCAATTGACACGTCGTCACTTCACTCGTTTTGGTCTCCTCCCTCCTGCATTCTTTCCTTCAGAAACCCTAGATCATCTCAACACACTCTCCTCCTGCTCGCGATCCCTATATATACGTAATTGAATTGCTAACTCAAATCAGCGCCCAACTAAAGCTTTACCTCATCGTAGTGTTCAACAACACAGAATCTTTATCTACCGATCCATCTCGAAACCTTAGGACCCAAAACAACCAGATATGGAGAAGTACCCGACAGGTTTCAGGTTCTATCCAACTGAGGAGGAGCTCATTTCGTTCTATTTGCATAACCAACTTGGTGGCCTTAAGCAAGATGAGCTTCATCGTGTCATCCCTGTCCTCGACATTTTCAACACTGAGCCATGGAATCTCCCACGTAAGACACAGTCCGCGCGCATGCGTGCGATTCTTTCACATCCCCTACATTGATTGAACTGTGCACTAAAAATGGGTTCTTGAAAATTACAAATGCCCATTACCAGTGAAATTTCTTTTCCCTACATTTTCTTTGATGAATTTGTGTTGCAGAGCTTGCGGGAGAGCTGTGCAGAGAAGACAGAGAGCAGTGGTTCTTCTTCGCGCCCCTGCAGGAGAGGGAGGCGAGAGGAGGGCGGCCCAGCCGGAGCATGGCCACCGGCTACTGGAAAGCCACCGGGTCTCCCGGCTACGTCTACTCGTCGGACAACAAGGTGATCGGCGTGAAGAAGTCAATGATTTTCTACATGGGAAAACCTCCCACAGGAAGAAAGACCCACTGGAAATTGAACGAGTACAGGACCATTGAACTCTCGCCGACCAATCTCGATTCTACGAGCAGTAATATTTCCATTCCTAAGGTGATCGTATCAAGAAATTCGGACCTTTATTTCAACTTTTTCAAACATAGAAAGGATAAAATAACTTCGCGTGCATGACACCTAGGTTATCTAATTTTGATTTTGAATAATCTTTCTTTTACTGGTTTTCTGTTATGTACTTTATCGGTGCCGTGCAGTTGCAGAATATTCAATTTCCGTCTCTACTTTAGTTCTTACTTGGACTTTCACAGAAAAATGCAATAAACATTTTTCTCTGTGTTTGATTTTCTGGAAATAATGTACTTACAGCTAAGGCGTGAATTCGCATTGTGCCGAGTGTATGTGGTGTCCGGGAGGTCTCGAGCATTTGATCGTCGGCGACTGGAAGCGGTGGCTAGAGAGACAACAATCCAAGGTAGCGACAACACTGCTAGCAGCGAAGGCGGGCACGAAGGTGGTGGATGTGCAGATGCATCATCATCAGAAGCAGTAGCGGCCAATGCAGGAAGTTCACATCAATGGGAGATGGCAAGTTTGAAAGACCCAATTTGGGATTGGGAGCAACTGGATTGGCTCTAATTTTATGAAGAGGTACTCTCATGATGGAGTTGTCATGGTATAGGTGCAACATATGTACTTCTACATGTATTGAAGCCCTTCATCATTATATGTATCCATGTATATATATTGAAGACATTGTGCTTGATACCTAATTAAGAGGCAAGCCGAATGATACATGCAGCCTAAATGTGTGTAAGTGAATCATATGCATATCCTATCTATCCAATTTTCAATATAGAATTGATTGGGCCTAGGAAGACCTAACTTGATAGATTAGGCTCAAGAAGAAAATTGATTTGTGATTTTGGGCAGATCGGCAAACCTCTACGCCAAATTAGAAAAATAGACATATCCGAGTGAACTTTTCCATTTATCTATCTTTTTACATTGACAATGGATGCGTCAAAGAGCTTGTGACTTGTTGTTTATAAGAAAATCATTTGATTCAATACTGGATGCCACAGTCAATCTTAGCACAAATCCTAGCAAATTAGGGCTAGTAAGATGTTGGATTATACTGTCAAATTATAAGGAAAAAAATGGGATATCTGCAATTATATATGTAAAGTTCGTTACATTTGTGCCAGGAACTCCATTTTTATAATTTTTTCATAAATAAAAATTATTGCATTTCCGTTAGATATTTTACATGAACAACAAATAATTATGAATTAGTAGGATGCACGTTTATATTAAAATTAGTAAAGTACAAGTGAATTTATGCTTTACATCTCACAATATTGCTGTATGGATCGTTTTTTAATCATGATTTTGTGAAAGAAATGATATAAAATCATAAATAACAACTAGAATAATAATATCTGTTGCTACATATATGTCTTTTTAAAGACATTTTTATAGGGCATCTTGTATCTTTATGTAACGTAACCCTAAATAGGTAAACAATAAAGGATGGGGACCTTGTGCATATGACCTTATTCCGTGGAAAAAATTTATACTCACCATTTCGAATTTTTAGAAACTAGAACCTAGTCCTTGACTTTTACTACAGATCCTGGATCCACTCAGCCATGCCGATTCCGAAGGTTTTCCTACAAAAACCCTATATTAGGATGGTTCATATTGCATTATTTCCAGAAGTGTAATTAACTATTTTCAAAGATTTCCCTCGCTAATAACTTGCCTTAGGTGTCGCTCGAATAAATAAGTATATAAGCGATGGAAAAATTTCCGATACATAGACGGCGAAACTTTTTTAACAACCCATCACTATTACTATATCCAAATTTTTATGATAAAAAAAGATAGCTTATGAAAGAAAAACATTTACACGACCTTTATACCTTAAATTAGTCCAACAGAGAATATGAAGCTACACCAATGCATACATACAGTGCATATGGTTTACGCATTAACTTGCGCAATAGTCTACATGTAGAATTGTAACTTTATGTTCTGTCATGGTTTGAGATTTACTTATTGCAATAATTTATTGATTTTTAAACTATAAGAATCTAATGTATACTAAATGAGTTCATTTTATGATGTCAATTAGTACATTAAAAATTGTAAAATTTCCTAATTTAGTTACTTAATTAGAGGAATACTTTTTAACAAAATCTATTCAATATTGAGATGATATAGGTTCATGGGCCATGAATGAGAACAATAATCGATTTTACTTATCAAATTACAAAAGGAATTGCGCACCTCTCCCTTTCACGTCATCAATTGGAAACTCACGAAGAGTAACAAATAAATTCCACTTCTACTGGTAATAAGATAAGACCTCTAGTATCGCAATCGGGAAAAATTGAGCTGTTCATATTTGTTGGGCGTTTTAGGTCCTTACTGGAGCAAATGATGGAGCTTTTGATTTTCATTGTGGTGTAGTTTTGATTACTTGTGTGAGAGAAGGAGATGTGATTTTCAGTGAAGCCGAGAGGATTGCAAGCTTTGTGCTTATTTGGAGTTGCTACGTTTTTTTTCTTTTTTTGCTTAATCCGAATTTTTGATGAGTTTAAATGAGAAATTCGACTATAACATGAAAATCTCCTCGGAATCTATTGACGCTTAAATTTGGTAAAGTATTTAGGATAAAAATTGCATAGAAAATTAGAGACCAATTTGACCCTAACAAAAATTATTTTCATATCACCTAGTCTTAATTTTTATTTTTATCCATTACGTTTTATTTCCTATTTTATTTTCCATCCTAATTATTATCATAATTATTTTGAAGAAAGATCCACAATAATTAGTCTTTTTTGCCCTATTTTCGGATAAATCAATTATATATATATATTTAAAAAAAAATAGCCCACAGAGGCTGCCGCTTTCACGCCCAGCCCCTTCTTCTTTTTCACCCACGCGAACCGAGCGCCCATTCACACCTATTCTTTTCCAAGGGGGAGGCTAGTTGGCACGCCAAGGATCAGCAGCCGAGGCCTCCGTCGACCGGGCCCTCGACCTACAAATAGGGCTTCCGACGGAGGCCAAAACATACACACACAGACAGATTGGAGGAGCGAGCTCGGAGGACTCTTCCTGAGAGAAATTTAGGGAGCCTTGAGAGTGAGCAAGTCCGAGAGGGAAGGAAGAGAGAGGCAGATCTAGCGGAGGTCGAGGAGAAAGAGAGAGCCTGAGATCCGAGAGAGACCTGTGTGAGCGAGCGAGATTTGAGGGTGGAGGAGGAAGAAATTGGGGCCGAGAGAGAGAGATATTCAAGGAGAGAAGCCTCCCGAGCGAGACCGCAGTGCCTGCGTCGCCGCCGTGCCAAACCTTTCTTCTTCCCCTTCATGTCTTGCTCGGCTTTTCTTTTCTTCGTTTTGGGTGTCCCTTTGCCGCTGTCGTTGTGGCTCATTCGGTCAGGGACGTCGGAGGCAAGGACGCCTGCTGTGTAGTTATGGCTCCTCGGCCAAGGACCAAGCCCATAGTTTGGGCTTGCCAGGGCGACGCCCAAGTGCCAACGTCACCGTCTCAACTAGCCAGGTCGAGAGAGAAGAGAGAGAGAGAGAGAGCAGTGGGATCGAGCCCTGCCGCCGCGTGTGATGCTTGCCCGACGCCACTGCCATTCAGCCACTAACGACGCCGCCCTTTGACCATAGGCGTCGCCCCCTATCCGCCGTCGTCCCTGCCATTGCTCGCCCCCATTGGTGTCGCACCTCAAAACCCTAGCCACGGCGCCCTGCATCTTGGCCTGAACTGGCTGAGCAACTTGCTACTCGCCGTCGGCCCCGCCCCTCGCGTCTCAGGTCAGGCACGCTCTCAGCGGCAACCGAGAGTCAGATCGGCAACTGAAAATCGGGTCGGGCGCGTGGGTCTCAGTCGGGTAGAGTTCTAGCCGATTCGCGCCAGACACACGTGGGCTTTGCAAAGTTGTGGCCCTATTTTTATTTTGAAAAAGAAATTTATGGGCTTGGGATGTTTTTAAAGAAAAGAGAGGAATCTTCGGTTGGGGTCGCACTTCAGGCCCATCTAGGCCAATGGCCGACGAGCTAGGTCGGTCCCAACCCGGGAATCCAACCCGGGTTGTTTTCTATAATGATAATATATTATATTAATAATAAAAATATTTTAATAAAAATAAAATATCATAAAAATAAAAAAATAATAAATTTTATTCTCCAAAAATCAGAAAAAATCCAAAAATATTTTTTATTTTACAAAAGTAGAAAAAGCCCCAAAAAAATATATAGTTTTTGATTAGTTTTCTCCATAAATGCATGGAAAACCCTTGATAAACCTTTAAAAAAAAAAAAAACGCTTTTAAGTTCTTGAAAGCAAATATTTACCTATCCAATTGCGCCCATAGGATGCATGGACTTCTACTTCCTTAATCTGGCTAGGAATTGAATTCTAGAATTCATGATTGGTATAAAATACTGCATAAATGCTTTACTTAATGTTTAAACAAGATTAGGTACCAGAGGAAATTAGTGATTAACTAATGTAATTAAGTTCCCGATCTTAATTTCTTTGGTTTTATAGAAGTAAAGTACTTCTCCTAATATTCACTTAGATTTCTAATCAACTTACCCTAAATCAATTTAGTAGTGACTTCTATTTAAAATTAACTTGCAAATAAAAAACTCAAGCCATAAATCATGAATTGATGGGCTTGGGAGAGCCCGAGCTAAGCCTAATAGACTTAGCAAACCATTAGCCTCCACACGGGCCTATGCGTAAGGGTGTTGGAAAAGGGAGGTCTACAACAGCTTGACAACTCTACTAAGGATTGCTTTTGTGGACTTAGGCTTTTTTGTCTTGTTTAAATGTTAGCAATCAATTTTAATTTCATCAAAATAAAACATTTTGTGATTATAAATTGCTATACATGTTTTAATGTTTTAGCACTACACATGGCACACATAGTCCGACCATCGAACCTAAGCCACCACAAGACATTTTAGGATGATGTTAAGAAAGATATAGCCTTGAATGAGAGATTACGATATAGAGATTACATTTCTTTTCCCCGAATTTCTTTAGGTAGAGCCGAGATTAAAAGGATACAATGCCAACACGAGACTGCAACAGGTAGACACCCTCTTAATCTCACAAAACCTTCTCAGTTAGACATTAAGCCACACATATCATGTGTAGGTCTATGTACTTGCCATTTTCTTTAACAGTAAAGTGATTTATTTATCCTTTTTTAACTCAATCTATTTACTTTATTGGTCCATGGCAATTTAGGTCAATTTTTCAAGTCCCAATTTATATACGATAGGAAAAGACAATATTCAGTTTATTCCCACTCCCAAAGCAGAGTTCTTTAGATGGTGGGGTTAATTGGACCAACTCACCCAAAAGCGCGTAAAAGCGAAAATGGGTCATCTCTTGTCATTGTTCCAAATCTATGTTCATCCCGAAGTCTTACATGCACTAGCAAATTTTTGGTGCCCTAAGACATCCACTTTTGTGTTCGGTAGGTCCGAAGTAACCCAAACTCTAGAAGAACATAGCACCATTATCGGAATGCCCCTCGATAGTAAGCTTGTGAGGCCACCAACAGATTTTGACTCATTGTGTAGGTTAGCATGACTTTTAAAAACTGAAATTCATGCTGTAAGGGAAATTCTTGAAGCCAACCATAATACCTACCCACTTCCATTTTTGACTAACTGTTTTGAAAAATCAACTGATGATCCAAAAAAGCGAGATTTTACTCCTAGCTTTTTTTAGGTTCATCATTTTTCCCCATCAAAAGGATGCCATGAGACCCTCGATGGCATGAGTGGTTGATCAAGTCTTGAGGAGGCAAAATTATGTCAACGTGATTTTAACTAAAACATTCTTATCCCTTGATCATTTTAAAGAAAACATAGAAAAAATCTTATGGGCCTCCCCAGAAATTTTACAAGTCTAGTTCTTTTCACACTTAAAAGAATTTGGATGTCACATGCAATTGTTTGAAACAAATGATTTCGAAAATCCACTATAGAGATTTGTGGATCTAAGACCATGCATCCTAAATCAAAGCTATTTTAATTGGATAAATTCCCTAAGGGACCCCGCTCTTGAGGCATTCCTATGGTGTGCTAGTTGGTTCCACGAAAAGAGAGCCCACTTTGCCTATAAACATTGCAATCCAATCCCATTACTTGGCGTCACTAGTGCCACTCTCTATTACCTATATAGGGTGACACGTCAGTACGAAGCCCTTCAAGAGATCCTATCGCCTTTCAAGACGAAGATCTGTCCAATACTTTTCACCCATAAAAGTCATGATTACATATTCGAGATTCACATAATCGAGAATACATAAAGCAAATGCCATCTCAAAAGGATCGTGTTGCCTTAAGGGCTCAAGGGACAGGAAAAGGCCCATCACGCCTCTAAATCCTACATCCACAACCACCGAATCCCGACAAGATGACGACCATTGATCCCTAACCTAGCTAGCAAATTGAGCATTTACAAAGGGGTTTGGGAATAAGCTGGGTACATATCTCAGAGCCAGTCTACGAAAGCAAACAACTTCACAAGACTAAGGCTCCCCGTTGCATATAAAATAGTGGTCACATGCCCTTGTAGCGTCAATGTTTAGAAAGTTTCATCTTGTTCCTAGTCCTATTGTTTAAGGAATTTTGTTCAATGTATAGTATTTCGTTGTCATTCCAAGTTTAGATGTTAAAGATATCTTGTCTACGAAATCCTCTTTTGATAAATAAAATTACCTGGACCATTGCCATGGGTCAATCTTCATTTATTCTTGTGCTTATTCATCTGTTTTGCGACACCATTTGATTATGAATCACCGACTACCAGTCGCTCGCACATGGCCACAAGCAATAATGGCCGATCAAAATAATGTGCAAAATCGCCTCGCTAATATTGAAGATGGCATGGGACAAATGTCCATTGTCTTTCGACAACTCTCGAGGCAAATGGAGTCCGCTTAGACCAAGCCTAATCCCGTGGCCGCTTTATCACAGGAAAACACACTTGTGACACTTGTGAACTTGCTAAAGGATGACAACAAGACAGACACTTTACTAGGATCATGAAAAAGTTGAGCCAACTGTAAGATCAAGACCCCATTAATCCATCTAGTTATGCCGTTGTTAAAATTCCAAAAGAGCTCAAAGTGCTTGAGTGCGAGACGTATGCCAATGCCTCTTATCTGGAGGTCTATTTGCAAGCCTACCTGGTATGAAGGATAATTCAATCATAGGGATGAAATCTGATTGTCCCCATCCTACGGTTGTACATTGTAAGGAAGGTTAGTCTCCTTAAGACTTAGGAAGAATTGACTAATGCTTTCCACAAAGAATATAATATTGACATCGACATCAACATTACCTCGCCTTAAGTAGTTTTGCTAGACAAGAAAGTTATCCTAAGATTGAAATAACATTTGATGTTTCCCCCTAAAATTGGTGGTTAAAGGGAGGGAGATTCTTTGACCCCAAAAAAAGGTGAGAGAGATCCTACTTTGGAATTTACAATACAATAGTAATGAAGTTATGCTTTTCATTGTCATGTGACAGGACTACTAATGTTTCTATCAATTAATGATGTATTTTACTATACTTTAATAACCATCAACCAATTCCCTTTTCATATTTTTCCCTTTGTTTTGGAACTACTATTACAAATGTGTTTACCTCATATAATCAAACACTACCTACATATCATCAGAAAATTCTTGAGATCATTGCACGATTATGGTTTTGATGATTTTAATACATCTTCATATGACCCTTAACTAAGATTACGGCTACATGTAATCAAACACTACTGCATATCATCATAAAATTCTTGAGATTACTGCATGATTATGGTTTTCATGATTTTAATACATTTTTGTATGACCTTAACTATAATTACGGGTACATGTTGAGTCTATGACCCCTCCACGGCCCTCGTTCCGCCGCCCCACCGTCACTAGAAAGGGATGATGACAATGGAGCCGCCGGCCCTCAGCTAGTGACTAGCAACCCTAGTAGACCACAAATGAGTGCCTGCACGCCCTTGCCCAATTCTAAGGTGAGGGTCGCCAACCCTCTGGAGATCTAGGGGAGGGCCATGACCTTCATGGCTTTGTAGGCATTAAACCTCAAATCAAAACCGATCTCCGATAAGACGTACCTGTCATGATCCAAGCTTGTCCCAAACTCGTGAATATTCTTGAACTTCTTAATAGATGCGTTCCAAAGTACGGCCCGAGATATCCCTGTGAGCAGCAAACCATTACACAAGCCGTAGAGCCAAGGGGTCCAACACCGGATTTCCGCATCATCAGTGTAACCAAGCTTTGGCTCTTCAGGGTTAGTAAAATTGTGGTACAAAAGAGCAGAGAGATGCGCAACGGGGAAGAGGATCCCAGTGCAATCCGACCTCTACATGCCTCCAATTATGCTCGTCACTACCACCCGATCCACCGGATTTCCGCGGTCGTAGTTTGATTTTGTGAAGTCAGGCCTCCATATCAAGGACATTCGCCGCTTTCACACGGACTTGAATCGAGGCAAGAGAATCAACAGGTAGTCGTACTAGGATCTCATCCAAAATCTCCCACAGAATGTGAGGTACTTCGATTTCTTCATGGTAGAATTCTCATTCCTAATTGATGAATTCCATAGTCCATTGTGATCTGGCTGATATAGCTGAATCGACTTGATCAAGTTTCATCCTATATTAAGTCTAATTCTTGCTTTAGTAAAGGTGAAGTATTTGTTGAGTCCAATTCAATCCCAAGTAAGAAAATCCAAGCTCAAACGACTTGGGCTGAACCAGCAATCCCAATTCAGGCCCAAGCAGTGATGATTCCTGATGAGACTTTAGAGCCGCTTTCTTCTTTTGGTATCTTCAAATTAATAATTTCTATCATTAACAGAAATAACTCATAATCTATGTCTACTGATCATAATTCGCACTTTTAATGTTGACAGTTGTATCTTGCTCAAAAAAAAAAAAAAATGTTGACCGTTGTATGAGAATGCAAGAAGTCTATGAATGAAATGACTGACCACTCATCATTAATCAGGTAGGATTTGAGCCAATATTGGCTGAAATAACCCAAACCACAACTGTTTGAATGTGCTGGTGAGTCTAATCAAACTTGCATTGTGCACATAACTCACACCCGGTTCGGTTCTTGACCACTGAGTCAACTCTGTTGCGACATATAACTTTAAAAATAGATATTTACAACAAACACAATTAAAATGTGTCTTCCTATATTTAGGACTCATTAAGTCTTATTTCATTATTGTGTCCTTCAATTAAATTTCAACGATTCGATTTTGAAAAATCCAAAAAATCTCTATTGAAATTCGTCTAGCAATAAGTAAGCATGGCAACAAACTCCGTTGCTGGAAGTTCTCGTACAGATTGAGATACTCTAAATTTATAATAATAATAATAATAAAAAAGACAATATTGACTTATATCTGATTAGAGATCGACCGTTTCTTATGCCAACACATGAAGATTATTCACTTAACTCGCTATATGTAAATGTTATGCTACTTATGCAATACTATATGTATTTGGAGTGTGTAAAAAGAAGGCTGAAGATACAAAGATTCGTCTAATAATTCAATTTACTAAATGATGTCAAATTAGCTAGAATGTCTATTGTACCCAACAAAAATTGACATCACTTAGCAAGTATGATTATCATTCAAATTATTTTGATTATCTATGCAATAAAGAGCAAGTTATATATTCCTCTAGGATGTTACAGATATTTTTGTCAGCAAGACTAACTACTGTGTAATTATTGTAATGTTTCATCTATGATTCAAGCATTAACAAAAGCAAAAAATATTACTTACTTCTCAGGGCTCAAATCAAATTGACCTGACCCAACAAGAAAATTTTCGAGTTTGGATCAGGTTGATCTCGTCTTTTTACAAGTCGAAAAAAAGTCCATTCAACATACCCTACGTTTTCAGGGTAGCTTTTGGCGAGTCATCGGGTTCGGATTCACCTTTGCCAGATCGAAAAATTAAAGATTTCAGGATGAACATACCAAAACGGGAGCGACATCTGAGAAAGTGACCGAGTCCAATCGACACGAATTGTCCCAAGGCTTCGGTGGCCAAATTCGTCTCACAAAGCGCCGCACTCCTATCAAGACATATCCTTTCCACCCCTCCTTTTGTGGTGTAGAATCGAGGCAGTTTTAGATAGAGCTTGTATGGTCCGATTTGCTTGTTTGCCCATATTTTCTTTTTTTCTTTTTTTCCCCAATATTAATTAAGGATGAAGAAATTTTGAACAGATAAAAGAAAAATAGATCATGTTAATTTCTCCACACTATTTCGGTTTTCTCTATTTGTAGCTCCTAGTAAAAAAAAAAAAAAACTAATTTCCGAAGACAAGCTTATTAAAAGAACATGGGAAATTTCCCATGTTTGGGAAGCAGGCCTGTTTGGCTGTGATCCCGGGTTGCAACCTTTTGCTTCCTCGACAAAATTTTAAATGAAAAAAATATGTACAAAATTATATGTGTACTTATATGTTGGCATTAATATCTTGTGAAATATTTAGATGTTTTGGATCAAGGGAAAAAAAAATCCGTCACGAAACTTAGATTAACAAAAGAAAAAAAAAACTAAAAATACATCCAAACACGTCGGACCAATTTCTAATCAATAATTGCACCCTTTGAAGTGTCATTGTTGATAATTGAGAGAGATTAGAGAGTGAATATTGCCAGTTAAGCTGTAAAGAATGATCTATAAAAATTGGAAAAAATATTTACAAAATGACGTGGCACCTTTTTATTGGGCATAGAATATAGGTCACATGTTTAGAAGATAAAGAGGAGGAAATAGATAACATATAACATAACAGGGGTACTAAAAATGATACTTAGAATAACTATATATGTCTAGTTACCAATCATAGTACCCTTCATCTAAAATTCCTGAATGAAATTTCTTGAGCAAACAAAAACTGACTTTAATTTTTCAGGGAATTCTTTAATTTCCAGGGAATTCACTCTTGAAGAGCTTCGGGCTTTGTTTGATTTATATAAAATAAATGATTTGTAAGATATTTTTCTAAAAATGATTGCGTGTATCGATCACAAAAAATAAATTAACAAAAATATTTTCACATTTAAGAAAATTTTTAGATATAAATTGCTATTGATATAAATTAATCATTTAAAAAAAATAATTTTCAAATTATTAATTGTTCTCAAAACAAGCCTAAATCTTATAGACAAAATTTAATCAAATTCAAAAGCTTTTCATTGATGCAATCCATCCCAGTGAAGATTGCCACTTAGTTGGCAATAATTGTACTACTCACCGTAATATCTTGAATGTACTTTTTGAATATAAATTAATATTTAACGGAACCTATTGAAAGGTTTAATGGATTCTGAATGTAAAACTAGGATCTCTAGAGTAATAATTTTAAGGTCATTATAACTAAAAATCTCAAATAGTTACCTCATGATACATTCTCCAAACTAACTTTGATCTCACAAAAAATCTTAAAAGTGGTACCCTTAACCCAAATCTACATTCCATTAGCATCCCATCCTATATCTTTTTATGTATACGTATCAATACACGTGATAGACACGGGCAAGATGAATTTGACATGGAGAACGACAGTTTCAATGTGGAAAATCTACATGTGTTTATACATAAGCATTTTTACGAAGAATTACAACATTAGTATTTTTTGTGAAATGATTTTTTTTGGGTGTAAATAATGATATCACTTTGGACATTTTTTAGGAAAAAATTAATTCAGGATAAATATTTCATACAATATCAATTTAAGATTTTTCACCGCATTAATCTTTTTTTTTTTTTTCATTTCGTGTTATCTTTGATTGGTGTTCAATCCAATTTTAGTTAATAGTAGAGGTGGACTAGTTAAGCAGATAAAATTTACAAAATAGCTGGTGGGGTCCACAAATCCATCACTTAACGCTACTCTTATCTATGTGTGGCCCGAAAGAGATCACACACCAGCCAACCCAAAAGACACATACACCAACAAAATCACTCCAAAACTAAAATCCTCCCTCTCATTTCTTTTCATTTTTTACTCATTTTTCTTTTCTGCTTTTTTTTTTTTCTCCTTTCAGACGGCTCCCTTCAACCACCAATTTGCTCAATCTAAGTCAGCCATAGCCATAAACAGGAAACGCACGCACTTCTCTCGTCAACCACACCAAGAAGAGCAAGGATGGCCATGGCAATGGCGCTCCGACGCCTCTCCTCCTCCATCGAGAAGCCCCTCCGTCCTCTCATCAATGGCGGTGGCTCCGTCTGCTACATGGTCCCCCATTCCCTTCCCTTCTCCTCCCTCCCTTCCTTCTCTTCCCCCTTCTTCTTCTTCTCCTTCGGCTTAAGTAAGCATCGACCGGTTCTGATTTTGTTCTCCCGCTCGGTTCTTGCAGGCGTCTTTGCCGAATGAAGCCGTCTACGAGAAGGAGAAAAATGGCGTCACTGTAAGCGTCCTCACGTTCATAGAGTCCTCCATCCAACTTGCTTATGTTTTGACGATATGGGTGTGAGCTGTTCGCAGCGGTTGCCGTATAAGTCGTCGCTCGTTTGGCTTTGAAATGATTCTACTTTTGTTCCTTTGAATTCATGTATGTCCCTCATGCACGGTATGTGTTTGCAGTGGCCGAAGCAGCTTAACGCTCCGCTCGAGGCCGTCGATCCTGAGGTTGCTGACATCATTGAGCTCGAGAAAGCCAGGCAATGGAAGGTATCACCCGGCTCTCTGTTTTTTGCCCTCACAAAGCTTCTCATATTGCTGTGTTGGTACTCATCCGTTTATTGGCGAGTGAACTTTATTTCCAATTAGTTTCACTGTTAGGCCAATAGCATTTTCAAGAGTTCTGTGTTAATAGCAGCTACTTTGCTCGTTATTTGACTGGTGCAAGCAAAATCATGCAACAAATTGCAGGGTCCATCTACCCTTTTTCTTTTACTGGAGGAGGAACGATTCTTGAGTTTCTCATTCTATGCGTAATGGAGAATGAAAATGATTGTGGATATAGCTCCATTTTTTCATGAAGATTGTCATCAATCATATCTGATTTCTGATGATCGCTTACTAATGGTTATGTTGGGGTTTTGTGCTTACCAAGGGGCTGGAGCTAATTCCATCAGAGAATTTCACTTCTGTCTCGGTGATGCAAGCTGTTGGATCGGTAATGACAAACAAATATAGTGAAGGATATCCCGGTGCGAGATATTACGGAGGAAATGAGTATGTTTGAGCACTTTCACAATATGCATATCTTGTAAAAGAACTTTGTACTTATTTGCCGCTGTGGTTTCTGCTCACTCAATTCCGTCGTCCTGGTATTTATTCTTAACCTGGTAAAATTTGATTGGTGGTGAAACTGGCAGTCTGTTTGTTCAGGTATATTGATATGGCCGAATCCTTATGCCAGAAGCGTGCTTTGGAAGCATTCCGGTTGGATCCCGCCAAGTGGGGAGGTAGCTTATATGATACTTTCACTGCTACTGCAGTAACTTCTGCGTTCTCTTTGCTTGTTCTTCTGCCATTCTCATTCTCATTTGTTTCCTTACATCTGGAAGTTCAATGTTTATATGTCAGACTCAACCTTTTTCACCTTTGAATTTCTAATCATATTCATGTCTTGGTAGTAGGGGCCAGTTACCACTCAGTACACAGTATGATAATGTTGTCGAATGCATTTGGTTCAGAACTTTGTATTTAATTCTCCACTCAAATATGACAAGCAAAGGGAAATCAGTTTAGTTAATGGTTCAGTTAGGAACTAATTTCCATTCACCAATTTGCAAAATTATTTGATATGCTTGCCAGAATCTGCGTATTACCTGCAGATTTCTAAGTATCCTTTTGTATTGCAGTCAATGTGCAGTCTCTATCTGGGTCTCCTGCCAATTTCCAAGTATATACTGCACTTCTAAAACCTCACGACAGGATTATGGCACTCGATCTTCCTCATGGCGGACATCTTTCTCATGGCTATCAGGTGCTTCATGTTGCAATCAAGAGCTTTTTACTTTTGTGTGAATCTGTTTGTCAGAAGAGCTTTTTACTTTATCCATAAAAGTTGCTTCTTCTTCCCTAGAGATGGCATACATCATAATTCTCTACTAGAAACTCCTCCTGTAGCAAGGTGAAGAAATTGAGTGGAATCGTATCCACAGCAATTACTGATATAATGCAGTAGTGTCCAACTGGTGTGCATCAGAGAGTCTTATTTCAGGCTGTTTCAGTGGTCAGATTTTCTTGCTTGAAAGGATCTCTGCCTCTTGGTCAATCCAAGTAGTAAATTGTGCAGCATCAATCACAGGGGCAAGTATTGATGCCTATTCTTTTCATAGAAGAGGTTTCATTGCTTAGCTCAAAATTCAACTGAATTGGAATGAGAGAGTCGGATTTTTTCAGCAGAGAATTACTGTAATTGCAGAGTCCTTCATATTTGTTAGGGAGAGGTGATCAAATCATCTTTGGTCAGAGGCTATAAAAAATAAGCAATTCCTTTGGTTATCTATTTTTCTCTGCTGATGTGAACGCTCGATTCTTCTATTCATGAAGCATTTGACATTCCATCTGATTTGGCGATCTTGTAATGGGATATTTTCTGAACATTTCAGAAATTCTTTTGATTTCTCATTTAATTTATAGAAACATCCATTGATCATTGGGTCCATGTTCTTGAAGCTTGTTCATTCATGCTCCCCATGTTTTTGGATATATTAGTAGATGATAAAAAATTAGTTAACAATCTCAATGTCAAATGCTTTAATTCCGTACAGAAGAAGATGAGAGATGCATATCCAGCTGATAAATGCAGTATCTAGTTTAATCTGGGCTATTATACTATCACCTACCCTGGGAAATCATTATACAACTTATGACAATGCACCTTGCATTCTTAATTGATGGAAGTTGTTGATCTTGATATGGAGATTCTAATACCTTTGTCTGTTCTTTTGCAGACTGATACTAAAAAAATATCTGCAGTGTCCATATTTTTCGAGACTATGCCATATAGATTGAATGAGAGCACGGGCTACATTGATTACGACCAGGTAGGTCTTGTTGAAACTCTCTAGGATTCTAGTCATGAGGAGGAGAGATCTTAATCCATCATGGAAAATCATCGCTCTAACATGGCAGAAACATCTATAGTCTTCAGTGTAATATGAAAGGGAAGAATGTAGTGGGTTGTGTTTACAATGGGTGTTTAAAACTGTGATTCTTTGGAACTAATTCTAGCTGAAATTTAATATTCTTACCTGTAGCCAGAATGTTATTGGGAATATCCGGAGTGGCTTAAAGTATATTGTAGTATGAATCATCAATGCTCTGTAATCTCTTGATGGTTTCACTTTGTTTCTCACTTCAACATTGCAGATGGAAAAAAGTGCCACACTCTTCAGGCCAAAACTAATTGTGGCTGGTGCCAGTGCTTATGCACGTCTCTATGATTATGCTCGTATTCGTAAGGTAACCTCAAAAGGCTTTTTCTTTTAGCAATTAAGTTCAGTTACTGTTCAAAGACGGGAATGACCTTACCTTGTAATCTGGAAATCCAATGTAAGGTTCCTGATGTATGCAACAGGTATGTGACAAGCAAAAGGCTATCCTGTTAGCAGATATGGCACATATCAGTGGCTTAGTTGCTGCTGGTGTGGTTCCATCACCCTTTGAATATGCCGATGTTGTTACGACCACAACTCACAAGTCACTTCGTGGTCCACGTGGAGCCATGATCTTCTTCAGGAAGGGTGTAAAAGAGATCAACAAGCAAGGGAAAGAGGTTTGTAGACCCTTCAGACTATTCGTTTTCCTCAGCCATTTTGTCTCTCTCCCCTTTGCCACAAAGGTGAAGACAGATGAGACTCTCTTCTCATGTAAAGCAGTGTACTAAATCTTGATTATGGGCAGGTGTTGTATGACTTTGAAGACAAAATCAATCAGGCCGTCTTTCCTGGTCTTCAAGGAGGACCACACAACCACACTATAACTGGTTTGGCTGTTGCATTGAAGCAGGTGCACTTTTCTGACCAGATCTCTGCTGTGAGGGGATTACATTGCCCAAGTAACATCAATTGCAGTTTGTTTTCTGTGAGAGTACAACTCATGTTGATCTCGGTAGTCATTGAAATGATCTGATCACAGCTAGAAAACTATGTCTCATCTTGGAATCCCTTCAGCTATGGGCAGGAATCCTTGCTTCTAGCTGACTTAACTAGATATTTTATTGGTCAGTGTCTAGCTCCTGTTTGGTTAAGAAACACTTTCCAGTCTTGGCCCTCCATCGCTATAGTTCTATTCATTTATTTTTCTTCTTTGTTGCAAAGTAGATGGTTCTAGAGAAGCTCAAGTTTATCTTGTGATTGGCTTTGCTTGATATATTAAGAGACATGATGTAATTTGACTCACCTTGAAGTTCATTTAACTCTTAAAATTCGAAGGCTAAGCTTGCTAAAAGATCCAAAAAGCTGTAGAACAGCATCATCTATGGTAAACAATTTGATAGATTTGTATATGCTTTTTCAGACCGTTGATTCATATCCTCCTTGAGATCTCAAAAGTATAATGACCTTTTGTACTTGTAGGCTACAACTCCAGAATACAGAGCCTATCAAGAGCAGGTTCTCAGTAACTGTGCAAAGTTTGCACAGGTATCCCTTAATGCCCTTTGACTTGATCAATGGCTTTGAGCAAATGGTCGTTATTGACCTTTTAGTGTTACTTATGTCTATTATCATTCAATCAGAGGAGATAGTTTTCTTCTGCATCTTGGCCACTTCTTTGTTATAATCTTCCACTAATTACTTCATGTGCAGACACTCACTGAAAAGGGCTACGAACTTGTTTCTGGGGGAACTGAAAATCATCTGGTTTTAGTGAATTTGAAGAATAAGGTAATGCAGGAACTTCACATTCTCTCCTTTCTATGAACCTGCTATTGATATGGCTTGAAGAACTTACACAAACATTCTAGTTCATCTAAGAGAGGAACTTCTTTCGTACAACCCATTACCCATCAAAAAAGTAATTAATTTTTCACCTTTTTTCTTTCTTATCTCTGCAGGGAATTGATGGCTCCAGAGTTGAGAAGGTGATGGAATCTGTTCATATTGCTGCCAACAAAAACACTGTTCCGGGAGATGTATCTGCCATGGTTCCTGGTGGCATTAGAATGGGTAGAGGCTTCTTATGGACTAATTGTGCTTTTAGGTGTAGGGTCTATATGTTGGTTACTTATGAACTTCATCTAACTCAGGTACCCCTGCTCTTACTTCGAGAGGATTTATCGAAGAGGACTTCGTGAAAGTAGCTGAGTTCTTTGATGCTGCCGTGGGTTTGGCATTGAAAATCAAGGCCGAAACCAAAGGTTAATGGTTCTACCAAATTCATTTTTCTCTCTGCTAACTATACTTGGTTCAAAACCACCTCTTGCAATCAAGCATGCTTAATGCTTTTTCTCTACTGCTTGCTCTTTTTGGTTCAAGTCTTTTTCCTTTAACTTATTCCATTGTCATTGTTGAATGCTGTAAAATTTTGTCTAACAGGAACAAAGTTGAAGGACTTCCTGTCCACAATGCAGTCTTCGCCTCACTTCCAATCAGGGATTGCTAAACTTCGCCATGATGTTGAGGAGTATGCAAAGCAATTCCCTACAATTGGGTTCGAAAAGGCAACAATGAAGTACAAGAACTGAAGGAGAGAAATCATGTGTTGTAAGTATGGTCCTAAATTGATTATGAGGAAGAACTGCTGCTACTGAATGGAATTTCAATGTCAAGAAAGTCTGTATCATGATCTCCATATCTAAAACTGAAAAGGATCCTGTAAAGATGGAAATTGGAAACTCTCTCTCTTGTTGCATGCGATGCATACTATTTATTGCACTGCGAAGACATGATAGCTGAGAGACTCAAGTTATATACCTGCATTTCCTTGGGCTTTGACTGGACAGAGATGTTTATTCTTTCTGTTATGGTGATGAGTTGCGTATGATCAGTTGATGAAGCATTACAATTGAAAGAATTCCCAGAAACAGCCCAGTCTAGTGACATAGTCCATCTTCTGCAATTAAATGATTATCATGCAAGGGCAGTAGTTCATCTGTTGCAATTTCAGCCTTGATTTCGTATGTGATGTAACACATTCCTCTTCAATCACACGGCTGTTTTGAGCATATAGCATGTCTTAATGGTCTCAGTGGTAATGTGAATTTGTGAAGCACTCTGGTTTTACTAATCAGAACAGATGTTCCACTTCATATCTCGATTGGCAATTGATTTGGAAACTTTTAGCCTAGTTGCATATTGATATCAGTGGAAAAATCAGTACCTTTTTGACACAATAAGCACATTCAATGATTGTGAACTTCACTTTCTATTGCACTCTTGCCATAGTTCCTTGCCCATATTATCAGCAGTGAAAACAGCAGACTGATATTAGAATCAGAACTAGACCCCTTCTTTGACCAAACATGAGTGGACTCCCAAATATGGGTAAGCAAGCAACATACTGAGTTAATTCGAAAAAAAGCAAAGATGCTCAGTTCGAGCTACAAATACATCATAGAACAGCACAATTAGAATAAACAGTAGAAGGCTCATAGCAACAGATTTATTTGACCACAGTTACTGCAACAACTCGATTCAATAAGACCGGAAAGTCATCATTGGGCCCAGTGGTTCAGCCAAGGAGTAGCTCCTCTTAGCTTTCTAGGATGGTGAAGGAGGCAAGAATGAACCAAATTACACAACGAAATTTATATGATTTAATTTAAGAATATCACAGTTACAAACTACAACATGTGCTGCTTTTGCTTTTATTTTTTTGTTCCATCCCCTTTAATAATGGACAAGCAAGGAGATGCTAAGTAGTTATCAGAAGAGAGTGGCCAGAACAGCTGATTTACGCAAATGAACCAGTTAGCATGCCCTGGGCTTCCATGCTAATGCAGGACCACGTCCATCATTACCCTTCCTAACCATTTAAAATATTTATGGAGTAATCAATTTTTTGTCCTCCGACCTTAAGATCTTTTCCCTTTTTCTTAGGCTACATTCGTTTTACGAAAAATGACATTTTCAGAAATTGGTTTTCAGGAAGTCTTTTTCAGAAAAATAATAACTTTTCTTGAAATTTAAAAATGAACTAGATTATATTTTCCACCGTAGGTGGAGCCTCACCAAAAGCTAGCAAGGCTCAATCTCGTTGAAATCTAGCGAGTTCGAGCATTGCCAACCTGGGGTGAGGCCGGAGCTTTCCAATGGTCAGTTGTTGGTCATCATCGTAGTCAATGACCAACCAAGGCCAAGGAAGAAGAAGAAGAAAAAAAAATTAAAAACTCGATCTTAAAAAAGAAAAATGTGTTGGTGAAAGAAAGTGAGGTGGAAGAAGCTATTAAAAGTGGAAAACATTTTTTCCAATTTTGAAGATATTTTTTTCAATAGCAGAAAATATTTTCCTCAATTAGTTCATTTTCCGTGAAATGAATACCGAAAATCTAGAAAAATTTTTATTGGAAGTTACTTTCCGTGATATGAATGGAGCCTTAATTTTCTTTCTTTTTCTCAAAATTTATTTAGCTCTAACAAATGGGCTATTTTATCGTATTTTAACAAGTTTTTTTTTCTCTTATTAATGATATTTGCCTTTTTGTATTATCGATATATTGGTTGATTTAGTTTTATCCTTTTTCTTTAATTTTTTTTCCAAAAGTTTATTGATTTAATTGCTTTCTATTATTTTATTGTAGTTAGGGTGAAAAAAATTCAAAAAGTGAAATGAAAATCCACTTTTTTGCCTTTAATAAATCATATACATTGCACATTTTAACAAAAAAAAAAAAAAAAAAAAAAAAAAAAGGAAAGGTCGGTAGTTAAAGGAAAGGTCGGTAGTTGTTAGGGGATTTCGTGTATCAATTGGCATTTCGGGGCTAAGCCCCTACCACCTCAAAAAAATAGAGGATTTTCCTTAACCATTCCTACACTTTTAAAATAAAATAAATCAAACCCGGACTAGGCAGGGTTTGTGAACCGGGGCCTAAAAGAGAAAATCGTTTGTTTAGGTCTGCCCATTTTGACTTTCGAATTGATTGGGCCTAAATGTCCCAGAGAGTAATCTGTCAAGCCCAAGATGCACGAGAATTTAGAGTGTGGAAGGAGTGATTAAATCTTTTTCATACCTAATATAAGCAGGCCGACGTATCTAAATTTTATATGACATTTGGTAATGTCTCGGATATATTTGATGAAAGTACGCTAAGTATCATGCGACGAACGATTGGTGGGTGCAACTACCTCAGCTTTCATTTACGGACTTTACTCTAGGACCAATGCGGTACATCGATGGGGAATGAAAAGGAAAGTTCAATAAAATTTCTTGACCGATTGGATTTTTATTTTATTTTATTTATCTATTTAAATTAAAAAAAAATCAAATGAAGACAAGGGGAAGGAAGAGGACAATTTTCAAATTAACCCTCTAGCCGTTGGTGGGTATGGCCGGTCCACATGTAGTTGTACCAAATTCACATGCGAGTCTGCAAATATTCCCCCTTCACTGCCATATTGTCTCCACTAAATAAAGCTTCCTTTGTTTTTAGCTTTCCAAGATCTATACGATTAACAATTTTAAACCAATATATCATAACATATCATAAATTAATTTTCATTTCACAAAAAATTGTCAACTAGCATTTCATGACACGTTTATCCCAATACTATCCTCAGCTATTTGGCATTCAAATTTTCATCTCAAAATTAATTTTAGAGTCCTTGATGAAATATTAATTTATATTTCTTTTCAATCCATCCCATTTCATTTGGTTTTCCTTTCCATATGCTTATCTCCTCCTATTCTA
Source organism: Eucalyptus victrix (assembly GCA_016097545.1). Classification (NCBI taxonomy): domain Eukaryota; kingdom Viridiplantae; phylum Streptophyta; class Magnoliopsida; order Myrtales; family Myrtaceae; genus Eucalyptus; species Eucalyptus victrix. The sequence continues at coordinate 50,696,094 of CM027843.1, forward strand.
TCTTTTCTTCTATGAAAATAGTCATTCAAAGCTTTCTATACATTTTTTTTTTTGCTGTTGAGATTAGGTTATCCATGCATGAAGCTCCACCAAATTGCTGGCAACGGTTCAATCCATGTTGTTTAATGTTTACTCATTAGATCATCTTAATATATGTTCTTGCACAGAGCGTGAACAACCAAGTAAGATGAGATGGTGCAATTGCTTGTTAGCAACATTCTCATTAGGATGAACAACTTCATTGATTTTAAGTATAAAATTTCAGGTGAATACCATTCAAAATTCCAAATTAATAATTCCAGACATATTTGCTGTGACTAATTTTCATCTCATAAAAAGCAATCTCAAACTAGTATATTATGACATATCTTCCCTAGATTAATTTTTAATCGCAAAATATCTCAAACCTTGACACAAATTTACCCTCCACATCAAATCCCAAGCTATTAATGGAAGGTAAATTTGGGTTGGGAGTACCGGTTTAGAATTTTCCTTCAAATGGAAATTTGTTTTAGGTAAGTGTATTACAAGATACAAGTTTGAACGTTTTGGGGAGTTGAAAATTATTTTAGAGAATTATATCATGGAATACCATGTTAAGATTTTTATGAATATCAACTTAAATTTTGCTTACTTTAGAGAAACTATTTAGGCATTTCCTATTTTTTTTATTATAAATGTTCAAGAATTTCTCATCGCTTTGAATTTGATGTATCTTTATTTTGCAGTTTAGCCCTGATTAAAAGCATATGTTTTAACCCTTTCGTGCGGTTTCGGTCCTCTTGGATAGAACCTTCAATATGATGTTTTTATATTGCATGTGATTGAGTGAGCCGTATAACAACAAAAATTCGTATCTAACATGCGCAGTCCACGCCGACAGTTGTCGTCAAGAACAAGAATCACGTCACCCAAGTTTGATGTAAATGAGGGGTCACGAAATACATTAGCAAACGAATAATAAAAAGTTTAATGGCTATAATATCGAATTTGACTATAAAAGGTCCGATTATAAGAAGTTCATATTCGAGGGATCGTAATATCATTTTCACACACTTACATAATCAAATCATAATAGGTACCTGTGCAATTGACACCTTATTTTGAAGAGATTTTTATGTACTTTCATAACACACTTGCGTGACAGCTATGAATGGGGGCTGAAAATGGAAAGTTATTAGAAATTTTAAGAGATAGCGATGCAAATAATCTTTGGACTTTGTTTAGATGTGTAATATGATCCATGAGTTTTAAATTTATTTAAATGTTTAATAATTGTTTTTTCCATAAATTCAAGTTTGTGTTCAATTTAATTTATAAACTGTATGAAAAATTAAACATATCAACATCATGAACAAAATTGAATATTTATGAACTAAAATTGAATATGTATCAAAATTTTAGAAACTACATTGAATAAATTAAAAGTCTAAAAACGACATTAAACATTGAGCTAAATTTCATGAACCACTTTGAATAAATTTAAAGTTTATGGATCCCATTACGCATGGGGCTAAAATTTAACGATATTTTGTGTCATTTACCCAAATTTTAGTTCTATCATTTATACGATTTTATTATTTAGTGTGTTGGCAATTTGGGAAAACCACTAAAAAGTGAGACAAAACTAGTTTTTTTTGGCTTGGTTATAAAAGGTGTTTCCTTAATGGATTGAACTTTATCTCTGTGAAGAATTATTCTATCCCGGCCTATGTTGGGGCCACTAAATTAAAAAGCAAACGTAAAGGGCAGAGAAAACTGAAGAGAGCAGGGGAGTTCCCCCCATGATTGATGTCATACAATTATTAACAGGGACAGCCCGCGTCCATAGCATCTGCTCCCTCTCATTGTTCATCATCTTGTCCTCCACACCTGGTGAGAGAAAAACCGAAACCCCGAGATTTCCGGGTCTGAAGTTTCAAATGGAGAGAGTTTCGTCGTCGCTGCCGTCGTCGCCACTGTCGCGCTTTGCTCGGTGCATGTCGCCGTCTTGCTTTCCTCTCCGAGACGAGACGGAGTACCATCGCCTGTCGAGCCGCGACAGCAGAGGCCGGAGGTCAAGATGGAAATGGCGGCATCTTCTCAAGAGGATCGTCACCGACGGCATGTGCATCTACAGGTCGAAGCCGGTGTCGTTCCACTACGATGCCATTAGCTACTCCCAGAATTTCGACGAAGGACGGTGGCGATGCGAGTATGGATCTGCTAGCAGGTTTGAACGAGTCAGCTAGGGTTGTCGATGATCTGAGCAGTTTTGTGTTTATAAAGTGAAGTGAATACTTCATGTTCTGAAACTCAATGGATGAAGAAGATCTTGTCTTGGCGCTTCCTGCTTTTATGCAATTTCAATAAACCGTTTGAACCCTCTATATTTGCGGCATCGAGTATTGAACATCAATTCTGCTTAGAGTTCTATTGCTATAACAATCCCTGATAAATTGGTCAGAGTGACATTTATGGATAATGTGGTTTCGGTAATTAATTTCGATTGACTTGGCTAAAGAAGATGAAGTCTGTTTGCAATATGAAGGAAATTGATCGGAGGGACTGAAGTAGGATTCATAATCTCAATGAGGAGATAGATAGCGCATATGCGGTAAGTGTAGCAGAAAGCTATCTGATAAACGAAAAGTAACAAAAGGATACTATTATCCACATCGTGTTTGAGCCTTGCCCTGGCCCTTCTCCCGCTTGGAGAGAGAGGAAGGTGAGAAGATGTCCGGAAAGAGGCCCCGGCTTAACATGCCAACGCCCAAATGAGATGGATGATGGAAGAAATGAGAGGAAGATCATGAATGTGTTGAGAGCCTTTCCAGATCTCTAATGGAAGATCCCATTAGAGATTTGCCTACGAGCCAAAGCTGAGAACAACTATCTGGTTTTGAGGGGAAAGATCATTGTTATTGTTTACTTGTGTTGAACAGTCTGAAAACGTCCACTGATGAAGCTCGTGGGGATTTGAAACCCAGCAGCGGCTAGGATGAAGGGGAACCTGAAATGTCGATGCTGAAGATAAAGTGCATTGCAAAATATGCTAACACTACGATTAACTTGACGTGAGAATCGCAGTGTTAGAAATTGCTCTGCATACATAGCACGGCCAACGTGACAAGGAGCTAGGCTAGAAGATCCACATCTCGACATGTCCTCCTTTGACAGACACCATTATCCTTTTTCTTAGATTGCAATTATTCCGTGAGCTATTTTTACAATAATACAGAGGAAAACATACGAGGAACATGTAGAAGATTACTCTTAGAACAACATATATAGAGTTGGCAAGTGAGTTGGCCGAGTGGATTACTTATGTAAGTCGTTTAAGATTCGGACAGTAACTAGTGAGTTAGCGCACACTTTGTGCAGGCAAGTCTATGCACATCGTTTTCTGCGTGTGGTTGAAGAAGGATTCTAGCAGATCGCAAGGTGTAGCAGAAGGGGCTACCTCTGGCCATGGCCACCGCCTGACAGTTTCGCTATGTTGTCATCTATACCACAGGCCTTGCCACACCTTTGCCACCATCAATCCCCGATGTCCCTATTCCATAGACCTCTGTCTTTGTCTCTCTCTTTCTCTCTCTCGGTCTGCGCGTGAACGTGCATGCAACGCCGTAGATTGCAGCCAACCCAAGGTCATTAACGACCTTAGAACGGCCTTGACCAGAGGTCATGACCCCCACAGGGACTCGGAGAGAGTGGCAGAGAGATGTCCCACGGCGGTTAAGTGGTGGTGAGTGGTGGCCAGGTGGTGTTTGGCTATGGCTGAATAGTGGTGGCCGGCTAAGGGACGAGGTGGTGGTGGATGACCACGGTGCGGCGACCGCGCAAAGGCAGCGGTAGTTTAGCAAAGGTGACTAGGGAGAGAAAGAAGTGAGAGAAGAGAGAGGGGATGGGGCTGCCAGGGTTGGTTGTGTCAATTTGTGTGTTTTTGTTTAATTAAGTTACAGAAAAATCACAAAAATTATTCACGTACTATTATCTGAATTCATTTTCAATCCATGTACTATTTTTTTGCCAACTTATCTCGGAAAAAATTTTAAGGATAAAGTTGAATTTTTCCATCCAAATGTGGATGCCATACACCGAGTCAACTCTGGCAAATAGGCAGGTGACACTTACATGCAAGTTTCCCAGGAAATTATACTTTTGATCCTCGTGCATTTTAGAAATGTTCAATTTTAGTAATTGTACTTGTTCTAGTTACAAAATCAGTCCTCTGCTATTTTTATACGAAAGCTTAATATCTTTCATCATATATTTATCCAGAATCTTATGGAAAATGTCAAATTAAAATCAAGTATTAATCGGCGATTCCTACTTTTACAGGCCCAATCTGATTGAAAATCCCATTAAGATTAATATCATCATATGCAATAACTTAATATGGTTATTTTCAATAGATATCTATATAGCAAGGACTATTTCATCCATAACCTCATACATTTTCTCGTGGAAGCCTGATGGGCCCTTAGGCCTTTTGTGTTGGGCCTGATGGCCTTCGGTATTGTTGATCTTGTACTGGGCCTTTATGGCATTATGTGTGAAGTTCTGTTGGTCTTGCATTGGGCCTTTATGTTTTCTGAGCCTGGTAGTTTTTGTAGCTGTAATCTATTTGTGTACTTGTTTAGATCGCATGATTGACTTGCCTGGCTAAAATGTTACATGTTTTGCTAATGGTTAGCCAGAAAAATTCTCAAGCCTTCCAAGGTAATTATGGTTTATGTGTACTATTTCATCAAATGAGAACATAATAAAGTGATTGCGAATGTTAGTCTCTATTTTTTAATGTTCCTCATTACAATTGACATTACCAAACTTATTGCTAAGAGTAGGAATCATCTTTTGAAAAATATACAAGTATGGATAAATAGTTTTCATTACATTGAAATACTGAAAAATTAAGTTATAAGATAGTAGATTTTGAGTTTTTCCTTTGTTCATAAATTGAAAAGGTGAATGGACAAAACATTCTACATAATATTGAGCAAAACTTTATAGATGGTGTTCTCTTGTGGTAATGGACAGGATTCGAAAACTATAAAGATGCGGTTATTCCAAGATGCAAAGCTTGATTTTTAAACTTGGCATGGAAAATAGTAGAATAGATCTAAACCAACGGTTGTGAAGAATAGATGCAACGATTTGTGCCTATAATCTTTTAGGTCAAGAGCCTGACATTTCTCTCAAAGGATTGAAGTGAGATAGAGCATCAATATATTCACAAGGAAGGATTGCACCACGGAAGAGGCAACCTTTCATAAATTTGTTACCTAACTAATTTCCTAATGTGTGTTAACCTAAGTAGCACTAATATCAACACGCGATATGACATGACATAATATGACATACCGATACGTTGTTTCGCTAAAAAAATAGAAAATTCTGACATGTTTGGACTATTGTATATTAAATATATATTTTTATATATACAATATAAATTACCATTTTTATGATTATTTTAATCAAATTAATTTGATTTAAATAAATAAATAATAAAAAAGAGCTTAGAATGAATTTACATTAAAAACATTAATCCATAATTTATTAATATAATTTATTATTTTAACTTGACAAATTCAACTCATCTCTAATAATCCATAAAACTTAGAGGGAAAAAAACAATCAATGAGAGTGTGTCAAAAGAAAAGAGAAAGAATAAACTCGAGGGTGAATTATGTGTCATCGGAAGTGAAAGTCAAAAGAGAAGAAAATGTCAGGTTTTTTTTTTTCTTTCCCCGTTTATTAATTTTTTTTTTTTCTTACATATTTACATTTTGACCATTCATTTACTGAATTTTTTTAAAATCGACTCTATGCGTGTCGGAATCACATATTGGAATTTTGAACTCGCATGCCAGACTTCCTGACTTGCGTGTCGGAGAGTGTCGAGAGAGTTGATTAGGTATCGAATTTTCTGATACGTATTAAGCGAGTGTCAGAAAAAGTCAAAAAATGTTGGAGAGTTTCTTATAAGTATTAGAATATCCGACATGATATAAAGGCTCTCAGAAAATGTTGAAACTTTTTAGGTATAACATCATTGGTCTACATACACATATTGACCTTTGTTTCACTAAAAGAGCTTTTCACGAATTAGCTTTCAAGATTTTTATGTGTTTGGTTCACTAAAAGATAATTAATTAACAAAAAATCATTTATAGTAAAAGAAAACCTCCTCATAAAAAACTATTAAAAAAATTCCCGACTGAATGGAGGAAATTGTATTCTCTATTGACACTTAAATTTTGGCAACTCATTTAGTCATTTATCGCATTAAAAATTAGAATTAACCCCTAAACAAAAATATTATAATTAAATTGCATAATATATAGTTTTAAAGCATTTTTTTCATTTGCATTTGACCAACTGATGATTGATGAGCGTTAATTTTTCCAATACTCAATGATATGACGGGAATTTTTATATATTCAACTAATATATATTGAGGGATTTTTTATATATTCAAATAATATACACCGAGAGATTTTTTTTTTGATAGAAAGGAAGGTTTCAGATGAAATATTAGGAAAATATAAAATAAAATATTGCTCGTGAGTGCATATATCTCGACAGTATAATTAGGCGGCTATGTGTGAGCAAAAGTTGATTGAGAAAGGAAATTTGAATCTAATAAGGGTAGATGGAAAAAAAAAAAAAAAGCAAATAAAATATGCTACAAAAATCTAATCTCCTCCCCTATTAAAAAGGTGTTGTGCACGTACGGCAAGGGGGGGTTTTCTATTTTCGTTTTTTTTTATAGTTCTTTTGTTTAGGGTCAAAGTCAACAGGAGAAGGGGGAGTTTTGCTTTTCAAAAGGTGTGCAGAGAGGGGCTGCTGAGAGAAGAGACGTGAGAGTAGACAGCTGAGAGAGAAAAAAAAATACAAAAAAAAAGAGGAAAAGAAGTCTTCTTCTTTTGCATAGCACCGGTCGCCTCCCCCTTGCACCCGCCGCTTGCAACCTATGAAGCATGGACACATTTCCCATGCTTCCGTATCGTGTCCGACACGTGTCGGAACACGTTGACACGCTCGAACACAATTGGACACACGGTCAACACATTTTGACATGCATGTCCGGAAGATGGAGGGTGGAGGCAAGGGTGAGGGAGCAGAGACAAGCTGCGAGCGATGGTGAGAGGCAAGGGAGCAGAGATGAGCTACAAGCGATGGAGAGCCTGCAATGAGGCTGCGAACGATGACGAGCCCGCAACGGTGAGAGACGGAAGAGGAGAGGAAGGCGGTCGTGCGGCGAGGAGGAGGAGAAGGATCAAGAGGAAGAGGAGAGGAAGGGGGTCGTGCATAGAGGAAGGGAGTCATGGGGAGAGGAGGAGGAGGAGGAGGAGGAGGAGAAGGATCGAGAGGAAGAGGAGAGAGAAGGGAGTTGTGCGGCAAGCAGCAAGGAGGAGGAAAATGAGGGCAGACTAGGGTTTTTTTATAGGAAAACTTAAAAACTAAAAAAAAAAAATAAAAAGAGATCTGATGGCAAGAGTTTTAATTTTGGGGGAGGGGAAGTGGGGAAGTGACAACTTATGTCACTGGTGGTGGGGAGGGAAATAAAAGTGTGATAAATTGGGGGGGGGGGGGAATGGACAAGGGAAAGTAGAGAGTGGGAGTGGAGGGACATTTTTTTTTTTAAACAGAAAATAAATAAATGACATTAAATAATTTTGAAAAATAAAAGTACTGAATTTTGGATGATGATAAATTTTGGTCATTTATAGAAGATCATGGATTTATTTAAATAAATTGATTCTAATTTTTTATTAATCATTAGTTTCATCAATAATTTTTGTTAAATTTAAAATACATTTCCAAACAAGGATACACATTAACTATGAATATGTTTTTCGAATTTTCAATGAATTAACTTATTAATATTATTAGTGTAAATTCATTGTAGGCTTTTTTTTTAATTAATTAATTATTTATGAATTTGAATCAAATTAATTAAAAATAAAAATATTCATTTAATATATAACGTGTCCCAACGTATCGGAATTCTTTATTTTTTGAGAAATGATGTGTCATGTTGTGTTGTGTCATGTCACGTGTCCGTGTTGCGTGTTCGTGCTACTTAGCCTGCAACCCAACGTTGGCAGTCGAGCTGCCGGTTATTGCCGCTTTGCCAGCAACCCATGAACCCTCACATCGACCACTGCGCCTTTGCCACCGCTTGTCCCCACGATGTCACCGCAACTTGTGAGCACCCCCACCGGCCTCGCAGCAGCTCGCCCTCTACCGGTCACCACGTCTACGCCCTAACAAGATTGCCTCCACCATTGCCCGCTTTGTTGTGCTGGAACACCGACCCCCTGTCATCGTTGCTCTTATGCGTGCGCGACCTACAGCCGTCCAAACCTCCCTTGCCATGCCACCACCACGCAGCAGCCCACTACCGAGTCGGTCTCCACCCCCTGCTGCAGCACAAACCGCTGCTGCTGTCACCGACGCCCGCCGATCCCTACACCTATAGGCGTGACGATCGCCATGCCAGCAGCTCGATCCCCTCGCCACGAGCCTGCTGCCCCCTCACTAGAGCTCCAAATGTTGGCACTCATCAAGCCCGAAAACAACACTCCTTCAGCCAAGCCAATGCCCGTGCCACCCTAGCTGTGAGCCACACCAAGCCTCCATCGTGATTCACGAGCCACCATTTGAAGTCCAAATTTGGAAGCCAATATTTGAATTAGGTAAAAATTTTGTCTATTATAATTTTCAAATATTCTGTTTCCTTATTTAAAAATTTTGATACACATGATCGAAGTTCATGATATATAGTCATATTCGAAATCTCAAGTAGCCTTTTAAATTGGGAAATTTTCCTAATTTCACAATGTGCATATAATTGACAATCCGATTTCACGTCCAAAATATGACTTGCAATCGCACAGAAAAATCACCAATCCGATCTCCCACCCGAGATATGATTCACGATTTTGTTAAAAAAATTGGCCAATTCAATTTTATGTGCGAGATACAATTCATCAATGGGTATTGATCATGTCTTGCTTGACTTGCTGCCTTATTGTTCTATTTATGCCTTTTCTTGGATTGATTTTGCTTCCTTTTTAAAGAAAACCCAAGGAAAAAAAATATTTGAGTTGGATTACGTTCATGTTAGAATATTGCTTGTTTTATGGTTATTTTGCATGTTTAGAATAGGAAATTTATTTAATTCAAATTTTTGAAATAAAAATCCCAAAAACATTAATTTAGGATGTTAGTTTTTCCTTTCATTAATTTAAATTAAATGTTTAATTATTGAGTAATTTTAATTTCGAAATTTAATTAAAAATAAAAGAAAACATAAAAATTATTATGCACATGTCATGTAGAATTATGCCATCTATTGCTTGTCATCTAAATGTGTAAATGCTAGGATAGTTGCATTAATCTTTTCCTATCACTAGATTAGGTCATTTAATGAATATCGCGTAACATATAGTTCGTATGTTAGGTTGCATGTTGCATGTCATTTTAGTTAAACTAATTTTGTACATCATTGCATTACATTGCACGTAATTTCTAGGCTTCATTTAAATAAAAGAAAATCTTGAAAAAGATTGAGTGATTGTGTGCTAATTAGAAATCATATCTAGGACCATTGATGTAAATTTTGATCTAACATTGCAAACTATGTTGCATGGACACGTTACACGTGCTTTCATGTCATGTCTGACACATGTCGAAGTGTGTCGGACACGTTGTGTGTTGGACACGTTGACACGCTCGGACACACGTTGACCGCGTGTCGGATTTGTCAACACGTGGTCAACTTTTGTTGACATGTTTCGATACGCATATCCAAAGCAAAGATGAGGCCGCGAGCGAAGGCAAGCCCGTGATGGCAAGAGACGACCAGAGGAGACTGAGGCGCAAGGGCCGTGAGGAGGAACTTCACGAGGGAGGTGCGCATGGGGGAGGGCGGCATCGTTGAGTGGGGCGGTGGCAGGGGGAGGAGGAGGAGTTCGCAGCAATGTGCAACCTCTTACTGCATAGGGACAGGCCGCCTTCTTTTCTAGGTTACTCTCTTTTCCACTCCTTCGGCGAATGCTGGTGCTTTTCTTGATCGAGTCTTTGATGCTTTCGAAGATAGGTGTCGTGCAGTGAGGAGGAGGAGGAGGAGAAGGGGTTGCTAGGGTTTTGAGAAGGAAAATAATAGAATAAAAAAGGGACCTGGCATTTTGGAAGGAGGGAAAAGTGATAGGAGGGAGGGGGAAGCGACAGCTAATAACCTGTCCGGTGGTGGGGGAGGGAAAAAAAGTGAAAAAGATTTGGGGGTGGGGAAAGAGACGAGGGAGAAAGGGAGTTTGGGCACGGAGGGGAGAGGGGGAGGTTAGGGGTGGACCCTCAAGGGGACTTTTATTTAATCGAAAAAATTATTAAATGAAATTAAAAAGTAATTTCGAAAAATAAAAGTGCCGCATATTGAATGATTAGTGTAAATTCATTGTAGGTTTTTTAATTAATTATTTATTTATAAATTTGAATCAAATTAATTAAAAATAAAAATATTCATTTAATATACATATATCATAGCGTGTCGGAATTTTTTTTTTTTTTTGAGAAATAACGTGTTAACGTGTCGTGTCGTGTCATGTCGCGTGTCCGTATCACGTGTCGGTACAACCTAGATTGCAGATGATGTTTTTGTTTCTATGAGGTAAGTCCCATAATTTATTTATTACTTTATTTGAGTGTTAAATTAGTGGTTTACACACTGCATGATCATCTGATATGTTAGGAAAGTAAATTAAAATCAACTCAAGCTACTTGCAAAATATTTTTTCAAAATAAAAGAGAAAAATATCGAGATGGCGTTAGATAAATTTAGCATAATCAAATCTCCGAACCCATAATCTGCAAACCTAAAGTATATCTCATATTACTTTACTTGATTTCTAATTGACCCACAAAAAATAGATTAATGTCAACTCTTAATTGAAAAAGTCATTTGTATGTTTAGAACTTAAACCTAAGTCGTAAATTGGTATGGGTTTAAGAGAGTTTGAGCTAAGTTTAGGTTTAGTAATTCATTAACCAAATCCTAAGTGGTAGGTTGCAACGTTCCCAAACGTAACAAGTGTCTTGCCATGAACGCTCAAGCACTTCTTCAAGGTTCGCACTTCTTCACGGACTCTCAGCATCTTCACCAAAGGTTTAGCTATTCTTCAATGATGCTCAAAAGCTTTGTTCAAGGTTCTCTCTCCCTACTGATTTGAAATTAATCTATGAAAATTCAATCGACCCTTTACATCGTGAATCTATTGTTGACGTGATTAGGTACTTCGATCATCTTCTGTGCTAAATTGATCCTTTACAGAATGAAATTTTTAGTTCAGATCAATTTCAAACCGAGCCAAGTTAAAAAATTCACTTGGATTCTAAACCCTTGTTTAGTTCAACTCAGTTTCTTAATTATTCGAACTGTAGTAGTTCCCTTCAGTTCGGTTTTCCATCCAAGCCGCTTCAAATTGAACCGTGCTCATCCTTACTTGTCGGTAGGTTATGAAGCGTCGCCACTTGAGAGCTAAATCTAACATACAGCACGTGTCAAATGACGCAATAGGTTATCCGCCCATGATTAATCCACCCTCTTTGGCATATCCTGTCAATTTAAACGACAACGGAACAGATGTTTTGCTAATAACTAGTGAAAACAATTAATTTATTAGGCCGCCAAGGCGATGATTTTTTGTTTATTACACTTATGCAAATGAGAACAGAACAAAACCGTAGCAAATTCCAATCGTCTTTTTCCTTGATAATCCTCACGACGATTTGAAACTATCAAGCACGCTCAGTAACGACGACAAAGAATCATTCTCTTCAAGTTTTCACCCACAAGCAAGTGGGACAATTTCTTCCTAAGATATTGTCTAGGCCGGCCATGACCGGGTTGGTCTTGAACCAGCCGCTGTCATACGCAAGAGGACGCCCGTGGATGTTCGATTTTTCTATTTTTCAACTATATTCAAATGAAACAATACCAACTCCACTCAATTTAAAAAACTAATAAAGGAAAATTTTAAATAATAGGGGGCCGGCAAAATAACCTACATTTCTGTGTTGCGGTCTCGGCTGACCCGGCAACACCAATGGAGCATCTTCGGATCGATGGGACATGAGCTTTGGCCAATTGGACCATGTCCTGGGGTTTTCGTCACTATTCACGATTCTTCAATAGTCGATTATGTCTAAGGTAATTAATTATTGGCCATCTAGAAAGACGGACCAAAACATTGTTGGGGATCGAATGTGCTCCCCTATGTTCATTCTGACCAATCAGCAGACATTAATCTAATTAAGCATTACCTCCCTTTTTGATCCGGTCGGTCAGACCAGCAGAAACAAATATTTATTTGACTTGGTAAATGATGGGGAGTAGCACGATTTCCAGGGTTACGACAACAATATAGTTCAACCGCTCCTAATAGCTTATACATAACCAGTTTTCACTTCCTTCGATCCATCTCCTCTCGATCTCTAATGGCCAATCTCTCATGCCTTGCAGTCCAATTCCTAACGTTCTTGCTCTTGCTCATCGGTCGTGCCCATTCGGTCTCCTTCAACTTCTCCGGATTCCAGCCCAACACCGGCAACTTGACGTTCGAGGGCGACGCGTTCACGTCGAGTGGGGTGATCCAGCTGACGAGGAACCAGAAGGACGACAACCTCCAGAACAGCATCGGGCGGGCCTCCTACGACAAGCCGGTCCGCCTGTGGGACTCCAAGACGGGGAGGCTGACCGACTTCATGGCCCAGTTCAGCTTCGTGATCGACGCCCAGAACGAAACTTACTACGGGGACGGCATTTCCTTCTACATCGCGCCGTTCGATGCCGTTATCCCCGCCAACTCAAGCGGCGGCTATCTTGCCCTGTTCGAGCCAGGCATGGCCAAGAACACGTCTGCAAACCAGATCGTGGCTGTCGAGTTCGACAGCTTCAAGAACTCGTGGGACCCAAGCCCGGACCATGTGGGCATCAACATCAACTCCATCGTCTCGGTCGCGAACGTGTCCTGGAAGAGCAGCATCAAGAATGGATCCAAAGCCAATGCTTGGGTCAGCTACGACTCCACAAGCTTTAACTTGAGCGTCTTCCTTACTTATGCCAATAACCCCGTCTTTAACAACAACTCAAGCCTCTCGTATGTCGTCGATCTGAGGAAAATTCTTCCGGAACAGGTCAGAATTGGCTTCTCTGCCGCGACTGGCAAGTTCGTTGAGATTCATAACATTTTTCCTGGTCATTTAGTTCAACCTTGGAGGATGGCAAAAAGAAAAGAAGCCTTGGATTGGTCCTTGGCATAGTCCTAGGTTCTGGTCTGGTAGCATGTGTACTAGGAATTGGTTGGTTCCTCTTTTGGAGGAAGAAATCTCGGCGTAGCAAAGGAGTTTCAATAGTCGAAATCTCAATTGACGGTGAATTCGAGAGGGAGCTGGACCGAAGAAGTTCACATACCGTGATCTTGCCCGTGCGACCAATGATTTCGCCGAAAGAGGTAAGCTGGGAGAGGGTGGATTTGGAGGAGTTTATAAAGGTTTATTAAGTGAATCGAACATGGCGATTGCGGTCAAGAGGGTGTCCAGGGGATCGAAGCAGGGCAAGAAGGAGTATGTGTCGGAAGTGAAGATCATCAGCCGGCTACGGCATCGGAACTTGGTACAACTCATAGGTTGGTGCCATGAAGAAGGCGAGCTCCTTCTAGTTTACGAGTTCTTGCCCAACGGAAGCCTCGATTCGCACCTTTTCGGAGGCAAAACCCACCTGACTTGGGCTGCAAGGTACAAAATAGCCCTCGGCCTGGCCTCGGCCTTACTCTACCTCCACGAGGAGTGGGAGCAGTGTGTGGTGCACCGGGACGTGAAGTCAAGCAACGTGATGCTGGACTCCAACTTTAATGCGAAGCTGGGTGACTTTGGGCTCGCGCGGCTCGTGGACCATGACATGGGCTCTCAAACCACTGTCTTGGCAGGCACGATGGGGTACTTGGCCCCAGAATGCGTGACGACTGGAAAGGCCAGTAAGGAATCGGATGTGTACAGCTTCGGTGTGGTGGCGCTCGAGATAGCGTGTGGCAGGAAGCCGGTGGAGCTGAGGGTGGAGCCGAGCAAGGTGAGGCTGGTGGAGTGGGTGTGGGATCTGTACGGAAGAGGCCGAGTGGTTGAAGCAGCCGATCCGGGGTTGAAAATGGAGTTCGACGAGCGTCAAATGGAGTGCCTCATGGTGGTAGGACTTTGGTGCTGCCACCCGGATTACAGCCTAAGGCCCCCGATAAAGCAGGTGATAAACGTCCTCAATTTCGAAGCTCCCTTGCCGAGCCTCCCATCAAAGTTGCCAGTGCCGATGTATTACGCGCCCCCGATGGATATGCTGAAGTTCTCGTACACATCGCCGGGGCTCACGGAATCGGATAGAACTCAGTCTTCTCTTGCCAGCGGCTCTACTTATTCATCTACTCAGACAGTTGGATCTGGAAAAGCTCTATTGAGTTCTAACGGAGCAGACTAGTTTAGGCTTCTGGCTTCTATTGGCGTTTTACTTACCTTTTTTTTCATTTTTGTTTTGGAGTGAAAGATAAAAATTTTGGAATGTAAGGGTTGTTTTTTGAATCCTTCCTGTTAATTCTTTCTTTTTATTCTCGACATAGTTGCATGTCTATGAAGAGCTTGTAGTTTGAATTCAGTAATGTAAAGTGGACTTATTCTTTTAACTTGGTTGCCTGATCCCTTGCAAGTGTCCCTTTGTTTTTTCAAACATAACCCATGTTATTGCCATGGATAATGATGTTCTTACATATGTGTTTCCTTCTCCACCCGACAATTTCATTCTTTATTCGGGCAGTGCTAAATTAATTGGGAAGCACGTTTGGGACTTTATTCAGATCCATTTCAGTTATTATTCGATTAATTACATGGATTGCTTAGTTCCCGGTTCATTTTCAGCGGAGAACCAAAAGAATCGAGGCATAATTCATGGGAAAGCAGCACCAGATTTACGTTTTAAATCAGTGGGACCTACTTAGTGGGAAAAGCAACAAGAATATCACTATAAATCAATTGATACAATATAAGTTATAACCACACTCAAGTCACTCAAACATTTAATATTTCTCAGACCCCAATTACATCAATGAGTCATACGGTGTTTAGCCCTCATAATTTCTCTAAAAATAATTTGAATTCACAAAGTTTACGACAAGATTTATTGATTTCCAATTACTGAGCATGCCGCACAAGTGATTATCATCAAAAGCTGCTTAGCTCACTAACGCTAAACTAGAACCATCTCAATTGGATCCGAAATAGAAAATCCCTTTATGGAAACCTCGTCAAACTAGAAAACTTACGAGTTTAAAATTAAGACGTATTTTCAATTAAGAGGGCTTTTCGGATTTCATGGATTAGGTGCTAATAGTAGCTGCTCAGTTTCGAGCATTGCTCCTTGAGAAATTCCCATCCTTCGATCCAGAGTTTTCCTAGGGAGGGAGGGAGGGAGGGAGGCCATCTTGAGGCAAGTTCTGCAACTTCGGGCATCTTTATATTCATAAGATGTGAATAGAAAGGGGGAGATTGCTAGACAATCTTTCCATCCGCAAATTTTGGATATCGAGATGGAGCAAATAAGTGTTGGAGAAATCTTCTTGAAATGTTTTGAAGCTGACAAAATGTTTCCATCAGTCTAGTCTGAAGATTTGTAGACTCTGCTATTTAAAGTCTGAAGACCTCCGAATAGCCAGACTCAAGACTCAAAGTCTATTCTTATTGACAGTTTCTAATCCGTTGAAGAAATGCTATCTAAAATTGGATGTTTCATTAAGGATGTGACTTTATCAACTGGAGAAGATCTCTTGGCTGGATATGACATAACGGAATCCTTTATTTGATCATGATTGATTCGAAGATTAAGGATCCGATGATTGGCAAAGTATACTTGGAAGGTTCTACTTATGAAAATCGAAATCCTGATTATATGGGCAAACAGGATTGATGGGCTATCAACATATTCCTTTGATAGCTTGAATGATCTTCCTAATTGATTTCGTCCAACGGGTAGATTGGAGGAATTCCTTTGGTAAGTACCAACGGGTATGATGGTATAAAGGAGTATATAAGGAAGACGTTCTAGTTGTTCGAGAGTGTGCACGATAGAAGAATTCCAAAGTCTGAAGCTTTTTGTTTTTTTAATCAATTCATTTGAGCGAAATCTAGTACGCAAAAGAGAGTCCATATTCATGAGAAACCTTGAGGAAGTGTGGTAGAATATCTACACTGTGGAATCAAGGGAGAATCTTGCTGTAACATCTCTTTTGTTCATAGTGAAATCCAGTCGGTAGGCTGTCAGTGCGAAAGAGTGGACGTAGGCTTGGAATAAGCCGAACCACTATAAACCTTGTGTTCAATTTTCTCTTCCCTACTCTTTGCTTTACTTTGATTGTAATTCATTTTGTTAATCAAAAGAGAACTTTATTTCTATCGTCTGCCTAGTATCGCTTTCGTATCTCGAGAAATTATTTTTACACCTATTCATCCCCCTCCAGGTGTTTATACTAGCTATCTCAATAAAAAGGGAGAAGAAGCAAGATCCTCCTCCTCTCCCACTTGCGTTGTCGTCCATTGACAGGGATTGAAGGGAGGTGAGGGGACAACTCACTTGCTCACCAACTACTTCATATTCCCACATCTCCTTACCACAAGTCTTTGTAGTTTGGGAGGCAATCCTCCACCAAGGAAATACATAATACTCTCACAATTTGAAATTTCCAAATCATGGTGACATGTGAATTGATGCAATTGATTAGATAACAATTTTATCTTTGAATAACCATAAAGAAAAAAGCTCAAGATACTGGGAGGAAGAGAAGGAAACACTCCAGCTCTAGAGTAGGATGGTTGACTAATTATAAGAAAGTAAGATAGAGACAGAGTATGCAAGCACCAGGGTAACTTTCTCATATCCTTGCACTTCCGCAAGATAATCCCTTGAAGCAACTTAAGACAGTCTAGATTAATATCTGTGATTGACTTCACTCCTTTGCTATTCAAAATTTTGGATCTCTTGAGGGTCATAGGTAAAAATCTACCCTCATTGAATGGAGAGGTTGGTAGAGAATCACAGATGCAAATTATTAATTCTTATAGATAAGATGTCATGTCACCATGGTTATTATTGCTATTGCTACTTGGTTCATCAAGACGAGTATTTAATCCTATGGGTAAAGATTGCAACATCTTCCGGTCTTTAATAGTTAATGACATGATTGTCCAAAAAGTTCTAAAACCTATTGTATGACGATCAATTTAACCTAAACCTTTCAATTGCATCGATTTAGATCTCAACCTTTTGACGATTTAAAACTTTAATCCTAAACCTTTCAACAATTTACCAATTTAGTCATAAACCTATTATTTAAATTTTTGGCTAGTGGGATTACATTGGCCAATCATAAAAAAAATCAAGACAAAATTAACAAACCATCAAAAGATTTAGGACATAATTGAAAGGTTTATGATAAAATTAACAAATTATAAAAGGGTTTAGGACTAAATTGGCCAATTGAAAGGTTTATGACTAAATTGGCTTATGTACAATAAGTGTAGGACTTTTGGGATAATTTTACTAATAGTTAATGATTTCACTAATGTTGGTATTCTTGTTTCGGAGAAGGACACGTGTTTTGGATAGTTATCGGCAAGCCTCTAAGTGAGTAGAGAGTGTGCATCTTGCTCAGAAGCTTCTCTATTGAAGCAATGCGTTAAGTCAATAGTCTTGAGGTTGATGGGATCTCTATATCTTCTTCTCCAGCAACAAAATGTATGAATTCAAGAAAACTTTTGACAATTAAGTTATTTAGGCGGGCAAGACTTTGAATTACATCTCTATCTTGCCACAAGCATATTAGCTTTTCACAACTTCTCTCCAACTTCTGCATCTTGATCAAGGAGCATGTAAACACAAAATTTAAGCAAGTTAGTTTAGCAACATTTTTTATGACAAGAGCGATTAAAGATGTTAGATTAACTGTGTCACGCCCCGAATCTCGGGTACGCAACAACCCCTTCCTTGGTCGATAGAAAATGATGTCCCAGAACTCATTACCGACTCTTCATTTTTAATCTTTCATTATATGCAAGCGGAAAACGAACCATCTCCCCATCAAACATATAATCAAGCAATCAACTTGGGATAGTGAGATGAACAACAGAAATATACCATCTTCTCATATATACATGTTCATATTGGTTTAACCTACGGAGGATCGTTTCTAATTTGCAAGCCTAATAGAGGGCCGATCCATCCACTAAGCCAGACCAAAAAGAAACTAGGGTAGGCTAATCCAACTATACACAAAAAAAAAAAAACCCTCGGGCTCAACACTACAGTCACTTGAATCCAGTGGACTTAGACTCTGTCGAGTCAGAGTTGGAGCCCTATAAGTCAGTCATTGGTGAAGCGGGGCCAGGATTCTCCATTGCACTGTCAGGAGGGTCCAGCTCCATGGGATCCTAGTCAACGTCATCGGGGCTCCTATCTAGCGGCCCGTTAAAACCTCTCAGGGGACCGATCAACAAATCGCCATCTTAAATGAACCGCGCCATGAACCTATGGGGTATCCATTGCCTCGGTCCCTCATCCACCCAAATGGTAGAGAGATACTTCTTGTATAGATGCGCTCAACCTGGGAAGTGGTGGTGTGTCACGACAGTATCCCAATCCTTAGGGATACCAAACCTAATTGGCGAAAGTGCCATCCTAAAGACCCGAAAGTGGTTATACAATAACCAATGAGATAAAATCTCAGCGAGTCCTCCCCTAAGCCCCCGATTAAAACACTAACTCAACTCGGGGTATCTCTCCAGAATCACCCCACAAACTTACCACGACTAACAACCAACAATCAACAAATCACAACAGTCAGGGTCAACCATTAACCACATAGTCGGTTCACATGCAACCTTACTTGGTATGCCATATATGCACGTTGAATCTCAGCACAATACATGCAATGCACATGGCTATTAGATGATGCAAATCATTAATCACATACGAATCACATCACAATTGGTCTCACCTGGCCATTGCCACACCCTACACGTTATTGATTTATGTGTGCGTACCACAAACGATGTGCTCAACTCATGCATGGTTAAAACCAATGATGCCATGATTCTCATACGCTCTTGCACTTTAATACACCACCTATCATGCATCAATCGATCACACGAGTCCTGATTATAAGGTAAAATTGTTATGACACGTTCCATACCATGCTACACAATTTTATCCCATAATAAGGCCTAACCATCTCAACATTCACGCATGTTCCACTTATTTATGACCTCCCGGCCATGGCTAACTTTCCAATCAGTGATCATCGACCTCAACACTCATGTGTGCTCCAGTTATTAATGACCTCCCAGCCATGGCTAACTTTTCAGTCAGCAATCATCGACCTCAATACTCATGCGTGCTCTAGTTATTAATGACCTCCCGGCCATGGCTAAATTTCCGGTCAGTGATCATCTGATTCCAGCCAGGCTACTAATAAAAATCAGGCTTCGTCTTGCCCCGTCGGGCACGGCTATGTCTAGAACTCTTGTTTAGATGATTTCCCAAAAAGGGATATATGTCCAGAATCTACTGCGACCGGCTTCCAACTCCCGTCGAGTATCACCCCCAAACTTCCATTGGGTGATGTTTCAACTTTTGATCACGCAAGCATACCACCACAACTCACTACGCATCGCCCCCAAACTCCCATTGGGTGACGGATTCCACTTTTTTATTACTCAAGCACACCACTAAAACTCCATTTTTATCTTTGAACATTTAACTAATGCACAATGCTTGCAAATACAATTTCAAATCATTTTCTCCTAAAGACAATCCATTTCCAACGTCCCTCAAACAAAACATATTTTCCCTTTTTAGAACTCCACACGATTCATGTGGATGTCCATGCAATTACACATTCAATTCACCTCATAAAATCAAAACACATGAAACAAGGCAATTTTTCATTCTTAGATGAACAGTGCACATGAAAAGTACTTTGTGAATAATACCACGTGAACAGTAACTCGTGAACAGTGAAATTTCAGAATTCAGTAATTAATAATTTAAATCCAAAACTTGTCACGAAAATCAATTAAAGCTAAACAAGCTTAATTAAGCCCATAAGCTTCATTAAGCCAATAAAGCAAGATTAAGCTAAAATAATCTTAGCCATTCATCTAACCACCTATCTTAAGACTAATATAGCTTAATTAAATCTCCTAAACTAGAATCAACCCTAAGCAAGTTTAAGCACTAATTGGCGGATTATGAGTTAAACTCACTTGTTAAACGAGCCGAAGACATGGATGCGACAACGATGACAGAAGCTACACACTAGAACCTCAACCACGATAATCCAAGGTGGTCCCACACTCAAAACAGCAGCCTCAAACACTGTCTCCCACTAAAACTTTGTAAATCAAACAAGAAAGGAGGAAATGAGTTGAATGGCTTGGCCGAAGCTCTGATGAGGGGTTGGCTGGCGACCAACGGCACTTTGGGGTCAAGGGGGAGTGGTTGGTGGCTAGGATGGGCGGAGGAAGGGTTGGAATGGGAGAAAAATTGCAACAAAAGCAAAACAATGCACTTGGGCGAGCTGCCAGGCGGTCCGGCAAGCAACGACTTATGGCCAGCCGGTGGCTCCATCTAGCGAGCAACCGAGTCCTTCCATACGAATTGGATGTCTTAAGCACAATGGCAAGTGGCACAAGAGCTGATTCGCATGGGAAGCCAACAATTAACTCAAGATTAAGAAAGAGGTCAGCTGGAGCAAAAGTAGGAAGGAAGCAGGGGAGAGAGGGCTGCGAATTCCTTGGGGCCGAAGAGGGGAGAGAGAGTGATGTGTGGGCTGATTTCTTTGGTTCTCTCAAGCTCTTAAATGCCTCAACAATGGATAAAGGAGGAGGCAAGGAAGAAGATGGCTGCTAAAGATGAGGAGGGGCCACCAAAATATCCAAAGCCCTCAAGTGGCTGTCTCACCATGCATGGCTGTCCTCCTCAGCCATTTTCTACACCTAGGCTTCCTCAAGAAGTCTCCCAAATAGCCCAAAATGTTGTTCCTCCTTTAGCCTACAAATTTTGGACCACTTGCCATCTCATTTCATTCAATTCCCCTTCAATTCTCCTCCAATTGGACTCAATTCGGTCCCCATAAATTTAGCCAAGATGCCATCGTCTATCTCATGATTTTTCCTCATCAATTGACCAACTTGAACCCAAAAAAAATGTAACAAAAAACGGCCCTCTAATTTTCCTGGTCCAAAATAACCTTACTTTGAATTTTTGCCAAAATCTTGGGTTTGTATAAAAAATCTTCGGAGGATGAGTCAACGTTTCTAAAATGAATCGTGACATGAAAAAACTTTTAATTTTTGAAATAGGGTTTAAATTCACGGTAATTTTAATCGAGTGCGATTTTAGTGTGACCTAACCTACCAAATAACTTTCAGGAATTTTTAGTGTAATTGACCCGTGGTCGATTACTTTTTATCCGCATTGTGCATCTTTGACTCATTAGCGACTTTCAATTGTTGTGAAAATCTTGAAGTTTCAAATGTGGACATAGGGTACAAAAATGACAAAAAAATCAGTCTAGTGCCGTTCGATGAGAATTTTGCAATTAGATGGAATGACCTATACTCTAATCATATACCTCAGTCAAACCGATCTATCTCCGATCTCTAGTCAATTTTGACAGTGTACCGTATTGACCCTTGTAGATTAACATAGTCAATTAGTTGATTTTTGGTTGAATTCTCAAGTCTATTGCATTAAAATCCCTTAATGGTTTCATTTGATAGACTAGTTATCTCGTGAATGATCAACTCAGAAAAAAAACTATAGGTGCGTCGATGAAAAGCCCAACTTATTCAATTGAAAACAAAATCAGACATTGGGATGTCACAAACCGAACTCCTTAGCACCCTTTTATTACAATCTCCAAATTTTTATTTATTGAGAGATGGAAGGCTAATGATAAATGGCGAGGCAACCATACTAGGATAGGAGTTGATTTTGAGCTTTGTGGGGGAGCTTAGTCGACTAGGGATTTTCCAATCAACATAGGACAATGCATAATGTTAAGATGCTTAAGACATGGATAAAACTCTTACCTCTTTACTGTTGGAGAAATCTTCTTGAAGTATTTTGAAGCTGACAAAACGTTTTAATCAGTCTAGTCTGAAGGATTGCAAAACTCTGCTGCTTAAAGTCCGAAGATCTCCAGACAGCTAGACTCAAGACTCAAAGTCTATCCTCATTGGCAGTTTCTAATCCGTTGAAAAAAGGCTATTAAGAACTGGATGTTTTACTAAGGATATGACCTTATCGACTGGAGAAGATCTCTTGGTTGGATATGACGTAATAGAATCCTTTGATTGATCGAGATTGATTCGAAGATTAAGGATCCAATAATTGGCGAAATATTCGTGGAGGGTTCTACTTATGGAAATCGAGATCCTGATTGTATGGGCGAACATGATTGATGGGCAATCGACACGTTCCTTTAATAGCTCGAATAATCTTTCTAATTGATTCTATCCAACGGGAAGATTGGAAGAATTCCTTTGGTGAATGCCAACAGGTATGATGGCATAAAGGAGTATATAAGGAAGATGTTTTAGTTGTTCGAGAAGTGCACGATAGAAGAATTCCAAAGTCTGAAGCTCCTTGTTTTTAGTCAATACATTTGAGCGAAAACCTGTATGCAAAAGAGTGTTTTATATGTGAGAAACCTTGAGGAAGTGTGGTAGAATATCTACACTGTGGAATCAAGAAAGAACTGTGCTGTAACATCTCTTTTGTTCATAGTGGAATCCAGTCGATAGGCTGTCAGTGCGGAACAGTAGACATAGGCTTGGGATAAGCCGAACCACTATAAACCTTGTGTTTAATCTTCTCTTCCTTACTCTTTACTTTACTTTGATCGTAATTCATTTTGTTAATCAAAAGAGTATTACCTTTCTATCGCCTGTCTAGTATCGCTATGGTATTTCGAGAAATTGTTTTTACACCTATTCACCCCCCTCTAGGTGATTATACTAGCTACATCATTTACTATCAACATAATGAGACTAGTACTCCCACAATGGCATATTCTTCAATACCAAAGTTATTAAGGATGGAAATGGATTTTTAGATTCCCTAAAATTTAAAGCCTATCATACATGTTGAATTTAGGCCTTCAATGTACAGTTGTTTAGCAAAGATAGTTGCTTGAGTGATGTAATGTTTTGGTCCTATGACATCCATGTAAATATAAATGCACTATGTTAACAAATAAGGGACTTCCTAATCATGATGAGAATTCTAGGCCACCATAGTAGGATATCACTAGATTTTCAAGGTTTTTGTGAGGACGAAGAAAGTCAACGACCTTTGATTCAAGATCTTCAATCTAGAGATTTTCAAAATGTTCACTCCTTCTTATGTAAATTGGAATCCTTGGCATCTCCAGTTTCTTGAACCATATGCAAATTTGAGATGCACAATTCCCCTACAAGGTTCTTCATGTTTTTTACATCATATAACCTTGACCCATTTTTTGTTCCCACTACAAACTTGGACAACATCTCAAGACCCACCAAATTACCTATATATACCAGTATCACTCTTGGGCTCCAAGTGGTTGACTTTGTTCGCATTTCATGATATTAGGTAATTTGATAAGGTTGTGACAGGCCACAACATCAAAGCCTCTAGGTTGTATGATTCAACAAATGAATTTGGAAGTGTTTCTATATTAGTACATGATAGAAAAAAAAAAAAACTTAGGTGCCTTAGTTTGCCAATACAATTTGATATCTCATTGATGTCATAGTGACTTAATGAAAGCACTATCAACTCCTTTAACCCCAACAACAAGTCACATAGCACTTTGGACAGAAATGACCTATGATAATGCCTAGATTGTTTCCATAAAAATATGAAACTCCCAAATTCATTTATTCCATGATTTATTTTGAATTTTTCTAGAGCAATGTGAACATTGGAAATGAATGAGGCATAACTAGCTAAAGATACATTTTATCGATCACCCTCAAACTCAAACTCAAACTCAAACTCAAACTCCCTTGAGCTAAAATAAGTTGCACCTGCAACTAGCTTTGCTAGGTTATTCACAAGATCATACATCAAGAATTGTGATCCATTGCTACTCAATTTTTGAAATAACAATCTAGATACTAGCTAATTGAAATAATTCAAAAATGCATTTTACAATTCTTTCCTTCTTTTCCCTTCAACAAGCACTTTGCAATCCACCAGTGAATCAACTCGTTCCATACAATTTCATAGTCCTTGATAGTCTAGTAAGTGAAAGGTTTCCTCAAATTGGAAGGGAAATGGAAATAGCTAAGTTTTAAAGCAATAAGGATTTCATTTCTTTCTCTTGGTAGGTCCCAAATTTTGCTGTTCAATATAGCTTCCCATTCATGGGGACTAACTTTCCAACATAGTAGCCCAATCATTTTCTTCATGGCTAATGGCAATCCTTTTTAATTTTCCTCTATTTTCCGACCTATAACTTCGAGATTCGAATGATGATCCAAATTTCTAACTCTAAGAGCATGAAATGGGGACAAAGTCAAACAAGCATCTTGTGACAACTCCCTGAGAGTACATGGCGAAGCCTTGGCTAAGGAAGCAATTTGGAGGTTACAAGTCGTGACAATAATCTCGGTTCCTTTCCCTCCTAGTTGAAAAGGCTTCATGAGGGTAGTCCAATTTCCATAAGTTTCTTTTAAACATCATCTAAAACGGTCCCCAAAAGGTTTTTCTTGAGCATATGTTGAAACCAATTCAAGTCCTTACCTTCCTAGGAATGGTTGTTGGTTATCTCTAAGATTTTCTTTGTAATAGTGAGCATGTTGAAATCATCATAAATGCAAGCCAATGCTTTCACGTTGAACTAGCTAATAACTTTAACATCACTGTAACTTGTTGAGGTAGAGCTATCTTCCCAGCCTCATCCCTACTATGGGAATTACTTTTAGATTTACACAAAATTAATCGTATTCTTCTTCAACCAGTAACTCAAGGATCTCCCTTTTTTCATCCTCTGTACCAACAAAACAATGCTTAGGCAAGTTGTAGTAGGAAGCAACTTATCCAATCAATGGTATAGTGATCGCTTCCCATTATTCTCTCTCAATCTCAAACTATCTTTCTAAGTTAAGATGTCCTGTAATCTCCCATCCTTCTCCTCTATCTTGGATCTCATTTTGTGGTTGAACACAAATGCTAGGTTCTACATTGGACTTGTTTTTTCTGTAGATTCTATGGTGAACTCATCAAGAAAGGCCTTGATGTCGTAGGCCTAGTTCCTGAGATCTTCAAGCCAGAACTTCACCCCAGATTGTCGGTCAATTGCTTGTCCTTTGTATCATCCAACACCTAGTTGATACTGATTAACATCTTCTCACATCTCTTCAGCAGCTTATCAATCCCCTCTTGCTATGCAAAGTTAAGCAACTTACAAGAGACCAACCTCTTGAACAACACTTAAAGAAAGATGCCAAGAAAGAGCTCTATGATGGGCATGGCTTACTTAGTGAGCAATAGAGGATAAAACAAGAGTGCCCAAAAGGTTTGAAAGAAAGTTTAAAAGTTCTAATGTCTAGGACAATAGGATTAATGACTTTTTAAGCATTAAAGTACTCTAGTTAGATCGACTAGTTAGATCGAAAGGAGGACAAAATTTGATCCATCAAAAAAGAAAAGAAGAAAGAAAAAAAGATTGACCTAACATGAGTTTTACTAGATTTGTCGATCCAAATTCAATTTCATATGTATATCAAATTCACTATATAATTGCTCATATCTAATATATGATTCTCCAGAACATTTTTTGATTTATAATTTATATTTATCATTAGCACGTGGAAGCACTATGGAATTTTCGAAACATCCCCATAAGAAATCACACGAGTTGAATGAGTTGTGCATACAGTTTTTCCTTTGTAGCTCTCTACCAAGTATTAGCACAAGTACCAATAATAAGCATAATACAACGCATTAATTCTAGGAAGGTCGGGTACAACCAAAACTTGCCTACACAAAGGCATGCTACTAAACTACGGATCAACAAATTTGCACATGGACACACCATCATCATTGAAACTAGGAGGACCATCGAAGTCCCTAATTGGTCCAAATTACTCCCAATGATATGGAAGTGCTAGGCAACATTAAGTGATAAATCCACCCCAATACACCGTCGTCAATCCATACCACTAAACTACACTTAGTATATACTATGGCCAAATTAGGTGCAAACACATCTTGAGATGCATATGAACTCCAAAAAATTATGGTGGCAGAGAAAATCCATCCTACATGTTTAAAAAATAAGAAGTGAGCCAAGCTCAATATATAATATCTACAAGTTTAAGATGGGAGATCAATCTCACAACTCAACTTGGTACTAGTAAACAACTGTAAGTTCAAGGCAGTATAAAGATACTATGTATGACGAGTACAAGAATACATACATCATATTTATTATCATGATATGTCAATGGAGGATCAAGAACAACATTACATGAGAACATTCATTCAATACAAGAGGATGACAAGACATATTACGAGGCTCGATTATTACCAATAAACATTTGTGGCCATATATTGTCATCAATGCCCATAAATATGCATTATATTCATTACTTCTCCTCTCGACCACTCCCGGGACATCTCGACACATGAGGTATCTCAACTCTGAGGCATCCTGACACATAAAACATCTCGATTCCTGAGGGCATCCTGACACACGGGGTATCATTACCACCAATATATGGTTGACGGAATTATAGAACGTAATATGTTTTATTCTATGCCATCTTTATTAGATCGGTAGCCATAAAAAGATAATAAGTGATTTAGAAACTAATATATATATATATATATATATATATATATATATACTTTATTTAATTTCATTTTTACTCATTAAATTCGGGAGTAGATTCATTCACATAATATCTCAAATGACAAGAAAAAAAGGTGTTATTGTTATAATGTCACTCTTTATTCTAAAATCGAAAAAAAAGATTTGATATGATTAAAAAAATGATCAAAAGAAAAGATGAATGATTTTAAAATTTTATTCCATATGGATTCAAATTTCTTACTATTTTATTATTTTATTATTAGTCTACTCAAGAATTATCTAATGAATCACTTGATTCGAATTTAAGGGATAGCTAGACATTACAAAAGATTAATTGATCTATTTTTCTACCTCCCTTACTCTATGTTTTTGTTAATCTCATCTATAATGATTGATGAATTAACAACTATCAATTAAACTTATTCATTTGAATTGGTATTTTTGCTTATCTATATTTATATTGGTTATTGGAATAGTGATGTGTGATTAAATTAAATGAACAATATAAATGTCTAAGAAGAATACTAAGTAGATGATATAAATTATGAACAATGACCCTCCATCCACATGCAAGTGGCATATTGTGAAAGGTAGTTGAAAGTAATTAACAATGTGATCTAACGCGCAGAGATGATAATTTGCACTTGAGTAGAGATCCCATTGATATGCATAAGAAAGGAAAAGAAAATATGACCTTTTACTAGGGCGGTAGTCCACACTTGAGTAGAAATCCCACTTAAGCGTAAATGAAAGGGAAAGTTAAGAATATGAAGCAATAAGGTCAACCTAAACTTGGTTAGTTACATTAATAAGTGATAGAAATACTTATTGAAAATGGATAATAAAAGTGATTGGAAATCAGTACAAGTGATGGGAGATTTATCTCTACTCGAGCACAGAGTACCGCCCTTATAAGGTCACACTTTCTTTTCCTTTTTTAGGCATATCAATGAAATCTCTATTTGAGTGGGGACCACTACCCTTATGTGAGATCACATTTGTCAATTACTTTTCACAGTACCCCACTTGCATGTGAACTACCACCCCATGGAGGGTCATAGTTCACAATTTATATCATTTACTTAGTATTCTTCTCATGCATTTATATTGCTCATTTAATTTAATCATACTTCACTATTCCATTTTCTACGTACTTACTTGAAATCACTCTATGTTCATTTCTTATCTCTTTTATAGAGCCCAAGATCTTGAGTGCTATATGATATTAGTGTCAATGGAGATATATTAGTTATCTTAATGCTTTTTTTTAATAGGTTTGTCAAGTTTGGCTCGAACCTTCCTTAGGTGAGGCGTGTTAAATTAGTAGTGGTCTAGGTAGTAAAACTCAATAGGTTAGGAAGTCTGTTGGTTAGTTCTAGTTGGTAGCCTAGGAAACGTGAAAACAAACTTATTAAAATAAATTTATTAAGAAGATCAACTTCTTCCTCTAGTTCTACATCACTAATGTCTTTAGATCAAGGTCTTGTACATAGAGAAGAAATAAACATAGAAGATTTCAATAGATCTATAAAAAATTGAAAAATTCCTAAAGTTCAACTTGATCAATTTTTAAACAAAGTTTAATTTTTTGAAAAAAAAATCATATTGCATAATCACAACTGAGGAGAGAGACATGCCTCTTTCTAAATCTTTTGAAATTATTAAACTTCTAAATCAAAATTACCTCAATAAACATATGCAAAAATATGATTACATTCACATAGGACTAGTTCAAGTAAGTATCAAGCCCCTCACCAAAGAAGGTTTGAATACCTTTATTTTCTTAGTCCTACGCAATTCTAGATAATTAAATTTTGACGAATCCATGTTAGGAACAATAGAAACTAAGCTTTGTAGTGCCCCAATTCATTTTAGTTGTTACCCAAACTTTTCAATATCACTTAGAGATTCGAATATTATTAAATTTTTAACTCTCCAAGATAAAATACACAATTACAAAATAGCCAAAGGTTCTATTCCTTTAGCTCTTGGTTATAGAATTCACTAAAAAGCTATAATTTCAGCTTTGGGGCTAGTGCCTTTAAGCATAGTCCAAAAGGAGAAACCTTTTACTTTGAACTAATATTACAAGAGCCATCCACAGATCATCAAATTATAGTGATACAATTGTGCCAAAACAATGGGAGTTGGAAAATCAAGTCCTCAAAGAGTTGTTCAAAATAGTGAACCAACAAATATAGTACAACATCATGATGGAAAAGTAACCATACAATTTCCTAGAAGACCATTTGGTATAAGGCCAATTCCTTCCATTTCATCAAGAAGTTTAGTTGATCTTCATCCAACTCTCCCTCCTATAATCACTCTTCTAATAAGAAACCATGATGAAAAGCTACAACTTATAATCAGCCCAATAATCCTAATATTAGTAGTCTTGATAATTAGTCTGAAATTTCTAGATCTATTTGTCAACAAGACCAAAATGAATAGAATTCTAAGACTTAGATTATCCTCATCACTCCTCTACTTATTCACAATTAGTAGACCCTGAGGTTTTTACTCTAGAAAAAGAATTTGAGCCCAATAGAGAATTATTAAACAAATAATTCAATTAAAAGAAAACAAAGAAATTAGACAATGATTTTTTAATACTTTGCATGATCAAGCAAAAGAAATTAAAGAAAAACATTATAGTTTACTTTAAGAACATGAAACTCATATATTTTTCTTTGATTGGTTTGAAGAATATTTCCTCAAACCCAAAGAAATTTATGTTTTAGATCATGCTTATAAATGGCAACTTGATAATGGCCAAACTATAGAATCTAATCACCCTCCTTTGAGAAAAATTAAAATCCAACATAGAGATAATGAAATTACTGCTACCCCCTTTCATATCACAATTGAAACTGATGATCCTCAAAATATAAAAATAATACAACAAAATAGTTACACTAATCGACATCTCCATAGTATTAGTAATCAATTGAATATGATAGTCTTCTATTCAACTTTATTCTCCTCATTACCAAATTCTGAAACTCTTAAATCATTTATCTTTAAACCTTTTGAATTTCTTAAAACGTATAGTTTAGAATTTGCTAAAGCTACAGAAAATAGAAGATCTTTAGGGAGATTGCCAATCCTTAACACTCCCAATGTCGAGGACCTCCAATAGAAGAAACCTCTAGGATAAGAGGACTTGTCATCAATGATACTCTAGATCTAATAAATGTCCTTGAAAAATCCACTGAGGTTTCTTAAAATGAATCAACTCCTAAAATAAATAGACCCTCATGGAAAAATCCTCTAAAGGTTTATTATCAAAGAATTACACCTCTTGATATCGCATTCAAAGAATCATCATATCGGAATCAAAACAAGTATTATCCTTATGCCATTTATGAATGGAATATAGATTGTGTCTCCGAAAATAACATTATTAATATTTTAAATCAAATGGTTATGGTAGCAAATGCTTATAAAACTCAACAAGAAGTTTCTAATCATGCTGTTGCTAATCTTTTAGTAGCAGGCTTTACAAGACAATTAAAAGGATGGTGGGATAATTACGTTACCGATGAACAAATAACTCAAATTTTAAATGCATATAAAATAAATGAATGATGATAGCGTATCAAGGATGCAAATGGCCAAGCCATCAAAGATGGTGTCTATACTCTCATCTATTATATATCTCAACACTTTATAAGTAACCCAACCCATATAAAAGATGTAAATCAACACCTTCTCTCAAATATGAAATGTGAATCACTAGGTAGGTTTGGAGAATATAAAGATCTTTTCTTCCAAAAAGCCTTAGTTAGGCCAAACTTTAACCAACCTTTTTGGAAGGAAATTTTTTTAGCAAGACTACCTCGTTTAATAGGTGACTCAATTCGTAATAAAATAAGAGAGGAATATGATGGGCAAATACATCATCACTATTGTGTTATGGAGCATCAACTTCATACGTTTATAGAAAAAGGAACATAAATATGTAATTCAATCAAATTATAAAAACAACTCAAAAAGGAACAATCACTAAGCAACAGAGACTTAGGAGATTTTTGTGTTTAATATGATCCTTCTTATACAGAACCATCAAAACCAAAGTGTAAAGTAAATTGTCCTACTAAGAATAAAAAATCCAAAAATTATTACAAAAATAAATCACAAGCTAATAAACAAAATAAACCTAAACAAAAGCCTAAAAGAAAGTTAACAAAGATATTAAATGCTACACTTGTAGAAAAATAGGACATATCTCAATATATTGCCTAGCACATAAAAGGCTAAATGAACTCTCACTAGATGAAGAAACTTTCTATCGACTTAATAATATTTTGGCAGCCACAAATGAAGATACTTCTTCCAAAGACTATCTTGAAGAAGATGGTCTTTAAATCAATGAACTAGAAACCTCCTCGAAATAAGAAGAAAACAATTTCTCTTATGATGAATCAGTACCTAAAATCAATGTTTTAAGAAAGATGAATAATTTTTATTAGAAACTACTAATACAATATCAAATCTAAAAGCCAAAAGACAATATTTAGATAGACTCCGATCTTCACTAATTCTAATACAGATTATAATTTCATAGATATTCTAAATACAAATAAGAAAATTCAATCAAGGCCTATTAATATGAATGACCTTCATAATGAAATAAATAATCAACAATTAGAAATACAGGTTCTTAAAGCTACTCAAGCTCAGATGCAAAAGGAAATCTTGACAATAAAGTCTAAATTAGATAAAGGAAAAGAAAATGAAGATGAAAATTTACTTGATAATTCTTATATGAATTTTTTAGTGACTTTATCAAAATTAATATCAAGGAAATGGATAATAGTTATAACAATAAAATCAGTGATGAATTTGCCATTGACACCACATCACTTTTTGATACTATAATTGTATAAGAGAAGGGTTAATACAAACAAAATATTTTCAAAAAACTGCATAATCATCAAAATTAGCCTCGAGAGACAAACTTAGAATAAATTACAAATTACTTGAAGCCTCGGTAGTGAAAAACCAAATATCTTATAAAACATATTTCATTTTAGTCAAAGATATCAGACAAAATGTAATCTCAGGAACACCTTTTATACCGTTAATTCAACCTTTTATTATCACTAGTGAAGGAATTGAAACTAAAGCTTTAAACAGAAATATTACTTTCAAGTTCATCACCAAACCTCAAACAAGAAATTTAAACATATTACAAGAACATGTAATTGTTGAAATTAATTGTCATATAAAAAACAAAGATGATCAACTTCAATATTTGAAAGATGACTTAGAACTTAAAAGAATAGAACAAAAATTACTTGAACAAAAAATAAAAGATAAAATTGCTTCTCTCCAAAAACACATCGAACAAAATATATGTTTTACCTTTTGCAAAGCATTTTGGGAAAGATAAAAACATATTGTTAGTTTACCTTATGAACCAAATTTCTTAGAAAAACAAATTCCTATAAAAGCTCGCCTAATTCAAATGAATCAAGAAGTTTTGCAATTTTGCTAGAAAGAAATTCAAGACTTATTAGATTAAAAAAAATTAGGAAAAGTCAATTACCCTGGAGTTATTATGCTTTCTATGTCAATAAAAATGTCGAACTGAAAAGGGGAGTAGCCAGATTGATAATCAATTATAAACCTTTAAACAAAGCACTAAAATGGATCAAGTATCCAATTCCAAACAAAAAAAGAATTATTTAATCAACTTCATAATTCAAAAATATTTTCAAAATTTGATATGAAGTCAAGATCTTGGCAAATTCAAACAAATAAAATAGATAGGTATAAAACAATATTAAAAGTATCATTCAAACAATATGAATGGAATGCAATGTCTTTTGTCTTAAAAAAAGCTCCTTAAAGGATTATGAATAATATATTTAATTCTTATTATGAATATATCCTAGTATACATTGATGATGTTTTAATATTTTCTACTAATATAGATCAACATTTTAAACAAATATATGTTTTCATAGATATTATCAAGAAAAATGGCTTAGTAGTATCTCCTACTAAAATATCACTTTTCTAAACCATAATTAACTTTTTAGAACATTACATTTCACAAGAAACTATTATCCTAATAGAAAGATCAGTCCTATTAATCTTTTTATTAAGATGCTGAGAGCTATATGATATTAAGATAAACAATTTTGTTTGCAAAAAAATTCGGAACATTTTGTAGGAGAGACTACGCCCATTTTCTATATAAATATATACATATATTGGAATACGCAACTCTATTCATAAATCAACATTTTGTAGTTGACAACTCAAATAGTCAATAACTTGGACATCGACAATGCAAGTAATCAGTAACGTAAAAATCAATAACTCAACATGAACATCGACAACACAAGTAATCAACAACGTGACCATCAATAACTCAACATTAACATCAACAATCCAAATAATCAATAACGTAAACATCAACAATCCAAATAATCGAGAATGTACGCATCAACAATCTAATAATCGACAACATAAGCATCAACAATCCAAATAATTAACAACTTAAATTGGGTAGTCAGAAATACATCACTTTGGAAATGTGGTCTTGAAAATCGGCAACCTAAAACATAAATTGGTATCTCGAGGAAGGTTAATGAATTGACAATGATTTTATTTAGTCGGCAAACACTCAATTGAAATTGTGTGAATATCGGTCTCCAATCCAAAATCCACATTTTTATCCTTCTCATATCCAATATATAACCATATCCTTCAAAAAGTCGATTCATGTTAAATAAACACAACAAATTAGCGTGAAGTCATTGAAACTTTCTCACACTTTACATCAAATATCAAATTAAAATCAACACTAATCAAACTTTCAAGTCCTTTGTACTAAATAAATCAATCTAACTTAACTCACAGAGTTTTCACTTACCTTGGAAAATGACTAAATCAAATCAAAACTGTAGACATTTGAAAGCAAAATAATAAATAACACCAATTAATAACCCTTAAATTTTGTAAGCAACAAAACTAGTTTGATATGATGAATAGGAAGTATGATAATTTACTTATGGTCACTTGAAAAGTTAAAATTAGAAAGTTTCACAAAAGTGGGGCTTTTGCTTTTAATTGGAAGATTTGGAAAGTAAGGATCAAGGGAAAAAGAAGTTAAAGACTTGAAGCATTTGGAAATGAAAGTACGACAAGAGGAATGTATTTAGAAACTTTCATGAGATATAAAAAGGATAAGAACAACCCATAGGATAAAAAAATAATAATAATAACATTGAATTAAAAATATTAGGTTGAGATTGAATAGTAGGTGATTAAATTAAAGGTTAACGCTTGGCCAAACTCTATGGTTCAAAAGTACACATTTTGATAAATTATTAAGATATCTAGGAAATCAATATATAAATAAGAAAAATTAGGACTTATTTAGTAACGTGCCAAATAATGCCTAATTCTATTTTCTTGTTCCTTAGAACAAAGAAAAAGAATAGAAATTCTTGTGATAACATTTTTGTTCCCAATAATAGATTTGGAATAGAATGAAGAAGTAGATTTTTTTTTTTTTTTTTTTGTTTATTTTTTTTTTCGGGAAAAAGTTATTTTTTTGTTTAAGGAACAACTCCAAAATCAAGCCAAACTATTTTGTTTTTTTCTTTTTCTTTTCTTCTTTTCCTTTTCTTTCCTTTTCTCTTCTTCATCCTCTAGCTAGTCACCAACCACAACGATAGTCGATGATCAACTAGATGAGGTCGGACGACCTCGCCAGAGCCTTGCTAGGCAAGAGCAAGGCCAATTTCCTATCAACTAGGCAAGGCTTAGTCGGCAAGGCTGGACCTTGGCCAACCAGTACAAGGTCAGTATCGCCAAATTTGGGAGAGGTCAAGCCTCGTTGGTGGTTAGGCAAGGCTCCCTTGAGACTAGCAACCTTGCTGAATCTCATCTAGCAAGTTGTTAACCATCGCCATGGCCAGTGACCGACTAGAGGAAGAAGAAGAAGAGAAGGAAAAAGAAAAAAAGAAAAAAAAAAGCAAGAGAGAAAAGAGAAGACAAAAATGTAACAAAATTATTAAAAAATAAAAGAAATTCCAAGTTACAAAAGAATTTGAGAGTTGTACCAAATGCATTTCTATATGAGGAATAGAAAATTTGGATAATTATCAAATATCTTCAAATGTTCAAAAACTCGTCTAAAGAATAGAATTAAAAAAAAACTCATTTCTAAGTAAAAATTACTTTTGGGAACATAATGATTACCAAATCCATCATTACAATTTGTTGTTAATTGGCCAAATAATATCTAATTCTATTATTTTGTTCCTCGAAACAAAAAAAAAAAAAAGGGAACATAAATTTATTTAGTAACTTTTTTGTTCCCGAAAATAAATTTGTTCTTAGGTATAAATTAAAATAGAATCAAAAAGTAGAAAAAAGTTATTTCATTGTTTTCGAGAACAATTCTGGAATCAAGCTAAATTTTCTTTTTTTTTTTCTCTTTTCTTTTCTTTTTTTTTTCTCATTTTCTTGCTCATTGCCAATTGTCGACCACAGTGATGGATGATGAGCTCGCCGGAGCCACGACAGCGAGGCCTAGGGGAGGCTTAGCCTTATCGGTGGCTGGGCAAGCTCACTTGGCCACTAGCCGAGCTCAACCTTGCCCAACTAATCATCAACCATTGCTGTGGCCGGCGAGCAACTAGAGAAGAAGAAGAGGGATAGAAAAAGAAAAAGGAAAAAGAAAAAAAATAAGAGAAAAGTATAATTAAAGTATTAAAAAATTAAAAGAAATTCTAATTCACAAAAGAATTTAAGGTTTTATCAAACGCATTTTATATTGAGAATAAAAATTTTGAACGATTCTTAAAATGCCTTCATATACTTAGAAACTCGTCCAATAAACAAAATAAAAAAAATCATTTTTAAGCAAAAATTATTTTCAAAAACAAAATTGTTATCAAATGCACTCTTAATATCTATTTTTAACATCATTTAGTCAGAAAAATATTTTGAACCCACTAAACTCAATAAATTTCCAACCTATCACTCCTCTGATATGAAATCTTGGAGTGTATTAGCTTTCGTTAACAACCAATGTGGTCATCCATGTTTCATAACCGCTCTAAAGAAAACAGATCCAAGGGAAAT
Organism: Eucalyptus victrix; assembly: GCA_016097545.1. Classification (NCBI taxonomy): domain Eukaryota; kingdom Viridiplantae; phylum Streptophyta; class Magnoliopsida; order Myrtales; family Myrtaceae; genus Eucalyptus; species Eucalyptus victrix. The sequence continues at coordinate 50,732,144 of CM027843.1, forward strand.
TATTTGTTAATTAAATCCTAATAGAATCACTTACAGAAAATTATGAACATAAAAAGTACAGTTCGGGCCTTTCGTTCACCACGTTAATAATTTGACTAGGATTTCCACCAGTGATATTTATCACATTCATTTCTTCGTACTATAAATTAGTGTAGGAATTTTCGGACAAGGGTTAGAGCAAATTTTATAAATTTATCATTAACAGGCATCTTGAGGCACTTGTTAAGCACATTTAGTTTAAAAAAAAAATCAATTTCCAAGCATTGATCCTGCATAACATGAGAACTCAATGCCTTCGAAGCTGAAAAATCTCTCCGGTATCCAAGATCCTTCCTAAAATAATGGTCAGGAAAAGAAATTGTTGCTCTCTCATCTAGATTTGCTATCTCAAGGACACAATCGGATATTTGATCAAAAACTAAAGGACGCAATCGGATAAGATTAGGATAAAAACTGAGTGGTTGTGATCAATTTAAATTGCAACTAAAATCCCAGTGTCAGGGCGTTTGACCCTTTTGTCCCTTGCCAAAATTGAAGCCGACGCCAGCAACCGCGCAAAGGACCTGAAGCTCCCAGGCATCGTCAATGAATATGAAAGTGATTGCAACATTAAGCAGCCCAAGAAGTCCAAAGCCGTTGCATGCTAAGAAACAAGTTATGTACTCTCTGACTTTGTCCATCACGTTGATGATAAAATCAGTCTATTCAGTGACATTTCTAACCTGATATTTATCACGAATTCAATGGCCTATCTTGAATTACATGGCAGAATGAGCACCGAACGATATTGGCTAAACAAGAAAATGAGCAACTCTTATCCATTTCCATCAACACCTTGTTTGTGTGGCCTGCGGAACAGCTTAAAAACAGCACTACTAAACCAAAATACAAGAACTACCAGTCAGCTAGTAGAATGTGTGAAAGAGCACGAAGACAGTCATCATAGTGTAAAAAATAAAAGAATGCAGAGCCAAGATAACAGAGGGACGAACACTTGCTCTCTGACAGTGCATATACTGAAGAAAGTGCTGCATGACAGCAAAATAAAACATTAACCAACTCCGACAGGCTCATCTTCTTTGTACTTCACTATTTTACAATTTCAAACTGTATTTCCACCACACTATCGGCTGTATGGTTGTACATTTTGTACCTATCATTACCACATGCTCCATACAATATTTGCTGACGTCCCCAGATATGAAAAACCTTTTAAATCTACAGATCTTGGCAAATGCTACCTATTTACAACTTTGAAGCTGAACACAAAAAGATCATTTTAAGCTTTTCCTAATTGTGTTTTCAACTAAGTTATCTCACCAGGACAAAACTTATGAGAGTCTGCTTCTTCCCAGTGCCCAAATATAACTCTCAAAAACACAGTGCAGAAGAAAGAAAAACGTTACTACTTCCATAATGTCGCCAATGTTGAAAACAAAAGCATTATGAAGCAGTTTTACAGGTACCCATCTTCCTTCCTTCATAATCTGCAAGCCTTCCGTTTCGTTGAGCTGAAAAAGGATCATCGGTGCATCAGCATTGGAGTGAGGAGTGAAACTGGCAGCCATGTCTGGCTCTGCACATGGAGGATAGTAACTCATCCTCATAGATGGAACACTGTCGCTGAACAGCTCCCTCATTTCCAGGCATCAATCTTCAGAGCTCACGCCATGTGCCCTCAGATTGACAGGGCTAGCTTTTCCACTTGCAACAAATACACTTCTAACTTGTCCTGCAGCAACAGCAGCTGCAAATGTATGTACGACTTATCAGAAGCAGCAGTTATTCCGACACAACAAGTTAAAGAGATCACATCAATTGCTTCAGAATGGCACTTGCAGTCACTCTCTTCGACATCCCTTTAAAATAAATTTTCTGCGTTAGTCCTCCTCATCATATGCCATGCACAGCCAGGCGATCATGAGACTCTCCCTCAGATTCTTAGGGAGCTTCTTGAATAGATCGGCCTTCAGCAGACCAAGCAGCAGGGTGGTTATTTAGAACATGTCTGACCAGTCTAGCTCCTGCTCCTCTGACACCACAAACAGCTGCACAAATCCTTGGTGGTTTTCCGGTTGCTGCCACAGCTTTTGCTTATTTTCATAAGGTTGAAGAAACTCTCGATTGCCAGTTTGAATTCCTACAGCAACGGCAGACTAACTCCCTGGTTTATGATCTATGGTTAACCATGGACAAATTAGTGAATTACTCAAGAGGGACATACAAACTTAATTGAGCATGTCAATTCTAAATTTCATACTAAGGTCAATGCTAAAGTTCTCAGCCACACGGGGAAATGATCGTTAACAAGCGAATATCCTAATTTCATGTAAATCTTAGACTGGAGGACTTCATTGGATTGGTGATACATGCTCTTACTGGAAAGTCAGATGTAATTCTAATACTGAAGCTGTAATCATCAATGATCCAACAGACCTGGATAACGGGATTCTTCCTTTTCCGAACCTCCTTCTAACTTGGGATCTACCTAATCTTTATGGGAGCTAAAACAGTATCTCAGTGACTACATGCCTATGATCATTTACAAGGCGTCAAGACTTCCCGGAGGGACTTACCCTTTTTTCAAATTACATTTTATTTCATATTCTAGTGATTAGAAATTGATTTTCATTTTATGCTGACATGAACATATCAACTTTTATGGGTAGCTGCTGTTGGCAGCAAGGCGGTTAAAAAAAAAAAAAAAAACATATCAACTTTTACAGTCAAGTAAAATTTCATTTGGGGCAACCTAAAATATACTGCCTATCATACATAAGTACGAACGACGTACTTGAGTTCACTATACTTGATATAACTTGAGCTGTTATCAAATCTTCCTTTCATTGCAAATGCAAAGCCGTCAATATGCTAAGAAACCTATAACCAATCCACAAATTCTCTACAATCCTGGACTTCAAGATGGCTGCTTCAACGTCAGGAACTTCAGGTACTCTCTCTGCTCAACATCTCCAATGCACAATATCCTACAATGCACCGGCAATTCTCATGAAATCCAGGTATGACTTTCCGTTCAATTTCCGACTGAAAAATTCCTTGAAATATGCCTCCAAAGGGACTCGCCGGAATATGGCAGGGTTATCACTGCTAATAAGGCTACGTGCTGGTCCCAAGACAGTATTTAGCCTGCAACTGTAAAATGTGGCTACAGAGAGCCTCTCTGTAGTGGAATTCACGGTGGCCCGATGCTCAATGCTCCGATATATGCCATTGCTGAAAATCTGCATTAAGGAACCAAAGAGACAAAGGTTAGCAGATTCATTTGACGGGTAATCCATAGCCGAATATGTGTATGTTCTCGTAACCTGAGGCAGTAGTCGCCAGATCACCAAAGTTTCAATTACATGTGGGAACCACACTGAAACCACTTAAAAATAACACACGGACTTTGGTGTTTTCCATACTCTGTGACTTCGTCCGTCGCAACAATGATAAAATGAGTCTAAACAGTGACATTTCTATTACAAACTCAACGGCTTATCTTGAAGTACATGACAGAATGAGCAGGGAACAGCATCTGTTAAGCAACAATATGAGCAACTCTATGAACTTCCATCAAGACCTTGTCAAGTGGCATTTAGAAAAGCATAAAAACAGCAGTCCTAAACCATTATTTATACTTTCATTGGTACCTGAACTATCCGTCAGCTTGTAGTGTGTGCGACAGACAATGAAAGCAGTCATCATAGTGGTAAAAACAATAAAAGAATGCAAAGCCAACATAGCAGACGAAGAAACACTCTCTCTATTATAGTACATATACTGAAGAAAGTGTTAAATGGCAGCAAAATAAACAATAGCTGACTACAACAATCATATGTCATTATTTTACAATTTCAAACAGTATTTCCTCTGCGCCATTGACCGTATAGTTGTACAACTCACACTCATGATTAGCACATGCCACATACTATGTTTACTGATGTCCACAGATATAAAACCTTTTCAATCTTCAGGTTTTAGCAATGCTACTTAAACATTATTGCACATGTATAAGAAGACAAAACAAAAAATGCATCATTTTAAGCTCTTCCTAGTTGAACTCTCAACTGAGCTATCACACCAGGATCATAGCTTCTCTGTTTCTGCTTCCCATTTTCCAGATATAACTCTCAAATACACCATGCCAGAAGAGAAAAAACATTATTACCTCCATAATGTCACCAATGTTGACAACAAAGGCATTATGAAGCGGTTTTACGGGTACCCATCTCCCTTCCCTTTTGATTTGCAAGCCTACTGTTTCATTGAGCTGAAAAAGGATCATCAGTGCAACATTATCAGAGTGAGGAGTGAAACCAATGGTCATGTCTGGCTCTGGACATGGAGGATAGTAATTCATCCTCATGGATTGAACACCGTCACCGAACATTTCTCTGATCTCCTCGGCTTCCATCTTCAGAGCTCTCGCCATGTGACCTAAGATCAATAGGGCTAACTTTTTCACTTCCAACGAATACTCTTCTAACTTGTTCCTGTAGCAACAACAGCCGCAAATGTATATATCAGACGGACTTAGCTGAATTAGCAGTTATTTCAGCACAACTAAAAGGATTCACAGTAGGTGCTTCATATTGGCACTCAGTCACTCAATTCAACATCCCTGTCAAATAAATATTCTGCTCATCATCATCGTCATTATGCAAAAACCACATGCGCCATGCACAGCAGGCCAAGCATGAGACTCTACCTGAGATTCTCAGGGAGCTTCTCAAATAGATCGGCCTTCCGCAGACCAAGTGGCAGGGTGGTTATGTAGAACATGTCCGACCAGTCTAGCTTCTGCTCCTCCGACACCACGAAGAGCTGCCCAAACCCTTCATGGTTCTCTGGTTGCTGCCACAGCTTTTGCTTTTCTTCATAAGGAAGGTCGAAGAAACTCTTGATTTCCCGTTTGAATTCCTCCAGCAACAGCACGCTAACTCCATGATTTACAACCTATGCTTAACCATGCACAAATTAGTGAAGTACTCAAGAAGGACATCCAAACAGAAATGAGCATCTTAATTCTAAATTCCACTCTAAGGTCGAATGCAAAAATTCTTATCTTCATCACAGGGTAGAGCAGTTTGGTAGCTCAATCCCTACTATGAGCTAATAACTATAGAACTAATAATTTCCGGCCATGCAGTGAAACAATCGTTAACAAGTGAATATCCTAATTTGTTGTACATCTTAGATTGGCTGACTCCTCTGGATTAGGGATATATGTTCAGGTCAGATGTAGTTCTAACACTGAATCTGCAATCATCAATCATCCAACAGACTTGGAAAAACGGGTTTCTTCCTTTTCCGGCCCTCTTTATCCAATGTGAGCTTAGACAGCATCTCATTGACTAAATGCCTATGACCATTTACAAGGTCTCAAGACTCTTCCTGGAGAGACTTACCCCTTCTTTCTAAATTACTTTTCTTCCTACTTCTTTTATGTCACATCAACTTATCAACTTCTACAGCATATTACACATACATCCATACATACACACATACGCACCTGTGTCTTACCATCAACAGAAAAATAAAATTTAAAAAGAAACGAAGGAGAATTCTGGTGTACCTGGAAGAATCCCCAGTCTTTGCAAGCGAATTGCAATTTCTCCAGCTCGACCGGATCTCTGCGAGCCAAGCGTTGAACGTCGACGACGGGGACGGACTCAGAAGCATCGCCGGAGACAGGGTCCTCATCATCGGAGCAGCGCACGTATCGGGGCGGGAGGTTGACGATGGGCTTCCTCGCCAGTTCCTGCACGCTGGGTCCTATGATTGACCTCCCGAAGTTGACCGCAACCGTAGCCGTTGACTCTGGCGACTCGTCCTTCTCCATCCCTTCTTCGCCGGTAGGACTGATCAGGGGTTCCTTGTAGTCGAGCCGACCGAGACGAGCACGCCACCCACGTTTGACGGTACGACCGTGGCTTTCTAAGCTCAGCTCTATATTATCTTCTTTACCCCATTGCGTTTGGAGCCCCACGGATTTGTCATTTGATTTACAATTAGCGATGTTTTCTCACCTAAAAATTTAAGTTTCTCATGCTAAATCTACTTCTTGATATTCTCAATCCTTATCTCTTTTACAATTACCAATATTTTCTAGCTTAAAATTTGTCGTGTTAGGTGTTGTCCCCTAAGCCATGCTAGAAGCCTTTCAAGAGTCACATCTTATCTCTTGCTTCGACAATTGCCCCTCAATCTCGTTGAACCAGGTGTTGTATAGGAGTGAGCATGTTCAACTGCCTAAATTGAGAATCGCCCGGACTGGACCAAACCGGCTAATGTGATCCGATTCCTAATTCCATAGAAATGGGACCGGTGATTGTCGATCCGGTCTCAATTCCCAAGGACACCGGACTGAACCAGATTGACTCTTTTATTTAAGAACATATTTTTTTAATTTCTTAAAAATAGCAATAAACCCTAAATAATTAAAAATAGTAACAACTCTACTATTTTTTAAAAAATTTTTTATTTTCTTTTGGGTAAGTAAATGGGACAAAACCGATTGGTCTAGTCCAGTTCGCAGTCCTAGGATTGTCCAGTCAAGTCCTCGGTCCCAAAAATTGGGAATCGATCCTCTTGGTCTGGTTCTTGATTCCTAGGTGGAACTAGACCAAATTGGGAACTAATCACCCTTAGTGTTACAGATCTTTGAATGGGTTCAAGCGAGCTCAATATTTGGATGGATGAGTGAGTTAACAATAATATGATATTAGATCATATGATCCATTGAGAAAGTGCTTAACCATGTATGAAAGTACAAATCCATGAGATTTAATAAGAGATGGATGCAAGTGATTCAGTCATACCTAAAAGAAGTTGAAGATCGCAAGGAAATCATAAATGAAGGAAAATATTTTTTTGCATTTTCTCTTCAATAATCTCTAATGTACAAACCTATAGATATAATACAAGATGTACACAATGAATTGAAGTAAAGGATCCTATGAATCAATCTAAATCTAAATCTAATCTTTAATTGATATGTGTACAATCGTAATCAAATCAAATCTTCCTTTGAATATCATGAGCAATTGCCGCATATTTTCTAGCACTCCCCCTCAAGCTAGTGGCTTGTAAATGTCTAAGACACCTAGCTTGCTTAATATATATGCATGTTGTTTTTGACACAAGGGTTTGGTGAAGATGTCTGCTAGATGTTCTTGATATAGCTAGTACGAATACCTAGAATGGGGTGAATAGGTATATAAAAGATTTTTCTTGATAATTGCACAATACTAGACAGTTGAAGGATTTGCGACAAATAATAATCAACGTAAGATTGAGTAAAGAAAAGAGAGAATTGAACACGCAGTTTATAGTGGTTTGGCTTGATTCAAGCCTACGTCCACTCTTCTGCACTGACAGCCAATTGGCTGGATTCCACTATGAACAAAGAGATGTTACAGCGTTGATCTTCCTTAATTTCTAGGTGTAGATGATCTACCACACTCGCTCAAGTTATCACCAAGTATAGACACTCTCTGCGTATACAATTTCGCTCAAAATGTATCGACTAATAATCAAGGTGCTTCAGACTCTGGAATTTCTCGATCGATCACACACTAAAACAACTAGAACGTCTTCATTTTATACTCCTTTATGCCATCATACCCGTTGGCACTTACCAAAGGAATTCCTCTAATCTACCCGTTGGACGGAATCAATTAAGAAGATCATTCGAGCTATTAAAGGAACCTGACGATAGCCCATCAATCCTGTTCGCCCATACAATCAGGATCTTGGTTTCCAAGAATAGAACATTCCAAGAATATTTCGTCGACCACCGGATCTTCAATTGATCTAGATACAAATAAAAGAATCCGTTATATTTATCCAACCAAGAGATCTTCTCCAGAGGATAGGATTAAATCCAAAACCATATACTTCGGCTCTGGATTTCCTTCGTCACTGGATCAGAAAGACTGTCAATGAGAATAGTCTTGAGTCTTAAGTCTTGAGTCTCGAGTCTTAAGTCTTGAGATCAGAAAGTCTTCAGACTCAAAAGAGATGGTCTGCGAATATCCAAACTAGACTGATAGAAACGTTTTGTCAGCTTCAAAATATTCTGGAAAGATTTCTCCAACAATCTCCCCCTTTTTGATGGTGACAAAACTTTCCTGTAGATTTGAACAACTTTGACCTGCAAAAACATTTCTCAAGCAATATGGCTATCTCATAAAGATTAACAAAACAACCAGACTTTGCATCCATAGAAAATTGGTTAGTCTTTCATGAGTAATACCATATGACAACACTTGATATAAATGCAAACGGTTCAAGCATTGAAATCTACACACAAGTCAGTCAAATTCAATTTCACACCCAAGTTCACTCAAGTCATACTGAAAAACAAACATATTCAACCACAAAAACAAATTTAAAGTCAAAGTTTAAAGTTCAAATTGGTTCAAAAGCTTCTCCCCCTTTTTGTCATCATTAAAAAAGGTGAGAAATGAGTCGTCCGCTTTGGGAATGCGCACGATCCGGAAATCTCCCATGGATGGACTATGCCTTCTAGCCTCTTCAAGTCTTCCCTTAGATGAGCTACCTCCTCTCCTTTGGCATTGGCTTGAATTTGTAGAGCTAGGTCTTTCATTTTATCCTCCAGGGTAACCGAAGATGCTTGTCCAGCATTCTTTATGATTTGAATTTCACAGTCCAGAGCATAGATTTGGCCCTGCATTTCCAGAAGAACATCAAGAATACGACGAAAATCTGCTGAATTGTCCGTCTGTGTACTTGCATTTGCTTTCTCGGATGGAGTGAATGCAAACAATGGAGCTTCTGTATAATCTTGCAGATTTGGTGTTGACATATCATGTCCTTCTTCAGGCAATTGAGAAGCCTGAAACTCTTTTAGATCTGCTGGAGATTGTCTTAGACCTTCACTATTGGATGCATGAGGTGTGGACCTTTCTTGCTCGCCAACTCCCCCTGTCTCTAGGACCTCAAATGGGGAAGAGTGATGATCATGCTCTTCTCGTATCTTGATTCCCCTTCTCTTCGATTCAGCTGCAGACTTTTCTTTCTCTTCTTCTCCTTCTTCTTCGGCTTCTTTCTCCTTCTCTCGCTGCTCTTCTTCTTCTCTATTCTTGGCTTGCTCCTCTTCTTCTCTCTGTTTCTTCTGATGTTCTGTCGATTGAGGAACAGAACGTCTGGTTCTTATCAAGGCAGAGATTGTGAGATCTTCCTCCTCATCTTCATCCTCCAAGATGAGAGTTCTCTTCTTTTTAGATAGGGCACCAATGGTCTCCTTCCCTTTTCTCTTTGAAGCAGACAGTACTAGAGTCTTCACTCTGAATTTCTCCATTGCCTTGGAAAGTTCTTTCAGACGCATCTTCGTCAGCATCTTCAAACCTACCACCATTTTATCGCATGGTCGAACACAAAGTGTATGTGGCGGTTCAATATTCATGTGTCTGAAGATCTTGGTCACTAGACCTGGGTAAGGCAATTGGCCCTTGTCCTTCGACATTGCTCTGTACATGTGAAAGAGAATAGTGTGAGGGAGAGAGAACTTCTTCCCTGAATTGATTGCGTACATCAATGTTGCCTCGAAATTAGACACATCAGTCTTTGATGTAGACTTGGGCCTGATGCAATTGATCACAATTTTGTGCAGCACGATATTGCTGGCACACATCCTTGAATAGATGATTCTTCCCTTTGTATCTCTATCTTTGACAAGTTCCAATGAAGCACGAGCAATTGAGACTTTGATCGGTTGATAGCGTCCTCGTTCAACTCCAATTATGTCCACCAACATGTCCACATCTATCACATAGTCCTGGTCTCGAACACTGAATGATATTCTATTCGCATCTAAAAAGGTAAGATTCGAATAGAAGTATGGTGTCAATTGCGCATAACCGTCGGTGGTATCGGTGCAAAATTGCTCAAGTTGAAGTAGATTGAACTTCTCCCTTAAGCTCACATTAATGGCATCCAAGAAATCGAAATCAACACTCATAGAGTTTATCACCCCTCGTTTCAGCAGTCTGAAGAACAGATTCTCTTGTTCCTTCGATTTAAACAACTCCATTCTTTTTCCCTTCACCTTCGCAGCAACACCCATTCTAGGTTGAAAATCACTGAACATTTTATCATCATCGTTCCCGTTAGTCGGATTCTGTCCCAATACACGAGGGTCACTTGATATATTCGCAAGTGCTTCCTCAACCTTTCTTTTGGGAGCAATTCCCAAATCCTCCATTTGTCACAAAAATATATACTCATTCCCATAATTCTTATCCTTAAGGAAATCATCTACGTAGTTCAGCGGAGTCCCAGTGCTTTTCAACGCACAGTAAAGCTTGTAAATAAAAGAGGGTTTTTGGACTTTTACAGGGTCTCCGTCCTCGATTATTTCTTCCTCTAATTGATGACCCGCACCTTGTGGGGTAGATGGCGTTGAGTGACGAGGTGGAGAGTGAATCGGGCTCTGTTGCTGACTCGATAATTCTTCCTCTTCGGTGAGATCAAAATGGGTAGGCCCCTCCTTCATTCTCTGTGGTCCCCCGTTCGCGATTCTTGAAGACTTCCTCGAAGAAGACATCCTTCCTTGTCGCTGAAAGATTCCTTTACTCGCTTTCCCAAGAAAAGATGACAACTTTCTCGAAGATGAACACGAAGTAGAGACAGGATTGGGAGGAGAATGTCTTTTAGGGTTTTGAAGATTAGGTGAAAAAGAAAACTATATATATTTAACTCAGTTTAGAAAGGTAAGATCAATCGGCACGAGGAAAGTGTACGAACACCTCTTTTTAAAATCATTAATTGCCAAAATCAATTCTTTTGAAAAGACAAGATTTTGTTTTTCACAGAAATTATAAATTAACTAAACGAAAGATCGTACCTTTTCGAATTTAGATATAATATCAACTTACAGTCTATAGCCATGAATGTCTCGGAAGTCCGACGGTTTAGAGTCTGAGGGTTAGAGAGTCTCTAGACTTTAACTTCCTCGAGCTTCAAAATGTTGAGTTTGGAACGGATAAAATCGAATTGATTTTTTTCCAAAGGCTTTGTGAATATATCCGCTAGTTGACTTTTTGAATCAACAAATTAAATCGAGATTTCTCCATTTTGAATATGATCTCTAATGAAGTGATGTCAAATCTCTATATGCTTTGCTCTTGAATGAAGGATTGGATTCTTATTGAGATTGATTGCGCTGGTGTTGTCACATCTCGATTTTCGTGCATGAGTCTTCAATCCCAAAGTCTTGTAGCCGTTGTTTTATCCATAGAATTTGCGAACAGCAGCTTCCAAGAGCTACATACTCGGCTTCGTTGTTGAGAGAGCCCACGGTGCTTTATTTCCTTGAAAACCAAGACATTGTCCCGCTTCCAAGCAATCGGCAAGTTCCGAAATACTCTTTCTATCGATTCGCAACCGGCCGATGCTCGAATATCCCGGAAGATTAAAGTCTCCCTTCTTAGGATACCAAAGACCGATGCTTGAAGATGAAGCAATGTATTTAATAATACGTTTTGCAGCATTGAGATGGGATTCTCTAGGATTTGATTGAAACCTAGCACAGATGCAAACACTCAACAAAATGTCAAGTCTAGAAGCAGTAAGATAATGAAGTGAACTAATGATGCTCTTGTACAGCTTTTGATCAACTTTCTTCCCTTCTTCATCTTTGTCTATCTTCAAAGAACTTGACATTGGTATATCAGTCTTTTTGTAATTTTCCAATCCAAACCTTTTGACAAGATCATTAGCATATTTTTCTTGGTAAATGAAAGTTCCTTCCTTCAATTGCTTTACTTGAAGACCAAGAAAGAATGTTAATTCTCCCATCATACTCATTTCAAACTCATCCCGCATAGACTTAGAAAATTTCTTGCATAGACTTTCATTAGAGGATCCAAAAATAATATCATCCACATATATTTGAACAAGTAAAAAGCTTTTATTTTCCTTATTGATAAATAAAGTAGCATCTACTTTACCTTTGACAAAACCATTCTGTAATAAGAACTTACTTAGTCTGTCGTACCAAGCTCGAGATGCTTGCTTTAAACCATACAATGCATTTTTCAGTTTGAAAACTGAGTCTAGCTTCTTTTGGTCTTCAAACCCAGGTGGTTATTCCACATAAACTTCCTCATGGATAAATCCATTTAGGAACGCACTTTTGACGTCCATTTGGAATAACCTGAAATTTTTATAACAAGCAAACGCAAGTAATAGTCGAATAGCTTCTAACCTTGCTACTGGAGCGTAAGTCTCATCATAGTCTATTCCTTCTTCTTGCGTATATCATTTGGCCACGAGTCTTGCTTTATTTCGTACGACTTTTCCTTTTTCATTCATCTTGTTTCTGAATACCCATTTGGCTCCAATAATAGTTTTACCTTTTGGTTTAGATGTCAATTCCCAAACATCATTAATGTTGAAATATCTGAGCTCTTCTTGCATAGCTTCGATCCAGCTTTCATCAGATAAAGCTTCTTCTATGCTTTTTGGTTCAATTTAAGAAATGAGAGCCACAAAGACTAGACTCTTCACGTCTTTTGGATCGATGCGAATTCCTTCATTAATTTCGCCGATAATGAGATCTTTGGGATGACTGGACTTATGCTTCCAGTTACTAGTTGATTTGTCTGGATGATGATCTCTTTCTTTATTTGAATCTTCATGAACAGCTTGATGCTGGTCTTCCAGAGTCTGAGATGCTTATTGAGTTGTAAGCTTTGGAAGGTCTGGAGCAGGTTCAGACTCTTCATACTGAGTCTGACTAGATTCATCTTGCGTAGAGTCTTGAAATTTGACATTCATTGACTCCTCCACAAACTGGCTCTTCTTGTTATAGACTCTGTAGGCTTTGCTTGATGTAGAATATCCAAGGAAGATGCCTTCATCTAATCTTTCTTCAAACTTACCAACTTGATCTTTTGCATTTTTCAATATAAAGCATTTGCAACCGAACACATGAAAGTATGAAACAATGGGCTTCTTACCTTTGAATAACTCATTAGGGGTTTTCTCTAGAATAGGTCTTAGGAAGACTCTATTGATGATATAGCATGTTGTTGAAACAGCTTCAGCCCAAAATCGTGAAGAAATTTTACTTTCAATTAAAAGAATTCTAGCCATTTCTTAAAGAGATCTATTTTTTCTTTCCACAACTCCATTTTGTTGAGGAGTATATGGAGAGGAGAACACATGCTTAAATCCGATTCATCACATAATTTTGTAAAATCTTGATTTTCAAATTCACCTCCATGATCTATTCTTATACTTGAGATAACACATCCTTTTTCATTTTGAACCTTTTTAGCAAATTTTTCAAAATACGAGAAGGTTTCAGACTTACTTACAAAAAAATATACCCAAGTAAAGCAGAGTAATCGTCCACAATTACTAGACAATATTTCTTACCTCCAATGTTTTGGGTTCCGTTGGTCCGAAGAGATCCATATGCAAAGAACCGTAGTACATGATTAGTAGAGACATGATTTATTGACTTGAATGAATTTCTTACCCGCTTTCCCGCAGAATACATGGTGTGCATGGATCGGACTTTTGGTATGATAATTTGGGTAGACCTCGAACAAGCTGCTTTGATGAGATTTTGGCTAATTGCTTCATGTTGACATGACCAAGCTTTCTATGCCATAAGCTTGCTTCATCTTGAATTGAGATTAGGCATTGCGATTCATTTAGTTTCATGTCTAAGAGGTAGATATTTCCATGTCTTCGACCCATGAAGGACTCGAGTAGAGTCTTTATCGATTCGAGCATATTCCTTCTTGAAAGGAGATCTTGAAACCAGTATCACACAATTGGCTAATGCTGAGAAGGTTATAGTTGAGTCCTTCCACTAGAGAAACATTGCTCATTGTGAGATTTCCAATTTTCACAGTTCCAAATCTCACAATACTTCCTTTGCCGTTTCCTCCAAATGAAACTTTTCCACTATTTACTTGAATAAGCTTTATGAAGCAATTTGAGTCTCCTGTCATGTGTCTTGAACATCCGCTGTCAAGATACTACTTTACATTTTTCTTGACGGAGACCTGCATTTAAAAGAGAGTCTCAAGCTTTCTTTGGTACCCAAATTTTCTTGGGTCCTTTGGTGTTAGTAGGATAAACATTATTAGGCCATACTTTCTTAACAGGTTTCCAAACCATAGGACACTCTTTTTCAAGGAGATCCTGATTGTTACACTTTGAACACCGAGAGCATTTCGACCTACAAACTTAACAAAAACTTTTTTGAAATGATTTTTGTAAGCCTCTCTCGACGGTCTTTTCTTAATTCTTTCTTTTACTTTAGGAAAATCAATCAAGGGAATTGTTTCGCTGTCATATCTAGACCGGACTTATTGAAATAGGGTTTTTGAGTTGAAAGAATCTTTTCAAGTTTTTTGGATCCTATTGAAAATTTCTTTGAAATATTTGATAAGTCAATTTTTAAAAGAGCATTTTCTTTCAAAAGATTATCTTCCTTTTCTTTAAGAGTGGAAACATTCAAATCTAAATTTTTAATTCTTTCTTCTAAGACTTTTTCATTTTGTTTTAGAGCTGAGTTTTCCTTTTTAAGTTCGGAAATTCTTTTGAGAGAAGTCTTAAGACTAAAACACAGTTCATCAATGTATTTAGAAACTTTGACAGGAATTTTAAAATTACTTGCCTCAAATTCACTGTCTAAGTCTGATCCAGAGTCTGAGTCTGAGTCTGATTGTGCCATCAGACACAGGTTGGCATATTCTTCATCACTTTCTTCACACTCTATATCACTCCATGTTTCAGCTTTGAGAGCTTTACAAAATTTTTCAGCTTTTCCTTTCTTCTTCTTTAGAAGAGGACAGTTGGGTCTGATGTGTCCATTTTTCTTACATTCGAAGCAAACTACATCTTTGTTTGGTTCCTCATCATCTATAGACTTGGTCTGCTGTCTTTGGAAACTTTGTTTCTTTGAGTTGAACCTTCTTCCTTTTCTATTCAGCTTTCTGAATGTTCTTATCATAAGAGCAAGCTCCTCATCGTCCAGATCATCTCCAAAATCTGTATCATCAGAATCATCATTTGATTTTAATGCAATGGATTTCTTACCTTTTGGATCTTCGTCTTTATTAACTCGTTCCACTTCATAAGATGAAGAGTTCCAATCGGTTCGTCGACAGAGATAGTGGCATAATTCTTTGCGTCTCTCTTATTGAAGTCTTTATATGATTCCAATCCTTGAAGAGTCCACGCAGTAGCTTGTTTACTTTCATGGGATCAGAAATTTTTTGTCATTAGTTCTCAAGACCATTGACAATATCTGTAAAACGACTAAACATGTCGGTTATAGATTCTCCGCTTTCATTTTGAAGGCTTCATATTAACCGAGGAGAATGTTAATTCTGGTCTCCTTCACTCGATCTGTTCCTTCATAAGTGATATGTAATCTGTCCCATACTTCTTTTGCTGTAACACAAGAAGATATTCTGTTATATTCATTTAGTGACAAAGCACAATATAAAGAGTAAATTGCTTTTGCATCGAGTGCTTGTCTCTTGATTATCTCTTCTTGAGTCATTCCGCTGGTCTCAACAGTTTCTTTCCCTCTTTTAGAGACTGATGCAGCTGTAGGAGTGATTACTCTTTCCACAACGTCCCATTCTAGAGGATCCTTTGATCGTAGGAAAGCTTTCATCTTGTTCTTCCAGATGTTGTAATCCTTTCCATCAAAGTAGGGTGGTCTGGTATTGCTTTGCCCTTCCACCAGCCCTGGTGCTAACATACTAGCCATGGATCTTTTACTCAAGTAAAACACTTCAAATAAAGTAAGAACACGAGCTCGATACCAATTGATATAGCTAGTACAAGTACCTAGAGGGGGTGAATAGGTATATAAAAGATTTTTCTTGATAATTGCACAATACTAGATAGTTGAAGGATTTGCGACAAATAATAATCAACGTAAGACTGAGTAAAGGAAAGAGAGAATTGAACACGCGGTTTATAGTGGTTCGGCTTGATTCAAGCCTACGTCCACTCTTCTGCACTGACAGCCAATTAGATGGATTCCACTATGAACAAAGAAATGTTACAGCATTGATCTTCCTTGATTTCTAGGTGTAGATGATCTACCACACTCGCTCAAGGTATCACCAAGTATAGACACTCTCTGCGTATACAATTTCGCTCAAAATGTATCGACTGATAATCAAGGTGCTTCAGACTCTGGAATTTCTCTATCGATCACACACTAAAACAACTAGAACGTCTTCCTTTTATACTCCTTTAACCCGTTGGCACTTACCAAAGGAATTCCTCTAATCTACCCGTTGGACGGAATCAATTAAGAAGATCATTCGAGCTATTAAAGGAACCTGACGATAGCCCATCAATCCTGTTCGCCCATATAATCAGGATCTTGGTTTCCAAGAATAGAACATTCCAAGAATATTTCGTCGACCACCGGATCTTCAATCGATCTAGATACGAATAAAAGAATCCGTTATATTTATCCAACCAAGAGATCTTCTCCAAAGGATAGGATTAAATCCTCAACCATATACTTTGGCTCTGGATTTCCTTCGTCACTGGATCAGAAAGACTGTCAATAAGAATAGTCTTGAGTCTTGAGTCTTGAGTCTTAAGTCTTGAGATCAGAAAGTCTTCAGACTCAAAACAGATGGTCTGCGAATATCCAGACTAGACTGATAGAATCGTTTTGTCAGCTTCAAAATATTCTGGAAAGATTTCTCCAACAGTTCTGTCATCCCAATTCCTCTTGTCTCAATTACTCCTTCTTGAACTTTTTTTGCATGTAAAGTGAATCCACTTCTATATGCTTGGTTCTCTTGTGCACTATAGGATTTGCTGCATATTTGAGAGCCACATCATTGTTACAAAATAGCTTCGTTGTCCCTTGCACTTGTACTCCGAGATCTTTAAGTAGACCTCACATCCACACTATCTGGCAGGTGGTTTTAGCCATAGCTTGATACTCTGCTTTGGCTAAAGATAAAGACACAGTGGGTTGTTTCTTGGTCTTTCATGAGAGTAGTAATTCTCCCAATTTGATGCAATCTCTAGCGATCAATATTTGACTCATGGGACAAGTTGCATAGTCTGCATCACAATATGTTGTCATTTCCATGTTGCATTTCTTGGATAGGAGTATCCCAAGTCCTGGACACTTCTTTAAATAATTCACAACTTTCAAGGCAACATCCATATGGGATTGCTTTGGATTGTGCATGAACTGGCTAAGTGTTTGTACCACATAAGAAATATCAAGCTTAGTCATAGTCAAATATATGAGTTTCCCAACGAGTCTTTGATAGCCTGATGGATCTTTGAGCATGGGATCATCATTTTGAGATATGCCCTTATCATAATTTGCGGTAGTTAGCTTAGTATTCTACTCGATGGGAATGACGACAGGCCTGCATCCTGATAGACCTACTTCTGATATGATCTCCAATATAAACTTCCATTGACTAAGGGAAATCCCATGTTCAGATCGGGCAATTTCAATTCCAAAGAAATATTTAGGTGCTCCTAAGTCTTTAATGTGGAAAGTGGCATGCAAATATTTCTTGAAACTTTCTATGGCAACTTTATCATTTCTCATAACAAGAATGTCATCGACATATATCATCAAATAAATAGATAACATACCTTTAGTCCATGTGAATAAAGCATAGTCATGTTTGGATTGCTTGAAGCCTGCTGTGATAAGAGCATTTGCAAATTTTGCATACCACTATTTGGATGCTTGTTTTAACCCATAAAGGGATTTGTGGAGACGACATACTTTATTCTCCCCTTATCTCCGTAAGCCCTGAGGAATATCCATCTAGATTTTTTCATCTAGATCACTGTGAAGGAAGGCATTGTGCACGTCTATTTGATGTAGAGGCCAGTCATTAATTGCAGCAACTGCTAAGAAGGAACGAACTGTGACATCTTTCGCTACCAGAGACAATGTCTTGTGATAGTCAAAGCCTTCTCATTGGGTGAAGTCCTTGGCCACTAATCGTGCCTTGTACCGTTCAATGGAGCCATCAACACGATATTTAATCTTGTACACCCATTTGCAACAAATCGGTTTACGATTAGGTGGCAACGAGACAAGATCCCATATTTGATTATCAATCAGCACCTGTAGTTCTGCCTCAATTGCCTTTTGCCATCGTGGATCAGTAGATGCCTCATCATAGCTAGATGGTTCATTGTCTTCTGATAGGTGACTAATGCAACATCATTAATGAGCATCTTGAGGCACTTGTTAAGCATATTTAGTTTCAAAAATTCAATTTCCAAGCATTGATCCTGAATAACATGAGAACTCAACGCCTTCGAAGCTGAAAAATTTCTCCGGTATACAAGATCCTTCCTAAAATAATGGGCAGAAAAAGAAATTGTTGCTTTCTCATCAAGATTTGCTATCTCAAGGACAATCGGATATTTGACCAAAAACTAAAGGACGCTATCGGATAAGATTAGGAGAAAAATTGAGGGGTTGTGATCAATTTAAATTGCAACTAAAATCCCCAAGTCAGGGCGTTTGACCCTTTTGTCCCTTGCCAAAATTGAAGCAGACGGCATCCCTGACGCCAGCAACCGCGCAAAGGACCTGGAGCTCCCAGGCATCGTCAATGAATATGAAAGTGATTGCAATATTAAGCAGCCCAAGAAGTCCAAAGCCGTTGCATGCTAAGAAACAAGTTATGTACTCTCTGACTTTGTCCATCACGTTGATGATAAAATCAGTCTATTCAGTGACATTTCTAACCTGATATTTATCACGAATTCAATGGCCTATCTTGAATTACATGGCAGAATGAGCAGCGAATGATATTGGCTAAGCAAGAAAATGAGCAACTCTTATCCATTTCCATCAACACCTTGTTTGTGTGGCCTGCGGAACAGCTTAAAAACAGCAGTACTAAACCAAAATACAAGAACTACCAGTCAGCTTGTACAATGTGTAACAGAGCACGAAGACAGTCATCATAGTATGAAAAATAAAAGAATGCAGAGCCAAGATAACAGAGGGACGAACACTTGCTCTCTGATAGTGCACATACTGAAGAAAGTGCTGAATGACAGCAAAATAAAACATTAACCAACTCCGACAGACTCATCTTCTTTGTACTTCACTATTTTACAATTTCAAACAGTATTTCCACCACACTATCGGCTGTATGGTTGTACATATTGTACCTATCATTAGCACATACTACATCAATATTTGCTGACGTCCCCAGATATGAAAACCTTTTAAATCTACAGATCTTGGCAAATGCTACCTATTTACAACTTTATTGCATATGTAAAACAAGCTGAACACAAAAAGATCATTTTAAGCGCTTCCTAATTGTGTTTTCAACTAAGCTATCTTACCAGGACAAAACTTATGAGAGTCTGCTTCTTCCCAGTGCCCAAATATAACTCTCAAAAACACAGTGCAGAAGAAAGAAAAACGTTACTACTTCCATAATGTCGCCATGCCAATGATGAAAACAGAAGCATTATGAAGCAGTTTTACAGGCACCCATCCTCCTTCCTTCATAATCTGCAAGCCTCCGTTTCATTGAGCTGAAAAAGGACGTCAGTGCATCAGCATTGGAGTAAGGAGTGAAACCGGCAGCCATGTCTGGCTCTGTACATGTAGGATAGTAATTCATCCTCATAGATTGAACACTGTTGCTGAACAGCTCCCTCATTTCCAGGCATCAATCTTCAGAGCTCTCGCCATGTGCCCTGAGATTGACTGGGCTAGCTTTTTCACTTGCAACAAATACACTTCTAACTTGTCCTGCAGCAACAGTAGCTGCAAATGTACATACGACTTATCAGAAGCAGCAGTTATTCCGACACAACAGTTAAAGAAATCACATAAATTGCTTCAGAATGGCACTCGCAGTCACTCTCTTTGACAACCTTTAAAATAAATTTTCTGCATTAGTCCTCCTCATCATATGCCATGCACAGCCAGGCGATCATGAGACTCTTCCTCAGATTCTCAGGGAGCTTCTTGAATAGATCGGCCTTCAGCAGACCAAGCAGCAGGGTGGTTATTTAGAACATGTCTGACCAGTCTAGCTCCTGCTCCTCTGACACCACAAACAGCTGCACAAACCCTTGGTGGTTTTCCGGTTGCTGCCACAGCTTTTGCTTATTTTCGTAAGGAAGGTTGAAGAAACTCTCGATTGCCAGTTTGAATTCCTACAGCAACGGCAGACTAACTTAATGGTTTACAATCTATGGTTAACCATCGACAAATTAGTGAATTACTCAAGGACATACAAACTTAATTGAGCATACCACCGGCCTTGGTGGCTCTGCTGGATAAGAAACCTCAACCTTGGGGGAAAGGTCGAGGGGTCAAACCCCAGGAGAAGCATCGGCGTCTTAAGCGTGATGTCGGGGTGGTGGGTCTTCCGCTAGCATCACTCCAGGGTTTACCTGGCAGCTATGTACCGCTGCAAGGCGACAAACGGCTGACGGGGTTCCCTGGGTACCAAAAAAAAAAAAAAAAACTGAATTGAGCATGTCAATTCTAAATTTCATACTAAGGTCAATGCTAAAGTTCTTAGCCACGTGGGGAAACGATCGTTAACAATAGAATATCCTAATTTCATGTAAATCTTAGACTGGAGGACTTCATTGGATTGGTGATACATGCCCACACTGGAAAGTCAGATGTAATTCTAATACTGAAGGTGTAATAATCAATGATCCAACAGACCTGGATAACAGGATTATTACGTTTCCGAACCTCCTTCCAACTTGGGATCTACCTAATCTTTGTGGGAGCTAAAACAGTATCTCAGTGACTACGTGCCTATGATCATTTACAAGGCCTCAAGACTTCCTGGAGGGCTTACCCTGTTTTCAAATTACATTTTATTTCATATTCTAGTGATCAGAAGTTCTGACATGAACATATCAACTTTTACAGTCAAGTAAAATTTCATTTGGGGCAACCTAAAATATACTGCCTATCATACATACATACGAATGTATGTACTTGAGTTCATAATACTTGATATAACTTGAGCTGTTATCAAATCTTCCTTTCATTGCAAATACAAAGTTGTCGGTATGCTAAGAAACCTATAACCAATCCAAGAATTCTCTACAATCCTGGACTTCAAGATGGCTGCTTCAACATCAGGAGCTTAAGGTACTTTCTCTGCTCGACATCTCCAATGCACAATATCCTACAATGCACCGGCAATTCTCATGAAATCCAGGTATGACTTTCTGTTCAATTTCCGACTGAAAAATTCCTTGAAATATGCCTCCAAAGGGACTCGCTGGAAAATGGCGGGATTATCACTGCTAATAAGGCTAGGTGCTGGTCCCAAGACAGTATCTAGCCTGCAACTGTAAAATGTGGCTACAGAGAGCCTCTCTTTAGTGGAATTCACAGTGGCCTGATGCTCAATGCTCCGATATATGCCATTGCTGAAAATCTGCATGAAGGAACCAAAGAGACAAAGTTTAGCAGATTCATTCGGAGGGTAATCCGTATCCGAATATATGTATGTTCTCATAACCTGAGGCAGTAGTTGCCAGATCACCAAAGTTTCAATTACATGTGGGAACCACACTGAAACCACTTAAAAATAACACACAGACTTTGGAGTTTTCCATACTCTCTGTGACTTTGTCCGTCAAAACGATGATAAAATGAGTCTTAACAGTGACATTTCTATTACAAACTCAACAGCTTATCTTGAAGTACATGATAGAATGAGCAGGGAACAGCATCTGCTAAGCAAGAAAATGAGCAACTCTTATGAACTTCAATCAAGACCTTGTCAAGTGGCATTTAGAAGAGCGTAAAAACAGCAGTCCTAAACCATGATTTATACTTTCATCGGTACCTGAATTATCTGTCAGCTTGTCGTATGTGCGACAGAAAACGAAGGCAGTCATCATAGTGGTAAAAACAATAAAAGAATGCAAAGCCAACATAGCAGACGGAGAAACACTTTCTCTATGATAGTACATTTACTGAAGAAAGTGTTAAATGGCAGCAAAATAAACATTAGCTGACTACAACAATCATACGTCATTATTTTACAATTTCAAACAGTATTTCCTCTGTGCTATTGACTGTATAGTTGTACAACTCGCACTCATGATTCGCACATGCCACATACTATGTTTACTGATGTCCACAGATATAAAAACCTTTTCAATCTTCAGGTTTTAGCAATGCTACTTACTTGGACATTATTGCATATGTATAAGAAGATAAAAAAAAAATGCGTCATTTTAAGCTCTTCCTAGTTGAATTCTCAACTGAGCTATCACACCAGGATCATAGCTTCTCTGTTTCTGCTTCCCATTTTCCAGATATAACTCTCAAATACACCATGCCAGAAAAGAAAAAACATTATTACCTCCATAATGTCACCAATATTGACAACAAAGGCATTATGAAGCGGTTTTACGGGTACCCATCTCCCTTCCCTTTTGATTTGCAAGCCTTCTGTTTCATTGAGCTGAAAAAGGATTGTCAGTGCATCAGCATCAGAGTGAGGAGTGAAACCAATGGTCATGTCTGGCTCTGGACATGGAGGATAGTAATTCATCCTCATGGATTGAACACCATCACCAAACATTTCTCTGATCTCCTCTGCTTCCATCTTCAGAGCTCTCGCCATGTGACCTAAGATCGATAGGGCTAACTTTTTCACTTCCAACGAATACTCTTCTAACTTGTTCCTGTAGTAACAACAGCCACAAATGTATATATCAGATGGACTTCACTGAATTAGCAGTTATTTCAGCACAACAATTAAAAGGATTCACAGTAGGTGCTTCGAATTGGCACTCAGTCACTCAATTCAACATCCCTGTCAAATAAATTTTCTGCTCATCGTCATTATGCAAAAACCACATGCGCCATGCACAGCAGGCCAAGCATGAGACTCTACCTGAGATTCTCAGGGAGCTTCTCAAATAGATCGGCCTTCCGCAGACCAAGTGGCAGGGTGGTTATGTAGAACATGTCCGACCAGTCTAGCTTCTGCTCCTCTGACACCACAAAGAGCTGCCCAAACCCTTCGTGGTTCTCCGGTTGCTGCCACAGCTTTTGCTTTTCTTCATAAGGAAGGTCAAAGAAACTCTCGATTTCCCGTTTGAATTCCTCCAGCAACAGCACGCTAACTCCATGATTTACAACCTATGCTTAACCATGCACAAATTAGTGAATTACTCAAGAAGGACATCCAAACAGAAATGAGCATCTTAATTCTAAATTCCACTCTAAGGTCAAATGCAAAAATTCTTATCTTCATCACAGGGTAGAGCAGTTTGGTAGCTCAATCCCTACTATGAGCACTATAGAACAAATAATTCCCGGCCATGCAGTGAAACAATCGTTAACAAGTGAATATCCTAATTTGTTGTACATCTTAGATTGGCTGACTCCTCTGGATTAGTGATATATGTTCAGGTCAGATGTAGTTCTAACACTGAATCTGCAATCATCATTCATCCAACAGACTTGGAAAAACGGGTTTCTTCCTTTTCCGGCCCTCTTTATCCAATGTGAGCTTAGACAGCATCTCATTGACTAAATGCCTATGACCATTTACAAAGTCTCAAGACTCTTCCTGGAGAGACTTACCCTTTTTTTCTAAATTACATTTCTTCCTACTTCTCTTATGTCACATCAACTTATCAACTTCTACAGCATATTATACATACATCCACACATACTCACATACACACCTGTGTCTTACCATCGATAGAAAAATAAAATTTAAAAAGAAACGAAGGAGAATTTTAGTGTACCTGGAAGAATCCCCAGTCTTTGCAAGCGAAGTGCAATTTCCCCAGCTCGACCGGATCTCCTCGAGCCAAGCGTTGAACGTCGACGACGGGGACGGACTCAGAAGCATCGCCGGAGACAGGGTCCTCATCATCGGAGCAGCGCACGTATCGGGGCGGGAGGTTGACGATGGGCTTCCTCGCCAGCTCCTGCACGCTGGGTACTATGATTGACCTCCCGAAGTTGACCGCAACCGTAGCCGTTGACTCTGGGGACTCGTCCTTCTCCATCCCTTCTTCGCCGGTAGGACTGATCAGGGTTTCCTTGTAGTCGAGCCGACCAAGACGTGCTCGCCACCCACGTTTGACGGTATGACCGTGGCATTCTAAGCTCGACTCTATATTATCTTCTTTACCCCATTGCGTTTGGAGCCCCACGGATTTGTCATTTGATTTACAATTACCGATGTTTTCTCACCTAAAAATTGAAGTTTCTCATGCTAAATCTACTTCTTGATATTCTCAATCCTTATCTCCTTTACAATAACCGATATTTTCTAGCTTAAATTTTGTCTTGTGTTCGGTGTTGTCCCCTAAGCCATGCTAGAAGCCTTTCAAGAGTCGCATCTTATTCGTGCTTCGACAATTGCTCCTCAATCTCGTTGAACTGGGTGTTGTAAAGGAGAGAGCATGTTCGACTACCTAAATTGAGAATCACCTGGACTAAACCAAACCGGCTAATATGATCCGATTTCTAGAAGGATCGGTCCAATTTCTAATTCCACAAAAATGAGACCGGTGATCGTTGATCCAGTCTTGATTCCCGGGGACACTGGACTAAACCAGACTGACTCTTTTATTTAAGAATATATTTTTTAATTTCTTAAAAATAGCAATAAACCCTAATTAATTAAAAATAGTAACAACTCTAGTATTTTTTTAATTTTTTTTTTAAACTTTTTGGGTAAGTGATTGACTCCATGGGACAGAACCAATTGGTCGGTTCAGTTCGTGGTCCTAGGACCATCCAATCAAGTCCTCGATCCCAAAAATGAGAATCGATCCTCTTGGTCCAATTCTTGATTCCTAGGTGGAACCGGACCAGAATGGGAACTAATCAGCCTTAGTGTTACAGATCTCTGAATGGGTTCAAGTGAGCGCAATATTTGGATGGATGAGTGAGTTAACAATAATATGATATTAGATCATATGATCCATTGAGAAAGTGCTTAACCATGTATGAAAGTACAAATCCATGAGATTTAATAAGAGATGGATGCAAGTGATTCAATCATACCTAAAAGAAGTTGAAGATCGCAGGGAAATCGTAAAAGAAGGGAAATAATTTTTTGTAGTTTCTCTTCAATAATCTCTAATGTACAACAACCTGTAGATAAAATACAAGATGTACACAATGAATGGAAGTAAAGGATCCTATGAATCAATCTAAATCTAAATATAAATCTAATATTTAATTGATATGTGTACAATCATAATCAAATCAAATCTTCCTTCGAATATCACGAGCAATCGCCGCATATCTTCCAACACTCCTCCTCAAGCTGGTGGCTTGTAGATGTCTAAGATACCTAGCTTGCTTAATAGATATGTGTGTTGTTTTTAACACAAGGGTTTGGTGAAGATTGTGAAAGCTAGTACGAGCACTTAGAGAGGGGTGAATAGGTGTAAAAACAAATTTCCCAAAGTGAAGTGTGCAACTTAAATCAGCAATAAATTATGAAAAGGAAATTAGACACTTGTAAACAAATCGAGTTACGATCAAAGTAAAAGAGCGTAGGGAAAAGAATAAGAACACATGATTTATAGTGGTTCGACTTAATCCAAGCTTACGTCCACTCTTCCGCATTGACAGCCCACCGACAATATTTCACTATGAAACAAAAAAGTTGTTACAGTGAAGCTCTTCCTTAATTCCACAGTATAGAGACTCTACTACACTTCCTCAAAGTCTCTCAAAGATATAAACTCTCTTTTGCGTACAAGATTTCGCTCAATAGTTTAATTAACTAAGAACAATGAGCTTCAGACTTTGGAATTCTTCTATCGTGCATACACTCGAACAACTGGAACGGCTTCCTTATATACTCCTTTATGCCATCACACCCGTTAGTACTTACCAAAGGAATTCTTCCAATTTACCCGTTGGACATAATCAATTAGGAAGATTTTCGAGCTATTTAAAGAACATGACGATAGCCCATCAATCATGCTCGCCCATACAATTAGGATCTAGGTTTCCATAAGTAGAACCTTCTAAGTATACTTCACCAATCAACGAATCCAAAATCCCTGAATCAATCTTGATTTGAATAAAGGATTCCAACATGCTATATCTAGCCAAGAGATCTTATTTAGTCGACATAATCAAATCCTTAACAAAATACTTCGTTTTGGATAACCCTTCTTCGACGGTATAGAAACTGTCAATAAGGATAGACTTTGAGTCTTGAGTCTGGCAGTTCGGAGGTCAAACTTTGATGGAAGAATCTGCACAATGTTTTGTCAACTTCAAAACACTCAAGGAAGTTTTTTCCAACAATCTCCCCATTTTTGATGGTGACAAAACTTTCCTGCAGATTTAGATAACTTTGACCTGTAAAACATTACTCAAACAAACATGGATATCTCACAAAAATAAATGGCTTAATAAAGATGACATTAGAATATGTATCCACAAAAAGTAGGTTAGTTCTGTAAATGGGCAAAGCCATAAGATATCAATAGTGCTCAAGATAAACAAACGTTTAAATAGACAAATCCAAATCTAGTCTAAATCCAAACAGCCAAACACAAAAGTCAAGTCAATCAAATATAACCGTCATCACAAAAGTCAAGAAAATCAAGAGTTCAAAGTCAAATCAAATCTGCACCGCATCTCTCCCCCTTTTTGTCATCATTAAAAATGTATAGATGAAAATAGAATGGAATTAAGATTGCTTGGGAACACAAACAAACTGAAAATCTCCTATTGACTGGATAATTCCTTCTAACTTTTTCAAATCCTCCTTCAGTTGCGCCACATCTTCATCATTAGCATTTGATTGAACTTGAAGAGCAAGGGCATGGATCTGATCATGCAAAGAAACTGAAGAGGTTTGACCTGCATTTTGCAAGTTCTGTACTTTGCATCCTAGAGCATAAATTTGACCTCGCATCTCCAAGAGTACATCAAGCACTTTGCGAAAGTCTGTTGAATTATCAGTCTGAGTACTGTCTTCTACACGATCAGACGGTGTATAGGCAGATGATGGCAAATCAGCATGGTCACGCAAATTGGGTGATGAAACATCATGTCCCTTCTCAGGAAATTGAGAGGCATAGATGTCCTCTAAATCTACTGGAGAACGACTTACTCCTTCACTAGTGGCAGGAAATAAGGACGTACCCCTTTTCTCAGGATCTCCCCATGTTTCAATGCCTTCAGGTGGAGAAAAGTGTTCTTCATGCTCTACTTTTGCTTGATCTCCTCTGCCCTCTTCTTCTTCTTCCTCAATTCTTTCCTCCTCTGCTTGTCTCTCCTTTGCTTCTTTCTCCAAATCTTCTCTTTCTCCAATCCTCTGTTCTATCTCATCCTTGTCTTTTTCTTGTCTCTTTGTTGTCTTTGGAACAAAACGACTTAAGTTCTTCAATGCCATCGCAGAAATGGTGATATCATCCCCATCCTCTTCATCCTCAATGATGAGTGCTCTTCTTTTCTTGGATGGAGCAACCATGGGCTCATTCCCTTTTCACTTTGTCACCGAAGAGACTGGATGAGTCGTGACAGGGGTTTTCACTTTGAACTACTCCAAAGCCTTATTGAGTTCCTTCAAACGCATTTTAGAAACCATTCTTAGTCCCACCACCATTTGATTGCATGTTCGAAGACAAAGAATCCAGGGAGGCTAAACGTTCAAAAGTCTGAATAACTTGGTCACAAGTGCTGAGTATGAAAGTTGAACCTTGTCCTTCACCATTGTTCTGTACATGCGGAACATAATAATGTGTGGAAGAGAGAACTTTTTGCCAGCATTGATGGCATACATCAGCTTTGCCTATGAGTTTGAAACGTTGGTCTTTAAAGTAGATTTTGGTCTAAGGCAGTTAATCACTATCTTGTGAAGCAAAATGTTGGATGCATTCATCCTCAAATAGGAAATCTTCCTTTCCATTGTTCTATCATGAACAAGCTCTATTGTTGCACGACAACAAATACACTGATGGGTTGATATCTCCCTCTTTCAACCCCGATCACATTAGCCAATGTATTCATGTTAATCACATAGTCCTGATCTCAAACATTGAAAGAGAATCTATTCGCATCCAAGAAATTGAGATTCGAATAGAAATAAGGAGTAAGTTCAGCATGAGCTTCTGTTGTTTCAGAACAAAACTATTTGAGTTGAAGAAGATTGAATTTTTCCGCAGATTGACATTCACAGAATCAAGAAAATCAAAGTCCACACTTCTAGGGTTTATCACCCCACGCTTTAGCAACTTAGAGTACAGTTGCTTGTGTTCCTCCGAACGAAACAAATTTGTCATTTTGCTTCGGATTTTTGCCGCAACACCCATTCTAGGTTTAAACTGACTGTATATCCTATCATCATCATTCCCATCAGGTTGACTCGGCCCTCCAACACGTGGATCGCTTGAGATATCCGCCAATGCCTCTTCCGCCGACCCAGCAGGGGCAATTCCCAATCGTTCTATTGTGCGTAAAAAGAAAGTTTCATTTATATACCCTTTGTCTTTAAGAAATTCATCAATGTAGTTCAACGGAGTACCACTCCTCTTCAAAGCACAATAAAGCTTATAGGTAAAAGCGGGCTTATGAGTTCTTATGGGTTCTGCATCTTCGATGATTTCTTCCTTTTCTCAATGTGCAACACTCTAAGGTCTAGATGGAGGAGATGGACACTGTTGAGAATGTTGTGGGCTCTACTGCTGTTTAAGAGATTCTTCTTCCTTGGTGAGATCAAAGTGGGTAGACCCCTCACGCATTTGTTGTGGTCCCCTGTTCACGATTCTCGAAAACTTTGTTTGAGATGACATCTTTCACAGTTTTTAAGAGATTCCAAGCTTGTTTCCCAAGAAAGATGAAAGCTTTTCGAGGATTAAACAAGAGAAGAAGACAGAAGTGGAAGATCTATGCTCTCTTAGGGTTTTTGTGAGTAAAATTAAGAAGAACCAATAGTATATAAGGCAGTTGAAGCGAGGTATACGGAACGTCGTAAAAAGGAAATATAAAAATGCCTTTTAAAAATAATGGCATTTTCAAAAATTAGATAACTGTCATTTCAAAAATAACTTCTTTTTCAAAAAGGAAGGATTGCACTAATCACAAAAATTGGGAAAATGACACCAATTAATTTTGGATAGATGATCGTACCTTTTAAAGATTCGACCCGAGAGATAATTTTTTAAAATAGAAATAACTTACAGTCGTAGATCTTGATTGTTTGAGTCTAAGTGCCTTTAGACTTTTAGTCCTGAGTCTGAACTTCTTTAGACTTTAAGATATTAAGTCTTGGAACGAATAATTCAAATTGATTTTTCTCTAAAGGCTTTATAAATATATCTATCGGTTGATTTTTTTGAATCAATAAATTGAATCGAAACTTCTCCATTTTGAACATGATCTCTAATGAAATGATGTCGAATCTCTATATGTTTTACTCTTGAGTGAAGAATCGGATTTTGGTGAGATTGATTGCACTAGTGTTGTCACATTTGATTTCAGTGCATGAATCTTCAATTCCAAAGCCTCTTAGCTGTTGTTTTATTCACGGAATTTGTGAACAACTTTCAAGAGCTACATACTCTGCTTCTGTTGTAGAAAGAGCTACTGTACTTTGCTTCCTTGAAAACCAAGATACTGTCCTACTTCCAAGAAGTTGACGGGTGCTCGAGGTGCTCTTTTTATCAACTTTGCATCCGGCTAGGTCTGCGTCTGAATATCTAAAAAGAGTAAAGTCTCATTCTTTAGGATACCAGAGACCCAAATGTGAAGTTGAGGCAATATATTTGATAACACGCTTTGCAGCACTTAAATGAGATTCTTTAGGGTCTGATTGAAATTTGGCACAAATACAAACACTGAACAAAATGTTAGGTCTAGAAATAGTTAGATAAAGAAGTGAACCAATGATACTCCTGTATAGCTTATGGTCAACTTTCTTTCATCCTTTATCTTTGTCTATCTTCAATGAACTTGACTTGGTATATCAGTCTTTTTGCAATTTTCCAAACCAAACTTTTTGACAAGTTCTTTGGCATACTTTTCTTGATGAATAAAGATTCCCTCCTTCAAATGTTTCACTTGAAGCCTGAGAAAGAATATTAGTTCACCCATCATGCTCATTCATCCTGCATAGACTTAGAGAATTTCTTGCATAGACTTTCATTAAAAGATCCAAAAATAATATCATCAACATAAATTTGAACAAGTAGAAAACTTTTGCTTTCTCTTTTGATAAGTAATGTAGTATCTACTTTACCTTTGACAAAACTATTTTGAATTAAAAACTTACTTAGTATATCGTACCAAGCTTGAGGTGCTTGCTTTAAACCATATAAGGCCTTTTTCAGTTTCCTTAGGTCTTCAAAATTGGCTGGTTGTTCCACATAGACTTCCTCTTGGATAAATCCATTTAGGAAAGCACTTTTGACGTCCATTTAGAATAACCTGAAATTCTTATGATAAGCAAAAGCAAGTAATAATCTAATTGCTTCTAACCTTGCTACTGGCGCGTAAGTCTCATCATAGCCTATCTCTTCTTCTTGTGTATATCCCTTGGCCACGAGTCTTGCTTTGTTTCTTACGACTTTTCCTTTCTCGTTCATTTTGTTCTTAAAAACCCATTTAGCTCCAATGATGGATTTACCTTTCGGTTTAGGAGTCAATTCCCAAACATCATTGATGCTAAATTGCCTGAGTTTTTCTTGCATAGCTTCAATCCAGCTTTCATCAGTTAAAGTTTTTGATATGCTCTTGAGTTCTATTTCAAAAATAAGAGCCACAACACTAGACTCTTCGCGCCTTTTGGATCTTGTGCGAATTCCTTCATTAATATCACCAATAATGAGATCTTTGGGATGACTGGATTTATACTTCCAGTTGCTGGTTGATTTGTTAGATTGTTGATTTTTTTCCTCATTTGAATCTTCGTTGATCATTTGTTGCTCATCTTCTGAAGATTGAGCTACTTCTGGAGATTTAGACTTTGTAGAGTCTAGAGAAGGTTCGAATTCTTCAAGATGAGTATGAATTAATTGATTTTGCATAAATTCTTAAAATTTGACATTTATTGATTCCTCCACGATTGAGTCTTCTTGTTGTAAACTCGTAAGCTTTGCTTGTGATAGAATATACAAAGAAAATACCTTCATCGATTTTTCTTCAAACTTACCAACTCGATCATTTATATTTTTCAATATAAAACATTTACATCCAAACACATGAAAATATGAAACAATGAGCTTCTTTCCTTTAAATAACTCATATGAAGTTTTTTCCAGAATAGGCCTTAGAAAGACTCGATTAATAATATAACATGCTGTAGAAACTGCTTCAGCCCAAAAACGAGAAGAGATGTTACTTTCAATTAAAAGAGTTCTAGCCATTTCTTGAAGCGACCTATTCTTTCTTTCCATGATTCCATTTTGCTCTGGAGTATATGGTGAAGAGAACACATGCTAAAAACCAGATTCATCACAGAATTTTGTAAAGTCTTGATTTTCAAAAATTCACATCCATGGTTTGTCCGTATACTTGAAATAACATACTATTTCTCATTTTGGACCTTTTTAGCAAAATTTATAAAATAAGAAAAGGTTTCAAATTTACTTGCTAGAAATATACCCAAGTGAATCGTGAATAATCATCCATAATCACTAAACAATATTTATTACCTACAATGCTCTGAGTTCTTGTTAGTCCAAAGAGATCCATATGCAAAAGCTGCAGTACATGATTAGTGGAAACTTGATTTATTGGTTTAAATGAGTTTTTTTACCTATTTTCCCAACACACATGATATGCATAGATCAGACTTTTGGTATGACAGATTGGGTAGTCCACGAACAAGCTTCTTTGCTGAGATTTTGGCTATTTGCTTCATGTTAATATACCCAAGTTTTTTATGCCATAAGTTTGCTTCTTCTTGAATTGAAATTAGATAATGAGTTTCATCTAGTTTGATATCAAAAGATAGATATTCTCATGTCTTCGACTCGTGAAAGACTGAGGGGAGTCTTTACTAGTTCCTGAACATATTCCTTCTTGAAAGTTGATTTTGAAACCAGTGTCGCACAGCTGACTGATAGTTAGCAAATTGTAGTTGATTCCTTCCACTAAAAAACATTACTGATCGTAAGGCTTCCAATCTTTACAGTTCCGTATCCCACAATTCTTTTTTTGTTGTTTCCTCCAAAAAAACTTTTCCACCATTAACTTGAACAAGCTTTATGAAGCAATTCAAATCTCCTGTCATATGCCTTGAGCATCCACTATCCAAGTACCATTTAACATTTTTCTTGATAGTGACCTGCATTTAGAAAAGAAACTCAAGCTTTCTTTGGTACCCAAATTTTCTTGGGTCCATTGGTGTTAGTGCAATATACGGTCTTACCTATACCTTCTTAACAAGTTTCTAAATCATAGGACATTCTTTCTTAAAATGATCTGAGCTATTGCACTTAGAACATTAAAAAGTACTGCGACCTATTGGTTTTACAAAAACTTTTTGAAAATGATTTTTGTAAACATCTCTTTTAGGTCTTTGCTTAATTCTTTCATTTACTTTAGGAAAATCAAATAGAGGAATGGTTTCAGCAGTCATTCCTAAACTTGATTTGTTAAAATAAGGTCTTTGTGTTAAAAGAATTTTTTCAAGTTTCTCAGATCCTATAGAAAATCTTTTAGAAATACTTGAGATATCATTTTTCAAGAATGCATTTTCTTTTGAAAGATTGTCTGCATTTTCTTTTAAAGTAATAACACTTTTGTCTAAACTTTTGATCTTTTATTTTCAAACATTTTAATGTTGTTTCGGTGCAGAATTTTCTCTTTTAAGTTCGAAAATCCTTTTGAGAGAAGTTTTGAGATTAAGATACAATTCATCAATTTATCTAGAGACTCTAGTAGGGATATTCAAATTACTTACCTCGATTTCACTATTTAAATCTGAATCTGATTGTGCCATGAGACAAATATTGGCATAATCATCATCGCTTTCCTCACATTTTGTATCACTCCAAGTTTCTACTTTAAGTGCCTTTCGATATTTCTCAATTTTTCTTTTTTTTCCTTAAAAGAGGACAGTTGGGTCCGATGTGTCCATTTTTCTTACATTCAAAGCAAACTACATCTTTATTGGATTCATCATCATCAATTGACTTAGTCTGTTGCTTTTGAAAACTTTATTTCTTTGGATTGAATCTTCTCCTCTTTCTGTTTAGTTTTCTAAATCTTCTTATCATGAGAAAAAGCTATTCATCATCCATATTGTCTTTAGAATCCGTGACATCAGAATCATCATTAAATTTTAATGCAATGGATTTCTTACCTTTAGGATCTTCATCTTCGTTGATTTGCTCCACTTCATAAGACTGAAGAGTCCCAACCAATTCATCAACAAAGAGTGGCATAATTCTTTGTGTCTCCCTTATTGAGGTCTTTATGTGATTCCAATACTTAGAGAGTCCACGTAGTAGCTTGTTTACCTTCATGAGTTCAGAAATTGGTTGACCTTAATTTTCAAGACCATTCATGATTTCTGTAAAACGACTAAACATGTCAATGATAGATTCTCCTGATTTCATTTTGAATGCTTCATATTGGCCGAGCAGAATGTTGATTCTGGTTTCTTTCACTTGATCAGTTCCTTCATAGGTGATGTATAATCTATCCCAAACTTCTTTAGTTGTATCACAAGAAGATATTATGTTATACTCAGTAAAAGATAATGCACAATATAAAGAATAAATTGCTTTTGCATCAAGAGCTTGTCTCTTGGTTATCTCTTCTTGAGTCATTTCACGAGACTTAACGGCTTCTTTTCCTTTATCTGAGATAGGTGCAGCTTTAGGAATGATTCATTTGTCTACCACATCCCATTCCAGAGGATCCTTTGATCTTAGGAATGTATTCATCTTGTTTTTCCATATGTTGTATTCCTTTCCATCAAAATAAGGGGCTCTGGTATTGCTTTGCCCTTCAACTAGTCCTGGAGCCAATATATTAGCCATGGATCTTTAACTCTGAAGTAAAACACTTCAACTTAACTAAGTACACAAGCTCTGATACCAATTGTGAAAGCTAGTACGAGCACCTAGAGGGGGTGAATAGGTGTAAAAATAAATTACCCAAAGTGAAGTGTGCAACTTAAATCAGCAATAGATTATAAAAAGAAATTAGACTCTTATAAACAAATTGAGTTACAATCAAAGTAAAAGAGCGTAGGGAAGTGAATAAGAACACAGGGTTTATAGTGGTTCGGCTTAATCTAAGCTTACGTCCACTCTTCCGCACTGACAGCCCATCGGCTGGATTTCACTATGAAACAAAAGAGTTGTTATAGTGAAGTTCTTCCTTGATTCCACAGTGTAGAGACTCTGCTACCCTTCCTCAAGGTCTCTCAAAGATATAAACTCTCTTTTGTGTACAAGATTTCGATCAACAGTTTAATTGACTAAGAACAAGGGCTTCATACTTTAGAATTCTTCTATCGCGCACACGCTCGAACAACTGGAACGTCTTCCTTATATACTCCTTTATGCCATCACATCCGTTAGCACTTACCAAAGGAATTATTCCAATTTACCCATTGGACATAATCAATTAGGAAGATTTTCGAGCTATTTAAAGAACATGACGATAACCCATCAATCCTGCTTGCCCATACAATCAGGATCTAGATTTTCGTAAGTAGAACCTTCCAAGTATACTTCGCCAATCAACGAATCCAAAATCCCTTAATAAATTTTGATTTGAATAAAGGATTCCAACATGTTATATCTAGCCAAGAGATCTTCTTTAGTCGACAGAATCAAATCCTTAACGAAATACTTCGTTTCGAATAAGCCTTCTCCGACGGTCTAGAAACTGTCAATGAGGATAAACTTTGAGTCTTGAGTCTGGCAATCCGGAGGTCTTCAGACTTTGATGGAAGAGTTTGCAAGTTTTCAGAGTAGACTGATGGAAACGTTTTGTCAACTTCAAAACACTCTAGGAAGTTTTCTCCAACAAAGATGACTGTTGATTGTTCTGTCATCTCAATTCCTCGTCTCAATTACTCATTCTTGAATTTTTTTT
This sequence comes from Eucalyptus victrix, assembly GCA_016097545.1. Taxonomy (NCBI): domain Eukaryota; kingdom Viridiplantae; phylum Streptophyta; class Magnoliopsida; order Myrtales; family Myrtaceae; genus Eucalyptus; species Eucalyptus victrix. Next base: position 50,767,227 of record CM027843.1, read on the forward strand.
CTCGTGTAAAGTGACAATCTACTTCTATATGCTTGGTTCTCTCGTGCACTATAGGATTTGCTTTAAGTTTGAGAGCGCATCATTGTCACAAAATAGCTTCGTTGTCCCTTGCACTTGTACTCTGAGATCTTTAAGTAGACCTCACATCCACACTATCTGGCAAGTGGTTTTAGCCATAGCTTGATACTCTACTTCGGTTGAAGATAAAGACATAGTGGGTTGTTTATTGGTCTTTCATGAGAGTAGTGATTCTCCCAATTTGATGTAATATCCAGTGATCGATCTTTGACTCATGGGACAAGTTGCATAGTCTGCATCGCAGTATGCTGTCATTTCCATATTGCATTTCTTAGAGAGGAGTATCCCAAGTACTAGACACTTCTTTAAATTTTTCACGACTTTCAAGACAACATCCAAATGGGATTGCTTTGGATTTTGCATAAATTGGCTAAGTGTTTGTACCACATCGGAAATATCAGGCCTAGTCATAGTCAAATATATGAGTTTCCCAACGAGTCTTTGATAGCCTGATGGATCTCTAAGCATGGGATCATCATTTTGAGATATGTCCTTATCATAATCTGCAGTAGTTAGCTTAGTATTCTGCTCAATGGGAATGACAGATGGCCTGTATCTTGATAGACCTGCATCTGATATGATCTCCAATATGAACTTCCATTGACTAAGGGAAATTCCTTGTTCAGATCAGGCAATTTCAATTCCAATGAAATATTTCGGTGCTCCTAAGTCCTCAATGTGGAAAATGGCATGCAAATATTTCTTGAAACTTTTTATGGCAGCTTTATCATTTCTCATAACAAGAATTTCATCGACATATCATCAAATAAATAGATGGCATACCTTTAGTCCATGTAAATAAAGTATAGTCATATTTGGACTGCTTAAAGCCTACTGTGATAAGAGCATTCGCAAATTTTGTGTACCATTGTCTGGATGCTTGTTTTAACCCATAAAGGGATTTGCAAAGACAACATATTTTATTTGTAACGACCCAAGCCTCACTGTGTAATATTGTCCACTTTGGACACTGAGTCCTCATGGCTTTAAAACGTGTCACCCGAGGACAAGGTTGCACTCGACCATTCCTTTCCCCAAACCGATATTGTCCGCTTTGTCGGCCCCACAATGGGCCCCTCACGGGTTTTATTTTTCAGCGTACATGAAACGTGTCACACAAATTAAAGGGACCTAAGCCTTATAAACTAGCCTAGGACTCCCCCGTAAGCGATGTGGGATTAGAGAGGACCCCTCCCCTTCCTTGGGCTGTCATATTATTCTCCTCCTGTCTCCATAAGCCCTAAGGAATATCCATATAGATTTCTTCGTCTAGATCACCGTGAAGGAAGGCACTGTGCACATCCATTTGATGTAGAGGCCAATCATTAATTGTAGCAACTGCTAAGAAGGAACAGACTATGACATCTTTGGTTACCAGAGAGAATGTCTTGTGATAGTCAAAGCCTTCTCATTGGGTGAAGCCTTTGGCCACTAATCGTGCCTTGTACCATTCAATGGAGCCATCAGCACGATATTTAATCTTATACATCCATTTGCAACCAATCGGTTTACAATTAGGTGGCAACGAGACAAGATGCCATGTTTGATTATCAATCAACACTGTAATTCTGCCTCCATTGCCTTTTGCCATCATTGATCAGTAGACACCTCATCATAGCTAGATGGTTCCTTGTCTTATGATAGGTGACTAATGCAACATATATGTTTTGGTGATAATCTATAAAAGGAAACATATGATGAGATTGGATATTGAATACCTAGTGAATTGAGAGTGGCATAGACATAATCTTTAGTCCAAGTTGGAGATTGTGTAGCCCGACCAGAACATCTTGGAGGATCAACTCTCGGAGGAGAAGGGATTGTCTCATTAGAGGGTGTTAACGAGGTATCCTAGATTTCCTCATCAGCAGTGGGGTCTTCTAGTTTGTTCCCCAAAATAGTTTTTGATATCGAATTCTCATCTAAAGTTGGTGTTGTTGTTGGAATAAAAGTAGGAGTAGTAGGAACATTCCTCGGTTGTACTAGTGGTACGTAACTAGAATCTCGAGGTAATGCCTCATCAGATAAGAAACCATGAGGATTGGATATTATCCCTGGGTCTTCATCTGGAGACGATGTTTCTCATGAAAGATAACGTCTCTACTAACCAAGAATTCCTTTGTGGATATCTCAAGAACCTGATACCCCTTTTGTAGATTAGGATATCCCATAAATATGCAACACCGAGCGTAGGGACTCAACTTGTCGCGAGGACCTACTATTGCGACATAACATAGACATCCAAAAACTTTCAACTCCGGTTTCTTCCCAAATAGTAGTTCAAAAGGCATCCGCCCATTGAGTATCCAAATGGGCATGTGGTTGATTAAATAAGCTGCTGTGATGACACAATATCCCCAATAATTTTCTAGAACTGATGCCTAAAACTTTAAAGCACGTGTGACTTCCAAAAGGTGGTGATGCTTGTGTTCAACCACTCCATTTTGTTGTGGCGTATAGATGCATGAGCTCTCATGTTGGATGCCATGAGATGAAAAAAGTGAGGAGCAATCATGGCTAAAGAATTATCTCCTATTATTAGTACGGATTCGTTGAATGGATTTTCCGAACTGATTCTTGGATAGTGCAATGAATGTTTTTAAATGAGAGTGAGCTTGACTTTTAGATTGCATCAAAAAATCCATGTCGCATGAGAATAATCATCTACTTTTGTAAGGAAGTAATGAGATCCATCATGATTTACCGTATGGTAAGGTCCCCAAATATCCACATGGATCAAGGAAAAGTTTTTATTAGCACAGGAGTTACCAGATGGAAAGGGCGTACGAGACTATTTTGCAAGAGGACATATGGGACATTGAGAATAAGGAAAGGAGACACTATGACCCAATAATCTCAAATGCATAATGAAATTTTTGTCATGGGTGCTCAAATTACATAAAGATAGTTTAGTTAAGGAAGTGCATGATAAATCAAAATTATTGGGAAAACTTGACCAGAAAAATAGTCCTTTAGAAAGGCTGCCTTAGCCCATCAGTTTACCAATCGAAAGGGCTTGAAAGAAACATCTGTCAGCATCAAAGAATACCCGACATGAATTTTCTCTGTAGACTCTTGACACAAAAATGAGATTAAATTGGAATTCTAGGACATAAAGAACATTTTGAAGAGTAATCCGAGGACTGAGATTGACTATTCCTGTTACATTGACGTGAGTGATATTTCCATTGGGTATTTGTATGGAAACAGGGAAATTCAATCCTTCATTTATACTCAAGAAAAATCCTTTGTCACATATAATATGATTGCTTGCCCCGAATCAATAATCCATGCATTCCATGATATGGAATTAATCAAGCAATGTGTGATACTTGAAAAACTCCCTCCTTTGTTGGAAGTATCCAATTTTTGCAGTGCTCGCATTAGATGTTGATATTGTTCATAAGTGATGGGTTGATCAGCATTTTGGCCAATGGGTTCACTGACTTGATAAGCTGCCGAAATTTTTTTTCCTTTTTCTCCTGGTTTTCCATGCAATTTCCAACAGCTGTCAATCATATGGTTAGAACGTTTGCAATATTCACAAAACAATTTACCATTTCCTTTGAAATTTTGCCTAAAATTCCTTGATGGCATGGCAAAAATATGATCGTCCATTCCTTTGATCGCGAACTCCTGTCCACCGTCTAATCCGCTGATAACTTCGGACCCTTGCAAGCCATCCAATCCTTGCACTTGATCTGGGCGGCTCATTCCTTCCTTTTTAAGGAAACATGCATCTCCTTCTCTGTCAAACCCTAGCGTGCCCCCTTTCTCCCTTTCTCGATTTAGGGTTTTGTTAGCCTATCTCATCGTTCACCGCGAGTTGCAAGGACTATGCTTTCATGGCTTTTTACATGTTTTGGTGATGTGAGCTGCTAGCTCTCCTCTTATACAACCAGTTGGAAAATCCGTCCGATCGGTGGCACTGGATCCATAGCGAGGATTTGCGAATGAAAAGTAAGATATGACTCATTTAAAATCAACAGAAAGCAAGTGGCTTTCTCCTTGTCTTTGATAGATCTGTACTATTTGATCGTTAATTTTGGTCCCTCAAGTTTTTCTTCGGCCGCTTCAAGGTCATTCCACAATGACAATAGCTTGTTAAAGCAAGCCGTGACCATCATGTTCCCTTGCTTGAGCTCGCTAAGTTCCTGCATGAGGTTAAAGATCTTCGCTTGGTCCAATTTACCATACATCTCTTTAATGTTCTCCCACATATTTTTAGTGTCCTCTGTTGGTGGAAGTCCAACCGCGACTTCAAGGAATATGCAATTTCCGATCCAAGTACGAACGAGTTGATTGCACTTCCTTCAATGTCGGGCTAGGCGTTCATAAGGAGGAGCTGGAACGGTTCTATCGAAGAATCCGTCTTTGTCCTTCATTACTAAGGCATGTCGGAACTCCTGTGACCACCTGGGGTAATTTTCTAACCTAGTCAGTTGTTGGTTGATTAGCCGCAGTTCTAGTCCGTCGACGGTGGAAACGAACGAGGGGTTGCCGGGTTCTGGCCATCCAGTGAAGGCCACCACTAGATACGGTAGAAGTCCAAGTGAGAATCCTGCGTAAGGATTCGTTCCCATACCCGGATTACTTGACCTGGTCCTATAACCCGCATTGAAAAGGGCTGGGTATGGATTTATTCCATTATCCGTTTCGTCTGATACTATCGATTGCCTTGTATTTTATGGATCCGACCCGATGGTTGAGCTTGCCCCGTTTGTGGTTGGTGGGCTGCCATTGAGTTGAAGGGAAATTTGTTGGCCCTGAATCCCTAGCAATGATGCACTTGGGCTTGGCCCATACAACCATGGGTTGGGCTGCATCCAAAATGGCAGCCACTGGTAAGGATGGCCCATCATGAGGTGGCCCGTAATGTGTTGGCTTGAGATGGGTTGCCCTAGACTTGTCTGAGCCAAAAGAGATTGGATATCTTGGGCCCGAGTGATTTGTTCTTGAGATTTGGTGACGTTAACAAGAAGAGACGTATCCTGGTTCTCTAGAGTTTGTGATGGATTTGTCTATCATGGATGCTCGCCGGAGGCTGAAGGTAAGTTCTAAGTCATAATAAAAAAATTCTTTTGTTGAAGAGTTGATCCTTCTACACAGGGTTGGAGATCCTTGGTAGAGGTCAAGATAGATGAACGGAAGCTAAGTTAGGAGCTTCACCGCTCTGATACCATGAAAGAAGTTGAAGATCGCAGGGAAATCGTAAATGAAGGAAAAGAATATTTTGTATTTTCTCTTCAATAATCTCTAATGTACATCCTCCTGTAGATATAATACAAGATGTACACAATGAATGGAAGTAAAGGATCCTATGAATCAATCTAAATCTAAATCTAATCTTTAATTGATATGTGTACAATCGTAATAGATCAAATCTTCCTTCGAATATCACGAGCAATCGCCGCATATCTTCCAACAATACTGCCAAAGTGGTAGCCATGATAGCATAGCTTTGGGAGGAAATTGTTCAAAAAATTCTAAATATATTGTATTTTTGTCAATTTAGTTCTAAATTTTTTAATTTTGGCAATTAAGTTATAATATTTCACATGTTTTACCAAATGAATCCATTCAATTAATTTTAACTAGAAATCGATTAATGTGAATACTAGCCATCCTATGTGATAAACTGACTTTGAGGTGGATAAAATTTTTAATATTTTTTAACTTTTTTAAAATTTTTTTATATTGCTTTTTTTTTTTTTTTTTTTTTAACCTTAGGCTAGGGAGGTTGCTGCCCGTAGGTGAGGGCTAGCGATCCTTAGCTAGTTTGGGTGAGGGCACCTTTATGCTCGTCAATCATGAGCAAGGGCCTCTATGCCCATATGCGAGAGTGTCAACCCTTGCTTGCCCTATTGCCTCGCCTATGGCCAACAAGGGCACAAAGGCCCTCGCCCAAGCTAGTGAGGGCAACGGCACCCTCACCCAAATTAGGTGAGGGTTGTCGGCTTATGATTAGAAAAAAAGAAAAAGTAAAAACGAAAATAAAAATAAAAATAAAAATATTATTAACAATGTCAACATCAACGTCAGTCGTATCTCGTGAAATGGCTGGCTTTCATGTTAGTGATTTCTAATTAAATTTGACCGGATTGACAAAATGTGAAAAGATTTGTGATTCAATTGTCAAAATTATTTAATTGTCAAAAATACAATAAGTTTTTAACTCTCTGCACAATTTTCCAAAACTTTAACATGCAGCAAAAGGCAAATGATGAAGATAGAGTTCAACGCGTGATGGGATTGAGTGATTCAGAAATTCTTTTTCTGGGCTAAATGTATGGAAGAGTGTTTATTGGAAAGGTTTTAAACAAATGTGTATGAGTGAAAAAAAAGGAAAGAAGTATTTCTTTTTGAGTAATTTTTTATGAATACCACAATAGGTACTTATTAAGCGCCCCTTCGAAAAATATATTTTGATATTTGAATTATTGATCATACACTGAACGATGATTAGAATAAGGTATCAAACCTCCATAGTGCATTTGGTAAGCATTCTCTTTTTGAGAACAAATTATGTTGAAAAATAATTTTTTTTTCCATTATGTAAATAAGTTTTTGAGTATTTAAATGCATTTGATAGCTGCTCAAAATTTCTATTCTCTAAATAAAAATACGTTTCGGAAAATCCTTAAATTTTTTGTGACTTATAATTTCTTTTAACCTTTTAATAATTTTATCTCCTCGTTTTCTTCCTCTAGCTGGTCACTAGCTATGGCGATGGTCGATGATTGGCTAGAGGAAGAAGCAGAGAAAATGAGAGAAAAGGAAAGAATAAAAGAGAAGATTAAAAAAAAAGATGATATGACTTGATCCTAAAATTATTTTCAAGAATAAAAACGTAAATTTTGTATACTTCTTTGTTCTATTCCAAATTTATTTACGGAACAAAATAGGTGCCAAATGGATTTCTATTTTTTTAAGAAAAAAATAGAATTAGACATTATTTAATTCGTGACCAAATAGATCCTAATTTTCCCTACTCATACGATCCACTAATGATTCGCATATCTTTCCTTTAGACCTGTCGCAGCAGAAATTCGTCTTATTTACCATGTTGGCGAGTCAAAATTTATTTACCATGTTGGCCAGTCAAAATTTACGAGCTCGCTTTTTCGGTGGGGCTGACTTGCGTTTGCCGTGTCGGGGGGGAACTCGTCGCGTGAGGAGAGGTGTGCGTGAATTGGCGCGCACTGGCTGTGAGTGTGACAATGATTTTCTGGCCAAAGAGGGCAAAAAGTAAAGAGGAAAAAAATATCAGTAAACCGAAAAAGAAGGCATAATAAATATTTGCGCGGCTGAGAGAGACACAATGAAGTCCCAAGAGGTTGATCAAGGTTACCGCCATGGCATAATAAAACACACCACCAGCTAATGATTTAGTTTATCATGATAAAAGAGCTAGGGATAGATAAAGTTTACCATCGTGGCCTAAATATTTTTTGATTCAACACCAATGGAATTTGATAAAGAACCAAACATATATATTCACTCACTTCAGAAAAATCTTGTGTATTCGTCATATTTAAGTCTTCTATTGTAAATTGCACCTCTATTTACAAAGGACTTTACTAAGCAAATGAAAATTACTTAGAATCTATGACTCTTATACTATTATGTAATTATGATTATTGAATTGTCAACACACTTATAACTCATAGAAATTAAGAATTGTAACTAACAATACTCTTAAGACTTAGACAATTGAGATTTGAAATCATCAATAGTATTAAGATGCATATTAAGTAGAAGTAAATGCATTTAGCTAGGTTCATATGCGTAATAATTAGGATTAGACCTTTCAAATTCATGTCACAAATAGCCACCTTAAAAGATTAATTGATAGTGACGAAACTGATAGTGACGAAAATCCATAACAGTCTTCAATTATTAGGTAGTGGAGTAACAACCTTGACGTGGACAAATAGTTGGTAAATTGGCAACTTCAACTTTCAAATCCATTACATCAAGTTGTCACCGAAACTTGTTTTTGCTTGCATCATTAATACTTGAGCGGATTAATCGATGAAATCTTGTTGTACATATGAGTTGTTCCACCAAACGCGATGCTTCCGCATTAGAACTGGGGCTACGATCATAGCAACAAGGCCCACAGTGGGGCCACGCGGGTTGAACCAGAAAGGGGATGACGAAAGTGGAGAACTCCAGGGAGAGAGGAAGAGAGGGCAATGAACTCCAGACAGAGATTATGGTCAAAGCCGTGGGGGTAAAAATATAAATGCGAAAAGGAGGCGGCCACGAAGACAAGCGAGGGAAAGAAGCTCAAAATGGCTAAACGGACGTCGGGGAAGATGCTTAGTCTAATTATTTTAGGTTCCGATATAGCAACTAAGGGGGAGTGAACTGGTAATAATGTCCGATTTTTCAAATTTGGCAGGTGCAAATTTTTAGAGTTTTTACCAACTGTAAACTTTGAATATTCTATAAACTGTGTGAACGCAGGAATAAAGACAATCTCAAACGGATAAGTACAATAATAGAAGAGATAGATAGGGATTGAGAATATCAAGAGGTAGATTTTATAGTAGTTTGACTTTCCTTCTGCCAACTCTACCCTCCCAGTTCTAGCAACCTATCCGTGTTAACCTATTTCCAGTGCAGTTCACCTGCAGTTCACCTTCTCCAAGACTTGTTTCTCTGTCGTTACCCTACGACAGAATCAATCCTTTCTTTTTGCAAATGCCCCACAAAAAGTTCTGGAGCTTTCACACCTTCCATTCATCCCACAATGGATTTATACATCACAATTCCCTCTGTTTGCGAAACAAACAGCTTCTGCGAACACTTAAAATAAAAATCCATGCTTTTTTCTCATGCATGTAAAAGAATAACAAATGTTTAAAGAAGATTTAAGCTCCATTTATTTCGCAAAAATAAATAATTTAAAATTTTTTTTCAAAAATGATCATTTGTATCACTTATAAAAATGAATTGAACAAATTTTTCATCATCCACAAAAATGTTTATATATATTATTATTAACAATGAAAATATTTCTTATTGATTAATTATTTCAAGTAATACAAGTGGTCATTTTAAAAAAAAAATCTGCTAGGGTGATAATTATAAATTCGAGTTAATGAGTTGCTGGAGTTTATCCTCTTGTGATATCAGCTTCGTTTCCAGCATTCGTAGACATCCAAATCAAACGTTGCAACTTGAATGGATATCCGTTATGTCAAATGGCTAGTGAGGACTACACTGCCCTCGCCTAGTGGGGTGGGTGGTGTAAGTGCTAGACCCTTTGCTGGAGAGAGAGAGAGGCCTAATGCTGGTTGTGCGATGTTGGACGGCTAGCTTCCAAGTCAGTCCGGCCAAAATTGGCCTAATAGACTTAATTGACAAAATAAAAAAGCATAGAACTGAATTAGCAAAAATGAAATATGTTTAGGGTGCGTTTGATAATTATTCTGTTTTTGGGAATAATTTGTATTAAAAAATTATTCTTTTTTATTATGTTTCCTAAACGAATTTTTGAGCATTTAAAGACATTTTGTAACTATCCAAATTTTCTATTCTTGGAATAGAAATACATTTAGTATGATCCTTAGTTTTTTTTTTGTGACTTAAAATTCTTTTAATTTTTTAATACTTTTTATTATATTTTTCTCTTTTAATTTTTAAATAAATTTATTATTTTATTTTATTTTTAATTATTTTATCATATTTTTTAATTTTCTTATAATTTTATTATATTTTTAAATATAATTTTATGTTATAATTTTATCATATTTTTTAAATTTTCTTTTAATTTTTAATAATTTCATTATATTATTTTATAATATTTTTGCGACATGCTAGAGGAAGAAGAAGACAAAAGAAAAGAAAGGAAAAAAGAGAGAGAGAACATGTTTTGGCTTGATTTTGGAGTTATTCCTGGGAATAAATAAACAATTTTTTCTACTTTTTAATTTTTTTTAAATCTATTTCCATGAACAAAAAAGTTATCAAACGGATTTGCTTTTTTTTTTTTTTTTTTAATTTCCCAGGAATGAAAGAATATAATTAGTCAGTATTTGGCATATTACCAAATAAGCCCTTGGACTCTTTGGACAATCGACTTCAATATACCCCGAATATTCTTTAGAAGTAAACAAGACATATGTTAATGGTGTAGAAGACTCAGCTCATGATTATTATGTTGATATATGATATATCTAAGACCCGACTCATGATGCTAAAATGGGATGACTCAACTAGGCTCGAGTCATGCTGCTGGTAGTCCCCTTTGATAAGCAATATGTAAATTCATTTCAAAACCTTCTAGATTTGTGGTATGCCTATAAATCAACTCTAAACCTGTGGTATGCCTATAAATCAACTCTAAACCTTATAAACTTGTGGTATGCCCTAGCCTTGGCATGGGGTAAACATGCAATACTTTTCTGCATCTACTCAAAGCATTCATTAAATACTTTAATAATGTTATGTAATCATCAAAATAATTTTAGGGTTTCTATCACCGATTTTCAAATTTCCAACATATTGCGCAAAAGGCCACGGTGAAGTTGGATTTTAATAAATAGACGATATTCTACAAGACATTAAAATCCTATGTGAATTTTTTGCGTGTGCAATGCCGAATTGACAACTATTTCCCCATGCTTTTTAGTGCTTAAAGTTCAGTTCTAGTTTCCTTACATTCAATGGATTTCTCCAACTTTTTGGAGGAATCGTGTTCCCAAGATTGTTTTATTGGTGCAAGGACGTGTACCGAAAGGAGACTCAAGCGTGCTGGCAAAGTTTTCTAAGAAAAGCCAAGCCCGCTCATAGTTTTGGGAGGATTTATCCAGTCATTTGGAGTGTGCATGATAACGCTTCTTGGCAGGAGGGCATTTTTTTTTTTAAATAGTTCTTTTTTATTTTTACTCCGAGGAACAATTTCTGAGTAAAACGAGTTATTTGGTAACTAAACAAAATTTGGAAATGCATTTGGTACAAAACAGTTTTTTTTTTTTTTATTCTTACTCATGGATCACTGACCGTTGACCGGTTAGCGATGGTGGTAGCAACCGCGACATGGAGTAGCAGCCGCGGACAAACAAGCGGCAACGGCGGATGGCGGTGGCCGGCGGCCAACATTAGCTTTGGGCAATTGGAGGTGGCTGCGACAAGAGAGAGGAACACAAGAAAAATAAAAAAGAATATTAGCTTATTTCTAGAAACTGTTCCTGGGAATAAGCTACTTTTTTTTTTTTTTTTTGATATCTAGGGAACCTCGTATAGCTGGCGGCTGACGGGTAAACCATGAGGCAACGCTAGCGGAGGACCCACCACCCCAACGTTGTGCTTAAGATTTCGTGCGTCTTGCGAGATTCGAACTCCTCTATTCTTGGGTAGATTTCATGGGAGCTCTTATCTAGTTAGGCTTCTACCACCCACTACTTTTTTTTTTTTTTTTTGCTTTGTTTTCTATTCCAAAATTATTCTTGAGAATTAAAAAAAAAATAGAGAAAATTGTTCCAGGAACAAAAATTTTATTAAACGAATTTCTATTATTTTTTTGTTCCAGGGAACAAAACAAACAAAAATTGGAAAAAAAAACATATTTCAGTTATTATCAAACAGCCTTTTGTTTCTATTTTCAACTGTTACACAATTCAATATATAGTGCTTGAGCTTTTGCTTTTACCAAACAAATCATAAGTCCATTAGATCAAGTCAATCATATTTCGAGAATTTGTGAGATCCATGCTAGGTCTCTTTAAAAAAGAATTGAGTACATTTACTTTTCTTTTTTTTTTTAATGAAAAATGGTCGAACTTGAATACAAAAGTTTAACATCATAAATTTACTACCCCTATTTTACAACCTAATAAACACATGAAGAAACTCTCTAGGTGGCAATGAAAATAATATAATTTCCAAACGTTTAAGAATTTCAAGATTAGGAAGCCAATCAGCAGGACATTGCAAGGCCGTTGCAATTGCTTTTATCCAATATCCACCACACCTTTTCACGCGTCTGTTCATACAAAACCTTCTTCTCGTGAATAACAGCGACGTTGGGAAATGTGTCGGAAGAGAATATTTCTTTGCTCCGAGTCGGAAGAATCCATGGAAAGATGGCGAAGCAAATGTCACGGGACGTGCTCGCTGGGATTCTGAATTTCTGAGATGTGCTTTGCTTACCCCACAAGATAATCCAAGGTCACATGAAAGTTAAAGCTGCTGCTTTCAGTCGCCCCTTTTGTCCGGACTCCGGCGGTGAGTGCCACATGCTTGGACTATTTTGCAGTTGCCCTCATTCCTCTTTTTTATTTTTTTTTATTTTTTTTAAGGATTAATATCCTGAAAAACTTTAAATTAGTGCACTTATGACAAATTTACCCTAAATTATTTTTTAATCATAAAAAACCCCCAAACCGATACACATGTAATAAATTTACCCCGATTGACTATAAAAACCTCTAAATGGTACATTTTTATGATAAATTTACCCAAAACTAATTTATTTGACTGCAAAAAACCTTAAACTGATAAATTTGTGAAAAATATACCATTTGGTAAATTGGATTAATACCACAAAAAAATCATAAAAATTGTAAACTCTGACAAACGGATCGTAAAATCCCAAATTGGTATGCTAGTCAATTGTCACGTGTCATTTAACTTAATAATTTGACGATAAAATTTAACGAAAACAAATATAGGGTAAATTTATCACAATTGTACTAGTTTGGGGTAAATTTGTCAAAAGTATACCAGTTTTGGGTTTTTGGTGGTCAAAAAAATAATTTGGGGTAAATTTGTTATAAGTGTATCAGTTTATGGCTTTTCGGGTATTAACCCTTTTTTTAATAAATAAGTTGAGCTTTTTATTTCTATATCTATGTTTGTTGGGTCAAGAAATTGAGTTTTGTGCATTTTATTTCACACAATATAAATAATTCAAAAAATATTTCCATTTTTATCAATAATAATCCATGCCTAAATATTTTCTTTGATAATGAAAATATTTTCCATTTATTTATTTTTGCGAGTAATACATCCAATAGTTTTTTGAAAAACATTTATGAATATATTGATTTTCTGCGAAACAAATGAGTCATGATACCTTAGTCTCTAACTTCACTAGAGTTGTGGCAACATTAACCCCTTATGAAACTTTGAATATTACACAAATTCAAGTCCTGACAAGTGAAACGAAATCGGCTAATCAAAATAGCAATAATCCTAGAACCCTATTCTTTTCTTTCATGTGACAATGTAAACAAATCTATGCACGACACACATCAAATTCAAAAAATAGAAATCTATATATAGTAAAAGGATTTGCTCAGGAAAATTCATTCATTCATTAGAGAGTTATAGTTAATTTGTACCTTTGTACTTGCGTTCCTACTAGCTCATGCCTTGCCTTAATATCTTTTAAATTCAACCACCTATATGAACGGCCAATTAGTAATCCTCTAGATAGTACTGTGTAAACTTTTGTCATAGTACTTGAGAGTCTGATGAGATATCCTTGTATCCAGAGATGCCTTCTGTTCCGATTGATTCATGAAAAATAAATAATTTAAAAATAATTTTTTGTAGTACTTGAAATGACTAGCTAATAAAAAATATCTTTATTACATTTTTATGGATGATGAAAATATTTTTCGTTCATTCAAAACATAAGTAATACAAATAATCATTTTTAAGAAAATATTTTTCAAATAATTCATTTTCTACAAAATAAAGAAAGCTTAATTACTTACAGTTTGGTTCGGAATCCTAGTTATCACACTCTATAAACAGTCGTCCATGAAACTTTATTATTTGTTGAAGAATAAGAGTGGGAACTTTAATTTAAGCCAGAGCTGAGGACGAGGGGGAAGTGGAATTAAGCTTGAGTCGTCAATGACATCGGACTTGAAATATCTTTACATTCTTCTCAAGTCTAAATACATTGCGGGTCAATGAGTTTGGAGATTGATTACATTCCCGCTAGTAAAATTCGCCTCCAGAATCCTAATTGCTTGTCTTTGATCCCAATTATCTATCTTTCCCGTCAAAATTGTCATTTAGATCTTTACATTCTTTCGAATATACATGTGGGAAATTGAAAAAACATACTATGATGACCGACTTATTTCTCCACATTTTAGTGCTACCTGTTGTTGTAGATGCATGAGGTATCTTCCTACTTCTATAATAGCATGATTCTCTATAAGACAAGTGTCTCTCTCGGGTCCACCTAGTCTAGGCGTGTACAAATTGAGCAATATTTAGCTCTGATTTCTGTTCACAATTTAGTCATAAACTTTTTTATTGGTGCCAATTTACTAATTTAGTTCTAAATCTTTTGATCTAGTGCCAATTCAATTATTTTAACTAATTTTTGCTGGATATTACTAACGTGGATGCCGATTAGCTAATTTGACATGGCCGGCATTGACTGGACAATTTTTAATAATACTTTTTTTTTTCATTTCTCCTCCTCCTTCCTCCAACCATTTGTCGAAGGCGATCGGCCAAAGGTGAGGGCCAGCAAGGTTATGCCTACAAGAGCTCGAGCCCTACCAAAGGTCGACTAGGTCAACTTTGTCATCTAGAGGAAGAAGGAGGAGAAGGAAAAAAAAAAAAAAAAGAAAATTAATTCAAAAAAATTAAAATATTATTTAAAATTGTCTACATCAATATTAACTCTACCATGTTAGTTGAGCGATGTCCACGTTAACAATACTGGGCCAAAATTAGCTAGAAAGACTAAATTGTCACTAGATTAAAAATTTAAGATTGAATTGGCATTATACAAAATGTTTAGGACCAAATTGACATTAGCCTCCTTCCTTGGTAGCAAAAAAAATTCCAGGGCATAGTTTTATGAAATTGACGAGTACACATTTGTCAACCGTTAAATCATGCACAAAATTTATGGAGCGCATGGTCCCTCACCACGGTATCGCCACCTACCCTTCACGGCCATTGTTGTCAAACTTTCCCATAGATCATCATCGGATCAAAGTCCAATTTTGGCAATCTCTTTAACAAAGTCCAATTTGAATATTTATTTAACTAATTTGGATTATTTGATTCTAACTAGATTTGATGTGAGATTATAGGACTCACCCAAATAGGAAATTTCATATTATTTTTGAGTCATGCATATTTGTGATAATTGGAATTTCAATCTTTGAGACCTAAGATTGGATCTCCGATAAGCTTGATTTCCAATTTTGGATGTGGTGAATAATTAATTACGTGGGTTTATATAATGCATGTTATTAATTTAGTAAACTTTTCTATTATATAATTGCATGATTAATTACCTTCAAAATATGGTTTATTATAAATTATTTCCTATTTTAAATTAGCCAATCACATATTTTAAGTAATTTCCTATTTTAACTATAAGAGAAATAAAAAATAACATGCATATATCATATATTATTAGTTGCATTACCATATCATCTCTACCACGTTGTCAAATCGCTATGTCATCATTTTTATGTCGTAATATCCATGTCATTTAGTGATTACACACTTAGGCTCATATAAATTAGATTGTATGGCAAATTAGACTAATTCTTTTGTCCGTTGTTAGATTTCGGTTGCAGGGGCGGCATGTAAGTTTATGTCACATGTCATTAGTTAAATAAAGATCATACAGACGTAAGCTAGATTAAAATCATAGCTCATGCATTGCGTATAGTTTAATTTTATAAAAAGAAGAAACACACAAAAATAATCAAATGTCTATGCTTCTAGAAATCATGTTTAGGTGACGCATACATTTGTTTTTTAATTAACAATCTTGCAGAATGCTTGGGGCATTATCATAACAAAGTCATGTTTTGCTTAATGCATTGAGGTTGTTGTCCCATGTCTAGCAATTTATCTATAAGTCTTGATTATTTAGTGTTAAATTATTGCTTACGTATCTACATGATCACCATTGCCTATTAGTGGCTTTAGGCTTAAAATTGACCGACAATACTTACATAAAATTTTTAAAAATAGAGAAAAAAGATTAGTGACAACTCCCCTATGATTACTATGGGTTAAGTCTTTGC
Organism: Eucalyptus victrix; assembly: GCA_016097545.1. Lineage (NCBI taxonomy): Eukaryota > Viridiplantae > Streptophyta > Magnoliopsida > Myrtales > Myrtaceae > Eucalyptus > Eucalyptus victrix. The sequence continues at coordinate 50,783,336 of CM027843.1, forward strand.
TTTAGTAATTTATTAACTTTTCTTAGGGGTTAACCTCTTAAAAGGTGGCGAATATTTCGCTGAAGATCTAGACTTCCTCTTTCAATGTGCTAAGTCTTAGTCTTATTAATTCTCTCTTGCTACATACCAATTGAGATAAAACTCTCCTGCAAAGTGCAAAGCTAGTACATATTTGCACGCTCCTGCCGACTAGGGTCCCCTCGCTCCCTTGCCAATCTAGTTTCTCTTTTGCTTGAGCAATTGCAAGTTTTATAATGGCGTATACTTTGCCTTTAGCTCTTTCATAGGATAAAAAATCCTTTCTTTGTGCTCACAAAAAGGAAAGGGCATACTCTGCTTTTTGGTCGATTCGTGAAGATGACGGGCACTGCCTCCTCCTCCATTATTTAATTGCCATGGATAAACCAATTATTAGCGAAATCAAGGGGGGGCAAAGAAGGGGTTCTCTTTAAATAAATTTCAGCATCAGTTTTGTACTGTTGTAATTATGCCAAGCTGTAAAGTCGCTGTAATTTGTGGATTAGGTAAGGTAGCAACACAGAATTGAGTGCGGTTGGCTCCCAAAACAGAGTTCGATGAATTGCTAATTGGATGCGAATGATCCCTCTTGCACGCCAATCCCTACTTGCAATTTGATTTTCTCATTAGTCGTTTCGTTTATTTTGACTTCACAAGCCTCCACCAACTTGAACTAGGCCGATTAGGAGTTTAAGTAAGACGTGAGAGTTCCCTTATTCCTCTTAATAATAATAGATTCTCGAGTTTCAGAGACTTGGTAATGTTCCAATAGTGTGCAATTTTCCAAGTACCTCGTTGTTAAAAACCGTAGCGATCGTTCTCACTAAGCCTGCATGGAAAAAACCATGTCAAACGGGCCTTTGATGCCACCTAACATCAACGCTTATTAAAGAACTACCAATGGAAGCAGAAAGAGCTGTAGTGGACAATTAAGAGTAGGAAAAAAAGCGAGGCCGACCAACCACTATAAGAAAATGATGAACACCACCCCGCAAAACGAGCTGATAACATAAAGAAAATGTAGCATCTGACAGTCTTAAGGACTTTATCTCGACTATTTATTCGATTCACGGGGCTAAAGTTTATCGAATTCGCCGAAGGCATCGGCATAAATCACCTGGAATCCTTCCATTCGTACTCAATGCCAAGAAAGAACCTACGAAAAGCCTACGAGGTTGGAGGTTTTGTCCCTCTTCAGCCCATGTGATACTCTTGCGGGGAGGACGAATCTACCCTCGCTCAGGAGAAGCTTTACTCCTCGTCAACTTATATAGGAATCGCTTTCTCACTTGTTAGCGTTTTGCGTTGCTCTCTTTCTCTATCTGTACTACGGCTGTGGAGGCCATTAATGTTTGTCGATTACAATTTCCATGGAAACAAAGCGCCACCATCATAAATTGCACATGTCCTCTCCCTCTCTTCCTTGTCCGGTTAAGGGAAATTGACGGGAAGTCCTTCTGTCGCGCGTGCGTGCATCGGTTTCCGATGCTCTGTCGAGGTGAAATGCCAAGAACTAGGTCCACTCATTTTCTTGATTCCTGGTAACCCGCCTTTGGGCCCTCCCTCATCTCCTTATATCTTCTCCTTCTAGCGTGGTTGGGTTATTTTCTCGTGGCTGGCGTGAAGATGAGCTACTGGCGGCCGCTATGGAGGCCGCTCCGCCCCGGCGGCCGGTGGCGGGGAGCCGCGACGGTTCATCTGCTGCTGCTGTGGTGCTGCATTGTCCGTTCTGCGTCGACCCAGTTAGATTCTTCTCTCCCTCTCTCTCTCTCTCTCTCTCTCAAACTGTAATTATTTGATAAATGCACTATAACCATGGGAGACAGCTCCCGCATCAGACACGGTCCAGAGAGAGAAAGAGGGAGGGGAGGGAGTTACTGCTGTCTTAGGTCGTTCTGTGGCTGTGAGGCCGCAGCAGCAAAATCCATGTAATGCTTTTCTTTTCATCCGCGCATGCCCGTGAAGTTCGTACAGTGCAATAAAGTAATTGCAGAGAATCCGAGCAATGCTTCCCAGTGAGATTTCGCCCGTTCACTTCACTTCATTTCACATGAACCAATTGCTTTTGTCTTTTTTCCTGTTTTCCATTTCAACACAGTGGTTTCGTACCATCTGAAGTGTTTCACGAGAGATTCTTGTCCGAGCACATCCACATATCGGTGCTCTTTTCCATTAAATATTATTCTAATCATCCGAGATAAATACTTTTCACAGGCCCCTGTCTGCAAAAACATAATTAGAAAAAGTGAAAAAAGTAGCCATATAGCTTGGAAAGAGCCCATTGGGCAAGTCAAAAAAGCAGATCATGTGCTCATGTGGTCCCTTTCTTTCAACGATACAAATAATTACTACATGACTTTTTTGTTTTTTCATTTTTTGGGGTAATGGTATTGACTAGAAATTTTGCCTTCCTCTTTCGGTCTCTTGTTGAAGCAATTTTCCAGGGGGCAGAAATCCCAAGTCTTCTCTTGGGGTCCAGCTCAGTTTGCACCACCCGGGGCAGGTAACTAGGCTTCACCTGCTGCTCTCAATTCGACAATTATTAGGCTCAGAATTTGTTTAATTACCCATTAGTGAAAGCATAATCAAGATTACTCTTTAGGTTTTACCAGGCAATTTTAGTACATGATAACACAGTTGTGTAATTTAACTAGCTAAAATTTCAGGTTCTAAGTTTTCTTCTTGATTATATTTCAGGTTTTGATAGACAATGGGCTTGTCCAAGTAACCCTATCGATTCCAGATGGAGATGTCATAGGCATTCGGTACAATGGCATCGACAACTTGCTCGAAGGCCTCAATGAAGAAAACAACAGAGGGTATGTATTGTATTAATGCCCGATCTAGCTCTTAATTTGCCAGTTTCGTCGCGTTTTTGGGTGCTCTGCGATTTCAAAGAAAACGGGATCTTGTTTGGCAATTTTAGGTACTGGGATGTTGTTTGGAACTGGCCCGGAGAACCGATCAAATACGACAGGTGAATGTTGATTCTCCAAGCAAGTGAAGATCGAGTTCTTTAATCGAGTTCTTTTTGCCGATTCTCACAGTATGCGACTGATTAATGGCAGGATACAAGGAACAATATACAGGATCGTGACACGAAATGAAGACCAAATAGAGATGTCGTTTGTCAGAAAATGGAGCCCCTCGGCCAACCACACCGTCGTCCCGCTGCACATCGACAAGAGGTGCGATCGGAGCTTCCGACAAGAGCATAAAGATTATGGCGTTTGAAGATTAAACTCTACTTAGGCAATGATAGGTAACGATGGCTGGAACTCCGCAGGTACATAGTGCGGCGTGGAACCCCGGGATTTTATGCTTACGGCATTTTCGAGCGACCGGAAGGATTGCCGGACATCGAAATGGATCAAGTCAGGATCGTTTACAGGCTCCAGAACAAAAAGTAATGGAGTATTAGTTCGTAATTGTTCTCGTCATTTCCCTTTTCTGGAATTGCACTTCAATGTGATTTAGTTTCTAAGTGTTGTTACATGCTAATTACTTGGGACTTCGACTTTATTGTTCAGGTTTCATTTCATGGCTTTGTCAAATGATAGGCAGAGAGTCATGCCGATGCCGGAGGACCGGATCACAGGCCAGCCACTGGCCTACCCAGAAGCGGTTCTCTTAACCGATCCAATCAACCCGGAACTCAGAGGAGAGGTAACCTTAAAAGTTTCGAATGCCATCCAGAACAAATCTCGTTACGCTCTAAATTAAATTTATCCTAATCTCTTATTTCCTGGGTTTATATGGACTTTATGTGCATGTTATCTCTTTCTACTTACTGGGGTAAAATTTTTTGTTCGGACATTTTATTGCTCTAAAATGGAGTGAATTGAAAATTAATATCTATACACAAACATCTAAAAGAAATAAAGTGAATTTTTAAGGTAAAATATTTTACTGTCCGTGATGTCATTTTACGATTGAGATCCATCAATTACTTGATTCTTTCTATCAAATAGTGCCATCCGACAATTGATGGTCAATATCGTGTCGCACGATATTAAACCGTAAGAATGTCAAAAAATTATTGAAATTACCCTGAGCACCAGTTTTCTTTACTTAGGGTTTTTAAACTTTATGGCAATTTATCTGCACGTCACGTGACAAGTGGGTTCCGGCGACCGGCGCTGCAGGTGGACGACAAGTACCAGTACTCATGCGAGAACCAGGACAACAGGGTGCACGGCTGGATCTGCGGCGACCCGCCGGTGGGCTTCTGGTTGATCACGCCCAGCAACGAGTTCCGCACTGCCGGGCCCGTCAAGCAGGACCTCACTTCCCACGTCGGCCCAATCACCCTCTCCGTGAGACTTCTCTACAATTTTTTCTTTTTTCTGAATTTGCTTGATCTTGACACAATGGCAATGGTGAGTTCTGTCAAAGAATCATTGAACTATCAATGGAGAAATGAGCAGACATTGTGATACGCTTAGGACCCCAGATTTTCTTGGTTTGCTCTTGTTATTGTACAAAAAATTGTGCTCAAGTACTGAGAGGAAACAGTGCAGATGTTCGTGAGCACCCACTATGCTGGGAAAGAAGTGGGCATGAAGTTCACGGGTGGACGGCCCTGGAAGAAGGTCTTTGGCCCTGTTCTGATCTATCTCAACTCAGTCCCCCCGGAGGAAGACACGAGCACTCTCTGGCAAAATGCCAAAGAGCAGGTTTTCTGCATATACCGTTTCCTCTCCTCTGCTCAGTTTCGATTAGTCGGTCTTCTATCTAGGCTATGACCAACAATTGGTAATTCTTTCGTCATTGTTGGGTTTGATGATTGTTAGATGTATATGGAATCAAAGAACTGGCCTTATGGTTTCGCCGAGTCGGAGCACTTCCCTTCTTCGAAGGAGCGAGGAATGGTTGTTGGCCAGTTACTTGTTCGCGACAGGTACCTAAGTAGCTCCATAACCGAAGGCTCTTTCTCTCATGATGAAATATGGACTAGTCTCATGTCTTCGTTTGCTTTTTTTGCGATAAAGTGTGATCAAAGTTCACATCGGTAGACCTGGTACGTGTGAAGTTATCGTGTAAGATGGACCGCCATATGATGATAAAACATGTTCACGTGATCACGTCATTTTAATTTTGCTGTGCTCCTTCGTTTTCTTTCCTTTTTTTCCAGATATGTAAGTAAGAGATACTGTGGGGGGAATTTGCCTATGTCGGCCTAGCACCTCCGGGACAGGCCGGGTCGTGGCAAAGAGAGAACAAGGTTGATAAAGCCGCTGGCTTTTATTTTCATAAGCTTGAAATTAGCGTGCGATGAGTCATACTTATCAATAGTTTCAATTCGGCCTAGGAGAAAAATGATTGAATTTGATTTTTCTTTTGTAAATGTCGTTTGATTTCCAGGGTTATCAGTTTTGGCATCGAGCAGACAGGAAGGGAAATTTCATAATCAACAACATTCGAGCTGGTGAATATAATTTATATGGATGGGTTCCTGGTACTATCGGAGATTACAAGTATAAAGGCATTGTCACTATCACTCCAGGTATGAAGTTCTGCTTCTGTTTATTGAAACCAAACTCTGCAACTTTTGTCTGAAATTGCAATTCCATGTACAGGGACATCACTTTAGCATACATTGTCAATAGGGAAATGGACTGAATACAGTTTCAAAATGCAGGTTCTGCGATCAACTTGGGGATGCTCGTCTACGAGCCGCCAAGACACGGCCCTACTCTATGGGAGATTGGCGTCCCCGACCGTACGGCTTCTGAGTTCTTTGTGCCTGAACCTTACCCAACCCTGATGAATAATTTGTATGCTAACAACAGACAATACAGGTTTGCCTCAATAAAGCACAAACTTTGTGTTTCTTAGCCAATAGCCACTCATATACTGGTTAGTATCTCGAGTTGATCTTGTTAAGTTGAGCAGATTTAGGCAATATGGCTTATGGGAGCGATATGCAGACTTATACCCCAGAAGCGATCTTGTCTTCCATGTGGGCGTCGATGATTATAGTAAAGATTGGTTCTTTGCACAGGTCACTAGGTATGTGTCGTCTCCTCTCTGTCCGCTACATAACTTGCTGATTTCTTCTTTGTTGATTAAACTTCTCTCTAAGTGCAGGAATTTATATAATTACACATTCGCAGCAACGACATGGCAGATTGTGTTTGAACTCGAGACAGTGAAAGAGACAGCCGGTTACGTCCTGCAACTGGCCTTGGCATCTGTTACTGAATCTGACTTGCAGGTACAGGCACATCATGTAGAACATTATATTGAACAGTTCATATGAGCTAGATCGAGGTTGTTCAACTACATCATGGATGAATATAGTTCAAACCAGCAACCATATTCCCTGTTTCGGGATTTGTCAAATGCAGATTATAAGAGTTACTGATGATCCTCAGGTACGGTTCAATGACCTGACCATGGAGCCCCCGCTCTTCGCCACAGGGAGAATCGGACAGGACAATGCAATAGCGAGACATGGCATTCATGGTTTATACTGGTTTTACAGCATTCCGGTGCCAAGCTCGCAACTTCGCAGGGGAAGCAACACAATCTTTTTGACTCAGGCCTGGGCCATAAACCCTTATCAGGGAGTCATGTACGATTACATTCGATTCGAAGGGCCTCCAGAGTTGTGAATAGATATAGTCTTACAAGTTACAAAGTACTAGCAGATAGGGAAGCGTCAATATTGGTTTCTCACATATTGGGTTATATAACATTGAGCATTTATTAGCTTAAGAGCTGTGTAATTTGAATATTTGATCATAATAAATCTATTTTAGAATAGCTCTCGGCTTCCCCACAATGATTAAATTCATTGTCCTCATGGATCTTGGATTTCAGAATTGAGATCCAGATAAATTGACACAGAATTACTCATCACCTCGACATAGATTTTGTGAAGTTAACTCGACGTCAACTTGATTGCAGACATCTTAATTTTGCCAAGGTACTAAACAGACAGGATAGGCTAGAATTATGTGTGCATCCAGAACTAATTCTTTCAAGGAAATAAAATAGTTTCAAGCCAAACTGGCAGTGAGCTTCTCTCTGTTTTGTGAGAGCCTATCTTCACATTTTCATGAAGTCTATAAAGCTAATGCGACTAAATGCTGAGGGAGATATGTCCCTGAGTCTCAATCTATACTTGGAATTGGAAAGCGTAGATTTGTAAATGGACACTCATTCTGGGAGGAATGCTGAGAAGGAGAATGAGGGAAGGAAGAAAGAAAAAGAGATACCCAAAAGCCCTGTTCTCAAATAGAACGCCCCACCCCTTAACACTCTCCAAAATGTCAGACATCTAAAAATTTCGCTCGAAAGGTTTCGTTCACATTTCAAGAAAATTTGGGGATCGGAATCACATGATAATGTCGGAATTAGTTCTGCATTCGCATTTAGAAATTAAGAACATTTTGGTTTGAGGATTTCATGCTCTTCATGGATTTGAGAGAGAACCCGAACTTTTGCGAACTTTGTTATGCGACCCGACCCGACCCGACCCGATTCGAATCTGTTTTAGTCTTTTTTCCTTTTTGTGCTGAACTTAAACGAGAAACTCCAGTGAACATGGTTGTGTAAAAAGACTCTTAACGAAATCCTAGTTTAGTCTGAGGTCCTCATGTAAAACTCAGTCCGTCTTTCCCTCTTGATCTCCGCTGTTTCTCTCTCACGGACCCGAGAAAGGAATGTCGTGATGTGGTTCGATTCTCTTTCGGATCGAATGAGTAAAGAAAGGGAGAAATTAAAGATAGATTTGGAGCGGGATCAGCCAATGTATGGATGGAATTAAGATAGTTGGCCGGGACCGAGAGAGAGAGACAAGGTTGAGGAGATAAAGCCAATGATTAAGGAAAGGGAGAGACAGCGGAGTGCTCGTTTTTGGCTCAGACGGACAAAAGCATTAGAGGCTTTTCTCGGGTAATATAGGGCGGGTTGCGCAATTGTACAGAAACGTCAACGGCGCGCTCGTCGATCATCGATTTGATCCAAATTTTGGAGGACAGTGCATTGACACCTCGGTCTTAAATGTGTGAAAAGGAGAGGAAGAAAAGCCGTCGGGAAGTGTAGTTTTAAGGCTAGCACCGAAGCAGACAAGAGTGCTCGTTCAGAGTAGGGCCGTCAAGCGCATATGGCTTCGCAAAAACGACTGAGCACCTGCTCATCTGAAGCTGGAACGCACAATTTGAGGCCGACTTTGGGTCCAAAGTCGCTGATGTTTACGTCACAGCTGGAACAACCACATCTTTTTTTTAACAGTTTTTTTAAAAAAAAAAATGAATTTTAGTTTTTTTAAATATATATTTTTAAAATTGAATAAAAAATTATTTTAAAAAGCCAAGTGGAAAATAAAAAATAATTTAAAATGCTATGTTGGCGCCACGTCAGCATTTTCTGTTAGTAAGATTAACAGTATTAACTTTATGACTCTATTGAATTATTTTAACAAGTTTTAGGATTTGATTACATTTTTTTAACAAGTTTTAGAACTTCTATTGTACTTATCCATTTTAATTATATTATATTATTATTTTTTGGTGAGGTATATTATTATTATTATTATTATTATTATTATTATTATTATTATTATTATTATTATTATTATTATTATTGTGGATGTGTAAAATGAAAAAAACAAAAGAAGAAAATTGGTAGGTTTGCGAGTAGATCCTTTAATTGACCTTGAAACCTAGATAGGTTTTGAAAATTGAGGGACCAATTATTTCAGCGAGTAGGATCTGCAATCTGGATTGATCTTGAAACTGCACACCTCCAACCTCTCCCTGCAATCCTTTATAAGAGCCGGTAAATCCCACGGGCCTGGGTAAGAGCCCCCAACCAAGTTAGCGACTGATACGCTATCAGTCTCCAAACTCACGCAGCAATGGCTGAGGCGCCCACTTCGGTTGCGCCAACATTATTTCCTTGCGGGAGTTTAAACGATTTCGATGTCTCATTACACTTTTTTATATTTGCAGTATTCAGATTTAGCATTTTCTTATTCAAATCATTTCATAAAAAAGAATACAACATAAAAACCATTTAAATGCATTTAGTTTCTTCTCACATCTCATGGGAAAAAACAACAAAAATTACCTTTTTTGGTCGTTAAAAAAAAAAAATTACTTGAATGCGTGGAAGATGAGGCCATTGTTGAATCCGGAAGAAAAATCGATTTATCTCTCTAATCCCTTTTCTTAACATCGCAATTCCGAAGAAATTTTAATGTGTTGATCCAAAGGAAGAGAGAGGATGGTTATCCATATGTTTCATCGGTTATTTCTGTACGTCCATTATTTAATCATAATCTTAACAGCAGTGGTTGAGATTATGTATCCATTTATTTTCACGTAAACATATCTTTTATTTATTTGATAATTGGGCTACTTAACGAACTCATCTTATCAATCTTGTAATTTTTTTCCAACAAAACAAATTTAGGTAGTCATTCCACGTGAAACTCTCTCGATCAAAGTTTTATTTGAACCCAAAAGTTTTTACACAACATCATCATAGGCAATCTACTCAAGAGCCTTCGGGAACCTCATGCTTCTTTTAAGGTGTTGCCAATATCTATCACAAACCGATACTTGACATCACCCTTGGCAAGGCGGTCCATTGCTGTGTTCAAATAATCGATCGGAATGACCTCGATATCAGCAGTTATGTTGTGCTTTGCAGCAAAATCAATCATCTCCTGAGTTTCCTTCAATCCACCAATGCAACTCCCAGCCACAATCTTCCTCACTAAAACCACAAACAATTGAGTAAATTAATTTATCAATATTCCTTTAGCTAAACAAGATATTGGGCACTTCTATGACATTAAATCGGTTTGTTAGTTCATTCAACTTTTTTTTTTCTTTTGCGGCTAAGGAGAACGACAGAGATTCTTACTGGTGAGCAAGGACAAGACAGGTAACTCAAGAGGCCGATTAGGAGCACCGACGATGACAAGTTTACCATTACTTTTAAGCAAATCAATTAAGGGCGATATCAAGTGCACAGCCGAAACTGTGTCGATTATACCATCCATCGTTCCCTTAGCAGCCTGTTAACAAAAAGAAGTTCCGACACAAACTCAAATCACATAATTTTCACGAAATTAGAATACGCTCACTAAAACTGAGTTCCTCATCTTCACCAAAAAAAGAAAAGAAAAAACAAGAAATAGCAATGCTTCGATCCAGAAATCCACCTCAACTTGATTGATGTCGCTGCTAACAAGGAATGCATCGGCACCAAGACGCTGGAGCGCTTCCTCCCTCTTGCCGGGGGAGGAGCTGATCACGGTCACCTTGACCCCCATCGCCTTCGCGAATTTCACGGCTACATGGCCCAATCCACCGGGACCCACCACGCCCAAGTGGTCCCCCCGGCGGTCGAGCCCGAAGAACCTCATTGGGCTGTAAACAGTGATGCCGGCACAAAGCAGAGGGGCGCCGGCGTCGAGAGGCATGTTCTGCGGGAATTTGATGGCGAAGTGCTCATCCACCACCATCATGTTGGAGTATCCTCCGTAGGTCATCGTCCCATCATGGTACGTGGCACCATAAGTCTGAATCATTTTGGGGCAGTAATTCTCGAGATGGTCGTGGCAACTATCGCAGGAGCCGCACGATCCGACCAAGCAACCCACTCCCACTTTGTCTCCCACCTTCAACTTCTCCACCTTGCTTCCGACCTCCACGACTTCGCCGGCGATCTCGTGGCTACATATCAAATAGGTCAAGATACACATGAAGTTTAGACAAATTAACAGCTAAAAGTTTTAGATATGTTCGATATTTGTGAGAGTTTGTGATCGATGTGCAGTTGGGATTCTACATGTTATGTCTGGTTAAAGCTCGTTGTGCGTCTAAAGGCATCGCCTTGATTGAATTTAACAGTTGAAGATGAACTTCGGAAGTTGGACACGTGAGTGAACTCACTGATGTAGAAAAACTCCATCTTAACAACAGAAACTGGTTCTTCTATTGGGGCCGCTTTGCTTATTCTAATTGTAATTTGAAATAATTCCATCGATCAAACAAAAATCTAAAAGGTTAATACTAGGGGTGATTATGGTTTCAGGGTAAAACCTAGAACTTAAGAATCATACCAATTCCAAGGCATGCATGGCAAGTTCTATGTTCTAAAAATTTGGAAACCTGTTTCAACAAGTAAGTTTCAAATTCTGGATAGGTGGCACCTGAAACTTAAAACCCAAAACAATTTTTTGTATTTTTCTTAGTCTATATCTTCTCGCAATACTATAATATTCCATAATGTACAGTAATGAGTGTGTAATCTAGAATAACTAGTTTGAGCTTCCATTTTATGATTGAGACTTCTAACTTATTAATGTTTAATATTTTTTGCGTGTCTAAATAAAAGTTGTGGCCAGTGGATTATGGAAGCAAATGGTGCTCATTAAAGGTGATGATTCACTGCAATTGTTTAATTAATAATATAGGTAGAACATAGGTAGACCTTAGAACCAACTTTGGAATTTGTGACAGATACGTTATGCGTTCCAAAGAATGTAGAGTATATTATAGGTTCCAAAAAAAATGAATAACCTATTCTAGCAGGTAAATTCAAGATTTTAGGTGGAACTTGTATGGAATTTAGAACCATTTACTCATAATTAATATTAGGGTTAATACCCGAAAAACCCAAAACCGATATATCTATGACAAATTTACCCCAAACTATTTTTTTTTTCCACAAAAAATCCCAAACTAGTATACCTTTGACAAATTTACCACAAGTTGATACACTTGTGACAAATTTACTATATGTCAGTTTTGTTAAATTTTATTGTCAAATTATTAAGTTAAATGACATGTGACAGTTGATTAGTATATTGATTTGGGATTTTACGCGTTGTTTGTCATAGTTTACAATTTTTTTTGACTTTTTTTGTGGTATTAATCTAATTTAGCGGATGATATATTTTTATTGCAAATTTACCAATTTGGGGTTTTTTGTGGTTGAATAAATTAGTTTAGGGTAAATTTGTCATAAATGTACCAGTTTATGGTTTTTTATGGTCAGTCGGAGTAAATTTGTCATATGTGTACTATTTTGGGGTTTTTCATAGTAAAAAAAATAGTTTTGGATAAATTTATCACAGGTGTACCAGTTTGGAAATTTTCAGGGTATTAACCCTTAATATTATGAAAAATATCAAATTGGTATACCTATGATAAATTTACTCAAAATTAATTTTGTGACCACTAAAATTCTTAAATTGATACATTTGAGATAAATTTATCCTCAATTAGTTTTTGTTAACTTGGATTAATATTGCGAAAATCATAAATTAATACATTTGTGACAAATAGAGAGTTAAACCCCAAATTGGTACTTCTATCAACTGTCATATGTTATGCAACTCAAAAATTTAACGAAAACTAATGAATGATAAATTTATCATAGGTGTATCAATTTAGCCCAAATCTAAATGAAAAGGGATGGTGGGTTTTTATTGGATAATTGGCCCCTAACAATTGTTCTGTAAATACCGTTGAGTAGAATAATGTAACCGGATGACGCAATTGTCGGAGCTCGACTGGGGATTCGTGAAAGTGGCCAGTTTTTTGACCGCTAGATCATCGTGATGGAGTCTTTTCTGTCTCGCGACACCTCGAAATTACCATGAAAAGAAAAAGAGCAAAGCAAAAAGGTGACCCGGAAAGGGAAAAGGCGGTTACCCAGGAACAAGAGGATAGGTAGAAAATCCCCAGTCATTCCTCATGATGTGGAGGTCGGTGTGGCAGATCCCGCAGAATAGCACTTTGAGCTTCACGTCTTTCTCTCCAGTCGCCCTAATTTCGGACCGAAACAACATATCAAAAGCAAATAAATGATCACCACCTTTTCTGTCCCCTCAAAGATAATCTATAAAGTAGAGTAAGGAGATTCCACCGTCTGGGAATGGAAAGGGAAATAACCTGCGGGAGAACTTGAAGGGAGAGAGAAGGCCAGAGGCGTCTCTCGCAGCCCAGCCAAGAGCCTTCTCCGGGTGTTCTTGCTCTGGCGACTTCATCATCTTTTCTCTGATGCAAAAGCGAGAGTTTCTTTTCTCTTCCCTGTTTTCCCGGGAAAAGGGTTTGAAGAAGGAAAATGCTGCGGTGGTGGCGAGGAGTCAGTTCGACTTTTTAGAGATTATATAGAAGAAAGTCAAAGGGACTGGGTAAACACTTAGCTCAGCATTCTCGATTAAGAAAAGATTATCAACGTAAGCGAGAAAAATGTCCAAATAAATCAAAGTCTTATCTTGTGAGATAATCAGTCTTAAAATATACTTGTGAATATAAATTCATCGGATGTCACTGAAGAGACAGCACACTTGTTAAAAATACTTTCATGAATGATGTTAGAGATAGTGATCTTCCTTATCAATTCCAATTGACTTTATTTGATATTATAATATTTTATTACTTTAGATAGTTTTCTAGAACCTCCTCTAAATAGGCTTTTGTATCATTAGTATTATATACATAGAAATACACACAAATTCTTTTTTCCACTTTATTACAACATGGTATTAGAGCCAAGTTTTATTTGAAGAAGGGGCCATAGTGTTATAGCAACATTGTCGTAGCTACGTCAGTATCCATTAATCACCGAACTGCAGTGCTTGATTGCTGCCTAGATAGTTTTGTTGCTTATTTCGAAAATTAAACATCGTTATTTGACTTGCCTACCTTAAACAAGTTAGACTCTGAAAATTCTTCACCAACAGGCTTGGGAAGTTGTTGCATGCATCACCACGCACCACCACGTGATAGGTCCACCAATTCTGTCACTCGTGAGTGAATTTTTTGAAGTCATTACTTGGAATTTTCCAAACAAATTACCTAAAATAGGTTGTCATACCCCGGAGTTTTGAGCGCACGCACATCTCTCGGTGGTCGATAAATTTGTGACGTCATAGGATGTGTCGTTGACCCATTCATTTTATTGCATAAACGGAAGTGAAACAAAACCCATGACAGCAAATAGTGAGGTAGCTAGTATAAGCACCTAAAGGGGGGTGAATAGGTGCACAATCAATTTATTGAAATACGGAAGCAATTCTTGGCAAACGATAGAGAGGTAGTTCACTATTGATTGATAAAATGAAATACGATCAAAGTAAAGAGAGTAAGGGAGAGAAGATTGAACACAGAGTTTATAGTGGTTCGGCTTAATCCAAGCCTACGTCCACTCTTCCACACTGACAGCCCACCGGCTGGATTTCACTATGAACAAAAAAGAAGTTACAGCACTGCTTTTCCTTGATTCTATAGTGTAGATGTTCTGTCACACCTCTTTAAGGTTTCTCACAAATATAGACTCTCTTTTGTATATAAGTATTCGCTCAAAGGAATTTTCTAAACAACAAGGAGCTTCAGACTTTGAAATTCTTCTATCGAGCACACCTCAACAACTTAGAACGTCTTTCTTATATACTCCTTTATGCCATCATACCCATTGGCACTTACCAAAGGAATTTCTCCAATCTACCCGTTGGACGGAATCAATTAGGAAGATCATTCTGGCTATTAAACATCAATCCTATTCGCCTATACAATTAGGATCTCGGTTTCCATAAGTAGAACCTTCCAAGAATATTTAGGCAATCAATGATTCCTTAATCTTCGAGTCAATCACGATCAATCAAAGAATTTCGTTGAGTCTTTTCCAGCCACGAGATCTTCTCCAGTTGATAAGGTCAAGCCCTTAGCGAAACATCCAGTTTTGGATAACCTTTCTTCAACGGATTAGAGACTGTCAATGAGGATAGACTTTAAGTCTTGAGTCTGGCTGTCCGAAGGTCTTCAGACTTTAAATAGCATAGTCTGCAAACCTTCAGACTAAACTGATGGAAACGTTTTGTCAGCTTCAAAACACTTCAGGAAGATTTCTCCAACAATCTCCCCCTTTTTGATTGTGACAAAACTTTCTTGCAGATTTGGACAACTTTGACCTGCAAAACATTTCTCACACACTTATGCATATCTTATAGAGATAAATGGCTAAATGAATAACACTAGAATCTGCAACCACAGAAAATAGGTTAGTTTAATAAGTGATAAAGCCATCCATAAGATACCAATGATAGTTAATAGAAGCAGTCAAGTCCAAGTCTAGTTCAGTTCTCATCCAGACACAAAATCAAAATCAAACAAACAGAGTTCAAACATCAAAACAATCCAACAAACAGTCCACACGACTAAAAACAGTCCACACGACTAAAAACAGTCCACACGACTAAAAATCAAGTTGTTCAAATCTTACATC
Organism: Eucalyptus victrix; assembly: GCA_016097545.1. Lineage (NCBI taxonomy): Eukaryota > Viridiplantae > Streptophyta > Magnoliopsida > Myrtales > Myrtaceae > Eucalyptus > Eucalyptus victrix. Next base: position 50,798,609 of record CM027843.1, read on the forward strand.
TCTCCCCCTTTTTGTTAGCATTTAAAAAGGTTGAGATGAAAATGGAATGAAGTCAAGATTGCTTAGGAACGCGGACAAGCTGGAAATCTCCCATAAACTGAACAATGCCTTCCAGCCTTTTCAAGTCTTCCTTCAATTGTGCAATCTCCTCACCCTTGGCATTGGCCTGAATCTGAACAGAGAGGGCTTGGATTTGATCATTCAATGAACATGAAGAAACTTGACCCGTCGTTTGCAAATTTTGAACCTCGCATCCCAAGGCATAAATTTGACCTTGCATTTCCATTAGAATATCCATGAATTTGCGAAAATCGGCTAGATTGTCGGTTTGCGTACTAGCTTCAGCACGTTCTGCAGATGATGGCATATCAAAATAATCTTGCAAGTTTGGCGATGAACCTTCATGACCTTCTTCTGGAAATTGAGAGGCATAAACATCCTCTGGGTCTGCAGGTGATCGACTGGCTCCTTCACTCGCATCAGGATATGAGGATTTCCCTCCTTTCTCTTGATCTCCCCCTGTTTCCATGCCTACAGGTGGAGAGGAGTGTTCCTTAGGTTCTCCTTCTTCTCGTCTTTCTTCCTCAGGTCTTTCCTCCTCCGTTTCTTTTTCACCAACTACTCTTTCTTCTTCCTTCTCTTCTTCTTCTCGACCTTCTCTTTCCTCTTCGCCTTCTTTCTCACGATGTTCCATTGACTTTGGAACAGTGCGACTTATCTTCTTCGAAGCTATGGCCGAAATGGTAAGGTCATCATCTTCTTCATCTTCCACAATAAGAGCTCTCCTTTTTGGTTTTGAAGCAACCAAGGGCTCCTTTCATTTCCGTTTTGAAGAAGAGATTTGATGAGCTTTGACTAGAGTCTTCTCCTTGACTTTCTCCAACTTCTTATTCAATTCCTTTAGACGCATTTTGGTCACCATCTTCAGTCCTACCATCATATGATTGCACAATCGAACACAAAAGATTTGCGGAGGCTGAATATTCAGATGTCTGAATAACTTCGTCACAAGGCTTGGGTAAGGAAGTTGACCTCTGTCCTTCATCATCGCTCTATAAATGTGAAACTTGATAGTGTGAGGGAGAGAAAACCTTTTCCCAGTGAGGATGGCATACATCAGCTTTGCCTCTGAGCTTGAAACATCAGTCTTGGAGGTTGATTTCGGTCGGAGGCAATTGATCACAATTTTGTGAAGCAAGATGTTGAATGCACTCATCCTCAAGTAGGTGATTTTCTCCTCTATTCTCCTGTCCTTCACCAGTTCCAGTGTGATCCAAGCAATGGAAGCTTTGATCGGTTGATATTTTCCTATTTCAACTCCTAACATATCTACCAGCATATCCATGTCGACAACATAGTCTTGATCTTTAACACTGAAAGAAATTCTATTCGCATCCAAAAAGCTAAGATTTGAATAGAAATATGCAGTTAGTTCAAAGATAGGCCCTCGTCGTGTCGGAGCAGAACCTTTCAAGTTGAAGATAACTGAACTTCTCCCTCAAGTTTATATTCACAGCATCCAGGAAGTCAAAATCCACACTTTTAGGGTTTATTACCCCACGCTTCAGCGATTTCGAGTATAAATCATTTTGTTCATTTGATCTGAACAAATCTCCCCTTTTTCCTCGACTTTCAACCGCAACACCCATCCTCGGTTGAAATTGGCTGTACAATTTGTCATCATCATTACCATCTACAAGATTCGGTCCCTAATCACGAGGATCACTCGGGATATTCGCAAGAGTTTCCTCAGCCAACCCTTTACAAGCAATTCCCAAACTTTCCATTCTTCGCAAAAAGATATATTCGTTCCTATATCCTTTGTCTTTAAGAAAATTATCGACATATTTCAAGGGAGTACGAGTTGCTTTTAAGGCACGATACAACTTATAAATAGTAGCGGGCTTTTGAACTCTTACTGGATCTGCATCCTCAATGATTTGTTCCTCTTGTTGATGATCAATGCCTTGAGGACTAGATGGAGGAGAATGACGCCGCGAGAATGTTGTGGGCTCGGTTTCTGTTCGAGACACATCTTCTTCGGTGAGATCGAAGTGCGTAGGCCCTTCACTCGCCGTGGTCCCCCGCTTGCGATTCTCGAAGACTTTCTTGAAGATGACATCTTTCTCAGTTTTTGGAAGATTCCTTGCTTGACTTTTCCAAGAAAGATGACAACTTTTTGAAGATTAAACAAGGGAGGAAAATGGGAATGGAGGATCGATGCTTTCTAGCGTTTCTGAGAGTAAAGTGAAGAGGAATCGACAAAGTGCACGATCGGTTTTAAAAGAAAGATGAGCAAACCGTCACAAAGGAAATAAAGAAATGCCTTTTCAAAATAACTGTCTTTTTCCGCGAAAATAGTCATTTAAAAAATAACTTCCTTTTTAAAAATGAAACGATGCAATAAATAAGTCGATTAAATATAGCAACAGTTTAAACACAGTCTGACAATCGTACCTCTTCAAGATAAGATTCAAGAGAGAGAGAGAGAGAGAGAGAGAGAGAGAGAGAGAGAGAGAGAGAGAAAACTTATAGTCTAATGGTCGTACTAAGACTAACTTACATTTAAAGTCTTGTATGTCGGAGTCTGAAAGTCTTTAGATTTTGATCTCCTCATACTTTAAAATGTTGAGTCTAGAACGGATGCTTTCAAATTGATTTTTCTCCAAAGGCTTTGTGAATATATCCGCCAGTTGGTTTTTTGAATCAACATATTGGATTGAAACATCTCCATTTTGAACATGGTCTCTAATAAAGTGACGTCGAATCTCTATATGCTTTGCTCTTGAGTGGAGAATTGGATTTTTGGTGAGGTTGATAGCGCTGGTGTTGTCACAATTAATCTCCGTGCATGAGTCTTCAATTTCAAAGTCTCTTAGCTGCTATTTTATCCACAGAATTTGCGAATAACAACTTCCGAGAGCTATATACTCTGTTTCTGCTGTAGAGAGAGCTACTGTAATTTGCTTTCTGAAAAACCAAGACACTGTCCTGCCTCCAAGTAGTTGACAAGTACTCGAGGTGCTCTTTCTATCGATTATGCATCCAGTAAGGTCTGCGTCTGAATATCCAAGAAGAGTAAAGTCTCCCCTTTTTAGATACTAGAGACCAAAGCTTGAAGTTGATGAAACATATTTAATAATACGCTTCGCAGCATTCAAATGAGATTCTTTTGGGTCTGATTGAAACATGGCATAAATGCAAACACTAAATAGAATGTCAGGTCTAGAAGCAATAAGATAAAGAAGTGATCCGATGATACTCCTGTACAGCTTTTGATCTACTTTCTTTCATTCTTCATCTTTGTCTATCTTCAAGGAACTTGACATTGGTATGTCAGTCTTTTTGCAATTGTTCAGTCCAAACTTTTTGACAATATCATTTGCATACTTTTCTTGATGAATGAAAGTTCCTTCCTCCAATTGTTTTATTTGAAGTCCAAGAAAGAAGGTTAATTCACCCATCATGCTCATTTCAAATTCATCCTACATAGTCTTAGAGAATTTCTTGCACAAACTTTCATTAGAGGATCCAAAAATGATATCATCGACACATATTTGAACAAGTAGAAAACTTTTGCTTTCTCTTTTAATAAAAAGAGTAGTGTCTACTTTACCTTTAACAAATCCATTTCGAATTAAAAACTTACTTAATCTGTCGTACCAAGCTCGAGGTGCTTGCTTTAAGCCATACAAGGCCTTTTTGAGTCTGAATACTGAGTCTGGCTTCTTTGGGTCTTCAAACCCCGGTGGTTGTTCTACATAGACTTCCTCACGGATGAAACCGTTTAGGAAAGCACTTTTGACGTCCATTTGAAATAACCTGAAATTTTTATGACAAGCAAATGCAAGTAATACACGAATTGCTTCTAACCTTGCTACCGGTGCATAAGTCTCGTCATAGTTGATCCCTTCTTCTTGTGTGTATCCCTTGGCCACAAGTCTAGCCTTGTTTCTTATGACTTTTCCTTTCTCATCCATCTTGTTCTTGAAAACCCATTGAGCTCCAACAATTGTTTTACCTTTTAGTTTAGGAGTCAGCTCCCAGACATCATTAACTCTGAATTGTCTGAGTTCTTCTTGCATAGCTTCAATCAAGCTTTCATCGGATAAAGCTTCTTCTATGCTCCTGGTATCTATTTCAGAAATAAGATCCACAGCACTAAACTCTTCTCGCCTTTTGGATCTTGTGTGGATTCCTTCATTGATGTTGCCAATAATAAGATCTTTGGGATGACTGGACTTATGTTTCTAGTTACTGGTTAATTTATCAGATTGATGGTCACTTCCTTCACTAGAATCTTCAACAATCACTTATTGCTGGTCCTTCAAAGTTTGAGCTGCTTCTTGAGATTTAGACTTTGCAGAGTCTGGAGCAGATTCAGCCTCTTCGAGATGAGTCTGAATGGATTCATTTTGTGTAGAATCTTGGAATTTGACATTCATTGATTCTTCCACTGTTTGAGTCTTCTTATTGTAGACTTTGTATGCCTTGCTTGTGGTTGAATATCCAAGGAAGATGCCTTCATCTAACTTTTATTCAAACTTACCAACTCGATCATTTGCATTTTTCAGTATGAAACATTTGCATCCAAATACATGAAAATATGAAACAATAGGCTTCTTTTCTTTAAATAGTTCATAGGGGTTTTTTTTTCTAAAATAGGTCTTAGAAAAACTCTATTGATAATATAACATGATGTTGAAACTACTTTAGCCCAAAACCGTAAAGAAATATTACTTTCAATTAAGAGAGTTCTAGCCATTTCTTGAAGAGATCTATTTTTCCTTTCCACAACTCCGTTTTGCTCGGAGTATATGGAGAAGAGAACAAATGCTGAAAACCAGATTCTTCACAAAATTTGGCAAAATCCTGATTTTCAAATTCACCTCCATGGTCTGTTTTTATGCTTGAAATAACATACCTCTTTTCGTTTTGAACCTTCTTAGCAAATTTTTCAAAGTAAGAGAAAGTTTCAGACTTACTTGTCAAGAAATATACCCAAGTAAATCGTGAGTAGTCATCCACAATTACTAGGCAATATTTCTTACCTCCAATGCTCTGCGTTCTTGTTGGTCCGAAGAGATCCATATGCAAGAGTTGCAGTACACGGTTAGTGGAAACTTGATTTATTGGCTTAAAGGAATTTCTTACCTATTTTCCCAATATACATGGTGTACATAGATAAGACTTTTGGTATGATAAATTGGGTAGACCACGAACAAGCTTCTTTGCTGGGATCTTGGCTATCTGCTCCATGTTGACATGTCCAAGCTTCTTATGCCATAAGTTTACTTCATCTTGGATTGAGATTAGACATTGCGATTCATCTGGTTTCACGTCCAAAAGGTAGATATTTCCATGTCTTCGACCCATGAATAATTGAGTGGAGTCTTTACTGGTTCCTGAACAAATACTCTCTTGAAAGTTGATTTTAAAACCAGCATCACACAGTTGACTGATATTGAGCAGATTGTAATTGAGCCCTTCAACTAAAGAAACATTGCTTATTGTGAGGTTCCCAATCTTTACAATTCCAAATCCTACTATTTTTCCTTTGCTGTTTCCTCCAAATGATACTTTTCCACCATTCACTTGAACAATCTTTATGAAGTAATTTGAGTCTCCTGTCATGTGTCTCGAGCATCCACTATCCAGATACCATTTCACCTTTTTCTTGATAGTGACCTACATTTAAAAAGAAACTCAAGCTTTCTTTGGTACCCATATTTTCTTGGGTCCTTTTGAGTTAGTCTAATATACGATTTTTGCCCAAACTTTATTGACAGGTCTCCAAACCATAGGACATTCTTTCTCAAAATGATCTGCACTATTGCATTTTGAACATCTAAGAGCATTGCGAACTACTGGTTTTACAAAGTTTCTTTCAAAATGATTTTTGTAAGCATTTTTTGTGGGTCTTTGCTTAATTCTTTCTTTTACTTTAGGAAAATCGATTAAAGGAATAGTTTCAACAGTCATTCTCAAACCAGATTTATTGAAATAAGGTCTTTGAACAGAAAGTACTTTCTCTAGTTTTTCAGATCCTAGAGAAAATCTTTTAGAAATATTTGAAATATCATTTTTCAAAAATGCATTTTCTTTTAAAAGATTATCTTTACTTTCTCCGAGAGAGGAAACATTTCGGTCTAAGCATTTCACCTTTTCTTCCAAAACATTCTCTTGTTGTTTTAAAGTAGAGTTTTCCTTTTTGATTTCGGAAATTCTTTTAAGAGAAGTCTTAAGACTAAAACATAATTCATCAATGTATTTTGAAACTTTAATAGGGATTTTGAAATTACTTACCTCGAATTCACTTTCTGTATCTGAATCAGTCTCGGACTTTGATTATGAGTCGATTGTGCCATTAGACATATGTTGGCATAATCATCATCACTATCTTCACACTCCGTATCACTCCGTGTTTCAGCTTTGAGAGCTTTTCGATACCTTTCAGTTTTTCCTTTCTTCTTCCTCGAAAAGGACAGTTGGGTCCGATGTGTCCCTTTTTCTTGCATTCAAAGCGAGATTACATCTTTGTTTGATTCATCATCTTCAAAGCAGACTTGGTCTCGTTGCTTTTGAAAACTTTGTTTCCTTGAATTGAATCTTCTTCCTTTTCTATTCAGCTTTCTGAATTTTCTTATCATGAGAGCAAGTTCTTCATCATCCATGTTGTCTTCAGAATCTGTTACATCAGAGTCATCATTAGATTTTAATGCAATAGATTTCTTACCTTTAGGATCTTCGTCTTCATTGATTTGTTCTACTTCATAAAACTGAAGAGTCCCAACCAATTCATCGACAGACAGTGGCATGATTCTTTGGGTCTCTCGGATTGAGGTCTTTATATGATTCCAATCCTTAGAGAGTCCACGCAGTAGCTTGTTCACTTTCATGGGATCAGAAATTGGTTGACCTTGATTTTTCAAGACCATTCACGATTTCTGTAAAACAACTAAACATGTTAGTTATAGATTCTCCTGATTTCTGTAAAACGACTAAACATGTCAGTTATAGATTTTCCAAACAAATTACCTAAAATAGGTTGTCATACCTCGGAGTTTTGAGCGCACGCACATCTCTCGGTGTTCGATAAATTTGTGACGTCATAGGATGCGTCGTTGACCCATTCATTTTATTGCATATACAGAAGTGAAACAAAACCCATGACAGCAAATAGTGAGATAGCTAGTATAAACACCTAGAGGGAGATGAATAGGTGCACAATCAATTTATCGAAATACGGAAGCAATTCTTGGCAAACGATAGAGGGGTAGTTCACTATTGATTGATAAAATGAAATACGATCAAAGTAAAGAAAGTAAGGGAGAGAAGACTGAACACAGGGTTTATAGTGGTTCGGCTTAATCCAAGCCTATGTCCACTCTTCCACACTGACAGCCCACCGGCTGGATTTCACTATGAACAAAAGAGAAGTTACAACACTGCTTTTCCTTGATTCTACAGTGTAGATGTTCTATCACACCTCCTCAAGGTTTCTCACAAATATAGACTCTCTTTTGTATACAAGTATTCGCTCAAAGGAATTGTCTAAATAACAAGGAGCTTCAGACTTTGAAATTCTTCTATCGCGCACACCTCAACAACTTAGAACGTCTTCCTTATATACTCCTTTATACCATCATACCCGTTGGCACTTACCAAAGAAATTCCTCCAACTACCCGTTGGACGGAATCAATTAGGAAGATCATTTTGGCTATTAAAGGAACGTGTCGATAGCCCATCAATCCTGTTCGCCCATACAATCAGGATCTCGGTTTCCATAAGTAGAACATTCCAAGAATATTTAGGCAATCAACGATTCCTTAATCTTCGAGTCAATCACAATCAATCAAAGAATTTCGTTGAGTCTTTTCCAGCCACGAGATCTTCTCCAGTTGATAAGGTCAAGCCCTTAGCAAAACATCCAGTTCTGGATAACCTTTCTTCAATGGATTAGAGACTGTCAATGATGATAGACTTTGAGTCTTAAGTCTGGCTGTCCGGAGGTCTTTAGGCTTTAAATAGCAGAGTCTGCAAATCTTCAGACTAGACTGATGGAAATGTTTTGTCAGCTTCAAAACACTTAAGGAAGATTTCTCCAACAAATAGCATGGGATGGAAAAGCAGGATAACAAATTCACAACCAAAACACGCTTTTATACACAAACTAGGTTTATATACAAGACTAGTTTGTCTACCAAAAAGATTAGCCCTAAAAAAGGAAACTGTCCTACGACCCCCTAGTCGGACGCATTCACCAACCCTTCGAACTCCACAAGGCTCTAGGGGCACCGGGTTCTCCATAGCACCATCAGGAGGTGTCATGACCCGAACCTCGAGCGCGTGCCCATCCCACGGTGGTCGATAAAAATTGCGACGTCCGAGGACATGTCGCTAACCCATTCATTTTTATGCACATGCGGAAGCAAATTGCTAATCCCCCGATCACAACAAATGTGGGATAGAAAAGTAGGACAACAAATTTCAAATCAATCAACATAAATTTGATAAACAATCTGGTTTACAAATAGATGCCAACTCTAGGGTCTAAGTACATGAGGTCTATCTCCAAAAATAACTTTTGAGCCACCCATGCTCTTGACCCTTCTGCCTCAAGTTTCGAGTTCTTCACACTAGGGACTTGAAAAGTTAAGCCTATGACGAGGTGAGACAATATCTCAACAAGTTCACCCTCTAAACCCCAACTAGGAAGGAAATACACCTAGAGTTAGTCTATGTACACAATACAGAAGACTTACCTCTCCTCAATTCTCTCTTGCATATTAGCAAAATTCATATATCACATAAGTGCGGTAACAACACTCGAGTATTTGTAACGTCTCATTCAACCTTGGTCAATCAATCAATCAATCAATTGAATCAACACAATTGATCCATCATTCAATCAAGCAATTCACAAGAGTCCCGATTATAAGACCAAATCGTTATGACACTTCTCAATCCGCGTCACACAAATTTCGTCCCATAATCACGCACGGGTAAATCATATGGTGGTTCAATCCACATCCGATATTCACTATTCTACTCCATTAGTCTCCACTCCTACAAATGTAATGCTTGCCACTTCTAGTTCCTACTCATGGTGCAAGCCTTGTCGTCGACCCAGTCATCATGCATCAAATTATAACCAGCTGTCGATCATGGTTCAAAGGTTTGCTTGCATGCCGCCCATCCACTATTGTTGTTGCGATAGAGGATTCCTCTAATAGTTCGTTTGTCACAATATCATTAGATGATCTTCAGTCCATAGTTCGTTCCATAATTCAAGAAACTAATACTTCTAGCCATTTTGTTTTGTCAATCGCCCTAAGTACTCCCAATTCATGGTTTTTTGATTCTGTCTATTGTGATCACATGACCTCCAATTCCAATTTATTCAATTCAAAATCATACACTCAACACTTATTATTCACATAGCTGATAACTCACACATGATAGTTAGTTATCTAAGGAATGTTGCAACGTCCAAATTGTCATTGCCCGATACATATATGGTTCCCAAACTCTCATTAAACTTAGTATATATTGTTTAGCTATGTGAGCTTGGTTTTGATGTTCATTTCTCTTGAATGGTTGTCATGTGTAAGATCCATGGATGGGATAGACAATTGGGATACATCATAAAGTGGGATGTTTGTTTGAGCTTGTTCTGTTAAAGCTTCCCAAATCCTTCACTGGTTGTGGTGCCATGGTATCATATGAAATTTGGCATTCTTATTTGGTCATTCTTATTTTTCTAGATTAAGTCCTTTGCTTTTAGGTGGTCATCTTGGTACCTTTGACAATAAAACTTTTGATTATCTACCTTGTAAGTTGGGAAAACATCATGCTTACCGTTCAATATTAGTGAATCTGTCTCTTGTGCTCCTTTTGATCTAATTCAATCGGATATTTGGGGACCATCTCTACTCCCACTATGGGAGGATCTCGTTATTTTGTGATTTTTGTGGATAATTATTATTGTTATTCATGGCTTTATCTTATGAAAAATCAATATGAACTTACTCATATCTATGGTAATTTTTTTTCCTTGATTAAAACACATTTTTCTTGAGATATTAAAGTTTTTTTGTTACCGATAATGTCGTGGAATATAGGGATAGAGTCTATTAGAATTTTTTCTCGGAATGGTATTGCCATTCATTGTTCTTGTCTAGGAACTTCCCAAAGAAATGGTCAAGTATAATGTAAATATAGGAATATCTTAAATATTATATGCCATATTCTAATCTAAGCATCTTGTCTAGAGTAGTTTTGAGGGGAGGCTAGTCATATTGCTGTATATACTGTCAATCATATTCCATCACCTACTATAGGCAACATTTCTTTTTACGAGCGCTTGTATGATAGTGTTCCTAATTACAATATACTTTGAGTCTTTGGAGGTACATATTTTGTACATCTTCTCCCAAATGAAAACATGAAGTTAGAACCTCGTGCTTGTCCATGTTATATCATTGGATTTGGTGTTGAGTATAAAGGGTATAGAAGTTGGGATCCTTTCTCCAATTGACTTCGTGTGTCTTGTCATGTTACCTTCTGGGAACATAAGATGGTCTCACCTCTATGTCCTTTTGCATTCTCTCCTACTGTTCCAACAATTTGCTTTTTCAGCAATCCTTCTATCAATCTATTTCCTGAAGATGACATCCTTGCATCTTCCTCTTTGGAATTGTCCTTTCCTTATCTTGATATAGGTATTTCGATAGCTCTTGATATGTACGTGCCATCTACAGATTCATCACCCTTGGATATTCTATCTTCTTTTGTTCATTGTTCCACCGGTGTAAGTCAACCTTTTGTTCGGCTTCATGAATTTCACTATCATTCTACAATTGCCTCTTTTCAAGAGCCCCGTACATATAGAGAAGCTCATAGTAATCCTCTTTGGTAGCAAGTAATGGTGGATGAGTTGCAAGCACTAGAAAAATCTCATCCTTGGGATTTTGTTGATTTGCCTCTTGAAAAGTCGGCTATAGGTTGTAAATGGGTGTAAAACATCAAAACCAAGTTAAATGGTTCAATGGAACACTACAAAGCTAAATTAGTAGCAAAATGCTTTACTTAGGAATATGGCATTGACTATGATGAGATGTTTGCTCTAGTTGCACATCTTACTTTTGTTTGTAGCCTCCTTACTATCATTGCTACTAAATGATGACCTTTGTTTCAAATGGATGTGAAAAAATGCATTCTTTAATGGGGATCTCATTGAAGAACTATATATGGAGCCACATCTTGCATACATCCATACTCCTAGTAAAGTGCATCGACTACACCAAGCATTATGTGGACTGAAGAAGGCTCATCTATATGGTATTCCAAGTTTAGTTCTACCATGGAACACCTTGGATTTATGTCCCACCCCTATGGTAATGCTCTCTTTGTTCAATGGACATCTTGTGGGAGTATTATGCTATGGTTATATGTGGATGACATAGTTATTATTTGTGATAATCATAATGGAATTACAAAATTATAGTAGTATTTGAGTCAATAGTTTGAAATGAAATATCTTGGGCAGCTTAGTTATTTTCTAGATTGGAGGTTGCTTTAGATTCCTTTAGCTATTATCTTTCTCAAATGAAATATGCCATTGATCTTCTTTCTTGGACTGGACTTACTAATAACAAGAATGCTATCACTCCCATTGAAAATAATGCCAAATTTGATGAAAAAGATAGGACTCATTTTCCAAATGCTACACTATATCGACAATTGGTTAGCAGCTTGGTATACGTCACTGATAGTCATCTTGACATTGCTTATGCTGCTCATATTGTAAGTCAATTCATGACCATGTTGCGAATGACTCACTTTACTGCTATTCTTTGAATTCTTTGCTATGTCAGGAGTACCTTATTTCATGGTCTTTACTATTTTGCTAATTCAACCTTAGAGTTGATGGCTTATTCTGATGTTGATTGGGCTAGTGATCCCCTTGATTGTTGCTATATTATAGACTATTGCTTCTTCTTAGGAAAGTCCCTTTTTTATTGGTAGAGCAAGAAATAGACTAGTGTCACTCGATTGAGTATAGAAGCGGAATATCATGCTCTTGTGCAACTTTGGAATTACTATGGTTGCAATGGTTATTAGAAGACATGGAATTCATCATCATGGTGGAATTATCATTCATTATGATAACCAAAGTGCTATCCAATTATCCCTTAATGATGTTTTGCATGAGCATTTTAAGTACATTGGAATAGACTGTCATTTTATACATTCTCATGTGCTTTGTGGTGCTTTTGTCTTGTTACAACCTCATCATTTGATCAGACGGCTAATGCTTTCACTAAGGCACATCTACCTAGGCATTTTAAAGATCTTTTCTCCAAACTCTAGCTGACTTCTTCTAAGTCGTATTGAGTTTGAGGGGGGATGTTAGAAACAGTGATTCTCCCTAATTGATTCTAGTTGATTTTATTTGATTTTGTAATATTTTATTACTTTAGATAGTTATCTAGAACAATCTATAAATAAGCTATTGTATCATCAATATTATATACACAAATATACATAATTTCTTTTTTTCGCTTTATTGTAACAAATTATAGGGTGAATTGAAATCATGAAAACTGATCGCATGCTTTATAGTTTCATCTGCAATTCCATTTAAGGGCGTAATTTATTTGGGCAGGAAAATAATTTCAAGTTCGAGCTTGACTCGGCTCCCAAATTCACCGCTCGAAACTTTGCTTGAGATTGAGCGAATACTAAAAGTTTGTTCAAGTTTGACTTCGATGAAAAATAAAGATACTTGAGCTGAACTTTACTCGATGGCTTGTGATGAGATCGTAAATATAATTCGGCCTCCAGCCCTCGAGCATAATAAAATTAAATATTTTCCATTCACACATTTCATATACTAGTTTCAGGGGCACCCTCTTTGCTTTTTTTTTTTTTTTTTTTTATTTTTATATATATATATTTTTTATGAAAGCTCAGTTATTTTATTTTAAAAAAAGTCAATGCATTTTAAACATATATTTTGGACATGGCAATATTTTATTTTTTTGGTCGTAGGACATGACAATATTGACAACATACTTTTCCTAAGAAACTCCATTTATTTAAGGTATCCAGGTTGAGGTGTCGGTTGTCCGATGTTGACTGAGAGGAACAGCTTGAATTTCTACTGCCATACCATCCTCAAAATCGTTCTGCACCTGATTAATTAATTTAGAAAAGAACTCAGGATCATCTTCTTTAACACCGTCCACAGAAAAAGACCCTCCTGAAGTCAACTGTCTTCTCCAGGTCGATTCTGCGTTTTGCACCTGATTCATAAATTCAGATATGAACCTAGGATAATCTTCTTTAACACCGTCCATAAAACCAAACCCCCTAGATCGATTCTGCTCTCCATTCCTCACCTTCCACCTAAACAGAAGATTTAAAAGGTATCTCCGCCCACATTAGATATTCCCATTACTAGGATGCTCGATGCCCGTTTCGCTACGCGCCAAGAGTGTGTATTCTTTTTAAAATCTTGTTGCATAAAGTATTATTATTAGGACAGGAAGCTACAATCCAAGATGGCTTAGGAAGTATGGCTTTGTCAAAGCTCAACAGAGTCTCCAACCCTATATCCTCCTTCCTTTATTCAGCCTTACCAGTCGATTTTGAATATTGGCATGGCATAGGTGAGTTGTGCCTGTACTGCTGCTTAAATACTTTATTCCCGGTTCCTTACATTAATTTTTCCTTCTATCTTTCTAGTTTCATGCTAACTCCAGTTGATATCTAGGCGAACATTTGTTTCATTGAAACCCTCGATAGGAAGGATTGCCCGGATACTTTCTAATCTATGCAATCTGTGGAACTCTCAAAGCATCAGATGTTTTTGCAGGTGTAGACATCTAAATATTTTTCTGAAGGTCAGAAAATGCTTTCGAAAATTTGGAAATTGTTTTCCTTCGAAAAATATTTATTTATTAAATGTTACATCCTCGTATTTTAGAATATATAGGAGTTAGGCATCCAGCAGTGCTTCCAAAAATGGGGATTGCATTTCTAGAAATTTTCCACGCCAAAAAAGTTTTATGCACTTTTGAGTCTAGAGATTCATAGGTCATTTTTAAATGTGCATTTGGTTAAAAGGTCAAGACGATGTATCCCATCTCTGATAAGATTTGCATTTAAATTTTGTGATTGTAGGATCCATGAAACCCGTCTATGATCTTACTAACATGACAACTGAGTTGATTCGTGCAAACAAGCTTCAAGAGATATTTCCATGATTAATGTTCTCCTTGTTGAACATTTTAATACTTCCCGCGATTTTCATTGCCATGTTTAAGCACACAAATGTATTGATCGTGGTGGAAAAATAGAGAAGAAGTACCAGAACAATCCATACACATGCCCGCACATGGGTGACGGGCCCATGAGCTGTGCGTTCGGGCCAGCACGCTAGGGCTGCATAATTTACGCGAATGGGCTATGTGCTTGGAGCAGCCTAAAGGCTTGCATCAGGCGTTAGCCCAATATCCAAGAAGATCATTGTGTCATGGACTAGAAGTTTCAAGATCCAAGCAATCGAAGAGACGGCTCCATATGATCGGTAAGACTTTAAGTGTCTTGGACTCTACGATTTTCATGAGAATTCTAAAACACTCCTAAGAATGATAGGTAAAATATATATTTGCATTCAAGATATTTCTTTTATTTCACTAGGTGGATGATAATTTTATATTTAATAGGAATAATAGTAGTTTGAGCAATAATAATTGAAAGGCCTTGTGTTTAAATAGGGGTGTTCTTTCTCTCATTTGTAACACCAAACATTTGAGCAATAGAAGTAGATTTTCTCCCAAAATTTTCTCTCTAAACACTTTCTCTCTCTATAATCCAGGAGTTAGTAAATGAGTAATCAATCCTTGGAAAAAAAGCTTAGCTTAGGTGACCCAACAAAACAAAGGAAGCATAAGTTGCCACATCTCAATCTCAAGTATTGGTGGTGACAAGTGCTATCAGAGCTAGTAGAAGTGAGTTTGTTCAAAGAGATCGAGGAGCACAACAAGTAGTATAGAGAATGTCAAACCAAGAAATAGCCTATGTTGCCATTGGTGGTAAGGCTCCCCAAGAAAAGGTCATCCCATAGGAGACTTGCGGTAGAGCCAATAAGAGGGCTGTTCCAATGGATGCCATGCCTGCTCTTGAGGAAAGGTTTGTTAGAATGAACGCTCCCTTATAGAGTTTGTGGACATAATCGATGAGCTGAAAGTGTGAAGACGCTTCACCTCAAAATTACAACCATTGTGGATAAATCCATGACCCCTTGCACTTAAAGGACGAATTTCTCGAAGCAACAATTGAGGCTTTGAAGTTGGAAGTCCTAGGTTTGAAGTTAGAGGTGCAAGAGCTCACAACTATGTTCAAGACTAGTATTATGAATGGTGCCGTACCCGTTCAAGTGGGATGCAATGTGGATGTGTCGAAACCCAAGGAGTTAAATGACAATTGATCTACTAAAGAACTGGACCACTTCATTTGGAGCATGGAATTATACTTTGGTGATGTTGACATTCAAGATGAGATGGCCAATGTAAGAACCATCGCTATGTTCATAATCAATTATGTCATGCTTTGTTGGCATGATAGGTTTGATGAGACCAAGTGAGATGCTGATCCCATCAACATGTGGGATTGTTTTGTCAAAGAATTTTGGGATAATTTCTTCCTTGAGTTTGCCCAACAAGAGGCCATAGCAAACTCTAGCGCCTTGAACAAAAGGCATGATCTAGAGGTACATATAGGAATTCTTTGAATTCAAACTCCAAATTTCCAACTTAGGAGGGGAGGAACCTCTTGGGGCATTTATGGATGGTTTGAAGTCTTGGGCCCAACTCCAGCTTAAAAGATGAGGGAGAAGTACACCAGAAGTGCTTTAACTTGTGTACACTCATTTTAGTTCCACAACTTTTCACCAGCTCACTTAAGTGCCAAAACCAAAGAAAAATGATCACTTCAGTACTTTTGGCAAAAAATTCCGGCTAGAGAAATTATGTGGCTTTTTTTGGCACTAAGGTGATCACTTTTTAACAATGATTAGCACTGAAGTAATAATTTTTTTTACAATGATTGACACTGAAGTGATCACTTCTTAACTTGCAATACGACGTTGTGTAGGAGTTTTTTTTTTTTTTTTTTTTTTGCACTGAAGTGATCACTTTTTCATTAAAATTGATATTGAAGTGATCACTTTTAACAACGATTAGCATTGAAGTGATCATTTTTTTTTTTATAATGACTGCCACTGAAGTGATCACTTTTTTTAACTTGCTACACGATGTCATTTAGAGATTATATGCTCGCTAGGCACGCCGACAAGCCATATAGGATTGAGAATTTAATAAAATATTGACACGTAAGATTTTTAGTAACTTAGATCAGAGTTAGTACTTAAGTGATCAATTTTTTTTTTAGGTGGCACTTAAGTGAGTCGACGAAAAGTTATGGCATTAAAGTAAGCACTATATACAAGTTAAGGCACTTTTGATATACTTCTCCCTAAAAGACGAGATATTCGAAGTATCTCAAAGGCACTTACCATAACCAACTCTCTTGCTGACTTCATCAAACTTGAATCTTCCAAGTCCATATGAAATGGGTGGAAAATGGATCACCACCATGACATAGACAAATAAGGTAGAGTTACCCGTGATCCAAGAGATCAATGGGAAATTGCAGGGGGAGAAGGCTCTTCCAAACTACCCAACAAAAAGTGAAACCAACCCCGAGGTGACTCCCACAGAGAAAGGGAGAAGAAGCCACCATATCCCTTTGCTTCTTTTGCAATGGTCCCCACTGGTCCCGAGATTGTCCAAAGAGGAACAAACTCATGACATTGCCCACCATTAAGAAAGAGGAATGCAAAGCAGGAGAAAAGAGAAGTGCAGCTTGGAATCATAAAGATTCTCAACTCTATAAAGACTTAAGCATTGCCCAAGAAGCCTCCAAGTGCAATTTTGCCATTTGTGGAAGTCAAAGGTTTGTAACACCAAACTCTATACCTTGGTTGACATAGGTCCATTAAACATGTTATTGTTAAGCGAAGTAGTGAATAATTTGAGACTTCGAGTGAAACCAATTGAACATTAGTTCAAGGTGGTTAACTCGGATGATGTACTGACTATTGGCATTGCTCGGAATGTGGAACCACAAATAGGTGATTTGAAAGGAAAATTCTCTATCAAGGTAATTCTGCTTGTCAAATTTGATTTGATTTTGGGTTTGGAATTATTTAATGGTGCAAATGCCATGATCAATATGAGAACCAAGTCAATCGTCATCATTGACTTCAAATATCCATTGGCAGTACCAATGATTTTTGGTTTAACAGAGACTAGGGCATCTCCATGATAGAACTCATGGATGAAAGGAATTTGAGCAACTTGTAGCTGAGAGTATTAAGCCACAACCTTTGGAGGGGCAAAAGGGGAAGGCGACCTACACCAACTTAAAGTGAGATGTTGATCCCTGTGCTTTTTCCAAAATTGGATAACTTGTCGAGTGACATGGAAATGGCTAGACCAAAAAGGAATTGCTTGTGGAATGAGTTGGGATTCGATAGTTGGCTAGACCAAAGAAGGAATTGCTTGTGGAATGAGTTGGGATTCAATAGTTGTGTAGCTGACAAGTCAAAAGTGGAAAGACCAAGTGGCGTTGGAAATGGAAGAATCACCAACATATGTGTGTGGGTGGGTACACGGTTAATTCACACCAGAAAAATTGATACTCTTCATTTTCAAATCCCACTAATGGATATAATATTAAAACAATTTTTGGTGTCAAAACCCGACACATTGAATTTTTGAATAAATATCGAAATTCATAAATTTTGGGATAATTGACCAAAATTACAATTAGCACTCAATTTGCACAAAATAACACCCAATTTGCATAAACTAAACATACCATTGTAATCAGCACGAAATTTCAGTCACCGACTATCCGGTCTAATTTCTAGAAAATAATTAATAATTAAATAAATACAAGAATTAATTGAATAATGCAAATTAAATCAATAAATGCATACTTAGGCTAGAAATTGTTAATCTAACCACCTATTGACCTAATTGAATTATCCTAATCATTCTAAGTACAATGCCACAAATAAACTAATTAATTACAAGTTCTAACCACCTAATTCACTAATATAACTATCCTAAATTAATTAAACAAGCTAATATCAACCCTAATATAATCTTACTATAATCTAAACATCCCTTAAACGTCATTAGCCTACTAATTAGAATTTAGTGCATAAACTCACCGGTTTAGTGCAAAAACTCGTTCATCGTGATAGCAGTGCGACGGTGGGCAAAACTTGGGCTTACGATGGCACTAATGGAGCTCTGACCGGGCTGAAAAAGCCCACAAAGTTTGCAAATGGGTTGCTCGGTTTTGGACTTGGGGCTAGGCCGAATGTGCGGAGAGTCAGCAAAGGAGGATCGGTGGGGTTGCTGCACGAGGAATGGAGCAAGGCTGTCAGTCGAAGGTTTGGGGGTAGTGAAATGGAGATGAAGACAAATGGTTGCAGGGGTTATTTAGTGGAGTGGTGTGTGGACGTGGAGGAGAGAAAAATGAAATTGAAGCAAAAGCAACGAGGGGGTTGATCATGGGCTGCTTCGTGGAAGGAAGATAAGTGGACAATGCTAGCAGCAAATGGAACCGTGAAGAAAGAGTTGGCGGCTGACTTCGCATGGGATGGTGAGATGAAGCGGTGGTTTCATTTAGTGGATGCCGGGTTCTTTCAAAAGAAATCAAGGAAAGTAGAAGCAGCTTGTCCAAGATAGGAGAAATAAAAGGAAAGTAGGAAACAATAGCATCGGGGGAGGCTGACGCTCGATGAAGAAAGGAGAACGAATAAGGGAGAGAGGGAACCAAAGCCTTGAAAGTCAAACTAAAATATCTAACTCAATTAAAGTTTGGTCCCATAATACTTTCTAGCAAGATAAATACCCAAATAATCAACTTTGGATAGCAAAAATGGCAAATTCCTTCACCCATCCGAATTTCATTCATTTTTCCGATTTATCTGAAATCCGATTTTTTGAAAAATCTCGGACTCGACGAAATTTTTCCAAAAGACGAGACGGCATCCTATAAATGAATTGTGACATGCTAGAATATCCGATTCTCGAAACCAAATTCAATTTCATTATTAATTTCAGTCTAACGCGATTTTAGCGTGACCTAACTTACTGGGTAGCTTTTATGAATTTTTAGTGCATTTGACCCATGATCGATTATTTTCGAGCCATATTGTGGATCTTCGACACATTGGCGACTTGATTTTTGTGAAAATCTCGAGATTTCAAATACGAAAATATGGTATAGAAATAATAGAAAAATCGGTCTACTGTTGTTTGACAGAAATTTTGTAATTATGTTGAATCACTTACATACTAATCATATACCTCTATCAAATTGACCTATCTCCGGTCTCTAATCGATTTTGACGGTGCCGTAATGCCCTTGCAGATTAGCATTGCTGAACAGTCGATTCCGGGTCGAATTCTCAAGTCTATTGCGTTCAGATTCCTTAATGGTTTCACCCAATAGATTTGTTATTTCGTGAGTGGCCAATTCAGAGAAAACAATTGTAGGCATATCGATGAAAAGCCCAACTTATTCGATTGAAAATAGACCACGAAATTCAGGATGTCATAACTCTTCCCCTCTTATAAAAATTTCATCCTCGAAATTTAAACCATTACAAACTTTAAACAAAAAAAGTGGGGGTATTGTCATCTCATCAAATCTTCACTTTCCCAAGTTGCTCTTTCTGTGCCGTGATGTTGCCAGACCACTTTAACCAACGGGATGGTCTTAGTGCACAGAATCTGTTCTTTATGATCCATAATCTGAACCGGTCTTTCCACGTACGACGCTATGTTGTCCACGTCTAATTTTTCAAAGTTCAGCACATCGGTCAGGTCAAGCTCATATTTTCTTAACATCGACACGTGAAAGACGTTATGCACTTGTACCAACCTTGGCGGTAATGCAAGATGATATGTTAGAATCCCAATTCTTTCCAAAATCTTAAGGGGACCTACGTATCTCAGACTCAGTTTTCCCTTCTTGCCGAAGAGTGAAGTACCCCTCATCGGTGACACCTTCAGAAAGACATGATCACCAACTTGGAATTCCAATGGTTTTCGATGCTTATCGGCATAGCTTCTTCTAGTGACTAGAGCGGTCTTTAATTTGTCCTTGATAATGGCAACTGCATCCACTAACTGCTCGAACCAACTCTAGGCCTGTGATCTTTCGTTCTTTGACCTCATCCCAACAAACTAGTGTTCTACATGCTTTGTCATACAATGCTTCAAACGGTGCCATTTGAATACTCTGTTGTTAGCTATTGTTGTAGGCAAACTTGACAAAGTGAAGTTGTTCCTCCCAGCTTCCCTTGAAATCTAATATGCAAGCTTGCAAGCATGTCTTCAAGGGTTTGAATCGTCCTCTTAGACTGCTCATCCATCGAGGATGATAGGTCATATTATACTGTAACTTCGTTCCTAATGCGGTCTGCAAACTTTTTCAAAAAGCAATTGTAAACCTCGGGTCTCATTCTAAGGTAATCGTCACCGGCACTCCATGCAGACGAACAATTTGACGAATATAAAACTCTATGTGCCTATCCAAATTAAGGTCTTTTCGTACTGTAATGAAGTGAGCTGACTTCGTTAGTCTGTCGACCACTACCCAAATAGAATCATTATCTTTCTGACTCCTTGATAAGCCCGTCACAAAATCCATTGTGATGTATTCCCATTTCTACTCGAGAATCTCAAGAGGTTGTAGAAGTCCTCCCATCTTACAATGTTATGCCTTCACTTGCTGACACGTCAGACACTTTGGTGACATGCTTGGCGATGTCCGCCTTCATACTGGACCACCAATAGTGTTGACGCAGATTTTGATACATTTTTGTACTATTATGATGAATGCTGTAACTGCTACGATATACTTATGATAAGATCTCCCTAAGTTAGCATTTCTCTTTTCGGTATCCTATTGTAGGATTTTCTGAATCTCTGGGTCTGTCGGCTGAAGCGTCTTGATTCTGATCTGCACTTCTGGCTCAATTTTGAAGGTGGCCATAATATTCGAAAGGTGGCCTACCTCAAACTGCAAAACCGAATCTCGAGCTCTCCCTAATAAAATCCATTCCTTAACCATCATATGTGCAACTGAAGACTTCCGACTCAACGCATCTACGACTTTATTAGCTTTTCCAAGGTGATACGGAATATCACAATCATAGTTCTTCAGGAATTCCATTGAGCGACGCTGTCTCATATTCAACTCCTTCGAGAGAATAGATACTTGAAACTTTGATGGTCTTTGAAAATCTGGAATCTTTTTCCACACAAATAATGTCTCCAAATCTTCAAAACAAAAATTATTGTTGCGAGTTCTAAGTCACGCGTCAGGTAATTCATCTCATGAGGTCTCAACTGACGGGACGAATATGCAACAACCTTGCCATGTTAAATTAACACACAACCAAGTCCTCTAAACGACGTATCACTATAGATCTCGTATTCTCTAGGACCAGATGGTATGGTCAGCACATGTGCGATAGTCAGCTTTTGCTTAAGCTCTTGGAAACTACGCTCACACTTATCTATCCACACACATTTCTCTTCTTTCTTCAATAGTCGAGTCAAAGACAAAGCTAAGGCTGAAAATCCTCCCATGAACCGTCGGTAGTACCTTGCTAAATCCAGAAAGCTTTTAATCTCTATCACTATAGTTGGTCTTAGCCAATTAATCACTACTTCGATCTTGGATAGGTCCATGGAGATTCCTTCACCTAAAATCACGTGGCCTAGGAATGCCACACAAGTCAACCAAAACTCGCATTTGCTGAACTTCGCGTCCAGCTCATGATTCCTCAAGGTCTAAAGTACCATCCTCAAAGTGCCTTTCGTGTCCCTCAGAACTTTTCGAATACACCAGGATATCATCGATGAACACAATCATGAACTGATCCAAATATTCCTTGAACACTTGGTTCATCAAATCCATGAAAGCAGCCGGGGCATTCTTCAAACAAATGGCATTACCATGAACTCATAATGGCCGTATTGAGTACGAAATGTTAACTTCGGTATGTCCTCCTTTTTTATCCTCTACTGATGATACCCTATCCTTAGGTCGATCTTAGAAAATATTGACACTCCTTGTAGCTGGTAAAACAAGTCGCCAATCCTCAATAGTGGATACTTGTTCTTGATCGTCACCCGATTGAGTTGACGATAGTCAATGCAAAGGCACAACGAACCATCTTTCTTCTTTATGAATAGAACCGGTGCTCCCCAAGGTGATGCACTGAGATGTATGAATCCCTTATCCAACAACTCTTGCATCTATACCTTCAGTTCCTTCAACTCTAACAATGCCATCTGGTAAGAAGCCTTAGAAATTGGCTTTATCCTTGGGGCTAACTCAATCAAAAACTCTATCTCCCTTTCTGGCAACAAACCTGACAATTCTTTCGGAAACACATTTAGAAATTCTTGAACCACTGCTATGTCTTCAATCTTCAGCTCCTCAACTGTCATATCCATAATAGTTGTTAAGTAACATTGGCAACTATTGTCTAACAAACGGGTTGCCTCAAGCGACGAGATCAAGGTAATCGAGGGTCCTCCTCGACTCTCAATAAACTCAAAACTTTCATCCGCTAACGAGTTAAACTAAATCGCTTTATGATAACATTTCATCTTAACTTATTACTTGGTGAGCCTATCTATGTCAATTATCACATCAAAATCATACATGGCTAGGACTATCAAATCCATCTTCCCCTTTCACTCACCAATTACTAACTTGCAACTAGGACAACCCATTGTAGCTAACATCTTATCCTTTAATGGTATAGATATGCTAACCACTAACTCCAACAATTTAGGAATCAATCTTACCAACTTAACAAATTGCTCAGTTATAAACGAATGAGTTGCACTAAGGTCAAATAAAGTGTAAGCAACGTGGTCGTTTAGCGAAACAGTACCTATGATCACATCAGGCACGTCTTCAGCCTGTCCTCTAGTGATAGCATACGTTCTCCCTTGAGCTGGAGGTCTGATTAGTCCACCCCGTTGTGCATTTGATGGCGAAAATCCTCGGTATTGATCCATCGGTGGCGGTGGCAATAACTGTTGTTGTCCCATTTGCTTCCTAGGACAATTCCTGGCTATGTGACCTATTGGCCACATTCATAACATGTACCCATCCTAAAATGGCACGGGGCTGATCCGTGTCATTTTCTACAGAAATGACACAAGCCATTATGTCTTAGTGCTAACTTTCCTATCCCATCTTTCCTATTGGGCGGAATGGGATACCTTCCTCCAGGCATAGGTCTATTCCCAAACCTATTCCTATCTTTGTTCGAACCAAACCACAACCCAGATGCAACGACTTGTTCATTATGGTCTCTCTCTATCACTTGGGCCCCTTCATATAGGTCATTGTAGTTCTTTAAATCGAATGGCACCAGCGGACTCCTCAATTCTAGTTTGAGCCCATCGCTGAATTTTTGGCTCGATCTACCGAATCTTTAACCAATTTAGGGGTGTACTACGATAGCCCAGCGAACTTCACTTCGTACTGGTCCATAGTCATGGTACCTTGGCAAAGGCGCTGAAATTCCACCATCTTCATATCTTTGGCATTGTCAAAGAAATACTTGCCGTTGAACACTTCGACAAAGGCATTCCACTCGAGGACCAAACCTTCCGGGAACACTATTCCTCTTATGGCTCTCCACTATTCCGCCTCAGTGCACATTAGCAGTGCAAAGGCCTTTTCCAATTCTTGGATCAAGAGGGCTGTAGCCTCAGGATCTCCTGCGCCAGTGAACCTTGGCGGGTTCAACTTCAAAAACTGCTCCATGAGCTTGTGCACCAGTCTTTCTCTCTCAACAACTATATTCCCAGGTGGAACTTCAGTAGGTGCGGTAATGGCTACGGCAGCAGCAACAGCATCAGTGGCAGCATTAACGACAGTAGTGGCGGCTGCGGTAGCGGTGGCTGAAGTAGTGGTGGCGACAGCTTGATTCTAGGCCTGTTGCCCCATCTGTGCTCCCATAACTTCAAGCGCTTGCATGATCCCTTCGATCCTGGGATCACCGAGGGTTGCTACCCCAACACCAACAGAAGGCAATGCTACTCCACTAGCACTAGCCTGAACTGGCGGCATCCTAGTCGGCATCCTACCCCAAGTCATAAGTCCAATGGTTTGTTTTCTAGGAGTCTTTTGCTCCTGATCACTCATACTATAAGATCTTTATAGAAACCTGTTTTCCCAATTCCAATACTAGATTAGAATTTGAGTGACTCTCACAAAACAATCTACCAATCGGCTATCACTCAGATGCATCAACATAAAATAAAGGTAATTCCTACTAACTATCTTAAGAACCCATCGCACCTTATCACTCCAACTACGGACCAGCTCTAATACCACTTAAATGAGGATGTCACACCCCAAACCTCGAGCACGTGCCCATCTCTAGGTAGTCGATAAAATTTGCTACTTCCTAGGACGAGTCGCCGACCCTTTCATTTTATTGCACATGTGGAAGCGAATAATAAATCTCTTGACATTAACTATCTTGGGATAGAAAAGCATGACAATAGATTCACAAACAAAAAATGTTTTTATATACACACTGAGTCATGTACAAAAGTCTACAACCAAAAGACTTCAAAAGACCGACTCTCAAAAGAAGCTGTCCTATCTGACCTATACTTCAGATCCCCTCAACTTAGCTCAAGATTCTCCACTCTATGGCCCTGGAAAGAATTGAGCCCACAACGGGGTGAGATATAAATCTCAGCAAGTTCACGCTCTAAACCCTGATTAAGAGAGTAATATATCTAGAGTCGTCCTAATCATACAACAACACAGACTTACCTTATCTCAGATCCTTCCTGCAAGTTAGCACAAATTTTTTTTTTTTTGGTAACCCAGGGAACCTCCGAACGCCGCTTCGCGGGGAGAGTAAACCCTGGAGCGCCGGGGGCCCCCACCGCTGACCCCCAAGCACAGGTAAGACGCGCGTTATGCATTGAAGCATCGCTTCCACGAAGGTTCGAACCCTTCCCCCTGCGTTTGGGGTACCAAGCCCTAACCAACGCTTCCACCGCGGGCGGTGGTTGCAAGTTAGCACAATTCATATCATAGACAACCATAAAAACATGAGCACCAAATAAGCTCATCAACTGGAGTGCAACATTCAAATTTCAAATAAGCACAGGAGTCCTGATTATAGGGCTAAATCGTTTGTCCTATAATCCGGCGCATCTATCTCAATCAATCATGCGTTCCAATTGATTAATACTACCCGCACAAGCAGTTTTACCCGACACACATCGGTCTTCTAGCATAGCCAGGCTTCATCTCACTCATTTGAGCATGGCTACATCCTCCGACACTCATTGGGGACGGCATTCCTTACGGCATTCCCAAAGGAGCTTCGGTCCATAATCTACTGCAACCAGCTTCCCTTGACCAGGGGCATCTTATATAAGGGTAATGTCCATCAACACACACTAGGGACATGTTCTCTTAACCAACACACGATCATTCAATTCCGACCAAGGATATTGTGCTTTGTACTCACATGCCTCAATTAAGATAACGAACCTTGGCCTGTTTTCTTTGTATTAGATATACGTGATAAAATAGTCGTGTTTGGGTACATAGTTAATTCACACCAGAAAAATTGATACTCTTCCTTTTCGGGAGAATTACCAAAAAAGTCCTAAACCTATTGCAATTGTGCCAATTCAGTCATAAACTTTTTTTTTGGCCAATTTAATCATAAACCTTTTATAATTATGTCAATTCAGTCCTTTCGACCAAAATTGGCCGGCGGGCGCGTGGACCCGGTCGGAGACACTGGTCGACGAACAATTTTTTAATAATTTTAATTTTTTTTTTTCGAATTTTTTTTTGATTTTTTTACCTCCTTCTTCCTCCGGCCGGCCGACGCCGGCTAGAGGCGAGGGCCGGCGGGCTCGCCCCCGCCGGCCACTGGCGAAGGCGAGCCTCGCCCAGCGACGGCGAGGATGCCATCGCTCAGCCAAGGCGAGGTCGAGCCTCACCAGATCTGGCGACGGTGGCCTTGCCGTCGCTAGGTGAGGCTCGCCTTCTCCAGTGGCAGGCGGGGCGAGCCTCGCCCAGCGACGAGGAGGCCGCCGTTGCTGGGCGAGGCTCGCCTTCGGCAGTGGCAAGCGAGGGCAAACCTCACCCGGCGACAACGAGGCGGCCGTCACTCAGCCAAGGCGAGGCTCGGCCTCGCCCAGCCATGGTGAGGCGAGCCTCGCCGGATATGGCGAGGCCGAGCCTCGCCTTAGCCGGGCGACGGCGGCCGCCGCCGTCGCTGAGCAAGGCTCGCCTTCGCCGGTGGCCGGCGAGGTCGCCTCGCCCGCCGGAGGAAGAAGAAGAAGGTAAAAAATTAAAAATAAAAAAATAAAAAAAAATCATTTTTTTTTAAATTATTAAAAAATTGTTTGCCGGCTAGCTGTCTCCGGCCGCGTCCACGTCGGCTCCGCCGGCCAATTTTGGCCGGAAAGACTGAATTGGCACATTTATAAAATGTTTAGGACTAAATTGATAAAAAAAAAAAGTTTAGGACCGAATTGGCACAATTGCAATAGGTTTAGGACTTTTTTGGTAATTCTCCCTTCCTTTTCAAATCTCACTACTGGATATAATATTTAAAACCATTTTTTATGTCAAAACCCGACACCTGAGATTTTCTGAATAAATATCGAAATTCACAAACTTTGGGATAATTGACCAAAATTCCAATCAGCACTCAATTTGCACAAAATAACACCTAGTTACATCAACTAACATACCATTGTAATCAACATGAAATTTCGATCACCAGTTATCCGGTCTAATTTTCGGAAAAAAATAATTAAATAAATACCAGAATTAATTAAATAATGCAAATTAAATCAATAAATGCATACTTAGGCTAGAAATTGCTAATCTAACCACCTATTGACCTAATTAATTATCCTAATCATTCTAACTACAATGCTACACAATAAACTAACTAATTACAAGTTCTAACCACCTAATTCACTAATCTAACTAACCCAAATTAATTAAACAAGCTAATATCAACATAATATAATCTTAATATAATCTAAACACCTATTAAATGTCATTAGCCTACTAATTAGAGTTTAGTGCATAAACTCACCGGTTTAGTGCGAAAACCGGTTCACCATGACGGCGGTGCAACGGCGGCCGAAACTTCGGCTTACGGCGTCACCAACGGAGCTCGAACCGAGCTGAAAAAAGCCCATGAAGTCTATAAATTGGCTACTCGATTCTAGACTTGGGGCTGGGCCAAATGTGCGGAGAGCCAACGAAGGAGGATCGGTGGGGTTGTTGCATGGGAATGGAGCAAGGCTGTCGGTCGAAGGTTTAAGGGTAGTGAAATGGAGATGAAGACAAACGGCTGCAGGGGTTATTTAGTGGAGTGGTGTGCGGACGTGGAGGAGAGAAAAATGAAATTGAAGTAGAAGCAACGAGGGGGTCGATCGTGGGCTGCTTTGGTGGAAGGAAGATATGTGGATGATGCTGGCAACAAATGGAACCGAGTGAAGAAAGAGCTAGTGGCTAACTTCACATGGGACGGTGAGATGAAGCGGTGGTTATTTAGTGGAGTGGTGTGCGGACGTGGTTATTTAGTGAAGAAAGCTGCAAGGGTTATTTAGTGGAGTGGTGTGCGAACGTGGAGGAGAGAAAAATGAAATTGAAGTAAAAGCAATGAGGGGGTCGATCATGGGCTGCTTCGGTGGAAGGAAGATATGTGGATGATGCTGGCAACAAATGGAACCGAGTGAAGAAAGAGTTGGTGGCTAACTTCACATGGGACAGTGAGATGAAGCGGTGGTTTCGATTAGTGGATGTTGGGTTCTTTCGAAAGAAATCAAGGAAAGCAGAAGCAACTCGTCCAAGATAGGAGAAATAAAAGGAAAGCATGAAACAGTAGCATCAAGGGAGGCAGACGCTCGAAGAAGGGAGAACGGATAAGGGAGAGAGGGAACCAAAGCCTTGAAAGTCAAACTAAAATATCTAACTCAATTAAAGCTTGATCCCCTAATACTTTCTAGCAAGATAAATCCCCAAATAATCAACTTTGGACAACAAAAATGGCCAATTCCCTCACCCATCCGAATTTCATTCATTTTTCCGATTTATCGGAAATCCGATTTTTCCGAAAAATCCCAGACTCAACGAATTTTTTTCCAAAAGACGAGACGACGTCCAATAAATGAATTGTGACATGCTCGAACATTCGATTCCCAAAACCCAATTTAATTTCGTGGTTAATTTCAGTTTGATGTGATTTTAGCGCGACATAATCTATCGAGTAGCTTTTAGGAATTTTTAGAGCATTTGACCCGTGGTTGATTATTTTCGAGCTACATTGTACATCTTTGACACATTTGTGACTCTCAATTTTCGTGAAAATCTCAAGATTTCAAATACGGACACATGGTACAGAAATGACAAAAAAATCCGTCTAGTGCCGTTCGACAGAAATTTTGCAATTAGGTGTAATCACCCACACACTAATCACATACCTTTGTCAAATTGACTTATCTCTGGTCTCTGATCGATTTTGACAGTGTTGTAATGACCCTTGCGGATTAGCACGGGCGAACAATCGATTCCTTGTTGAATTCTCAAGTCTATTGCATTCAGATTCCTTAACGGCTTCACCTGATAGACTAGTTATCTTATGAGTGGTCAACTCAGAGAAAAGAACTATAGGTACGTCGATGAAAAACCCAACTTATTCAATTAAAAACAAACGCTGAAATTCAAGATGTCACATACACCTCTAACATCCACTCTAGGCCATCGTCTGGGAATCCAAGTTCCGTTAGCCTTAGGCATCACATAATCCAATCCCATCTCATGCATTGCAAGTACATCACACATATGCAATGACATGGCAATCATACATCATAGATTGTACCTCATGCGGTGCACGTGACACCGGGACGAGCACTAGGTTACCACAACCAATTATTGACATAAGTATACACTTAAAACAGAGTATACAGAAAAATCCAAATTCTGCCCTCACGTTTTTAGCTCAATTTTCACAAGCAAATGGTATTAGATTAAAACCAAATATACACGGGTGGGTAGCCAAATGAATGTAATTTCTATCATCAGTAGACCACAATTCAAGATTCTATCATCTTCCTATAGAATTTAACAAAATTTGGACCAAAAGTAGACACAACCAGATTTGTGCAATCAAATAAATCGAAGTCTAAACCATAGTAAATGAACTCGAAAAATTATAAAATTTTAATATGTTATAAAAAAAAACATTTTTCATGAGGGCACTAAGTCCACAACATTTTCTATAAAGAAATGTAATCCACAAAATATAGAGAAAATCTGGTTCGCCGGAACAGCCCAAAACGCATCAAAAAATTTTGAAATTTGGATATGTTATATGTAAGGATGTCCTATACGACTCTAAGGAAGTAAGTCCAAAATCTAAAATAAAATTTTTATAAAAATTCAGAAAATCAACCGGGTCACGGTTCCTACTGCAGTGGACAAGTCAAACATGGTAAAAGAGAAGTCCATCGTACCAGCCATATTACCTCAGAAAATTTCAAAATTAAAGTATGTTATACTTTAAGATGCCTTGTACAACTTTCACGAAAAAAGCCTCCTCAATTCCAAATTACATGAAACTTCACAAAATTAAAAAGCCAAAGAGGTCCAGCAATTCCAATTTCTAGAAATCCACACTAAAGCTTTAGATTGATTGTAAATTCAAACATCACAAGTTCACAGCCTAAGAATACACTAAAACTAGACATGTTAGACTACATGCAACATATATCTTCAATCATGGATCATAGAAAGCTCCTACAAGCTAGGGACGAGTGCGAAATCCACATCGAGCTACAAAACCAACATGCATGTCCATCTTTCCTTTGAATCCCAACAACAGCATCTCAGCAGGCATCTCTCATCATCACATGCAAAGCTTTAAACACAAACAAACACCAAGAATAGCAACAATCATCCCTATTTTACAAAATCAAGCCCCAAAAAGATCAAAGGGTTTCCTGCTTCTAGGTCCACAGTGAGCTTGAGAATGTACAGAGTGTGTTGGTAAATTTTGGCGAGAAGAAAGGAACGAGAAGGAGAAGAGAGAGCTCGTGGGTGAGAGGAAAAAGAGAGGGAAAGCGAGCTTGTTTTTTTTTTTTTTTTGGGGGGGGGGGGTGGAGAGAGAGAGATAGATGAGAGAGGAAGAGAAGAAAAATGAAGAAGAGGAAGAGGGGGCTGCTGACTTAGGGGGAGATTTGGCTTGTGGAAGACACCTCTTGCATGAATTCTTATGGCAAGAACTATATTCTTCATCGTTGCATCTAATTTAGGCTATTTAGGCCTATTTTTGCAATATCAGCCATTTTTGCATGGCTTATTAGATATTAAATAAGCCTAGGTGGCCGACCATGTCATTCCATGCATATTATATATTAAATTAGGTAATATAGTAAGACTTATGTGCATATAATAATCATATAAGGCATAATTTAATTGCCTAGTATCCTAATTTCATCTATTAAATTGAATCATCTATACTTGTAAAATTCGTCTCAACTAATTAATTAGTCAGGCAAAATTCAGGCCATAACATCTTATCAATCTTGGATTTTTTTTCATCCCCACAAAACAAATTTAGGTAAGCATTCCACCAGAAAATCTCTTGATCAAAGTTTATTTGAACTCCCAAGATTTTAATTGACATCATCATAGGCAATCTAATAAGAGCCTTTGGGAACCTCACGCTTCTTTTAAGGTGTTGCCAATGTCTATCACAAACCGATACTTGACATCACCCTTGGCAAGGCGGTCCATTGCCGTGTTCAAATAGTCGATCGGAACGACCTCGATATCAGCAGTTATGTTGTGCTTAGCAGCAAAATCAATCATCTCCTGAGTTTCCTTTACTCCGCCAATGCAACTTCCAGCCACAATCTTCCTCCCTGAAACCACGAGGTTTGAGTAAAATAATTTATGAGTTTGTGTATAGCCAAACAAGACATTTGGCGCTTCTATTATGTTATATCGGTTGTATTAGTTGATTCAACATTATTTTTGCCGCAAAGGAGAGCAACAGAGATTCTTACCGGAGAGCAACGGGAAGATGGGTAACTCGAGAGGTTGATTGGGAGCGCCAACAAGGACAAGTTTTCCATTATGCTTGAGCAAACCAATCAAGGGTAATATCGGATGCACTGCCGAAACTGTATCGATTATACCATCCATTGTTCCCATCGCAGCCTATTGATAGAAAAAAGGTCCCACACTAACTCAAATCACATAATATACCACAAAGAGAGAACCGGACTCTCTTTTTTTTTTTTTTTAATTGGTTATTTCACGAACTTAGAATACGCTCACTTAAACAGAGTTCCTCATCGTCACCAAAAAAAAAAAAAAAAAGAACGAGCAAGAGCAATACTTCGCTCCAGAAATCACCTGAACTTGATCGGTGTCGCTGCTAACAAGGAACGCATCAGCGCCAAGACGCTGGAGCGCTTCCTCCCTCTTGCCGGGGGACGAGCTGATCACGGTCACCTTAACCCCCATCGCCTTTGCGAATTTCACAGCTACATGGCCCAATCCACCGAGACCCACCACGCCCAAGTGGTCCCCTGGCCGGTCGAGCCCAAAGAACTTTATTGGGCTGTAAACAGTGATGCCGGCACAAAGCAAAGGAGCGCCAGCATCGAGAGGCATGTTTTGCGGGAATTTGATGGCGAAGTGCTCATCCACCACCATCATGTTGGAGTATCCTCCGTAGGTCATCGTCCCATCGTGGTATATGGCACCATAAGTCCATATCGCTTTGGGGCAGTAATTCTCGAGATGGTCGTGGCAGCAATCGCAGAAGGCGCACGATCCGACCAAGCAACCAACTCCAACTTTGTCTCCCACCTTGAACTTCCCCACCTGGCTTCCGACCTCCACGACTTCGCCCACAATCTCGTGCCTGCATATGAAACAGGTTAAGATACATTTAAAGCACAAACAAATCAAAAGCTTAAAATTGTAGATAAGTTCGATATCTGTACGCCAGTTGTGATCAATACGCATTATGTCTAATTAAAGCTCGTTGCACGTCTAAGCGCATCAACTTCATTAACAGTTGAAGACGAACTACAGAAGCTGGAATCATAAGTGATCTCGCTGTTGAATAGGGTAATGAAGAAACACCATCAACTCCATCTCAGCAAGAGGAACTAGTTCTTCCCTAGTGGTTTTGCTTATTCTGATCGTAACTTGATATAAGTCGATCAATCAAACAAAAATCTAAATGAAAGGCGATGGGGGGTTTTCATTGGATAGTTGGCCCCTAACACTTGTTCCATAAGCATCGCCGGGTGGACTAATGTGATCCGACGGCACCATTGTTGTAGCTCGATTGGGCAGTTGCGAGAGTGTCCAGATTTTTTGCCATCAGCTCATTATGATTGAGTCTTTCTATTTCGCGAAACCTTGAAATCACCAGGAAAAGAAAAAGGGGCAATGGAGAAGGGTGATTAGGAAAGAGCAAAGATGATTACCCAGGAACAAGAGGATAGGCGGAAAATCCCCAGTCATTCCTCACGCTGTGGAGGTCGGTGTGGCAGATCCCGCAGAACAACACTCTGAACTTCACGTCTTTGTCTCCAGTCGCCCTATGTTCGAATCGAAACGATACGCACAAAGCAAATCGATGATCACCACCTGTGTTTAAATTAAAGCTATCTATAGAATAAAATAGAGTATGGAGATTCCACCGTATGAGAATGAAAAGGACATAACCTGCGGGAGAACTTGAAGGGAGAGAGAAGGCCAGAGGCGTCTATCGCAGCCCAGCCAAGAGCCTCCTCTGGGTGTTCTTGCTCCGGCGACTTCACCATCTTTCCTCTGATACGATGCGAGAGTTTGTCTTTTCCCTATTTTCCCGGAAAAGGTGCTTGGAGAAGGAAAATGCGGTGGTGGTAGCGGGGGAAATGAGTGCCCCTTTTGAGAGATTATATAGAAGAAATTCAGGAGACTGGGGAAATACTTAGCCCCTCGACTCTCTCCCCCGGTTTTGGCCTTTTGTTCGGCATATTCGATGAAGAAAAAATTATTAACATAAGCAAGACAGTTGCGCAGAAAAATTATATTCTTATCTTGTAAATATACGGGAATAGAAATTTTATCGGATGTCTCCGAAGAGATGAGACACTATATTAAAAGATGAATAAATCTCGCAAGATAGAGCATGTTCTACAATCTGCACCAATCCCATTAATAGAGTCATTCTTCCATAATTTGTGCAATTCCATTGATTGAGTAAATCTTCTGCAATCTGTGATAGTATTATAAATTCTTATGTTTTGTAAAATCTTTTCAATTGTGATTGTCCCGCTCATGTAAATACTATAAATATAATACAAAACTCCACACTGATAAGTGTCCGATCAAATTCAAATTCATAATCTTTCATAGTATCAAACTATAATTTTTCTAGGCATTTATCTCGCTTATGTTGATAATTTTTTCTTCATCGAGCATGCCGAGCAATAGGCTAAAACCGGGACAGAGAGTCCAGGCGCTAAGTATTTCCCCAGTCCCTGAATTTGTTCAATATAATCTCTCAAAAGGTGCACTACCTGCCACCACCACCGCATTTTCCTTCTCCAAGCCCATTTTCCGCGAAAATAGGGAAAAGACAGAAACTCTCGCATTGCATCAGAGGAAAGATGGTGAAGTCGCCAGCGCAAGAACACCCATAGGAGACGCCTCCTATGGGCTGTGATAGACGCCTCCAGCCTTCTCTCTCCCTTCAAGTTCTATTAACGTATATTCCATATCAATTCCATTACATCCATCTAATATCATGGGCAATTCCTCATCACCACTTCAACAATCCTCTACTTCCACAATTTTCATGTGGATCTTCTTCTCCAAAAGCTCCACCCTAACTATCTTCTTAAGATCAACTACCAATTTCTGCCCATCCAATAGTCACTCATCTAAAAAGTAACATTCATAAACCAAAAGTTTTTCTCTCCATAAAGCACATATTCTTTTTTCACTCAGACTTGACACCAAGTGAACTCACCTGTTTTTCCATTACAAACAAAGATCCTAACTAGCAACAAGCTATGGCTAGTGAATTAATGCTCTCATTCAAAATGACACTTTTCTATGAATGTGGTCAACTACAAGTGGATTTATTGACTAAAAACCAAGGCCAATGACTCCATTGATAGATACAAAGCACGACTCATTAATAAGGGCTTTACTCAACAAGTTGGCTTAGACTATGATGAAACTTTCAGTCTAGTTGTCAAACCGACAGCAATTTGAGTTGGCTCTTCTTAGCTATTACAAATAACTATCTCTACACCAATTGGACATCAAGATTGCATTTCTCAATGGAATCATTAAAGGAGAAGTCCACATGAAGCAGCCCTAAGGATTTGTTAATTCACATTATCCCGGCCATGTATGTCATCTTTGGAAAGCTCTATATGGGCTAAAACTAGCTCAAAGAGCTTGGTCTTCTCAACTAAGTTCATATCTATAACCAATCAGGTTTGTGGCCTTCAGTGCTAATTCTTCATTATTCATTTAGCGTAGATCTAACCACATTCTACTTCTTCTCATTTATGTTGATGATATTATCATTATTGGGAGTTCTACCTTCTCCATTATCAAATTAATCACTCAACTTGGCACTTTGTTGGCAATTGTTGATTTGGGATAGCTATTCTACTTTTTTGGCATTGAAGCCCATAGATCCTCTACTAGGCTATCTCTCACTCAATCCAAATTTGCCACTACCCTTCTCATTCTTATAGGCATGGTCAATGCAAAACCTTGCTCATCGCCTATAGCTCCCTTGGCTTCTAAGTCATCAAAGCAAAGTAATGAATCACTGATCGATGCCTCCACATACTAGAGTATGGTCGACGCACTGCAATACCTCACTCTTACTATGCCAAATCTATCCTTTGCTGTCAATAAAGTGTGCCAATTTATGCATTGTCCAACAATGGATCATTGGTTAGCCATCAAACGGATTTTGCGCTATCTCAAAGCTACTATTCCTCATGGAATTACCTTGAAGCCTAGGCACCAATCGACCTTCATTGCATTTACAGATAATGACTAGGTTGGTTGCCTTTATGACCGAAAGCCTACTAGTGGCTATTGCATTTATTTTGGTCCTAACTTGGAGTTCTAATTTCTTGGTCCAACATTGAATCGGAACACAAAGGGGTGGCTAATGCAGCCATTGAATTACTATGGCTTTTACAACTCCGAAATCTTCAATACATTCTCCACCAGTTACCACTTGTTCTTTGGATTCCTATCTAATGATCCAGGACGTAATCTCGGACTTGAAGAAAAAAAAAAAAGGCCTTTCTTTTTACTTGCTTAATTTTTCAATGTTCTTACTTAGGATTTTTTTATCTATTGTACATCCTTATTTATTATATGAAATAAAAAAAAAAAACAAAAACAAAGGAAAGGTTTTGAAAAGAAATAAATAAAATAACAAGTCATCAATGGAAACAGAAAAAGAGGGATTCGAACCCTCAGTACTAAAAACTCATACAACGGATTAGCAATCCGATGCTTTAGTCCACTCAGCCATCTTTCCCAATTGAAAAAGGATAATTACTATCTTACATTACACAAAAAGTAAGGCTTTTTTTTTTTCATTATCTCTCTTTATTTTATTTTTTACTCTATTAATATATACTACTTTAATATATACTATTTTTATAAGCAATCCCATTTAGATAAAGAAAAGGTTCTAAAGAGATAAATAAATAAAAAATAAAAAAGCAAGAATACCTCTTCTTCCAAAAGAGCTTTTTTCTTTTCATGGCCTGGCCTGGCCAGTACCTAACCAAGCCATTTTTTGTTCCATTCCAAATCATAGATAAAAAGATTTGTTTGAAAACAAAAATGCTTATTATTGATTATTGAAACAACAATCAAAAGAAGGGACCTTTCCATTTTTATGATATGGAATTTCATTCTATAGAATCAAAGTGTCATTTATTATTATTATATTATTCTTTATTTTCTTATTTTTTTCCTTTACTAGGAAAAAAAGAAAAAAAAGGAACTATGGATTGTTGTGCAATGCATTCTTATGTCATAAACTAAATAGTTTTATTGAGCCCTATTTGTTCGGTCAAAAATCCTCCAGCAAAGTTCTTTCTTTATTTAATTTTGAATTAGGAGTCATATAGGGGCAATCTATCTAGCTGCAAATCCCATCTTTCATGCACAAACCAAGTACATGGAAATTGACTATCATTTTGTTCATGATTTAATTAATCAAAAGCACTTGGAAGTTTGACACAAACAGCTAATGTCATGACAAAGCCTTTATCCAAATCCTGATTTATGATTTTACATAACAAGATCACAGTGACTCCATCACCATTTCGCTTGAGAGGGTGTAATAGAGCAAGTCTCCCAAGACAAAGCATCACATTCTGTAACAATCCCATTGATAGAGTCAATCTTCCACAATTTGTGAGCAAATCTCCCAAGATAGAGCATCCTCCAGAATCTGCACCAATCTTGTTGATAGAGTAAATCTTCCACAATTTATGGTAATATTGTAGATTCTTATCTTTCTTTTCAATTGTGATTTTCCTGCTCATGTACATACTATAAATATAATACAAATCTCCACACTAATGGGTAAGTGATCAAACTCAAATTCATAATCTTTCAACACGATTGATTAAAATCATGAAAATCGGTTGCATGTTTTGTGGTTTCATCTGCCAATTCCACTTAAGGGCATGACCAATTTGGAAAAAAAATAAAAATAAATAAAGCTCGAGCTCAACTTGGCTCACAAACTCGCTGCTCAAAACTTGACATAAGGTTGAGCGAGTACTGAAAGCTTGTTTAAGTTTGACTTCAATGATAAACCAAGATA
Source organism: Eucalyptus victrix (assembly GCA_016097545.1). Lineage (NCBI taxonomy): Eukaryota > Viridiplantae > Streptophyta > Magnoliopsida > Myrtales > Myrtaceae > Eucalyptus > Eucalyptus victrix. Next base: position 50,835,694 of record CM027843.1, read on the forward strand.
TTCGAGAAGGACTTTACTCGATCGCTTATGATGAAGTGATAAATATAACTCGACCTCCAGCTCGAACATAATAAGATTGAATATACCATTCACCCTTTTCATATAATAGTTTCAGGGCCACCCTCTTTGCGTTTTAGTTTTCATTTTTTTTTTTTTTTATAAAAGCTCAGTTATTTCATTTAAAAAATTCAGTGTATTGTAAACATATATTAACATATATTTTGGCCATGATATATCGAGAACATGCTTTTCCTCCTTTTTTAATAGGTATCCAGGTTGAATATTATAAGAGGAACAGCTTAAAGTTCTACTGCAACACCATCCTCGAAATCGTTTTGCACCTGATCAATTAATTCATAATTAAACTCAGGATCATCTTCTTTAAAAGGTCTATAGAAAAAGACCCTCCTGAAGTCAGTTGTCTGCTCTAAATTGATTCTGCTCTCCATTCCTCACCCTCCACCGAACAAAGGGACAAAAGGTATCTCTGCTCCTAGTAGAAAGTTCCATTCGCATGATTCTCTGATGCCCTTTTTGCTAAGTGCCAAAAGTCTGTATTGTTAGAAATGAGAATCCTCGAAGAGAAAAAAATAAAGGAAAAGGCACGCGAACTTTTACGAGGAAAACTCTCTTAATTAAAAATGGAAAAATCACAATGTTGCATTAGGCAATCATTTTACTATCGATATCAATATTAAAGTTACCATGATTATAACCACAAAAAATATTGTCTCAACACATAACAAGAGTCTAAATTATATATAGTTATGATACAAATTACACATATGCATTAACAGTACAAGCTTTGAGCTTTAATATTACTTTTCTCTATCAAACTACACAACTCCATTAATCTCCCACTTGGACGTTGATCTTCAAAACAACATTATTATTTAATAGTCTTCACTCATCTTTATAACCCAAATTCTCTTGGTGCGGCATCCCCTCTTCACTAACCATGAAAGCCAACTAAGGCAATGCACAAGTGTCAGTTTCTCACTGGTGAAAACCTTGGTTAGCATATTTACTGTATTTTCTACACTAATAATCTTCTTTAGTGACAATGTCCTATAATCTATCAGTTGACGAATATGGTGATATCTCAACTCAATGTGCTTTGCCATTGAATAAAATATCGGATTTTTTGCAAGACAAATAGCACTTTAACCATTACTAAAAAACACTATTATTCTACTCCCTACCTATCCTTTTTTTTTTAAATTCAACCAAATCATCATTTTGTTAGTTTTAGATATAGCAATATACTATGCTTTAGAAGCTATTCCAATAGTTGAGAGAGACACACACTTATGAAGTCTAGTCATCCTGTGACATCCAGAATTTTGCCAAATATTTAGCGATAATTAAGTAAAGATTAAGGTTGGTGATGGTCAAGGTGGAAACATAAATCTCTGAGACACCTTTGGAAATTCACTCGGCATATTTGGGTCCATGAACATTGGAAAAATTCATCAGACAATTGTAGAATATAGTTTCGATTATATTCTTGTGATAAGTAGAAATATTATGGCCAATTGAATTAATATGGCCACTATACCCTAAATATGCCTTATATCATTTTATGTATGATTAAATTAGAATAACATAAGCCACCATTAAGCCCTAATTACACCATGGCCGGCCATCACCACCCATTTTTAGCTCCAAAATTTCATTGTTGCCATTAAAAGGTTAAATGCATGTAATTATGCATGAATAGGGCAAGGCCACTAAATTTTCATGCAAATTGAGTATTGAACAAGCCAAAATGATGCCTCCTTCCTCTCTTATACCCTTCAACCTCTCTCTCTCTCTCTCTCTCTCTCTCTCTCTCTCTCTCTCTCTCGACCGTAACTCCCCCGAATCACCTCCTCTCTATTCCTTCTCCTTGATTGCCATTTTCTTGCTCAAAATCTCAGCAAAAGAGAAGCTCAACCTCAAGGCAAGGAGATGAGACTCATTACTAAATCTTTTGATCTCTCTTTCTCTTGGTTTTTTTTTTTTTTTTTTTCTTGTTTGAGCTATGTTGGATGTTTGTTGTTGTGCATGCCTTGTTTTGTGTCTTTTCCTCCCTTTTTGAGCAAGCAAGCTGATGAGATCCACCGAGGAACAACTCTAGTCGAGGCATGAAAGAGAGGCTTGAGTCCTTTTGACGTGATGCATGTTGGTTCTCTAATGATTTTTTTTTACCTTGCATGTGGCTGACATAGCCGGGGATGGTCTTGTCGGTGAGTAATATGCCAAGATAGTGCCTTGCATGTGTTGTCAATGACCTGTGGATGTGAAATGGACATGAATGATGTCTTGCATGTCTATTCTAGCTTCTAGTGGGATGTTGATGAGTGTGAGTTCGTAGGATAGCAAAGGTTTGATTTCTTGTTCTTGGTTTGAGCCCAGGAAACTAGTATTCATTGTACCTTTCTGTCTTTCCATTTTTGCTGCTATTTTTCCAGACCAGATATTGAGAAACTTCCTTCTTAAAATTTTTCCCTGACATCTTGATTTATAGCATAATTAAATTTCAAATTTTCCTATGTCAGTTTGGGTGGCCTAATAGTCACGCTTCTCTTCGGGTTTTCACTGCCCAGTACTGCTGCGAGCGCGACCTTCACTGTTCTTAGATTTTCCACATATTTTTCTATCCAGAATCTTATGAGCTTTCTTCACAAAAGTTGTTTAAAACTATTTTATCTAGAACCTACTAAAATTTGGAAATTTTGGAAGGTGGTTTGAATTCTGTGGAAACTGATTTCTGAGGGGTTACCTAATCTGTTTTGAGGCTCTGTTCTACACCAAATTCAAGCAAATAAACAATATGGTTTCATGTCGATTCTGATATGATGTTCTCGTGAATTTTTTTTTCATATCTTTCCTATAACATATCCGAAATTTGGAATTTTTGGAAATCTTTTACTAATTTAATCATAATAATTTCCAAAATCAGGCAAAACTGCTCTGTTCTGATCAGTTTTGAAAATGGGTCATTTACTAAAGGAAAACATGAGAATTTTGAAATGATATCTTCTGAAGAAATAGCCAGCACATTCTGAGCTTTCCAATAAGATATGGTTCGCTGTGATGTGACATCATTTGATGATGATTTCGAATTTCAAATTATAGCGGTAGAATCTGTAATTTCTGGCTGTTTAGTTATACATGATTTATCAAGTTATTATAATGGTTGTATGACATAGCCTATGCATGAAATTGATTGAATTAAATTTCATATAATATGCATGATGTATGTGATAGTGGATGAGTATGAGGCTACGGATGGCAACCCGTGGTGATATGTGATTTGGTTACCGATGTAGTATTAAGGCTTGTGTGGCAGAATTCCCCAATGATGGCTTGGAATGGATGTCAGGAGGGATTCCTAGGATATCGTGTGTTTCCTATATTCTCCCAAGTAGGATGCCTAGGGGTTAATTGGGGTCCCCAAAAGTCCGACAAAGTGGTTAGGTTGGAAGTGACTGTCACGCCCCAATCCTCCGAGCGCATGCCCATCTCTCGGTGGTTGATTAAATAGCGACGACTAAGGACTCATCCCCGACCCATTCGTTTTAATACACATGTGAAAGCGAATAAATAAATCTCCAGACAACAACAAAATGGGATAGAAAAGTAGGGCCACAAATTTTTCAAACCACAACACACTTATAAACATATCAAACCCGGTCAAATACAATACTAGCCGATATATACATGGTCTACAAAAAAAAGGGGAGGTAAAGGCTACAGATCCTCTAAGCATTCGAGTCTTCAACGAAATACTCCGAGGACTCTGGATCCGAAAGATCCAGGTCTACCACCGAACCACCAGGAGGATCAGTCGTGCCCTCACCAAAAGCGATCTCCAGTACCGACCTAGGAATCTCAAACTCTAAAAGGGGGCCTTCTTTGGGTCCATTTCGCTCGTGACGATACCACGGCTTATGGGGTAGACCTGCATCAACCCAGACAGTGGATCCCATGAATTCGTAGACCCAGGCTCCTTGGCTCCTAAGGAGGGGAATCTGAGAGTGATGTTCGGTGACCTTCTTCAGTTGGCCAAAACGTTTGGGAGGTACAGCCATCTAAGGACCTGTAAAAGTTATCCCACAATGGAGGTGAGACAACGTCTTAGCAAGTTCACCCCTTAAGTTCCGATTAGGAAGGAAATATGCCTTAAGGGTTGCTTAAGCACAAACACAAGCCAAATGACTTACCTTCACCTCAATTCCTTCTTGTAAGTCAGTACAATTTATAAAATCATCCAATCATTTCAATTCAGATCAAACCTCGATCAGTCGACTCATTCGACTCCATACCATCTAGGCCATTTCTCGGTCAACCCATTCAATACTATCTATAAAGTCCGCTCACATCAAGGACTGCTCACCCTAAGCTGAAGATGGATAGTATAGCTCACCAAAAGTTGATACATATCAAAGTCTGCAGGCTGATATAGTACACTACTAATGCTCACCAAAGCTGTGTGATACTTAGGGTATACTGCTCACTCTAAACCAACATATCAAAGCCCACAAGTTGGTACAATATACCATCTTGATCAACCAACAATTTCACCACTTTTATCATACCAGATAAAAATAATCGTGTGTGGGTACACAGTCGGCCTTAGCAAAAATACAATATTTTCTTTTTTAAAATTCCTACCATTTATTGTAGTACATAAACACATTTTTAGCATTGTAAACCAACGCGGTATTTCCTAATTAAATACTGAAAATACTCAATTTTGGGATAATTTCCCAAAATTTCAAATCTCACTCAATTTGCACAAACCAACACTTAATTAAATAAAGCAATTATATCATTGCAATCAGCACGAAACTCCAATCACCGGTTATCCCGATCTAATTTTCGGAAAATGATAATTAATTAAATAATTACCAAAATTAATTAATAAATACTAATAAATGCAACTTAGGTTGAAAAAGCCTAATTAAATACCAAAACGGGCCTGAAAATTTTTGAACCTATTGAGATAAATAATACAATTTATCTACTTGCTAATTACACTACTCTAACTACCTAACATGCATACAATTAAATTGCTAATCCGTTCTAACTAACCACCTAATCCAAACTTAACCTAAACTAATTAATCCTTAAGTATAATTAACTCCCTAAATGGATATTAGTGAGTAAACTCACTGGTTTTGAAATCCGATGAGTTCATGAGGATAGTGAGGTGGAGATGATCGATAAACTCCAAAGCGGCGGCACCTTTCAAGATCCGAAAGCGGTCCAAAGCGGGCCAAACGATGTACGGCTAACCTAAGGGCTTCGGATCTATTGCTGGGTTGAAAGAGCTGCTTCGAAGGTCAGTTGAGCTAGAAACGGCCAAGGAGGAGGACTAGCGGCTTGGAAAGGTAGGCAGGGGCGATGGCGAGGCTTCCAGTGACCATGACGGCGATGTATGATGGCCTGTTGAGCTGCTGGACTTGCAAAGCGCAATTGGAGGCGCGGGAATGGCGAGTTGGGCACGAAGACACGCATGGGGGATGCACGGCGCAAGCGAGTGACGTGCGGCGGCTGTCCAGGCTTCGACGGGTGTCAACGAGCAAGGGGAGGGGTTGAGCTTGGTTTTTCTGGTCTTTAAAGCTCTCTCTCTACTCTAGAAATGGAGGAACCAATTGGAATGGAGAAGGAGGGGGACAACGAAGCTTGAAGGGTCCCAATTGACTCCAACCTCACATCTTTGTCCCATTGACCATGGCCCACCCTTGCTGGCTATCTTCCTCAGCAAATTGTGGACCATTAACTTGCTTAAGAAGTCTTGGAGATGGTCTAAAGGTTGAGAGCATGGGGGGCTACGAATTTGCACTTGGTTTTTCCTAATTTCACTTCAATTCCCACTTGAATTAAATCAATTCGGCTTCTACAAATTCCACCAATGTGTCCTCGATCAAATTGACAATTTTCCACACCAATAAAACCAACTTGCATCCCAAAAACGTGATAAAAAACGGTCCTCTGAATTTTCCGGACAAAAGCGACCTCACTTTGAGATTTTGCCAAAAATCTCAGTTTGCAGAAAAAATCTTCAGAAGATGAGTCAACATTCCTAAAATGACTCGTGACATAGCTGAACTTTCAATTTTTGAAATCAGATTCAAATTCGCAGTTAATTTCAATCTAGCATGATTTTAGCATGACCTAGCCTACTAGGTAGCTTTTGGAAATTTTTAGTGTAATTGACCTGTGATTGATTATTTTCAAGCCACAACATACATTTTCGACACATTGGCGACTCTCAGTGGTTGTAAAAATCTCAAGGTTCCAAATACGGACACAGAATACAAAAACGATAGAAAAATCAATCTAGTACCGATCGACGAGATTTGCAATTTAGTGGAATCACCCACGTTTAGCCACACATCTCAGTCGAACCGACCTATCTCTGATCTCTAATCGATCTTTACTATGTCATAATGATCTCTGTAGATGAGCACGGTCGAGTAGTCAATTCTTGATCGAATTCTTAAGTCTTTTGCATTAAAATCCCTTAATGATTTCCCCCGATAGTCTAGTTATCTCATGAGTGATCAGCTCGGAGAATAGCACTATAGGCGTGTCAATGAAAGGCTCGATTTATTTAATTGAAAACGAGACTGAAATTTTATGATGTCACAACTCTTCCGCTCTTATAAAAATTTCGTTTTCGAAATTTAAACCATTACAATCTTTAAATAAAAAGGTAGGGGTACCATCGTCTCATCGACTCTTCATTCTCCCAAATTGCTCCATTAGTACCGTGGTGTTGCCAGACCACTTTGACCAACAAGATTGTCTTGGTATACAAAATTTGCTCTTTTCGATCCATAATCTAAATCGGGCTTTCCACGTACGACACTCTATCATCCACATCCAATTGTTCAAAATTAAGCACGTGGGTTGATTTAGGCTCATACTTCCTCAACATCGACACGTGAAAGACGTTGTGCACCTGCGCTAATCTCGGTGATAATGCAAGACGATACACTAGGATCCCGATTCTCTCTAGAATCTCAAAGGGACCTACGTATCTCGAACTCAGTTTTCCCGTCTTGCCAAGGCGCGAAGTACCCCTCATTGGTGACACCTTTAGAAAAACGTGATCACCAACTTGGAATTCCAAAGGTCTTCGACGCTTATCTACGTAGCTCTTTTGCCGGCTCTAAGCAGTCTTTAATTTGTCTCTGATGAGGGCAACTGCATCCACTAACTGATGGACTAACTCTAGGCCTGTGATCTTTCTCTCCTCGACTTCATCCCAACACACGGGCGTTATGCACGCTCTATCATACAATGCTTTGAAAGGAGCCATTTGAATGATCTGCTAGTAACTATTGTTGTAGACAAATTCAACAAAATGAAGCTATTCTTCCAAGCTTCCTCTGAAGTTTAACACGCAAACTCGCAGCATGTCTTCGAGGGTTTGAATCATCCTCTCAAACTAACCATTCGTTTGAAGATGATATGCTATACTATATTACAACTTCGTCCCTAAGGCAACCTACAAGCTCTTCCAAAAAGCAGCTATGAATCTCAAGTCTCGGTCTAAAGTTATCATCACTGGCACTCCATGTAGATGAACAATCTGAAGCACATATAACTCTGTGTGCCTATCCAAATCAAGGTCCTTCCATACTGCGATAAAGTGAGCCGATTTTGTCAGTCTATCGATCACTACCCAAATCGAATCATTACCTCTCTAACTTCTCGGTATGCCTGTCACAAAGTCCATCGTGATGTGCTCTCACTTCCACTCTAGAATCTTGAGAGGTTGCGGAGTCCTCCTGGCTTACAATGATGTGCCTTTACTTGCTGACACGTCAAACATTTAGCGACATGCTTGGCGATGTCCACCTTCATACTAGACCACTAATAGTGTTGACGTAGATTCCAATACATCTTTGTATTGCTAGGATGAATGTTGTAACTGCTACGATGAGCTTTTGATAAAATCTCCTCTCTAAGCTCTGCATCATCAAGTACACACAATCGTCCTCGAAACCTCAGTGTTCCATCCTTAGAAATCTAAAAATCAGCTCTTCTCTTATCAGTGTCTTCTTGTAGAATCTTCTAAACACCCGGGTTTGTCGACTGAAGTAATTTGATCCTGATCTAAACATCCAACTCAATTTTGAGGGTAGCCATAAGATTCGAAAGGTGGCATACCTCAAACTTGAAAACTAAATCTCGAGCTCTCTCGAGTAAATTCCACTCCTTAATGAGCATATGTGCAACTGAAGACTTCCAATTCAAAGCGCTGGCGACCTTATTTGCTTTCCCAAGGTGATACAAAATATCACAATCATAGTCCTTTAGAAGTTCCATCCAACGACGCTGTCTCATATTCAACTTCTTTTGAGAGAATAAATACTTGAGACTTTGATGGTTAGTGAAGATTTGGAATATTTCTCCACACAAATAATGTCTCCAAATCTTTAGAGAGAAAATGATTGCTATAAGTTCCAAGTCAGGCGTCGGGTAGTTTTGTTCATAAGGCCTCAACTGACAAGAGGCGTATGCAACAACCCTACCATGTTGCATCAATACGCAACCCAATTCTCTAAATGACACATCATTATAGATCTCGTATCCTCCAAGACCAGATGGAATGGTCAACATAGGTGCAGTAGTCAGCTTCTGCTTAAGCTTTTGGAAACTATGCTCGCACTTGTCTGTCCACACAAACTTTTCTTCTTTCTTCAAGAGTCGATTCAACGACGATGCTAATGCTGAAAATCCTTCCACGAACCGTTTGTAGTACCCAGCCAGTTTTTGATCTCTGTCACAGTTGTCAGTCTTAGCCAGTTGATCACTGCTTCAATCTTAGATGGGTCTACGAAGATTCCTTCACTTGAAATCACGTGACCTAGGAATGCAACATGAGTCAGTCAAACTCGCATTTACTAAACTTAGCATACATTCCATAAATTCTCAGGGTCTGAAGTACCATTTTCAGATGATTCTCATGCTCCTCAGCACTTCTTGAATACACCAAAATATCATTGATGAACATAATCACAAACTGATCTAAATATTCTTGGAACACTCGGTTCATCAGATCCATGAAAGCAGTTGGAGCGAAATGCTGACTTCGCTATGTCCTCATTTATGATCCTCAATGGATGATACCCTATCCTTAAGTCAATCTTTGAAAATATTGACGCTCCTTGCAATTGATCAAACAAGTCATCGATCCTCGGGAGTGGATACTTGTTCTTGATCATCACCCAATTAAGTTGACGATAGTCGATGCACAAATGCAACGAACCATCTTTCTTTTCCACGAACAGGACTGGTGCTCCCCAAGGTGATGCACTGGGACGTATGAATCCCTTATCCAACAATTCTTGCATCTGTACCTTCAGTTCTTTTAACTCATATAACGTCATCTGGTAATGAGCTTAGAGATTGGCTATCTTGGGAGCCAACTCAATTACAAATTCTATCTCTCTCTACCGATAGGCTTGGCAATTCCTTTGGGAATACATCTGGGAATTCTTGCACCACCGAGATATCTTCAATCTTCAATTCCTCAATACAACAATCGCTAGGTAACCTTGACAACTTCCATCTAACAAACGGGTTGCCTCAAGCAACAAGATCAAGGTAATCAAGGGTCCTTGTCGACTTCCAACAAACTCAAAACTTTTACCCTCTAACGAGCTAAATTGAATCGATTTACAATAGCAGTCCATCTTAGCTCATTGCTTGGTGAGCCAGTCCATGCCAATTATCAAATCAAAATCATACATGGCTAGAACTAATAAGTCCATCCTCCCCTCTCGCTCACTAATCGCTAACTTGCAACTAGAACAACCCAATGCAGACAACACCTTATCTTTTAACGGTGTAGTTATGCTAATCATTGACTCCAGCAACTTAGAACTTAATCCTATTAGCTTAACATATTGCTCATCAATAAAAGAATGAGTCGCGCCAGGGTCAAATCAAGCGTAAGCAACATGGTCATTCAACAAAATCATACCTGTAATCACATTAGGCACATCTTCTGCTTGACCTCTTGTGATAGCATACATTGTCCCTTGAGCTGAGGGTTTGATCTGTCCACCCTGTGGCACAAATCCTCTTATTTGACCCATCGGCGGCAGCGGCAGTAACTGCTGTTGTCCTCTCTGTCTTCTAGGACAATCTCTGGCTATGTGACCCTGCAAGCCACATTCGAAATAAACGCCTATCCTTTAGGGGCATGGGGTCAAACCATGTCGCCTTCCATAAAAGTGACATATACCATTCTAACTTGGCCTTAACTTGCCAACTCCACCCTTCCTATTGGGCAGGACGTGGAATCTTCCTTTGGACATGGGCTTCTTCCCATACCAACTCCTATCTCGGTTAGATCCAAACCGCGATCTAGATGCAGCGGCTTGTTTGTTGTAATCTCTCTCTATCAGTTGGGCTCGTTCATAAAGGTCGTTATAGTTCTTCAAATTCAATGGTACTAGTGAGCTTCTCACTTCTGGTTTGAGCCCATCTCTAAACCTTCTAGCTCGGTTTATCGGGTTCTTGACCAGTTCGGGGGTGTACTGCGATAATTTAGCAAATTTCACTTCATACTAATCTACGGTCATGGAACCTTGGCGAAGGCGCTGAAATTCTGCCATCTTCAATTCTCTAGCATTGTCAGAGAAGTACTTGTTGTTGAAGACTTCGACAAAAGCGTTCCACTCCAGGACTACACCTTTAGGGAATACTACTCCGTGAATGGCTCTCCATCAAGTACTCGCAATTCCTTGCGGCTCGTAGGTTGCAAGGACTACCTTCTCAACCTCGGTGCACAATAGCAGTGCAAAGGCCTTCTCCAAGCCTTGGATCCATAAAGTTGCAACTTCAGGGTCTCTTGTCCTAGTGAACCTCGGTGGGTTCAACTTTAAAAAATGTTCCACCAGCTTGTGCATCAGTCTCCCAGCAACTACGTTCCCTAGTGGAACCTTAGTAGGTGCGGCGACTGGTGAGGCAGCAGTAGTGGTAGCAGCAGCAGCAACATCCGCGGTGGCATTAGCAACAACTGTGGTAGCGGCGGCTGAAACAGCGACACTGGCAACTTGAATTTGAGCTTGCTAATCCATCCTATTTCCCAGCATCTCTAGCGCCTGCATGATCACAACAAACCTTGGATCATAAGGGGCTACTACCCGAGCACCAACAAGAGGCGGTGCTACTCCACTTGCGCTAGCCTGAGCTGGCGCTCAACCACAACCTCCTTGGGTACCGACCCTTGTCAGTGTCCTACCCCGAGTAATAAGTCCTATGGTACGCTTCCTAGGAGTCATCTCTCCTCATCACTCATAACTCAAGTTTTCTACTAAAACATGCCTTCCAATTCCACACAAAATTAGAAGTTGAGCGATCCACACAAACAAACAATTCTACCAATCAACTATCACAGACATACACCAGCATGAAATAAAGGCATTTCCTACTAACTATTTCATAAACCATCGCAGCTTATCACTCCAACCACTAACTTGCTTTTATACCACTAAATGGGGATGTCATGCCCCGATCCTCCGGGCGCGTGCTCATCCCTCGGTGGTCGATTAAATAGTGATGTCCTAGGACTCATGGCCGACCCATTCATTTTAATACATATGCGAAAGCAAATAAATAAATCCCTAAATAACAACAAGATGGGATTGAAAAGCAGGGCCATAAAATTTTCAAATCACACACACTTATATACATATCAAATATATATCATATATAATATTATATATATATATATCAAACCCAATCAAATACAATTCCAGCTTATATATAGAAGGTTTACAAAAAAAGGGGGGGGTAGAGGCTATATATCCTTTAAGCATTCGAGTCTTCAATGAAATACTCTAGGGACTCTAGATCTGAAAGATTCGGGTCTACCACCGAACCATCAGGAGGATTAGTCATGCCCTCGCCAAAAGCGATCTCCAATATCGACCTAGGAATCTCAAACTCTGAAAGGGGGCCTTCTCTGGGTCCATTTCGCCTATGACAATACCACGATATGAATTTATGGGGTACTTTATGGGGTAGACCCGCATCAACCCAGATAGTGGATCTCACGAGTTCATAGACCTAGGATCCTTGGCTCCCAAGGAACAAAATCTAAGAGTGTTATTCGATGACCTTCTTCGATTGGCCAAAATGTTCAGGAGGTACAACCATCTAAGGACCTGTAAATGTTATCCCATAACGGAGTGAGACGATGTCTCAGCAACTTCACCCCCTAAGCTGCGACCAGGAAGGAAATACGCCCCCAAGGGCTGCCTAAGCACAGCATAAGCTAGATGACTTACCTTCACCTTAGTTCCTTCCTGTAAGACTTACCTTCACCTCAGTTCCTTCCTGTAAGTCAGTACAATTTATAAAATCATCCAATCATTTCAATTCAGATCAAACCTCGATCAGTCGACTCATTTGACTCCATGCCATCTAGGCCATTTCTTGGTGAACCCATTTAATACTATTTACAAAGTCCAATCACATCAAGGATTGCTCACCCTAAGATGAAAATAGATAGTATAGCTCACAAAAAGCTAATAACAAAGTATATTAATCACCTTAAGTTGACATAACAAAGCCCACAAGCTGATATAGTACACTGCCAATACTCACCGAAGCTGTGCGATACTTAATATGCTCACCAAAGCTACGCGATACTTAATATGCTCACCAAAGCCATGCGATACTTAGGGTATATTAAAGCATGCAGGTTGGTATAGTATACCATTCTAATCAACCAACAATTTCACCACTTTTATCATATCCGATAAAAATAATCGTGTGTGGGTACATGATTGACCTTAGCCAAAATACAATATTTTCCTTTTTAAAATTCCCACCATTTATTGTAGTCTATAAACATATTTTTAGCATTGTAAACCAATGCCCAGTATTTCATAATTAAATACCGAAAATACTCAATTTTGGGACAATTTTCTAAAATTTCAAATCTCACTCAATTTGCACAAACCAACACTCAATTAAATAAACCGATCATACCATTGCAATCAACACAAAATTCGATCACCGGTTATCCTAGTCTAATTTTCGGAAAAATGATAATGAATTAAATAATTATCAAAATTAATTAATAAATACCAATAAATGCAACTTAGGCCGAAAAAAGCCTAATTAAATAACGAAACGAGCCAAAAAAATTTTGAACCTATCTAGATAAATCATATGACCTATCTACTTGCTTATTATACTACTCTAGTCACCTAACATGCAATATCGAACGATTAAATTGCTAATATGTTCTAACTAACCACCTAATATAGCTTAACCTAAACTAATCAACCTTAAATATAATTAGCTCCATAAGCAAAGATTAGTAAGTAAACTCACTAGTTTTGAAATCCGATGAGTTCACAAGGATGCCGAGGTGGAGATGATCGATAAACTCCGAAGTGGCGGCACCTTTCAAGGTCCAGAAGCGGTCTAAAGCGAGCCAAACGATGTACAGCTAACCCAGGGGCTTTGGTTCTGTTGCTGGGCCGAACGAGCTACTTCGAAAGTCGATTGGGTTGGAAACAACCAATGAAGAGGACTGACGGCTTGGAAGGGTGGGCAAGGGCGACAGCGAGGCTTTCGGCGACCATGGCGATGACGTATGGTGGCCTGTCAAGTTGCTAGACTTGCGAAGTGTGGTTGGAGGCGCAAGAATGGCGAGCTGGGCGCGAAGACGCGCGCAGGGGACGCACAGCGCGAGCGAGCAGCATGCGGTGACTGTCCGAGCTTCGATGGGCATCGATAGGCAAGGGGAGGGGCCGAGCTCAGTTTTTCTAGTCTTTGAAGCTCTCTCTCTGCTTTGGAAATGGAGGAAACCGACTGGAATGGAGAAGGAGGGGGACAACAAAGCTTGAAGAGTCCCAATTGACTCCAACCTCACCTCTTTGTCCCCTTGACCATGGCCCACCCTTGATGGCTGTCTTCCTTACCAAATTATGGACCATTAGCTTGCTTAGGAAGTCTTGGAGATGGTCCAAAAGTTGAGAGCATGGGGGGAGACGAATTTACACTTAGTTTCTCCTAATTTCACTTCAATTCCCACTTGAATTAAATCAATTCGGCTCCTATAAATTCCATCAACACGTCCTCGATCAAATTGAAAATTTTCCACACCAATAGAACCAACTTACATCCCAAGAACATGATAAAAAAAAAAATGGTCCTCTGAATTTTCCGGACAAAAACGGCCTCACTTTGAATTTTGCCAAAAATCTTGGTTTGTAGAAAAAAAATCTTTGGAAGATGAGTTGACGTTCCTAAAATGACTCATGACATAGCAGAATTTTCAATTTCTAAAATCGGATTTAAATTGGTGGTTAATTTCAATTTGGCACGATTTTAGCATGACCTAATCTACCAAGTAGCTTTTAGAAATTTTTAGTGTAATTAACCCGTGGTTGGTTAGTTTCAAGCCACAACGCACATCTTCAATACATTGGTGACTTTCGGTTGTTATGAAAATCTCGAGATTTTAAATATAGACACAGAGTACCAAAACAATAGAAAAATCAAACTAGTGTCAATCAACGAGAATTTTGCAATTTAGTGGAATCACTCACGTTTAGTCACATATCTCAATCGAACCAATCTATCTCTAATCTCTAATCAATCTTTACTATGTCATAATAATCTCTGCAAATGAGCTTGATCGAGTCGTCGATTCCTAGTCGAATTTTCAAGTCTTTTGCATTAAAATCCCTTAATAACTTCCCCCGATAGTCTAGTTATCTGAGGAGCGATTAACTCATAGAATAGCATTATAAGCGCGTCGATGAAAGACTCGATTTATTTAATTGAAAACATGATCAAAATTTTAGGATGTCACAATGACCCTAATGGTACTAACTTACCATCAATTAAAACCGTGAAATGGGGTGGATCAAATGATGTGGCACATGTGAAATGGAATGTGTGTTGAGTGCAATTGCATTTTTTGTATTGCACATGTTTGCGAATACATTTAAGGTACTAAATATTTCATCATTTGCATGAATCCGACAACCACCAAACACGAGAATCCTATTAGAGATGGCGTACATAACACATCGTCTGGACTCCTTTATTAAATGCGCACATTTAATATGACCTGTAAATATCTAAGTTTAAAGGAGTATATATAAGACATGCTAAATGAAATATAGTAGTTGTTAGTGAAAAGTTATAAAAAAAAAATCTCAAACTATGTTTATTGTTACTCATTTATCCTAAACTTTATTGTGATATTGGAAACCCTAAAATATACCCACAACGAGACATTTATCCTAATTTTTTTTGTGACATTAGAAAATCCCCAACTTATATATATGTAACACATTTACCCTCCATCAAGATTTCATTAGATAATTTTTCAGCTAAAGTATGTCGTTTTTATTTCACTTAAGCCACATAGGTGCCACATCAATATTGTTTGCTTTCTAGCACCCATGTAGGTAAATTTTCAATGATTCTTGACGGAGATTACGTGTCACATAGGTATTAGTTTAGGATTTTTGGTGTTACAGGAAAAAAAAATAGAGTAGATGTGTCATGATAAACATAATTTAGGGTTTTTGGTGGTTTTTGCTCTATTTTTTTGTTAGTATTTTTTTCTATGTTGTTTTTTCGGTTTGGAAAAAGTTTTTAGAAATTCAGTGCTAATTTTTGGAAACACTGCTAAATGCCTGACTCCAAAATAATGTAAAATGCAAGTATGTGACAGTCATCAACATAAAATACCTTTTACAGGAAGATAAGTTCCAAAATTTTTGGAAAATATTACATGACCAGTGGGTAAAAATTTAGATGTGAACGAGTGTGGAAACGCAGCCAATGCTTTGAGAAATCCACAGATTGCACCGGCCAGAAAGCATTTAGGCATTCCTTTCAATTGAGGGCTTTCAAAGAATTAAGTGTTCGCCTTCATCGTGGGTAGGGTTAGCATGGAACTTGAAGTGTGAAAGAAAAAAATTCCTGTCAAGAGATGGGGAGGAAGCACGTATTAAAGCAGCAGAACAGGCGCCTTGTAACCTGCCATGTCAATATTAAACTGGGAGGATCTTTTTTTTTTTTTGATAATAGTACTAATTTGTTATATAATTAATTAAGTAAAGATAAAATTAATAAGCATCTCCTCAAATTATTCCTCTGCTCCTGCTACTTTAAAAGATGACTTCACATTTGTCTAAGAAGTGCCATGTTGACTACAATATATACTTTATTTAAGTGAGGTTTAATCACGTGGATTCTTTATTTGAGGGGAGCTTGGACTGTCTTTAATATCCTAATGCTTTATGCATCTAGATTTCAAAAGGAATCTGTTTCCCTCAATGCCGACTTTTGGCACACGGCGAAAATGACTTCGAGCATCTGTTGGAGTAGCAAAGTCTAAAATGCGCAGGGAGATTCCTTCTTTCCCTTTGTTAAAATGGCATTGAAGAGCAACCTTAACGCTTGGACCGGATCTGTTAAATCTACTGCGGCCGGGATGAATCACGATGATGAGCCTCTCCCTGGTCATTGAATCGATTCTTTCTTGTAATCAGTTCGACTATCACTGGATCAAACTTGTGGCCAAGAACGACATTGATAACTTCTGCATTAATCGCGATTATCATTATTGTTATTTTTAATTTGAATCTGCAACTTGACCTGACGGTTATATCCTTAAGAGGTTGTGTCTGTTCAAATATTATTTTCAAATAATCGTTGCTCAATCACTATTTTATTGGACTTCAATTTTCATTTCTTTCTTCCCAAAAAAGAAAAATACAGCCTTCATTCTCCAATTATTTCATCTTGAGAATTCTTGGAGAAATATCAGAATTGTTATCTAGTATTTTTATTTTGAGACTTTATTATATCTTAAAGATTTTTATTAGTAACCATTAGCAATCTTTTAGAATAAATAATTCCTTAAAGATATTGTATTCACATCTTAAAGTTTTTTTTTTTTTTGGTGAAAGTAAGTAAACATCTTAAAGTTTGATTCCATTCTTCTCGATTATTAATTTTCCAACAATAGTCATCGAGGAGCAAGGCCTGAGTGGAACAATAGCAGGTGATCACCTAGGGAGTGCGTCCACTGCAGATGGTGTTTAGAACGATGACCCATGCTGTGGTTTTGCTGCCTATTCATATCTTGAAGTCTGATTCCCTTTTTCCCAATTATTTTCCAATAATTAGTTATCTAGGAGCAAGGCCTGGGGAGTGGAACAATAGCGGGTGATCACCTAGGGAGTGCGACCACTGCAGATGGTGTTTGGAACGATGACCCGTGCTGTGGTTTTGCTGTTGTAGTATTTTATTATTATTACATCTATGATGGGGGTGCGATGTGAACGCACCGTTTCATCTTTATATGTTACGATGGAAATGCATCTTTGAAAGGATATGGAGGGAGATGTATAAAAGTCTTCTAAAGACAACCGTTGGCATGGTTGGCAGAACATACGCTTATAAAAACCTCTCGTTTGTTTGTCCCATTTCCATCAAAGCGTTCCATTTCTTCTTTACAAGAACAGTTTGCATTTACGCCGTGGAAATCGAACGCTTTCCTTGTGATTGCATTCAGACTAACACGAGGTAGTGTTGTTCGTGATTCATCGGCAATTCAACGTTCATTCTGGGGCTAATTGTTGTTTGTGCATCGGATAAAGATAAACCGTCTTCCGCCGATTCGACACCCAACACCGCCTGACAGTGGGAAGAACCATGTAATTGTCGCCGGTGGTGCCACCGTCGGAATCCACGGTAAGTTGCCATCCAACTCTACTCGGAGTCTTCGTGGGTAGAGTTCTTTGCTTATCAATACAATCAACGTGTCTAAATTAGAAGACATACAATTTAAGAGGAGATATGTCGTAACCTGCTGTCAATCCCATCTTTTCAAACTTGTCTGCGCATTGATTTGCTTCTCCGACCACATGCCTGATTCACCTGCTGCAATTCAGCTAACACGTCCCTCCTCCATTCATTCAAATTCCGGTTCGAGTACTTTCTCTCTCTTCCCTGTCCTTCCCTCCCTCCATCCATCCCTCTGGGCCGACTTACTTCATTGCCACCCACCACCATTTGCCAACCTAGTTCCAACCATCCACCGCCTCACTTATGTTCACTAGCCTTCCCCCTAGCTAGTCTAGCCATTGACCACCCGATCAACGATCGTTTTCCCCTTGGACTAAGTACCGTGCTCCACACTGAAACCTTTTTTGCCGCCAGTTGCCGACCACCACCAGTTTGAGCATCTCTGGACCTCCCTAAGCTGGTCGTAAGCTTCGTCATTGTCACCTGCCGCCGAAAGCCTCCAACCGGCGATGGTCTCCTTTAGGTGCCAACGACGTGCTCCATACCAATGCTGTTTCTAACTGCTTTAGCTGGCCAAACCGATGGTCTGGCAACCTCCTTTCGGCGCACAACCACCACGTCGGCTCTCCTCAACTTATCGCCAGCCAGTCGCAACAATGGCCGCTGCTGATTCTCACCGGAAGCTGTTGATTACGGCCATTTTGTCCTCGTGTCTACTTACCGTGCTCCAAGCTAATCCCTAAGGAGCTAATCTGAGCCATCTCTTTAGGATTATTGGTGATTGATTAGTTCATTTGAGCTCATCAAGTTGATCGACAAAGGTATAGTCTCTCAATCCCTAAGTCCGATGAAGGGAGGTCGCTAATGTTGATTTTTGGATCAATATATAGTGGCCGAGGCTAGGACTTACATTTAAATGCTTGAGGACTAGAAGTTGTTATTGATTGTTATGAGATCGAATGACATGCCTCAATTAGTTAATGATGCATGATTAGGTGATGTTGAGAGTATAAACGCCATTTCTAGACTAATTGTATGGCGTTGATGATATGACGTTAAAGATATCAAAATTTTGCGATGTGATCAATAATTGAATGCATCACTAGCTTCGTTTCAACATATTATATATAACAATATGACGTCATTTGCATATTGAAATCATGTTACAATTCCATGCTTTAATTCGAATGATTAGACATGTTCTGTATTGATAGACCTTTCTGCATAGTTGGAATTTTTATGATTTTTTATGAATAAATTCTAAAAAGATGTGCTCCATTTGATGTTTGACAATAGCTTGACAAAAATTTTCAGAAAATAAAAAGCTCATTTGATGTTTTTAACTGGCCTCACAAAGTTGCAGGGCTATTCTGAAAACTGATTTTCAGAACTGACCTTTGGTCATTTTTCGATTATTTACAACTTTTTCTACTCAAAATCTCGAAACATGTTCTTAATGAAATTGAACCTAACACCTTAATCTTTCATTTGACGTTACATTCATTAAAATGGAAGCTGGTTTGGTCATCCTTAGGGATTGATCCGTGCGCATGATCAATTTGCACCCAAACCCCGAAACTCGTCTTCTTGGGACTTCTGAACTTGTTTCATTATTTTGATGAAATTAAAGTCTTAATTTGTAAAATTTATACACAAGAAATTTTTTCATCTATGTTTCAATTAGATGCATGCAAATTTTTGAAATATAATTCCGAGAATTGTTGGCTTTAACTACAATTCATTTGAGGAAGGTCTGTCCTGTTTCCAAAATTGAACTTGTTTTGACATCTGAATGCAAATTGATTTTTCTACACTAATCCATTATTCATCCCAAGAAACTCGAAACTGAGAACTTGTTTGGCATATCTTGTTCTAGTTGTTAAAAAAAAAAAATTCGTGCATTTTCAAAGTCATTTGACATTGTTTTTAATTTATTTATTTTTTCATATTCAGACCCGAATAGGGTCGGTTTCTGAACTCTTTGGGATAAACCACTCATTTCAGGTCAAATGGTTCAAAATCGGGATAAATGGTCTTCCGGACATTTGTTTTAAACTTCATTAGTTTTCCAATGGCATGTGATTAGCATCATTTGATGATCGTTTGGTGGGTCATATTGTTTTCACACTTAAATGACTCGAATTGTCAAAATAATAAATATGATTTTCTCGATTGTATATGTTTAGCATATGATTTTCTCAATTGCTTGTTTGATAAACAACTATTAGGGTCCGTTGGATTCTTATAGACAGCCCTAAGTGTTGAGCTAAAAATAGTACCGTATGGGACCAACTACCTCCTCTCATCCTCTCAACCTTTCCCACCTCGAGGGGTAGGCCACAACATGACTAAACTACGATTTTAGACAGACACTGAGGCTATAGTGCACATGTAAGTCAATTAAAAAAGACGAAATGAGGACAGTATCAAATCTGGTCGGCGCGCTTTTTATCCCAATTTCCCCGACTTTTTCAATTTTCCTGATTTGATAGTGGTCTGAACAAATACGCAAGCACAACCATCATCTGGTCATGCAATTAAGCATGATCTAGTCCAAGCTTCACCTAACATGATGCAATTTTGGTAGGAATTCAAACCTGGATAGTGGGCCTGCTTGATAGTGGTCTGAACAAATACGCAAGCACAACGAGGTCACGCAATTAAGCATGATCTAGTCCAAGCCTCACCTAACATGATGCAATTTTGGCAATAATTCAAACTTGGATCATGGGCCTGCTTGATAGTGGTCTGAACAAATACGCAAGCACAACCATCATCTGGTCATGCAATTAAGCATGATTTAGTCCAAGCCTGACCTAACATGATGCAATTTTGGCAATAATTCGAACTTGGATAGTGGGCCTACTTGATAGTTGTCTGAACAAATACGCAAGCACAACCATCATATGGTCACGCAATTAAGCATGATCTAGTCCAAGCCTCACCTAACATGATGCAATTTTGGCAGTAATTCGAACTTGGATAGTGGGCCTGCTTGATAGTGGTCTGAACAAATATGCAAGCACAACTAGGTCACGTAATTAAGCATGATCTAGTCCAAGCCTCACCTAACATGATGCAATTTTGGCTATAATTCAAACCTGGATCGTGGGCCTACTTGATAGTGGTATGAACAAATATGCAAGCACAACCATCATCTGGTCATGCTATTAAGCATGATCTAGTCCAAGCCTCACCTAACATGATGCAATTTTAGCAATAATTCGAACCTAAATAGTGGGCTTGCTTGATAGTGGTCTAAACAAATACACAAGCACAACCATCATCTGGTCACACAATTAAGCATGATCTAGTCCAAGCCTCACCTAACATGATGCAATTTTGGCAGTAATTCGAACTTGGATAGTGGGCATGCTTGATAGTGGTCTGAACAAATACGCAAGCACAACTAGGTCACGCAATTAAGCATGATCTAGTCCAAGCCTCACCTAACATGATGCAATTTTGGCAGTAATTCGAACCTGCATCATGGGCCTACTTGATAGTGGTCTTAACAAATACACAAGCACAACCATCATCTGGTCATGCAATTAAGCATGATCTAGTTCAAGCCTCACCTAACATGACACAATTTTGGCAATAATTCGAACCTGGATCGTGGGCCTACTTAATAGTGGTCTTAACAAATACGCAAGCACAACCATCATCTAGTCACGCAATTAAGCGTGATCTAGTCCAAGCCTCACCTAACATGATGCAATTTTGGTAGTAATTCGAACCTGGATAGTGGGCCTGCTTGATAACTAGTCTATTTCCATATTTTATTTTATTTTTGTTTTTTTATTTTTGAAATAGAAAAATAACATAAATCCGTTTGTGTACTTTAGTTAATTTTTCTATTTTCCGGAATAGTTCAATAGCCAGGAAATAGATTTGGGTTAGAAATAAGAAGTAAAAAATGTCCCAAAATTAGAAATAGAAAAAACTATTTTTGAATAGAAATTATTCTCGAGAACAAAAATATTATCAAACACACCCTAAGAGTCCCACGTCGAATTTGCATAACCTCACAATCTGATCTCCCAAATCTCTAGCCAAACGGATTGGACTCATCTTAAACGATTTCATTGATCAAATCGAAAGAAGTTTGGCAGCACGAATCAACTCAGTTGTTTCGTGTTAAGATCAGACATGGGTTTTACAGATCCAGCAACCACGGCAAATGGCAATCCTGCAGGAAATAGCGAACATCGTCTTGACCCTTTAACTAATTGCGCACATTTGACATTACCATGAATCTCTAAGTTCACAAAATGCATGTAAGACGTGCCAAATGAAATATACTATCTGTTTATTGGTATTTCTTCCAATCTTTTTTTTTTTTTTTGGAATAAATTTCTAGAAATTCAATACTAATTCGTGAAAACACTGCTAAATGCCTGACTTCAAAATAATCTATAATGCAAGTACGTAACATTTAACAAAATGAAATGCTTTTTGCAGGAAAGTAAGTTCCCAATGTTTCGGAAAATATTACCTATGGGTAAAAATTTAGATGTGAACGCGTGTGGAAACGCAATCAACGTTTCGATGGTTCCGCAGATTGCACAAGCCCAAAAGCATTTGGGAATTCCTTTCGATTGGGAGGTTTCAAAGAATCAAATTTTCGCCATCATTGTAGCTAGGGCTAGGATCAAACCTGAAGGGTGGGAGAAAAGTTCTAGTCGAGAGATGGGAATGAAGTACTTGTCAAAATGGGAAAAGTACCAAAAAAATCATAAACCTATTGCATTGATACCAATTCAATTATAAACTTTTCAATAGAACCAATTTAGTCCTAAATATTTTCGCATCGATAACAACTCAATTCATCCTGCTAATTTTGGCCGATCGGCACTAACATGGATGTTAACCAGTGGCCGGACCCTTACGTGGCAATTTTTTTAGTAATTTTTTTGTTCAAACTTTTTATTAATTTTTCTTTTTTTCTTTTCTTTTCTCCCTTCTTCCTCCTTGGACTGTCCCCGCGGTGGCCGACAAGCCTTCGGCAAGGCTTGCCCACCACTAGGCAAGGGCCGCGAAGCCCTCACCTACCACTAGGCAAGGAGGCAAAGGTCGCAACCCTCACCCAACCTCACCCAAGGCTGCAAGCAAACGTGACCTCACCCACGGCTGGCAAGGCCATGGTGGCCATCGCCAAGCTAGAGACTCGTTGGCCATTGGGCGAGGGCCACAAAGCCCTCGCCAAGGTCGCAACCCTCACCTGGGGCTGTGGGCAAGGCGACTTCACTCGGATTTGGGCGAGGCTAGCCTCTCCCTAGCCTTGCCGCAAGTAAAGGCAGCCTCACCCACAGTTGGCAAGGCCATGGTGACTATCACTAGGCCGGAGGCTTGCCGGCCACTAGCCTCGCCTAGATCCAGGCGAAGCTGCCTCACTCGTAGCCTTGGGCAAGGCTAGGCAAAGACCACGACCCTCATTGGCAGCCAACAAAGGCTTGGCGGCCCTCACTAGGCACCACAAGGACGGTCCAAGGAGGAAGAAGGGAGAAAAGAAAAGAAAAATAAAAATAAAAAATTAATAAAAAATTCCGAAAAAAATAAATTAATTAAAATGAGAAATCATTAAAAATTGCCAAATTAGCGTCCAGCCAAAATTAGCCGGATAGACTAAATTGGTACTAGTGTAAAAAGGTCTAGAATTGAATTTGTCCAATTGAAAAGTTTAGGATTGAATTAGTACTAATGCAATAGATTTATGACTTTTTTAGTACTTTTCCCTTGTCAAAATAGTACATGCACCGTCTAACCTACCATGTTGCTATTAAGCAAGGAGGACCTGAGAAAAAAAAAATCTTTATGACTGTAATTTGTTATATTTAAGTAAAGATTAAATTGATAAACATCTCCTCTGATTATTGCTCTGCTCCACCTATTTTAAAAGACGACTTTGCATTTGTCTAGAAGTGCCATGGTGACTGATACAGTCTTTATTTAAGTGAGGTTTAATCACATGGATTCTTTAATTGAGGGAAGCTTGGACTGTTTCTGGTTTTTAATGTCCTAATGCCTTATGCATCTAGTTTCAAAAGGAATCTGTGTCCCCCAATGCCGACTTTTGGCACGCACCGAAAAGGACGTCGAGCATCTTTTGGAGTGGCAAAGTCTAAAATGCGCGGAGAGATTCCTTCTGTCCCTTTGTTAACGTGGCATTCGAGAGCAACCTTAACTCTCCGACCGGATCTGTTGAACCTAACGCGACCGGCAGGAATCACGATGATGAGCCTTTCTTTAAATTGTTTCGACTTTCACTGAATCGATCTTGCGATCGAAATTGAAATTGGACCTAAGGATGGATCTGCGAGTCTAGTTTCGCAGGGTTAACTTAAGTTGGGCTCCATGATCCCTCGGAATCAAGTAGCCAAATACTCGAAGTGAGTTTAGGAATCCGTCTATTTTACGAAAGATAAATGATTTGAAAAATATTTTTCTAAAAATACTTGCCCATATCACCTAC
This sequence comes from Eucalyptus victrix, assembly GCA_016097545.1. Taxonomy (NCBI): domain Eukaryota; kingdom Viridiplantae; phylum Streptophyta; class Magnoliopsida; order Myrtales; family Myrtaceae; genus Eucalyptus; species Eucalyptus victrix. The sequence continues at coordinate 50,859,971 of CM027843.1, forward strand.
AAAAACAAATAGACAAAAAATATTTGTATTGTCTGTAAAAATATTAAGACATAAATTGTTGTCAATGATGAAATCTTTTTTTTTTTATCATTTTCTAATTATTTCAAGTAACAAAAGCAATCATTCATAAAACAAAAATAAAAAAATAAATTTTTCAAGCTGTTCATTTTGTGTGAAAACAACACACTTGAGTTTGAGTTATCTTAATGTGTCCAGTTGAGCTCAAGCTCGCCAATGCTCCTTTTGAAAGGCTTCTCCCTAAGTGAGTTTCTGGACTTTTAAAAAAGAAAAAAACTATTCAGTTATTATAAAAGATAGACACATAATTTTTCAAAATTAATTACATAATCATAACTCCATAAATAAATGTGGGGAAAATATTCATACTCAAACTCAAGTTACTTCTACAACTACATCGTAACCGAGTCGAGTTGAGCCCAAATCTAGTATCTCAAAATTTTAGAGAAATCAAACTAGAACAGAAATTTCAGTACTACCTAAAGCTCAAGCCAAGTTTCAAGCACTGACTTTGTGAGCCGAGGCAAGCTCGAGAATACGAAATTGCAAAACATATCTTTCATATAATTTATATTAACGAGGATCTTGTCTCTTCCAAAACGGCCGATAAAATTTTTGTCACGAGTATTTTGAAAGGCTAAGGACAAGATAATATTACAATTTTTCTAGGCATTTGTCTCGCTTATGTTTTAATAGTTTTGGCGAAAGAATGGTAATGGTATTTTCGACCGGCAAAAAAAAAAAAAAAATAAAAGGCGGAACATGTGTCCAAACCGCGAGGCGGATTGCATGTGTCAAGTGTCTTCCCGCTTCCCTAACTTTCTTCTATATAATCCCTCAAAAGGTGAATTGATTCCCGTCCACCACCACCACCGCATTTTCCTTCGCCAAACTCAATTTTCCGGGAAAGTGAGAAAAGGGAGAGAAAATTCCCACATTGCATCGGAGAGAAAATGGTGAAGTCACCCGAGCAGGAACACCCACAGGAGGCTCTCGGCTGGGCTGCGAGGGACGATTGCGGCCTTCTCTCTCCCTTCAAATTCTCCCGCAGGTTTTTGCCCTTTCTTCTTGCATTGAAATGATCAAACGAAAAGGTGGCGAACATCGGTTCGCTTTATGCATATTTGTTTCATTCGTGTTTAGGGCGACGGGAGAAAAAGACGTGAAATTCAAAGTGTTGTTCTGCGGGATTTGCCACAGCGACCTCCACAGTACGAAGAACGAGTGGGAAATTTCAACTTATCCTCTTGTTCCGGGGTAATCTTTTCTCTGTCTGTTTGTTTTTTAATCTCCTCTGGCTGTTCCTCTGCTCCTCTTTTCAAAACGTCGTTTTATTATATTTTTGTCTAAAAGTACCGTGTTGGCTAGTTGATTCCTGGGGCTATTACCTTCTTTCCTCTACTGGATTCGTGGATAGGGTTCAACTTTAGCTTGCATTGCCTTGAAGCCAAAGGCAAATTGAAACCACAAAACATGACAAATAAGGCCGACCAAAAAAAGTCGGTCCCCATCCTCATCCTCATCCTCATCCTCATCCTCATTGCCAGTACGTCCGTAATAATTGACATTTAGGAGTACCAAGGTGGGTTGTGCCCCACTACCCATAAATGAGGATGAAAATTTGGATAGGAAAGGATGAGATGAGAAGGAAGATCTTTTGAACCGTAGTTATTATGGACATATCTAACATCGGAAAGCTTTAGGTGCACCTTAGATAAGAGAGAAACAAAAATGAAGGATTGATTGAAATTACTAAAAGAGGCAAAATAAAGGGATAATACCTAAATCAATTGTCTACATTGGCCATTACGATGACCGTTGTGCCACCACTGATGACATAGACTCCATTGCATGGTCAACTCTTCACGATGACCACCGTAGTGGGGGTCATCTCCCTTTTTCTTTTGATAATCCAAGGCACAGGCTTAGAAATTCGACTATGTGAACACTTATAGAGCACCTTATAAGTCCCATGAACTAGTTAAATCTATATTTTTATATTGTGCCGGTGACCCTAAAAATGGAGTCGCCCAGCACCTATAACGTTGACATGTGGAAGGGTCTATTGTCTAAAATCAAGATAATTGAGAGAGAGATCAAATAACCACTGTCTAATAGTCGTCTAAGAGCCTAGACCACCGCAGAGGGCGGCTTGACAATGGGCAACCGCCATGTGATGGTAATCAGTGGCGCCACCGTCGGTGTCAATGGTAAGGTGCCATCCTACTTATACCCCATTAATTTCAAGCATTAATTGAGTTTTGCAAGATAAAAAGCTAATTCAAAATTCCTATGATGAACTTCACTTTTGATCATTATACTTTATTCAATTATAATTCTAGTCCTTATATATTCACCGACAATAATATAAGTCCTTCGGTCATAATTTTCACATAAAATTCAATAGAATTTGTTAAGTCAGCACCACTATTGACAAGCGGCGTTTTTGTATACGAGTTTCTAAAGAAATCAAACTTTTGGTAATTGTACTTTTTGGATTGTTCGAATTTAGTTAATCTACTTTGTTTTTGCAACAATACTAGTCCTTATACCAATGATTGATGTGATTTAAGTAAGATTGTTCACATTTCCATTCCTAACAACACTCAAATGACCGGCTAATTTTTCTACATGATTTGTTAATATTTATAGTTTTACTAGAAATAATTTAGGAAACTGTCGAGAGCCACGTACTCTTCAAGAGTAGAGATTTAATCATCAATTCTCATAAATTCTCTAAAATACATCGTCTATTTGATGGTGAGTTAAAATTGGGGCTAGCATATTTTAAAGTTATTTAAAGTAGACCTGAGTAATGTCGTTATGGATCTAAACTGAAAATAAGAATGCCATTGTTCAAAACGGTGGAATTAATTTCAATGGGACTGTCAATTAATAATTGATCTTGATTTGATCTTTTCCTAAGAATTTTAAATCAAATTATGATGAAAGTAAGTTTTTGTGGAAAATTTATATCGTGACTTATTTTGTCACCGAAAGAAATTGAATCATATCAACTAAAACTGATTATTCGTAAATGTGTGGGGATAAAAATTGTAATTTGCCAGTGACTTACCTCTATTAGGCTGAGGCAGGAAAGGAACGAGACCTCAAAGAATCTCCGGTCAGTAATTAATTAGCTCCTTGGTGTCTGGGTTGAGCCCCTCGGCCGCGGCTTTCGAGCGCCACCTCTTCCTCTCGGGTCCTAAGTCCCAAGAAAGGGGATGTTCTTGTAATGATTCGTATGGCGTAAGACCCAATTCGTTTGTACTGACCTGTTTGATACGCAGGCACGAGATCGTGGGCGAAGTTGTGGAGGTCGGAAGCAGGGCGGAGAAGTTCAAGGTGGGAGACAAAGTGGGAGTTGGTTGCTTGGTCGGATCATGCGGCTCCTGCGATAGTTGCCACGACCATCTCGAAAATTACTGCCCCAAAATGATACTGACGTATGGTAGCATGCACCACGACGGGACGATGACCTACGGAGGATTCTCCAACATGATGGTGGTTGATGAGCACTTCGCCATAAAGTTCCCGCAAAACATGCCTCTCGACGCCGGTGCGCCTTTACTTTGTGCTGGGATCACTGTTTACAGCCCAATAAGGTTCTTCGGGCTCGACCGCCCGGGGACCAACTTGGGCGTGGTGGGTCTCGGCGGATTGGGCCATGTAGCAGTGAAGTTTGCGAAGGCCATGGGGGTCAAGGTGACCGTGATCAGCTCCTCTGCCAGAAAGAAGGAGGAAGCGCTCCAGCGTCTCGGTGCCGATGCATTCCTCGTCAGCAGCGACGCCGATCAATTTCAGGTAATCTCTGGATCCAAGTGCTGCTATTGCTTCTTTCTTGTTTATTTGGTGATGCCAAGGAACTCAGTTTAAGCGAGCATGTTCTAAGTTGAAATACCCAATAGCCTAATTCTTCGATACTAGAGAAGGGGTTCCGCGTTGAAAAGACCAGCTTGTTATTTGTAGTTTGTCATGCGATTTTTGAGCATTGTGTTGGAACTTTTCTGGTCAATAGGCTGCGATGGGAACGATGGATGGTATAATCGACACTGTTTCGGCAGTGCACCCAACGTTGCCATTGCTTGGTTTGCTCAAACATAATGGGAAACTTGTCTTCATCGGCATTCCTGATCGGCCTCTCGAGTTACCTGTGTTTCCCATGATCTCTGGTGAGAATCTCCGTTGCTCTCCCCTGCTTCAAAACTTAAGTTGAATCAACTAAACAGAGACTGATAGATTATACTACTGGTTATAGGGAGGAAGATTGTGACTGGGAGTTGCTTTGGTGGACTGAAGGAAACTCAGGAGATGATTGATTTTGCCGCAAAGCACAACATAACTGCTGATATCGAAGTCATTCCAGTGGATTATTTGAACACGGCAATGGACCGCCTTGCCAAGGGCGATGTCAAATATAGATTTGTCATAGATATTGGCAACACCTTGAAGGAAGCGTGAGGTTGCCAAAGATTCTGATTAGATTGCCCATGAAGGTGTCAAGTATAAACTTTTGTGTCAAAATAAACTTTGACCGGACGATTTCGTGGTCGAATGTGTAGCTAAATTTGTTTGTCACTGATATTGAAGCAAAATACCAATGTTCAGGAAGAATAATACCAATGCTCTCGGCCTAATGCCACCAGATTTCCTTCTCATAAAAAGTGCTTTTGGTTGGATTTTTGGGGAAAGTCATTGGGAAAATGCAAAAAATTTTAGACTGAAGAGAGACTTTTTGGAATGCAAATTGTGTTTGTTAAATCGTAATCTAAAAGTCCATTGTAAAGTACTGTTAGACAAAATAGTATTTGACAGATGATATTTACAAAGGGGGTGGCAAGGTCCTCCCGCGACCCCACCGCCCTAGATTTGGGTTGCCGTGAGGTTTGGGTCGACCTCACCACAACCCAAATGGCGCGGTGGTCACACCACTCCCGGCGACGATCATCCGGGCCATTGTGACCACGCCTACCCTTCGCCAGCAATAGCTCACGGAGAAAAAAGAAGAAAAAGAAGAAGAAGAAGATTAATAGTGAGGGAAAAATCGGAAAAATGAAAAATCAACAAGGATAATTTGGGAAGAAATTTTTTTTTTATTTACCCTTGAGCTCAGCATTCCAAGAAGGCTGAAAGCCCAAGACAACTCCCAACCTACCTTAGGCTTTCAGCCTAGTGAAGGCTGGCATTTTCCAAATGGGATTTGAAATTTTTTTACCAAACACCCCTACATTGGCCAAGGATCTTTGGGGGGTTCAAAGTGGCTTCTCAAAGCCACTCTCAAATGCACCCAAAGCAAGCTAAGTTAACAAACTCCCTGGAAATTTTTATTGAAGCACAATGAAAGATAAACTGAAAAAGCCAACGCAAAAGAAAAGCTATGTGTTCTTCACTAGAATCTCCATAAAGTTCCTTGATAAATGGTCCCCAAGGAAGCTCATTGCTGGTTAGACCAACAAAAAATTCAGGGTAATTACACTAATAGTCTACAGATTTTAAATCAATATGCAATATCATCCTTAAACTTTTAATTTGTTCTATGCGACCCCTGAACTTTTGGTAAAATTTCATTATAGTCCTTACACTATATGAAAATATCCAATGACATCCTTCCATTAATTCAAATTTATAGAATTTGTTGTTTTGGCTTCCAATTCCATAGGTTTGAACAATGGAAAAAAAAAATATAACATCACATGTGGGTTATTGATGTAAGATATTCAAGCTCAAATAAGGATATAATAATTCACATCATCAAATAACATCAATAATCATTTTTCCAAATTGAAAAAATTAAATAAATTAATTATATTTTTATATGGATAATCCAAATATAATTGTTTTTTTTTTTTGAATTGTTCAAACATACATGATTAGACTAAATTGAACATCTACAAAAAGTGCAATGATCACACCAAATAAGTAAAAAGTTTAGGGCCAAAATAGTACATTAGGTTAAAATTTAGGGGGCACAATTAAAAGTTGAGAAATTAAATTGCACATTGAGCCAAAGTTCAAAGACCATTTGTGCCATTTCTCCAAAATTTTACATTAGCCAAGCTCAATATCATAAGCCTGAGGTTCATCAGCAATAGCTAGACGATCCACAAGGGTGATTGATAAGGTCTAACAAGAAGAAAGAAACAATTAGTTAAAGAAGACCATAAGTTAAGTAAAGAACCTATCAAACTAGGCTCTAAGCTCAAGTCCCAACAGGAAAATGATGAGGTTAAAGGCGCAGAACTCCGTTTGTGTAGGTTTTTGTTTCCGAAAATAAATTTATTCTCGAGAATAGATTTGGAACAAAAACAAGAGAGAAAAAAAAAAATTTACTTCTTTGTTCCCAAGAACAACTCAAGAATCAAGCCCAATTTTTTTCTTTTCTTTTCTTTTTTTTCTCTTCCTCCTCTCCTTCCCCTAGCCGATCGCTAGCCTTGGGGATGGCTGGTGACCAGCCAAACGAGGCCATACAAGGTCACCCCGAGTCTCACCCAAATCTAGCAAGGTCAAGCCTTACTAGTGGTGGGCAAACTCAACCTTGCATTGGTTGGGCAAGGCCTAGCCTTGTCCAGCTATCAAGCCATCACAAGGGCAGCGTCACCTAGTCATGGCAAGTGGCCCAGTGAGGCTTGCTAGGGAGGCTAAGCCTCATGTGGGGTTGGTGACACTCCAACATAGTCGTCGGCCAACAAAAGAAGGAGAAAAAGAAGAGGAGGACAAAGGAAACGAAAAAAAAGAGAAAAATGTAATAAAATTATTTAAAAATTAAAAGAAATTTTAATTCACAAAGATATTTGGGGATTATACCAAATGCGGTTATATTCCAAAAATAAGAATTTTGTACAATTAACAAACACTTTCTTATGCTCAGAAACTTATTCAATGAATAGAAATAGAAAATAATTATTTCTTAACATAAATTATTTCCAAGAATAGAAACGTTATTATATGCACCCTAAATTGATTAGAGCTTGTTCCTAGATATAGTTTATATTAGGTTAAAATCTAAGTACCAATGAAAGAACTTAATTTTACAGATGGGAAAAGCCCTGAAGCTACCACTTTTTCCTCGACTGGAGAAATTCTAGAATAGTCTTGGTGAATGGAAAGAACGCGTTGCTGTTGACGAGGAAAAACGGGTGTAAAAGATTGGGGGACATGAGGGATTTGAAGTAAGGATCAAGAACAATTTGATTAGAACCGTCGTCAAGCTTGCTCAGAAACGGAAGGGAGAGCCTGTTTTCCTCTTCCAACTCCTTGACCTAAGTAAAGTGACAGACTATCAGCTTTAACAATGGGTGCCATTCGAGTAGAAGAGACGAAGGACTAAAAGGAAATCTGGAATTTGATATATCAGATTAGGAATTTTGGAGATGAAAGTTCAAGCTGAGAAAATTTGCAGAAAGGAGAAGATGAAATGGCAAATTCGGGTTCAAATACTGCACCTATCCGGTGAATCGTAAAAGTACATGGATCACTGATAGCATTATAGCTTTCGAAAATTAGAAGGCGGATGAATAGATTGAAGTAAGGAGATGTCTACATTGGGTCATGAGCTCAGAGTGGGAATATGTTCATGACAATGTGGAAGTTCTCCCGGATTTGCGAGAGATAAATGCCATTGAAAAGCTCTTCTTGTAAAGACGTCCAAATTGTATTGATTATACTTACTTCTCTTCTGCGCTTTGGAATTGTAAGGGTCAACGATAATCTCTTATGACTTGCGGCCAAAACACCTTATCAGTAAAACTCTCGCGCTTTTTTTTAATTTAGTCAATTAATGATGTAACACGTCGATAATAATTTTATATATATACACACATATATATATATATATATATATATATATATATATAAGATTTTATCTTTTTAAAAAAAATCACTTCTTTATCAACTCGATCTATTTATATTTTTTATTCTTAAATATGGGGAAAATGCATATTGCCAATTTGTTGATCATTCTTTATACTTGATGGTCATAATTCGTTCCCATACAAAATTACATGTGTGCTCAAAATGGAATCCTTGTTACATGCAAGTTGCAATATTAATTTCCTATGCGATCCAATTACTACACATCAAAATCCTTAGTTCATGTTGTAACCAAGAATGAACTATTTATGCCTCACATAAAATGCATGTCAATCAAGTTTGTGCATATGATCGAATTGATTGCTTGCAAATATTTCATGGTCTTTGTTTAATTGAGACTTAGTAAGATAAAGGGATTGAATTACATTGTAGCCGAAGTTGATAGTTTCATTATGTTCTTAAAACATTCACACTATCTAGATAGCCATAACATATTACTAAATTTCAATCATTATTTGTAAAACTTGGAGGCTAATCACGAAAATCAATTCTCTTAGAAGTATTAATTTGTTAATGTAAGTTTTATTACCAGTTCAATAATGAATTCAAAGATATCACACACCATAATCAATTCCAAATAACATTAAACGGGAGAGATAATATTGCATATATGTTTGCAATCAAAGCAATCGAATGGTGTTGGGTTTTGGTCATGGGTGTACGTGCATATGATGCACACATGTGATGCCCACCCACGTCGAAAGTGAACACATATTAATGTACCCAAAATGCACACATGTTGATCGTGCACTCTTATGTTTTATAAAAGATAAATATATATAATATAACAGTGCATGCACGCATCAGCAACAGTTGCTGATCGTGTGCTATGTGCACAACGTGCAAGATCAGCAACTGTTGATCGTGTGCACACACGCACGATCAGCAGTTGCTAATCGTTGTGCTATGCGATTAGCTAAGATGATGATTATGCAATGTGTGTGCATGAGAGGTAAAAGATTTTTCTCTCTTGTTGATGCCGTGAGAATTATCTCCACGAGATTGATAGCACAATTATAATAGTAATTACCCGCAAGTTCTTTCTTTCATTTGATGTGCGATTTGTGGTAGGGCTTGAGCTGAATAAAATCTAAACGAAGTCATCTTGGGCATACTACAAGAGGCAATCCATTTAACCTCTTTGTTCTTCTAATTTTTTATTAAAATGCATAAACAGCGCCTTTGAAGATACATGTATGGTTTATTTTATTTTTGCTTCTGCTGTGTTTATATTTTATTTTACCTATGCATGTACTGTAAACACCAACAGGAAACGCGCGGGGGAGGTCGGAAAGCGATGTGAAGAGAGAAGACAACACGGAAGAAGAAGAAGAAGAAAGCCGAGCAATGCCGTCGCCGAGAGGAGTGTTGGAGATCCCCATCCTGGTTTTCAGAGTCCGAACACAGTGTCGACAGCACTTTCAGCTCGTCCCCGCAAGAGAATCGGAGTCGCGGGTCGTCCTCCAATTAGAAGAAGGTGATGGACATGGACACGTTGAAGGAAATGAAATCTCCGAGGTGGTCGTTGCTGCTATCGCCACGTTATTTGGAACATTTTCTTTGCTGCTATCGCCACCTGTAGTGGCGAGGGTCGACCGCGTCTCTAAGTGGGAGGCGACGAGGTGGCGAGGATTCAGAGTGCTGCGACGAGGGTGGAGCCGATGGCGGCGTGCCGCGAACGTGAAAGCCGTCGTGGAGGAATTTGGACCATTCGGAACTCCCGGACGCCACTGACAATTTCAGCCCTGGTAAAAATGCTTGTCTGAACCACCAACCCCATTTTTCATTTATTTGGGCTTTAAATGATATATATATCAAGCGTTATTTCCACTCTCTTCTTAACTTCTGACACCCCTTATCACATTAAATTAACTATATTTCCCCTAGTGACTCTTTATTTAAAATGATTTCTCACTTTTTTTTTTTCTTTTTCTTTAATTTCATTTTAAGGTTAGATGTGAGGTCCACTCTTGATTTAAAATTATTTCTTGCCTTCTTTTTTTCTTTTTTGGTTTTTTCCATTTCTCTATTTGTAGATTTAAGATTTTTTTTTTTACTTTTTTTTCATTTGTTTTATATTTATTGAAGATAAACTAACCATCTAGGTAGCACGGACACGCGACATGACACGACACGACACGTGACACGTTATTTTTCAAAAAGTAGAGAATTCCGACACGCTCCGACACGTTATATATTAAATATATATTTTTATTTTTAATTAATTTAATTTAAATTCAGTATTTTTTTTCGAAATTATATTTTAATCTCATTTATTTATTTTTCCATTAAAAAAATATTCACTAAGGTCCACCCCACCCTCTTCTAGTTCTTTCCCTCGTCCATTCCCCCCCCTCCCCCCAAAATTTATTTTTCTTTCCCTCCCCACCATCGTTCGTTTCCCCCCCCACTCCCAAATTTATTTTTCTTCCCCCTCCCCCTTCACTGACAGACAGGCCGTCCCTGTCTCTTCCCTCCCCCAATACGCGATGGCCATCAAAAACCTGTCCGTCTCTTCCCCTCCCCCAATACGCGATGGCCCATCAAAAACCCTAGCTCTGCACGACCCTTCCTCTTCTCGTTCCTCGCCACACAAACCTCTTTCCTCGCCGCTCGCCGCTCGCCACACAACCCCCTTCCTCGCCGCTCGCCTCTCGCTGCTCACCGCACGACCGCCTTCCTCTCCTCTTCCTCTCGCCTTTGGCCCTTTCTCCCTCGCAGCTGCAACCTCGTCGGATCCGTCGCAACGTCACAGTGGCGGCCGTCTCTCGCCGTCGCGGACTCGTCTCTACTCCCTCGCCGTCGCTTCCACTCTCCATCATCTTCCGAACACGCATGCCGAAACGTGTCGAGCACGCGTTGATCGCGAGTCAGATTTCCAACATGCGTTGACCGCGTGTCAAAGCGTGTCGACGTGTCCGACACGCTCCGACACGTGTCGGACACGATACGGTGTCCGTGCTACCTAGCTAACCATGCCCATCTCAAATAATATTTATTAATATTAAATGTGGAGCCCACTTTTGATTTAAGACTAACACTTACCTTCATTTCTTCTTTTTTGGTTTTTTTCCTTCTCTTTTTCAATTTGGAACAAATTTGGTGCATCTCTTTTTCTGAAAAGAAGTTTATTTTTATAGATAATTACCTAATTATTTGTATATGGAAAAAAACAATTATTTTGCAAATTATTTTTCTATTTTTTATATTATGAAACAAAGAAGAAGAAGGAGAAGGAGAAGTAGAAGAAGGAGGAGGAGGAGGAGAAGAAGAAGAAGAAGTAATATTAAATTAAGGATAATTTAATTGAAGAAGAAGAAGAAGGGGTCAGAAATAATATTAAATTAAGGGCAAGACATGCAATGGATAATTTAATCGATTCAATATGATAGGAGGTGTCAAGAGCCAATAATAAGGGTGAAAATAGTAAGAAATAATCTTAAATTAAGAGTGAGACTTGTAAGAGTTAGTGTAGTTAATTCAATGTGATAGGAAGTATCATGAGTTAATAAATGAGTGGAAAGAAGGCGAGCATGTTTTTTGGTTGAAAATGTAAGTATTATAGAGAATATGAAGTACAACAACTTAGGGAGAAAATAGTTTATTAATTAGATAAGTAACTAATTATTATGTTTTGACCAAAAAAAAAAGCTAATTATTATGTTAAAATAAAAACTAATTAATTTCTTCTTCTTTTTTAAGCAAATGTGTTGGCTACTGCAATTTACGGAGCGAATCCCGGCCTCGTGCTTGAACAGTCGATTGTTCTTTGATTTTCCCTGTTACAAGAGCATGCTTCAAATTGTGATTATTCTTTTCTTCACGAGCGTCCTCAAGGCAAGGTACGTTCGTTAAGAACCTAGTTAGAAAAGTGCTCACGCTGGTGTGATGTGGCAATTTCTAAGATGAAGCGGTAGAAAAAAAGCGACATAACAACAGTCAAAAGTCAACTGCGTAAACGCTAATGCACGTCTCTTCAAGTTTTAGGGTTTCTTTCAAAAAAAAGAGTTCTGGGGTTAAGGATAACTCCAAAATATTTAAAAGAATCAAATAATTGATAATCCATGAAATTCTTTTTGAAGAGAAAATATGTTGAAAAGAAAAGTAACTAACTTTTGATTATTATCAATAAGTGATAATTTAATCAATGAGTTCAGGATTTGATCAAAATAGTTGTCAATAATGACCAAATAATTGACAAATTAAAAAATCAGCAACTCACAAGTAAAGTAATCAACATCAAGAGTCATCGACAGCTAGTCATTGCACATTTTGCCAAGTGTTGGAGCTCAAAGACACAGAAAATGAATCCACACGAGCACATAATTATGGTGGTCGTCTGAATGATCTCAGAAGTGGTAACTCCTTATGGAGAAACATTATCTGAGCATGAAGGATCATGCCTAAGATCTCGAGAGGGAGAAAAATACCAAAAAAAAACGTTCTAAACATATTAAATTAAATCAATTCTAAACATTTTGACAATTTGTTAATATAGTCCATCTAATTAATTTTGGTCTAAAATTGCTTATATGAACTCTAATTATCTTACATGGCAAGCGCCAACACAAATGAATTTTACATTTTTTAGTATTTTTTCTGAATTTTATATTTTATTATTTTCTTTTCTTTCCTTTTTTTTTTAAAAATTGTATAACCTTCAACCGTCAAGGACATTGCGGTCCTCATATGTGGCTAGTGAGGGCACAGAGGCTCTTCCCACACCTTGCTTGTGGCCAGTGAGGGTCAACCTACGACCTAGCTAACCCATTAGTTGGACAAGAAAAAAATAAAGGAAAAAATAAAATAATTAAAGAAAAATTTTAAAAATTATTTACGTCAATGCAGCTGTACCACATAAGTTGACTGGTATCAATATTAGTGATTTTTGACCACTGGACTATATTGACAAATTATCAAATGATTTAAAACTCAAATAGGTATAAAATAAATTGGTACAAATATGATAGATTTATTAATTTTTTTGATATTTTTTCCTTTCTCAGGAAGTGTTTATGAACAAATGCAAATAGCGCTAGGAATTCATTTATAAATTTGAAATTAAAATTGTTTGTAAGTGATGGTTGTTAATGGGATATAAATGCAACATTGTAATTTTTTGCGCACACAATCAATATGAAAACTCAAGTTCTTCGCATCTTAAATTATGCCTTTGTATTTCCACAGATTTGCTCTTCCATTACCTTTGAATTCTTGCAATTTTATCATTCCCGTAGACTTTAAATTTCCAGTACTCGCACTTTAAATTTCCTTTAATTTCAAAGCGATTTACTTATCTATCCAAAACCTACAAAGAACCCCTTTCAAAAAAATCCATCAATTTCATCCTTACCGTTAGATTTTTGTGCCCTTTGCGGTGAAACAACTTCATATGGTTATAAGCATAACCTGGATCTATCTTAGCTTAATACAAAAGCCACCACAATTAAACAATGCTACCCTCTCATGTGAAGTTTTGGTTTGTCTTATTTTACGCGAATATCTTAGTGCATAACCGAGAGTCTCTGATCTTCATCAGAGCTATGCTTTCTAAGCAATGGTGGAGAATAGCTTCCTTTCCTAACGCTTTATGCAGCAAGGTTCTATAAAGAATCTATTTCCCTCTAAAACTTTTGGCAATTGGCAAAAAGGGCATCGAGCATCTGGAGAATGGCAAAGCCTACTGTTGGAGGATTCTTTTCGTCCTTTGATAGCTGGGGAGTTGGGATTGGCTAGCACACAGGTGGCTTGAGGAAGATTTTTGGTACGGAGAATAAATTGCGCAACCTAATTTTGATACCACTTTTACGTTAAGCAAAAGCTTTATGGTGATGTACGATAGAATAATAATAGACAACTCGAACAACACTCGTTATATCAACACCAGTATAACACTCAAACATTATCTCACATAATTATTATAATCTACTTTCTTTCACCACAGCTCAAAACACTCAAACCAATACTTATAGAGAGACACTCGCACTTGTAAAAAGCAAAACTCTCTCTCTCTCTCTACTTGAGCTGTATAGACTGCTGTCTATCTCTGCTTTCTGCTCTGGCCATCTGTTCCCCGAAAGGGCTCCTTATATCGTTGTATCTAAAAAGTCACCGCAGTGGTTGCCGCCTTCAACTTTTGAAATAGGGTCAATCGCGGCCGTCCAATGAGAAGGAGATAGGTTGGCTTCCCTCCTCGTTCCTTGCATCAAAGTTAACAACTTGCGCTTGACAAAGAGGAAAATCCAGACAATTCTCAACATATCTTACGATATAATATGAGCTTATTTTGATTCTTGACGAAAAGTTATCTTTCTCCTTTGGATTCACGTGCGACTGAAACAGGAAGTCTCTCGAGAGTTCTTCACTTGCGGTTTCAATTACCGCCTTTTGGATATCCGGCATTATCATAGGAGTAAGTTGGCACGTCAGAGGAAAAGTCCAACTAGCTCTTATCTTCATCTTGGGTGTCGACTCCAAAACGCAACACTAACCCCTTAAACTAGCATATGAGAAATGTGGACGGCTACTCCTCTTTTGCAGCGCTCACATCTGGACCGCATTTTTGGAACCTACCCATGTCGCTGCTTTCATTCACGGAGCGAATCATGATGAGATAGATTTAGCTTATTCGGCTCGCGGATGAGTCAGTTCTTTCTGTCAATTAGTTTCACTGTCGGTGGATCAATTGACATTGGGGGTGGGGGCAAGGACAGAATTAGTTGAGCCGTGACGAGATAGATTAGCTTTCAGTCGGCGTTCAAGGTCGACTCGCCAGACTTTGAGTTGAGCTCAAGCCTGAGTCACCCGAGTACTATTTTGGCGAGTTCCAATGCTTGGCTTGAAGTCACATTCATAACTCCATCATAATCGAGTCGGATCAATTTTGGCTCCAATAATTTAGACCTTTCATTGAAGTCAAACTTGAACAGGAATTCTTATTAGAAGCATGTAATAGAAATTCGATACATTCACCTACAGAGGAGGCCAAGGGGAAGCCCAAGTCTCAACTACATATTGAAGTAACAAATCAATAGGGAAAAAATCAGAATGCTTTCCGTGTAGAATCTTCTACAAGTCAATATGAAGGTAACACATCAAGTAGAGTATCAACAAGTTGATCATTTTATTTTTCTTCACTACAATTTATCAATTGCTCCACAATTCACGCATGTATCCTAATTCTAATACAATTCACACGTACATCCTAGTAATCTCTCCCTTATGTGTGAGCTTTGTGTTAAGTTTGCTCCTCGTTAATCAATGTATCATTTTGCATCAAGATATCTCAACTTAGATCTTCATCAACACCCAACTCTATCCCCAATATCTTTCTTCGGACCGAACTATGAAGTTTACCATCAGACAGGCATTGCTACTTGATCACCAAATTCCTTCATTGAGACATTCATCAAATACCAGAACATGTGGCCCTAATATCACTTATTGGAGCACACAACAAAAATTTGATACCTTCATTTGTAGAGAAAACCAAGAGGAAGTCTAATTTCAAGTTTGTCAATATACTTAGCTAGATTTACCTTCACTTGATAACTTAAATTAATGAGTCATGGGCGGGAAAAGTGCCAAAAAAGTCTAAATCTTTTACATTTGTGTCAATTTAGTTCTAAACCTTTTTTTGGTGCCAATTAAGTCCTAAACATTTTTTATGTTGTGCCAATTTCAATCATTTTAAGCCAATTTTAACTAGATTTTGTTGATTAGACATTGACCAACTGACGTGGCCTCATTGGTGCTAACGTGGACAACTTTTAAAATTATTTTCTTTTTCTTTTTTTCTTTTCCCCTTCTTCCTCTAGCCGGTCATTAGACCTCGGTAACCAACCAAAGGCGACGGCCGGCAAGGTCGAGGTCGACCTCACCGGCCACCTCGCCACTAGCCACGAGCCGCGAGGCGGCGAGGCTCGCCCCCTAGATCCGGCGAGGGCCAACTTGTCGACATGAGGCCACCTTGAGGTTTGGGCGGCGGGGCAAGTGAGCCTCACCCTAGACGAGGGCAAGCGAACCTAGAGAAAGAAGGAAAAGGGTCAGATCTAGAGGATGGAGGACCCATCGTCATTGCCCCGTCGCTCCCTATGGTCACCTCCACCCCCCCAACACCGTCACCTTACTATCCTTGCCAAACCCTGAGCCATGGGTGAGGCTCGACCCTCGCCGCCTAGGCCTCAAGGGCGGCCTCACCGGCCATGGGCAAACCTTGCCGCCAAGTGCGAGGCCGCCCTTGTGGCCACTGGCAAGGTGGCCGGTAAGGTCGACCTTGAACTCGCCAGCCGTCACCTCTAGCTAATTGCCGAACTTTGGCAACCGGCTGGAGAAGAAGGAAGAAAAGAAAAAAAATAAAATTTAAAATTTAAAATTTAAAATTTAAAAATTTAAAAATATTATTAAAAGTCTTCAATGTCGCGTCGATGAGGCCACGTCAGCCAGCCGAAGTCCAGTCAGCAAAATTCGACCAAAATTAGCCGGAAATGACTGAATTGACGCAACATAAAAAAGTTTAGGATTTAATTGGTACCAAAAAAAGGTTTATGACTTTTTTGACACTTTTTCCATCATGAGCCTAAATAAGAAATTTTAATTTCTTCGTACCATACCAATTATTCGATATGAGATTTTTCTAACTAATTCACACATCTATACTAACGCTACTCGCTCAAAAAGCGCTCAAGCTGAAGCCAAGTTTCAAGCATCAAGCTTATAAGCCGAGCCAAGCTCGAGCACGGTGCTTCTTTTCTCGGCCTTACCCGATTAGACTCTTGACTGAACATGACAGATGAAATTGCAGAGCATTCAATTTAAAAGATTTGTGAAATTTCTGGGCATTTATTTACCTCGCTGTTAATGATATTGCAGAGCATTCAATTTAAAAGATTTGTGAAATTTCTGGGCATTTATTTACCTCCCTGTAATGATATTTTTGTGGAATAGCGTGCAAGCGGAATTTATTCTTCCATCCCCACGGCATTTTCCTTCTCGTGACCCTTTTTACGAGAAAACAGGAAGAAGAGAAAATCCTTGCATTATTACATAGGGGAAAAATGGCGAAGTCGCCGGAGCAAGAGCACCCGCAGGCGGCTTTCGGCTGGGCTGCGAGAGACCCCTCCGGCCTCCTCTCTCCCTTCAAATTCTCCCGCAGGTCTTTCCCTTTCCCATGTTTTCTCTTCCTCGTTTGGTCATTCTCACATGGTGGAATCGCCGCAGTTCACTCGTCTTCCAGATAGCTTTGACAAGAACTGCTGGTGATCAATCGATTTTGATTGTTTGCGTGCTTGTTCGATCTCAAATCCAGGACAACGGGAGAGAAAGACGTGAAGTTCAAGGTGCTTTTCTGCGGAATCTGCCACAGTGACCTCCACAGCGCGAGGAACGAGTGGGGATTCTCGACTTATCCTCTTGTTCCCGGGTAATCCTACTTCCCCCTTCTTAAATCTCCTCTTTTGTTTTGCGCTGCTCCTCGTACCTTAAATTATTATTTTTCTTCGGCTGAAAGTACCATGTTGACTAATATAAATCTTTATTTAATTGAAATTTAGTCACGTAGATTCTTAGGGCTATTACGTTCTTAATCTTTTGAATCAAGAACGTATTATAATATTAAAAAAACACGCGCACTCAAAAAGATGGGCAGCCTTTGCTTCTGGGTAACTGTTGCGTTATTCGCTCCATTGTTGTGTTATTCGCTCCGGAAGACTATCAAGATCGTAGAGACTGGTCGGATTCGTTCGATCAGTCCAACTTGATTTATTGTATTGATCTCATGGCATATAACGACCATTTATGTTCTGACTATGCGTTTTAACCTGCATATTGCGCATATTGTCATTTAATACATAGTTAAAATGAGGAAAAATTACAACAACGAAAAAAGTCTTAAGCATATAGCAATTCAGGATGTGCAACTATGCTGGTACTGTCTGAGAATCAGATTGGACAGCCTGAAAAGTAGGTACAAGAACTGATTCCTAGTAGAACTAGTCCGAGAATAGGTTTAGAATTGATTTTATAAGTTAAAGAGCCAAAGCTTTAATTTTTTTCTCCTAAATTCTAACCCCAGCACTCCTTTGTCCTTTGTTCTTCCTTAAAATTCCTTACCAGTCTTTCATCTTCCCTTAAATTTTTATGAATGAATGGAAAATGGAGTTTTATAAATTATTTTTACATTACATGTTCGAAATTTTAATCGTTTGTCATCTTATAAATTTTTGTTTTAAGCATATAGGGATTTACGTTGTTCATTTTTTTACTATAAAAAATTTTTAAAAAAAAAATGGTTTCTCGAGTTTACTTTGGAGTCAAATCGGAAAAATAGAATAAGTTTAGTAATCAATTCCAAGTAATAAAGTAGGTTTTAGGATCCAAAGTTGGAAATTTATTAATAATAGAGTAGGTTTCAGGTTCCAATGAAATCTGTCCACTATGATAAAAATTGAAGAGTGAAAGAGGGGCCATGAGTTGGTGGCTTTCATAACTCTGAAACGTTGCCAGCTTAGTTTTTTTTTTTTTTTTGGGCGTACGTTGCCAGCTTAGTTTTTTTTTTTTTTTTGACAAACGTTGCCAGCTTAGTTGAGATGGCAAAAAATGGTGTGATCGTCCTATTGGCAGCTTTCATGTCATACGTCGGTAACCCTTCGTTATTTCACATCCTCGTAACTATTTATCTATTTATTTGCACGATCATGTGAGGGACATTTGTTCAAAGATCTAGTACATGATGGTACAATGATCCACAAGTGGCGAATTGCACGACGTATAATTCTGGTCAGGACTTGACCATACCAAGGCGAGGTCTTCGCGTATCGCCATCTACTTTATACTCGAAGCGCTTTCCACTCGTTTTTCTGAGAAGCGTTCAGCGTTAGATTTTGTTGCCTTGAAAGTTGGGGGGCAAATCGTGACCACAGAACTGGCCGACCACCCAGACGGCCGTCGTCATCCTCTCGGTTAGTGGGGCGAGGCTCGAGGACATTGATAAGAACGATATGGAGTAGCAAACTCTGGATCGAGTTCTTGGTGGACCTTGGAAGAGGACGACAACCGGGAAAAAAAAAAGGGCAAATGAATGGACGGTGGTACCACTGAGGTGCGGCCGCTGCCTTCTTTGACGACAGTCGCCTTTCCACAGGGAGCTCCGCTGGGGCGGTCGTCTTTTTCTTCTTTCCATTTGTGTAGTTAAAACCTAAAAAGGTTGATGGTCATCTGCCATGTGATAGAAAAATCAGGGAAGAGAGAGAGGGAAACAGCATAAAGATGGGAAGGAAAGGGAGCACCACTTTGGTGGATGCCTAAGGAGAGGCACGATCGGCGGTGCTCTTTTGGGGAGTGCGGCCACTGCATTTGCGCTTAGGACAATGACCCATGTGCCGGTTTGTCGTCTCGTATCAACGTATGAGAGAGAGAGAGAGAGAGAGAGAGAGAGAGAGACCGGGTGACCACCATGTAATGAGCCAATGAGTACCTCGACCTGTCGACCATTATGGGGGGCCTGGCTGTCTGTGGCAACCATCACGCGGTCGCTGCTCTGCCAATGGCTCTGCCATCAGCATCCCCGGATGCGCCAATGATGCGCAACAACAGGGAAAGGACTGGCATCGACAGTCGGAGGGGCGTCCTTTCTCTCTTTACTATATTTTTCTTTAAAAGGTTTTCTGATTCTAACTGGGTACTTCAGCAAACGTTAGATAGGATTAGTCTAACCTTAGTCGAGCTTAAATCCTAACTATGAAACCCAACTTTATAATATGACTAGTTAATAATTGTCAGCAACAAAAGAGTAAAGCCTTCAATAAAAGTTGGGTAAAAGCATGAAGTACTCTTATTTTCTCAAATAGAGTATGCAATACTCTAATTTTATCAAATAAGAGTCTAAAGTGGCTTTTGTTTTAGATAAGGGCCTAAAGTGGCTATTCAATTTCAAAGAAATGCTTGATTTTCCAATTAATCAAGGGCATTTTTGTCATCTACCTTTTTTTGGATTTTTTTTCTTTCTTTTTATCCTTTTTTCCAGTTGTCTTCTTCGCTAGTAGCTAGTCTCAAGCAATGACAGAGCACCAGAGAGGTTTGGGTGAGGAGGGTCTCGCCAACGACTAGTGAGGGATGGTCTTGCCTTGGGCTAGGCTGCCATCATCGACCTCAAGCAAGACTGGCCCTCGCCAATGATCGATGAAGGCTTGCAAGCCTTTGCCAATGGCTAACAAGGGTTGTCGAGCCCTCATTGGTGCATGCTAGAAATAAAAATAAAATAAAAGAGAAAAGAGAAGAGAAAAAATAATTTAGAATTATTTTTTTTTTTTGAGTAAAATGCCCCTTAATTGCTGGAATATCTATCCAACTAGTGACCAACGAAGTTAAATCTTTATTTGAAACTATAATGACCATTTCAGGCCATTATATGAGATTGACTGGCCAATTTCATATGAAATTAAGTCTATTTCACACTTTTATTTGAATAAATAAATAAATAAATAAAAGCACTTCATGACCCTATTTAAAATTTTTCCCTAAAAGTTTAATGAGGAGGTGTTGATTTTTCCATTACAGTAGAAACATGCTCAAAACAACACCTTTTAAATCAAGGCCAACACCTACTCTGAGTCTCTCAATGTAGATCCCATCTTCGCTAGGTTTTCTACACATTGATTTGCTTCCCTGACCACATGCCTAATCCTCACCTGTTGCTGTTCAGCAGACATGTCCCTGCTTTTATTGAAAATCAGTTCTATTGAAAATATAAAAGAAATCAAACAATTTTAGCTCTCAAAAGTCATGAAAAAAATTGGCATTATTGGAAAAGGTTTTAAAAGTCAGTACCACGCTCAATTAGCCGGTCAAAACCCACTGCTACCCTTCAATTTGGTTTTTGTTCCACTGATTGGATTATTTAGTATATAAGCAAAGCGACAACAATGGAAGAACTAGTTTCTCTTGCTAAGACGAAGTTATGGATCTTCTTCATCCCCCAATTCAACAATGAGGTCACCGATGAGTCCAACTTCTGTATTTCATCTCCCACCTGTTAAACTCAATCTACGCGAGACGCATGACAAGCTTTAATTAGACGTATCATGTTAAACACCAAATGCACAGCGATCGCAAAGCCTTACAAATATTGAACATATCTTACAACTTTAAGCTTTTGATTTGTTTGTATTCTGTATATATCTTAATCTATATGGAATGCAGGCACGAGATCGTGGGCGCGGTTGTTGAGGTTGGGAGCAAGGTGGAGAAGTTCAAGGTGGGAGACAAAGTGGGAGTGGGTTGCCTGGTCGGATCGTGCGGCTCCTGCGATAGTTGCCACGACCAACTCGAGAATTACTGCCCCAAAATGATTCTGACTTATGGTGCCATGTACCATGATGGGACGATAACCCACGGAGGATACTCCAACATGATGGTGGTGGATGAGCACTTCGCCATCAAATTCCCGCAAAACATGCCTCTCGATGCCGGCGCTCCTTTGCTTTGTGCCGGGATCACTGTTTATAGCCCAATGAAGTTCTTTGGGCTCGACCACCCAGGGATCCACTTGGGCCTGGTGGGTCTCGGTGGACTGGGCCATGTTGCAGTAAAATTTGCGAAGGCGATGGGGGTCAAGGTGACCGTGATCAGCTCCTCTCCCGGGAAGAGGGAGGAAGCGCTCCAGCGTCTCGGCGCCGATGCATTCCTTATTAGCAGCGACACCAATCAAGTTCAGGTGATCTCTGGATTGAAGTACTGCTATTGCTTCTTTCCTTCTTTCCTTGGTAACGACGAGGAACATAGTTTAAGTGAGCATATTCTAAGCCGGTGAGGTAACAAATAACCTAATTCTTTGTACATTGGGTCCTTCATCAATAATATCACTGCGTTAGAGACTAGGGATGGGTTCGGCATAAAAAAACAAGTCTGGTTTCTCATTTGTAGTATGTTCTGTGATTTGAGTTTGTGTTGGAACTGTTTTGGTCAATAGGCTGCAATGGGCACAATGGATGGTATAATCGACACGGTTTCAGCTGTGCACCCAATATTGCCTTTGATTGGTTTGCTCAAACAGAATGGAAAGCTTGTTCTCGTTGGAGCTCCTGATCGGCCTCTCGAGTTGCCCGTTTTCCCATTGATCTTTGGTAAGAATCTCCATTCTCTTCCTTTGCTGCAACAATAATGTTGAATCAACTGATACAGCCTATACATTGTTGTAAAAGTGGCAAACTTTTTGTTTAGCTAAACACAAACTGATAATTATACTACTCGATCGGGGTTTCAGGGAGGAAGATTGTGGCTGGAAGTTGCATTGGTGGAATACAGGAAACTCAAGAGATGATTGATTTTGCAGCAGAGCACAAGATTACCGCCGATATTGAGGTCATTTCTATCGACTATGTGAACACAGCAATGGACCGCCTTGCCAAGAACGATGTCAAGTACCGGTTTGTGATAGATATCGGCAACACCTTAAAAGAAGCGTGAGGCTCCAAAGACTGATTAGATTGCCTATGATGATGTCAAGTAAAAATTTTGGTGTCCAAATATAAATTTGACTGGGAGATTAAGGCCGAATGTCTGGCTCAGTTTGTTTGTCACAGATCTTGAAGCATATTCAGGAAGATTATAGTTTGGCAGGTGCATTGAACATCATTGAACATGCATGATGGTCCGTATGTATGTAATTCTCTGCAGTAAGAATCCATTAGTAAGTGAGAACGTTCCTGTTCTGAACTTTGGAGTGTGTGGAAGATGCACATTTTGGTTCGACACCCCGCTTGCTTGCGGAGTTCCAAGTTCCTAATACGCCTTCTTGGTCACCTGACGTATTCAATTCAGGTTCCTCATCTCGAGTTTTGGTCTTATGACCGCTTTTTTTTCTCGAAGCGTGTGGTGTTAGGTCGTAAAATAGCAACCAGAAAGGAAGTCGATTGGTTGAATTGAAACTAGTTTTTGCGCACTTCCCATGCAAGCGTAAGACACATTCCTTCGTAAATGTGGACAATGAATAGATAAGGCAGAATATAGAAGAGAAGCTTGGATCCAGATTTACAGAGGTCCGTGGTGCTTTTGGAATCCTGTCGCAGCTCTAACTACTCTACAAAGCTAAAATCAGGTTAGTCAAATGAGTATTGCACAATTTGCCTCCCGGCGAAATTTGTTTTTGGGTTAATGACACCGCAAATATGTGAATTTTGTATCTTTCTTAATTAAGTGCCTAAACTGTTTTTTGTTCAATCGAGAACCTGAACCCTTTGACTGAGGCTCAATGTAGGATCTGTGTCAAATTTATATTTTTATGGGCTAGAACTTTTTTGTTTTTTTGAAAAAAAAAATATCATTGAGAAGAGAGCTGATGCGGCGTTTTTGCCGATGTTGCATTGACGATGTTGCATTGACGCATTGATTGCCATATTAGAAATACCCAACGATGTTAGTGTCACATTAACAAGTTTTTATTCATCAATCTAATTGAGGCTTTACATTGAATAAAATTCAAAAAGTTCAAGTACTTTGACCAAAAAAACAAAAAAAAAACAAAACTCCATATACTTAGTGATGTTAATATCCCTTTTCATTCTGGACTACGAATGAATCCTAAAATGAAAACTAACTTCTATTAACGTTCAGCTAGGAGCCCTCAGCTCTTAAGGAAAAGTCAATTGCGCTACCCTATGGGGGTAAAAATGGAGTTCTTAAAGATGTGTCATAGTGTCAATTGGCTTGTACGATATTCAATGGCTCCATTTAAGGCCAGGTCCTGCAATTTATCAATAGCTAGATCTATAAGCACCATTCACCCGGTAGCGAAGGGTTTGTCAGCAGTGAACCTACTAAGTTCTCACGGGTCGGGCCGAGGCAGCCGGGGCTAAAAGTCCTGTTACAAGTTTCCGGTGGAGGATCCCCATCCTTGTTTATATCGTAGATGTGTTAGAGGTAACTTACATCCTTTAGTAGAAGTAGTTGCTCTTATTAATGCTCCTCAACCGTGCGGCATCTGACACCCTTCACTGACTACACATCTTATTAAGACCCACGCATGGTAGAACAAACTAGTCTTGCAACTATAGAACTTATAACTTCTACCAGAACCTCCCAGAAGATTCATATGTTTGTCACCAGAAGCAAACTACCCTATCCAGCGTTTAAAGAAGAAAACAAGCGAATAGGAATGATTCACAGAGAAAATGATAACTCTTGATCTGAAATAAACAAGTTTTGAGTTCGTTTGCTTTGGTGCAATCATTCGAGGATAGGTGAAATGAGGGTAATCGATCTAATTCTAGTACATGACCGACGGTAGCATCTTTAAAAATGGCCGTCGAATGACGTCTCCTTTTGTGCTAAACATGATTTACGCATGGATCTCTCCCTTCCATAGGAGCTTTATCTCTCAATTTCGATACAAGAGTATTCCCACCTCGTCTACTGTGCCTCCAGTCCTCCATCGTCTCCACCACCCACGACTTTGTGCTTCCACGTCTCCTTTTCCGGGTTTCAATGATTTGTTTTAGTTGTTGCTGTAGTGTCTTTTGGATCGATCCGCGGTTTCCTGAGGTGATCAAGGTCTGTTGGGTGGGGTAGTGGTCGACTGGATTAGTGAAAAGGAAGTCTGAACGGTGCACTGAGGCGCCATCAATATGATAGCCTGAAACTGTCGAGGTGTTGTTGGAGATTTGACAGGGAGAGAATTGAAAAGTAAATGTCGCTCCTGTGATTCGGATACTGTTTTCCCGTTGGAGACAAAATGTAATGCTAAATGGATGGAGACTGTTCGGACAAGGATTGATTTTACTAGCGTTCCTCCATTCCCGCACAAAACACTGGGGGCGGATCGGCAGTAATACGGAGGTCCATAACAGAGAAAATCCTGACCAGGTGTTGTGGCTTTCTTTGGCACACGCACCTCCTTATTTTGCTCTTAGGAGGGCGTTCTGGGAAGATTTCACGGCTCAGGTTCGAAATTTGAGAGAGGATTGGGCTGGCATTGGAGACTTTGATGAGACTACAAGTGCTTAGAAGCGTCAAGTAAAAGGGGACCGGCCCATCCTATCTTTTCTCCGTGGATTTTATGAATCAATTGGGTTTTGTTGATCTTGGCTTCAAAAGGTAAACCTTATGCCCGGGGAAATGAAAGAGCGGGTCAAGTGTTCGTAAAAGACTTGATAGAGTAATTTGTTTGACATTGTGGTGTGAAATATTCCCTGAAGAAAGGTCCAATTGCCGGTAGTGAATTTTGATCCCACTCCTATTTGGCTGAATTCGACTTCCCTTGATGGTAAGTCGAGATGCCCAATCGAAGGATAACCAAATGAATGTGTTACACAGGAAGCTAAAATTGATAGAGATTGCTCTTGAAAAGTGGAGTACGGAGCATATTGGTATCTGCCAGCAACGCCATCAGGACTTAATAGCAACACTCAATTCCGCTCCATCCCATCATTTCTATGTGGATTTTATGAATCGATTGAGTTGTGTCGAACTTGGATTCAAACGTAAATCTTATACTCGGGGAAATGAAAGAAACGGGATTTGCAAGTGTTCGTAAAAGACTTAATAGAGCAATCAATTGGTTTGACATCGTGGTGAGAAGCATTCCCTGAGGAAGGGGTTCTCCACTTGCAAATGGTAAATTTTGATCACACTCCTCTAGGGCTGAATTCTGTAATTGCACAGGAAATCATAGACTATGTAAGGAAGAAATAAAAGGGGAGGTCTTTCAAGAGAGTCAAGGTTGATATGTCAAAAGCCTGTGATAGATTATATTGTAAAATAGTTGAGCCTAGGATTGTCAGACCATTTTTGGAGCTCACAAACAAGTGTATTTCTATAGCTTATTATGCTTTACTCATCCACGAGAGCCCGATAGGCAGTTTCAACCCCAAAAGGGTCTTCGTTAAGCCATTGAGCAACAAATGAGAGCTTAGAAGCAATGCATTGACACTAATTGTTCATAGATATATCAAAACTTGAAACTTAAAATGTCCTTAGTTTTTCTCTTCAAAGACATATCAAAGCTTTTTTTTTTTTTTTTGGTCTAAAACAGCACATATATTAAATTCTCAGAGTAGAAGTTACATTAGGTATAAGTTCAGAATACAAAATATCCTACAGAAAAGGAGGAGGATGAAGAACCCAATTAGGAGGAAGAAGGGAGGCCCAATGGGCCTTCACGGCCCGGTCTGCAATAGCTTTAGCTTCCCTATTGCAGTGAGCGATTTGGAGATTAGGGCACCGAAGCATCAATGCGAAAGTTTCGTCAAAAAGGGATTTGAGTTCCTACAGCCATGGGCAGGGTTGTGGATGGCATCCACAATGGTCAAACAATCAGATTCCACAACAAGTTTATCCAATTCTCGCCCCCTCTAAAGCAGAAAATGCAGGGTGAGATTAAGGCCGATCGCCTCAGCTTGCAAGGCCGAGGAGGTGTGAACAGATCGTGCGAATCCATCGATCAAGAGGCCGAAGGAGTCTTTGCACACACAAGCCACCGAGGCATCACTGTAATGGGAGTGGTAAGCTGCGTCAATGTTAATTTTTAGGACTCCTTGTTCTGGTGGACGCCATCTTTGATTCGGTATTCTCTGTTTTGAAAAATGCCTCTGCATTTGCATACTGAAAAGACGGCTGGATCGGGCATCTGCTATTGCCGATTGGACAACTTGCTCGACGTTTGGATGCTACTGACGAAACAAGAAATTGTTCTGGGCTTTCCAGATTTGCCAGAGGATGGACATAATAGTTTCGAGATTTGGTGAGCCACTCTTTTTGTCAATATATGCAAGTAACCAGCTTTCTATTTGATGCACACCTGTTGTATGATTCTTGATATCAATTTCTGGATGCAACCAAACATTATGTGTCCAAGGACATAACAAAAAAAGATGTTCTAGGGTCTCAGGTACCTGATTTGCACACAAACAGCAAGTCGGTTCTGTCAAGATGCGTCGCTTGTATAGATTTTCTCTAGTCGCCAAAGCATTGTTGTAGACAGACCAAAGGAATGATCTCAGTTTAGGCATAGTATTTAGTTTCCATATTGCGTTCCATAGTTTGTGGGGCGGCTGAAAACATGAAGAGGCTTGATTGTTGATGTTGCTTGTTTGCTGAGCTCTAATCTGATTGTAACAATTCTTCACTGTAAAATGCCCATTTTGCATTCCTCTCCATATTAGTCTGTCTTGCGCAAATTGAGGTCGGATAGGGATAGATAAAATTTCTTCAACTGTTTGGCAATCAAAACTCTGGTGCAAAAGTGTTGTGTTCCATGCGTTGTATTCTGTAGATATAAAACCTGCAACTTTTTCTGGTTCATTTCTAGGAGCAGGACCTCCAATTACACCGCTAGCCAACCATCTATTCTCTCAAATTTTTATTTTTGTTCCGTCACCAACAGACCATAAAACCTTATCTGCAATAGATTCCCGGCCTATCAATATGCTCCGCCAACCCCATGAGGGTCTAGTGCCTTTAGTGGCATGCCAGAAATCCTGAGAATGAAAGTACAAACCCTTAAGTACTATGATGCACAGTGAAGTAGGTTCTTGAGCTAGATGCCAAGCTCGTTTGCCCCGTAAAGCTCTGTTAAATACCATAAGATTGCGAAATCCTAAACCCCCTTCATCTTTCCTACTCTTAATGCATTCCCAATTCTTTCAATGTATGCCTTGCTTGCTGTAATTTGATTGCCACCAGAATCTAGCTATTTTCTGTTTTATTGCTTTACAAATTGCAGTAGAGATTTTAAAAATCGACATTGCATATTGAGTATTGCTTGCACAACGGTTTTAAGAAGGACCTCCTTGCCTCCTTTTGAAATAAGCTTCTCCTTCCAACCTTCTAGCTTTGAATGTACTCAACCCATAATCCATGCAAACATTTCTCATTTAGATTTCCCCCCAGTCTGAAGGTATGCCAAGATATTTGCTAGTTTTGTTTAATATAGGAACTCTAAGTTCTCTAGCAAGATTTTCTTTCAAGCTGATAGGACAATCTGTGCTACAAAATAGACTTGATTTGTTTCTATTAATAGCTTGTCATGTAGCTAAGCAATATTCATTTAGGACATTAGCTAAATTCTAACATTCAGTAAGCTTCGCATTTAGGAAGAAAATGGCATCGTCTACGAAAAATAAGTGGGAGAGGGTGGGACACCATCGGTTTAGCTTAATACCTTTAAGATTTCCCATGTCCACTGCATTGTTGATAAGAGCTGTTAAGGCATTAGCCATCGGGATGAACAGGTACGATGATAAAGAGTCACCTTGTCTCAGACCTCTAGTAGGATGAAAGTAGGGTAAAGATTCGCCATTGAATTTAACACTGTAAGAAACCATAGAAACACATTGCAATATCCAATGAACCCATTGGGTATGGAATCCAAGCTTTAGGAGATAATCTTTAAGGAAATTCCATTCTACCCGATCATAAGCCTTTTGCATGTCTAATTTAAGCACAACCTGAAAGTCCTTTTTTCGTTTCCTGGTTCTGATTTGATGGAGTACCTCCTAAACCACAATAATATTATCCTGGATTTGCCGACCTCCAACGAATGCAGTTTGTTTTGGCGCTATTAAATCTGGTAGCCAGGGTTTAAGACGGTTAGCTAGGTTCTTGGAAATCACCTTATAAATAAAATTGTAGAGGCTGATAGGGCGGAATTGGTCCAAACTTTCTAGATGAGGAACCTTTGGGATCAAGGAAATAGAAGTGCTATTGTACTCCGGTAACAAGATCCCTATTTGAAAGAATTGTTCCACAGTTGATACTATATCTTCTTTTAGTATGTCCTAATGTGCATGGTAGAATTGACCATTCAAGCCGTTTGGACCCGGTGCTTTTGTTTCTCCTAATTGGAAGATCGCTGTCTGGACCTCCTCACAGGTAACTTCTACTGTTAGATTATCGTTAATCTTCGCTATCACCACTGGTTTGCAAAGAGTTAACATCAGGCCATAATCTCTATACCCGACTGAAGAATACAAATGCTTAAAGTAACTAGAGGTCATCTCTTTGAGATCATTCAGGTCACGTATCCAATTTTGTTGATCATCTTGCAACATTCTTATCTTGTTGTGTTGTTGTCTTTAAACCGTGGTGGCATGAAAAAACTTTGTGTTCCTGTCCCCCCATTTAAGCCAATTAACTCGGGATCACATTGCCCAAAATTTTTCCTCCTATTGCCATAAGTTGTGTATTTTCTCTTTCAGGTCAAATAACACATTTGTATCAGAGTGAATATGAGGCTGATTTGTCAGAAAGTGAAGCTAATTCTTGAGGTAATGAAGCTGATGTTTGGCATTACTGAATTTGGATCGGCTCCATTTTGATAGAGCGGCAGAGACAACTTTCAACTTTTGGGGGAGCATCATCTCTCAAAGTTGATAAGTCACCCAAGAAGCAGCAATTGTTGAACGGCACTCCATATCTTGAAGCCGGTAAGCTTCAAAATAGAAAGATTTTCTCCTTTTACAACTTGGTATTGCTTCAGTATATAAAAAGAAGAGGGCTGTGATCAGATCCGAGGGCTGGTAGAGCCAACACTTCAGCAAGAGGGTAAGTCAATCTCCATTCCTTTGTGCAAAGCATTCTGTCTAATCTTTCCTTTACAATATCTTCGTCGTTTCGGTTATTAGTCCATGTAAAAGCACAGCCTTTGTTGCCCAGATCCATTAGATAACAATCATTGAGTAGATCGCGAAAAGAAAACATTCGGTGAGGCTCGGCAGGACACTTCCCTACTTTCTCCCATGGATACAGTACTTCATTATAATCACCTATGCAAAGCCAAGGTAGGGTGTTGAAGTTACTGATTTGCCTTAATGCTGTCCACAAGTGCTGTCGGAGATGGTACCTTGCTGAAGCGTGGAAGCAGGTGAGACGCGTAGTGATGCTAGAATCCAGGTCAGTACAAATGGAGTCAAGCATATCCGAAGAGTGATAGATTACTTTTAAAGAAACTTTATCCGTCCAAAATAGTGCTAAAAAATCATTAGTTTTTATGTGGGCATGAAAAAGTTTATAAGAAAGAGCTTCACTTGAAAAAGACAAATCCAGAAGCACTGTGCCTTGATAACAGTTCATTGTGTAAAGCACACCAGTCCATGCTATCTAGTTGGCTGCCAAAAAACACGTGTGACAGACTTGACTCCCCCACCAGAAAATTCTGGTGGGATGTTCCGTCATAGAAAAATAGGTACTTCCACCTAAACATTGGGAATCTTTGTTAGAAGCAAGAAGAGTGGCGGAACGGGGTTTTGACAATCCAGGGAATTCAATAATGATTTGCTTCTTAAGCTCGGTTGGGGAACAGTCCACAATAGAGACAAATTATGGGTCCGTGTCCTTGAAAGGAAATACCTACGAAGTTCCAATTTCTAGAACCACAAGATTAAGGTATTGGCATCTCCATTATAAAAGGCAATTATATGTACTAGAGAAATACTTAAATAGTGCAATCCATATCATATAGGGGATGGGAAGTCAATTGAAGTTGAAAGTCACCCTTGGATCCCTAGAATCTCAAATCATTTGCCTCCTTTTATTGATGCCAATCCTATTTTGAAGGAAAAAAAAAAAAAGGTAGAGAGCTTCTTTATTCCAAGGACAACTATTAGGGTCAAAAATAGTCTTCGTTAAACTTTTTCCCCAATCTTACTCCAAGCAATTCTTCAGATTCATGTTTCAAACTCCACTGGGAGAATAAGAAGCCAACTAATGATAGATTCAAGGTTAAATCCTTCTGCAAGCTTATCAAGTCGTGTACATAAACTGACTACAGCTCGAAGATTCAGAAGAAACTCTAGAACAATTGACAATAGTGGCGGAACGGGGTTTTGACAATCCATTTTATGTACACGACGACTTGATAAGCTTGCAGGAGGATTTAACCTTGAATTTCTATCATTAGTTGGCTACAGCTCGACGTTTAAGGTCTAGTCAACAATCGTGGGTTTTCTCAGGTCAACTTTTGCTGACGTCAGAATCCTATATCTGCTTTGGCTATACGCGAATAGACCAAGCTTTTCACACGACCTAGATGATCACCACTTCCCCTGTAATATTTTGAATTTTTCATTTCTAATTGAGCTTAATAATTACAAACAAATTTTTGGTGATTCTAATTTGGATATATAATGATTGATTTCTTTTTTCGAATTGCTTGGCGCCTTCTTGTGCATGTGTCCCGATCCTCTAGGAAGTTTATCGAAGGATTTGCTCGATTTTTCAGGGTGATATCAGCGTCTCAAGCAAAAACCCTTGCTTTCTTGGAAAACCAAAGATTTTCCTATGCACGACCTAAACAAAGTTGAGTCTCGAGTCAAATAGTTAAACTTTGATAAGTACACCGTTGGGCTCAGAGCACCTGGCTTCTGATGAGCGTGTTCTTACCAAGGAGTGCCAAGATCTGCTTATTAGGTACCCGGATCTCCAAATAGCCCTTTGGTCTGGAGAGACAATTAGGGTAGCGGATTAGGTTGTCAAATCCCAAATTCAAAAAACCAGTCTTCTCAATCAGTTCTCCAAGCCCCCTCAAGCCCTGTCCGATGTACTATTTTCAGCGGCCCACTTACTGAACTCCCCAGTTGTTTTTTAAGAAAATGCAACGACCTTTCATCGGAAACTAAATAAAGAGAGAATCCGATCGAATCTTGAAGAGGGTACACTTTTAGAACCCGTGTCGTGACATGTTAACTTGTTGCGCCCAGAAATTTAAAGATAAAAATTGGAACAAAATTTTGTGGTCCATATGGTACCAAGTTATGGAACGTGATGTGTCTACTGACTCAAGGCTTTCCGGAGGTTCGTGAACGATGGAAGGCGATCCCCATCAATGGAAGGCGTGGTTAAATGCGACTAGGGTGGGTGGGGGAGGGGTGGTGCGAACGACACGAGATGGGGAGGGGGCGTGACGTTTGCTCTTCGGTTCTGGTCTCACGGGAATCCGGCCACCCCCTCCTCCTCCTCCTCCTTCCCTCACGCGTTCCTCCCTTCTCCCCCGTATCTGTCTTATCTCGAAGATGGGACGAAAGCGAGGGCTATGTGTACTTGTGAAAATGGGGGTCACGTGGGAGAAATTACCCAAAAAAAAGAAAAACTCTAAATATATTACACTTATACTAATTCAATCATAAACCTTTCGATTTATCTAATTCTAAACTTTTTGACATTTAAACATTTCAGTTATGTTAATTTAGTTATAAACCTATCAATGATTTATCAATTTAGTCAATCCAACAAATTCTAGTTGGAAAATTACTGACATAGTGATTTAATCAGTGATGATAATCCTATATGACACGGTAAGTGCTAACGTTGATAATTTTCAATTTTTTTTTTTTATTTTCTGATTTTGTTTGTCCTAGATATTTTACGTGGAACAACTTACACTAACACCGAAAATTCTTTAAATACTTTGAATTTTATTATTATTTTCTTCTTCTTTTATTCTTCCTTTCCTCGTTGTTTACCCTGGCCATAGGCAAGGGTTGGTAAGCCTTGCCTAGTTTGGGTGAGAGCACCATAGCCTCGAGGGCCACAGGGGTATTCACACTCTCGCCTGTTGGTTGACAAGCTCTTGCATGGATCTAGGCGACGGCCAATGCCCTTGCCTATGGTCAACAAGGATCGTGACCTTGCCGATTTAGGGTTAGGAAAAAAAATAAGAGAAAAGAAGAAAAAATTTTAAAAAATTAAGAAATATATATATTGTTCACGTTAGTACCGATTATGTCATATAGAAGGGCCAACATAAATTGCCAATGTTGACTCGACCATTACGTCAGCAATTTCTAGAAGGAATAAATTAGCAAATCATATTTTTAGAACTAAATTGACAAATTAATAAGAGGTTTAGAACTAAATTAACCAAATTAAAAGGTTTATGACTCAATTGATATAAGTAAAATAAGTTTAGAATTTTTTGGATAATTTTGCTTATTGAACTAGAATCTTTTAACAACAATCTTTAAGTAGATTTGTTCTATTCAGGGTTGTGATAGATTTAAAAAAGGTGTAGCTTCTTAAAGATGCCACAGGTACTGTGCACGTTGAGATCCGGTTCGATTGTTACTGATTTGATCATTTAGGCACTATTTGGTAACCATCCAAACAGTATATGATTCTGATTTTTTTGTTTCCGGAATCAGTTTGGGAACAGAATTGCGTTTGGAAAAATTTTTGTTCTCGGGAACAAAATTCTATTTTTTTGTTCCCGGAAGTAGATTTGGAACAGAATCAAGAATAAAAAAAAAATTTGATTCTTATTCTAGGAACAAATCTAAAAATCAAAACCAATTCTTCTTCTTCCATTTTCTCCTCTTCTTCTCTTTTCTTCTTCTTCATCGACCGCCATCCCGTGGTTGCCATCCACCGCCATCCGCCATCATCGCCACCGATCCCCACCGTTTTCTAAAAGTCCTCGTCGTCCACCACTGTCGCTAGTAACCAATCCAATGAGCTCGCTAGAGGCAAGCCCAACCACCGACGAGCTCACCGGAGGCCCGCCTAGCCACTTGCGAGCTCGCCGGAGGGCTAGGCGAGGCCGAGCCTCGGCGAGGCTGGGCAAGCCTCGCTGGTGGCCAGGCGGGCTTCACCCAGCCCCGACGAGGCTCACTTAGCCCCGGTGAGGCCGGCCTAACCACCGGCAAGGCTGGGTGAGCCCTGCCCAGCTACTGGCGAGGCTCAGCCGACAGGGGCCAACGATGCTTCAATGAGGTCGCCAACCACTGGAAAAAGAAGAACATGAGAGAGAAAGGAAAAAAGAAAAAGAAAAACAAGGAAAAAAGAAAAAAATTATTTAAAAATTAAAAGAAATTGAATTTGGAACAAAATCAATAAGCACGGTACCAAACACAATTCTATTCAAGAATCATAAATTTTGGACAATTACAAAACGGCTTAACATACTTAAAATTTTTTCTCGGGAACAGAATAAAAAATAATTATTTATAGTCAGAATCTGTTCCCTAAAACATAATCGTTACCAAACGCGCTCTTAAATCAGGGCCCTTCCATCAAGGTGCCGGGTCAATTTTGAATTACACTAATTCACTAACATACCATTCACTTCATAAAAATAAACATGCTTGCATGCACCCAAGAGCACACGCACACCCCAAATCTTAAACACAATAAATAAATAAATAAATACTCAAATCTTGACCACCACGACAACCGTCGATTAAGCCACCACTACCCTCACCTTAGGAACCATAAGTAATCAAGTAGCAGGTTGCTTGCTCATATCCAAAAAGCTCAAGAGGCATATGGGCAAGCTTGGTAATGTTAACTTGCTCGGGCTCTAACATTTATCTGTAGATATAATGTCGGGGCGAGTTTGAGCAATACATTAAGTCTAATTTGCAATCCCAACTACTCTTTGCCTAGTGATCACATCTATTATAATGACTTGAGCTTCTCCAACCCCATTGCTGTTGTCGCTACCATCGCCGCCTCCAAGGACATTTTTCTCATTGACTATCAAGTGGTCGAGCTAAGGAAAAGTACCAAAAAAGTACTAAACCTATTACATTGACATCAATTCAGTCATAAAATTTTCAATTGAACCAATTCAATCCTAAATATTTTTTTATCGATACAAATGCAGTTTATCCAGTCAATTTTGACTAGTCGGTACTAATGTAAACACCAACTAATATTGGTCACTTGGCCAACGCTGGCATAGTAATTTTTAAATTTTTTGAATTTTTAATTAATTTTTTTCTTTTTATTTTTTCTCTTCCCCCTCCAAAGACTTTCCCCGCAGTGGCCAATAAGACTCTAGCGAGGCTCGCCGGCCTCGTCCAGGGCTATGAGTGAGGGCACCCTCGCCAATG
This sequence comes from Eucalyptus victrix, assembly GCA_016097545.1. Classification (NCBI taxonomy): domain Eukaryota; kingdom Viridiplantae; phylum Streptophyta; class Magnoliopsida; order Myrtales; family Myrtaceae; genus Eucalyptus; species Eucalyptus victrix. The sequence continues at coordinate 50,894,674 of CM027843.1, forward strand.
GCCAGTGAGGTTCCACAGGAAAGTCTAAGAAGAAAGAAATAAATTAATTAAAATTAATAAATATATATATATATTAAAAAACTACTTTATCGGCATTGATCGGACGACCAACACCAATTGGTGTCAATGTCAATATTAGTTGGTTAAAATTGATCGGATGAACTAAATTGATATCAATATGAAAAAGTTTAGAATTGAATTGATTCAATTGAAAAATTTGGGATTGTATTAATGCCAACGAAATCGATTTATGACTTTTTTTCACATTTGTCCCGGCCAAGCTAATATGTATCCATTGAAATGGATAACCTATTGGGCCATTCTGGGGATATAAATTTCACCACCTAAATAAAGAGGGTCTCCATCCTTGCAAGGTTCAGCTTTCGAGAATCCTTGCCTTAAAAGAAAACAAAATTACGGGTGGCCCACATTTCCGAGGACCCCCACCAACCCGAATTTGGTCAAAAATTACACCAGTGTTCGCGCGATAAACAAATTGTTTTCTCAGATTAATGCCTTCTGCATTCAATTCATATTATTGTCCAAGTCCACGTCGACTTCGCTGACATTGACTTTGGGATTGGCACGTCTATACGTCGGAACCTTTCCCATTTAGAGGGAAGGATTCTTCGAGTATTTAATAAGTGTATGTATATAAATATATAGAAATATCTATACATACATAATGTACGTGGGAGAAGATCGCCCAGGGTCTTGAGTTTTTTCCAAAGTCATAATTACGACCAAGTGGGGAACTCAGAACCAACGATACATTAGGCTGACTAGGATTTCTTTATACCGACTATAGATTGGGGAGGCGAATTTGTGATCCTCCACTTGCAAATCAAATTCCAGACCACTCGACCAACCTTCTAGGTGGTTCTCTTAAGTCATAGTCATTAATTGATGTATTGGCCAAAGAAAAACCTCAGTAGTTCATATCAACTAGAGTAAGAAAAGATTTGTTAAATTTACTCTTATACTTTTTAAATGTATTTGTATTTAGCCCAAAAAGAATATACCACACTTTGTATATGGTCAAAAACTTTCAGACCATTCAATCTACTTACTTAAAGAGATATATACGCCATGTGTCTTGAGGGTACTCCATGTGTCAAAAACATTTAAATTATTTGTTTATGTAGAGAACGTGACCTTTGGTTTGCTTATTTCAGATTCACCAATTGCTTATTTAACTCTGCATAGTCGGTTCTGTTCCCTATAGTCCAAACAAGCATCATAAATGTGAGACAGACGACCACGACCCTTTTTATTCTGCAATTCTTTTATTATTATTATTATTATTATTATTATTATTATTATTATTATTATTATTATTATTATTATTATTATTATTATTATTATTTCTTTTTTTTGAAGTTGTACTCGTGGACTGCCTGGTGAGATTGAGCTTTACTCAAGGGACATTATTTTTTAAATATTTCGGGGGCACGGTAAAAATCTAGCTATCTAGAGACTCATAACTCATTCCATAAACTTTATTAGCCGGTTAAATACACACTTTTAATTTGTGCAGGCTCGGACCTAGAACAATGTTAACGCAAATAGTGAAATGTAAACGGGTCAACTCCAGTCCTTCGACTGGAAATTCCCCCTACCCCAACAACATTACATCATACCCAAGTATTAATTATTTGAAGATGGCAATAAGAGACAGCTGAAGTACTCGAGACTTAGTTGTGTTTAAATCTATGTATTCGTAGATAAAGTGTGCGAACGAGTAACTTCTATATATTCCATAATGTAATATATTATACATATTTATAAACTGCACAATGAGACTATTTAAGGTAACGAGATATGTAAATCATCCTATCATAATTTAGAATATCAAGAATAATCAATCGAGTAGATATGTAAACAAGGGAGAAGGGGATGTACACAGTCAAGAACAATATGCATAATCTCCTAGTTTTGCCTAGCACCCTCCTCAAAGTCAAAGTGACGTCAAAGCAGTTAATTGGTGTTTTGGAGGAAAAAAATCTAATAAACACCTAGAGGAAGTGTTTGGCAAAGATTTTAGCAGTCTTATTAGTATATGAATTAAAAGCAAGACGAATTATAGCATGGAGTGCGCGGTATCACACAAAGTGATCTATAGTCAATTTCCATATGCTTTGCACTTTTAAGGAAAATAATGTTGTGATATTTAAATAACACCCCAATTGTCATAGTATAACATGCAATTGCTACAATGAACTACTATGTCTTCTAATAACCATAGCCAAATTAGTAATTCAAATGTCAGCACGATATTTGCTTCAATACTAAATCAAGTTACGACTTATTATGTCATGAGATAAGCGAAGACCTAAGGAAGAAATAATAAACTGTAATGGAATGATGATCTGAGGCATGCACATGGGAGGTTGAATATAAATCCAGGACTCACAAAAGATGAGGCTGTTCAAACCTCCTTTGGGTATCAAGATCCGAATGCTTCTTCTATCTATTAGTGCAATTTTCGTTCCAATTGAGGTTATCAAATATGATTGCATTATAAGAAGTGGAATTTCATGCCAAATTTTATTTTGTAATAAATTTCCTACGAATCTATTTCGCATCTTGAGCCTGTGACCGGTTCCGTCGTCACAGGATTTATAGGTGTATTCGACGGTTTTGTTTTGGAGATTAACTTACAAGATGAGGGATAAGGTGAACAGAACGCAAAATGACAAAAAGCCGGACTTAGTGTTGGAGAGACAGCAAGACCAGGAAATCAAATGGTCTGGGCGGGGAGGCAAAAGGACATGAGACAGGATGAATAGACCAAGCCTGCCCTGCGAAACTGGCAGTGACTGAGCCTTTGCAGATTCTGCTGGCCCCCGTTTCGCCTGCCTCTGCTCTCTGCTTCTGCTTTTGCTTTAAACCCTACCCCCACTACTACTGATACTGCTGCTGGCTCTCGCTGCTTCTGCGAGTTCTTTCTCTCTCCTCCTGCTGGACAAACGTACCAACTACTGCGCCTGCTGCTTCTGTGCTTTCAGTTCTCACGTTACCTTATACTACATCACATCACATCCCATCACTTCAGAAACTCGGTCTTTACATTTTCAATTTCTCTTTTTCTTAACCTTCTCTGGATACGTCATTCGGGATCTCTGTTGCGCTGGGGTCGTATTTCCATGCCTATGGAAGTGATGTTAATGCATCCATCCATGCTGTGGTGGTCGTGCTCCGTTGTCTTCTTCTTATGTATGAAGGAAAATTGGTCGTGCTCCGTTGTCTTCTTCTTATGTATGAAGGAAAATTAATTCGATTTGGGGAGGTGGTTTTGGCTATTTATACCTTACAAAGTCTGAAAGTTGCTCAATTAATCATAAACTTAATATACAAATATCAATTTAGTTTTAGATATTTAAATTTTGCCAATTTATTTTTACATTTTCACACGAAATTGCCAGAAATTATTAATGTGATGGTATGCCATGAAGACAGCCAATGATATCACCTTAGGAGTGAGCCCACAACTAAGAAGTAACAAATCTAAGATCGAGAGAGAGAGAGGGAGAATGGGCGCAGGAGGAGTCTTACTACTAGAGGAAACAATAAGCTTATCATGTGATTATTGCAAGCAGCAACACTAGCAGCCAACAAAAATCGATATGTTTAATAGTTTCATTTGTTCTAGCACGACAAAATTAGACACATGTTTAACATGCTTGATATTGATATTCAAACACTTCTTTTTATCTTTGGGAAGTCTACAAAAATAACAGATATCTCAAACAGAATAATGATAACGTAAAAACATGTTTTGGGATACAAAAGTCATTGAACATAAAGAAATACTCACTCAAACATATAATTTAAATTAATGTGAAGTGAATTTCACCATGTGTGTCCAAATATGTGTTAACACGAGTTATTGTGTGTAAATGTGTTTTACAAGTTAATTGTGTACACTGATCAACATAGCAAACAAGTTAGAATATTGCGTCATGTTAACATTTGACATCATGTTATTCATGTCATATTATGTAACTTGCTTTTTTAGGTGTGTCATATTAGTTTTGAGACAGTTTGATACATTGCTTATATGTGTCATGATTAGCCATATTAGTATGATGGCCTTATTTCAACGCTTGACACAATACGACATGTATTGTCACCTCCATTTAATTAGAGGTGAGCTAGCTTTATAAAAGCTGTTATAATTTATTTTAGAAATCTCTTTCCTGGGCTAGTAACCACAAAACTCTTTCGATTAAAAAAAGAAAAGAAAAGGATAGATGAAGAGGCATTCTAGAGTTCGACCACCTCATGATGAGGTTGAATCTTTGACCTTTAAATAAAATGACAAAAGTGATGGAATTGTGGAGTTTAATAGATGAAAGTATTAAAGCTGAGAGTTTTTATTGCAAATGGTGTATATGTAATTTTCATGTAAAAGCATAGAATAGATTTTTTATACTATTGTTATGACATGCATGTGATTTCCATCATAACAATTTATATCCTTGACTCTTACTATAAATTGGACAATATCATTTGTAGTCGTAATGCTGAAGCTTGTAACTCTAATACTAGCACTAATAGTGAAGAGATTACCTAGTGTGACATCATGGCTTTTTTTTTTCCTTTAAATTTTGAAAGGGCTTTCCACATAAAAATTCACTCGTCCTCTTCTCTATTTTTTCTCTTGAAAAATTCAGATTCCTAATAATTGGCATCAAAGCTTGATTTGACGAAATAGTGGGAGAAACGATTATGGCCTAATGAAAGGTGAAGGTCAATTTATTCGATGGTGAAGACTTTGGTTTTTGAAAGATGCAAATCAAGGATTTGTTGTATTAGAAGAACTTGCATTAGCCTCTATCAAGAGAGAAATATCGGCAAGCTCTTAGTGTAATTCATCTCACAATGGTGCGGAATGTTGCCTTCAACATTGCCAACAAGAAAATAACATCGGATTTGATGAAGGAATGGTTCAACACGTGCAAGAGACCTATTGTATGAAATAATGTGTCATTTTTTCTATCTGAAAATGGACAAAGATGCTTCTATGTTAGATCATATCAACAGATTCAACGTGATTACGACTCGGTTAAGTTTGGTGGATATCAAATTCGACGATGAGGTAAAAATATTAATTTGTTTATCTTTTTCTATTGAATGATGGAGTGCAATTGTGACTGCGGTGAATAGTTCATATGTTTAGAAAAATTAAAGCTTCAAAATATCTGAGTTTAATTCTTAGCAAGGACATTCACAAAATAAAATTGGGTGAATTTTTGGGTTTCATCTTAAATACCAAAAGTAGATGGAGTTGCAATCAATGTGGGTGGAACCAATACTTGGAAGATCAAACTCAAAGGGAGAAGCAAATTGAGACCTCGTGATAAAATGATTTGTTGAGATTGCAAAAAGAAGGGCCATTTGAGACGAGATTGAAGGGCTTCAAAGAAGAAAATTTAGAACCGAGATCGAAATCAAGAGGAAAAAAGTCTGTGAATCAACTCTCAAAGAGATGCTTGACAATTATGCTTTAATTATGACCATTGGGCATTCCGATTGAATCTTGGATACTAGACTCAAATGCGCCATTTTGCTCTACTTTGTGCAAAGAATCAATGTACGATTTTTGTTATTGGAAGTTTGAAAGGGTTAGTCTTACTGACAATGAACCTTTGAATATTTTGACAAAGGGTGATGTTTACATAAAAACTACTAATGAGAACCAATGGAAATTGTCTAATGTCAAATATGTTCAAGACTTAAGAGAAATATGAACAGGGATGAAGATGTTAGTTATAAAAGAAAAAACTACTGGATCTAACATACATAGCTTTTTATCTATGTGAATATTGAATTCTAGGCAAGATTAAATGTCTAAGGTTTGACATTGGTGGTGAGTATGATAGCAAAGATTTTAAGCAATTTTGTATAGAGAATGGAATTAGGATGACAATAACTATTCCCAATAGATTGCAAAAAAAAAAAAAAAAAAAGGAGTTATTGAGAGTATTAAACAAAACTCTCAATGAGCGTTTAAGAAGTATGAAGATGTGAGCATGTTTACCCAATACATTTTGAGCAAATGCAATTAACACAACAACCAATTTGATCAACAGAGGACTTTAAGTTCCACTTGATTTCAAGCTACTAGAAGAATAACATAGTGGAAATAAGGTGAATCTCTCGAATCTAAAAGTGTTAAGCTATGTTTCATATGTCCGCATAAATTCTAAAAATAGAGATAAGCTTGATACAAAAGTTAAAAAATGTTCTTTCATTCAGTATGGTTCTAATTATTTTGGCTATCAGTTCTGGGATGAACAAATTGGAAAATAATAGAAACTACTAATATTACACTCAATGAAAACATATAGTACTAGGACAGACCTATTGTAGAATTTAGAGTCAAGAAACAAATGGCAAAGACTCTAAAGATTATATTAGAGGGCGTTTCTAAGAGTGTTTTGGTTAGAAATCTCGAAACTGTTATTGTAGACTTGGATAAAAAAATGAAAACAAGAATCACATGACTTTAACTCACTTTAAGAAGATATAGTAGAACGTCTAAACTTATATAAAGGGATTCTCCATCATTGCATTATTTGCTTTCGACTAACGCTGGTGAACCACAAATTTTTTTGGAAATAGTTTAGGTTAAAGATTCTATTAAGTGGGAGTTAAAATAAGTTGAATTAACTCTAGAAGAATAAAACTTGGGTGTTAAGTCATTTACTAGATGGGAAGAAAGCATTGCATATCAAGTGGATATATTGAGTCAAAGAAGAACTTTATGGTAGCAAGAGATACAAAGCAAGGTTAGTAATATAAGGTTCTCCAAAAAAAAAAAAAAATGGCTATACAAGAATTATCTCTTTAGTTATGAACTTGACTACTATTGAGCTAGTGTTAAGTATTGTTAATACTAAGAATTTACATCTAGAGTAGTTAGATGTAAAGATTGCATTCCTCCATGGTAATTTAGAGGAGGATATCTACATAGTACAACTATAAAGTGTTCAAGTTCTTGGAAAAAGAAAATTATGTCTGTAAATTGAAGAAAAGTCTTTGTGGCTTGAAATAGGCTCATAAACAATAATATAAGAAATTTGGCACATTTATGTGCAATAATAGGTTCACCAAAAGTGAAATAGATCACTATTGTTACTCCAACAAATTTGATAACTGCTATATTATTTTGTTGTTGTATGTGAATAATATGTTCATTGCAAGATTTAAAATGAGGGAGATCAACATACTAAAGCAATGAGTGTAAAAAAATGTTTGACATGAAGGACTTGGGAGCAGTAAATTAGATTCTTGAGATAAGTATCATGTGAGATAGATTTGAAACAATTCTAAAGTTATCCCAAGAAAATAACATTGAAAAGGTGTTTGACGAATTCAAAGTTCAAAATGCAAACCCCAAAGGTACTCGAAGAAGCAGCCCCAAAAACAGATGAAGAGTAGGAGTATATGGCAATGTGCTTTATGCATTATGTGTTGGTAGTTTGATATATGCTATGGTATATACTAAACTAGAAATAACTTCAATAGTGAGAGGCACTTTAGAGATGCCACTAAAACAGTGTAATTTTACAAGGCCTTGTGGATGCAAGTCTTGATAATGACTTAGACAATAGGAAGAGTATTTCAAGTAATGTTTTTACCTTAGGTGGCACCATAATTAGTTGGATGTATAGACTTTAAAAATGTGTTTTTTTCTTAGTCATTGAATTAGAATATGTTGATATATCTAAAATTAGTAAGGAGATGATATGGTTGATAATTTTTTTTAATGAGATAGGTAAGGAACAAAATAGCAGTGTTCTTTTCAATGATAGTCAAAGTAATATTTGTCTTGCAAAAAATCCGTTATTTCATTAAAGGACAAAGCACATTGAATGAAAGTATCATCATATTCCTTAGTTGATAGATGATCAGACATTATCATTGAAGATGATTATTGGTACAAAAATCCAGCAAATATGTTAATAAAGGCTATCACCATTGAGAAATTAATGCTAGGCATTGACTCAGTTTACCTCCATGAATAGTGATAAAGGGGCCACCACAAAGGACGGTTTGGATTATAGAGATATGAAGACTATGAAAAAACTATTACTGCTTTGAAGATCAACCTCCAAGTGGGAGATTGATGGAATTATGGAGTTTGATAGAGGAAAGTAACGTTAAAATTGAAAGCTCTTAATACTAATGGCATATATGTAATTTTCATATAAAAATAGATACTAGAGTTTTTTTTTTAATTGTTGTTAATGGCATATATATAATTTCCATCATAACTATATATGCCTTAAACTCTTGTTATTGTGGCAATTTTTTTTTTTTTGTAGTTGTAACCCTAAAGCTTATAACTTTAATAATAATATTCATAGTGAAGAGATTGCCTAGGGCGCACATGATAACCATTCTGAGTAAATAGTTTTAGAAGCAGTAAATAGATTTTTCTATTTCTATTTTTGAAGAATTTATAAGCAAAATAACCGTTTGATAACAACACAAAATTTCTACTCTAAAAATAAAAATTCGTTTAATAACGACACAAAATTTATTCCTTTCGGACGGCGGTGGTGACGACCGATGACCTTTAATATAAAAAATAAAAATAAAAATGATTTAGTAACAAAAAAATAATTAATAAAATAAAATAAAATAAAACAAATCATAAAAATAAAATATAAATATAAATTTTAAAATAAAAATATCATTTTATTTTAAAATTAAAATATCCTTAAAAATAAATTTATTTTATTTATTCTATTTTGTTTTATTTTATGAATAAATTTATTTTAAAATGAATAATAATAACAAATAAAAAAATTATTTGGCAAAACACTCAAGGAAAATAAAAGTAAATTTATTAAATTTATTTTTAATAAATTTACTTTTTATTTATCATAAATAAATTATTTTTAATAAACTAAAAATAAAATGATAAATAAAAATAATTTATGTATTTTAAAAATTTTATTTTTATTTTTTTAAAATGAATATATTTATTTTTATTTTTAATAAAATGAGGAGAGGCAGAGGAGGAGGAGGAGGCAGAGACATAGAAGAGATGAGGGAGGACTTATCAAAATTAGGGTTTAATGAGAGAAATTATTTCTGATTTATCTTCTAGAAATCAGAATTAGAAAATTTTAGCTTATGATTTCTCTTCCAAACCTATTTTTGGAATAGAAATCTATTCAAGAAATAGAAAAACTGAATAGGTTTATCAAATGAATTTTTCTTCCGAGAAAGAGGTCTCAAACAAAAAAACTATTTCGGAACAGAAATTTTGAGTTGTCATGCACCTTCTAGTGTCACACCTGATTTTTCCTTTTATGATTTTGAAAGGGTTTTCACTTAAAAATTCACTTATCTTCTTTATTTTTTTTCCTTAAAAAATTTGTGTTTTCTAGACCTTCCATTCTTTTACCTAATGAACCGGTTGTCTATTTTTCAGGTTTGATCAACCGAGTTGCACTCTCGGTCAACCGAACCTCGTGGTAAAACAATCCTTTACTTGGTGAATAATTTAATATACAACAAATATGTTTATTGTTCGCAAAAAAAAAAAAAAAAAAAAAAAAACTCACTTTTGGTGAGACAACCTATCAGTTGTAACAAATTTAAATTCATTAACACTTATTCGTTCTTTTCCCAAGGTTAATTTGTCAAGAATAAGTAAATTTTTTCCACAAGCAACTTATGTTCAAGAGGAACAACTAGTATTTACCAAAATCAAGATGCATTTAGCATTCAACCTACTTTTGTAAAAACTTGCAATTTCCCCGAATAATTTGTATTTACCAAGAGCAACAACTTTTTACCTAGAATAACTTGCATTTATCGACAAGTTAATACCAAAAAAAAAAAAAAAGTCTAAAATTAGTATGTCGTGACAAATCTACTCCAAATTAATTTTTAGATTACGAAAAATCTAAATTGGTATACTTGTGATGAATTTACCATAGATTAATTTTGATCACCAAAAATCCAAATTAGTACACTCATGAAATATTAATCATTCTAGTTTTTGTTAGATTTTACTGTGAATTCACTAAGTTGGATGACATGCCAAGTCTACGTAGAAATCCATATTGGTTTGGGGTAAATTTGTCACAAGCTTACCAATTTGAGATTTTGGGTCATCCAAAAATTAGTTTAAGATAAGTTTGTCACAAATGTACCAATTTGAAGTTTTTCATCATTTTAGCCTTTTATAGACAATAGTTTGCATTCACCCACAACAAGTTATGTTTACAAGAAGTAGTGGCAAACTTTTTATGCTAATTGCTAAACCATGTTTGATAAATCTCATTTATTCAAGGTAAATATTTTCAATATTTATCGAGAAGAAGTAATTGTACCACAGACAAACGCCTATATCTATGAATAACAAGTATTTACCAAGATCATGTTGCATTTATCTAAAAGGACATGCTTTTATGAAAAGTGCAACTACCACAAACAACTTGTATTTACCAAGAACTTCTATTTACCTAGCAACTTGCTTTTACAAAATCACAAATTACACTTACTAAGAATTGTTATGTTTACTATAAGTAGTGGTAAATCAAACAAATAAAATGTATTATGAATATATGTTTTTTTACACTTAGAAGAACACTAAAAGTGCCAAAAGTTATATATGGTACTCACTTTAGTACTAAAAGTTTTTACCGAATCATTTAAGTGCTAAATCAGAAAAAGAAAAAAAAAAAAAAAAAAGATCATTTAAGTGCCAACAACAAGAAATTACATCCTAGTTTTTATAATTAAAATTTTATATTATTTCCATATTATTTAAAAAATCTAGTCCACATGGCATGCTAGAAGTTGAAATGATCACTTTAAACAAAATTTAGCACTTAAACGATTATTATTTACAACTTTTATACGTATCGTTTAGAGGTTATATGCTATTAGACATGTCGGCGAGCTTCACAAGACTAAAAAATTAATAAAATAAGACAACATCGGAGTTCCGGTGACCTAGATTGAAGTGGGCACTTAAGTTATCATTTTCTTAAAACAGTGACGCTTAAATGCACAACTTTTAGTGTCATTCTCCTGATTTTTACAAAATTAACCATGAACGAGTAAATTTTACTGTGAACAAATCATTTTGACCAATAGACTCACTGTACTGTTGATAAAACGCCGTATACCAAACCCCCCCCCCCCCAAAAAAAAGATGATGTTACCGACAACAACCATATTTTACTACACAAGTAATTTCATTTTTCCGTTTGAAAAGAGGAAAAGTTTATATAAATGAGGTCATCTTTGCTTTTGATGAATACGATTTACTAGAAATAAGCTTTTGACCTGTGACTCAGAATTAAATGACACCTCACCATGGAAGGAAGCAATATGAAAATCAATAAATAAAAAAAAAAAAAATGCTCTAATGAAATTAGACCCCCCTTCACTTTTTGTCCTGCTTTGGTTTAATATTTGGTCTATGCAATCCAAAGAGCCCCAATTATTAAAGCTAGTCGCAGATCCCTTTACGCTGCGAAGTCAGTTTCAAGATCGATCACCCTGCTTTTCTTAAATTTGTCCAATATATAAATATTTATATACATTGAACACCCATTTTCTATTTCTAGTCTTGCTTTAATCATATGCCACCAAGGAGAGGAGACGACCCTCTCTCTTTGATGAAGTTCACAGGCGCTCATCGTCTTCCTCCTCCTCCTCCTCTTCCACCAATTTCCCACTAACTCCATCCATGAAACCATTCAATTCCCTCCCTCTTTCCCTCTCCCAAGGGAAACCCAACGCATCCTTCATCCTCCCTCACTAAATTCTCCCTCTCTCTCTCTTTCCCTCTCTCTCCTTCTACAGAACTCAATGACTCCACCCGGTACCGCCCCGCCGAAGCCACCGCCGATAGCGGGAAAGGAAGAGGCCGCCCCGAGCTCCGGCTCCCGCAAGGCGGCGTCGTCCTCGTCGTCGGGGAAGCAGCCGGAGCAAGCCTTGAAGTGCCCGAGGTGCGACTCGTCCAACACCAAGTTCTGCTACTACAACAACTACAGCCTCACCCAGCCCCGCCACTTCTGCAAGACCTGCCGCCGCTACTGGACCAGGAACGGCGCCCTCCGCAACGTCCCGATCGGCGGCGGCTGCCGCAAGAACAAGAAGCTTAAGCCCTCCTCCGCCTCGTCCAGGCTCTTCCCCGGTGGGGCGGCCGACCCTAAGGAGTACTACTCCATGGCGGCGGCCCCACCCCACCCAGAGCTCGGCGGCTTCAAGCTCTTCCACGGCTTGTCCCCGGCCGTGGATTTCCAGCTCGGCGGGCTTTCTAATTTCTCTAAGGCGGTTCAGAATCACAACCCTCCAGCCCCTGGAATTTACGGCCAGTTCTCTTCTTTTTCAGATGCATCGGCCATCGAAACGGCCGCCTCTGCTCCTACTAGTGCTACCACTTGTTTCTCTCTAGACCAGATGGCGGGTCCCAGCGGCACTATTCTTGGGTTCAACAATTATCACGCGCTCCCTCCCTTCATCGCGGCTGCTCCGGGGTTTGGTACTTCCGGTGCACCTCACGAGCCAGGCGGTTCGATGAAGGTCGACAGCAATCTTGCATCGTCCATCGAGTCGCTGAGCTCGATCAACCAGGATCTGCACTGGAAGCTGCAGCAGCAGCGGCTGGCTATGCTGTTCAGCGGCGACAATAACAACCATAATCCCAAGGCCAACAACGGCGGCGACGTTGCCGCCTCATCGATCAACGTCGCCACCGCGCCTTTCGAGGATCAGTCGCAGAACTTGCGACAGCCTGTCTTGTTCCAGAATCTGGACGCTGCCGGTGGCTCGAGAAAGGAAGGGTCGTCAGTGACCGAGTGGTTCTTCGGGAATGCGTACGCATCAGTTACAACGCCGAGCCCAACCAACAGCAGCAGTAACGGGAACGACAACAACAACAACAACGCCGGCAACTGGAACAGCAAAGGACCGGGTCAAGGGTTTCAATACACTGCTTTGCCCTAGCTGTGGATGTTAGAGAGACGCAGAATATTAAGAAAAAGAGTGAGTCTTTCAAGGGTTTTCATAATTTAAAAGCTAAAAAAGATAGCCTCAGAAACAAAGAAATTGATTAGAATCATTTTATCTATCTCCGAATGCTGCTGTTGGGTTCTTTTACATGTCTGTTCTCGTGTTTAACTCGTTGGGTTCAAACGAAATCCACATGTAACAGTAGCCAAAAAGAAGAGAAAAACAGAAATAGCATGCTTTTAATTATTTCCTGTTGTATTAACTGTGTGATTGTCAAGATGCTAATCATTAGGTTTTAGCGTTTTTTTTTCTAATTTGAAACCGATGCTGTGTAGAGAGGTTCATGGTTATATTATATAGTTTTTAATTTTTTTTCCTTCGTTTATGCTTGAGTTGCCTGCTTGTATAAGAAACGTTAATTTCCGTTTCATTCTTCTTCTCTATATAATTTACCAAGTGGAAATGGGGAATATATCCTTTCCGTAGGAATATCAGTTTCTTATATCTGCTTGAGCATTTGATTGATCTCGACATATGCTATCTCTCTTCTCAATGAAACCGACATTCAAATGAATTACCATATGTGTTGGACTTTCTTAATAAAGTTCGAGAATTTGATACATAAGATATCGTATTAGTACAGTGAAATCTATTATCTCATTAGATGACAAAAGTTGAAGAATGTGTGCATGCGATGACAGAGTTCAAATTCAAAAACTGTACCACAATTTACCGATTATTTATTAACCCATAGTCCTATTGCAAATGGAACATGATGTTTCACTTTACATGACATTATGGGACCGAATAAAAAAAGTAGTCATGCATGCAATTGCAATGCACCGCTTTCCTTTTTCATGATTCCTTTTTGAAGACGAAGACTGGTAGATCTCTAATTCGGTCCTCCCCACCATCGCTTTGGAATCTGTGATGAGATTTTTAATTTTTTGGACTGACTAAAGCATGTCTATAGCAACACTGGAACACATCTTTGAGTTCTTCCATGCTCTTCGTCTGCAAAATATACATATGGATGCAGAATCAGATCTCTCCATCTCTCTCTCTCTCTCTCTCTCTCTCTCTCTGTTCTTGTCATAATAAGCATCTGATCAGGTCTATATATGGAACAAGCAGAATAGTACATCTGGTTGCCTCTGGTCTCCTCACCTTTCACCTATAAAGGCTATATAGCCCCTCCCTCTCTCTCCCTCTCTCTATAGCAATAATTAGTTTCAGTGTGGTGCGATCCGGTAGTGTCTGGAAAAGTGATGGTTTGAAAGTGTATTCAATGAAAGACTGTCAACGTTTTAAATGGATATGCGTGAGAGAGAGAGAGAGAGAGAGAGAGAGAGAGAGAGAGAGAGAGCATTGAGCTCGTTCTTTGGGTAATGAGCCCTCGCGCATCTGATTACAACTTCTGTTTAATTCTTCTCTTTATCTTTTATGGGTTTCGATTCCATTACAAGTTTCTGTTGAAGACACAAGTGAAAAGAGCCAAGGAAAGGGATTGCTTTTTGTAATTAATCTCTTTTTGGTCACCTTTTGTTCCTTACTTTTAACTATTCATGCGGGAACTGTTGAGTCCCATGATTGTTGTTAGAGTAAAGGCATGCAATCATTCCTGAGCTTTTATAATTCGTGAATCATGCCTCAATCCTTTGAAAATTAAAGAGAGAAAAAGAGAGAGAGAGAGAGAGAGAGACTGAGACTGAGATCGGCCATGTTCATAATAATAGTACTTGAGGATGCAAATAGGATACACCAGGACAAGTCAAGTTTTCATGTCCTTTATCATGTAAGCTCTGTAACTATTGACTTAGCGACGACTCATCATGAGACTGCAAAAATTTGCCAGAACACGCACGATCTCATATTTTTTGCTACCATAACTTTCGATTCAAAGTTGAGCTTTGGCAGATGATGTATTTTTGCTGCCACTCTTGATCGATTAATAAAATCTCTCTCCTTATAGCTGGCATAGCACCTTTCTTTGTCTATGGCTGTCATGTGCATAAGAGATTAGGGATGAAAAACAAGACAGGTTTGGGATGTTTTACCCTCTTTCCAAACTCATCCCGTTGATATTTGTTATTTCCCAAATTTGTCCCATGTTTATTTTATAAGTGTTGGAATCCGAGTCGGCGGAAGACGACTTACTTGATTCCGATGCGCAAAAAGTAAATGGCCCCGGAACGAACGTTGAATTGCGAATTTATCACGAACAATACTTCCTCACGTTAGTCTGGATGCAATCACGAGGAAAACACCCGATTTCCACAGTGTAAATGCCGATTGTTCTTGCAAAATTGAAATGGAACGCCTTGATCTTCTTCAATGGAAATGGAGAGGAAATTTGGTGCGAGTAAATTGCCAACCGTCTCAATGGTTGTGTTCGGGAGGTTTATATACGTCTCCCTTCGTACCCCTCCATTAGTGACTTTCCATCGTACCGTATCAACCCAAATGGTGCGGTCCAATCGCACCCCATCATGGACGTACTAGCTATCTAGCTAAAGTACAACATCTCCTACTCGGACATGATGGGCTTGATAGCATTCTATTAAGAATATAAGGCATTCAACATTCATCAATTTTACAAAACAATTCATACTGACAAATAAGCCGTGCGACCAGTGAGTACACCTGCACTTGGGAGCTCAAATTATGCACCTGTTAGGGATGACATAATGGCTACAACCCTGAAAAGAAATAAACAATCGATGTCTCACAGTGCCCCAGACATATTTTGTTACATCAGTCCAAGTATACCTATCCCTTAAAAGGCTATACTTGACTATTCTCAAAACACCATGTATTTACAATTACATCCGCAACCAGATAGGGCGATATAATTGGTCGACCAATAAATACACGTGGTAGATGTAAAACAACAATAGTCTTCCTTCGCACTCATGTCTCTCTCAATTTCAGAACAACTGCTTTCCTAGACATGTCCCATAAGCCATATTTATTCATGACCACCTGTAACATGCTAAAGTAGCAACATTGATCTTTCACTTCGAGAACATAGTCAGAAGTAACATAGGGCACAAAATTGAGGTAAAATACAAATTACCTCAAGGGCTCACACGATAAGTAAATAGGGATTATTTTACTCATCTTCCCTTGTTGGTCGTGTAATGCACATGTAGTACGAATTACATGCTATAGTGGATTTCTCTTTCTATAAGAGTGTATGTCATTTATTAACCATATCCAATATACGGATCTTAGCCTAAACATAGTCACGTGCTTCTTACGTACTCATGTTTAGCCCGAGTGCTATATCAGCTCGCTTTCTATAGCGCCCAATTAAGTACTCGCATCCGGCATCTTTCAGGCATACATGATTATGGCACTATCATGTTCGGTCTTGTTATGAATCAATCACAGACCTCATCTTGACTCCAATCAAGGCGATATATTTTATGTACCAAACTTGCTCTTCAGCATTTATTTGTACATAACGTCTCATCTCAACGTGCTAACTACAGCACCTGAGGCGATTGCTCGTGTGAGTGAACCAATCATTGTCTGCTGACATACTTTTCAATAATATATGTGTGTTTGTGCTAGTTTCATAGTGGATTTGTACTTATTGATAAAACATCAAATTACTTACTAATAAACAAACAAGTACAATACATTTGTCCACAAATACATAAACCAATGATCATCTACAATAACATATATCACATTCTACGTAATCCTAGTGACATCCTATGGGTCAAGAATATGTCTCTAGGAATAGCCTTCGTAAATGGATCAGCAACCATTCTATTAGTTGAAATATATTGCAGGGTCACTTCTTTCTGCGCTATAATATCTCTGATGAAATTATTCTTTATGTCAATGTGCTTTGTCCTTCCATGATACTTGGGATCTTTCATATAGGCAATGGCTGCTTGACTATCACAATAAACTGTCACCGGTCTTGGAACTTCAGTGACAGTGGCTAAATTTTCCAAGAAACGTTTTAGCCATACTGGCGGAACATGCAATAAATTCTGCCTCCATCATAGACAAGGCCGTGCATGTCTGTTTCTTGCTATTCCAAGAAATTGCACCTCCATTGAGCAAGAACGCATATCCAGAAGTTGATTTACGCTCATCCAGGTCTCCACCCCAATCGGCATCTGAATAACCTAATAGGCGTAAATCATTCCCTTGGTAACAAAGTCGATAGTCCATGGTGCCCTTCAAGTATCTCAGGATCCTCTTCACTGCTTTCCAGTATGCTTGACCAGAATTTGATTGATATCGGCTCACCAATCCCACGGCATAGCATATGTCGGGTCGAGTACATATCATAGCATACATTAAACTTCCGACTGCACTAGCGTAAGGAACAGTTTCCATCACTTTGATTTCTTCTAGAGTCTTAGGACACATCTCAGTACTTAGGCCTTCACCTTGCATGACAGGGGTATCAATGGGATTACAATGCTGCATATTGAAACGCTCAAGAATCTTCATAATGTAAGACTCTTGTGATAAAGTAAGGAGTTTCCTTGATCGATCTCTTTCGATCTTAACTCCTAATATATAAGCAGCTTCTCCCATGTCCTTCATCTCAAAATTGGAGGACAACCATTCTTTTATGGTGATAACCAAAACCTTGTCATTTCCAGCCAATAGAATATCGTCCACATAAAATGATAAAATCACAAACTTATCTTTGGACCGCTTGACATATACACAGTGATCTTCTTCGATCATCATGAAACCAAATGTTATTATTGCTCGATGAAAACGAAGATACCACTGTCTAGATGATTGCTTAAGGCCATATATTGAGCGATGAAGCTTGCAAACTTTATGCTATTGACCTCTAGCTATGAAACTTATTGGTTGTTTCATATAGATTTCCTCATCTAATTCTCCATTGAGAAATGCCGTCTTTACATCCATTTGATGTAATTCAAGGTCCAAATGTGCAACGATGGCTAGAATAAGGCGTATTGAGGCAAACCTTACAACTGGTGAAAAAGTTTCCTCATAGTCTATACTCTCTTGTTGAGTATAACCTTTCGCTACAAGGCGAGCCTTATATTTTTCAATGGATCCATCCGCCCTACGCTTAATCTTAAAGACCCATTTGTTTTCAATGGCCTTACGATTGGGTGGTAGATCAACCAAGTCCCAGACATGGTTTGCCCTTATTGACTCTATTTCATCTTCCAAAGCTTTTCTCCATTCTTCCTTGTGAGAGGATGAGAGAGTCTCTTGAACAGTCTTAGGCTCGGCATCGTCATTCTGAGCAATCATAAATGCTTCCCCTTCAATCTCAAAACGACGACGGGGAATACTTTTATGATTACTTTTACGCAATTGAATTTCTCTTGAATTCAATTCATTAGGCGATGCAACACTCTCACTAGGTCTTGTGTGTTGAGGTAAATCTTCATTTCCCTCTACTACATTAGTGGGTGTATTATCTAGATCTTCCATCTCATATAATTGGAAGTCCTTATCAATCTCACCTCTATTAGGAAAATCGTTCTCCAAGAACGTGACATCTCATGACTCCATTTCGGTCACACTTCCATCAGCTTGTTCACCTATGAACACGTACCCTTTGAAGTGTTCGGAATATCTTATAAAGATACATTTCTTCCCTCTAGGACCTAATTTGCCATGTTTATGAGAAGAATCATGAACATAAGCTGCGCATCCCCATGGACGTAGATTACTCAAGTCTGGTTTCCTACCAGTCCATAATTCATAAGGGGTGGAAGTGACCGATTTTGTTGGCACACGGTTAAGTATATAGACAGCAGTCAATAATGCATCTCTCCAGTAGGAGACAAGTAAATTTGCTTGCGCCATCATAGACCTAACCATTTCCAATAGGGTTCTATTCCTTCTCTCAACTACTCCGTTTTGTTGTTGAGTACCAGGAATAGTCAATTGTCGCACAATTCCCTTTTCATCATCACAAAGAGCCTTGAATTGCTCCGATAGATACTCACGTCCATGATCAGTTCTCAATGCATTTATTGTTTTGTTCAACTGATTCTCTACCATCGCTATATATCGTCTAAAGCAGTCTAATGCTTCTGACTTATGGGAGATCAAAAAGACATAACTGAAACGTGTGAAGTCATCTATGAAAGTGATGAAATATGAGGCTCCATGCCTCGCCCTCACATTCAAAGGACCACAAATGTCAGAATGTATGAGATGCAATGGAAATTCAGCTCTGGTCCCTTTACCGAATGGTTTTCTAGTTGTTTTTCCCGCGGACAATGTTCACATATGGATAGACTAACATTGGTGAGTGACCCCAAAAGGCCTTCTCTAGCTAATCTTTGCATTCTTTGCAATCCAATGTGACATAATCTAGCATGTCAAGTATTTGCATCGATCTCAACGTTATTTGAAGACACAATTAAAGAAAAATAACCATCAACATTAACATTGTACTGGTCATAGTCAATGTCTAATACTATAAAACCATTCAATACATGACCTGAACCATAATAAACCGTTCCATACAAAATGTCAACACAATCACCATGGAAATTCAATACATAACCTAAGCTAAGAAGAACAACTATAGAGACCAAGTTTCGTCGAATATCTGGAGCATAAAGGACATCATGCAGGAACAGGTTTTGACCACCATGTAAGATTAATTTACACGCACCAATACCCTTTACTTCAACTCTTGAGTTATTCCCAACATATATCCATCTTCTTCCAGGCGGTATCCGACGATACTCCACAAATGCTTCTCGGTCTTTAGCTACATGGTCCGTTGCTCCTGAGTCTACAGTCCACATTGGATGAGATTCAGCAAGCATTATAGTACTAGAAACAAAAACATTACTCAAAGTAATGGAGTAATAGGGTACTTTTTTTGACTCAGTGCATTCACGAGCAAAGTGACCCAACTTGCCACAATTATGGCACTCCATCTTGGCCTTGTCCTTCTTCCCACCACGCTTCTTGTGTCGGAAGGTCTTAGCTCTCTTGGGTCCCTGATCAATCATCTTCCTTTTGTTGTTGAACTGAAGATTCCTCTTGCGCTTGAAGCCCGAAGCCTTGCGCGAACTCGATTCAGCAACATAAGCATGGGTAGAGGATCTGGCAGCCTCTAGGCACTCATCCTCTAATTCCAAATGACGCGCAATATCATCAAAAGTGACGATGTTCTCATTATGGGTCATATTGATTTTCATATGCTCCCAATTATCAGGAAGAGACCTTATAACAGCCTGAACTTGCTGTTCATCAGTAAGGGAGTGACCAGCCGACTTCAGCTCACGGATCATGTTTAACATTTCCTGAAGATGCTGCCTCATCATTACATTTGGGCGCTTTCGGAAGGTGTCAAACTTGATGGTGAGTCTCCTCAGCTTAGTGGCAGATGTACCCCCAAACTTATCTTTCAAGGCAACCCACATAGCTTGAGCTTTGTCATAACTCTCAAACTCACACATGAGATCATCTTGCATACAGCTCAGCAACGTGATGCGAGCAATGCTATTTTTCTTTTTCCAAGCTTGATAAGCTTCCAGATCTCTTCTGTGTTGAGCTGAAGTTCCACGCTCAGGTTCATCCATGGTATGGTTGAGGGTTTCCAAAACCTCTTGCTTCTCAAGGATACACTGAACCTTTCGGTGCCAAATATCATAATTGTCACCGTTCAACTTCTCACCCTTATTGAGGTCAGCCACAATGGTCTTGGATGCCGAAGCCATAATCAATTGCTATAACACATTAACATAATAAACGCATAATCAATACTAGCACACTTTATAGAATAACACACATTTAATTTGCAGCAAAGACAAACTAAATTAATGATAATTCAACAAAAGACACAAAAGCAAAAGTTCACGATGTTCCCAATCAACTTCTATGTACAATTGTTCTATTATCATTAATTAGTTTAATTTGCACAAATTTTAAGTTCTAGGTGAGAATTCCTTTCAATTCTACCAACCTACGAACTCCCACTAGGAAAAATAATTACATGACATTATGTAATTTCTACATTTTTCCTTAACATAACAACATAGCATGGCAATAACAAACGTGTATAAACAACAATCATGCTTCAATTATAATCAAAATTGCAATTCAACGTGTAATGGATTTCCTACCATTGTTCTAATTTTCTAACAACTAGAAAATTACAAGTATATTAAAATATATACATCATATCAATGAACCAAGCTCTACACATCATATATAGCTTCATTTGAACACAAGCTAACTACTGTATTTCCCAAATCACAAGAAAATACAAGCTACAAATGAATAAACTACATTAAACCAAAAAAAAAAATGCGCATACATAAGGTTCCCTAAGCATTTTTAGACATTTATAAAATAAAAAGTATAAAATAATCATACCACTGTGTAGAGGACACTCATACGAACCAAACGGAACCGACCACGCTCTAATCGAAGCCCGAACGTGCTCCCACACGCCGCCTGAGTGTGCGGCGCGTGTAGTGCATGCGCTAGCGAGCCAAACGGCTCCTGGCCGGTCCGACCGGTCAGACCAGTCCCACCGGTGACCGGTTTGACCAGTTCGACCGGTGGCCGGTCCGATCGGTTTGACCGTCAGACCGGTTGACCGGTCAACCGGTCAACGATCGGGTCGGGTCGGGTCAACGGGTTGGGTCGGATCTCGGGTCGAGTCGCCGGTCGGTGACCGGCCGGCCAACTGTCTCCGGCGGTGACGTCATTGATGACGTCATCCAGGCGGTTACCGACCATTGGGTGACATCACCGTGACGTCACCACGCCCCGGCGCGTGGCGCCCACGCGCAGTGGCTTCTGGCCGCGGGTGTGGGCGCGTCCGGCGTCGTTCGGCAGCACTCGACCCATCCCCGGACTCGTCTCGACGAGCTCTTTCACCTTGTATATTCAGAAATTAATTTTGACCAAAAAATTATTACGAAAAACGGTGAAAATCTCACAGATCACGTGACCCCGAATCCGTTCTTTGCTCCGGTTCAATTTCGAGTTTTTCATGGGGCAATTCCGACTATCAGAGATCCAAACAGTGCAGAATGCATTCCCATGATCTCAATATCAAATGGTAATCAAGAAAACTTGATGAAAAACAAGGCAGAAATCACGACACCGGCTCTGATACCAATGTTGGAATCCGAGTCGGTGGAAGACGACTTACTTGATTCCGATGTGCAAACAGTAAATGGCCCCGGAACGAACGTTGAATTGCGAATTTATCACGAACAATACTTCCTCACGTTAGTCTGGATGCAATCACGAGGAAAACACCCGATTTCCACAGCGTAAATGCCGATTGTTCTTGCAAAATTGAAATGGAATGCCTTGATCTTCTTCAATGGAAATGGAGAGGAAATTTGGTGCGAGTAAATTGCCAACCGTCTCAATGGTTGTGTTCGGGAGGTTTATTTACGTCTCCCTTTGTACCCCTCCATTAGTGACTTTCCATCGTACCGTATCAACCCAAATGGTGCGGTCCAATCGCACCCCATCATGGATGTACTAGCTATCTAGCTAAAGTACAACAATAAGTTTCGACATAAAGGATCATAAACGCGGCTTCTAAAGCTATCGACATCTGCAAGCAGACGTAGTACTTTATTAAATACATAACGAACAATATTAAATTTGCAAACATGATGATATATTCAAAACTTTTGCATTGTATATCTCCAATGAGAAAAATCTAAAGAATCATACAAAATAAGATTACAGCAAATTACTATTAACCATTGTAAAATTCTACAATGTAGCAATAAAATGATTTCAGGCTTGAAATGGCGATTTTTACTAGACATGTTAGATTATATTCGTGAATGATCTATTCAACAGTTTAGGTTTCAAGTTTACATTTTAGGCAAATCTTGGAAGCATCCTAAACTCTAGTAGGGTTCGAATAAGTATGTGCATCTACTAATGGGGTTTTACTGAATAATACTTGTGAATACTTACTAAATGAGAAATTATTGAGAAAAACCTCGATGTTTTGAAGATGCAAAATTATCAAGGATTACTAATTTCTGTATTTAAATATGTAGGACGGCTTTTTATATACTCAAGTCATATGCAAATGGTGTCATCAATAGGAATTTTAATGGCATGGAAAGGTTCTATAGAAGGAGAACAAGCTACTGGATGGAAGATGTGTTAAGTCTGGAAAGACCTTTATAAAAGGTGAACAACCTGTAGAACGAGGTAAGTTAAAGCTTGGATAGACCAGTAGAATATAAACAACTTGTAGAACATCAGGACGTCAATTTTCCTGGAAAAACCTATTTGCAGAAGGTGAACAGACCATTCGGCGAAATTTGTGAAAAGTCTAGAAAGACTAATTAAAGAAGCAGCCCATGCTATAGATGAGGTAGACGATTCTAAATACATGTTAAGAGGCCATAGACTAAACACCTATTTAACACTCCATTTGTTTTATAGAAAATAACTTCTAAGAAAACATTTTTTGTATTTTCTAGCCTTCATTTTACGGAAAATGAACTAGTTTGGAAAAATGTTTTCCATCAACAAAAAAAAGTATTCTAAAATGAGGAGAAATGCTTTTCATTTTTAGGAAGCAGAAAACATTTTCCATCATCTTTCCTACACTTCTAAACAAGACACTTGTTTTTCAACAAACACCCTTTTCTATTTTTTTTTAAATCAAATTTTTACTTATTTTTAATTTCTATTTTAAAATCCTTTTCTTTTATTTTATTTTCCTTTCCTTTCCTTCCTTTTTTTTTCCTTCATTTTCGGTTAGTCACTAGCCTCAGCGACCAACCATAGGCGAACTCGGGCCTTTCTAGAGCGGCAAGCTAGGTGAGGCTTGAGCCTCGCCAACCTACGAGGACCTTGGGCAAGGCTTGAGCCCCATCTAGCTCACCAGATCTATCAAGGTTGAGCTTATGTGATGCCCTCGAGCAAGCGCAGGTGAGGCCAAGTGGAGCCTCGCCGTAGGCCAATAAGGCTCAAGCTCACCTATGGCCGATCATTGGCCATCACGATGGCGGTCGGCCATCATGATGGCAGGCAACCGACTGAGGAAGAAGAAGAAGAAAAAAAATAAATAAATAAATAAATATAGATTTTAAAAGATAAAATTAAATAATTTTTCAAAGAAATGCACAAAGGAAAATAATTTCCTTACCAAACCACTTCCTTTTCATGTTTTAGTTGAACATCGGAAAATATTGTTATTTTCTTAGGAAATGACTTCCTCAAAAAGTATTTTCCACAAATGTCACATTTTCTGCAAACCAAACAAACATAACCTAAAAGGAAAAAAAAAATCTAATATGAAGAATTTTCAATGGTTGCCATACAATTCTCCATACATTCTCAATAGGGTTAAAATATCATGAAAAACCCTAATCGATATACTTATGACAAATCTATCCAAAATAAATTTTTTAATCATCAAAAATCTCAAACTGGTACACTTTTGACAAATTTATCACAAACTGTTATACTTGTGATAAATTTATCCTTTTGTTAGTTGCCGTTAAATTTTATTGTCAAATTGCTGAACTGGATGATACGTGACAGTTAACTAATGTACTAGTTTCAAATTTTACTCCATGTTTATCACAGTTGTCATAGTTGTATTGGTTTTATGATTTCAGTGATTTTAATCCAATTTAATGGAATGTATATTTGTCACAAATATATTAGTTTTGAGTTTTTTGTAGTCATTTGGGATAAATTTATCACAAGTATATTAGTTTAGGGTTTTTTGTTGTAAAAAATTTACTTTGGGATAAATTTATCATAATTGTATCCGTTTTGGAGTTTTTGTAGTATTGCCCTTCTTAATATGTGACTTTCACACACACACACACACACACACACACACACACATATTCCAGCAAAAGTGGCCCCAATCCCTTTATACGTTTTTTTATGAAGGGAGAGAGAGCAAAAGACATATTGACCCATATCAATTAAAGGCTAGCACTATTTTCACACGCTTAATGGTTACAACACTCCCTAACTATATTTTACACTCAGCGCAGACTTGTGCCCGCCTCTTGCGGGGGCATGGGAGTCGCAACCCACTCTCGAAACACGTGCGAGGAGGTGGGGATTTAATGGTTACAACGGTGGTTACTCCCTAACTAATTGAGTTGATGAAAATAACCTTAAGAGAATTAATTAATCAAACTCATAGATTGAAAGGATAAAAATTTGTTTCTTTAAATGCAAAAACCGTAAATTGTTAAGAAAATATAAGGCCGTTTGTAGTAATTAATACAGTGATGTTTGATTCCACGACTTTATGCCATTTTCACTACTTCTTATACAAAATTCATTTCCTCTCCTCCACTTACCACATGCTCAAATTGATTACTATAATTTTTCTTTTTGTAGTGAGTTTGAACCTTATTTGTAATCTTTATTAATTAACATATCTTAAATGCTCTAATTTTAGATGATTCTTGTAAAAACAAAGGAAGATGTGAACTTTTTCAGATTTGAACGCAAAACAAGAAGAGAGGTATATTTTTCCTCTTTTATCAATATAACCACCAATGATGTCTTAGTGAGGGCTATTTTGGGCCATTTAAATTTTAAGTATGTCCAAAGTTATTTGAGTAATATTGAAATGCTCAATCTTAGCAGTTCTTTTAAAAAATAAACAAACTTGTTGGAAACTTCTCTGATTTGAACACAAAAGAAGAAGAAGCAACAATTTATGAAAGTTTCGATAAAAATCATTAGATTGATTGATTTATATTAAAACTATATATATATTTTTTTTCTCTTTCATCAATCTTACCATTGATGAGGTCCCAATGGGGGCAATTTTGAATCATTAAAATTTTAAGATGTGCCTAAAGTTATAAGAAGTGAAAATAGAGCAAGTATAATTTATTTTTCCCTTGTATGAGTTTATCAAAGGTGTGAAAAGTTCCCACTTGTGAAAGTCTCGTCCTATGCCTCTGTACTTGGACTAGTAACAGGATTTAATGATTGCTCATACACCTAATAAATAGGAAAAAGAACAACAGTATCCGGAAATACAGGACTTATTAACTTGGCCTCTCTGCAATTAGCATCTCTCAGAAACATTCAGCAGACCGTCAAGACTTTGCACTGGATGAGCAGAACTTACAAAATAGAAAGATGATGATGTCCATGTCTCATCTTGCTCCGTACCATCTGTTGTGCTCCTAATCCAGCTTTATGATCCACAGGATGTGATTCCCTTTACTGTGCTAGCTCAGCTTTATAGATCAATTTCTTGAATTTTGTCTTTCCTAGGTCTACCGTGGTACAACATTATCTATTTTGGTTGCAGCTCACCAAACACCAACATGAAACGTGACTTTACAGTGCGTCATCCTAATTTGAGATCATATGAAACTTATCTACAACACAAATGTAGACGTGGTGATATGACATGAAATGTCTCAACAAGTTCTGTAATATGGCCCGCCAAGAAGAATAGTGAAGCTCCTCCTGATCTAAAATCTATGTCAAGGCCTCTTTTTTCCCTTTAGAGAAGGGAATATATAAAGTGGAATCATTTATATGATACAAGAAAAACACATAGTACATTACTAGAAAATTTGAATATGATACGATATAATAAACTTTCAGAAGATCTAAATCATATAAAAAATCCAAGCCTTTCATTGGCTTATTAATCATAGAAGACTTGCAACTTCTTAGAGACATATTTAAGAGATTCTTTTATATCTTATGGATCGTGCATATTTCTTCTTTGATTGACCACATTCTTAACTAATTATAACTAATATCGTAATATCTTGTTACCTTAGATTGTCATCTTGTAAATGTTATAAATAATTCATGTACTCTTCATAATGAAATATATACAAATCAAACAATTATCTCTTCCAAATATTCTTATCTTGGCATCAGAGTTAGGCAATCCTGAGCAAATTTTGAGTTTACTGGGTGTGCATCAAGAGTACACTTGGCATATCCTGTCATTACCTTTTTTCAATTACTACCAATATCCCTCTGTCAAGGCGATATCAACATTGCTCGTCTCATCCAATTGTGATGTTAGCAATGACATCAAGTAGCCACTTTAGGATGTTGTCGCGTCTCCTGCAACATCAGCCTATTATCCAATCTCCTCCACATTAGCCTATTATTGAGTAGCTTGTCACAGAGCCACAATGTACAGCCTGCAATGCAGCCACATCAATCTGTTGTTGCATAGTTCGCACTGTAATCTCGACAACCTATTGTCACTTACCCTAAATAGTAGACACATTAGCTTGTTGTCGTGTAGCCTGCAATGTGGCCACGTCAACGTGTTGTTGCATAGCCTACACACATTAGCCAGTTCTATTTTTGACAGACTAAACTGGTTCATGTAACTTGTCGAATTGGTTCTGTCGAATTTCTCTACCATCAGTTGACAGACTAGTGATATCTCCACTAATGCACATCCATCAAGGTGTTTTTTTTTGAAAAAAAAAATATATTTTCTCTAAACTCCAATAGGCTACATTCTATATGACCTTGAGTTTAAGGGAAGATGTTAAATACATCTAGGAGATCTCTATATCTACCTTCAATCTCCATTTCTCTTGGTGTATATATCTCTATCTTAATTATGCATATCCTCAATTGATTATAAATGTTATCATAACAATCTTATATTTTAGATAGTCTTTTAAAAAACTTATAAATACCTCACGTACACACTAATAAAAAAGATGCAAAAATTACATAATTCTCTTTTCCACAATTAACTAAAGAATTTCTCTTTGTAAAAACGTTCGAAAGGATATCTTACACATCTTTCGAGATTGCCAAGCATCCCAAGACGTATGGATTAAAGTAGACATTCTAGATTTTTGTAAAACTAGCTTCATTCCACCTATTGCTAAGTGAGTTAAACACGAACTATGCAAAAGTTATCACAATATACAAAATTTACCAACATGAGAGAATATACTATTTCATGTGACTTACATTCTGTTTGGTAATCATGTTTTTCTATTTTTCTGTTCTTTTGTTCCCTGAAAAAGGGAAAAAAAAAAAAAGAAATCCGTTTGTAACATCAATTAATTTTTTTATTCTCTGAAATTGAACAGTGGTTAGGGAATATATTTGAAATTAAAATAAATATAAAATATATATATTTTTTATTTGAGGAACAAAAAGAGAAAATGATGTCATTTTAGAGAAATGAGCTCAACATAACTTAATGCTCGTCTTTACACAATTGACACAAGGTCCAACCTCCTAACCCAATCCGAGTCCCCTTTTTTGGAATAAAAATAAATAAATAAATAATCCAGAAATTTAGGGTAAACTTTAGAAATTAGATTTTCAGTAGTTTTACTAGATTTTAGTGTTAATTCTATGTTAGAATTAGTTTAACATTAAAAAAAAATATGAAATTTTTTTAATGAAAATTGGATTCAAAATTAAATAAGCTCTTAAGGCTTCACTATATGGATTTTTTAATATCGTTTCTTTTAGAGAAACTCTAGGTCTATGCACCTATTTATTGTAATACTCAAAGATTTTATGTTAGCCTCCTCATATTGTGAGTTATAAACTAGTAGAACACTCTGTTGTCATTTATAGTCATTCATCTTCAACTAATTATTACGTTGCATTTTCTGAGGGCATCTTAGAATATCTTAATTAATTAAGTCCTTACAAAAGCCTAGTTTTATCCAAAAATAAATTCTTAAGTTTCCATTGACATTTTTATAATTAATGAAAAAATTGGGAATAGAAATTTTAAAGTCATACCAAATGCATTTTTGTTCTTTTTTTTAAAATTATTATGGGAATATAAATTTTGGGTAGTTATCAAATATTTTCTTCTACTCAAAAATTAATCCAAAGAATAAAATATAAAAAAATTATTTCTAAACATAAATTATTTCCGATAATAGAAATCTTATCCAATGCACCCCTAAGTAGAAGTCGGTTCTCAAGAATCCTAATAGCACCATTTGTAGGTCTTAAACAGTGTTCTTCCGAGACAAGCTCCCCACAAATATGAATTCAATTTTTTTCACATACACATGCTCTAGGCTGGTGCTCTTCCTCAAATATAATGAATAAATGCCTCGATGCATAAGCATGCGCTGAAAAGGTACCTTTTTCTTTTCGTTCCAAATAATTCCTTCAAGAATCGTGAGATGCCCTGGTCATTCTAAGGCCTTTTGTCTGTTTCTTCCGGCCATCGAATTTAACGTGCGAACAAACCGTCATCGCGCAGGCACATGCATTATACTCGTGCCCTCCTCCTTTTTTCACTGCCACATTTACTTGGACTCTTGGACTCTTGCGTGAAGAGAGAGAAGAGAGAGAGAGAGAGATGAACATGGAGGGCTGGGGCGTGATTAACGTGAAGGAGGTCACCGGAAGAAAACTTTTGTGGGAACAGCTTTGTGTCTTGTCGAGCTGTCCTCTGCAACTGTTCACATGCAAGAAGCTCATGACCGAGAGATCCAGGAAACTCTAGGCTACTCCTCGAAGCAGCCTAACTTCTCGAGAGGAGGCTTTTCTTAACTGGCCCAGCAAGTCGGCCGCCACCGCCAACCATGTGCGTCCACGCTTCAGAGTCTGCGATCAAGCAGAATACACAGGTGAAATCATGTAGATGAATCATGTAGATGATGCACTTTGATGTACTAGAATATGCTCTGTCGTGTCGATGTGACCTTCATGCGACTTGATCTTCGTATCCCATAATTGCTACGAATACTTGCCGACGTGGGATTAGGCCAATGCACTTTTGTTTAAAGGACTATTATGGAACAGAGCAAAAGACTATAGACCCCAAAAAAATAAAAAAAGAACAACAGAGCAAAAGACTATGATTTTGTTTGGTCATTTGGATATCTAGTCATAATAAGATAGGATATAAAATTCAAGGATTTTCCCATATACCTATCTGATATTCAGTGAATCACAAAAATAAATAAACCTAAAAATTGCACATATAGAGATAATAATAATCTCTTATAATACTCTTGCCTACTTCATTTTTGTTTCCTCATTCTTTTATTTTTTATTTCTTTTTTTCCCTTCCATTATTCTCTAATAAAATTTTATTAAATAGTAAATTACACTAATATACCTAAAATACCTAAAATATATAGTAAATGTATATTAATATATAATGAATTTATATTATAAGATAGAAAGAAATTTGAATATATAACTAAAAATACAAATGAATAAAAGCCAAAATTGTTATTATTTTTTTTTTGTTTCATACCACAAAAAATCTTAAACCGGTACATTTATAACAAATTTATCATAAACTAATTTTTTATTACAAAAAACTCAAAAATGGTACATGTATGACAAATTTACCCTAAGGTAACTTTTTTTATCAACAAAATTCAAAACTGATATATTTATGATGATTTTACCCTCCATTAATTTTAGCTAAATTGGGGAAAAATCACAAATTGTACACTTGTGAAAAGTATATGGTAAAATCTCAAGCTCATACATCGGTCAATTGTCATATATCATCCAACTTAGCAATCTAACAATAAAATTTAACGAAAATAGTGAATTTGATAGGAATATACCAGTTTAGGGTTTTTAGATGGTAAAAAAATTAGTTTTGAGTAAATTTGTTACATGTATACTAGTTTGAGTTTTTGTGTAGTATTGATCATATTTTTTTTGTTATTTTGAATTTTTTAAAATGTTAGAATTCAAATATTATTTTAACTTTATTAAATTTAAGAAGTTGTTATTCGAGAATAATAACTTTTATATCATGAATATTAAAAATCATATCTACTTTTTTCCTACCTTCCCATGGAATAATTTTATGCTGATTATATCTCTCTTATATTCGACTTTATCCTATTTTGAGTATAAAAAAAACGCAGGATAAGATAATTTTATCTTTTCTATCAAACATAAACTATTGAGTTTTGTGTATGTTGAAGTGCATGTCTTTCGTGGCTTTGAACATTTGTGAGCAATAGCCCAAGGACTATTAAAAGTGATCAACAACCATGGGGCTACTAATCACTGGTCAGCACGTCCCAAAAAAAAAAAAAAAAAAAAAAAAATCATTGGTCAGTGGCCCAAAATCATGACCTTTGCACGATATTCGACGGGCCAGACCGGCATGAAGTACAAAATGGGCTAAGTCCGACCCGCAACAATAGAATATTCGGTGAAAATGTAAGGTCATTCTAGCAAGAAGTTTTCATCCTATCAAAGAGTGGACGGAGCCCAATAAAATGCATAAGCTTTGATCCCTAGAGCTGGCGTTGGTTGGACTTCAGGAGATCTCCTATTCATAAACTTAGAGTCACCCATTCAAATCCAACCAACTATGTGCAAACTGCTATTGTGATCTTTTTTTTTTTTTTTTTCCTTTTTTTTTTTTCCATTTGGAGGGGAAAAGACATAAGTTTAGAGGTATTGGCTAATTAATGAGCCTAAGGCATTTGTTTAGGCGTGGGCTCTCCCAAATTCTTATCTCTTACAACGTTAGGATATTCGATGTTAAATCAAATTGACATTAAGAAAGTTTTCAAAAGAAAAGTTGCCACTAACCTATTGGAATTGGCTAAAAACCAATTGAGACATGTGAGTATACATCATTTCCTATGGAATTAGAAAATCTAGAATTGATGACTTAATTACAATAATTAATTAACCAGTGCCCTTTTCGATAGCCTAATTTTGTTGAATCACCAACATATTTAGGCAGCCTTCTAGCTAATTACAAGTCTTAAGGCTCTATCACTATCAAACTAAAGGAAAATGACAATCAATGTATTGCGCAGTTAAGTAATAATCAAAATAAAAATTTGTACATACGAAACCTAACATTTGTTTCTAAGAACAAACAACATCATAATGACTTTCTACAATTTTGAGTTCAATATCTTTTATCAAGGATTTTCACACATTTGAAGAGAAAATTACTCAAAAACTAATTTTAAATTTTTTTCCTAAAAATAGTAATTTTCGATTTTTTAATTTTTTTAAAAATTTTTAAATTTTATAAATTAATTTTTTATCCGAAATAGGGACGCAGGCTGGGCCCTTTAGCCTAGTCCGATGGGCCGCACGCCAGTCTCTAGAGCTGGGTTCATGGACACAAAATCTTAGATAATGGATTGGGCTCACAGGAATCAAGCCCAATTCAGCCGCAACAAGTCAATACTGAAAATCCTTAAAAAAATAAATAAAAAAACAAGCCCGAGTCTTAACAAACGAGCCAAGCCCATAAATCAAGCTCAGAGTTCATCAAACCAATTGTGCCCCTGCTCCCCCTTCTACCCTTTTGTTACCCTTTCTATCCTCCCCTCGCTGCCGAGGACCATCCCCAGAACAGGACGCCTTGCCGACGGCCTCCGTGAACAGCCACGACAGGGCAGCCACAGGCCAACAAATCATCGGCCACCCTCTCGACTCTCACCTCCAGGCGACGCCACTGAACACTTTGCTTATTGAGCATAATTAATGATTGAGATGATACTGGCCTACATGATCTGTGTACCATATAATCACTTGCCACCATATGTTCTTGGAAGGCAATCCCTTTGAACATGCTATATTCTCCCCATGTATACGTGCACACGGAATTAATGAAGTCTAGTCCATTCCAGAAATTAAGAATTAAAGAGCTATTACGGGAGTCCAATTTACTAGATTCTTTTTATTATTATGAGTCTTTCAAAGGCGGAACTCTTTGTTCACAGTTGCTCATGCCAATTCTTGCTTCATTGGATAACAATATTATGATGAAAAAGGATCCTATGAGTTACATTTACACTCATTTGAGTATCATAATTTTTTTATTATCATTTTAGTGTCATAACTTTTAGAAAGGGGAAATTGTCCATAAAGTCTTAAGTGAAAAAAGGGAAAGAGAAAAAGGAAAAGAGAAGAAAATGAAAAAAAATATATTATTAAAAATTGTTCATATTAACATTAGTCGTGTCATATAAGATATTTGGCATCTATGTTAGTAATTTTCGCGTGCTAAGTCTTGAACGGTTTGTTTCTACCAATGTTTATTCAAATTAGGTCTGGAGTTATTAAAAAGCTAGTTAGAGACACTTAAAAGGTAAACTCACCTATTGCCCAAAAGATGGCCAGAGATGGGCAAAGATTGACGCCAAAGGCAGACTTTTGCTTTGATCAAATTTTCATGTATTTGATCCCATAGTAGGTAACAAATTTCAGAATTTTGCTTTGATCAAATTGTGACTCCAAATTCATTTTTACAAGATCTACGGTTCCATGATAACTTAAAATTTATTTACAACATGATTTCATAACTCAGCGACCTCTAGAACCAATCCAGCAACCTAAAGCCCAAACTGACCCGACATTACAATATTAATCAATAATTTTTTTTTAAACCAGATGAATTAAGGCTTCAAATTCTTATCTAGGCCTTCGCAACAATGTTAATCTTCCGTGCGGAGACGTCCGCGAGGAGCATGCCCCACTTCATTTTTTCTCTTCTTTTCCTCTCTCTCTCTCTCTCTTCTAGTCGTTTCGTTTCCTCTCCTTTTATTGAGCCCTACCAGCCTCCACAAAATTAATGGATGGGCCGAGGAAATAACTTCATGGGCTTAAGTAAGACACGGGCTCGGGTCTCTTAAGCCTAAATCTTTTCGTTTTTTTTTTTTTTTCTAAAATGGCTCGTTTGTTATATTTTATCTAAGGCTAATCCAAATTTATCCCCGTGACATGATGCGAAGCGTTTAATAGGCTATATTGCATCATTACTAAAAACTGTATTTATGCTATCAAACACAATTCAACAAATTTCTTATATTACAGCATGCTTGTTTCTTCCATTAAAACCTGAGTTCGAATCATCTTACTTGCATTTTTTTTAAAACCAATTAGTGGCGGGAATAATCATATTCTCAATTACCACTTTGCAATAGCCGGGCTTTGTCCCACCATCGCCTCGGGCATTAAGTTACTTTAATTTATTTGTATTTTGGAAAATGTTCACAATCCCACATGATAGTCTTTTAACTTTATAAATATAATTCATTTATGACTCTTTTTTGTATTTTTACTTACATAAGTTAGTTTTTTTAATTTTACTTAAATTTTTAAATTAAGTGGATAATCTCTTCTAATGAAATACATTTCAAAATTTGATCCCAAAAAAAAAAAAAAAACAAAACAAAACATTTCAAAAGAAATTGCGACCGACGATTTTCAGGCCTGAAAAAGATTCTTCAATTTCAGGGAATTTCTACGCAATTCGCCCCCAAATTCCTCTGCAGAAAGCTACTGCAATGGCGGAAGAAACCCTAGAACGCCGGGGCTCCGTCGCCGCTCCCCTCGTCTTCGCCGTCGTCATGGCCTTCCACGTCCTCTCGTGGTGGCTCGACCGCTTGAAGAAGGTACAAAGAGGTCGCCCCTCTTCCGGCGCTCCGGCGGATCCTCCGGGCTGGAGCCGCTCGCGTTGAGATCCGAGCGCCCCCTCTGGACCCACGGAAGAATTGATGACGAGGGGATCGATGGGTTTTGATCGACGTGTTTTTTTTTTGTTCTGTTTTCAGGGAGGATCGATGAGCGCGATGGAGGTGCAGATGCGGGGAGAGATTAGGGAGCTCTTGAAAGAGGCGAGCACGTTGTCGCAGTGAGTGATTCCCGTCGACGTTTGGTTTTTTGCCGGTTTTTCTTGGTCGCGATCGATCGATGTGATGTGGGTTTTCTTTTCTGATTGCGAATGTGTTGGAAAATTGCGATCTTTCTTTCTCGAATTACTCTTTCCTTGCTCGATTGATCATCTCTTCTTGAAGAGAAATGAAGCTTTCGAGTTCTTCGAGGTGTTTATCCAATGCTGCATAGTCACTTTGGAAAAAATATATGTGGGTCACGCTCCTTTTTTTTTCCCCTTCAGATTAGTAGGTGCATATTTGTGATTGGTGCCTTCTGGATTGTCAGAGAAATAGGTTCGGTGCTTGTAGGCCACCGCACCGACATGTTTTATCTTACTTGTGTGGACATTTTTGATATAGAAAGGGAAGTGTAAGACTTCCTTCATATGTTTGTGGCTCTTTACGTGTATGATCGCTGTCTGATAATTGTTCATTTGTATTCTTGTAATTTTTTATGCGAAAGTGGTCAACTTCTTTTCGTTAGCCATTTTCTTTCTGGGAATTGGATGCCGTGGGTTTTTGCGTTATATTTAGCATGTAATTTCTGCAGTAAATGATATGATTTATCGCTGGTTACAGGCCATCAACGTTTGCACAAGCTGCAAAACTTAGGAGATTGGCAACTGCTAAGGAGAAGGAACTGGCAAAAAGTATGTTATCCATAATGAGACTTAATATGATGGTTGTTCGGCTTGAATGTTAGTTGCTTGAGGACTAGAAGATTTTCTATTCATCAAGCAGTCTAAACTTTTCTTACATTTTTGTTTATTAAATTTTGGTTGCATCTTGAGGTAGTATATTTCTAGGGTGAAGTGGATATGTTTTCTTATCTTTCTCCTCTGCACAAATGATCATCTATTGTATAGTTGTATCACAATAGAGATATAGTTACTTTTTGTTCTTGCTTTCAGTGTTAAGTTCAGCTGCTTCATCTTCAAGTCATTTGGCTTGTTGCACATGGGTTTGTTTTTGGGAGATTTAAATGAATAAACTTTAGTGTTTTGGAAAACTTGAGGTTTTAGTGGGGTGTCCTCTTAGCTTTTCTGACTATAGAAGAATGCTTATTATCTAGTTCTAGAAGCTTTGCCAGAATCAAGAAATCTGAGGTTGCTCTGTTTTGTGGACAAGACTCATTCTGTACTTGACTTACCAACTCATGTAGTACTCCCCCTTCATGCTCCCTCAAGAAATGTCATATTATTTGGTTCTAAATGATGATTAGCTTAGCATTGCCATCAAGTTCTGGCACTTTTAATGCTCTAGTGTAGGGGTGAGCAGCGGTTTAGGGTTGACCCTGGACCGATCCTGGACCGGCCCAACTCTGCTGGTCCTGGTCCGGTTCCCAAGGGGACTGGGTCGGTCCTTGGTCCTGAAAGCGGGTTGGTCCTCGGTCCTAAGAGTTTTGGGTCGGTCCAACCCTGGACCAACCCTATATATTATATTATATTATATTATATTATGTATAATTCTTTTATATATTCAAAGCTAAGTAAAATGTCTGTTATATTATATTATATTGAAATGTTCTATCAATAACACTAATAGTAATTTCAATTTAAAACTTTTGTTGAGTATTAATTATGTGTTGTTTGTTTTGTTTTAAGGTGTTTAGAAGTTCAAGTGAATTAACAAGATGTGAAATTATATATTCATGATTTATATTAAGTATTTTGAACTTTTTATAGTTTAATTGTATTTTACTAATAAATTTCAGCTGCACTTTGCTTTTCAATTTATGTCAAATGGTAGAAGTTTTTGAAGAGTAGAGTAGTATTGCAGTTGCTACGGTGATTTGCTAGTCAAGTGGTGTGAAGCTCATTTTTTGGTTGAGTAGACTCTACATGATCAAATGCAGAAAAACGCTTTTGCATATGGTGTTATAAATATTAAAAATAGATGATTACAAGAACTTTCCATCTTATTCCATATCTCGATGAGCGGTTAGCAAGTACAAAATTTCTATTATGTTATCTTAAATTTGCTAAATATGTATTTATATTTATAATTTAGTTGCACAATACCGCATTGGCAATGGATATATAATTTGAATTTGTAGGTTTGTTTTTTTAGGGAGTATAAAAAATAAGACGAAAAAAATTATCAATCGGTCCCGGGTTGACCTTGGAACTGGACCGAATCCATTGGGTCGGTTCGGTCCTTGGTCCCAGGCTCAATAGGGTCGGTCCTCGGTCCTAAAAATTGAGGACCGACACTGTACGGGTTGGTCCTAGGGTTAGGGGATGGCCCAGACTAACCCGGACCATGCTCACCCCTACTCTAGTGTACATTGGGTGGATTAAGCCTTCAAATCAAAACTGGAGTTTTTTGGACTAGATTGTGCTCTTTAATCCAATTACCATTCTGGAGCTCAATTCTGCCCTTATTCCTTAGAATCATTTGGGCAGCTTCTCAGATTGCAATTCTTGATCACTATAAATATTGTTTTATTTTTTGCTTTATACTGGGAAGTGTATTCATAACTTCTTATGACTTGCAGTTCAAGAATCACGCAGCAAAGAGATCAAGAACTCCTATGATATGTATTTGAGAGTGCTGTTTTTAACAAAGGTGGAGAATTATAGCATCGTTCAGAATAATTGTCCTACTGTTTTGTCATTGATGTTGATATATGTGGTTGTCTTCTGTAGGTTTTTATGTATTTTGTGCTGATTTGCTGGTTTTGGAAGGCTCCTATTGCTATGATATCTCAGCAGCTTGTTCAACCATTTGGTAATTCTATGTCATGACCTGAAAAATGTGAAAGCTTCATAGTGCATTTCCAGTTGCTGCTTGTACTTGAATGCCCTTATATCTGTCTCAGACCTCAACTAGATAATTTCTTGAGGATGCATAGTTGTAAATATTTTTTAACTCAGTGCTTACTACTTTTCAATCAATATTTACTTGATTTATTTGCTTCTATTTCAGGAAGACTGTTATCATGGGGAGCTGGAAGCCATTTAGGTGGCAATGTCATGGTATGCCCAATTTTATTTAGTATTTCCTAGCACACTTGTTATACTATACTCCTTACAGATCATGGACCAAAAACCAGAAGAAGGGTTCTTTGATATTTTGGGCTAGAGACAATGCTAATATGACCTGGCCACCGGTTCCACCTGGTAGCAGGTGGACTGTATTTTCACATGTTTGCATGGCCTTACTTGCGTTCTGTATTTTTTTGGAAGATCGAAGAAATATGATATGTTTACAAGAATATGCATTGCTTGCTGCTTAAGATAAGATGCGCATTCTTTATGCCATCCTTTTTAAAAGTTGGTACTGTTAATGTTGGTTGAGCAGACAATAAATAAAAGTAGCATCAAGCATACTGATGCAAAAGTAAGAAGAGGAATGAGTGTTTTACAATTGGTGCTTTTTTGTAGAATAGCTGGTGGTTCTTACAAGCCAATTGGTTCGAAATGTTGATTATTTTGAACTTTATTTCATGTAATTGCAGGTTGGGATCATACCCTGGTTGATACTATCTACAAGGGTCAGCAGATTCGTTGTTAAACACTTGAAATGATAAATGAGCAATATCTATCTGCATATATCCCTTGATTGAAGATTTTAATTGATCATCGTTTCCGCAATGTGGGCGGGAGAGAAGAGGTCAAATTTGTGCTGATCCTTTTATGTCGGCTCCTCATTTTGCCTAATATTTTTGTCACTTTTCTTTTTACACAATTCAGTTTTGGCGTAGACTCTGTAAATTAGCCACTTTAGAAGTTCAATTTCTTGGGGGTCACCTGAAGTTTTGTAGTAGAATTGAATCCACTTGTATAGATAATGTTGTATGTTGTCATTTATGCTCAATTCTTTCCTTCATGCGTCATTGTAGGAACCTGCCAGTATCTTATTCTCATATATATGACCAAAGAAATCTGTCTGAAAAGACAAATTAGTATGTGCAAACACTAAGCAGAGAGCCGCGTTCATTGTAACTTTAGTCAACTAGTAAGCTTTTGCTTTTCTGTCATTATTGTTTAAATTTGGATAATTATTTAAAAAAAAAAAACTGTGAATATGCATTTCAATATAAGAATATTTAAGAAAGTTCTAGATATTTCACGGAAATAAAATTAAAGTACCGGGATTGCAAGATTGGAAAATCAAAATATAAAAAGTCATTCAAATTGATTCAGTGAAAGAAATTTTAATAGACTTATGCTATAAGTAATGTGTTGATGAAGTTTATGTGTGTCGATTTTTGGATGGTAACATGAGTCCAGATAATAATAATTTGGGGAGTTCGATCTATTGCATGGAAATTTATGTTGGAGATTCTTGGCATGAGTAGAACAAGAATCTTAAATTTTAGATACTCTCCAAAGTCAATGGAATTGGCTAAGTTTTTCCTATGGGTATTTTAGAATTAGGTTTGATTTCACAATTCCAAAAACTCGTAAGCACACAGTAAAATGTGGTCAAGAATGTAATACTCGCCATGTTCTTTGGATCATGTAAACTGCAAAGGGCTTTAAATGATGCCAAAGGATAGGAGCTCTTCAATCAATTTTGTTTCCCCAAATTTGAGTCATTGATAAGTTTTACAAGAAAATGAGAAACATTGCCACAATAATTAGATTTTGGTCTTTTGATCTATCCCATGTGCTTTGGATAAAGTAAGCCTGTCAAGTATATATATATATATATATATATTTCTTTTCTACTTTTGGTTTTTGATGAGTAGCAGAAGTGGTAAGTAGATCGATTATACTCTGAAAATTTTTATCAAGTTATCACCGTCCGTGTAGGCAAACTCACTTATCTCATCACTAGTAAAACATTAGTTATTTGGACCGTTGCCCACAACCGTTTTAGAATGTATCATGATATCAGGTTGTGGAAAGATTTATTCACCTAGCAAAGATTCCATGCATATATAATGTGAATTCTGATTTACATCAGATCACATCATTTTTACCTTATCTCATGTACCACTATAGATAAACTCGTCCAAGAGCCTCCATAGCACAATATTATCTACCCATCCTGCGCTAATTAGTTTAAAATGCACCGTGCTAATTTGAAGTTATACGGAATTATCTAGCAGCGCAATAGCCCGAATATAGTCGATGCATGACCAAAAGCATATCTAACGCTAAGCAGTATTTTTTAGTGAAAAGACAGAAGTCCGGCATTGTTCACTGTTAAACAGGGGGAATTCTTGTTAGAAGGGAAGAAAAACAGGAGTAAGAAGAAACTTCATTAACGAACTTATGATAAAGCTCTGTCGAAAGTTAAACATGATTAACTTGTGAAAGACAAGGTGCACCCGGAGAAGCAAACAGAACTAGCATTTGGAAATTCTTGTGGTTCCTGTCTACGAACTTCATTTGTTTTTCGACCAGCATGGCCTGTTTTCTTAAGCCATATTATAGTTAATCCAGCAAGAGCGAGTACTTGAATATTATAAGCAAATGTTGATCTATACAAATGGCTCATCTCTTCAGCTAATATTTGCTTCCAGTTCATACGCTAAAAAACTAAACAGAAGTTAATATACATTTTATACATATTCAAAAGCAACCCAAGAAAAGTAGTACAATTGTCAGATCACACATTAATACAAGTGGAGTTCATCTTGACCAGATCTTTTTCTTGTTGTCCTTTTCTTTTTGACCTGGAACTTGGTCTCTGCTAAATCTCCTGGTAGTACTGGTAAAGGGTCCTTGGGCATTTGTAGCCGGCTTCACTGGTCTTGTTACCTTGGTGATTTTAGGCGGGTCAGATTTTCTACCTCTCTTGTCGCTTGAAGCATTTGGTAGAAAGTTCTCGGTCTCTCCACTTCTAGAATTTCTTTTCCTAGTTCGGTCATAAAGAGAACCCTGACTAACCGGGCGATGCACTGAATTCGTGCTTCTCAGGATACGAGCCTCAATTTCACCCAAATTTCCATCGTTTGAGCCCATTTTCCCAATTGTTGGTGTTGCCCTTATTCCATCAGCATAATCCTGAGTCAGGTTACCCTGCATCTCTTGCTCCTTTTGCCTCAGCTTCTCCTCAAGCTCTTTGATCTGCATCCCTCCCAAAAAGGGGACAAATAATTAGTCACTATTTGAAGATTTACGTTTTTCTCAGGGGAGACCAAAGAGTTAAATCAATTTTCATTGTGATGTTAACATGTACTGCTAACAGTTGGTAGCAAAATAGTACAACCGATTAGACAATAATCCAATTTCAATTGGTAAGATTCTTGAAAATGTTCTGGAGAGGCTATACCAAACAAATATAAAGTTTTCAAATCTGTCTTTAATTTTAAGATTCAGATTTCAACAAATAATGTTCTCTTGATGATATGGCTGCCCAGGATCTAGTGGGCACTTTAAGAGATATTCACAACATCGGGGGATTGTAATGGTAAAACCTTTTCTGAGAAAGACATGCATATATCACCTAAGCTAAATGAAAAATGGACATGGACAAAATATAATTTATTGGATCCCAAAGTAGTATATGATATGAGGCCCCAGAACTGACTGTGAACTTCGTTTTAAATTGATTATAATCAATTACCTTCTGATGGAGCACCAATGATTCTGAATTATCTTCTTGCTCTTTCAATTTTCTCTGCAGTTCTGTTATCTGGAACAAGGAGCAGGAAAAGAAAAAAACATATGACTAAAAGGCCGAGAGAGAGAGAGATTTTGCACTTCTCAATAATACTAAACTGCTAACCTTCTCTTGAAGCATAAGCCCATAATGCTCAGACTCCTGCTTTTGCTCCTTTAGTTTGCTTTCAAGATTCTTGACCTGCTAAAAAATGTAGAGGTCCTTAGATATTGATTAAACATTACCATTTTAAATGAAGTGGTAATGAAATGTAATTGGTTTTCTGGACTTTAGAATGTATATTGTCATTTCATAATGCTCCATATGATCCCAAGTTTATCCAAAACCCACAAAGCTTCTCCTATTGTACAATAAGAAAATAATCTAAACCTTTTGTTGCAATATCGTAGATTCTGATTGTTCTCGTTCTCTAAGTTTGGTCTCAAGCTCTTTGACCTTCACAAAGAATAAATTAATCAAAATATATTTAAGTTAAATGAAACATAAAAGTGGTAAATTACTAAGTTAGAGAGCAACCTTTTGTTGGAGAGCACATAATGTTTCTTCCCTTCCCTTCAATTTATCTGATAGTTGTAGGACTTGTTTCTCCGACTGATTTTGCAAGGCTAATTTTAGCTGAAGTTGATCTTCTAGTTCTTTGATTCTCTCTTGTTGAACTTTGTAAGTCTGATCTTTGCTTCTGGCTTTATTCTCTATGCTTTGTAGGTTCTCCTCTAGCTTCCTCAGAGATTCTTCTTTGGATCTGGACTCTTGCCTTGCTTTGTCAAGCTTTCAGAAAAAAATGTATGAAGACTATGAGTAACACATTTAGGAGGTCTACGGTTATAGTAGGACAAGAGTGAAGGAGGTAACATTCAATGAAGTCTTGTGTAACCTTATATCACTTGTTGTTTGTCCCTGATAAGTCTAGTGAAGTACCACAAATAATAAGAAATTCTAGCTAAATTTTCAAAAGATTACCATTCCTTTCATCTTTTGAAGCTCATTAGGATCAATTTGCTTCTTAGCAGGACCCAGCTCAATCCCTCGAACCCGAGTTGCGAAATTCAATGAACTCAGAGTCTCGCTTGAGTCCTTATCTGATGGGCTAATTTGCACAAACATCAGAGTTTTGGAGTCGCCACCTGCCATATATATGTACAACACTCCCATCAAGAGGCGCTATTACAGAAGAAGAGTACAGGCATAGTCCAAAAAGGAGTCTTTTTGTTTGGGGTTTGGGAGAGAAAGCTGTCAAAGTTACCTAGTGAATCTTGAAGCAAGTGTGTCAACTTGGAGTTCCTATAACCAATTCCCAATACTATTAGAACCACATATAGCATTGAATAGAGAAGTATCAAACCAATTCAAAACGAGATGGGACCTGTAAGGGATATGACTGGATTTATTTGCCAAAGCAGAAATGACGTCTCCTAAAGCTGAAAGAGATCTGTTGATGTTTTGAGCTTCTTTGAGCCGTTCTCCTTGCGCGTCAGTCTTTGCCAGCCTCTCACTACCAGCCAAATCTACAAGCCAGAGCTTGCTCCTTGTGCACTCTCCACTAATCAAGTTCTTTGATTTTACCATTATGCAGAGCATGCTAAAACAAGGAGCACGTTAGGCAATTTTAGTTGGCGGTGAGGAAAAGTCACATAAAGGCTGTGCATTAAAAATCTCAAATGACAGTTCCATACCAGTGAGATCGACTACTATGCTCATTCACATTGTTAGATCCAACAGCCCTGGCACTGCTTCCAGTCTGCAGTACATTCCAGACTTCCTTAATACTCTCAACTTTGGCTTCTATAATCCCAGGAACATTGTGAAATCCCTCGGATGCTTGTTTTATCTCCAATCTGGAAAGACATGTGTATACAATTATCATTGATGAGATATCACCTAGACTTTTGCAAGAGGCAATTGCATGTGGAGTGGAAACCAAAGTTCCATTTCACCCGAAAAAGAAATAACCTAATACTCAAAATTGGGATTTTTTTCACTTCAAAAAGAAGGTAAATTCTTATTCTATTTAGGTACTGCACATGGGAAAATAGACTATACTTTTTGGATGTTGGAGCTGTAGCCAATAAGTCTCTTATCTGCTCATTGTACACTTCAAGAACACTAACGGATATATTATAGACAAATGTGTCACTCCTTTCCTCAGCAGTTCTAAACAGTTGCTCTAGAGTCCGGAAGTTGACTCCTCGGTTTTGTTCGGTGCCCTCCATTGTAAATGTCTTCCCTGTTCCTGTTTGCCCATAAGCAAATATGCAAACATTGTAGCCATCCAACACAGAGAGCACCAATGGTGAAGCATCCGCAAAGACATCGACTGTCATGGAGAAAATTAGTCTCATTACTTATTTATCCTCTATTGTGGTGTAAGCATTGCAAATCACAAAGACAATGAAAAGAAATGTACCTTGGTCATCTTTTGGTGTATAAACTCTGTCAAATCTGAAAGTCTTTCTAGTGGCACCGCCTGTCAAAATGCCAAGATCTCCATCTTTTGCAGCGTCAAAGTCCACAATGGTGGCACATCCGGCTATTACCTCCTCCTTACTTAATGGACGACAACGACAAAACACCCTGATATTTCCTGATAATTTACCCAACT
This sequence comes from Eucalyptus victrix, assembly GCA_016097545.1. Lineage (NCBI taxonomy): Eukaryota > Viridiplantae > Streptophyta > Magnoliopsida > Myrtales > Myrtaceae > Eucalyptus > Eucalyptus victrix. The sequence continues at coordinate 50,938,453 of CM027843.1, forward strand.
TTTAGATATATTTCTAGGAAATGTACAAAGTACAAAATGTTTCCAACACCTTTTGTCTCCTGAAGCTGGTTATAAAGTTTCCTTCTCTTTGTTTGTTCTTCACCGTACTTCATTTTGAGATCTTCACACTGTGCAACTGCAAAGTGCTTCCATAATTCAGGAGAACACATTATGTCACTGCTAATGGAAAAATAGACAGTGTTTTTCAAACATACCTAGAGCTTGGACTCCAGAGACCATGTTGTTCAAATCAGGAATTGAATCAGCACATTCATGTGCCTCTTGAGAAAGCTGAGAGTGCTCTCTCTTGATGATCTACATAGCCAACCGATTAACCAGTTTAAGAATGTCCAATAAATTGACCTGTAAATGCTGGCAAATTACATATTTTATAATTCAATTAACTACCTTTAGTTTCTTGTCTAGGTCATGAACCGCCAAAACCCAAAACTGCTTATCATGCTCATACTTGCTGGATAAGTTCCTCAAATTCTCGTCTTGTTTTTCAACAACTTGGTCTAATGGGAGAATAAAACAAAGAACCGTAAATGTCTCCCCACAATGGATAAACAAACTATTTACACGTATGCATCAAATTAAACAGGGGAGAAAGAAAGATTGATGTCAAAGGCCGTCCTTACCAAATATTTCATTTTCTAGCAACATGCTAGGTTATCTCATATAAAATATCAAGAGCATAGACATTCTTCAGATCAGTCATAAAATAAAACACAAGAATCAAGAACTGTGTGCATTGTCTTTCACCATCTTCCAGTATTAGACTATCATATTTTCCTCATAATCAAGCTCCGATAGGAACTTACCCAAACTACGCTTCTCAAATGTCCTTATGTCAAGTTCCATCTTGACCTTCTCCAACTGCTCATTTGCTGTGGCTAGTGACATCCAAGCCTGATAACATTCATTCGCTTTGTGCTCGTTCTGCACGGAAAGATCTTTAATCTCCCTTTCAAACTTGGCTGTTAACTTTGTTTGCATAATCTTCTTCTGCACAAATAACCAAATTTCTGAGAGCAGATGACACAAATTTTTTGAGGAAAATTTGACTATTCCAAATTAATTAAAGTATCACCTGTTCTAGAGGAATCTCTATCTCAGCAGAGCAATTATTGCACTTGATGCATTCACAAGTCCTCCGAGTACCTGGATGCAAATTATAACCGTGAATAACCCTATGAGGTTGATATAGTCAAAAATAAAATCAATACTGTCCAGATGGATCAAAGAAAATATTACCTAACACCTCCGGCACTTTCCTAATGCAAATCCCACTTACCAACGGGCTTCCATTAACCCCTTCAAATTTTATTGCAATTATGCCGTCCTCCTTTACAGACAACCTAAAATCAACTAGTTGCAATGCCTTATTGGCTCCAACAATACTGAAGATGTCAAAATCAGAAAGCACCTGCAATTAAGGAAAAGCATATACTTCAAATGCATTTCTCAGGAAGAAAAAAATAAGGTTAAAACAGATGGTGGGTGCAAAAGTTCTTACCTTATCTTCCTGCATGAATACATTGAAAACCCTCATGCCCTTGGGTCCATTGGTGAATATAATTTCCACGAAATGAAGGTCGATGAAATAGTCTCCAGGATGAAAATTATTGATGCGGTAACTAAAATTTCCAAATCGTGCTGATTGATAAACAAATGGATAATCACCAGCATCCACTATGATTTCATTGGTTCGCAAAGCATCGCCTCCTTCGTAGAAAGCATCATCATGAAACTTCATGAAGGAATCTACTTGATTTGAAGCCTCACCTCCGGCATTTAGAAACATCACATATTCCTCTAATCAAAGCAACATAAAACAAAATGGCCCATTTTGAGACAGCAACTAAAGCATATCAAAATGAACTATGAGTAACATTAAACAGTGGAAATTTTGAACCAAGTACAAAGGGATTGCTAGGTAGCTATGCCTCTCGAAGTCTAGTCCAAATGTTGCAATCTCAACATGAGTGCTCTCTTCTGTCTTCCTAACTTGATCTAGCAACCATATTGAACACACAAGTTGGCACTGAACCTAGACATTTGTTAAGAACAAATGGAACTATGATGACAGACCACTTGAGATATGCTTGGAAATCGATGCAGACCAAACTAAATGGCATCAATCAGAATATATAGCATGCGGAGAGAGCACATAGTGTTTACACCGAACACAATCTCTATTTTACAGGCAATGTGAGCCTCAAAAGTAAACTTTAACTTGCAGCCGCCTAAATCAAGATATCATGTAAGACGCACAAAAGATTATTTCATGATCCTCTCCATACAATCCTATTAACTTGAGTGAGCTGTGATTATCTAACTTATTTAAGACAATTAGCATGCGGAAGTGCATATGGATAAGTGATAAACCATTCTGCACAGGTGGCAGCTTGTTTCTACCTTCTCTTCTCAAATTAGTGTCCAATGTTCTTTATTTCTCCATGATGGCTAGAGATCATTCCTTGAACATTCATATTGGTTAAGATCCAAATCAGCTCGCAAGATAAGGTGATTGTGTTGGTCTGTACGCTATATGTAAACTTCAGTAACCACACGTCAAAAATTCTACTGATATTTTTGTCTGAGCTAGAATAAACCTGGATAACTGAGGTTTCTTAAACTATCTGAAAAATCACCTTGAAACCATGGACTGTAGAATTTCAGCACGGTTTTAGAAGACAAACAAAAGTTTCACTCTTGGAGTTCACTGTGCATAATAAAATAAATTCTAACTGCTTAATGACCTTTACAACATAAAGAAGCATGTTAGGCGGCCCCATTCAGCATAAATTTGCTCTTCCCTTATCTACTCATCATCTAAAATATTCATCTTATGAAACCCTTAAAGAAAAAGTGAAATGACATCCATCTATCTAAATAGTAAGCATTGCTAAAAGTTATGTGATGCATCAACATAACACCAGAAAATACACATATTGCTGATTCACCGGCTCCAAACCAGATAAAAAAATTAATCAAGCTAATTCTATCAATTCATTCGATTTCACTTAAGGTTTGATAGAAAATATATACAAAGAGCAATATCACTATCTTAACAAAAAGATGCTTGGCTTTACTTCATTTAAAGATGCCCACCTTTACTCAACCCATATTACATGACAAGAGGCCAAACACAAAACATAAAGAGAAGCTCGAATTTGACTTGGCATGATAATCTTAACCCCTACATTGACAAGAGTTAACTAGTTTTTATCGCGAGTCGATCATTTGGCTGGTTAGAAAACTTAATGTAGCAAGATGAATTGACACGATCTAGGAACATAATCACACGTCGACATGAATTACAAACGCTAAACATACACAATGCTACCATATACCCATGAATGTACGTGTGTGTACTTGTTCTTGTGATCTGTTCATAATCAGTTCTCAAATCTAAAATTAACCATGGCTGAACTTAAATGAGCTACAGTTATTACAGCCAGTCATACGTTCTTCAAAGCATACGTTCTTCGAGGCTTATTGGGAAAGAGCTAGGATCCTAAGAGTGTAAACAGCCTAACGTATCTCCTTTATGTGCAGATAAGCCAAAACAGGACCCAAAAGAAAAAAGACCTTAAAGAACGACTGGCCATCAACCAAAACGGAGAAATGACTCAATCTTTGCGTCATTCCAAAAATTTCCCGAATCAAACGCCGGAACGCGCAGAATTCACTAACCTGGACATGTCGGCTTCACGAACCCACTTCGAATCAGTCTCGACCCGGGGTCGCAGAGCATGGAATCTATCAAACCACCATCGCCGTCCTCACCCTTCAACGAAGAACCTTGGTCTTCTTTCTCCAGACGTTCGACCTCGTCCCAGTCGAAAGCAGGGGGCCTCGAATCGAGGGTCTCCGGGCATTTGCCGAGATCATCAAACCCGGCGTCTTCCATCGAAAGAAAGGCAAAAACCCGGGAGCAGTATTCAGGGATCGGTGCTGGCTGCTGCGTTGTTCAAGAAGGATGGACCAGGAAAGGGAGAGGAGATTTGGAGGCGCCTTCAACTTTATGGCGTTTGGCCTTTTTCTTGGGTTATCCAGATGCGTTCGAATTTTGAATCTCACTCGACCGTTGCTGCTGCCTCGTTATGGAGTTACCGTTGATGCCGTGGAAAGGTCTTTAGGGTTACGTGGAGCGGGGCGAATGCTGTATGGGCCGACTCGATGGTCCGAAGGTCCAAGCCGACTGGGCTATTTTTCAGTTTTCCTTTTATTTGTTTTACTTTGCTCAAATATTTATGGTACATTTGATTGTCCAGATTAGATTTTACTATATATATATATATATATATATATATATATATATATATATTAATTGCTTGGTGATTACAATAATAGAATCGAATATGTTAATATCATGTCATATACATTGTTTGATATAAATGACATATTAATATAAATGAATAAACAATTTCAAAAATAAAGATAGTTAAAATCTCACTCAACACTCTTGTCTATTATATTTTTATTTGCTATTTTTAGTTTATTTCCTTCATTTTTCAATTAATTTCTTTTTTATTTATTTCTTTCCCTTCCATCATTTTCTAATAAAATTTTACTAAACAAGTAAACTATACTAATATACCTAAAATAATAAAATACCTAAAATACATGTTTTTATTTATATATTGAATTTATATTATAAAATAGAATTAAATTAGGATATATAAATAAAAATAAAAATTTTATTTTTTGTTATCTTGAATTTCTTATATTAGAATTCAAATGTTATTTATATTGAAATATAATTTTAATTTTGTTAATTTAAGAAGTTTGTTATTAGAGAAAAATAACTTTTTTATTATGGATGTTATAAATACTATCAACCTTTATTCCACCACTCACATGAGATAATTTTATTCAATCTATATTCCTCTTATATCTAACTTTATCCTGTCTTGAATAGATAGCAAATGCATGATAAGACAAATTTTATCTTACCATGAATTTTATCCTGATTTTCCAAAAGTAAGATATGTTAACTAGAAGTCTTCAAACTTATTATGAAAGCGCAATTGAATTATAAAACTTATAAAAAATGCAATCAAGTCATTTCGTTAACTTCGCCTAACTTGGCTGACTGAAAATGTTAGCGTGGTTTTTTTAAATACTCTCTCTCTCTCTCTCTCTCTCTCTCTCTCTCTCTCTCTCTCTCTCTCTCTCTCTCTCTCTCTCTCTCTCTCTCTTGATGATGATGATGATGACGACATGGCTAAAATGATATTGTTTTGGTCCAAAGCACAATTTTCTCCCTCCTACATGGCAATGACCTCGTCGCCACTGCTGCTCCATCATTGCCAAGCCTCGGCTAGGGGCCGGTGACCCTCCTCAAGTAGCAAACCTCGTCTAGGATTGGGCAAGGGCTAACGATCCTTGGCTGAACCCTCGCCTGATCTGGAGGAGGGTCACAACCCTCACCCGATGTAGGTGAGGACTTGCAGGCCTAACGATCCTCGTCGACCATTTTCCCATAATCATTGCCCCTTCTTGGTGATGGTGGGGCAGTGATGATGTTGCATATTGTTTTGGTCTAAAGCACAATTTTCTCCCTCCTACATGGCAATGACCTCGTAGCCACTGTTGCTCCACCATTGCCAAGCCTCGGCCAAGGGCCGGTGACCCTCCTCAAGTAGCAAACCTCGGCTAGGATTGGGAAAGGGCTAACGATCTCGCTTGTACCCTTGCTTGATATGGAGGAGGGCCACAACCCTCACCCGATGTAGGTGAGGACTTGCAGGCCTGACGATCCTCGCCGACCATTTTCCCATAATCATTGCCCCTTCTTGGTGATGGTGGGGCAGCGATGATGTCGAGGGTAGCCTTCATTGCCTCCTCCTCCTCCTCCTCCTCCTCCTCCTCCTCTCCTCCTTCTTCTTCTTCTTCTTTAAATAAAAATTTTAGCATATTTTTTATTTAATTTAAATACAATTAGAAATCATATTTAGACCAAAACAATGTCGTTTTAGTCTTATGTTTCGTGTTTTAGCCATGTCATCATTATGTAAGAGAGATAAAATATTTAAAAAAATCACATCAACATTTTCCGTTCGCCAAGTCAGATGGAGTTAATGGAATGATTTGATTATACTAATTTAATGAGTTCTAGGACTCGAGTATTAGTTAGTGATTCCAGCTTAGTGAGTCCTTTCTTCCGTGATTCACTTTTGGCACTAGTCCTACATTTTGTTTCTATGGACCGAGGAGAAAGGGGGCTCAACAGGAAAAGGATTGTATCATGAGAGAAGCAAGGAGATCAACCTCTTTCTTTCAAATATAAATATACAGGATGGATTTTGGCAATGAGTTGGACTCTCGTGTTGATACGAATGAATCACCCTTTTCGATTACACTTTTTGCAGGTATTAGAACTTCTATTGCATATATCCTTATACTTATACTTATACATACATACATACATACATACATACATACATACATACATACATACATACATACATACATACATTTTAATCTAGGACTTGCAACTTTTGCATGTTCAAATTCCATAAATTTGCAATCCATGTCATATTAGCATCAATTGTTGTAACTCCAGCTTGCAACAAAAATGTGTTTATTCATGTTAGTATGCAAGCTAAGTATAATGCGTCCTGTCATGTTGTGTCATACTAACTAGTGGATTAAGAATTTCAAGTTTAGGGGGAGTTAGATAAATAATTTTATTAACTCATCGTGTATAACTTAATTTTAGACTTGTTAAACAGGTGAGTTGGGTTGTGTTTGGGTCTAGTTATAAATAATCTGACTCAAATTGACCCATTTACTCCATTTATGACTCATACATAATGTAAATTTCTTGACCCATACCTAACCCAACCTATACTCAACCTATACCCAACCCGACCTATTTAAGCAAATTTAAGAGATTTTGTTTCTTATGATTTTTTTAAAAGCATTATTGCTAAAATATTTTCATGTAATTCAAATTTAGTGGACAATTTATATATATATATATATATATATATATATATATATATATATATATATTAAAATAATTGAGGTTCCGTTTGTTTATTGGAAAATGTTTTCCTAGAAAATAACAATATTTATTTTATGTTTGTAAATAAATTAGTGTTTCAATTAATTTTTATTTTTTTTTTTTAAAATTTGACTTTTAATTTTCTTTTTTTCCTTCTTCTTTAGCCGGCAAGGTTGAGCTCACTCAAGGTTGGCGAGCTCGAGCATCGCCGAAGTTGGCAAGGCTTTAGCCTTGCCTGATCGCGACCTCGAGCTTGCCCAAGACTAGTGGCTTGTCCCTCGCCTAATTGGTCACCGGTTGTTGGAGGAAGACGGAAGAAGGAAGAAGAAAAGGAAAAAAGCTTTAAAAAAAAAAAAAAAAAAAAAAAAACTTTGTAATTTGGAGAGGGAAAGAGTGTGCCTTTGGTTGGAAACGGGTCATAAACTCAACCTATTTAGAACCATTTATTTTTTTGGTGGCTTGTCCCTCGCCTAATTGGTCACCGGTTGTCGGAGGAAGATGGAAGAAAGAAGAAGAAAAAAGAAAAAAGTAAAAAAAAAAAAAAAAAAAACTTTGTAAGGTTGGAGAGGGAAAGAGTGTGCCTTTAGTTGGAAACAGGTCATAAACTCAACCTATTTAGAGCCATTTATTTTTTAACATTTAAAATTTTAAACCAATTTAAGGAAGGCTCTACAAAATTGAAGTGATCCATATATGACCAATTTGGTTTAAGACCCATTTAGACAAGTCTATTTAACATTTAAAATAGAGGGGACATCTTACATCTCTGTTACAACTTTTAATTTTTTTTAGGGGGGGGGGACTTAAACAAGCTATCAATTAGGTAAAAGCCCTTTCGCTAATTATGCTAACGTCCACTTTTAGTAATTCGTCATATTTTGGTTCTTCATTATGACATGCTTAAACATGATTTTCATCTTTGTTAGGATTATTAGGTTTGCTAATGATGCTAACATCCACTTTTATAGTAATTCGTCATATTTTGGTTCTTCTCAAGTAAACATGTCATCTTTGTTAGGATTAGCGTAAATGTGAGAAGGGGAAATTGAGACACAATGTTTATCTCGATTCATCCTTAAACTAGAGTTACATTGAATAGATTTTTCCACTACAATTAGCACATCTTACATCTCTGTTACAACTTTTAATTACAACATAAAGAGATTATATATAGGCAGAGCGAAATAGTTATTCATGGGCTCAAACCCAAGCTATCAATAAAGCAAGGGTTTAAATCATAAAAGCCCTTTGGTGGCCGGGCGTGCTGCTCCCCAAGCCTCCACCGGGGCAGCCCCTAGAACCCCGCTTGCTCACTAAGAAATGAGACCCCTGTGTCTTTCTATCAATGGGGAGTATGAACCACACCCCAACATTCTTCAATCCTATTAGATTTCTATTTCACTCAAAGCAATTCATTATGACGTGCTTAAAAAGGTTATGATTTTCTTTTTAGCATTTGTGTTTTAGAGATGTAATGAAAATTTGGTGGCCAAAGAAAAGGAATAATAATTTTTTTTTTAAAAGAAAAATATTTATATTTCATATATTTGGTACAAAAAAAAAAATGAACTGATCCTATTGTCTGGAAAGTGTTAGAGATTAAAAGAAAAAATCCTTCTCCTTATTATTCTGACTACATTGGGAATATGGTTTTGTCTCTCGTTTATTAAATAGAGACAGGTTTGGGCAGAATCAAAGTTGACGGTTGAAACTTAAAATTAGTGCAATATATCATACGATAAGAACAGTTTTGTTGGTCAGAAACTCAACAGAAAACAAACCATCCAGACATTTTCATAAAAAAATTAGAAGAAAATCCAAAATTTAGAGAAGAAAATTCAAAGTAAGTGAAAGATGAAACAATAGGGAACAAAGCAGGAGATCAATGCCAAATTGGGTGATTCTGCATAATTTCCAACTCAGTCCGCCTGAATTTCGGTAAGTTTGACTTTTGTCCTTTGACTCTCGTCCATTTCCAATAGAAAGAGAGGACGCGCGTTGCTTGTAAAAGAAAATTAGCAAAAGAAGGGTTGATCCATTTCAAAAAATAAAATTAAATTCCGGTAAAGTAAAAGGAAAAAGACGATATTTCACAATTTGAAATCAAATTAAGAAAACGTGAGATTCTTGAATTACCTGGTAATTAATTTTCGGAAAAAGTTTGAGCTTATTAAAGTCAAGCTCGATTTAATATACAATTCTTATTAGAATTGAGTCAACCCCGAGAGTGTTTGGACATTTTTTTATTTGTGTCAAGCTTCAGGACATAACTGAGCTCAAGACAAGTTTTGAGCTCGGAATATGCGAGTAGAGTCGAGTCAAGTTCTACTTGGTACCATATCCATCCGACTTAGTTTAATTACACCCCTCAATCAACTCTTCCTCATAGTGTTAAGGTTTTATTAGAATTTTACTTTGTTTTCATTTGATTTAATTCTTTTCTTATTTTTTTTTTCATATTACAAGCACAAAGACTCAAAACAACCGTCTCAATAAAAGGAAATGGCTGTTCAAAAAAAAAAAAAAAAAAAAAAAGAAGAAGGAAATTCTCATTTGAGGTTATAATAGCCTTGTAGGCATCAATTTGACCTATCCGTGAGCCTGACGAATTTCTTGGCCCACCTAGCCCGAATGAATGGGCTGGAAAATAGAAAAAGTCTGGCCCAACCCGAGTTGACTCTCAACAAAGAACAAACCCAGAGCTAAACAATTTTATGCAAGTTTTGGGAATTAGCCTGGGTAACAAAATTAAGTATGAAGATCCTCTACCCCAATTATTTTCATTTCTCAATCAATTTCGACCATTGGTGAATGTAAGTAAGATAGGCATCGATGGTTGAAATTTGTCGAGACACCAAGGAGAGCACCTTAAGGAGTAAAGGAGTCATGTCTTAAAGTTACACTCAATATTGGGTTCAACCTACTTATTTTAGCACAGCCTTGTATCAATCGAGGGTAGATTTAGTGACATAATGTTTCATTTTCGGACCCCGTGACAAGTTCATATCGGGTAAATCAGTCATCACTTAACATGGAGACATTGGCAACTGCAAAAAGACCAAGCAAGAGTTAGTACAAAAACCGGTTTTACTAATCTAGGTAACATTTTGAAGTTAGATAAAACCAATTGATACGTCAACTTGCTTTTCGTGATTAAAACAAAAAGTATTACTACTGTGTAAACAGAGAGTTTGAACTGGCTAGCAAGAGCACATCGACTGGGGTGCCTCCCTTCAAATTGGGTTTATCAACCCCCATCTGCCCTTTTGGATTTATTATGTGTTGATGCTTCTGCTGTATTTGCTAAAACTGGTACCTAGTAATAATATTTTCTTTTCCTGTTCAAAAAAAAAAAAAAAAAAAAAAACAGAGAGTTTGAGAGTAAGCACTATCCAATGTTAGTTCTAGCCGATCTAGTGACCTGATTCCTGTTCAAATGGATGGACTCACCTTTTGCTCTTCTCATAAATTAGACACACTGCTCATGCTCATCATCTATGGCATTGAATTTATAGGGAATAATAAAACCGAAAATTTCCACATGAAACCCATTATTTTGGTTAGAAAAATGCGCATGAAATCATAAATTGAATACAATGGCTCGGGCCTCCGCGGCGGAGAAGATAAGATTGCCTCGACAAACGCAATTAATAAAACTAAAACTGGAACACGCGCAGCATGCCGACAGTAGGACCATCAGATCAGAAGAGATCTTCGACTCTTTGGGCCCAGAGAAAAAAATTTAAAACACCATCGAGGGGGGGGTCGATTCCATTCACGAGGGAAACATGACATTATGACACTGCTAGTAGAGATTGGGATCTCTAAATTTAGAAGGGTAAGATCATTTTTAGTCTCAATTTATCTCTATTTCAATAACCAACGTATTATTTGGGGAATCGAGAGCCTTATATCCAGCCATATCGCAAAACATGTCCCGAAGTATATATGTTTTCGATATGGAAATATAAGATTCACAGCACATACAAAAATCAACTCATAATCTCGACTTCTCCATTTTCTCTCCCTCCTCCTCCGTCCCCACCCATCTTCACCATTGCGCATCGCACCTTGGCAGCTTGCGACTGCTGCCTCCAGCAGGCTCGTCATCACCCACCTCCTAAACAGCCGCCATCGAGATAAGCTTGCACCGTCCTCTGTGTGTGTGGGTGCGTCACGACTGGAGGTATGCAGATGCTGGTCGTATGCACGTGAGTTGGGATTGTTGGAAAGAAGAAAAGGGCGAAAGAGGAACTGAAAAATTTTTACAAAGGAAAACCAAAGGAAAAAGGGTAGAAAGGATATAACACATTTTGGATAGTAAGACCCTATTTGGTAACGTTTCTGTTTCTCTCAATTTATGTTCTTTTGTTTCCTAAAAAAAAAAAAAAAAAAATCTGTTTGATAACGTCAATTAATTTTTCTATTTCCTGGCATAGAAAAGTGATTAAGGAATAGATTTGGAATAAAAATAAGAAGAAAAAAAAAATAACTTACTATTTTTTTTGGTAAAAAAAGATAACTTATTATTCATGGCATCAATTTTTAGAAATGAGTTATTTTCTCTTTTCTTTTTTATTTTTCTTCTTTTATTCTTATTTGTCACCGCCACCTCCCTTTGTCGCCTATTTGTTGTTGTTATTTCATCACCGCCCATCGCCGATGATTGCCAATGTTGCCACTTGTCCATTGGGCTGGCCGACAACCATCGCCATTGCCATTGGCTAGCCAACCAATGATCGATCACCATTGCCACCAACCATCAACCTTTGGCCGCTGCCGACTATCATTGCCTGTCGCCAACCCTCATCGTAGATGACAGCCGATGACGCCGCCCATCGGCCACCACCACCGACCACCGTGACTGACATTGCTAACTCTTGTCGCCGATGACCACCGATGATGCCACCCACCGCTCGCCACCACCAATTGTTGCGACCGATGCCACCAACCGATGGGGCTTAGTGACAGGTGGTGACGGTCGGCGATAGCCGAAGGTCGATGATTGGTAGTGGTGGTGGCGGTGGTGGCGATGGTAAGAAAGAATAAAAAAATTTTTTTTAAAAAAATCTACATTACAAAAAAAAAAAAATTATGAATCATACCAAACATATTTCTATTCTTTTTCCATTTTGAGAATATAAATTTTGTATAATTATCAAACACATTCTTTTTTTGAGAAATTGTTTAAAGAAATAAAAATAGAAAAATACTATTTCTAAAAAGAAATTATTTCCCGAAATAAAAGTGTTACCAAACAGACCCTAAATGTGCCAATGCGTCCTCATTTGGACGGGGAAATTTTTATAAATATAACTTTACCTCCTAAATTTGGAAGATCTTAATGCCTATCGTTAAACTCACTTTTTTCTCGTTCTTTATTAACTTAAGGGCGTAATACATGAATTTAATAGAAGGAAAAATAATTAGGTCAATACCAAAAAATCATCTAACCTCTCCATGGCAGAAATAGCAATTAGAAAAAAGGCATCACCTCAAATTGGAAGGGACATGCACACATATGATGAGTCAAATCACGATAACAGAGCCTTGTGCTAATTTCACAATCACGCTGTGTCATAAATAAATACCTAATAATCATCGAGCCCTCTTAGAATATTGAGGCGTGGCCGGACAAAACTTCGACCAAAATAATTTAATTTGTATGGATGCATTGGAAGAACATCGAATTGAGCATATCATTGCATAAGGAATAACGGGTACTCCATCCTTTAACGTATCTCAACTCACGTCATGTTTCTAGAGAGCTCGATGAACGGCTTCTCGAAAATTAACTCCTAAATAATCATCGTAGCGACAAGTTACATACTCCGGTCCAAGATATATCAAGACAAATCGAGGAGGTGGATTTTCTCCATCCATTTTTTTCCTCGAGAGATGTCACTTTGATCCGGCCTTAAATGCATGGTAACTAATTTTTTGACATACTAAAAGAGGAATCGATGCCATTTTGGTTCTACATACGCGTGCTGCTTCTCTCTATTGTCGGATTGTGGAGTTCGTGGTTCGCGCATATTGCTGCTAGGACACTACAACTTCAAGAGCATCTTTGATCTAGCATCTTTGATCTCGTTTCCTCAAAAGATGCTTGTTTGAATACAGCTCTTGACTTTAAAGAATTCAAATCTCACTTGGGAATAGCACGGATAAAGCTCTTGACCTTGAAGAATTCAAATCCCACGCAGGAACAGCACCATATACCATATTTACTCCTTTTATATCTCTCCACCTCACACATATAATTTGAAAGCACTTGCTATCTTTCAAATAAGAAAAGGGCTTATCTTTCAAATTAGAGACAATATTGATTAAATATAGGGTTAATCTTGAAAAATCCAAAATTACTTGTGACAAACCCCCTATGCCCCGTTAAATTTTAAAAATGAAGTTAAATGAAAAACAAAGTCAATAAAGAGAAATTTTTTTAGATTTAACAATATTGTTACAAATTAAACATATTAGTTTGTAAATTTATCCCGGTTTATGATTTTTTATTCCGGGGTAAATTTGCTTCGATTACGGTTTTAACAAATTTCACTGATTGATATACGTCGGTTATGAATTTTATAATTGTTCTTAATTGCATGAATGGTTTTAGATGAATGAAGAATAATGTGGAGACACGGAAGTAATATGATATTATTAAGCAAATGTGCTATGATAAACACCCTTTTTCTTTTTCTTTTTTTGTGCGTCTGTTTTGTTGTTTTTAGGAAGAGAACAACACTACTTCGAGTTGATGTGATGTGGGGGTGCTTCTTGTCTCATTAACTGGGCGAAGCATCTACAAACTCGTGGTTAAGCCGGAAGATGGGACAAAGTCGCACAAAAATTAAAAAAATCCAAAAGGTCACAGATTGATTATGCCCTATCTGGAATATTCTCCGAATTTGGCTGCGCAAGAAGCAATAAAAAAATGCAGTTATAATAGAAATAGACGAAATATAAAAAGTCTAATGAAGTTTTAAACTGGAGTCAGTACATTGCATCTGCCATGGACGTAAGTTTTCTTTATGGTAATCCAACTCACGTACGTTTGCCGAAGAACCTCTCATTCATGCATGGCCGTTATCTACTTCGCATTTTATTAGTTTACTGCGCACCATGTGGATCGTAAGATTTTAGTATAGATACGACATTACTATAACATAAAATTCAAGGCGACTACTTAGTATGAAAGTAGAATTCAAGGGATTGTTAATAAAATTTGATTGATAATAAAGGTACAAGCAATAGTTTATAGTTCTTTGATTACTTGATGTATGATACTAATCACTATCTTTAAGATATTATTTGCCATCATTATCATTATTGCCGGGTTTAAGCAAATATATGTCAAAGATATATATCAAAGTCATAAAGAAACGAGTTCAAGAATTACTTTATTTTTCTTGTGGAATTTCAACTTGAATGTGGTGTCAAACTTGTGTGAAAAAAAAAAAAAAAAAGAGAAGAAGAGAGAATTATAAAGAATATTGTGAGAAAAAGGATAGAGTTATGAAGAAGAGAAAGTTGTTATGAATAATATGTTATTTGGTCCTTTGAGAATAACAAAATAGTGCATCTCCTAGGATTAGATATTTTATTGGAAGCATCACCATGTTGCATGATCAACTATCACTTTTTCTTTTCATATTCAATTTGATATCTTTTCTTGATTATTTATAGATGACAAACTATTTTAAAAATCCCACACTTAATTTGTTATTTATATTAATTGACATAAATTCATACATACAAGAAGGTATCTATTAAGATTTGAACCTTTAATCAATGTAAATAATTTCATTTAAAAAAATCAATGGTAGATAAAATTTTAAACCATGATTCATTTTTAAGTCAAATGATCACAAATCTGAATCTACACTCATTCAATTAGAAATTTCACATGCTTTAGCACTTTCGTGGTCTTGTGCTGCCTCTTGGATTTATGAACATTTACAAAAGTTTATCTAACTTTTGTTAGAAGTGGCATCACTTCTTATGTTCATATAGGTAAAGCTCCTAACTTATTACCTTAACCTTGCCTTACTAAAACTTGAATTTCATTAAGAGTGCTTTCTTACACTCATCATCTTAACTTTCTATAAGTACTAATCTTGTGCCCTAGTACTTGATCATTGTCACTATACATTAGCTTATTGTTACCCATTCAACTTTGACAATTACTTTGACAATTTCATTAGAAATTGTGAAGTCGGGCTTCCATTATGCTTGATTATTATCAATTGGGTTTAAGACCCATTCCTTTGGTAATATTTACCAACTAAACCTCTCAAAAGTCCCTTAGTGAATGAATCAATCAAATTAATATTTGTTTGAACATAAATTATTGAAATGACTCCATCAGTAATAATTGTCGAACATACTCATGTTGCACCTTAACATATCTAGACTTTCCATTGTATATTTTACTGTATGTATTAGAATTTGTTGCCTCACTATCGTAACGTGAAGATAAGGTTGTCATTAGTTATGGCTACAACTTTATATCCAATAGGAAACTCCTAGCCATTCAGCCTCTTTACTAGCCGTTGATGTTGTTATAAATTTAGATTTCATGGCTGAATGAACTATCACATTTGCTTCTTTGATGCCCAAGAGACTAAAACATTTGCAAGCTTGAAAATCAATATAGATGTCGACTTGTTATCAATTGTGCTAGTTATCCAATTAACATCCAAATATCCTTCTAATATTATCACATTTGCTTCTTGTTTGGGTGTTTGGTTGCTATTGTTTGATTATTTTTGTTTCCCTTTCTTGACACCCTTCCACTTGTTTTGACATGTCTGTCATTATGAGTGTAAGTCTTTTGGTGCCAAGAATCCCCTGCTGTATAGTTTGTGGTTAAAAATCAATATATTATTTACCTTGCCAAAAAAAAAAATTCTTGTTTTCTTTAAGTAATCAAGAATTTTTATTATAACCTTCCAATGAACAATACTATGATTACTGGTAAATTTGGACAATTTACAACATTTAAGACTATTTTCGATCTAGTGCAATGTATAACATACATCAGACTTCCAATTGCACTAGCATATTCTAACTAGGCTAAAGGTTGTCCAGTGCGTTTTGTCAATTTAATTGACATATCAGGTGAGGTTGCGATGCATAGAGGACTGTAGGAACATCGACAGGGTGGTTGGGACTATGTCGGAGAGCTCGACAGTGCTACTGCTTGACGATGGGGAATAATAGCAAGTCACGGGCAGGCTGAGGACTATTGTTGTGGCTTCGAGATAACTCGGCAAGGCTGCAAGCGCAGAGGCAGGAGCTTGGGCATGACGCAAAGAGGCTGACAATGATCGCCGGAGCTTCTGTCATTGTCGAGGCTATTGTATCTGTGCAGCTGAAGCGTCGAAGTGCTGCAGGAGCTTGGGCATGGCGCAAGGAGGCTGGCAGCGATTCCCGCGACGAGGCGTGATAGAAAGCGAAGTGGAGGTGCGAAGACGGAAGAGTCCGGCAGCGGAGAACAATGATAGGCAAGAAGCAGCAGCAGTGATTTTCATGGAGGGCAGGAAACGCTTGGAGAGAAACGTCCACTGCGTGTGGGTTTTTCTATTATGTGCTTCTCTTTTTTGTTGTCCAGCCTCTCTAATATGTTCAACCTATTTTAATCTCAATAGAACAAACCTTTATAGAGGCTAGGTTTAGGGCTTCTTGCAAGAACTAAGGATATATTTGTTTCCTAGTTTGGACTATATGATATTCTCAAGATTAGAAAACCTCCTTTCAACAATATAATGCATAATAATCCTCCAAATTTGTCTTAATAAATTTTTTTTCCAATTTGGTCCCGTCTGCTAATTTCAGCCACGTGAGGGACTAACGGGCTTGCTCTTATTTTCACTTTATGGGCTTAACCCAACTAATTCAATGAAACTCAGAACCTCCTGTTTAGACCCATTCAATGCCAATTCAATTTTCTATGTAATGAATGATTAAATAATTTGTCAAAATTTAAGTATCAATGGGCATATATCAGATTTTCGCTTTAGATTGAAGTGTTGATCTAGGGACCTTTTTGTACTATGTTTATTTTTGTGGGACCATTACCAATTATTTTAAAATTTTGAGCTATCAAATGAAAATGTGATATATTATTTAAATGTTATAAAATATTTTTGATGAGAATCACTTATATTTTTTTCTAGTAATTTTAATTTATAAGAACACATTATAAGAATTTTTAAATAGACGTGTCATTCATGAGGCTAAAAGTCTCTTGCAATAAAAAGCTTTGGAAAAAAAAGAAAAGAAGAGAAAGTAAGGTTATTCCATGAGCTTCAAGAAATAGAAGCGACATCATTCTCATAAGAGGTGCTGTGTTTTGCCGAGGTCAGTGGCCTAGTCTTAAATGGGATGCGATGGTCAATTACCAACCTCTAACCTTCAAATCCTATGTGAGGTAAATTAGTTATGATTCAATTCGAATCTTGACAAATGTGGAACTCTCATTAACGCCAAGAAGGGGTTGGTTGTATCAGTTGCCTCTCCCCATTCTTTTTTCTGTGAAAAAAAGGGGTAATATTATTTGGTTCCATCTTTAATTAGAAGAAAATTCTCGGGACCATATTAGAAGACAAAAAAAAAAAAAAAAATGCGGTGTGGTTTCTTTCATTCATTACAGATTACTCTAGTCATATAGACCCTTAGCAGGCGAGTCGTGAAAATGGACACATCTGCATGTAAACTTAGCTAAAGATGAATATGCGTGCTGCCCTTGCAACCCACAGAGATGGAACTTTCCCTGTGTTTTATCGAGCACATCGTGCGTTAAATGCTTGGATTTCAAAATAATTGAAAACATAAAAAGTTCTTGCATGCTAATATAATTTACATACAGATTATTATAAAATGCACTTGACACGATACAATCAAAGGAGTAATATCTCTACGAGGTACCGTACATTTGGCCGGTCGAGGGTTAGGAGTTTGCGAAAAAGGAGGGGATACATTCCCTACTTCATACTTACGGAGGTATCTTGTTTTCATGACCAGCTCCGTGATTCTCACTCAAGTCAAGACAAACATGTTCCCATTTTCTCACGACTCAGGCTTGCAACGTCCTTCTTCTGCTACGCTTGTCGTCTCCGTCGTTCATGCAGCCGGTGATTTGGCACCTTGTGCTGGAGTTATCGATGGAAACCTTTCGCGTCGGAGAAAAATAGGAGACAACACTCACATGGGAAGAAAACATAAACGAAGCAGCCGAAGTCTGATGGGAATGGCTGTCCCTTTTTGCTGGGCGTCTAGGAAAAGGATAGGAGTTGGCAAGGCTAGAGAGCAACATCACATGTTATTCACGAGTTGTGGACTTTTCCTACAGTTCATTGGCCACGTTTTTTTTTCAATCTTGGGGGAGAATAAATTTTCACTTAGAATGTATTTGATAATCGGTCTATTTCTATGAATAATTTATCTTCAAAAATAGTATTCTCGATTTTGTTCTTTAGATGAGTTTTTAAGCATTCGGATGTATTTGATAATTACACAAAGTATCTCTTTCTAGAAGAGAAAAAGAACATAATTGTATTTAGTATGATTCTTAAAATTTTTTTTTTTGTGACATAAAATTTCTTATAAAATTTTAATATTTTTTTTGATTTTTCTATTCTTTTTTTTATTATTTTCCTTTCTTTTTCTTTCTCCTTTGACCAGTCACTAGGCCTTGAGGGAGCCTCCGAGGGTCCGGCAAAGTTGCCAGCCATTGTCAAGCCCAATGACTAGTTAGAGGAAAAAAAATAAAAAAAAAATGGTTTGTTTTGGAAATTATTCTCACGAATAAAAAACAATTTTTTAAAATTTTTTTCTTGACTACTGATCTGTTCTAAGGAACCAAAAAATAAATTAACATCATCAAATAGATTTTTATTCATTTTTCTAGAGGAATTGAAAAATAGAAATAACGAGGAATTGGCCTCTTACGAAACATAATCTTATTAGATTTGATTGATGGGATATTATGGTTGAATGGGACCCCACATATCGCTGTCGAACGTGACAGACAACAATACAAAATCGAAATCAACTCGCGGGCACGCCATTTTGCTTGTCAGAATCAAAGACAGTGTGCTAGCAGAAGAGCGTCCTGTGAACATGTGCGCCGCGTGGAACGTGACATTACACGAGAAATTCGAGAATCACGCCGATCCATGAACGCGTCAGGTGTTCCCGAAAGCAACCCGTCGAAAAATAAGGGATTCGAAAGAACAAGATGTCGAAGTTTCCGAATTTTCCTCCTCGAGAATTGAAAGGTTTCGAGCTTGAGGAAGAACCTCGGAGTGAGCACCTTTCCACGTCGATAGAAATATTTTCTTTTTTCGGACAAAAGCCAACTCTCATGTCCATTCGAAGTTAGAAACGGATGAGATTCCTCCAAGAGAAACTTGAAGAGATGGAAAATGAAAAGGCTTGCCTACTTGATTTGTACATGCACTCTGTAGTGATTTGGCACTTTGTGTTGGACCTGTTGATTGAAACTGCTAACCTTTTTACCTTAGGCGATGGGGAGAATAGGAAATGACTGTTAGGGTGCACTTGTTTCATCGATAACTTCCGGACGAGGGAAAATATCTTTGATAAAAATCATTTTTAAGGAAATTTGTTCGGTAGTTTAGACAAAAATTACTTTCTTCTTATCAAGAAAGAAAGTTTTTTTTTTTTTCCAATCTAAACTCACTTTTCGTAGATCAATTAATTTTTTTTCCCAATTTAGAAAATAGTTTTTCGCCAAATAGACAGATACCAAAACAACATATGGGTGGACACAAAGTTTGACAGGAATTGCTATCCTTTTCCAATACAAGGATAGGAGATCGGAAGCCAGACAGCAGCCTTGCATGTTATTCAAGAGTTGTGTGCTTTTCTTTTTGTTTTGTTTATTATTGGAACCTAGGTGGTTATAAATATCTTCACCAAGAAGTAGGAGTCTTTCGACTCAACCAATGGCTGCCTAACTGATCTAACGATTATACGTTAGCGGGCTGATGGGACTGCATTTCTTATTTCATCGTGTCAATGCCTTATATGGCTCAATCCCCAAATTTCCTTTGAATATTTTTCTTTCCCAAGATGAGGGAATACCCTCTTAAGTATTTTACATTCAAGGGATGCTAAGATTCACATGAGACCTTAGATGAAGCAGTTGTCTTCCATCTTTGAGTAGAACAAATTTCTAACTGAAAAAAATTTAATTGCTTTTGACGCCAAAAAAAAAAAATGATTGATCGGATATCTGATTGAATATGGACCATACCTAACTCTAAAACATAACATAAAATTAAAAATAAAAATAAAAACCCCATAATCGGCTCCACCTCCTCTCTCTTCCTTTCTCTCTTATGATGATACCAATGGCCGCTCCACCACTTTGCAGGGACTCAATTTTGCCTGTTCTAAAAAATACAGAAATTCAAGAGATTTCTCTTTGTGGGCAATCATGTGCATTTTGGGCGTGTTTGCGAGTCGCGATCTTGCACTTTTCCTTTGCAATCTATCGTTGGCATCAAAGTGGAAGATTGTGGGAACTCAATATTTGATAGGGGTGGATATAGTTCTAGAGTAGAATATGGAATATGAGAATTGGATTAGTGGAATTCTGTTTGGTTCTAGATATACATAGTAGGTTACAAGTTTAAAAAAATTGAATAACCTATTTCAATAGGTTTTAGTTTTTTGGTTTTAGGTTAATGGAATTTGAAACCTATAACTTAGAACGTGGAACAAGTATTTGTGTTTTTCTTAATCTATGTCTTCATGCAATTTTGCGGTCTTTTTAGCATTTGATGATGAATGTATAATCTGAAATCACTAATTTGAACTTCCATTTTATGATTAAGACTTTTACTTTGTTAAAAGTTATGATAAGTGAATTGTAGCAACAAGTAGTGGTTATTAAATGTGATAATTCACTGTAATCGTTCAATTAATAATACGGATGTAACTTAGATAGATCCTAGAACTTGTGACGAGATAAATTCTAGGTTTCAGTAAGTTCCATATTTAAAAAAAGAAAATGAGGAACTTGTTACAATAGGTAAATTCTAAGTTCTAGAAAATAGAATATTTGGTATTATTAGCTATGGAGATGACCATGTCACCAATAAAGATTGAGAGGCGTAGGCTTTTTGGTAGGAGTCATAGTATCTCAGTTGGCTATAAAATGATATTATAATATGATGAATGTTTGATTCGAAGGTCAAATGCGATGATTTTTTTTTTTAATTTGGTTTGAATGTAATGATTTTACTAAAAATAGTCGTTTATATTGCTCAAAAAAAAAAATGAATGAACGAAAAATGTGTTCATCATCTACAAAAATATTTAGGTACAAATTATTGTCGATAATGAATATATTTTTCATTAAATGATTATTTCATTAACTAATTTCACTTATATCGATAAAAATGGCGGATTTTACTCTTTGGTGGCAAAGATCAAAGGAAAAGCATCGAATAAAGTGCACAACTTCAGTGGCAACGTAATAAAAAATGCAAATGTTGTTAAGGTGGCAAATTTCGCCTCGGTAACATTAATAACGTCGTTCACTTGTCAAAATCAAAGATCAAATGCTTGCAAAAGAGCGTTTTGTGAACATGTGAAGTTCGTGGAACATGATATTACACGAGAAATGCGAGAATCATGCAAATCCATTCACGTATCAGAAGTTCTTGAAAGCGACCCTTAAAAAAATTATGGTTTCAGAATGCTGTGTATGAACTGTGGGAGCAAGAAGTTGAAGTTTCTGACTTTCCCTTTCCAGGAATTGGAAGGATTTCGAGCTTGAGAGAAAACCTCGGAGTGAGCCCGTTTTCCACGTTGATAGAGATATATTTTTCGAGAAACGCCTTCCTCATGTCGATCTAAAGTCAGAAACATCTGAGTTTCCCCAACTTGGAGTGTTAGAAAATGAAAAGGCTTGACTACTACATTTTCACTTGTAATGGGTCGTGATTTGACACTTTTGTTGGATTGGTTGATCGAAACTGCTGACCTTCACCCTCACATGGTGGGGAAAATAGAAAAACAACAATCGCGATGTGTTTATTTCACTGATAAGGAAAATTATTTTTTACAAAAATCATTTTTTAGGAAAATTAGTAATTTTATTTATTTGATGGATTAGAGAAAGCATTTTCTTTCTTATTAAAAAGAAAAATTATTTTCTCTGGATCTAAACTTATTTTTAGTTCATAGAAAATATTTTTTGTAAATTGATTAGTTTTTTGTTTTCAAGCATTGAAAGTGGAGAAATAAATTTTCTTTTTTAGAACAAAAAATATAATTTTCTTTTCCCAACAGGCGATTCCTTGAAAAGCATGAGAATAGAACAAAACAATGAGACCATAGCTACTCATCACCCAGTTTGATGGAAATGTGGTCCTTTCGCAGGACAAGGACGACATTTCAATGGAGTGAATGGATTCTATTTTTGTGAGACAGGTTTACAGAGGGCAGCCTCACGTGTTGTCCACAACTTGTTTTTTTCATCAGTGGCTTTGTTCTCCTTGGTCTTTGAGTTGAACAAATTTCCACAGATTTTGATTGATGGGATATATGCTTGAATATTCTTCACGCATGACTCAAAAACATAACAGAAAATAAAAAGAAAGATACCAAAATTGGCTCCACCTCGTCTCTTCTTTTTTGTCTATCGCGATACTCATGACCGTCACGCCACTCATCTATTGCCCTAGTTGAGAAGTGGTGTTATTATTTGGATATTCTGGTTTATCAATATCTTTTCCTTAATTTGTTATTAGATTTTAGATTTTCTAGTTTACATATCTTTTAAATTTTGTTATTAAATTTCAGTTATTTGGTCATTTTCTAAATGTTGACTTCCTTATAAATAGACGCCTAGAATATTGTAATCCGCACTTCTTTATTCAAAATAAACATTATCTTTTGGAATTTTTTCAAAGTTTAACTTTCTCTGCGTCACATCAGCACAACGCTTCACCTTGCCATGGCATCTGCCCCATCTCTAACGTCCTACCATGTCATGGTTGCTGACTAATGGAGTTGTAGAATATAATAGAGAAAACTAATATAAAAACTAAGAATTTTTCACTATTAATAGCATACATGTAAATTTCATATTAAACAAAGAACATAATACTAATGTTCATGGCAAACATGTAATTTTCATCATAACTATACATGTTCTAAACTCCAATTATCTATTGGGGTGATATCTTTGTAGTTGTGACCCTAAAACTTGTAACTTTGAAAATTGATAGTAATACAGATAATGAAGAGATTACTTAATGCGACGTCATGCCTTTTACGTTTCTGATTTTGATTGAGTTTCCATGCAAAAATCAAGTCTTCTCTATTCTTTCTTCAAAGAATTGCATTCTTAACAACTAGTATTAGAGCCAGGTTTGGTGAAATAGTGGAAGCACGCAATATAGACCAAAGGTGAAGATCGATCACCTTGATAGCAAGGACTTTGGTTTCTAAAAGATGCAGATTGAGGATCTATTGTTTTTGAGGAATTTTGCATCAACCTCTATTAGGAGAGAAATTAGATTCGATAAAGCAAGGGGATTGAAAATTTTTAGGTTGGTAAACTCTAGGTGGGATTCATCTAGCTTTGGTGCAAAACATTGCCTTTGACGTCGCCAACAAGAAGACAATGATGGAATTGATGAGGGCTTTTGTCAAATATGTATGAGAAGTCAAATAATGTATATTTGATATGTCATTTTGTTCAATTTGAAAATGAACAAAGGTTTTTCTCTGATAGATCACATCAGCTATTTAATGCGATCATGACTTAGTTGAGTTCATTGGAAAATAAAAATGATGACAAGGTAAAAGTTGCAAAATGTCAAATTTGTTCCTAGCCTTGAAAGAACTTTGATCTCTATAGGCCAATTAGATAGCACAATATATAGGGCTCTTTTTTAGGCAACTTGTGAAAAATTGTTAAAGGTGCTATAGTTGTAGTACGGGGAACAAATTCAGGAACATTGTACATGATGAAAGTAGTAGAGACATGGCAACGGCTGCTGAGTTGGAAGTTAATCCCAAATTGTAGCACCGCATGTTTGGACACATGAGTGAATAAGGGGCTGAATGTATTAACATCAAAGAGAAAACTACCTGATCTGAATTCCATAGATATTGTTCTATGTGAGGATTATGTTCTAGGCAAGCAGAAATGAGTAAGTTTTTTGAAGATTGAGAGAGAATCAAAGATAGGAAAATTAGAATTGGTGCACATAGATATTTAGGGGGCAACCCTTATGCATTCCCTTGGAGGTTTGTGCTACCATGTCATGTTTATTGACAACTCTACCAAGAAGGTATGTGTTTATTTACTTAAAAAAAAATAAATATGATGTGTTTGCTATTTTAAAAAAATAGAAAGCTAAAGTAGAGAACGAGACTAGTCTAAAGATTAAATGTTTAAGGTTTGACAATGGTGGTGAGTATGATAGAAAAGAGTTCAAGTAATTTTGGTAGAGAATTGCATTAGAATGACAAGAACAGCTCCCAAAAACCTACTGCGAAATGGAATTGTTGAGAAAATGAACAAAAATCTAAACGAGCGTGTAAGAAGTATGAGGATACATGCTTGATTACCAAAGCCATTTAGGTACATGCAATTAACACATCAGCATGTATGATCAATAGAGGAACTTCATTTTCATTCGATTTCAAGTTATCAGACTAAAAATGGGTTGGAAATAAAGTGAATCTCTCGCATTTGAAAATTTTCGATGATGTTTCGCATGTTCACATAAATTTTGAAAATAGAGATAAGCTTAATGCAAAAGCTAAGAAATTTTTCTTTTTTATTATTGGATATTGTCTTGATTATTTTGGCCATCGATTTAGAATGAATAAAATGGAAAAATAATGACAACCATTGATATTACATTCAATGAAAACACGTTATACAAGAACAGATTTGGGGTAGAATTTAGTGTAAAGAAACAAACGATGGATACTAGAGAGATTAATTTGGAGGGGGATTTTAAGAGTGTTTAAGTTAGGAATCCTTAAACTGTTGTTGTAGATTTTGATAAGAAACCAAGACAATAATCATATATACCTATATCCACTTGAAGAAAATCTAGTAGAACATCTAGATATAGAGATATTCTCTGTCATTCCATTTTTTTGCTTTTGACTCACTTGTGAACCATAATTTTTTTCAAAAACAATGCTAGTTAAAGATCTGTTAAGTGAGAGTTAGTAGTGCATAATGAGTTAGATTCACTCAAGAAGAATAGAATTTGGGTATTAACTCAATTACTGGATTTGAAGAAGGCATTGCAGAATAAGTAGGAGTATCTGCTCAAATAAGAACCCAATGGCAACAAAGTTAGTAGTAAAAGGTTTTAAACAAAAAATATAAATTGACTACACATAGATTTTCTCTCTAGTTGTGAAGTTGAAAGATTTGCAATAGATATGTTTAATCAAATGCCTAGAGTTTTAAAACTCAAAGATAGAGTTTTTTTTTTGTCAAAAATTCATCAAATCAATCTTAAAACTACATATGGATTCTAATTTCATTATAAACATTTCAATCTTATCAATATAATTCCAAACCTTGATGCAAAATGTAAATGTAATCCTCTAGTTAACTACCATTACAAATTAACGCAGTGTTCGGTCATTGCCGACCATCTTATATGGCACGATTATGTTGATAGCTTCATCAAAACAACATCATACGTTGATTGCCAGGTTAGCGGTTTCTAGTAGCACTTTGCTAAAAGGACTATATTGGAATTTTGTGCAAAAGTTTAGAATCACATTAGTAAAAGTGAAAAGTCTAGAACTAATTTGGCATATATATCATAAGTTTATGACTGAATTAGTAATTTTTTCAATTTTTTTTCCAACAAAGTTAAAATGATGCGAGGTACCCGAACTTTGGATTTACATAAACAGTCTAAAATTTCTAAATGTTTTGTCCAATGTCCAGTCAAGTCTTAAACGTTTAAAATGTGCAATTAAATCTAAATTTTTTTGAATAATGTGCCATCAAGTTTGCCGCAGTTTGGCTCGTACGATTTTCTAAATTTTTGTAGCATAAGTGGAGCTGACGTGTTGATAATGTCGGGTCAGAAAAAAAATAATAAAAATAATAAAAGGAAGAGAGAGATAGAGAGAATCGTCGGGTGGGGGCAGGGTTACTTTGACGGTTTTGGCCTCCCCCAACCCCACCCTCGGGACTGGTCGTCCTTGGATGACGGTTGATTGCCAAGATAAATGCATCGATGGAAATCCACATTGCAATAGCAACTCCTTTTCGACCAGAAAAATTATGCCATGAACTTGAATTTGGATCGTCATTTGTGATGGGAGGTAATTGGTATTCACATGGTTCATATTCAATTTAATATATATAGTACATTCATATAGTAATTTCTCAACTAGAGAGAAGAGAAAAGAAAGGGAAATCAGATTGAGGTTTACGATTGATTTTGGTCATGCGATTCAAGTGCTGTTTTTAGATTTTTTATTTCATTTTATTAATGCGGTATGCTGCTTCAAAAGAATGTCAATTATCATTAAATTGAGGGATTCTCATCGAAAAAAGAATACTAATAATACACATGGGATCATGGTTAAAATTCTTTATTCTATAGTTTATTTGGTATAGCTGTAGTCGTGCCGGATTATAGCCATGTTGTTAACTTGAAGTGCTATAACTACATGTTTGGCAAGACATTTCAACCTTAGTGCCTTAAAGCTAAGCTAGGTGATGCATCCTTCTTGGAACCATTATAAGAGATTGTAGCTATGAAAATGTTATACTTATGTCATATCACTTACCTACCTAATTAAAACAACAACACCCATTTTCGTAATTGAAACTGCTCCGATGCAATATGCCAAAAAGGCATCTATCTTCTTTGTTCCTTTTTTTGTGTATTGAACAAGAACTCCATATTAGACGAGCACCTACTGAGAGGCTGATGTAAGAATTATGCCTCTCCTACTTTCAATTCCCTTTTAAAGATTCTCTCACTTTGCAATTTGTATGGATTTGATGATGGCCGAGATTCTTCCTCAAAGCATTTTGGACCAAAAGCAATCTCATCTCCTGTCCTTTTGTGCTCAGGGACGACCGCATGTCTTACAATTAGAGATCCAGCTGATCCAAAAATCTTGGGTTAAACCTTAGTTAGCTGCCCTTGAGGGTATTCAACTTCATTTTATCAATTAGAATAGCTCATAGAATTATTTATGATTGGATCTGTTGGACCTAACTTTAAAAACTCACGTTTTAGAAAAGTACCCAATTGATAATATAATCATAATTACTATTATTTATATATTTGATAGAGAAGAATTTGTTTTTCCATAATAAGATCACGGGAAAATTTCAAATAAGAGTTTGAAGCAATTATGACAATTTCAAATAAGGGTTTGATCTCACCAATTGCGATCAATTGAATTTTTCTAACTAGTCGAGAGCAGTTTCATCAAAAGACAATTTTATTATTAATTTTTTTTTTTTTTTGCTCTTTTCTCTATTATTGGGAGAGGTCCAACCTCGCTTGAGGCCGATGAGGGTGGCCTCGCCTAGGGCAAGGGTTCGCCTCACCAAGGTAAGGCCATCCCTCTCCAACGGATGGTGAGGCAACGCTCGCCCATGGCTAGCGAGGCAACCCTCACCTATGGCTAGCGAGGCAACCCTCACCTATTGTCTAGGAGGGCGGTCTCACCTAGGGTGAGAGTCATCAAGCGAGGGCAACCCTCGCCCAACCCTCTTCAAGCATGCTAGTGGCCTACCATCGATGAAGAGGAAAGGGATAACTAGAAAAAAGAAAGTAAAAAGAAAAAAAAACTCAAAAAATGTAAAGGACAAAAATGCCCGATCAATTGGAAAGTCAAGCCCTTATTTGAAACTGACATAGTTACTTTAGACTCTTATTTAAAATAAAATTCACCTCAAATCCTTATTTGAAAAAATAATGATACTTCAGGACCTTCTTTATAATTTTTCCTAAGATGATAGTCTTAAACTTTCCCAATGTCGACCTAAAAGAACAAGCTCAAACTTTCTCAATGTTGACCTAAAAGAACGAGACTTTCTAATGAGTTCAGATCATGCTGCTTACCATTTCATACGAGGGAAGTGTTTTTCATGTATTGGTTTTATAACGGGTACGTGTGTAGTGCTTTTGAATGTCGTGAATTTATGCAATGAAGAAATCGCTGTACCCATCAAGCATGGTTCATTTTAACTAGCAAGAGATCCATGCATTACACGAGTCTAAGATTATTTGTTATATTATTCTAAATTTTGATATCAACGTGAATTTTCATAAGGAAATAATAAGTAGACAATTACAATAGAATAAATATTAACGTCAATCAAATTCTGTTTGTTTACATAGAGTTTCGTTTGAAGTAGAGAACCCTAAGATGCAAGTTTATCATCCAATTAATAAAAAAACACGAGACCTAAAATTGCAATAATTATTGAATCATAGTATAGATACATGGAATATTTTGAGCAATGAAAAATATATAAAATTTCGTTACCGATGGTTGTAATATATCCATCATTTGTTGATGCTTCAAGTTAGTTATTTTTCCCAATTTTCTGAATTGGTTGTAATAGATCCATCATTTGTTTACTACATATAATGTATGCTATATAGACATTCATATGACAATGCTGAAATATTGGAGGGCCCATGCTTCAAAACCTCTAAAGAGAAAAAATAGGAATAAAATCAAAATCAGCATGAGATATTATTATCTAGAGTATCATAAAATCTCGTTAAGATATATCTAAGGTGTGATGCGGTCTATGCTTTGAACTCGTTACTAAAAAAATTAAAAATATATATATATCAAAACGTCTATAAATGATGAAAGTATTCTGAACTGATTGACAAACTCTTTCGGATACATTGCGTGCTAATTGGTATTGTCCTTATGGTTTTTGAAATTCATCGAAATCGCCTTATTTATCTTCCAAGAGTCCGAGCACATTACTATTTATCTAATACTTGTTAAAGAAGAAACACTTATGATTTATCATTACCAAATGTAGCTAGGCTTATTAGGTGCCAATCTAATATTTATTTATGTCATCTTCTCGGTGAAGTAAAAACTAGACACATATTTTTCTTTAAAAACGTTTTGGTAATCCTAGGTAATTTTTTTTGTTGATTTTCTACACGTTTTTGTCGTCCTCTAACGTTCATTTATTTCTAAGTGTTAGTTTAATATAGAATGAAAAAAGGTTAGAATAGTGGTAATAGAAGGTTAGTGAGCAGCTGACTTTCAAACATTTCTATTTCACCAAAATTGGATCGTTTACAATATATTTTACATCGAAATTTGTCCTACTTTTCTAAAATTAAGATGGATTCTGTGGGGACTCTGGACAAGAGTTGTATCAAAGGGATGCAAGGAATAGATACACTTAATCGGGATTTAATCAACAATGAAATCCGATGACATAAAAAGCTTTGCTGAACTTTAATCGAGGAAGTGCAATGAAGAAAACAACAGCAGAATTTAATTGACAACAAAGATATCTAAAGTTACCATTGAAGTACGGAGTTGCAAGATATTCAAATTACAGAAAAGATAAATTATAGAAAAGTAAAGATAAAGATCGATTTGTGAGAATATTATTCTTTGATTGATTCGAGTGAAGCTTTTACAAAAGGTGCACTTAGGGTATTTATAACCCCCTACAAGTGGAGGTTACTAAATTTGAAAGAAGTGGTTAATGGAAGTTACTTCACGGGTACTTATGAAAAAAAGTTACACAAATCCTATATTAACAAATTTGGACATAACCACCTAACGGTTATCTTCATTCGATTATTCAACAAGATATCAATAACTTTGTTGAGAAACTTCTAATTTGTCATTGATAACTTCATATTTTGTTGTCAATAACTTCATTGGTTAGTTGTCAATTCTTTTCAAATTATTGTAAGTCTATTCATAAATGACCAAAATATGCTCTCATTGATTAAGTTCACACAATTTCTTGTATCTTCTCCTTTTTCTCCCATTGAACTATTGCGTTCGGATTATCATATAACATATAATCAATTGAAGCATAAAAAAAATAATTATAATAAGCGCAATATTATGTTAATGTATGATGAGACGGCAGAAAATTGTACAAATAAGTAAGCAATTAAAATTTGGAACAATTGTCATGAACATGCCACGAAAACGGGTAGTTATGAGGAATACTTGAAACAAAGTTTGTCTAGATTTTTTAAAATTTATATTGTCATATCAGATCAATGAAATCTAGGAAACGGGGTGTGATTTTATTGTAAATCAAAACAAAATTTAAAACAAAGTGAAAAACAGAATCACACTCAATAGCGTAGCGTATTGAGTATATTTATTTTCCTCAACCACACACGCAATAATATTCAAAATGTCCATAATTAATAAATGGTAAGAGTTATTATGATTTTCCTAATTGAAAATTTTCCTATCAATGATAAAAGAACACTACAAATATTATAACTTTTGTACGTGGTCAATTTTTTTATTTTTTTTACAAAAACTATGACATCTAAGATATTCTTATCCACTAATTAGGGTCCAAGTGGCAGTTCACTGTCGAATGCAATTCTATGCAGTGAGGAGAAGGTATCTCCTGTGAGAATGATTATTAGTGTCCCAATACACATGGGCCCAGTTCATCCCAGCCGGTCAATCATGTGGGCCCACATAGGTCCCATATGATCCAACAGCTAGGATCAATTAAATCGTGTAAATATTGCTCTTCTAGTAATTTAGAGTCCTGACGGTCAAGTTTCCAAGCAGGTTTTAAGGAAGGGTTTGAAATGACATATTTATTTTAGGAAATATTTTCAAAGATAGTATATCGTGCTAACTTTGGATTGTTTTGATGGCTCAAGCAGTATGAAATATATAATTAAAAATCTTTGTGAACCCGTTATGTAGTCATATTGCTAGTATCTTTGAAATTATATATCAACAACATAAACTTATTTTAGCATATGAACTAAATAAAAATTTTCGATACTCATAAATTACAACCTTGACAATTTAACCACATATTAAATTCACTAATGTAAAACCCCTCTAATGTTTCATTACATGTATGGTTAGCTGAAAAACAAAGTCAAAGAGGTGAAATAAAATAAAATCAAAGAAAAGGGGAAGAGTGAGATTTTACGTCAAATTGCCAATTATTCTAAACATTTAACCTGATAAATGAAGGTGCAATTTAATATTTAATAATTCTATCACTCCAATTCAAGCTTAGTTTGGTCTTTTTGTTTAGTATTAAGGAAAAATTTGAATTTAAAACCTCATGCTTTGATAGCATGTGAGATTTTGTGTTAGACTACTATTAATCGTTCCAAAAACTTAAATAGATAAATAAATGCATATTTAATATGTAATTATTCGGGAAAATTCCAAATAAGGACCCGAAGTTGACTAATTTTCTCAAATAAGGACCCGAAATGAACTTTGTGTCCGATAAAGAGTTAAAGTGGATCCATTATCTCAAATAAGGACCCAAAGTAGTTAAATCAATTCCAAATAAAAACATGAGCTTGCTTGTCAGCCAAATATTCACTGGCTATCAAGCATGTGACATTTTTGATGATTGGAGTTTGGGCAATTTTGTCCAAAAAAAAAATAGGGAAAATGAACAAATCCTAAAACAAAAACAAAAAAAACTTAGGTTTTCTACTATCTCCCCGTTCCTTGTACCCATCCTTTGCAAAGTCAAAGACCAAAGTTCTCCCCATTTCTTGTACCCATCCTCCGCAAAGTCGAAGACCCAAATTCTCCGTCGGCTGAGGCACGAATTCAAAAACAAGAAGAAAACCAAATGCTTCTTTGTTTGTTTGCGGAGACCCAAATTCTCCACCGGTTGAGCAAGGTGAGGAGCAACGAGAATCGAGTCATGACAATGACTGGGTAGCGATTTGGTTGAGGAGCAGCGGGGGAGAAGAAAGAAGAAAATGTAAACATCTAAATGAATAACCTAAACTTAATTAATTTAAAATTTTCCCTTTTTTTTTCAAATCACAAATTTCTAGCAAAATTGCCCCTATTTTAATCACCGAAAAATGTCTGCCGGTGAACTAAGATCCTCAATAGAGATTATCTTGATCACTTTGGGTTCTCATTTGACACATAATTCACTTTGGGTCTTTATTTGACACAAAATTCATTTTAGGTTCTTATTTGAGATACAAAATTCATTTTTGGTCCTTATTTGAGAAAATAAATTCACTTTAGGTCCTTATTTGGAATTTTCCCTAATTATTCTATTGGGAAGAAAATAAAGAAAGAGAAAAAGGCCATCAAGTAGAGTTGGTGAACTCAAATTCCTGCCCCACCAATTTCATTCGCTCACGACACTCCTTCTAGCATAATAGTATATTTTTGTAGACAATTGGATGGATAGATTGTGACACCTTAATATTATCAGCAATAAAAAACTTAAGCAAGACAATCTCCATAAGTTATTATTTGATCATTTTTTAAATTTAATGCTTTTGCTAGATAATTGTATAGTTTATTTTTAATAATAAAACTTGTTTGGCATCCTTGTCTCAACACAAATCGAGCCAGGCTGGGGTTTGTCTCACCTCTCTAGTGTACGAAACGTGTAAAGGACACATGAAAGCCATATTAGATTTAGTTTAAAAGAAAATTATAGTCATTACTTAAAAGGATACGTGACAAGCATATAGATTTTTATGGTAAAATAAAGCAAACCAAAGTAAAGGCTAAAGCATTACAAAATAAAGCCAAATCTAGAAAACAATGAAGATCATCAGAACATTGATAGGTTTAATCACACACTCATTCCATATGAACAAATCTGTCAAGCAAATTAATTGGTGGCCGATTATAGGATCTCGTATGACAACACATCGGAAATTTCTTCTTAAAAAACTACAGTGTTGCCAGTTGGTAGTGCATGCTAAGTTCAGCTTCATATACACCATTGCCATGTGGAGACAACTGAAATAAGTTGAATAAACACAAATCTAACTTTTGGAAGAGCATATCTTCAGAATTCAGTAAGACACTAGAGTTCTCATTAAAATTGGGAACATAGAATTTTTATACGAATAAAGCACGGGGTATCAAATCCCCGAAAACATTATTAAACTCACATATCTAAATTGGGAGAGAAGAACACCCAAATCTAACTTAGAATAAGATAGTTCAAACTCTAAAATCTAAAATTGGATATGAAGGAGAGAGCTTCCAAATCTAGATCAAGAGAGAAAAAAAAAACAGAACAAAAAAACTCAAGTAAGATTAACAACAAATGGAGTGGAGTGTCCTCATGGAGGAAAGTTGAAGAAGAAAAATCAAAACAGAAGACAGAGGGACAGAAAAACACTTTTCAGCTGCTTTCAAAGCCATATTAGATTATGTTGCTAATAAAGTGACTTTGCATCAGTTACTTTCCCTAGGAAGAAATTCGTGCCTATCCTTAATAGCCAAAGTGAATTAATCGGTTAGTTAAATAAAATATGCAAATTTATTTACTATTCATATTGGTTAGGTATCTAACCCGATCTATGAATTAATTTTAAAAAAAAAATAATCAGCAATTATTGTCCATGAAATTTGGTCATTGCTCCATAAAAAGCCAATTTGCAAACCATACTTATGCTGAAACACAAATGTTTTTAGGTTCATTGTTGTAATTAGAATCTTTACCCACAAAATAATTCATTTAACTGCCTCCCCACTTCTAAGGTTTTGCCATCATCTAAAGGAGAAATCATCCAATCAGTCTTAAACCCATTATACAGATATTAATTCAGCTTTAAATTTTTTAATTTTGTCAATTTAATCATAAATCTTTGCGTAAAATTCTAATATAGTTCTTTTGGCCAATTTACATAACAAAGTTTAAATCCATCTGCTGATTTTTGAAAAATGCGCTACGTACACAAAACACATCACATGAAAATCAGAGTGGTTGACCAAACATGCTCACGTCATCAAGCTCACGCATTTTGACAAAGAAGGTATTGCCGACATGTTAATTTCATTCGAGAGAAGGTTCATCTTTTCTAGTGTAGAGTTAACCACCAACCTCTAAGGCTCCAGGTATTTTTACATAGCTTTCGACATATCCCTAGGTTTAAATGACTTCGCCGTGCTAATGGGGATCTTTAGGTGTCCAATCTACTTAGGTTTAACAAGAGATTCGTTTGGTGATGCCTTTCGAGTAGTTAATGAAAAGATTGTCATATTTAGTTCTATGACCTAAACTTTAGAATACGGAACACTCTCAATCTCGACATGTGAAAGAACCAATCGAAAAGGTTGTTTGTAACTCAGCGATGGAACTGTCATTCATTTCAGACCATTTCAATAGCCTTTCTATGTGATTATTCTCAAAAACTATTTCTTTCACATTCTATCATCATAATTTACAATAATTTAAATTAAAAAAAATGTGAGAATTACCCGCCAAAGTAGGCGTTAGTATTTATATGTTGTGCAAGGGTTTCGGATTTTATTCGTTCAAAACAAAGTCGAGAGGGAATGAATTAATTATAAGTAAAAGTCGTAAGATATATACAAAGTCAATGAGCCAAATTGGTCGCTTCAAGTGCTTTGGGAGTGAGCGTAGGGATTTTTGGGTGGAAGGGCGGGCATGGGAAAGCGATAAAGAATATTTTGGGCAAGGACATGATGATATGGTAAATTAATGCTTGTTGTGGGATGGAATGAGGTGCCTAATCGCAAAAGTGAGGATGAAAATATGTAATTTTAAAAGTAGCGGATGCAAATGGTTTTTGGTATTTTCCTAAAAGAATAATCCCTACAAAAAAAAAAGTAGGGATAATAATACAATTGATCTGATGTAATTCTTAAACTTTCGATTTGTTCAATGTAGCATTTAGACTTTTAATAGACATTCAACTTAATCCCTAAATTATATGAAAATTGTTAATGTTGTCCTTCTTTTAATTCTAGCTTAGGAACAACATTGAATATTTCTATATAGTTTGAAACTAAGTTAAATATGTATCAATATTTTATGAATTATATTAAATAAATTGAAAGTTCATGAACTATCTTGTACATTAAGCTAAAATTTATAGACACAATGGATAAATTAAAAGTTCAAGAATTGCATTAAAGTTCATGAACTATTTGCATTATCATCCCAAACATTTTGCTATGCCAAACTTTTTATTCATTAAATCAATATCCCAAACTTGTATCATTGATCAAAAATTACGTTCCATTAGCTTCCGTACATGGTGGCCATTGCAAATTCCTCATGGTAGCATTCGTAGACCACTTTAGCCAAACTAATTTGACATGACAACAGAGGAATAGTACCACATCGATCAAGAGGTCATTACGTAAGATTTTTTTTCTTTTTTTTACCACGCGCATGCTGCCACCTTCTATTTCCATATGCTATGTAGACAGGAGGTACTTTTTGGTCATTGATACAAGTTTACATGCTATGTGCTACCCTTCTAACCTAAAATTGGAGGTGAAGGGTTTGAATCCCCAATTTCTTAAGGGGATTGTAATAGTGACAAGTTAATTTCAAACATAGGTTTTAATACTTATATCCTATAAGAAAACATGATAGAAGTCTGAGAATGGGGGTTGGAGCAAGAGTAAAGTATAACTGATAAAAAGTTTAAATAAAAAAATATAAAAGTATTGTTGTACCAAGCAGGAAAAAAAAAAAAAAGACCACGTGCAGCACCTCCTCCCCCCCTCCCCTCCAAAAAAAGAAAAAAAAAAGAGCGTCCGTCCGCTATATAAACGTTTCAAACCTCGTTCTCGTCTTCATCTCTGCGATTTGCCTCGAGGCATCTTCAACTTCCTCGAGCTAGCATCGTCTCATCTTCATCCAGCCATGGCTGTTTGCGGAGCCTCCTTCACCCTGAACCACTCTCTCTTCCCTCATCCCCAAACACAGCTGAAGAAGCCCTCCGTGGGATCCCTCGCCGGCAGCTGTGGCAGAGCACACGGCGATGGTCTCACGGTAAGCCTTCGAAAATCCTCTAAGCAAGAAAGCCTCGCGAAGTCTTTCTCCCCCCCAGGGGTTTAAGTTGCACGCGTTTCAATGGTGGTGTGGCGTTTCTCTTTGTCGTTTCAGCTGTGCGTGAGAGCTTCGTCTTCTGGTTCCACCCCAGATGGGGACGAAGGGAAGGGCAAGGTGATGCTGCGGAAGGAGAAGGACGAGTGGTACGTTGACTTCTCCGGGGACAAACCCGCCACGCCTTTGCTCGATACCGTGAATTATCCAGTTCATATGAAGAACTTGACCCCGCCGGTAATTAGTAATCCTCAACTCTTCGATCCAAGTGATCATTTGATATGTCAGACCGTGGCTTGGTTTAATACTTCCATGAAATAACTTTTACCGATGTCCTGTTTTGAATAGTATATGTAGAATGATTCTCTTTCGGCTGTTCGTTTTGCGAGTTTTGGAAATGATGAGTTTAATTTGAATGAATAATGTGTGTGTTAGGATCTTGAGCAATTGGCTGCAGAGCTAAGGGCAGAGATAGTGCACTCGGTCTCGAAGACAGGCGGTCATCTGAGCGCAAGCCTCGGTGTGGTGGAACTCACGGTGGCTCTTCACAATGTTTTCAATGCCCCAGAAGACAAAATCATATGGGACGTGGGACATCAGGTATGAGTCTAATCGAATTCATTGGTTAAAAGACGAGAAATGTCAAGTTAGGGGTAAAATCGCAGGGAAAGACAGCATTGAAAATCCTTTCGAGCATGTTGGTATCGATCCTCTTCATGACAAGAAACAGATTATGAACACTGAAAGTTGTGTCTTCTGCAGACATACCCCCACAAGATTCTGACCGGAAGGCGGACTCGGATGCACACGATTAGGAAGACCTCGGGGCTTGCAGGGTTTCCCAAGAGGGATGAGAGCGTTTATGATACATTTGGCGTGGGACACAGTTCTACGAGCATCTCCGCCGGTCTCGGTATGAGTTCTAAGATCGAAAGTCCATTTTTCACCATGATTTTGTACGAGTAATACAGCCTAAAAACAAGATGATAACTCTTTTCTTGTGAATGATGAATAGGTATGGCGGTTGGGAGAGATCTCCTGGGAAAGAACAACAATGTCATTTCCGTGATTGGAGATGGAGCCATGACGGCCGGTCAAGCGTATGAAGCAATGAACAACGCGGGTTTTCTGGATTCTAACCTAATTGTCGTGTTGAATGACAACAAGCAAGTTTCTTTGCCTACTGCTACTCTTGATGGCCCTGCGACCCCAGTCGGCGCTCTCAGCAGCGCCCTCACCAAACTCCAAGCAAGCACGAATTTCCGCAAGCTCCGAGAAGCTGCTAAAGTGAGCATCTCATCGATTCCATATAGAGTTATGCGCATTTTCATAGATCCTTATCTGAACTAAAGATTGGTCCGCACTCCTGTTTGTTTGCAAAGAGCATTACAAAGCAGATCGGGGGATCGACACACGAAGTCGCGGCTAAAGTAGACGAATACGCGAGGGGTTTCATCAGCGCCTCTGGTTCTACGTTCTTTGAGGAGCTTGGGCTGTATTACATTGGGCCGGTGGACGGGCACAGTGTCGAAGATCTCGTGACGATCTTCCAGAAAGTAAAAGCCATGCCAGCTCCGGGTCCTGTTTTGATCCACATCGTGACAGAAAAAGGCAAAGGGTATCCTCCGGCAGAGGCTGCATCGGACAAGATGCACGGTGAGACCGATTTTCCAAATCCTGCTCTGTTATATGTCTTTGCTTGAATCCTTAGAGGATTTCCTTAATCTGATTCTGACGTACTTCAGGGGTTGTCAAGTTTGATCCAAGAACCGGAAAGCAATTCAAGCCGAAATCGCCGACCCTGTCCTATACACAGTATTTCGCAGAGTCACTGATAAAAGAAGCCGAGGACGATAAAAGATTGTGGCAATCCATGCAGCTATGGGTGGCGGGACAGGTCTCAATTATTTTCAGAAGAGGTTCCCTGATCGGTGCTTCGATGTGGGGATCGCAGAGCAACATGCCGTCACGTTTGCTGCTGGATTAGCCACAGAGGGTCTCAAGCCTTTTTGCGCCATCTATTCATCGTTTTTGCAACGAGGATACGATCAGGTGAACTAACATGGAGATTCCTAAAACAAGTCCTGTTCCAATTGTAAATTTTCCGCCCTGTCATTGATATGAGCAATTTGAGGGTAATTTTATGCAGGTTGTCCACGATGTAGATCTGCAGAAACTACCGGTTCGATTTGCATTAGATCGAGCAGGTTTGGTTGGTGCAGATGGGCCTACACATTGTGGGGCATTCGACATAACATACATGGCTTGCCTGCCTAACATGGTGGTTATGGCTCCATCGGATGAAGCCGAGCTTATGCACATGGTTGCTACTGCGGCTTCCATCGACGATAGGCCCAGTTGCTTCAGGTTCCCAAGGGGTAATGGTGTCGGTGTGCCTCTTCCTCCAAACAACAAAGGAATTCCGATCAAGGTTAGTCTCAGTATATGACGTAACAATTTCTCGATTTGCATAGTACTCGATGCTAATCCAGTATTTTTCAACTAATGTTGCAGATAGGAAAGGGAAGGATATTGAAGGAAGGTAGCAGAGTCGCGATTCTTGGTTACGGATCAATAGTTCAGCAGTGTGTTGCCGCTGCAAATATGCTCAAGTCCATAGACATTGATATTACCGTTGCCGATGCGAGGTTCTGCAAGCCTCTGGACACGGATCTCATCACCCAATTGGCCAATCATCACGAGATGCTGATCACTGTCGAGGAAGGTTCGGTTGGCGGCTTTGGATCGCATGTGTCGCACTTCCTATGTCTATCCGGCATTCTGGATGGACCCCTAAAGGCAAGTCTCTATGGAAATTTCTCTGGCGACCATGAGCTTAGCACTACTGATTATACTACGTCTCTCAGAAGTGTTCATGGACTGGCGTATTTCTGTAACTAGCTAAGTTTAAGTACCTGGCTGTAGATGTTCTTGGTTCGAATCTGTGACGATACGCATCGAACCTGAAATTCCAATTTAATGTCTCCAGCTAACAAGTTTTCCTTGATGTGCTTGTGTACAGTTGCGAGCTATGGTCTTACCTGATAGATACATCGAACACGGAGCGCCGCAAGACCAGATCGAACAAGCCGGGCTGTCCTCGAAGCATATCTGCGCGACCGTCCTATCGTTATTGGGCAGGCAGAAAGAGGCTTTTCAGTTCAAGTGAACAGAGAAACTGAAGCCAATACGATCTCTCTCCCGTTTCGATGAAGTCCGTTGCTGCAAATTCAATGATTCACAGCAGTATAACATGGGAGGGATGTTGTAAAAACTTGAAAGTAAGGAATTCGTACGAATGGAATAAAAGAAGATCTCCACTTTTATGTCTCGAGATCGTAGAGAATGTACAGCGACACTAAATATTGGGAATGGACCGGCCGGTAATTGCTTGATTATAGAGTGCTCTCAATACCTGGTATCCCCACTCCCCACTCTGATCTGTAATACAAACGATTATTGCTGTTGTCTAGTCATAGAATAAGACAGGTTCTTCTTCAGTTTTTTGAGAGAAGGGAGATCAATTCCTCATTGTTTCGCCGATGAAGTGATGATCAAGCAAAGCTCAATGTACCAAATCGTTCTCCAGAAATCCTAACATAATTCCATGCATATCAGATACTTCTTTGAATCGAGTAATGATTCTAGTTTCTGGGTTGAAACATTAGTGTTACAAAACAATGCTTCACTTGAGGAACACTCATGTAGGAAGCTGATTCCTCTGTTTGACACAGGACGGGATTCGTACTAAGTTGAAGTTGAATATCTAATTTTAACATAGTACGATCAAACGATGGTTAAAATTAGATCTTCAAACAATCGTCTATGCTTTTTTCGGTCGAAAACTGAAGAATTCTTGAACAAAAAGCCCGATGAAGGGACGTCCAAACATAAAAGATCCCACCTGGCTACTTGATTTGCAGAACGGCCAAAATGGGCCGAAGAACCACTCTTAAACTGGGCCAAATGATGACTATGTTAAAGATGAGGAATAGCAGCCGAAAAAAGATTGAGGCTTTGTAGAGACGAGCAGACGCTCTAGGACGCGAGGCATCGATTTCAGTGGCTTCAATGAGGTGATCAGAATACTTGATTTATCCACGCAACAACCCCTCAGAGAAGCAGAGGAGTAGAATCTGCATGTTGCCGATACCCTACCGAGGTTAAAAGCAAAGTTGTCCAGTTTTTCACTGGATCGGATTCGTCAACTAGATACAGAAGTTTTCAACCAGTGATTGATGCGGGAGAATATGGTCCTTCGATCAACTTGCTTAACTCAGACCTCGTCAGTAGATTCAACACAATCCTTAGCAAAAACCAAGTCCGCTCTATAATTTGACTCGATGGGTTCAAATTTAAGTA
Organism: Eucalyptus victrix; assembly: GCA_016097545.1. Taxonomy (NCBI): domain Eukaryota; kingdom Viridiplantae; phylum Streptophyta; class Magnoliopsida; order Myrtales; family Myrtaceae; genus Eucalyptus; species Eucalyptus victrix. The sequence continues at coordinate 50,978,916 of CM027843.1, forward strand.
TGTTAATTCTACAGGGAAGTTGTCTATTCAATGGATAAGTTGTCGATTTCATAGTTGCCAATTGACCACCAAGATGTCGACTGCAATTTTATTACCGACTTTGAGGCTACTAATCGACTATCTAGCAAGTGGAGGCTGTTTTGATTGATTTCCTTTGCAGTTTGTCTATCTTTCATTTTAAAATAAATTTATTTGTAAAATAAAATAAAATAGAATAAATAAAATAAATTTATTTTTAAGGCGGCTATCATATTTATTTTTATTTTTTATTAAAGTGCCCAGACCGGTGGAAGAATTTGGAGGGTCAAATTAAGTTACAATGCATCTATATCTTAGTTAAATGCATCTAGTCCTAATAATTAAGTGTCTTAATTCTTAGTTATATGAGTTTGGAGTCCAAGTTTTTATGAGTCTTTATCATGGTGTTGCTTTCAAGAGTCTAAATAATGTGAATACTCTTATCATCATTTCAGGTTTTATGATTCCAAGAGTCTTTTTTTTATTTATTTAGAACAATCATTCCATAAGCAAAGGTATGATCTCATTTGTAAGAAATACAAAATTTGAATTTAATGAATATATGAGCTCTTTCTCAAGTGAGTGAATTTCAATCCCAATTCCCTTGATAGTGAACCAAGAAGTCCTTTATCTTTAATAGATGGCTTAGTCCTTCATGCCTTTTCGGTCCAAATTTTTATCCTTTCTTATGGCGTTCCTCTGTGTCAACCCTTATCAGTCGAAACACATCCCCCCATCACGCACACACCTCAGTGATACATCAATGTCTTAGAATGATTATTGATGAAATGAATGCCACACTTGCTCAGCAAGCATCTCTTGAGGAGGTGAAACAAGCTGTATTCAGTCTGGGGGCCTGAAATGCCCCCGATCAAGTTGGACCGAATGGGGTGGTTTTACCAGAAAAACTAGGAGACTGTACAACATGACATATGTAAGGCCTCAAGAAATTCTTTGACACCGAGATGTTGAATACACAGCTCAACAAGACTCAAATTACTGTCGGTGCCAAAAGTTGCCTACTTGGAAACTCTTCACCAGTTTAGGCCAAGTAAGCTACGCAATTCTGCAAATAAATTATTGACAAAGTTCTGGCTGCTGCCCTGACTGGGTGCCCTGAGCAAGGTGCCTATCTGCACAGCAGACAAATATGTGACAACATCCTGGTTGTTCAAGAAGTCCTCCATCAGTGATAGCGTGGAAAAGGAGGAAGAAATTTCAAGCTGTGTCCAAATTGAACTGTTTTGGAGGATTGCTTAAGAAAGAAGGGTTTTGAAGAGAAATGGAATCGGTGGGAGATGCAGTGTCTTCACTTTTTCCTTCGGTGTGAAATCAAATGGTCTTTGCAATATTTCAAACCTTCACGGGACCCTTTGAAAAGGCTATCCTTTATCAACCTATCCAATCATTTTGGTAGTTATTGTTCTGTCTACTCTTGTAGAATTTGCAATTGAAGTTGGTCGCTGTCGGGGATATTATTCAGCCATTCCTTGTCGCCTCCTCTTCGCCGGCGACTCTCGATGGAACAATCAGAGGATGCAGGCAGTCGGCTGAGATCCATAACCAGTATTGTTATGCTTCGAGAAAACATATCAATTTGAATCAGTCGGGAATTTTCTGTAGTAAGTATTGTCCTATGAATATAAAGCATATTATGGCAGGAGAGCTAAGGGAACCCGAGATGAGAGTCTGAAAAGTATTTGGGAATTCTCCTGGATTGGGGTGCTTCTGCTTGGATTTTAGTAAGAGTTGACTCAAAGTTGGAAGGGTGGAAAAAAATTATTGTCTTGGAAGGGACAAATAGCTGAGAAAAGGGACAATCTGTGGACCTGCTAACTCCATTGAACCACAATTTGTGCCTTGCTGAATTTCCACGGAGTTAGATTTTTACTTCAAGTTGCCCATATCGAAGCATTATTTTGCACTGTTGATAGCCTTGTTTTTACCATGATCTTGATTTTATCAAATGCTTAATGCATATAATTTTGTTTGACTATTGCAAAGGTCATTTTGTCTGATTAATTTTGGTTGTATTTTGATTTACTTTTATATTGTTAAAGGCGACAATCATGACTATATTGCAAACAATTTTTTCATGCATGGCAACCTTTAAAATTTAAAGGATTCAGGGAGCAAAATGTAGTTGTATAAATTCATCATTACTTGAAATTTATGAAGAAATTTATGAAGAAAGATAGATATATACATATAACATTCAACGTTATGATTTTTCAAATGCACTAATAAGGGCTCATGCCCATAGATTTATTGAAGGTACATCTCACGACACAAAGGTCTAAATAGTGATAACTTCAAATTAGTGGTACAATCCTAGATAATTTTTTTTCATCTTTTGGGGATTATTAAGAGAGATTGGCTGGGCAGTCTTGGAATGGGGCTCACTAGGAAGGGTCTAGCGAGATATGTCTCAAACCTTATTTAGTGGGCTAAATGCTGACTCGTGTCCTTTCGATAAGCGGCCACCTGTCAATAGGCTCTTCTCCTCATGACATGTGGTGACACGTCATTTGCCAATCTCCATCCAACAAGATCACCACATGGTAAGATCTCACTGAGTTACCGTTTGGGTCACATCCCTACTAATTTCTCACTTAATGTCTATGAGGTTGCAACCCCACCAAGTTGTCCTGTATGTCCTCAATGAGGACAAAGGAAAAGAGGGACCGACATTGTCCGAGGTTAGGGGGCATCAAGGTGGTCGCAACCTTGGCAATTGCAAGGTCACAACCACCGTGCTTGACAAATAGAGGGGAGGGAGAGGACGAGACGTAACGATCGGCCCCGACAATGGCGTGAGAAGCGCCGACGCCGACGGGAGGTGGCGTGATGGTGGCATATTGGTTGGGGCCAATTGCACTGCCTTATCAATGCCACGGATAAAGGAGAGAGAGTGGGGGCTAGAGAGTGGTATTTTGTTTAAGTTCCTCTAACATACAGGAGTACCTAGTCGCTCCCTTTGGTAAAAGACAATAGACTGGAAGTTGAAGACTAATTTGAATGGGTGATTAACATGTGTCTTTGCGACATTCATTAGCAATCATACAAAATGCATAAAAGATATATGCACCCACCAGCTGTCGCTTTGCCGGCAAATCCGGTTTAAGAAATTCCATTGATTGGAGCTTTTCACCTTTCAACATGAAGGCCATTATAGTAATTTTCGACATTGTCAATTACTCTCTCTCTTTCTCTCTCTAAACTAAATCGATTGTATGACAAAAAAAGAAAAAAGAAAAAAAAAAGAAAAGAGAAAACCTAAATCGATTGATTCCATTATCTCTCTCTTCTTGTAACGCTTATCTTCTTCTCATTTGTCTTTCTCTCGATCTAAGAATTAAATATGGATTTAATGCACATGCACCAACTCTTATACATGGATGAGCCTAACGTAAAATTTGGACGTAAAATTTAACTAATCCAATCTTAATCAATTGGTCTCTCTCTCTCTCTCTCTCTCTCTCTAAAGTAAATTGATACGTTCCATTATTTCACTTTCTCGTAATGCATATCCTCATTTCATTTGTCTTTCTCTCTATCTAAGCACTAAATATGGATTAAATGCACATGCACTAGAAAACACCAACTCTTATACATAGATAATCCTCACAAGAAATTTAAATAACTCCCTCTTTTTCATAATGCATATCTTCATTTTATTTGTCTTTCTTTCATCTAAAGACAATACATATGGATTTAAGTTTCGTTTATTTCACGGACAATGTGGCATTTCTGAAAAATGTTTTCAATAAGCCATTTTTTAAAGAAAATGATAATATTTTTTTATGTTGAAATTTGAAAATGAATTAGAAAATATTTTTTGTCATTCGTTATGGAAAATTCAATTTGATTTTCCCTCATACATTCATTTTAATAAAATTTTTATTTTTTTATTTTTTCTAATATATTTTGTTTTCTTTCTACTTTTTTCTTTTTTTTTTTTTCCTTATTTTTATTTTCCTCTTTCTTCTTCAACCTATCAGTGAACATGGCAACGGCTAGTGATGGCCAAAGGCAAGCTTGAGTTCATCGGCCTTAGGCCTCTCTTGTGGCCGATCATCAGCCGTCATCATGGCGGCAAGCGGCGAGTAAGAGGGAAAGCAAAAAAGAAAGAAAGACAAAGAAAAATAATAAAAAATAATAAAAGTTTGAATTGAAAAAAAAAAGGGGTTTAGTAGGGGTGTGAGATAAGAGTAAGTGAATAAAATATTTTCGCTTATTTGAAAAGTAGAAAACATTTTCTTCTATTTAAAATATTTTTTTCTCTTAATAGAAAATGTTTTCCCCAATCAAGTTATTTTCTATGAATCGACGTTGAAAAATCCAAAAATATTTTTCTAAATATTATTTTCCATGAAACAAACAGAATTTCAATGCACATACACTAATAAACACCCACTCTTCTACATGGATAAGCCTATCTAACGAAATATCTCTTTCTTGTAATGGGCATCTTCCTTATTTGTCTTTCTCTCGACCTAAGTACTAAATACGGATTTAATCCACATGCACTAACAAATACTAGCTCTGATGCACAAAATCTAATTAATCCTAGCGTAATCATTTTCTCACTCTCTAAGTAAACTGATGAATTCCTTTGTCTTTCTCTTTCTCGTAATGCATATTTTCCTTTTATTTATCTTTCTCTCTATCCACGTACTAAATATGGATTTAAAGTTCATGCACTAATAAACACTAATTTTTATATGTTGGATAAGCCTCACGCGAAATCTTAACTAATCCTATCTTGTCTTGATAAAGCGACACTGTTTTTTTACCTAATGTCGGTTTCATTAGAGTTGTCTAAGTTGACATAGGACGGTTAGGAGGGTTGGGTCCGATAGTGAGAGGGACATGAAAGAGCAGAATTTAGTTAAGTACTCCCTTCTAACTGAACTGAAGCGACATCGGCAACGGTTGGCGGGCTTAGATAAGAAGCAGGTTTTAGTTCACCCACTAACAAAGACCGCTCTCAACTTGCTTAATTTCTCAATTACGCTACTCATCTTGTTGGCCCACGAAAAAACATTAGACATTTTGCCCATAATTTCAAAGATGGTGCCAAATGAAAATTTGGGGAGATAACTAATTTCTACATTGTTAAATGGTTCTTGCTACAACTAGTGTCTCAAAAGTTTTAAATTTATTATACGACGATCAATTTAATCCTAAGTTTTGGTTAGAAATCACCGATGTGGTTGGTTTAATTAGCTCTGGCCGTTTTATATGGCATGATTGATACTAGCATGAACAATTTTTTGCAATATTCTTAATTTTTTAAATTTTCTACTTTTTCCTCTTTTTTTCTTTGTCTCCTTTTATTTTCTTTCCTTTTTTTTGTCCCTGTTCCCCTCCACCAGTCGTCCGATCGTAGTTCGTCTTCTTTTTCTTCCTCAAACCCTACTAATGCAATTAGTAAATTCTCATTCACGACCACCCTCCACGGTCGTAGCCGCAGCTCAAAAGCTTAAGCTTCCCTGGTGCTCGAGTTCTAAGAGTTTTAGATTCACCGCCATGGCAGCTCGAGCTCATTCATGGTCATGAGCTTCGAGCTCAAGAAGTCACGGCGTTCGCAACCATCCAGCTTGAGTAGTCATGGGGGCCATGAGCTTCAAGCTTGGAGTTTGAGTGGCCATGGCGATCATGAGCTTCAGTTGCAACCTTCCAGCTCAAATGGCCAATGACCATGGGCTGTGAGCTCCAAAGCCTGATTTGGGTATGGCAGCCACAAGCTTCGATCTCGAACTGCCATGGTCGCGAGCTTTTGAGCTCGAGTGGCTTTGGTGACTCGAGCTGCCATGGCAACGGTCATAATCCTCGAACTCAAGAGGCCATTGCAGCAATATTGTTTCTTCATTGGCCGGTTCTCTATCTCTCAATTAATTATGTTAGTGCGCTTGGCATAATAGTTTTTAGCAAATCATAACATTACATGTGGACTGCAACATTCATATTAGTGATTCGACAATCCATGTCAACAAAGATTAACTGCATATAGCAACAGCAAAAATTTGCGGAAGGAGCGATGTGGAACATTTTTAACACATATATAATAATGATTTTGAACCAAAAATTAGAGGGGCATTTTTCAATTTCGGGAAAAAGTAAAAAGAAGACCGGTGGCATTATCCCTACTTTAAATCGTGTCATCACTCTTGTCATAATTTCTAGTGCCTTATTTGAAATTGAATGAGCTGATTAAGAATGAAGTTAAAAATTTGGTTACATGAATTTTCGCTGTAATGACAAAGCTTAACATCTGTGAATGTATTTACTGCATCATTGAAGTAGATTCCACCTCATACGCATTTCAAGCTAATCTAGGAATGATTGTGATGCATTTGGTCATACTTATTCTCTTACCGGTCAATTTTTGCTGATATTGACCCTTGAATTCTTGAGTTGAACGTTAAAGTATGCTATGATTCGCTTAACATATGTGGTGCCAAATAGGATTCATATCAGGCAACTAGAAAGCTAAAGAAAAACAAAATTGACAGAGAGAGAGAGATTGGATCTCGAGAAGGATGGATATTGAGTAGGGGTGTGCACTAGGAACCACTTGAAATGGGAACCGCTCGGACAGGATCGGACCACCCGATTTTGGACAATTCCCAAGGAGGGCGTTCCGATTCCCGGTTCCCATTTTTGGAACCAGTGGCCGATCTATTCCATTCTTGATTCCAAGGTGGGAACATGACCGACTGGACTAGGCCAATTTATTTTATATATATAATATTTTAAAATTTCTTAAGAAACAAATCCTAATTCCTCCCAATTTCTCTCATTTTTCATTTTATTTTTAGCCCAAAACAACAAATTTACCAGTTCCACTGGACCGAACCAGTCGGTCGATCCAATTTCCAGTCCCGGAATCTAGGAACTAGACCGGTCGGGAAACCAATCAATCCTAATATTAAGCTCTCGTCCATCGTGGTTGTGAGGTGTGAAGCTTGTAGATTTCAAGCTCGTGGCTACGCACAAAAGGTAGATTGTCAAGGGAGAACCCAATTCTTATTTTATTAATATATCTAGTCAGATATACTTCTACTTAAAAATTTAAGTCAATGAGTTGAAGATCAATTAAAATACATTAACTGCTCTAGACCATACTAGTTCTCCGATATGAGACTTTTTCCACCACAACTCACACCATACTTCAACAGCTTAAACTCTGAACTTACCAACATGGCCACTGGACTTGGAGCTCAATAAATCTATAGCTTGTTGCCACCATGGTCACATGATTTGGAGTTGGCGAATCTCATGAATGAGTAATTAGATTTTGCTTTGGTACCAGGGTATCTTAAGATTTTAAGCAGAAGATTTTTACAAATGAAGAAGCCGAAAAATAAGAAGAGCATTTTGGAAAAAGAAAAAAAAATCAAATAAAAAATATCTTAATGGCCATATAATAAATTAGGAAACTCCATTACCGGAGTGGTCTAGAAACGATTTGTGATACCTTTTAAAACATATCTGAATGCTACAGACAAAAAAAATAAAGTAGAAGGACAACTTTGGTTTCGGATAAAAGTGCATAGATCACGGGTAACATTGCAGCTTTCCAAAATTAAAGGCGGGGTGAACAGGTTGAAGTAAGAAATACGTACATTGGGTCATGAGCTTAGAGTGGGAATATAACAATGACAATGTGGAAGTTTCTCCCGGATTTGGGAGAGCTAAACACCATTGAAAAGCTCTTGCAAAGACTTCCAAATTGTATTGACTAATTTCGGGTCCTATTTTTCATCTCTAATTACTCGAAAATTTCCACAAGCACAAATTCCACTTTTTATAGGACCAAAAATTCTTTCACAAAACAATCCATCATTTTCCGGTTTATTGGGTTTGTAATAAAAAGTATAGGGTTTTGTCACCTCTCCAACTATCTCTCCATTAGGGAGGATTTTTTTGGCCCAAGCACTTATTTATACTTACCACCATGTAATTTAGGAGAAATCAAGCCTCCAATGCACGTTTGGTCAAGCCTCTGATTCTCTTCTAGACTTTCACTTCTTTACTTTGGAATTGTATAAGTGTCAACGGTATCTCTCATGACTTGTGACCAAAACCTATCAGCAGAATTCTAATGATGCAACACATCAATAATAATTTATATACGTATGAAACAAGGTTTTACTTTCCTAATCTCACTTCTCTGTCGACTCGGTCGAATTTTTAATTTTCATTTCCCGAACGTGGGGGAATTGCATTCTTTACCCATTTTCTTTCCTTCAGACCAGGGTAACGACTAAAATGTCATATTATTATAAGGTCCCGGATCCATCCGGACCGTCGATCATTCGGACAGGACGAAACTAACGTAAATCGACGGTTCGGATTATATAATTCAGGCAGTATCCTCCGTCCTTTGTTCTCCCTCGCCCTTCCGGTGGAACCGAAATAAATACAAAGCAGAGCGGAAGAAAGAAAGCCAGCCAGCTCTCTCTTTCCCACTTTCTCTCTCTCTCTTTCTCTCTCTACAGAACTTCATTTGAAGAAAAGCTGAAGAGAGCTCTGTCATTCAGGCATCTCAGTCCCGCCTGTACAATTGTTGTCCCATTTGAGGAGAAAGCTTTTTCCCATCTCCGGAAAGGCGACATGACGCACGAGGAAGGTGAAAAAAAACCAGGGCGCATGATTAAAGGTTCGATTTTTAGGACAGCATTAATAAAGGGTCGATGTTTTTTTTTTTTCGTAAGGGGGGAGGGGGGGCCTCTTTTTCTTTGATTTCCGCAATCGATCGTTCCGGTTTCCTTTTCCTTTTCGGGGGAATGCATGTGCCTCTCTGCCTTCCCTCGAGCTGTGGACTGTTCGTGTTCTCGCTGCGGTTAAAATGCGTTGAAACGCGAGAGACCCATCCGCCCGTTTCAGAGGCTCTGTTTTCTGTCGTGGCGGCGGAACAGAGGGCTGAAAACAGAGTGCTGAACGGCTAAATTGACGCTCCGATTTACTTTGTGTCTCGTCGTCGTAGGAACGGAAGGGACCCGAGGAAACGCGCGGGGAAGGTCGAAAAGGCATGTGAGAAAAGCAGACAACAGCGCGGAAGAGGAAGAAGAAGAGGGCCGAGCGGCGTCGTCGTTGTCGCCGAGAGGAGTGCTGGAGATCCCCATCGCGGGTTCAGAGTCCGACCACAGCGTCAGCAGCACCTGCAGCTTGTCCCCGCGAGAGAATCGGGGCCGCGGGTCGTCGTCGTCGTCGTCGTCGTCGTCGTCCAATTGGAAGAAGGTGATGGACACGTTGCGGCAGATGAAATCTACGAGGTGGTCGTCGCCGCCGCCGCCGCCTGTAGTGGCGCGGCACGGCCGCGTCTCGAAGCGGGAGGCCAAGAGGTTGGCGAGGATTCGGAGCGCCGACGACGAGGGTGGAACCGCCGCCGCCGCCGCCGCCGCCGCCGCCGGCGTGCCGAGGACGCGAAAGCCGTCGTGGAGGAACTTCGACTACTCGGAACTCGCCGCCGCCACTGACGATTTCCGCCCTGGTAAAAATGCTCGTCTGAACTGAACCAACCCCATTTTTTCTCCGACAGAAAAAAAAAAAAAAACCCAAACCCATTTTTCATTTATTTGAGCTTTAAATTAATACAAATTAAGTTTGTATTTGGTAAGAAATCATCAAATCTTTCATACGAAAAACCATTTTAAAATTTACTAAACTAATTTCTTTTTTTTTTAAAAAGGCAAAATCTGCTGGCCGCCGCAAATTACGGAGCGAACGGCGGCCTCTTGCTTGGGCATTTGATTGTTCTTTGCTTTTCCTTGTCACTAGAGCATGCTTGAAATTATGATTATTCTTTCCCTCACGAGCGTGCCCAAAGCTAGGTACGGATATAGTGCCAGAAGGGTGCCACGTGGAATTTTTAAAAAATAAAACAAATGTAAAAATTCAATTTCCCGCCCCCCCCTCTCCCAGGACCACGAATGATTGGAGAAACCAAGGTCAACTCCATTTAAATTCCGTCAATCACGTGATATTTGGTGAACATTAAGAATTGCAAATGACGTCGCTAATCGAAGATGGAGACAGTCTCAACGGAGAGAATACATCGAAAGTCGTAAATATATTTTGTTTCATTGTTTAATAAATCTTAGTGGAATTAATAATTAAATCGCTTAGGGAAAAAAAAGATGGTTGGGTGTGAAAGAATCATTATTCAGGGGGCTAGAGTGCGCATTCTCTTCGACTTTGACTTTGACATTTTGAAAAGGGCTGCGCGCATGCCCAGGAAAAGAGCGCGATTCAGGCGAAGAAAAGTCTGCTAAACGACATAACGACATGTAGACAAAAAGAAAACGTTCCTCCCTTTCTGCTTAGTTCGAGATCGTTTGTCGTTCCGGCCATGCCTGCTTAGTTTACAGTTTCAATTGGATCTGGAACATATCTGTCATGGGATGCTCCTGTTAGCCGAATTTTCTACGAGAAATGTGTAATCTGAACATCAGGATATCGAAAAAGATGGACACATTCGAGTAGGTCGATGTTGGAGTTCGAACTTGTGAGATATTATCTGCTTTACAAACATTTCGAGCTGTTGCAAAGCGGGAGTACGATGTATAAGTCACTCAATGATCGACAGACAGAGTTGGAATTAAGCTCAAAAACACTTTGTTCTCGTGTGCTGTCAATGAGTTCTTGTCTGTTCTGTTCGCCTGCCTGACTGAATGGTGTGCGGCTTTTTCGTGGTGGGTTTGTAGAGAACTTGATTGGGAAAGGCGGGCACGCGGAGGTGTACAGAGGTCGCCTCCCGGACGGGCAAACGGTGGCCGTGAAGAGGCTGGGGAAAAAGGAGAAGGACGAAGTGGATAGGATCGGCGACTTCCTGTCTGAGCTCGGTATTGTGGCGCACATCAATCATCCAAACACGGCGCGGCTGCTCGGGTTCGGCATCGAGGGCGGATTGTACTTTGTCCTCCGGTTCTCTTCGAATGGCAGCCTCGCCTCGCTTCTGCATGGTGATGTGGAAACTCTAATCTAACTTCGTATTAGGTGGTTTAGTGTGTTCTCTCTTGCAAAGGCTCATACAATTTCATTAAATTGTGACTCTTTTTTTGGGTGATCATTGTTGCAGGTTCGACGGGGATTGTGGATTGGACGACCAGGTTCAAAATAGCGGTCGGCGTTGCGGAAGGACTGCAGTATCTCCACCATCATTGCCCGAGGCGCATCATTCACCGAGACATCAAAGCCTCAAACATATTACTAAACGAAGATTACGAGCCTCAGGTAAGTCTTGCGCAGTCATTCTCCTCTAATCTGCTCATTATTCGAATAAGCCGGATGTGCAAATGTCGATCCTTTGATCTGCAGATTTCTGATTTCGGGTTGGCGAAGTGGCTTCCGGAGAAATGGGTTCATCACGTCATCTTTCCGATTGAAGGCACAATCGGGTTAGTACTCAGAAAGCCCTTGTTCAGAACTTACTTGTTTTGATACTGATGTGATCGTTTGTCTTTCAGGTACCTCGCTCCCGAATACTTCATGCACGGAATTGTTGACGAAAAGACCGACGTCTTCGCCTTTGGGGTTCTGTTGCTCGAGCTCATGACAGGTCGCCGTGCTGTTGATTCATGCCGACAAAGCCTCGTGATGTGGGTACGGACGATGCTCTGAGATTGTTGCATCTTGAGGGATTAGGAAGCAAATAAAAGAGCTCATTGAGGTCTGTATTGATGATAATCTTGATTTTCTGATTGATTCTGGTGCAGGCAAAGCCACTCCTGGATGCAAATAACATAACAGACTTGGTCGATCCTCGACTAGGAGAAGCATATGATGAAGTTGAAATGAAGAGGGCGTTGTTAACAGCTTCGATGTGCATCCACCATCTGTCCACGATGCGACCGAGCATGAATCAGGTACTGTCCCGTTCCATGTCTTCCTTCGCCATCGCTGCTCCTCAGGATCACTACAGCTGCGACCGCCTTTGCCTTAGCTCCAATTTGAACTTTGAGGTGGACTGTGTGGTTCTGATGCAACGCCTATGATCTCTATCTCTGCAGGTTGTGAAGATTCTGAGGGGCGAGGACAGAACTTTGGAGTGGAAACATGCGTCGGTCTCGGTCTCGAGTAGGACGCTCCTCCTCAACGCTTGCGATGCGGAGGACTACAGCTGTGCGACCTACCTCGACGACCTCAATCGCCACATGCAGCTCGTGCTGGAGTGAACGCACTCAGTTTCCCTGCCGGCGCTCCTGCTGGTGATGTCCTCCTGTCTGAAGGAAGGGACAAAAGTCTCGAGAGGAACTATGCAATGATCTGCATTTTTATGTTGAGGTCAAAGTAGATTCTTCCAGTTGCTCCTCTTCACTTTAGCCTGTGTAGTGGGCAATGGAGAGAGATTGAGAGGGAGGGAGAAGTATAATGCTAATGATGTGTGATGTATTGGTGTATGTATTCTGTACTATCATCCCTTTCAGTTGACGCAAAGCATGGCCACTTTGCAGCTTTGTGACGGTTCCAAGAAGCTAAATCCATGGCCCTAACTTCATGATTTTTGTCCGGCCACGACAAATGGGTTAGACGAAAACAACCTAAGAGGAGGGTGAACCAGTTGTCTAAGGAAACTCGAAACATTTTTGTATAAATTGCCAGATACCCTGCATAATGTGCATTGTGTTGTGGAAACAATTATCTTCCATCTAACAACAGAATATGAAGGAGTTTGAAGAATCAAAGAAATGCAGAACAAAAATTCACAGTGGCTTACTTTAGCCTAGTCTGTTTGCCTGCTCTGCTCTCCCAGCTCTAGCAGCTGCTCTGCTCTCCCAGCTCTAGCAACCTAAATCAAGGCTCTAATCCTTGAAACGTTACCGCGTCTGAAGATGGTCACTTCTCCTTGTGCTTCTGCATCTAGAGATACAAGCAATCATATACACTTAATGCTCTCTTCCCCGATTAAAGCGCTCAGACTTCTACAGAGAAGTACAATTCGATTTGCTTAGCTTCCACAAACAAGAATCAGGAGCTGAAAACTTGGAGCACCATAGACTAGCTTTTATTCGTTTCCCCCGATTCTATTACTTTCCCAGTGCCGAATTCATAGTTATGAGATCTCAAATGACCATTTGAAATTCAAATCTCGCGAATAGCCATTCGTTCAACCATCCGCAATCGTGATGAAGCTCTGCGTAGGCAATTCACCCATTTCTACTTCTGCAGCAGCCTGTCATCCTTCGTAGCCTGCCCAAATACCACACCAGGCCTTGCCCTGTTTTGTATCCTCATGTGTCCTAGTGTCGTTCGGCGGCGGCAGTCCGGTGGCGTTTTAAACTTGAAATTTGCCGCAATTATTGCAAATCCATCGATTCCATAGGATCGCTCGGGAACCGATCATCCCTACACTTCGATGCACTTTCACGATGCATATGGACCTTATAAATGAGCCTGGTAAATGGGCCCTAAAACACTGAATCTAAAACAACAAAATTCTGTTCTTTGGGCTCTGACCATTCTCAGGAAACTTCGCAGCAAGCGCGCACGGACACGTCACATCTTCCACATTCGATTCCATTGCTCCCAAAAACCTCCCCTGCCTCAAATCGAATGGTCGGAATTCCGATTGGGATTCGGGAAATTTGAGAAATTCTCTCGACCATTTTCGCAGCAGAAGAGGAAGCAGCAATGCCCACCGACCTCCTCCTCCAATTCGCCATCCTCGTCTCCTCCCTCGCCATGCTCCTCTTCGCCGTCCGGCGGCTCTCCGCCCCGCCCTCCGCCAAGCTCCGGACCAAGACCCGATCCGCCGCCGCCGAGCCCAGCCACCACTCCCTCCGCGCGTCCGCCCTGCTGGCCCGGGCCCGGTCCTCCCCGACCCACCACGCTCACCGCGCCCAGGCACCGACCCTCGCCCGGGCCGCCCTCGCCGAGGCCGAGGCCGCGATCTCGCAGGCCCCGAAGGACGCGGCCCCGCACGTGCTCAAGGCCCTGGCGCTGGACACGCTCGGGCGGCGGAGCTCGGCGCTGCGGTCGCTGGACGCGGCGCTGTCGGCGCCGCGGGCGCGGTCGCTGTCCGGGAGCGATAGGGCGGAGGCGCTGGCGAGGAGGGCGGAGCTGAAGCTCGGGATGGCGGCGGGCGGGGGGGGCGGGGGGGGAGGAGGGGGCGGAGGAGGAGGGCGGAGGAGGCGGTGGAGGACGCGAGGGAGGCGGTGAGGGTGGGGCCCGGGGAGGCGGCGGCGTGGCGGGTGCTGGGGGAGTGCTGCGAGCGGGAGGGGCTGGCGGCGGAGGCGGCGGCGGCGTTCGAGGAGGCGCTGCGGATCGAGCCCGGGTGCGACCCGGCTCGTCGCGGGTTGGACCGGTTAGGCTCTCCTTCTTGATTTTTATTTTCAGTTTTTTTTTTTTTTTGGTTTTCGTTTTTTTTTTTTTTTTTTTTTTTTTTTTTTTTTTTGAGCAAGGGTTTCTTGTTTTTAGTAGCCAGTGGCTTTTGTAATCAGCCAATTTGAGAGCCAGAGAAGATTTGCGAAATGAGTAAATATTGTGAACGACCAAATTTGTTTGTTTTTTCGCATGGTAGATACAATTATTGCACCGAAAATCATTTGGGTGACGGGATTTACCACCCAAATTCGAGCATAATAATCAAGAGCTGCCCGTCGTATCGACCTTTTCACGAATAACTAGCGTGACGTCATGACGATGTTGATAAAATTTTGGACGCTTCTTCAAATTATTAAATCCACAAATTGTCTTAATCATATATAAGATACCTTAGACTTCGAGTGGGATGCTCTATATAATAAGGTCCTCATATCTAAAGGATGCAACTTTAGGCACAAAAAGTACATTTACATTCTATCAAAATATATTGCCGTACAGCTAGTCATATTTTTTTATTTGTTATCGAGGATCCATCGGAGTATGCTCTTGTCATCTCATGGGCCTCCGCGATGGAAGCCCAATAGCGATTATACCTCGGGGAAGTTGGCTGGCAACTCATCGCTAGGGCCTCCACTTAAATTGTTAGCATCGTGGGATTCGAACTCTCAATTGCATTGAAGTAAGGGAGAACGAATACCAGTGCAATTGCCCACGGATAGGTCACAGTTTTAGAGTTCTAAATCCCATAAAATAGAATATAAATTTAATCAAGAAATTAAATCCTAACAAATTTCATTACATTTATCTCAACTTATATTCATAATCCAACTCTCAAAAGATCCCTCTCACATTCGCTTGTCCTATTTAACACTAGCTGAAAACCTAAGAAAAAATTAGATGAACGGTATGAACAAATCATTATTGCGCGCGTATCTTCTAAACAGAAGCACACTTCTATTGAATTCAATGTATAATAGACGTAGAGCATATCAATTTACAAATTATAGAAAAGATAAACAATACTCACCGCTAGCCAAACAAGTTAACAACTACTAATCATCGCTAGGGCCTCTCACTTAAAATTGAAAACTGCATCAAAGAGTAAAAAAATCAGATGAACGGTCACACTTTTAGAAAATTAAAATAGAATATAAATTTAATCAAGAAATTAAATAACAAATTTCATTACATTTATCTCAACTTATATTCATAATCCAACTCTCAAAAGATCCCTCTCACATTGCTTGTCCTATTTAACACTAGTGAAAACCTAAGAAAAAATTAGATGTGTATGAACAAATCATTGTGTGTGTATCTTCTAAACAGAAGCACACTTCTACTGAATTCAATGTATAATAGATGTAGAGCGGCTCAATTTACAAATTATAGAAAAGATAAACAATACTCACAGCTAGCCAAACAAGTTAACAACTACTAATCAAAGGCCATGCTGCTCGAAAATCTTTAATCAAAAGTCAAACTAGCGAGCCCACCAACCCCGAATAGAACACCACTTAAGCAAGGCTATTTTTGGGCTAAGGGTTGACAAACAACCACACAAACAGCTAATTTGCGCAACATATTTGGGCACGTATGGTATGTACCTACTAAACTCCGAATTAAGTGAGTTTACAGTAAAAAGAAAAAGAAACTCTTTCCAAGTACTAAAAAACTCAAAGCTCTTTCGACCCAAAATCTATGCCGACAATTGACAAAACTCAATACGAAACACTACCAGCAAGAGTCCCTGTATAGCAATTACCAAGAACTTCAGGAAATAATATCTCTTAAATGGGTGGTCCAAATCACAACTCATGAAAAGTTCGTAGAGATGTGAGCAACTTAATTATCATGATTGGACAATTCAGACTCAGTTGGAGCATCATTAGTGATGTCGACACAATTAGGACTTGGAAATTTATACTTTAAAATAACACAACTAACTTTTAAGAGGGAAAAAAAAAAAAAAGAAAGAAAGAGATTCTTGCCAGTCACATGTAAATGTCGCTCTTTGAAGTCAACACATGTTTTCAATGGCCCACCCTCAATCCCTTGTCTCTTCTCTCTCTGTTCACTCACAACTTATTCTCTCCACTTCTTCTTCGTCATTGCTAAACAGAAGATGCTGAATTACAAAAAAGTTCAAGATCCAAACATAATATTAACCAAAAGGGATGTAGGGGATGTGTAACCCAATCCGTTGGAAGAGAGCCGACACGATGGGCTTTAGCAACCCAGTCGGCCGCTTGATTAAATTTTCTTGACTCAAATCGGAAGAGAGCCAACAAGATGGGCTTTCTTCTTCTTCTTTTCAAAAAGTTCTTTTCCTGGGTCTTCTTAGGAGTGAATATGGTTCTAGGGAGAGACATTTTGGTTCCAGTGACCAGGATTCCTAAACCTAAAATTATTTATGCCTTTTGTTTTTCTTTTTGCCTTTTACCAATGCATTTTGGTTCTTATGGGATTTCATCATTGAATTCACAGAACATAATACTAATGGACTCCATCCATTTATTTTATTGAGTCGTGTACATTTATGGGTCAATTTAGTGAGCTCTTTGCAAAGACAAATAATATATGAATTCAAGTTCATTTTCCATGATTTGTTATGTAATTTAGTGAAATAGCCGTTGGGTTAAGGAATAAAATTTGTTTTGTCTTCCCATTGCTTTATCATTCTTCCTCAAGCAAGTATTTTCTAATTAAGATATTTAGATAGTCTACAATGACCTAAATTCATCTTTTTCTCTTTGCTTTTTTCATAATCGTAGTTGCAATCTACTTATGGTTTCTCTTAAAAGAATGTGGGATAAATGAAATAACAATGAAGAACTCATAAACAAAAGATTATCCAAATGCTAGAAAAATTTGAAGTTGACAATCAATAGGGTTTTTGTATGTTTCTTTTAAGTAGTTGTTTTGCCGCTCTTCCATCATTTTTAAGGAGCCAAACATGTATAAACTTGTTCATCATCGTTACGTTCATTTTCATTTTTTTAACTAAAAATGAAACTAAAAGAAGAACCTGTTAGACCCTAAAATTAACCTTAGAACTTGCAATAGAGTAGGTGCCAAGTTCCAGATTTCAACAAGTAGATTTCAAGTTCTAAGTGAAACCTGTAAGAAATTTGGAACCATTCACCCCTTGTTCTTCTGACATCTCTATTTTTTCTCTCTTTCTTGTCTTCTTTTCTTTCATATTTTTTGCGACTAGCTACAAGAGAGAATAAACAAGATGGGCTGAGATCTCCCAGGATTTATTCTTTTTCCTTCTAACAAAGAGCCTCTTGTTACATTTAACCGTACTTAAAAATTAAAATTCTGTCATCAAAAATTGAATTAATGTCAACTTTCTTATTTCATCTCAAAAGTGTAAGCTTTGACAAATGTTCAAAATTTAAAAATTTATGATAGTAGTTTTGAAAAAAAAAAAAAAAAAAAAAAAAAAAAGGTAACTTTGGCATTTGGCTAAATGCTATAAATTAAAGTTGGTCTCTATCAACATTGGGCTTTTAGTTTTCCCAAGGCCAACATTTGACTAAATACCCCTTGGATAGGCTTGCCAAACACCCTAGCATTTCTCCAAAAGGCTTTGGAGACTGAAAGTCCTTTGGAAAAGCTGAACCAAATGTACCAAAAATCCAATTCTATGAATGTGTGCGTGCCGGCAAGAAATTAAATCCTAACAAATTCCATTACATTTATCTCAACTTATATTCATAATCCAACTCTCAAAAAATCCCTCTCACATTGCCCTTGTCCTATTTGACACTAGCTGAAAACTGAGAAAAAATTAGATGAATGTTATGTACAAACTATTATTTGGTAAGCAATACATATATCTTCTAAACAGAAACACATTTTATAATAGATGTGCAACAAATCAATTTACAAATTATAGAAAAGATAAACAAAACTCACCGCTAGCCAAACAACTAATCTAAGGCCATGCTACTCGAAAATCTTTAATCAAAAGTCAAACTAGCGAGCCCACCAACCCCAAATAGAACACCACGTAGCAAGGCTATTTTTGGGCTAAGGGTTGACAAACAACCACACAAACAGCCACACAAAGTCAAACAGCTAACTTGCTAAATAGAGTAGCACGCCGGCATTGTGCAACATATTTGGGCACGTATGGTATGTACCAACTAAACTCCGAATTAAGTGAGTTTACAGTAAAAAGAAAAAGAAACTCTTTCCACGTACTAAAAAACTCAAAGCTCTTTCAACCCAAAATCTATGCCGACAATTGACAAAACTCAACACAAAACATTGCCAGCGGTAGTCACTATATAACAATTACCAAGAACTTCGGGAAATAATATCTCTTAAATGGGTAGTCCAAATCACAACCCATAGAATCGTATGGGTTCGTAGGGATGTGAGCCACCTAATTATCACAATTGGACAACTTAGACTCAGTTGGAGTGTCAATGGTGATGTCGACACAATTAGGACTCAGAAATTTATACTCTAAAAGAACACAACTAATTTTAAAGAGGAAAAAAAAATAAAAAGGAAGAAAGAAATTCTTGCCAGTCACATGTAAATGTTGCTTTTTGAAGTCAACGGATGTTTTCAATGGCCCACCCTCAATCTCTCGTCTCTTCTCTATGTTCACTCACAGCTTATTCTCTCCTTCTTCTTCTTCTTCTTCTTCTTCTTCTTTTTCAAAAATTTATTTTCTGGGTTTTTTTAGGAGTGAATATGGTTCTAGGGAGAGACGTTCTAGTTTCGGTGATCGGGATTCCTAAACCTAAAATTATTTATGCCTTTTGTTTTTATTTTTTTCCTTTTACCAATGGGTTTGGTTCTTATGGGATTTTCATCATTGAATTCACAGAACATAATACTAATGGACTTCCATCCATTTATTTTATTTAGTCGTGCACATTTGTGGGTCAATTTAGTGAGATCTTTGCAAAAACAAATAAAATATGAATTTGAGTTCATTTTCCATGATTTGTTATGTAATTTAGTGAAATACATGTCGGGTTAAGGACTAAAATTTGTTTTGTCTTCCCATTTCTTTATCATTCTTCCTTGAGCAAGTATTTTCTAAATAAGATATTTGGATAGTCTACAAGGACCTAAATTCATCTTTGTTCTCTTTCCTTTGCTTTTTTCATCATTGTGGTTGCAATCTACTTATGGTTTCTCTTAAAAGAATGTGGGATAAATGAAATAACAATGAAGAACTCATACATAAATGATTATCCAAATGCTAGAAAAATTTGAAGTTGACAATCAATAGGGTTTTTGTATGTTTCTTTTAAGTAGTTGTTTTGCTGCTCTTCCATCATTTTTAAGAAGCCAAACATGTATAAACTTGTTCATTATCGTTACGTTCATATTCATTTTGTTTAACTAAAAATGAAACTAAAAGAAGAACCAATTAGACCTTGAAATTGACCTTAAAACCTGCAATAGAGTAGGTGCCAAGTTCAAGATTTCGACGGGTAGATTTCAAGTTCTAAGTGTAACCTATAAGAAATCTGGAACCACTCACCCCTTGTTCTTCTAACATCTCCATTTTTTCTCTCTTTCTTGTCTTCTTTTCTTTCATATTTTTTGCGACTAGCTACAAGAGAGAATAAAGAAGATGGGCTGAGATCTCCTAGGTCTGATTCTTTTCCTTCTAACAAAGAGCCTCTTATTACATTTAGTTGTACTTAAAAATTTAAATTGTGTCCTCAAAAATTGAATTAATGTCAACTTTCTTATTTCATCTCAAAAGTGTAAGCTTTGACAAATGTTCAAAATTTAAAAATTTATGATAGTAGTTTTGAAAAAAAAAAAGTAACTTCGGCATTTAGCCAAATGCTGAAAGCTCAAAGTTGGTCTCTATTAACATTGGGCTTTTAGTTTTTCCAATGCCGGCATTTGACTGAATACCCCTTGGACGGGCTTGCCAAACACCCCAGCATTTCTCCAAAAGGTTTTAGAGGTTGAAAGTCCATTGGAAAAGCTTAACCAAACGTACCATAAATCCAGTTTTATGAATGTGTGCGTGTCGGCAAGAAATTAAATCCTAACAAATTCCATTACATTTATCTCAACTTATATTCATAATCCAACTTTCAAAAGATCCATCTCACATTGCCCTTGTCCTATTTGACACTAGCTGAAAACTTGAGAAAAAATGAGATGAATGGTATGAACAAACCATTATTTGGTAAGCAATACATATATCTTCTAAACAGCGATACATTTTATAATAGATGTGCAACGGATCAATTTACAAATTATAGAAAAGATAAACAAAACTCACCGCTAGCCAAACAACTAATCAAAGGCCATGCTGCTCGAAAATCTTTAATCAAAAGTCAAACTAGTGAGCCCACCAACCCCAAATAAAACTAGACTAAGCAAGGCTATTTTTGGGCTAAGGGTTGACAAAGAACCACACAAAACAAACTTGTTATAGTAAAGAGAGTAGCACGCTGGCATTGCGCAACATATTTGGGCATGTATAGTATCTACCTACTAAACTCCGATTTAAGTGAGATTACAATAAATAGGAAAAAAAAAATCTTTCCAAGTACTTAAAAAAACTCAAAGTTCCTTCAACCTAAAATCTATGCCAACAATTAACAAAACTTAGCACAAAAGACTACCGCGGTAGTCACTGTATAGCAATTACCAAAAACTTCAAGAAATAATTTCTCTTAAATGGGAAGTCCAAATCACAACTCATAAAATCTTATGGGTTCATAGGGATGTGAGCGACCTAATTATCACAATTGGACAACTTAGACTCAATTGGAGCATCACCAACGATGTCAAAATAATTAGGGCTCCGAAATTTATTCTCTAAAAGAACACAACTAACTTTTAAGAAAAAAGAAGAAATAAATTCTCACCATCACATGTAAATGTTGCTCTTTGAAGTCAATGCATGATTTCAATGGCCCATCCTCAATCCCTTGTCTCTTCCTCTCTGTTCACTCTCCACTAATTCTTCTTCTTCTTCTTCTTCAAAAATTCTTTTCTAGGTCTTTTTATGAGTGAACACAGTCCTAGGGAGGGAGGTTCCAATTCCAGGGATTCCTAAACCTAAAATTGTCTTATATCTTTTGCTTTTCTTTTTGCCTTCTACCAATGCGTTTTGGTTCTTATGGGATTTCCATCATTGAATTCACAAAACATAATGCTAATGGACTCCATCCATTTATTTAATTGAGTTGTGCACATTCGTGGGTCAATTTAGTGATCTCTTTGCAAAGACAAACAATATGAGTTCGAGTTCATTTCCCATGATTTGTTATGTAATTTAGTGAGATAACTGTTGGGTTAAGGAATAATATTTGTTATGTAATTTAGTGAGAAACACCGCTGGCAGTAGTCATTATTTAGCAATTACCAAGAACTTTGGGAAATAATATCTCTTAAGTAGTCCAAATCATAACTCATGAAATCTTATAAGTTCGTAGGGATGTGAGCAACTTAATTATCACAATTGGACGATTCAGACTCAGTTGAAGCGTCATCAGCGATGTCGACATAATTAGACTCGGAAATTTATACTCTAAAAGAACACAACTAACTTTTAAGAAGGAAAAAAAAAAAAAAAAGGAAGAAAGAAATTCTTGCCAGTCACATGTAAATGTCGCTCTTTGAAGTCAACACATGTTTTCAATGGCCCATCCTCAATCCCTCGTCTCTTCTCTCTCTGTTCACTCACAGCTTATTCTCTCCATTTCTTTTTCTTTCTAAATGTTCTTTTCTAGGCCTTCTTAGGAGTGAACACAGTTTGCGAGTAGAACCAGGATTCTAGGAAAGAAGGTTCCTATTCGGTGATCAAAATTCCTAAACCTAAAATTGTTTATGCCTTTTGCATTTCTTTTTGACTTTTACTAATCCATTTTGCTTCTTATGGGATTTGCATCATCGAATTCACAGAATGTAACATTAATGGATTCCATCCATTTGTTTAATTGAGTTGTGCACATTTGTGGATCAATTTAGTGAGCTCTTTGCAAAGACAAACAAGAGATGAACTCAAGTTCATTTCTCATGATTTGTTATGTAATTTAATGAGATACCCATCGGGTTGAGGAATAAAATTTGTTTTGTCATCCCATTGTTTTATCATTCTTCCTCGATCAAGTATTTTCTAAATAAGATATTTGGATAGTTTACAAGGACCTAGATTCATCTTTGTTCTTTTTCTTTACTTTTTTCATGATTCTAGTTGCAATCTACTTATGGTTTCTCTTAAAAGAATATGGGATGAATGAAATAACCATGGAGAACTCATAAATAAATGATTATCTAAATGCTAGAAAAATTTGAAGTTGACAAATAATAGGGTTTTTGTATGTTTCTTTTAAGTTCTTTGCCACTCTTCCATCATTTTTAAGAAGCCAAACATGTCGAAGCCAAACATTCCAAGCTTGTTCATTATTGTTGTATTCATTTTCATTATGTTTAACTAAAAATGAAGCAAAAAAAAAAAAAAAAAAAAATTGGATCTTAAAACTGACTTTGGAACATGTGATAAGCTAAAACTGACATTGGAACATGTGACAAAATAGGTTCAAATTTCAGATTCCGAGGATAGGTTCCAAGTTTCCAATGAAACCTATAAGAAATCCAAAACTGCTCCCCCCTTATTTTTTTGATATGTCTATTTTCTCTCTCTTTCTTGTCTTCTTTTCTTTCATATTTTTTGCAACCAGCTGCAAGAGAAAATAAAGATGGACTGAGATCTCTCGGGCCTAATTCTTCTTCCCTCTAACAAAGGGCCTTTTATTACATTTAGCCGTACTTAAAAATTTAAATTTTGCCCTTGAAAATTGAACTAATGTCAACTTTCTTATTTAATCTCAAAAGTGTAAACTATGACAAATGTTCAAAATTTGACTTATAGTTTAGCAATTGAAAAAAAAAAGGCAAATCAAAGAAGAATAAAGGGAAAATCATAGAGGCAACAATGCAGCTTTCTTCATCAGTAACCACCCGTGATGTCGCCCGGAACCCATAGGCAATGCCACCGGTGTAGGCAAAGTCGCTAACAGTAACTATGCCACCCGCTATTCTCTTGCCAGCACGCAGACATTCATAGAACTGGACTTAGACTAAGTGTTGAGGCCCTGAATGATCACATGGCCACCACCAACCTCGACCTACAAACTGAGAGAGCGAGCTAACTCCCATGGATGGCACCGGTCGAAAGAGCTGGTCTTGACCTCTCCATGCACCGCAGCCAAGGAGTAAATCCCGCAAACAACCTTTGCAAGACGGGGCAACGTTGCCGGCAGCCACGGTTGTTGCGGCAGTGGCAGGAATAAAGGTTACCCATGTTATATAAAGGCTCAAGCTCTTGGGGTCAACCATTGATTCTTGACTCGGAAACGATCCTTGCTGAAATGACAGAATCTGACTCGATTCTGTCAAAATTCGTACCACTCTCAGGGTGCTTTCCCCCATCTGCACTACACACTTTCTTGGAGTGCGCTAGTTTTCTTTCTTTTTTCCCCATGTACGCATATCGCCATGTGCACGTCATAAAAATCTATTTGCTTTAGTACATAACCACACATGCCATATCTCGAGCTAAGTCCCACCGGATGATATGCCCTTTTCGCAACTCAGAACATTTTACCTCACGCAAACCAAACGTCGCGAAAAACCAACTAGAACTGAGGCCATAAAACACGAGAGATCGAAAGGCAAAGCTGGTTTCGCAGAGGGGAGATCATCATACATTCCACGGAGGGGAGTGATGGGAAACCGAAAGATTTTCGGCGAAAAAAGATTACAGCATATGGTCCTGTCCCTCTTACATCTCAGTCTACAAATTCAAAAACAGAGCTAAAAAAAAACCTATCCATAGGAGAGCTGCTATATCATATACCCTTTTGATTTAGCCAAAATTTTCTCCTGCCTAAACACCACCGAGGGTCAGGAGAGAGGTTAGGGTGAGAGCCAAGTCATCACATTTTAGGTCAGCTTCTTTAAGGATGCCGCAAAGAGACCGCAAAGAGACGAAAAAAGAAAAAAAGAAAAAAGGGTTTTGTTGCTATAGTTAGCAGATTATTACATATCTAAAGCTGGTCATACCTAGTAAGATTGGTGGGGCCAGATGAAGAAGTCAGCTGTTTGAGGTACTGCAGTCACCGCAGGCGTCGGGATGGTGGAGGTGGAGCTAGGGGAATTGGCAATGGCGCTGCTGCTGATGTTAGGCTGTAGGTGGTGGAAGAAGTTCGGGTTGTAAAGAGCGGTTGAGGTATCGAATGGGATGCCGCATGGAATTGTGGGGAATGGCTGGATGGCGGAGAAACTGATGTTGCCCCCGCCAGTTCGGGGCGTCGGTTGCTGATGAATCATGTCGAGACAGGGTTTCTGCTCAGCTTCCAGGTTGAGCTTCAAGCGCTTGGCAGCTCCACCGATTGGGAGCGTGCTATTAGCAATAGCCTCCACGTCGTAGCGGTTCATCTCAAAGTTGGTGACTGCATTGAGGCCTCTGAACTTTATGGCAGCTATATCGTATGCCTCAGCAGCTTCCTCTTCAGTAGCTGAACAACATCATGTACATAGTCAGTGTTTGGTATTGATCCTTGGTACTCATCGAGGCAAGAAGATGAAATATAAAGTGAAAGGTGAAGTATAACTAAGCGGTTCCAGGCGAGCCGTGTTTTTAATATATTGTCCTCACACCCCCTAAACAAGATCATTAGCTCAGATGTTAGCCTGAATGCGTACCACAAACGTAAACAGTTTTACCAAATTCAATCCAAAACTTTTGTAACTTCCAGTTCTTTGTACTTTAACGTCATCAAAGATGAGTCGTCAGCTCCACTCTAATTTTTCCCGACAAAAGATAACATAGTAAACCAGACTGCCAGATAATTATATTTGAAAATAATGAATTAAGTAGCTCGAGCTGGAGCGCCGTGTGGAAGCACGATGCTAACAATTGAAATGGTGGATAAGACATAAATAGCATACTCACCAAATGTGCCCAGGTACAAGTCTTTGTTGCCAGCAACACGACCAATCCTTGCTTGCCAACGACCCTGCTGATGGTGCCTGTAACAAGAAGTAAAATGACTTTGAGCTGACTTTAGAAGCAGACATGAGAAAAAAAACCTTTTGCCTAAAGTGAAATAATAAAAGAACTCAAGACTGTATCAAGATAATTTTCCAAACCTTGTCACGCCTCGATAGATAGAAGCACCCCTCGAGAACCCACTGCTTTTCCTGCAAAAATATTCATTCCAGAAGAGAGCCTCCACTCAATTCAACCGCAATTAAATACCAGCAAGTGAACAGACAGAAGTGAAAGGGCCATGTATAGTACCTCCTCAGCGAGGCAATAAATTCCTGCTTGGTCACATGCTTCATCTCCTCCAATTCCTTAGTGTAGTTCGAAACCTGAGAAGAAAAGTTTCCAAGCCATGAGGAAGCTCCACAAGCAGCTGATGTTCTGCTTCACGTAGAAACATCACTTTCCATGCAAAAGAAAACTTGAAAAAGAAAAACAATCAAACACGAAATACATAAATATAATTACAGGGAAGTTGGTGGTGGCCGTGGGACCCCAGTACTTCAGAGCTGCCAAATCGTAGGCCCTAGCTGCTTTGTCTTCTTTGTCATACCCGCCTGATATAGAATAAAGGACTCGATTCCATTAAAGCTCCTTTCTTTTTTGTTGAAATTGAAAGTTCAAACAAATTTATTTGAAAGAAATAGTTTCTTACCCAGATAAACTATGGAGGATAAGTGTAAGTTGACAGACAGCCAGACAGCACATGATCAACAGCCCGCGCGTTTCATGCACAAAAGGAACGCATTTCAAACATTAGCTCACCGAAAAGTCAATTTTTTCTGCAAGAATCCTCATCTACTCACAAAAGGAAAGACAAACAAAACAAATGGAATTTTAATTAATCATCTGTTTTTTGGACTGTCATGCAATTTAAAAAGCTAAAAGGAGCTACACAGCCATCTAAAAACCTGTTCACACACGAGATTTTAAGGTCAAAAGTATGCGCCCGCAATTTGATTTCACTCGACAAAATCTTGCGGCTTACACCTTAAAGACAAGAAAACTGGAAAGTTGTTTAGAAGCTCTGAATTTTTAAATTTGAGGTGCATAAGACTAGTGTGGAGTGTTTCAGAAAATGAAATGGTTAATGACAGTGTGTAAATTTAAGGCGGAACTTTGCCTTAAATCAAGGTTGTCTAGTTGTGTCGTGGCACTATTCCATGTCTTAACCAAATCCATTGAAAATCAGTATATACATGGCGGTCTTTATGTTCAGGTTTCAAGTGAACATATTTAGAGATGGAGCTTCTCTCAGTTTTGCTCGTCTCTCGTCAAAAGTCTGTTTCCTGGTTTAGTACTAGAAAAATCAAGAACCCCAAAATTCTTGCCCTGCGCGGAAGAAATTCGAGGACCCCAAAAGGAAATCGAATAATGCAGCTGGAATGGGAAGTGCTATGGTCAAACCTAGACCCAAAGCTCTGATGGATGTGAAAGATGGGAAAAGCAAAAGCGGAAAAGCTTTAACCCACGGCTCAGACGGGATCAGGGATCAGGGCTCGTGTCCAGACAAACTGGTTTCTGCAACGTCTGGTTCAATCTGGAAGTCGTGTCAAATTAACCTCGCGCTTGAATTCTAGGGCCCCAGGTGAGAAAGTAAAAGCAACCACGCAAGCAAAGCAAAAACCAAAGCCAGAACAAACTCATCCCAAAGGGAAAAAGCAAAACCCAGAAATAAATTCCTGTCAGGCGTGCACAAAACGGCGGCACATCTGATTGAAATCAGAACAGTGAAGTGAATCAAAAAGAAAGAGGAAGGGAGAGGACGCAGTGACAACTCAAATCAAAATAAAGGACTCTTGTAATAATTCATCTGTCCTTATTCACCTGCATCTTCACATATATACCACATGAGTCAATCAATCACACCAACGCCTTGAATCACAGTCCCTATTGACCCATGTACCTGTCCTACCCTTTGAATTGCGAGTGCATGCAAAACTTTTATCTCTGCTAGCAAAATGCATCACTTAAACCACATTTACAATACAACCATACCATGATGCTGTTATTTATCAAGCACACATAACGTATGATAATTCAGCTTATAAATCTCCCACCACACATGATGTAATGCATTTTGGATCAGTATCCATTAAACGTAATCTAATTGAGTTCTCTTCTTTTTATTTCTTTTGGGATAAAGCATGGGGGAACCTAAAATCAGTTGTGAGCATGACATATACTCATAAATGAAAGTCAAAACAAATCAGTAGAGAGCGGGGAGAGAGAGAGAGAGAGAGAGAACCTTGACGGCCTTTTCTCGCCTGGCCCTCCCTCCTACAGCTGTTGTCCCAGAGATGCGCTTCATATCTACCTGTCCATCGGTGTCTGCATATCGTCCCATCCATTAGATTCAATTCAAGATTCCAGACCCCCCCACCCCCCCAAAAAATAAATGAACTTTCATTTGCAAAAGCTCCAAAAATTCTTGAAAGAGTCAAGGACCCGCTACAGTATGCGACTTTCTTTGTCTGTTTTTCCTCTAATTTTACGCATTTCCAGAGGATTCATCGCACTTGAAACGATACCCATGACTTAATTAGTACTTATCTCGCTAAGAGAAGAAGCATCTATCAGGCATTTCATCAAACAACCCATAACTACATATCAATCGCTGATACCCCGAAAGGAGTTTTCACCTGGTGACTCCTCTGTAAATCGACGTTCGCTGACCGAAAGAGTCGTTGATCTTCTTTGAGCCGTCCGAGTCGGCCGCCGTCACGGCGACGGTGGCCTTCTCCGTGGACTGAGGCTGCGAGGCGGCGGCTGCGGCGACCACCACCCCGAGCGACAAGGCGCCGCCGCCGCCCCCCGCCGCTGCGAACCCCAGCTCGGTCCCCGCCGACTCGGTCGAGTGGCGGCTGAACTCCGCGAGGTGGGCCTGGGTCGCCCGACCCATGGAGCCCGAGTCGTCGACCTCGGAGCCCGAGTTGGCGGATATCGTTTGGAACCCCGCGATGGCGTTGAGATCGTGGTGGTGGTGGTGGTGGTGGTGGTGTTGGCCGTGGCCGTCGTCGAAGTAGTGGGAGGAGCTCCGGTCGTAGATGTGAGTGGTGAGGGAGGAGTCCTCGGTGGTGGAGGAGTCTCTGAGGAAGTCCTCGAGCTTCGGCGGCGCCGAGGCGATCTGCTGGTGTTGGTGGTGGTGGTGGGTCGGGGCGTACGGGTCGACCAGGAAGGTCGTGACGACGGAGGAGTCCGCCATCGTCGGCGGCTGCTGCTGCTGCTGCGGCTGCTGCTGCCGGCGGTCCTTCGGCTCGGCGGCGTCGTCCCCGACGTCGGCGAACAGGATTTGGGGCTTCGGATTATCCCAACCTGCCCAACAAGAGTTCCCAAGAAACGATAACCAAACAAAAGAAAAGTCATTTCAAGATCGCCGGCGAAAACAGCTCACATGCACAACAGTAAAAGATGATTACCGTGAGCGCCATAGAAGCTGTCGATGAGGTAGTGAGAGGAGGAAGAAGTGGAGGAAGAAGAGGAAGTAGCGGAGGTCAAATCGAAAGAAGGAACGATGAGCTGAGGGTGCATCTCCACCGGAGACAGGGAGAACGATAGCCAGTTTGTTGCGGGAGCCATCATTCTACCTCTATCTCTCTCTCTCTCTCTCTCTAATCTTTCTCTCTCAAAGAACTGAAACGAACCCTTCAAGCACACACACACACCGCACGCCAATACAATCAACGCGAGAGCGTGCTTTCCTGAAGAAACAAACAAGGAAGGAAGGGCAGTGACTAGGAAAAGTCCAATACCCGCGAACGGAAAAATGGCCCTTGGAGCTCAGCCGTTACTCTCCGCCATCAAAACGCGACGAGAGACGCGCGCGCACTCGCTTTAGATAGTCGCGAGGGGGAATGGAAGATGGGATTTTGGCGAAGTGGGTCGGCGTTAATTTACGAGATTATTCTCGGGTCCTGAAGAGAGAAAAGGAAGGGGGGCGCGCTCGCTAGTGGTGGGTGGCGGTGCTTTTGCGTGTGTGTGGAGTCGAGAAAGGGGCAGTGGCCGAACGAGACTTTGTAAAGCGGAGCCGCATGCAGAGGCTTTTTGGGTGTAAGAAAGAAAGAAAGAAAGAACCTCGACGACACACACTCAGACAGATAGAGAAAGAGAGAGATAGGAAGAGAGAAAGAGAGAGAGAGAGAGAGAGAGCTACATGCACGCCCTTTTCAAAAAAAGATGCAGACTCAAACACACAGAGATACAGAGAGAGAGAGAGAGAGAGAAGGTGAAGGTGATGGCAGTGTTGGGTTTATAATGGTGCGGGGAAGGGAAGGGGGGGAGGAGAGGCCAGCGGTTCCGGCTGCCAACCTGCGTGGCGAGTTAGAGAGAGAGAGATGCAGACAAAAAATGGAGTTTTGGAAATATAAAATTAGAGAGAGAAAGAGAGAGAGAGAGAGAGAGAGAAGGGGTGACTTTTAGCTCTGCCGGGGGTGAAGAAAACTTGTCTGAAACAGAGTCGCGAGACTTCCGGGCTGGCGGAAGATTGGAGAATTTGTTAGGGTTCTCTGCCTCCCGTCTCCTTTTCACTTTGTCCTTTTTCACCGAAATTGCCCCCCATTCCTTTCTGGCCAAAAAAGGTTTTCATATGACTAGCAAAGTTATGTTTGGCTCCCCACATTTGATTGCACAGTAGACAAATAAGTATGTTAGAGTAAAAATCCATGCTTGTTCCGAGATATAATCCAACCCGGATTTCATTCTTTAGCTCGAATTGGAGTCCCTGCCGAACCCAATAAAGAGAATTTAAGAAGATTCATTCGGATTTCAAATATCGATCGAAATTAGCCCATTCTCCTCTTTTCGATTATGTGACTTCAATCGATGATCATAACTACACCACCCATCACCAGCCACCACAGCTGCTATATCCCATATGAACCATTTCTACTGACTCTCCACTATTGATCATATGAGTCGATGGCAAGTTCTATCCTTGTGGTAGAGGCAATCAAGAGAGTGGTAGGCCATTTTGGGCATGTTATCCTTGTTCTTTTAGTTTTTTCAATGTCAACTCAACATGACTAAAAATCCATTCACCAAACCAAACAAAAGTTGCAAATCATCAAGGAAAAACCCGGTAATAGCTACCACCTTTTGCTGTAAAATCATTATCACATGACAATCTCCACCCTATTATTGGAGCCTTCTTTGCTTCAATAACTACTTCCCATTTTGAACAATGCTATTAATACTCTCCTCTTGAATTTTAAAAACATGACACAGTAATGAGTTGGGGCCGTTCCCTTGACTTTTACCGATGAGAACTTGACTTCATGCAAAATCGAGTAAAAGCCCATCAAATTAACCTTTTTTTTTGTGCGTACCGATTGAAATATATTGAAACGAAATGGAACTGAAGGAGAAATTCTCTCTCAGCAGTCAGGTGGGGAAAAAATTTAAGGATCTTCAATTCTTTTTTCAACCTAACATAACTTAATAATTTTTTTTTTTTGGAAAACGTTCATTCGAGCCTTTGAAAGGTTTCTTATCCTAATCAAAAGGAATGCCTTGAAACTTTACTTTAGAGGAGATGGTTAGACAAGTGCGTCCATATACTTGGCACTTTTCATTTTTGGTAGTGTGAATTCAGCACATTAACTTCGTAAACAAACTTTATTTTATAACAAGCCTTCTGTGGGAAAGAAAAAGAAATGTTTGTCTTTGGTAGCACGCGCAGAGGGGATGGCCAGTGACGGGCAAGTTAGCCGTCGTTGATGACCAATGCGGGTGGCTTTTAATGCCTTTTAGAGACGGTTTCGCCGGTGCATGGTTTTTAGGCGTGAAATGTTTGGTAATTTCGGCGTCATCCTTTTACTTTAGTGACGTCAAAAAATACGAAATTCGAAATTAAAAAAGAAAAGAGAAAGTATCTCTCGTGAGAGTTACGGTACCGTGGTTTGAGCGATAGGGGAAAAAACAAATCTCATGTGACATTCAAATTTAGGAAGAGTGACTATATAAAAAACAAAAGGGAAAATCTCCCTTTATCCAAAAAAAAAAAAAAAAAGGGAAAATCTCAAATAAAAACATAAATTACCCTCATTTTCTCAAAAGATAATCTGAAGTAAAGTCTATCTTAAATAAGAACCCAAAGTAATCATTTAGTATCAATGAATGATCTAACTTGCCGACTGGTGAACAAATGCATTTCCGATACGTATTCCAGTGATCCGATCAGGGATATTTTCGTCCAAAAAAATTCTTTTTTGTTTTCATTTTCTCCTATTCATCTTCTTCATCATCTCACCCATACTTGTCCTTGTTCATCATCTTCTTCGTCATTGCAAGTGATGACATGGGTGTAACAATATCTTATTACATTCAACAACGGACATGAAGATTAGAGCTCAAGCAAGCGAAAAAGCTTAAGCACAAGCCAACATAAGCTCCAATTGAGCTCACCATCACTTCAAATTGCTCACCTTGAGAAAGCGATCGAAGAAGACAACCTCACAATCTCACCATCATCGAGCACGCCAATGCTTGCCTCGCTGCAGAGCTCCGCAATCGAGTCCACCACTCTCAAGTGATTCTTGACGAAGTAGTCGAACGACTAGATGTGGACCTCAATGCTGCTCACGGGATACTCCAATAGTGGCGGTGCGTCTCACTCGATGACGTGCATCGGCCCCTCATCCTCGTTCGGACCAGACTCCAACACCGATAGAGGTCGCGCAAGCGTCATCAAACCCTTGTCAGCTGCCAGCAGGGGCCGGCAAGGCCACCCTCATCAAATTTGGTGAGAGTCAGCCTGCAAGACCTCGCCTACAGCCAAGAAGGCCTCAACAATCCTCGCTTACTACCAACGATGGGCGTTAAGCCCTCATTGGCCATAGGCGAGGCCGACCCTCGCCAAATCTGGCAAGAGTGGCCTCGTCGGCCCTTACCAATGGCCAGCAAGGGCTCTACAACGCTTGTTGGCCCTTCCCCAATTTCGGTGTTCTTGATCTAGGCAATGCATATTGACGAAGAAAATGATGAACGAGGACAAGCATGGGTGAGATGAGGAAGAAGATGAACAGGGGAAAAGGAAAACGAAAAAAGAATTTTTTTGGATGAAAATACCCTTGATCGAGTCACCAGAATACGCATTGGAGATGCATCTGTTCGTCGGCTAACAAGTCAGGTCCTTCTTTGATACTAAATGATTATTTCGGATCCTTATTTGAGACAAGCTCCACTACAAGTCCTATTTTGAGAAAATGTGGGCATTTTAGGTCCCTATTTGAGATTATCTCTTAGTTTCGATGGTAAGAGAGTTCGCTCCTTTTCTTGTTTATATTTTGAGTTCGAATTTTTTTTAGAAGCACTTCAAACTTAAACACTAGATAGAAAACCCATGTATAGATAGCACTCATCGGTAGGGGTGAGCATGGTTCTAAGATAGAATCTGGAACCTGAGAACCGAACCGGTAGGAACCTATAGGTTCCAGGTTTCAAGGTATGTAGAGTAGGTTCTATGTTCCAAAAAATGAGGAACTCATTTCAATGGGTAGGTTTTAAGTTCTTAGTTGGAGAAACCTAAAACCTGTAACTTGTAACCTAAAACCTGGAACAAGTTTTAATATTTTTCTTGATCCTTGTCTCCGTGTGATCTTCTGATATTCCATGATATTCGATAATAATGTATAATCTAGAAGTACTAGTCCGAGTTTCTATTTTATGGCTAAGATTTTTACTTTATTAATGTTATATTTTTCGTGTATTTAAGTAATTGTAATCGTTCAAATAATAATATAAATTCAACCTGGGTAGACCTTGGAACCTATGACATGATAAATTCTAAGTTCTAGGGTATCCAAGGTAGGTTTCATGTTCCAAAAAATGATGAACTTATTCCAACGGATAGGTCTCAAGTTTCAGATGGAATTTGTATGGAACTTGAAACCATTCACCCATACTTTTATTCAGTTGAATTCTCTGCCAACAATTCCTTTTCTTTTGTTGATAGTTTTGTTCATTTTGTAGTCTCTTTAATGAATGACAAACTTGTTTATTATTATTGCGTTAATTTTTGTTTTGTTTAACTTGAAAAAAAAAAAAAACTCATTGAACCTTGGAACCAATCCTGGAACCTGTGACAAGGTAGGTTCCATGTTCTAAATTTCGATGGGTATGTTTCAAGTTCCAAAAAATAAGGAACCTGTACCTAAAAGTAAGTTCCAAATTTTAGATGGAACTTATAAAGAATTTGGAACCGCTCATCTCTACTCATTGATTTAGCTACATATTGCAAAAAAAAATAAAATAATAATTAACGTAAGGAGAAAAGTATTCTATAAATTTTAAAACATGCTCGAAAAGTGCCATCAAACTCTAAAATTTTCAAGAAATATGACCAATTTGGCTAACAAAATATAGTCAAGTACATTTTGATATTGTTGGAGGATGCATAACGCGGGGTTGGCACCCATCAAGCACCACACTAAAAATAATATTGAAATTTTTAGGAAAAAAAGAAGAAGAAGAAGGAGAGAAAATAAAATAAAAAGGGATTAATGATTTAAAAATTTTATAATAGGATAAATCATTAAAAGAAAAGGGTAAAAGGATAAAGACTAAAAAAAAAAATCTATTTTTGCTAGAAAAAATCTATTTTCAGAGGGCAGCGCTGCTTGCCCACTTAAAACCCAACCCCCATCCGGCGCTCTATTGTCTGTCACGAGGCCGTGTGTGGTTTATTTATTTATTTATTACTTTTTTCAATCTCATTTATTTACAATTCGGGGAAAAATTAGATTTTGGAGAATAACCATGTCGCTTTGGTCATTATTGCACACTTTAGTTAACATTAGCGGTCACGTAAGAGAAAAAAATATAATAAAAAGAACTATTTTAGCATTTTTCTGTTAATCAAATTAGATGAAGTGAATAAAGGGATTTGATAATACAAACTTAACAAGTTTTTAAGATCTGAATGCATTATCAACAACACGTTTGAAGAGTTTCAATGCATTTATTCGTGATAAAAATAAAATTCTTGATAATTAGAGAAATGCAGAAGATAAAATGACCCTCAGCCTGAAAGGAAGCACAAACCATCTTTAGCAAGACAAAAGTGAAAATAGAAATAATTCCATATTTCCCCCGCTACCCCGTTTTCTTTGAAACTGCATAATTATTTGAAGCGCAGATTCAAAATACCGGTATCATCTTTCATCTCAATAATACTTTACACGTTTCAAACCATCGCGTTGCTCCTAGGATTTTGTTATTAAATTTTTTGTTATAAGTACAATAAATTATTTATTAAAAAAAAATTGAAACGCCCCTACAATGAGTGGCCGAATTCCAAAAAAAGGTCCAATTTTTCGCACCTAAGACAAAAATAATGCGCCTTTTCAAATGTCTCGATTAACCTAACCTTTTGAATCTGGGACAAAGAAAAACGCATCCTTTCCCACATGATTTAAAAAAAAAAAAAAACAACAACATTTCCACCGCGGGACAAAATTGATACCCGCTACAAAATCTGTCCATTCTCACCGTTAAATAGTCATGTGTCATCTTAGGTGGATCAGCAGCTGTTAAACATGACAAAAATCGACATTGTTTTCATATGCGAAATGCAAGACTTTTGGTATCCAATGTTACAAATTAAATTTCATCACGAAGATTATAAATTAAAAATGACGTTGTTTTTTGTGGCATGTGGCGATTTACTGGCATGAATGGATGGAATTTGTCACGGGTGTCATGTTTGTTTCATCAACGAAAGATCAGGCCTATCTTCTTCTTCTTTTTAACATTTGAAAAGTTGAGCTATTTCTATCGGTGTAAAAGAGTGAGATTTTTTTAATGTTTGGCTCACAACTCATCTAACCTTTGCTTGTCAAAAGTTCATAAAGCAAACTCTAATATACGCACCCCACCTCCCTCTCTCGCTCTCTCCCTCCAACTTTGGGTAGCCATCAGCGCCACCGGTCTCCTCCACGACCGAGCTCCATAGATGATGCTATCGATCAACTGCCTCACCTCGACAGCTATTGTCATCTCGAAAAGGCTCCGGCATTCCGAGGCGGTGCAAGAACTGTTGGAATTTTATTTGTTAAAACAAAACGAGTACTTTTTACTTTGTTCCACATAGAAAAGGTGGGAGTAAGTGGGTCAATTTAAAAATACGGGATTTCCTTTTTGTAGTTAAATGAATGATTTGGTGGGGCTAGACCCCACCATACCCGCGTGCGGGTGCGCAAATAATTGCGCGATTTTAATTAACATTAATTCCTTGCTATTTATTTAATTTAATTTTTTATTTTTAATTCAAAGGTTGCCTTTTAATTTGTTTGAGAATTTTCGGAAATGAAATATAAAATGAAAATTCGAAATTCTATTTTAAAAAAACTATTATTTCGAATTTTATTTGTGTCTTTTCAAGACATCCTTTGGAAAAATTACTTATTCGGTTTTGCAATTTTCCGAAAGGTTGCAATTGTTTGATTTTCGACTTCTTCCTAAGAGTCGCATTTGTTTATCTGAACAATTTTCTTAAGGACGTGTTTGTTCATTCTTTGGCAATTTTCACGAAAAGTTGCAAGATTGTTTCATATATATACTTGTCAATTTTCACAAAGAAAAAAGAGTGGTCATTTTTTCGAGTCTTCTTTCTGAAAAACTGCAGAGAAATTTTCGATTGTTTTTTTAGAGAGACCTTGGAGAAATACTAGAATTGTTATCTAGTATTCTCATCCGAGACTTTGTTGTATCCTAAAGGATTTTTGTCGGTGACCATTAGCAACGTTGTGGGACAAATAAATCCTTAAAGATAGTGATATCATGCCTCAAAGTCCGAGTTGTTTTACTCGATCCGATTTCATTGTTCAACCCATTTCGAAGCCATATTTTACAACAAGAACATCTTGGCCGACGAGGTCGATGACAACATCATGGAGAGTGAGACGGTAGACAAAGAAGATGGATTTTGGGGTTTGTCATGATTGGAGAATGTTTCCTTTTCTTTATATATACGTGTTATCTTTTTGATAACCATAAGATACAAATTTAGATCGGTACATTGACATATACAAGCAATAACGGGAATCTATTCTTCTTAGAAAGGATGAAATAACAAAGAAAAGAAAAGTAATATGAGTCTCTCTTCGCGATCTGAAATGTTTTTTTAGAGAATTTGAATTTGACTTTGGGGAAAAAAGTACCCTTTATTGTAATTAGCTTAAAGGAAGATTCACATGGAGAAGAAGAAAGAAAAGATTATCCTTAGCTTTGGATGGACGTATAGAGTACGTGGGAAAAATGCAGCTCGTAGCTAGGTTTATATATAAGCATATCTTTTTCAATACCATATGGTCCGTCCACCTGATTCTTGAATATCTTTAATTATACACATTCACACAGCCACATGCTCCCTCCAAGGGCTATTTCCAATAGATTAGTCCCATAACTATACAAAGCCATGTTGGATTCTACTAGATTAGCTCTTTGATTAGGTTCTTCTTTGACTGACCTGACGTGCACTTTGGGTCTAGCTTTTGAAGTTGCTGGGATATTCCTGATTTAAATTTCGATATACAGACAATAAGATTTCGTCTTGGTGCTGACCCACATGTGCATGTATATAAATTCGTGCAAGGGTTTGACTATATAGATATGGAGGTACATGGAAGAATCTCATCATTTGATGGATGTCAATAGTCATTAGTACACTGATCAAGTAATTATTATTTATGTTGAATCCTTATGGTTCAGCTTTGCAAACGCCCTTTTAACTCTGTTTGTTTAACTGAAATAAATAATTTAAAAAATATTTTCCTAAAAATATTACTTGCATTACTTGAAATAATTATTCAATAAAATATATATTCATTATCGATAATAATTTACATTTAGATTTTTCATGGATGATAAAATTATTTTTTGTTTACTATTTATTTCAAGCAATCATTTTTATGAAGATGTTTTCCAAATCATTCAGGTACCACAAATGAATGCACCCTTAATGTTTAATTATTATTTTAGTCTCAACTACACTAGGACTCTATGTACATAAAGTCACTTTCAAAGAGTTATATGCTACTTGCTATCTCATACTAAGGCTTCATTTGTTTCACGAAATACATTTTCTAGGATAATATTTTTCTTATTTTCAGACATTTGTATTGTTTAGAAAAAAAAGTTAACTGAAAAAAATTTCTACCAAAGCTTAAATTTAGAAAGTCAGAAATAATTTTCCAAAATATAACTAGGTATCGATGCTTGGGCATGGAAACTCTGACACTCAATCCTAGTCATTAGCAATGGGGTTGGGTCCCTAGCTCCCAAGCCTAGGTCCTTCAAGGTCGAGCTCAAGTCCATCTTGGCACCCTAGCTTGAGACCTTGGCGCCCTAGCTCAAGTCCATCAAGGTTGCACCCAAGAACCCAACCATCGTTCTTGTGCCCTTCAAGGCCGAGCCCAAGACATCAGTGCCCGTGCTTGGGTCCATTGAGGCTAAGCCTTGTACCTCAATGCTGATGCCTAGGTCTTGACTTTCGAGACCGGGGTCATTGAGGCCAAGCTCGGGACTCTTATGCTTGCAAGACTAAGTCTCGGGCATCAAATTCTAAGGCCGGCATTAATGGACCAGGGCATAGGCACTAGTTTTGGAGTCTTGGATCTCGCCTCAATTGACTTAGGTTTGAAGTGGTGGTTTTGATCTTGGGCACTAGGATCTAAGGCCTAGGTCCTATTGAGGCTCGAGCGCTAGGATCTAGGCCCGGTCTCTATAGACTAGGTTGGGCACCAAGGAGCCGAGCACGGGCACAAGCACAAGTAAGAGTTCTTGGGCTCAATTTTAGTGGATTTAAGACTAGTACTAGTTCTCATGCCCAAGAGTCAAGGATTCGGCGATGGTCAATGGAAGGGAAAAGCAAAAAGGAAAAATATATAAAATAAAAAATATAAGAAATAAATACAAAATTCGAAAAAAAAATTCAATAAATTATCATAAATAATTTACATCAATGCTTGTACATGGCACAATTGGTGTTCAAGTCAGTGATCTTTGTTCAAAATTGACTAAATGAACTCAATTGGCAAAATATGAAAGATTTAGGACTCAATTTGCACAATTAAAAAGTTTATGGCTGAATTAGTAATAGTGCTATAGGTTTAGGACTTTATGGACAATGTTCCCGAAAAAAGCTCACAAATTTGACAAAGTTAAGAAATTAGCTTCCAAATATGTAAAATATGTTTTGATGTCCCTAAACATGTTCCAATCTATACAAATTATGACATGGACACAAATGACAAACCGACCTATTTAAAAACATGTCAAAGAACGTAGAAACCGTTTTGAAAATGCACATGACACGCTTATATTTCAAGATAAGTGAAATAACCCTATCGTGACAAAATTAAACTTAACTCAAGTGTGCTTAATAATATGTCCCTAAACAGGTCATATATATAAATTTGCCAATCCTATAAATTAAAATAAGATACTCATAGTGCTAAATGGATCGAAATAAGAGATACACGTTCGTGAACATCAGTCAGATTGGAAAGTTGAAGTTGGGTTCAATGTTCATGAGTTGCTACCCCATAACATATTCATTAGTCAAATCAAACCCTAGTTTCCTCTCCAATCATAAGATCCTCCTCAATTATTAAAAGGAGAAGCAAATGTCTCTGTCCGTATCAAGAACCGCAATTAAAGCCACTCACCCGTGCGCCCTCTCTAAACAAAATCGCCTGTATCGAAGCGAAGGATCAATCTAAAAAGCCCCACAGAGAAAACCTCGGTTCGCTCGAAACGAAGCTTTTGGGATGAGAGAGAGAGAGAGAGAGAGAGAGAGAGAGAGAGAGACCGGTGACCAAAGAAGCAGGGAAACAGTGGCCCCGGTCATCGGGCTGTCGCTAATTCCTCTGTAGTAATACGACGAAAAGCAAAGGTAAAACCCTCCCGTTTTCAAGGGAGGAGTGAAAGTGATGATGACGATGATCCCGCTAAAACCCTAGTTTAATATTAATACGTATGTAAAGCTGTGCCTATAGTTACAGCGGCCTCTAAAATAATGTGTATATGTCGCTCTCTTGAAGAATCCAATGCTGCTAGTTTCACCTTATTTATCAATTTCGTTTTGGTTTTAGGGTTTATTGCAAGCTTTCCCTCCAACGTTAGGGCTACTTGAAATCATGAGAGTGCCATTTACATTTTCTTGCTTATTTTGGAAAAAAATTTTATGGAGATATATGGTACCCAAAAGTTTGTAGATCAGTCAACACCAATTACGCATGGACATGTTGTCCCATGGAAAGAGATGGTGTAGGTTCAGTTGTGAAAAGGGATGGCGTAGCTTTCATGGAGCATTGAACAAACATTTCATAGTTGCCGCACCACCGTAGATTTAGCAACTTTTACGAAATTGCCTTACCGAGATTCAAGGTGCTCCTATTTTAAAACATATGTTTTTATATATACAAGTACAACGCTTTACGACACATCACAGCTACATTTCATCTGTAATTATGCCAGATGTGCCGTTAGTGCAACAATTAATCAGTAGTGTAGGCTGTGCATGATAACGTTTTTTGGTTGGGGAAGAGTTTTTTTTTTTTTTTTCGGAAATAATTTTTTTCTATTTCTATTCCGGAGAATAATTTCTTAATAAAATAATATATTTGATAACTACACAAAATTTCTACTCTAGAAATATAAAAAGAATAAAAAATCATTTGGTACAAAACAATTTCTTTTTTGTATTTATTTATTTTTTATTCTTACTTACAGATCGCCAACCTCGGTCGCCGCCGCCGCCCGCCGCCCGCCCGCTGCGCTATCATCGCCCGACCGCCGGCCATTGCTGCACAACCCATTGGCCGCCACCTCCTGCGGCCGATCGCCGACCACCATTGACCGGCGGTCAGTAGCGGTTGGCAGCGATCGACGGTGGCTCGAGCGATTGGAGGTGGCTGCACCAAGAGAGAGGAACAAAAGAAAAATAAAAAAGAAAATTGGCTTATTTCTAAAAATTATTCCCGAGAACAAAATGTTACTTTTTTTGTTTCTTGTTTCTATTCCAAAACTGTTCCCGAAAACAAAAAAATAGAGAAATTGTTCTTAGGAATAAAAATTTTACCAAACGGATTTATGTTCCTTTTTTTGTTCCGGGAAACAAAATAATAGAAATTTGGAGAAACAAAAATGTTACCATGCAAACTTGTAGTGTGATGAGAGAGTCATCATGGTGCTAATATTACCCCCACTTTATTTGAGAGTGTATTTCGTGTGATAGGTTCCACCACATGGTAACACTTGAGCTACATCTAGTCATCTCGATTTCTCATTAGAGTAAGACTGGATATGATAGGATATGAAATCAAGAGATTTTGCTACATCCTATTTACTATTTGACAATTGTAGTAATAAAGTCAGATATATTCACATCTACCATATGCATTGTTTAATATATAAAAGAACATTAGTATAAATGAACAATTACAAATGGAGATGATAAAAATTTCTCACCACAGTCTTGCATACTTTTATTTGTTTGCTTATTTTATTTTATTTTCCTCTCTTTTTTTATTAATTTCTTTTTTATTTCTTTCTTCCCCTTCCATCATTCTCTAATAAAATTTTATTAAATAGTAAATTGTACTAATATACCTAAAATATTGAAATACCTAAATATGTAGTAAATATTTATATTTATATATTGAATTTATATTATAGAATACAATTAAATTCGAATATATAAATAAAAATATATTAAAATAATTAATTTTTAATTTTTCACTATTTTGAATTCCTTATTTTAGAATTCAAATATTAATTACATTGAAGTATAATTTAATTTTTTTCATTTTTTTGTTATTTGAGAAAAATAAATATTATGGATGTTAGAAATTTTATCATTTATGGGATATGGGATAATTTTATCCAATTTATATCCCCTTATATGTAACTTTATCATGCCTTGAGTAGGTACCAGACGCAAGATAAGATAAATTTTATCCCATCTTAAATTTTATCCTACTTGCTGAACGCATCTTTGGTGTAACAAATCAATCAAAAGAAAGTACTTTCAACATCTAGAGTGCCAAGTTGGAATAGATACATATATATTAGGCAATGAACGCATTTGGTAGGTAACAACAAAAGACATGCAATATAATTATCACCCACATTATTTGGCTAGACAACCCAATTTGCTAGCCAATCTGCACATGCATTTCCTTCATAAAATATGGAGAATCTCAACATGTTGAAACTACTTGAGTATACTTCAAATTTGAGAAATGAATGTGTTAACAAAATAAAGTGATGAAATTAATTTTCAAAGCAGAGAAATGGCTGTTTACAAGTTTACCTCCACAATAAGTTTAGTAATTCCCAAAGAAAATGCCATTTTGAGACCCAAGAAAATGCCTCAAAATTTTGCTTTGAGTGAAAAACATAGTTCCACAGCTTGCATGAATCTAGCAAGGTAATTGCCCGAGTCATCACAAATAAGTCCGCATACCGAAGTTGGACCTAGGTTTGCCTTTAAAGGCTTCGTCAAGATTGAATTTGAACAATCAGAAGGAGGGCGAGTTGAATCCACAAACTTATCTCTTTTCTCCTTTTTGGTGAACGATCTATTTTCTACCATTCGAGCAAAAATAATGTTGTTGGCATACCCTAAGATCAAATTCACAAATGCACTTGGAAAAGAAAAGTCTATCTGAAATAATCTTTGACTCCTCCAATTCCATAAATGCCAACAAGGTACTCCAAATACGAGTGGCCAATCTTATTCTTATACCGGGATTGTCGCAATCGACATGTTTGCTAAGAGTAAAGAAATGATCACCCAAACCAGTAGGCAAAATCTTTTACCAAATAACCTTCGCAAGCTCCCAATCCCGAAGTACGCGTGAGGTGGTCTCAAAGAATTGTGGACAAGGAGCGCAATAGGGATCCACTGTGATTTTACGATGAAATCTTTCATAATTAGTAAGTAGACCGGTGTGAAACCAGCCACTGAAAACCTTTGATCCTTTGCAGTCCCTCCCATTTCCATACTAAGCGTCAGAATTTATTCATAGGCAAGACTTGTTCCGGTGAGATTAATTCGTAAGTTCTCTTAACAGAGAAGTTCTCACTGCCATTGCTGCCCCCATAATTATCATCACAGCTTGTAGGTGGAAGCATGAACTGATATGAATCCTCCCAATTTAGGGGTAAACTTAGCAAAGACCGTTTCAACAGCACAAGGTGATTTGAATGGCCTAGATTGGACATCTCTTCTTTCTCTCCATTCCTTTGTTCCCTTTTCTCCTCTTTCAACACTTCGGCTCCTGCCCGAGGCCGCCGGACACGCCACAATCTCTAACCCCGCCCCGTTGTCAACATCAACCTTCGTTCACGCTGCGCAAATCCACCTCGCCGTTGCCGTCATCGCCGACGTACTCTAATCGCTCTCTCTCTCTCTCTCTCTCTCTCTCTCTCTCTCTCTCTTTCTATACGTGTTCGCAACGGTATGATTGGGTCGGAGGTCACAGGAATAGGACAGAGCGTGAAGGACCCATAACGAAAATGAAAGGCAGGTCGAATACGGATTGCCAGCGGGGCACGGTCGTCGTATCTAACGTAGAAAAGGAGGCGTACTCGAAAAGGATACGAAACGAATCGCCGTAGAAAAGGAAAACCAGATGTGAATGCATACATGCTCGAATCGAAAGGAACGCGCGCACGTGGACTGGGTTCATTCGACGTGGATTCGGTGCGAGAAAAGGTCCTTTGTCCCGCATTGCATCCGACGTTTCTGTCCGCTTCCCGCTTCTACCGCTCGGGCGGGCCCCCACCCGTCATCTCTCTCTCTCTCTCTCTCTCTCTCTCTCTCTCTGGGACGTGGCCGCTCCGTCGTAATCGCCGACAGATACACTTGCCCTTTGAAAATGACATGCACGCACTTCATTTCTTTTATCGGGCATCGACCTCTGTGTCGTGTACATAACATAAGCTCCACTTGCTTCACAGAATGTGATATACTTGCTGGATGAACGGAGTTGTAGGATCAATGTTTGGTTTTGTTGCATTCTAATTCGAAGGGATTACAAACCAAGAGAAAAAAATCGAAGAAATTAAGGGTACCGTTGATTGAAATGTGT
The DNA here is from genome assembly GCA_016097545.1 of Eucalyptus victrix. Lineage (NCBI taxonomy): Eukaryota > Viridiplantae > Streptophyta > Magnoliopsida > Myrtales > Myrtaceae > Eucalyptus > Eucalyptus victrix. Next base: position 51,022,416 of record CM027843.1, read on the forward strand.
CCATTTTCAAGGGGATACTAGGAGATACAGAGATCAAATACCCAATAACATAATGGAATTGAGATTTTCGCCATGAGGAGCAATGTCGCAAGTAGTAGATAAACATTTATGCGTCGAAGTTGCATTCAAATGATTCCAAGGTTAGTGCATAGGATGCGATGAATCGGACTTTTCTACTCGATAACATTCTATTTCGACTATTTAAGAATCTAAGTTCAGAAATTCAGCTATCTAGAAATCCACAAAATATCTTAAAAGATTTATGAATCGATTAAGTTCGGGTCTTTCTAATTCTAATTGTGCATGCGACCAATCCTTTGGGTTCCCACAGCAAAGATGTTTTTGTCTGCTTGTGAACAAGTCTTACCGAATTTCGGCGAAATTGAAGCTGGCCAGTTCTCTTCTCAGCATCACTGGCGCTTACACACTAGTTTGTGCAGGAAGAGATTCGATTTCGAGATTGTCTTTATATGATATAACTGAAGTAAATCCAGAAGTGAGTTTTGATCTCGACCTTTTTACGCGGAGACTTCACGAGCACGATGTCAATATTAAGATAACATGGACTTTACAATAGAAGTTGAACATAATTTAAAGTTCTCGAGATAATTTGTCATTAATCTTGTAAATTTCGGATATCAAATTTAATCAATGAGTGAAACTGAGGGAGTATCTCACATGTTGCATACAAACTGTTATGGGTCATGATCACATGTATAAGCCAAAAATTTGGATTTAATCAATCTATAGGGCTTAAAATGAGGATGAGCAAAATTTAACTTTAATTTTTTTGACTTGGCAACTATTTTGAAGTTTTGTGTTTTTCAAATAAGAAGATCTTCATTCATTAGTTAAATGTCTAACAAATTACAAGTAAAGGTCAGAGAACATTTATTATTTGGAGGTCGAGATGCGCAATCGGTTATAAAAGGTTGAACCATTAGACAAAGATAGCGCAATGTGTACATTCGTTAGCAGTATCAAATGAAGAGTAACCTAATGTTTACTTTTCGAATATTGAGTATTAGGGGAATTGTGACTTCTTGACCGATACATAACTAGGAAGAGCTCATGGAAAAATCCAAGTGCCAAGGAAAGCTTGGCGATGATAAGAACGTTGAATCTAGACGTGTACCACAAACTGTTACAAATGGAATGGGAGATCTTGACGTGTGCTCATCATTGAATCTGGTGATGGGCCATCAATTGTTTATGGTGTCAAATATGTTCTTGAGGGTTGAGAATGTGCATCTAACTGTGAATTGTGCTTTGTTATTTGCTTTTTGGCTTTGGATTTGTTCTGCCATTATTTGAGATTTGTTAGGCTAGAAAACCTTCTATGTACCTCTTGATTATTCTGATATATGAATGGTATCTTTATTTCGACCTAGAAAAAAAAAACAACGGTCTTTGATGTATGACAAACTTCTAAGTTCATCTTAAGTTTAAACTTGGGGAATGGGATATGCAAAACATGTGATGTAATATTTTGTGACCTCTAGTCCATGCCAAATCTGAGTTCGGATCAAGGCCCCAGACCAAGAAGAAAGTTTCACTAATTGTAGTGGGCACCCAAGGGCGACGCAAATTCCGGACATATCGTGTTTTTTTAAGTACAAACTCGATCTATGTTATAATATGTTATGTTGTATTATACACACTTTTGCCTCTCCAATGATTTCTCGATGTGAGTCGAGAGAGCGAAAGCATTAGGAGAGATGGGGTGGAATGCTTTTGAATTTTCATTTGGGTGTGATCCGGACTTGGATATTGAGAGACGCAGATTAAGCTAATTTTAATGTCTGTTGTTCATAGTGAATTATTGATGCCAATTTTCCCTAGACTTAGGTCACTACAAGCCAAATCACATAAATTTATTGTGCTTCGTTTCTCTACTTGTCGTTTGTTTTTCTATTAATCTCTTGCTTGCGACCAATTAGCCAAAATTATACCCTCGGGATAAAAATGACTCAACAATCCAAAAGTTTCCGGCATTAATTTTTACATTCAAAGAAGCTACGCACATCTGCTACAGCTAGTAGTGGCGAAATATGCAATGAGCATATCAGCCGAGCCATAACGATGCCATGTCACTTCAATTATAATGGATGATTTGAAAACCAAATTTATGAATTCAAAAATGAAGAATCTATTTGTTTAGCAAAAAACCGAATGATTTTGATAATATTTTCCTAACAACGATCCCTTTTGTTTTTTATAATAATAAATAAATAAATAATATTTTCATCATCCACAAAAATATTTTAATATAAATTATTATCAATAATGAAAATATTTTCAATTGACTAATTATTTCAAGATATATAAGCTATTATTTTTGTAAAAATATTTTTCAAATAATTTATTTTCTACTAAATAAATGGAGTCCTAATCGAACTTTACTAGTTGTTCCAATTGCAAATTCAAAAATGGGGTCGATCTCTCTCTCTCTCTCTCTCTCTCTGAAAATGAATCAAACTTTGCTTAAACAATGTCATTTTTATTTTAAAAGAAGTAATATCGATTTGACCGCGTAAGATATCAAAAAATTATTTTTGGAATGAAAATGTTAATGGTGGATATTTTTGGGATTCAGCCAATGGTTTTTTTTTTTTTTATCTCAACTCACCGCATGATGCTAACGACCTACTAGTTGAATGTATGCACACTAATCTAAGCAATTCGCTGCCCAATCATTTTTCATGCAAGCTTTTCTCTTTATATATAAGCTTTCCAATATGCCAACTTGTATTTTCGAATAACAATTGAATTAGAAATGGTGTGCATAAAAAGCTTCATTAAATCAAATTACGAAAAATAATACAAATGATTCCTAAATTTTAAATCGGTATTCAATTTCATTCCTCAACTTTTAATGTATTAAATGTGGTACTTGAACTTTAATTAAATGCAATTTATTTCTAAACTTTTAATTTGTTCAATGTTTAATATTGTCATTTTATTAATTTAAGTTCAATATCAACATTAAATATTTTATATAATCTAGTAACATGATATATTAAATTAAAGTTCATGAACCATATTAAACAAATTAAAAGTTCATGAATAATATTATATATTAAGTCAAAATTTATATATCATTTATATAATTATCCCTATCTAAATCATCTCTTCCTCTTCCCCCTCTCTTTTTTTTTTTTTTGTGATTAAATACGAAAACATCTTGTAAGAAGAATAATTAATAAAAAATAAATAAAAAATGGGAAGAAGGGAAATCTTTCATGATGAGCGGCGTAGATTCTCTACTGACCACCTGCAAGTAAATCCTAATCATCGTCCTCATCTTCGCCCTCCCTCTCCACCTTTTCTTCTTTTGATTAATTAACTTTTTCTTAAATTCAATTTTTTTGTGGACAGAGATCTTTAATTTAATTAATCCCCTTTTTTAAAATAAAATAAATAATTAAAATAAGATGGTCGGGGCATAGGGCCGTGCAGTCAGAGCTTTTGACCTTTGACCGGGCAGCACGTGCAGGGCATCGTTTCATTCCAAAATCTCGACGATTTCGGTGTTGCACGTGCAGCGTTTGTCTCCTCCCCACGTAGTTGCCCCCCCTTTCCATTTCGCCTTCCCTTTGTCTCTTGCTCTCTTCTAGCTGTCTCACACCCCTCCGCCCTGGATTAGTATAATACTCCCGGAATTTTCTAAGGAAAATTGAAATATGTATGAGAAATAAACATGATTTTTATATAATTGCTTCCATTTGAAGCATGCTCGTATATGTCAAAATATTTTTAAAAAATTGTTATAGGGTGGTGAGGTCGGGCTAGTTGAATCTAGGAACCGACTTTATCTGACAAGTTTCAGATCGAAGTGATGGACTGGTCTTGAATCATTCAATTTCAAGTTTTATACCGTGAAACTTGGGTAGAATCCGATTTAAGCTTCTTCTTTTTTACTTTATTTAAAGAAAAAGATAACCATGTTAGAGATATGTTTGAAATCAGAGAAATCAAATAAATCCATCTGTATCTCGGCCATTATGCTACAAATTGTTTATATGATGTCTCTCCTATTGTAATAGTTATGTTACTTAAAATTAGACTTTGTTCTAGGACAATTCCTAAGAAAACCGGTTTGGTTTCGATTATGAAAAAGCCAAGGATCGACCTTGATAGAGTAGGTTGCACACTATCGGTATGAATATAGTTATTGCACCATAAATTTTTAGTGAGGTTAGCTTTTGAAAAACAGCTGTGGAAGTGGTGTAAATATGAGGTATTTGACAAACACTTCTGGAAAACCAAATGAACCCTTTTACAGTGAAACTGCTGCTGGACAATTTTAGTAAACTAACTTGGAATTTCTTTCTTCTTCTTCTCTCTCTTTTTTGGATGACAAAAGAAAAAGGCGGACATGGGCTTGGTTTCTGTGAGCTGATCTTTCTTGGCTGATTATCGGTTTGCTCGATCTGAGCCGAGAGTTGGCCCGTTAGGGCCGAGCGAAGGCTCGAGCCTCATGGATCCTAGAGGGGAGGGTCCACGCTAAGCCGGTTTCGCAAGCAAATTCAAAGGGCTTAGAAAAACAAATTTTCTACTATTATGTCCAAGAAACAGTTTTTTTTTCTCAGATTTTAATACTCGGATGAAAATTACAAGACAAAAATTTCAAGATAATGCCGGCATTTGACAGCCCAAAGCAAAATACCCGGGCTAAAAGGAGGAAGTGAAGTGAAAGAGACAGCGACAGAACGATGAGGCCTCGGCCATGATTCGCTTTAGAGAACGACGGAGGCCCGTCAAGGTTCAGGCCCTAATGCACGATGGCCTACTCGTTTGCACGATAATAGAGACAAACTTCACATATGACGTGGTATGACACGCCTAATGTTCATATGTTGGTGCAAATTTAACGTGTTCTCCGTGGGATTCAATTATTCCACATGTAGAATTGAAATCAAAAGGTTTTAGGCTGGTGCAAATTGACCTGATTTATAACACGCCGACATGTCGGCCCTAAGTAAACTTGGTCAAATGAGTGAGTGGCTCACGAGGGATGCACAACGTATTTCAGGACTACTGGTTCGACTTGGATGGCACCGCCTGTGGTTAGTCCAATCGGCTTAAAAGTTCGGACTCAAAATGAAATGTTTGACTGAAAGAAAAGAACACATATCAAGTGGTAAAATGCCTAACTTGCAATTTGTAAGTTCCATTACAATCAAATTTCTGGTTTGTAAAATTAAAAAAAAAATATATGGGGTTCAAATGCATATATACGTACAATTTGTTCATATTATGACGATGAATCCTATCTATTATTCAATAATTATTCCATAATAAGAGCATTTTGCAAAATCTTCTAAATGTTAATTTCGTGATTTTAATTTTTTTGTATAAACACAACGCTTGTGCACTTTTGTCAGTAATCTCAAATCAATAGTAATAAAGTTTAGTATTTCTTTATTTGGATCTTTTTCGTGCTCGTCTTTTATATGTTCATTTAGAAATATTTTTTTGAGGGATTTATGTTGTCACTTGTCCTTCGAACAATATGACGAATTTCCATTCTCCATGCGAAAGTTCATAGCCTTCAGGTCCCTTTATCTTTGTATGTGTCTTTCTATTTTCTTTCTACTATTCTGTTGCAAAAATTAAGTCATTCCAATATGAGTTAGCACCATGTGAAAATTGGAGAGGTAGCTTATCAACTCGCTTTAGCACTCGCCCCCATGAAGATTACGCAACATTTTCCATGTATCTATGCTGCGTAAATATGTTATTGAATAAGGGCGGCTCCAATTCAAAAGAAATATTGCTTATGTGGGGGCACCAAGTTCATATTATTCATTGAAAGAACTAAGTGTCAAGGTATCGTGCATTCCTTACGTGAAATTGTAATGGCGAAATCATTTTGGAGACAAGTGACATGAAGCTCGACAAAGATATGAAACAAAAATTGCATTTGTAACCTTCATAAGTGCTATTTTCTAGGAGATTTAACACATAGTATAGGAATCAAGAATTGATATGTGCTATGCAGTGCCAAAGAAATATGTAAACTTTTAGCCTTCTTTCTCCAATTAAGATGGGTTCAAGTGATTGGTTTTAGATTTGGTTGATTCCGATATACAATTTAAAACCTATCCGGTCAAGATTGTTCAAATTGGTCCACTTAGGAGTGGTTCTAGGATAAATAGAAAAATTGGGTCTCTTCTAACTCCTTTTTCTTTTTTCCATTTTCCCAGTAAATATAAATATGTTTGGCCAATAATGTCGAAAACTTTGCAAATCATAAAGTTAATATTTTAGAACAAAATCTATTTTCTGGAAAAAAAAATTAGTATTTTATTGAAATATGCATTCTTGGATAATCGACGCGTCGGACTCCTAGAGTGCCATAACTTGACACAAAGGGGACACTTACGTATCAAAACTTACGAAAGTAACACTTAAGTACCAAAATCGAAGCAAAATGAATCATTTAAGTGTCAATCCGCCAAAATGCGACGTTACGATTTTTGGCGAAGCAAGTGCAAAAAGCGCATTGTTTTGGTGCCGACATGGTAAACAAATAATATAAAAATTAATTAAATTAAATTTATTTTAAACATTTAAAAATAATTTTTTAAATATTATAAATTTAAAATTTAAAATTATTTAAAAAAATAGAAAAGGGGGGGGGGCTATTGAGTTGCACAATGGAAGGGCCCTCGGCAATGGTCTTCGCTCGACCAGGCCAAGAGCCGGGGGGAGGGTCGGCAAGGGCGGGGCCCTAGCTTGTGGGCCGACAACCCCAAAGGTCGGCGGCCCTTGGCCCGGCACCTTCACTGGATTTGGGCGATGGCTTGTGAGCCCTCGCCGTTGGTTGGTCGAGGTCGCCGGCCCCTGACCAACCCTCCCCCTTCGTTGCCGGACCCTTCCCAACGGTGGTGGGGAGTGGATGAGCCCTCAACCGCCTAGCTTTTTTTTTTTTTTAAATTTTTTTTAATATTTGTATTTGTATCTTTAAATATTTTAAATAAATTTAATTTTAAATTTAATTTAATTAATTTTTATATTAATTTAGTATCACATCAGCACCAAAACAATATCGTTTTTGCATTATTTGGCCATGTCAACGTGTAAAATGACGTCGTTTTGCACTTACTTCACCGGAAATTGCGCATGTTAGCATTTTGGCCAGAGTAGCACTTAAGTAATCCATTTCTCTTCGATTTTGGCACTTAAGTGTCACTTTCGTAAGTTTTGGCACTTAAGTGTCCTTTTCTGCTAAGTTATGACATTTAAAGCGATCTTTTGCCTGGATAATTTTTTGCTACTCCATTAGTCATTAAGCCCATGGCCCCATTGATCAAGCCCAAAAGGGCACTTTTGTAATTTTGAATGGAATGGGCTTTCTTAACCTAACCAAGCTTAGTTAACACTAATCTAGGATTAATTAAAACGGATCCCCATTAGCACTAATCTAACCATGATTAGCACTAATTTAAACATCCCATAAGTGCAATTAATGGCATAATAAAATATTAGGGAGTTAACTCACGGGATCAAGATGTCGATGGGCTCGCAACGATGGCGACGAAAACTCAAGATAATCACGGCTCAAATGGAGGCTTAACAATGGCTGTGGCTGCCTTACAAGTGCTCGGCCAAGGAGGGAGGGAACTCGGTTTGGGGCTGATGCATGGCCGTTGGATGGTGCTAGGCGGACGGAGTTGTGGCTGTGGCGGTTGGCGGCAAGGTGGGCTAACACGAGGTGGTTGCTAGGTGACGATGGTGTTGGACGTGTGAAGATGGAGACGTTGCTGTGATGTGGTGGTGTTGCAGTGGAGTGGGCGGACACGGAGAATATAGTGTGGGGTTGTTGGTCGTGAGGGCTGACGGTGCTGTGTTGGCATTGGTGGCTGGTGGCGCCGGGATAAAGATGGTGAGCTAGTGTGGTGGTGCTAGGCATGTGACAGCAGAAGGAAAAATGGAGGGAGGATGGATGGTGATGGTCGGCTACAACAAAGATGAAGGGAAAGGCAAAACCAGAACCAAGGGGGGAGGGAAACAGTGAAAGAAGAAGAGAGAGTTAGAGGAGAGAGGGGATGTTCTACTGGTTAGGGGGCTGAACGTGCATGGGGAGAGGGAGAGAGATAGAAAGAAACAAGTCAATGGGACAACCAAACAAACTTAGCCAAATATCTAAACCATCATCACCTTGCCCCCAAAGTCTTCATGCCCCAAACTCGTTGAAAATTCACCGAAAAATGAGACAATGTCCTATAAATGAATCGTGACACGCTCGAACATCCGATTCCCAAAAATTAAATTCAATTTCGTGGTTAAAATCGACAAGATGCGACTTTAGTACGACCTAACCTATCAAGTAGCTTTTAGGGATTTTAGCGCCTTTAAGCAGTGGTCGATAATTTTCGATCCACGTTTGTGCATTTTCGAATCATAGACGACCTTCGGTTGTCACATAATCATGAAGTTTCAATTATGTATTACGAATATAATATCGTAATCATGCAGAATCACCTGCAATTCGACTATGTGATTCAATCGAATCGACCTATATTTGTTTGCTAATCGATTTATAACGGTGTCGTATTAACTCTTGCCAGTTATTATGGTCAAATGGTCAGTTTGTGATCGAATTATCTAGTCTGTCGTATTTATATCTTTTAACGATCTCACCTAATAGATTAGTTAACTTGTGGGTAATCAATTCCGAGTAAAATAACCATAAGTGCGTTGACGAAACAACCATTTAATATATTCGAAATGGGTCAGATTTCAGGATGTCATAAATAGGAAAAGATCGGGATAAGTACACTAATTGTGCCATAAATTGTGTACGGCGCTCACTTTGGTGTCAAAAGTTTCCGTCGGATCGCTTAAGTGCCAAATCGGAGGAAAAACGATCACTTTGGTGCCAGCGGCGAAAGGTTCCGGCCACCGGCGAAAGGTTCCAGCCAAAATTATTACATGGCTTTTTTTTAAAAAAAAAATCGATAGGCCTTTAAATGACGTCATTTTCGGTCCTCCTTTAAGAAAACGACGTCATTTTGCCGTCCTACATGGATGGCTTCACGGAAACGATGCCGTTTAGCTCACATGGGGGTTGAAATTAGGGTTTCCGCCGCTCGGCCACCGTTCGCCCGCCATCGCTCGGCCACCGTCGCTGCTCGGCCATCGTTGCTCAACCATCATTGTAGTTGCTCAACCAGGTGAGCGAGGAGAGACTAAGATTGTTGCAGGAAAAATCGAAGGCGAGAGCGGAGGAGGAGGAGGAAGAAGATGAGTCGAAGGTGCTGCTGGTGCGTTGCTGGTGTCGTTGCTGGTGCTGTTGCTGGTGCCGTGCTGGTGCCGTTGCTGGTGTGGGTCGTCGAGGAAGAAGAAGACACGAAGACAAGCCTCCCCGCTCTCTCAATTTGGGGATTAGGGTTTCAAAGTTGGGGGAAAGATACCAAACGGCGTCGTTTTGGTGTTCAGATGCTGACTTAACTCTCCGATGAGCCACGTCGGCTTCAAAAATTAATAAAAAAAAGGCATGTCGAATTTCCGGCCAATTTCGTCGGCGTTGGCACCAAAATGAGTGTTTTTCAAGTTTTTTGGCACTTAAGTGATCCAACGGAAACTTTTGGCACCAAAGTGAGCGTCGTACACAACTTATGGCACCATTAGTGTACTTATCCCGAAAAGATCATATCTTGTGCTAAAGATGAGGAAAAGATCTAGATCATATCTTATTAGGAAAATATCATATCTTCGACTTGTTTAACAAATAGAATGACACAAAACAACGATAAAAGAGATGCCAATAGGAATCAAAATGATGAGGATATTAGAAGGACCACTCAAATATGTGGGTATAGATATGCATATAATTAAAAGATAGCCAAGATGATTATTATTCCATCTAAACTATTATGGATCAAGTCACAACATCATCTCTCTCTCATACGTTCACATAAGAGGTCTCTTCTCCAATTGTGTAGGAGGATCCCATGGAAAACAAACATCATACTCTGTGGTTGTTTCATTGAACCTACAAGGACCTAGTAGGCGAGATCTTCCAAGCACACACGGTGCAATGCTTTGCATCCCTCTTTTGCACATATATGTCAAATCTTGGAAATTGATTCGGCCATGTAAAACTACAAAAGAACAATGTTTTCCCAAAAAGATTGGGTATAAATGAGAAATCCCAGCTGCTTGTTATATTGTGGATCCTTAGATCATTGTCCTTGGATTTGCAATGAACCGATAGAGTAGTTCTAGCTCGTAAATTGTTATAGATCACAACACGAGTCTTGACTAAAATACCTCCGGCACAACTAGTTAGCAATAAAGAGCAAATAAATATGAATATAGCTGATGAATTCATCATTGTAGGATATCTATGCTCCAATTTCAACATCATTCAGCTATTTAAAGATGAAGAATAAAGGATATTAGATGAGACCAACATGCCATAACCATATTATCTTTAATTAGAATTCCTTTATACTCTGGGCTAAGAATTGCAATGTTATCTTTTATATTTAATATCTTATGTATAGAATAGTTATGACAATTCTAAATTTCTCTTGAACGATTCTTTAATTCTATGCCACATCTTTTGCAACTAGAGAATCCAACTACCATTTGGCAAGATACCATAAAGAGGGAAAGTGAAGTGTAGATTATTTCATTTGGAGGCTTTGGATGATTATTTTAGTCACTAGCTAAATAATACTAGTGTATACAAGGCAATGTTACTTTTGGTATTAGATTAATCGGCCAACTAGCCACTAAGAGATGTTTTCTGTTAAAGGACATCACACTTATTAAATTGTCATTATTACAAGCTTCCTTATACCTCATGCTGACATTGGTATCAATATCTTTTAATCCTCTCACTCACAACGGCTCATTTTAATTCAAGATTTAAATAATACTTATTAATAAGGTGAATTTATAAAATAGTATCGGTATAGTTTTCTCTTTCGTCTTTAATTTTCAGTACTATATATTGATTGGTTTTGTGGCTATTGTTGCTAGAATATTGTGGCCGGATGTACCTAAGGTTGTTTTGATATTAGTTGACTAAGTTTTAGGGAAGATATTGATCATGGATTGAACTTAAGTTCTTAGTGAATCGTTGTCGTTTCTCTCCAACAAAGTGATATCAGAGCTAGCATGGTGGAGGAAACCAACAACATAATGTTTAAGTTAAATGCCTCAAATTATTTTATTTGGAAGCCTTAGATGAAAGAATGTTGAACCCTAAATTTGGATCGTTCCTTTCAATCATTTATTACATAAGAAAATTTGGGACTTACTCCAAACCCTAAACAAAATCATTGACATTGCATAATATTGATCTTGCATTGCACTTAGGCATTTGTGCATTATGAACATTTTTGTTTAATATGTCACATTTAACAAACTTCATTTAAATTGACTCGGTCATGGATTGCATTTGAATTGGGCCGACATGCTAAATGTGCTTGAATTTAGAAGAGGTGGGGGCCCTGACCTTATTTGGATTTTCAAGACCCAACCCGACCTATATCCTTTTGCTTGGTTGAATTCTACATGTGCAATGTAGTTAATGTTCTAAATTAGGAAAGTGATTTTAGACCAAATTTGATGAGTAAGAGTACGCCACTTGGCAATATGTTCAGCCACATATGATGCATCATATATTCTCACGTGCAAGCATAAGGACATTGAGAATCAATGAGCAAGCAAGAGAAAACACTTTGTGATTTTAGAGAGAGAGAGAGAGAGAGAGAGGGGGGGGATTCGGCATGACGGTATTCTCACGTGCGAGCATAAGGACATATTGAGAATCAATGAGCAAGCAAGAGAAAACACTTGGTGATTGGAGAGAGAGAGAGAGAGAGAGAGAGAGAGAGGGATTTGGCATGACGGTCTTGCTAATAGGCAAAAGGATGAGAAGCACTAGTCTTGGCCGCAATCTTCCCTCGAGCGAATAATCGAATCATCCATCAGTCCATTGGGGTTTCACGCCTTGTGAACTAGAACACTAGGCCCTTCTTTCTCACCTTGTGTAAGCTCTTCTCTACTCCGTATGGTGGTAGCTAACCCCTTAAAACCCTAGTTTTTCCAACCCCTTTCCTTGTAGAGGAGAATTACCAAAAAAGTCCTAAACCTATTGCAATTGTGTCAATTTAGTCCTAAACTTTTTTTTTTAGCCAATTTAGTCCTAAACATTTTACTTTTGTTCCAGTTTAGTCCATCCGGCCAAAATTGGTCGATCAGTGCTAATGTGGCAGCTGGTCGGCGCCGGCGTGATTTTTTTAATAATATTTTATTTTCAAAAATTTTTATTAATTTTTTTCCTTTTTCCTTTTTTTTTTTGCCTCCTCTTTCTTCCCCCTTCCTTGGGCTTCGGCGACCGCCCCGGCTGGCCGGTTCTGCCGGACTAAGGGATTTGGCGGGCAAGCCCCGCCGAATCTAGCGAGGAGGCCTCGCCGACGCGACGACGAGCCCCCTCGCCGGATCCGGCGAGGGCTCGACTCGCGGTATGCCGGATCCGCGAGGGCTCGCCTTGCCTAGCGGCTGCGAGTCGAGCCCTCGCCAGATCCAGCGAGGGGGGCTCGCCGTCGGCCGGGCGCGAGCTCGCCTCGCGGTTGTCGAGCAACGGCGAGGCCCCCTCGCCGGATCTGGCGAGGGCTCGCCATCGCTATGCGCGAGCTCACCTCGCGGTCGCCGGGCGAGGCGAGCCCTCACCAAATGTGCTGGCGAGGCCTCCTCGCCGGATCTGGCGAGGGCTAGCCTCGCGCGGCGACCGCGAGGCAAGCTTGCGCCCAGCAACAGCGGGGTGAGGCAAGCCCTTGCCAGACGCGATGGCGAGCCCCCCTCGCAGTCACTGGGCGCAAGCTCGCCTCATGGTCGCTGCACGAGGTGAGCTCGCGCCCAATGACGGCGAGGGGGGCTCGCCGTCGCGTCTGGCGAGGCCTCCTCGCCCTTCTGGATCGCCTTAGTTTGGTGACCGGCCAGCCTGGTCGGTCGCCGAAGCCCAAGGAAAGAGGAGGGAAAAAAAAGAAAAAAAAAGAAAAATTAATAATTAAAAATAATGAAACATTATTAAAAAAAGCTTGCCGGCATCGGCCAACTGCCACGTTAGCGTCGGCCGGCTAATTTTGGCCAGATGGACTAAACTGGAACAAAAGTAAAAGGTTTAGGACTAAATTGGCAAAAAAAAAAAGTTTAGGACTGAATTGGCACAATTGCAATAGGTTTAGGACTTTTTTGGTAATTCCCCCTTCCTTGCAGTGAAGCTTCATGGCTAAATCAACACTATTTCCACCCGATTAGGGATTTGTCCCTCTTCTTCTCTCTCACCACAAAGCCCACTTACATCACCCTTTGGAATTACGACCAAAAGAGCAATAGCAAAATAGTGGGGGTGATTTGAAGCAACCCCTCCTCCAATAAACCTTTGACTTTTACAGATCCTCACCCATAGGGCTCCCTTCACTCCCAAACCCAAAACAATTTTGTCAATCGAACAGTTTGCATAATTCCCCCATTTCCATTTTCATAAAGCCATCTCGCCACTCCAATACCCAGTAAGTGAATTTGCAACTGGGTCAAGATGGAAGAAGAACACAAAAATCATCTCAAAGTGATGGCGCTATGCAGAAGAATGGGAGATTTATGGGCTGAAGAAAATGTCACAGAGTCGGATGCGAAAATCCCATAGAATGCAAAGTAGGAAAGTAAAACTGTTACTATATGGGAAATTATTCTCTAAACCAAATGTCAATTTTTAAGCATTCTTTAGTACAATGAAGAGAGCATGGAAGTTAGAGACAGTAAAATGTGAAATCATAGAATCAAGGTTTTTCCTCTTCATATTTGAATCGTAAACGAGAAGATTATAGTGCTAGAATCGGGGCCTTAGTTGTTTGCTAATAACCTCCTAGTCTTGCAAGAAGGTGATCCCAACGTCCTTGAACATTATTACAATTTTTCCCACTATACATTTTCGTTGTATCTGTTGGGACTCCCTCGTGCTATAGTAACGGAAGATTCTGTGAGGTTGATCGCTACAAAATTAGGTAAAGTCGAGGAAGTGAAAATCAAAGCACAAAACAACAGCTCCCGTAAGATATGTAAAGCAAAAATCAAGTTGAACTTGTTATGTCCTCTCAAAACAGGCATTGTAATTAACTTGGGTGGAAGGAATTGGTGGATGATTTTAAATATGAGAGGCTACCACATTTTTGTTTTTCCTGTGGTTGTATGGGTCACTATGCAAATAACTGTCCAAAGATACCTTATGAAGAGACTAGTTTAGCTCAAGACAAACCGGGGAGATACGGGTTGTGGCTAAAGGCAGAATTGAGAGAATTGAGCCTATGCTGGAAAACCTTTATAGGGATATTGATCAGTCTCTAGAAAAAGAGAAAATTGTGCCTGAAACACCTAACCCCCTGCTAGTGAAAACCTACGTTATGACAACACAAAACTGAATGAGAAGGCTTTTGTTTTATATAATCCAACAGTAAATAAGCCAACTAATGATGTAAAGATGGCCGAACATGTATCCCCAACTCGAGGGAAAAAGAACGCAACAAAACTAGAAGCTGACCATATACGTGACAGAGCATTAGAAATGTGTAGGGTCATCCAAAAAAGGGAAAGCGGTACCTAAAACTCAAGCTATAAAGAAATAGAAACAGTTTGCTCCTTATGATATGAGAGGAGTCTCGGTGACTATAGTTGATGGGGAGAAACTTTTGGACACATCAATCCAGGTGTGGGAAGGGGTGCACACACGAGCTTTGGTAGCTAGCTCTAATAAGCCACCAAAGAAGACATAAAGTTACTAAGTTGGAACTATTAAGGGTTGGGCAATCCCTTGACAATCCAACATTTTCGAGCCTTAGTGGCTCAAGAGAGGCCCAACTTGGTATTCCTCATGGAAACCAAAAGAAAGAAGATGTGGTCAATTGAGTAAGGAAGCATCTTCAGTTTAATTCTTCAGTTATTAATCCTGTGGGAATTGTAGGCGGACTTGCACTCATGTGGGATAAGGAGGTGGATGTGAAAGTGGAATTTGGCTCCGGAGAGTTAATTGGGGTCTTATACAAGGATCTTGGCAATGGTATTGAAATGAGGATCTTCTTTCTCCATGCTTCTACCAACTTTCAAGAAATGATCACACTATGGCAAACCTTGAGTTCTACACACTTGTCCAATTCTTTATCATGGTTATGCATAGGAGATTTAATGAAGTTTTGTATCAATGGGAAAAGGTTGGTAAATGAGAGGCTGATCGGTATAAGATGGTGACATTTCGGGAGTTTGTGAATATATGTTCCCTTATGGATATTGAAAGTAAAGGATATGCTTATACATAGACCAATAATAGAGAAGGGGATGAGTTAGTTAAAAAGAGACTAAATAGAGTCTCGTGTAACCTTGAATGGAGAGTTTTATCCCCAAATGTCAAGGCATTTGCTTTGCTCCGCCATTAGTTCGGATCATAGCCCAATTCTTCTCTCATTGCATTCAGCTGGGGTAAAAAACATAAACCTTTCAGATTTGAAGCTTACTAGTTAGAGAATTTGTAGTGCAAAGAAGTAGTTAAATATGCTTGGGAAGCTAGAATGGGCAATCAACAAAATATTGTTAGTAAGATAAGGAGAGTGATAATTGAATTGGGGAGGTTGAGCAGGGAAAATTTTAAAAATGCATCCCAACAATTGGATCCCCTTATGGAAAGACTCACGGTACTAACAAATGCTGAAGAAGGGGCATCAAATGGAGATGAATATAGAAAACTAGTTGAGCAAATAGAAGCCTTATGGAGGCAAGAAGAAATGTATTGGTGCATGCAATCCAGAATTAATTGGATGAAATGGGGGAATAGGAATACAAAATTTTTCCACGCCACCACGATTCAGAAAAGACAATGCAACAAAATATCTATGTTCGGGCTAAATGATCACAATTGGTGCCAAGATTCGGCTTCCCTCAAGCAACATATAATAGACTTCTACGAATCATTATATACCTCGGTTGGATCTAGACATTATCAACCTATTCTAGAGCAATGCCTACCAATGGTTATAAATGAAATGAACGAAACTCTTGTCAGGCAAATCACTAGAGAAGAAGTGCAGACAACAGTGTTTCAAATGGGAGCAACAAACGCACTAGGGCCAGATGGACTTAATGGTTTATTCTACCAAAGCAACTGGCCAGCAGTTCATGAGGATATATTCAAGATGGTGGATTCATTCTTCATTCAAGGTACTTTTGATCCTAAAATTAATAACACCCAAATCATTCTTATTCCCAAAGTCACAAATCCCGAGAGTCTTACCTAGTATAAACCTATTAGCCTTTGTAACTTTAATTATAAAATCATTGCGAAGGTTATGGCGAATAGACTAAAACCCTGGCTTCCAAATATTATATCCCTAGAATAGAGTGCTTTTGTTGAAGGTCGAAAAATCCAAGACATTTTTATTATCCAAGAGGTATTACATCATCTGAGAGTTAGAAAGAGAGTGAAAGTTTCAAGCGGTTTTGAAGTTGGATATGTAAAAAGTCTATGACAAGGTTGAATGGGATTTCCTCTGTAACTACATGTTAAAATTGGGTTTATGTGATAAATGGGTCTCTTTAATCAAGTATTGCATATCTTCAGCATCATTCAGCGTTACAATTATTGGGGACCCTTGTGAAGCTTTTCATCCAACCCGTGGAATTAGAGAGGGGGATCCATTATCCTCATATCTCTTTATTATTATGGCTAATGTCTTATCTTTCCTTATGTCAAAAGCAGTGATGGATGAAAGCATAAAGGGAATCCAACTGAATACCAATTGCCCTTTGCTTACACACCTCCTCTTTACGGATGATGCCATTTTCTTCCTCGATGGAACTATCATAAAAGCATAGTTCTTGCAGACATTTTAAACCAATTTTGCTTTGCATCGGGTCAATTTATTAACCTTAACAAGTCAGTCTTTTTTTTGGGAAAAACTATCCTTATGGGCTGAAATCGAACCTTGCAGTAGAACTACGAGTGCCTATTATTGAGAAAATAGGGAAATATTTGGGCATACCCTCAGATTGGGGACAAACAAAAAAAAAAACAAATGTTTTCTTGGGTATTAGCAAAGGTTGATAGGAAATTAGAGGGATGGAAAGAGTAATTAATTTCGAAGGTGGGCAAGGAGGTGCTAGTCAAAACAGTTGTTCAAACAATACTGCAATATGCAACCTCCCGTGGTGGCGGCATAGGTGGTTGGGCACTAGTTCCTCTCACGAAAGGTCCAGTGTTCGATCCACGACATCGTCTGCCTTGAAGGAAAGGAACCCACGACTTACTCGGCAGGCAAGAGTGGTGGTGACTCTACCTGTTGTCCAGGGATTATCCACCAGCTGCCGACTGTATGGGGTTTCCTGGGTAACCAAAAAAAAAAAAACAATACTGCAATATGCCATGTTAATGTTTAAAATCCCTATCTCTATTTGTAGAGCGATTGTGAAGAGAATTTCAACCTTCTAGTGGAAACAAAATGCAACACGAAGAAGTGTACATTGGAAAAGTTGGAACTTATTGAAGTCTAGGAAATATCAAAGAGGTTTGGGATTTAGAAACCTAGTTGACTTTAATAGAGCTTTTGTTGGGGAAATACGCTTGAAGATTGAGTCAAGCCTAAGATGCCTTATGGAGCAGAATTTGTAGAGGACTCTACTTTCCCAGGGGAGATTTTTGGAACACTAAAAAAGGCCCTAGACCCTCTTGGGGTTGGCAAAGTATACTAATGGAAAGAGATGTCGTGACATCCTGAAATTCAAGTCTTCTAAGGGATGAATGAATGTGAATTTCGTCAATGCATTGTTGGTTGATCTCACTTGGAATTGATCACTCTAAGATACTGACCTTGAGAGGAAAGGCTAATGAGGACAGAACTCGTACGACTAAAAAACTTGACTTGGGAAAACAACATGACCGTGAGACTTGCGTGAGAACGATCTTGTAGATAGGCAGGCCGATTTCAAAGACGGCTAGAAGTTGACTCATGGAATGAACATAATGGAACGATAGGATATTCTGTTTACTATTATCAAGCCCACGAATGACCCTATGTCGATTATCAATAATCGCGTACTTTGAAATCATAATCTATCATTCGCAATTTCATGTCGTCAAATGACGTCCATGCATCAAGATGTCTTGAACGTGGTTTGGCACGAGTTGGTCATGCGTGAATCCTCAAAGCCACTTATTAGTCTAAGTTGTCCAAAATGACATTGGGCGTAATTGACATGGTATGAGAACTAAAGATTGGATTTTGTATTATTGGGAACATCCAGGATGGACTTTGGATGAAGCTACTTCGACAGTCAACAGGGCCAGTAAGCTGAGTTTTTGGAAAATAGATTTTTGGACCGAGGAAGCGAGCCCGTGAGGTTGTGGGCCAAGTGAAGCCAGTGTAGGCCCTAGGCCCAAGGTGGGACAACCATCATGGTGGGCCCAAGGCAAGCAATTGAGCCCATTGGGCCCAATCAATTATTTTCTCTTCCAAGCCCATTATCTAGCCTTAAGCTCATTTGAGCCCAATCAAGCCCAATCAATTCCCAAGCTCATTTCTATTCATGGCCCAACCCATTTCTTAGGCCCATACATCAATTTCAGCTCAAGAGCAGATGGGGAAATTGTGCAAGATGGAAATGACCAAATTACCCTTAAAAGCATTTGGATAAAGGTAAGGAAAGAGAGAGAAGATGAGGGGACTTGCATGGGGAGTTTAAGCAAGTATTGAAGAGCCTTGATAAAGAAGACTTCAGCTTTATCTTTACTCTCTCTCCTCCTTTGCAGCTAAAGAAATTTATAGCCCATTTGTAACGAGTAGTTGTGACGTCCTAGGGTGTCACGTACTAAGCACAAGCGGAATTATCATTTATCATTATCATCTTGCCTAATTTGTAAACTCCTTTAGATAACCTATAGTGTTTACCATTGAAGGTTAGCATGTATAACATGGATTATTTAAAATCTTAAGTTTATATTATGAGGTTATCCTACAATTCACTCTACCTTCAATTCAAGTATTGGCCAAATCATTCGTGCACATAAACAAGGACACAAGAAGCTTCATTTCTTCTTATCATCATAAGGACTTACAAAATTTATCAACCTGGACTCTTTCCATGTTCATCGCCTATATACAACATATACATTACAAAAGTCAGGCGTAACAAAAGCCAGGGATAAAGGGTGAGGGTATCTACTGAACGAGTTTCCACACAAGCCTGCATCTAACAAAAAACAAAAGTCAGTCAGCCTCTACACGATCCAAGGCATCTAGGCGCCGTCCATCCTCGCTCCAGGTCCTCCTACTCCAAAGGGTAAAGGACCAAATATCTCCCCTTCATGGTTGATAAACCATGCAATGAACGTCATCAATGTCAAGTCGGCTCTATTGTCATCCAGCCATAAAGTAGCCTCATACTTAGAAAAAACCATGTCAATGTTAGGATCATACACGTCATGAAGAGAAACATCAAGACTCACTACCGCCCTGTATCGAGCTACTGGCAGTACATCCATGCTATCAATCTAAAAATGTAAGGTATGAGCAAACAACCTTGCCCAGTAAAGAATCATAAAACTCTAACTTAAACAATCCACAACCATCAAGATTACAAGAGAATCATCAAACAATTTAAGATGTTAAAGGAAGTATATCACAAGCATAAACAATTGGATATTAACACTTTATGTATATAATCACCTTATGAGCATCAATTTCTATGCTTACATTTCTCAAGCTCAATCTCATATCAAGATGTAGTGCAACAATAATAAATGGACTCACTCGCCAAATAGAATTATATTTAGTGTGCATACGATCCACCCTCGATCAATCACTAACCGGAATTCAACCGGCCCGATCGAGTCACTTCCGGAAGTTACCTTATCCAGACTTCCACAATATTTCTATCATGGGCATCTCACTCTAAGGCATCCTGGTATCACACAACCGAGGTCCTCCCAAGACCACTCAATAAGGGGCATCTCATTCCGAGGCATCTCAGTATCACACAACCGAGGCATCCTTGATCACACACAAGGGCATCTCACTCCGAGGCATCTTAGTATTTCTCTACTGAGGCATCCAAGACCACTCAGCAAGGGCATCCCAACTTCCGAGGGGCATCATCGGTATCTCTCTACCGATGGGTTCATTCATCTTAAGAACACGTTTCACACCACCACACCTTTTGATTAATGCATTTATCATATGCAAAAGAAAAGACTCAATTTTTACCCAAAAAAAAAAAGAAGAAAAGACTCCAAAGTATCTAACTATATATCTAACTCTCATGAACCTAGCACACGTGCGTGTCCAAATTATAAGATAAAATCCATTACGTCATGTCCCATTCCATGGCGAAAGATATTTACCCCATAATCAAGCACTATGCACCGCACTCATTGCACACGCATGATACTATATGCACTTATATCTCAAATGATATATGAGACCTACTCTTATATGACTAACTTCTATTATGAGGTTTATCAGACTCTACGTGTATCACAAAAGCCTAATATAAAAGACACAACCTCTAATATATGTTCTCGGGTCCAGACGTTTATTAACTAAATGAACAGTTTCGGTTTCGGACACAGAAGGTATATCAATTCTTGTCGAAATACTACCAAATTTTAGCATGTTATATTTAAGACATGGACTGACAATTTCCGTGAAGAAACTTAAGTCTGATTCTCACTGTATTAAGAGTAACAATTGCCATAATCTTGACTAGCACCCTGTATCGACGTCCAAATTCTTTATCTACAAAGAAAATTGTTTCACTAGCCAATTCTTATCTATTTAATCTCAAATTTTGATACGTTATTCCTTAAGATGTTTTCTACAATTTTCATTAAGGGTTCGAAGTCAAATTATAACTAGGTAAATACAGAATATTTGTATAATCAGTAAAGGTCAAACCATTTCTCACAAACAGTTTACTGGTTTTACTAAAGTTCACTTCTATCTCTATGTTTTTATATTCATATGGTTATAGCTACGTGCATAACTCGATCTTATAAATTTTCTATCATGTAGAATGGTTTCTTTCTTATTTCCATTAACATACATAAAGAAAATAACATAGAACAGAAGACTCCATAACCGTTTTCACCTAGAACAGAATAGGTACACGATTTCCTTTACTTCTAACCCGGCTAAACCACTTATCTTTTCACAAACTTCTTCTACAATACTTCAATGCCTAATCACAGCAACTGAAGGCACCTTTGGCATGTCTTTCTCTAACAAATAATCAATCCACAACTCAACTCAAAGTGTTGTTGCATATGTGAGTTCGCTCATCACAGTATACACCATATCCATCCACTCGGCATCCATTTCATCACTTCACTCAATAAAACAGCATACTCACACTTGGATTTTGAAACATGCAAGGCTCAAAAACAACATGCAATGGCTTCTACCTTTAATCTAACACTTACTCAGCTTAGATTAACCACAAAACAGCAACTACAAACTAAATCCTACATTGTCTGGATTGACCCGCAAGTTTTCTTGACAAAACAATGGATAACTTTCAATTTAGAGCTATATCTTTCCTTACCTTGTTCAGCTATTAGACAACACAAAGATGCTTCAAGATCAACACCAAAGTCTCGCATGCAAGAAGAAGAAATCGCCGGTTTGCTTCTAGTTTGCTTCCAGTTTCACTGCTCAACCGAGAGAAAAAGAAAGAAGAAGATGAAGATGGGTTGCTCGGTTTTATATGGAGAGAGAGAGAGAGAGAGAGAGAGAGAGAGAGAGAGAGAGAGGGTTACGAAACTTAAGGGGGAAATAGGTCTACAAAGCTAATCCCTAGGCTAGACAAATGATGAGATTTTCTAATGATAGTTTTCCTTGAGTTGATGGTTTCGGTTTCTAGAGGAAAGAAATCCGTGGGTGTCGCATGCAAGGAGAAACGAGAGAGAGAGTGACGTGGCCTATAGGTTTGTTCTCTCAAATTCAATTTGTTTCTAATCCAAGTCATTTGGTTGGTTCATTAGTGTCTAATGTTTTTCAATTGATTTCCTTTTGTTTCTACTTGATTTCAATCCTTTTGTAATTATACAAAGTCATGACATAACATATCGACTAGTCAATGTTAGTCTATAAAGAATTCATCACAAAAATGCTAAAGTTAGAAATTGATATTAGCATTATAAACATTAATCAAGTTATCATAACTATAATCTATAAAATAAAATCATTCGGGCCTAAATATTCATCTCTGGCCCAACAAGCTTAATCTATAATAATTCCGGCCCGCTAAACTAAATCTACAAATCTAATAATTTCGAACCTTGGCCCGCTTCAAGCCAAGTCTAAGCCCATAATCTCTTATTAGATTTCTTAAGTCCAATTTGTGTAGCCCACTTACTTCTCAAGCCCAAACATTTTTCATGATCCATCGGGTTCACTTTCTTGCACAATCTAATTAATCTAGGTTTCTAATGATCTAATTACACTAATGAAGGTCGGTAAAATTTGGGATGTCACATCATTCCCTCCATTGTTTCCCCTTTTCCCTACTTCTGTTCTAGTAGACCTTCCTCTAAAGATCTGAGTTGATTGTTGGCTTAATGTACGAATTAGCTCTTATGCCACCCAACATTGTGCTTAAGACATCCAAACCATGCAGGAGTACCAACCGTTCGCCGAAATGAGCCACCGGCTGATCCACCGGCCAGTCAGAAGCTAGCGGTAGTCTGACCGCCTGGCCCTGTTCTGCTCCAGCTGACCTTCTTGCGAAAACTCGAGTTTTTCATCACTTTCCCATAAGAATCAGCTAACACTCCACCCACCACTATGTTCAGGAGGCCTAGACTATATGGACGAGCCTAGCCGCTCGCCGAACAGAGCCGCCGGCCGACCCGTCCGCCGGTGAGAAGCCACCGCTCACCGGACCACCCAAAGTAAATTGTTTTGCGTTTTCAATCTGTTTTCTTCCATTTCGACCAAGCTTTCACCCAACCTAGCTATCAGCAGTTCCCCCTTGACCCCTAGGTGCCGCCGTTCGCTGGCCAACCCCTCGCCGGAGCTCCAATTAGTCGTCCAACTTGTTTTCTCCTCTAGCGGTTTAGTTTTTGGGAGTTTTAGAGGGAAACAGAGGCTGTGGCTATTGTTCTGGCCCCGGGGCCGCCTTTGATCATCATGGTTGAGGTCCTAGTGCATAGCCTTCGTCATTGCCACCACGTCCGTTTCTTCGACCCATTTAACGAGTGAGTTTAGCTCATAATCCTTTGATTAGTGCCTAAACTTGCTTAGAAGGTTAATTTATGCTTAAAGGTTATTTAAATTAGCTTTAGAATGAATTAATGATAATTTAGAATGATTATATTAGCCTTATAATGGATTAGTGTTAATCTAATTAGTGAGATTAGCACCTTTGAGATGAATTGGTCCAAATCAGTGGACTCCCTGCAATTCGGATCTCTAGACCCTCACCATTTGTCATTTTTGTAGATCGAAATGGGTTGCGAATTTGAGGTTGATTTCTCTAGAGAAATGTTTTAAACATCCTCAACTAAACCATATATTTTTCTCAAGATTTTGAGGGATTCAATTCAAACAGAACCTCAGTTTTTGCTGTAACTAATGACCTTTTAGTATTTTAGGGGTTTTTGTCAACTCTTAGGGTTCTAATTTCAAAATTGTTTCTTCACAAAAGTTATTTGTCACATCTTCTAGTTTACCATACTCAAATTTCAGATCAAACTGACATGTTTTAGATCTTGAACCAAATTGATTTCGAAAAATAGACTTTTTAAAAACAGACTTAGTTTTTTGTGCTGGATTAAGCGATTTACTAGGCCGAATCTAGAAGGATCTAAGTTAAGGTGTCTCATAAAAAATATTCATTTATGTGTCCTTCACAACATATTCAAATTTTTGAATTTTCCGAATTCGTTTGGTTAGGTTTATGGATTTAAACTTGGAGACGTGCGAATGGCCCGGTTTTTGCCAATTAGTATCAATTGTACTTTGGTGATTGTTCTTGATACTTTGCTTACTTCAATTAGTGTTTTCAATGACTTGTGGATTTAATTTATTAGTCATTTAACTCTAAAAATTTACTGTTCATACGAAACATTGTTCACTCGCACTGTTCACAAAACACAGTTCACCCGAAAATGAAAAAGTGTCTAATTGCATGTGTTTAGATCTTATGAGGTAATTGGAGTGTATAAATACATGGGCATCCACATGAATTGAGTAAATTTCACAAAAAAAAAAAAGGAGTTGTAGTAGTGTGCTTGTGTGTTCATTGAGTTGAATTCATCCCCCGCTGTGTGTCGAGTCGGCGATGCTCCTATATGGAAAGCTCATGCTTGTGTGGCGATAATTAATCGTGCTTGTGTGGCATAAGATCGTGCCTGTGTGACGTAGAACATGCCTGTGTGGTGTAAGATAATGCCTGTGTGATGTAATACCGAGCCCATGTGGCCGTACCGCTGTGTGTCGACTAGATCGTGTCTGAGTGGTAATAATTAAGAACTAACACACGCATGAGTGTTGAGATCATGGATTAATGCAAGATAGGTGGCGCACTAATGTACCAAAATGCATCATAAGCCCGTGCCTGTGTGGCTGTATTTATGTGTGTCGAGTATCATGCCTGTGTGGTCAAAATTAATTAGAAGGCATGAGTTGAGCACATCATTTATGGCACGCATGCATGAATCGATAATGTGCAAGGTGTGGCAATGGCCAGGTGAGATCGCTTATGACGCGACTCGTATGTGATTGATAATTTGCTTTATCTAATGGCCATGTGCATTGCGTGTATCATGCTGAATTATAATGTGCAAGGTATGGCATACCAAGTAAGGTTGCATATGAACCGATTATTGAGTGTTTGTTGTTGATCTTTGATTTGTTTGTGGGGTAGTTCTAAAGAGATATCCCGAGTTGAGTTGGCGTTCTAATCAAGGGCTTAGAGGAGGACTCGCTGAGATTTATATCTCATTGGTTTTGTATAACAATTTTCATGTTCCTAGTGCAAAGAACCTAGAGCTTGAAGCGGAAGGGTCAAGAGCATAGGTGGCTCAATAGTTCTTTATAAGATAGACCTTCTGTATAAGCTTAAGATATTTTTGAAAGTGTATTTGATTTGAAATCGGTTATCTTGCTTTTCTATCTCATGTATGTTGTTGTCAGGGGATTAGTTAATTCGCTTCTACATGTGCAATAAAATAAAAAGGGTCGGTGATGAGTCATGGGAACGTTGCAGAATTTTATCAACCACTAAGGGATGTGCGCGTACTCGAGGTTCGAGGTGTGACATATGTTATTAAACCGGAGATCAAATGGGAGGGAGGAGATGGGAAAAACATCAAGATTAGAGAGGATAGGTGGTTGCTATCTGGGAAAATTAGAGGTCCTGCAAAGCGAAGTGATCCCCACTTTGTAGTTGACTTGATTAATAAGAGATCTAGGGAATGGAACTTACAATTACTGAATGAGGCTTTTGGAGAGAGTATTATACAAGAAATATTAGCTACTCCCCTAAGCCTAAACCTTGGGCCAAACAAACTACTTTGGACAGCGAACAATTCAAGCTTGTACAAAGTAAAAAGTGGCTATCACAAATTTCGCATCCGGGGAACAACTCAAACAGAGCATTTAGCATCAACTTCTTACCAAAATCCCAAAAGATTGTGGACTAAAATTTGGAAACTATATACCTATCCCAAAATCAGGTTCCTATTGTGGAGTGTTTGCAACGATGCTCTTCTTACCAAAGAGAACCTTTACAGGAGGAGTATGATACTTGACTCGTTATGTCCTCTGTGTGGCCATATGCTCTAGAATCAACAAAACATCTTTTCCTTTTATGTGCCTAGACAAAGGAGATATGGTTAGATCCCAAGCTTGAAGTCGATACCTCCCCGACAAGTATTACTCAAATCGACAAAAAGTTATGTGAAGTTCTTACCTCGAAAGCCACCCCTCCATCCAAGGCTCTGTTTGTAGGAGTCTTCTAGCTAATTTAGAAGTCAAGAAATGCCTTCATCTTTCAAGGACGCAAACCTTGTCCAAAACAACTCGTGGAAGAAGCTAATCATATAACCCGGTTGTTTACAAGATGGAATACTAACATGGCTCGATCAAACTCAGTGATCCATCCTCCAACGAAAAGATGGAACCCATTGCCACTGAGATCTCTAAAACTGAACATCGACAACTCATGGTGTAGCTCCACAATGGAAGGATCGGTTGCGAGGATCTATAGAAATGAAGATGGAACTCTCATAGATGGGTTCACAAAGCAAATTTGAGCCCCCTTTGTGTTTATAGCTGAAACCCTAGCAATCAGAGAAGCTCTCTCGTGGATAAAGCTAAGGTGTGAGTTGAATTTTGCACAAGTACATCAAAGTCAAAGTCTTCTGCACGTGGAGATAGCTTCAAACAACTTAGAAGCTGTGAATTGTGTCATGGGCCAAATGGAAATCCCTTGGACTTCTAGGTCCATTATCTAGGATTGTGGTCTTCTAGTGGCCCAACTAGGAGTAGGAATTAAACTAAAATTTGAGCCCAAAGAAGCAAATCGTGCTGCGAATTGGGTAGCCAAGGCCGACCAAGCTGGAACCCTACCATCCAATTGGGTTGCTTATCCCCCTCGTTCCCTTTGGTTAATTTTAAGTCTTGAATTTGGTACTGATTGTAATTCATCTTTGAGTTAGTAATCTGAAGTTATTTTCAACCCAAAAAAAAAAAAAAATCCATCAATCCATCTACATCTATAAGGATAAAATGTTTGCATCACGAAGGAAAAGATTTTTGGCTATTTAAAAGAGAGGATTCTCGAGATAAATGGAGGAAGACAAGCTGGTCGGAAAAAAATAAAATAAAAGAAAAGAAGGAAAATGGATTCAAGATCACATATTTCCTCTCGATCAAAGCACGCATTTAGCATCGAAATAAGGAAAAGCAATATTCGACGATAAGGGACCACATCTCAGCTACAAAAGACGCACACGGCAAAAATTATACATACGCGGCTGAAACTTTTAAGGGGATTTCTTCATACAGAGGGCAATACACGCAGAACGCTCAAAGACGGCGTCAAGCAAATTGACGAAAGTCATGCTCCTGTCCAACCAAGAATTCCCCAACATCGGTAGGTAGCTTTTGAAAATGCTAGTATGAACACCTATAGGAGTGAATAAGTGTTCAAAAGAAGTCTTGACAATTAAATGCATTACAAAATAAGTTGCTGAGACAGTTCAGCCGCTGTATTATAAAGGGAGTAATTTCTGACAAAAGGCCATAAATTCTTGCCTATGTCTATGATACGTTTTGTAATAAATATAATGTTTGGGGAGTAAATTGTCTTTTTATTCAATTTTAAAAATGCAAATTGAAGGTTTTTAAAAGTGATGATGGTATTTGATATGTAAGTGTAAATTTGAAGATAATCCTTCCAATTATCCCTTTGGTAAAATTTTTTGGATCGCTTATGGTCATCAAAATGAAAAAACCTTATATAATATAGCATGGAAGTATTTAAGAATGAATGAGAATTAAATTATTTTGGATATGCATTGAAATTGTATATAGGTGAATTATTGCAAAGAATTTGTTGGTATGTTGGATATGATTTATGCATATTAGATTAGTTCTCATCATCAACCTACATATGGAGATACGATATATGTTTTTTTTAATTTTCTTTATTTTTTTTTCTTTGGGACTTAATCACAACTAATGTAATTTTTGGGGCTTAATAAGAGTTGAAGTGATTTAAGGGGCTTGACCAAAATTCATATAGTTTACAAGATCAGTCACTCGACCTCGCCATGGCACGGTGAGCCTTGCCTTGGAATGGTGGCATGATCATAGTGCTCAAAGTTAAGCAAATGAGACATCTATATATTATGATGTTGAGATGATGATATATACTATGTGATATTGTATGTGCTATTTGTCATCGTGTGATGCACTGCATAATTGATATAAAATTAGCATCAATCACCATTGGATTTTATATAGGGGTTATCGTTACTTATACAGCCATGGTTTTGCTCACCCCCTTTTATTAGCATATCAAGTTTAGGATACGGGGAAATTTAATCTAACGTACGTGGAGAGCAATTCAAAGGTATCACGAGACTTCAATTTGGACTATTTTTAAAAAATTCATTAAATTGGGGTTTGAGAATTTCTAGCTTTCGGTTAGATCATGATACATTGAACTTTGTTATAATTTTCGAAAGGTTTTGCTCGATCAATATGTTTTTGTAAAATGATTTATCTTGATTAAAGGCTCCATCCTTCCTTTTATAAAGGACAGCGGTCATTCCCCGAATTCTAGATATCAATTAGGAGTGCAACAACTAGTCTGGACCCTCAAAATACAATTACGCCAGTAACTATTATCATTTCATTTTTGTTTCACGTTCAAAAGATTGATAGTTAAATAATCTTATTATCTATATCATTAAGCATGATGCTGTCAATAAAATTGACGGATATAGTTTCAGTCATCTAATCTACCTACTCAAATAAGTACTATTAAGAAGAAATTAATTTTTTTACTTATCCAGATATTGATAACCAGCTAATTCAGTTGACTCGTTTTAAGATAATGTAATTTCGGCTTTTTTGGATTGAGTTGACATCTTTTTCAATACCGGACTCAATCTTCAACCTGCCAAAATTTGAGTCAATTCAAATCTTTAGTCTAGAATAAATCCAATTATTTTTCAAGATTGCCGGGTAAGACACTTTGGTCAAACTTGTTGAGCTAAGAGAGATTTGGAGCGGTCAAACCATAGTTACCAAACAAAATACCTTTTGCACCGTGGTACACGAGGAATGTTGGGGAACAACCGTGTCATCCGGGAAACCTTCCCTGGACAGTGCAGTCCGTCAATTTCGGGTCAAGATCGTGGATTTAGATAGTATTCACTTGTCAATTCGGTTTTAATGAGATGTATACGCAAAAAAAGCTTAAATAAGTATGAACCTATCTTTGGATAGACTTTTTATTGAAGTTATGACGTGTGAAAGCTCTAAACATAAGTTTATATGCTCTCTTAAGCCAAATAGCGAGTAGTATATTCTACCCCCATACCCACGCCTCCTCCACATTTACTACTACCACCGTCAGCATTCTTGACCACCACCCAAAAATTGCTTTTTCCGGCAGCGGTGGTGACCTCGAACCATGTTATTGAGGGTCGTGAATGGCAAGGCCACATCGTCAAATCTTTTTAAAGAAGTGGGAGAGGATCTTGCCCTAGACATTTGGAGTGAGAGGACTTTAGAGAGCAACTCTAGGGTTTGGTGGGAGGGTTGATGCAATTTTTCTGAACCGCAAAGTAGAGGCAGCTAAGACAAATGACAAATCTCAATGAACGTCTTGACCTACCCAACTTGGAAAAAGTCTCCCCCCACCCCTCTGTCTCTCTCTCCAGGAGAAGCTGGCTGGACCGCCGTTCCACCTGGCGGCTGAAGAAAATCAACCTTGGACCTCCCCAGATAAGACCTAAGTTCTCGCATTTTCTTGTCCTACACGAACTTCAGTTCCTACAACGTTTATGAAACTAGCATTGAAGACTTCCAAGAAAACCTTATGAAACCCTTAACAAAATCTTGTAAGACCCAAATTCTTGCATTTCTTGTTCTATACGACGGTCAATTCCTAGGACGTTTATGGAACTAGCACTAGAGACTCCCAAGAAAACCTTATAAGACCCTAAACAAAACCTTGTAAGACCCGAATTCTGGCAATTCTTGTTCTAACGAAGGTCAGTTCTACGACGTTTATGGAACT
Source organism: Eucalyptus victrix (assembly GCA_016097545.1). Lineage (NCBI taxonomy): Eukaryota > Viridiplantae > Streptophyta > Magnoliopsida > Myrtales > Myrtaceae > Eucalyptus > Eucalyptus victrix. Next base: position 51,052,233 of record CM027843.1, read on the forward strand.
AGCATTAGAGACTTCCAAGAAAAGCTTAGAAAACCCTAAACAAAACCTTACAAGACCAGAATTCTTGCAATTCTTGCTCTGTACGAACATCTGTTCCTGCAACATTTATGGGACCGGTACCAGTGACTTCCACAAGAAAATCCTGCAGTCCCTCTCTCTTATGCGCTCCAGGGTCATATCTTGATGTGGATATCGAGCCATATGGAGGAGGTAGTGCTAGGAACTCATTATTTATTCTTACTGATTTGATTATTCGAACACGGGCCAAGCAATTTAGGTAAGTTATTGGCGTCATAATTTGTGATCTTCAGCGTGGAGATAATTTGGATCAAATCTTGAAGAATCTTGAAAATCTTGTCGCAATTTAATTATCTGATCATCAAATATATGACTCATTAAATTTCTAGGGTTGGTTTTAGGATTTGTGTGATGGCTATAAGGTCTATATTAAAAATTGATTGAATTTCTTTTAAAATATATATTTTTTTGGAGGAAAAAAGTTAAGAAATCTCTTTCACTGTTCTTTTGAAGACTTAACCTTATCAAGGTTTTCTTATGTTGGTCGATAAGGTTTTCTTATGTCGGTCGATTCGACTTATTGAGCAAGATAGTGAATTCTTTTTACTCGCAGCTGGTCACGACTCCCCACTAGCCTTGGATCTTCCTCCGTCAGTCTGTCATCCCGCACGCTCCCACGAAAAGGACCGCGCGGGGGCATTGCTGGGGAATTTCAAAGGCCCTTCGACGTCAACGTCACTCGGAGAACCGACGACCGGGCCAGCGACCGAGCTGTTCTTTCGGTCCCAGCTTCGGCGTTTCGTCCACGAAAGTCCGCAGCGTGCGGCCTCTTTCGCCGTCCCGCTCTTCGTACTGACAATATTTTTAACCAAAGAATATCCACAAGCGATGGCCTTTGGAAAATCTCCACCTCTAGCTTTGAAAAAATCGACTGCCCCCATCAACCTTTCGCTTGGCTTTACCGATTCAGTTTTCAAACCGAAGGCCTTTCACGTGCTCTGCTCTTGTTTTTCCACATGAGAAAGCCAGGCCATCGCTTTTTTCGCAAGACCCGGTAACCCAGAATTGACTGAGTCTTGATTATTCTTTGGTCCAGCGTTCCGAAGTTTGGGTATCGCTGAGAGCTCGGGGGAGAAGGAAGATGGAAGCGGAAGCAGAGAAGGTGTATGTCGCCGTGGGGAATGATCTGCAGGATAACTTCAAGACCTTGGAGTGGGCACTGAAGAAATGGTCTTCTCAGCCAATTCACATGGTCATCCTTCATGTATCAAGAAACATATCCAAGGAATTTGTTTATGGTCCATGTAAGTTTCACAATTGCTGAAGCATCTTGCCGTTTGAGATAATTGTGCTTCATGGGTCGTGATTTTTTTTCTGCTCGTCTTTTGGTGGATTTTCAGTTGGGAAGCTTCCTGCAAGTTCTGTTAGTGAGGAGGTGCTCGAAGTCTTACAAAAGAATGAGCAGGAAAAGATTGCAATCTCCTTTCCAAGTGCATAGCTTTCTGTGGCAAGGTAGACAATTTTTCCTTCAAGCTGAGTAGATTAAGTTTTTTTTTGGCTACAGATCAACTTGTCTTAAATCTTCTCTTTGGTCAGAGGATGAATTGTAATCATTTGTTCAAGCTAGACATCTGTGGGAAACACATTTGTCATTGAAAATCAAGATTGAGCTCTGGTTTTATACACTTAGAGAGAAGTATGAAGCTTTCAGATCAGTGTTGTATTGGGGAGATGAAGTACCAAAACCGCTCTGGCAAATTATATTGTCCTGTTTTTATTTTCACATTGCCTTTGATTTGCTTCTGGCCCTGGTGTTTTCTCTAAGCTTCCCGTTACTGCTCCCAGGTGAAGGCTGAAGCAGTGAAAGTAGAGAAATATGATGAACCCATTCACAAGCTCATTGTGGATTTGATCTCTCGATTGCACATAACCAAGTTGGTGATGGGTGTCACATTCTTGAAATCCTTCTCTTCATCATGGTATGCCATGGCCTTGCCTTACAATCCGACCTTTTTAGCCATCCGCTTTTAGCATTATAATTTGTCTGAAATCAGTTGGCGTGTCGTCATTTTTTCCCATCGATGCATATTGGGTGTAGGAAACCAAAAGGTGCAATCAGTGGGTCATTCTATGTCCATAGGCATAAGCCTGACTTTTGCCAATTGTACTTGATATTCGCGGGAAAACTGGTGCATCAAAGATGGGAGGGCGAAGACGGAATCATGGAGGATGATCAGGGCGTGACAGTTGCTAAGTTAAAGGAGAAGTCTATATTCAAAGGTTGGTTAGGAAAGATGTTCAATGACAACATTTCGATGGAAAGAAATTCCAGCTCCACACCCCCATCGCCGGCGAACTCAGACTCCCCCGATTTGCACTGTCAGTGGGAACGCTATGCGGAAGAAATCGAAGCTTATTTCCAGGAGCTGCTGATTTCCTGTAAAGAAGATGACAATTTTGAGGACCACGGAATGGGTAGCCCGGTAAAGCCAGAAGTGCCAGAGGATGCTATTACTACTATGGTGAGCTATTGAATCTTTCCTCTTAATTTGTTCTTTTCCCTTCTTGGTGAATTCAATAATGATTAGATAATAGTCTGATGTCACAGACACAGTCTCTATTGTCTTGTTCTTAGTTAGGAGCAGTTAGAATGTGATGTTTCTGTTCTAACAGTTCCACTTCTGCAACCAAGTAAGCATTCAAGTTCTTTTTGACCGAAAAAAAAAAGAAAGCATTCAAGTACTTGCTCCTTTTCTTAATTTTATCTTCTTACAAGTTTGAAAAAATGTGACATCTAAGAACATTTCAGTGATTTGTTATATGGTTTTTTAGTTCTTGAAACGAAGTACTCACAGTTACTCAATTTTAAGCCCTTTTTCATAGTGTCAAAGACTCCAAAAATTTAGCCAAAAATTTTCTTTCTGGCATTCCTGCAATTTGGGGAATGATCTTGCTGGCGGTTTACGTATTAACCCTGTATTGTTGGTAATCGACCAGAGCCCTGCGGAAAGGATTGAAGCTCTCAAGAGAAAAATAGAGGAAGCACACCAGACAATCCAATTGAAGAAGAAAGAATCTAAGGAGAACATGGAAAGACATTCGAAAGCCGAATGGGCCATCACTTTGTGCAATGAACGAGTAAGATTGCATTGATTTGTTGTTCTACGACTATCTATTGCTTTAGGAATTCCATTTTCTGAGTGTTATCCAATCTTATCCAATCCTTTATAGTTAGAAGATATTGAAGCCCGAGCTAAAGAAGAAGTCACGAACCGAGTGGCGCTTCAGAAAGATTTGGAGGCCGAGAAGGATAAGCTCTATGAAATGAGCAGGGACAATGAAGAGAGCAGGAGCAAGCTAGAGTTGCTCCTGCAACTTCAGAGCGAACTCTCGAACAAACTCCAAATTTCGAACCTTGCAAAAGTGCATGCTGAGGCCCGCCTAGAGAAAGCGGTCATAACAAGGGCAGAAATGGTGAGGGAGATCGAGGAATTAAGACGGCAGAGAGATGTCCTCCAACGCCGGATTGAGTTTTGTAGAGAAAAAGACACGATCGAAATGGTTAACAGGTTGACCGAAGTTAGCTGCGGGTTTCAAGAGTACACAGAAGACGAGATCAGGCTGGCAACCGAGAATTTCGCCGAGCGTCTCAGACTGAAGTCTGGGGGAGAATGGACGAATGTGTACAGAGGACGGATAAATCATGCGACGACAGTCGCGTTTAAAATGCTCAGTTCTCCAAATGGATTATCTCAAGACGATTTCCGATGGAAGGTAAGTTGAAATGCTTATGTCTTTCAAAAGAACTGTCAATAACGTCTGTGGTTATAGCTGAAATTGGCCTTTCTATTTGTAGATGAGATTTCTCAGTCAAGTTCGACACCCGCATATCGTTGCCATAGTTGGCTTTTGTTCGGAGCTGAGATGCATAGCCTTCGAGTTTATGCATTCTGGGAGCTTGAGGGATATTCTGCATTCCCCTCACAAAAAGTCCAGAAGATGTAACTGGCCCCTCCGGTGGCACAACCGCATCCGCATTGCCCACGATGTGGCATCGGGCTTGGGTTTCCTCCACTCGGCCAAACGCACACCAATGATTCACGGGCGCCTAACCCCGTCTAACATCCTCCTCGACCACAATCTCGTAGCGAAAATCAGCAATTTTGGGCTCGAGGGGCTCGAAAGCCACGACAGTAAGGATGTGCACGTGGATATCCAAGCTTTCGGTGCTATACTGGTGCAACTTTTGACAGGAAGGAACTCGTCCGGGCTACTCGAACAGGCGATGACAATGGACCGCACGGGCCTTGTCGAAGTATTGGATCAGGTGGCTGGACGGTGGCCATTGGATCTGGCGGAAGAGATCGCTGGGATAGCCTTGACGTGCTTATCCGTTGATCCAGCATCTGCTGCAGGTTTTGACATTGGAGCGATCATAGACAAGCTCAAACATCTAAGAAGAAGAGCGGATGAGATCGTGGCGAGAGGAGGGAATGAGGCCGCCATCGGAATGGGAACCGACCGGAACAAATTGAAGGGCGTCCCCAACATGTTCATCTGCCCCATACTTCAGGTACGATGTTCGATTACACGCTCCGGGCGCCGCATCTCTTGTTTAGTTCGTGGAAGGTCTCATGAATGCACAACTTTTCTACTGTTGGCGCAGGAGGTAATGAAGAACCCTCATGTAGCAGCAGATGGGTTTTCGTACGAGCTAGAGGCCATTGAGGACTGGCTGTGGACAGGGCATGACACTTCCCCCGCGACCAACTCGAAGCTCAAGCACAAGTTCCTCACGCCGAATCACACCCTCCGGGCGTTCATTCAAGAGTGGCAAAGTAAACGATCCGCAGCTGGTCATTTGTAAATCAAAATAGTTAACCGAAAAGCAAATTATCATACACCACAGAGGCTAGATTCAAATAATTTTTTCTTGATGAGAAGGTATAGTTGCTGCCATAACAAAGCTTGTTTTCGCTGAGTCGTCCCGATAAACAAGGCATTACATAAGCAGATCAGGCATTCTACACGCGCCTTTTGGCAAAGCAAAACATAAACTACGAAATGCTCATGGGGGTTAATAATTTTGTATTGCATGAAAGCAGGCGATTTCCTTCAGAACTTCATAAAAAGATGCAGCAGTTTTGGGACGTCCCAGTAACATATCAGATAAACATGTTGAGTAATTACTGATTATTCCAATGAATTACCAACCACTTAGTGAAAATTACAAACACCTTTGATGATTAATTATTGTTCCAATAATTTAATAACATTTAATTGCACAGCTTAAGTCACCGACTCTTTTATCATGTCACCAACTCTCATTTGAATTAATCATCAACATTTATTGTTTCCAAATTACCAGTATTTTAATTACTAACAATTATTTGCAACTTGCAAACTTTGAAGCTACGAACTCTCATACGAAATTGCCAACTCTTGTTGGAGTCCAATTATTGACGTTTAGTTTATTATTTTAGAAAACTAACTGTTCCAATAAATTTACCAACATTTATTTGCAAAGCTTAAGTTACCAAATTGTTGTACAAAATCACAAACTCTTAAATGAGAAATCACTAACAATTATTTGATCATTTTGTTATTAACAACTATGCCAATAGTTTATTAGTTTTTATATGTTCAACTTGCCAAGGTGTTAAGGACAAAAAAATCTTATATTAAAACACTAACTTTTTTTAACTCCAATTACCAAGTTTTGTTTTGATGGTTTCATAAATACCAACTCTTCCAATAATCTACTCATATTTATATGTGGAACTGGGTGATCGACTTTTATATGAAACTACCAATATTTTTAAAGAAAAATTTACCATTTCATCAATAAACAACATTTATTTGCAGTTCTTAAATTATCAAATCTTATGTGAAATTAACAACTCCTATTTTAGCCTCAAAAGATTTTAAATTATCCAAAAATTGGTGCGCGAAGTGAAATCATATTTAATTTTATCCTTTTTTGAATTGGAGGGTATTTGAATTCATATTATCCATTAGAATGGTCTATAGAATAATTTATGGTTGGATTGGCTAGACCAATAAAATGAAGTATTCAAACTCCATTTAAAAAAAAAAAAAACCCAATTGGTAATGTATTTATGATATAAATCATAAAATATTTTTTATTATGTTATAAGAGAGTAATCTTAAAATTTTAATTGAGCAAGTAATACAATGAATACGTCGAATATGCATTGGTAATGGGCATGAAATTGATTGAATTGAATAAGAAGCAAGTTGTAGGATAAAGACATGGGTCAGTTACCTCTAACTCAATCAGTTACCTCTAACTCAAAATTGTACTCTAAAAGACTTGTATGATCTCAGAATTTATGGACAGAAGGAAAAATCATAAATATTTTCCCTTGGCTTCATAGCTCGACAAGAACTTAGAAAAGAACGACAAAAAATAATGGAAAAAATGAACGCTACCCAATAATTTCCTTAAGCTGAGACAAAGTAATGGAGGATCGAGGTAACACCGTGAAAAGCAAGGCATCGGAGGAGAAGAGGTTGGGCATAAGGAGAGGGCAGTTGACGAGGTTGAAGTTAGAGAGAGTGCAGCAAGTGATGAGGATGGGATTGTGGCTAGGAGGGACAGCAGGCGAGAGCTTGTGCTCAAGAGCTTGAGCTGCAAGAAGAGAGAGGAGAGAGAGAGGGTCCTTGGGATTGCGACAGCTTGTGCTTAATGATTTCATATTTGCTGTATGTCTCATAGTTTGTCTCTTCTGGTTGCCAATTGACAATTGCCAATTGCATCTCCATTTAGTGTGCTGTCCAAATGACACCGTTATTCACAAGGAATAACGGTTCCATCACCTCAGCTACACCTAATAAAAAATTCAGTGTTTTCTTTACATTCTTTAATAGTCACCTCCAAATGCTATAGAATAATATTATGTAATTGTCTATTTTGTCTTGTCAAATCTAATTTGAGATTTGGGGTAACTAATTAATGGAAGCTCACAATCGTGATATACCAAATAAAAAAAGAATAAAAACGGATAAAAAAAAAATTGCAATCGGTGCTCCATTGATACCTTGACAAGTGTCAACTATTGAAACAAATCTCGCATCCATAAATCAACGATCAGTTTTATGTGGATGAGTGCAAAGCAAAACTTATGATTTAGCTTTTCATCTCCCAATATGAGATGCATATTAATACAATTAATTGTTTAAATTTCCAATTGAAAGGTTGATATATCGATGTTCTATATCGGGTGACAAAAAAGTGGGCATGTTCTATCGACCTCTCTAGAATTCCATTGATTTATAATGGTCCATATGAAGACAAAGCCACTTATAAAAGAGTAACTAATCTAAGAAGTTATTTGGAAAAATATTATACTTTGATCATATGATCCTTCTGGTCATATAGTATAATAACACAAGTCAAAAAGTCAAAGTGGCAGCTGCCTCTTGAACATAAAATATTGAAGCGTGAAGAAAGATTCTGCACAAACCTAATCTTGAAAAAGCGTCGCGTTCTCACCGCTCGATCTTTCGCTCAATGTTCTCTTCCACGGCCTTTCGTTGACCGGACCGACCAATCTGCATCTCCCAAAAGGACGAGAGGGCCCTTGGCTTTGTGGGAAAACGAGCGGAAGGAGCCAATGGAGATTCTGGGTTCGCGGAAAGATGACGAAAGCGAGAGGACACCGTAGAGATTCTCCCTCTGTTCGAGTTTAAACTCGCGCGGCGTCTTCGGAATATTCACTGTTCCTTCGTTTTCGTTTCTGGGTCTTGTTGTTCTTAATCGCGGGGAAAAGAAGGGGATATGGTTTCGTCGCCGGTGGATCTGTTGAGGGAGCATCTCCCCGTGGAACAAGAATCCGTGGTCCTGTCTGGTGACGTCAAGACAGGTCTCGTTCTTGTTGATGTCGTGAATGGCTTCTGCACGGTCGGTGCTGGGAATCTGGTAAGGCTCCGATGTGTCCTGTCTTTTTTCTGTTGTTTCTTGGTGCTCAGAAATGGAGCGGAGGGATTAGTTTTTTTAATTCTGCGATTTTGGTTTTTTTTATTATTGTCTTGTCTTTTTTTTTTTTGTGTCTCGGTTGAGTTTTTCTTGAATCCAGTCAGGATGATAGAGCAGGCATTCCGTGTTCATGTTCTTTCTCTCTCGTTTTTGTTTTCATTAATAAATGAAGCATGATGGTTACTTCTCTATTGGGTTGGTCTGCAATATGTTATATTCTAAAGACATGTTTTTGGATTTGTAATAATTTGTAGCCTAGATTGTTGGAAAGCTGAAAGTAAAGACTGCGAATAAATCCGTTGTAAAGCTTTGGCAAACATAAGAAATGAAAATATGTTGTTAGGGAACTATCAAATTGCGAATTCTCAAATGATGCTTCATTGCTACCGATATGAGTTCATGGAGGACCTCACAAAATTGATATTGTGTGCGCGTCTCTTACTAGGCACCTAGGCAGCCCGATAAGCAAATCCAGGAAATGGTCGATGAGTCGGTGAGAGTTGCCAGGGTCTTCTGTGAGAAGAATTGGCCTGTTTTTGCTTTCCTAGATTCTCATCACCCAGATGTTCCAGAGCACCCTTATCCTCCACATTGTATAATTGGAACGGATGAAGCAAAGTTGGTACCAGGTAATTTGCCGCGCAATTTCTTTATTTTTGCAGCTATTTTCTGAATTAGTGATATATAGTACTATTGCCTCGTAGAATTTGAGTTGGCTTATGTGTCCTTCTTATGATACACAGCCCTGGAGTGGTTAGAGAATGAACCGAATGCTACCCTAAAGCCTAAAGACTGTATCGATGGCTTCCTCGGTTCAATGGAGAAAGATGGTTCTAATGTATTTGTAGACTGGGTCAAAAGCAATCAAATTCAAGTGGTAAGTGTCTATACTTTAAGATGACGGGCAAAACAATTGTCTGGACTTTCTGTTTAGAATATTAATGGTGGAAAAATATTTGTCTTTTGTTCCTATCTGGTTTGTTCTGGTTCAAAAGAGTTACTTGTCTCTTGTGTTTGTAGATACTTGTGGTGGGGATCTGCACAGATATTTGTATTCTTGATTTCGTGTGCTCCACCATGTCAGCAAGAAATCGTGGTCTTCTTGCCCCTTTAGAGGATGTGATTGTGTACTCACGTGCCTGTGCTACTTTCAACATTCCCATCGATGTTGCCAAAAAGGATAAGGACCTTACCGCCCATCCACAGGTATTTTCAATCTTCCACTTCATCTTCCAGATGTTGGGATATTAGAATGCTTTTGTTGAACTGTGCAAGTCCACGGGAGTACCCATTCATCATTCATTCATGCAGTTGCAGTCACTCATCTGCATGAGCGACCAACACTGCGGCTATTTAATTCCCCGAATGTCACTTTCTGATCCTAAATTAATCATGGAAAACTTGTGATTATGACATATAATGGAGTAAGGAGAATTACAAGTAGGTTCAATTCTTTGAGATCTCCTTGCATGAGTGATCATCAGCTTGCAAGACTGTAGGATTGATTTTGAATGTTGCCCTTCCTGCTCAATTAAGAGACATGGTAGTTAGAGCAACAGGAACTGGGGGATATTTTAGAACAGCAAAGGTCAAGCAAACTGTAAAAATGTGAAATGTTGAAACAAGTAGAGTGAGCAGTGCGTTTGGGATGGAAAGAATGGGTCAGAAGTTTCTCCAGTACAGTTTTGTAAGCCCAATCGTGGCGACATTTCTTCAGTACATTTGAATGGGAGGTGAACAGAAATTTCAAGTTAGTTTTCAGATACAAGGAGAAACTTGAAGAAAATAGTGTAATTGTGAGACATCAGAACATTACCGAAAGAGTCATGGTCTACTTTATCTCTTGATTTTGTCATTGTAAGGTGCAGTTGAACTGCAGGACAAAGGCCTTCAAAGTCATATAAGTTATATCCCTCCACTGTAGCAAAACCGCAAGAGGGTACTGTCTTCACCAGAAAGGAGGATTTCAAAGCTTAGATATCAGCCTTTTAATTTAGAATGCATGCCTTTGTCCTGTGTCTTTTATTTCTTGGTATGATTAGTCTGAACAAGATATCATCGCTGCAATCCTTGATATCTTAGTCTTCCTTCACAGGATCTCATGCATCACGTTGGACTTTACATAGCCAAGGGAAGGGGAGCCAAGGTAGCATCAGAGGTGTCGTTTGGCACTTGAAACATTGTTTGTTGGTGGCTGTAAATAGTGAGAATTTGTTTATCCGAAATTATTGCTTCAATGCTTATACAATTTGATGATATGTAAGTGGATAACTGTGCTATTAATGATGCTTCTGGGAATTTTAGCTCGAATTCCTATCTAGTTTCTGTGCTTAGGTTGTAGATGCCCTTGTCCAATTGTCGTTTCTGTGTTTAATTTCAGTGTATTTTCTATTTATTCAGGATGTGGATAGAGGTTCAATAACTGAGCCTTTCTGTTTTAGAGTGTCAAAAGCAATTCGGAGAGGAAGCGTGTAATAGCTAACGGCTTGCAAAGAGTGCTAAAAATGAATTGTGGTCATTGGTTGCAAGATGAGCAGCAAAATGAATCTCTTAGCGAAGTATTTATAATTGCTCAAGTCTCCCATATGCATCACTAAATGAGCGTCTATGTTCATGGTCAATCTTGGTTTTCTACTAAGCATGAAGCCGATGTAGAACCAAGGCAACCAAGGTTGTGATTTTTCTGGCAATTCACAATGGAACCTGTCAAATCATACGCTTAGCTGACCAAAGGGACATGTGGTCTCCGATCATAAATTTGAACTATTGGCAGTGGAAATGCTTTACCTGATAGTAGTTAAAACTGATCCTAAACTCATTTGCGAGGTTAGTTATTGTCTAACAGTGAACTATCACTTCTCGGTTTCTTCCAGAGGAGAGACCTGCTTCTGTCATTTCGCTGATGACAAAAAAGATACGTTTGTTCAACTTCCGAACCGTGGTACATAAAGAACATGTAGCTGCCTAAACTAAATGCTCAGAAAAATTATCACCATAATCCAGCATAAAGAACAGGAAAAATCAAAAAGGAACGGGGAAAAAAATTGGCGCTACTGATGTGCTGCTTTGAAGGCATTGTACTTCCTATGCATTGCAGGGCTCATAGCAGTGAAGAGTGAGGATCTTTGCTTCTTCGTTTTGACACCGAAAATGAATGAGCGCAGAGGGACTCGTGTCTTGCTGACAGAGTGTCTCAAGTGGCTGGTTTGCTGACTGTTTCTCGATCCCGAAATTCCAAATCCCTCGTTTAGGTTTGCCAAAGTCTTCTCGACCTCCACTTGAAGGGCGGATATGTGGTCCAAACCGGCCTGCAGTTCATCTGCAACCTTGTTATTCTCTTGTTTCATGTTCAGGACCTCACCTTGGAACTTTGCAGCTTGGTAGCTGGTGAATTTGAAGTCGTCATCTTCTGCGCTCACTTTTAGTGCCTTGGTGATCTCTTCTTGGATATTGCACAGCGATGAGAATCTGCATTGCTGCTCGTCTTTTAGTGTCATGCACTTTTCTAGCCAAACGGTGAGCTCGTTCTGAATCTCTCTCAAATGCTTGTATATTGGCTTTACATCTGATTTCAAAGGTCCTGACCGGCTTCCTTCTTTCTTCTTTTCTTTTTCCAGGAGTTTTGTTGTCTCAGCTTGGAGGTCCTCGACTGCAGTTTCGTAGTTTTGTATCTGATGTAATGCTGCGCTGAACCTGAGCCAGAATTCCAAGTTCTCCTCCAGCAGTTGATCGATATCCATCCTGAATTTGTCTTCAATCTCCGAAGTCGAATCGAGAATCAACTTTATGTCATCTTCTGTCTCTTGCTCCTTTGTTATGTGGGTTTCAGCCTTAACTGACCCGGCATTGCCCTCTAAAACCGTTTGCATAAGATTGAGTTTCTGACGGAGCGACAAAATCTCTTCATCCTTCATGGCATTTGAGTTCTTCAGGTCCCACAGCTGCACGCTTGTATCGAGGAGACCATCCGGGGCCAGGGTTTTCTTCTCTGTGGCTGTGAGCTTCTTCTTGACCTCCTTAAAATTTCGAAGAACAGTGGTGTACTCCTTCAGAAGAGTCTGCTCTCTATTTTCCAACCCTTTGAGGAACAATTCCTTCCAGTTTGGTTCTTCTTCCTCCAATGTCTCTTCTCGTACTTCATCTTTCCAGGAAACATGCATCTTCCGTGGTACAACATGTGGCTCGACTTCATTTTGCGACTGTGCACCACTGGGCTTAACTGGATGAATTTCCAAATTATCTCCAGCCTGGACAGCACTATTTTCCAAGGCACTAGAACAAGATTTCTGAACATGTTCAACCCCGTCATCTCTAATTTCGGTTGTTGTTTCTGCATCTTTGTCGCGATTATTGCTGGAACCCATCAGTCTAGACTCGGGTGACCCACTACTGACGAGAGATGCATCTTGAATTGGCGATGAACTCGAAGACTGCAGTCCCTCATCTGCCTGCGAGGATGCCAATGGAACAGGACGGTCCTCCTCTCGATCTTCTTCTGGCAATTTCCCAGACCTGTCGTTAATTTCTGGTTTCTCGCCTTCAGCTAAAGCTCCTCCGATAGGCAGTGACACTACTTCCTGCTCTTCATCCAGCCTTACGCTTCCCGCTTCGTTAGGCAGTGAAGGGACTTCCTGCCCTTCATCTGATCTTACGCTTCCCAGATTGTTGGACAGGTGTTCTAAGTTGCAACGCGCTTCGGTGAAATGCGTACTCAGATTCTTTTCTTGATCCTCGAGGCTCCTGTTAAGATCCTCTACTCCGTGCAGCTTCTCTTCCATCTCTCGCATCTTGTTCTGCGCATCGTCGGAACCATCGATCGAGTTCACCTTATCGTCTTCCAACAGTTCAAATTGCGTTTGAAGACCGCTGGTTTCTGCTCTCAATCTTTCTATAAGTGCGGTTTGAGATGAGACTGCAGTTTCCAAGATGATCACCTTATTCACGAGCTCATCAATCTTCTCCGCCATTTCGCTCACCGTCAGCGATGTACTGAATTCGGCCTGTAAATGTTGCTTGATCTTTTCTTCAAAGATTCGCAAATCTTCTCCTCCTTGCACACTTGTGGCTTCTTGGCTCGATCTCTCCGATTCGATAGACGGAATTTCTTCGCTGTTCTCTTTAGGAAGGAATTTTCTCTTCAACGACATGAACTTTTCCCGAGCGATCTTGATCTTCTCTTGCTCCGTTCTTGCTTCCTCGGAGAATTTCTTCTGCTTCTCCTGCAAGTTGAGCAAGGTTTCTTGACAAGACTTCAAAGCGGCCGTGGTCATCACGCTCCGTGCCTCGTCGTCTTCGATGACCATTCCCTCGCCAAATTCATCTTGTAAGTTGGAGACCTCTTCTTGCATCTCCTGGATCTGCTTCTCAATATCCCAGTATCTCGCGCGCCCGCTCTCATACGAGCTCCTCACAAACTCCTTCACCGTCTGCAGGGCGAGGATGTCCTTCTGATTCTTATCAATCTTTTCCAGCGCTTCCGCTTTGCTCAAACCAGATTTGGGGACCTTGTTAGCAGCACCTGCCGCTTTCTTGTCCTTCTTGTTTTGCAACTTCTTCGCGCCAGATGTCAAGATGCTCTTCAAATCCTTGACAGGAGCTTTTGGTACTTTCGGAATGTTCTGCTTCGAGACATCATGGACAGGCTTCTTCGGGCTATCTTCATCATCTTCGTCCATGGCAAACGAGACTTGGTCTGGGAAAACTGAGGCGATCGTGGTGTTGGCATTCTGTAGCTCTGTTGATATGTGGTCATACCGTTCAGCGAGCGCTCGATAGGCTTTGTAGGACTCTCCGACGAAGTTTATCAGCTCTGGCCTTTTCTTGTAGTACATCTCTGCCCTCTTGGCAAAGGAGTCTCCATCTTCTTCGATGAGCTGAAGCACATTCTGCACTTTTTCCTCCATGTCTGCAATAGTTTATGTCTCGGATTAGAACAAATTAGTATACTTCGTCCCCTCTTACTGATCAGTTGACAATTTTTCACAAATTTTATGTAGTCCGGGTGTCAATTTCTTGAGCACTATAGTTACTTAAAAGTACTCATGGATTCATGCAATCTCGTTGTGGACATGATTTCGAAATTGAAACTGAGTATCAAAATTTCAGATATCTCATTAAACTCAGATGTAATATCATCCGGAACTGGAATCAAGAAAGCGGCACAGATCATTTCGACCGATCACCTGATGCCAGAAGGCAGATCTCGTGAGGTTATTGGCCAAGGAAATCAAAGAACAGATCTTATGAAAGTAATTGATCTGGTAATCTTTAGGCTAACATGATCAGCTATTTGATGCTATTTGATGCTGGAGATTTTTGGAGCCTTGACTGCTTTTATATTCACACAAGGTTGTAGAAACTTTACATCAAGAGCAGCCAATTATGAAAGTTCTTCATATTTCATCTGAAGCCGGGCACCAAAACATAAGACAGATGCAACGTTCGACATTGCATCGCACAACCTAATCATTTGACCAACACAAGCGACTTCCCGATCCGAATGAAACAGGACTTCATGACAACATGACCGATACCGTCCTGGAAAGGAAAAGAAAGATCGCGGATCTTACCTTGGAGATTCTGTTCCAGCCATTTAGATTGCTTGGTTCTGATGTGGCTCGCCCACCACCATGAATATGCATTGCTCGCAGCTCTCTGCAGCATCATCTTTTCTCCTTCTTCCTTGACTCTCCCTCCCTCCCTGCCTCCCTGCCTCCCTCTCTAGAGAAGACAAGGCAAGCCCAAGTCAAATGTAAACCTCAAAGGGGTGTAAGGGAAAGAGAGAAGGGGTGTAAGGGAAAGAGAGAGAGAGAGAGAGAGAGAGAGAGAGAGAAGATTCAAATGGGGGAGACAGGAAGATGAACAACGCAGACATTGAGAAGGCAACGTGCAACAAAGGGATGTGCCGGGGGCACTTTCTAACAATAACATCATGGAGGAGCGGAAACTTCGCTGCCTATCTTTGCAAGCCCCGCCCTTTCTCGTTTGTCGTTTTCTTTTCTTTCCTTCTCCCTCCCTCTCTCTCTCTCAATATTTCCTTAGTAGAAAAGAAAGTGGGCCCTGGAGTCCGACAAGTGGAAACAGATGGACCACGCACACGTGGCACCGCGGCTATGCGCGTAATGTCTGGACCGTTCATCACGCCGGCCTACAATAGGAGTCAATGTAATTGAGGATTCGAATAAGTGGTAATCTATATGGTCCATTGATTGTGCAATAATTTCTTAGCCTCCTCGACATTACATGGCGGTCGAATAGTATTTGATTTTGGTATGTTGAAAAGTCTAAGACATAAATCTAGCTATTGCTTGAAATATAATGGATTTGACCTAGGATATCTAAATCACTCAAGCTTCTCCTTTTGGATAACGACAGGATATTCAAGACTCTTTTAATCACCCAACTAATTATTGCTGGGTGTGGCGTGACCTAGGTGCCTATCAACCATACCGAGTAACTAGAGACACAGATCTATATGTTCTTGAAGGTGAACTTAAAAGAATGGGTAAGTGCGACAATTCAAATTTTGAGAAAATTATCAATTTAGGATTAAACTTATTGCATAAATACTAATTTAATTGTAAAATTTTCAAAATCAATAATCTAATTCTAGACCTTTGAGCAAAATTTCAATATAGTCATTTTGGTCAATTTTTGCCTTAAATCACTAATGTGGCGATAGAATCATTACTTGTTGTCCCATAGAGCACATTGCCGTGTTAGGGATTTTCGGCGAAAATTGGATAGAAGAACTATATTGTAATTTCAAGCAAAGTTTTATGTCTAAATTAATAAAATTGAAAATTTTATGACTAAAATGATATATGTACAATAATTATACGATAAACTCCTAACAATCACTTAGCTAGATCTAACCACTTAGCTTTTTAATCTTTTTCTTCTCTTTTGGGTTGGACCCAGTACCAGCCGGCCTTGTCCTAATGGGAATTGATAATATCCTTTTCGGCCATGGAAGTTATTATACTTTTAGGCTGGCCCTTTTTAAAAGCCATACCTGCCACCGACCAGAGCGATGCCTTTTACATGCTTTACGTCAAGTAGCTCAGACCTCTTCTCTTGTTGAAAGAACAAGAGGAGATGTTACTTTGCATCTAGATGTTGCCCAAAAAGTCTAAAAAGCATCCTACGACCTTGTGAAAGGATCTCGTATGGAAATGAAATCGCGTGCACAGCAATTTCAGTAATTGAAGTTCTATCAAGGATGGTCAATGGCCATTTGAAGTGTCGAATTTGGCTTCAAATCAATGGTAAAGGGATTCTACCATGCCTTGAAGTCTCCAGGGCTTTGTAAGATTCAAACTACTAAAAACAATACGCGGATGGTAGATTGGAAGATGCACTGGATAAGGCTCTCCAGAATTTCTTGAAGCCATCTTTGTAACCGGTGACGCATATGTACATGTATTGTTTGTATGTAAAGAGATGGGAAGATCAATAGAAAATATTTACTTTTTCTTGCTGAAACATATCCCAGAGCTCTGGAAACCCTAGTTTTAGATTCTCTTTGTTGGTCTCCCACATTGATTGGTTTGTACAACTTAGGATACTTGCCACTATTGTTTCGAACATGGGGAAAACCATCGAGACTTGATGTCCCCATAGGCATTTCTAGGAGTAATTCATGCCATTCTCTAGGATGGTTTGAGATCATCTTTGGCATGTTCGACTTCATGATTTTGCCTGGTGGCCTCAACCGCACCTTAGCTTGAGTACAATAAAGATGGAATTGACTATGTTCAAGCCAAATTTCTAGTGCAAATTCTTGCATACTAATGACATTAAAGACAATGGCTTAGAACCCACCAGTGGGCAGCTAAGTTAGTTCGACTTTGGGCACTTCATCACAGAGATCCCAGAGTTGAAACTCCGCAACTCCTAACACATCTTAAGTGAAGGGTTATGGTGGTGGGGTCTTGTGTTAGTCTCCCCCGCGATATAGGGGCCCGGCCCTTTGATACCGTCTAGACAAGGGGGGCCATGGTGGAGTCCTTGGTTATCAAAAAAAAAAAAAAAAAAAAACAATGGCTTAGTAATGTACACCAAGGGAAGTAGTAATGTGTCAAGAGAAATTGGTATGAGAAACCGTGGATACATGTCTTGATAATGGAATTTGCAGACAACCAATGAAGGATGGTCATAATAAGATTTTCAAGTCATTTTCTGATGAAAATGAAGGCAAAGAAGGGAGATTTCACAAGACTCTATTTGGCAAATGGGTCGATTATTTGGGTCCTGAGGAAAATCCTAATCGGATTCCAAACTACCTTTTGAGGTAACCTATATCGACATGCTTGATGAATTCAATCATGTTACATAGTTGAAGTTCCCTTAATGATTTGATTTCTATCAACTTTGTGAAATAATGAGTGGATATAATAACAAATGAGTGATGTTTTTTTTTGGCTCTAGAACTAAATGGCAAAACTTAAAATTTCAGTATTAAATTGACATCCGTACAATAAATTTAGGACTGCTCGTACAACTTTGCCCAAATCAATATGCTTGATGAATTCAATCATGTTAGATTGCTGGACTTTCTTTAATGATTTGGTTTCTACCAACTAGGTGAAATAATGAGTGGATATGATGACAAATGAGTGATGTTTATTGGGAGAAGGTCTGGTTTCCCCAGTAAGGTCCCTTGGTCCAGCCTCTGAATTGCCACGTTTTGACTTTCTATCATAATTTGGATGGAGGTGGGCATGGGATCTCATCATGTCTTTGGCCATGCCTTTGGATGAGCATTTGCATTTTGGACCCAGCTTGGTGGGAAACCACACCAAACGATTCTTGTTGTGCATCATTGCTTCGTCGAGATCGACAACATCTGTAAAGAATCTTGTTAGTAGCTTTCCAATGCGATTCTTGATTGAGCACATATAGCTAGGATGCAAAACAGAGAAATTGCATTAAAAGGACATTCCGAGTTACCTGCATGATGATAATGGTATTAGCCTATAAGGTATCTTGTTTACCATTATTTCCACGGTCAGAATGCTTATATGTATGTTGAGTTTCCCGGTGATGAAAATGAGGGCATTGAATGATAATGGTATTAACCTATTAGGTATCTTGTTTACCATTATTTCCATGGTCATAATGCTTATTTTTATGTTCAAAGGCACGGATTTAGGAGTAGTATGAGCCGGTATCGAACAATTCAGGTAAGGGATGAATTCATTTTAGGAGTGCAAAAGTAGTTACCAATTTGTGTAGGAGAGCACGGCGCGGCATACAACTCATGTTGCAAAGAGAGATCGACAAACTAGGACATGTCACAGATCTAGTAGTGATGACAATTGATGAAGGGACTAGAGTGAGGCAAGGATCGGGAAATTGCTCTGTCCGGTGAATCTCATGAGGAAGCTTTAGTGTGTATAAATTGCCCAAATGATAATGAGGAACTTGCATGGACAAGGCAACAAGTAAGGGAATATCTACAAAGGAGGAATGCACCACTTTGGACCAAGGCGCTATAGTGGCTGATGGTAACAAGACAAAACATGAGGAAAGTTATGATGATGATGAGACTGATAATTTAGAGGATGAAAATGCAGATGATGAAGTAGTTGTGCTTAAAAGAAAAAGCATATACTTTTCTTATGATCCAATTGATAAAGATGCTGCGGTTTTGCGTATTTAGGAAATTTCATGATACAAAGCAATCCAAAAATACTGTTGGGAAGTACTCAATTACTCACAAGAGGGGTGTTGATTTCATTAGAACCGAGCAAAATTTGTTGAAGCAAAATGTTCTCAAGAGAATCATTCATTGAATATATGCGGGACATCTATGGTTGGATTTCGGTATCCTTTGACACTCAAGTCAGTACTACCTTGTGATAAGTGACATCAACGGAGCAAGGGTTAATGTACCTCAAAATCCTCGTACCTCAAATGATTGATTTAGGGGTGTTTATACTTACTTAGATAGTTTGGAATTTTGCAATTTGCGAGGATGTGACATCATAAAAGTTGTCTTTTCCAAATTTTGGTATGTCCGTTTGCTTGCAGTCCCTTTTGCTGCCCAAATTTTTTAAAAGAACACATTTGATAACTACACAAAACTTCTGTTCTTGGAATAGGGAAAAAAAAAACAGAAACACATTTAGTAAACTTGTATAATTTTTTTGTTTCTTTTAATTTTTTAATATTTTTATTTTATTTTTCCTTTTTTCTTCTTTCTTCCTTTTGGTTGGTTGCCGGCCTTGAATGCTCGATGACGCCTCGCCCAACCACAACGAGGCTTTTAAAGGGGCTCGACCAACCAAGGTGAGGGGCTTACGTTCGGCCCTCAACACCGTTGGTAAGTTATCAAAAAAACAAGAAGAATTATTAAATGAAGTGTTTCCGGGATAAATAAATCTTGTTTCCATTCCAAATCTATTGGGTAATTCATTTTTTGTTCCCCAAAACAAAAGAACAAAAATTTGTTCCGGGAAACATAAACAAATTTAAACAAACAACCCCTAAGTTATCAACATTATTAAATGGCTAAGAGTAAATACATTAGATTGGATAATTTGATAGATAACATAAATTATCAATGATAATAAAAATATTTTTTGTTGACTATTATTTCAAGAGCAACAAACAAACATTTTTAAAAATATATTTTTTAAATCATTCATTTTTCGCAAAATGAGCATAGCCTAAAAGTTGAGATTTCCTCAAAGTAAGAGTTGGTCAATTATTGCAAAAAGTTGGTTAGATTGATAATTGTAAAAAAAACCAGCACATGTTGGTAAATAACTTAAACAACAGTCGGTAAAAACCTAAGAAAAAAAATTCATAATTTTATATAGATGTTTGTAAATTCAAAATGCCCATAAGTTCATTTGCAATAAGTTATTAACAGAGTTAGATGATGTTGTAAATTACGTACATTATTGATAAGTCACTTACCATACTTGTAAATCTAAAAGAAGTTAGTAGCTTGTAAATTCATTGGCATGTTGGTAAATTCATTACAGCATTGGTGATTTACTAACCACATTTGTAAAATTTCTTAGAAAAGATAATAACTTACTATTGTTTTTTGGACGGTGGGCAATTGATTACAATGTTAGTAATTTACTAACCATACTCATAAAATATAATATTATTTTTATTTACTAATTTGTTTGGACGTTGGTAAGTTCATCATGTAATAATTACACTTGTAACCTTGGAAAGAATTTAGTAAATAACCATTTCATTTGGACGTTGGCAAATTCATTGCAACCTTAATAGTTTGCTAATCAATAAATTGTTGGTCATTTACTAATCCTACTTGTAAAATTAAAAAGAAGAGACTCCAATGATTAATTAACCAACCATACTCACAATATTCAAAAGAAGTCAGCAGCTCACTAATTAATTTCGGCATTGTAAGACCATGGTGACATATTTCCTTTTTCACCGACGATGTTTGATCATTGATGATTACTAATAACTTCATAAATCTACCAGCAAAAAGATAATTTGTAATTTTTTCGTGAATTTTACAGAGGTTTTTTTCGGGGGGGCAATGATTTTCATTAATAAGAATAAACTCAAAAATGGAATCGTTCGAAGGCGTAGGCTCATACATTCGATCGGTAACGGCTAGTGGTAATTACGAATAGAGGTGTTAAATGGGTTGTGCAATCCATTTATGGACCCATTTAAGTATAAATGGGTCATTAATGGGTCAGGCCTTGAGAAATAAGGTATCCTAATGGGTTTTAAAAATAAAAGAACTAAAATAAATGGGTCTTAAATGGGTACCCATTTAAGACCTATTTACAAATCCATTAAAGTCTAAAGATGGGTTGTGCAACCCATTTATTTTTCTTTTCTTTTTTTATTTTTCTTTCTTGTTTTTTTCTTTCCTCTTCCTCCGGTCGCCGGCACGGCGATGGCCGGCGACCGGCCAGGCGACCTCGAGGCTCGCCCGACGCCCCGGCGAGCCTCGCCTCGAGCTCGCGGATCGGGAGGCGGAGGCCTCGCCGTCTGGCGAGACTGGAATCGTTCGAAGGTGTAGGCAGGAACTCATGCATTCGATCAAAGAAAAAGAAGAAGAAGAAGAAGAAAGAAAGAAAAAAAGAAAAAAGAAAAGTTATATTTATAAAATTAAAATAATTAAAATTTTATTTTAAAAAATAATTAAAATTCGATTTTTAAAAATAATTATTTTAAAAATTATAAAAATTGTCCATTAAATTTATGTTGTATAAAACTATTTTAGAAATACTATTTTTTAAATATATATATCTATATATACATAATAAATTAAGTTTAATTAAATGGGTCGGGTATGGGTTAGGTATAGGTCGGATCGGGTATGAGTCAAAATTTTTGCATTCGTTAATAAACGGGTCATAAACGGGTTAAATGGGTCGATTGGGGACCATTGGGAACCGACTCAAACCTGGTAACGTTTAACGTGGTAATTACGAACCGAACCCAAGGTTAACAAAAAGTGGACCTTTATAACTAACGGGCCGCAAACGAGCCGTTGATTTTTAAATCCTCCAAGCCCCACCTCCTTCCCTCGCCAACGGCTCTTTTCGAAAACCCCCTCTCTTTCTCTCTCTTCTTCTTCTTCTTCCTTGCAAGGAACCACGGAACTCCAGGCTTCTTCCGCCTACCGATCGGGTCGAGTCGAGTCGAGTCGAGGCCGGCGATAATCAGGTACGTTTCTGCCGCTCGTTCTCGATCGCTAGGCGTTCGGTTGTTCTGGGTCGGAGGAAATGGTGCGTTTCTGCTCTGATGGGTCTGCTGTTTTGCTTCGATTTCGTGGGAACTGCCGCAGAATCTTGGTTTGGATTCGAATGTCTTTCGTTCGTTTCCGATTCTTTCGACTCTTTCGAATGTCGGGTTTTTCGGGTGGCTTCGTTTCGTTGAGAAGGGTGTGTGTTCTGGTAGGATGTTCTATATAGTCGCCTCATTGGTGTTTTCTGTTTATTTCATCCCATTATTTTCGCTGATTTTCTACTTGGGTAATCCAAATGAATGGCTCTCTTGAATTCTGCTCGTTGTTGTTTGTAATCTGTTTGTGCTGTTTTGCTGTCCCTTATAGGAGTTCCCTCAAGTTAGGCTTGTTGAATAGATGTATATGAGCCGAAATCTCTTCTTGGACGTAAGAGATTTGGTTCTTGCTCGAATAGCATTTGACGAAATAAGGATAGAGATTTGATTTTTTTTCCCACTACAAGATCGCCGTAAGAAGGGTTACCTTTCTTGCGGTTCGAAGACACTCTTAAAGGTCAGTTAGGGCTTCTTGGGGGCGATGATCTTGAACACTTTCTTGACTTCTTTCCGGGGACGATCTGCTATTTTTTTTTCTCTCGTATGATGGATACTTGCACTCGCCATGATCTATTTGTATTGGTTTGTACTGTGAATATAGTATGGCCTAGAGAATGTCAGTAGCAAGGTCCATTTTCTTAATATCCTGCCTATTGTCCGGATCAGGTTTCATGGAGTCTCGGTAGTAAAATATGGATAAAATTTGTGGGGATGATCTGTATTTCTTTTTCTTGCATGATGAATTATTTGCAATCTCCATGATCTTTTTGTATTGGGGTTTACTGTGAATATAGTATGGCCTAGAGAATTTCAGTAGCAAGGTCCATTTTCTCAGTATCCTGCCTATTGTCCGGATCAGGTTTCGTGGGGTCTTGGTAGGAAAATATGGATAAGATTTGCGAGGAATTGGATGAAGCCAAACTGGAGATTGAGAGGCTCAAGGCAGACTACCTGACTAAAGCTGAACAGTATGAGAGCTTAAAGAAAGGGTTCAATGAGCAGTCACATAGGCTGCAGGAAGCGAGGGGGAAAATTGAGAACCAGACAGAAGAACTCTCTGGAAAGACAGAAGAAATTTCTGAATTGAAGCGTCTGTGTGAAGATCTCAAATGCAGTTTAAGCGAAAAGGAATCAACTGTTAAACGTCTTAGTGCTGCGAATGACACTCTCAGATTTGATTGTAAAGAGAAGTCGAAAAAGTGGGAAGAGGAGAACAGGCGCTTGTTATTGGCTGTAGAAGAAGCGAACGATAGATGTGTCAGTCAAGAGGAGAAGCTGCGAGGGTTTGAAGAACAGATTAAAGGCCTGAAAAGGCTTTTGGATACCTCACAGAAGAAATGTTCTGAAGCAGTGGAAAAGGTGAAGGCTCCTAAAGAGCTGAGAGAAAGAGATGATGTAATCGACAGTTTAGAGCAGGGAGTCAGGAAAGTTGAAGATCAGCTTAAATGGAAGAAAGAGCAGTTCAAGCATTTGGAAGAGGCGCACCACAAGCTTCGTGAACAGTACAAGACGAGCAAGAAAGAATGGGAGATGGAGAGATCTTCATTTCTTGATGAGTTGTCTTTGCTGCAGACAAAGCTGGACTCTCAAACTAGAATGTCACAGGATCTTGCGAGCAGGTTGCAGATGTGTAACCAAGCTCTTGCCCACGAAGAAAGCAGAAGAAAGACTTTGGAGTTTCAGGTCTCTGACTTTAAAACACGCTTTGAGAATGTCTTTGGCGAATGTGAGGGAGCAAAGTCGCAGCTGGAACGCTTGATGGCCCAGAGGGATGAAGAGGTGGCAAATTTGAGGCATTTACTGGGGAACAACGAGACAATTTGCAAGGAGATGAAATACCAGGCAAGGAAATTGCAGCAAGAAAATGAAGAACTAATAGGAGACATCAAACAACTCCAAGAAGAGAGGATAAACAGTGCAGGAAACTCTCCATCTTTGGCTAAGCTGCGAAACAGGCTAAAGAGCGTCGAGCAGATGCACAAAGACTGTGCTGCAAATCTTAAAGCAAAAGAGGCTGAGTGGAGTCGAGAGCTGGAGAAATTGACAGCTGAACTGGAGGATTGCAGGTCTGAGTTGTTGTGTAAGGAAGCGGAACTCAAAGATGTCAAGAAAGAATTAGAAGATTGCAATGCCTCTCTGATGCAGTTGATGTTGATGAACGAGGAGATCTCTGTGATACAATTGGTGATGAAATCAGGAATATCCGAGTATCAGTTAAAGCTTGCTAATACTGCTTCTGATATCGGCACACATGACAAGATCAGAGAAGAGAATGCTTCTCTTCTGATAAAGCAGCTTGAGATGAAGAATGAAGCCTTGGCCAAGGCTCATGAGGAGATCGTCAGTGAACATCAGAAGGTGCGGGTTGAGCTAGCGAGTTATAAGGAAATGCTTGAGGAATCCTCAAGGTGCCAGTTTTACTTGAAGGAGCAAGCTTTGAGAATGGAAGTCAATTCTAATGTGAAGATTAAAGAAGTTTGCGATGCCCTAGATAGAACCACATCTGAGCTGACCGAGAAAATTGGCGAAGCGAATGAAATGGAATTTGAGTTGCAGATATGGAGATCAGTTGCGATCGTTTGAAATTTGAAATTGAAGAAAACCATGAAACACGCAAACAAATGGAAGCCTCACTTCTTGCACAATCTGAGTTTGAGAATGCGATGAAGGCGGAGAAAGATGAACTTGCCCACCTGTTGGAAGATAGACGCAGAAGTATCGACCGTCAGCAAAAGAAGATTTTGCTTCTGGAGCAAGAAATCAAGATGAGAGAATTAGAAGTTGCTAATTCTACAAAGATGGAGTCACTTATGGCCTTCGAATCAGAGAGGAATAGTTTCTTTGAAATGATCAGGGAGAAAGATGAGATCTTCAAGGAACTCCAGGAGGAGATTAGTCGGCTAGAGCAGGAATCACTTAGAAGAGAATTCGAAAGCGTTCTTTTCACCCAATTAGGAGCAGAGAGGACGTTCGAGAATGAGAAACACAAACTTGTCCATCTCACGGAAGAGAAGGACCGGAGAATAAGGGACTTAATGCACTCCATGAAGTCCCTGGAAGACAAGTTCAACAGCTCGATGGTGTCCATGTCCTCCCAGCTAGCTGAAAAGGAGGCAGCAATTGATTCATTTTGCGAAGCCTGGGAGAAGATAACAGCAGCAGAAATTGTGGCCGAGATAGAAGTCGAAGAGAAGAGGATGCTGATTACGGAATTGGAGGATGAATTGACTAATCTGCAAAAGAAGATGGAGCTTCAGGAAAAATCCCTTTCATGGTCAGAGCGTAGAGCATTGGAGATTGAAGCTGCACTGGAGGCAAAAGAGTCAGAGATGAAAAACTTGGCTCGGGAGATGGATACAAGGCTCACCGGCTCAGATGCCTTGGTTAATGAGCTGAAGAGCGAAAATGGTAACTTGCTTAAACACATCCGAGCATTACTATCAGAAAAGGAAGACTTGTTGGGGCTTATTAGGGAGATGGAAGAGAGGATCAACGAGTCTTCCAGCGAAGACAACCAACTGATGCAGGTGCTAGACACGATAGTACAGTCTTTTGACTGTAATGGCTCGAGTATGGATTCTGAAGGGAACAACCAAAATGTTGTCCCTGTCAATGAGGATTCGAAGTCTGATAAATCTCCTTTTGCAATGAAGAGATGGGCAGTCGTTTTGAATGGAAGATCTCCTTTCAGAGAGCTTAACAGTTAGCTCCACTTCAAGACTGGCAATGCCAGGTTTCGGTTTTGGGCAAGGAACCTGTTTGTGCCACTGACCACTAAATATGATTGCTGACATTTGTTTTGTTGTTGAAAGAAACCTTGTATGCATGTATGACTTGTCATGTCAAGTTGTTGTCACGCGATTTGTACTATAAATCTACGCTGATTCTGTATCTGGAAATTTGTTGGATTGTCACTTTTTTCCAAGGCATTTTTCTTGACAGCTCCAAGCTGCAGATGAGAAAATAGTTCAGGGTATCTCCAATTTCTGGGAGAGACTGACAATGTGAAGAAACACATGTTACGTACAGTAGATTAGACACATGTTAGGGACATATTTCAGTAAACTACATACAGAAAGACACCTGTTACATACACCTGCAATAGCATGCACGGGGAAATCTGCCCGTGATAAAGAATACACCTCGATGTTCTGGATCTTTTTCAGAAAGAATCCATTCTCTTCTCTGTGAAGTTTGCAGAGTCTCTATGATTTGATAAGAGCATCAATGGTCTGAAGCTCATGTTCTATATCCTGCTAATTGGTACCATTGACACAGTTTTAAAAAGTTGGAGATTATATCTCAGAGAAGAACTTCTGAGGCACGGCACTTCACTAGCCCTTGTGAGATTTCTTATGTTAACATTGGCAATTTTGTTTGCTCAGAAGGATCATAGACTTTATGGGTGTTCTGGTATGTCTGATGGAAGTACTGCAGAATTATATCTGCAGATCCCATGTGGTTCATACCAAATTGTTAATGAGAAAGAAAACACTGACGTACCACTGGGCAACAAATGACAGAGATGGGTTTACATAATGAGAGGTGGTGGAATGAGTTTGAGAGAGATCAGTGCGCTATTTCCCATACCAGAACTTGGAGGCAGGTAGGTTCAGTTCAGCAGCTTAATCTAATTTGGCTATTTCAGGATCATCATTTCTTGGAGGGATTTGGGACATGACAGGTGTCGACTCACTGTGTAATCTCGCTAATCTTGTGAACTAAGTAAGACGTGAGATAGAAACTGGGAAAATGGCTCAACACATTTTTGCCATTCTCCATAGTAAGGAGTCCCAAACCAGACTCAAATTACCATATAGGATTGGGATCCGGCTGAAATATGTCTAATTATAATTTCCATTGTGACCTATTTTTTCAAACAAAGTATCATTGTATGTCACAAATTTTTCAAAATAATCAAATATAAAATTAAGCCTTTCAAAAACTTCAGTTTACTTTCTAATTGGCATTGGTTGCACAAAACTTTCACCTAGTATCCACACATGAGGTCCCATATTTAAATTTTGTGAAATCTCGTATTTCCCCTTATATATTTTTGCGATTAAATTGTAAGTTAAAATTCAATACACAAAAATATGAAACCAGATTTGACCCGGACCCGACGTAATTTTTTTTTTTTTTTTTTTTTTTTTTTTTTTTGGTCGAAGGACCCGGCGTAACTGCTCCACCCACTTCAGGTATCCGTTGTTCAAAAAGCAGGACACGTGGCGAGCAACCCGGCGCGGAGATGCGGGGCCCGATGGAATAACCGCTACACAAATTTCCAAAAAACCTAAAAAAGAAGAAAAGAAAAAAGAAAAAAAGCGATGCGCAATTTGACAGTTGGACGTCTCCGTCCCCCGCGCGCACCTCCCTCCCTCTCTCTCTCTACCCCTCCGTCTCCGAGCTCCGCTCGCAGAGATCGCCGCCGGAGCTTCCGCCGGAACCTTCGATTCCGCCGCCGCCGGTGCGCCGCCGCCGCCGCCGTCGCCGGCTTCTTGTTTCCGGTAATCGGCTCGCCTCGTTTGCTTGCGGTGGAATCATCTGCCATCGTGTGATGATCGTTCTCTTTTTTCTATGATCGGGGACGCTTCTGGTTTCTTGCTTCGTACTTGTCGCCGGATTCGATTTCGCGATCGGTTTCCCTTCTTTACACGACGAGTTTATCGATTCCTCTTGCCGACGCTATAGTCTTGGCGGCCGATTGCTTTTCCTTCGAAACGAGCTTCGGCTTCGATACGTGGACCGAATCTGTTGTCCCTTTCTATTTTGTCGTCCGTGTTGAGAATATCAGGTTGTCCGTACGGTTTG
Organism: Eucalyptus victrix; assembly: GCA_016097545.1. Taxonomy (NCBI): domain Eukaryota; kingdom Viridiplantae; phylum Streptophyta; class Magnoliopsida; order Myrtales; family Myrtaceae; genus Eucalyptus; species Eucalyptus victrix. The sequence continues at coordinate 51,079,852 of CM027843.1, forward strand.
TTGGCGGTTGAGGTTGACTGAGGCGCCGGAGGGTTGATTCCCTTTCCGTTCTTCTCCAGGACGTTTCGGTGCCTGAACGTTTCTCCATTGCTTGTTTGCAGCTTATGATCTTTTGTCGGTAGCTTCAGCCATCGGTTGACAGCAACTGAAAAATGTCTCTCGCTGGCTCCGTGTACTTGTCCCAAAATTTGGGACTTCCCAAGGATAGGGGCCGCAGTTATTTGCTGAAGGTACGTAACCTGTTATTTCGAACCTGTTGTTTGTTTTTCTCTGTGGGGTTGTTCTGATGTTCTTCGATTATCTCTTTGTTTTCCCCATTCCAGAGCTTAGGCAGAAGAGGCAACTTGTGCATAGGGAGTCTCTCTTTGTCATCACGTTCTTCGGTAAGTGACTTTGGAATTTAATGGAAATTTCTGTTTATCATAGAGTGCATTTTGTTAGTTCTGTGGCAGAGGTACAGAAATTTTGCTGGATAAGATGAGTGATTGCATGTATTGGATGCCTGCCCATGAATGTTTTTAAATGAAATTCAGCGGTATGCCTGACAGAGGATGTGAACCTCCATGTGAAATTATTGTAGTTAGGGGCTGAAATGGGTTGCACAAGGCTATTATTACACGAATTTGCATTTCTTTTAACCAACTGTTCATCAAGAATAAGCTTGGAGAAAAAATCAAAAAGATAGACCAGAACAGTATTGATAAAAGAACTTAAAGGGGAGACCACAACTTGATGGAAGGAGCTTACTAATAAGCACATACTGTATACATGGCTCAGCTAAATTCTTCCATGCCTTTACATTTTAATTCTTGGTTGTTTTGTTTCCTACATTTTTCAGTCTTGTAGGCAGTAGCACTGATAATGCATAGTACCTGTTGACAAGACACAGCAATGTTCTAATCTGTAGCATTTTGGAGCTCTTTACATCCTGGAAACATGAAATGACAGAGAGTAGTCAATTCTGTTATTTATTTTTGCTTTTGTACCTCTTTTCATCTCATTACACTGCTTTACCACAAGGGCTACTTAGTTTGCAAACTATTATAATGAAACACCATGGAGCTTCCTCTTATATTTAAACAAGGAACTCAAATTGTATTTAGCAAGGGATGATCTTTGCTTTCTCGGGGTAGATACTTTCTGAGAGCTATTGCTGGAAGAGCTTCAGTTGAGGACTTTTAAGTCTGACGTCTTGACCATTTTGCAGCAAATTTTTATCTTTTGTCGTTCGTAGAGCTACATGAGCTCTTCTCGTGTTGGAATCCAAGTTGAATTACTGCTGATTTGATTTAACATTTAATTTTCTTTAAACGGCATGACTGGCAGGAATTTTGGAGTATGGCTCAATCTCGAAGTTTATATGCTCCGGTATATACTGTACAAAATACATACGGTGCTTTTAAATGCTATTCTTTTTTAGGTCCAAGGAATTTGCATGAAAATCCACTAGTGAAGAATGCAGCTGTGGCATTGTCCAGGTAATCTCACTTGATGTATATGACCTTGTCATCCATGTTCCTAAATGGTCTCTTCCTCTAACACACCCCCCCCCAACCACCAAAAACCCACACACGTACCCACCCACCCAGCCACCCTTCTTTTACAAGTGATGTTTATGTTAAGTTGTGTAACAATGTAGTCTTTTTAATTTGATATTCTTTTGAATTCCCTATAGTTTCCCTTGTAATGTAATGGCCATTGTACTTAACAAAGTTCTTCCTGAACACATAACCTGTTGCATCACCAGACTGAGAGGTTTATAGCACTTTGCCCATGGTTAAACAACAAGTCTTACTCAAGGACCAGGCACACAAGTGCTAATTGGTATTTCAGCAGAACTTGTTATTCAGCTGTATCACTGAGTCTCTTCATGCAATTCTTAGCCATCAAACTGATTTTGGTTTCATATTAACAGAGGAAAGAGTGTAATCTCTAAGGCATAAGTCACAAAAGCATTAGCCTGATAGTCTAATGAAGGATTAAAATCAATTTCTTCTACTTTTGACAACTAAAGCCATGTCAGCCAACATGTTACAACAATATTCCAGATTTGCAAAGGGTTTTTGGTACTCCCTCAAGTGTACTTCCAGTTTGGTGTGAAAAATAGTTAAAACTGAACCTAACCATTATTACTTTTTGGTTCGGTTCAACAGGATTTTTTTTTTTTTTTCAAATAATGGTTCACAAACCAAACAAACCATTTTTTGCAGTTCAGTTTTGGGTCGACTATTTGGAATCAAACCAAATCTTATTACCTATTAAAACTTTTATAAAGTGGGCTATTGTATATGATATAAAGATATAAAGTAGCTTATTGTTTGAATTTCAGTGTCTGTGATTTCTGCTGAGTGTAATGTTTGGCATCATCAAGAAATTACTTCTCTTTCGAAACTATTTGGTGAATTTAAGCTCATGAATTTACCCAAAAAAAGAGAAACATAGAAGACGAGAAAATGGTTATATTCCAAACAATAACTAGGTTTGGTCTAGTTTCATTTTTATTCAAACGTACTTGCACAGTTTGGTTTGGTCTGGCATCCAGACTGAATCAAACTGCTCCATGTTCCCCTCTGTTTCCCCTGATCTTTCGACATGTTAATGCGTCACACATGACTGTCCAGAACTTGGGTTGAGACTTTGTGCATCTGAATATTGGCATGGTTTCTCTATCTATAGAATTTATCATCCCAGTGCGGTCTTTTCAATGGAGTTGACCCTTCCACTGGTGCTTTTAAAATCAGAATGTACTTGCTCATTCAACTGATTGACTAAGAGCAATTCACAGTCCAGTCCATTTCAGTGCTTGTCGTTTGGGATCCAAAACTGGATTAAAAACAGCGTTGATCTGGTTCTACCAGAGCACTTGAACTGGCAATAACCTAGGTTTTGAACCAAGGGCTCATCTTTCCTTGAAATAACCCCTCACATGCCTGTCATTTAGCCAATTTTTACCTTGTATCTAACAATTATATCGATGCTTATGTACAAATGCCAAAATAATATATAGTAGCAGAAAAATCTTCCAAGGTTTTGAACTGGGGGCATGCAAGCCATAACAATGGGCTCTTTGTTTTTGTAAGCATCAAGCCAACACAAAGTTAATGTCTACACTAATAAAATGGGGGAAAAAAAGATTCAAGCGGTTGAACCACAACAATTCAGTTGGCTGGTTCTCTTACCAGTCTGATTTTGAAAGCTCTGCCTTCAACTTGAGATGCTTGAATGTTTGCTGTTGAGATAAGTTTATTAGGGTATAGCATCTTGATATTGCAAAATATTTATATGGATCTCTGGTACTAGCATCCAAAAAGCATCTTTTTGTTTTCTGAGAATATGAAATTGTGTCGATATCACATTTCATTATGTTCTTATCTTATTCAATTTACTCCTGTAGTTTCTTCTTTAGCATTTTATCTCCCATAGTGTTCCATATTGTTGTTTTTAGAAATTTGCTTCTTCCTTTCTTTCATTTTTGTCCTTTCAAAGGAGAAAGACTAAGCTCCTTGTAACATTCGTTGATAGATGTTTGTTGCAGGCCATTCAGTGTGTTACAAAGTAGTCCTATCACGCTAAAGTTGGCTGCCGCTATCAGTATTGTTGTCTTTGCTTTGTGGGGCCTTGGTCCGCTCATGCGCCAGAGCCGACAATTACTACTTCATGTACTTTCGACTGTAACTATTGTCATAATGTCCTCTTACTTTAAACTTGATTCGGGCACATCTAATATTTGATGTTCTTTTCTTGACCTCAGAAGAATGACAATAATTGGAAAAAAAGCAACACATACTATGTGACAACTTCCTATTTTCAACCTTTGCTACTTTGGATTGGTGCAACAATTCTCTGCAGGTGACCATTATGGAATGTTTTAATCCAAGTGGAGAGAGGCATTTCTTTGCATGGGTTAGTTTTCATTCATCTGTAATCATACTGATAATGACTATGTTTCAGAGCATTGGATCCAGTGCTTTTACCAACAGAAGCATCCCAGGTCATTAAGCAACGGCTTCTGAACTTTGTGAGGTCATTGTCAACAGTGCTAGCTCTAGCCTATTGTTTGTCAAGGTGCACTTCTTCCCATCCTCATTTATCTACTCGAGAGTTGGTTGAAACTTGGTTATTGACTTTGAACAGACCCAAGAAACTGTTTGCTTGTATCTTTTTTCTTTTATATTGATGAGAAATCCCACCAGCTACTTCAATACCTTATGAACAATTTCATTGTTGTTCTGCCTTCTTCAAAACTCTGTTGATTGTACTGAATGCTTGCCGTTAGTGGTGTGTGATCTTGGCCTTTCATGGCATTGATTCTTTGTAGCTTCAAGTCCTGCTAGATATTCCCCTAATGACTAATCTAGTGATAAACTTGGTGTTGCAGTGTGATTCAACAGACACAGAAGTTTCTCATGGATAAAAACGATCCCAAGGATGCAAGAAACGTATGTCCATCTTCCATCTTCTTGTGATGCTCTGCAAAGTTACTTAACATCTGTATAACCCAATGTGAGCTTGCAGTATATGTTAACACTGTCGGATTGTCTTTATTGTGTCTGATTAATATTGTAGCTGACATGTCATTCTTTTTAGTGTGGTCTTGATATATGCCAAGTAGTTTCAGTTTGTGATTCTCCTTCATCAACGTCTTTTAAGTATCTCTAGATACATGCTTGATTAGGTTCAGTAGTAGACTGGCAACAATACATATTCCAACTCGTGATAGTTGCAAAACCACTTATTTTCTTCTGATCCCCTCTCTTGTGAGTGCAATGAGAAGATAAAACAATTCATTGTGAGAACATACATACTAGAGTTATATGCTTCAGCGAAAGCTAATCTAGATAAAAGAGAAGATACCCTCAGTTCTTTGGTGTGTCAACTTTCAAAAATATTAGTGATCTGCTTGATGGCTTTGGCTGAGATTACTAGGTTTAAATAGTGATATTTGATTCATAATCTAATTCAAACAGCTAATATCCAAGCCACTTGTTTGAGCTATAAGCTAGAGATGCGTTGATTAGCAACTTGATGAGGACTCCAGTTTTGGTAAACCGTGACATATTATGATGCGGGGTTGATCCTATAATATGATAGGGTGGACTTTCAAGTAGTCACTAGTTTATTTTGGCATCAGTCGATAGCTAAAATATATACATAGAATTATCTCCTCATCTCTGTCCAATGTACTACTTGTGAGCAAAGGATTTCTTGAAGCATGAATGCTGAAAGCATTAAACGACGAGTTTGGAGAAAGGTGGCTTGAATGTATAGTATCAGTTCAAGAGGACTGAGAGCTGTCCATCTCTTGCTTTAGTTTTTCTTTCTCACTTTTGCTCAAAAAATTCCATTACACACGTTAAAATTACCGTCCACAACATTCATACTAGTGTTCTTTTCCCCTTTGAATAGATGGGTTTTCAATTTGCGGGGAGGGCGGTATATACTGCAGTATGGGTTGCAGCTGTTTCATTGTTCATGGAGCTGCTGGGGTTCTCTACCCAAAGATGGCTTACTGCTGGAGGTCTTGGGACAGTATTACTGACTCTTGCAGGACGTGAGGTATGTGCCTACTTATTTAATATCCTTGAATTTCTTTGGTCTCTGTGTTTCGAGAACCACAAGTGACTCCGGTTTGTTTTTGTCAGATATTCACAAACTTCCTCTCTAGTGCAATGATTCATGCAACTCGTCCTTTTGTTGTGAATGAGTGGATTCAGACAAGGATAGAAGGCTATGACGTTTCTGGTACTGTTGAGGTCTGTCTCTATGATGAATTATTGTAGAGGTAGATCATTGTACAAGTGGAATTGACTTTCAAAGATTTCTCACCAAATTACGTTAAAAAAGTGATTCAAATAGACATGTAGTGAATAGAATGAGCATATACTTTTTTATGTTTCTCTCTGGGCAGCATGTGGGATGGTGGTCCCCAACAATTGTGAGAGGTGAAGATCGTGAAGCAGTTCATATTCCAAATCACAAGTTCACCATGAATGTTGTTAGGAATTTGAGCCAAAAAACTCATTGGCGGATTAAAACTCATCTAGCAATTAGTCACTTGGATGTCAGCAAAATCCATGTGAGTTCTTCCCTAAATAGCAGTTGAATTCTATGTAGCCACAAGATTGCAGAAGTAATATGCTTTTCTTACCAATTTTAGATTCTTCTGGTTGCAGAATATTGTTGCTGACATGCGCAAAGTATTGGCAAAAAATCCTCAAGTTGAGCAGCAGAGGTTGCATAGAAGAGTATTCTTGGACAATATTAATGCAGAAAATCAGGCTCTTTTGGTACATGATGTGCCTTTACCACCAAGACTATAATTGTTCTGTGTTGATGGTGACTCTCGTAATATTTTCTCTGATAAATTTGTAGTAATCCCAACCTGTGAATTTTGTTAGAGCTGCAACTATTAGCCAAAAGTTATAATTGATTGTTTGCTTTAAATAGGTTAATTAGGTTTAATCTGATTAATGAGGATCTTTCATTGATCCAAAGAGCTTAACTATAGTACTTCAATAATTTTCAATGCCTAAGTGCAGTATGAATTGTGAAGTTGCGTTTTTTAAATTTTGTAGTCTGATCTGAGACTTTTATTTAGAGTACAAAAGATCAATAAGAGTTCTTTACCTGCCTTTTGTTAGAGAATGAAATGCTGAACATGACCATATAAGTAAAGCTTTGTCTCATTTGAGTATTAATCCTTTTACAGATCTTAGTGTCCTGCTTTGTGAAGACATCACATTATGAAGAGTATCTTTGTGTCAAGGTGAGATGACTTCTCTCTGTATGTATCATTCAGTAAAAGCTTTACTTTGTCCATGAGCTGGACTGGTAACAAAAAAAGCTGAATATGTTGTCTGCTCTAGGCATTAAGAGGCGAAACACTATCAGTTTGACAGTTTGCAGTGGCCAGGTACCTGTGAGAAGAAAACAATAATGAACCTACTGTTAAATACTGAAAAAGGTTACACAATTTTTCTTAGGTGGTATATTTGGACAGGATCTCGTTCATCTTCTGCACACCCCCTCCCCAGCACTAGAAATCTCGCACATAAAACCACCCAAAACAGAAGAGAACCACAATGTACCATTGTTTGCTTTATGGTTAGATCTGACTTCTCTTGTGCTTTATGATATAATTAAGAAAATGATGTTTACCTTGGCTTGTCGCATATTTGAGTAGAATAATTATTAGCAGGCTTAGCGAGATCCAGAGATGGGAGAAAATCATCATGAGTAGCATCTTTGGCACCTGTCTGTTACACCATTGTAAGCATTGGGGAGAAATTTTGTAGAAACGGTTGGATTCTCAATACTTCATAAACAATTTTGAAGAGTCATTTACTGGCTACTTTCAATGTGCTTGTTCTTACTTTGTTTCTGTGCAATTACAATTGGATTTAGATGGTGTTGTTCCATAAAGTTAAAGATGTACCAAAACTATCAAGGGTGAATGACTGGCAATCGTTGAGTTTTGGATAAATTACAACAAAAATGTTGCAATTTTCACTGTTATTTCATCGTGGGACATAACAATAAGACAAACTTTTTAGCAGTCTTTTGTTAATTCAAGTGGACCAGAAATGCTACTGTGAATGTAGTTAGTCAATGTATGAAATTTATCATTCATGCAGTATCTGTCAAAAGTTGGGGAGCTTGTCCAAACTTAAATAAATCCTATCTGGATCATAGTGAGTCCAACTAAGAGGAAAAAAACAAAAGCAGACATGTTATGGGAGATCTTGAGAAAAAATCATGAATTTGGATGATTTCCTTTTTCTGAAGTGATCTGTCTATAAATAATTGCAAATAAAAGACACTCAATTTGCAATGAGCGTCATTTCAATGGGTTCCAGATTGCTTGTTGAACCTCTCATAAGCGTCATCTTGTAAGCAGAATTGCTTTTGTTTGACAGGATCTGGCATTTCATCTTGTATGCAGTCGATATCGTTTGACTTATTTGCCATGCGCATCTTTAATGTAGCTCAACAGTGAATTTTGTTGAAATACTAATGCAAATACTTGGATGATCTATGATCTACAGGAAACTATATTGTTAGATCTCCTTAGAGTAATAAGCCATCACAGGGCCCGACTTGCTACACCAATTCGCACAATGCAGAGAATATATGGTGACAATGATCTGGAAAATGTACCATTCTCAGATGTAGGCTTCCCTCCTGGTGGAGCGGTGTCTAACCGTCCCTTCTTGTTGATTGAACCCCCATATAAGATCAATGGAGAGGATAAAACGAAGGCCCGTGCCACTCGAACACCTACTGGGGAGCAAGGTGGTAAGAAATCCACTCAGCCAACACCTGACGCCACTGCAGATCCTAAGGCTGGAAACACACACACATCCGACTCAAAAGTCAAAGACATGCTGATTGCCAACGTTAAATTTGATACCAAGAACAAATCTGGGGGAAACATCGAGTCCAAAGAGAACAAGAAGAACAAAAGCACTCCTGTTTCTGATGAAAAAATAGGGGAGAACATGAAGAGTAAGCCAGTGTCAAAGCCTGCCTCAAGGTTGAATGTTCAGGTTGCTACTCCTAGTGTTGAAGCCAAACAGATGGACTCGATTCCTAATAAACCCACTGAAGAAGTTTGCAACGGTGAGCAATCTACTGCAGTTCATCCTGAGAAAAGCTTAGAAAAGAGTGAGGCCGTGTCTTCTTCTGTTCCCGCTTTAGGAGCTGACACTGATAAAGAAGCTGGAACAACTTCTCCATCAAACCATGAAAACAAGAAGATGGTCCACAGCCACCTGTATCAAGGCCTGCTTTGGAAGATAATATAGTTCTCGGTGTTGCATTACAAGGGGGAAAGAGAACACTCCCTATTGAGGAAGAGCTGATTCCTCCAACTAATACGGGTTTAATAGATTTAAATGCTGAAAAGAACAAAGATGGTTCGGTACTGGCATCTCCCAGTAAAAATGCCACTCACCAGAAGCACCAGTTAGATTGATTTGCAGAAGGTAGTTGCTTTGGTTCGCTGCTGACTGTTGCCAACAAGCTACTACCATGGTAATTCTTTTGTCCTCCTTACTCTGTTGCTTCATCCAACAATAGGCACATATTCTTGGACCATCATAGTAATGAATGATCACTCGAGATTATAACATGTTCAATCCATGTACAAAAACTGCTTTTTTTCCGACTTGTCTTTTCAACAGATTCCAGGCATTACTTTCTGATGGGTATCATTTCTTTAGCCGATTTCCTACCTTGCTTTGGTAGGGCGAATTCTGCTGTTGTGTATTGGTCACTGAATCTCTGTTGGATAAGAGAGACCTCTAATGAAAAGCTTTTACAAGTACTGATTTGAAAAATGAACTATAGTTGCCCAAGCCTGCAATCAAATTCTAGTTGGTGAATGTCCAAGCATTTTTTTCAAACCACAATGAACATATGAGCTTTATCGACCACATATGACTTGACTGCGGATAATAGTATTGGTGATACCTGAAATTTTTGTCTCAAAGATCATTTTTTGCATTTTGGAAAATTAGGGAGTAAATTTGTTGTTACGTTGACGTTCGATTCCTAGGCAAAAACATTTGTACAGTATATTTTGGCAGCTGCTTTTCTCACTGTATATTCTTCGGCACCAACAAGCTAGAGGCACCGTAGTTTTAACAGCACGAGTCTTGTGATGGAAACTGACTATGGACGATTGCATTTGGTTTAACTTTGCAAATAGGCTTTGAGTGTAATACAAATGTTGAAAGCCAAAGCTATTTGGGGAAATGTAAATTGTGTTTGGTAAAAACTCTTTGCAAGTGGACTTTAAATTCAAGTTGTGTTTAGCAAAAAAAAAAATTGCAATGGGCTTTTGGTATATATATTTTTATATTTTTTAATTAAAAAATAATCCAAACCCTTCATCGATCCAGCAAAGAGCTATGGCACGCCGACGAGCCAGATCTAGCGATGGTGACTATTGGTTGATTTGTGTGACCTTCAATGAGGGTCGGGCGCAAGGGCTATCTAAGGTCGCGAGACCCAAATAGTGGTCGCTTAGGTCACTCGCTGCCACGCTCATTGAGAGTTGCTCGAGGTCAAGTGACCTTAGGCAGCCCTCGCTTGGGTAACACAGCCTCAATTGATAGTCCTAGGCACTAGATCTAGCACGTCGACAACTATAGCTCTTTGCCGCTCGACAAAGGGTTTGGGTCTTCTTTTAATTAAAAAATATATAACAATGGACAAAATCGAAAATTTAAAAATTGGTGAGGATGGTTTTGAAAGCCCATTGCCAATAGAGCCTAACATCGAGCTTTTAGCTTTTTCAAGACCAACATTCAATCAAAAGTTTATTGGGAAAACTTGTCAAATACCTTAGCGTGGCTTTGGAGGCCAAAAACTCTTGGGAAAACTGTACCAAATGCACACAAAGTCATTTGAGCTGGCAATTCCCTCTTGTTATGCTGAAATCGAACATTTCTTGCATCGATCCTTCCGTGGACCCAAACTAAGTTAGCAAGAGCCAACAGACCTAGATGAGGCATGGACAAAGCCATTTGGAGACCTAGTAGGTCCGGTTATGGACTTTCCATAGTGAGGCTTGGACCCAAGTCGACGCTTAGGCTCTATCTACTTTTGTGAAAATGAATGTTTTGAAAATGTTAATTAATGTTTTGAAAACATTAAAAAAAATTAATAAAATATATGAAAATATTCAATATTATCCTTAAAATTGAAAAAATGGAATGACAATATTGAATATTTTCTTATAATGTCGATATTAAATTGAATATATATCCAAAGTAGAGGGACCATGATGAATGAATTAAAAATTTAGGAATAATATTACATTTGAGACTAATCTTTATGGATCACATTAATCAAATTTAAAGTTCATGAGTTAAAATTGATGGATTACATTGCATACTGAACAAGTTCTGTGTCATTATCCAAGCTCTTAATTACCTAACGGAGATGCGCCTCGGCCTCTCTGCCCATCGGGTTAGCTCAGGTCCCAGTGACCCGAAGTGCAAAGGGTAGATTTGGGCTAAATCCATTCTCTTATGCCAATTTTACAAGAGAAAATCCCAAATATCCTCCATCCTTTTTGCATTAACATCTTTCTCATTCTGGACCAAACTCTCCATTCTTGAAGAAGACCAAACTGCTCTTGTTTGAAGAAATATCGACCCTCCAAAATCTCCAACGAAACCTTCAACCAACCCGCACGCACACGACGACTGCACTCACAAGGTCTCCATGGACAACCTCAATGAGGCTATCCATTGTTGCGAGTCACTAACAAGGCCTCCAGGGATGACCTCAGATCGAAGTTGTCAATGATCACGAGGGACGCTATGTCAATCTGAGGTCACAGCTGCCATGGACGACCGTGGTTGAGGTCACAGCTGCCATGGCACAAGCCCGACCGAGGTTGGCTAATAACAAAAGAGGGGACTTGCAGCAAGCACAAAAGGGCAAAGGGTAGTGGAGCTGAGTCAACGACGGTCAGAGGTATTGTTATCTTTGGGTTCAAGTTGGATTAGGTGTTCTAGGTGGAGGTGGAAATTAGGGAAAAATGTTAGAAAAGTCCTAATCTTATTGCATTTGTGTTAATTTAATCATAAACATTTTAACCTAGTATCAATTTAGTTCTTCCGGCTAATTTTGGCTAAATATTGCTGATGTAACACCGTTCGACTTACGTGGCATAATAAGTGTACAACTTTTAATAATATTTTTTGAATTTTTTTATTTTTATTTCCTTTTTTTTTCTTTTCTCGCTCTCTCTTGTTTTTTTTTTTTATTCCTTCCCTTCCTTATTCTCTAGCCAATCACAAGACCTCACCTACTTCCGGTGATCCTTGCCAACCACTAATGAGGCTACCTAGACTTTGGCAAGCTCACTAGGGGCTACAAGGGTAGCCTTATGGGTTGGTGAGTCTCGAGCCCTCGCTAGCCTAGCACGAGGCTGGCCTTGCGACCTTTGGCAAGGCATGACCTCACTAGCCATTGCCTATGAAGAAGAAAGGGAAGGAGGAAAGAGAAAAAAAGAAATAAGAATAAAGAAGTTCAAAAAAATATTAAAATGTTATTAAAAGTCATTAGAGTCAGCATGGCCGTGTCATGTCAACCAACCAATGTCCATGTCAGTAATATCCAGCCAAAATTAGCCAGAATGATTAAGTTAGCATTAGGTCAAAAAATTTTGGGATTAAATTAGAACCAATAAAAGGTTTAGGACTAAATTGACACAAATACAATAAGTTCAAGATTTTTCTAGCTCTTTTTTCTTGGAAATTAAGGAGATGGATGGCACTTTTGGAGAGAATATGCAAGTGATTTCTAATCAATTACCAATGTCAAGATGCAAAGCGGGTCTAAAAGCAATGTTTATGACGCAAACCAGTTTTCTGAAATTAGAGATTGCAAAGTGATCTTGAATTGATAATTGGGTAGGATTTTTGGTATTTGTCTAGATCAACTTATATGAAAAATCTAATGTTTTATGGTCATGAGAAATTACATAATTACTAAAGCTCGGTCCCAAACCTGACCCACCAAACACAGCCTACTGATGGACTGCATTAGTTAGGAAAAAGGTCGGGAGAGGTCCTGGCCTACCCATCTTTAGAGTGAAAGAATGCCGACAGCTCTGCTAATTATGGCGGAGAATGTCCGAAGCTGATCGAGGACAGCTGGATATCCTCTTCTCTGCCTGGGAATGGCCTCTGCTACTAAATTGGAAATGGTTTCCAATGCTTTTATCAACTTGGAACAAATAGAAAGTTCTCAAATGCGAGAACAGAGCCTTGTAGGAAAGGGAGAGAAACATGTATTCAATTTCAAGTGGGTAAAATAAGGGTCTGTATGGCAACGTCTCTATTCTCTATTTTTCTTTTCTTTTTTTCCATAAAAAAAAAAAATAGAAATCGGTTTGATAACGTAAGTTAATTTTTCTATTCCTCAAAATAAAAAGTAGCTAAGGAATATATTGAAACAAAACAAAAGGTAAAAAAAGTAACTTCGGAAACAATTTTTATAGATAAGTCATTTTTCTTTCTTTCTTTTTTCTTTTTTTATTTCTTCCCTGTCGCCCGCCGCCCGCCGCCATCCGCCACCCCCTACATGCCGCTGGTCATCACCCTCCGTGCTTGCTGCCGTTGCTCGCACACCGTCACCATCCTTTGCCATCCACCACCACCCAATGATCGGCTAGAAGAGGAGGAAGAAGAAAATTTAAAAAAAATATCTCAAAAAAATAATTAAAATATCTAAAAAATTAATTAAAAAATTAGAAGAAATTTTAAGTTAAAAAAAACTCATGAGTCGTATCAAATACATTCCTATTTTTTTTATTTCAGAAATATAAATTTTTAGGTTGATTTATTCAAAAATTATTTTAGGGAATAGAAAAAGAAAATAACTATTTTAAAAAATAAATTTTTCCTAGAAAAAAATGTTACCAAACGCACCTTAAAATTCCATACTCGATGCCATGGATACATCTAGAAAAAGAATGTTACCAAACGTTGCCATATTTAATGAAAGTCATACGTATGGCATGGAGGGGGATTCCATAACTTTCGAGAACCTACAAGTTGAACTTAGATATGGCTGGCCTTTATTTGGACATAAAGTATTGTCAAACCAAAATAAAAATTTGAACGAAAAATTATAATAATAAATTCTTACGTACTGTTAAAAATTTTCTAAAATTGTCTACAACAACGCATGTCACACCATATAGGACGGTCAGCATCTATATCTGCAATTTTCAATCAATTTTTTGTAGAAGTTATGAACTGATCACAGCACAAATAAATGACTCTCTTACATAGAAGTTTCTAAAAAGGAGGTCAGAAAACTATCTTAAGACTTTGCAGCAACAATGGCCCTGGCCCGTATGCTTTAAATGGACTCTTCTCCTCAACAACGAGATAGGGTTCAATATCAACTCGTTTTGATGCACAGCTGAAACCTAACAGTTCATTCTGAGAGATCATCAATAGAAAAGCCCAAGTCTGAGCCCATAAAAAAGCCCTAAGAGTTTGGACCCTATATTTCAGTAATGTTCAAAACTCATAATGAAAAAAAATGAATCTCTCTTCTACAAAATGTATGGAAAGAGGGGCAGGAACGCTGCGTTTGATCTTTAGAATAACAAAGGCGCCTGGTTCAAATGATTTAAATGGACTATTCTCCTCAACTCCAATAGCAATTTGTTCCAACGCACAATTAAAAACCGATATCTCATTCAATGAGATCACCAAGGGGAGGCTCAATTCCAAGCCCATCACAGCTGAATTGGATGACTCCCTTATACAAAGAGTTTCTCAAGACAAGGAGAGAGTTATGTTTGATAATGAAGCAACAAAGGCACCTAGCCCGGATGATTTAAATGGACTATTCTTCCAAGATATGACAAAAGGCTTTGATACCAATTTGTTGTGAGCGTCGATTATGTTTGATATCTCATTCAAGGAGCTCACTATAAAGGAAGTCCAAATTCAAGAACATCAACATCAAATCACTTTCACTCAAAAACTCAAATCAAATAATTATCAGCTAATTATGATATATGTAATTACTCTCACCATATCAATTCTCCAAGATAAAACTATTATCACCTAACATCCTAAGACGTCCACCTCAAAAAAATGTCGATCCAATTCATTCTTTACTTCAGCCCGAAGAGAATAAAAGTGAAACGCTAACTTGTTATCACTCCAAGAACAAGGTGACCCCACTCTAGTCTCTTCATGGGAAAGCATTGTCACATCTCTTGCGTGATGCCCTATATTGACAGAGTGAACGCCCGTTGTCTTTTTCTCAACCGATGGTCAAAATCTTTCCGCCCAATAAACTAACGGTCGAAAACCTCAGCACAAATGCTGTCCTAGACCTCATCAAATCTGAGATGGACCACCATTCATCTCATAGGCAGTACGTTTCATGACTAGAATCTAGCATTAAATTAATTACATCAAGATTTGCAGTTTGGCGAGTCACATGCAACCCAAAATTGGAATACTGATATGCATGAATTGGACAGTTGATAGAAACGTAAGATAGTCGTTTATCATGACCGACGGGGATTATGCAGGGATTAATTAGTCACGCACAACTCGTGCTTTCTCGATTAAGATCACGTTTTTCCCAAATTGGAAGCGAAATTCAAGACTACGCGTAACCGTGCTGCTGCCATCTAGAGAAGTAGAAACTAAAGATCGTGCTCATTATAGCCAAGATGATCCATCACCAACGTTGCCTCTTTCCAAGTACAACCCTGAACCATCAACGATGTCGCCAAAGATAAGTGTCAAAATGCCCTACCAAATTTACTTGCAATCATTAGGTCAATTTCTTGACAGAGGGCGGTGAAGAACTCCGAAAGCCTACATTTGCCAATTGTCAATTGAAACTCTCGTTGAAAGAAGAGAGGTATCGATGGAGCAATGAGAACTAGTCTCCTCATGCAACCACTTGCGTCAAAACCAAATAAAGCACCTTCATTTCTATGGCTCTTCATCCGAATCATGTAGAGTTTTGAGAGAGAAATCGAAAGAATGCACATGGAACTGTACATGATATACAGCAACAATGTGTAGTATTTATATAGATCCAAATCTTTCTGTTCATAGATATATAAGGAAACCCAGAAGACCTCGACAAAAGCAGCCCCGTTTTCCACATAAATCCCTCCCGTGTCCTGACCTCTACACTCCTCCGCACTCTCCCCAAGCACAGAATGCTAAGTAAAGTCCCACGACGAGCAGGCAAAACAGGACTGCTTTTTTATTGACCAGATATTACACGCCACAAACAATAATGACACTAACAGGCAGTATCCCCCCCTCCCCCCAGTAATCCAAGACTATAATGGGAAAAGAAGTAAAAATTAGATCACGCACCGCACATACAATCGGGAGCTGGATATGTGTATAGGGATTGTTTAGGCTTCCTCAAACGGATTTGACCTTGTCTGTTTTTATGCCCTTCAATTATCGCTTCCTGAAACTCGGACCAGCTGATATTCTTATTCAGGAAGAGCTGACCTAATAGGGCCATGCTTGGCCTTATGGTCTTCATGTTCTCGTAGGTCCTGTGACCAACCTGTTTAAAGCACATACCAATTGTTATTGCCCCATAGGCATCAACTCGAACGGGCATTGCATGTGCTTCTAACGATTGGAAATTACAAATATGCAATTCTGAGACTCACCAATGCATTGTGCATATTCCCTGGAGAAGCGGAGATGAAGATGTCGCTTTGCATGCTAATGTAATAATCCAATGCAGCCAGCAAAGAGGCCTTCCCTTTTATCTGGGCTCGCTCATCCGCAGATGCGAGACTCTTTTTATCCTCCATCAGTGGAAACATTTTCCTTAGCATGGAAATCCTAGCTTCTCCACCATACACCTGAAAAGCACAAAATTAATTTTAAATTTCCCTCACCAATACAACTTCTGTTATGCAGTTTCTTGCAAAATATTAGACTGGTTTTCTTCTGTTACCACCTTGTGGGAGGCGAGGTATAAACGAGTGGTATTGTCGAATCCCAATGCAGCAAGCAGCAATCCAATCTCTTCCGGAGTCAATGGGCAACGTCCTTGACTTCGCAGCTCTTCATCAGTGAACTGAGAGTTAAGTACCCTTCCCTGCCAGATCACTTGCCGGTATTTTGCCAGAGCCAGTTTTTCAGCTTTACCCCCACCGAAATCACATGCTGAGTGTGCAGCCATATCCTATAGGTATGAATTATATTAGTTAACTTAAATAAGAAACTTTTACCTGCTGAAATGTTGAGATCTATCCTTTCAAGACATAACAGATTGTTAAAGTGACTCATCAAGTTACTGCCCTAATTTCCGTTCTAGTCCTTATCTCAAGTTTGAAAATCAGGGGAACTAAAGAGAGCAAAATGGACCCAAGGTAGAACTACAACCTTTATGGGTGTTGTTGGGGGGTTGCAGCGCATGTAGAAAGCCGATTGGACTCATTTTGGGTTTCAAAAACAATATAGTAATTAGATAAACACCTTTGACAAAACCTACTATATAACTTCAATGAAGCAAGGTCAAGGTCGTGGCTGTATAATTTATCCAAAATGCTGGCATGCATTTTAACTGCCTTTCAAACTCCACTCAGAGAATATCAGACAACCATAACAATTTGGAGCAGAAGCAACACGACTAGATGATCACTAGGGAAACTTTAGACTAGCCATAAGTCAGCCAAATTTAAGTCATCACCATCTACATGTGACGTGCACAATAACTGTATTGTCATATTCATTAAAATACAATGCTCTACTGGGTTTTCTTATCTCACTTGATAGGCTTGATCCTGAGGAAGGATAAGAACATGGTTATGAATCAAACATCTTGATACAGCAAAGTTCATCCTTCTGTGGTAGGAGATGTATGTAGTATGATGCTCAACTTTCCAGAATGACTAGAACAAGACTCCCAAAGTAGGCTATACCTTATCGAACCGGAGATGTAGAACAACAAACTTCCCCGCTTTTTTAGCAGTGGAATCAGTGACCTCTCGCAGGTAGTTGCCAGCAGTTGCTCTACTATCATCAGATGGGTACCGTAGACGATTGACAAGAGCATCTCCAAGTGCTCTAATATGGGGGACAAAGATCAATCCTTCAAAGTTCACTTTACAACGCAATCGCTGAATGTCCATCGGCAAATTGTCATAGGTCAAGCGATGCGAGAATGGGGCAATTGCAGCAATCCCGTAACTGCAAAATGTTAAAAGGATAGCAGAGTTTATATAAGTAAGATGAAAATAACTCTCTTTAGACAACTAATTCCTTTCCATGCATACAGGACACAAGATCCCTCATCGCTATAATTGGTGGATTGACTAACATAGGTCATTCCATACATCTTACTGTATCTTTGCAGAGTAGGAGTACAAACACATCTGAAGAAATTAGGTAACCTTTAATTGATGCTTCCTAACAAAGCACCATTTCTTGTTTCTCAAGTCAATTTGCTATTCGTTCTTTACAGCGTCACATAAAAGAAAGGAGCTGCAGTGTTCCCATGGTCTTTAGCAAATTACCCTAAGCGAGTTTCAAAACCCATTGACATAACACCAATTTGCAAGTGATATAGCCCAATTTATGTTGAGATACACGACACAACTTGTAAAGAGAAGGAACAAAAAATCATTTCAATAAAGCAATTCATGAAAAATCAAGGCAATGAATGGATGGAAAAGTAGCACGTAACTATTCTTGGCACTGATGCAGCAGTACAATTAACACCACAAGATCCAAGATACAGAAAATATAACAGCAGGTACCTACTAACCTCTGTAGCACTGGTGAGACATTCTCCAGATACCAGTTGGCTGTAGCACGAACAGGCGCAGTCTTAATTCTGGTAGGGCGAATGGCAGTAGCATAATACTCTCTTGTGCTCCAAGAGAATTCATCAGGCAGATCTCTGACTATACGAATGTCATCTTTCAGTACATCAATGAAATGTTCGACATCAAATATGTCCCCAAATGAGCTGCAAATGACATTTCAGCTTCACTTGATTATTTCTATAGATTTGCGTCATTGAAAAGAAAATATTTCTCAAAGGCAGGAGTTATCATTTTCTAAAGCTAGATTCTTGCAATACCTTGAGTCTTGCCAAACAGGATTTACTTCGAGGTATGGAATAACTAACGTGGCATCCAGTATTTTAGCAACAGCAACTGCATCACATACCTGTAAAATGACAATAAAAATTGCTTCACTCTTGGCTTCAGCATTATTAAGTGACAAGACTATAAACCTACTCTTCACTTCTAATATCTACAGAGAACATATTAATAGAGATCCAAAAGGTGTTGAAATATAAGTCCGTTGACTAGTTATATAACAATGACAAACACACAACACATCTGTGAACTAATATCACAAGGTGCATCACTAATCAACCATGTGGGCTTGCCCAGTTGATTAAGGCTCGACACTAAATTTTGCCTCGGAGGCATAGTCATGGGTTTGAGTTTCAGAGAGGGTAATTCCCTCAAGTCCACTCCAGGACCTCCTCACCCAATACTGATGCGATTGTGGAGGGTCAACAGACCTACAGTCATCTGATGCAATTAGTCGGGTGCTCTAAAAGGTCCAGATACCCCCCACCCAAAAAAAAAAAAATTACAAAGGAAAACTGCATGTGGAAAAAAAAAATAAAGAGAAGGTGCATAACTGATCAATAATCTCTAGCCAGTTATGATGACACTGAATTCTGCATTATAGAAAAGTGACAAGACTATAATTTCTTCTTGCCATCTAAAATCTCCATAAAATGGATCCTCCAGAGATTGCAATTTTTCTGACACCTCTGAAAATGGAACACTAAAAGATTCTCCACTTACCGCCATTCTCTGCTGGTTTAAGCCTCCATCTAGAAACACTTGAATATATCCCCGGCTTTTCTCAGGCAAGGCTGTATGTGAGACAAGATGCCAAAACAAAACAAGATAAATTTCCCATCCTCTACCCCAAAAGAATTCAAAAAAAAATTGCAAATATAAAATCCATGACCAGGGTTGTGGGTGCTCATGCTTCCTTTGAGCATCGTAATAATGCCGATTTAGTAATTGGTAAGGAACAGACAAAAACCACAATTTGATCTTATATTACTTACAAGGAGCGTTTGTAGTCTGGATGCATGGTCTCCATCCTGGGTCACTCAATGGATTCCAGAACTCATTTTGTACTGAATCTGACTAAATATGGAAAAGAATATGATCAGATAAAAACTAACTTATGAGCACTGATAAGAACTTCACTGCTGGACTTTTAAACAGCCAATTAACTCACACTTTGGCGCTCCACAGCACTCTTCAAAAGATGCATGTGCCTTGGCTTGATAGCATTATATTCCTGCACAAAGTCCCTTTCTCATTGTACACCATGATAAAAACTCCAAAAAAATGAATCCAGGCACGTACACTCAAAACTATCAGTATATACGAGTTCATCTCAGTTTTTGTGACCTTAAAGATCACAGGCCATGGCATTACATAGAGATAGCTCCACAACACTTACAGGCTGGTCAACTTGGACTTCTTGGAAGTGGCCACTAATTCTAAACTGAAGTCAATTGGATCTCAAAGACATTTGCAAATAGATACTAAAAGAATGTAACATTAGACATCAAGGTTACACTTTTCTTTCCAAATCATCCTATGATCCATAACCCAAAAAATAAAAATAAAAACTAAAAAAGCATTATCCCACTAAGTGGGGTGGGATTGAACAAATAAGACCAGCATTCATGGATTTCCTCATTCTTTAGCTTCCGATCCCAATTAAAAACCAGCGCTTTGAGCATTTTCACTTTATAACACATAAAGAAGAGTGACAGGCATAAACAGAACCAAATGCCAAAGAGGTATCAAACTCCTCCAGGTAAGCACTATGCAAATTCCATGATACTGACAGAAAAGACCTCATTCAACCCATTAAGTCATATTCCGAGTTTGGATGACCATCGTGAAAGCCACGACATTTCAGTAAACTGAGTCAACTGGTCCGACAAATTGCGAAGACTTGAGAGTCCACTCTTGCCAGACAACCAAATATTTTTCACCCAAAAAAATCTGGGCTCGATCTTGAGCATGATTCTATCACGACTGGAAATACCCAATTACCCATAATATATTCTTGCTGTTGCATTCAGGATACTAAATAAACATACTCAAAGCAATCAACATACTATTTTATCATTCATCCAAACCGATCGTGCACAAGCATCAGAAAAATCATTACTTCTAGAAAAAAAACATAGATAAACTAATTAAACACACAAAAAGAAAAAACCTGCAAATTCAATTAACAGATTCCCAAAAAAAAAGAAAAAGAGTAGGGCCGTTCATTCCAGAGAAAAAATTTTCTCCCGTTTAAGAATTGAGTTTAGATGAACTGTGAAGCCACAGAGCAGTCCCTACGCTAATAAAGCTTTAAAACCAAATGGGTCCAACTGAAAGAACCACACTCTGCAGAATATGAACATAAATTCACAATTTATCAAGGAAAAAGACAACAACAAAAAAAAAAGGAGTACTCTTGATGCGAGAAAACAATCAAGAAGCAGAGACGTACCGAGAAAGTAGAGGCGTGGCTCAGGGGACTGAACAAACTGGGGAAGAAAACGGGGAGAAGCAAACCCAAGAGCCCAAAGAGAGCCCCTCCACTCTGATGCCTCATGTTAAAGCTCAGAGCCGAACCAGAAGCCTCAGATCTCAAAGCTCTCCCCCCCTCTCTCTCAAACTGGGATATTTTCTTGTTCTTCTTTAATGGGTGGTCTGATGAGGAAGGAGGAGAAGAAGAACCCTACACCTCACAAAGGTTTTAATGGAGGAGGAATAGAGAAGCCACCAAACAAAATAAAACCATCAACTTTAATCTCTCTCTCTCTCCCCACAAGATGTCACTCTGGGCTTTGCAAAATGCTTTGCTTTTTCGGTGGTTTTAGTGAGAGAGAGAGAGAGAGAGAGAGACAGTAAAGGGCATCTTCTTGTCACATGACACCTGTACATCTAGGCCTGTATTGATGATACAGAGGCGTGTCGCTATCAAAGGGCGGGAGGAGGGGCCTATGGGAAGCGCAAGGAATGGGAGGGGCCTCTATGAAAGGTCGGTACAAGATCGCTGTACGAAAGCTGTAATGTTTATCACCATTCCAAAGCTTTCGAGGCAAAAGACAGACACCCTCTCTCTCTCTCCCTCTCTCTCTCTCTCTCTTTCCTCCTGCGGACCGTTGAGGTGATGAATGAATCAATGATGTCCTGCCTCTGCTTTCTTCCTCCTTTCCTTATTCTCCCCATTATTTTTATCTTTTGCTTTCCCGTGCTTTCTCGTGTCACCGACAGCATAGTGGCTGAAGTTTTCATCCATTCATTCATGGATCCAAGCGCGCGTGAGACCACCCCTCCATTAAATTAGCAGGCCTGCTTTTTTTATTACTACTTCCATTGTATCCCATTCAACATGAGCAATTCGCCCATTTTTTTCTTTTTTGGTAGTAACAAAAGTTACCAGCTTTTGACCACCGCCCGCAGTGGCCTCAATGGATTAGGACTTGGTACCCATCCACTAGGAGAGGAGTTCGAACTCGAGGTTACATAACGCGATTCACCTGTGGCTGGGTCTGTGGTGGTGGCCCAATTCACCTCAGAATTTATTCCGCCGCGAAACGGCACACGGAAGTTCCCTGGATCAAAAAAAAAAAAAATTTCCAACTTTTGAATCCGCTCTAATTTATGGTCTTCAATAAGACGGTTCTTGACATGATTGGCTTGCACAAACACGAGACTACACGCAATTTTAATAGTTTTGCATTTGGCATTAAGTGATTCTTATCGTGATATGGGTAATCTTGATTGACCCACTTAACTTTTTTAAGACATGATTTAACTTGTTGAAGTTATCGTGTCCTCTTTTTCAACACGATATTTAAAGATTTTTTTTAATCCTCGATGATAAATAAAATGTATTTACAAATACAAAAGTCATTAAACATGAAGAAAGACTACCTTACCAAAAAAATTTTAACCTTACCAAAAAAAACATGAAGAAAGACTAACTCAATACTAGGACACTTTAGATTTTGTCAGTGAACTTATTCATGTTGTCTAGAAATGTGTTAACACAAATTATCATGTTTCACATGTTTATTGTATACAAAGGTTAACGTATCTTTATAGATAGGTTAATATATAGTGTCATATCACATTCAACACAGAGAAACATTTAATTATCATGTCAATCTCATTGCTCATGTGACCCACTTTATTAGCAAGTGGTTGAGTCAATTTGACACATATATTAAACTTGTTCTATTCGAATTAGCCATATTCATGTGAGCTCTATTAATACTCCTTAACATGAATTACCAACCCTAATCTCAACATATCTTCATTTTATCCAAAGTCAATGCCAAGTATTGAAAACGATAAACCAATCACCAAAAGGAGACACGTGACATTTTTATCAAGGATATGCAGTGAAATTTTTGAAAACATCAAGGTCAAGTAGATTTAGATTGCCTATAGTAAATAAAGGGCATAATACTTGGGGCTTCAAATTTTGGGAACCTATGGATATTTGTGTGTATATAATAATACCCCAAAAAAAAAAAAGGATAACCAAATAATAAATTTAAATTCACAAGATGGTATTTGGAGAAAGTAATGTACATATGAATATTAGGTAACATCTTGTACATGTTATATTTTCTACAAGAATAATTTAACTGTCCTTTTTGTATATCTCCGGCACACTTACTTCTTGCTTATTAAAGTCCCCTGTAAATTTTTACACAAAAAAAATTATTTAATAATCGAGGAGTTACAAATAAAGGGTGAAAAGGAGGAAAAGATAATAATTCTGAGAGAGAGGAGCTCTAAGCCTTTAACATTGCCAACTAAACAAAATGACGAAAAAGTGGTGTGAAAGCTCTATTATTACTTTATTTGCAAAGCAGCTTTCACTATACATTAGACGTTACATGCAATCAGAGAAGAAGATGCCAATTGTCTTATGAAATGCACAAATTAATTAAAAATATTTATTGAAATGTAAGAAAAAGATTATGATTTTCAACTTGAATGAATGGTTTCATTTTCACTCGAACATGTAGAAGCACAAGTATTATCAATTTCTAATTATCACATCCTCCCTCAATTGATTTCTTAATGAAATAGCGGATCCTAGATGTGACAATAAAGTCAATTAAAAAATACATTCATATCAAAAATCAAATTATATATTGTTCTGTACTTCATTTTAACCTAGCAAACATGGTCCAAACGAACCATTTACCTTGTGAGAATTACGATACCCAGAAAAAATTTGTTTGTATCATCAAATGACAAGAATTTTGAGTGCTCAATATGGGTTAAGCGCAACTTTGTTCTTCAATCTTTGTCCAACGTGTTATTGGGTCCCAATTTTCTTTTGAAATCAAATCTCCTAATTTTGCGATGCGTCCTCTTGAGCCCTTTCGTCCTATGTTGTTAATTTATTTAAATGTAGCAAAATTGATATAAAATATTATCCTATCGCTACAGGGATAATACTGGAGAAAATTGTTCATAAAATCCTAAATTCATATGCTTTCTCACCAATTTAATCTCAAATATTTTAATTTTATCAATTGAATTTTAAACTTTTTTCACATTTTGCAAATTGAGTCCATCGACGATTTTGATCATAAATCACAAACATGGACACCAATCATCCTACATTGACAAATTTTAATAATTTTAATATTTTTTGTAAATTTTAATTTATTTATTTTTTTGTTTTCTTTTTCTTTTTCTTTTTCTTTTTTTTTTTTCACTTGTGGTTGGTAAGAGTCATCAGATCCTCATTAGCCACTAGGCTAGTGGCACCATGGCCACTTATCGTCGTCCACCACTGGCAAAGGTCACGTGATCTTAGTTGGAGGTCTAGCAAGGGTAATTGGCCTTTAACCATCTCAAGCGACACCATCTCCCACAAGGCCCCATTGGTTAGTATCGTGTGCGATCGAGGACCGAGAAGCCCTAGCCTGGGTTGAGTGCTCAGCCGAGGGCCAATTCGCCCTCACCAAGATCCACCAATTCACAAGTATTGCCACAACAAGGCAAGGGCTGGGGGGCTCTCCTCGATGGTAGAGGACGGTTGCACCCCCCCCCCTCCCCTAGGCACGATTCTTTCTATTTTTTTTCGCATTTTTCTTGTTTTACGCCCCCATGATAGTTTCATGCGGCAATTTTGGCCCGATCAGCAAAATCAATGTATTTCTTAAGAGCAGGAGTGACATACATGATTGCGCAAATCACGTAAAGTAGGAGACATTGGATCGAACAAACTAAATAAATCATAGTACTTGGTTGCGAAAAAAAAAATTCAAAAATATTGTTACCAATATAAAACTAAGTTAGGTGATCGAAAGTGTACTGAGCCACTAGCTATTGTGTTAACAAAAGTACCAGGAGGCAAGAGTTGGGAGGATAATCATTAAATTGAAGTTTGAGAAAAGTCCTAAACTTATCGCATTTGTACCAGTTAAATCCTAAATCTTTTGACCTAGTACTAATTTGATCCTCCTACTAATTTTAGTCAAATATTGCTAACATAGATGCCGATCAGCTTTCGTGACATTGATAGCACTGACGTAGTTGATTTTTAATAATTTTTCATATTTTTTTCTCCCCTTCCTTTCTTCTTCAATTTGTTGGCACCAACTAGGCATAGGCGATGGAAGCAAGCTAGCAACTCAACCTCACTATGGCAAGGCGAGGTCAACCCGCTTCGGCTAGCCATTGCCTATGGCCGTCCCTAGCAAAATGAAGAAGAAAGGAATGAGAGAAAGAAGGAAAAAAAGAAAAAAGAAAAGTATAGATAGAATATTATTCAAAATTATCCACATTATCGCTAGCGATGTCACATAAGTTAATCAACATCTACATTAGCAATATTTGGCCAAAATTAGTTAAAATGATTAAATTGGTATCAAGTCAAAATGTTTAGAATTAAATTAGCATCAATTAAAAGATTTAGAATTAAATTGGCACAAATGCAATAAATTTATGACTTTTCTAAAGCTTTTTTTAAAATTGGATATTGCTTGTATGTCTCCCTTTTTTTTTCCCCTCAATGACCAAAATTAGGTATTTTGGTATTATATTACAAATCCTTTTAATCCATACAATCATTTCATCATATGATTATCTCCACACACACACAAGTGTTTATACATATATATACACGCAAATTTCGTAAGTATGAAAAACGTGACTCCTTTGATAGAAAAGAAATCAAAAGGAAGAGAGAGTTCCGTGCCAGATACATTTATCATCTTGTGATATACGAAGCTATGAATGTACTCATGATTGTAAAGGATTTCCTCACTTGTATCATGGGATCTCTAGGAAAAAGACGACATAGTATTGAAAAAATAGTCCCCTTTTTTCACACGTCAATACTTTATTGGAAAGTCGCGAATTTTGAGTGTCACGAGAGAGTGATTTTCTTTTCATTATCCAATACATTATGATTGAAATTAAAGTTGATTGTTCAGCTTTATGTCGATTTGACTAATGGTTAATCCTGCCACGTCTCGCGAATTTGTCCTTCCGATTATTGTCCTATCATCCATCAGCCTATTGTCTTATCATCCTCGGCGTTTTGCACGAATAAAAGATTATTCAAAAAATTATAAATTTATTATGTGACGATCAATTTAATTTTAAATCTTTTAATTATATTAATATAATCATAAACCTTTTGATAATTTACCACTTTACTAATAAATATTGTAATTGTATCAATTTAGTTCTTGACATTTTAAAGATTAGTTAATCTATTTTAAACATTTTGATAATTAACAATTTAGTAATTCCAACCAATTTTGGTTAAAAATTGTTAATGTAGACATTGATAAGCTGTTAGCCATCCTAAGTGGTATACTTGACATCAATATAAACAATTTTTGCAATTCTTTTTTATTTTTTTTACTTTCTTTCTCTTATTTATTTTCCTTTTGCCTACAACGCCCTCAACCATGGCTGCCATGGGCTAAAGGAAAAGAATATGCAAAAAAAGAAAGCATATAAAAGGAAAAATTTACAAAAAAGAAATTAAAAATCTATCAACATTAGTGCCAAACATACCAATAGGCCGGCCGACGTCCACATCAATGGTTCCCGGTCAAAATTGGCCGAAATGATTAAATAACAAATTGTTAAAATTTAGGATTAAAATAGTATAATTGAAAAGTTTATGATTGAACTGATTGTTATATAATTGATTTAGAACTTTTTGGACAATTTGCCACTTATATAATTTAGGTCTACCAAGGTCATCATTTGTCATGTTCCTTACGCAAGTGTACACTAAGCAAAAGCTAATCATTAAGAATAATAAAGTAAGTTGGGAATCTGATTTTTTCTTAAAAGAGTGGGAACATGCGACACAATGATTAATCCTAGCTTATTCGTTTGTTTATCATGCATATGGAATCCTACGCATAACTTTGTTTCTTTTTTGACGTGAAAGGTTTTACTTTATACATTAGGAGTGATCTGCTATAGGATGAATTAATTTCTAATCTAAAATAAAAACCGACACTGTAATCCTTAATTCCAATAGATTGAATTTGGGAACTAAACTAATGTAATTTGGTTCTGGTTCTACCTAAAAACTAGCCCATCTTATGTTTTAGGTTAAAAAACTGTATTCTTTTAATAAATATAAAGTTACACCACTTCACTGAAAAAACACATGCAAGTCTAATTGTTATGTTATTATCTCTTCATGCTGAAGACCATGGTTCCATTTTCAATGAATGCAAAACTATTTTTCTTTTTCATTAAAGACTTCAAAACTGGTTAATAACCGATTCAAACGTAGAATCGGACCAAATGAATCAATCTTGGAAAAATCTGGCGATTTCAACCTTAGAAATCAAGCTGAACTAATCTTAAGTTGATTATAGATTGCAAAATTACGAACTAAACCGGTTCTTTGACCTTGAATTGGAGTTGAGTCTCACTTCTATTATAATTTAATAAATCTTAAGATGAAAAGGTACTTCACTGATCTTTTGACCCAAAAAAAGAAGAAGTTATTCACCAATCTTACGAATTGGATAAAACGAGAGAAAATACAAGAGCTAATCCCTAACGGATGTCCCTTTACTAGATCTGATAACATGCTAACAATAAATTCCAATTAATACAAAATGAATACGTATTGTACCTATGTGCAAACTCTTCGGTTTTTGTGCACGTCGTGTTTCACACTTGTCACTTCGGTCATTATCAAGCACATGGTTGCTTTTTCTCCTCCCTAAGACCTGCAAAGAAAAACAAATCAGTTCTTTTAAGGCCGGCTTTGCGCTTTAAAGATTTTATCAAACCCAACACTTGTACGAATAAATTAAACTAAATATAACCATTTAATTATACCTTAGATCTTCTGACTCAAGAATATCATTATAATTATGACGCTAAATCTCAAATTACTTTGAGAATTCAAGAAAGATGACTTTAATACTGATTATTTTTTATCTTCATATATGTTTTTAAAACGAGATGGACCGTTCGATTCAATTGGTACCAGAATAAAGAGGTGAAAATAGTGGCTTGGCCGGAGATGCTGACGTGATGATGCCGCTGTCAGAGCTGAAGGACCACCGTAGCGACGGCTGAATAGGGTACTACCACGACCTGCGTCTTTACCAATTCTTTTGAAACTTACTCTTTTTCATGGTTGTTAGCATTAGCATATCCCCATGCTCAATTCGAAAGAGCAATGTTAGGGATATTAAAAAGTTTTTATGGGAATTTATTGACAGGTGACAGGGTTATACTGGATGTTTAGATAAGCAGCCCTTGCGCACAAAGTAATTTCCCCTTTTAAAACGGGAATTTATAACTAGATTTTATTATATTTAGGGATGTACAACATAAATAGAAATAAGTTGGGAATCTGATTTTATAAGCAGCTGCGAACATGGGATGCTCAGATGATTAAAGCTTAATTTACTCGTTTGTTTTCCAAGCATGTGCAAACAATTCTGGCATAAAACTAAGCAAAAGGCTAAATGTGATTGCTTTTCTTCATCGCTCAGACAATTATCAGTGTCCACATGAAGGGATATAATGTCCATATTTCCTATCTCTCATAAAAATAAATATAATGTCCATGTCATAATACATTTCCTGTTGCACGATTTATAGTACATGTTTGCACCCAAAAAAAAAAAAAAAACTAATTCATGGTGCACACGTAGTGCCTCGAGTCACTTGCATCCTTGACATATGATGACCTTGGTAGACCTGAATCTCTTTGCACTTAATTATGCAGACAATTTCATTTGCTTTTGTACCTCGAGCAATGCGAATTGGTATTCGCGTTTAAAGCCATAAAAAATGGTTTTCAAGCGAACGATTGTTACATACACTTTAAATCCACATCGAACATTTCTCAACGTGATATAAATCATGTCTTACGCCAGATTGACTCACTTAACCCGTTTAGGGCCATTTTGCCAAGAATGGTCCAAAGGCCAAAGGAAGAAATTTTCATTTAATTTATAAGATATAGAAGCAAACTAGAGTATCACTCCAGGATGATTTCCCACAACACAATTAGATACATTTTAACATGTTTAATAATTAGGCAAAGTATATCGGGAGTGTCAAAACTTGGTACAAGTTGAGACTTTAGTGCCAAAAGTTTCAAAACATATACTTGAGTATCACTTCTTCTTTTTTTTTTTTTTTAAAATTAGAACACTTTAGTGCTAAGTATGGCAAGAGTAGCAGGAAATCCAACATGACTTATTTTAATGATATAATAGTGATTTACATGACTCGTTGGAATGCTTACATAGCAATGAATGTGCAAAATGACGTCGTTTTGCCCCCTAAATTTATTAATTTAATATTAATTGAAAATAAGTTTAAAAACTAAATTATTTAAAGAAAAGTCTTTTATCCCTCCTTCTCTTTTTTCTGTCCATCGTCTTCTTCAACCTTCAGCTATGAGTGAGGATTTGCACATGCCTCACATTCCCTCCCTCTTTTGTTGATTTTGTTTGTTGTATTTTTATTTTTATTTTTTTGCTTTTTCTTCTTCTAATTTATATTTGAGAGCTCTATTTTCCTGATGTAATTGTCGATTTGAGAATTTCAACTCTTCCAATCTAGTTCTAGATATGGGTGCTATGCCCTCCCAATTTAGATCTAGGAGTTTAATAAAAATGTTTTTAGGGATTTGATACCTCTATCCCTATGTTCATGTATGATTCCTTGCCTCTAGCTTCAATAATAATCACAAAAGCTTTGGCATCTTGTTACATCACAAGGATTAGTTGTCTCTTATTTTATAGCGATGGTATAGAGGAAGCTGAATCTAGGCTTGCATTGCCAACTAGCAACATTGTAGTTATTAGAGAAGGAATTTCTAACATGTATTTACCATTGACAAAAACATAAGATCCAGTGATCAATCATTGATTGTTTTGTTTCACAAATCCGTCCTTGTGGAACAGTTTGTGCTTAATTTTCTTAATGTTCCTTTGATCTTTCTTGTTTTTTGGATTTGGCTTTGCATTTCAATATTTTTGCTCTGTTTCGATTTGCTTTGTCATGAAGACTATATACTTCTTATGTATCTTTTTAAGCAATGAATACAATTTTCTTTTGGTAAAAAATAATCATATTGAAAGACTTATTTTAAAATTGTAAAAGTAACACCCATGTTTAAAAGAGTAAATAATGGAACCAAAACATATTCAAGAATGCAAGTCATTAATGTAAAGAACCACTAACCCAATAATACTCTTTAGATAAATGTGATCAACCTATTCATATTGTTTATAAACGTGTTAACACAAATTATTGTGCATAAACATGTTACAAGTATGAGTGTCAACCTTTATATGTAAAAATATCAACTTATTGTGTTGTGTCAACACTTGATAAGGTAATATGTTTGATAATCCTACTAGTCTTGCGATGTTGTGTAACCCGATTTATCAAACGTGTCGTGCTCATGCCAAGTCAATTCCACAAGTTGATTAAGCAAGGCATGTTTGGGTTAGTCATATTGTGTTAACAAAAGTACTATCAGCTAGAGTAAGAGAGGTTGATCATGAAATTGGATAAAGAACATCATGATGTTCTTCTTCAGGAAAATTACCAAAAATATCTTAAACGTATTGCAATTTTTCCAAATCAATCCTAAACATTTTTTATTTTGTTAATTCAGTCCTAAATCTTTTGTAATTATGCCAATTTAGTCCATCCAACCAAATTTGGCTAGCCGGCATTGGTGGGGTGGATAATTTTTTAATAATGTTTTATTTTTTCAAATTTTTTTATTAATTTTTATTTTTATTTTTTTTCTCTCCCTTCCTCCCTCCCTCTTGCTTTGGCCATTGGCCAAAGGGGGGCCAACCAACCTCACCCAACCTCGCCCAACCACTAGTAAGGTGAGCCCTTGCCAGATCCAATGAGCCTACCCTTGCCTAGTGATGACAAGGCGAGCTCGCCACTAGTCGGTGTGTCAGTCTGGTGACTAGCTCTCCCCTTTAGCTAGTCACTAGGAAGGGGGCAAGGGAGAGAAAGAGAGAGAAAAAAAAAAAAATTAATTTAAAAAAATTGAAAAAAATAAAATATTACTAAAAAAATTATTTGCTAGTGTCGGCCGATGTTTATGTTAATGCCGATCGGTTAAATTTGACCGGATAGACTAAATTGACATAATTACAAAAGGTTTATGATTGAATTAGCCAAACAAAATTTTATGACGGAATGGGAAAATTTGAGGTTTAGGACTTTATTGGTAATTTTCTCATTCTTCTTTTTATCATAATGTGACATTTTTTGTGTGTGTATCTTTTTTATGATCAAATTATGTATTTTGGTTTTATTCTATGATGCTTTTAATATACAAATTCATTTCATTCTATGATTACCTTTATATTTAAACAAATATCGTAAGTATGAACTTGTGACTTCTTTGAAAAAAAGGAAATTAAAAGAAAGGGCGAGTTCTATAATCGGATGCCCTATCCATCTTGTAACCTACACACCCCAAGTTATACTGATTTATGAATATGAACATGACTAAGGGATTGCCAAACTTGGATCATGGGATCTAGTGCACTTTGTACAAGGTCTCCAAAAAAAATGAACCCAATTTTGACAAATTTAGTAGGATTAATTTCACAAAAAATCCCAAACTAATATATCCGTGATAAATTCACCCCAAACTAAAATCAAAACTAATATATTTATGACAAATTTATCCTTCATTAGTTAATGTTAGATTTTTACCATCAAATTGTTAAATTAGATGACACGTGACGGTTGACAAGTATACCAATTTCTAGTTTTACCCTCAATTTATTACTAGTGTACCAGTTTGTGAGTTTTCATAGTATTAATCCAATTTAACGGAAATTAACAGAGGACAAATTTGTTTTGTTTGAGATAAATTCATCATAAGTATACTAGTTTAGGGCTTTTGATTGTCAAAAAATTAGTTTTAAAAAAATTGTTACAAATATATCAATTTGAGCTTTTTTGTATTACTAATCCAATTTAATATGTCTAAGTCATGACGCATGAACATATTGGAGAGTATACTCATCTGATCGACAAGATGTTTAAAATTATTAAAAGGAGAAAGGGAAATATCAAAAGTTCATTTTATAATTTAAGAAAACAAATTCAATTTTTGCTTTATCTAAGTTTTAAAGGACTTTTGAAAGGGATAATAATCATATTCAATTTAAAATTTTGCAATTTTATCAATATATTCATGAATATTTGCACAAAATTTCAATATAATCCTTCCGGCCAATTATCAACGGATATTATTGATGTAATGTCTAATCATCACCAACTATTTATTTAAATTTATATCTTGCGAAGACCATCACATCAGCATGTCAATTGATTGGAAGGATTATATTGAGTTTTGTGTAATGATATAGAATTATATTAGTATAATTAAAAAGTTTATAACTGAATTAACATCCATATAATAAGTTTATAATTGAATTTGATATTTCCCTTTTGAGAAATAGTCCATAAACAATTTCTCAGTTATTATTGTGTCCTCTCCGTCTTGTTTTGTAATGGAAAGGGTTTTTTTCTTGTCGAATTCCCAGCGTCACGTCACACCACAAAGATTCGACCTAGAATTACTTTCTCGACAAAATAGTTACATTACAGTTGCCATGTATTTAACTGATTTGGTAGTAGCCGGGGATAGTGAGAGTCCATCGCATCAATCTGTAGTACATTATTATAGGTTTCCTTTTGTACCTTTGGCATTATTCATGACTCTCTAAGTTGGTAGATCCTTGGTCCTTTTGTAATTATCTTATACGATTTCTTTACATTTTGGGTTTTATTTATTTCATGAGAAATAATTAATTCAAAAAAAATTTCAAAAAAAAAATCGATTGTATTACTTACAAAATTTAATGAACGCAAATTTTTTCAGCCTCCATGAAAAGGATTTAAACATAAATTTTTGTCGGTAATAATAACAAATTTCACTTATTAATTATTTTAACTAATACAAATAATTAATTTTTAAAAAATATTTTATAAATCATTTATTTTTTTTCACGTAACAAATGGAGCATTAGATGCCATAATTGAAGTCATAGTTTAATCATGCATGCCCATTGATTGCCCCCGAAAACTTTTAAGAGTCATTGCACATAGTTTTGAAGGATTAAGAATATCAAATGAGAAAAATTGCAGTTCTAATGTGTCACACAGATGATTAACAATCTAAGAAGGAACACGAATTTTATCTTGGATCCTAAGATGAAGCTTAGAAGGAGTAGCTCACCGGATCACAGAGTTTCTTAAAATTGACGACAAAGAGATTGGAGGAATGAATGAAATCGTAAATAACCTGAAGCCTCCATAACGGATTACTCCAGTGATTAGTCAAAGTCATGGTCATTTGGAGAACATCTTACTTATGAATGGCTTTACAAGGTCTTCCCTATACATATGGAAATTCAAGTTATCACGAGCTCCCCCACCGAAAGCACTACCATTTATTTATCGGCTCGATATTTTTGAGTGATGCTCCTCCATTCAATATGTCATTCCGTTCATTCTTCCTTGAGGTCTGTGCTTTATTCATCGATTCCATGATATTCCACGTTGATGTTGCTCCATTAATTAGGGGACCTGCTTTTTGTTAATCTTGAGGATGCTTGGGACATTTGCCACTTTTTTTGGACGAGAAAGCAAGATTTCATTACTATTTAAAAGTCTGAGCAGGTACAGCAAAAGCATCAGTACAAAGTAAATCCAAAAGAGTAGAGGCAGGATTTCATTACATTTGCCACTTCGGATGCCAAAACTTCCGTCGTATCATCCCCACTAACCATGAGCAATTCGCCCTTTCGCTTTGTCAAAGCAAAAGTTTCCAACTTTCGGATCCGATGATGAACATGTAATTATACCGTTGATGCACACTCAGACCGAATGCAAATATTACATGCGCACAGTGCATGCGAGCTCACTCCATTTGGGCAATTGAATAATGCGAGCCACAACCATCAAATCGTGCGGGTTTGTCCAATGGCCGAGATAGAATGGACTTGTATAATCCAAGCTCATAAGAGAGATTTTCTCTAAATAAGAACCGACAACTCTTCATCATGATCCGTTTAGATGGTACGACCTGACATGCAATTATACAGCTTCAGACTTGAGATAAACAAGTTTGGGTTATGGCTAGATTAAAACTGTATTTCACATGATTGACTTGCTTAATCAGTTTAGACTAGAAGAATGGCATGTTAAAGTTAACATGTCAATATGTTATCTATCTCAATAATCAATACCACATAATTGGGCAGTTTGTGTCAAGACTTTTTTAATCCATGTAAGACTCTCACCCCATGTCAAAAACAATAAATGGTAAAATAAAAACATACTTAGAAATTCAAATTTCACTAAGCTGAAAGAAAGATTGACTCAACATTATACTTTCAATTAACAAGAAGTGGAATTATTCATATTATCTAGAAACATATCAACACATATTATGTTATAAAAATGTGTTTATTGTGGACATAGATTAGCCTATATTTATAAATAGATTAAACATATTGTGTCATGTCAACACCTAATGTGTTTGATAATCATATTAATCTTATCCTTGTTTTTTGACCCGCTATATTAAACATGTCATGTTCGTGTCTGGTCAATTCGACATATTTAGTAAAAGTGTACTGTACAAGTGAATTATGTGTTGCGTGGCCCCTGTTTCAACACGATACGGCATTAATTGCCAACCCTAATCCATAATAATAGTCATTTTATGATAAGTCAATGCATAATTATCACAAACGACAGACTTATTTACGAGATTTTGTGATATTTTAATGTGAAAAAAGCATGGTCGGGTAGATTTTAGATGGGGAA
Source organism: Eucalyptus victrix (assembly GCA_016097545.1). NCBI lineage: Eukaryota > Viridiplantae > Streptophyta > Magnoliopsida > Myrtales > Myrtaceae > Eucalyptus > Eucalyptus victrix. Next base: position 51,114,815 of record CM027843.1, read on the forward strand.
TATTGGGGCTTCAAAGTTTAATAAACCTATGGATGCATATAGCAAAATAAATGGACTACTATATAATACGCATAAATACAGGTTCGTAATTTCCAAGACAAGTGAATAAATTTCAATATCTAGTACATCGTGATTGAGATTAAAGTTGAGGAGTCAGCTTTGCCTTACTTTAACTTTTTTGACTAATAATCACCCCCTGCCACGTGGCCTAGGGCCTCTACATGTGACAAATTCGTCAGTCCATTGTTGTCGGACTAACATTCTATCATCCATTAAACTAGTGTTCATCAATCTATTCAAATGTCAGATTTGAGATCTCGCATTGAGCTAAAGATTTCTTTAATCAATAAATCTGCCATGATATCGGGTTCTTCACGTAAAAAGTAGTTCGCAGGCATTTGCGGGACCACACCCTAGTTCATCTACTAATCTCCGCGGTACTTTAGAAGTTTGCGCCTATTTATTTATTTTTTTTTAACCAAAGACTTAACCATGGACTCGTATCTAAACAGCATCAAAGGACTGGGCCCCTATACTTCGGGAGAGATTAACACAAGATTCGACCACCATGACTCTCCACTTAAGATATATTAGCAACTGTGAAGTTTCGACTCTAGAATCATAGTATCCAAAGCCGAATCAATTCAGCTGTCCATCGATGGATAATTTGCACCTATTTACTACTTGGAAAAACTAGATTTGAGGTCGATGAACCTCAGCAACTACATCGAATCGGTATCGACAAAGAGGGAGTGAGTGCTGTTTTGCTGGAGATGGTGTCGGTGATAGCAACGCTGCTGAGATTGGGGAGGTCGTCGACACTTTTGAAGCACCCTGGCATCTGCCGAAGAATACCATATTCATATTTGCTCATCGTTACAGTATGCATTTTTTTTATCGATTTATGGACATAGAAATAATTTATTGTTTTCACATGCTCAATTAAAAAATGTTGAGATATTCAAGAAGTTACGAAAATTACTACTTACCGATTATAAGATCCCGTTCAATGTTTAAATAGGTAGGGTTTATGCGCAAATTGGTTTCTTATTTAAACAACAAATGCGGCATTGCAAAATAACTCCATAAAAACTCTTAGCAAACATTCCATTATGCTCATGACATTAAATATTGATGCCTACATCGATATCCATCCAATTATAATTATTGAATCTTGAGTATTTTTTAATTCTGCTTCTCGACTAGTGGGACTACAACGAGGCATCTCGTGCAATATAACAAAACTAACTAGGGTTTTAGTTTTCTTAAGGATATTTGCCGAAAGCTAATCACCATTCCAAGAATAATAAAGTAAGTTTGGAATCTGATTTCTGCATAAGAGAATGCAAACATGCGACGCCCAATCGTTAATTAATTTATTCGTTTGATCATCATGCATGTGGAATAATATGTGCCAGTTCATCCTACATAAGAATAATCGCACGCATTGATTTAATTTTTCTTTTTTATCGTGAAAGGTTCTCTTTATATGTTAGCTTTGATATGTTTCAAAGTGGGTTAGTGCCTAGCTTAGAATCGGAAAAGGTTAATATTCTAAGAAATCTTAAATTGATATACTTATGACAAACTTATCTCAAATTAATTTTTGACCCTTAAAAACTCTAAACTTGTATACTTTTGATAAATTTACCTTCCCTTAGCTTTCGTTGAATTTTATTGTTAAATTTGTTAATCTAGATGACACATGGCGATTTGTTTTGGTGACATGGCAAATTCACAAGGAAATCCATAAGGTTAATATCACAAAAAATCCCAAAATTATCATAGGTTTACTGTTAAATTTATAATAAGATTATCATTCAATTTGTCACAAGTATACTAATTTAATTTTTTTTTTGTTATATTTACCCTATGGATTTCCTCATGGACTTGCTGCGTTACCATGTGTGATTTAAGTTGGCAAATTTAACAATTAAATTTGATGGAAGTTAAGAGAGGATAAATTTGTTATAATTATACAAATTTGGGATTTTTTGTAGTCAAAAAATTAGTTTATAGTAAATTTGTCATAAGTGTACCAATGTGGGATTTTTCACAGTCAAAAAATTAGATTTGGATAAGTATATCATGAGTGTATTGGTATGAGGTTTTTATTGGGCTAAATTGGTTATAGATGTATTGATTTGAGATTTTTCGCAATATTAAACCAATTAGAAACCAACCTTATAACCCTTGGATTTAAAGATTGGAAAAAGGAATCAAAATTGATTGGTTCCAAAATCTTGGATTCTCGGTTCTTTTGGCAACCCAACCATTGTATGTGTTGTGAAAATAAGTGATAAAAAAATAAAATAGATAAAATAACAACATGGATCAAACACTATATTTACATGGTTCGATCATAGTAATCTGTTTATATGAAGAGAGTATTAATAAATTTCATTATAGATCAAGCGATACAACGAAGACGACCACATCGGAGTTATTCAAATATTCTTATTGTTTTTCAACCTCTAATTACATCAAATAATTTATACAATGTTTAGCCTCGTGGTTTTTCATGAAATAATATTTCAATCTCACAAAAAATTTAACACAAATCTTATGACATGATTTTACTAGCTTTAACACTAAAATTATTGATGTAATTCCCATAATTCCACGAACAAGTACCCCCAAAAATAACCCATGTCAAGCACTCACTTAGAACCAGTGCTTCAAGAATCCGCATTCGCACGTACCCCGGGGTACTCTCTCGGGGCAAATGAACAGCCCTATGTATGTGTGCGCGTGTGTATATATGTATATATGCATATAATATATATATATGTATATGTATATGTATATGTATATGTATAGAGACGCACTTATATCTCGTTCTCCAAGAAAAGGACGCTTGGTCGCCGACTGCACCTTGGAATGGGAATCCCATGCAGTCTTAATTGAATTTGGTCAACAAAGTAAAGCTTTCCCCGTACCTGTCCTTGGCCGACAACTTCAGCATGAATCAAGGAAATGCACCTTTTCTTTTCTTTTCTTTTTTCTTGTTTTCTTTTCCTCATTTTAGTTATTTATTTCCAAAATTCATATTTTCGTTTTAAACTTAAACTTTGAGACATATTTTTACGGTATATTTTAAATATAAAAACAAATTCTTAGAATAAAATATAATGATTGCACAATTTCTTCATAAAAATATATATTGGTCAAGTCATTATATTATTATTTGTTCATACTGAAGACAATATTTCAATTTTCGAATGATATAAAAAGTACTCTTTTTTTTTTTTCCTAAAAGAGACTTCAAAATTGGTTTATAACCTGTTCAACCCAAGAACCAAATTTAATCGAACCGATTCCTGTGTAGAACTAGTGATTATGACCTTGAAAATTAGAAGTAAACTGATTACAGGTCGATTTTAGGTTCATGGAACCGAGGATTGAACTAGTTCTCCCTCAAGGTCCAGGCCAATTTTGTGGGGTTTCTGAAATGAATGGAATCTGATGCTCGCTCCTTTTACAAACAGATTAATTCCAGTCTCATAAAGTGTGCGAACTCTTTTGCTCATGTCGGGTTTCATAATTATCACTCAGGTCATTATTAAAGTGAAATCAACATTCGACACACGCTAAAGTTCGTGATGGAAGTCGACAACATGGCTGCAATTTCTCCTTCATGTAGACCAGCAAGTAAAAGCAAAACGATCCATTCAAGGCCGGCTCTGCGCTGTAAGAGATTCGTCTGGCTTGACACGTGTACGAATTGATTAAGCTAGATATATCCCCTCTTAAATAAGGTCCTCTAACCTTGGAGATAAATTTTATAATTAAAATATGTTGGTACGAGTCATTTTCGATGCTGGAGATGCTCAAATCCGGCACGCCAAACATCATGAAACTGACTTTTGGACAATTAATATGGTCGACATCTGCTAATAGGAATATGAATATGTACCTTAGTGCAAAACAAGCTTTTGTTATATAGTGATGGCTTCAGATTCATCACTCGGGTCATTATCAAGGACAGACAAGAACATATCATTAGTTTCCATATAAACCAATGTCTATAATTTGGAAATTACAGCTTTTTTATATAATGTCGATATCATTATGCATTTTATCCAAAACAAGCAAATTCCAATTGAAGTTGAATTGACCTGTCATCTATTTATATGAAATGAATTATACTGTACGGTGCCTATGTGCAAACTATTTTGTTTTTGTTTATGTTGTGTTTCGCACTTATCACTTCGGTCATTATCAAGTACATGGCTGCATTTTCTCCTCCATAAGACCTTCAAAGAAAAGCAAATCAATTCTTTCAAGGCCAATTTTGCACCGCAAAAAAAAATATTTTAATATTACAAAAAATCTAAAATTGATAAATCTGTGATAAATTTATTCAAAACTAATTTCTGGATTACCAAAAATTCTAAATTGGTGCACCTATGATAAGCTCACCATAAATTGATATCGATTTTCATATGAACTTGCCTTGTCAATTGTGTTTTTGTCGTGTATTATCTAGCTCATAAATTTCATCGTAAATTTTGATAGAAGTTAACAAAGATTGTAACATATTTATATGAAAATGTTACAAGTGTAATATAGGGAATGTCTTTGCATTTTTGCAAAGACTGTGACATCCCGATTTTTCTCAATTTTATTTTCAATCAATTGAGTCGGGCAATTCAATTGTGCATATAGTTCGTCTCTCAGAGTCGGCCACTCACGAGGGAACTAGTTTATTGAGTGAGGTGATTAAGGAATTTTATCGCGTCAAACTTGGGGACTGATTACCCTCGGGTCGGATGCAAGAAAATTTCCCTAAAAGCCACTCAGTGGATTAGGTGCGCTGAAATCGCACCAGATTGAATTCAACCGAAAAAATTGAGATTGAATTTAGAAGTCGGAAGCTCGATCATGTCACACATCTTATTAGGATCATGGGATAATTTTTGTGGACTTTAATTTGGACTCAATTAGAAGAGAATTGATGGAAATTGAAGTAATTGAATGTACAAGAACTTGGACCCCGGCGGAAAATGAAATTGAACCTATTGGAAGATGTTATGAGGATTTGAATTGGTGGAGAATGACATCAGCAGGTGATGTCATGGTGGAGGCCAAATTTAAGGAGAGCTTGACAAGTGTCACAAGCCAATTGGCTCACCAAAAGTGGGGGTGTCACATCCACTTCTTCTTCAACCTTGGAACCGGTTGGGAGGAGGGGAGGAAGAAGAAAAAAACCAACGTTGGACCCCTTCGCTAGAGCTGCTCGCACGCCGCTCGGTCGTCGCCTTCGCCGTTCTCCGCCGTCGCACGCCATCGCCGCCGCCACTAGTCCGCGTGCGAAGCCTCGCGCGCGCTCGTCGTGTCCCCGTCGCACCGTCGTCTCTTCGTCCACTGCTGGTCACGTCCGCCGAAGCTCCCATCGCCGCCGATCGTCCGCTCAAGCCTCCGCCGGTCGTTGCACGAGCTATCGCCGGTTCTCCTCCGCCGTTTCCCTGTCCGTTCAGCCGCCGTTCTGCCACCCCTTCAAGCTTGGTTTGTCGTTGGCATCGTCGTGCTCTTCGCCGGAGACTCGTGGAAAGTGATTCCGGTGAGTTTACCTCACTAATCCGCGATTAGCGAGTTAATGATGCCTTAAGTAGGTTTAGCTTAAGTTGATTGAGATTAGGTGGTTATATTGGTTTAATTAGTTATGGATTATATTAAAGTGATTAATTAAGGTAAAATGTGTTTAGTTTAATGGTTAAATATGTTTATTTTAAAATAAACCTTGATGTGACTTAAAGGAGTTTAATTATTATTTAAATAAATGCTTCGAAATTGTTGGATTATTTAATAATATATAATATTCTGAAATTCATTAAAATATTATTTAAAAAAAAACTCGAAAAATTATTTTTGATCATATTTGCTCAGAATTTCGTGCCGATCGCTGCTGTATGTTTAGAATTCAAATTTGATGAGTAAATATTGCAAATTTAATGTTGATTGTGAAAAATAGGAATTTTATTCAGAAATTCCCACGTGTCGGGTTTGACACCGAAATCGAATTTGGAAGGGTTAATATTGAAATTAGAGAACGTGAGTGACATATAAAGAGTTCAGGGGTCGATTTGAATTGTCATGTACTGGTTGAAAAGTTTGGTCGCAGTAGTGGCGAGACCGATTGGACCTTTATTCTTCTAGAAATGCTGTCAATAAAATGACGTAGCTTGGTCGCAGTAGTGGCGAGACCGACTGGACCTTTATTCTTCTAGAAATGTTGTCAATAAAATGACGTGGCTTGGTCGCAGTAGTGGCGAGATCGAACTGGACCTTTATTCTTCTAGAAATGCTATCAATAAAATGACGTGGCTTGGTCGCAGTAGTGGCAAGACCGACTGGACCTTTATTCTTCTAGAAATGCTGTCAATAAAATGACGTGGCTTGGTCGCAGTAGTGGCAAGACCGACTTGGACTTTATTCTTCTAGAAACGTTGTAATGTTAGTAGATAACCGATCTGCGAGTAGACTGTACACAAGATAATGATGTTATGGAATGCTCTCTGTGATTGTGAAATTAAGTGAAATTGATTATGTTCCGATGGCTTACATTCTTATCATTACTGGTGTTTGAGTGATATGAATTGTACTAACCTGCAGGAAGGCAAGAAGGCGAGGTAAGTCTTCTGTGCCATGTGGCTAGACCACTTTGGGGTGTATTTGTTTTCTAATAGGGGTTTAGGAGGGGTGAACTTACTGAGACAAAGTCTCATTCCGGTTTGGGGAAAAATATTATAGGACCGTAGATGGCGGTACCCTAGAGATGAATGGCACGCCGATGGAGATGGACCAGACGACCGAGAGTGCTCCTGACCCTTTTTGATGCACATAGACTTTGATCCATTTTTGGTGCATATAGTTTATGGATCCTGTTGGCATACGTAAACCCTGGATTGATGATGATGTATGAAAGTGTGTTTGATTTTGAATTTGTTTTTCCTGTTGTCCTATCCCATATGCTTTTGTCATGGGATTTCTTAACACGTTCCGTATGCGCATAATAATTTAATATTGGGGTTAGCGACACTACCTAGGAATGTCGCATTTGCATGACCATGGTGGGTTGTTCACATGTCCCGGCGTTCGGGACGTGACAACCCCGTTTAAGTGGTATCAGAGCATGGTCTGTATATGGAGTGATAAGGTGCGATGAGTCATGGGATAGTTAGTAGGAAGAACTTTCCATATTCTAATGCATGTGATTGTTAGTTGTTTGTTAGCTTGGTTGGAAGGTTACTCAAATTCTAATATGGTATTGGAATTAGCCAATATGCATCTATATTGAGCCTGTAGCATGAGTGACCGAGAGCCGAGAGCTGCTAGGAAAGAGAGCAGCAAGCCCCGTGTTTCGGGGTGGGTCTTCGTTGAGGGGTGGTGCCCGTGGTGCCCTGAGAGGAGCGTAGGCCGAGACCAGTGTAGGTGGTACAACTTTGCCACCAAATGGTGCAGTAGCCCCAGAGGATCCGAGATTTATTGGGATCATGCAGATGCTCGAGGCGATGGGAGACAGGATGGATCAGCAAGCCGCTGCTATCGCCACCGCACTGAACACCGCCAATGCCGCCAATGCCACTGCCATTGTCGCTACAGCTGCTGCCGCTGCACCGGTTGCCGAGCCAGAAGAGGAACTTGAGGAAATTCCACCTGAGAATGTGGCCGCTGAGAGGCCCAGGCAGAAGCTGGTACAGCACTTTCTGAGGTTGAATCCACCAACATTCACAGGAGTAGGAGATCCCGAAGCTGCAGCATTATGGATCCTGGAGTTAGAGAACGCATTTGAGTTACTGTTGTGCACTGAAGCAGAAAAGGTCGTCCTGGAAGCCTATCAGTTGAGGGGGACCGCAGCTATCTGGTGGAAGACTAACAAGAAGATAGCATTCCCTGAAGGTGTGGTTCCGGAGTGGAATGCTTTTCTTGAAGCCTTCAATAAGAAATACTTTTCTGATTGTGCCAGAGAGGTGAAGATGGCGGAGTTTTAGCGCCTTCGCCAAGGTACCATGTCAGTTGACCAATATGAAGCGAAGTTCATCGAACTGTCGCAGTATGCCCCTGAGTTGGTCCAGCGACCGTCAGATCGAGCTCGAAGGTTTAGAGATGGATTTCGACCAGAGGTGAGGAGTTTGTTGGTACCCCTAGACCTGAAGGAGTACAATGACCTCTACAGGCGGGCACAGCTGATCGAGAAAGACCAGAATGAGAGAGCTGCCGCATCTGGGTCGCGGTTTAATTCAAATAGAGGCGATAATCGATTTGGGAAGAGGCCGATGCTTGGAGGAAGGTACCCTGTTCCACCCAGCAAGAAGGGTGGGATAGGAAAGCCGGCGCTGAGATCGAATGGTGTGTGTCGTCTATGTGGAAGACGACATGGTCTAGCCCCGTGTCCTCCTAGGATGGGTGCCTGTTATGAGTGTGGCCAGCAGGGTCATATAGCCAGATATTGCCCCAGGAATCAGATGGGGCAGCATCAGTTGCCGTCACCGCCACCATTGAGTTAGAACAGAGGAGTCGCACCGCAGATCATGCCGTAGGGTGGATTGAACCGACCTCCAGCTCAGGGAAGGACTTATGCGCTCACCAGAGGACAGGCGGAGGATGCGCCTAATGTGGTCACAGGTATGGTCTTGCTGAACGACCATCCAGCTTATGCTTTATTTGATCCTAGAGCTTCACATTCGTTTATAGCTGAAAGATTTGTTAAATTGGTAGAATTAATTCCTAAATTATTGGAGTCTGTGGTTAGTATATTACTTCGTTGAAAGATAAAGTGTTAGCTACAATAGGTTGCCTTGGTTGCAAGTTAGTGATTGGTGAGCGAGAGGGGAGGATAGACTTGATAGTCTTAGCTATGTATGATTTTGATGTGATAATTGGCATGGATTGGCTTACCAAGCAACGAGCCAAGATGGACTGTTATCGCAAGGCGATTCAGTTTAACCCATTAGAGGGTGAGAGTTTCGAATTCGTAGGGAGTCGGGGAGGACCCTCAATTTCTTTAATCTCATCGCTCAAGGCAACTCGCTTACTAGACAAGGGTTGCCAAGGTTACCTGGTGACTATCGTGGACCTGACAGTGGAGGAGTCGAAGATAGAAGACATTCCAGTGGTGCAAGAATTTCCAGATGTATTCCCAAAAGAATTACCGGGTTTGCCGCCGGAAAGAGAGATAGAGTTTGTAATTGAGTTAGCTCCTGGGACCGAGCCTATCTCCAAAGCTCCCTACCGAATGGCCTTATCAGAGCTTAAGGAACTAAATGTGCAAATGCAAGAGTTGTTGGATAAAGGATTTATACGTCCAAGTGCATCACCTTGGGGAGCACCGGTGTTGTTTGTGAAGAAGAAGGATGGTTCATTACGCTTGTGCATCGACTATCGACAGCTTAACCAAGTGACAATTAAGAACAAGTATCCATTGCCAAGGATTGATGATTTGTTCGATCAACTTCAAGGAGCGTCGATGTTTTCTAAGATCGACTTGAGGACGGGGTATCATCAGCTCAGAATCAAGGAGGAAGATATACCGAAGTCGGCGTTTCGCACTCGATACGGCCATTACGAGTTTACTGTGATGCCATTTGGGTTAACGAACGCCCCGGCTGCTTTCATGGATCTAATGAACCGGGTGTTCAGAGAGTATTTAGATCAATTCGTAATTGTCTTTATCGACGACATCCTGGTGTATTCAAGGAGCTCTGAGGATCATGAAAGGCACTTAAGAATAGTGCTTTAGACTTTGAGAGATCATGAGTTGTACGCTAAGTTTAGTAAGTGCAAGTTTTGGCTGATCGTGTGGCGTTCTTAGGTCATGTCATCTCTGGAGAAGGAATCTCAGTGGACCCCGCGAAGATTGAGGCAGTGATCAACTGGCCGAGATCGACGACAGTGACAGAAATCATAAGCTTTCTGGGTTTAGCAGGGTATTACAGACGGTTTGTAGAAGGGTTTTCAAGGTTAGCATCGCCAATGACGAGACTTCTGAAGAAGGAAGAGAAATTTGTGTGGACGGACAAGTGCGAGAGTAGTTTCCAAGAGCTTAAGCATAAGCTAACTACCGCACTTGTGCTTACTATTCCATCCGGTCCAGGAGGGTTTGAGATCTACAGTGATGCATCAATTAAGGGACTGGATTGCGTGTTGATGCAGCATGACAGGGTTGTTGCATATGCGTCCCATCAATTGAGACCTCACGAGTTGAATTACCCGACGCATGACTTGGAGCTTGCAACGATCATCTTTGCCCTGAAGATTTGGAGGCATTATTTGTGCGGAGAAAGATTCCAGATCTTCACTAACCATCAGAGTCTCAAGTATTTATTCTCTCAGAAGGAGTTGAATATGAGACAGTGTCGATGGATGGAGCTCTTGAAAGACTATGACTGTGAGATTTTGTATCACCCTAGAAAGGCGATCAAGGTCGCCGATGCACTGAGTAGGAAGTCTTTAGTCGCTCAGATGGTACTCAAGGAATGGGGTCTAATTGAGAGAGCACGAGATTTAGATTTCAAGTTCGAGGTAGGCCACCTTTCGAACCTTGTGGCCACCCTTAGAATCGAGCCGGAAGTACAGGTCAGAATCAGAACGCTTTAGCAGATAGATCCGGATATTCAGAAAATCGTACAAGAGGATTCAAAGAAGAGGAAAGCTGACTTCCAGATTTCTGACGATGGAACGTTGAGGTTCCAAGGACGGTTGGTTGTACCTTATGATGTGGGGCTTAGGGAGGAGATTTTATCAGAAACGCATCGTAGCAGTTACAGCATCCATCCGGGTAGTACCAAGATGTATCAAAATCTGCGTCAACACTACTGGTGGTGTGGCATGAAGGCGGATATCGCCAAGCATGTCGCCAAGTGTTTGACATGTTAGCAGGTGAAAGCTCAGCATTGCAAACCGGGAGGACTTTTGCAACCTCTTGAGATCCCAAAGTGGAAATGGGAGCATATCACAATGGACTTCGTGACGGGACTACCGAGGAACCAGAGAGGAAATGATTCGATTTGGGTAATAGTTGACAGACTAACAAAATCGGCTCACTTTATTGTAGTTCGAAAGGACTCGAGTCTAGATAGACTCACAGATTTGTATGTGCGTCAGATAGTTCGTATGCATGGAGTGCCAGTCACGATTACTTCAAACAGAGACCCGAGGTTCACCGCCGCTTTTTGAAGAGCTTGTAATCTGCTTTAGGAACGAAGCTGTAATACAGTACGGCCTATCACCCGCAGACGGATGGTCAGTCTGAGAGGACAATTCAGATTCTTGAGGACATGCTACGAGCTTGTGTCTTGGACTTCAAAGGAAGTTGGGAGGAACAGCTTCATCTGGTCGAGTTTGCCTACAACAACAGTTATCAGCAGAGTATTCAGATGGCTCATTTCGAAGCATTGTATGGCAGAGCGTGTAGAACGCCAGTGTGTTGGGATGAGGTCGGAGAAAGAAAGATCATTGGTCCAGAATTAGTTTAGCAGTCAGTGGAGGCAGTTGCAGTTATCAGAGACAGACTAAAGACAGCTCAGAGTCGACAAAAAAGTTATGCCGATACGCGTCGGAGGCCATTGGAATTCCAAGTTGGTGAGCACATCTTCTTGAAGGTGTCACCAGTAAGAGGTACCTCCCGCTTTGGCAAAAAGGGGAAACTGAGTCTGAGATACGTAGGTCCCTTCGAGATTTTGGAAAAAATAGGGACTCTAGTGTATCGTCTCGCACTGCCACCAAAGTTGTCACAGGTGCACAATGTCTTTCACGTGTCGATGTTGAGGAGGTATGAACCTGATCCGACTCACGTTCTAAATTTTGAGGAATTAGATGTGAGCGACAGGGTGTCGTACGTTGAAAGCCCAGTTCAGATTGTGGATCACAAGGAGCAAGTTCTGCGCACCAGGACCATCCCAATGGTCAAAATGGTCTGGCAACACCATGGCACTGAAAGAGCAACTTGGGAGACTGAAGAGTCGATGAGAGAATTGTACCCCCATCTTTTTTAGCAAAATGTGTAATGGTTTAAATTTCGAGGACGAAATTTTATAAGAGGGGAAGAGTTATGACATCCCGATTTTTCTCAATTTTATTTTCAGTCAATTGAGTCGGGCAATTCAATTGTGCATATAGTTCGTCTCTCAGAGTCGGCCACTCACGAGGGAACTAGTTTATTGAGTGAGGTGATTAAGGAATTTTACCGCGTCAGACTTGGGGACTAATTACCCTCGGTTTGGATGCAAGAAAATTTCCCTAAAAGCCACTCAGTGGATTAGGCGCGCTGAAATCGCACCAGATTGAATTCAACCGAAAAAATTGAGATTGAATTTAGAAGTCGGAAGCTCGGTCATGTCACACATCTTATTAGGATCATGGGATAATTTTTGTGGACTTTAATTTGGACTCAATTAGAAGAGAATTGATGGAAATTGAAGTAATTGAATGTACAAGAACTTGGACCCGGCGGAAAATGAAATTGAACCTATTGGAAGATGTTATGAGGATTTGAATTAGTGGAGAATGACATCAGCAGGTGATGTCATGGTGGAGGCCAAATTTAAGGAGAGCTTGACAAGTGTCACAAGCCAATTGGCTCACCAAAAGTGGGGGTGTCACATCCACTTCTTCTTCAACCTTGGAACCGGTTGGGAGGAGGGAAGGAAGAAGAAAAAAACCAGCGCCGGACCCCTTTGCTCGAGCTGCTCGCACGCCGCTCGGTCGTCGCCTTCGCCGTTCTCCGCCGTCGCACGCCGTCGCCGTCGCCACTAGTCCGCGTGCGAAGCCTCGCGCGTGCTCATCGTGTCCCCGTCGCACCATCATCTCTTCGTCCACTGCTGGTCACCGTCCGCCGAAGCTCCCGTCACCGCCGATCGTCCGCTCAAGCCTCCTCCGGTCGTTGCACGAGCTGTCGCCGGTTCTCCTCCACCGTTTCCCCGTCCATTCAGCCGCCGTTCCGCCACCCCTTCAAGCTTGGTTTGTCATCGGCGTCATCGTGCTCTTCGCCGGAGACTCGTCGGAAAGTGATTACGGTGAGTTTACCTCACTAATCCGCAATTAGCGAGTTAATGATGCCTTAAGTAGGTTTAGCTTAGGTTGATTGAGATTAGGTGGTTAGATTGGTTTAATTAGTTATGGATTATATTAAAGTGATTAATTAAGGTAAAATGTGTTTAGTTTAATGGTTAAATATGTTTATTTTAAAATAAACCTTGATGTGACTTAAAGGAGTTTAATTATTATTTAAATAAATGCTTCGAAATTGTTGGATTATTTAATAATATATCATATTCCGAAATTCATTAAAATCTTATTTTAAAAAAACTCAAAAATTTATTTTTGATCCTATTTGCTCAGAATTTCGTGCCGATCGCTACTGTATATTTAGAATTCGAATTTGATGAGTAAATATTGCAAATTTAATGTTGATTGTGAAAAATAGGAATTTTATTCAGAAATTCTCACGTGTCGGGTTTGACACTTAAATCGAATTTGGAAGGGTTAATATTGAAATTAGAGAACGTGAGTGACATATAAAGAGTTCAGGGGTCGATTTGAATTGTCATGTACTGGTTGAAAAGTTTGGTCGCAGTAGTGACGAGACCAACTGGACCTTTATTCTTCTAGAAATGCTGTCAATAAAATGACGTGGCTTGGTCGCAGTAGTAGTGAGACCGACTGGACCTTTATTCTTCTAGAAACGTTGTAATGTTAGTAGATAGCCGACTTGCGAGTAGACTATGCCCTCATGTGGCAGTGGATAATGATGTTATGGAATGCTCTCTGTGATTGTGAAATTAAGTGAAATTGATTGTGTTCCGATGGCTTACATTCTTATCATTACTGGTGTTTGAGTGACATGAATTGTACTAACCTGCAGGAAGGCAAGAAGGCGAGGTAAGTCTTCTGTGCTGTGTGGCTAGACCACTTTGGGGTGTATTTGCTTTCTAATAGGGGTTTAGGAGGGGTGAACTTGCTGAGACAAAGTCTCATCTCGGTTTGGGGAAAAATATTACAGTATCCTAGATGGCGGTACCCCGGAGATAAATGGCACGCCGATGGAGATGGACCAGAAGACCGAGAGTGCTCCTAACCTTTTTTGATGCACATAGACTTTGACCCATTTTTGGTGCATATAGTTTATGGATCCTGTTGGTGTATGTAAACTCTGGATTGATGATGATGTATGAAAGTGTGTTTGATTTTGAATTTATTTTTCCTGCTGTCCTATCCCGTATGCTTTTGTCAGGGGATTTATTAACACGTTCCGTATGCGCATAATAATTTAATATTGGGGTCGGCGACACTACCTGGGAATGTCTCATTTGCATGACCATGGCGGGTTGTTCACATGTCCCGGCGTTCGGGACATGACAAAGACATTCCCCAAAAGCCAAACAAAATGAGGCCATGCCTACATTTATATGCTGCAAGATAGCATGTCGTGGCAGATGTGAGTGCAAAGGCCATTACAGCGTGAGTTTTGAAGCTTGTTTCTACACGAGTGATCAGTTAAGTAACATCAATATTGACACGTGACATAATACAATGCGACATGTCAATACGTTATTTCTAAAAACATAGAGAATTTATATATTTATTTCAACGAAATTAATTTAATTCAAATTCATAGATAAAAAAAAATCTAGAATGAATTTTCACTAAAAACATTAGTTCACTATTTGTTAATACCATACATTGTTTCAATTTGACAAATTCAACTGCATTTAATTCCAAAATCCATAAAACTTAGAAAAATAAATAAACAATCCACATTCCACTATTTAATTTAATTTAATGTTTAATCATAAGTAAAAAAAATCAACATTTCACCAGCAAATATAACAAGAAGTCTTTCCCCCTTTATTATTTTCATTATTTTCTCTTTTTTTTTCATTTTTAGATTTTGATCTCTCATTTATTGAAATTTTTTAAAATTAACCTAATATGTTTGACTCACGTTTTGGGAAAATTGACTGCGTATCGAATTTTTCAACACTTGTTAACCTTATATCGGAACATCTCGGACACGTATCGAAATGTTCGATATGACACAAAAGTTTTCGAAGAGCATTGGTGCTTCCTAAGTGATTGACATAGGTTATTTTCATGAGATTATTCATGGAATTACATCAATAATTCTTGTGGTAAAATTTGTGCTAAATTCATTCATGAGATTAAGAGATTATTTTTTTAAGGAATTATGGAGCTAAATACTGCGTAAGTTATTAAGTATAGTTGAGGGGAGAGTATTAATGACTCGATTGTGATTGTGATTTATATTGTATTACTTGATTTATAGTTAAATTAGTTTCTATTCTTCTCATATAAGTCATTATAATCGAATAACGTAAATCTGATATCTAATTTATTTTTTTATTCCATCTATTTATTGTTCAATTCATTGTTTTCGTAGCAGTATTTATGTACGAACTCTTTTGTTTATGTCATGTTCCATAATTAACACTCGGGTCATTATCCAAGTGAAATCAACATTCGTCACGGGCGCTAACTTTGAGATGGAAGTCGACAACATGTCTGTCATTTTCTCCTCTATTTAGACCCACAAGGAAAAGCAAAACCATCCTTTCAAGGCCGGCTTTGCCCCGCACTCGACACGTGTATGAGTCAATTAAGCTAGATATACCTCTCTTAATTAAGATCACATGACCTTAGAGATAAGTTTCTAATTAGAAAATGTTAGTATAATTACGTGGAAACGAATCATTTTCAATGCTGGAGATGCTCAAATCCAACAAGTCAAGCATCGTGAAACTGACTTTGGACATTTAATATGGTCAACATCTGCCAATTGGAATATGAATCTGTACCATACGTGCAAAACAAGCTATTGCTAAAGTGATGGCTTCACATTCATCACTCGGGTCATTATCAAGGACACAAACCAACGGATCATAGTGTCCATACGAAGCAATGCCTGTAAATTGGAAGATACTGCCTTTTTACACAATGTCCGCATCATAATGCATCTTTCCGATGCGAGATTCGTAATACGCGTTAGCACCAAAACAAGCAAATTCATGGCATGTACAGAGTATCGTGTCCTTAATTTATGATGACCTTAGTGGATCTGAATCTCTCCACTTGATAATTGAAACAATTTAGTTGGCTTTTGTGCCTCGAAGGCCTTCATAGTTGGCTTTTGAGCTAGTGGTCTTTACAAGGAATTTAAAATCGCTTAATGATTTTGAGCATTTGATTAGATTTTTGCACCACATGGATGGCCGCATGTGGTCATACGGCATGGTCTTGTGTGCTCAGAGTAATCACCGAAATATGTGTAAAATCTAATAGGTATTAATTAGGTGCTCAAAGAGATTCCAATACTTTGGAAACAAACTAAAAAAGAAAAAAATGATGAAAAGGTCAACTTGATATAAAAATTGAATCGATCCTACGGACGACATGACTTGAACCATGATGCAAGCATTATTTGTGCTCGTAAATCAATGTAAAACGTGTTTAACTTATTTATCAAAGGTAAATTATCACATTTTTATATTATTTTATTTTATTCTTTTTTTTTTTTTGCCACCAAACTTCTTAGATAAATGCACCAATGCATAATAGAAAAGGCGTAACCGATGGCATCAAGTAGAGAAATTTTCTTGGTATTGGGCTAAGATTCTCTAATGGGCTTGGTTAATTTTAGGTGATCAAAATCCAATTCAACTTGAGATTCAAACTTGTTGAATAAGTTATCGTGGAGATTTGGCAATTTTGACATTGGAAATAAGAACAAGATTGATCCTAGGTCAATTGTATGTGTGTGAATCGACAATCAAACCGATTCTCTCTAGAACTGACTTTGAATTGAACTTAATGCTCACTTTTAATATAACTTGATAAATCTCGGGCCTCTAAAGTATTTCATGATTTTCATGAATCAAGTAAAAATGCGAGAAAAATGGAATAAATGACCTTTTACTGGATTAGACTCTTTTTGGATGACAGGTCAACAATAATACATTCCAATTAATGCTGAATTGACTTGTCATCTATATATCCAAAATAAATGTACTGTACCTATGTGCAGACTCCTGTTTTTGTTCATTTCCGTGTTTCGCACTTGTCACTTCGGTCATTATCAAGCACGTGGTTGCATTTTCTTCTCCATACAACTTGCAAGGAAAGTAACTCAATTTTTAGAAAGCCAGCTTTGTGCCCTACAAAAATTGAATTAATGTTACGAAAAAATTAAAATTAATATATTTATAATATATTTACTTAATTAATTTTTGGATTACAAAAGATTATATACTGATGCATTCGTGATGAATTTTTCCAAAGCTAATATTTAGATCATAAAAAATTTAAAATTAATATATTTATTACACATATATCTCAAATTGTGGACTTGTCATGAGTTTGTATTATATGTTATCAATTCTATTGAAATTTACTTACCGTTGACAAAATCTCATTGGATATTGAAAAACTGCCAATTCTAGACTTATCGTACGAATGTTAATTTAATGTTAAACTTTTTGATTTTATCAATTTAATTCAACATCTTCATGTGCGAAAAATTCTTGCCCTTTCATTTAACTTTTGCTGGAATTGCTAACGTTGTGATACAATTATTATTGACTGGCTTACGTGGTATACTATTATATCAATAATTTCCCATTTAAACTTCGAGTGTGACCTCACAAAGTCACTTGGTAAATGGTCCTATTAAACATCCTTAGTATGTGTTTGTATATGCATTGTACTTATGCGTAAACTCTTTTTTTGTTTATGTCGTGTTTCGTACTTGTTGCTTCAGTCATTATCAAGTACAGGGTTGCATTTTCTCCCCCTCCATAAACCCATAAAGAAACAAATAAATTCTTTTATTTGTTGATTCCGGCTCTCAAAAAACCTTCTCAAGGTGGTTAGAGAAAAAATTTAAATCCATCTCCGAGAAATTTAGGCTTGGGTCTTGAGGTCGGCTTTGCGCCTTAAAGAAATTTCATTTGACCGACATGTTTCGGGAAGGCTTAGACTTTTGTACCAAAAAAATAAAAATAAAAAAAAAATAAATTCTTTTAAGGTTGCCTTAAAGAAATTTCCCATGTTTTGTCTTTGAGCTCTTGTTGACGGCCATGGCGGCGGTCACTAGCGAAGGCTCATTTCCCTTTTTTATTTGGTTTTAGAAAATAAATATCTTTTATAAAATTTATTTAATCTAATATAAGTAAATTTTGAAAAAGAAAATAACAAAAATATCTTATAGGAGAGAGAAATCAATAAAAAATAACATGTCAGCAATTTATGTTTATTAAGTTGGACGGAATTAATGGAAAGAGCTCTTAATTGTGCCAACTTAACAAGTTTGGGGTCTTGATTTGCACTTTTTAAATGTTTTAGGATTTAATTGCAATTTCATTACAAGTTTTAAGATTTCCAATGCACTTATCCTAAAAATATTTATTGAAATTTACTTATGAGGGGATTTTATTATTTAGTGAAAATTATCCAATCAATCTCAGACCTACTATATGAATATCAATTAAATCCTAAACTTTCCAACTTTACTTATTTAATTCTAAACCTTTGTGCGAAATTCCAGTGCGGTCATTCCATTAAATTTACCGAAAATTGTTGACGTGACAGTTTCTATAATCTTCAATCACCCTATATGGCATACCGTTAAGTCACTGATTTCCTATTGAAACCCCAAACATGACATTGCAAATTCACTTGGTAGATGGCCTTGATGACCATTTTCAGCACATGAATAATTTATGCCTCCAATCTTGGCATTTGTTTTACATGCACGCGCAAACAAATATGTAATTTCTGGGGTAAAACTAAGGCGCGGGGCTAAATATAATATGTTTGTTACATCGTATTCTTTTTTCGGATAAATTAATGTTTATATGATATCTTGCTGTCAAGGTGAAACAGACTTGTGAGCTATAAAATGGAACATGAATTGGACCGTACCTGCAAAATCTTTTGTTGACGCGATCGCTTCATGTTCATCACTGGGGTCTTTATCAAGGACACATTTATATATCATATAGGACATATCATTGGGTCCGTATTAACCGATATAATGTCCACATCTGTTGCAACATTCATAGTATATGTTTGCACCCAAAAAACATACATGTAGCACGCACGAAATTTCTCGAATCGCTTGCATCATGGATTTATAATAACCTCAATACACCCAAGCTATAATATGGCAATGGGCAATAAACATTAGGGGGGGTTTATGGTATGGCTCAGTATGTTCATGGAGTCCCACATCACTTGGGAGAAGTCAATCCACTTACCTATAACTAGACTTGTCAAACGAGTGAGTCGGATTGAATTTGGTTCAAATAAGAAATGGTTCAATTCAAATAGATTCATTTTACTTGTTTCGACCAATTTCCATACTATATACATCCAATGACTTATATCTGATTTACATTGCTAAAACACTTCTATATTTAACCCAATCTACAAAAACTCTTACCAAAATCGAGGTAAGAGTAAGAGTTTGGTGTAAATGAGTGCGAAATCGAGTGAGGGCGAAAGAGAATGAAGGAAAAGTTATACGGGTGAGTTGAGTTTAAGTAAGTTATAAATCCATTTATAATCCATTTATCGAATATAAGCAATCTATTTAATACTTATGTAGGTTAAGAAATGGACCAGTTGGTCTACATATGACTTTCGGAATTGCCCTCCCACTATTAAATGCATTTTCTGTTACAGAGAATCTTAGTTAACACCAAAATCAAGTTCGGTAAATCCAGATGTACGTTAAGCTCCTGCAAAAGGGAGTCCTAAATTACTCGAGAGAAGCAAACCTACTCTGCATATGACTTTCGAGGGCTGCTCCCCCTACCAGATACATCTTTTCTTTTGGTGAGCGAATTCCGTGTACGATTCACCAAACATGTCCAACGCTTTTGGAAACCAAGGCAAAGGGAAATAATGTAACATCAAATTAAGAAACTTTTGTACTAGCTCTAAACAAAAAAATCGAATCGATCTCCCTAGGACGGACTTTACATTTGTCGAGAACTTCTCACGGCCCTCTCGGGGCACCATTCCCAAAAGGCAGTGTAAACACTTAAATCTTGATATAATGTTTTTATCAAAAAATCGATGAGAAATGTGTTTTGACTCTTTTATTAAAAGATAAATAATCACATTTTACATTACTGTGACGATATGAAGGACATATCTATCACATCCTCTCTCTTTCTCTCTTTGTTTTGTTTTGTTTTGTTTTTTTCCTTTTTGCCACCATACATTTTAGATAAATGCACCAATGCAGAATAGAAAAGGCCTAAACGATTTACGGCATCAAATAGAGAAATTTTCTTGGTATTGGGCTCAGATCTCTCATGGGCCCAATTGAGATTAGGTTGTTGTACTGATCAAAATGGGCTAGGCTTGGAAAAGTCGTTGTCTTCTAGTATTGGGCCAATCTCAAATTACATTTCATTGCTGGCCTTGCTTACAAATTAAGCGAAAATCATTTCATTTCTTCAACCCACGCGATGCTCCTCTTTGTCTCTCGACAAATATAAATTATTTCCATAAATCAATTGCTAGGATTTACTCAGCTTCGTTTATTTTGTGAAAATGAATGATTTGAAAAATATTCTATATTAAATTGAAATAATAGATCAATTGAAAAAGTTATCATAGAGTTAACTCTTTTTTTTCTTTATATGATAATGAAAAGAACTTGTGCCATTGTTACTGATTACACCAAAATTAACATATTAGAGTCTCCTGCTCATTGTGTGATCGAGAAGATGAAAAACTCCGTGAGAATATACACTTGAGAAAAATAATGATAAATTTGTCGATGGCATCTTTGCGCCAATTATTGTATTAACAGAAAGAGAATAACAGGAGGCACATGTGCGATTGAATTATTTGGACTAAGCTCACCACACGTTGATTTTTGGCAAATCCCGTCATTCCACTATAGTGGCCGAAGATCACGTGTGGGGGCGCACAAGGGGAGTGCTAAAATAAAAAACGATGGCATTATTCAGTCAAATTTGGAAAGCAAGAAGACATATTCCTGAAAATTCTGGCCATTACGGATTCAAGAGACAAAAGAGATTCTTATTTCTTAAACTTATATCTGATTTGATCCAAATTAGGATTTGTGGGAGTTGGAAGCGCATGTGCGATTGAACGATGGCATGTAACATACTCTTCATATTGTCATTTGTTTAATTAGGGTGTGTTTGACATCTTGCGAAAGGATGAAAATTTCGATTCTTTTGTTCCCAAAAGTAAATTTGGAATAAAAGTCTATTTGATAAATTTTTTATTCCAAAGAATAAATTTGGAGTAGAATTAAAAAGTAAAAAAAAGTTGATTATTTGTTCCCAGGAACAATTTCAGAATCAAACCAATCCATTGTTTTCTCTTTTCTCTTATTTTCTCCTCGTTCTTCTTCCTTTTCTCTTCTTCTTCCATAGCAGTTGTGGCCACCAATTGCTAGTGACTAGTTGGACGAGGTCCAGCGACCTCGCCAAAGGCTTACCTAGCCATTGGCGAGGCTCGGCCTCACTGGTGGCCAAGCGGGCCTCCCTTGGCCATTGGTGAGCCTCGCCTAGCCGGGCGAGGCTCGGTCGAACTATGGTTGGGCGAGCTTGGCCTCGCTAGATCTAGGTTAGGCTGCTCGCCTAGCCAAGGCTTGACTGACCCTCATCCAGTTGTTGGTAAGGCTTGATCGACGAGGCATGGCCTCATCAAGGGCCAGCAATGTTCCAACGACCTACTAAAGGTTGAAGAAGAAGAAGGGAAAGAAAAGGAAAGGAAAGGAAAAAAATGATAAAATTATTAAAAAAATTAGAAGAAAATGGTTTGGAATAGAAATTTTGAAGATGGTGCCAAACACAATTCTATTTTGAGAATGGAAATTTTGGACAATTACCAAATATTTTTAAATGCTTAGAAATTATTTTCGAAGCAAAATAAAAAAAATAATTTCTAATTAGAAATTGTTTTTGAAAACAAAATGGTTATCAAGTGTGCCCTTAGTGTCCATAAAAATGAATGGTTCGTGCAAATAGTCTTTGTTCTTTCATGCACCTTAATATCCATATATAAAATTGAAAAGGAAAAAAAATGATCTTCCCACGTAAAAGTGTAAGAAAAACATAAAAATATAATAAAAACTTATTTCAACTTCATAACGCATTGTTGCATAGAAATTTTTTAAAAATCACGTAGAATATTCACAAAGTGAGTGGGTAAACTTTAGTGAAGTAAATGTGTGTTCGTTTCACAAAAAATGAGTAATTTAAAAAATATTTTCCAAAAATAATTGCTTATATCATTTCGAAAAATTAGTTGGCGAAAAATACTTTCATTACTAATGACAATCTATGACTAACTATTTTTCCTAAGCAATAAAAAATTATTCAATTCATTTAATTTTCTAAAATATAAATAATCATTTAAAAAAATAATTTTCAAATTATTTATTTTCTGCGAAATGGACACACCCTTAGTTGACACTTGTTATCAAGAATAAGTTTTCACCACCAATGAAAATGTTCTTATGTATTTTTCACTTTGGATTACGATCTTCGCAAGTAGATTGTATCTTTAGGGTGTGTTTATTCAGCAGAATATGAGTGATATGATTTTTTTTTTTGAAAAATGATTACTTATATCACTTAGAAAAACTAGTCAATAAAAAAAATCCATACCCAACTATTTTCACGGGCGAGAGAATATTTTCCTATTTTTCTAAATGATATAAAAAAAATTGTTCAAAGCATTCATTTTTGGGGTAATAAAGACAATCTAAAGCTACAATCTACTGGCCGTAATCCAACCTCATATTATCTCTTAATGATATTTATGCCTTTATCCTCTTCCAAGCTTTGACTTTCGGGATTCGGGTTATTGACAATATATACCGTTACTCGATTCTCCTAGCCACCACCATTCCCAGTAGTAGTCAGAACCGAAGTCCTGACGTGATGTCTATCTTCACCATCCTGAGGCCCCATACTTCTCTGTTTATCTTTATCTTTCCGACAAAAAGGAAATATGAGAACAGCGCGAGGTCTCCCACCCCAGGGTGGTTCTCCTGCCTGTTTTCTCTATGAGTCTTTTAAGGACCTGCTCAGGTCCAGTAATCGAACCTCATATTATCTCTTAATGATATTTGTGCCTTTATCCTCTCCTAAGCTCTGATTTTCGAGATTCGGGATATTGACAGCAGTATACCGTTACCTGATTCTCCTAGCCACCACCATTGCCGGAGCTCCATCCCAGCAGACGTGGAGTCACAACCCACCACCATCGCCACAGCCACCGCCACCTAACTCCTCACTACTCTCTCTCTCTCTCTCTCTTCGAGGTGGAGCTGTTGGAGGCAAAATTCACGAGGAGACAATGATGGCGTTATGGGGCTGGTTGGTGTCGACGAATTGCGAGCGAGGAATGATTGTGGAGGAAGATGGAAAAAAAAGAGGAAGAAAGAAAAATGGTTGTTCGCATCGTTCTGCAACATTGTTCAGTAGATGTCTTTTCTTCCATCTCTTCATCCACAGGCACCTTGGCCTTTCTTGCTGCCTTCCTCCCATTTCTCTCTCTCTCTCTCTCTCTCTCTCTCTCAATCATGCAACCGAAACCTCCGACCAAGTGGATCCGAGGTCATGGCCCCTCGACGGCCACGCAATAAAGCAAGGCGGTGGGTAAAACCGAGCATCAAAGTCAGCACTCAGCAGCCGCGAATTATGGGTTTGGGGACGCCGTCGACGTTACAGCAAAAGAGAGACAAGATTGTGTCACTAAAGATGCAGAGAGAGAGAGAGATAACCCTTTACCGCATTATCAATATCCATGTAGAGGGTGCCTAAACTCACCAACAAAACGGCTAGTTACATTAAAAATACATGTTTTCTAGTTGTAATACCTCAAAGTCTGGTAGTCTAGATTCTTAAAGCTGTTGTAAGCTTGCGCAATTAAGGAGAATATGACGGTTCTGAGTGATTTACCAAACACTGAAAAGTAAAGGCACGTTTTTCATGGGTGCTATTGTTATTGGGAAATTGCACCAAACAGGCTCTTCATTTCTAATCGTCAACAAGTATTACTTCATTGATTATATCACAAGTGTGATAGGCAACATAGATTGGAAAAGGAAGACCGCGGTGCCTTCTTATTTATGCTAGATGATGAAATGTTTATTCAATGGTGTACAACACAAATAGTCAAAGACTCGTGTAATATACATATTTGATGCACACATCACACAAAATTATTAAGATTTATCATTGATGCGTAACTAGTGAGGTCTTTCTTTATCGCCTTATTTTAGTTTTCTAGGCCATATTGAAAGAAACCTTCTCCAACAATATCTTGATTGGTGGATCACAGGCACAACCTTACTTGCATGTAAGCAATGTCTAAAACTCCTACCAATTCATCAAAATGGCGTGTAGAGGAAATTTCCTCCAGCAAGCCCCTAGTCTCTTAAGGCATAAATAATAACTATTCTGTTTTTATATTTCTCTATTTTTTTGTTCCTCATAACAGGTTTGGAACATAAATTTATTTGATAATACAATTTTATTTTTCTCTTTTTGGAATAGATTTTTATTTCAAAAATATATTTATATTAGAAATTATAAGTTGAAATTTTTAGCTAAACTATTTTTAGAACAAAAGTGAGAAATGAAAACTCTTTTTATCGTTCATTCTCAATTTCTCATCACCTTTTGCCACCCACTCACCGCTCGTGAGACACCGGACTCCCACTATCAACCGCCTACCACCACTTGCTCACCTCCCACCATCGGTTGCTTGCCAACCGCTGGATGCCTTCCACCACCACTCAAGGGAGAAAAATTTTATATCGTTATCAAATGAATTTTTATTTCAAAAATAAAAATTTTATAAGGTTATCAAACATGTATTTTTGCTCAAAAACTTATCCAATAAATAAAAATATAAAAATCAATTTCGAGTCAAAAATTGATTCCTAAAATAACATGATTATCATTCACCCCTTAAAACCAGACATAATTAGTCTATACTGCCCTTTAAAGAGGAGATTCATCTTTTGGTCTCTCCACCTAGATTATCTCAAAATACAAGTTATGATAATTAACCGTAATAATTTCCTAGAAGTAAAAAAAAAAAAATGA
Organism: Eucalyptus victrix; assembly: GCA_016097545.1. Lineage (NCBI taxonomy): Eukaryota > Viridiplantae > Streptophyta > Magnoliopsida > Myrtales > Myrtaceae > Eucalyptus > Eucalyptus victrix. The sequence goes on from CM027843.1 coordinate 51,139,939, forward strand.
AAACCGCCGTTATTCACCGCTCTGTACTGTCTAAAATATAGCTAGTCAATTGTCAAAAAAATTGTCAAAAAAATAAAAATATTATATAAAATGGTGTATAATTTATATATATATATATATATATATATATATATATATATATATATATATATTCTTAACGAGACAATTATTTATTATTTATGGAAAATTTAGTGGGGGCATCACACGCCCGATTTAATACAAGTGATACGCGTGGCGCGCATTGGGGATGGCCCATAGCCCCTGGACCACGAATTTCAGATTTCTCTCGAAGTCCCTTGAAGATGTAGTTAAAATATAGTTTTTCGAGTACCAATCTCACTAGGAAAGTGGGTCCACAGTGCTTTGGGCCGTAAATATGTCGTTAAAGTATGTACCCTACGTGCATAGTCTTTTGTGAATGTGATCGCTTCATATTCATCACTCAGGTCATTATCATGGACCCACAGACACATTATATAGAGGGACATATCATTGTGTCTGTACCAGTACCAATCGATATAATGTGCACGTCCGTTGCAAGATTCATAGTACATGTTTGCACCGAAAAAACATATTCGTTGCACACACGAAATGTCTTAAATTGCTTGCATCATTGATTTATAATAACTTCAATACACCCGAGCTGTAATATGGCAATGGGCAATAAATATAGGAAGAGTTTTATGGTATGGCCCAATATATTTATGGAGTCCCACATCACTTGAGAGAAGTTAACTCGCTTTGTATATAATTAAAATTGTCTAACAAGTAGTTAGGGGTCAAATTTGGGTTGAGTAAAAAATGATTTAACCTAGATAAACCCATTTAACCTGTTAATATAATTCTAGTGACTCACACTCAATCTATATTATTAAAACATTTCCATATTTAACCAAATATACAAAAAGTCATATCTAAACTGAGGTGGAAGTGCAACATGAGTAAGTGCGAGATTGAGAGAGAATGAAGAGAGAGTCATGGAGGTAAGTTGAATTTAAGTAAGTTGTAAATTTATTTATGATCAATTTAACACTTATATTTTGTTTAAATCCATTTATTAAATATAACTAATCAATTTATGACATTTTTGATACTCATGTGGGTTAAGAAACGACCCATTTTAACTCCCGGAGGTGCCCTCCCACTCTCATATGCATTTTTTGTTGTAGAGAACCTTAGTTGGCATCAAAGCCAGGTTTGATGAATTCGGGCGTATGTTAAGCCCTTGCAGAAGAGAGTCCTAAATCACTTAGGAGAAGCCAACACACTATGCATATAACCTCTGGGGTTGTCCTCTCTTTACTAGATGCATCTTTTGGTCCAAAGAACCTAAGCATTAGCTAACTCCATTTACAATCCACCATATATTAATCGGATGCTCAAAGGGTGCCTACCACTTTTTGGAAACTAAGCCAGAGGGAAATATGACGGAGCATCAACTTAATAAACTATTGTATTGGCTCTAGATGACAAATTGAATTGATCTCTCCGAGACAAACTTTACACGTGTCGAGAACTTCCCACATCCTCTCGAGGCACCATTCCTGAAAGGTGGCTCAAATACTTAAAACTTGATAATGTAAAATGTGTTTTGACTCTTTTATTAAGAGATATATAATCACATCTTACATTACTTTAACATTTTAGATAAATGATATAAAGGCACCATTCATGAAAAATGAATGATTTGGAAAGTATTTTACATTAAGTTAAAATAATAAATCAATTGAAAAAGTTATCATAGAGTCAACTTTTTTTTTCCCCCTTTTATGATAATGAGAAAAACTCGTGCCATTGTTACTGATTAGACACAAAATTAACATATTAGAGTCTACTGCTCATTGTGTGATCGAGAAGGTGAAAAACTCTGTGAGAATATACACTCGACAAAAATAATGATAAATTTGTCGACGGCATCTTTGTGCTGGTTATTGTATTAATATAAAGAGAATAATTGGAGGTACACGTGCGACTGAATTATCTGGACTAAGCCCATCACTCGATGATTTTTGGCCAATCCCGTCAATCCACGATAGTAGCCGAAGATCACATGTCGGGGCGCACATGGGGAGTGCTAAAATAAAAAGAGATGACATTAGGATATGCGGAAATTGGAAGCAAGAAGACATATTTCCAGAAAATTCTGGCCAATATGAATTTGAGAGACAAATTTATTCTTATTTCTTAAACTTATATCTCATTAGATCCAAATTAGGATATGTGGGAAGTGGAAGCGCATGTGGGATTGAATAATGGCACGTAGCAAATTCTTCAGATTGACGTCTGTTTAATTAGCGTCCATAAAAATGAATGGTTCGTGCAAATAGTCTTTGTTCTTTCATGCTCCTTATGATCCACCTACAAAAATGAAAAGGAAACGGAATAGAAATAAAAAAAAATGATCTTCCCATGTAAAAGTGTATGAAAAAAAAATAAAAAGATAATAAAAAATTAATTCAACTTCATAATGCACTATTACAAAGAAAATTTTTAAAAAATGTAGAATATTCATGAATTGAGTATACTTTAGTGAAGTAACGGTGTGTTTGTTTAGCAAAAAATGAGTGATTTAAAAAATATTTTTCAAAAAATGATTGCTTATATTGTTTAAAAAAAAATTAGTCAACGAAAAATACTTTCATCATCAATAACAATTTATGAGTAACTATTTTCATGGGTGATGAAAAAAATTTTTTCAATTCATTTATTTTTCTAAATGATATAATAATCATTTTTGAAAATATTTTCCAAATCACTTATTTTTCATGAAACGGACGCACCCTAAATCGGCACTTGTTATCAAGAATAAGTTTTCACAATCAATGAAAATGTTCTTCTGTATTTTTCAATTTGGATTATGATTTTTGCAAGTAGATTATAGGTCCAGGGTGTGTTTGTTTTCTGAAAAATAAGTAGTGATATAAAAATATTTTTTAAATGATTACTTATATCGTTTAGAAAAATTAGTCAATAAAAAATAATCTATACTTAACTATTTTTGTGGGCGATAACAATATTTTCCATTTATTTATTTTTCTAAATGATATAAGTTATCATTTTTCAGAAATATATTTTCAAAATCACCCATTTTCTGTGAAACAAAAAAACCCAACAACTAAAATCTACTTGCAAAGGCCGTAATCCCACCTTATATTTTCATTTAGTCATATTTATTATGCCTTTGTCCTCTCCCAAGCTCTTATTTTAGGATTCGGGATATTGACAACAGCAAACATGACCAGATCCTGCTAGCCACTGCCATTGCCGGAGCTCCATTGCGGCAGATGCGGAGTTACAACCCACCGCCACAACCACCGCCACCACCACCAAACTCCTTCACTACTCTCTCTCTCTCTCTCTCTCTTCCTTCTAAGGTGGAGCTGTTGGAGGTAAAATTCACGAGGAGACGATGATGGCGTTATGGGGCTGGTTGGTGTCGACGAGTGAACCGTCAGCGAGGAGTGATTGTGGAGGAAGATGGAAAAAAGAGGAAGAAAGAAAAAAAAGGCTGTTTGCATCATTCTCTAACACTGTTCAATTGATGTCTTTTCTTCCTTTCTTTCCTCTGCAGCCACCATGGCCTTCCTTACTGCCTTCCTCCCATCTCTCTGTCTCTCTCTCTTAATCATGCAGCCGAAACCTCCGACCGAGTGGATCCGATGTCATGGCCCTCCGATGGCCCTGCAATAACGCACGGTGGTGGGTAAAACCGAGCATCGAAGACAGCGGCGGCGGATCGTCGGATTGGGAACGTCGCGGTCGACATTATAGCAAGAGAGACGGAGAAGATTGTCACCGGAGATGGCAGAGAAAGATGACCCTTTGCCGCATTGTCAACATCCATGTAGAGGGTGCCTAAACTCACCAACGAAATGGCCAGTTAGATTGAAAATACATGTTTTCTAGTCGTAATGCCTCGAAGTTTGGTAATTTAGATTCTTAAAGCTGCTGTAAGATTGCGCAATTAATGAGAATATGACAATTGCAAGTGATTTACCAAATATTTCATAAAAGTAAAGGAATGTTTTTTTACGAATGCTATTGTTATCGAGAAATTGTACCAAACACGCTTTTTATTTCTAATTGTTTGAAAGTATTGCATCACTAATTAAATCACAAATGCGATAGGCGACATAGATTAGAAAAAGAAATTGTGAACCATGGGGTAATGAAAAGTTTGTTCAATGGTGTATGGAATGAGTAGTCAAAGACTCACGTGTGACGTACGTATTTGAAGGGTGTATTGCAAGAAATTGTTAAGACAAATCATTTATGCAGTGACGTGTCACTTCATCGTCTTATTTTAATTTTCCGAGCTAATTTGAAAGAAATTTGCACCAACCGATAATCATCCTTTGATTGGTGGATTACCGCCACGACATTACGTTTATTTTATATTGCATGTGATTGATGTCTAAAACTTTTAGACCATTCATCGAAATGGTAGGCACCGGAAGTTTCCTCCAACAAGCCCTTAGTTTTTCTTTTCATTCTAAGACAATAATGAACTCTAACATCAAAACCTTCCAAATTTTTTTTTAGATCCAAACATAATTAGTCTATACTCCCCCTTTAAAAGGAGATTCATCTACTGGTCTCTCCACCAAAATTATCTCAAAGTACCGAGTTATGATAATTAACCGTAATAATTTTCTAGACCGCCATTATTCACCGCTCTCTACCGTCTTAAATATAGTTAGTCAATTGTCAAACAGAAAAAAGATAAAAAGGTAAAAGAAAAAGGGGTATAATTTATATATTTTCAACAAGACAATTATTAATTATTTTTGGAAATTTAGGGGGCATCACATGCTCGATTTAATACATGTGGTACACGTGGTGCGCATTGGGGTGGCCCCTAGCTCCTAGACCATGAATTCCAGATTTTTCTCGAAGTCCAATAAAAATGGAGCAAGTCTTTAAAAGGCTCAAGAGTCTTTCAAATAGGCAGGAGAATTGTCTTGGAGTAAGAGACCTCGTTTGGCTATGACCCGCATTTCCTGCTAAATCGGGAAGAAAAATATTGGTTTAGCTGTAGGAGGAGTCAGGTGTCGTGTCCCCGAGGCATTGTTTTGAGAGAATCCAAGCAGCCCACCACTTCTCCTTAGGACATGAACAGGCGTTGGTTGGCCGGGGCGGTCATTGTAGAGTCTACTTAAGTGAACCTTTAAACTTAGCATAGGTAGGCAATGAAACAATGACACGCCTCGGATTCAAAGGCTCAACAAGACAATTATTAACTACTTTGGGAAATTTAGGGGGGCATCACATGCCCGATTTAATACAAGTGGTACGCGTGGCACGCATTGGGGGTGGCCCCTAGCCCCCTGGACCACGAATTCCAGATTTTTCTTGAAGTCCAATAAAGATGTCGTTAAAATATAGTTTATCGGGTACAGATCTCAGTAGGAAAGTGGGCCTGCAGTGCTTTGGGCCGTAATTTCATAATGCTCCTGGAGGGTTTTTTTTTTTTTTTTCTTCTTTTTAAAATGAAACGAAGCCGATCTGCTTCAGTCCATTACTATCTTACCATTGGTAATTCCCAAATTAAAAAAAGATTTTTTTTTTCCAAAAGATGCCCTTTGTCTGAAATGCCAATTTTTGGGCTTGGTTTGCACTTAAATAATGTTAAAGGGTATTCAATCACACCTACGATTTGTATCTTAGTAGACCAACCACTTGAGATCGACCAATGATACATGTTGGAATTAGTAGGCGTGCATTGATTCTACATAAACACGCAATCACCTACAATAAATTAATAATATTCCATAAGATTGAGTGGCCGATATGAAGATCTTATTATGAGCTCAAACAGATTATCGAGTACATTGAACAAATTGATGGCAACTTATAGGACTAAATGACGGTGACTAGTGAGAGATTGTTTAAAAGCAAATAGGAGTAAGATCAATGATGATTGCAGCCCAACCTAGATGCATAAGAGGCCAATCGATGATAGAACAGGGGCTGGTGATCCATCCTTTGAGCGATGATGCGCTTTCACAAAATTTGGGGCATCTCGAAATAACTCTTTTTTCCTTGTCTTTCAAGAACTAAATTCGTAGGGTGACAAATTGGGTGTGGATCAGCCTATATTTTAACCTTATGTAAACACATCGGGTATCATTTTACCTAACAATGGGCCCTCAATACACAGGCCTACAGTGTTTCTACCTGTCTAGTGAATAAGAAATGGTGCACGTTCCTCTCGTGCAACATTAAATGGGGAACAAGTTGCGGGGAGCGCCATCTCCCAGCATCGAATCAGACCGGATGCATTTATTGCTGCTTGCCCCCCAATCCAATGCCCCAATCTGCAGCATTCACGAAAGAAAGAGCCGAAAGATGGCAAATCCAGCCAGACAAGATTGGAGAGAGAGAGAGAGAGGCTTCAAGTTTATTCAAAGAAAAAGCAACCCTTTGCTTTTCTCACTTGGCTTTTTCATTGTCCTTTGGTAACTATTTTCTCTCACTCTCTCTCACATTGGATTGGTGGCTTTCGCTTTAACGAGTCTTCCTCTCTCCAAGGGCCACGATCCACGAAAGCCAGCAGCACCAAAAACCGACCAAGCCCGACATGCCCAAAACTGGTAAGTTCTGCGCTGCAATAACTCAAGCCCCCAGCCAATCTCAATCCCCTCCTCCATCTCTTTTCTTGCACGTTTGGTAAAGCTGCAACTGGGTTGTGCTTGTGGGGGCGAATGGCCTGCTTTCTTTGTCTGTATCCTCTGTGATGGGTCTCTCTCTCTCTCTCTCTCTCTCTCTCTAACCAGGGTTTGCGTCCAAGATTCTATCCTTGGCTAAATTTGGCAAAAAATCACCATCTATCCCTTGCCGGGCTTGCCCCCCTCTTCCACCTATACATCTCTCTCTCTCTCTCTCTCTTCCTACAAGCATGAACCATTTTTAGCAAAGCCTCCTTTTTTGCCTTTTGTGGTGTTGTTTTGGCAGGCTCTTTGCTGGTGATTTGCGCGCTCTCTCTCTCTCTGCATAACAAGAGTGACAGAGTGAAAAGAAAAGTATATACTTGCTCTACTTTTTTAATCTTTCCTTTCCGGGTTTCTTGAGGAAGGTGAAGAAGGAGGAGGAGGAGGAGGAGGAGAAGAAAGAGAGAGAAAGACATGGCGAGAGAGAAGATTCAGATCAAGAAGATCACCAATGCGACAGCGAGACAAGTCACTTTCTCGAAGCGACGGAGAGGGCTCTTCAAGAAGGCCGAGGAGCTGTCCGTGCTTTGCGATGCCGATGTCGCGCTCATCGTCTTCTCTTCTTCTGGAAAGCTCTTCGAATACTGCAGTTCCAGGTTATATTTCCCCCCCTCCTGCTTCTTTTACCTCTATATTATTCCATCGTACTTAAAAACAGTCTGCCAAGCGTGTTCAAGTTCTTATCTTTTTACACATCAGTGTCACTGTTGGGTTTTCTTTATTTTAGACTGCACATCCGACTATAGAGTGGGAGAAAAAGGTGATGTGCATTAAATAAATATTTTCTAGTTGGCATATTATGTGCAACTTGGGTGTTTGTTTCTCGTCGGATTGCTAAATTGTCACGAAAATTGAGGTGATAACGTCTAGAATGGTATGGTGCAGTATGTTCACAAAAATAGGCCAGCAGTGGTGGGATTTGATAGGTCGAAGTCTGTATCTCATCAGACTCAAATTATACTCTGATGGGTGTTTATCGTATACATGTTTTTTCAAGCTGATTATGAATGTGGTTTCTTTTATTGGATTGCAAGTTTAGGTTTTGAATTCATGACGTGATCTCCTTCCCTTTCCCTGGCTTTCTGAGGTTATCATGAAACTGAGAAAGATTGTCGCTCAGAAAGGGAATTGTTTGATGAAGGAAATAATTATTTGGATTTAGAGCGGACGTATGTGTCTCTCCCTTGGTTTGTCATTTAGCTAGTTGTCTTGTGTGTCTGAAGAATATGAAAGGATCACAAGAGGGATTAGTCGAGAAGGGGCGTCTGTAAATGTTGTAGTATCTTCAAGAGAGAGGGAGAGAGAATCAGTAACCATTATGTCTTTACTCAATTGGCTTGAGTTTACAAATTATTAAAGGGTATTTATATCTGAACAATATACATAGGAAAGGAAATTAGCTATCTTAGAGAATCACGAAATATGAAATAATATCCCTATTATCTAATAATATTTCTAACGATATTCTCTAGCAAGGAAATCTCTAATCTCCAAAAATATATCTCATCACTCCCCCTTGAGTTGAAGCATTCAACTTGCATATGATTGGGGCAATTTTCTTTGAAAGTTTATGATCAAGCATCGTGTAAGCTGGACCTTAATGCTAAACAAACTGGATTTGATAAGTGCTAGAGAAACACATGCTTCTCATACAACCTTGATAGAATCGTGTGGAAACCCTACTTAAATTGCGCCAAACTAAACTGAATTACCCAACAGTGCTCATCTTTGGCTACTTGATGAAGTGTGCTCAACTTTCGCACTCGTAGCTACCTAGATACTTGATAACATCACCCCATGACACTCATCTTTGGCTGTCCAGTGAAGGTGTGCTCGACTCCGGTGCTCACATCTACCTAAATATTTGATGGCAACTTCACTTGTCGAGGTTGCTTGCAATTAGAAAAGAACACCGCAACAAATAACATCCATGGTAGTGTTGTCGAGTGTTAATAAAATTGGGAAGTTAGTGAAGATGAGACGACTAAGGACAACATAAAGGAAGAAAAAGCTAAGGTTTGATTCAATACGTTCTCTCTTGGTGGCTTTGATACCCTATAAATATTAGTATCTTCAAGATAGAGAGAGAGGAAATCGGTAAAGATTGCATCTTTACTTAGTTGGCTTAACTTTACAAATTATTAGAAAATGTCATTCATATTGAACAATATGCATAGGAAAGGAAATTAGTGATCTTAAAGAATCATGCAATATTAAAAAATATCCCTAATATTATTACAGAAGATTTGCTAAAGATTTACATTCACGGATTGCTAAAGATTTACATTCGGCTTTTCCTAATTTTTGGCATATCTCTTATTATCGATTAGGATTTACATTTTTGTATTTTAGTAAGCATGGCATTTAGGTCTTGTTTGGTAACTATTTCCAAAACAACTATTTTTATTCTTTTGTTCCCTGGAATGAAAAATGAACAGAAATCCGCTTGGTAAAATTTTTGTTCTCGGGAATAGATTTTGAACAGAATTAAGAAGTAGAAAAAATGTTATTTTTTGTTTCCAAGAACAATTCCTAAAATCAATTCCTATTTTTTTCGTCTCCTCTTTTCTTCTCTTTTCTCTTCTTCTCTTTCCCTTTCTTCTTCTTTTGTTTGGCCGATCATTGGTGACTAGCTACAAAGGAGGAAGAAGAAGAGAAAAAAAAGAAAAAAAGAGAAAAATAAGAACAATATAATAAAAGTATTAAATAATTAAGAGAAAAAAAATTTAAGAATCCTACCAAATGCATTTCTATCTTGGGATAAAAATTCTAGACAGTTACTAAGTGCGTTTTTTTGCTCAAAAATTGTTTCTAGGGGTAGAATAAGAAAAAATCATTTCGATAAAAAATTGTTTCGGGAATAGAATTGTTACCAAATGTGTCCTTAGTGTATCTCTTATAATTAGCTAGAAATATTGGGTAAATCTTTTCTTTCTCTTTTCAAATAAGTAATATGTTGTATAAATATTTGTACTGTACATTTAGTAATAGAAGTGAATTACGATTTATCTCATGATATTAGAGTTAGAGGTCTTGAGTTTAAATCTTTTTAGGTCTCACTTACCTTCCCAAATCTAAAAGGTTGAGCTTTTGTGATACTATTGCCTAATATTTTATAAGCTTAAACTATTAGATGCAGGTGTCGTTTGATATTTAATCATTCAAGTTCTTAGAACAGTTAGCAGTGGTCTCATTAAAATCTTATATGGTTTCAGAACAGGAGGTCCTGCGTTCAAATCTTTCCATACTCCATTTGCCTTTCCAATTAAATTTCCACACTTAGTATTTATAAAAAAGACCGGATTATGTGTGAAAGGGAGTGTTAGAATATTTAAATAATAAGAATAGTTGGTAGTGGCCCCACCAAAATTTTGAAGCGTGCATGTAAGAGTAGTGTAGTGGAATTTTTTCCTTTATGTCGTTACTGCTGAAGTGTAGGACTTGGCAAAACAATGGACGATGTGAGAGAAGATTTGGATGAACAAGATTTGGTTTAACGAAGAATTAAACTTGAGGAGGACTACTTCCGAGGCTCCTATATCCTTATCTATTGAGGGACATTAGGTTTTTCTGGAAAATATGTGAATTTATTTTGAGCATGAAGAATATGCTGACGGGTAGGATTTTCTCATTGGAAAATAATTAAAAGACTTATAGAACCTTTAAAATGAGCTTATTACTTAACATAAGCGATGATTTAACGTTTGATATGATATAATCAGGTACTATAGCAAAACGTAGTCATGCAATTGGACATATCTAAATAAAGTAGCTCATAAGATCGAAGTAGAAATTAAGATTTGCGTCCTTGAGATATAGTTATATGTGGCATCCTTGAGATACTTGCAGAAATTAAGATTTTATCCTTTTATCTTCTTGAAAAGAAAGTACCAGCAATGACTATGCGAACCTTTATGCCATTGCGTTCGATTCTGAATGAACCCTTACCCCCCTTAGAATGTCGAGAGAGCAATATAAAATATCACCATCTGATTTTCTTTTTTCCCTTTCTTTTTTGTTGGGGAAAGAAAAAGAGAATAAGGGGAGGGGGAATGCTAAGTTAGCTGGAGATCTTATGTAAACACTCTCGACTGATTTATCCTTCTAGGCAGGAGCCTGCAAATTAGCAGATGAGCGAAACGAATAGAATTAAGTTTGTATAGAAATCACTTTGTCACTAGTAACTATTTGGGAGGTGGGTTTTTAGAGTTTGATCTTTGACTTGTTTTCTGGCCTATTGAGGCTGTGCGCTGTAGTAGGAAATGTATTCTCCGCCAGGTGCCTCTTTTCTGGGAAATCTAGAAGATAATGCATGCTTAGATTTGCTGTTCGAAGTGCCAAAGGCATCCATTCAATGGAAACTATTGACTGTCCACATGTTTAGGTATCTATCTCAATATAATTGCACTTTGATGGAAATATGAAATGGAAGCTAAGATAGCCCTTGATAAACAAAGTTTGGTTGCAAATTCTGATTAAGATGAATTTTGGCTTGTGAGGATTAAACTTCATGCTTATAAGAATCTAAAACCATCGAATCTTTACTGAAGTATGAGAAAACTATTGGATCCATTATTGGGTATTTCCGGTGCTCTAATCATCAGATCTCCATGCCTCTGCCAGTTAGCATTTCATGCCGTTCATTTACCTGAGATCATGATCTATTTTTTACCATGATGGGAATTAGTAGACTTTCGTGGAAGTGTCACAATATACGATAAATAGAATAAGTTATACAGCAGGAAACGCGTGCTTTATTTGATCTCTTTGTTGCAATCTTATCTAGGTCTCACGGTTCTTGGACTTGTCATAGCAAATTGGTTGATCTAATAGAATTAGTCTGCAGTGACTCTCTTCTTACACAAATAAAAATGACATGGTAAATTGAACGATTTGACATGGTAATTCATTACTCGTCATGCGATTGAACTTGCAAATGTGCTTGACGTGTCTGATCTCATTTAATTTTGCATTTGCATTTGCTTATTGATGCTGAAGGAAGGTTCATAGATATGATGTGGTAATTGTGAAACATGAGAGGTTTTCCACCGATATAAATGCAATGCTAATCAGTTTTGAGATTTGGATGAGCCGCTTAGGCTTAGGGGCAACATGAGATGAGAAGATCGACTTATGCTTTGTACTTACCGATCTTTGTCATAGGTATGGAACTTTAGTTCTCCTTTGGAGTGCTATTCGTTGAAATTTTTGCCCTTGAAGACTCTTCCTTTGGAATTTAGTCTTTTGGAGCATCTGTCTTCAATGATACATAGACAAATGATCCTAGTCCACTAAACTAGTTGGTGAAACTTTTATATCGTTCTAGATATTAGTAATGTTGGACATTTTTTGCCTTCCTATGTTGTGGAAAGTCAAATTAAGTCGTACCATTGGATAGGCTTGCCAAGATATGGAGAAAGCAAAAAAGGCGACAACATCGTTCTAAACATCAGTCACAATTGTTCTTGTCCAAATTCCTCTCCTTTCTGGGCTTGCAAGTTGTAATTATGAAACTTAGGACATATCGACATTGCAAGTTTTGTGTTGGGGAAAGGCAGAGAAGTCAGCTTGAATGGAAAATAGGAAATCTACTCTTCCATACTGCAACAATAGAAACGTATAGTACATTGCAGAGACCAAAAGGAGAAACATTTTATGCCTCCGGCGACGCCCCTTAACAGCTTTGATCAATGAAAAGGGCCCTTCAAGGGATTACATCTTTGCTTTGTTGGGCAACAATGCAACCATACGCTTGGTACAATGAAATGAAGTATGAGATGAAAATGGAACTGAGGGAGAAAAAGAATGGAAAGAGAAACGTGTGACCAAGAAGTACCGGGGAATTTTAAAGGATTAATATTACATGTCAAAATTTCCCTTAGAAAGGAATATTGAGATATAGAAAAATGAAGATATGCTTGAAATGAACTATTATTGCTTTTGTTAAAAAGGGGCAGAGTTGCCCAATCCGGTGCTAGAGGAATGATAGTTGCATCAGGAATATCCTTTTGGTATCTAGAAAAGTGCACTTAACTGAGGAACAGTAAAGGGATTGGAACGGCAATTCCGTTCTGGCCCTATTCCCATCTACTGTCCTTCTTAAAAGAGGAAAGAACATGGAGGGATGAATATTCATATGAAGAAGTTGGTAAGCAGTCTTGGGTAATGGAGTTTGGACTGATGATGTTGTATGCACTTTATATTTTCATGCTACTTCCGCATCAATTTCATCAAAGAAGCACTAGTGAAAAGCATTTGCAATCTCGAATGTCCCAAACATCTTCCTTACAATAATCACACACAATGTGCTAAATGAGACATGTCAAGATTGCTGAACTCCTGGGCATGTTTTGATGAATGAATGCCTTTTGAATGTCCTCGATAATCAAAGATAGAGTGCTCTGTGGATAATATTCATTCGTAGTGGAAAACTGAAGTGATATAACTAGTATTTGCTTCTGCATCTTTGTCCGAGTAACATTAGCTTCCCGTTATGGAAGAATGAGCCAGAGTACAACTTGTCTATGCTTACGAAGAATGATGACCGACCACATAGTTCTGTGGAATTAGAGTTCCGACATGGACAGTGCATTGAACATTTGTGCATCATCTCAACTACTGATAGAATCTGTAACTTGAAAACTAGCTACTTTTGTCTTTCATCCAGTTATGTTTCAGCCTGTTGAAATTTTTGTATTATGTAGCATGAAGGAAATTCTCGAACGACATCATTCACACTCCGAGAATCTTGGGAAACTGGATCAACCATCACTTGAGTTGCAGGTTCTCTCTCTCTCTCTCTCTCTCTCTCCATGGATCCATTCAATTCCTTTTAATTGACTGAAGAATAATGGGAAAAATTGCTCAAGAATCTGCAATTCAGCAAAAAATAAGAAATGATTCACCCTCTTCCAGAGGTTCAATATATAATCAGTTTCATTGGATACGAATTCTTGTCCTTGTCAAAGATTCAATTTTTGAGGGAATACTCATACTATTCAGTTTACAAGCCCTCTAGTTGAATGACCATGTGTCAGCTTTCAAATTTTCAAGGCCTTGTTATTTGTTTCTGAACCTGTATTATGAATTGTTTATCAGTCATCCATCTTAGTAAAGATCAGTCTACTTTCTTCTTGGTAAAAAAAGTGGGAAAGGAATTAGAATATTTTTCTTATGGTGTTGCTTTTGGATTTACATATTGATTATGTTCTTTCTCCTTATGCAGTTAGTAGAAAACTGCAACTACTCTAGGTTAAGCAAGGAAGTTGCAGAGAAAGGTCGCCAATTGAGGTACAAATCAATAGGTTTTGCACTTCTAAGTGTAGTTGATGCGTGATGTGAAACCATCTGTTTGGCAGGCAGATGAGAGGGGAAGAGCTCCAAGGACTGAATATCGATGAACTGCAGCAACTAGAGAAATCGCTCGAAGCTGGGTTGAATCGTGTAATAGAAAAGAAGGTCATGAGATGCCTAGTCGCAGATATATCACTGGGCTCACAACCCAATAGGCTTTGTGAAATATATTACCTTCTAGCCGATGCATCAATGTTCTCTCCGATTTAATGTGCTTCATAATATACGTTGTTTCTAACTTTGCGTTCTCGGTCTATTTCAGGGTGAAAAGATCATGAAAGAGATCACCGACCTTCAACAGAAGGTGAGGTTCCTGAAATATGTTCTTGAAATCACTCACTTTTGCTCTTTATAACAACGGGTGGATTGGAGAGGCATTTATTTATGTTCTGCTGCTGAGCAGTTGGTGTTTCAATGTTTGCATTAGCGGAGTTGGGACATGAGGAGAGTCTTCTCTGTAATGTACGTGTAGTGGCGGCAAACATCAACCGTTGTTGTAGTCTTTCGACAGGTTATCAAAATGAGGACACTTAATGGGGTGTGTGATTTGTTAGGACGTCATTAAGTGTGCAATATAGAGTTCTTTCTCAGAGAAAAGACAAGACTTGATAAATACTCGGTCAGGATCAACTGTCATCGCAAAACTTTAACGAGACACTCGAATAAACGGTCAGATGGGAGTCATTTGCTTCTGTCGTTTAAACTGTTCAAGGTCCGAATTTGCTGTGGTGATTTGTTTGTGGTACATGCCTGCGAGAACGCTTGGTAGAATACATATTCACGTCACTCTTTCTGTACCTCGCATTGTTACAGGGCGCAAAACTAATGGAAGAAAACAAGAGACTAAAGCAACAGGTATGCAACTGGTCCTAGAGTTTAGTGTCCCCTGTAGTTCGTGAACTCAAAAACTGTCAATGCAATCTTCGTGGATGGCATTATGGATGTCTGGATCAGGTTACTGAAATCTCGGGCCGGAAAACCACTCCCACCGATTCAGAGACCGTCATCAATGAGGAAGGCCTCTCGTCGGAGTCCGTCACGAACGTCTGCAGCTCCAGCGGCGGTCCTCCTCAGGAGGATGATAGCTCCGACATTTCCCTTAAGCTGGGGTAAAGCCCATTTGTTCATCGGTTGTCCCCGGGGCGAAAAGATGGTCTGTTTTCTGAACTAAACTGGAACCAACTTTTCTTGAACTTTTCTCCAGGTTACCCTACAATGGCTGATCTGCTGTCTAAATCTACAACAATGGTGGGATGCATGATCTAATATGTTTGCCAAAAAGTGTTGGAGAAACACACTCCCTTGTCCATGGTAACAAACGACGACAACGATGATTTTTGTTAATTTTTGATAGGAAATGCCGAGTTCATTACGACTTGTTAGGATTGTGTATTCAGTGTTCTTTTCACTGTGGCATAACTGGATGCAGATTGTCCTAAAGTTTGAGTCTACGGGTCCAAATGTATTTATATACAGTGTGAGCGAGTTAGGCCGAGCTGATGCAATAACTTCGAATGTTTAAAGAAAAGCGTGCTATAGATTTTGATGGGCACAAGCTTCAATTTTTTTGCGATTTTGATTTTGAAAGGAAATTTTACCCTTGACAAAATAGCATTTTCGTGCCAAAAATTGGAAATTTTTCAGGACCCAAGAGGTCTCCTTAACAATCTGAGGATCAATCGACCTTGGGTGAGAATATCAGTCGAGTCAGTGTTGGTAGATTCGTGAAACATGTCAACTCATTAGATCTGATTAAAATTAATTTGATTGGAATTGATAAAACGAGCGAGTGTAGTTATCCAAATATCATTCATTGAATGGTGGCAACATGGATTATTTTTAATACCAATGGTGGATCCGATAAAATTTGATATTAGCCCTTGAAAACAATACTTGAAATATGTATAAGATCTTTAATTTGAAAATTTGAGGTTGCGTTCGGTGGTTATAATAGAATTCAAGAAAAAATTGTTATAAAATATTGCGTTGTAAATATATAATAGAGGGAATAAAGAGATTGAGAAAAGAAAGTAGGTAAAAACTAAATATAGTAGATAAAGCAAGAAGAGAATTTTATTTCCAATGTATCACTGCTATATTTATGACAAAAATTAAGCTCCTATTTATAAGAAAATAAAGATGTATTTATCATTATTATCAATATATCGAATAATAAATGTATTGGATAAAGAGATGAACATTCATTATATATGGAGATGTACTTATATATATGATCAAATAATAATATATTAGATAAGATAAATATAATGAATATTCATTAATGTTCCCCTTGAATATTCATTGTATTAATTTTACAAATGTGCAATCGAATGATACTTACTTCATTAAAAACCTTAAGTTCAAAAAACCTAGTGGGACAAAAATCTGAATAAATGGAAAAAGAGTGCAGAGTACAAATTTGATGATCCCTCTCTTTTATGGATGCGTTAATTGTCCCGTTAAAAATTTTTAAGCCGGAAAAACTCTGTGGGAAAAAAGCGAACATAAAGGAAAAAGAGTACAATGCATAATTAATAATATCCCCCCTCAATTGAGCCATTTAGCCACTCTTCGGGACTAATCAATTTTGCATTTTGTAAACTTGTCACATACTAATGTTATATACTAATTTCTCAAAAGTTGATGATGGCAATGATTTAGTAAAAAGATTTACAAGATTATTTATGGATTGTAATATTAATTTGTTGACTTTCTTGTTCATTATAGAAAAATTTCTATCAATTTGATATATCTTCCCTTTCTTGTGAATTCATGATTATTCATAAATTATAGTGGGAGATATGCTTATTTCATGAATACGTTATAACGGATTTTAACTAAACATACTCTCTTTTAGTTTCAATAATTTCAAAGTGGTTAGATGATGTAGCTACTAGCGATTGTTTCGTAGAATGCCAAGAAATAGTAGTGCCGTTATAACAAAATAAATACTCGATTTGAAAGCGAGTCTTATGTGGATCAGATCTATATCCAGTATCAGCATATCCAATTAAACCAAAGTTAGTGGAATCATTGGAATAATATAATCCCAAATTTATGGTTTTTCAAAGATAACAAAAAATATGTTTAACTTCATTCCAATGTCTTTGAGTTGGCTCAAAACTAAAACATGCCAATAAATTTATCACAAAAGCATTGGGAGAGGATGTTCATTGTTTGTAGGACCATAAATGAGGAAGGCCTCAATCTTGTAGATATTTACATGCACCTCTGTTTTGCAGGATCATTTGCATTGCACCCTACGCTTCAGCGAACGCCTCATAAGCTTGTTGTAAAAGTGCAAGCGATATTCATGTTGTTGTTGAACTATTTGTGTTTAGGTTATTATGATTATTTTGAATGCGATCAAAAGAACATATAAATAAAGTAGAGTTTGAAAGAGCTTGTTTTGAGTGTGATTTACCTACCTCCCTCATGTTTTTTGTGCTTGGGTTGCTATGGTTCTTCTGTAATTTTATAATTTTTTTTGAGTTCTTTAAAAATGGGTTCAAAAAAATGAACAAGTGATCAAAATAACATCTAAATTGAGCAGAGTTTGAAAGAGTTTGTTTTAAGTGTGATTTATCTACTTCTCTTATGTTTAAAAGATGTTCATCTAATAATGAACATCATCTTCCCACAATGAAGTACCATATCTCAATGCAATTAGGGTTTTGATGTATTTGGCATAATGAATGAGGCTAGATATCGCTTTTATGGTAAATTTATTGGCACGTTTTAGTTTTGAACTAACTCTTTCAAACTCTGCTCAATTTAGACGTTATTTTGATTACCTGTTCATTTTTTTAAACCCCATTTTAAAGAACTCAGAAAAAAATTATAAAATTATAGAAGAATCACAGCAGCCCAAGCACAACAAAACATGAGGGAGGTAGGTAGATCACACTAAAAAACAAGCTTTTTCAAACTCTGCTTTATTTATATATTCTTTTGATCGCATTCAAAACGACCACAATAACCCAAACACAAATGGCCAACAACAACATGAATATTGCTGCACTTTTACAACAAGTTTATGAGGCATTAGCCGAAATAGAGGGTGCAATGCAAATGGTCCTGCAAAGACAGAGGCACATATAAGTATCTACAAGACTTTATTCAAATTATTTATTTGTATTTGACTCTAACAGATTTCATTTATATTTTCAGTTCTAGTGAAGTAAATGTGGCCATAGCCATCTGCAATGCCACTTAAGCAGAATTGGATGGGATAGTTGAAATGATGGACATGTTGGTCTTGCATATGGTAAGCAATGGTTTTCATTCGCTTCATTCCAATGTTCAATAATCAAGATAATTTATAACAAGTGGAAATATCGAACAACATCAATGAGCGCATTGTATAGGCCATGCACAGTTCTCCTTGATGGGGGCTGCATAGCGGACGACCAATTGTTCTTACTATCGGTGCCACTGGAGCCTCCACAGGCATCAGAGGAAGAGGCGCCGGAGGAGTCTAAGGAGGCGAATTAGACGGTGTCCAATATGATCAAAGATGATTGTCTCGAACAGGAGTTCAACGATGGCCAGCTTTTTCACTTCCTTTATTTTTCTTTTGTTTTAGGCTTCCATTGGAAAACTTTGTTTGTCATTTTTCTTCATAAATCAAAGAAATTTTCATGTGAATGAAATGTGGGGATGCTATATACACTAATCCGACGATGCCAAGTTCGAGTTTGAACTTGGCCAACAATTAATGGGGAAGAAGAAATGAAGTCAAGGCTAGTTAATCATCCGCCAACAATTTGTTTTCATTATTTCTTATGTCTCAATTTACAGAAAGAACACAAGAACTTGGCAATATGTAAACGGTAATTAATTAGAACACATGAGCAAGAAAATCTTTTAGATTCTCTCAAAGCTCTCAATGCTTGCATTTGGGAGGGAGGCCTTGACGCTTCAAGTCGGTGTATTAGTTATGGATTATGAAGTTCTTTTGCACCCACTTGAGTCTCTGCCTTCCGTTGGTGTCCAACGCTTGAGTCTGCCACATGTTGCTTCCGGAAGCGGTCAAGTTGGTGGTGGTTGTGGAAGCATAGGAGAAATTCCCAATTGACCGTGCACATGCATTGGCATTAAAGTTGTGGTAGGAAGTGGTGAAAGGAGCTCGAGTCCAGTCGGTCTTCATGCGCCCCCCCATGGTGACCTAGTCTTCTGTGTTCTCTTTTGTCTTAACTCTCTCTTGTTTTCCCTTTTTGTTGGTGATTGAAGTGGTAGTAGGAGGAGAACATATTTATCTAGTCATGGTCTAATCAAAAGCAAATATTGTCATGTGCCTAAATGATAATGCACTTCATTTGGTGCAAACATTGGCCCGATCATGCTATCCTACTGTGCCTGGATTAACGTGAGAATTCCCTTAGACATTGTTAACTACTATAATGGGTCACATAAGAGTATAAATACGCGAGTGTAAGTTACTATCGTATTTTAATAATATGGGCCCAGTTGGTTATGAATTGGATTGGTTTGAATTGAGTTGGGTTTGAATTGCATAAAAATGGATTGATTAATATGAGATTAAATGGGTTAATTTCGATTGGACCATGATGTTCATTGTTCATTAGGAGATTAGATGCACATATTTGAAATTGATGAATCTAAGAGGAATTTATCCGGGAAGAGGATCTTCATTATGGGAAGAGAATGTTCATTATTAGATGAACATCTTTTAACTATAAGGGGGTAGATAGATCACACTCAAAATGAACTTGTTCAAACTTTGCTTAATTTAGACGTTATTTTGATCACCCATTCATTTTTTTGAACTCATTTTTAAAGAACTCAGAAAAAAATTATAAAATTACATAATAATCATAGCTGTCCAAACACAACAAACATGAGGGAGGTAGGTAGATCACACTCAAAACAAGCTTTTTCAAGCTCTGCTTTATTTGTATGTTCTTTTGATTTCATTTAGAACGATCATAACAACCCAAACACAAATGGCCAACAACAACATGAATTTTTCATTGCATTTTTACAGTAAGCTTACGAGGCATTCGCCGAAGCAGATGGTGCAATGCAATTTATCCAAATTCTTTATTTGTATTTTGCTCTAATAGATTTTATTTATGTTTTCAACTCTAATGAAGTAAATGTGGCCAATAAATGAAATCTGTTAGAGCAAAACACAAATAAAGAATTTGGATAAAGTCTTGTAGATACTTACATGCACATATGTTTTCGCAGGACCATTTGCATTGCACCCTCCACTTTGGTAAACGCCTCGTAAGTTTATTGTAAAAGTGCCGCAATATTTATATTGTTGTTGGTTATTTGTGTTTGGATTGTTATGGTCGTTTTGAATGCAATCAAAAGAACATATAAATAAAGTAGAGTTTGAAATAACTTGTTTTGAGTATGATCTGCCTACCTCCCTCATGTTTTTTGTGCTTGGGTTGCTGTGGTTTTTACGAGACATTTGTCGAAGCAGAGGATGTAATGCAAATTGTCCTGCGAAGATATAGGCGCATGTAAATATTTACAAGACTTTAGCTCTAGTAAATTGAAACGTGCCAATAAATTTACCGCAAAACCATGATGTTCATTGATTCATTAGGAAATTAGATGCATATATTTGAAATTGATGAATCTAAGAGAAATTTATTTGGGAAGAGGATCTTCATTATGGAAAGATGATGTTCATTATTAGATGAACATCTTTTAAACATGAAGGAGGTAGATAGATCATACTTAAAATGAACTTTTTCAAACTCTGCTCAATTTAGACGTTATTTTGATCACCCGTTCATTTTTTTGAACTATTTTTAAAGAACTTAGAAAAAAATTATAAAATTATAGAAGAACCACAGCAGCCTAAGCACAAAAAAAGGAGGTAGGAAGATCACACTCAAAACAAGTTCTTTCAAATTCTGCTTTATTTATATATTCTTTTGATCGCATTTTAAAATGACCACAACAACCCAAACACAAATGACCAATAACAACATGAATATCATTGCACTTTTACAGCAAGCTTACGAGGCGTTCGCCGAAGCGGAGAGTGCAATGCAAATGGTTTTGTGAAGACAGAGGCGCATGTAAGTATCTACAAGACTTTAGCTCTAGTGAACTAAAACGTGCCAATAGATTAACCGCAAAACCATTATGTTTATTGTTCATTAGGAGATTAGATGTACATTGTTGAAATTGATGAATCTAAGAGGAATTTATCCGGGAAGAGTATCTTCATTGTGGGAAGATGATGTTCATTATTAGATGAACATCTTTTAAACATGAAGGGATAGATAGATCACACTCAAAACGAACTATTTCATAGTTTGCTCAATTTAGACGTTATTTTGATCACCCGTTCATTTTTTGAATCCATTTTTAGAGAACTCAGAAAAAAAATTATAAAATTACAGAAGACAGCAGCTCAAGCACAAAAAAATGAGGGAAATAGGTAGATCATACTCAAAACAAGTTCTTTCAAATTTTTCTTTATTTATATGTTCTTTTGATCGCATTCAAAACGACCACAACAACCCAAACACAAATGACCAACAACAACATGAATATCGCTGCACTTTTATAACAAATTTATGAGGCATTCGTTGAAACGGAGGGTGTAATGCAAATGGTCCTACAAAGATAAAGGCGCATGTAAGTATCTATAAGACTTTATCCAAATTTTTTATTTTTATTTTGCTATAATAAATTTCATTTATGTTTTCCTTCTAGTGAAGTAAATATGGACATAGCCATTTGTAATGCCACTTGAGTAGAATTGGATGGAGTAGCTAAAATGATAGACATGTTGGTTATGCATACCATTGGGCAAGCAAGGGTCTTCGTCTGCTTCATTCCAATGTTCAATAATCAAGGCAATTTATTGGAAATATCGAATAATATCAGTGAGAGCACTATGCAGGCCATGCGCATTTCTCTTTAATGGGGGCTGCATGGCGAGCGGCCAATTGTTTTTGCTATCGATGCCATTAGAGCCTCCATAGGAGCTAGAGGAGGAGGTGTCGGAGGAGCTTGAGAAGGCGAACTAAATGGTGCCTAGTACGGTCAAAGATGAATTGTGCATGGCTTGCATAGTGCGCTCATTGATGTTGTTTGATATTTCCACTTTTTGTAAATAGCCTTGTTTATTGAACATTGGAATGAAGTGGATGAAGACCCTTTCTTGCCCAATGGTATGCAGGACCAACATGTCATCATTTCAGCTACCCCATCCAATTTTACTCGAGCGGCATTGTAGATGGCTGTGGCCACATTTACTTCATTAGAGCTGAAAACAAAAATGAAATTTGTTAGAGCAAAACACAAATAAAGAATTTGGATAAAGTCTTATAAATATTTACATGTGCCTCTATCTTTGCAAGACCATTTACATTGCACTCTCCGCTTCGGCGAATGCCTTGTAAGCTTGTTGTAAAAAGTACAAGCGATATTCATATTGTTGATGGCCATTTATATTTGGATTGTTGTGGTCATTTTGAATGCGATCAAAAGAACATATAAATAAAGCATAGTTTGAAAGAGCATGTTTTGAGTGTGATTTGCCTACCTCCCTCATGTTTTTTGTGATTGGGCTGCTATGGTTCTTTTGTAATTATATAATTTTTTTTGAGTTAAAAATGGGTTAAAAAAATGAACGGGTAATCCAAATAACATCTAAATTGAGCAGATTTTGAAAGAGTTGGCTCAAAACTAAAACATGCCAATAAATTTATCGCAAAAGCGATATTTGATCGCATACATTGTGTCAAATACATCAAAATCCCAATTGCATGGAGATATGATAGTTTAAGACCAAGTATCTCTTTATCAGATTCTCTAGGATGAAATGGGTCTTTTTGGGGATCTAGAGACCTTACAACTATAGTGGTGTTCAATGGGTGAGTTTTGTCCATATTGAAGTGTTTAAGCAATCTTTCAACGTATGCTGATTAATGGATGATTATTCCATTTGCTTTATGCTCAAGCTCTAGACTAAGAAAAATGTTTGATTTTACTCAAATCTTTAACTTCAAACTTCTTTTTCAAATACTCAACAGTTTTAGCTAACTCTTTTGGAGTTCCAATTAAATTTATATTGTCGACATAAATTGTTACAATAACAAATCTGATTTTTGATTTCTTAATAAATACACATGGACAAATATGATCATTTTTGTACATTTCCTTATTATTCACTTAAGCGTTGATACCACATGCGATCAGATTGCTTTAATCTATACAATGATCTTTGCAATTTTATTGAGAATAAATTGCAATGAGTGCATGCTTCAGGCATTTTGATTTCCTTAGGAATTTTCATATAAATATCATAATCTAATAAGTCATATAGATATGCCATCACAACATCAATAAGACGCATTTCCAATTTTTCAAAGATTACTAGGCTAATGATAAAACAAAATGTAATCATATCCATCACAGGTGAATATGTCTTATTATAATCAGTCTTAGGTCTTTATGAGAATCCTTGAGTAACGAGTCGAGTTTTATACCTGATAAGCTCATATTTCTCATTTCGTTTTTGGACAAACACCCATTTATATCCAACGGGCTTTACATTATCGGGGATACGAGTTACGGGTCCAAAAACATCTTGTTTAGTTAGGGAAACTAATTTAGCCTTAATTGTTTCCTTCCACTTAGACCAATCTTGCCTTTGACAGCATTCAATAATAAATTGCAGCTCACAATCATCATCCATAATTTTATGAGTAGCTGAAAATGCAAAAGCATCATTAATGATGATTTTATTTCAATCCCAAATTTCATTACAATATGTAATGGAATTCTCAGCATTCTCAAGAGTTGGTGTTCATTTCATGGGTTGTGCCTTTTAGGGGTAATAAGCTTTTTGGGAATAAGCACAACGCCATGCTCTTCTGGAGCGGATTTCTGATTTTTTTCCATTTGTTTTCGATGAGTAGTATCTTTTGATCCTATCGGTTTACCACACTTTAAGGGTGGGGGATTTTGATCCATTTTAGCCTGTCCTTTGGGAACAACTATTCTAACTTGAGCATTTGCAGTTGGAATATGAGACTTTGTTACCTTAGTAATATCATTAAATACGTTAGAAAATCTATTGGCCATAACCCGTAAATGGATTATGCGTTACACCTCGTTTTCACATTCAGGAGTCCTTGGGTCTAATTGAGACAAATTTTTCTCATTCCAGGAGAAAATCTTAATTGATTTTTGTTTTGCAATCATGGAAGTTATAGGTATCTCAATTGATGGAAACCTAGTTTCATCGAAATGATAATCTGCAAATTTGGCAGTAAAAAGATCACTGGTAGTTGGTTCCAAGAACTTAATAATAAACGGTGAATTAAACCCAACATAAATGCCCAAACGACGTTGGAGACCTATTTTTGTTCTTTTTAATGGTGCTACAAAAACCTGTACTACACAACCAAATGTGCATAAATGTGAAATATCTTGTTCATAACCTAGAATCATTTGAAGGGAAGATTGTAAAAGACTAGCAATGGGGTGTAATTTTATTAGAATTGTTGCATGTAAAACTGCATGACCATATTGTATCGTTGAGATTCGTTCTCAATAATAGAGTGCGGGCAAATATTAACCTTTGTTATAGAATGTTTGATAATGAACTTTCCTTGTGAACAAGCTTCACAATTATAATTTTTGGACAACAATACCTTTATATCCTTTAAAATGTGCCATTTTGCATTTTGAATTATTCTACGCATTATTGAAGCGTTAGGGTGACCAAGGCGATCATGCCATAGTCCAAACTAATTAGGGTTTACTAATCTCTAGGATGTGATGGCGTAAGTTTCAACAGCCTTAATCATGACATAATATAAACCCATAAAAGAAGTTTCTAATTTCTCATGGATGGTCTTCAGGCCCATTTTATAAGAATAAATGTCAATATATTCCTTATCTTACTCATAAATAGTTTCAATATGGTCCCCATTATGGTGTACATCTTTGAAATTGAGCACATTCATTTTTTATCTAATGCTTAGAAATGAATCTTCAATATGCAAGATGGTGCCATTTGGCAAAACAATTGTGGCATTCCTAAAACCATCAATAATTTGAACATGACTTGATGTTGTATGGATTTGTGCTTTACGTAATATCATACTTGAGAAGAAGTGTTTACTACGAAATATAGTATGTGTTGTGACACTATCAAGCAAACAAATATTTTCATTTTTCTCGGCATTTTCTATTTCCATTTATATTGACAACTTCCGGTGTCAAGTATTATAAAAGTTGCATATTAGTTATAGAGTCAAATAAAATTTCAAAATAAATATTATATAAGGTTCATAAGCATTTCATAACCATATTAAAGAATAATAAAAAGTAATGCATTTAAACTAAAATAATTAAAAATAAATTATTAGAATCATAAAATTCGAAATTCAAATTATCATCTACCAATCGATGGCTCATTAAAGTAATCGGAGGTGCTCAAAGAAATCGGAAACATCCAGGGATGCATTTGCTACTTCACGAGCAAGAGGAGTCCCACCAACGGAGATATTGTTGGCCTCAATAGTGGTTATGGGAGTAGAATTGATTTCAATGGCATGAGATTCAACACGCTTGACCGTATTTTTTAAAGATGCCTTGTATAAGTCAACAAAGTGCTTTGGCATATGGCAATGCTCAGTCATGCCACAGCAATGACAAATACTTCCATTAATCACTTTCTTTGGCTTCTTTTCTTTGCCATGATTCGAGCCAAAGTTAGTGGTTAAATTTCCTGCCATCCCTTCTAGGATTATGTTCTTGCTTGTGCTTATAACCCTTAAAATGGCAAGTATTTTTCTCAAAGTCAGCATGTGCTTCAGGTAATACTTTTGAGCTAGTAAGTCTAAAATTATGATTTTTGAGCAGCAATTCATTAGTTTGCTCGGCAATATGAAACATAGAAATTAATTCAGAATATGTAGCAAACTAACGTTGCCGGTATTGCTGTTGCAATATAATATTCGAAGCATGGAATGTGGAGAAAGTTTTCTTTGATAATTCTACATCATAACTCAAGTGAGAAACAATATTTGATCTTGTCTACAAGCTTATCATAACTCAAGCTGAAAAACAATATCAAATAAAGTGGAATTATAGTAAGGCATATGATACCGTTGATTGGGATTTCCTAGAGCTCAACAAAGAAAAGAGCGACATTTTCCTTTCGGAAGGTGATCCTTCTCTACGTAGTAGAATCCTCCTGGCCTTCAGATTCCAGGAAGGAAAACTCCCAGTTCGGTACCTTGGAGTGCCGATCATTTCTAAGAGGTTGAGCAATGGAGATTGTGTTCAGCTAATTGATTGCATCACCTCGCGAGTCCGCTCTTGGTCTCACAGATTTCTCTCCTTTGTGGGGAGACTCCAGCTTATAAGGTTAGTGCTTCATGCAATTCAATCGTTTTGGGCTAGTGTTTTCACTTTGCCAACTTCGGTAATCCTGGGGATTGAGAATATTCTATGCAGATTCCTGTGGAAAGGTACTTCTTTGGCCACGGGAGGTGAGAAAGTCGCTTGGGCGGATATTTGTTTGCCTAAAGAGGAAGGGGGTTAGGTATTCAATCTATTAAGGATTGCAACAAGGCCTTAATGCTGAAATATATTTGGATTTTGTTCACTGATAAGGAATCGTTGTGGTGCCGCTGGATTCACTCTAACTTCTTAAACAAGCATAACTTCTGGGTTGCCCAGCAGCCTTCAGTGTGTGCTTGGAGCTGGAAGAAAATTCTTCAATTAAGGGGCCCGTTCAGGCAGTCCTTCGGGTGGGAGGTCGGTAATGGCTGCTCTATTTCCTTGTGGTTTGATAATTGGTTGCCCAGTGGCCCTCTCCATCTACAGGTTCTTGAGCACTTTGTGTCTGATTCCGATGTTCCTACTAAGGCGACTGTGGCGTTTCTCTATTCATACACTGGCGGGTATTGCAAACGGTGTCTGAAGGATCTTGGGTTTTCTTTTCCATCTCTCTCGGCTAGCAGTGATCGCTTTGTGTGGCATCAACATGCTTCAGGTTCTTTCTCTGTGGCCTCAGCTTGGAATTTTATTAGAATTTCTAAAGCAAGAGTTCCGTGGACCTCCTTTATGTGGGACAAGGACTTAGCCCCTCGGTATCAATTTCTTTGTGGCTCACCACTAAGAGACGTTGATTAGGATTTAAAATCTTGTAGTGTGATTTTGCCAGTCATATTGTGCTTGAGGGAGGATATTTTGCTTCCTTTGATATAATCAGCCTTTACCTATCCTTCAACCTCCTCCACAAGATGTAAGGGTCTCGAATGGATAAATATTAAGTTATAGTTTGTGCTTTTGCCTTTTATGGCTTTTACGCGGTTCTCATGCAAATGACGTACCGTTTTTTGTACATTTGTCCAAAGCTTTCAATATATCAGTACATTTACTTTATCTTTTTCATTTGAGGTTCCATCCTTTGTAATTACATTAGCGTGACATTGCCCTTAGAGGTGCATTTCCACAAGATCTGAGGGTCTCAAATGGATAAATATTGAGTATGCAGGCTCTCATGCAAATGACGGCGAATAAAAATCAGCGTATTTGCTTTATCTTTTTCATTTGAGGTTTCATCTTTGTTAATTGTATTAGCGAGACCTTACATTTAAAGGTGCATTTCCATGTCAAGGCACCGGAATAGATAATTCTTTTCACTCAATTCTAGGATATGGAATTTGGGCTTTTTAATATTTACCATAATCCTTGCAAAAATAAATCCTTAAATTAATTAAAAGGATTTCTAAATATCCACTGCCACTTCAAGAGTAGAATGATATTTTTAGATTTGAAATTTGGCTTCGAGCCAAGAAAAATAAAAATGAAGAATTGATAAAAGGAGATGAAATATAAGTTGATTAATAAAAAGAACCCCTACTTTGCAAAAATTATTTACTTAGTTGGTAAATCTTTGTGCTGATAATGTATTATAAAATATTGCGTTGCAAATAGAGAGAATAAAGAGATTGAGAAGAGAAAGCATGTAAACACTAAAGATAGTAGAGAAAGCAAAAGGAGATAATTTTATTTCCAATGTATCATTGTTATATCTATGACAAAAACTAAGATCCTATTTATAAGAAAACAACGATGTATTTATCATTAATTTTAATGTATCGAATAATACATATATTGAATAGAGAGATGAACATCTATTGTATATGAAGATGTATTTATAATGTACAACACAAATGTGTCATAATAAGTACATTAGATAAGATGAATATAATGAATATTCATTCATGTATTTCATAACAAAAGTAAAGTTTATCATATATTGTGTTTTGGTGCTTATTTAAGACATAATAAAATTGAATATAAAAATGATATATGCTAGATTAAGTTATTTCATGGGGAAGATTGGATAAATGTTGATATGATTTTTAATAAATTATTTTTCTTGAATAACAACCTATTAAATTACCAAAGTTGAAATTATATTTCAATATAAATAATATATGAATTATAATATAATAAATTCAAAACAATAGAAAATAAAAATAGAGTTCTTTAATTTAATCTTATTTTTTAATTATATATCCGATTTTAATTCTATCTTATAATATGAATTATATATTTATATTTATATATTGTATATTTGATGTTTTTTTTTTTGTATTTAAGGTTATTTAATAAGATTTTATTATGGAATGCCAAAGGGGAAAAGGAAAATAATTAAAAAAAAAATAAAAATAAATTTAACAATAATATCGTGAGAGACTTTTACTATCTTTGTTTGTTTACTTTTAGGTTAATTTACATTGATATATCGTTTATATCAAAAATTACATATGAAACGATGTCAATATATCCAATTTTATTAATGTAGTTACCAAACAAAGTGGTTGAGATATAGAAAAATTCTTGAATTTTATTTTATATCCTATCAAATTCAATCTTATCATGGTTTGAAATTTAAACAACCAAATGTAATTTGAAAGCATTATCTTATCTTTTTGCAGATGTCTTTTGAGTTTTAACTCGTTAATTGTGCCACATTAGGTCACAAGTGCCAGAGCCGTGATGACATTTTCCTTCGGCGTGTGCAATGGCCACATTTGCAATCTATTGATCACAAGATAATGGAAAAAGAATTTCATCCCACCAAGAAATAGATAGAAAATACATCCCAATCAAAAATATCAACACAAAGTATACATTAAAATCAAATATTGCACCATTGAGCAAGCCCATGTAATTAAGAAGGGTTAAGTGTAGTAGAAATCTTAAAACATGTCACAAAAATGTAGATGAGTTATAAAATATTCAAAAAATGTAATCGAATTCTAAAATTTTCAAAAAATGTAATTGAATTCTAAAATTTATCATAAAAATGCAATATAATCCTAAAATTTTCAAATAGTATAATCATTTGAAGGACTTGATTGAATTGATTTGATAAGTTTTAAAACTTGATTGTAATTTTGTAAAATTTTTAAGATTATATTATATTTTTTAAAATTTTTAGGAGTTAATTTTATTATAATAATAAGTCCTGAGACTTTTTATATACTTATCTCAATTAAGAATGGAAAAGCTGTGGGGCTTGGAGAGGGCGGGTGGTTGGTAGGAGCAAAGCTGCAACAACTCTACCAGCGAGCCGCTGCGCGTGCGCATCCGTCCGCTCTTCAAGTCTCAATCTTGACTTTTTGGAGGCACGAGCGAATCGTTGCCGTTGATCTCACGTAGTGGGAATCAGCATTTGACAATTGTAGAGGGAATATTTGAGAATATTACTCCATCAGCATGATCACGAGCGCAACGGTCAACGACTCGCCTCGAGGGCCTTTTCGGATTTCAGCAAGGCGACTGGAGAAATTGTCCAAACAAATTTATATTTATTACACTTTGCCAATTCAATTTAAATATTTTAATTTTATTAATTAAGTCTATCCAATCAATTTTAGCTAGAAATTACAAATGTCAAGATCGACCATCTTACGTGACATAATTAAATAGAACGGTTGGAGTTAATATGAACATATTATAATGATATTTTCATTTTTTTATTTTTTTATTAATTTTGTTATTTTTATTTTTATTTTCTTTGTTTATTTCGGTTTTTTTGTGGCTGGTGAGGGTCACTAGACCCTTGCCCAAGCAGCCATGGTAGTTGCAAGTTGGAGATCTTGCAGCTATGGGCAAGGGCATCTTCCCTCGTTGGCAATCATCGAGGGCTTTATTGTCCTCGCCTAATGCTATTTGGTGTTCGAAAAAAAAGAGCAAAGAGGAAAAATGAAATAAAATAAAATATAAAAATAATTCAGCAATTTTAATAAAATTTGCCCATACTAGGTGTTAGGCTAATACGTAGGGCAATTGGCGTCTCTGTCAATAATTTTTGGCAAAAATCAATCGGATGGATTTAATTGGCAATATGTGAAAATATTTAGGATTCAATTGATAAAATTAAAATGTTTAGGATTGAATTGGTAAAAGTGCAAAAAATTTGGAAATTTTTATATAATTTTCCCTATGGCGAATAGTGATTATGACGTCATGGCTCACCACCATCGAGTGAGGGTCTTATACTTGCCGGTCAAGGGCTAACCTCAGTAACAACGTTGTCGTCAAGTGAGGACAAGCGAGCTGTCACTTGTTTGGGCAGGCTTGCCCTCGCTAGTGGCCAAGCTACGGCTAAGACTCTTTCTCGTTGAGACTTCGATGGGGTCGCCGGACCCCACATTTTCTCCCCCTTGTTCTTTTCTTCTCATTTTATCTAAAATACTTATGGGATGTGTCCGTATGCAACCAAAGTTGGGATTGCCACGCCAAATTCCCCCTTCACTAAATTAATGAATGACGAGATGAACGAGAATCGAACTACATTAAAGTATTATGAAGAAAAATAATGTGAAAGCTGCGAATCATCAGCCTTAAAATAATATGAGAAATTGATCCTATCCTCTGGATCGACCATCGAATAAAGAAAAGAGCAAATTTCACATTGGTCACAAAGTTCTTATAATAATACATGTCATGATATTGTATAAAAAAATTGAATAAATACATGAAATATCCTACATTCTCAAATAACAGTATGTAGTGGTTATGATATTTTTAAATAAGAATATGACCTCGTTGGTCGCCACCGATAAACGGCATTTTAGTAAAAAGGATAATTTTTAAATTATCTTTTATTTTATTTTCTCTCTTTTCTTTGGTTACCTAAATTTTGCTAGGGGTGGCTTCATTCATGGTTAGGTGAGGGCGGCCTCACCCAAGGCGAGAGATGCCTTGCTTATGGATGGCAAGGGCAGCCCTCGCGAGATTGGGCAAGGGCGACCCTTACGTAGCCCTCTCTGACATCATCGGTGGCTGGGTACCGCTTTAGATTGGCCACCAACAGAGAAAATAGAGACAACTAGAAAAAAGAAAAAGAGAGAAAAAATTCAAAAAAGATAAATGACAAAAATGTACCCAATCAACTAGAAAGTCAATTTTTTTTTTTAAACGGCATAATCACTTTAAATTTTTATTTGAAAAAATAACGGCACTTTTACAACCTTATTTGAAATTTCCCCTAAAAAAATTACGAAAAATTCGTAAATTCACGTGAAGGCGAAATTTGTTTTTTGTTTTTTATTTTTTGTTTTTTTTTCCGAAAGCTGTAAAGACAAACACATGCTACGGTACGTCATAGAAGACTCACGAGGGAAGCGAAAGCGACCCACCCAAAGCCTCTTTTCTTCCTTCTTGTTCGAACTCCGGCAAAAGTCGTACGCCACGCCAGACCAGAACTCCTCTCTTCTCTCTCTCTCTCTCTCTCCTCCTCTGTCTCAGTCCTCTCTCTCTCTCTCTCTATATCTCTCTCTCTTTCTCTCTCTAGAGCTCGTCGTCACCCTTCTCTCTTGCCGTCCTTCGTCTCGCCATAGGAATCTCCGCTCCATGGACGCGCTCTCCTGCTCTCCCGCCGCGATCACCAACCCCCGCTGCGTCACCCTCGCCGCCGCCGCCGCCGCCACCCGCCGCCGCGGGCTCTCGTGCCTTGGTGGTCGTCACGCCGAGAACGAGGGACCCGGCAGCAGAGCTTTCCTGGGCTGCCGCGGAAGTGGGCAGCGCCGCGGCGCCGTCGTCAAGAACGAGATCAAGAACGCGGGTGGTCAACGGGACCGCGAGGCGATCGACTTCAGCGACCCCGGCTGGAAGCCCAAGTTCCAGCGGGAATTCGAGAGCCGGTTCGACCTCCCCCATTTGAAGGACGTGTTCCCCGATGCTGTGCCCATACCCTCCACCTTCTGCCTCCGGATGAGGTCGGTTTCGGGACCTCTTTGAGTTGCTGCCACTGCATGCGCCGCTTTGGTTTTGTTTGGATTGGTGGGTGATGTCTTGCTGGTTTGCTGCAACAGGTCGCCGACTGAGGAATTTGCAGATGGGTATCCGTCGGATGAGAAGTGGCATGGATACATCAACAATAGCGACAGGGTTCTTCTTAAGGTATTGTAGTGAAGAAAAAGTCTGATTTTGTCTCGACTCCTTGACAAGAATGGTGTCTTTTTCTAGTCTTGGTCCTAACTTTAGGAAAATGAAGTGTCCATCTTTCGTGGAGGAAATTCTATTTCTTCAAATTTGTTGGTAGATAAACCCTTTTTATTTTTTAAAAATTTTGGCTTTTAGTGATCTTTTTTGCATTTTCTTTGGCTTTGGTTGTTTTTCAAAGTTTATCGAGTAATGACGATTGGGTAATTGCACCTTTCTCTGCCTTTCTTGATTTTATACTAGTTATCGGTGGCACCTACAAATCTGTGAAGTTGTAAGGCACCATCCTGTCATGCAGCGTGCAAGGACTGCAAACTTGGGGTCACTAGTCTTGGTTCTGCTGTGTAAAGAGGACTACCTTTTCGACATATAATGTAGGATCTCCGGATTCATTTGGTTGAAAAAGGAATCAGTTATCTAGCAGATAGGAAATTGCTGTTTCTAAAATTATGTTCTGCCAGGATTTCCAACTAAAGCTGCCATTTATGCATCTATTTGAGGGGCTCTGTCAATTTGTTTTTTTCCCCCACTCGCTTTTGAGGAAATTGTATGCTTTAACGTCATGAATTGATCAAATACATTGCTAGTTTAGACGCATATGTGTGCTCCTGACGGTAGTATTCTGTGTCAGACGGGCCTTCTAGTATCTGACTTCATCCATGATAGTAACGTCTGCTAGAGTGGTTCACCTGGAAATTGGAAACATGAGAACGTTAAGTTCAATGGACCTTTTGGGAGATCTCACTGGTTAGTGTAATGATAAGCCTGAAAACTCTGAAAGGAAGTAACTGAATGCTGGTTATATATGAAAATACTCTTCCCCTCAATGAGGAATTCAGCTTTCTGTATTGTAAATCCCAAATGAGAGAATCCTAATTCCTAGTTTACCTTTTAATTTGACAGGTTATACATTATTCATCTCCTACATCTGCTGGCGCAGAGTGCATTGACCCTGACTGTTCTTGGGTGGAACAATGGTAGTTGTTTTTCTTAGCATTTATGTGGGCATTATTGAATTGATGAATCATGCATATGCTTGCAACACAGCTTTCTTCTATATAGTAATTCTTTTGGAATATTTGTAGGACATTTCCATGATGCTCCCCAAGCTCGAAATGGAGTATCTTTAAATATTTACTAACTCAGGTGTGGAGTCATAAACAATTTTTAGCGTCTTCATTTTGGTTCTTGCTGGCAGGCAAGGATGTTGCCTTAAAGACACTTTAGAAATTTGTTTCTATGAGATTGTCTTTGAAAGTCACGGTGCAAGATTGGAGTAATAATGGCAACATCTTGTAGAATGATAATCACGTTAATTATGTCTGTGGCTGTTATTATCAAGTTGTGTAAAACCACAGGTAGGTCCAAATGTCTGAATAACTGATGGTTTGACTCCATGACCTCAAAAAGTTCACACATATGGTTGGTAGTGCGAATACTTGCACCCTAGCTAGAGAGAACATGCTATAACTGTCATGTATCATGTCCATTAGTGCTCATGCTTAAGGATTGATGGTTCCATAGCTCCATAATATGTGTGTTCAGCATACCATGATGAGCTGATCAAAAAGCATAGATTGGAGAAGAACGGTAAAGAAATGCACCACGACAGAAAATCAACTTCCTGTAGGAAATGTGAATGGCTTGGAAAGGAGCAACTACCAATTCTTAAGCATCTTACCCTAGGGAAAATGCATGCATAGAAACGATGAGTAGCTGATGCTTAAAGCTCGACATCTCTGTTTAGCATTGCACTCGTAAAAAGTTAAATAGGAAGGCACTATGTTGTCAGTTCGTAATAGTTGGAATCATGTCCCTTTAATATCTTGGCGGATTGATTGTTTGTCTGTCGAGATGATGTTGAGTTCTTCTGTGTTTTACTTGGTAAATTACCTAGTTCCACACAGTTCTGAATTGACGGGCTTCCTTATGCATCAATAATTCAAATGTAGGGTTCATCGTGCTGGACCTCGAGAAGAAATATACTTTAGGCCAGAAGAAGTGAAGGCAGCCATTGTTACTTGTGGAGGACTTTGCCCTGGTCTAAATGATGTCATCAGACAGGTTGGACTATGATGCTAAAATGCCACGTATTGTTTCATAAGCACAGATCTATCATCCATTAGTGTATATCCTTACTAAAAGAATAATTTGTGTGTTGGATGATGTTGGACAATATCTTTGGCACTATATAATTCTGGGAAAGGATAATAAGAGAAAACTACTGAAGTTCATCTTTTACTTTCAGTGAGATCTTCTCTTTTTGAGATTTACATTTGACATGGGTTGACCTTGATGCTTATGCAGATTGTCATCACTCTAGAAATATACGGAGTGAAAAAGATTGTTGGCATACCTTTTGGTTATCGTGGTTTTGGTGATGAAGGATTGACTGAAATGCCGGTGCGTTCTGCAGCTTTAAACTTCTTCACCCTTAAACATCAATTCGCCCTTAAAACCTGTAATTCTATAACTAAGGAGAATATGTATGGCTTCTCTGATGTTTTTGCAATTTTGAATTAACTGTTTCATTTATGGTGTTGACAATCAGCTGTCAAGGAAAGTTGTTCAGAATGTTCATCTATCTGGTGGAAGCTTGTTAGGAGTTTCACGTGGAGGACCCAGTATTCCTGAAATTGTGGACACTATGGAGGTAACCTTCATTTGGTGGAAAAGATGTTGCAGTAATAGCAGGTCTATCCATTGTGTGGTTAGTAATCTTGCTGTTGAAAGTTCTGGTGTTTATGAATTTGCTTATCGATGCAGAAAAGAGGCATCAACATGCTTTTTGTCTTGGGTGGGAATGGTACACATGCTGGGGCAAATGCTATCCATAATGAGGTAGTTACTCTTGACCTCCATGCTTGGTAAGATCAACCCAGTTATTTTTTGTAATTAGTAAAGTCAAAATTGTGATCTGACATAAGCATTCTTTGTGTACTACCTAGTGATAACGATGAATAGTTGTCTTTATCTATTAGTTTGTCATATGTTCTGAAGCTAGTTAACTGGGGTGATTTGGGCAAATGTATGCTTGAATGCAATCCGTGTGATGTGTTTGAGTGTATCTCATCCTCTCCACATTCCTATGAGGTTTCTTGTGTCAGTGTGGCAGATAATGGCATAGTAGCACCAAATGATCTGCAGCCAAGTGTTCTGGTTGTCTTTTTTGTCATGCAGTGCCCTGAGTCTGGCTATTATCATGGCGGAGGATGTCTTTGTGCTGTAGGATGTCCTCAGACAATCAATTTTAAAAAAGTTGGCGAATTAATTGTCAGTTTGGGATACTTTTCAATTGTTAAAATCTGCTTTCGTTTCTTGGTTTACCTCTCCCTCTCATGTGACCTTATGCCTAGTTATTGTCCATAATGCTGATAGAATGCTTCTGTTAGATGGACACAGCACTTTCTTAGATGAGTAATAATTTGAGGGAATAATATATCACATGTTGATTGGGCATGTTATAAGTAGTAAACATGCCAGAAGTTAATTATTTTTGAGTGTAACTTGAGAGATTAGAAAATCAAATTGCTAATCTACTTTATAGGTTTTATATCTTTTGAGCATACTCATTTGAGATGCATTATTAAACAGGGTACAGCATTAATCTTTGAATTGTTTATCTCATTTCTAGTATTAAATGAAAATGTTCACTTTTGACAAAATGTTTGCCATGTTAAGGATCCACCCTGCCAGGCATGGTAATGAAGGTTTTGACAAAGTCATTTTGTTATTGTCATAGATGGACCAACATAAATATCGAACTTTATTGGCATAGATCATGTGAGACACATGAATGCAAAGAACTCCTAAATTGGTCCTCCTTTTCGATGATTGCATTCTTTTCCTCTCAAATTCTGCCTTCTAATTGGTTGAATGTGCATTTATTATGAAAAAGAAAAGAAACTTATTCCTCAAACTAAATTAGCTTGGAATAGCTTGGATGTGCCTTTTCTTAGAGGAAGAAATAGAATTATGCTTTGTGATCGAATGCACTCCAAGTCATGTGACTGTCCTTGCTTTTTTCAACTTTAGTCTCGGAAAATGGATCTTCCCGGTTCTTACTTTTTGCTCACATTGTTGGTTTTAGTGCCGCAAAAGACGTTTGAGGGTGGCTGTTGTGGGTGTCCCAAAAACTATTGACAATGATATATTGCTGATGGATAAAACATTCGGTTTTGATACTGCTGTTGAAGAAGCACAGCGTGCTATAAATTCTGCATACATTGAGGTACGTGTTGGTTTTGGCCGCTAACATTTTTTATTAAATTGAACTGTGATTCTGAAATCACATATATTGACTCTCTCTCTCAAGAAGAAAGTAGAAAGAATGAAAGGCACATGGGCAGTTTATAGACTCATCTCTAACTATGTATACGAATTAAGTGGGATACTTAATTCGCATCCTAGTGGTTAACATTTGCAGATCCTGTATATTCTTTCAATAATAATTCTCGTGATGCCCTCCCCCCTTTTAGGCCGTTTCTATGTATCTCTATGAAGATAGGCAAGGTTATATATTTCTCTGAAGTTAGTCAAGGTTGTTTTGAAAGACATAAAAGTGCAGTCTTTCTGTAAGTTATCCATCGCTAGGGCAATTGTTATCTTGCAGTCAGTCTGTACTGAATGTGATCATTTCAACTATTGCTTACAGAATATATGCTCTTCTGGGCAATAAATATTGGTAAGTTGAAGGTTTTCATTTGAAATATTTCTTGTCCTTGGTTTTCATGTTAACAACTATTTTAGATGGTGTGGAAGTACTGATATGTCATTGATTGGCTAGTGCTTCATTCTTCTCCTCCATTTATCAGGCGCACAGTGCGTACCATGGGATTGGCATTGTGAAGTTGATGGGGCGTAGCAGTGGTTATATAGCCATGCATGCATCTCTTGCCAGTGGACAAATTGACATATGTTTGATTCCAGAGGTATGCACATGGAGGTTTCTTACTTTCTTATTTCTAATTATTTAGTCACCTAACTAATCCTTTTATTAGGTACCATTTCACTTGCATGGACCTCATGGTGTTTTAAGGCATCTTAAATATTTGATTGAGACAAAGGGATCAGCTGTTGTCTGTGTAGCAGAGGGAGCTGGTCAGGTAGGCTCATTAATATAATCAAAGTGGTAGATCATTGTTTAATGGTGTTATGCAGGTTAATTGATCTAGATGTGACCGTCTGAGTGGCATTATAGAGCTGGTATGCCCACTACAGGATCATATATTTTCTTTTCAGAGCTAGCCATGTCACTTCAAGCAAATGACTCTTCCTTGCATTCACTGCCACTTTGCCTTTTCATTTAAAAACTTACTTTTATTACCAGTTTCTTAGATACATTTAGTGGGAGAGTGTGCAAAATTTACAATGTGTGTAGTCAATTAACTAGAAGGCTGTAAGCATGGATATAATTTGATAAATCACAGTCACAAGATGATGTAAATCTAAAATGTCAAAGAACACTTCTTGTACCTTTCTTTTTATATTTTCTGTTGGTTATGTTTTTGGATGGATTATTGTATGAATTCTTTGACTGTGAATCAAGGACTTAAGCAATTGATGACTTTTTTTTCCCCATTTGCAGAATTTTCTTGAGAAAACTAATGCTAAGGATGCATCTGGAAATATTGTACTGAGTGATATCGGTGTGCATATTCAACAGGAGGTTGGTGTTTGCACTTTCCTTTGGCAGATTGATCCTTGTGAATACTATTGGCTGAAAAGAGACTCATGCCATGTGTGGATATCGTGTTATGCTCGCTAATCTTATTAAATAACATAAGCAAAGTGAAAAAAAAAAGGTAAGTTAATCCTCCTTTTGTGGAGAGTATATCTGGCAATCATAACTTGTTCATGAATATATAGTTTATCTGATGTCAAAAGACTTATTTTGTCAAAGAATTGGATTACTTGTTCAAAGATAAGAGCATTAAAGCGTTAATCAACATATTTTGGATTGAATGTCTCCCACAGAAAGCATTCATTTGACACAATAGCAGGAGTTGTGCCCATGCATTGGGTAAAGCAATATGTCTTCTTTCTTTTCTAAGTGTCTTTTTGCAACACTAAGCGATGGATCCCCACTTCATACCTATTATGTCTAAGCATTTTGAAATCGAGAAGGGGGTGGACTGGTTGTGTTGGGACTTTATGTTAATCTTAAAAACTTTTCATCCATGTGTCTTGGTTCAAGCAATAATAATGCAGGGAGTTAACAAGTTATTGGGAGAGAAGTTGGATCAATCATCATTGTTTATAATAATCTGTCTGCATGTGCCTATGTTTCCTCGTCTGGCTGTAGTAGCCCAATTAGGTCGAAATGCGCTAGCTAAACAAGTATACGGATATTGCTTCTACATGTGTAGCTTTTTCATTCTTCTAGTGCCCCCATAGTGAAACTTCAACCTGCTATTGATGCCTGACAGCAGTTTGCAAATTGCATTTGTTGATGACACGGAGCAGAATTGACAACTTCTGCCGATACCTCTTTTGTTGATACCTCGCAGTGGACTTTTCTCTCTTGCTCTCTCTCCCGGTGTTTACAAATGATAAACAAATATTTAGTGTTTGCATCTTAATAGCTCTCCTGGACTAACAATCTCTTATGAACAGACCCTGTCTTTGAATGAATGGAGAAGATGATTTCCTTTGTATGGCCTGAATGGAATGATATTCTGATTTTGATGGGGCCTTTTGGATTATCAACCACTACAATATTTTCCTTTGATTTCTTGCAGACAAAGAAGTACTTTAGGGAAATTGGTGTACCAGCTGATGTGAAGTATATTGATCCCACATACATGATCCGAGCGTGCCGTGCAAATGCATCAGATGGGATTCTGTGTACTGTTCTAGGACAAAATGCTGTAAGTCAACACCTCTTCTATTATTTTCTGAGTTTGAGTGTTCATGATGAAGTCCACCCCAAAAGGACTTTGAAATATTTTCATATTCTAACTATAGGGTTTCCATTTCTTCGCTTTGTTCTTAGTTTGTTCAACTTGCCTCCCAGTTTTAGTTGATAACCTTGTGTAACTCAGCTAAATGTATGGTGGAGTAGACTTTGAAGGAGTATAATGGACACCTTCTTGTGACAGTTCAGATGAAACTTAAAAAATTACTGCACTAACCGGTATTGTTTTCGCATTATCCTCAATGCCTTCACAAAACTAAGTCATCAGATTTAGGATTTCCTTTTTTTCAGTGTTCTTCGTTTTTAGTGTCGGGTATCTGGACCTCTTGGAGAGTCCAAATGTCATGACTGTTCCTCAGTTCCATCCCTTTCCACCGGACTGAGTATTATTAGGACAGAAGGCCCATGAGGTCAGGTTAACTTCAAGGGACTTGTTTTTGCTAAGATTTGAATCCAGTACCACACTAGGAGGAGCATTTTGCCATTTGAGACTCATGTTTGTTTTTGCTTTCCGCCAAAATATGAAAATACTATCTAAATTTCAAAAAATATGAAAAATTATGTCGTTTTATGTGTCAACATCTATACTTTTGTGAAAA
The DNA here is from genome assembly GCA_016097545.1 of Eucalyptus victrix. Taxonomy (NCBI): domain Eukaryota; kingdom Viridiplantae; phylum Streptophyta; class Magnoliopsida; order Myrtales; family Myrtaceae; genus Eucalyptus; species Eucalyptus victrix. The sequence goes on from CM027843.1 coordinate 51,180,003, forward strand.
TTTTGGGTGTTTCCGGCTAAAGAAAGTCAACGTGTGTCTGCTGCAAGATTTAGATTAAGCAAAAAGTAAACATAAGAAGGTAAATCCAGACATGCCTGCGAACGAGCAACTCCTTAGGTTTGCTTTATAAACATGCTGGTTTTGGCAGGTCCATGGGGCATTTGCTGGATACAGTGGAATTACAGTAGGCATCTGCAACACTCACTATGTCTACTTCCCCATTCCAGAAGTCATTCAGTATCCTAGGTCTGTGGATCCAAACAGCAGAATGTGGCATCGTTGCTTGACCTCGACGGGTCAACCCGACTTCATTTAAAGAGACTTCCGTTGATGGTGATCAGCAGGTATAATTTTTTTGTATGAGAAGAACCGAGAGTTGATTAATTGAGATTCTCTTGGCTTGCTCATTTTGTTCAGAAGAAATAAAAGATAAAAAGGATGGCCATTCATCAATTTCTTTAACTTTATAGAAGAGGAAAGGTTAGTACACCAAATTGAGAATAATACTGCAGATCAACAATTTTCTGATGATCTGGACACGAATTTCATTCGGAAGACTTGTGCTGTTCGAGTACAATACAGATCATATGTACTATATGTTTAATTGATTTCAAGACAGACTTGATTTATGGAATGTGGGGGAGAAAAAAAGGATCTCTTCTATTGACATTGTATTCATGAGGAGACATGGCTTAAATGCACATAGCCTGAGACAAAAGAGCCTAAAGATATGTTCATGGAAAACAGGTTGTAATATATAACACGTGGATGGCTTGTATGCACGTCATGTGGATGGCTTATCTTCCTGTTTAAATTTTCAATATATGTGATAGGTTTCCTGCACTGCATTTAAGAGAAATTAGGGTTAGTTTGCTCCAGTGATACTGATTGACAGCGCAAATTATCATTGGCAAACATGTTCATGGAAAGGGCGTAACAATCTAGAATTTTTGTACATGGTGGTCATGACTGTGGTGGTGCCGGCCATTTTTGGAGCTGGTGGTCCGGTGACTGGCACGAGCAGCTGGTGTCTGGTGACCTGTGGTGATGGAGACAAATTGATGCTGATGGTGGTGATGATTGTCGATGGCTAAGGATCTGGTTGAGTGGTGGTTTTGGCCGGTGATGGAACGGGACAATTCGCTCGAATGCGGCTTGGGTTTGGTGTTCGATGACCATGAAGGATCTACTTTAGTCACCCCCCTCGAGTGCCAACGCCGAGTACATAGATCCATAGCCCCCGACAACAGCTGAATTCACTTGGGATTTTGCTTGTACTTTGTAAATGGCACTTATGTTTTCTCACCTTCCCGTCATTTGTCGCGATGGCACAAAGTACGACTACTAACATGGCGTTTGAGGGTAACACGAAACATATAGGACTCAACTATCGTTTGCTATGAGAGAGTTGTGCTTGGTACATTTATCGCTAGCTTTATGAATTCTTAGGGTGCGTTTGGCAACTCGCTAAATAGTGTTTGATTCTGTTCATTTGTTTTCAAAAGTAAATTTGAAACAGAAATTTGTTTGGTAAATTTTTTGTTCCGAGAATAGATTATGAGTAGAATCGAGAAGTAAAAAAAAAAAATTAAGTCTTTGTTCTTGGAAATAATTTTAGAATCAAAGCTAACCAATTTTTTTTTTTTTTTGTTCTTTTCTCTTCTTCCATTGTGGTCGTTGCCGTCCATTGCCATCGGTTGCTAGCAATTGGTTAGGCGAGGTTCGGCGAGGCTTGTTATCGCCAGCCACTAGCGAGCCTCACTAGGGCCTCCTCTAGCCATCGGCGAGCCTTGGCCGAGCCTAGATTTGGTGAGGTCAAGCTAGCCTAGCTACCCCATCGGGAGGTCGGCGTCGCCCGGCCAAGTGAGGTTGACCTCGCGGTGGCCTAGCAAGGTTGGGTTTTGTCGGTGGCTGGGTGAACTTGGCCTTACTAGATTTGGGTGAGGTTGCTTGCCCAGCCAAGGCTTGGATGAGCCTTGCCTAGTTGCCAGCGAGGTTCGGCTAGCAAAGTTGGGTCAATGAGGTGCGGCCTTGCCGAGGGTTGGCGACCCTCCGTGAGGTTGCCAGCTAGAGCTTGAAGAAGAAAAAGGGAAATAAAAGAAAAAAAAAGGAAAAAAATGATAAAATTGCTAAAAATTAGAAAAAAAAGTTTGGAATAGAAATTTAGAGGATGATATTAAATGCAATTCTATTCCGAAAATATAAATTTTGGACAGTTACAGAATGTCTTAAAATACTTAAAAATTATTTTCCAAAGCAGAATAAAAAGAATTATTTTTGATTAGAAATTGTTTTCGGGAGAGAATGGTTACCTAATACGTCTTTAGACAACTCACTATAATCTACCCAGCCATTTCATTGCGTTTCGTGGAGGTCACCCTTCATATTTCAGACTTGGCAAAATTTAAGGGGAATACTATAATAAAATGTAAGTGAGGCTTATTCATCTCATGCTCAATCTCATCTATAATTTGAACATAGGACGGCCGACAATTTGTCGCAATCCGGTATTCCTGCGCTTAGGGCGACTTTATCTCTAGAAGGTTAATATGTTTGAACTTTAGGAGGAAGAAAAAACCAGAAACAACATAGATGTAAACGCTTGTTTTCCCTTTGCAAAATATAATACTTTGAAACATAACTACACTATATTTGAAAGAGACTTCAGCCAGCGGTACGTAAAGTCATGACAAACCGACTTCCTTGCTTATAGGAGAGCATAACATTTCTCCCTACCTAATTTCTTTTTTCACGATCAGATTGTCCAACCCAGTAGATACATATGTCAAGAGTCGAAAAAAAAAACTTGCTTTCTTTTCATTTCATCATTCTAATTTATCCGGATATTTGCTTATTATTCCCAGAAATGAAGGAAAGTGTACTCTACATTATCATATTCATTACGTAAAAGAACTACACAACTTTTGAACATGAGATCAAATGAGGCCATTCCAAAGGGATAATCACACAAATGATCCTTGAATTTTGATTTAATGTGTAATGTGAGCTTTGTTCAATGTAGTCCATGAATTTCAACATAATGTATAATATAGTTCCTAAACTTTTAATGTTCAACGTGATTCTTAGACTTTTGATAATGTTGTTTCTCATTTGGACTTAATGAAAATACAATATTAAATATTATTATAGAGTTAATAGATTAAATTGAATATGTATAAAAAATTTATAAATTTTATCGAACAAATTAAAAGTTGGGAATTACATTATACGTTGAATTACAAATAAAAAATTTAGAAATTACTTGTTTATTTTATTTAAAATTTAAAAATTATTTGTGTCATTTTTTTCCATCCCCAGGGACAGTAATGATCAATGCATGAAGGGATGCGTTTCTTTTCCAAAGGACACGAGGCTTTTCAGTGGGTGGACCGCATCATCCGGTTCTTGGCTCGTTTCGCAACCCTAGCCGCTCCTCCTCACTCCACAGCCTCGCCCCGCACACGCACCCGCCAAGCATAAATACTCTGGTTGCAGCACTCGCCTCTCCCACGCAAGTCCCCGAAGATGAAGATGGCGCTGCTGTCGTCGTCCTGCTCCTCCTCCGTCGCTCGGCCCGCCGCAGGCCTTCCTCCGCCCCGCATTTCCTCCAGGCCCCCGTTCCCTCTCAAGAACCGGTCCCTGGCCTTCTTCCCTCGTAAAAATGGTGGGTTCTTGTTTTCCCGGCGCCGCTTCTCTTTTCTTGGTGTTGGGTCCTTTCCCGGCTCCGTTTCTTGGTCCATTCTTGGTGGGTTTTGCCGGGTTGGTCTTTCTTGGGTTTCGCCCGCGCCGCTTAGCTGCGGTCTCCGTGATGTCTTCTTGGAATGTGTTGGGTTTTAGTGGGAGTGAGCGGTGGTGCTGAACTCGTGTCGCGGAGACTGTTGTGGGGGAGAAAGAGGAGAGGGCAATGTTCAGAAGCTCCCGAAAATGATTTCTTTCGAGGGTACCATGTTGTTCGTTTGATTTGATTGTGATGTTAGTTATTCCTTTGATGGCTTCCGTATGGAGGGATGTAATAACGAAACCTGTGCTGATGTTGGCCTCTTTTGGTTTAGTCTATGTTATTATGCTTGAAAAGGTACATCGTTTGTTTATTGAGGATTCGTCCTTTTGAAGCTTCTAAGCAATAGCCTTCTGCGTCTTAATGTACATTCAATTAGAAGAAAATTATTGGAAGCACTACCAGTTTTAGATCCCATCACAATAGTTTAAAAGACAGAGTGTACGCCGAGTGGACTCATGGCTGATTGACCCTTATTTTCTCCTTTTCCTCTGTAGGACTTGAACGTTGCAGAAAAGTAGTTAGGAGAGCAACTACATCAGAGGACACATCGAGTCGATATCCTGGTGAAGATCGTGATGGTGTGACAATCGTTGAAGAGGTTCCGGTTGAAACGAATACCTACACTGAAAAGTTCCCATCGGAAGTTCCCAAAGAAGAGTCACCCGCGGATGTACAGGAACAGTCTTTTGACTTATTGGAGAAGATCAGTTCAAAGGTCTGTCTCATATATCACTTCTAACTTGCATACTCCTTGTCTCTGTTTAGTTCTTCGTACGACATTCATCTTTGTCAAAGGGTCTCTGTGGCATAATCAGCATCTTCTCCTTCTATACACTGATGTTGATATATGTCTTTGTTCAATGTGTTCTGTCAATAAAGTAAGCTGTAAAGCTCATTGGACTGTCAATTTGCATGCGGGCTATCTAAATCTCTAATAGCTCTTGATGAGATTTTATAGGGGGATGACGTGCTTCCAATGTGATGTTGCATCTTTGATGATTTGTTTGGCTTTCTTTGTCTATAGTTGCATATGTAGTCTTTTTTGTTTTGTAATAGAATTTTCTTCTTAAGTAGTGCTCAACGCCTCCTAGACAAATTGGTTGCTGTGATGATAATAAACTCTAGGTGAAAGCTTGTCTTGATGAGACATTGACATTTAGTCAATCTGAGCGGTTACCTGAGCAACTCAATTTGCTGCTTCTTTCAACACTCTGATTATTCAATTGGCTTTTCCCATTTTGTTTAGCAGTTCATATATATTATGGTGTTGTTGTTCATTAAAGAGTTTTCCAAGTGCTGAAATGCTCGTAGACAAATTGGTTGCTGTGATGATACTAAACTCTAGGCGAAAGCTTCTGTCTTGATGAGACGTTGACATTTATGTCAATCTGAGCGGTTACCTGAGCAACTCAATTTGGTATTTCTTTCAACACTAACACATTCTTTTGAGTTTTGAGAACTTCATACCTTTTTATTAACACTGACTTCTCTCACCTTTCAGTGGTGATCTTGTGAACTCCACTTTCCAATTCCAGTTTTATGTCCTTTTATTTTTCTGCATTATATGAGTTCTTCATACAATCTTTTGACTGTTTTCAATCGTATTTGTGCTATATTCTGGTGGTGGTTGAATCAAACAAAGAATCATCTGTTCCTTTTGTCTCTGCATTTATTGCTCTTACAAGTCCTACTTACCATATGCTTTCTGTGCCAAGCACGGGACAATACTCTAATTTTCATTAGTATGATTTGATCAGAAACTTCATATTCCTAAAATAATGACATGTATCTCAACCATAGGTTTATTTCTTGATGATGTGTAAGGATTTAGCACCACAATTATCATTGATTTCCTTCTGAATTGAGACAGTGAAATATTGATTCAGGTATCTTTTTTCCAGTCAACCATTTTAGCATTTGTATTCATGTTGATTCTTGGCCTCATGATATTAATTTTTTAAGCTTATTTCTTGACGTGCCCTTTTTGAACTTCTTATCTCATTTGTAAACTTATGATACTATGTCCAATCTTCACATAAGTCATAAGTTATAAATTTCCTTTCTCTAAAAAAAAAAAATTGACTATACATTTGGTAGTTGACATAAGTTTTTGGTGATTGTGATTTTGCTTATAGCTTTATTTTAACTGGGTTAATGCATTTTATATCCATATCAGCCTATATATAAGTGAAACTAAATTATGTTTTTTTAAGTGAGGTGTCACGCATTAATTGCTTGGTTATGACTGAGCTAAAATGTAGTGATTGACAGCAAAGTAAGTCTTGATAAGGATTATTCATCGAAGAAGTCTTGTTTTTCAACATGTGTGTTTTTATCTTAACTTGCATTGAAAAGCTTTAGATGAAATTTAGGTTGACAATATTGATTTGACCCAACTCTTTTTATCATTCGTTGCAGTTTCCTCTTGATTTATTTGTCTTAGATCTCCCCCCACCCCCAAAAAAAAAAAAGAAAAAAAAAGAAATTTGTCCGATGATGGAACCTCATTTATTGGGTGCAATTTAGGTGACAAGAGATTATTATAATTGTTATTGTTAATATTGTCTTTCAATGTTTTGGTTTTTAGGGTTGAGGAGCTGTTGGGTGTTGTGGAAAGGTTGTGAATATGCATTTGATTTTACTTCAGCTTACTTCAGCTATTGCTTATGTCTGTTTGTTGAGGTGCTTCTGTGTGATGGTTTATTGCTTTATATTCCTTTGAATTGGAAAGGCTTTGTTTGTACTTGAAGCGAAAATTCTGACTAGCTTTTTCATCATTTTAGGTTGACCCAGAGGATACGCTCCCTATTCTCTTATATGCTAGTGGTGCAGTGGTTGCCTTGTGGTTATTGTCCGCTGTTGTTGGGGCCATTGATTCGATTCCATTGGTATGTACTTAAATGCAGATTGACATTTATTCTTTTACACCCCGACATTTGGTGTCCCATTTAAGTGTTCTGATTTTCGTCCATTTTCTTGAAACCAGTTCCCTAAGCTGTTGGAAGTGGTGGGTCTTGGCTACACCTTCTGGTTTACTTCTCGCTATTTGCTTTTCAAGGTAATTGTATGTGATACATGCATTTGCAACGCGCATATATTCTTTTTTAAATTTGTATTCGTGCTAAATTTGTAAATATTATAGCTTTTCAAGGTAATTGTATGTGATACATGCATTTGCAATGCGCATATATTCTTTTTTAAATTTGTAGTCGTGCTAATTTTGTAAATATTGCAGGAAAGTAGGGAAGAATTGGCTATCAAAATAGAGGAGCTTAAGAAGCAGGTTCTTGGTTCAAACGACGATTAACATAGCACAACCATAGAGCATCTATTCTTCATGACTTTGCTTTATTTAGGCAGATGTAAAGTTGGGTTTTAGCCCAGTGGAGTGAACACACACAGTTTGTATATCGGTTTTGTTTGGGTTCAAAGTAAATATATTTACATGTTTTGTCAATTGGGATTCACATAGAAGACTATCCTGTTGCTATCTGTGAGCAGCTATGCTCAATTCAAGAACTCTACTTCTCTGTTGAGTCTCAAGGTTGGGTCCAGGTTTATGTTGCTTCTCTCTTCCTTCAACCGGTAGTGTCATTCACGAGTGTTCATGACAATGGTGATTCCCATGATCTGGGCAGGCTTCTAGAGTAGCCGGGACGGTTTGCTGTCGAGCGTTTAAGCCCTTGATCTGCTTTAGGTGCACTTGGGAAATTGAAGTCTGATTGCACGAGGGAGGAGGAAGAAGAAGCCTTGCTTCAGAAAGTTCTCTAGCAGAGAATGGTGTTTCCCTTTTCCTTCATTTTTCTTCTTTACATTAATGGCATATTAAATGGTTCATTTCTCTTCTTTAACATGATAATGTTTAGATTTTCTGGCCGGCTGGGGTTGAATATGAAGAGGCAATAGAACTCCCAACACTTTCTTTGGAGTTTAGTGATTGGGTCACAAATTTGAAACCCAAACAAGACAATTTCACTAAGTGGGTTGCACGCTACCGACACAAAATAATGAGAGATATGAGCTCTTATGTATAAGCATCTAAAAAAGTGTATAGATGTGTATAGGCTTATCTAAACGAATCTGAAAGTTTATGGCGGACATGAATTACATGTCAATTTGTATTATTAGTCTGAATGTCTCATAATTCATAAATGAGTTAAAATGGTCGATGGGTACATGGCATGTTTGTGATCCACGTATAAACAAGATGGGTTAACTTGTTTATAAGTTGAACTCGTCTAAGCTAGACTTGACTTTGGACACCCAGGTGACATGATTTTACCCCTTGTGATTGGGCAAAGAGCTCCAATCTCTCGGGATTGGACATTTGGCTAGGGCATTGAGGGATTTCTTACTTAAGAATTGTATAAAAACTGCTCTAAATCGGGATCACTTGCACATGTCAAAAGATTAAACTTAACTGGTTTATTAGGCATGTAGAGTATTTCTCGAGCGTCTAAGCCGCCGGATGTCACGCTCACGCCCCTGCTCCTACATCATAGAAAAGAAACAAAGGAAAAAAAGTAGAAGTGCTTCCGAAAGACGCGACAATTACTCATGTCCGAGAAGAACCCCTCCCAATGTTTTGTTCCCACTTCTTTTTCGGTTTTGATTACAACTTTTGAAAGCGTTTCCTTTCGATGCACTAAAGCCGAGTTAACTATTAACTCCTACATAATTTTTTTCATTTTTTTCATTTTTTTTTCTTCTGGGTCGACCACTTAGGCTCTTAGATGTCTATTATCATCGTTACTTTTTCCCCCTTTTAATCCGGGATATTACTATTCGACTAATCTTTACGGATCCCAAACATCCGAATTAAGTAGGGCTCCATCACAGGATGGATGAAAGACTTGTTACCGAAGGTTACTCTAAATAAAAGACCCGATTATCCCGACATTAAATCCATCGCATTCGAATCAACCCTCGGTCACCCAATACACATCCGATTCACACGTCGAGGACTGCTTTTCTTAGGTGTTTTAACTTAGTGGGAAACGCTACAAAAGCAAAATGGGAAAATTCGTTGGAAAGCAACCGGTGTTGACTCTTTTGCACGTCGGTTTCGGTGCTTGGAATTTGCTATAATTGTGGAACTTGGATTCTTCTAAAGTTCAATTAGGTCGCGGCCGTTCTTTCTCTTTTGGCCGAGAATGCCGTTCTTTAATCAAAGCTGAGAAGACCGTCGTTAGGCACGTTTTTTTACCTCTTGACCCTGGCCCGACCACGTGATTTTCTGTGATTTGAGACTCATCCAGAGTATCCCAATTCAAATCACCCAATTCCTGATCAGTCGATGTCAATGGCCATCTAGATGAAGGAGAAATCGGGCCTCTATGGAGCTTCGTAAAGCCAGATTAGGTTTGACACTTGCCTCCCCGATAGGTCCCACGACAAATTGCAGATCATGTAAGGTCCACTTTTCACATTGGCTCCATGGTGGTACCCGCATAATTAATGGGTTGGATGGTATCGGTCCACACGATCTATACACATCGCAATAATTTCGAACGTGTGGAGGCGCTTGATGAAAAACAAAAATCGACAAAGATGATTGTGTTTGATTTGGGTTTATGTGGAAAGATTCGTCGAAACAAAGAATATTTAACTTCTTAATTAGGCATAAAAAAATTGAGGTGACTTTAGATGTTGGTCCTCGGCTATAAATGTATGGTGTTCAAATTGAAAAAGAAAGTGATGTTTGGGAATTTAAAAGTCAAAACGAATATTAAATGTCAATACGAAAATTCCTTGGTTAAAACAAGATATTTCTTAAGATGTGCAGCTTGTGGCCTTTGGAGAGAAGCCAATATACTTTAAAAGCTCTTTTTTTAATGACCCCTTGACCATTTTCGTCTTCCACGACACTCAATGGCCAATTTGACCGCTTTTATCTATATCATTTGGATGATTTTCAGGCTATGCCTGAGAGAAAAAAAAAATCTTTTCACCATCAGCGGAAAATTTATACTTAAATTTAGCGAAGTAACTTTTTCTTTTGAAAATCATAAATAATTTTCAAAATATAACTTGTGACATCCATCAATGCAAAGCCGCTCTAGGGAGCGGACCAAGGATTGAAATTTGTTTGAGGATCAGCATTGATCATGGGCAATGCAAAGTAATTATGACTCAAATTTAATATTTCGTGATGGGTTTAAGATTCATATAATAACATTCGAAAAGAGTCATTAACGCCGATGTTGCCGTGCACTTTTGTCCCAGTAGAAAACATCATTATTACTCATAATAAAATGTAAAAAAAGAAGATTCAGACAAGTCAAAGAAGGCTCACGACACGTTGCCTCATTTCGAAGCTCCAAGGAAGCAAAAGTCAAGTGCGGACTGCCGGGGCGTGTGGAAACGGCAGCTACGCGGAGATTGGAGATCGACAGGGCAACCGATTTTGTCCACAAGACCCTCAATTAGTAATCAAATCGTCATGACCGACCCCCAAAATTGCGGCGAAATTAAATTTGAGAAGAATTATAGAACGTTTAGATTTGCATAAAACATTCTTGCGGAAAAATTAAGGAGAGAGGAAAAGCAAAATCCTCAATAGAAATTCAAATATTACAAAAGTGAAGAAAACTTGAGAAAAACAATATTCATATACTACTCCAATATTTGCGGCCCAAGCCCTTTGCTACCAATACTAAAACCTCTATATATTTTTCTCTCGTCGGGTCGACACAAATTTTAGTTCACTTGTCAAAACTCAATTCGGGTCAAATAACTAAAAAGAATTCAAGACATGCTCAACAAATCTTCACCTTGGTTTGATTCTTCAAATAGACATAAGTAACAAACAATCTTCTCCTCTCACTAAAGTTAAACTAAGTTACAACAAACATTAATCAAATTCCGAGCAGTGTTTGAGTTGGCAATAGGCAAGAGCTTCATCAACATATTGGTTGGATTATTTTCTATACCAATCTTCAAAATCCTGATATATACATTGGTAAGAATGTCTAGAATAAAATGATACCGCACATCAATATGCTTTATCCTCTCATGGTACATTTGATCTTTAATAAGATGTATATACACAACAATCATATCATAATCCACAAAAATAAGCCTCTTGATCATGTGTCCTCTTTAACCGCCTCTATAATAGTAATAAAATCCACCTCTATAGTTGAAAAGGTAACCGTTCCTAACTTTCCAACTGACTACACAACCTCTAATAGTAAAAATATACTTAGTCAAAGACCTCATTATTAAGATCACTAGCATAATCAAAATCAACATATCATGTAAGAGTGTCACCAATTTTCCCAAATTTTAAACAAAAAATTAGAAGTACCCATCAAATATTTCAAAATTCACTTCACAACTTGCCAATAAACATTGCATGGGCATGATAAAATATCTATTTATCATGCTGATAGCATGTGAAAGGTCGGATTGAGTGCAAACCATAGCATACATAAGGCTATCAATTACATTAGAGTATAGAACATATGACATATATTCTATTTCCTCATCTGTATGTGGATACAAACTAGTTGATAATCTAAAATAAGCAGTAAGAGGAGTACTTATTGGTTTGGTTTGGTATCTTTCATACCAAAATGATCTAATACATTTTCAATGTAGCTATGTTAAGCTGTAAAACTACAACCATTAGGTGGCTCAATTTTTATGACCCGATTCGAAAGCTACAACAAAATTAAAATTGAGAAGAATAAAAGAATATGTAGATTTGTATGGAAAATCCTTACGAGAAAAACCACGGGAGAAAAGAAGCAAAATTCATTATGAAAATTCAAGGATTACAAAAAGTGACTCAAGAAAACCTTCTATCTTTCTATCCTTTTTTTTTTTTTTTTTTTCAATCTATTGATTTGAGAAAAACAATATTTATATTGTTCCATTATCGGGCTACAGGCCCTTTGCCATCAGTATTAAAACTTTTTATTTTTCTCAAGTTGAGTCGTCAAAAATTTCAAACATATGAGAACTCAATTCGGTTTCAAATACCCGAAACAGAATTCAAGACAAATCAACGCACATGCAGCAGAAATATCTCATCTCGTGCAATTGCTACCTTCATGGCAAACTAATCCACAAAATCCCGATTTACCAAGCCACATGTCAAGCCGCAAGTGAGCGCTGTTTTACTATTAAACGGCGATCCTCCTACGCATGCATCGCTTGACAAACTAAATAGACAAAAACTGGGTCTCAACAAGTCCCGTATTTCCCTTTCAAAGCGTCATCAAGCTAGAAGAAATCGTGTTACCATTGTGTCGCCGGAGCTCACGACCTTTTCCCAGTCGATGTCCGGTCAAACCTAATGGCCCGAAGCGCTCGTTTCTAAAGCAACAACATTATAAGTAACCTCAAGAAATGGTCGTTCCATGTTTAGCTTTTGATAACGCATCTAAATTGAATCTTAAAGAAGATACAAATCCCAAAATTGAGGAGCAAAAATCAACCCAAGAACCGCGTGGCGATTGCAATAATAGCAAGGCTTGACGGTTTTTGCCTTTTGCCTATTGCCTATTTCCCACCACCTTCTTCTCCCCCCTATAAATTCCCTCTCCGCCTGAACCAATCTCTCCACCGACACCGCCGGCAGCAAACCGTCCTCTTTCCGTTCTTCCCCTTTTCGCATCGATCGTCCGCCGGCATATGTCTCAGAGACCCGCCGTCCCTCACTCCTCCTCCGTCGCCTTCGGCCTCCACTCCCATCTCCTCGTCTCCAGCGACATGAACCCCAACTCCAACTGGTAAGGAACAGGAGGCGGCGAGAGAGGAGAAGGAGATATTCTTCCGATCCCGGCATTGACTCCGGCGAGGCGATATTAGCTTGAGATCAGGTCGTGTTGATCGTCTGTTCCGGCCAGAGTTTGGAGATGGGTGTCAAGGGATTCGTGGAAGGAGGCATAGCCTCGATCGTGGCCGGCTGTTCGACCCATCCGCTCGACCTTCTCAAGGTCCGCATGCAGCTTCAGGGCGAGGGGCACGCGCCTCCCAACCCCTCCGTCCAGAACCTGCGCCCCGCCCTCGCTTTCCAATCGCCGTCGGCGGCGGCGGCTCCTTTGCCGCGGTCTTCTCCTCCGCCGCGAGTCGGCCTGGTCACGGTGGGCGTGCGGATCGTCCGGCAGGAGGGCGTGGCCGCGCTGTACTCCGGCGTGTCGGCCACCGTCCTCCGCCAGACCCTCTACTCCACCACCCGGATGGGGCTCTACGACGTCCTCAAGCAGAAGTGGACCGATCCGGCCACCGGGAACATGCCGCTGACCCGGAAGATCGTGGCCGGGCTCATCGCCGGCGGCATCGGCGCGGCCGTCGGGAACCCGCGGACGTGGCCATGGTGCGGATGCAGGCGGACGGGCGGCTCCCGCCGGAGCAGCGCCGGAACTACCGGAGCGTGGTGGACGCCATCCGGCGGATGGCGCGGCAGGAGGGGGTGGCGAGCCTGTGGCGGGGGTCGTCGCTGACGGTGAACCGGGCGATGCTGGTGACGGCGTCGCAGCTGGCGTCCTACGACCAGATCAAGGAGACCATCCTGGCCAAGGGGCTGATGAAGGACGGGCTGGGGACGCACGTGACGGCGAGCTTCGCGGCCGGGTTCGTGGCGGCGGTGGCGTCGAACCCGGTGGACGTGATCAAGACGAGGGTGATGAACATGAAGGTGGAGGAGGGGCGGGAGCCGCCGTACCGGGGCGCCGCCGACTGCGCGCTGAAGACGGTGAGGGCGGAAGGGCCGATGGCGCTGTACAAGGGGTTCATCCCGACGATATCGCGGCAGGGGCCGTTCACGGTGGTGCTCTTCGTCACGCTCGAGCAGGTCCGGAAGCTGCTCAAGGATTTCTAGCGACGTCGACGGCGGCGGCGGCCAGCGGCGATGGCGGCGATGACGGGATGATGATGATGATGATGATGATGGCGATAATTCTAGGATTTCTCTAATTAGGGAATTAAATAAAATTAAAATAGAAACCATGTAATATGTGGTGGATTCTATAAATAAAAAATTTATGATTTAGATTACGTGCCTTGCATCTAGGGTTTCCTGTGTGCTGTCATGTATGATGAATCCGTGTGGCTCCCGGAATACGGGAAGGAAGATGCCGCAATCAAAGCGCCACCTTGCACCCGCTTTTGTTTCCTATTCCTCCATTGTATAATTTCCAGATACTATTGTCAAAAAAAAAAAAAAATTACTTTCCCTTCAAGAGAGCCTAATATAATAGAAATAGGACAGACAAATTAAAAATAGGGTTCGTTTATGGTCGCGAATATAATTAGCCCATTTTCCCAGATTAGATGAATTTTTGAAAATAAGTATTTCGACACCGTGCCAGAGTCGAATATGTGGCCGGAGATTGCACAGAAGGGGCTTTCTCTCTTGCTTCAAATTCTTCATGGGCATATGCCTTTTTTCTCTCATGTTCTCTGCACCTCATGAGGAGGGACTGGTGATGTGACCCTGATTTTTTTCCCTTTGTTCCACAAAAGCCATTCAAAAAAAGATGTGATTACAATTTGCTAATCCTATGTGGTGTCCATCGGTCTGAAAGTGATCACCAGTTCACCAAATTTGAAGGGGGTGGGCCCTGGTTTGAAGTGCCTAAACCTATCTAGGTTCGGCTCATGCAAGGATTTGCCCTTATCAGAGTTTCAATGCATCCGAGTCTGGTTCATATGTACTGTTAGATTGGGATTGGGCAGAATTCGGAGGCTTTTACGAGGGTGGCTCCCAGTATGAAGTGCCTAAACCTATCTAGGTTCAGCTCAAGTTTTGAGGCTCCTGAGCCAAGTTCATACGTACTGTTAGATTGGGTGAACTCTAGAGGTTTGCTGTAACTGGGATCATCCAACGCTTGCTCTTGTTCTTAACGGAGTAAATATCAAGAAAAAAATTTCAAATTAATTCTTATTTAAATTAATTTTTTGACCATTAAAAATCCCAATATGATATATTTGTGATAAATCTATCTCTATTAGTTTTCATTATATTATATTAATATCACGAAAAACCATAAAACCGATACACATGTGACCAATGAAGGGTAAAGCTCCAAATCGATACATCTACCAATTTTTACGTGTCATTCAACACAACAATTTGACGATAAAATCTAATAAACACTAATGAAGAGTAAATTTATCACTTATGTACTAATTTAGAGTTTGGCATAAATTTATCATGGACGAGCCAAATCGAAATTTTTCATCATATTTAACCCATTCTTGATGGCATGCCCAAGTGGAGATGGGTTCAATCATTGTGCCAGTTTCGAGAAGTCAATTTTAATGGGTAATGGATCATTGGATAAGGCGAAGAGATTGGGGTCTCTTTGATGGATCCTTGAATTTGTCCGCCATGCGTGGTCCGCGTCCGCGAGGCGTGTAGGCCCGGCATTAACTTCGTCCACTCAACTTGGCCGATCCATCACGTCCCGGACTTAACGCCACCACTTCCTGATTTTTTCTACTCAAGACTTGGTTCCCTACTCACAGGTCACAACAAGCAAATCCAGCTATGATTTTGGAAGTCTAGCTAGGATAAAGTGAACCTTCCAGTTCAGTGTCCTCTCTTTTGTAAGACCTATTAAAGGAAGTCGAGGATTCATGCGTCACAGTGCCTTAGATCGATAAGTCGCGCAGCGAGATGGTTCGGTTGGTGTGAAACCATCTGTGTCAACCCTCCGAATCGATATCTAGAGCTATATCAAGTTGGACAGCATTCCGGCTTCCAGGATTGCTCCAGACCACACGCACTGCCCGCGATTGCGGTCCTCAGTATGTCAGAAAGACGAAGATAGTATCGTGTCTACTTTGGTTTTTTCCCCTGCCATAAAGTGCTGAGAAGATTTTCCCGCGACGTCGACATCCGTATCACCACCTCAAATACCTTGGATTCCAAGAAGCTACAGTTGCCTTGATCGTCATTTTAACCACAGGCAGGCCTGAACTGAGGCTCGCCAAACAGACAGCTGGTCTAGCCATTGCTTGGAGTTGCCGGAGAACCCCAATAAAGAGGAGTCTCCCATAGAAACAACATTAAGCTTTGTGAGAGAGGTTAGGGTTTTTGAAAGAGAAACTGGCGGTGGTGACGGCGAACGGCTGACAGCAGTCGTGTGGTGGTGATGGAGTGTCTTAATCTCGCCCCCATCACCTTCATTCTTTCTCCTCTTTTTGCAGAGTGAGTTTGGTTTTCATTAACCGAATATTATACTGTTCTCTTTTACAATGCCAATAAGTTGTTATGTCATCAACCACATCAACATAATTAACTATGCTTATGACATAAGGACTCGATCACACAAATCTCGCACCTGGGATGACTCAGATTGAACAAACTCAAATTTCTCAAAACCACAAGTAAAATTTCTATATATGGAATGGACCAAACCCTATAACAAAACAGAGAAGGTCAAACGTAGTCTGGCCGGAAAATTGTCTCACTCATTCTCTTACTGTTCAAATTGAGACACGTTAACATGTCCAACTCATCATTGCAAAGAGAAAAGTTTTGAAATAATTACCAATTGAATGTGCTATGAGCAATGGCTCAAAGCCAAAAGAATTGAACAAACCTGCAAATAAGTACCAAAATTGTCAGCATCAGTGAGTAAGGCTACAGGAAGATCTACCTCATGCCACTGTCGAAGCTTTTAATCTTATATCTTTTCCGATAAATCGTCACCAAGTATATATAAGTTCCAGTAGCAGCTACAATGAAAACCCCCAAATAAACGCAAACTGTTGCAGCAGCGACATAAAGGTACCTTCATGGAATATGAGTATTGACTTAGTATGTATTGTCTCAGTAGAGGTAACAAAAAGTGTTGCAATATCGTACTTGAGTGCAAAAATAACCACTCTTTGAAAGAAGGGTAGAAAGTAGCGTATGTAAAGGGCGAAAGCATTGCCATATGGGTAAAATCAACAAAACAAGACAAATTTATCTCACATAAGAAACAAAAAGTAGGACCCACTACATGAAATAGATGTTGAATCCACAATCTCGTTCACAATTAATATTTGAAAAACAAAAACTTCAACAACACGCATGATGAGAATAATCCCGGAGACCAGATTGCAAGTAGAGTTTAAATATTCACAAGGAACAGACAACGAAATAGTCTTATCCACACTAGCTATATATGATCACCACATTTTCATAAAAATTCCATGATAATAGATTAACATATGCACTTTAGAGTATGGAAAGACTTACTTTGGAGAGAAGACACTCCATATGAATAAGTGATTTCTCATCAGTAGCAGTATGATAGTGTAGGCAGTCAGCGTAACTGAATTCAGGCACAAAGGTATTACACAAGGAAAACCAAGCATCATCTTTAGGAGATCTCCAAAATTAGCATTCTGCGAAGTAACCAGACAACTAAAATCCTTCACAGAGATCCACATTGGCATGCTAAGGAGAAACAGCAGCGGGGAAGCATAGGTGATTATAAACATCAAGACACCAGATGACAGCATCGAGAAATCTGAAGCGCCCTGCCAATGACGTAAAGAAGTTAGGAAACTGCGGCAACTATCTTTTGCCTGATATAGTTACTCCAGGTCCCAACTGCAGAAAAATTCCAGATTATGAGAAGGCTTACAATGAATGCACCAGCAACATCAATTGTAGCTAGAGAGTTGCTGTTCCCGAGGGCAAAATGACCTGCCATTCCCAACTGGTAAAGTGCAGTGATCTACATAGACAGCAAAACCACCAATGTCAATACAGGATTGCGACCAACATAATGAATCAATATATAAACTAGACACAGCTAAAGACACTCCATGTGTAAGATTGCCAAAAAATTAAGACGTCAGTGGAAACTAGCAAAAAAAAACCTGCCCCAAAACCCTCCTTGCTTTTCAGGATAAATCTTCCTACCGCTAAGAAAGTCAACCAACAGCTGACCAACCGCCATGTGGAATGAGTAAGGACAGTCACAAGCTTCCCTAACCCCTTGCACATGGCGTTTGCTGTCAACAAGTGCTCAAATGGACAGTCACAAGCTTCCCTAACATCTGTTCGAAGAAAGCTACCCCAAACATCTGTTCGGGTTTTGTAAAATATAATTATCCTTTCTTCTAGATGCATATTGCGATTCATGAGACGAAAAGCAAATTTGATAGAGCTAGTAGTCAAGTTTATCAACATTGAAGTTTTAAAAACCGAAGAATTGAATGACAATTACATCTGATTTGAGACTAGATGAACAGCTGATCTGGCAATATCTTTTCATTTATTCAAGCAGAGCATGAAATCGCGGAAAAGTTGTATTTTCTGTTTATGATCCATCCAGCACATAAATGCCTTCAGGCGCATGCTAAATCTGGCATGGAACCAGAGTGGTCCAGCAAAGCAGGATCAGATAAAGAAAAGGCTATGATCTATTAGCACAGAAAGAACAAGAATTCCTTGTTACTACATAAGAATGCCTGCTTCTGGAGAAAGAGAGAGTACTAAGGGGATTTCAAAAAGAAATTAACTTATACAAAAAACCCTTCTCTTTATTAGAGTGCTTTTGTGTCGCTATGCCTGCTTCTAGAAATTTAAATAGATTCGAATCACATCCCCAAGCCATTATGTCTGAAGAGGAACTTGATAGCACAAGAATGATGACTTGTCACTTAAGGATTTTATCTTTTTCTTAAACCACTAATGACGGTAAAATATTCTTAACCAGATGCAACAGTTACTCTAGAGAACAGGGTATCTAGCTTGCATTGAGATGTGGACAGAACCACAGAAGATGCCATTGTAACTGACCTCAATCCAATGCTTATGAGCAGGCACAGCACTGCAATAATGAAGCATGCTGGCATAGATCTGCACAAGCAGCAAAAGCACAGGCAACGAATTTGTTGGCTGTTGGAGCAACAGTTGAAGGAGACACCAACAAAATATGTATGCCCACCCTATGACATAAAATGAATCTCTCATCTCCATCAGTGGAGGCAACTTTAGAATGTCATGGGAACCAGAAGTAGACAAGCAGATATCACCATTAGAGCATGCCTTGGAAGTCCAAATATGTATTAGCCATGGTACAGCTACGACAGCCACAACCGTAAGAGCACCAAGAACTCTATATATCTTCTGTGCTGATACAGTGGAACCGTAGCTGTATGTAAATGACCCTGATGTATCATCCTCGTGACTAATTATATATTTCAAAACCATCAATCCTGGGATAAAAAAGCTGAATCCGACCACTAAAACCATTTTCCTTCTTGTCCATAAGAATGTTAGAACATAAATACTTAAGATGATCACCAACAGGCACGCCAGCAGCCAAAGTCGTTTCACATATTCATGTCCTGCCAGTTTTAGCCATTTAGAAATATCAGGAAGATTTACCCAGTTTATACCACCCTGGTGCCAGGCTCTCAAAATTCTTCCCGATACAAGTACAGAAAAGAGGGATATAATTGGATAGCTGATCTTTCCATTCAGAGACATGGACAAGCCGACTGGACTTTGAGTTCTATCTGCCGGAATGGTCTGTGCAGTCTTCCGAATTAATAACAGATAAAATGTTGATGACACAAAATGCCAAATATATTGCTCCTCCTCTACCATAGAACTGGATCCCATGCTTATGACATGAATCAATGTAGCACCCACGAGGAAGATCTCATCCAAATGCCATGAAAAGGCATATTTTTTCAAGCTGGAAATCTGATGGTCTTCTCTAACGTACAAGGCCTCATTCAAATGAAATACAAGCCCCAGAAAGATCAAACATGAGAGAATCATTGCTGAAATTCCAACAACAAGCAGGCCGACAGGTTTCTGCAAAATGCTTACTTGTTACTGCATGGAAAAAATAAAGTTACAAAAAGAAAATATTATTTTGTGTGCTCTTCTACGGTATTATATGCATCGTGTTCACCAGTAAAATTGAATCAATGTCCCAACAAAGAAGCAGTCTATTTTCAGTGGATTAAAAAGATACATACATCAGTCATTCTGCGTGCTAACCACTGACTTGCAGTCCTCAAGAACACATAATATGCTGCGGCAGCGCTCTTGTAGTCTTCAATGTTTGACCTTTAAAAGTGAGTGCCAAGAGAACAAAGAATCATCATTTTGCTCATGTAACATTCATTAGGTATTTGAATCTGTGATGCTTTAAAGAATTATTACATGGAGATCCTGTTGAACTTCCAGGACCTGTGGAGGATGGCAGCATTCCGATATAAGCAACAGAAGACCTGCTCTATGTTTCCACCGCACTCAGTGACCACGGATTTTGTATCTCCAGTGTTGTCCTCTACTAAAACATGTTCACAGGGTAGACCAGATAACTGGGCCTGTAACAATCTTAACAACTGCCAAGAGTTTAACTCTAAAGCTCTCATCTTTTCAGCATCTGCACATATTAAAAGAATATAAAGTGGTCATTATTTCTTATAAATTGAAGGTAAAAAGGACCCAGATAGAAGTAGAATAAGAGGAAGATCTAGGAAACCAACGTTCGCATGTCGATGCAGAACCTACACGATGATAACTGAAATCTTCTTCAGTCAAATAAAGGAATAACCAACCATCTGGCAACCAATCTAAAATACTTCAAAATCCAGCATTTCTTGATTTGGCCCTACGTTTCCTCTAACTAGCTAACAAATATATTTAATATGGACATAAAAGAGCATGTCAAAAAAAAAAAATTGCAAAAATTAAGTAATTTAACCTTTTCCTTGCTAAAACACAAATAACCCCCACCAGCTACCACACTATCACAAATTATTCACAATCATTGTTAATTATTCCTGAAATTGCTGACCACTTAAAAGATGCAAACTTGGTCTCCTACCTTCAGGAGCTTTTCAAAGAACTAATGGAAGGTTATAATGATTCAGTTTGCTATTTCCAACCAACGTTGTGTTGGTTTTTTTCACAATTTAAAATTAGATCAAACAACTAAACTAATGTAACAGATAGACATTGTTATATATAAGAACTTCACTTTAAAAATTTTGAAAAAAGAAGAAGAAGAAGAAGAAGAAGAAGAAGAAAGAACTACGCATAATACTCATTATATTTCCGGATATATCGTAATTATATGACAACAAAAGAAGGAACAGAACCAAAGAGAATCTTCATCTTATACAGATGTGTCATGGTAATTTCTCGAAAACCCATACGCACATGCACCAATTAAGTAATTGCGACCAAAATACTATTCTTTTTTATTTCCACTTGCACAAATTATGTCAACAGAAATAAACATGATAATTATACCTTATTCTTCTCATAATTGATGAAAACAGCATGCTCAAGAGACAACAAAGAGCACAGAATAAAACTGATGTGGCTTTCCCATTAACCCCACTAACTACCAAGAAAAACGCTACAACCATTGGAGATTACTGGAAGCAATACTCTGGTCAACGAAACTTCCCTATTATAGATCTCAAACTACAATGAATGAATCCAAGAGAGATAACCATGATGAACACCATCAAATCTATTATTTGATGGGTGAGCTGAAAAAATCCTTCTTGGATTTGAAAGACTCGATCTATTTGCACCAAGGAAACTCCCATTGGACACAGCCGATATGAGGAGAAATGCTTGACATCATTGTCCAGCAGTTGATCCGCAACTATTGTGATAATTAAAATTCATAATATTTGAAAATTGTTGACTTGGTGAACCATGCATGTCCACAGAGAGAGAAAGAGAGAGAGAGAGGACCTGTCATAAAGTTAAGAGCATGTGGGATGACAACTCCAATATTGTTTTTTGGTATCGGTATATTGAAGAGGAGAGCTACAGTGGCTGCCATGTCAATCTGCATCACAGAGAATAAGTGAAGAATGGAAGGTTATTGGACTATTAGTTGGTCATAATTATTAAAATTGTAAAAAACACGCATTGTAACTAAAACCAATATTGATGAGAATATTTAGAAACTGAAATCTCTTTACCCTCGGCTCTTACTTGATTTCCTGAATTCGCAAATTTTTATTTCAGGGTCCAGTATTTTTTCTTGTACTTGAAATTTATAAAAGTAATCAACTGTGTGTTTGACAAGTCATCATTCAGAAGATTATGCCTTTCTTGTTTGCACCATGTCGCTTTTCATGGAGAAATTGAGTGAGAAATTTCAAAATTTGCTTCTTACATTAACTTTGTTATAAGTTAATTTTAAAGAAGTACTCCACATACCTGTAAGAACTACATAATGGGGAAATTAACCATCTCAAGGATGTATTTAATCACAAAACAATGTCACGAAATTCCATTCTTCACGTCCGGCTTACATATATCTAATTTTCTAATATTGACTGTTAGTCTTATATAATAGCAACAGCAATACTGGCATTCATATGTGTGTGCAAAATATGGAATATGTTTTAATAGAGGAAAGGAACAATATGATCTGAGTTATTTTATGAAATAGATTCAAACTATTGACGGATAAGGAAACTTATTTATATATAGAATCTCAATAAGATAGATTTATCGAATAAATATGATAATTCCATTTGCATCTTAAATTACAATCTTGTCCTTTGTTTGGTAATACACAATCATTATTTATTCTTCCAGCTAGCATGGGTATATTGTGGAATATTCAGTCGAAAGTTTGAGGTTGGAAGTTCCTGTCAGGTTTGCTTATTGCAATGAGAGATTAAACATCAACTAGGATTCTTAATGAGTTTCCAATTCCTACTTAAAGTAAGATTCCAAGGATCTTCGCTTCCCTTTGGACTATGACTATACAGCACATATACAATACGCACGTGCGTGTTGACGAAGTTTAATGAAATTTTAGCTAGATTTTTCTTTTGAATTATTTGATGCAGATATCTTCTTCAGTTTGATGCTTAAGAAGCCTCTTTGTGATGCATGAAGAAATCTGCTTTTTTGTGATTACTGTTTGCAAGAAATTCCTATCCAATTCTGGCTTCACTGCAATTGTTTGTCCCTCAAGCAAGCCGGTTCTACTCCCCATAACAAAATAAATTGTGGAAATTGATAGAGTACCTGGTTTGCTGAATTGCCTGTAGCTGATGCATGGTCAAGTGTGTGATCACCCAGACCAACAAAAACAGCCAATGAATCAATTTCTTCAAATGAAGAACCACCATGGTTACCACTCTCAGTCATGCCGTGGTCACTAACTATCACCTTCAATGCATTTAGTGATATAATGTGTGAGAGAAGATAACTTCTTCAAGTATAGCGCCAGAAAGGAAGCTAAATAAGCATCTAATAAAACATATACGTTTGTCAAATTGAAAGGAGAAGGTGGCACTACACTATGTAATCATATCTGACAACACATCTAGAAGATAGTTTCATAGATTCAAATCTATGTCTCCTAAATATTAGAAATAATGACTCATCATCACTAACAACTTGGAAGAAACATACTGGTCAAAGTGTTGTAGAATTTTAATAATTCGAAAAATATATTTCATAGGCTTCCAGTTTACTCTCTCTGTCCCTACTCCTACTATTGTGTAGCAAAATCTCAAAAATTGCAAAGCAATTGTCAGTGCATTCAGCAGTAATTCTTTATGAGTTAATCCAATCTTAGTAAGCACCAACACAACAATGGAGATGCAAACTTTGCAAAGGGATTGAGTGTTATGTATGTGCTCATGGATTACCCAGTTTTGCCTCCTTTTGTATATCAACATATACCTATACAAAGAATATCTTTCACTAAATTATAAAATTAGTGGACTCTTTGGTTTTTAGTAGACATGCATCAGTCTGTCAATCCTCAGATATAATCATGTGCCTAGATCATCAAATGAAAAGGTAATCTCTTACTCAAACATTTATGAGTTGCTTCATTTTGCCACTATTATAATGCATGTCCAGCGGGCAAAAGCAAACATCCCGTACAACTATATCAACTAGAATTTGGTAATTTAAGAAAATAATAAACAACAAAGGAGAATGGAAAAATTTAGCCTAACCAAAAGAGTCCCTGTCTGATGATTCTTTTTATCCCTAAGGCTGCTTCGATGAATCATCTCAATTACTTCATCCATCTCCTTGAGTTTTGGGCCCATTAAGAAACTGATGCAATCAAATTCAAGCAGTAAGGTGTATTCAGAATAAGCAGATATGCAAAAACATTAAGTATTGCAATGGAGCAGAGTGTACCTGTTCCTTCCACCAAGATGACCAACATGATCCAGACCTAAATAATGCAGAATCTGAAAGATAAAGTCAGTAAGTAGCAGTAGCAATCAGCATTTAGCAGCATCGTGAAGGGAAATGCACTGAGCGATTTATCTCTTGAAGATAGAGAGATTCCTAAAACAGGAAAGTCAACCCCCCATCAGCTAGAGATGGAATAATATAGCTGCCAGTAGATAAAGCCATAAACAGAGAGACTTCTCAGAACAACAGAATCAAACTCATAAGTCAAGACTCAATGGATCATTAACCTGATAAAGTTATAAACAAACCAATATGGTTGGGTCCCTATGGTCAATCTCTTAAGATCATTATGTCATCCATAATAAACATGAAAGCAGATGAAAATGGAGCCCTTCTCTTGACTCCAGATATTTTAAATAATTTTGCTCGGTTAGCATTACTTAAATCACTAAGTCATATTGAACTTTTCTGTACATTAAGATGCCATCTCCTAACCCAGGGAAGGGGGCACGAAAATTCAGGATTTTCCGCTGCACGGATCTCCAGGGAAACAATAGTAAGTATGGATTAAAGGGCTAGCCATCTACTGGTCCAACTGATCCATTTACTTTATTTTGACTATGAGATAATTATCACCTATTGTGTCAACCATTGTTCTTCGGCATAGAAGGGTAATCAAATAGGCAGGTTTACATCAAGTGTGTGTAAACAAGAGTAGAGATGTGACTTCAAATGATGACTGAAGGTGAACATAGGTAAAAGTTAAGGGGTAAAAAATCCAAAAACAACTGACCAGAAGATCCCAGTCATCTCTGCGAAGCTCTTCGTCTAAATGTCGTGAAACGTTTTGGTCTACTTGAACAGTATCTTTAACCTGTAATCAAATAACACTCTAATTGAATAGCAGAAGACACTATTCAAATTAACCCAAAGAACATATACCTAAAACCATATGAAGAACACTTGTCGGTGAAAACCACTCACAAAAAAACTGCTCACTCCATCGTGCCTAATAAATGATCCTGGAAATAACTTAAGCCATGTGTCATCACCATGCATGACCATCTTCCTACCAGTCTGAAAGAATTGACCTACCATACAAGAAGCATACAAGTGATGCGTGTTATAAATTCTAAATAGTAAAACTTACTGTCATCTAATAGCTTAAACTTTTACAATAGTTAGCAGTGTTCCCACAAAATTTTACAAGGTATCAAGGTAGAGGGTAATAAATTCCCAATTATATATTTCCATTCTTAGATCTAATGGCAAAGCCCAACCTATGCATGGGTGGGACTACTACAACATTTATATATTAAACCATGTCATCATTTAGTAGTTTAACCGATCACAACAGTTGAAATGATCCACCAAATTTCACAATGTGTACAGATCCACAAGATCATTTTATATAATAAGTATGACAATCCAACTTGACCTACCGATAATGTTATCATCTTGCAAAGCTTGTGTATTAAAGTTGAGTGCCACGTCCAGAAATCCTCCAATTGCCCCAGAAACCATAGCCTGGAACCACAGAAACTTAGACCGTTAATAAGAAGAGGAAACATCAACCTAAAACATAGAAGTAGCCCAAAGTAACAACCTTTAAGCACGGCATTGTAACAGTAGGAGGTGCAGCCTTTGCATGGTACCCAACTGCAGATCCATTCGCTAGTAACGACTGAGTATAAGGCATGGCTTCAACAAAAGCCTCTCTTGGAGGCTTGTCGTCCCTTCCGAGCACAAATTCTGCTGGAAGACCATCAACAACCTAAACTGACATGGGTGCAGTGGGCAGCTAGTACTTACTATCGAGTTACATTCATAATGCAAAATAAAGAGCTGGAGCCAAGAGCATCTTCAATCGGCACATATCTCAAGCATGAGAAAGATCACATACCATTAGAATTAGCCGATCAAACGGAGGGCTGATCTCAGATAATTCCTAAAATAGCAAATGGATCATCAATTTCAAGAAAATCCAGCCGCCCCTAAGCAGAGGACTCGCAATTCACCATCTCAAAACAGGGGTAAGCAAATACCGAACCTGATACAACCGCTTGAGCTCTTCAGGAGGCAATGCCGCCGTCGAATCATTTCCAACGCCGTTGGGCCACGGCGCACGGAAGCTCTCCGGTCCACTGACGACGGCGACGGCGAGACCCAGAAGGCAAAACAGAAAAAAGTTCAGAAATTGCAAAATGGGTCGACGCATCCGGATCATCTTCAACTTCGAACCGAGCGCGTAGCAATTACTGGCGAATTTTCGGTGTCTAGGAACGCACCTGACGCCAGAGAGAGCAGGCTTGGTGGGGAAGAAGCCGAAGATGAAGAGGGAGAGGCCGAGGGACTGGAGGAGAACTGCAGCTGCGGCGATTATGGCGAATCTGGAGCACGTAATCGAAGAAGGAGACATTCCCGCTCTCTCTCTCTCTCTCTCTCAAGCGGGTCGAATCCGCGCAAGCATTCCTCGTACAGGTACAGAGGAGGGAGATGACCAACCCTGCTCCGCTTGTGAGAGTTCAGGGGTGGCTTTGGGAAAATATTTCTCATTAAAATTATTTTCTCTTGAGATTGAGAAAGACCTTGATTTGATTTGTCTATAATTATGAACAAAATGTCTCATATTATGTATGGAGTTTACAATTCATTATCTTAATCTCGCCAGCCCTTATTTTTTCTTTTTTCGGCATAGCCTTATATGGGCATAATATCTTGAAAAATGTTAAGTTTTAACTTTCGTCTCAATTCTACTTTTCATCTCATAAAAAATCTCTAACTTTAGCCTATGTTCCAAATTTAACCTTTTTTTTTTCCATTAAAAATCCCAAACTTTAAGTCTAGTATCAATTCTACCCTAAACCTTTTTTATATCATAAAAACCCTCAACTTTATATCAAGTATCAATTTTACCCTTTTTTTTCGTCTCATGAAAAAATATTAGCTTTAAGTGTAGTTTTGACTTTACTCTAAATTTCTTGTTTCATAAAATATCACTAACTTTTTACTTGAGCCCCAAATCTACTCTTCATTAGTCAACCGTCAAAATCTCCCTTAAGGATTGTGCACTCGTCCATCTCTCATACTTGGGAATGTTCTATTTCGAAATAATTTTGGTTTTCAACTCATATGGTCGGGTTTTCAACATAGAATGGTTGTGAAACAATTTTCCGTAGGTGGCGGCCGACGCACGGGGCGAATTGCCCTTAGGACGCTGGCGGCATCGACGCTCAAACAAGTGATATGTTTGGAAGATCTAATCTAGGGTTTCTTTTTTTTTATAATATTTAGTTGTCAACGATAAATTTGAACAAAGGTTAATGCAAACAAGTTATGTTTGGAAGATTTGTGACTAAAGTAAAAATTTGTGGTGTTTTATAAGACTATAAAAATTTCAGGGTAAAATTGGGACAAGACCTAAAGTTTCAGATTTTTCATAGGAAAAGTAGTTTATAATAGAATTTTGAGACAAGACTTAAAGTTGATGATTTTTTATAAAACAAAAAAAAAAATGATAGAATTGTCACTAGACCTAAAGTATGAGGTTTTTTTTTTTTTTTTTTTAACAAAATAAAAGGTAAAATTGGGACAAAAGCTAAAGTTGAAGTGTTTTTAAGGTATTAGGCCGCATGATATGCTTGGTCTTTTTTTTTTTTTTTAATACCTATACACTATGATATCCTAAATTTTGACCCCGCCTCGAATATATAAAATTGGCATTTCGTCGATGCACCTATAGTCTTTTTTCTTGGAGCTAATCACTTTCGAGTTAACTGATCTATCAAGTGAAGCCGTTAAGGGATATAAATGCGACAAACTTGAGAATTTGATTAGAAATGGACTGCTCAATCGTGCTAATCGGCAATAGTCAATACAGCATCGTTATAATCGATTAGAGAGCAGAGATAGGTAGATTTGACTAGAGGTATATAATTAAGTTGTGGGTGATTTCACTTGATTATAAAATTTGTGTCAAATGGCATTAAACCGATTTTTTTGTCGATTTTGTACCCGGTGCCCGTAATTGAAACGTTGAAATTTTTACGACAATCGAGAGTTGCCAATGAGTCAAAGATGCACAAACGTGGATTGAAAATTATCGACCATGAGTCAGATGTGATAAAATCTCTAAAAGTTATCTGGTAAGTTGGGTCATGCTAAAATCGCGTCCGATCGATTTTAACCATGAAATTGAATTCGGTTTCGGGAATCGGATATTCAAGCATGTCATGATTCATTTATAGGACGTTGTCTCATCTTTAGGAGAAATTCCGTTGAGCCGGAATTTTGTGGAAAAATCGGTTTTCGGACAATTTGGAATGAGAAGTGAAAATTCGGATGGGAGATGAAGTGGGTTATTTTGCTACCCAAAAATCATTAATTTTGGGAAATTAGGCTCAATAAAGTAATTTGGGGACATAGAGGATTGGCATGAAGATTTTGGGGCTTAAGGCAATCATGGCTTAGATATTTAATCTTGACTTTCTTTACCCCTTCCTTTCTCTCTCCCTTTCCTTACTCTCTCACACGTGAACTCATTCCCATCTCTCTACTGCCCACCTTCTTCTTTCCTTCCTCCCCCTCTCTTCTTCTTCACCCCCTTCCTCTCCTCACGCCCCATTCTTCTTCCTTTTGTTGACCTCACGACTCCACGCCTCATTCCATTTCTTCTTCTATTTTGCCACCACCACCTCACGCCTACTGCTCCATCTTCATGCATGCCACCTAGCCACCACCCCTTCCACTTCACTGACCGCTAGCAACCCGTTCTTCCTTTCATGGTTGCTGTCGCTATCCCATCCAACCCTTACGCTAACTCACCCACCACTCCAACAACCCACAACCACAGCCCTTTTGTCCAACGCAACTCCAGCAAATCGCAGCCATCAAGACTAGCCCAAGCCAAGCCTGACCAGCCTCTCGATCTAGCCTCTCCGCTCTAAAGTAGAACCGAGTTTCAATTAAGGGCAGAAACTGATAGGGCCGTTTTTAGCGTCTTCCGAGCCTCCTTTGGAGCCGTCGTAGGCACAAGATCTCGCTGCTGTCGTGCCACCGTCACTGTGAACTCGTTTGCTCGCTAATCCTGTGAGTTAATTCCCTAATCCTTGATTATGTTGTTAATTGCACTTAGTTAGGTAGATTAGTGATAATTAGATTGATTATATTAGTATTAAGTGATATTAGTTTTAAGATGGATTAGTGTTAATCTAGTATTGTTAGATTAGCCTTAAGATGGGTTAATGTTAATCTAATTTGTGAAATTAACACTAATGAGGAGGGATTAGTCAAATTCAGTGGATTTTCCTCAAATCTGGTTTCTGGAGCATTACATTTGCCATTTTTATAGATCAAATTGTGCTGAGATTTTGAGGTTGGTTCATCTTGAAAAATATTTTAGACATCTTCCACTATAACATATATTTTTCCTAAGATTCTATAGATTTAAAAGAGTATGATTTCAACTTCATCAAAAACAAAACAGAGCCCCTATTTTTATTGGAACTAGTGACCTTTTGGGATTCAATAGATTTTTATCAACTCATAGGGTTCGAATTTCAAAAGAGTTCATTCACAAACGTTGTTTGTCACATTTTGTAGTTTAACATAATCAAATTTCAAATCAAACGAACAAGTTTTAGACCTCAAACTAAGCTGATTTCGGAAAACAGACTTTCTGGAAATGAACATAGTTTATGTACTGGATTGCGCGATTTATTGGGCTTAATATAGAAAGATCTGGGTTAAGGTGTCTCATGAAAAATGCTCATTTTTGTGTCATTTATAACATATTCTAATTTGGGAATTTTACGAACTCGTTTGATTAGATTTCTGGATTTAAACTTGGAGACGCGAGTGGACCGTTTCTGCTGGTTAGGGTTGGTTATGGTTTTGTGGTGTTTTTGGTGCAATGCTTGCTGGTTTGCACATACTTGATGATATGGTTGGTTTATGACATGCTTAGAACTTGTGCATAATGATGTGTGAAGGATTGTGCCATGGCAATGGTGTGTGGTCATGTCGAAAGATGGCTGTTAAAGGGCGATATGTGAATATGTATATATGTGATTATGTGAGGACTATTGAAGGATAAGGTGATATGCTGACGCAATCACATGTGTTGTGTCGAGGAAATCGAATGGGTGGTGAGCCGGTAAAGGACTAAGCCTCGTTTGGTTCGGCTTTCCCAATGGGCTTTGGGCCCTCAAAGCCCCTTGGGAAAATATTTTGTGTTTGATGAGACATTTTTAAAAGCTCATTTGCCAAATGTGAGCATTCCAAATGCTGGAAGCTGAATGCTGGGGAGGGGTTGCTTTCGATTTTGGTATTTTTGAGATGCAATTTCCACTATTCATGGTGACACTATTCATCTTCTTCTTCCCCGCCTGAAAGTTGCGCTTCTCTTGTAGCCACCTCTGCCACTTGGGGTTGCGTGTTCCCAGTGACCACCGCCTGGGGTGGCGCGACTTGCAACCTAGGCGGTGTCGTGCGACCTCAGGTGGCGTTGCCTGGACCACGTGGGCCTCTGGCGACGCCGCCCGAGGTCGCGCGAACTTCCAGCGGCGTCACCTAGGCCGCGCGGACCTTAGGCAATGCCGCGAGCGGCTAGATTTGGTCGCGGGGAGCTAGATTTGATTGCTCGGAAGCTTTGCCTAAGGTCGCATGACCTCAGGCGAGGTGGCCTAAGGTTAAGCGACGACCTAGGCGACACCGAGGCCACGCGAGCGACCAGGGCGTCGTGAGGTCGCAACCTCGAGCCGCCTCCCCCACTGCCACTGCCACTAGCCGCCTCCCCACCACCACCAATGCCACCGCCACCGCCATCGCCACCAGCTGCTCCCCCACGATTTTCCTCTCTTCGGTTGCATCTCCTCCTCCCTTTTCTTTTCTTTTTTTCTTTTTACTTGCTACTTTGCAAAATATACACTACCAAACACACTTGTTTTCACAAAATGCCCCATTCACTCAAATACTTTCCCCAAAGTTGAACCAAACGGGCCCAACATGATAACGTAATCTCGTGTAAGCCACCTCTAGAATCTTGTACCGTTACTTATTGTAGTCAAGGGCTAAGTGCTATATGGTGAACTGAGTCACATGAGAGCCACCTCTAGAGCTTTGCTGTGATATCCTGATTTTCAACCCTGTTTTCGATTGAATGAATTTAGCTTTCATCGACGTGCCTATAGTTCTTTCTCTGAATTGATCACTCATGAGATAACTAATTTATTAGGTAAAGCTGTTAAGAAATCTAAACTTAACTGACTTAAGAATTCAACTAGAAATCGATTACTCGACCGTGCTAATCCGCAAGGGTCATTACGGCACTGTCAAAATCAATTAGATATCAGAGATAAATCGTTTTAGCAGAGGCATGTGATTAGAGTGTGGACGATTCCACTTGATTGTAAAATTCTTATCGAATGGCGCTAGACTGATTTTTTTTAATCGTTTATGTACCTTGTGTCCGTATTTGAAATCTTGAGATTTTCACGACAACCAAGAGTCGCCAATGAGTTGAAGATGCACAATGTGGCTCGAAAATAATCGATCATGGGTCAAATGTGTTAAAAATTCATAAAAGCTACTCCGTAGATCAAGTCACACTAAAATTGTGTTCGGCTGAAATTAACCGTGAAATTGAACTTTATTTCAAAATTGAAAGTTTTGGCGTGTCACAATTTATTTTAGAAACGTCGACTTATCATTCGAAGAAATTTTCGGCAATTCCGGATTTTCAATGAAAAATCAAAGTTGGGCTATTTTGGACCGGGAAATTCGGATGACCGTTTTGGGTGGATTTTTGGAGTTCAAGATGGACTAATTGGTAAGTTAAATTTTGGAATTGAAGTGGGCACCTACCTTGGCAAGTTGGCCACTTAATTGGATGGAATTGGAGTGAAATTGGATTGGAATTGAAGAGGAAATGTTGCAAATTCGTAACTAGGGGGGCTGCAACATCTCAGCACCCTTGGAGACTTCTTGGAGAAGATTGGTGAGGGAAAAATAGCTGTGGGTGAGACTGAAGACTTTGGGGGCAGCCACTTGAGTGTTCTTGATATTTTGTGAAGACTTTTGAGCCCATTGTTCCCCCTCCAGCAGCAGCAGCCTCTCCTTCTTCTTTCTTGCCTCATCCTCCTCCATTGTTGGTGTTTCAAGAGCAAAAAACCTAGGGAGAACTAGCCAACGCCCCTTGCAGTCGAGCCAGCCAATGTTGAGCAAACTGAGCATCGTCCGAGTAGCCGCTGCCATTGTGCTATCCCCACACTTACGCCTGTCGCTCGCGTGTCTAAGCCGTCATTCGCCATTTGCCAGGCCTCTATCTAACCAATCGAGACGTTGTCGCCATTCCTAACTTTCTGAAGCCACCGCCGTTGACCCCCCGCTCATGCTACCGTCTGCCTTGCCATTTCCAATTGCCGTAGTCGCTCGGTCCAACTCCTTCAACCTTTGGACAAAGCCAAGCTCACAGCCCTAGCTGTGAGCTTGGTAGACTGTTTCGGGCCCCTTTCGAACATCCCCTAGCGTCGCCATTGACCGAGTCTCGCTTGCCGTCGCGCCACCGTCATCGTGGATACTCACTAGCTCGCAAATGTAGTGAATATACTTGTTAAACCTTGCTTAGTGGGTTAATTATGCTTAAGGGATAATTAGATTAGCTTAAGCTTGGTTTAGGTGGTTAGTTTAGTTTAATTAGTGATTTAGTTGGTTAATTAAGCTTATTAGGTAGTTAGATTAGTGTAGTTATAGATTAATTAGATTGTAGGATTTATTTAGATTAGTGCATTATTCTTCTGATTTCAATTAGGTGGCTAGATTAGTGTATTTAGCTTAATTAGGCATTTATCTAATTATTTTGCATTATTTAATTAATTTTGTCATTTATTTAATTATTTAATATTTTTCGAAAATTATACCGGAATAACCGGTCGTAGAATTTCGTGCTGATTGTCGTGATGTGGTCGGTTTATGCAATTGAATGCTAAATTGTGCAATTGAGTGATGATTGTTAATTTTGAATTATTATTTCAAAATTTTGGATTTTTTTGTATTTAATCTGAAAATACCAAGTATCGGTTTTTAATGCCAAAAATATTTTTGAGTACTATATTAAATAGTGGGATTTTTAAAAGTGAGGATGTAGCATTTTATGGTTCAAATTGACCGTATACCTACACATGATTATTTTACCGGGTGTTTTCAATATAAAAAAAATGCTAAGTACATTATTTTAATTGAGGCATTTGAGTACAAAGTATAATGTCTTTGACCGGGATTAGATATGTATGGAATCGTTGTCGAAACTAGTCATGAGCTTTTAAGCCAGATGATGCTCCTTCGAGAATGCCCCGAGTCAACGAATGTCGGTCGTAGTGGAGGTTGGACCAATACTTCTTTATGGAATGCCATCTAGATGTAAACGTTGCCATGCTCGATGGTGCAAAATAACGCCCGGCTATGCTAGAAAACCGTTGATTGTTGAGTCGGCCGTGGCCATTGGGTCGTAATTAATTGAGACACCTAAATGATTGAAATTGACGCGCTTGATTATGGGACAAAATTGTGTGGCACGGAATGAGACGTGTCATAACGATTTGGCCTTATAATTGGGACCATTGTGATTGTTTGGGATATGAGTTGTGGCGTTCCAATTGTTGAGTGTTATTACTGCACATATCTATTATATGAACTGGACTGACGTGCAGGAAGGAACTGAGGTGAGGTGAGTCTCATTAGTTGTGTGTGTAGATTGCCTTTAGGCGTATTTTTTTTCATAATTGGGATTTAAGGAGTAGACTTGCTGAGACATTATCTCAACCCATCGTGAGTTTAACATTTTCAGGTCCTTAGATGGAGGAGCGCTAAGTGCGGTACGAGGCCCCGTAGACAATGGATTTTGAGTTCACCTACATCCCCATTCCTAGGACCACCCTAACTCGGGAGCTAGTCAAGTCCGTGGTATGGGTCGATGATGGACTACTTCAACTAGTACCTCACTGATTCATAGCATGGTTCATTAGCTTTCGACAAGGGGTTGGGAGAGTCCCCTGTTGGGTTTCGATGGGCCTCCCGTTGGGACCGGGCAGTGGGAAGTAGCTCACTCGATGGATCTCAACACTCCCGATAGTGTCGTGGTGGACTCTGAGCCCCCTAAGCCCATGGACGAGGAGTTTAGTGCCTAGATGGCTTAGTAGCTCTTGTTTTTGAGTAGGCCTGGTTGATAGACTAGCTTTGTATATAAACCTGGTGTGTTTATAAAAGCGTGATTGTTTGTGAAATTGTTATCCTGCTTTTCTATCTCATATTGATTGTTGTCTGAGGATTATTTTATTAAGCTGTATGTGCATGAATTGTTTGAGTCAGCGATGCGTCTCGGGAACGTCGTAATTTAGTTTTATCACTGAGGGATGTGCGCGCACTCAAGGTTTGTGGCGTGACATTTGCACTACCGTCTTGCATAGTCGAGGGCAAAGTGCTACACGATCGCGTGATTTTGTGGGAGCCACCTTTAGAATCTTACATTGTTGCTATATGTGGAAAATGATTAAGTGCTACACGACAATGAAACTTCGTGTGTCGCCTCTAGAGCCTTAAGTTATTGCTTTGTGTGGTCAAGGGTTAAGTGCTACACGATAGCGTGATTTTGTGGGAGCCACCTTTAGAACCTTGTATTGTTGCTGATTGTGGTTGAGGACTAAGTGCGACACGATAACAGAACTTCATGGGAGTCACCTCTAGAACCTTTGAAAGTGCTAGTACGTCTTAGAGGGGGTGAATAGGTGCGAAAACAAATTTTGTAAAATATAATGTAGAATTTTACCTTTAACCTGAGTCTGATTAATAGTAGACTTTGAAGAGGAAATTGGACTCTAACAATTAAATAGAGTTACGAACAAAGTAAAAGAGTTCAGGGAAGAGAATAAGAACACAAGGTTTATAGTGGTTCGGCTTAATCCAAGCCTATGTCCACTCTCTCGCACTGACAGCCCACCGGCTGGATTTCACTATGAATCAAAAGAGTCGTTATAGTATCACGTCCTTGATTCCACAGTGTAGAGACTCTGCTACACTTCCTCAAGGCCTCACAAATGTATAAACTCTCTTTTGAGTACAAATTTACGCTCAATAATTGAATTAACAAAGAACAAGGAGCTTCAGACTTTGAAATTTATCTATCACGCACACACTCGAATAACTAGAGCGTCTTTCTTATATACTCCTGCATGCCTTCATAACTGTTGGCACATTCCAAAAGAGTTTTTTCAATCTACCTATTGGACAAAATCAATTAAGGAGATCTCGAGTTACTTAAGGAATGTGATGATAGCCCACCAATCCTGCTCACCCATGCAATCATGATCTAGGTTTTCATTAGTAGAACCTTCCAAGTATACTTCGCCAATCAACGGATCCAAATTACTCGAATAAATTTCAAAACGAATAATAGATCTTGAGATGCTATCTCCAGCCGTGAGATCTTCTTTAGCCGCTCGAATCAAAACTTTAAAGAAATACTCAATTTATGGATATGTCTTTTTTGACGGTCTAGAAACTGTCAATGAGGGTAGACTTTAAATCTTGAGTCTGGCGATCTGGCGGTCTTGAGACTTTGATGACAGAGTCCGCGAGTATTCAGACTAGACTGATGGAAACGTTTTGTCAACTTCAAAACAAATAAGGAAGTTTTCTCCAACAATCTCTCCATTTTTGATGGTGATAAAACTTTCCTGCAGATTTGGATACTTTTGACCTGCAAGACAATACTTAAGCAGACATAAATATCTCATAAAAGATAAATGGATTAGGATAAAGATAGTATTGAATTGCATCCACAGAAATGAGTTAGTCCTGTAAAAATAACTATCTTTGCCAAGAACACCAACAAGGCTTAAGATACTACAAGCATTAAACGATCAAACAATCCAAACCAAACCAGTCATAACTAAACAAAAGTAAAGTCAAATAATAAAGTCAAACAAAAGTCAAATTTGCACCAACTTCTCCCCCTTTTTGTCAGCGTTAAAAAAGTAGAGACGAAAATAGAATTGGATAAAATTAAGATTGTTTTGGAACGCGAATAAGCTGGAAATCTCCCATCGACTTGACAGTCTCCTCCAACTTTCTCAGATCCTCCTTCAGTTGCGCTACTTCCTCACCCTTGGTAGTTGCTTGAACTTGAAGATTAAGGGCCTGAACTTGATTGAGCAAAGAAACTGAAGAGGCTTGACTGGCATTCTGCATATTCTGAATTTCACATCCCAAGGCATAAATTTGGCCTTGCATCTCCATAAGAACATCAAGCAATCTTCTAAAGTCTGCTGAGTTGTCAGTTTGAGTGCTTGTTTCAACATGATCAATTTGTGGAATATTAGTAGATGATGGCATTTCAGCATGAGCACCCAGACTCGGAGATGAAGTCTCATGATCTTCTTCAGGAAATTGAGGGGCATATACATCTGAATCGGCAGGATAACGACTAACATCATCACTAGTAAAAGCAAGTGAAGAAGTACCTCTTTTCTCAGCAGCCCCCCCTGTTTCAGTGCCTTCAGATGGAGAGAAGTACTCTTCATGCTTTGTCTCTTCTTCAGTGACATGATGATCTTGTTCTCCTTTTTCCTTTTCTTCCGCAGTTCTTTCTTCCTTTGCTTCTTTCCTCATCGATTCCCTCTCTCCACTCCTTTGCTTTGTCTCTTCTCTGTCTTGATCCTCTCTCTCCTCTGTCTCTGGAACAAAATGCTGTAAGTTTCTTAAGGCAAGAGCGGAAATGGTGACATCTTCCTCATCTTCTTCATCCTGCAAGATGAGTGCTCTCCTTTTCTTGGATGGAGCTGTCATGGGCTTCTTGCCTTTCCGTTTTGCAGCCATAGAGTCTTGACGAGTCTTGACATAGGGTCTTCTCCTTAAAGCGCTCTAAAGCCTTGTTTAGCTCATTCAAACGCATTTTTGAAACCATCTTCAATCCCACCACCATTTGATCACAGGTTCAAACACACAGAATTTTGGGAGGCTGAATTTTAAAATGTCTAAATAGCTAAGTAATAAGTGTTGAATAAGGAAGTTGGCCCTTGTCCTTCACCATCGATCTGTACATGTGAAACATGATAGTGTGTGGTAGAGAGAACTTTTTACCAGCATTGATAGCATACATTAGCTTTGCTTCTGAATTGGAGACGTTAGTCTTTGATGTCGATTTGGGTCTAAGACAATTAATCACAATCTTGTGAAGCAAGACATTTGAGGCATTCATCCTCAAGTACAAAATCTGACCTTCTACCATTCCATCCCGAACAAGCTCCACAGTCGCACGACCAATAGACACACTAATTGATTAGAATGCCCCTCTCTCTACTCCAATCACATCAGCCAGAGTGTCCATATCAACCACATAATCCTGGTCTCTAACACTGTAAGAAAATCTATTTGCATCTAAAAAGCTTAGATTAGAATAGAAATACACAGTAAGTTTTGGATGAGCCACTGTTGTCTCATAGCAAAATCGTTAAAGTTGAAGTAAAGCAAATTTCTCTCGCAACTTCACATTCAGAGAGTCAAGAAAATCAAAATCTACACTCCTTGGGTTAATCACCCCTCGCTTTAGTAACTTAGAGTAAAGTTGCTTATGTTCTTCAGAACGAAACAAATCTGCCCTTTTTCCTCAAATCTTCACAGCAACACCCATTCTAAGCTTAAAATGAGTGAACATCTTTTCATCATCATTTCCATTAGGTTGACTAAATTCTTCAACATGTGGATCACTTGGGATATTCGCAAAAGCTCTTTCTGCCGAGCCCGCAGGAGCAATTCCCAAACGTTCCATCATTCGCAAAATATAGGTTTCATTTCGATACCCCTTTTTCTTTCAAAAATTCATCAATAAAGTTCAATGCAGAACCTCCATCCTTTAAGGTAGAGTAGAGTTTGAAGGTAAAAGCAGGCTTTAGAGTCCTTACAGGTTCGGCATCCTCAATAATTTCTTCCTCCACTTGTTGTTGCTGAACATCCTGTGGTCTAGCCTGAGGAGAATGATGCGGTTGAGAATGTTGTGGACTGCTATTGTTGCCTTGGAGATTCTTCTTCCTCGGTTAGATCAAAGTGCGAAGGACCCTCACGCATATGCTGTGGTCCCCTGCTTGCAATCCTTGAGGACTTTCTTTGAGAAGCCATTGTCACAATCTTTGAGAGAGTTTCCAAACTCGATTTGCGAGAAAAATGAAAACTTTAAGGATTAAACTCGAGAGAAAAAGTAAGAAAGTGAAGTTCTTTGCTTCTAGGGTTCGTGAAGAAGACGATCAGTATATAAGGCAATCGAAACGGGGTATATGGATCGTCGTAAAAGGAAAAATAGAAAATGCCTTTTAAAAAAAATAATTGCCTTTTTGAAAATAGATAATTGTCATTTCAAAAGATAACTTCTTTTTTGAAAAGGAATGATTGCTATAATTACAAAAACTTGGGAAGATAACATCAATCAATTGCAGATTAATAGACAAACGTACCTTTTTGAGTTTTTTATCCGAAAGATAAATTTCTAAAACAGAAATAACTTACAGTCGTGATTCTTGATCTTTTAAGTCTGAGCATCTTTAGACTTTTATCCCTGAGTTTGAACTTCTTTAGACTTTAAGATATTAAGTCTGGATCGAATAGACTCAAATTGACTTTTCTCCAGTGGCTTAGTAAAAATGTCCGCTAGCTGATTCTTTGAGTTAATGAATTGAATCAATACTTCTCCATTTTGAACATGGTCTCTAATAAAATGATGTCGAATCTCTATATGCTTTGCTCTTGAATGAAGAATTGGATTCTTGGTGAGATTAATCGCGCTGGTGTTGTCACATTTGATCTTAGTGCATGAGTCTTCGATTCCAAAGTCTCTTAGCTGTTGTTTTATCCATAAGATTTGAGAACAACAACTTCCAAGAGCCACATACTCTGCTTTATTGTTGAGAGAGCTACAATACTTTGCTTTCTTGAAAACCAAGATATTGTCCTGTTACCAAGCAATTGACAAGTGCCCGAGGTGCTCTTTCTATCAACTCTGCATCTTGCTAGATCTGCATCTGAGTATCCAAGGAGAGTAAAGTCTCATTCTTTAGGATACTAGAGACCCAAATTAGAGGTTGTTGCAACATATTTGATGATGCGTTTTGCAGCACTTAGATGAGATTCTTTGGGATCTGATTGAAATCTAGCACAAATGCAAACACTAAACAAAATGTCAGGTCTAGAGGTAGTAAGATAAAGAAGTGAACCAATGATACTCTTCTATAGCTTTTGGTCAACTTTCTTTCCTCCTTCATCTTTGTCCAGCTTGAAGAACTTGACATTGGTATATCGGTCTTTTTGCAATTCTCCAAACCGAACTTTTTAACAAGTTCTTTAGCATATTTTTCTTGGTAAATGAAAGTTCATTCCTTCAATTGTTTTACTTGTAGTCCGAGAAAGAAGGATAGTTCACCCATCATGCTCATCTCGAATTCATCCTGCATAGACTTAGAGAATTTCTTGCACAAACTTTCATTAGGTGATCCAAAAATAATATCATCAACATAGATTTGAACAATTAAAAAGTTTTTACTTTCTCTTTTAATAAACAAAGTAGTGTCTACTTTACCTTTAACAAAGCCATTTTGGATTAAAAACTTACTTAACCTGTTGTACCAAGCTCGAGGTGCTTGCTTTAAACCATATAGCGCCTTTTTCAATCTGAATACAGAGTTTGGTTTCCTTGGGTCTTTAAAACTGGGAGGTTGTTCCACATAGACTTCCCCTTGGATAAATCCATTCAGGAATGTACTTTTGACGTTTATTTGAAATAACCTAAAATTCCTATAACAAGCAAAAGCAAGTAATAATCTAATTGCTTCTAACCTTGCTACGGTGCGTAAGTCTCATCATAATCTATCCTTTCTTCTTGCGTATATCCTTTGGCCACGAGTCTTGCTTTGTTCCTTATAACTTTTCCTTTCTCGTCCATCTTGTTTCTGAAAACCCATTTAGCTCCAATAATAGATTTACCTTTTGGTTTAGGAGTCAATTCCCAAACATCGTTAATATTGAATTGCCTGAGTTCTTCTTGCATAGCTTCAATCCAGCTTTCATCAGTTAAAGTTTCTTCTATGCTCTTGGGTTCTATTTCAGAAATAAGAGCCACAGCACTAGACTCTTCATGCCTTTTGGATCTTGTATGAATCCCTTCATCAATGTCGCCAATAATGAGTTCTTTAGGATGACTAGACTTGTGCTTCCAGTTGCTGGTTGATCTAATAGATTGCTGATCTTTTTCTTCATTTGATTCTTCAACGGTCATTCATTGTTGACCTTCTGAAGTTTGAGCTGCTTCTAGGGATTTAGACTTTGTAGAGTTTGGAGCAAGTTCAGATTCTTCAGGTTGAGTTTGGATCGATTGATTTTGTATAAGGTCTTGAAATTTGACATTCATCGATTCCTCCATAGATTGAGTCTTTTTGTTGTATACTCTGTAGGCTTTGTTGGTGGTTGAATATCCAAGGAAGATTCATTCGTCTGATTTTTCTTCAAACTTACCAATTCGATCATTTGCATTTTTCAATATAAAACATTTGCAACCAAACACATGAAAATAGGAAACAATTGGCTTCTTTCCTTTGAACAACTCATAGGGAGTTTTCTCCAGAATAGGCCTTAAGAAGACTCTATTAATAATATAACATGCTGTAAAACTACTTCAGCCCAAAAATGAGAAGAAATGTTGCTTTCAATTAAAAGTGTTCTAGCAATTTCTTGTAACGATCTATTCTTCCTTTCCACAATTCCATTATGTTTTGGAGTGTATGGAGAGGAGAACACATGCTGAAAACTAGATTCATCACAAAATTTAGCAAAATCTTGATTTTCAAACTCACCTCCATGGTCTGTCCGTATACTTGAAATAACATACCCTTTCTCATTATGTACTTTCTTAGCAAACTTTATAAAATAAGAAAAAGTTTCAGACTTACTTGCCAAGAAATATACCCAAGTAAATCGTGAATAATCATCCACTATTACTAGGCAATATTTCTTTCCACCAATGCTCTGAGTCCTAGTTGGTCCAAAGAGATCCATATGTAGGAGTTGCAGCACACGATTAGTGGAAACTTGATTTATTGGTTTGAAAGAACTTCTAACTTGTTTTCCCAACACGCATGGTGTGCATAGATAAGATTTTTGGTATGTTAGGTTGGGTAGTCCACGAACAAGCTTCTTTGTAGAGATCTTGGCTATTTGCTTCATATTGATATGGCCAAGTTTTCTATGCCAGAGATTAGCTTCCTCTTGAATTGAAATTAGACATTGAGATTTTTCTGTTTGATGTCCAAAAGATAGATGTTCCCATGTCTTAGCCTCGTGAAGGTCTGAGAGAAGTCTTTACTGGTTCCGAACATATTCCTTCTTGAAAATTGATTTTGAAACCTGTGTCGCACAGTTGACTGATACTCAACAAGTTGTAGTTGAGTCATTCCACTAAGGAAACGTTGTTGATTGTGAGACTTCCAATCTTTACTGTTCTACATATGACAATTCTTCCTTTGCTATTTCCTCCAAAAGAAACTTTTCCACCATTAACTTGCATAAGCTTTATGAAACAACTTGAATCCCTTGTCATATGTCTTGAGCATCCACTATCCAAGTACCATTTGACATTTTTCTTGATAGTGACCTACATTTAAAAAAGAAACTCAAGCTTTCTTTGGTACCCACACTTTCTTGGGTCCAATGGAGTTAGTGTAATATACGGTCTTTGCCCAAACCTTCTTAACAGGTTTCCAAACCATGGGACATTCTTTTTCAAAATGTTCTGAGTTATTGCACTTAGAACATTTAAGAGCACTACGACCAATAGGTTTTACAAAGACTTTTTGAAAATGATTTCTATAAAAGTCTTTTGTAGGTCTTTGTTTGATTCTTTCCTTTACTTTTGGAAAATCAATTAGAGGAATGGTTTCAGAAGTCATTCCCAATCTTGATTTGTTAAAGTAAGGTTTTTGTGTTGAAAGAATCTTTTCCAATTTCTCAGATCCTATAGAAAACCTTTTTGAAATACTTGAGATATCATTTTTCAAAAGTGTGTTTTCTTTTGAAAGAGAGTCTGCATTTTCTTTCAAAGTAATAAAACTTTTA
The DNA here is from genome assembly GCA_016097545.1 of Eucalyptus victrix. Taxonomy (NCBI): domain Eukaryota; kingdom Viridiplantae; phylum Streptophyta; class Magnoliopsida; order Myrtales; family Myrtaceae; genus Eucalyptus; species Eucalyptus victrix. Next base: position 51,222,050 of record CM027843.1, read on the forward strand.
TCTAAATTTTCGACTTTTCTTTCCAAACAATCTCCTGTTGCTTTAGTGCAGAATTTTCCCTTTTTAGCTCGGAAATCCTCTTGAGAGAGGTTTTGAGACTAAGACACAGTTCATCAATATATTTAGAGACTTTAGTAGGAATTTTTAAATTACTTACCTCGATTTCACTGTCTGAGTCTGAGTCTTTATCTGTCTCAGAGTCTGAATCTGATTATGATTATGCCATTAGACAAATATTAGCATAATCATCATCACTCTCTTCGCATTCGGTATCACTCCAAGTTTCTGCTTTGAGTGCCTTTTTGTATTTCTCAGCTTTTCCTTTCTTTTTCTTTAGCAAGGGATAGTTGGGTCTGATGTGTCCATTTTTCTTGCATTCAAAACAAATCACATCTTTATTGGATTCATCGTCCTCGGCTGATTTATTTTGAAACTTTTGAGAACTTTGTTTCTTCCAATTGAATCTTCTTCCCTTTTTGTTCAGTTTTCTGAACCTTCTTATCATGAGAGCAAGCTCTTCATCATCCATATCGTCTTTAGAATCTGTAACATCAGAATCATCATTAGATTTTAAAGCAATGGATTTTTACCTTTGGGATCTTCATCTTCATTGATTTGCTCCACTTCATAAGATTGAAGAGTGCCAACCAATTCGTCAACGGAGAGTGGCATGATCCTTTGTGTCTCCCTTATTGAGGTCTTTATGTGATTCCAATCTTTGGAAAGTCCATGCAGCAGTTTGTTAACCTTCATGGGTCTAGAGATTGGTTGACCTTGATACTCAAGACCATTCACGATTTCTGTAAAACGACTAAACATGTCAGTGATAGATTCTCCTGGTTTCATCTTGAAGGCTTCATATTGACTAAGCAGAATATTGATTTTGGTTTCTTTCACTCGATCGGTTCCTTCATAGGTGATGTGCAACCTATCCCAGACTTCTTTAGCTGTTTTACAAGAAGATATTCTGTTATATTTAGTAGGAGATAATGCACAATATAAGGAATAAATTGCTTTTGCATCAAGAGCTTGTCTCTTGGTTATCTCTTCTTGAGTCATCTCGCTAGCCTCAATAGCTTCTTTTCCCTTTTTCGAGACTGTTGTAGCTTTAGGAATGATTCATTTGTCTACCACATCCCATTCTAGAGGATCTTTTGATCTTAGGAATGCCTTCATCTTGTTTTTCCATATATTGTATTCATTTCCATCAAAATAAGGCGGTCTGGTGTTGCTTTGCCCTTCAACCAAACCTGGAGCCAACATACTAGCCATGGATCATTAACTCTGAAGTAAAAACACTTCAATTTAAATGAGTACACAGGCTCTGATACCAATTGAAAGTGCTAGTACATGCACCTAGAGGGGGTGAATAGGTGCGAAAACAAATTTTGCAAAATATAATGTAGAACTTTACTTTTAACCTGAGTCTGGTTAACAGTAGACTTTGAAGAGGAAATTAGACTCTAACAATTAAATAGAGTTACGAACAAAGTAAAAGAGTTTAGGGAAGAGAATAAGAACACAAGGTTTATAGTGGTTCGGCTTAATCCAAGCCTACGTCCACTCTCCCGCACTGATAGCCCACCGGCTGGATTTCACTATGAATCAAAAGAGTTGTTACAGTATCACGTCCTTGATTCCACAATGTAGAGACTCTGCTACACTTCCTCAAGGCCTCACAAATGTATAAACTCTCTTTTGAGTACAAATTTACGCTCAACAATTGAATCAGCAAAGAACAAGGAGCTTCAGACTTTGGAATTTATCTATCACGCACACACTCGAATAACTAGAGCGTCTTCCTTATATACTCCTCCATGCCTTCATAACCGTTGGCACCTTCCAAAGGAGTTCTTCCAATCTACCCGTTGGACAGAATCAATTAAGGAGATCTCGAGTTACTTAAGGAATGTGATGATAGCCCACCAATCTTGCTCGCCCATACAATCAGGATCTAGGTTTCCATAAGTAGAACCTTCCAAGTATACTTCGCCAATCAACGGATCCAAATTACTCGAATTAAATTTCAAAACGAATAATAGATCTTGAGATGCTATCTCCAGCCGTGAGATCTTCTTTAGCCACTCGAATCAAATCTTTAAAGAAATATTCTTTGGATGTCTTCTTTGACGGGTCAATAAGTCTTTCTTCGTCGGTCTAGGTCTTCGACTTTTGTCAATGCAAGAAACTAGAGGCAGACTTTAAATCTTGAGTTTTCTCATAATGCGATGTGACATAACGATTTGGCCCTATAATCGGATCTCTGTGAATTGTTGATGAATGATATGATGCGTTCCAATTATTGAGTGCACTTATTAAATGCATATGTTTTATGAGATGTACTAATGTGCAGGAAGGTGTTGAGGCAAGGTAAGTTTCGAGTGGTGCATGTTTAAGACGCCTCCGAGTAAATTCTTGTCCTAACCGGGGTTTAGGGTGTTGACTCACTGAGATTTATTCTCACCCTGTCGTGGTTTACAATTTTTCAGGTCCCTAGAATGGAGGATTCGGAATGGTTCGGAGTTTAGGTGGCCTGGTAGTTTCTTTTGAGACGAGACTTATGTGTATAGACTGGTAGGACCGACTTGCTATGTTTATAAAGTTTGGTTCGTAAAAAAATGGTTGTCCTACTTTTCTATCCCATGTTTGTTGTTGTCCGGGTATATGTTAAGAGTTTTCTTCCGCATATGCAATAAAATGATTGGGTCGGCGACGCGTCCTGGGAATGTCGCAATTCTATTGACCATCGAGGGATGTTCGTGTGCTCGAAGTTCGGGGCATGACATACGCTTTCTTCTTTTCATGGATATTTATGGTTTAAGAAAAGTGATTTATTTCTTGTCGGAAGAAAATTAGTTTTCCTCCAATCTAAATTTGTTGTTGTTAGTTCATGAAAAACAATTTCCATAAAAGTGATTAATTTTCATCATCCAAATACTAGAAAGTTGAAAAATAATTTTCCGAAAATAGTTTTCCTTCAAGCAAGCGGACTCTCAATAAATGGCAGAATTGTATGGTTGGGTGCACTAAAAATTGAAATAGTTTCATGTGTTAGCAAAATTAATGTCATGCTCTAACTCTCGGATGTGGCACCCCTCCTTAGGGTCATTTAATTGCAATGTCCCTGGAGGTGTTGCCGACCCATTCATTTTATCTTTTGATTATATGCAAGTGGAAGCAGAATTCACACTACCCAATCATTCATAAGTAGGGATATCATTGAACACATATCAGAACACACTTTCATATATATTAACATGTACACATTAGCTTTAGTACACCGGAAGCTTAACATATACACATGCACGAAATGGGTTCCTTTCGGTTCGTCAAAAGAGGGTTGGGATTAGCCTAGCACCTCTATAATATGAGGGTGACCTCAAAAAGTAGTATCCCTCGATGTGTCTAATATGCGTCTAGGTTATAATACCACGGCTTGGGCTTGGGGTCCCACTCTGGATTCGGGTTGTCTCCGTTAATGATGGCACCATCGAGGAGATTGCAATCCATGGGGTCCCAACTAGCCCCCCCGGGTCCTTGGCTTGGCAGATAATTAAAACCCCAGAGAGGGCCCCAGAGCTCCCCTTCAAACCAAACGTAATGGGCTATGGGTGCGTTTGGGAAGACTTTTGGGAAAAGTCCTTGAGAAAATGTAAAGGTCTTTGAGTTAAGGGTGTTTTTCAAAATGCAAAGTGTGTTTGGTAAATTTATTTGTGAAAGTCCATTGTGAAATATCTTTGTGCAAAATAATGTTTTGGTAAATTAAATTTGTAAAATACTTTTATTATTAAAAAAAAAAAGAACGTTGGCCGGCCAAGGCTTCGCCAGCCAAGGGCTTCACCGGTCACCGCCGGCCAAGGGTAGGCAATCCGGCAAGGGTCGCGGCGACCCTCGCCGCGCCGTCGTGCGACCCACCGCGCCGCAGAGGTCGTCGGCGACCCATCTGGTTGCGTGTGAAGGTTGCGGCCGGCGTGGTCGCGACCAGATGCGTCGCGCGAAGGTCGCGACCTCCACGGAGGTTGCCTGAAGCATGGCCAGTGACGCAGATCTAGTTGCTACCAGATCTGTGTCGCGACCTCCGCGAAGGTCGCGGTCGGCGACCCATCTGGTCGCAGCATGAAGGTCGTGACCAGATGGGTGTCGCAAAGGTTGCGACCTCCGCAGAGGTCGCTTGAAGCACGGCTGACGACGCAGATCTGCATCGTGACCTCCGCGAAGGTCGCTTGAAGGTCGCGATCGGCGACCCATCTGGTCGCAGCGCGAAGGTCGCGGCCGACGACTAGATCTGCGACCAAATGGCTCGCGGTCGCGACCTTCGCGGCAACCTCTTGAGTGGGGTCACGCGACCCTCGCCGAAGGGTCGCGCGGCCGCGGCGGAGGTCGTGGTGCAGCGGGTTGGCGTGGTGGGTGCGACGGTCGCCGGCGATTGCGTGCCCTTCGTCGGCAACCGCTATGAATCGAAAAATCAACGGGGACAATTTGGGAAGGGGCACCAACTTAGGTAATCCATCATTCACCCAAAGAGCTTTGGGGATGGTGGCCTATGAATCTATGTGCCTCTTGTGAATGTGGGATAGATCTAGCACAAGCAAGTAATCTTGATCCTATGGAAACTTAGGAAAACCATTTAAATTGCATGAACCTAAACCTAGACCAAAGAACTGGTGAGTTATGTTGGTTTTGATGATCAATGATAGTTTGTTAGAGGATAATTTAAGTGCGTAAAGGCTTTCAGCCTCTAAAAAAGCATCAATATTTATTGTGCCACTCAAATTATTTGAACTCAAATCAAGAATGTCAAGACCCTATAATTGTAAAATCGTGCTTGGAATTGCGCCATGGAAGTGGTTATATGACAATCTAATGTCAGTCAACTGAATGAGTTTCCTCAACGAGGATGGGATTTCACCGCTCAATTGATTCGACTAAGTGTTAAGCACCTAAGCTCCACGAGGTTTTGGAAAGAGAGTGGAATCTCACCCACTAAATGATTGGAGCGAAGATTCATATAATGAAGTTGAACTAGGTTTCCAATGGAAGATGGGATTTCGCCTGTTAGCTTATTAAAGCTTAAATCTAAAGTAGTCAGCTGGACGAGGTTCATGAGAGAGGATGGAATTTGCCCAATTAACTCATTGTTCACTAGACTTCAATGCTTAAGCTGGACCAGATTTCCCAAGAAGGACGGAATTTCATCCGTTTAAAAAGTTAGAGCCTAGATCTAAATGCTTCAGTTGAGCAAGACGTCCAAAAGGAGATGGGATTTCACCTCCAAATTGGTTGAGATATAGAATCAAATTCTGCAGCTTCAAGATGTTGCCAAAATAGGCGGGAATCGTACCCTCTAATAAATTGTTACTCAAGCCTAAGTAGAGTCAAGTTTTTGAGGGGGAGTGTTGTGCCAATAAGCATATTTGATGAGAGGTCAAGATGGACGAGTTTGCTTAAGTTACCGAGCGAATGTGGGATGTGACCCATGGAGTTGGAGTGGAAGAAGTCCAAGTGACTCAAGGAACCAAGATTTCCAATTGCTGGAGGAATCTGACAATTGAAGTCATTCTGGGCAAGGTCAAGGCTTCTTAGGCGAAGAAGACGGAAAGTACTGGTGTTGGAGTTGATTTTACTGGAGAGACAACTGCAGCTAAGGTTGAGGCCGATCACGTGACCGATTACCATATCACACTCAACACTAGCCCAAGAACAGCAATCGCTTTGAGTTTCCCCTGTTGATGCGTTCCAAGGTTCGATCTTTGGTTGCTCGTCTAAAGCGTCATTGTCACAACACAGAGGCTTTCTGGTGAAGAAGGTTGCCTTAAATTCCAACAACGCAGATCTCTCGTCTTCATGGCAACGTAGTTGGGTCGAAGCAAGAGAGTGTGAAGCAACAACAATAATAACAAAGAGTATCATACAGCTGAAGTAAAATGGCTCTTTTTCCATGGTTGCCTTAGCAAATCTAGTGGTACTCTCAAACTCTCTCTACTGACTCAGGTGTACTCGGGGCATGATGATGGCGATATCATATAGGCAAGTTCTTCTCCGATGTCATTTTCGTGCTTTAATCTAATACAGTGAGTTGACCATGATCAGTAGATCCTACTGCAGCGTCAATGTTAGAATGGGTTGATCAGATGGCCTTCTAAAACAGTCCTTAGCGTCCTTCACAAGGCATTCTAGAGATCATAACCTAGTCCTGAGACTGAATGGGAAACTCGATTCCTCCGTTATAGATAACACCTCAAAGATATAAACTGCTTGACCAAGGGTAGGCTGCAAAAGAATAAATCGAAGGGCTAAGAGTCACAGTTTTCCTCCTAATGTCCCAGTCATTCTTTAAATTTCTTTACAACTTTGTCTGGGCTGGATTGTTTAGGGATGTTATTTTCGAAGTCATGGATAGAGATGTCTCTTGACTTTGAATTCTTGCACTTTAAAGAGCACGCAAGCTTAAAAAAAGCAAGATACGGTATGTAATTTTTTAATATACGCCTACAACCATTTTTTTTACCCTCCAACACACGCCTCATCAACCAGAGACCAAATGACAGAACCCATTCAGTTGGAAACCCTGCAGCAGAAAGAGCTTCAGGCTTTCTGTTGAGCTCACTTGCAGGCCGACAATGATAAAACGGATGCAAAGTGTGGACTGATTGGACCAAACATCAAGTCATCCCCTTCGGCAAAAATAAGATAGTTCCCATTTCACATTTCTCCCTTTGTATGTAAAATGTTCTTACATCAGAGGTCCATCGAATCGTTCACTAAGATGGTCTAACTACAACTTCGTATAAAACTGCAAATACAAAATCGGACCCAAGTCTGGCAGTATGAATTGTCTACTACTGTGTCTTCTTATAGCTACGTTCCTACATCTCTCAGCAGTGGCAGTTGGCATGCAAATTGGCAGTGATGAACATGATTTGATCACTAGCTTGCCTCAGAAATAGATCATACTCTTCTTCTCTCTTTCTGATGGAGCGTAGAGAATAGAATTTCACGACTTCTAGTTTGTCGGCGTGAAATTCATCCTTGTTTTATCAAGTGAACAAACATGCTATTTTTGTGAGGAACGGAGACATGATAAGTAAAAGAGACTGGTTTTTGAACTATTTCCTCACAAAAAATGGTGCACGATTTATTGGTTCATCCGTGAATCACGATCGGCGAAAAAAAAAAAAAAGGCATCTTAAAGATAGATGAGAAAACACAAAAACCAAAATGGATCCTAAACCAGACATCATTCACGGAGGAAATAAGGGAACTGAGCATAGTGTTGAAACCATTTTTTGGCGATCATAACAAAAATATCATTAACATAATTTTTATTTGCATTATAGGTTCTAGGAGCATTTTCAATTAATAATAAACAGTCCACATAAACTGCATGTCGGCCCGGTCATAAATTGCCTTTTGGTTAGCCCAAAATGAAGCATGAATTTAAGGAGGGAAACCCCAATCCCTTGTGGTGGTCGAAATCTCCCGGTGCTCTGCACCTTTGAATCAAGAAATTGGATTCTTTGATTAAACTTGGATAGCAATAGAGCGTATTCACTACAAATTATGGCCAGCTCTTAGTAAGGAAAATCGAGAGAGATACTCTCCATCTTTTGGGGGGAAATAATGTAAGGCAAGTGAGAAGATTGGCTCGCAAAGAACAAAGCGTGTGGGATTGTAGAGCGCGAATGAGAGGAAAGTCGGCAGTATTTTCGGCTTGAATTGAAGCGGGTTTTGTGACAATCTAAGAAAATATCCCGTTCATGGGACGATACTTCCCAGATATAAAAGCTAAAATTTATCATCCGCCGGAGGTTCCGAGCCACCCGCGTTCTCATGCTCTTATCCACGGATGCAACAGATCATACTTCTCTTCATCAACGCTCCAACGCATCAACACAACTCTATCGAGCCAACGCACCAGGCGTTCATCCAGGCTCAAACCGAAAGCCACCATCGAGAGATCGAGCCCTTCACTGAGATCGAGAGATTGAGAAATCCGAGCCGTCGAGGGACACTGACCAAGCTTATGTCCGGCCTTCGTCTCTCGTGAACGCGATCTCGCTAACACTCAACCAAGGGAAAAATAAAAAAAGTCTAATCATGAAGCGGTGGTCGAAGGACCACTGGTGAGAATTGATGATCTGTCTGGTTGTAAGAATTGATGACCTTGGCCCAGCAATTGGTAGTGAGAATTGAATACCACCCAATCCCCCCTAGCTTCGTACAACTCATGATTTTGCACAAAGCACAAATGTCAACAAAAGCAGCACTTGGAGTCAAGCAAGAAACAGCAATCCACCTGATGGAACAAAACTTGTACATATAAACTCCGGAAATTTGGGATAAAAACGCAAATATGCAAATTTTCCCGGTCCCGTCCCCATCCCCTTCACCAGTGGGACGCGTGCCCCATGGCCAACATTATGGAAATGCTTTATCTCTAGCACCGTGCAACACGTGATTTTCTCCTATACAAAAATGGCAACAAAAGCAGCTCTTGGAGTCAAGAAAGAAACAGCAATCCATTCTTGGAAAATAATGCGTGCAGCCTTCTTTGAAGAACAAAACCAGCCCACCTAGAATCCAGCGGCCAACGTATTCAAAGCTTCGACATTAGTGTTGGAAGATCAATGCATTCGATTTGAAGGGGATCTGATCGCGGGCTTTGCGGCCTCTGCCCACGCTGAGGTACAAATTGGGCAGGTCTTGGCATCATTTTTTTTTTTTTTTTTTTTTTTTTTTTTGGCTTCTCCACTGACACATGCTCGTTATTGAATGATTTGTATAAGCCAGATCAATGTCAGGGCAAAAATAAACTCTAAGTGTCAAAACCTGGTACCAGTGGACACTTAAGTGCCAATTCTAATGACACTTGCTAGAAATCCGACATTGCATTACTTTTAATAATAAAAATGGTCTATGTGGCTGTCGGAATGTCCACTCAACAATGCTTGTCCCAAATTGACGTCATTTTGCCCTCAAATTAGCTAGGGTCTCTACGACCCTCGTTGACCTTTGCCCATTGTTGCCAGCCTGTTCCGTTTTTTTTTTTTTAAATTTTGTTTTTTAAATTTAATTTAATTAATATTTATATTAAAAATTAAATTTGGACCAAAACAACGTTGTTTTGAGTTATCTAGTCATGTCAGTGCCACGTGGATAATTTTTTTTAACTAAATGCCACATCATTTAAATTTTCATTGGAAAAAACCACGTCGGCAATTTTGTTGAAAATTCTCGCCGTTGGCACTTAAGTGTTCATTTCTTCTCCAATTTTGACACTTAAGTGTACATTTTGGTCCAAATTTCTAATTTTTCCCTTGGGCCCATTTACTTCAATGGGCTTAAATTGGGTTTGATGGGCCCAATTAGGCCATCTTGGCCAAACAACATGGGCGTGAGGTCCATTGGCCTTCGCTTGGCCCAACTTCTCTTTCCGGCTTCCAATTCTTGACTGATTAGTCCTTATCACAAGATTTTAATGCTTACCAACAATTTGACGGACAAATGAGGCCACGTCCAATAAGTTAGTTTTGAAATCCTCAAAAGTTTGATCCTTGAAATCGAATTAAATTTAGTGATTAAAATCGATCAAATGTGACTTTAGTATGACCTAAACTATTGAGTGGCTTTTAGGGGATTTCATGTGGTTGACACATGGTCGATAATTTTCAATTCACATTTGCGTTTCTTCAAATTGTGGATGACCCTCGATTGTTATGTGATCACGATGATTTAATTACCTTGAGTATAAGATCAATAGAAAATCGGTTTATCGTTATTTGTAGCGAGTATCGTAACCGTGCGGAATCACCCGCCAACCGACTACATAATTCTGTCGAATCGAGTTACATCCATTCACTAATTGACTTATAATAACGTAGTATTGATCCCTATGGTCGAGCGATTTATCCTTGATTGAATCTTTTGGTCTTTTGCGTTTTAATTCCTTATGGCCTCCCCCAATAAATTAGTTAATTCATAAATAATTAGTTCAAAGTAATTCAATTATCAATGCATTAATGAAATAACCATTTCATATATTTTGAAAGGGTTGAATTTCGGGATATCACAAGATCTTTCTAGAATAATGTTTCTTTGACAATTTATACCAAACATGTTGTTAAATAGTAGAAATTACCCTTGATGTGCACAATAATAATGCTAAAATGTCAAGCGAATTAGTGGATATTCAATTCGCTTTCCTGTACCCCTTATGCACACAAGCAGAAATAATATAAACTGCGTTTGATAAGATTTTAGTGCTTCCACGTAATAGTCTATTGATCGATATTCTAGCTTTCAGTGAGATTAAACAAAATTTATGGCCATGAGATATGTATGTAACAAAAAAAAGACATCTATAGATTAAAGTCTTCCAAGAATTCATTTTTCTATCCACTGTAATATCTTGTTTTGCAGGAGTTTGATTGCTTTGCGATCGAGCTAGAGCTAGAAAACAAGTTTTTCTTTTATTTTTCTCAAATCGCCTATTTGTCAAATTAGCCTAAGGGTTTCAGATCCTAATGATATGAAACATTCATCCAAAACTAGGAAATAAATCAGAAAATTGCCTCTAATCCAGAAAGAGATGTCAACAGGCAACACAAAGATGGAATCGTGTATTTCTTAGTCGTTACATTCACACTATGTTCTAGCAATTGTGAAACAACTGGAACTAAACAGAAGACTAATTCAATCTGAAAAGACCACCAAAGAAGGTTGTTCCTAAATGAAGGTTGTTCTTGTGCCCGTTCTTTCTAGTTTCCACGCCGTTGATTCTTCTTCAAGCGAAAATTATTCCACCTCTGTCAAGCCCTTTCTTCCGTGATCCATCTGTGCGTGATCACCACTCCAATCACTAGTCCACTGGCATACCCCCATCGAGACCATGTCCCACTCTATTTCAGTCGGAATCCTTGACTTTTTGATCTCTTCCACCAGTGTTGAAGACGGTGGTGGCAATGCACCGAGCTCTCTGCATTTCCTAGACAAAGGAGTATCGCACAACCCCCGCATTCCCTCAGTATGTGTGCTTTACAAATGTATTGGAACTGTTGCGTCCATGGTAGGGACCAGTCAAATGGTTTTAAGGAACCTTGAAGAATGCAAGCGATGTTAGTCGAGTCAACTCTTGCGGGATCTCTCCTGATAGCTGGTTCCGAGAGTGGTCCAATGCATTTGAATTTGAAGGGTTGGCCAAGGACTGAGGGATGGGACTGCCGAGAATGTTATTGGAAAGGTTGAGCAACTGAAGCTGCTTTAGGCTTCCAAGAGACTCAGACATCTCTCCACCGGAACTGTTGCTTGAAAGATCGGTCAATGTGACATATTTGCAGATCCTTGAATATTCTAGTTGTGCGAGCCTTTGTTGATTATTACCATAGAGTACTTGAAGGGCATGCATCGTGGGCAGAACCTGTTTCAGTAGTTCTCGATGGGATTTACGATTTACACATCTGTGTAGCCCAAATAGTCTGCTTGATCCACTGCTTCAACTTTCGTGGCAGTCCCATGATCTGAACCCTCGGGAAACTATATTTCAGGAGTACTTAGATGGCAAGCTACCAGCAATTGTTCTGGGATAGGTCGATGGTCTGAACCCTGGGAAACTATAGTTACTTACAAGTTCCCCAATCACCCATGGAATCTGTTAGCTTGCAAGATCAGCATGCTGACAAGTGAGGCCAACCAGGACGGAAAAGTATCATTGATTCGGTCATCTTGCACATTTAGAAACTCCTACTCTTCATAGCCTGTAAGTACCTAGGTAATGGCCCTTAAATTGATTATAACTGAAATCAATCATCCATTGCACACTCGTTTTCTTGACTCGAGGAATTCTTCCTTGGAAGTTGTTGCTTGATAGATTAATCACTTCCTGAGTGTCACTCAGATTGCTCAAACATTGATTGAAGTACAATGGTTTAAGGCGTTGTAAGACAAATTGAGGGAATGTACGGAGCTCAATTTGCAAATTGAGACAAGATAGTGCAAGACGGTTGTCGGGCAGACTTCAGGCGGTCCTTGCTGCTTGTTGAAGCCGTTGTCCAAAGTCTGAAGCGCTGTCCATTTGAAAACGTCAGGATTTGCAAAATGCCCGTCAGGGTATTAATAGAATGGTTCAGAACCAATGGCTTTTCTTTACTCACATCTAAGAACCACTCTGGTACTTGGCCAGTGTAACGCCCCGAAATCCACTCAGCTTCTGTTGCGGACTCCTGTCCCAGGACCTCAATCTCTTAACGTTGGGTAAGCAAAGCACCGACAAATATAAGAAAAGCATGGATGACGTAAAATCTTGGGAAGAAAGCGAAAGCGTTTGGAGCATTTGTTTTATAGAACCCGGATCAGACATCGGCTACGCTTTCATTATTAAGTTTTGCATTGTGATTTGCGTTGCTTTTAATAGTTAAAGCAATATGAACTTAGTTTCATAATTGCTTTCTGAAATGGATAGAAAATGTGAAATGCTTGATTAAAGTGATATATGATTTGGCTTGTGAACTCTAAATATGCAGTGGTGATGGCTCAGGCAGTTGTTTGAAAGTGGCATTGTTAGACTTTGTGCCATTGTATATTGCAAACTATTTGATCAATATATATAAGAAATAGGAATATATGTTTCTTTATCTTTTATATTAAAAAAAATTTTACGTTTTGTGTTCTTTTTATGAGCCAATATTTTTATTAAGTTTCTTTTCAATATATTGCTGTAAAATATCACGGTTTTGGGAAAGGAAGTAGCAGGGGATGGAGTTTGTGGATGGGGTTTGTGGATGGGGTGGCTCAAAAGTTTCATTTTACCAGACCCTTTTGTTATTTAAAGACGTTTCTCATTTATGTCCCAAACACGTATGATTACAGAATGCTTTATTCAGAATACATAGCAGAAAAACTTAAGAGAAATTTACAGGTACTCAAACACAGAAGACACTAGATTTTCCTTGATTTCGGACCATCTCTTCTACCTTCTTCGCCTTTGTTTTCTTCTGCCAAACTTCTTCACAAGACTTTGAGCCCTTCTTCTTGTGATCAAGCAGTTCCCGAGGACTACTCCAATCACTAACCCACTTGCATACCCCATGCACACGATCTTCCAGTCCAATTCCATTGCACTCCCCGAATCTTGATCTTCTTCGGATGTCGGAAATGATGGTGGCAACGCTTCGGGATATCCACATTTTTTAGATAGAGGAGAGCCACATAGCCCCGGGTTTCCCTTGTAGGAGTTGTTTTCGAATGTAGCAAACTGCTGTGACTTCGGTATTGGCCCGATCAGACAATTATAAGATACGTCAAAGACCTCAAGTGAAGTGAGTTGTGTCAAGTCCTGAGATATCTCCCCGGAGAGCTGGTTTTGAGAAAGGTCCAATGCTTCCAAATTCGTTAGGTTTGCCAAGAATGGAGGCAGAGGACCGGAGAGCATGTTGTTGGAAAGATTGAGCAATTTTAGCTGCTTTAGGCTTCCAATAGTCTTGGGGATCGCTCCGCTGAAATTGTTGCTCGAGAGATCAATTAATGTGAGGTACCCTTGGATCTTTGAGTAATTCATTTGGATGCCTTTGGCAAATACACTCATAGAGTAGTCAAAGGTCCATAATGGAAGGGGTAGCAACACCTGTGCCAAATAATCCCCCATGTAGCTTGGCGAATCTGTCTTAGGAACCTTCATAGCAGTCCAATGCTTGAAGTATTTGGATGGCAAGCTACCAGAAAAGCTGTTCTGAGATAGGTCTATGATTTGCAGCATAGGGAACTCAATTCTATTAGTCGGTTCCTCAATAAATCCGTGAAATCTATTGTCCCGCAATATAAGTACCCTCAAACTTGGAAGTGAGCCCAACCATGAAGGGAAAACATCTCTAATATGATTGTTTGCGAAATTCAGGAATTGCAATCTGTTACAGTTACGGAGCGATCTTGGCAATGGCCCTTCCAATTTATTGTAACTCAGATCAATCATATAGAAGTCCCCATTCAACTCAGGAATTTTTCCGATAAAGTTGTTGCTTCGTAGATTCAGTACTTCCAAAGAACCACTCAAATTACTAAAACACTGTGGGAGAAACCCAGTTAGATTATTATCAGAAAAATCAATCATAAAGAGACTACTTAGATTGCATAAGAGTGGCAATATTCCTCCTGAGAGCCTGTTATTTGAGATGAAGTAGTTTGTGATTTTAGGAGGGGGAATGGGAACTGATCCTTGCAACTCGTTGAAACCAAGATCTGCTTCAATGAGTTCTTTCCACTTGAAAATAACGGGATCTTGAGCAAAACTTGTTAGGAAGTTGCCAGAAAGGTTCAATAGTTCTAGGTTTTCTATGCTCACATTCAAAACCATTTAGGAACTTGACCGGAAATGTTATTGTAGGATAGATCGAGCACTTGCAAGTCATTTTGGTCTTGTAGAAAGTCAGGGAAACTATTTAAGTTGCATGAACCTAAACCTAGAAACTTGTACTGGTTAGTTATGTTGGTTTCAATGATCAACGACAATTTGTTAGAGGATAACACAAGTTCCCAAAGGTTTTTAGCCTCTGAGAACATATCTAACTTCACTGTGCCACTCAAGTTATTTGAAGTCAAACAAAGAGTGTTGAGACCCTGTAATTGGGAAATCGTGCTTGGAATTGCACCATGAAATTGGTTGAGTGAAAGATCAACGTCCATCAACTGGGTGAGTCTTCCCAACAAGGATGGAATTTCACCACTCAATCGATTCGAGCCAAGTCTTAAGGACCTAAGCTCCAAGAGGTTTTGGAAAGAGAGTGGAATCTCACCAACTAATCGATTGAATCCAAGATCTATATTAGTAAGTTGAATTAGGTCTCCAATGGAAGATGGGATTTCGCCTGTTAACTGATTATCTCCTAAATCGAAAGTAGAAAGCTGGACGAGGTTCCCGAGAGAGGATGGGATTTCGCCCGTTAACTGATTATCTCCTAAATCTAAAGTAGTAAGCTGGACAAGGTTCCCGAGAGAGGATGAGATTTCGCCCGTTAACTGATTATATCCTAAATCTAAAGTAGTAAGCTGGACGAGGTTCCCGAGAGAGGATGGGATTTCGCCCGTTAATTGATTACCTCCTAAATCTAAAGTAGAAAGCTGGACGAGGTTCCCGAGAGAGGAGGGAACTTCACCCGTTAAAGAATTGAAACCTAGAGCTAAATGCTCCAGATTCAAGATGCCGCTAAAATAAGTTGGAATCGTACCATTCAGACCATTCCAACTCAAGTCTAGATGGACAAGTCGGGTCAAGTTACGGAGCGAATGTGAGATGTGGCCCATGAAGTTGCAGCGGGAGAAGTTCAAATCCTTCAAGGAACTCAGATTTCCAATTGTCGGAGGAATCTGACAATTGAAGTCATTGAAGGCAAGGTTAAGGCTTCTTAGGCGAAGAAGACGGAAAATACTGGTGTTGGAGTTGATTTTACCGGAGAGACAACTGCAACTGAGGTCGAGGCCGATCACGTGACCGCTTACCTTATCACACTCAACGCCAGTCCAAGAACAGCAATCGCTTTGAGTTTTCCCTTCTGATGCGTTCCAAGATTCGATCTTTGCTTGCTCAACTGGAGAGCTACAGTAACAACACGGACGCTTTCTGGTGAAGAAGGTTGTCTTGAACTCCAACAACGCAGATCTCTCGTCTTCATGGCAACGCGGTTGGGTTGAAGCAAGAGAGTGTGAAGCGACAATAGTAAGCAAGAGTATCATATAGCTGAAGTGAAGTGACTCTTTTTTCATGGTTACCTAAACAAATCTAGTGGTACTCTCAATCTCTCTCTGTCGACTAAGGGGTACATGAGGCCTGACGATGGAGATGTTATATAGCCAAGTTCTTCTCGGATGTCATTTTCATGCTTTAATCTAATGCAGTGAGTTGACTATAGTCAATGGATCCTATTACCACGTTAATTTTAGTAGGCATGGACAGGGATGTCTCTTGCTTTGGAATTTTTGCACCCCAAAGAGCACGGTAGCTTAGAAAATGCAAGATACATAATTTCATTGTTTAGGCACTTTAAAAATACACACCAAACACCGTTTCTTCCCCAAACAAAAGCTGAAACATAAGTATATAATACTTGATTTCACCTAAATAGTTTAAAATGAGACCACTGCAAACTGTTTTTGAAAAGGATCCTGAAACTGATTTCACCTAGTTAGTCTTGAGACCGACACGAAACTCGATTCCTCCGTTATTGATAAGCCTCAAAGTATGGTCTGCTTGACTCTCCCAATGGTGGACAACAAAATAATGAATTGAAGCCTTACGTGTCGCAATTGTCCTCCTAATTCCCAAGTCATTCTTTAGATTTCTTTTCAAACTTTGTTTAGGCCGTATCGTTGGGGGACGTTACTTTAGAAGGCATGGACAGAGATGTCTCTTGACTTAGAATTCTTGCACCCCAAAGAGCACGCTAGCTTAGAAAATACAAGATACGGAATGTGATTGTTTAGAAGCTTTAAAAATATACACCTAACATTGTTTCTTCTCCAAATAAAAGCTGAAACAGGAGTATATAATACTGGATTTCACCCTTTTAGGTCAGAATTTTGTGAGACCGCTCCAACCGAACTACAAAAAGGGTCCTAAAAGATTTGATTTTGCGAGACAACTCTCAACGGTTTTAAAAAAATCAAGCTGTTAGACGGAGATTTGATTTTCATAATTAGATATTCTAGTGGTTAGAAACTAGGAAGGAGGATCACATTAGATGTGTATATTTATTGTGTAATATTTTGCAATTTCGGATATCCTATCTTGTAACACTTATATATAGTGTACATACATGCGTACGGTTTTCATGTCATGCAGTGTTTATCTCTCCAATCACACACCTGATCAGCTAGAGACCATATCATAAAACATATTCAATTGGAAACCATGCAATAGAAAGAGCTTCCTACTTTCTAGGGACTTAACTGTAATAGTTTTTCTATTGTGGACTACATTAATTGATATTGTAATTTATCACTTTACAGGATTAGTTAGTGTGGGTCGAGTTGAACTAGACCTGTAATAAGAGGACAAGCCTAATTGGAAATTATATAAATAGTGCTCAAGTCTCTTATCTAACTCTAACACACACAATCATCCTCAAAAAGGAGCGTTGACTAAGCGCTAAGGGTGAGTGGCCATTTCATTGAGCCAATGATATAGATAACAATAGAGGATAAATTCTTGAATTTGGATGACCACGTATCCACATCAAGAACGGTGGTCCAAATCATGTGCATAATTTTTCTCTTTACATGATTATATATGTGTTCTTAGTTCTAGTTATGAAGATCTTAGGTTGCGCCTTCGCGTCTTATATGTGGTGTCGAGCCTCCATAGATTAGAACACAAACGCATAGTTTTTTGCCTATTTTCGTGATTTTTTGTTCAATAAAAATCAATTTTAATTACAAAAACAGAAGAAGCTCATCGAGAAGGGCAAAATAGTGGCCGGTGCGCCACTAGGCATGGCTACATGTGCCCCCACATAGGGCCATGCATCGCCACGCGCTCCCATGGGCCCTCACGCGCAGCCACTCAAGGCGACGACTACATGCGCTAGGGCTGACATCATTATGACGTTAGCCACCAGGGTCGCAGGTTCGATTCAACCCATTGTCCCCCAACCCGACCCGTTGACTTGACCTGGTTGATCATTGACCCGACCCGATTCTCCATTTACCAAACCGATCAACCAGTCAGACTGATCATTCGTTGAGATGCTATACACTGTGATATATTTATTTTTTATTTTTTGATAAATTTATAGATGTGAAAATACTTATGAAATCTTAAATATGCATTTTTTTTGGGTACGTTTTAGGGTATTTTTTTGTACTATCTTATTATTTTGGAAATACAGATGCAAGCTCACATGAATGTCATCACATAAAGAATGTGTAGAGCGTTAATTCATTGATAAGGTTCAACATGTATCAATGAATAGAATAATGTAATTTGTATAATATGTGATTTTAGTGACAAAATGCTCTTATCACCAAGGTTAAAATCACATGTATATAGTGTATGTGAGAAATAAAGCTTATATCATCGGTATGAGAGAGTTTCGAGGATTCAATCGAGTTGTGACCGCCAAAGTGGCACACTTGATTGGTTTTGAGAAATATCAATATCATATAATAATGGGATCTCTCTTATTCTAATGCATGATCATACTCCAAAAGGAGATAAATGTGTATTAGTTCATGGAGGAATACATAACAATATAGTGGAGGAATGATTGATCATAGTGATTCATACACCCAAAGATGATGAATTCCCGAAGGTTGGAATATATTCTCATGGCCGCTATCATGTGAGAGTATACAACTATATGTAATGTATTATGTCCAAAGATAATTATATGATGATGCATGTAACTCTTTAGATGTGTACTTGTATGTCTTCAAGCTACACTGTACTCACATAATGCCAACTAAGTATATTGCTTGTTATTTTAGTCATCTTATTTGCAATTAATAACTCCATAACTATTGAGATTCTTATTGATTCAAACTTTAAGTAGTGGAAAGAGGATTTTATGTTCAGGATGGAGCTAATATATGTTCAAATTGCTCTTATAAAGGATAGGTCAATAGATCACACTATTGACGAGGGTACAAAATTCTAGAAAGCACATTTTGCTACTTGAGAATAGAGCAATCAGATTTGCTTGTTATCTATGAAACATTCCATTCAACATAAGGTATGATGGTTTTGATGAGGTTAGAGATTACGTTCTAAGGATGATAGGTTTGGAGTCTAAAAATTATACTCATAAAAGAAGTCATGAAACCACTGGTCATTCTGACAATCTAGGTCCTAAAATAGAATCCTTCAAGAAAGATTGGTGACTATTATTTAAACAATAAAAAAATAAAAAAAAAAGAAATATCACATAAAGATAGACTGCAATAAGTATATAAAACTTGGTCGTCTAAGTGTAAGCCTATAATTAATGATTTTTTTTTTATCACTATTTATGAATCCAAAACCTATCATAAGCCCGTCCAGTTTATAGTGGGTAGATAGTGGCGCAATAAATTTTTTGTGTTTACCATATAGGGATTCATAAATCTAAGGAAGCCAAATCATGATTTTTTATAGCTCACTTTGGGAAATAACAATAAAGTCGACGTTGGAGATATCATTTTAATTCTAGATTATGTTTTTAATCTAATATTATGAAACATATTTTATGTACTTTCCTTGACATGGAACTTAGTTTATATATATATATATATATATATATATATATATATATATATATATATATATATATAAGTATGTATATGTATATACACACATATATATTGAAATAAAAATTTTATTTTTATGTTTGTTAATTCAAATGAGGTTGAGTACTACATTATGTTCAATGGATTCTACATATTGTGTTTAATTCTTAATGACATATACATCACGTATATGATTGAAATGTTGTTTCCAAAATACTTCTACTTATGCATTAGCATCTTGATCACATGTTTAGAGAAACAGTAGAAATGTTGATAATATTAACATTCTGTCTATTCTTAAAAGTTACCTAAAGACTTACTTAGATTATTGTAGAAGTAAGATGATTAAGATAAAGAATAAAATTGTAGTATGAAGTTCTAACCTATTGGAGGCCATTCACATTGATCTTAATGAACCTTATATGGTAATGTTGTGCAGTAATTTATATTTTAACATAGTCATTGACAACTATTTCTTATGTACATGATTAAGGAAAAATTTAAATCTCTAGATAAAGTCAAGATTTTTTTTTTTTTTTTTTCGGACTAAAATTGAAAACAGTTGGGTAAGACTAAAAAGTTGTGAGACCTAACCGTGAGTGTCACACCCTAAACCCCGGGCATGCACACATCCCTCGATGGTCGATTAAAATTGCGACGTTCCTAAGACGCGTCGCCGACCCTTTCATTTTATCTTTCAACTAATCACATGCAGAAGAGAATCAATCAAATACCCAAACAACCATCAAATATAGGGATAGTAAAAACATGACAGCAATTTTCTCAAACCACACTTTATAAACAAACCGAGTTAACTCTACAAGTTCGTATTTACAAGTCTATCAAAACAAACGCCTGGGTGACCGACTAACAAAAAGGGTCGAGGTCGGGCCTAACTTCCATTCGTCCTAATAACCAAACCCAGGTTCAAGTAAGATGTCGGGTAGGTCATCAATCGAACATGGCTTCCCGAGCCCTACCGGCTCTGTATCTAGATCTACCACGACACCTTCCGGACGTCTATATCCATGGGATCGGTGTCCTGATCAACTCCATATCCTACGCACGGTCCATCAAAACCATGCATAGGACCCTCCCGATCACCATTCGAATTCTTAAAATACCAAGCTTGGAAACGGTGAGGCACGTTATAGCCCAAACCCTTGTCAACCCACACCGTAGTCACAAACCGCTCATAGAATCGGTTGGTCCTAGGGATAGGATAGAAGGTATTAATTACTTCCATATCCCACGAAACCCCAAACCATACTGGATGCACCTCCATACTAAGGACCTGAAAAATGGTTAACCATGACGGGGTGAGATAAATCTTAGTGAGTCAAAACCCTAAATCCTGGTTAGGAAGCAAATTCGCCTCAAAGGCGATCCTAAACATGCACCATATAGAACTTACCTCACTTCAACGCGTCCCTGCATATTAATGCATCACATATACATTATTAACGCGGCAAGTGTAATCAATAACTGGAACACATCATTTCATCTTTCAAACAATCACATGGGTCCCAATTATAAAGTAAAAATCGTTATGACACGTTCTATTCCGTACCATACAATTTTGCCCCACAATTAGGCGCAGCTATCACAACTACTCAGGCGTGTTCTAGTTATTACGACCTAATGATCACGGCCAACTCAATAGTCGGCAGTCATCTAGCATAATCGAGTGTCATCCTGCTCCGTCGGGCAAAGCAACGTCTACAACCCCCGCCTAGACGGCATCCCAAAAAGGGGCATCAATCCGGCCTACACTGTGACTCGGCTTCCAGACCCCCGCTGGGCATCCGATAAACATCGGGCATCCGATAAACATCGGGCATCGTCTCCAAACTCCCGTTGGGTGACGGGTTCTGATAGTGACCACACAAGCATATACTTGGCCAAAAACACCTTACTTTGCATTTAAATATCTCATGTTCAAATAATGGATTTGGCTACTTTTCTTTGTATTAAAAATCATCTCAGTAAAATGATCGTGCGTGGTCACACATTTAAATCGAACCAGTAAACATGGTACACTCTCATTTCAAAATTCCACTATTTTATATACTATATGAAATTTTGGCGTAAAAAATTGACACCTATAAAATCAAATTTTGTAATAATAAGCAATAATTACCACCCAACACTCAATTGCACATCATAGCATAAACAGACCATCAAATTCACAAATAAATTTAACCATGAGAATCAGCGTAAAATTCCACTAAATGGCTAATCCGTCACAATTTACGCTAATTATAATTTATTACATAAATTGCAATTAATTAAGTTAATTTAATTTAATTAACCTAGCCATGGTTGGTTTCATTAACCATGTTTAACTAACCATAGTTGACTAACTAACCCAAGTTAACTAACCTAACCTAGGGTAGACTAACCTAACTAACCACCTAACTAATCTAGTTACACTAACCAACTAATCTAACTAACTAGTTCATCTAACTAAGGATTAACACTAATTTAGTTTAACATTAATCTAACCCCTAAGCACAATTAACTACCTAATCAATGATTAGTGAGTTAACTCACCGGATTAGGACGGCGACAGGTTCACAACGACGGCGGCACGACGGCGGTGAGATCCCGCAACTACCGGGTCTCTAATGGAGGCCAAATGGTGAGGGAAAACAGCCTACAAGGCTCACAGCCAAGGCTGAGTTGATCGGCGCTGTTGGCATGGTTGGAACGGGCGGATAGACGGGCTAGGGGCGAGTTGGCTGGTTGCTAGTCGCTCGTTGGCTAAATAGCGCGGGGACGGGTGGGTGGTCGAGCGGCTGGTCGGGCTGAGGCGGCTGTAGGTGGTTCGGTAGGCTGAGGATGAAGCGGTTGGGGCTGGACAGTGAAGTGGGACGATGGCATGAAGTTTGGACGGCACTGGTGGTTCGGCGGAGTGGAGGTGAGGCAAAGTAGCAGAAGGGAAATGGAATGAGGTAGAAAAGAAGAAGAAGAAGAAGAAGAAGAAGAAGGGAAAGCAGCAAGGGGGTTCAGCTGTGGGAAAGCTGAATGCATGAGAGGGAGGGAAAATTGAGAGAGAAGAGGGAAAACCAAAGTCAAGACAGCAGCCAATAGCAAGCCAAGGGAAAATATCAAGCACTAAAGTGCCAAAGCCTCCAAAGTCTTCAGCCAACAAAGTCCAATGGCCAACCAATGGCTAATTTCCTCCCATTTCTCACAAAATAACTCATTTTGGCAGCCAAAATGTCCCTTGAAGCAGCCCATCCGAATTTCCTTATTTTCTTTTGTTTGAAATTGTTTTTTTTCCTCAAAATTCCAAGCTCGACAAAAATTTTTGAAAGATGAGACAACATTCTAAAAATGAATCATGACACACTCAAAGTCTGTTTCCCAAAACCGAATTCAATTTCGTGATTAAAATCAACCGAACGCGATTTTAGTACAACCTAACCTATCGGGTAGCTTTTAGGGATTTTAGCGCGTTTGACCCGTGGTCGATAATTTTCGATCCACATTTGTGCATCTCCGACTCGTACGCGATTCTCGGTTGTCGTAAAAATTGCAAGGTTTCAATTACATGTCACAATTATAAAATCGATAAAAAATCAGGTTAGTGTCGTTTGACGCAAATTTCGCAATCATGCAGAATCACCCACAATTGAATTACGTGATTCCGTCAAATCAACTTATATCCGATCATAATTCGATTATAACGATGTTGTATTGATCATTGCAAATTATTACGATCAAGCATTCGATTTCCGATCGAATTCTCTAGTCTGTCACGTTTATATCCCTTAATGGCTTCACCTAATAGATTAGTCCACTCATGAGGGGCCAACTTAGAGTAAAATAACTATAGGCACGTCGACGAAATTTCTATTTCATATATTCGAAACGGGGTCAAATTTTAGGATGTCACAGTGAGTATTTTGGCAAGTATAACAATGCTGGATAGCTTAAAAGACTATTTATCAAATACTTAGAAGATTCTGGAATGGTAGCTTAATTTATTATACCTGAAAATCTTCAATATAATGGTGTGGCCAAAAGGCGCTTATGGAGATTATGAGGAGTATGATTAGCAACACTAATTTACCTAATTTTTTGTGTGGTGACATTTTAAAAGCAATATTTTCACGTAAAAATCGTGTTTCTACCAAAGTTGTTTCATTGACTCATTTTGAGTTATGGACTGAACATAAATCTAACTTGAATCACCTTAAGATTTGAAGTGTCCTACAGAAGTGAGATCATATAATCCAACATTAAATAAGTTCAAATCCAGAACCACTCGGTATTATTTTATATCTTACCCAGATCGTTTAAAGGGATATCGGTTTTATGACCCTAATGAAAATACAAGAATTGTGGAATCACATATAATAAAGTTTCTAGAATTCGACGTAATTACGAGGATAATTGCTCTCAGAATATTAAGGATAATAGTATAATAGAGATCACTGTATCTTTTTCTTTGCCTATATAGATATTTGTGGAGTCTCTAACACTACAAACTAAGTTTGTTGAGGTTCAAGATACTGTTCTTGAGACAATTCCTAATGAAATTTCTCAAACATCTCAAGTGTAGTATAAAGTGGTCGTGACTCTACTTAGGAGATCTGTTAAGTAAAGACGATCAATTATATCACCAGATCATGTAGTCTATAGATGAGAACATGACTACAATATCTGCTGCATGGTTGATCTAGTGACTTATACAAATACCGTTTCTTATTATCAATCAGATCTATGGTTAGATACGATAAAAGACAAGATGCAATATATGAAACATTATAGTGTGTGGAAACTCATTGAGTTACCTAAAGGTCATGAGCTCATTAGTTGCAATTGGGTATATAAAACTAAAGGAGACTCCAAAGAAAGATTGGGGAGTTGAAAGCCAAATTGGTCACCAAAGATTTCACTTAGAAAGAAGGGATGCACAATGAAGAAATATTTTTCTAATATCTTATAAAGAAGAAATATTAGTAGTTTGTTTTGATATGGAGTTACACCAGATAAATGTTTAAACTATCTTTCCAAATGGATACCTTGATAATGAAGTCTATATGGTGCAACTCAAAGGTTTTGTAGCAGATAATTAAAGTAAGCTTGTATGTAGATTGAAAAATCTTATTTGTGGCCTAGTAAGTTTTCAGACAATGTTATTAAAGTTTCATAGTGTTGTCACTTCATTCGGTAACAAAATAAATTAGCATATATACTACAAGGTCGGTGAGAGAAAATTTACTTTTCTCACACTCTATATATATAATATCTTGCCTACAAGTAGTGATCTTCAATTACTGAATGAAACAAAGTAGACATTAACAAAAAATTTTGACATATAGGACCTTGATGAGGCGTTTCTTGTCCTTGGCACTAAGATCCGTAAGGATCATTCTCGCCGTATATTGACTTTATCTCATAGGACCTTTGTTGATCGTATTTTGGAAACATTCAATATACATCATTGGAAGCTAGGAATTGCTCCTATCATTAATAGTGATTAACCGAATCTATCACATTGTCCTCATTCAAACATTGAGAAAACCCAACTGAAGGATGTATCTCGTGTTAGTGCATCTAAAAGTATCATGTATGCTTAAATTTACACTAAACCAAACATTACTTTTGCAACAAGACTTCTTAATAGATATTAGTTAAATTCAAGACATGATCACTAGGTCATTTCCAAGGAGGTTTTGAGGTACTTAAAAGAACAAAAGACTATATGCTAATTTACAGACATGTTCAAGTCCTACGACTAGTGAGGTATTATTTGCATGCAAACTTCGCTAGTTGTTATGATGACATGAAGTCGATAACGAAATACATCTTTATGTTAGCGAGATGTGCAATAAACAAAAATCTATATCATCCTCTACCATGTAAATGGAGTTTATAGTATGCTTTTCGGTTGTTACTTAGGTTATTAAGCTCCAAAGCCTCATTAAAGAGTTAACCATATTTGACTTTATGGATAGACCCATACGATAGTATTGAGATAATAACTTTGCAGTGTTATTTATTAACAACAATAGAGGCATCAATGAGGTCTAAATATATAGCGGTCAAGTTTTTTACCATAAAGAAACAATACCAAATGGTGACGTTACAATAGAACGTATTTTCATAAATGATATGATTGTAAATCCATTAACCAAATATCTTTCACTCTTGTGTTTTTGAACACGTGTCATTAACGTGGGTCTAGGAGCATCATGATGCCGTTGTTTAGTAGGTGCTATTTCAATTTTGCTCTAATGAAGTTTACATATGTATTTGTTACATTTAATAACGTTTTAATATGTATCAACTTTTGCATTCAATAAAGTTATTCCAAATGCATTGTTATCAAGTTGAATTAAAAATCTCAAAGTATTGTATAAATCTTGAATGAAGGCTAAGGACATCCGGTTATTAATCTTGAGCATATGTCTTATTACACATTAAAAAAAAAAAAAAAGGTTAACCATAAGGACTGGAACCATAAAGACATTCTTTAGTAGCACAAATTTTTAAAATACTTAAGATAAGAGAATGGTGACTAACAAAATGAATGGCATATAAGGTTTTAGTCTCTAGGAGAGGTGATATTCATTTGCCACACTAGCATATTAAATTTATATCAATAAAGTTAAAAGCACTCATGACTATGGAAGGCTTTGTGTATACATGCAGTTACCGTCATGAATCAGTGTTTGAGATTTTATAAGATAAGATTGACTATTAAGAATTATCTCTAGACCGAGGTGCGCACATACAATACAATTTCAATTAATATAGCTCAAAAGGGAGAATGTAAGATTTTTTACATTAATTGATATTGTAATTTATCTTTTTTACGGGATTGACCTAAGGTCAGATAGAATGTTTCTTAATTAGTCTAATATAAGGCTAACTACTGTGGGCTGAGTTGAGCCCGGCCCGTAATGAGAGGGCCTGACTAGAAACTCTATAAATAGTGCTCAAGTCTCTCTTCTAATCTTAACACACAATCATCCTTAAAAAGGAGCTTTTACTAAACATTAAGGATGAATGGCCATCTTGGATTGTCACTATTCCACATCAAGAACAGTGATTCAAATCATATGTGTAAATCTCTTTACATGATTACATATGTGTTCTTGATTCTAGTTATGGATATCCTAGGTTGCGCTTTCACGTTTTACACTAACTTGCAAGTCGGCAATGATGGAAGGGATGCAGGGTGAGGACTAATTGGGCTAAACCTCAAGTCATCTCTTTCAAAGGAATGAGATCGTTCCCATGTCACTTCTCTTGCATCGCGAGTTCCATTGAATTGTTCACTAAAATGGTCTGATTACAACTTCTCACCAAATTGGAAATTAAAAATGGGACCCAGTCCGACAGCATGAATAGTCAACTGTCGTGGCTGAATAATAGTGGCATTGACTGAGTCAAATGGGCAGTGAAAGAAGGCAAGAGTGAAGGAAGAATGGACAAAGTTCAGAGAGGAAAAAATGGAAATCAATGTGGGGAGATTTTTCTGTATTGTCATTGATACATTCTGAATGTATAATTCTGTAGAGATATAATACAAGCTCTATTTAGAATAAGGAAGTAAATGATCTAGACTATCAATCTAGACCTAGATCTAATATTTAATTTACATATACATGAAGATCGTGATCAATCATGATCAATTAAGATCAAATCGAATCGAGCAATCCGCATATCTTCCAACACTCCCCCTCAAGCTGGTGGCTTGTAGATGTCGAAGACGCCTAGCTTGTTTAATAGATATGCATGTTGCCTTTGACATAGGGGCTTGGTGAACAAGTCTGCTGGTT
The DNA here is from genome assembly GCA_016097545.1 of Eucalyptus victrix. NCBI lineage: Eukaryota > Viridiplantae > Streptophyta > Magnoliopsida > Myrtales > Myrtaceae > Eucalyptus > Eucalyptus victrix. Next base: position 51,249,094 of record CM027843.1, read on the forward strand.
GCTCCGTTGTCCCAATTCCTCTTCTCTCAATTACTCCTTCCTGGATCTTTTCCTGTGTGAAGTGACAATCCACTTCTATATGCTTGGTTCTTTCATGCACTATAGGATTAGATGCAAGTTTAAGAGCTGCATCATTATCACAATATAACCTCGTGGGTCCTTGCACTTCTACTCCAAGATCCTTGAGCAATCCTTGCATCCAAACTACTTGACAAGTGGCCTTGGCCATAGCTCGATATTTTGCTTCGGCTGAGGACAGAGACACAGTGGCTTGTTTCTTGGTTTTCCAAGATAGAAGAGATCCTCCCAATTTAATGCAATATCCAGTGACAGATCTTCGACTAATCGAACATGTTGCATAGTCTGCATCACAATATGCTGTCATCCTCATGTCACATTCTTTAGAAAGAAGTATCCCCAGCCCCGGACATTTCTTCAGATATTTTACGACCTTTAAAGTTGCATCCAAATGAGAACGCTTTGGCTGATGCATAAATTGGCTAAGTGTCTGAACTGCATATGAGATATTAGGTCTAGTCATTGTCAGGTATATAAGTTTCCCAACAAGTCTTTGATAGCTTGACGGATCACTGAGTAGGGAATCATCATTTCGAGATATTCCCTTATCATAGTCTGCGGTGGTCAACTTAGTGTTTTGCTCTATAGGAATTACAACTGGCTTGCATCCTGATAGACCTACTTCTGATATGATTTCTAGAATGAACTTCCGCTGACTAAGGGAAATTCCCTTGTCAGATCGGGCAACTTCGATTCCAATGAAATATTTTGGTGCTCCTAAGTCTTTAATATGGAAGGTAGCATGCAAATATTCCTTGAAATTCTCTATAGAGGCTCTATCATTTCCCATAACAAGTATGTCGTCGACATAAATCATCAAATAGATAGATGACATACCTTTATTTTTTGAGAACAGAGCATAATCGTGCTTGGATTGCTTGAAGCCTGCTATTGTAAGAGCACTGGCAAATTTAGCATATCATTGTCTGGACGCCTGTTTTAATCCATAAAGGGATTTACGGAGACGACACACCTTATTCTTCCCCTATCTCCGTATGCCTTGAGGAATATCCATGTAGATCTCTTCATCTAGATCGCCGTGGAGAAAGGCATTGTGGACATCCATCTAGTGTAGGTGCTAGTCATTAATGGTAGCAACAGTTAAGAATGAACGGACTATAACATCTTTGGCAACTGGTGAGAATGTCTCGTGGTAGTCAAAACCTTCTCTTTGGGTGAACCCCTTAGCTACTAATCTTGCCTTGTACCATTCAATGGAACCATCAACCCGATACTTGATCTTGTAAACCCATTTGCATCCAATTGGTTTACGATGAGCTGGTAATGGAACAAGATCCCATGTATGATTATCAGTAAGGGCCTTCAATTCTGCCTTCATGGCCTCTTGCCATTTTGGGTTACTGGAGGCTTCTTTATTACTGGATGGTTCCTTCTCTTCAGACAATTGACTAACACAATATCTATGCTCCTGAGACAATCTATCAAAGGAAACATATAAAGAGACTGAATACCGAATACCTGGAGAGTTGTGAGTAGCACAGATATAATCTTTCATCCAGGTTGGTGGTCTTGTAGCTCGTCCAAACCTCCTAGGATGCTTAGCTTCGATGGTAGGCTGTGATGTCATTGGTAATGAAGTTGTTGTAGTGTCATCAACTTCTGTATCAGCAATGGGTTCCTCCAAGGTATCTCCCTGAATATATTCTGAAGAATTCAAAGTTCCATTAGAATCTTGTAGAGCTGGGATTGAAGGAAGAATAGGATTCCTCGGCTGTACTATTGGTATGTAGGAGAGATCCTGGTATGGTGTTTCATCATAGAGAAAATTATGATGGCTGGAAGTTATCTCTGGATCTCCATGTGAAGATTCCCTTTCAGAAAATGGAAAAATAGTCTCATGGAAAATGACATCACGACTTATTATAAATTCTCCTGTGGAAATCTCAAGCACCCAATACCCCTTCTGGAGATTGGGATATCCCATAAAGACGCATCGCCGCGCACGTGGGCTCATTTTATCTCAAGGCCCCATGACTACAGCATAGCAAAGACATCCGAAGATCCTGAGATGAGTCAAGTCCGGTTTCTTCCCAAATAGCAGCTCGAATGGCATCTGCCCATTGAGAATTCGAGTAGGCATTCTATTAATAAGATAAGCTGTTGTGGTGACATAATCACCCCAATATCTTTCCGGAATTGATGCTTGAAATTTCAAGGCACGAGCAACTTCCAGTAGATGGCGATGCTTTCTTTCAACCACTACATTTTGTTGTGGTGAGTAAACACAGGAACTTTCGTGTTGAATACCATGAGAATTGAATAACTGGGAGCATTCATGACTGAAGAATTCTCTCCCGTTATCAGTATGAACCCGCTGAATAGATTTCCTGAATTGGTTCTTAGATAGCAGAATGAAATTTTTCAGGTGAGAATAGACCTGATTTTTTGATTGCATTAGGAAGATCCATGTTGCACGAGAATAGTCATCTACTATCATAAGAAAATAACGGGAGCCATCATGATTGACTGTATGATAAGGTCCCCAAATGTCCACATGAAGTAATGCAAATATTTGACTAGTCCGTGAGGTACTAGAAGAAAATGGTGTACGTGATTGCTTTGCAATGGGACATATAGGACATTCGGGATATGAAAATGAAGCACCGTGACCCAATCTCATATGCATAGTCAAATTTCTATTATTGGCAATTGAATTACACAATGATTTCTTATTCAAGGGATTGCATGGAAAATTGAAATTACTTGGAAAACTCGTCCAAAAATAGAGTCCTTCGAAAGATTACCCAAGCCCATCAATCTCCCAGTCGACAGGGCTTGAAATAAACATGTGTCAACATTGAATATTACCCGGCATGAATTCTCTTTGTAGACTTAAGACACAAATATGAGGTTGAATTGGAATTCTGGGACATATAGCACATTCTGGAGAATAATCTGAGGACTAAGATTCACTGTTCTTGTCACTTTCACATGAATAACATTTCCGTTGGGTAATTGTACGGAGACAGGAAAATTCAAACTTTCATTAATATTTGAAAAAAAATCCCTTATCGCATATAATATGGTCACTTGCCCCAGAGTCTATAATCCATGCTTTCCTGGAAATGGAATTAATTAAGCAATGTGAAATACCTGAGAAACTTCCCCCTTTGTTGGATATTTCCATTTTCTGTAGTTTCTGCATGAGTTGCTGGTATTGACCATATGAAATAGGCTGGTCAATTTTTGGACCAGTTGGTCCAATGACCTGATAAGCTGTGGAAATTTTTTTCTCCTTTTCTCCCGGCTTCCTGTGTAATTTCTAGCAACTGTCAATGGTATGATTAGTACGCTTGCAATAATCGCAAAAAAATTTACCCTTTCCCTTAAAAATTTTTGCGAAATTCTTTAATGACGTGGCGAAGATCTGGCCGTCTGTTCCTTTGATCGCATTCTGCTGTCCACCGTCCGATCCAGGCGCAATTTCGATTCCTTGATGACCGATGGATCTCCGTGCGTAATCTGGGCCATTAGATCTTCGAGCGTAATCTAGGCCGCTTGATCCTTGCATGTAATCCTGGCCGTTCGTCCCATCCCTTTTTAGCCCGCGTGAATTGATCTCGCCGAACCCTAAGGGGCTTTTCTTTTCCTTTTCACGAGCTAGGGTTAGGGTTCTCCCCTCTCCGCGGGCAGCCAAAGCGATGCTCTCACTGTTCTTCATGATTGTGAATCGCTGACTCTCGTCCTACATCGCCAATTGGAAAATACGCCCATCGGTGGCATGGGATCCATGGCAAGGATCTGTGATCGAAACGTGAGGTACGATTCGTTTAAAATCAGCAGGAATCGCGTGGCTTTTTCTCTCTCTTTGATCCTTTTATACTGCTTGAGGGTAGATTCTGGCCCTTCAAGCCTTTCTTCTACTGCTTCGAGTTGATTCAGGAGAGACAATAGCCTGTTGAAGCAGGCCGTGACCGTCAAGTTTCCCTGTTTGAGTTCGCTGATTTCCTGCATAAAATTAAAAACTTTTGCTTAATCCATTTTACCGTACATTTCTCGAATGTTTTCCCACATGGTTTTGGCATCCTTTGTGGGTGGAAGCCCAACCGCGACTTCTGGGGATATGCAATCTTCGATCCACGTTCGGATGAGTTGATTGCATTTCCGCCAGTGTCAGGCTAGGCGTTCATCGGAGGGGATGGAAATTGTCGCATCGAGAAATTCGTCTTTGTCTTTTGTCACCAATGCCCGCTGAAGCTCCTGTGACCACTTCGAATAGGTCTCTGGTCCGGTTAGTTGCTAGTTTATCAGTCGAAGCTCCGATCCGTCGGCGGTGGAGACAAATAGAGGATTGCCTATTTCTGGTCGCTCGGTGAACACCGCCGCTGGAATGAGCAAAAAACCCGGTGCGAAATTCGGGTAGGGATTCGTCCCTTGACCCGATTCACTCGACCCGACTGGATACCCCGCATTGACATATCCTGGGTAAGGATTATGCCCCGTACTCGATTCGCTTGAACCGCCCGTCTGCTCTCTCGCGATGGTTGGGCTTGCCCCATTCGTGGCTGGCGGGCCTCCATCATGATTTTGGTGGGCCACGAAAAAGGGTGATAAGGAACTTGGGCTTGGCCCAAAATATAGTGGATATGGAATCCACTGGTATGGTTGACTCGTCGTGGGTTGCCCCAATTGAAACTGAGCCTGCGTGGGCCGCCACTGCTGGGGTTGGGTTAGAGACAGTTGTTGGTCGGATACTGGTATTACTGCAGGGAGATTCTGGATCTGTGGAATTTGAGGACTACTTTCTTCGGTGGTCCTGTCATCAGCAGCTAGACTGGAGTCCTGCGGAGAAGCCATAGTAAGTTAATTTAAATTTCTTCCTTCGAGAGTATGCCTAATGCCGAAAGATCAATCCTTTTGCAGGTTGAGAATTTTCTTTGGCGGCGGAAGCGAGTCAGAGATCAAGATGCTCTAATACCATGAAAGAAGGAAGAGTGAAGGAAGAATGCACGAAGTTCAGAGAGGAAAAAATGGAAATCAATGTGGGGAGATTTTTCTGTATTGTTATTGATACATTATGAATGTACAATTCTGTAGAGATATAATACAAGCTCTATTTAGAATAAGGAAGTAAATGATCTGGACTATCAATCTAGACCTAGATCTAATATTTAATTTACATATACATGAAGATCGTGATCAATCATGATCAATTAAGATCAAATCGAATCGGGCAATCCGCATATCTTCCAACAGGCAGCCACAATAAAAAGTCGGCTCACAAGGCAAGAAAAAGTGGACGCTATAAAGGAAAAGTTGGGGCGCACAAAAAAGAAACGAGAAAAGACGAGGAGAAAAAGAAAGAACGGGGGAAAAGGTGTTCTTGGAATAATGGTACAAAATCACTGCTTGTGTTGTTACCGAAGGACAGTGTATTACTAACTTGCCATAGTAATTGCTGTGGCTATCTGGCTATACTTCTTTCTTGTTGCATATGGAGCATCCACGTAGAATTTTCTGACTTGTCATAGAATAAAAGAAATTGTCGCTCGCCAAGAAACCAATGAAACATATTAATTTGTCGGGTCTTTCGAAAAGGATGAACAAGGTTGGCTTTCTAAGTTATTTCCAAAAACGTCCGGGGTGAGTTCTGGCATGGTTAATTTACGGTTAAGTTCTAAAAGTTGTGTTTTTCACTTCTGGATTTTCAATTTGTTCCAACAACCTGTCCGTCCAACATATTTGTCCTCTAAAAGAAATTTGTGGCTACTAGGTAGGTTCTCTCCTTTGATCGTTTCTGTCTTTTTTCTTCTTCATGGGCCCACGACAGCTTCCTGTGAAATACAGTGATATAGCAAGTACGAGTACCTAGAGGGCGGGTGAATAGGTATATGAAAATTTTCTTAAAGATTGCACAATACTTAGACAGTTGGATAATTAAAAATCAATCGTGAGACTGAGTAAGGGAAAGATAGAATTGAACACGCGGTTTATAGTGGTTCGGCTTGATTCAAGCCTACGTCCACTCTTCTGCACTGATAGCCAATTGGCTGGATTCCACTATGATCAAAGAGATGTTACAGTGTTGATCTTCCTTGATTTCTAGGTGTAGACAATCTACCACACTCGCTCAAGGTGTCACCAAGTATAAAAACTCTCTGTGTATACAATTTCGCTCGAACAGTATCGACTAGCAATCAAGGTTCTTCAGACTCTGGAATTTTTCTATCGATCACACTACTAAAACAGCTAGAACGTCTTCCTTTTATACTCCTTTATGTCATCATAGCCGTTGGCACTTACCAAAGGAATTCCTCCAATCTACCCGTTGGACAGAATCAATCAAGAAGATTATCCGAGCTATTTAAGGAATCTGATGATAGCCCATCAATCCTGTTCGCCCATACAATCAGGATCTTGGTTTCCAAGAATAGAACATTCCAAGAATACTTCGTCGACTATCGGATCTTCAATCGATCTTAGATAAGAATTAAAGAATCCGAAATGATTATCCAACCAAAGAATCTTTTCCAGAGGATAGGATCTAATCCTCAACCATATGCCTCGGCTTTGGATTTCCTTCGTCACTGGATTAGAAAGACTGTCAGTGAGAATAGACTTAAGTCTTGAGTCTTGATTCTTAAGTCTTGAGTCTTGAGTCTTGAGTCTTGAGAATACAAAGTCTTCAGACTTTAAACTGTCGGTCTCCAAACATCCAGACTTAGACTGATAGAAACGTTTTGTCAACTTCAAAATATTCTGGAAAGATTTCTCCAACATACAGAAGTGTTCATCTCCATGCCGGCCAAGTAATCAGCAAGAATTTTTCGTTTCCGTAAACAGCTCCAAGCGTGGACCAAGAAAAGTAGTAGGCTAGACTTGAATAGATGTTCCCGATGCACCGAAAAATCCTAGATTACCTTGACTTAAACATCTGCGCGTTTTTCTTTTCATTGAACCCAAAAAGAAGGCACGACGTGCACATCTTTCGTAAGGATAAGGATCGAGGGAGTGGACGCCGTGCTGAGTTAAATTGGTCTCTCATGTGGACTCTAGTGGAATCCACCAGAACTAAGGACTGAGGTGTGTTAATTCATATTAACTCAGTGCATCCAAGTATGGCTTTAGTAAGTCGGTCTCATGCTCTTGCACTTTGCAGACTTGCAGAGAAGAAAGGATAGCCCGTAAGAATGTCTTATTATCAATAATGCCTCAATGGTGAAATCTTCTTTCACGAGAACATAAAGTGCATAATTGTTCTTGGTACTTCTCTCAATGCTTTGGGATGAAATGTTATAGAATGGCAATTAAGTTCAATTCATTCTTTTTCCGAGCTGCAGCTCCAAATATCAGGGTCATGTCAAACTGTTCTGACTTCCGATCAAAGTGGTAAAGCAATTGAGCAAGTGGAAGTTCAATATTGGCAAGACCAAGTGATATGCTGGGATACATCCTTCGACCTGCTCCATATGGAATGTATCTGAAGTTAGTCCCTTTGTAGATAACTGAAGAGTTTTCAAATCTCTCTGATATAAAGCATTCGGCATCATTCCCTTGATCAAACTCTCTTTCAAGTACCCCCACATTGATGATGACTATAGTTTATGGCCGTATCTAATATACGGAGACTGCCCATATGTCCCTTAACTCTCTCGTGATGAGGGGAATAGGAGGATGCAAGCGTGGAGTTTCTTTAATGACTAGTCTCAAATTAGTGTAGTTGCTGGATGCCTTGCTCGTCGATCCTTTCTTTTCCTCAGAGAACTTGCCGAATTTCAGAGTCATTTCTCTCCATTACTCTCGGGTTCTTCACTATTTTGGCCATCGCCTATTCAAGCGTCATGGCTGATGTAATATGAGGACTTTGACTCGATTTAAAAGTGTGGGAAAAAAGAAGAAGAAGAAGAAGATGTTGATAGATAAAAGAAAGAAAGAGGAAAGTGCAGCTTTGTCCAGTGAACGGAGAAAAGAAGGGAAATGGAGAAAGGAGAAAAGAAAGGTTTTTTTGCGTACACGCCACGGAAATCTGTCAAGTCAAATTAACTTTATTTTGTACACCCGTAAGATTCAAGTCCTGTGTTCATCTAATCAGAGTAATTACAGGAGTTAGGTCATAAATTCGAAATCATGTGATCTTTGAACCGCCGGATCTAATATACGTGTTGAAAAAGCTATGGGATTACATGGAAATGATAGATTAGAACGTTGTGAAACATGACATTTGACTGAAGTCTCTTTCAGTCTTGGGACGTAATGAATGTTCTTATCATTTAGAATAGCGCTTTAGTCGGAGTGAAATTATCAATTGGGTCTTTTAAAAAGGAGGAATAAGGTTGGTTTTCTCAGTTATTTCAAAAAACATATGGGGTGAGTTTTGGCATGGTCTATTTAAGGTTGAGTTCAAAATGTCGTGTTTGGCACTTCTTGATTTTCAATTTGTTCGAACAATTTGTCTTTTAACGTATTCGTCCTCTAAAAGAGACTTGTGGCTATTGGGTTGGTTCTCTCCTTTTGATTTTTTCTGTCTTTTTTCTTCTTCATGGTCCGACAGCAGATTCCTGGAAATGCATAAGTCTGCATCTTCATGCCAGCCAAATTAATCACCACGATTTTTTTGCATCCGTAAACAGCTCTTAGTGGGGACCGAAAAAAGTGGGGGGCCAGACTTGGAATTTATGCTCTTGACAAGCTGAAAATTCTTCAATGACCTTGACTTATATGACCGGAAAATTGACTATAAAGTCCCAAACTCATTGCATTTTTACCAATTCAATCCTAAATCTTTTAATTATATTAATGAAATCATAAAGTTATTTTATGTTTTGCCAATTGAATCCATTAAAAAGCACGACCAATGCTAACAAAGACAATTTTAATAATATTTTAATTTTTTGAATTTTTATTTATTTCTTTTCTTTTCTTTTCTTTCCTTTTCTTTTCTAATCATGTTCCCTATTCTTCAGCCAATCCATTCTGTAATAGCTTCGATCGTGGCTTTATCCGCTGATAATAACTCCCTTAGCTCCCTTAGCTAGGCCTTTGATCTCCAACCGCCTTCCTTTCATGCGTTATTTTGGTTCCTTTCTTAATGTTTTCGAAAGCTTTACTTCCGAAGTTTACCACCAAAATTATTCCAAAATTCACATCATGATGGTTGGACACCTGGCTCCTTCATCGTCGACCATCTAACTTCCTTCAGTACACCCATCGACAGCCAATAATACCAATATTCATAGGGCATATATGTAATTCCATTTAGCCCTCAAGTGACCTTTACCCATATGACCAGTACGTGACGGCATGGTTACTCTGGTCGGTGGTGTTTCTTGGTCGACACGTTTCTCATCTGATCTATGTTCTTACTTCCTACTATTACGATGGTCCGCCTAAACGGTGCCAACTATAGAACATGCAAAGGCAAGATGCTTGATTTGCTTTATTGCAAAGAAATGGATGGTCCAATAGAGAGTAATGAGGCTAAGATAACTACACGATGAACAATGGAAGTTAGCTTAATAGGCAATGTGTAGTTTTTATTAGGTAATGGTTGGATGGCAATGCCGATCACCATGTGGAGTATGAAACTTCGGCAAAAGCACTATTGAAGAAACTTGAAGTGTTGTAGGAGAGGATATCGGCAAATGACAAGGTTTATCTAATCAAGAAGGCTGTTGCTTTGAAATATTGAGAAGGCACTCCAACGGCGGATCACTTGAATGAGTTGCAAGGCTTGATAAATGATGAGCTACAAGCATTGTTCTTCCTTAATTTGCTTCCAGATAATCATGAGATATTGGTGACTACTCTCATCTCGTCAGCATCTAGTGGAAAAGTGAAGTTGGATGCAGCGAAATCTAGGCTGCTTGAGTATGAGACTCGGAAGAAAAGCGTGGACTCCTCCCAACCACAACTTGTTGTCTCAAAGCATAGAGGAATGAGTAAATCTCGAAACTCCAGACAACCGTGATAGGTTCAAGGGAAGATCCAAGACACTAAAATGCATAAAATGTTATAAATTGTTTCATCCAACGCAGCCATTAAAAATTGTACGTGGCGGTTTATATGAACAATGGGAGGCAAATAGAACTAAAGTTGATGCATCATGGCTTTAGCGAAGCCAAAACGGTGTCGTTTCAATTGGCCATGTTTAATCGGCAAAACGATGTAGCTCCCCAATGGAGCTCTCCTTCGGAAAATGCAACCCTAGACCTGCTGGGTTGCACAGATCTTATCAAAGTAAAAAGGGCAGAAGAAAATATTAAAAATTAATCTGAAAAGCAGCAGATTTGCTTTTATGGTCCACTTTGGCGTGCGGGCGCGTGAACTTAAATTAAAATGAAAAGTTGTTGATGAATTAGTTGGCATGGCGGCCCTATACGACCAGAAAAGATTCTAAATGAGACAACGGGCACTGATGGCGGTCCAAGACTACAGCGACTTCGAAAATCATTCCTTAGTTAAACATCCATCAAGCTAAACGGATGAGCACTATCTTCTAACAAAGACATGGTACAATTAAATAATGACAATAATCATTCCTTGACAGGTTTTTCCCATTTCCACTAAACTCACATATAATAGCTGTGTGGAAATGACTCGAACCAGCCGATGTGTAGGTTTTGTTGGATCATGGTATGGCGAAGCTGCAGTCAATTTGTTGACAGTTCAATTAAAACAGTTGGTTAACTTTTCAATGAAAATGGAAAGATTTCTCCTTGTGATCGTATTATATGAAACTTGAGTAAAGTAGAAAGTGAATCCAAATCTTATGGAATCATTTAGGAAGCAAAATGATTTCCAAACATCTATTTCATGTATCATTTTATATATTGTCTCGTTTACAAGAGCGCAATGTGTTGTTTGTGTAAGAAGCTTTGTTGGTTTCGTGATCAAATTATGCAAAACATGTTCACGACCATCTCTTTTTCTCAATGAATGATTATGACGGTAAAAGGCAAGCATTGCTTTTTCCCAAAGTATGTGCCTTTTTAAAAAATGGCTTCTCAAAGACACAGAAAAGGAGCTTGACGCCCGAAGGCAAGTGTCAAAGAAAGGAGAGTGGCTGATTGAACACAATCATTAAGACTTGGAATCATGCCTGGTCTTCCTTCATCCATGATGCCTAAGGTGCCTGGCCTTGTTGGGTCACTTCACCATCTACCAGCTTGGACCGAATCTTTCCTCGTGCTTTTCTTTTTTTGAATTACCCCTCTTTTCAGGGGAGAAGCATTAATTTGAAGCATTACATATTTCCATGTTTTCTAATACGGCGGTCACATGCTACTACATCAATGTTACATGGCTGCAAAAAAAATTAGGAAACATTAGTCAAATTAAGAGAGGAAATCACCATCAACATTACATGAAAAAACGAGAGTAATGGTCCACAGCTGTTCCTTATGCACGAAAGTCAAAACCTTAAGCCTCATTTGTTGTTATGTTAATCGAAGGAAACCAAATTATGGCAATTGGGAATGAAATTGACCCAATAACGAAGACAAAGTAGGTGCAAATGTTTGGTGATATGAAAGACACGTGGGGAGTTCGCACTTCAATCAACCTCCACAGCAATAAAGCCTATCCGTGCACAATGTTGGTTTTGAAGAAAATAAATGGGAACACTCAGGTTAAGTGGCAATGTTACGTTGAACTTCTTGTTGCATTCCGTGGAAATTAAAGCGGCAACATTTCGTTCCTTGTGCATGTATTGATGAAAAAATATTTATGTTATTGACATGTTAGGCTACTACTCTATCTTCTTCTTCTTGAAAGAGTGAGTACTTAACATGGCATAAGTAATTGGTTTTTCTTTTCTTTTCTCTAGATGAAGGGGTGTAACCCCATCTATGTTATCCTTTTTGGAATACAAGGATTGAAATGACAAGTAGCCTATGGCCAAATCTACAGTACTTTGACTCAGTTTACATTTGGAATATTTCTGTATCAATTGCACAACTTGCATGGTTAACCTAATCACGTTATGTGGTTTTGTAGTTTGAAATTTATAGTTAGCAAGACAGTGATGATAAGAGTCCGTGTGCCATTTATATATTCGAGTTCTCAAACTGTTATTTTGTTCATTTAATAACTAAAACTTGCATTAAAAAGCATATGAGGGATTCGGTTTGCTCCATCAATTGCTAATGGATAGAAACCATATCTAGCTTCTTTAATTCCCTATAGACATAATAGAATTAGTTCGCATAAAAAAATTGCGTGAGAATATGTCTACATGATCATGAATTCATATTGACACCTAAATTTTGATTAAAATAGAATTAATTCACATAAAAAATTAGGGATCAACTTGACCCCAATAAAAATAAATTTATCCATCAATCTTTATTTTTTTTTTTTCTTTCACTTTTTTTTTTTTACTTAATAATAATAATAATAATAATAATAATAATAATAATAATAATAATAATAATAATAATAATAAAGAAAAAGAGAAAAAACAGAAGCAGCAGCCGCTGGGGCTGGGCCTTTGCGCCCAGCCCCCTTTCCTTCCTCATCTCCCTCCCCCTCACGGGCCCGGGGGCCCATTCCCTTTCTTCCTGGGCCGGCCCTTTTCTTCTTGTCTCCTTCCTCCTTCTTGTCTTCTTCCTCATCCTCTGCAACCAACACAGGACCAACGTCCGCCGGAGGAGACGTTTCTCGGGCGCCATCAATGCTCGCCTTCAATGCCGAGTGTGCCCCGGTGGAGAAGCAGGGACGGGACACCGGTTCGGCCGAGAGAGTCCGATCGGCGAGCCAAGGGCCGGCGGCTGAGGCTCTCCGTCGACCGGACCCTCCTCGCCATAAATGGGCGGGTGCGATCTCCGTCGACGGTAGCGAGCGCACTCAGAGAACTTCCCCAGAGAGGCTTCAGGGGAGGAGCGAAAGGTAAGCGAGAAAGAGAAGGGGTCGCGAGCTCAAACGACCTCGAATGGCTCGACCTTGCCCCTCTCAACCAGCGTCCTCCAGGCGTTCGACGGAAATCCCAAGTGAGCACAGTAACCGCGACTGGATCTACAGTGACCGGTGGCGACGAGTGACGTGATCGGCAACGATGGCCGGCCGGGCGGAGGCTGAGGCGGTGTCGGCGGAGGCCTGAGCTCAGACCGAGACGAGCTCGGCTGCCTCTGCTGCAGATCGTCGGAAACACAAGAAAGCCGCGTCTGCAAAAGGGACGCCGGGTCGGAATTGGGTCGGGCGTGGGTCGTCGTTCGGGTGGGGTTTTGTCGGAATCGGGTTGCCGCTGCAGAATCGAGTTGGACGCGGGTCGTCGTTCGGGTAGGGTTCCATCTGAGCTGGGTCTGCACGCGTGGGCTGGTTTATCCTTGGGCCAGACCCTTCTCTAATGGAAAATGGGCTAATTTGATTTGGGCCAGGTTTTTTTTCAAAAAAAGAAAGGAAGAAGGATCCCGGGCCGAGCCCGTACTACAAGCCCGTCTGGGCCACGGGTGGACGACCTGGGTCGGTCCCAACCCGGGGGATCCGACCCGGGTTGTTGTTTTTTTTTAAATAATATTATAATTAAAAATAATTTTTTAATAAAATTAAAAAAAAAATAATTTTTTTCAAAAATAGAAAAAACCAAAAAAATTTTATGTTTTCCCAAAAATCAGAAAAAGCCAAAAAATAATTTATATTTTCAAAAAAGGATAAACAATCAAAAAATACTTTTTATGTTAAAAAAATTAATAAAAAAGTGTGCTTTTTCTCCACAAATGCATGAAAAATCCCTCAAAAATCCAAAAATTCTTAAGGTTTAAACAAGATTAGGTACCGAAAAGGCATTAGTGATTAATTAGTATAATCAAGCCCCCAATCCTAATTTTTCTAGTTACGCAGGAGTGAATTTTTCTCATAATATTTCGTTTGGGTTTCCAATCAACCCACTTCAAATTGATTTGTAGTAACTCCTTTTAAAATTAACTTATAGGTCAAAATATCAAACCATTAAGTCATGAATTAATGGTCTTGGAAAAGTCCAAGCTAAGCCTAATAGACCTAACCAAACCATTAGCCTCCGTCAGCGCTTGCGCATATCGAGCGACGAAAAAAAAGGAGGTCCAACAATTCCCCATGCGTAAAAGAGAAACTTAATTTATTAGTTATCTTTTTTTACTTTTCTAATTAGGTCATCAAAAAATTTAAAGTTAACATGTGATATCATTCACTAAATTATCTCTTTGCTTTTATTGTCAGAAAACATGGATGGCCCCAAGATTAATCATTTCGACAAGTCTCGCAACTCTAAATTTTACAAGTATTCTTCCATATAAAGGCAATTATGGAGTTAAGGATCCTCAAATATCTTGATATAAGTATATGAAACAGTTTAAAATTTACTTCAAAAAGGTATTTGCATGAATTGATATCTATAAAAGTGCTACATAAAAATTTAAAAAAATTAAAAAAAAAATAAGAAAGACTAAGCGATGTGCAATATCAAATTTTTAGAGAAGTAAAAAAAATTGAGAACATTTTTTAATGTTAAATATTAGTATTCTCTTATTTCTTTCATTTTTTGTATAAAAATTTTCATTTCTACACAAGAAAGCTATTACAAGTTTTCATTACTTCAGTGCAATTGGGTTTTCGTTTGGAAACTGCCCTCAACACGTGACCAAAGGCTTTTTCAATACTATTTTCATGTTCAAATGAAAATAAAACAAAAAACATGAAATTTTCTCTAAACAATTCAGGGCAACCTTCTTTTTTTTTTTTTTTTAACCCTTTAGGCTTTTTGTCTTTCCTCTTTCTTTCTGTTACCCCTTTTTTGTAGACCCCACACGTCTTTCACACCCCACCCAACACTGGCACGCACTTGTACTCTTGTCGGTCAATTCCACTCCCACTTTCCAACAACGAGATAATATTAGTTCCGACCCGTGACATTGAGCACACATACAAGAAGAAGAAGGAAAGACCTTATCCAAAATGGCAGAAGCAGTGCTTTTCAACCTCGCCACCGAGATACTGAAACTCGCTGGTTCCAATACCTTTTCAGAGATCCAACTTGTACGAGGCGCAAGGGATGAGCTCGACAGTCTTAAGGACACCGTCAAGACCATCCGAGCTGTGCTTTTGGATGCTGAGAAGCAGCAATGGCACAACCACCAGGTCAAGCTCTGGCTCGAGAGACTCAGGGACGTGCTGTACGACGTACATGAATTGCTCGACGATGTCGCAACCAAAAATCTGAGGCGGAAGGTCATGCCCGGCAACAAGATGTCGAAAATGGTACGCGTTTTCTTCTCTAAATCGAATCAGCTTGCACACCGCCTCAAAGTGGCTAATGAGATTCAGAAACTTAGGAAGAGACTGGATCGGATTGCAAATGATAAGAAGTTCCATTTAGAGCAGCATCTGAGTGAGGAAACAATGGCCATTGCGAGAGGAAAGAAACTTGAAATTTCCACACCTGACGAACAAATAATTGGTAGGAAAAAGGACAAAGAAAAGGTCAAACAACTTTTGTTTGATTCCTCCTCCAGCGATAGTGTGTCATTTGTTTCCATTGTTGGTAAAGGAGGTCTTGGAAAAACCGCACTCGCACGACTAGTGTACAACGATGGGGAGGTGGAAAAACATTTCGATCTTAAGATGTGGGTGTGTGTATCTGATGTCTTTGATGTGAATTTGATTATCAAAGAAATTCTTAAATCAGCGAACTATCAAGATCACGAGAATAAGCCCTTAGACCAGTTGCAGAGACTTCTTCGTGAGACTCTAGGCAAGGAGAAATATTTGCTTGTTTTGGATGACATGTGGAATGAAGATCGGCTCAAATGGTTGGTGCTTGGAGATTGGTTAAAGGGTGGCGAATGGGGAAGCAAGATACTTGTAACCACTCGTAGTCACACGGTTGCGAAGGTCACAAATGAAAACTCAGCTATCTATGATCTAGAAGGCCTAACTGCAGACAAGTCGTGGGATCTATTTAGGGAAGTTGCGTTTGGAGAAAGACAAGCATTGGTAGACCAGAGATTGGAGGAGATGGGAAGAGATATAGTTAGAAAATGTGCCGGGGTTCCCCTTGCCATTAGAACTATAGGAAGCCTTCTGTACGGCAAAAAAGAAGATCAGTGGAACCGTTATAGAGTGAAGGAGCTTCCAAAAATACCGGAAATTGATGCAGCTGATAATGGAATTATGCAAGTCCTCAAGTTTAGTTACGATCATCTCCCATCGTGCTTGAAACATTGTTTTGCATATTGCTCATTGTTTCCGAAAGATCATATCTACAAGAAGGAGACGATGATGCCTCTTTGGGTGGCACAAGACTTTATCGAGTCACGCAATGAGGAGGACAACCTTGAAGAGGTCGCCGAAAATTACTTGTCAGAACTAATATGTAGGTCATTCCTTGATGCTGTAAGAAAAGATGACAATGGCGAGGTCTTGCTGTTCAAGATGCATGATCTCATGCACGATCTTGCCCAAAAAGTTGCTGGAGTTGAATGCAAGATTGTTAATTTTAAAGGAGGAGATAATGATGGAAGAATTCGACATGTATCGTTTATTTCAAAGATTTTCTCTGAAGAGAAATTGTTGTCCTTGCTGAAAACATCCAAATTGCGAACGTTTCTCTATTTGAAAGGTGAATCCTCTATACTCAACTCTCCCAAAATTTTCTCCAAGTGTAGACACTGTCGAGCATTGGGCTTGTGTAAAATGGATATTCCTCTCCCTCCTTCCTCCTTTGGAAAGTTGAAGCAATTAAGGCTTCTTTATATTTTCACAAACCAATCTATTGAGATTTTGCCAGATTCAATCACGGGTTTAGTGAACTTGCAATTCCTTAAACTCTTTAGATGCGAGAACCTTAAAATATTTCCGAGAGATTTGAGGAAATTGGTCAATCTTAGGCACCTCTCCATTCAAATGTGTTTTTCACTAAGCCACCTACCACCCCTAAGTGAACTCCCTTCCCTAAGGACATTGAGTCTCACAGGCTTGCATGCGCTGAAGTTTATTCAACAGACAAGTGACCTTGAGCAATCTAATACTATACGCCCCTTCTTCCCATCTCTTGAGAGTTTAGTCCTCTTCAACTGCAAGGGCCTGATAGGATGGTGGGAAAAAAGGCAAGTAATGGAAGCATATCAAAAGCATCAGTCAGACAATCCACAGTCATCCTTCCCAAAACTTCGATTCGTGGAAATAAAGCGGTGTCCTGACTTGAATTTCGAGCCACCGCTCCCCCAGGTGGAATGCTTGAAGATAGATAGCACGAAAATGTTGGAAAAACAATTGTTGACTAATTCAAACTGCCTATCAGAACCAACAATGGGATCCACATTCATCCGTTTCTCTAAACTAAAGCATCTAGATCTTTCTGATAGGGATCTGGTGTCATCAATACTTGAGACTCTACTTCTATTGGCCAGTAATCTTGAGTCCATGAGACTTCATGGTTGGAACCAATGGGGTCTCTCCGGTGCCATGGAGGACCTTTCCTTGCTCCCCATTCGGAGATGTGAAGGACTCGGTTTATTGTGCCAAGAAGACGACCAAAGCATCGAATGGCAATTCCTTACGAAACTTCATGTTCTTAAAATCTCGTGCATTGATTGGGTAGCATTGCCCGAGTGGATTCGACATGTCACGACTCTACAATCTCTCGAGATTTCAGAATGTAAGAAACTGAGGAGTTTGCCGGAATGGATTGGAAATTTCTCTTTGCTCAAAAAGCTGGTATTATTTAATTGTCCAAGATTAGAGCGTTTACCATATGAGGTACGCAACCTCACATGCTTGAAGGAACTGAGAATCGTTAATTGTCCCAATCTGGAAGAGACTTGTCTTACAGATGTGCACGTTCCGGTCTTTATTCCGGAGGGGATATGAATCGGAACGATCAGCATAGTAGAGGTACGAGAAAAGACTTAATATCAGCTATTAATAGTGTTCCTTTTTCAACCATTTTACCTTCTTTATTGTTTAACTAATTTATCTTCTCTTCAGTGTATATTGGCAGTGCAAATATTTATCAAAAAGAAGAAAGCGTCCCTCCCTCTCCAGTCATCACCACCTTCCTCGTTATGTCGCGCGTCTAGAACAAAGACCACATTTGCCTCCTCGTCTTGCCGGTACAACCTCCTCGCTCAACTTTTCACTGTGAATGTATATTTGTTGGAGATGAGTTTGGATTATGGATCGATGTTATGGAGACATTTGGATTATGATTTGAGTGTTATGGAGACATTACAATGTCGATGCATGATATGTGCATCTTCTTTATAGCTGATTGATTGAGAGAAGAGAAGTGAAGAGAACGATGACATCCATTGCGAGGTTCTGTTTGACTTTAGAACTATGAGGTTCATAAAAAATGGAAGAAGAAAGTCATACCTTATGAGCTAGCCCTAGCTGAGAAAATTACAATGCTGTCTAATAATGGCTGATTCTTTGGGGGATCAGGCAGCTAGTACAAAAAGTTTTGCAATTTATTAAAACAAAATCTGTTAGGACGGAGTTGAACAATGATAGATGACAGGAGGATTCGATGTTGTCTTAGCCCTTGACTTCTCCGCAATTACAGAAATCTAAATGTAGAGGAATCTTTGGTTTGTAGCCCTCTCTTTGTCATCACTTTTAAGTGAGTTTCTGGACTTCTCAGGTAAGCATATAGAAATCTCAATGTTCATATGAGTGAAACAGACAACAACTTGGTGAATCTTGGACAACCTTGATTGATGCCAAGGCTTGCAATAGTTTTATAAATCATTTAAAATTGGACCCTTTGAAACTAAGGTACTGAGCTTTGTGAGCAGCTAATTTAACAATCATGTGCCTTTGGACATGAGAAGCTGAATTGCGAAAAGATGTGGTTCTGATGTTACTGATTAGAGGGAAAACCCTTCTTGCTTTCTTTCTGGAGTCCATGTGTCGAAAAGTCGTGTTAGGAAGGGGACTTGCCTTTGCATTGTTTCACAGGGCGGGGCCATCCTCTTGAGCGTTACTCGAGATGTTGCGATGCATTAGAAAACTCAACTAGAGCTGCTGTAAAAGTGTGGTGGAGGCCTAGGCTTCTGATAAGTGCTCAAACAGACGAGAGCCCAGTCTCATCACATGCTTTGAGTACTCCAGCATTTCTCTGCCAGAGATGTTGCGATGCATTAGAAAACTGAACTGGAGCTGGATTCCTAGAGAATACAACAAAGGGTGTTGATATTTTGTATCGACTCAGGTGCAAAAGTTTGCTACTACTACCACTAGAACGTGAATAAAGTCAACCGTCGAGGAACAACCATTTTTTTTCCACCCAAAAAGAACAAAACGACCACCTCCGATGTTCCTATCGGTGAAAATGATCAGTCATTGAGGATCATCTTACTGATTCGTATCATTGATTGAGACTAGATGCAAGATTATATGCTATGACAGGTAGTGGAATTCAGGTGAGAAACTTTGTACAGATTCAGCGGTAGCAATTGCCTTCACTAGCTGAACGAAGTAACCGGGCACTTTCATTTCATGAGTGTTCATCATCTAGCGAATAACTCAAGTTTCGTACGCTTGCTAGTTTGGCCCTTGATTTGTTTAAGAAGATAGAAAAGGCCATCAAGTATCATACAGTGAAAACCATTTACTCTGCAATTGTATGAACTACTGTAATTTTTTTGCAAACTCTCTTTTATCAATTCACTTTGTGAACTTTCTCTTGAGTTTTCCCTTTTCGAAAGGTGAAAAACACGCAACGAAAAGTCATGAAGCAAAATATGGTGTTCCTCCGATCAGCAGCGACTGAATTATGAAGTCCCTTTGGCCAAAAAGAAAAGAAAAGAAAATTATGAAGTCCCATGTTGCTGTTTTTTTATGACCCTCTTTGTAAATTTTTTTTTTTTTTGGCATCCGTCTCCTACTCGAAGAACTTGTGCGATCCGTTGATTGCCTCCTCCAAGAGGCTATGAGGGACCCCATGGTTGTGCAATATTTTGCAACTACGTCGTCATGATGTTTGGTAACCATCACATCACGTGTTAGACAATTGGATAAAATAGGATCACGTGGCATGTCTGAATCCTGTGCATTGTCGTTTTTATATGAACAAACATGATTAATTAAACTATAGGATATGTAAAGAGCTCATAAATGTTTGCTTAACTATCAAAACATTATATTTAATATAATGAAGCATGATGAAATATGAAAATAGATCAATTAGTTATTTAAATATATCTATTGAAAATCGTAAGTAATAAATTAGTTTCTTAACAAGAGAAAATCCAAATTTATTTCATTCTTTTCTCACTCGAGATTTGTTTTTTTCACTTACATGCAAAAATGTGATTGATGCATGCAACATTGGAAGAGCTCGTGAATCAATAATTAATAATATGGTGACTATTTGAAATTAAAAACAATGCAAAAACTGGAAATCCAAAATTAAGAAAGTTCATGCAACATGCATTGCTATTCTTCCACACGCACAGGTTCCCCTTGAGAAAAGTACTGAAAACAAAATTAAACTGAAATACAAACTTCCATTTTATTTTCGTCTGCGTCGATGTCATAAATATATAAGTTTTGTTCAACTTGTATACTTTTTTTCAAAATTCCAACTAAATTATAGAGCAAAACTATATATAAACCCAGGCAAAAGCACAAGAGTTCAACTACGTTTAGTGTTTAAGCCTCGTTCGTTCGCGATTCAAGAAGAGCCGTCGCACTCGCAGGGGCATCATCGGCTTCCGTCTCAATTAGCCAGTCAGTTCTCTTTCGCTTTGAGAGAACGCGAGAGACGCTCGGACGAGAAGCTCCTCGAGTCGTCGACCTTCGTCACTGAATCTCTCGCAATTCCCTATGTTTCTTACCGCAAGGATTATTTGAAGACGGCAATTCCTTCGCAGCTCATCTCGGAGAGAGGCTCCAATCTCGTCGTCATCAACCTGGTACTCCTCCCACCTGTCGCTCTTTTGTATTGAATACCTCCATCCTCTGAACAAAACCCCTGCTCGACCTTTATAGGTTCTGCGAGTGCGAACATCGGAGTGGGTCTCGCTCAGCAGGACGCGCCTTTCGTCGTCCCTCATTGCATCGCCCGCTACACCAGCCAGCTCCCCAAGCGAAACGTGCAAGATCAGGCCCACGATGTTGATGACTTCCTCTCTTTGTTTGGTTTTCGGGTGTGTTTGGGTTTGGGATTGCGGGGGTTGATGGTTTGGATTGAGCTGAGCGTTCTCTGAATTCGTTGGGTTTCCTTCTGACTTCGTTGTTGTTGTTGTTTTGGGGTTTTCCGATGCTCAATTCTCAAGTTACGACGGCGCAACGCATGGCGCGAAAGAAGGCTTATGATATTGTGAGTTGACTTCTGCTGTTTGTCCTTAGTTTTGACAGGGTAAATTGCCTTTGAAATTTTTAAATTTTCTCAGTATTAACATGTGGGTCAGTGACCAAATCATGGGCAGCGTAGATAGTGTGCGTACTCTCCCTCATTACCAGGGTCGAGGGTTCGAACCCTCTTGTTGCATTCCATGACTTAAGTGGGGATCCTAAGAGTGGTTTACTAGGCCAGCCCCGAGGTTTTACATCTAAATAGTGGTTTGCTTTACATAATAAGATGAGGGAAAATAGCTAGAAACCGAGTTAGAGAGAGAAAGAAGTCGCAAGAGTTGAAAGAACAAGGTACCGTCCGACGGATCGAATGCCATCGGGCATTGGAGGGCGGTGTGACCCAATGATATGATCATCAGCTGTTCTCCTGAGAGTCTCCGGCAGTTCCTCGATCATTAAAAAAAAAAAAAAACATGTGGGTTAGTGTATGTCAGATAGCATCGTTGTTGAAGATTCCGTTCTTGGATGAGGAGGTCACGACCAGCAGCTCTTTCCAGCGCAAGTTCTACAAGCTTTTTGGAAAAAATTGTTGGACCATGTTCATCATCGCCGGAGTTAAGCTGCTTTCTCACTTCCACCTAATTTTTAAAATGATATGGCAGATTTAGAGGATAAAGGCAAGGGGCTTTGCTCAACGCTTGAGGCTACAGTTGGGCTTGTGAGGTGGTGGTGAAATGTGGGCAAAGTGGTGCGGCGGTTAGTCGGCGCATGGCAGGTTGGCAATGTCGATCGTGGCAACCATGCTGTGCCGTCGGAAAAATCAAATATTGTGGACAAAAACTACAGTTGTGCCCTTTTTTGTGGCTCTTTTAGTTTTTTTTTTCTTTTTAAACTTTATCATATTGTGTTTATGGACTCAAATGCCTTGTTCCGGCTCCTAGAAAAATCAAGTATTCGCCAACCGGTGAGTTAGGTTCTTATTTGATGCTGAATTGACCACTTCAAGCTCTTAATTAAAACAATATTCACATTGGATCTTCTCTTAAGAGAATGACCTCACTTCGAATCCTTATATGAAATTTTTCAACAATAATAATCCACATTGACGTCCATAGTTAGTATTTGATGGCTAAGATCATCCTAGTTGGTATTAGCTCTCTTCTCTTATCAGCCAACACCTAAATAGAGAGGAGATGAGTCTAGCTAAGGAGAGGAGCCACATCATCGATTGTTGCTTGATTAACAAATATTTGATTGAGAATGCGTTAATATACTTAGTGTTTCAACGTAATCACATGATATGACAACTTATTTGAGTTTGGATACTCAAGTAATAATGGCAAAAGTTAATATACTTATGGTTTCATTGCTCCTAAAATACCATTCACATTAAGCCAGATTGAGAAAGTATTTTAAGATATTTGATTAAACAAATATAAAAGTTTGAATACTTTCAAAAATTGTAAAAATGAAAATGCTTAAAATTTTCAAAAATTTAATATACTTATGGATTAATTTGACATTGACTTGATTACCTAAAAATTAACCATTCACCCATAGACAAATTTTTCCTAGTCAGACATTGATAAGGTAATAACAATATAATAATATCACCATCATTAACTACTTTCATATTTTAGTAATAGGTCTAGTTAATTGGCGGTAAGTTACCAATCAAACGGTCAACTACTACTACCTAGCTTTGCTTTGTCGCGACCCTTTTGACACAGGCATCAGGTAAATGACGAGTTTAGAGGCAATGTCAAAGGCGGACCAACGATTCTCAATTGGCACGAGTTCTTCCCAGATTCTTCCCTTGCATGACGTAGGGATTTTTATTTAATTTGATTAACCATATGAGAATTTTACATTAGGAGTATACCTCACTTCCTACCTAATCATAGATTTAGGATGAGGAGTTGTTTACATTACTTATTCTAATTAGTGCACTTTTGGTACCTAAACTTGATTTTTGTTCCTATGAGATGTCCACACAGTCTTCTTACCAAATTATAAATCACAAGGTTCTTCTAATCCATCCATGCAATGTTTCTTTCTTGAATTTATTATGGTCCTAAAATGTAACATAACCATTCAACTAAAATAAGATAATCAAAACTTAGAAAAGCAATGTAAAATAGTCATGGTTAATTCAATCAAAGATAGTAATGAAAGGGAAAGTAAAAAATGGAGTGCGTAAAGTAACCCTAATATTGAGTCGGGTAAAGAATATAACATGGTCTTGTTATTAAACTTCAGGACAGTAACAGCCGTCAGGAACCCGACGGACGTGGCCATGGTGCGGATGCAAGCGGATGGGTGGCTCCTGCTGAAGCAGCCCCGGAACTACCGGAGCATGGTGGACGCCATCTGGCGGACAGCACGGCAGGAGGGGTGGCGAGCCTGTGGTGGGGGTTGTCGCTGACGGTGAACTGGGCGATGCTGGTGACGGCGTCGCAGCTGGCGTCCTACGACCAGATCAAGGAGACCATCTTGGCCAAGGGGCTAATGAAGGATGGGCTGGGGACGCACGTGATGGCGAGCTTCGCAACCGGGTTTGTGGCGGCGGTGTCGTCAAACCTGGTGGATGTGACCAAGACGTGTGTGATGAACATGAAGGTGGAGGAGGGGCGGGAGCTGCCGTACCGGGGGGCTGTCGACTGCACGGTGAAGACAGTGAGGGTGTTATAATTATGGTTATAATTATGGTTAATGGATCAATGAATGTCAATAAACTAAGATATGTCTTTTCTATATTCATGCATCTCTTTTTGGATTCATGAATTTCTTAAACTTTTCCATTCACGTATCTATTGAATTCATGAATTTCCTAGATCCATGTATCTTTTAGTTTATGTATTTATTGAGTTTACGAACCTCTTGAATTCACGTATCTCTGGATTTGTGAATCTCTTGAATTCATGTATCTCTTGATTCATGAATTTCATGGATAAATGCGTCTATTTAATTCATGTATCTCTTCTGTACATGAAGTAAAATCTCTATAAATAGATGAGAGCATAGAGCTTCATTATGGTTTTTGGTTTTTCCAACTCAATTTCAAAAAGGCTCTAATACACTTTTCTACTTTTCTGAATTTTCTGAGTGTGCTGATTCAATTGAACGGTTCAACTGAGTCCTGTTTGCATAGTGCTAATCCAAACAGGTTCGAGGTGTTGTATCTTGTGAGGCATAGTTCGTGAATCTGCGGAGCACCATTGGCGGGAACTCAACAATGGCCTGTGCTCCAAGATCAGAAAGTCTCTTATCAAGTTTTTTGGCAACAAACTGCAGTCATCAGTCATGAAGATGAAGATAAGTTCCTCTAGCTGGAGTAAATGAGAGGGAGAACAAATATTGCGACAAATGGTATGAGTTAACAAAGTAGCACTCAAAGACGCCCAACGAGTACCGTGCCACCACACTAACCCGCGAAGCGCCCTGCCGTCTGCTGCCGGAGTCCCCCATGCATAAATAATTAGTCAATGGACTTTCAAGATGTGTTGTGTTTGAAATGCCAAATACTTTCGAAAGGTCGAGTGACCTGGTTACAATGCCATGATGATCACTGACTCTTAAATACCATATTGAAAATTTTAAGCCTTTCGAGCCTCTTCCAAGCCAACATTACAACCCTCCTTCAAAGTCTTTTCTAATTGGGATGGTTTGAGTGAAAATGAGAATGCCACAAAGAAGCTACTACTTGAAGGAGATTCGGATATCCGTACCTCACCTCCAATTTCATGTTCTGATTGCAACAAATAATTTGTGTTTTCTTTTGGATTATATTCCAACAGAGGGTGGAAGGGCCGATGGAGCTGTACAAGGGATTCGTCCCGACGATATCGCAGCAGGGGCTGTTCACGGTGGTGCTCTTCATCACGCTCGAGCAGGTCTGGAAGCTGCTCAAGGATTTCTAGTGGCGTCGACGGTGGCGGCGATGACGGTTGTCAGCGATGACGACATAATGATGATGATGATGGCGATAATTCTAGGATTTCTCCGATTAGGGAATTAAATAAAATTAAAATAGAAACCATATAATATGTGGTGGATTCTATAAATAAAAAATTTATGATTTAGATTACGTGCCTTGCATCTAGGGTTTCCTGTGTGCTGTCATGTCTGATGAATCCGTGCGGCTCCCGGAATACGGGAAGGAAGATGCCGCAATCAAAGCGCCACCTTGCACCGGGTTTTGTCTCCTATTCCTCCATTGTATTATTAAGAAAATAATAAAAAAAAATTCACTTTCCCTTCAAAGGAGCCTAATAAAATAGAAATAAAACAGAAAAATTAAAAATAGGATTCGTTTATGGTCGCAAATATAATTAGCCCATCTTCTTGGGTTTATAATATTTCGATGCTGCGTCGGATTTGAATATGTGGCCAGAGATTGCACAAAGGGGGCTTTCTTTCTTGCTTCAAATTCTTCATGGGCATATGCCTTTTTTTCTCTTATGGAGTAGGCACTGGTGATGCGACCCTGATTTTTCCCTTTGTTCCACAAAAGCCATTCAAAAAAGATGTGATTACGATTTGCTAATCGTATGTGGTGTCCATCGGTCTAAAGTGATCCACCAGTTTACCAAATTTTAAGGGGGTGGGTCCTGGTTTGAAGTGCCTAAACCTATCTAGGTTCGGCTCATGCAAGGATTTGCCCTTATCGGAGTTTCGATGCATCCGAGTCCAGTTCATATGTACTGTTTGATTGGGCGGAATCTGGAGGCTTTTATGAGGGTGGCTCCCAGTATGAAGTGCCTAAACCTGTCAAGGTTCAGCTCAAGTTTTGAGGCTCCTAAGCCCGGTTCATATGTGCTGTTAGATTGAGCGGACTCTAGAGGCTCACCACGATCGAGATCCTTCAACGCTTGCTCTTGTTCTTAATGAAGTTAATATCATGAAAAATTCCAAATTAGTACTTATTCATATTAATTTTTTGACCACTAGAAACGTTAATTTGATATATTTATGATAAATTTACCTCCGTTAATTTTCATTATATTAGATTAATATTACAAAAAATCATAAAACCAATATACATGTTACCAACAAAGAGAAAAACTCCAAACCAATACATCTACAAACTTCCACGTGTCATTCAATTCAACAATTTGACAATAAAATTGAATGGACACTAATGAATAATAAGTTTGTCACTTATGTACTAGTTTAGAGTTTGGTGTAAATTTATCATGAATGTGCCAATTCGAAATTTTGCGTGATATTTGACCCATTCTTGATGGCATGCAGAAGTGGAATGGGTCCAATCATTGTGCCAGTTTCAAGAAGTCAAGTTTAATAGGCAATGGATCACTGGATCTTGGAAAAGAGATTTTGGGGTCTCTATGATGATTCCTTGAATTTGTCCGCCATGCGTGGTCCGCGTCCGCGAGGCGTGTAGGCCCGGCATTAACTTCGTCCACTCAACTTGGCTAATCCATCACGTCCCGGACTTAACGCCACCACTTCCTGATTTTTTCTACTCACAGGTCACAACAAGCAAATCCAGCTATGATTTTGGAAGTCTAGCTAGGATAAAGTGAACCTTCCAGTTCAGTGCCCTCTCTTTTGTAAGACCTATTAAAGGAAGTCGTGGATTCATGCGTCACAGTGCCTTAGATCGATAAGTCGCGCAGCGAGATGGTTTGGTTGGTGTGAAACCATCTGTGTCAACCCTCCAAATCGATATCTAGAGCTATATCAAGTTGGACAGCATTCCGGCTTCCAGGATTGCTCCAGACCACACGCACTGCCCGCGATTGCGGTCCTCAGTATGTCAGAAAGACGAAGATAGTATCGTGTCTACTTCGGTTTTTTCCCCTGCCATAAAGTGCTGAGAAGATTTTCCCGCGACGTCGGCATCCGTATCACCACCTCAAATACCTTGGATTCCAAGAAGCTACAGTTGCCTCGATCGTCATTTTAACCACAGGCAATATAGGAAGGCCTGAACTGAGGCTCGCCAAAACAGACAGCTGGTCTAGCCATTGCTTAGAGTTGCCGGAGAACCCCAACAAAGAGGAGTCTCGCATAGAGACAACGTTAAACTTTGTGAGAGAGATTAGGGTTTTTGACGGTGAACAGCCGACAGCAGTCGTGTGGTGGTGATGGAGTGTCTTAATCTCGCCCCCATCGCCTTCATTCTTTCTCCTCTTTTTGCAAAATGAGTTTGGTTTTCATTAAGCGAATATTATACTGTTCTCTTTTACAATGCCAAGTTGTCATGTCATCAACCACATCAACGTAATTAAATATGGTTATGACACAAGGACTCGATCACACAAATCTTGCAACTGGAATGACTCAGATAGATCAAACTCAAATTTTTCAAAACCACAAGTAAAATTTCTATATATGGAATGGACCAAACCCTATAACAAAACAGAGAAGGTCAAACGTAGTCTGGCCGGAAAATTGTCTCACTCATTCTCTTACTGTTCAAATTGACAAACACGTTAACATGTCCAACTCATCATTGCAAAGTGAAATGTTTCGAAATGATTACCAATTGAATGTACTATGAGCAGTGGCTCAAAGCCAAAAGAATTGAACAAATCTGCAAATAAGTACCAAAATTGTCAGCATCAGTGAGCAAGGCTACAGGAAGATCTACCTCATGCCACCATTGAAGCTCCTAATCTTATCTTTTCCGATAAATCGTCACCAAGTATATATAAGTTCCAGTAGCAGCTATGATGAAAACCCCCAAATAAACGCAAACTGTTGCAGCAGCGACATAAAGGTACCTTCATGAAATATGAGTATTGACTTAGTATGAATTGTCTCAGTAGAGGTAACAAAAAGTGTTGCAATATTGAACTTAAGGGCAAAAATAACCACTCTTTGAAAGAAGGGTAGAAAGTAGCATATGTAAATGGCGAAAGCATTGCCGTACGGGTAAAGTCAATAAAACAAGACATTTATCTCACATAAGAAACAAAATGTAGGACCCACTACATGAAATAGATGTTGGATCCACAATCTCGTTCACAATTAATATTTGAAAAACAAAAACTTCAACAACACGCATGATGAGAATAATCCCGGAGACCAGATTGCAAGTAGAGTTTAAATATCCACAAGGAACATACAACAAAATAGTCTTATCAACACTAGCTATATATGATCACCACATTTTCATAAAAATTCCATGGTAATAGATTAATATATGCGCTTTAAAGTATGGAAAGACTTACTTTGGAGAGAAGACACTCCATATGAATAAGTGATTTCTCATCAGTAGCAGTATGATAGTGTATGCAGTCAGCGTAACTGAATTCAGGCACAACGGTATTACACAAGGAAAACCAAGCATCATCTTTAGGAGATCTCCAAAATTAGCATTCCACAAAGTAACCAGACAATTAAAATCCTTCACAGAGATCCACATTGGCATGCTAAGGAGAAACAGCAGCGGGGAAGCATAGGTGATTATAAACATCAAGACACCAGATGATAGCATCGAGAAATCTGAAGCGCCCTGCCAATGACGTAAAGAAGTTAGGGGAAATGGTGGCAACTATCTTTTGCCTGATATAGTTACTCCAGGTCCCAACTGCAGAAAAATTCCAGATTATGAGATGCTTACAATGAATGCACCAGCAACATCAATTGTAGCTAGAGAGTTGCTGTTCCCGAGGGCAAAATGACCTGCCATTCCCAACTGGTAAAGTGCAGCGACCTACATAGACAGCAAAACCACCAATGTCAATACAAGATTGCGACCAACATAATGAATCAATATATAAACTAGATGCAGCTAAAGACACTCCATGTGTAAGATTGCCAAAAAATTAAGACAATGTCAGTGGAAACTAGCAAAAAAACCTGCCCCAAAACCCTCCTTGCTTTTCAGGATAAATCTTCCTACCGCTAAGAAAGTCAACCAACAGTTGACCAACTGCCATGTGGAATGAGCAAGGACAGTCACAAGCTTCCCGAACCCCTTGCACATGGCATTTGCCGTCAACAAGTGCTCAAATGGACAGTCACAAGCGCTCAAATGGACAGTCACGAGCTTCCCTAACATCTGTTCGAAGAAAGCTACCCCAAACATCTATTCGGGTTTTGTAAAATATAATTATCCTTTCTTCTAGATGCATATTGCGATTCATGAGACAAAAAGCACATGCATTTTGATAGAGCTAGAAGTCAAGTTTATCGATATTGAAGTTTTAAAAACCGAAGAATTGAATGACAATTACATCTGATTTGAGACTAGATGAACAGCTGATCTGGCAATATCTTTTCATTTATTCAAGCAGAGCATGAAATCGCAGAAAAGTTGTATTTTCTGTTTATGATCCATCCAGCACATAAATGCCTTCAGGCACATGCTAAATCTGGCATATAAACAGAGTGGTCCAGCAAAGTAGGATCAGATAAAAAAAAGGCTATGATCTATTAGCACAGAAAGAACAAGAATTCCTTGTTGCTACATAAGAATGCCTGCTTCTGGAGAAAGAGAGAGTACTAAGAGGATTTCAAAAAGAAATTAACTTAAACAAAAATCCCTTCTCTTTATTAGAGTGCTTTTGTGTCGCTATGCCTGCTTCTAGAAATTTAAATAGATTTGAATCACATCCCCAAGCCATTATGTCCGAAGAGGAACTTGATAGCACAAGAATGATGACTTGTCACTTAAGGATTTGATCTTTTTCTTAAACCACTAATGATGGTAAAATATTCTTAACCAGATGCAACAGTTACTCTAGAGAACAGGTAATCTAGCTTGCATTGAGATGTGGACAGAACCACAGAAGATGCCATTGTAACTGACCTCAATCCAATGCTTATGAGCAGGCACAGCACTGAAAGAATGAAGCATGCTGGCATAGATCTGCACAAGCAGCAAAAGCACAGGCAACAAATTTGTTGGCTGTTGGAGCAACAGTTGAAGGAGACACCAACAAAATATGTATGCCCACCCTATGACATAAAATGAGTCTCTCATCTCCATCAGCAGAGGCAACTTTAGAATGTCATGGGAACCAGAAGTAGACAAGCAGATATCCCCATTAGAGCATGCCTTGGAAGTCCAAATATGTATTAGCCATGGTACAGCTACGACAGCCACAACAGTAAGAGCACCAAGAACTCTATATATCTTCTGTGCTGATACAGTGGAACCATAGCTGTATGTAAATGACCCTGATGTATCATCCTCATGACTAATTATATATTTCAAAACCATCAATCCTGGGATAAAAAAGCTGAATCCGACCACTAAAACCATTTTCCTTCTTGTCCATAAGAATGTTAGAACATATATACTTAAGATGATCACCGACAAGCACGCCAGCAGCTAAAGTCGTTTCACATATTCATGTCCTGCCAGTTTTAGCCATTTAGAAATATCAGGAAGATTTACCCAGTTTACACCACCCTGGTGCCAGGCTCTCAAAATTCTTCCTGATACAAGTACAGAAAAGAGGGATATAATTGGATAGCTGATCTTTCCATTCAGAGACATGGACAAGCCGACTGAACTTTGAGCTCTATCTGCCAGAATGGTCTGTGCAGTCTTCCGAATTAGTAACAGATAAAATGTCGACGACACAAAATGCCAAATATATTGCTCCTCCTCTACCATAGAACTGGATCCCATGCTTATGACATGAATCAATGTAGCACCCATGAGGAAGATCTCATCCAAATGCCATGAAAAGGCATATTTTTTCAAGCTGGAAATCTGATGGTCTTCTCTAACGTACAAGGCCTCATTCAAATGAAATACAAGCCCCAGAAAGATCAAACATGAGAGAATCATTGCTGAAATTCCAACAACAAGCAGGCCGACAGGTTTCTGCAAAATGCTTACTTGTTACTGCATGGAAAAAATAAAGTTATAAAAGGAAAAGATTAAATCACATCTGGTTTTGTGCTCTCTTCTACGGTATTATATGCATCATGTTCACCAGTAAAATTGAATCAATGTCCCAACAAAGAAGCAGTCTATTTTCAGTGGATCAAAAAGACACATACATCAGTCATTCTGCGTGCTAACCACTGACTTGCAGTCCTCAAGAACACATAATATGCTGCGGCAGTGCTCTTGTAGTCTTCAATGTTTGACCTTTAAAAGTCCAAGAGAACAAAGAATCATAATTTTGCTCATGTAACATTCATTAGGTATTTGAATCTGTGATGCTTTAAAGAATTATTACACAAAGATCCTCTCGAACTTCCAGGACCTGTGGAGGATGGCAGCATTCTGATATAAGCAACAGAAGACCTGCTCTATGTTTCCACCACACTCAGTGACCACTGATTTTGTATCTCCAGTGTTTTCCTCTACTAAAACATGTTCACAGGGTAGACCAGATAACTGGGCCTGTAACAATCTTAAAAACTGCCAAGAGTTTAACTCTAAAGCTCTCATCTTTTCAGCATCTGCACATATTAAGAGAATATAAAGTGGTCATTATTTCTTATAAATCGAAGGTAAAAAGGACCCAGATAGAAGTAGAAGAAGAGGAAGATCTAGGAAACCAACGTTCGCATGTCGATGCAGAACCTACAAGATGATAACTGAAATCTTCTTCAGTCAAATAAAGGAATAACCAACCACCTAGCAACCAATCTAAAATACTTCAAAATCCAGCATTTCTTGATTTGTGGCCCTACGTTTCCTCTAACTAGTTAACAGATATATTTAATATGGACATAAAAGAGCATGTCAAATTAAAAAAAATTGCAAAAATCAAGTAATTTAACCTTTTCCTTGCTAAAACACAAATAGCCCGCACCAGCTACCACACTATCACAAATTATTCACAATCACTGTCAATTATTCCTGAAATTGCTGACCACTTAAAAGATGCAAACTTGGTCTCCTACCTTCAGGAGCTTTTCAAAGAACTAATGGAAGGTTATAATGATTCAGTTTGCTATTTCCAACCAACGTTGTGTTGGTTTTTTTCACAATTTAAAATTAGATCAAACAACTAAACTAATGTAACAGACAGACATTGTTATGTATAAGAGCTTCATCTTAAAAATTTTCAAAAAAAAAAGAAGAAGAAGAAGAAGAAAGAACTATGAATAATACTCATTATATTTCCAGATATTTCGTAATTATACAACAACAAAAGAAGGAACAGAACCAAAGAGGATCTTCATCTTATACAGATATGTCCTGGTAATTTCTCGAAAATCCATATGCACATGCACCAAATAAGTAATTGCGACCAAAATACTATTCTTTTTTGATTTCCACTTGCACAAATAATGTCAACAGAAATAAACGTGATAATTATACCTTATTCTTCCCATAATTGATGAAAAACAGCATGCTCAAGAGACAACAAAGAGCACAGAATGAAACTGATGTGGGTTTCCCATTAACCCCACTAACTACCAAGAAAAACGCTACAACCATTGGAGATTACTGGAAGCAATACTCTGGTCAATGAAACTTCCCTATTATAGATCTCAAACTACAATGAATGAATCCAAGAGAGATAACCATGATGAACACCATCAAATCTATTATTTGATGGGTGAGCTGAAAAAATCCTTCTTGGATTTGAAAGACTTGATCTATTTGCACCAAGGAAACTCCCATAGGACACAGCCGATATGAGGAGAAATGCTTGACATCATCGTCCAGCAGTTGATCAGCAACTATTGTGATAATTAAAATTCATAATATTTGAAAATTGTTGACTTGGTGAACCATGCATGTCCACACAGAGAGAGAGAGAGAGAGAGAGAGAGAGAGAGAGAGAGAGAGAGGACCGTCATAAAGTTAAGAGCATGTGGGATGACAACTCCAATATTGTTTTTTGGTATCGGTACATTGAAGAGGAGAGCTACAGTGGCTGCAATGTCAATCTGCATCAAAAAGAATAAGTGAAGAATGGAAGGTTATTGGACTATCAGTTGGTCATAATTATTAAAATTGTAAAAAACACGGCACTGTAACTAAAACCAACATTGGTGAGAACATTTAGAAACTGAAATCTCTTTACCCTTGGCTCTTACTTGATTTTCTGAATTCGCAAATTTTTATTTCAGGGTCCAGTATTTTTTCTTGTACTAGAAATTTATAAAAGTAATCAACTGCCTGTTTGACAAGTCATCATTCAGAAGATTATGCCTTTCTTGTTTGCACCATGTCGCTTTTCATTGGAGAAATTTAGCAAGAAATTTCAAAATTTGCTTCTTGCATTTATTTTGTTATAAGTTAATTTTAAAGAAGTACTCCACATACCTGTAAGAATTACATAATGAGGAAATTAACCACCTCAAGGATGTATTTAATCACAAAACAATGTCACGAAATTCCATTCTCCACGTCCAGCTTACATTTATCTAATTTCCTAATATTGACTGTTAGTCTTATATAATAGCAACAGCAATAATGGCATTCATATGTGTGTGCAAAATATAGAATATGTTTTAATAGAGGAAAGGAACAATATGATCTGAGTTATTTTATGAAATAGATTCAAACTATTGATGGATAAGGAAATTTATTTATATATAGAATCTCAATAAGATAGATTTATCAAATAAATATGATAATTCCATTTGCATCTTAAATTACAATCTTGTCCTTTGTTTGGTAATACACAATCATTATTTATTCTTCCAGCTAGCATGGGTATATTGTGGAATATTCAGGCCAAAGTTTTGAGGTTGAAAGTTCCTGTCAGGTTTGCTTATCATAAAAAGAGATTAGACATCAAATAGGATTCTTAATGAGTTTCCAATTCCTACATAGAGTAAGATTCCAAGGATCTTTGCTTCCCTTTGGACTATGACTATACAGTACATATACAATATGCGCGTGTGCGTTGACGAAGTTTAATGAAATTTTAGCTAGAGTTTTCTTTTGAAGTATTTGATGCAGATATCTTCTTCAGTTTGATGCTTAAGAAGCCTCTTTGTGATGCGCGAAGAAATCTGCTTTTTTGTGATTACTGTTTGCAAGAAATTCCTATCCAGTTCTGGCTTCATTGCGATTGTTTGTCCCTCAAGCAAGCCGGTTCTACTCCCCATAACAATTAAATTGTGGAAATTGATAGAGTACCTGGTTTGCTGAATTGCCTGTAGCTGATGCATGGTCAAGTGTGTGATCACCCAGATCAACAAAAACAGCCAATGAATCAGTTTCTTCAAATGAGGAACCACCATGGTTACCACTCTCAGTCATGCCGTGGTCACTAACTATCACCTTCAATGCATTTAGTGACATAATGTGTGAGAGAAGATAATTTCTTCAAGTATAGCGCCAGAAAGGAAGCTAAATAAGCATCTAATAAAACATATATGTTTGTCAAATTGAAAGGAGAAGGTGGCACTACACTACGTAATTATATCTGACAACACATCTAGAAGATAGTTTCATAGATTCAAATCTATGTCTCCTAAATATTAGAAATATTGATTCTTCATCACTAACAACTTGGAAGAAACTTACTGGTCAAAGTGTTGTAGAATTTTAATAATTCGAAAAATATATTTCATAGGCTTCCGGTTTACTCTCTCTGTCCCTACTACTATTGTGTAGCAAAATCTCAAAAATTGCAAAGCAATTGTCAGTGCATTCAGCAGTAATTCTGTAAGAGTTAATCCAATCTTAGTAAGCACCAACACAACAATGGAGATGCAAACTTTGCAAAGGGATCGAGTGCCATGTATGTGCTCATGGATTACCCAGTTTTGCCTCCTTATGTATATCAACATATACCTATACAAAGAATATCTTTCACTAAATTATTAAATTAGTGGACTCTTTGGTTTTCAGTAGACATGTATCAGTCTGTCAATCCTCAGATATAATCATGTGCCTAGATCATCAAATGAAAAGGTAATCTCTTACTCAAACATTTATGAGTTGCTTCATTTTGCCACTATTATAATGCATGTCCAGCGGGCAAAAGCAAACATCCTGTACAACTATATCAACTAGAATTTTGTAATTTAAGAAAATAATACACAGAAAAGGAGAATGGAAAAATTTAGCCTAACCAAAAGAGTCCCTGTCTGATGATTCTTTTTATCCCTAAGGCTGCTTTGATGAATCATCTCAATTACTTCATCCATCTCCTTGAGTTTTGGGCCCATTAAGCAATCAAATTCAAGCAGTAAGGTGTATTCAGAATAAGCAGATATGCAAAAACATTAAGTATTGCAATGGAGCAGAGTGTACCTGTTCCTTCCACCAAGATGACCAACATGATCCAGACCTAAATAATGGAGAATCTGAAAGATAAAGTCAGAAAGTAGCAGCACCAATCAGCATTTAGCAGCATTGTGAAGGGAAATGGACTGAGCGATTTATCTCTTGAAGATAGAGAGATTCCTAAAACAGGAAAGTCAACCCCCCCATCAGCTAGAGATGGAATAATATAGCTGCCAGTAAATAAAGCGATAAGCAAAAAGACTTCTCAGAACAACAGAATCAAACTCATAAGTCAAGACTCAATGGATCATTAACCTGATAAAGTTATTAACAAACCAATATGGTTGGGTCCCTATGGTCAATCTCTTAAGATCATTATGTCATCCATAATAAACATGAAAGCAGATGAAAATGGAGCCCTTCTCTTGACTCCAGATTTTTTAAATAATTTTGCTCGGTTAGCATTACTTAAATCACTAAGTCATATTGAACTTTTCTGTACATTAAGATGCCATCTCCTAACCCAGGGAAGGGGGCACGAAAATTCAGGATTTTCCGCTGCATGGATCTCCTGGGAAACAATAGTAAGTATGGATTAAAGGGCTAGCCATCTACTGGTCCAACTGATCCATTTACTTTATTTTGACTATGAGACAATTATCACCTATTGTGTCAACCACTGTTCTTCGGCATAGAAGGGTAATCAAATAGGCAGGTTTACATCAAGTGTGTGCGAACGAGAGTAGAGATGTGACTTCAAATGATGACTGAAGGTGAACATAGGTAAAAGAAGATCCCAGTCATCTCTGCGAAGCTCTTCGTCTAAATGTCATGAAACATTTTGGTCTACTTGAACAGTATCTTTAACCTGCAATCAAATAACACTCTAATTGAATAGCAGAAGGCACTATTCAAATTAACCCAAAGAACATATACCCAAAACCATACGAAGAACACTTGTCGGTGAAAACCACTCACAAAAAAACTGCTCACGCCATCGTGCCTAATAAATGATC
This sequence comes from Eucalyptus victrix, assembly GCA_016097545.1. Taxonomy (NCBI): domain Eukaryota; kingdom Viridiplantae; phylum Streptophyta; class Magnoliopsida; order Myrtales; family Myrtaceae; genus Eucalyptus; species Eucalyptus victrix. Next base: position 51,285,553 of record CM027843.1, read on the forward strand.
CTGGAAATAACTTAAGCCATGTGTCATCACCATGCATGACCATCTTCCTACCAGTCCGAAAGCATTGACCTACCATACAAGAAGTATACAAGTGACCTGTGTTATAAATTCTAAATAGTAAAACTTGCCGTCATTTAATAGCTTAAACTTTTACAATAGTTGGCAGTGCTTCCACAAAATTTTACAAGGTATCAAAGTAGAGGGTAATAAATTCCCAATTATATATCTCCATTCTTAGATCTAATGGCAAAGCCCAACCTATGCATGGGTGGGACTACAACAACATTTATATATTAAACCACATCATCGTTTAATAGTTTAACCATTCGCAACAGTTGAAATGATCCACCAAATTTCACAATGTGTACAGATCCACAAGATCATTTTATATAATAAGTATGACAATCCAACTTGATTTACCAATAATATTATCATCTTGCAAAGCTTGTGTATTAAAGTTGAGCGCCACGTCCAGAAATCCTCCAATTGCCCCAGAAACCATAGCCTGGAACCACAGAAACGTAGACCGTTAATAAGAAGAGGAAACATTGACCTAAAACATAGAAGTAGCCCAAAGAAACAACCTTCAAGCACGGCATTGTAACAGTAGGAGGTGCAGCATTTGCATGGTATCCAACTGCAAATCCATTTGCTAGTAACGACTGAGTATAAGGCATGGCTTCAACAAAAGCCTCTCTTGGAGGCTTGTCGTCCCTTCCGAGCACAAATTCTGCTGGAAGACCATCAACAACCTAAACTGACATGGGCGCAGTGGGCAGCTAGTACTTACTATCGAGTTACATTCAGAATGCAAAATAAAGAGCTGGTGCCAAGAGCATCTTCAATCGGCACATATCTCAAGCATGAGCAAGATTACATACCATTAGAATTAGCCGATCAAACGGAGGGCTGATCTCAGATAATTCCTAAAATAGCAAATGCATCATGAAAATCAAGAAAATCCAGCCGCCCCTAAGCAGAGGACTCGCAATTCACCATCTCAAAACAGGGGTAAGCAAATACCGAACCTGATACAACCGCTTGAGCTCTTCAGGAGGCAATGCCGCCGCCGAATCATTTCCAACGCCGTTGGGCCACGGCGCACGGAAGCTCTCCGGTCCACTGACGACGGCGACGGCGAGACCCAGAAGGCAAAACAGAAAAAAGTTCAGAAATTGCAAAATGGGTCGTCACATCCGGATCATCTTCAACCTCAAACCGAGCGTGTGACAATTACTGGCGAAATTTTCGGTGTCTAGAGGAACGCACCTGACGCCAGAAAGAGCCGGCTTGGTGGGGAAGAAGCCGAAGATGAAGAGGGAGAGGCCGAGGGACTGGAGGAGAACTGCAGCTGCGGCGATTATGGCGAATCTGGAGCACGTAATCGAAGAAGGAGACATTCCCGCGCTCTCTCTCTCTCTCTCTCTCTCTCTCTCTCAAGCGGGTCGAATCCGCGCAAGCATTCCTCGTACAGGTATAGAGGAGGGAGATGACCAACCCTGCTCCGCTATTGAGAGTTCAGGGGTGGCTTTGGGAAAATATTTCTCATTAAAATTATTTTCTCTTGAGATTGAGAAAGACCTTAGTTTGATTTGTCTATAATTATGAACAAAATATCTCATATTATGTATGGAGTTTACAATTCATTATCTTAATCTCACTAGCCCTTATTTTTTCATTTTTCGGCATAGCCTTATATGGGCCTAATATCCTGAAAAACCTTAAGTTTTAATTCTCGTTTCAAATTCTACGTTTCGTCTCATAAAAAATCTCTAACTTTAGCCTATGTTCCAATTCTAACCTAATCTTTCTTTTCCTATTAAAAATCCCAAACTTTAAGTCTAGTATCAATTTTACCCTAAACCTTTTTTATATCATAAAAACCCTCAACTTTATATCAAGTATCAATTTTACCCTTTTTTTTGTCTCATGAAAAAATATCAGCTTTAAGTGCAATTTTGACTTTACTCTAAATTTCTTGTTTCATAAAATACCACTAATTTTTTACTTGAGCCTCCAATCTACTCTTCATTAACCAACCGTCAAAATCTCCCTTAAGGATTGTGCACTCGTCCATCTCTCATACTTGGGAATGTTCCGTTTCTCATAGTCAGAGAGCTTGCCCTTAGAATGCTCAAACAAGTCATGTTTAGAAGTTTTTCATCTCTCAGTTGTCAACGATAAATTTGAACAAAGGTTAATGTAGGCAGATTTGTGACTAGAGTAAAAATTTGTGGTGTTTTATAAGACTATAAAAATTTTAGGGTAAAATTGGGATAAGACCTAAAGTTTCAGATTTTTCATAGGAAAAGAAGTTTATAATAGAATTTTGAGACAAGACTTAAAGTTGATGATTTTTTATAGAACAAAAAAAAATAATGATAGAATTGTCACTGGACCTAAAGTATGAGGTTTATTTATTTATTTATTATGAAATAAAAGGTAAAATTGGGACAAAAGCTAAAGTTGAAAGGTTTTTAAGGTATTAGGCCGCATGATATGCTTGGTCTTTTTTTTTTTTTTAATACCTATACGTTGTAATATTCTAAATTTTGACCCCGTCTCGAATATATGAAATGGGCATTTCATTGACGCACCTATAGTCCTTTTTCTTGGAGCTGACATGAGAAGCTGTTAAGAAATTAACTACTCGACCGTGCTAATTGACAATAGTTGATTCAACATCGACTGCTCGACCGTCATAAATCGACTGCTTGAGACAAACTTGAGAATTTGATCAGAAATCGACTATTTGACCGTGCTAAACGGCAATAGTCAATACAGCATCGTTATAATCGATTAGAGATCGGAGATAGGTAGATTCGACAGAGGCATGTAATTAAGTTGTGGGTGATTTCATCTGATTGCAAAATTCGCATCAAACGGCACTAAACTGATTTTTTTGTCGATTTTGTACTCGGTGCTCGTAATTGAAATGTTAAAATTTTTACGACAACCGAGAGTCGCCAATGAGTTAAAGATGCACAAACGTGTATTGAAAATTATCAACCACGGGTCAGACGTGATAAAATCCCTAAAAACTATCCGGTAAGTTGGGTCACGCTAAAATCGCGTCCGATCGATTTTAACCATGAAATTGAATTCGGCGGGAATCGAATATTCGAGCATGTCACGATTCATTTATAGGACATCGTCTCATCTTTTGGAGAAATTCCATCGAGCCGGAATTTTGCAGAAAAATCGGTTTTCGGACAATTTGGAATAAGAAGTGAAAATTCGGATGGGAGGTGAAGTGGGCTATTTTGCTACCCAAAAATCATTAATTTTGGGAAATTAGGCTCAATAAAGTAATTTGGGGACATAGAGGATTGGCATGAAGACCTTGGGGCTTAAGCAATCATGGCTTAGATATTTAATCTTGATTTTCTTTACTCCTCCATTTCTCTCTCCCTTACCCCACTCTCTCACGCGTGAACTCATCCCCATCTCTCTGCGGCCCACCTTCTTCTTTCCTTCCTCCCCCTCTCTTCTTCTTCACCCCCTTCCTCCCCTCACGCCCCATTCTTCTTCCTTTTGTTGACCTCACGACTCCACGCCTCATTCCATTTCATCTTCTATTTTGCCACCACCACCTCATGCTTGCTGCGCCATCTTCATACACGCCACCTAGCCACCACCCCTTCCACTTCACTAACCACCAGCAACCCCTTCTTCCTTTCATGGTTGCTATCGTTGCCTTATCCAGCCCTCACGCCAACTCACCCGCCACTCCAACAACCCACAGCCATAGCCCCTCTGTCCAGCGCAACTCCAGCAAACCACGGCCATCAAGACCAGCCCAAGCCAAGCCTGACCAGCCTCTCGATCCAGCCTCTCCAGCTCCAAAGCAAGACCGAGTTTCAATTAAGGGCAAAAACTTGTAGGGCCGTTTTCGGTGTCTTCTGAGCCTCTCTTGGAGCCGTTGTAGGCACAAGATCTCACCGCTGTTGTGCCACCGTCATCGTGAACCCGTTTGCTCGCTAATCCGGTGAGTTAATTCCCTAATCCTTGATTATGTTGTTAATTGCACTTAGTTAGGTGGATTAGTGATAATTAGATTGATTAGATTAGTATTAAGTGAGATTACTCTTAAGATGGATTAGTGTTAATCTAGTATGATTAAATTAGCCTTAAGATGGGTTAGTGTTAATCTAATTTGTAAAATTAACACTAATGAGGATGGATTAGTCCAATTCGGTGGATTTTCCTCAAATTTGGTTTCTGGACCCTCACATTTGCCATTTTTATGGATCAAATTGTGCTGAGATTTTGAGGTTGATTCTTTCTTGAAAAATATTTTAGACATCTTTCGCTATAACATATATTTTTCTAAAATATTTTTCCCAAGATTCTATAGATTTAAAAGAGTATGATTTCAACTTCGTTAGAAACAAAATAGAGCCCTTATTTTTACTGGAGCTGGTGACCTTTTGGGATTCAATAGATTTTTATCAACTCATAGGGTTCGAATTTCGAAAGAGTTCATTCACAAAATTTGTTTGTCACATTTTGTAGTTTAACATAATCAAATTTCATATCAAACGGACAAGTTTTAGACCTTGAACTAAGCTAATTTCGGAAAATGGACTTTCTAGAAACAAACATAATTTTTGTATTGGATTGAGCGATTTACTGGGCTTAATATAGAAATATCTAGGTTAAGGTGTCTTCATGAAAAATGTTTATTTTTATGTCTTTTATAACATATTCTAATTTGGGAATTTTATGAACTTGTTTGATTAGATTTTTGGATTTAAACTTGGAGATGCGCGAGTAGACCATTTCTACCGGTTAGGGCCGGTTATGGTTTTGTGGTGTTCTTGGTGCAATGCTTGCTGGTTTGCGCATACTTGATGATATTGTTGGTTTATGACATGCTTGGAACTTGTGCATGATGATATGTGAAGGATTGTGCCATGGCCATGGTGTGTGTTCATGTCGAAAGATGGCTATTGAAGGCCGATATGTGAATATGTATACATGTGATTATGTGAGGACTATTGAAAGATGAGGTGATATGCTGACGTAATCACATGTGTTGTGTCAAGGAAATCGAATGGCAGGTGAGCTAGTAAATAACTAAGTCCCATTTGGTTCGACTTCCCCAATGGGCTTTGGGCCCCCAAAGCTCCTTGGGGAAAATATTTTGTGTTTGGGAGATATTTTTAAAAGCTCATTTGCCAAATGTAAGTATTCCAAATGCTGAAAGCTGAATGTTGGGGAGGGGCTGCTTTCGGTTTTAGCATTTTGGAGATACAATTTCCACTGTTCATGATGACACTATTCATCTTCTTCTTCCTCGCCTGAAAGTCGCGCTTCTCCGCGAGCTGCCATTGCCGCTTGGGGTCGCGCGCCCCCGGTGACCACCGCTTAGGGTGGTGCGACTCGTAACCCAAGCGGCGTCGCCTGGACCACGAAGACCTCCGACAACGCCGCTTGAGGTCGCACGAACCTTCGGTGGCGTCACTTGGGCCGCATGGACCTCAGGCAATGCCGCGAGCGGCCATATCTAGTTGTCGGGGGGTTAGCTTTGGCCACTCGGAAGCCTTGCTTGAGGTCGTGCGACCTGAGGCGAGGTGGCCTAAAGTTGGGCGACGACCCAGGCGACACAGCTTGAGGCCGCGTGACCTCAGGCGCAACCCAGGGCGTTGCCTGAGGTCGCTAACCTCAGGCGAGCCGCCTCCCCCCATCGCCATTGCCATCAGTCGCCTCCCCACCACCACCAATGCCACTGCCACCGCCACCAGTTGCTCCCTCACGATTTTCCTCTCTTTGGTTGCATCTCCTCCTCCCTTTTCTTTTCTTATTTTCTTTTTTCTTTTTACTTTAAAGCTACTTTGCAAAATATACACTACCAAACACACTTGCTTTCACAAAATGCCCATTCACTCAAAGATACTTGGGGAAATGCAAGTCATTTCCCCAAAGTTGAACCAAACGGGCCCAACACGATAACATAATCTCGTGTGAGCCACTTCTAGAATCTTGTACCATTGCTTATTATAGTCAAGGGCTAAGTGTTATATGGTGAATTGAGTCACATGGGAGCCACCTCTAGAGCTTTGCTGTGACATCTTGATTTTCAACTCTGTTTTCGATTGAATGAATTTGGCTTTTCATCGACGTGCTTATAGTTCTTTCTCTGAACTGATCAATCATGAGATAATTAATCTATTAGGTAAAGCCGTTAAGAAATCTAAACGCAATTGACTTGAGAATTCGACTAGAAATCGATTACTCGACCGTGCTAATCTGTAAGGGTCATTACGGCACTGTTAAAATCGATTAGAAACTGGAGATAGATCATTTCGACAAAGGCATGTAATTAGAGTGTGGGTGATTCCACCTGATTACAAAATTTTTATTGAACGGCACTAGACTGATTTTTTTTTGAATTTGTACCCTGTGCCCGTATTTGAAATCTCGAGATTTTTATGACAATCGAGAGTCGCCAATGAATCGAAGATGCACAATGTGGCTTGAAAATAATCGACCACGGGTCAAATGCACGAAAAAATCCTAAAAGTTACTCGGTAGATTAGGTTATGCTAAAATTGCGTTCGGCTGAAATTAATCGTGAAATTGAACTCGGTTTCAAAAATTGAAAGTTCTAGCGTGTCACAATTTATTTTAGGAACTTCGACTCATCCTTCGAAAAATTTTCGGCAATTTCAAATTTTTAGCGAAAAATCAAAGTTGGGCTATTTTGGACTGGGAAATTCGGATGACCGTTTTTGGGTGGATTTTGGAGTTCAAGATGGACCAATTGGCAAGTTAAATTTTGGAATTGAAGTGGGTACCTACCTTGGAAAGTTGGCCACTTAATTGGATGGAATTGAAGTGAAATTGGATTGAAATTGAGGAGGAAATGTTGCAAATTTATAGCTAGGGGGCTGCAACATTTAAGAACCCTCGGAGACTTCTTGGAGAAGATTGGTGAGGGAAAAATAGTTGTGGGTGAGAATTAAGACTTTGGGGGCAGCCACTTGAGTGTTCTTGATATTTTGTGAAGACTTTTGAGCCTATTGTTCCCCCTCCAATAGTAGCAGCCTCTCCTTCTTCTTTCTTGCCTCATCCTCTTCCATTGTTGGTGTTTCAAGAGTAAAAAACCTAGGGAGAACCAGTCAACACCCCCTGCAGCCGAGCCAACCACCGCCGAGCAAACCGAGCATCGTTCGAGCAGCCGCTGCCATTGTGCTGTCCTCGCACCTACACCCGTCACTCGTGTGTCTAGGCTATCATTCGCCATCTACCAGGCCTATGTCAAACCAGTCGAGACGTTGTCGCCATTCCAACTGTCTGAAGCCACTGCCGTCGGCCTCCTGCTCACGCTACCGTCTGCCTTGCCATTTCCAACGGTCGTAGCCACTCGGTCCAACTCCTTTAGCCTTTGGACAAAGCCAAACTCACAGCCCAAGCTATGAGCTTCGTAGGTTGTTTCGAGCCCCTTCCAAACCTCCCTTAGCGTCGTCGTTGACCCGAGTCTCGCTCGCCTTCGTGCCACCGTCGCCATGGATACTCACCAGCTTGCAAATGCAGTGAATATACTTGTTAAACCTTACTTAGGGGGTTAATTATGCTTAGGAGATAATTAGATTAGCTTAAGCTTGGTTTAGGTGGTTAGTTTAGTTTAATTAGTGATTTAGTTGGTTAATTAAGCTTATTAGGTGGTTAGATTAGTGTAGTTATAGATTAATTAGATTGTAGGATTTATTTAGATTAGTGCATTATTTTTCTAAGTTCAATTAGGTGGCTAGATTAGTGTATTTAGCTTAATTAGGCATTTATCTAATTATTTTGCATTATTTAATTAATTTTGTAATTTATTTAATTATTTGATATTTTCCGAAAATTATACCGAAATAGCTTCGTCGCCGAATTTCGTGCTGATTGTCGTGGTGTGGTCAGTTTATGTAATTGGATGCTAAATTGTGCAATTGAGTGATGATTGTCAAATTTGAATTATTATTTCAAAATTCTGGATTTTTTTGTATTTAATCAAAAAATACCAAGTGTTGGTTTTTAATGCCAAAAATATTTTTAAGTACTATATTAAATAGTGAGATTTTTAAAAGTGAGGATGTAGCATTTTATGGTTCAAATTGACCGTGTACCCACACACAATTATTTTACCGGGTGTTTTTGATATGAAGAAAATAGGCAAAGTACATTATTTTAATTGAGGCATTTGAGTATAAAGCACAATATCCTTGACCGAGATTAGATATGCATGGAATCATTATTGGAACCAGTCATGAGCTTTTAAGCTAGATGATGTTCCTTTGGAAATGCCTCAAGTTAATGGATGCCGATCGCAGTGGAGGCAGGACCAATACTCATTTGTGAAATGTCGTCTAGATGTAGACGTTGCCGTGTTTGATGGTGCGAAACGACGCCCGGCTATGTTGGAAAACCGCTGATTGTTGAGTCGATCGTGGTCGTTAGGTCGTAATTAATTGAGACACCTAAATGATTGAAATTGACTCGCCTAATTATGAGACAAAATTGTGTGGTATGGAATGAGACGTGTCATAACGATTTGGTTTTATAATTGAGACCCCTGCGATTGTTTGGGATATGAGTTATGCCATTCCAATTGTTGAGTGTTATTACTGCACATATCTATTATATGAACTGGACTGACGTGCATGAAGGAACTGAGGCGAGGTGAGTATCATTGGTTGTGTTTGCAGATTGCCTCTAGGCGTATTTTTTTTCCTAATTGGGATTTAGGGAGTATACTTGCTAAGACATTGTCTCAACCCATCATGAGTTTAACATTTTCAGGTCCTTAGATGGAGGAGCGCTAAGTGTGGTACAAGGTCCCGTAGACAATGGATTTTGAGTTCATCTACATCCCCATTCTCGAGACCACCTTGACTCGGGAGCTAGTCAAGTCCGTGGTATGGGTCGATGAGGGACTACTTCAGTAAGTACCTCATCAATTCATAGCATGGTTCATTAGCTTTCAACAAGGTGTTGAGAGTCCCTTATTGGGTTTTGACGATCCTCCCGTTGGGACCAGGCAGTGGGAAGCAACTCACCCGATGAATCTCAACACTCCCGATGGTGTCGTGGTGGACTCTGAGTCCCCTAAGCCCATGGACGAGGAGTTTGGTGCTTAGATGGCTTATCAGCTCTTCTTTTTTAGTAGGCTCTGTTGATAGACTAGCTTTGTATATAAACTTGGTGTGTTTATAAAAGCGTGTTTGTTTGTGAAATTGTTATCCTGCTTTTCTATCCCATATTGATTGTTCTCTGGGGATTAGTTTATTACGCTTCCGTATGTGCATGAATTGTTTGGGTCAGTGATGCGTCCTGGGAACGTCACAATTTAGTTTTACTACCGAGGGATTTGCACGCGCTCGAGGTTCGGGACATGACATTGCACTACTATCTTGCATAGTCGAGGGCAAAGTGCTACACGATAATATGATTTCGTGAGAGCCACCTCTCGAACCTTATACTTTTGCTATATGTGGAAAAGGACTAAGTGCTACATGATAATGAAACTTTGTGTGTCACCTCTAGAGCCTTAAGTTATTGCTTTATGTGGTCAAGGGCTAAGTGCTACACGATAGCGTGACTTTGTGGGAGCCACCTCTAGAACCTTGTATTGTTGTTGATTGTGGTCAGGGACTAAGTGCCACACGATAACGAAACTTCATGTGAGTCACCTCTAGAACTTTTGAAAGTGCTAGTACGTGTACCTAGAGGGGGCTGAATATGTGCGAAAACAAATTTTGTAAAATATAATGTAGAATTTTACTTTTAACCTGAGTTTGGTTAACAGTAGACTTTGAAGAGGAAATTGGACTCTAACAATTAAATAGAGTTACGAACAAAGTAAAAGAGTTCAGGGAAGAGAATAAAAACATAAAATTTATAGTGGTTCGGCTTAATCCAAGCCTACGTCCACTCTCCCACACTGACAGCCCACCGACTGGATTTCACTATAAATCAAAAGAGTCATTATAGTATCACGTCCTTGAATCCATAGTGTAGAGACTCCGCTACACTTCCTCAAGGCCTTACAAACATATAAACTCTCTTTTGAGTACAAATTTACGCTCAACAATTGAATCAACAAAAAAACAAGAAGCTTCAGACTTTGGAATTTATCTATCACGTACACACTCGTATAACTAGAGCGTCTTCCTTATATACTCCTCTATGCCTTCATAATCGTTGGCACCTTCCAAAGGAGTTCTTTTAATCTACCTGTTAGACAGAACCAATCCTGCTCGCCCATACAATCAAGATCTAGGTTTCCATAAGTAAAACCTTTCAAGTATACTTCACCAATCAACGAATCCAAATTACTCGAATAAATTTCAAAACGAATAATAGATCTTGAGATGCTACCTCCAACTGTGAGATATTCTTTAGCCGCTCGAATCAAAACTTTAAAGAAATACTCAATTTCTAGATATGTCTTCATCGACGGTCTAGAAATTGTCAATGAGGATAGACTTTAAATATTGAGTCTGGCGGTCTTCAGACTTTGACGATAGAGTCTGCAAGTCTTCAGACTAGACTGATAGAAACGTTTTGTCAGTTTCAAAACAAATAAGGAAGTTTTCTCCAACAATCTTGAGTTCGAATATGGAGTTTGGATATTGAGAGTGAATATTGGGTGTGGATTGAACCACCGATATGAGTTATCGCGCTTGATTATAGGATGAAATTGTGTGGCACATAATGTGATGTGACATAACGATTTGACCCTATAATCGAACCTCTGTGAATTGTTGATGAATGATATGATGTGTTCTAGTTATTGAGTGCACTTACTAAATGCATATGTTTTATGAGATGCACTTATGTGCAGGAATGTGCTGAGGCAAGGTAAGTTTTGAGTGGTGCATGTTTAAGACACCTTTGAGTAAATTCTCATCCTAACCGGGGTTTAGGGTGTTGACTCGCTGAGATTTATTCTCACATTGTCGTGATTTACAATTTTTCAGGTCCCTAGAATGGAGGATTCGGAGTCCGAGGTGGAAGGGTCTGAAGTTTAGGTGGCCTGGTAGTTTCTTTTGAGATGAGACTTATGTGTATAGACTAGTAGGACCGACTTGCTATGTTTATAAAGTTTGGTTCGTAAAAAAATGGGTGTCCTACTTTTCTATCCCATGTCTGTTGTTGTCTAGGTATATGTTAAGAGTTCGCTTCCGCATGTGCAATAAAATGATTGGGTCGGCGACGTGTCTTGGGAACGTCGCAATTCTATTGACCATCGAGGAATGTTTGCGTGCTTGAAGTTCGGGGCGTGACATACACTTTCTTCTTTTCATGGATATTTATGGTTTAAGAAAAGCGATTTATTTCTTGTCGGAAGAAAATTAGTTTTCCTCCAATCTAAATTTGTTGTTGTTAGTTCATGAAAAACACTTTCCATAAAAGTGATTAATTTTCATCATCCAAATACTAGAAAGTTGAAAAATAATTTTCCAAAAATAGTTTTCCTTCAAGCAAGCAGACTCTTAATAAATGGCAAAATTGTATGGTTGGGTGCACTAAAAATTGAAATAGTTTCATGTGTTAGCAAAATTAATGTCATGCTCTAACTCTCGGACGCGTAGCACTCCTCCTTAGGGTCATTTAATTGCAACGTCCCTAGAGGTGTTGCCGACCCATTCATTTTATCTTTTGGTTATATGCAAGCGGAAGCAGAATTCACACTACCCAATCATTCATAAGTAGGGATATCATTGAACACATATCAGAACACACTTTCATATATATATAAACATGTACACATTAGCTTTAGTACACCGGAAGCTTAACATATACACATGCACGAAGTGGGTTCCTTTCAGTTCATCAAAAGAGGGTTGGGATTAGCCTAGCACCTCTATAATATGAGGGCGACCTCAAAAAGTAGTATCCCTCCATGTGTCTAATATGCGTCTAGGTTATAATACCACGGCTTGGGCTTAGGGTCCGACTCTGGATCCGAGTTGTCTCCGTTAATGATGGCACCATCAAGGAGATTGCAATCCATGGGGTCCCAACTAGTGCCCCGGGTCCTTGGCTTGGCGGATCATTAAAACCCCAGAGAGGGCCCCAGAGCTCCCCTCCAAACCAAATGTAACGGGCTATGAATCTATGGGGCACCAACTTAGGTAATCCATCATTCACCCAGATGGTGGGTATGTGCCTCTCGTGAATGTGGGATAGATCTAGCACAAGCAAGTAATCTTGATCCTATGGAAACTTAGGAAAACCATTTAAATTGCATGAACCTAAACCTAGACCAAAGAACTGGTGAGTTATGTTGGTTTCGATGTATAGTTTGTTAGAGGATAATTTAAGTGCATAAAGGCTTTCAGCCTCTAAAAAAGCATCAATATTTATTGTGCCACTCAAATTATTTGAACTCAAATTAAGAATGTCAAGACCCTATAATTGTAAAATTGTGCTTGGAATTGCGCCATGGAAGTGGTTATATGACAATCTAATGTCAGTCAACTGAATGAGTTTCCTCAACGAGGATGGGATTTCACCGCTCAATTGATTCGACTAAGTGTAAAGCACCTAAGCTCCACGAGGTTTTGGAAAAGGAGTGGAATCTCACCCACTAATGATTGGAGCGAAGATTCATATAATGAAGTTGAACTAGGTTTCCAATGGAAGATGGGATTTTTCCTGTCAGCTTATTAAAGCTTAAATCTAAAGTAGTCAGCTGGACGAGGTTCATGAGAGAGGATGGAATTTGCCCAATTAACTCATTGTTCACTAGACTTCAATGCTTAAGCTGGACCAGATTTCCCAAGAAGGATGGAATTTCACCCGTTAAAAGATTAGAGCCTAGATCTAAATGCTTCAGTTGAGCAAGACGTCCAAAAGAAGATGGGATTTCACCTCCAAATTGGTTGAGATATAGAATCAAATTCTGCAGCTTCAAGATGTTGCCAAAATAAGCGGGAATCGTACCCTCTAATAAATTGTTACTCAAGCCTAAGTAGAGTCAAGTTTTTGAGGGGGAGTGTTGTGCCGATAAGCATATTTGATGAGAGGTCAAGATGGACGAGTTTGCTCAAGTTACCGAGTGAATGTGGGATGGGACCCATGGAGTTGGAGTGGAAGAAGTCCAAGTGACTCAAGGAACCAAGATTTCCAATTGCCGGAGGAATCTGACAATTGAAGTCATTTTGGGCAAGGTCAAGGCTTCTTAGGCAAAGAAGACGGAAAGTACTGGTGTTGGAGTTGATTTTACTGGAGAGACAACTGCAGCTAAGGTTGAGGCCGATCACGTGACCACTTACCTTATCACACTCAACACTAGCCCAAGAACAGCAATCGCTTTGAGTTTCCCCTGTTGATGCATTCCAAGATTCGATCTTTGGTTGCTCGTCTAAAGCGTCGTTGTCACAACACAGAGGCTTTGTGGTGAAGAAGGTTGCCTTAAATTCCAACAGCGCAGATCTCTCGTCTTCATGGCAACGTAGTTGGGTCGAAGCAAGAGAGTGTGAAGCAATAACAATAATAACAAAGAGTATCATATAGCTAAAGTAAAATGGCTCTTTTTCCATGGTTGCCTTAGCAAATCTAGTGGTACTCTCAAACTCTCTCTATTGACTAAGGTGTACTCGGGGCATGATGATGGCGATATCATATAGGCAAGTTCTTCTCCGATGTCATTTTCGTGCTTTAATCTAATTCAGTGAGTTGACTATGATCAGTAGATCCCACTGCAGCGTCAATGTTAGAATGGGTTGACCAGATGGCCTTCTAAAACAGTCCTTAGCGTCCTTCACAAGGCATTCTAGAGATCATAACCTAGTCCTGAGACTGAATGGGAAACTCGATTCCTCCGTTATAGATATCACCTCAAATATATAAACTGCTTGACCAAGGGTAGGCTGCAAAAGAATAAATCGAAGGGCTAAGAGTCACAGTTTTCCTCCTAATGTCCCAGTCATTCTTTAAATTTCTTTACAACTTTGTCTGGGCTGGATTGTTTAGGGATGTTATTTTCGAAGTCATGGATAGAGATGTCTCTTGACTTTGAATTCTTGCACTTTAAAGAGCACGCAAGCTTAAAAAAAGCAAGATACGGAATGTCATTTTTAATATACGCCTACAACCATTTTTTTTACCCTCCAACACACGCCTCATCAACCAGAGACCAAATGACAGAACTCATTCAGTTGGAAACCCTGCAGCAGAAAGAGCTTCAGGCTTTCTGTTGAGCTCACTTGCAGGCCGACAATGATCAAACGGATGCAAAGTGTGGACTGATTGGACCAAACATCAAGTCATCCCCTTCGGCAAAAATGAGATAGTTCCCATTTCACATTTCTCCCTTTGTATGTAAAATGTTCTTACATCAGAGGTCCATCGAATTGTTCACTAGGATAGTCTAACTAGAACTTCGTATAAAACTGCAAATACAAAATCGGACCCAAGTCTTGCAGTATGAATTGTCTACTACTGTGTCTTATTATAGCTACGTTCCTACATCTCTCAGCAGTGGCAGTTGGCGTGCAAATTGGCAGTGATGAAGACGAATTTGATCACTAGCTTGCCTCAGAAATAGATCATACTCTTCTTCTCTCTTTCTGATGGAGCGTAGAGAATAGAATTTCACGACTTCTAGTTTGTCGGTGTGAAATTCGTCCTTGTTATATCAAGTGAACAAACGTGCTATTTTTGTGAGGAACGGAGACATGATAAGGATAAAAGAGACTGGTTTTTGAACTATTTCCTCACAAAAAAATGGTGCACGATTTATTGGTTCATCCGTGAATCGCGATAGTCAAAAAAAGAAAAGAAAAGAAAAAGGCATCTTAAAGAAAGATGAGAAAACACAAAAACCAAAATGGATCCTAAACCAGACATCATTCATGGAGGAAATAAGGGAACTGAGCATAGTGTTGAAACCATGGGAAATGAGGATTTAACCTCGACCCGTAAGCTGAATGGTGGATTAGGTTTTCGTGATTTGATCGCTTTCAATGAAGCTCTACTTGGTAAGCAGGCTTGGCGCCTACTTCAACAACCTCAACTGCTATGGTGTCGGCTGTTCAAGGGCCTTTATTTCCAAAACAAAGACTTTTTGTATGCTGAGAATGGAACAAGGCCCTCTTGGGGCTGGCGAAGTCTTCTTTGTGGTAGAGATGCCATCTTACCTAAGGTAAGATGGTCGGTGGGGGATGGCAGAACTATACACATCCGCAATTATCGCTGGCTGCCAATCGGCACCATTGGCGGCCCAGCTAGAAGAGAGGAACCAGAGATGGTGGAAAGTCTTATTGACCATGTCCACCACACCTGGAATGTTCCCCTTATTTCAGACCTATTTGATAGCAGCATTATGACTGAAATTCTTAAAATCCCAATCAGACCATTACATGCCACTGATCAGCTAGTCTGGACACCCACTAAGGATGGAGAGTACACAGTTAAAAGCAATTATCAGACTCTAGCTAGCAGCAAAGCGAAGCAGAGACACCAGCAAGCATCAACATCATATCAACCACCCACTATTCTTTGGCGCAAAATATGGACAATTAACACAGCTCCGAAGATCCGTCATTTCCTATGGGCAGCATGTCACAAAGCTATTCCTACCAAAGCTCAACTATTTTCTCGGCATATCACCCCTGATCCCATATGTGAAATTTGCAAACAGAACTTACCAGAAACGGTTGAGCACTTATTTTTCTTTTGTTCATGGACAACCGGGATTTGGAATCACTCGCAGATCAACATCACAATATCTCCTCTAACTATTACTCGTCTAGATGAGTGGATCACAGCAAGAGCAATAGAGTCGAAAGCCGTACCCGGTTTGCAGAAGATTGCCCATGTTCTGTGGAAGATTTGGTGCTCCCGTAACAACTATATCTTCCGCCGAATTTGTCCAGATCCACAGCGTGCTGTCACTGATGCGCTAGCATAGGCGCGAATCCAGACCCTTTCCTCCCAACATGACCATCGAACTGACCACTCCAGAACAGGGGACTCCAATGAACGCCAATCACTACCTATCTGGATACCTCCGCAACGTGGATTCCTTAAGTGTAACATAGATGCATCTCACTTTCCAGGCACATATCATGGCACTATGGCCTGTATTAGCAGAAATCACCAAGGAATTCTTACCGATGTCTATACACAAGAAATCACAGCAGCTTCAGCTTTTTATGCAGAGGTTCAGTCACTTGCCCTCGCTCTTAAACGTCTGCTGCAACAGGGCATCAACATGGAGAACATCATTATAGAGAGCGATTGCTTGGCCTTGATCGACATCCTTCACCAGAATAGAACGCCGCCGTGGGAAGAACGTGCCCTTTTCGCGGAGATCGATAGCTTCCTCTCTATGTGCCCTAATTTGCTTCTCCGGTACTGCAGAAGAGAGGCAAATGGGGTTGCCGATTGGGCCGCCAGAGCCCATGGCAGAAATGATTTGGCCCACAACTGGAATATATTTCCTCTCTTTATGTTGCAAAGTCTGGTAGCTGCGGAAGCTATCGCTTCTGGATGTAATGTGCGTTTCCCATGTACTTCTATCTTTAAGTAATGAAATACCTATATTTCTGACCAAAAAAAAAAAAAAACCAAAAATATCATAAACATAATTTTTATTTGCATTATAGGTTCTAGGGGCATTTTCAATTAATAATAAACAGTCCACATAAACTGCATGTCGGCCCAGTCATAAATTGCCTTTTGGTTAGCCCAAAATGAAGCATGAATTTAAGGAGGGAAACCCCAATCCTAATCGAATTTTCAAGACTGAGCTAACATGATGAAACTCGGCCAAGCCATAGTCTCCCTTGTGGTGGTCGAAATCTCCAGGTGCTCTGCACCTTTGAATCAAGAAATTGGATTCTTTGATTAAACTTGGATAGCAATAGAGCGTATTCACTACAAATTATGGCCAGCTCTTAGTAAGGAAAATCGAGAGAGATACTCTCCATCTTTTGGGGGGAAATAATATAAGGCAAGTGAGAAGATTGGCTAGCAAAGAACAAAGCGTGTGGGATTGTGGAGCGCGAGTGAGAGGAAAGTCGGCAGTATTTTCGGCTTGAATTGAAGCGGGTTTTGTGAAAATCTAAGGAAATATCATATTCATGGGATGATACTTCCCAGCTATAAAAGCTAAAATTTATCACCCGCCGGAGGTTCCGAGCCACCCGTGCTCTCATGCTCTTATCCACGGATGCACTTACGACAGATCATATCTCTTCATCAACGCTCCAACGCATCAACACAACTCTATCGAGCCAACGCACCAGGCGTTCATCCAGGCTCAAACCGAAAGCCACCATCGTGAGATCGAGCCCTTCACTGAGATCGAGAGATCGAGAAATCCGAGCCGTCGAGGGACACAGACCAAGCTTATGTCTGGCCTTCGTCTCTCGTGAACGCGATCTCGCTAACACTCAACCAAGGGAAAAGAAAAAGTCTAATCATGAAGCGGTGGTCGAAGGACCACTGGTTAGAATTGATGATCAGCCTGTTTGTGAGAATTGATGACCTTGGCCCAGTAATTGGTTGTGAGAATTGAATACCACCCAATCCCCCCTAGCTTCGTACAACTCATGATTTTGCACAAAGCACAAATGTCAACAAAAGCAGCTCTTGGAGTCAAGCAAGAAACAGCAATCCTGTTGTTACTGATCAAAACAGTAAACAAGAAAATAGAAAACCAGAAGCTATATTTTTCATATGAGGAAGAGAAGCGCAGAGAAACAGAACACAAACTTGCATACGTCTGTTCTAAAGGAAACTGTCAAGTACAGGACAACTTAAACAAAGCAAAAAACTGCTCACGTACGTGCAACACATAATTGCACACAAACGTGCTATTAACTTCCTAGAAAATAGCAAAAACACTAAATAAATAACTAAATTGAACTTGGCTGTTTTTTAATAAAAAAAATAGAGTAAAACAGAGCAGAAAACAGAACAGAAAATAGAACAGAAAATAGCAAAAAACAGAGTAAAAACAAAACAGAAAACAGCAACTGAGACATTATAATCCAACAAACTCCTCCTCGGATCAGTTGTTGCTGCATACTCCAATTTTCTTTCTTAATACTTCAAATCTTCCAGCTTGAAGTGGTTTTGTGAACATATCTGCAAGTTGATCTTCAGATCTGCAATAAACCAACTTAACTTCGCCACTTTGTTGCACCTCACGCAGAAAGAAAAATTTGACTTTGAAATGCTTGGTTTTGCCATGGAAAACTGGATTTTGAGATATTACTAAAGCAGCCTGATTATCCACATTAACTTCAATGCAATTACTGGAATTCAACTACAAATCCTTCATTATCTTCTTCAGCCACAAAGCTTGATTTGCAGCTGCAATAGCTGCTATAAACTCAGCCTCTGCTGTGGACTGAGCTACAATCTCTTGCTTTTTCGAACACCAGGAAAAACAAGCAGAACCAAAACCGAAACAATATCCAGATGTACTCTTCATGTCATCTACTAAACCAGCCCAGTCACTATCAGAAAATCCTTGCAAATTAAACTTCTGACATTTTTTAAACTTCACACCAAAGAACAATGTTCCTTTGAAATATCTCAATACTCTTTTTGCTGCAATCAAATGTAACTGACTAGGACTAGTCATAAACCTGGATAAAACACTCACAGCAAATAGAATATCCGGTTTGGTTGTTGTAAGATACATAAGACACCCAATTAGACTTCTATACATAGAAGCATCTACTGCATCTGTTCCATCATTCTTTTGCAGCTTCTCTTTAGTAGCCATAGGAGTGCTTACACTTCGACAATCTTCCATCTAAAACTTCTTTAGAATTTCCTTTATGTATTTTTTCTGACAGATGAAGATCTCATATGAAGCCTGTTTGACTTACAGACCCAAAAAATAAGACATCTTTCCCAAGTCTAACATCTCAAAAACTGCAAATAAATCTTGCTTCACCTTCTTTATCAATTCCATATCATTCCCCATCACTAAAAGATCATCTACATAAAGTGACAGAATTACAACACTGTGATTCACCTTCTTGACATAAAGAGTGAACTCACTTAAGCTTTTTACGAAGCCAAAATCCTGCAAATATCGATCTATCTTCCCATACCAAGCTCTTGGAGCCTGCTTCAGTCCATATAGAGCTTTCTTCAACCTGTATACACTCTCTTCTTGCCCTTTGATACTGAAACCTTTAGGTTGTTCAACAAAAATCTCCTCCTCAAGCTCTCCATTCAGAAATGTAGACTTGACATCTAACTGAAATATAGGCCACCCCTTCTCTGCTGCAATAGCTAACAGTAACTTTATTGTATCAAGTCGTGCAACAGGAGCAAATGTTTCAGAATAATCTACTCCCCATATTTGTGCATAGCCTTTCACCACCAGTCTAGCTTTGTGTTTATTAACAGAACCATCAGGATTAAGTTTTGTTCTAAACACCCACTTAACCCCAATTACATTCTTATCAGATGGTTTGTCAACAAGCTCCCATGTGTGGTTTTTTTGGATCATTGCAATCTCCTCCTGCATTGCTGCAATCCACCTCTGATCCTCCTTAGCTTCCACAAAGTTAGATGGTTCGAGCATTGCCACATTGCTTCTTTCACTGGTAAATCATCCACACTGTCTTCCAATCCATCTATAACTTCATCAACCTCTACATCTGTTGCAGGTTGTTTTTCAAACTGTTGCTGTTCTGCACTCTTTCCTTCCATCCAATTCCACTCATCTTCCTCTAGAAAAACAACATCTCTGCTTACAGTCACCTTCCTTGTCTTAGGGTGAAAAATTCTATAAGCCTTTGATTGGAGACTGTACCCGATGAAGATTCCAAGCTCTGCTTTTTTATCCAGCTTGTCCCTCTTGACCTTAGGAACATGAGTGTAACACAAACACCTAAAAACCTTCAATTTTTTCACAGAAGGTTTAACACCATACCAGACTTCAAAAGGTGTTGACCTCTCTAAGGCCTTTGTAGGCAATATGTTCAACAGGAACACTGCAGTATTAGCTGCTTCAGCCCAGAACTTCTTAGGCAACATCTTCTCCTGCATCATACATCGGCCATCTCCATAATACTTCGTTTTTCCTTTCACCGACCCCATTCTGTTGAGGTGAATAGGGAGCTTGATGTGAACTGCTGCACAATTCCCGCTTGCTCACAATTCAACTTAAACTTGTGAGCGGTATACTCAAAACCATTATCGACACGAGCATTTTAATTTTCTTCCCACTCTGATTCTCAACTAAGGCTTTAAACTTCACAAACACATCAGCAACTTCAGACTTGGCTCACAGAAAATAAATCCAACTCATCCTAGTCATATCATCAGTGAAGGTAATGAAATACCTGCTATCATTGAGAGAAGACTCAGACATAGGTCCATATAAATCTGTGTGGACTAATTGCAGCTTCTCACATGCTCTCCAGCCTCCTCCTTTGAAAGGAAATCTGGCTTGCTTGCCAAGAAGACAAGTTTTGCACTGTGGAAATTCCTCCTCCAAACTTGGCAAGTCATCTACCAAGCTATTTCTCTGCATAAACGACATGCTCTTCCTGTGAACATGCCCAAGTCTTTTATGCCATATCTCCGCATTTTCTTTTTTGCACTTTAAAGCCATTTGTTGCATCTCTTGTGGCTTGAACATGAAACTCTTGTCCTCCATTGGAATTCTTAGCACTTCTTTGCTATCTCGCATTATTAATAAGACATTCCTTCCCTTCGAACTTCACTTTATAGCCCTTCTCAACTAATTGACCAACACTTAACAGATTATGGTCAATATTTGGCACAAAGAGAACATCACTGATCAGCTTCACCTCATGATTTCCTTTAATAGCCACTGTGCCCTTCCTTTGCACTTCGATATACTGTCCGTTGCCAATTCTGACTCTGGACTTGACCGACTTGTCTAAACTCCTAAACAGCTTTGAATTGCCAGTCATATGATTGGTACAGCCACTATCCACCAGCCATGCATCATTTCAACGGAAGATTCAGAAAAAGAAGCTACAAACAAGTGCTCTTCCTCGGTTTCATTCACTGCTACTTGTGCTTTTCCTGCTTATTGGTAATTTTTTTCTTTGCAGATGGCTTCCATGTGACCCAACTTGTTACATGTTCTGCATCTAGCATCAGGCTTTCCCCAACATCTGAAAAACTGATGATTAGTTCCACCACAGTATTGACAAGGCTTTTTGTTCATCTTCCATTTGCTAGACCCACCAAAATTTCCTTCTTTCGCTACAAACTTGGAGTCACCAGCATTTTCTCTAGACTAAATCCATTTCTTCCCTTTGCCTCCATCATTTGACTTCACTCTAACTTGCAGCGCACCCTCTACAAACTCTTCTCTTCTCATCAGTCTTTTGTGCTCCTGTGCTTGCAGAGCATTTAACAATTCTGCAAGCTTTATATCAGGTAAATCTCTTGTGTTTTCTAGAGACGCTATGGTGGCTTCAAACTTCTCTGGAAGAGACACCAGGATCTTCTGAACAAGCCTTTCATCCTTCAAGTCAGTCCCTAAAACTCTGATTTTATCAGCTATCCCAACCAACCTATAAGAGTACTCCTTCACTGACTCTGAATCCTTCATCTGTTGTCTCTCAAACTCCCTCAAGAAATTCAGCACCTTCATGCCTCTTATCTTCTCATCTCCCTCGTATTCATCCTTTAAGAAATCCCATATGGCCTTTGCAGAGTCACACTTCATAATTCTAGTAAAGATGGTAGGCGAGACAGCAGCATACAGGCAAGATTTTGCCTGGGCTTTTCTTGTGGTTCTCTCTTTATGAAGTTTGATTTGATTCATGGTCGGATTATCTGGAAGTGGAGCAACTTCATAATCATCCTCCACAGCTTCCCACAGATCATGACCCTCCAAAAATGCTGTCATCTTAACAGCCCATGCTTGATAATTCTCTCCAGTAAATACTGGAGAAGCCATCGCAGAGAAACCACTCGACCCTGTCTCCATCACCCTTTAACTTCTTTACACTTTGATACTTGCTTCACTTCACAGTCCCTCAAGATCAATCACGCTCTGATACCACTATTGTTACTGATCAAAACAGTAAACAAGAAAATAGAAAACCAGAAGTTATATTTTTCATATGAGGAAGAGAAGCGCAGAGAAACAAAACACAAACTTGCATACGTCTGTTCTAAAGGAACTGTCAAGTACAGGACAACTTAAACAAAGCAAAAAACTGCTCACGTACGTGCAACACATAACTGCACACAAACGTGCTATTAACTTCCTAGAAAATAGCAAAAACACTAAATAAATAACTAAATTGAACTTGGCTGTTTTTTAATAAAAAAACAGAGTAAAACATAGCAGAAAACAGAACAGAAAACAGCAGAAAACAGAGTAAAAACAAAACAGAAAACAGCAACTGAGACATTATAATCCAACAAATCCACCTGATGGAACAAAACTTGTACATATAAACTCCGGAAATTTGGGATGAAAACGTAAATTGCAAATTTTCCCGGTCCCGTCCCCACACCCCATCCCCTCCACCACTGGGACGCGTGCCCCATGGCCAACATTATGGAAATGCTTTATCTCTAGCATCGTGCAACACGTGATTTTCTCCTATACAAAAATGGCAACAAAAGCAGCTCTTGGAGTCAAGAAAGAAACAGCAATCCATTCTTGGAAAATAATGCGTGCAGCCTTCTTTGAAGAACAAAACCAGCCCACCTAGAATCCAGCGGCCAACGTATTCAAAGCTTCGACATTAGTGTTTGAAGATCAATGCATTCGATTTGAAAGGGATCTGATCGCGGGCTTTGCGGCCTCTGCCCACGCTGAAGTACAAATTGGGCAGGTCTTGGCATTACAATTTTTTTTTTTTTTTGGCTTCTCCACTGACACGAGCTCGTTATTGAATGATTTGTATAGGCCCGATCAATGTCATGGAAAAAATACACTCCAGGTGTCAAAACTTGATACGAGTGAACACTTAATTATCAATTTTAGCAAGACTTGCTGGAAATAGGAAATTGCATTATTTTCAATAATAAAAATGGTCTATGAGGCTTGTCGGAATGTCCACTCAACAATGTTTGTCCCAAAATGATGTCATTTTGCTCTCAAATTTGATTTTTAATATAAATATTTATTAAAATAAATTTTAAAAAATAAATTAAAAAAAGAACAGGGGCCGCATATTAGCTAGGGCCTCTATGACCCTTGCTGACCTTTGCCCACCGTTGTCAACCTGTTCCTTTTTTTAATTTAGTTTTTCAAATTTAATTAAATTAATATTTATATTAAAAATCAAATTTGGACCAAAACAACGTTGTTTTGAGTTATCTAGCCATGTCGGTGCCACGTGGATAACTTTTTTTTTTTTTATAAATGCCACATCATTTAAATTTTCATTGGAAAAAACCAAGTCGACAGTTTGCCCAAAATTCTTGCCATTGACACTTAAGTGTTCATTTCTTCTCCAATTTTGGCACTTAAGTGTACATTTTGGTCCAAATTTCTAATTTTGCCCTTGGGCCCGTTTACTTCAATGGGCTTAAATAGGGCTTGATGGGCCCAATTAGGCCATCTTGGCCAAACAACATGGGCGTGAGGCCCATTGGCCTTCGCTTGGCCCAACTACTCTTTCCGGCTTCCAATTCTCGATTGATTAGTCCTTATCACAAGATTTTAATGCTTACCGACAATTCAACGGACAAATGAGGTGACGTCCAATAAGTTAGTCTTGAAATCCTCGAAATCTAATTAAATTTAGTGATTAAAATTGATCAAATGCGACTATGGTACAACCTAAACTATCGGGTGGCTTTTAGGGGATTTCACGTGGTTGACCTGTGGTCAATAATTTTCAATTCACATTTGCATCTCTTCGAATCATGGATGACCCTCGATTGTTATGTGATCACGATGGTTCAATTACATACCCTGAGTATGAGATCAATAGAAAATTGGTTTATCGTCATTTGTAGCGAGTATCATAACCGTGTGGAATCACCTGCCAACCGACTACGTACTTCTGTCGAATTGATTTATATCCATTCATTAATTGACTTATAACAGCATAGTATTGATCCTTATGATCGAGCGGTTTACCCTTGATTGAATCTTTTGGTCTTTCGCATTTTAATTCCTTACAACCTCCCCCAATAAATTAGCTAATTGATAAATAATCAGTTCAGAGTAATTCAACTATTAGTGCATTGATCTTTACCAAAAAAAAAAAAAAAAACTATGTGCATTGATGAAATAACTATTTCATATATTTCGAAAAGGGTTGAATTTTGGGATATCACAAGATCTTTCTAGAATAATGGTTCTCTAACAATTTATACCAAACATCTTGTTAAATAGTAGAAATTACCCTTGATGTGCACAATAATAATGCTAAAATGTCAAGAGAATTAGTGGATATTCAATTCGATTTCCTGTACCCCTTATGCACACAAGCAGAAACAATATAGACTGCATTTGATAAGATTTTAGTGCTTCCACGTAATAGTCTATTGATCGATATTCTAGTTTTCAGTGAGATTAAACGAAATTTATGGCCATGAGATATGTATGTAACAAAAAAAAACACATCTACAGATTAAAGTCTTCCAAGAATTCATTTTTCTATCCACTGTAATATATTGTTTTGCAGGAGTTTGATTGCTTTGCAATCGAGCTAGAGCTAGAAAACAAGTTTTTCTTTTATTTTTCTCAAATCGCCTATTTGTCAAATTAGCCTAATGGTTTCAGAAAATTGCCTCTAATCCAGAAAGAGATGTCAACAGGCAAAACAGAGATGGAATGGTGTATTTCTTAGTCGTTACATTCACACTATGTTCTAGCAATTGTGAAACAACTGGAACTTAACAGAAGACTAATTCAATTTCAATCTGAAAAGACCACCAAAGAAGGTTGTTCCGAAATGAAGATTGTTCTTGTGCCCGTTCTTTCTAGTTTCCACGCCGTTGATTCTTCTTCAAGCGAAAATTATTCCACCTCTGTCAAGCCCTTTCTTCCGTGATCCATCTGTGCGTGACCACCACTCCAATCACTAGTCCACTGGCATACCCCATCGAGAAAATGTCCCAGTCTATTTCAGTCGGAATCCTTGACTTTTTGATCTCTTCCACCAGTGTTGAAGACGGTGGTGGCAATGCACCGAGCTCTCTGCATTTCCTAGACAAAGGAGTATCGCACAACCCCCGCGTTCCCTCAGTATGTGTGGTTTACAAATGTACTGGAACTGTTGCGTCCATGGTAGGGACCAGTCAAATGGTTTTAAGGCACATTGAAGAATGCAAGCGATGTTAGTCGAGTCAACTCTTGCGGGATCTCTCCTGATAGCTGGTTCCGAGAGTGGTCCAATGCTTTTGAATTTGAAGGGTTGGCCAAGGACTGAGGGATGGGATTGCCGAGAATGTTATTGGAAAGGTTGAGCAACTGAAGCTGCTTTAGGCTTCCAAGAGACTCGGACATCACTCCACCGGAACTGTTGCTTGAAAGATCGGTCAATGTGACATATTTGTAGATCCTTGAATACTTTAGTTGTGCGAGGCTTTGTCGGTCATTACCATAGAGTACTTGAAGGGCATGTAACGCGGGCAGAACCTGTTTCAGTAGTTCTTGATGGGATTTACGATTTACAGATCTGTGTAGCCCAAATAGTCTGCTTGATCCACCGCTTCAACTTTCGTGGCAGTCCCATGATCTGAACTCTCGGGAAACTATATATCAGTAGTACTTAGATGGCAAGCTACCAGCAATTGTTCTGGGATAGGTCGATGATCTGAACCCTCGGGAAACTAAAGTTACTTACAAGTTCCCCAATCACCCACGGAATCTCTTAGCTTGCAAGATCAGCATGATGACAAGTGAGGCTAACCAGGACGGAAAAGTATCATTGA
Source organism: Eucalyptus victrix (assembly GCA_016097545.1). Taxonomy (NCBI): domain Eukaryota; kingdom Viridiplantae; phylum Streptophyta; class Magnoliopsida; order Myrtales; family Myrtaceae; genus Eucalyptus; species Eucalyptus victrix. The sequence goes on from CM027843.1 coordinate 51,311,410, forward strand.
TTTGGTCATCTTGCACATTTAGAAACTCCTACTCTTCATAGCCTGAAGTACCTAGGTAATGGCCCTTAAATTGATTATAACTGAAATCAATCATCAATTGCACACTCGTTTTTTGACTTGAGGAATTTTCCCTTGGAAGTTGTTGCTTGATAGACTAATCACTTCCTGAGTGTCACTCAGATTGCTCAAACATTGATTGAAGTACAATGGTTTAAGGCGTTGTAAGACAAATTGAGGGAATGCATGGAGCTCAATTTGCAAATTGAGACAAGATAGTGCAAGACGGTTGTCGGGCGGACTTCAGGCGGCCCTTGCTGCTTGTTGAAGCCGTTGTCTAAAGTCTGAAGCGCTGTCCATTTGAAAACATCAGGGGTTGCAAAAAGCCCGTCAGGGTATTAATAGAATGGTTCAGAGCCAATGGCTTTTCTTTACTCACATCTAAGAACCACTCTGGTACTTGGCCAGTGTAACGCCCCGAAATCCACTTAGCTTCTGTTGTGGACTCCTATCCCAGGACCTCAATCTCTTAACGTTGGGTAAGCAAAGCACCGACAAATATAAGAAAAGAATGGATGACGTGGTTTCTTGGGAAGAAAGCGAAAGCGTTTGGTGCATTTGTTTCATAGAACCCGGATCAGACATCGGCTACACTTTCATTATTAAGATTTGCATTGTGATTTGCGTTGCTTTTAATAGTTAAAGCAATATGAACTTATTTTCATAATTGCTTTCTGAAATGGATAGAAAATGTGAATTCCTTGATTAAAGTGATATATGATTTGGCTTGTGAACTCTAAATATGCAGTGGTGATGGCTCAGGCAGTTGTTTGAAAGTGGCATCGTTAAGACTTTGTGCCATTGTATATTGCAAACTCTTTGATCAATACATAAGAAATAGGAATATGTTTCTTTATCTTTTATATTAAAAGAAATTCACGTTTTGTGTTCTTTTTATGAGCCAATATATATATAATTAAATGATTGCTTATCATTCAACACATATAATCAATTAGTAATGACCCCTTTTATTTATCACATGAATCACTTTCAAGAATTTTTTTTAGGGATATCAGCGTCAGATAAACAAAAAAATTAAGTTTCTTTTCAATATATTGCTGTAAAATATAATGGTTTTGGGAAAGGAAGTAGCAGGGGATGGAGTTTGTGGATGGGGTGGCTCAAAAGTTTCATTTTACCAGACCATTTTGTTATTTAAAGACTTTTCTCATTTATGTCCCAAACACGTATGATTACAGAATGCTTTATTCAGAATACATAGCAGAAAAACTTAAGAGAAATTTACAGGTACCCCAACACAGAAGACAATAGATTTTCCTTGATTTCGGACCATCTCTTCTACCTTCTTCGCCTCTGTTTTCTTCTGCCAAAGTTCTTCACAAGACTTTGAGCCCTTCTTCTTGTGATCAAGCAGTTCCCGAGGACTACTCCAATTACTAACCCACTTGCATACCCCATGCACACGATCTTCCAGTCCAATTCCATTGCACTCCCCGAATCTTGATCTTCTTCGGATGTCGGAAATGATGGTGGCGACGCTTCGGGATATCCGCATTTTTTAGATAGAGGAGCGCCACATAGCCCCAAGTTTCCCTTGTAGGAGTTGTTTTCGAATGTAGCAAACTGCCGCGACTTCGGTATTGGCCCGATCAAACAATTGTAAGATACGTCGAAGACCTCAAGCGAAGTGAGTTGCGTCAAGTCCCGAGATATCTCCCCGGAGAGCTGGTTTCGAGAAAGGTCCAATGCTTCCAAATTCGTTAGGTTTGCCAAGAATGGAGGCAGAGGACCGGAGAGCATGTTGTTGGAAAGATTGAGCAATTTTAGCTGCTTTAGGCTTCCAATAGTCTTGGGGATCGCTCCACTGAAGTTGTTGCTCGAGAGATCAATCAATGTGAGGTACCCTTGGATCTTTGAGTAATTCATTTGGATGCCTTTGGCAAATACACTCATAGAGTAGTCAAAGGTCGACCGTGGAAAGGGTCCCCAGCCCACTACAAAAAAATTCCCAAGGTAGCTTAACGAATCTCTCTTAGGAACCTTCATGGCAGTCCAATGCTTGAAGTATTCGGATGGCAAGCTACCAGAAAAGCTGTTCTGAGATAGGTCGATGATTTGCAGCATAGGGAACTTAATTCTATTAGTTGGTTCCTCAATAAATCCGTGAAATCTATTATCCCGCAATATAAGTACCTTCAAGCTTAGAAGTGAGCCCAACCATGAAGGGAAAACATCTCTGATATGATTGTTTGCCAAATTCAGGAATTGCAACATGTTACAGTTACGAAGCGATCTTGGCAATGGTCCTTCCAATTTATTGTAACTTAGATCAATCATATTGAAGTTCCCATTCAACTCAGGAATTTTTCCGATAAAGTTGTTGCTCCGTAGATTCAGTACTCCCGAATAACCACTCAAATTACTAAAACATTGTGGGAGAAACCCAGTTAGATTATTATCAGAAAAATCAATCATAGAAATATAGCTTAGATTGCACAAGAGTGGCGATATTCCTCCTGAGAGCCTATTATTTGAGATGAAGTAGCACTCGATATTAGGAAGGGGAATAGGAACTGATCCTTGCAACTCGTTGAAACCAAGATCTACTTCAAAGAGTTCTTTCCACTTGAAAATAACAGGATCTTGAGCAAAACTTGTTAGGAAGTTGCTAGAAAGGTTCAATATTTCTAGGTTTTCTGTGCTTACATTCAGAAACCATTTAGGAACTTGACCGGAAATGTTATTGTAGGATAGATCGAGCACTTCCAAGTCATTTTGGTCTTGTAGAAACTCAGGGAAACTATTTAAGTTGCATGAACCTAAACCTAGAAACCAGTACCGATGAGTTATGTTGGTTTCAACGATCAACGACAGTTTGTTAGAGGATAACACAAGTATTTGAAGGTTTTTAGCCTCTGAGAACATATCTAACTTCACTGTGCCACTCAAGTTATTTGAATTCAAATAAAGAGAGTTGAGACCCTGTAATTGGGAAATCGTGCTTGGAATTGCACCATGGAATTGATTGAATGAAAGATAAATGTGAGTCAACTGGGTGAGTCTTCCCAACAAGCATGGAATTTCACCACTCAATCGATTCGAGCCAAGTGCTAAGGACCTTAGCTCCAAGAGGTTTTGGAAAGAGAGTGGAATCTCACCAACTAATCGATTGCATTGAAGATCTATATCAGTAAGTTGAATTAGGTCTCCAATGGAAGAAGGGATTTCGCCTGTTAACTGATTATATCCTAAATCTAAAGTAGTAAGCTGGACGAGGTTCCCGAGAGAGGATGGGATTTCGCCTGTTAACTGATTATATCCTAAATATAAAGTAGTAAGCTGGACGAGGTTCCCGAGAGAGGATGGGATTTCGCCCGTTAACTGATTATCTCCTAAATATAAAGTAGTAAGCTGGACGAGGTTCTGGAGAGAGGATGGGACTTCACCCGTTAACAAATTATAGTATAGATATAAATGCTCCAGATTCAACATGCTGCCAAAATAAGTTGGAATCGTACCCTTTAGAGAATTCTCACTCAAGTCTAGATGGACCAGTCGGGTCAAGTTACGGAGCGAATGTGAGATGTGGCCCGTGAATTTGGAGTTGGAGAAGTTCAAATCCCTCAAGGAACTCAGATTTCCAATTGTCGGAGGAATCGGACAATTGAAGTCATTCAAGGCAAGGTTAAGGCTTCTTAGGCGAAGAAGACGGAAAATACTGGTGTTGGAGTTGATTTTACCGGAGAGACAACTGCAACTGAGGTCAAGGCCGATCACGTGACCGCTTATCACACTCAACGCCAGTCCAAGAACAGCAATCGCTTTGAGTTTTCCCTTCTGATGCGTTCCAAGATTCGATCTTTGCTTTCTCAACTGGAGCGCCGTTGTACATATCATAACAACACGGCCGCTTTCTGGTGAAGAAGGTTGTCTTGAATTCCAACAACGCAGATCTCTCGTCTTCATGGCAATGCGGTTGGGTTGAAGCAAGAGAGTGTGAAGCAACAATAGTAAGCAAGAGTATCATATAGCTGAAGTGAAGCGACTCTTTTTCCATGTTTACATAAACAAATCTAGTGGTACTCTCAAACTCTCTCTGTCGACTCAGGGGTACATGAGGCCTGACAATGGAGATGTCATATAGCCAAGTTCTTCTTGGATGTCATTTTCATGCTTTAATCTTGGATGTCATTTTCATGCTTTAATCTAATGCAGTGAGTTGACTATAGTCAATGGATCCTATTACCGCGTTAATTTTAGTAGGCATGGACAGGGATGTCTCTTGCTTTGGAATTTTTGCACCCCAAAGAGCACGGTAGCTTAGAAAATGCAAGATACATAATTTCATTGTTTAGGCACTTTAAAAATACACACCAAACACCGTTTCTTCCCCAAACAAAAGTTGAAACATAAGTATATAATACTTGATTTCACCTAATTAGTTTAAAATTTTGTGAGACCACTACAAACTATTTTTGAAAAGGATCCTGAAACTGATTTCACCTAGTTAGTCCTGAGACCGACACGAAACTCGATTCCTCCGTTATTGATAAGCCTCAAGATATGGACTGCTTGACTCTTCCAATGGAGGACAACAAAATAATGAATTGAAACCTTACGTGTCGCAATTGTCCTCCTAATTTCCAAGTCATTCTTTAGATTTCTTTCAAACTTTGTTTCTGCCGTATCGTTGGGGGACGTTACTTTAGAAGGCATGGACAGAGATGTCTCCTGACTTAGAATTCTTGCACCCCAAAGAGCATGCTAGCTTAGAAAATGCAAGATACGGAATGTGATTGTTTATAAGCTTTAAAAATATACACCTGGCACCGTATAAAAGCTGAAACAGGAGTATATAATACTGGATTTATTTCTCTCCTTTGATTTTTTCTGTCTTTTTTCTTCTTCGTGGTCCAACAGCAGATTCCTGGAAATGCATAAGTCCTCATCTTCATGCCAGCCAAATTAATCACCACGATTTTTTCGCATCCGTAAACAGCTCTTAGTGGGGACCGAAAAAAGTGGAAGGCCAGACTTGGAATTTATGCTCTTGACAAGCTAAAAAGTCTTCGATGACCTTGACTTATATGACTAGAAAATTGACTATAGAGTCATAATCTTATTGTATTTTTACCAATTCAATTTTAAATCTTTTAATTATATCAATGGAATCATAAACTTTTTTTATATTTTGCCAATTGAATTCATTAAACAACACTGTCAATACTGACGTAAATAATTTTTAATAATATTTTAATTTTTTTTGAATTTTTATTTATTTCTTTTTTCTTTTCTTAGCACGTTCCCTATTCTTCAGCCAATTTATTTTGTAACTGCTTCGATCGTGGCTTTATCCACTGACAATAACTCCCTTAGCTCCCTTAGCTAGGCCTTTGATCTCCAACCGCCTTCCTTTTGTGAGTTATTTTGGTTCCTTTCTTAACGTTTCCGAAAGCTTTACTTCCTTAGTTTACCGCCAAAATTATTCCAAAACTCACATCATGATGGTTGGACACATGGCTCCTTCAATCGACCATCTAACTACCTTCAGTACACCCATCGACAGCCAATAATACCAATATTCATAGGGCATAGATGTAATTCCATTTAGCTCTGAAGTGACCTTTACCCATGTGACCAGCATGTGACAGCATTGTTAATTTTAAGTGTTAACCGTGGTCTTTCTTGGTCGACACGTTTCTCATTTGATCTACGTTCTGGCCTAAACGGTGCCAACTATAGAATATGCAAAGGCAAGATGCTCGATTTGCTTTATTGCAAAGAAATGGATGGTCCAATAGGGAGTAATGAGGCTAAGATAACTACACGATGAACAATGGAAGTTAGCTTAATAGGCAATGTGTAGTTTTTATTAGGTAATGGTTGGATGGCAATGCCGATCACCATGTGGAGTAAGAAACTTCGGCAAAAGCACTATTGAAGAAACTTGAAGTGTTGTAGGGGAGGATATCGGCAAATGACAAGGTTTATCTAATCAAGAAGGCTGTTGCTTTGAAATATTGAGAAGGCACTCCAACGGCGGATCACTTGAATGAGTTGCAAGGCTTGATAAATGATGAGCTACAAGCATTGTTCTTCCTTAATTTGCTTCCAAATAGTTATGAGATATTGGTGAGTCCGTGATAGGTTCAAGGGAAGATCCAAGACACTAAAATGCATAAAATGTTATAAATTGTTCCATCCAACGCAGCCATTAAAAATTGTACGTGGCGGTTTATATGAACAATGGGAGGCAAATAGAACTAATGTTGATGCATCATGGCTTTAGCGAAGCCAAAACGGTGTCGTTTCAGTTGGCCATGTTTAATCGGCAAAACGATGTGGCTCTCCAATGGAGCTCTCCTTCGGAAAATGCAACCCTAGACCTGTTGGGTTGCACATATCTTATCAAAGTCAAAAGGGGAGAAGAAAATATTAAAAGGAAATCTGAAAAGCAGCAGATTTGCTTTTATGGTCCACTTTGGCGTGCGGACGCGTGAACTTAAAATAAAATGAAAAATTGTTGGTGGATTAGTTGGCATGGCGGCCCTATACGACCAGAAAAGATTCTAAATGAGACAACGGGCACTGATGGCGGTCCAAGACTACAGCGACTTCGAATATCATTCCTTAGTTAAACATCCACTAAACTCAATTAAGTAATAACAATAATCATTCCTATTTCCACTAAACTCACGTATAATAATAGCTGTGTGGAAATGACTCGAACCAATCGATGTGTAGGTTTTGTTGGATCATGGTATAACGAAGCTGAAGTCAATTTGACAGTTCAATTAAAATAGTTGATTAACTTATAAATGAAAATGGAAAGATTTCTCCTTGTGATCATAGCATATGAAACTTGAGTAAAGTAGGAAGTGAATCCAAATCTTATGGAATCATTTAGGGAGCAAAATGATTTCCAAACATTTATTTCATGTATCATTTTATATATTGTCTCGTTTACAAGAGCGCAATATGTTGTTTGTGTAAGAAGCTTTGTTGATTTTGTGATCAAATTATGGAAAACATGTTCACGACCATCTCTTTTTCTCAATGAATGATTATGGCAGTAAAAGGCAAGCATTGCTTTTTCCCAAAGTATGTGCCTTTTTAAAAGGTGGCTTCTCTAAGACACGGAAAAGCTTCTTCAAATAGAAGCATTACATATTTCCATGTTTTCTGATACGGCTGTCACATGGTGCTACATCAATGTTACATGGCTGCAAAAAAAGTTAGGAAACATTAGTCAAATTAAGGAAGGAAATCACAATCAACGTTACATGAAAAAACAAGAGAGTAATGGTCCACAACGGTTCCTTATGCACGAAAGTTGAAACCTTAAGCCTCATCTGTTGTTATGTTAATAGAAGGAAATCAAATTATGGCAATTGGGAATGGAATTGACCCAATAACGAAGATAAAGCGGGTGCAAATGTTTGGTGATATGAAAGACACATGGGGAGTTCACACTTCAATCAACCTCCACGGCAATAAAGCCTATCTATGCACAATGTTGGTTTTGAAGAAAATATATGGGAACACTCAGGCAAAGTGGCAATATTACGTTGAACTTGTCGTTGCATTCCGTGGAAATTAAAGCGGCAACATTTCATTCCTTGTGCATGTATTGATGAAAAAATATTTATGTTCTTGACATGTTAGGCTACTACTCTATCTTCTTCTTCTTCTTCTTCTTTTTGAAAGAGTGAGTACCTAACATTGTATAAGTAACTGATTTTTCTTTTCTTTTCTCCAGATGAGTGGGTGCAACCACATCTATGTTATCCTTTTTGGAATACAATGATCAAAATGACAAATAGCCTATGGCCAAATCTATAGTACTTTGACTCAGTTTACATTTGGAATATTTCTGTATCAATTGCATGGTTTTGTAGTTTGAAATTTATAGTTAGCAAGACAGTGACGATAAGAGTCCGTGTGCCATTTATGTATTCGAGTTCGCAAACTGTTATTTTGTTCATTTAAGAACTAAAACTTGCATTAAAAAGCATATGAGGGATTTGGTTTGCTCCATCAATTTCTAATGGATAGAAACCATATCTAGCTTCTTTAATTCCCTATAGGCATAATAACAAATTGCATGAGAATATGTCTACACAATCTTGAATTCCTATTAACACCTAAATTTTGATTAAAATAGTATTAGTTTGCATAAAAAATGAGGGATCAACTTGACCCCAATAAAAATATTTTTATCCATTAATCTTTATTTTCTTTTTTTCTTTCACTTTTTTTTACTTAATAATAATAATAATAACAATAAAGAAAAAAGAGAAAAAGAGAAAAAAACAGAAGCAGCAGCCGCTGGGCTGGGCCTTTGCGCCCAGCCCCCTTTCCTTCCTCATCTCCCTCCCCCGCACGGGCCCGGGGGCCCATTCCCTTTCTTCCTGGCCCGGCCCTTTTCTTCTTGTCTCCTTCCTCCTTCTTGTCTTCTTCCTCATCCTCTGCAACCAACACAGGACCAACGTCCGCCGGAGGAGACGTTTCTCAGGCGCCATCAATGCTCGCCTTCAATGCCGAGTGTGCCCCGATGGAGAAGCAGGGATGGGACACCGGTTCGGCCGAGAGAGTCCCATCGGCGAGCCAAGGGCCGGCGGCTGAGGCTCTCCGTCGACCGGACCCTCCTCGCCTATAAATAGGCGGGTGCGATCTCCGTCGACGGCAGCGAGCGAACTCAGAGAACTTCCCCAGAGAGACTTCAGGGGAGGAGCGAAGAGTAAGCGAGAAAGAGAAAGGGGTCGCGAGCTCAAACGACCTCGAATTGGCTCGACCTTGCGCCTCTCAACCAGCGTCCTCCAGGCGTTCGACGGAAATCCCAAGTGAGCATAGTAACCGCGACTGGATCTGCAGTGATCGGTGGCGACGAGTGACGTGATCGGCAACGATGGCCGGCCGGGCGGAGGCTGAGGCGGTGTCGGCGGAGGCCTGAGCTCAGACCGAGACGAGCTCGGCCGCCTCTGCCGCAGATCGTCGAAAATGAAAGCACGAGAAAGCCCGGTCTGCAAAGGGGACGCCGGGTCTGAATTGGGTCGGGCGTGGGTCGTCGTTCGGGTAGGGTTTTGTCGGAATCGGGTTGCGGCTGCAGAATCGAGTTGGACGCGGGTCGTCGTTCGGGTGGGGTTCCATCCAGGCTGGGTCTGCACGCGTGGGCTGGTTTATCCTTGGGCCAGACCCTTCTCTAATGGAAAATGGGCTAATTTGGTTTAGGCTGAGTTTGTTTTTCAAAAAAAGAAAGGAAGAAGGATCCTGGGCCGAGCCCGTACCGCATGCCCGTACCACAGGCCCGTCTGGGCCACGTCGGTCCCAACCCGAGGGATCCGACCAGGGTTGCTTTTTAAAAATATTATAATTAAAAATAATGTTTTAATAATAATAATAATAATAATAATAATTTATTTTTCAAAAAATAGAAAAAACCAAAAATATTCTACGTTTTCCCAAAAATAAAAAAAAAAAGCCAAAAAAAATTATAAAAAAGGATAAAAAATCAAAAAATATTTTTATGTTAAAAAAATTAATTAAAAAATGTGTTTTTTCCCCACAAATGCATGAAAAATCCCTCAAAAATCCAAAAATTCTTAGGGTTTAAACAAGATTAAGACCTGGGAAGAGCATTAATGATTAACTAGTGTAACTAAGTTCTCGATCCTAGTTTCTCTAATTATGCAAGAAGCGAATATTTCTCCCAATATTTCGTTTGGGTTTCTAATCGACCCACCTCAATTTGATTAGTAGCGACTCCTTTTAAAATTAACTTATAGGTCAAAATATCATATCATTAAGTCAAGAATTAATGGACTTGGGAGAATCCAAGACTCAACCTAATAGACCTAACCAAACCATTAACCTTCGTTGGCACCCATGCATATCGAGTGCCGAAAAAAAGGAGGTTGCAACAATTCCCCATGCATAAAAGAGAAACTTAATTTATTAGTTATCTTTTTTTACTTTACTAATCAAGTCATCGAAACATTTAGAGTTAACATCTGATATCATTCACTAAATTATCTCTTTGGTTTTATTGTCACAAAACATGGATAGCCCCAGAATTAATCATTTCGATAAGTCTCGCAACTCTAAATTTTACAAGTATTCTTCCATATAAAGGCAATTATGGAGTTAAGGATCCTCAAATATCTTGATATAAGTATATAAAACAGTTTAAAATTTACTTTGAAAAGGTATTTGCATGAATTGATATCTATAGAAGTGCTACATAAAAATTTAAAAAAATAAGAAAAAATAAGAAAGACCAAGCGATGTGCAATATCAAATTTTTAGAGAAATAATAAAAAAAATTGAGAACATTTTTTAATTTTAAATATTAGTATTCTCTTATTTCTTTCATTTTTTGGATAAAAATTTCATTTCTACACAAGAATGCTATTACAAGTTTTCATTACTTCAGTGCAATTGGGTTTTTGTTTGGAAACTGCCCTCAACACGTGACCAAAGGCTTTTTCAATACTATTTTTATGTTCAAATGAAAATAAAACAAAAATCAGGAAATTTTCTCTAAACAATTCAGGGCAACCTTTTTTTTTTTTTTTTTTTTTTTTTTACCCTTTAGGCTTTTTGTCTTTCCTCTTTCTTTCTGTAGTCCCTTTTTTGTGGACCCCACACGTCTTTCACACCCCACCCAACACTGGCACGCACTTGTATTCTTATTGGTTAATTCCACTCCCACTTCCTAACAACGAGATAATGTTAGTTCCAAGCCGTGACATTGAGCACACATACAAGAAGAAGAGGAAGAAGAAAAGGCCATATCCAAAATGGCAGAAGCAGTGCTTTTCAACCTCGCCACCGAGATACTGAAACTCGCTGGTTCCAATACCTTTTCAGAGATCCAACTTGTACGAGGCGCAAGGCATGAGCTCGACAGTCTTAAGGACACCGTCAAGACCATCCGAGCTGTGCTTTTGGATGCTGAGAAGCAGCAATGGCACAACCACCAGGTCAAGCTCTGGCTCGAGAGACTCAGGGACGTGCTGTACGACGTACATGAATTGCTCGACGATGTCGCAACCGAAGATCTGAGGCGGAAGGTCATGCCCGGCAACAAGATGTCAAAAGTGGTACGAATTTTCTTCTCTAAATCAAATCAGCTTGCACACCGCCTCAAAGTGGCTAATGAGATTCAGAAACTTAGGAAGAGACTAGATCGGATTGCAAATGATAAGAAGTTCCATTTAGAGCAGCATCTGAGTGAGGAAACAATGGCCATTGCGAGAGGAAAGAAACTTGAAATTTCCACCCCCGACGAACAAATAATTGGTAGGAAAAAGGACAAAGAAAAGGTCAAACAACTTTTGTTTGATTCCTCCTCCAGCGACAGTGTGTCATTTGTTTCCATTGTTGGTAAAGGAGGTCTTGGAAAAACCGCACTTGCACGACTAGTGTACAACGATGGGGAGGTGGAAAAACATTTCGATCTTAAGATGTGGGTGTGTGTATCTGATGTCTTTGATGTGAATTTGATTATCAAAGAAATTCTTAAATCAGCGAACTATCAAGATCACGAGAATAAGCCCTTAGACCAGTTGCAGAGACTTCTTCGTGAGACTCTAGGCAAGGAGAAATATTTGCTTGTTTTGGATGACATGTGGAATGAAGATCGGCTCAAATGGTTGGTGCTTGGAGATTGGCTAAAGGGTGGCGAATGGGGAAGCAAGATACTTGTAACCACTCGCAGTCACACGGTTGCGAAGGTCACAAATGAAAACTCAGATATCTATGATCTAGAAGGCCTAACTACGGACAAGTCATGGGATCTATTTAGGGAAGTGGCGTTTGGAGAAAGACAAGCATTGGTAGACCAGAGATTGGAGGAGATGGGAAGAGATATAGTTAGAAAATGCGCTGGGGTTCCCCTTGCCATTAGAACTATAGGAAGCCTTCTATACGGCAAAAAAGAAGATCAATGGAACCGTTATAGAGTGAAGGAGCTTCCAGATATACCAGAAATTGATGCAATTGATAATGGAATTATGCAAGTCCTCAAGTTTAGTTACGATCATCTCCCATCGTGCTTGAAACATTGTTTTGCATATTGCTCATTGTTTCCGAAAGATCATATCTACAAGAAGGAGACGATGATGCCTCTTTGGGTGGCACAAGGCTTTATCGAGTCACGCAATGGGGAGGACAACCTTGAAGAGGTCGCCGACAATTACTTGTCAGAACTAATATGTAGGTCATTCCTTGATGCTGTAAGAAAAGACGACAATGGCGAGGTCTTGCTGTTCAAGATGCATGATCTCATGCACGATCTTGCCCAAAAAGTTGCTGGAGTTGAATGCAAGATTGTTAATTTTAAAGGAGGAGATAATGATGGAAGAATCCGCCATGTATCGTTTATTTCAAAGATTTTATCTGAAGAGAAATTGTTGTCCTTGCTGAAAACATCCAAATTGCGAACGTTTCTCTATTTGAAAGGTGAATCCTCTATACTCAACTCTCCCAAAATTTTCTCCAAGTGTAGACACTGTCGAGCGTTGGGCTTGTGTAAAATGGATATTCCTCTCCCTCCTTCCTCCTTTGGAAAGTTGAAGCAATTAAGGCTTCTTTATATTTTCACAAACCAATCTATTGAGATTTTGCCGGATTCAATCACGGGTTTAGTGAACTTGCAATTCCTTAAACTCTTTAGATGCGAGAACCTTAAAATATTTCCGAGAGATTTGAGGAAATTGGTCAATCTTAGGCACCTCTCCATTCAAATGTGTTTCTCACTAAGCCACCTACCACCCCTAAGTGAACTCCCTTCCCTAAGGACATTGAGTCTGACAGGCTTGCATGCGCTGAAGTTTATTCAACAGACAAGTGACCTTGAGCAATCTAATACTATACGCCCCTTCTTCCCATCTCTTGAGAGTTTAGTCCTCTTCAACTGCAAGGGCCTGATAGGATGGTGGGAAAAAAGGCAAGTAATGGAAGCATATCAAAAGCATCAGTCAAACAATCCACAGTCATCCTTCCCAAAACTTCGATTCGTGGAAATAAAGCGGTGTCCTGACTTGAATTTCGAGCCACCGTTCCCCCAGGTGGAATGCTTGAAGATAGATAGCACGAAAATGTTGGAAAAACAATTGTTGACTAATTCAAACTGCCTATCAGAACCAGCAGTGGGATCCACATTCATCCGTTTCTCTAAACTAAAGCATCTAGATCTTTCTGATAGGGATTTGGTGTCATCGATACTTGAGACTCTACTTCTATTGGCTAGTAATCTTGAGTCCATGAGACTTCATGGTTGGAACCAATGGGGTCTCTCCGGTGCCATGGAGGACCTTTCCTTGCTCCCCATTCGGAGATGTGAAGGACTCGGTTTATTGTGCCAAGAAGACGACCAAGGCATCGAATGGCAATTCCTTACGAAACTTCGTGTTCTTAAAATCTCGTGCATTGATTGGGTAGCATTGCCCGAGTGGATTCGACATGTCACGACTCTACAATCTCTCGAGATTTCAGAATGTAAGAAACTGAGGAGTTTGCCGGAATGGATTGGAAATTTCTCTTTGCTCAAAAAGCTGGTATTATTTAATTGTCCAAGATTAGAGCGTTTACCATATGAGGTACGCAACCTCACATGCTTGAAGGAACTGAGAATCGTTAATTGTCCCAATCTGGAAGAGACTTGTCTTACAGATGTGCACGTTCCGGTCTTTATTCCGGAGGGGATATGAATCGGAACGATCAGCATAGTAGAGGTACGAGAAAAGACTTAATATCACCTATCAATAGCGTTCCTTTTTCGACCATTTCACCTTCTTTATTATTTAACTAATTTATCTTCTCTTCAGTGTATATTGGCAGTGCAAATATTTATCAAAAAGAAGAAAGCGTCCCTCCTTCTCCAGTCACCACCACCTTCCTCGTTATGTCGCGCGTCTAGAACGAAGACCACCTTTGCCTCCTCGTCTTGCTGGTACAACCTCCTCGCTTAACTTTTCACTGTGAATGTATATTTGTTGGAGATGAGTTTGGATTATGGATCGATGTTATGGAGACATTTGGATTGTGATTTGAGTGTTATGGAGACATTACAATGTCAATGCATGATATGCGCATCTTCTTTATAGCTGATTGATTGAGAGAAGGGAAGTGAAGAGAACGATGACATCCATTGCGAGGTTCCGCTTGACTTTAGAACTATGAGATTCATAAAAAATGGAAGGAGAAAGTCATACCTTATAAGCTAGCCCTAGCTGAGAAAATTACAATGCTGTCTAATAATGGCTGATTCTTTGGGGGATCAGGCAGCTAGTACAAAAAGTTTTGCAATTTATTAAAACAAAATCTGGTAGGACAGAGTTGAACAATGATAGATGACAGGAGGATTCAATGTTGTCTTAGCCCTTGACTTCTCCGCAATTACAGAAATCTAAATGTAGAGGAATCTTTGGTTTGTAGCCCTCTCTTTGTCATCACTTTTAAGTGAGTTTCTGGACTTCTCAGGTAAACATAACTATTTTTTAACGAGCTAGGTCCATATGATCTAGTAAGCATATAGAAATCTCAATGTTCATATGAGTGAAACAGACAACTTGGTGAATCTTGGACAACCTTGATTGATGCCAAGGCTTGCAATAGTTTTATAAATCATTTAAAATTGGACCCTTTGAAACTAAGGTACTGAGCTTTGTGAGCAGCTAATTTAACAATCATGTGCCTTTGGACATGAGAAGCTGAAGTGCGAAAAGATGTGGTTATGATGTTACAGATTAGAGGAAAAACCCTTCTTGCTTTATTTCTGGAGTCCATGCGTTGAAAAGTTGTGTTAGGATGGGGACTTGCCTTTGCATTGTTTCATAGGGCAGGGCCATCCTCTTGAGCATTACTCGAGATGTTGCGATGCATTAGAAAACTGAACTAGAGCTGCTGTAAAAGTGTGGTGGAGGCCTAGGCTTCTGGTAAGTGCTCAAACAGACGAGAGCCAAGTCTCATCACATGCTTTGAGTACTCCAGCATTTCTCTGCCAGAGATATTGCGATGCATTAGAAAACTGAACTGGAGCTGGATTCCTAGAGAATACAACAAAGGGTGTTGATATTGTGTATCAACTTAGGTGCAAAAGTTTGCTACTGCTACCACTAGAACGCAAATAAAGTCAACCGTCGAGGAACAACCTTTTTTTTCCACCCAAAAAGAACAAAACGACCCCCTCCGATGTTCCTATCGGTGAAAATGATCAGTCATTGAGGATCATCTTACTGATTCGTATCATTGATTGAGACTAGATGCAAGATTATATGCTATGACAGGTAGTGAAATTCGGGTGAGAAACTTTGTACAGATTCAGCGGTAGCAATTGCCTTCGCTGGCTGAACGAAGTAACCGCGCACTTTCATTTCATGAGTGTTCAACATCTAGCGAATAACTCAAGTTTCGTACGCTTGCTAGTTTGGCCCTTGATTTGTTTAAGAAGATAGAAAAGGCCATCAAGTATCATACAGTGAAAACCATTTACTCTGCAATTGTATGAACTACTGTAATTTTTGCAGACTCTCTTTTATCAATTCACTCTATGAACTTTCTCTTGAGTTTTCCCTTTTCGAAAGGTGAAAAACACGCAACGGAAAGTGATGAAGCAAAATAGCTGTTCCTCCAGTCAGCAGCGACTGAATTATGAAGTCCCTATGGCAAAAGAAAAAGGAAATTATGAAGTCCCATGTTGCTGTTTTTGATGACCCTCTTTGTAAATTTTTTTTTTTTTTGGCATCGTCTCCTACTCGAAGGACTTGCGTGATCCGTTGATCGCCTCCTCCAAGAGGCTCTCAGGGACCCCATGGTTGTGCAATATTTTGCAACTATGTCGTCATGATGGCTGGGACTCACAAATGTTTTGTTAACCATCACATCACGTGTCAGACAATTGGATAAAATAGATTTCAACGATCACGTGGCATGTCTGAATCCTGTGCATTGTCGTTTTATATGAACAAACATGATTAATTAAACTATAAAATATGTAAAGAGCTCATAAATGTTTGCTTATTTATCAAAACATTATATTTAATATAATGAAGCATGATGAAATATGAAAAATAGATCAATTAGTTATTTAAATATATCTATTGAAAATCGTAGGTAATAAATTAATTTCTTAACAAGAGAAAATCCAAATTTATTTCATTTTTTCTCCCTCGAAATTTGTTTTTTTCACTTACATGCAAAAATGTGATTGATGCATTGGAAGAGCTTGCGAATCAATAATTAATAATATGGCGACTATTTGAAATTAAAAACAATGCAAAAACTGGAAATCCAAAATTAAGAAAGTTTATGCAACATGCATTCCTATTCTTCCGCACACAGAGGTTCCTCTCGAGAAAAGTACTAAAAACAAAATAACTCAACTAGCATTTCAATTAGCGTACTCTCATGAACAGCCTCATATTGGATATTATGACATCAAAACAACCGCAAAAATTAAACTGAAATACAAACTTCCATTTTATTTTCGTCTGTGTTGATGTCTTAAATATATAGTTTTGTTAAACTTGTATACTTTTTTTCAAAATTCCAACTAAATTATAGAGCAAAACTATATATAAATCCCGGCAAAAGCACAAGAGTTCAACTACGTTTAGTGTTTAAGCCTCGTTCGTTCGCGATTCAAGAAGAGCCGTCGCACTCGCCAGGGCATCATCGGCTTCCGTCTCAATTAGCCAATCAGTTCTCTTTCGCTTTGAGAGAACGCGAGAGACGCTGGGACGAGAAGCTCCTCGAGTCGTCGACCTTCGTCACTGAATCTCTCGCAATTCCCTTTGTTTCTTACCGCAAGGATTATTTGAAGACGGCAATTCCTTCGCAGCTCATGTCGGAGAGAGGCTCCAATCTCGTCGTCATCAACCTGGTACTCCTCCCACCTGTCGCTCTTTTGTATTGAATTCCTCCATCCTCTGAACAAAACCCCTGCTCGACCTTTATAGGTTCTGCGAGTGCGAACATCGGAGTGCGTCTCGCTCGGCAGGACGCGCCTTTCGTCGTCCCTCATTGGATCGCCCGCTACACCAGCCAGCTCCCCAAGCGAAACGTGCAAGATCAGGTCCCACGATGTTGATGACTTCCTCTTTTTGTTTGGTTTTTCGGGTGTGTTTGGGTTTGGCATTGCGGGGGTTGATGGTTTGGATTGAGCTGAGCGTTCTCTGAATTCGTTGGGTTTCCTTCTGACTTCGTTGTTGTTGTTGTTGTTTTGGGGTTTTCAGATGCTCAATTCTCAAGTTACGACGGCGCAACACATGGGGCGAAAGAAGGCTTATGATATTGTGAGTTGACTTCTGCTGTTTGTCCTTAGTTTTGACAGGGTAAATTGCCTTTGAAATTTTTAAATTTTCTCAGTATTAACATGTGGGTTAGTGTATCTCAGATAGCATCGTTGTTGAAGATTCCGTTCTTGGATGAGGAGGTCACGAACAGCAGCTCTTTCCAGCGCAAGTTCTACAAGCTTTTTTTAAAAAATTGTTGGACCTTGTTCTTCATCGCCCGAGTTAAGCTGCTTTCTCGCTTCCACCTAATTTTTAAAATGACATGGCCGATTTAGAGGATAAAGGCAAGGGGCTTTGCTCAACGCTTGAGGCTATACTTGGGCTTGTGAGGTGGTGGTGAAATGTGGGCGACGTGGTGTGGCGGTTAGTCGGCGCATGGCAGGTTGGCAATGTTGATCGTGGTAACCATGTTGTGCCGTTGGAAAAATCAAAGATTGTGGACAAAAACTACAGTTGTGCCCTTTTTTGTGGCTCTTTTAGTTTTTTTTTTTTTTTTTTTGTTAATCTTTATCATATTGTGTTTATGGACTCAAACGCCTTGTTCCAGCTCCCGGAAAAATCAACTATTCGCCAACGGATGAGTTCGGTTCTTTTTTTTTATGTTGAATTGACTACTTCAAACTCTTATTTAAAACAATATTCACATTGGATCTTCTTTTAAGAAAATGACCTCACTTCAAATCCTTATATGATATTTTTCTAAAATAATAAACCACATGGATGTCCATAGTATTTGATGGCTAAGATCATCCTAGTTGGTATTAGCTCTCTCCTCTTATCACCCAACACCTAAATAGAGACGAGACGAGTTTAGCTAAGGAGAGGAGCCACATCATCGATTGTGCTTAACTTTGTTGAGTATGCAAGTGTTTGAGTGTAATCACATGACATGACAACTTATTTGACGAATACCTCACATTAAGCCAGATTGAGAAAGTTAAGATACTTGATTAAACAAATATAAGTTTGGATACTCAAGTAAAATGGTGAAAGTTAATATACTTATGGTTTCATTGCTCCTAAAATTAACCATTCACCCATAATCACATGACATGACAACTTATTTGATGAATACCTCACATTAAGCCAGATTGAGAAAGTTGAGATACTTGATTAAACAAACATAAGTTTGGATACTCAAGTAAAATGGCAAAAGTTAATATACTTATGGTTTCATTGCTCCTAAAATTAACCATTCACTGTTAAATTTTAAACAAAGTAAAATGGCGAAAATTCATATACCCATGGTGTCATTGCTCCTAAAATTAACCATTCACTGTTAAATTTCAAACAAAGTATTTAAAAAGGGGATAAATATATTGGAAGTCCTCAAACTTATCACAAAAATGCAATTGAGTTATAAAATTTTTAAAAAATGCAATCAAGTCCTAAAACTTGTTAGAAAAGTGCAATTGAGTTCTAAAATTTTTAAAAAATGCAACTAAGTCCTAAAACTTATCATCAAAAATGTAATCGAGTCTTAAAATTTTCAAAAATTGCAATCATTGGAATGACCTAATTGGATTAATTTGACAACTTTTAGGACTTGATTGCACTTGTAACAAGTTTCAAGACTTAATTGTACTTTTTGAAGGTTTCAAGACTCAATTACACCATTGTGACAAATTTTTGAATTAATTATATTTTTTGAAAGTTTTAAGACTTAATTATATTTTCGTGACAAGTTTTAAGGCTTTCAATACACATATTCCTTCCAAAAAGGAAAACATTGCTTGGCAACTAGTTGTCCTAGTCAGACATTTTTAAGGTACTAACGATACAATAATATCATTATCATTAACTACTTTCATATTTTACTAATAGGTCTAGTTAATTGGCGGTAAGTTACCAATCAAACGGTCAACTACTACTACCTAGCTTTGCTTTGTCGTGACCCTTTTGACACAGGCATTAGGTAAATGATGAGTTTAGAGGTAATGTCAAAGGCGGACCAACGATTCTCAATTGGCACTAGTTCTTCCAGATTCTTACCTCGCGTGATGTATTGATTTTTATTTAATTTGATGAACCATATGAGAATTTTACATTAGGAGTATACCTCACTTCCTAGCTAATCATAGATTTAGGATGAGGAGTTGTTTACCTTACTTATACTAATTAGTGCACTTTTGGTACATAAACTTGATTTTTGTTCCTATGAGATGTCCATATAGCCTTCTTACCAAATTATAAACCGCAAGGTTCTTCTAATCCATCCATGTAATGTTTCTTTTTTGAATTTATTATGGTCCTAAAATGTAACATAACCATTCAACTAAAATAAGATAATCAAAACTTAGAAAAGCAATGTAAAATAGTCACGGTTAATTCAATCAAAGAAAGTAATGAAAGGGAAAGTAAAAAATGGAGTGCGTAAAGTAACCCTAATATTGAGTCAGGTAAAGAATATAACATCGTCTTGTTATTAAACGTCAGGATAGTAAAAGCCGTCGGGAACCCGACGGATTTGGCCATGGTGCGGATGCAGGCGGACGGGCGGCTCGTGCCAGAGCAGCGCCGGAACTACCAGAGCGTGGTGGACGCCATCTGGCGGATAGCGTGGCAGGAGGGGGTGGCGAGCCTGTGCGGGGGTCATCGCTGACAGTGAACTGGGCGATGCTGGTGACGGCGTCGTAGCTGGCGTCCTACGACCAAATCAAGGAGACCATCCTAGCCAAGGGGCTGATGAAGGACGGGCTGGGGACGCACGTCACGGCGAGCTTCGTGACTGGGTTCGTGGCGGCAGTGGCGTCGAAGCCGGTGGACATGATCAAGACGAGGGTGATGAACATGAAGGTGGAGGAGGGGCGGGAGCTGCTGTACCGGGGGGCCGCCGACTGCGCAGTGAAGACGGTGAGGGCAGAAGGGCCGATGGCCCTGTACAAGGGGTTCATCCTGACGATATCTAGCGACGTCAACGGGCTGTTCACGGTGGTGTTCTTCGTCACGCTCGAGCAGGTCCGGAAGCTGCTCAAGGATTTCTAGCGACGTCAACGGCCGCGGCGGCAGTGGCCAGCGGCAATGATGGCATGATGATGATGATGATGATGATGATGATGATTCTAGGATTTCTACGATTAGGGAATTAAATAAAATTAAAATAGAAACCATATAATATGTGGTGGATTCTATACATAAAAAATTTATGATTTAGATTACGTGCCTCGCATCTTGGGTTTCCTGTGTGCTGTCATGTATGATGAATCCGTGTGGCTCCCGTAATACGGGAAGGAAGATGCCGCAATCAAAGCGCCCACCTTGCACCAGGTTTTGTCTCCTATTCCTCCATTGTATAATTCAAAAATAATATAAAAAAAATACTTTCCCTTCAAAGGAGCCTAATAAAATAGAAATAAAACAGAAAAATTAAAAATAGGATTCGTTAATGGTCGCGAATATAATTAGCCCATCTTCCCGGATTTATAATATTTCGACGCTGCGTCGGATTTGAATATGTGGCCAGAGATTGCACAAAGGGGGCTTTCTTTCTTGCTTCAAATTCTTCATGGGCATATGCCTTTTTTTCTCTCATGGAGGAGGGACTGGTGATGCGACCCTGATTTTTCCCATTGTTCCTCAAAAGCCGTTAAAAAAAGATGTGATTACGATTTGCTAATCCTATGCGGTGTCCATCGGTCTAAAGTGATCACCAGTCTACCAAATTTTATGGGGGTGGGTCCTAGCTTGAAGTGCCTAAACCTATCTAGGTTCGGCTCATGCGAGGATTTGCCTGTATCGGAGTTTCGATGCATCCTAGTCTGGTTAATATGTACTGTTAGACTGCCCGTCTAGGTTCAGCTCAAGTTTCAAGGCTCCTGAGCCCCGTTCATATGTGCTGTTAGATTGGGTGGACTTTAGAGGCTCACTGCCGTCGGGATCCTCCAATGCTTGCTCTTGTTCTTAACGAAGTTAATATCATGAAAAATTTCAAATTAGTACTTATCAAAATTAATATTTTGACTATTAGAAATCCTAATTTGATATATTTATGATAAATTTACCTTTGTTAATTTTCAATATATTAGATTAATAAAACCTATATACATGTTACCAACAGAGAGAAAAACCCCAAATGGATGCATTTGCAAACTTCAACGATGTCATTAAATTCAACAATTTGTGATAAAATTTAACGAATACTAATTAATAGTAAGTTCGTTACTTATGTACCAGTTTAGCGTTTGGTGTAAATTTATCGTGAATGTGCCGATTCGAAATTTTTCATTATATTTAACCCATTCTTGATGGCATGCACAAGTGGAGATGGGTTCAATCATTGTGCCAGTTTCGAGAAGTGAAGTTTAATGGGTAATGGATCATTGGATCATGGTAAAGAGACTGGGGCCTCTATGATGGTTTCTTGAATTTGTCCGCCATGCGTGGTCCGCGTCCGCGAGGCGTGTAGGCCCGGCATTAACTTCGTCCACTCAACTTGGCCGATCCATCACGTCCCGGACTTAACGCCACCACTTCCTGATTTTTTCTACTCAAGACTTCGTTCCCTACTCGCAGGTCACAACAAGCAAATCCAGCTATGATTTTGGAAGTCTAGCTAGGATAAAGTAAACCTTCCAGTTCACTAGTGCCCTCTCTTTTGTAAGACCTATAAAAGGAAGTAGCGGATTCATGCGTCACAGTGCCTTAGATCGATAAGTCGCGCAGCGAGATGGTTTGGTTGGTGTGAATCCATCTGTGTCAACCCTTTGAATCGATATCTAGAGCTATATCAAGTTGGACGGTATTCCGGCTTCCAGGATTGCTCCAGACCACACGCACTGCCCGCGATTCTGACCTCAGAAGTTGCAATAGCCACACGCGTGTGAAAGCCTCTTAGATGTACTTGTCGAGGGCGGTCCTCAGTATGTCGGAAAGACAAAGGTAGTATCTTGTCTACTTCGGTTTTCTCCCCCGCCATAAAGTGCTGAGAAGATTTTCCCGCGACGTCGGCATCCGTATCACCACCTCAAATACCTTGGATTCCAAGAAGCTACAGTTGCCTTGATCGTCATTTTAACCACAGGCAATATAGGCTGGCCTGAACTGAGGCTCGCCAAAACAGACAGCTGGTCTAGCCATTGCTTAGAGTTGCCGGAGAACCCCAATAAAGAGGAGTCTCCCATAGAAACAACATTAAGCTTTGTGAGAGAGTTTAGGGTTTTCTGAAAGAGAAACTGGCGGTGGTGACGGCGAACGGCTGACAGCAGTCGTGTGGTGGTGATGGAGTGTATTAATCTCGCCCCCATCGCCTTCATTCTTTCTCCTCTTTTTGCAGAGTGAGTTTGGTTTTCATTAACCGAATATTGTACTGTTCTCTTTTACAATGCCAAGAAGTTGTCATGTCATCAACCACATCAACGTAATTAAATATGCTTATGACATAAGGACTCGATCACACAAATCTTGCAAGTGGGATGACTCAGATTGAACAAACTCATATTTTTCAAAACCACAAGTAAAATTTCTATATATGGAATGGACCGAACCCTATAACAAAACAGAGAAGGTCAAACGTAGTCTGGCTGGAAAATTGTCTCACTCATTCACTCACTGTTCAAATTGACAAACAAGTTAACATGTCCAACTCATCATTGCAAAGAGAAACGTTTTGAAATAATTATCAATTGAATGTACTATGAGCAATGGCTCAAAGCCAAAAGAATTGATCAAATCTGCAAATAAGTACCAAAATTGTCAGCATCAGTGAGCAAGGCTACAGGAAGATCTACCTCATGCCGCCGTTGAAGCTCCTAATCTTATCTTATCAGAGTTTCAATGCATCGGAGTCTGGTTCATATGTACTGTTAGATTGGGATTGGGCAGAATTCGGAGGCTTTTACGAGGGTGGCTCCCAGTATGAAGTGCCTAAACCTTATCTAGGTTCAGCTCAAGTTTCGAGGCTCCTGAGCCTAGTTCATATGTACTGTTAGATTGGGTGGACCCTAGAGGCTCGCTGTAATTGGGATCATCCAACGCTTGCTCTTGTTCTTAACGGAGTAAATATCACGAAAAATTTTAAATTAATTCTTATTTAAATTAATTTTTTGACCATTAAAAATCCCAATGTGATATATTTGTAATAAATCTATTTCTGTTAGTTTTCATTATATTACATTAATATCACGAAAAATCATAAAGCCGATACACATGTGACCAACAAAGGGTAAAGCTCCAAATCGATACATCTACCATTTTCTATGTGTCATTTAACATAACAATTTGACAATAAAAGCTAATAAACACTAATGAAGACTAAATTTGTCACTTATGTACTAATTTAGAGTTTGGCATAAATTTATCAATGGACGAGCAAAATCAAAATTTTTCGTCATATTTAACCCATTCTCGATGGCATGCCCAAGTGGAGATGGGTTCAATCATTGTGCCGGTTTCGAGAAGTCAAGCTTAATGGGTAATGGATCATTGGATAAGGCGAAGAGATTTTGGGGTCTCTTTGATGGTTCCTTGAATTTGTCCGCCATGCGTGGTCCGCGTCCGCGAGGCGTGTAGGCCCGGCATTAACTTCGTCCACTCAACTTGGCCGATCCATCACGTCCCGGACTTAACGCCACCACTTCCTGATTTTTTCTCCTCAAGACATGGTTCCCTACTCACAGGTCACAACAAGCAAATCCAGCTATGATTTTGGAAGTCTAGCTAGGATAAAGTGAACCTTCCAGTTCAGTGTCCTCTCTTTTGTAAGACCTATAAAAGGAAGTCGAGGATTCATGCGTCACAGTGCCTTAGATCGATAAGTCGCGCAGCGAGATGGTTCGGTTGGTGTGAAACCACCTGTGTCAACCCTCCGAAACGATATCTAGAGCTATATCAAGTTGGACGGCATTCCGGCTTCCAGCATTGCACCAGACCACACGCACCGCCCGCGATTCTGACCTCAGAAGTTGCAATAGCCACACGCATGTGAAAGCCTCTTAGATGTACTTGTCGAAGGCGGTCCTCAGTATGTCGGAAAGTTGAAGATAGTATCGTGTCTACTTCGGTTTTTTCCCCTGCCATAAAGTGCTGAGAAGATTTTCCCGCAATGTCGACATCCGTATCACCACCTCAAATATCTTGGATTCCAAGAAGCTACAGTTGCCTTGATCGTCATTTTAACCACAGGCAATATAGGCAGGCCTGAACTGAGGCTCGCCAAAACAGACAGCTGGTCTAGCCATTGCTTGGAGTTGCCGGAGAACCCCAATAAAGAGGAGTCTCGCATAGAAACAACATTAAGCTTTGTGAGAGAGGTTAGGGTTTTCTGAAAGAGAAACTGGCGGTGGTGACGGCGAACGGCTGACAGCAGTCGTGTGGTGGTGATGGAGTGTATTAATCTCGCCCCCATCGCCTTCATTCTTTCTCCTCTTTTTGCAGAGTGAGTTTGGTTTTCATTAACCGAATATTGTACCGTTCTCTTTTACAATGCCAAGAAGTTGTCATGTCATCAACCACATCAACGTAATTAAATATGCTTATGACATAAGGACTCGATCACACAAATCTTGCAAGTGGGATGACTCAGATTGAACAAACTCATATTTTTCAAAACCACAAGTAAAATTTCTATATATGGAATGGACCGAACCCTATAACAAAACAGAGAAGGTCAAACGTAGTCTGGCTGGAAAATTGTCTCACTCATTCTCTCACTCTTCAAATTGACAAACACGTTAACATGTCCAACTCATCATTGCAAAGTGAAATGTTTCGAAATGATTACCAATTGAATGTACTATGAGCAGTGGCTCAAAGCCAAAAGAATTGAACAAATCTGCAAATAAGTACCAAAATTGTCAGCATCAGTGAGCAAGGCTACAGGAAGATCTACCTCATGCCGCCGTTAAAGCTCCTAATCTTATCTTTTCCGATAAATAGTCACCAAGTATATATAAGTTCCAGTAGCAGCTATGATGAAAACCCCCAAATAAACGCAAACTGTTGCAGCAGCGACATAAAGGTACCTTCATGAAATATGAGTATTGACTTAGTATGAATTGTCTCAGTAGAGGTAACAAAAAGTGTTGCAATATCGTACTTAAGTGCAAAAATAACCACTCTTTGAAAGAATGGTAGAAAGTAGCATATGTAAAGGGCGAAAGCATTGCCATACGGGTAAAATCAATAAAACAAGACAAATTTATCTCACATAAGAAACAAAATGTAGGACCCGCTACATGAAATAGATGTTGAATCCACAATCTCGTTCACAATTAATATTTGAAAAACAAAAACTTCAACAACACGCATGATGAGAATAATCCCGGAGACCAGATTGCAAGTTTAAATATCCACAGGGAACATACAACGAAATAGTCTTATCCACACTAGCTACATATGATCACCACATTTTCATAAAAATTCCATGGTAATAGATTAACATATGTGCTTTAAAGTATGGAAAGACTTACTTTGGAGAGAAGACACTCCATATGAATAAGTGATTTCTCACCAGTAGCAGTATGATAGCGTATGCAGTCAGCGTAACTGAATTCAGGCACAAAGGTATTACACAAGGAAAACCAAGCATCATCTTTAGGAGATCTCCAAAATTAGCATTCTGCGAAGTAACCAGACAACCAAAATTCTTCACAGAGATCCACATTGGCATGCTAAGGAGAAACAGCAGCGGGGAAGCATAGGTGATTATAAACATCAAGACACCAGATGATAGCATCGAGAAATCTGAAGCGCCCTGCCAATGACGTAAAGAAGTTAGGAAACTGTGGCAACTATCTTTTGCCTGATATAGTTACTCCAGGTCCCAACCGCAGAAAAATTCCAGATTATGAGAGGCTTACAATGAATGCACCAGCAACATCAATTGTAGCTAGAGAGTTGCTGTTCCCGAGGGCAAAATGACCTGCCATTCCCAACTGGTAAAGTGCAGTGACCTACTTAGACAGCAAAACCACCAATGTCAATACAAGATTGCCACCAACATAATGAATCAATATATAAACAAGACGCAGCTAAAGACACTCCATGTGTAAGATTGCCAAAGAATGAAGACAACGTCGGTGGAAACTAGCAAAAAAATCTGCCCCAAGACCCTCCTTGCTTTTCAGGATAAATCTTCCTACTGCTAAGAAAGTCAACCAACAATTGACCAACTGCCATGTGGAATGAGTAAGGACAGTCACAAGCTTCCCTAACATCTGCTCGAAGAAAGCTACCCCAAACATCTGTTCGGGTTTTGTAAAATATAATTATCCTTTCTTCTAGATGCATATTGCGATTCATGAGACAAAAAGCATATTTGATAGAGCTAGAAGTCAAGTTTATCGATATTGAAGTTTTAAAAACCGAAGAATTGAATGACAATTACATCTGATTTGAGACTAGATGAACAGCTGATCTGGCAATATCTTTTCATTTATTCAAGCAGAGCATGGAATTGCAGAAAAGTTGTATTTTCTAATTATGATCCACCCAGCACATAAATGCCTTCAGGCGCATGCTAAATCTGGCATGGAACCAGAGTGGTCCAGCAAAGTAGGATCAGATAAAGAAAAGGCTATGATCTATTAGCACAGAAAGAACAAGAATTCCTTGTTACTACATAAGAATGCCTGCTTCTGGAGAAAGAGAGAGTACTGAGAGGATTTCAAAAAGAAATTAACTTATACAAAAAACCCTTCTCTTTATTAGAGTGCTTTTGTGTCGCTATGCCTGCTTCTAGAAATTTAAATAGATTTGAATCACATCCCCAAGCCATTATGTCCAAAGAGGAACTTGATAGCACAAGAATGATGACTTGTCACTTAAGGATTTGATCTTTTTCTTAAACCACTAATGATGGTAAAATATTCTTAACCAGATGCAACAGTTACTCTAGAGAACAGGGAATCTAGCTTGCATTGAGATGTGGACAGAACCACAGAAGATGCCATTGTAACTGACCTCAATCCAATGCTTATGAGCAGGCACAGCACTGAAAGAATGAAGCATGCTGGCATAGATCTGCACAAGCAGCAAAAGCACAGGCAACGAATTTGTTGGCTGTTGAAGCAACAGTTGAAGGAGACACCAACAAAATATGTATGCCCACCCTATGACATAAAATGAGTCTCTCATCTCCATCAGCGGAGGCAACTTTAGAATGTCATGGGAACCAGAAGTAGACAAGCAGATATCACCATTAGAGCATGCCTTGGAAGTCCAAATATGTATTAGCCATGGTACAGCTACAACAGCCACAACTGTAAGAGCACCAAGAACTCTATATATCTTCTGTGCTGATACAGTGGAACCGTAGCTGTATGTAAATGACCCTGATGTATCATCCTCGTGACTAATTATATATTTCAAAACCATCAATCCTGGGATAAAAAAGCCTGAATCCGACCGCTAAAACCATTTTCCTTCTTGTCCATAAGAATGTTAGAACATATATACTTAAGATGATCACCGACAGGCATGCCAGCAGCCAAAGTCGTTTCACATATTCATGTCCTGCCAGTTTTAGCCATTTAGAAATATCAGGAAGATTTACCCAGTTTATACCACCCTGGTGCCAGGCTCTCAAAATTCTTCCCGATACAAGTACAGAAAAGAGGGATATAATTGGATAGCTGATCTTTCCATTCAGAGACATGGACAAGCCGACTGAACTTTGAGTTCTATCTGCCGGAATGGTCTGTGCAGTCTTCCGAATTAGTAACAGATAAAATGTCGACAACACAAAATGGCAAATATATTGCTCCTCCTCTACCATAGAACTGGATCCCATGCTTATGACATGAATCAATGTAGCACCCACGAGGAAGATCTCATCCAAATGCCATGAAAAGGCAATTTTTTCAAGCTGGAAATCTGATGGTCTTCTCTAACGTACAAGGCCTCATTCAAATGAAATACAAGCCCCAGAAAGATCAAACATGAGAGAATCATTGCTGAAATTCCAACAACAAGCAGGCCGACAGGTTTCTGCAAAATGCTTACTTGTTACTGCATGGAAAAAATAAAGTTATAAAAGGAAAAGATTAAATCACATCCGGTTTTGTGTGCTCTTCTATGGTATTATATGCATCATGTTCACCAGTGAAATTGAATCAATGTCCCAACAAAGAAACAGTCTATTTTCAGTGGATCAAAAAGATACATACATCAGTCATTCTGCGTGCTAACCACTGACTTGCAGTCCTCAAGAACACATAATATGCTGTGGCAGCGCTCTTGTAGTCTTCAATGTTTGACCTTTAAAAGTGAGTGCCAAGAGAACAAAGAATCATAATTTTGCTCATGTAACATTCATTAGGTATTTGAATCTGTGATGCTTTAAAGAATTATTACACGGAGATACTCTTGAACTTCCAGGACCTGTGGAGGACGGCAGCATTCTGATATAAGCAACAGAAGACCTGCTCTATGTTTCCACCGCACTCAGTGACCACTGATTTTGTATCTCCAGTGTTGTCCTCTACTAAAACATGTTCACAAGGTAGACTAGATAACTGGGCCTGTAACAATCTTAACAACTGCCAAGAGTTTAACTCTTAAGCTCTCATCTTTTCAGCATCTGCACATAGTAAGAGAATATAAAGTGGTCATTATTTCTTATAAATTGAAGGTAAAAAGGACCCAGATAGAAGTAGAATAAGAGGAAGATCTAGGAAACCAACATTCGCATGTCGATGCAGAACCTACACGATGAAAACTGAAATCTTCTTCAGTCAAATAAAGGAATAACCAACCACCTAGCAACCAATCTAAAATACTTCAAAATCCAGCATTTCTTGATTTGGCCCTACGTTTCCTCTAACTAGTTAACAGATATATTTAATATGGACATAAAAGAGCATGTCAAATTAAAAAAAAAATTGCAAAAATTAAGTAATTTAACCATTTCCTTGCTAAAACACAAATAGCCCCCACCAGCTACCACACTATCACAAATAATTCACAATCACTGTTAATTATTCCTGAAATTGCTGACCACTTAAAAGATGCAAACTTGGTCTCCTACCTTCAGGAGCTTTTCAAAGAACTAATGGAAGGTTATAATGATTCAGTTTGCTATTTACAACCAACGTTGTGTTGGTTTTTTTCACAATTTAAAATTAGATCAAACAACTAAACTAATGTAACAGATAGACATTGTTATGTATAAGAACTTCACGTTAAAAATTTTCAAAAAAGAAGAAGAAGAAGA
This sequence comes from Eucalyptus victrix, assembly GCA_016097545.1. NCBI lineage: Eukaryota > Viridiplantae > Streptophyta > Magnoliopsida > Myrtales > Myrtaceae > Eucalyptus > Eucalyptus victrix. The sequence goes on from CM027843.1 coordinate 51,340,873, forward strand.
AGAAAGAACTATGCATAATACTCATTATATTTCCGGATATTTCGTAATTATACAACAACAAAAGAAGGAACAGAACCAAAGAGGATCTTCATCTTATACAGATGTGTTATGGTAATTTCTCGAAAATCCATATGCACATGCACCAAATAAGTAATTGCGACCAAAATACTGTTCTTTTTTGATTTCCACTTGCACAAATTATGTCAACAGAAATAAACATGATAATTATACCTTATTCTTCTCATAATTGATGAAAAACAGCATGTTCAAGAGACAACAAAGAGCACAGAATAAAACTGATGTGGCTTTCCCATTAACCCCACTAACTGCCAAGAAAAACGCTACAACCATTAGAGTTACTGGAAGCAATACTCAGGTCAACGAAACTTCCCTATTATAGATCTCAAACTACAATGAATGAATCCAAGAGAGATAACCGATGATGAACACCATCAAATCTATTATTTGATGGGTGAGCCGAAAAAAATCCTTCTTGGATTTGAAAGACTTGATCTATTTGCACCAAGGAAACTCCCATTGGACACAGCCGATATGAGGAGAAATGCTTGACATCATCGTCCAGCAGTTGATCAGCAACTATTGTGATAATTAAAATTCACAATATTTGAAAATTGTTGACTTGGTGAACCATGCATGTCCACACAGAGAGAGAGAGACAGAGAGAGAGAGAGAGAGAGGACCTGTCATAAAGTTAAGAGCATGTGGGATGACAACTCCAATATTGTTTTTTGGTATCGGTACATTGAAGAGGAGAGCTACAGTGGCTGCAATGTCAATCTGCATCACAAAGAATAAGTGAAGAATGGAAGGTTATTGGACTATTAGTTGGTCATAATTATTAAAATTGTAAAAAACACGGCATTGTAACTAAAACCAATATTGGTGAGAATATTTAGAAACTGAAATCTCTTTACCCTTGGCTCTTACTTGATTTTCTGAATTCGCAAATTTTTATTTCAGGGTCCAGTATTTTTTCTTGTACTAGAAATTTATAAAAGTAATCAACTGCGTGTTTGACAAGTCATCATTCAGAAGATTATGCCTTTCTTGTTTGCACCGTGTCGCTTTTCATTGGAGAAATTTAGCGAGAAATTTCAAAATTTGCTTCTTGCATTTATTTTGTTATAAGTTAATTTTAAAGTACTCCACATACCTGTAAGAATTACATAATGGGGAAATTAACCACCTCAAGGATGTATTTAATCACGAAACAATGTCACAAAATTCCATTCTCCACGTCCAGCTTACATTTATCTAATTTCCTAATATTGACTGTTAGTCTTATATAATAGCAACATCAATAATGGCATTCATATGTGTGTGCAAAATATGGAATATGTTTTAATAGAGGAAAGGAACAATATGATCTGAGTTATTTTATGAAATAGATTCAAACTATTGATGGATAAGGAAATTTATTTATATATAGAGTCTCAATAAGATAGATTTATCAAATAAATATCATAATTCCATTTGCATCTCAAATTACAATCTTGTCCTTTTTTTGGTAATACACAATCATTATTTATTCTTCCAGCTAGCATGGGTATATTGTGGAATATTCAGGTGAAAGTTTTGAGGTTGAAAGTTCCTCTCAGGTTTGCTTATCGTAATGAGAGATTAGACATCAAATAGTATTCTTAATGAGTTTCCAATTCCTACTTAGAGTAAGATTCCAAGGATCTTCGCTTCCCTTTGGACTATGACTATACAGCACATATACAATATGCGCGTGTGCGTTGACGAAGTTTAATGAAATTTTAGCTAGAGTTTTCTTTTGAAGTATTTGATGCAGATATCTTCTTCAGTTTGATGCTTAAGAAGCCTCTTTGTGATGCGTGAAGAAATCTGCTTTTTTGTGATTACTGTTTGCAAGAAATTCCTATCCAGTTCTGGCTTCATTGCGATTGTTTGTCCCTCAAGCAAGCCGGTTCTACTCCCCATAACAATTAAATTGTGGAAATTGATAGAGTACCTGGTTTGCTGAATTGCCTGTAGCTGATGCATGGTCAAGTGTGTGATCACCCAGATCAACAAAAACAGCCAATGAATCAGTTTCTTCAAATGAAGAACCACCATGGTTACCACTCTCAGTCATGCCGTGGTCACTAACTATCACCTTCAATGCATTCAGTGACAATGTGTGAGAGAAGATAATTTCTTCAAGTATAGCGCCAGAAAGGAAGCTAAATAAGCATCTAATAAAACATATATGTTTGTCAAATTGAAAGGACAAGGTGGCACTACACTACGTAATTATATCTGACAACACATCTAGAAGATAGTTTCATAGATTCAAATCTATGTCTCCTAAATATTAGAAATATTGACTCTTCATCACTAACAACTTGGAAGAAACTTACTGGTCAAAGTGTTGTAGAATTTTAATAATTCGAAAAATATATTTCATAGGCTTCCAGTTTATTCTCTCTGTCCCTACTCCTGCTATTGTGTAGCAAAATTTCAAAAATTGCAAAGCAATTGTCAGTGCATTCAGCAGTAAGCACCATTTATGAGTTAATCCAATCTTAGTAAGCACCAACACAACAATGGAGATGCAAACTTTGCAAAGGGATCGAGTGCCATGTATGTGCTCATGGATTACCCAGTTTTGCCTCCTTATGTATATCAACATATACCTATACAAAGAATATCTTTCACTAAATTATTAAATTAGTGGACTTCTTTGGTTTTCAGTAGACATGTATCAGTCTGTCAATCCTCAGATATAATCATGTGCCTAGATCATCAAATGAAAAGGTAATCTCTTACTCAAACATGTATGAGTTGCTTCATTTTGCCACTATTATAATGCATGTCCAGTGGGCAAAAGCAAACATCCAGTACAACTATATCAACTAGAATTTCGTAATTTAAGAAAATAATACACAGCAAAGGAGAATAGAAAAATTTAGCCTAACCAAAAGTGTCCCTGTCTGATGATTCTTTTTATCCCTAAGGCTGCTTTGATGAATCATCTCAATTACTTCATCCATCTCCTTCAGTTTTGGGCCCATTAAGAAACTGATGCAATCAAATTCAAGCAGTAAGGTGTATTCAGAATAAGCAGATATGCAAAAACATTAAGTATTGCAATGGAGCAGAGTGTACCTGTTCCTTCCACCAAGATGACCAACATGATCCAGACCTAAATAATGGAGAATCTGAAAGATAAAGTCAGAAAGTAGCAGTACCAATCAGCATTTAGCAGCATCGTGAAGGGAAATGGACTGAGCGATTTATCTCTTGAAGATAGAGAGATTCCTAAAACAGGAAAGTCAACCCCCCCATCAGCAAGAGATGGAATAATATAGCTGCCAGTAGATAAAGCCATAAACAAAAAGACTTCTCAGAACAACAGAATCAAACTCATAAGTCAAGACTCAATGGATCATTAACCTGATAAAGTTATTAACAAACCAATATGGTTGGGTCCCTATGGTCAATCTCTTAAGATCATTATGTCATCCATAATAAACATGAAAGCAGATGAAAATGGAGCCCTTCTCTTGACTCCAGATTTTTTAAATAATTTTGCTCGGTTAGCATTACTTAAATCACTAAGTCATATTAAACTTTTCTGTACATTAAGATGCCATCTCCTAACCCAAGGAAGGGGGCATGAAAATTCAGGATTTTCCGCTGCACGGATCTCCTGGGAAACAATAGTAAGTATGGATTAAAGGGCTAGCCATCTACTGTTCCAACTGATCCATTTACTTTATTTTGACTATGAGATAATTATCACCTATTGTGTCAACCACTGTTCTTCGGCATAGAAGGGTAATCAAATAGGCAGGTTTACATCAAGTGTGTGTGAACAAGAGCAGAGATGTGACTTCAAATGATGACTGAAGGTGAACATAGGTAAAAGTTAAGGGGTAAAAAATCCAAAAACAACTGACCAGAAGATCCCAGTCATCTCTGCGAAGCTCTTCATCTAAATGTCGTGAAACATTTTGATCTACTTGAACAGTATCTTTAACCTGTAATCAAATAACACTCTAATTGAATAGCAGAAGACACTATTCAAATTAACCCAAAGAACATATACCCAAAACCATACAAAGAACACTTGTCGGTGAAAACCACTCACAAAAAAACTGCTCAAACCATCATGCCTAATAAATGATCCTGGAAATAACTTAAGCCATGTGTCATCACCATGCATGACCATCTTCCTACCAGTCCGAAAGAATTGACCTACCATACAAGAAGTATACAAGTGACGTGTGTTATAAATTCTAAATAGTAAAACTTGCGTCATTTAATAGCTTAAACTTTTACAATAGTTGGCAGTGCTCCCACAAAATTTTACAAGGTGTCAAAGTAGAGGGTAATAAATTCCCAATTATATATCTCCATTCTTAGATCTAACAGCAAAGCCCAACCTATGCATGGGTGGGACTACAACAACATTTATATATTAAACCATGTTATCGTTTAATAGTTTAACCATTCGCAACAGTTGAAATGATCCACCAAATTTCACAATGTGTACAGATCCACAAGATCATTTTATATAATAAGTATGACAATCCAAAGTGACCTACCAATAATATTATCATCTTGCAAAGCTTGTGTATTAAAGTTGAGTGCCACGTCCAGAAATCCTCCAATTGCCCCAGAAACCATAGCCTGGAACCACAGAAACTTAGACCGTTAATAAGAAGAGGAAACATCAACCTAAAACATAGAAGTAGCCCAAAGTAACAACCTTTAAGCACGGCATTGTAACAGTAGGAGGTGCAGCCCTTGCATGGTACCCAACTGCAGATCCATTTGCTAGTAACGACTGAGTATAAGGCATGGCTTGGACAAAAGCCTCTTTCGGAGGCTTATCATCCCTTCCGAGCACAAATTCTGCTGGAAGACCATCAACAACCTAAACTGACATGGGTGCAGTGGGCAGCTAGTACTTCCTATCAAGTTACATTCATAATGCAAAATAAAGAGCTGGTGCCAAGAGCATCTGCAATCGGCACATATCTCAAGCACGAGCAAGATTACATACCATTAGAATTAGCCGATCGAACGGAGGGCTGATCTCAGATAATTCCTAAAATAGCAAATGCATCATCAAAATCAAGAAAATCCAGCCGCCCCTAAGCAGAGGACTCGCAATTCACCATCTCAAAACAGGGCTAAGCAAATACCGAACCTGATACAACCGCTCGAGCTCTTCAGGAGGCAATGCCGCCGCCGAATCATTTCCAACGCCGTTGGGCCACGGCGCACGGAAGCTCTCCGGTCCACTGACGACGGCGACGGCGAGACCCAGAAGGCAAAACAGAAAAAAGTTCAGAAATTGCAAAATGGGTCGACGCATCCGGATCATCTTCAACCTCGAACCGAGCGCGTAGCAATTACTGGCGAATTTTCGGTGTATAGGAACGCACCTGACGCCAGAGAGAGCCGGCTTGGTGGGGAAGAAGCCGAAGATGAAGAGGGAGAGGCCGAGGGACTGGAGGAGAAGTGCAGCTGCGGCGATTATGGCGAATCTGGAGCACGTAATCGAAGAAGGGGAGCACGTCATCGAAGAAGGGGACATTCCCGCTCTCTCTCTCTCTCTCTCTCTCTACAGAGACAGAGGAGGAGGAAGGAAGATGATCAATCCTCCTCCGCTGGTGAGAGTTTAGGAATACATTTATCATTAAATTCATTTTCTCTTGAGTTTGAGAACGACCTTTAATTTGATTCGTTTATCATTATAAAGAAAAAAAGCCTTATATGAGCATAAAATAATAACCAAAAAAACCTCTAATTTTAATTCTCGTCCGAATTCTACTTTTTATCTCATAAAAAACCTCTAACTTTAGGTTATGTCTCAATTCTATCCTAAGATTGTTCATAAAAAACTTTTAACTTTTAGTGCAATCTTAATTCTATCCTAAACATTTTTTGTATAATAAAAAACTCTCAATTTTAGATCCAATATCAATTTTGTCCTAAAATTATTTTGTTTCATAAAAAAAATTAGCTTTAAGTGTCGTTTCAATTTCACTATAATTTTTTTGCCTCATAAGATCATTAACTTTTACTTGAGTCTCACAAATCTGGTCTTCATTAACTAGCCGCCAATATCCCCCTTAGGGATTTTGTACTCATCGATATCTCATGATTGGGAATATTCCAACTCTTGTAATCGGAGAACTCATGCTTAGAATGCTCGAACAACTCGTTCTTGGAAGTTTTCCATTTCTTAATTGTTAACGAGAAATTTTGGATGAGGTTAATGTGGGCAAATTTGTGACTCAAGCAAAAGTGTGGTTTTTTATAAGACTATAAATTTTTTTGGGTAAAATTGGGATTGGACAATAGAATTGGGACAACACCTAAAATTGGGGGTTTTTCCTATAACAAAAAAAAGTTTATGGTAAAATTGAGATGAGACTTAAAATTGAGGGTTTTTTATGAGACAAAAAAAAGTTTATGGTTGGCAAGGGCGGTGACCTTCGTTGGCCAACATCGAGGCTCGAAGATGGTCGGTGGAAGGAAAAAGGAAAAAAAAAGAAAAAAAAAAAAAAAGGAAATAAGAGAAAAGGAAAAAAGAAAAGAAAAATAAATAGATAAATACTTGAAAAATATTAAAATATTGTTAAAAATTGTTTACATCGGTCTTTGGCTGTGTTACGTAGAAAATTCGTGTCTACGCTAATGATTTCCATTCAAAATAAATCAGATGAACTCAACTGGCAATATATTGAAATGCTTGAGGATTCAATTGACAAAAATGAAAGGTTTAGACTAAATTGGCAAAAGTACAATAAGTTTAGGGCTTTTTGGATAATTTTCTCTTGGTACTGGAGATTGTAGCATGAATGGACTACTAAGGAACAACTTTTCAATACAAGGATTCTGCCTTTGCCTCTTATTCTCCCATTTTTCTTTTCTTTCTTTTGTGTGCTATCAATGGAGCAGGGAGTTTTATTGGCAAAATATATCTCATGCAAGAGTTAATTTTTGCACACGACTTGGCTATAATTTGGAGCATAATTCTTACTTGTCATTTGGGAGTATCAAAGTCGTGACCATTTGAGACTCTATTTTATTTTATGGAGTACTAAAGTAGAGGTGTGGGCAAAGCACAAATTGACTTGGAAATAAATGTCCTGACAACCAAACTTCTCTCAAATTTCCACCTCAATTTAAGGGACATGCTTATACTGATCATGGCCCATGATGAATCACACACAATCATAGCCATTGATCATGTCAAAACTTATCAGCTTGTAAGAGTTAGTTTTTGTAGAAGACTTGGTTGCAATTCCGAGCGTAATTTTTACTTGTCATCGGGGAGTATCAAAGTTATGATCATTTGAGACTCCACTTTAATTTATGGAGTACTAAAGTAGTGGTGTGGGCAAATCACTAATTGACTTAGAAATAAACATCTCAACAGCCAGGCTTCTCTCAAATTTCCACCGAAAATTAAGGGACATGCTTATATCGATCATGGCTCATGATGAATCATGCACAATCATAGCCATTGATCATGGCAAAACATATCTCATGGAAGAGTTAATTTTTGCACACTGACTTGATTGCAATTCGCAGCATAATTTTTACTTATCATTTGGGGGTATCAAAGTCGTGACCATTTGAGACTCCACTTTATTTTATGGAGTATCAAAGTAGGGGCATGGACAAAGCACTAATTGACTTAGAAATCAACGTCCCAATAACCTGATCATGGCCCACGATGAATCATGCACAATCATAGCCATTGATCATGGCAAAACACATCTCATGCAAGAGTTAATTTCTGCACATGGCTTGACTGCAATTCGGAGCGTAATTTTTACTTGTCATTTGGAAGTATCAAAGTCATGACCATTTGAGACTCCATCAATGGTCGATAATTTCTCGTTCACTGAATGAATGATACTTATTGTTGTGACTTGTCCGCCCAAAAAAAAAAAAAAAAAAAAAAAAAGGAATGGAAGAAAAGCCCTTCAAGAGATCGTCTAAAAAATCGGAACCTTCTTAATAAGTTTCTTCACAGTTTGCAAAGCTAATATTCTAGTCTCCTGTCTATCCTTACTTTCCATTCATAATCATGTCTACCCACTTCTGCTTGGGGTCTTGAACCTGGCAAGCAGTAGTTTTGCTGACTAAATGTCATGTATGTGAAGTCTCTTCCTTACACATTTTGAAAAAGATTTGCAATATATATATATATATATATATATATATATATATATATATATATATATATATATATATATATTCTCTCGGTTATCTATGTCATACATAACGAGGTCATTATAAACTAATTATACATATTAAATAATAAGTACTTACATAATTTTTTATGTTAACTAATAATAGAAACTCTAAAATCTTTTAGAAAAAAGAAGTGTGATTTCTATGCATCAGCAGTTGAGCAAGAATTCATGTGGTTGCGTCATGTGGTGTGACACATATGTCTATGTTGCCACAAAACAAATGATCATTAGTGAAATTTCATTTGGCTCATTACATAAAGAATATGGTGTAATATATGATTACATATAAGTATTTTGTGTTATTGCATCACTTAATTATTAATCATTATAGTATGAAAAATAATCAATTCTATAATACATGCATTAAATAGAGTTCTGCCAATAAATATGATTACTGAATGCTTAATGAATATTAGAGGGAAAATGCTAGCTAGGATTTTTCCATGGCTCAGAATATAGATGCTTGTAGTATCTTATAGCCAGAAGAATTTTACACCTCCCTAAAAAATTGTTGACAGTAAAAGTCCCAGTTACAAACCTATTAAGTTTCTTGATTCATTGTCCGTGGATGAAGGTAAACAATTTTATCATTTAACTTTTTTTGTTGAATATATAATGTTGCCATTATGATTATCCGAAAAGAAAACGAATGTTATCAAAATGGTTTTGTTCACGAGTGCTTTAAGATACTTATACTAAAAATGACAAACTTATATCTATGAGGTGTTTAAAAGTGTCCTATAGACAAAATCCTTATTAAAATAGGGCTTGGCCCCTAATTGTTGGGAGATCCACATGGTCATTAGTGCATAATACGTGTTTTTTGGTACTTGCTAAATAACTGAATTTTGGTTACTTTTTCCTTGGAATGTGATGAAAGTGAAGATTAAGGTTGAGCTTTGTATATTTTGTGTTTAAGTTGATTTTCTCGCCTAGATATAATGGCGTTTTACTGATTTCAACAAGTGAAAATGAAATTAACAATTAAGAATGACAAATACTAAAATGCCATAATTTTGTAATTTTCAATCAATGCATATCGGCTTTCTCACGTGCTACCTAATTAGGTCAAATTAATAAGTAGATGGGTGACAGACAACTAAGAGTAATTTGAAAAGAACAAGTCAATGTTGATCATAATAAGATAATAGAGGTGGATAGAATTGCTTATATGGACAAAAGGGACAAACATATTTCTTATTTTAACATCCAGTTAAGTTTTAATTTTCACATTTGGATCTAATGTCGTTGATGTTCACTAGTGTCTTTACAATTAGCCAAATAAACTCAGCTGGCAATATATTGAAATGCTTGAGGATTCAATTGACAAAAATGAAAGGTTTAAACTGAATTGGCAAAAGTGCAATAGGTTTAGGACTTTTTGGTTAATTTTCTCCCGGTAGTGGATATTGTAGAATGATTGGACTACTAAGGAACAACTTTTCAATACAAGGATTCTGCCTTTGCCTCTTATTCTCCCTGGCAAAAATATCTCATGCAAGAGTTAATTTTGCACACGACTTGGCTGTAATTTGGACCATAATTTTACTTGTCATTTGAGAGTATCAAAGTCATGACCATTTGAGACTACTTTTTAATTTTTTAATTTTTATGGAGCCTAAAGTAGTGGTGTGGGCAAAGCACTAATTGACTTGGAAATAAATGCCTGACAACCAAACTTCTCTCAAATTTCCACCTCAAATTAAGGGACATGCTTATACTGATCATGGCCCATGATGAATCACACACAATCATAGCCATTGATCATGGCAAAACATATCTCATGCAAGAGTTAATTTTTGCACAAGACTTGGTTGCAATTCGAAGCGTAATTTTTACTTGTCATTTGGGAGTATCAAAGTTGTGACCATTTGAGACTCCACTTTATTTTATGGAGTACTAAAGTAGTGGTGTGGGCAAAGCACTGATTGACTTAGAAATAAACATCTTGATAGCAGGCTTCTCTCAAATTTCCACCCCAAATTAAGGGACATGCTTATACGGATCATGGCCCATGATGAATCATGCACAATCATAGCCATTGATCATGGCAAAACATATCTCATGGAAGAGTTAATTTTTGCACACATGACTTGACTACAATTCGGAGCATAATTTTTACTTGTCATTTGGGAGTATCAAAGTCGTGACCATTTGAGACTCCACTTTATTTTATGGAGTATCAAAGTAGTGGCATGGACAAAGCACTAATTGACTTAGAAATCAACGCCCCGACAACCAGGCTTCTCGCAAATTTCCACCCCAAATTAAGGGACATGCTTATACTGATCATGGCCCACGATGAATCATGCACAATCATAGCCATTGATCATGGCAAAACATATCTCATGCAAGAGCTAATTTTGGCACATGGCTTGACTGCAATTCGGAGCGTAATTTTTACTTGTCATTTGGAAGTATCAAAGTCGTGACCATTTGAGACTCCATCGATGGTTGATAGTTTCTCGTTCACTGAATGAATGATACTTATTGTTGTGACTTGTCTGCCAAAAAAAAAAAAAAGGAATGGAAGAAAAGCCCTTCAAGAGATCGTCTAAAAAATTGGAACCTTCTTAATAAGTTTCTTCACAGTTTGCAAAGCTAATATTCCAGTCTCTTGTCTATCCTTACTTTCCATTCATAATCATGTCTACCCACTTCTGCTTGGGGTCTTGAACCTGGCAAGCGGTAGTTTTGCTGACTAAATGTTATATGTATATGAAGTCTCTTCCTTACACGTTTTGAAAAAGATTTGCAATATATATAAATTCTCTCGCTTATCTATGTCATACATAAAGAGGTCATTATAAATTAATTATACATATTAAATAATAAGTACTTACATAATTTTTTATGTTAACTAATAATAGAAACTCTAAAATCTTTTAGAAAAAAAAAAGTGTGATTTCTATGCATCAACGGTTGAGCAAGAATTCAAGTGGTTGCGTCATGTGGTGTGACACATATGTCTATGTTGCCACAAAATAGATGATCATTAGTGAAATTTCATTTGGCTCATTACATAAAGAATATGGTGTAATATATGATTACATATGAGTATTTTGTGTTATTGCATCAATTAATTATTAATCATTATGGTATGAAAAATAATCAATTCTATAATACGTGCATTAAATAGAGTTTTGCCAATAAATATGATTACTGAATGCTTAATGAATATTAGAGGGAAAATGCTAGCTAGGTTTTGTCCATGGCTAAGAATATAGATGCTTGTAGTATCTTACAGCTAGAAGAATTCTACACCTCCCTCAAAAATCGTTGAGAGTAAAAGTCCCAATTACAAACCTATTAAATTTCTCAATTCATTGTCCGTGGATGAAGGGAAACAATTTTATCATTTAACTTTTTTTGTTCTATATATGCTAGAGGAATATATAATGTCGCCATTATGATTATCCGAAAAGAAAATGACTGTTATCAAAATGGTTTTGTTCACAAGTGCTTTAAGATACTTATGCTAAAAATGACAAACTTATATTTATGAGGTGTTTAAGAGTGTCCTATAGACAAAATCCTTATTAAAATAGGGCTTGGCCCCTGATTGTTGGGAGATCCACATGGCTCATTAGTGCATAATACGTATTTTTTTTTTTTTTTTTTTGTACTTGCTAAATAACTGAATTTTCGTTACTTTTTCCCTGGAATGTGATGAAAGTGAAGATTAAGGCTGAGCTATGTATATTCTGTGTTTAAGTTGATTTTCTTGCCTAGATATAATGGCGTTTTACTCATTTCAACAAGTGAAAAATGAAATTAACAATTAAGAATGACAAATACTACAATGCCATAATGTTGTAGTTTTCAATCAATGCATATCGGCTTTCTCACGTGCTACCTATTTAGATCAAATTAATAAGTAGATGGGTGACAGACAACTAAGAGTAATTTGGAAAGAACAAGTCAATGTTGATCATAATAAGATAATAGAGGTGGATAGAATTGCTTATATGGACAATAGGGACAAACATATTTCTTATTTTAACATCCAGTTAAGTTTTAATTTTCACATTTGGATCTAATGTCGTTGATGTTATGGAGTAGTGCCATCTCATCACTAGTGTCCTTACAGTAAGGTCATCTTTCATAGAATATTGTAGATTACATATGCACCCTCTAATTTACAATTAAATTGAGTTTGTTCCTGCACTTTATTTTCGTTTTCCCTTAATACATTGATATTGATGGTTGAGGATTAAAGCGACTAGGAACAACATTTGCATCCGAGAGAGAAAATTATATGAATGCAATGTCTTGAGAGAGTAACATTTTGCTCCCAAAAATTATGTGAAATTATACTATAATAATAAAAATCCACTGACCATAACAACAAATATTCATTTCAAGCAATTATATTGAAACCAATTACATCCAAAAGTATTAGATGGGCAAAATTCATTAACTGTACTTACTACTTTCTTCCTAAAGGATAAATGAGCATGGATGAAGTGAGTTTAGATTTCAAAGTGAGTAGCTAACATTAAAATTATTTAAAATAAAAAGGAAAAAAAAAATGTGCCTCTAGTGCCATTTTAATGGGAAGAATTTTCATTCCCCTATACAAAGAATTTACATTTTCAAGATCATCTTGCAGAGTCTTCATTCTCAAAGAGAAAACCAAGCCAAGCAAAAAGCTGACTCATCACATATCAGAAAAAAGAATATGGCCCTGAAACTCCCAGTCCATTTCTCCCCTTCGTTTAAGTTGCCTCCAATTGCCACGTCCATGTCCTCCAACTAAAGTGAGTTTTCATTCCTTCTTCCATTCACTCCAGCCCCCACGATACGCACAGATGGCCAGGCAAACTCTTCTCCAAAGGCAGAAAAACCCATCAAAAAGAAGAAAAGCGCTTCAATGGCTACTGAGTCAAAAAGAAAAAAGAAGAAAAACACTACTAAAAGCTGTCCCGAAAAAAATAAAAGAAGAATGGTCACCTTCCTATAAAAGGATAAGAATAACGTTTCAAAATCGACACCCCACTCTTGTAAAGCTCTTCAAAGTTTTCAGTAGCACTCATCCCGCCCTTTGTTTCTTAAATTGCTTCAAGTCATGAAACTCGCAGGCATTAGTTTTGCAGAGTTTCCATCATCCCTGGTGCTTCTCTGTAGTGCTCTTGCAATTTGCTTTAACCAAGTCTCTTCCACTACCAATGAAACAGATAAACTCGCACTTCTCACATTTAAGGCTGGTATAACCAGAGATCCTTTTTGCGTGCTCAACTCATGGAACAATAGCATTGAGTTTTGCCAGTGGTATGGCATTACATGCGGCCGGAGACACAGGAGGGTAACGGTCTTGAACTTACAATCACAAGGACTCTCTGGATCAATCTCTCCTCATGTTGGGAATCTTAGCTTTTTGAAGGAAATGCAGCTCCAAAACAACAGTCTCAATCATGCAATCCCTCCACAAATTGGCCAGTTGCGCCGCCTTCGTATCTTACTACTACACAACAATTCATTGGTTGGTGAAATTCCCAAAAACATATCAGGTTGCTTGGACTTGTTTGCACTCTGGATTGGGTGTAATGAGCTAACTGGAGAAATTCCTAGGAAGCTCAATTCATTGACGAAGCTCCGGGTTTTAGTTCTGCAACTTAATAATTTAACCAGGAACTTTCCCTCCTTCATTGGCAATTTATCTTCCCTGGAGATGCTTTATTTAGGAGGGAACAACTTGGGCGGGAGCATTCCCCAAGTTTTAGGCCACCTAACAAACTTGCAATACATTAGCCTTGGAATGAACAGATTGTCAGGTACAATTTCACCTTCCTTATTCAACCTCTCTTCACTAATTGATTTTTGGGTTGGAGAGAACCAAATACAAGGAACTCTTCCAACAAGTATGGGCCTCAAACTCCCAAAACTTGAATCTTTTGATGTAGTTGACAACCAACTTGAGGGGCCGATTCCTCCCTCAATATCGAATTGCACAAAACTAAGTGCGCTTTGCGTTAGTCTTAATGGATTTTCTGGGAAATTACCATCATTTGGAAATTTGTATACTTTTAGTTTGCTTGCACTGTGGGTAAATCAACTTGGAAATGGACAACCTGAAGACTTGAGCTTCCTTTGCTCATTAACTAACAGCACCGAATTAGTGGAAGTGAATATCGGCGAGAACAAGTTTGGTGGGGTGTTACCTAAATGCCTAGGTAATTTATCCACCACTTTGGAAATGTTTGTTACAAACATGAATCAAATATCCGATGAGATTCCAGAAGAAATTGGGAATCTTGTCAACTTGGAGGTATTATTTCTGAATTTCAACCAACTTTCAGGTGTTATCCCCTCAAATTTGGGGAATCTACAAAATCTAAAGATGTTGCAGTTGAGTCGTAACAACCTTAGAGGGACTATCCCATCTTCATTGGGAAATCTAACCAAGATGATACAATTAGATCTTAGTAGGAACAACTTTCATGGGCAAATTCCTTCACATCTATCAAACTACCGGTCTCTTGATGGACTTGATCTATCTTATAATAATCTTAGTGGTGCCATACCCCCACATCTTATTGGTCTCTCATCATTAGCCATCCTTTTGTGTTTGTCTCATAACCATCTGACTGGGATTCTACCCATAGAAGTTGGCAACTTGAGAGCTTTGACGCATTGGACATATCTGACAATTTGTTGGTAGGTGAAATCCCAAATAGTTTAGGTGATTGCACTTCGTTGGCATCATTGAGGATGGAAGGCAACTTCTTCCATGGGTCGATTCCACAATCAATCAAATCATTAGGAGGCATCGAAGAACTAGATCTTTCACGCAACAATTTGTCAGGTCAGATTCCAGAATTCTTAGCAGTATTTCGATCCTTAAAACGTTTGAATTTGTCATACAATAAGTTTGAAGGTATGCTACCATGTGAAGGAGTCTTTAAGAATGCTACTAGTACTTCCATTGTTGGGAACAATGAGCTGCGGCGGATTGCCGGAATTTCATCTCCCCAACTGCATTTCCAAAAGCCACAAAAGCATAAAGATCAATATAGTGATAGTTGTCGCTTCTATCATTTCTGGAGTTGTTGGAATGGCTCTTATTGCAGCTTTTATATATCTTTGTTGGGTGAAGAAGAAAGTAAATGAACCAGTTTCAAGTTCAATGGATGATTCACATTTGAATGTATCTTATGGGACACTCTTAAAAGCAACTGAAGGTTTTTCTTCGGCAAATTTGATCGGTGTTGGAGGCTTTGGTTCTGTTTATAGGGGATACTCAAGGACAATGGAATGGTTGTTGCCGTGAAGGTGCTTCATTTAGTCCGTCGTGGTGCTCTGAATAGCTTTATAGTTGAGTGTGAGGCATTAAAGAACATCAAACATCGAAATCTTTTGAAGATACTTACAGTTTGCTCTAGTAGTGATTACCAAGGAAATGATTTTAAGGCCCTAGTCTACGAATTCATGGACAATGGAAGCTTGGAACAGTGGCTACACTCATACGCAACATCATCTCATGGGAATATGCTTCCGAAAAAGTTGAATTTCATATGGAGGATAAATATTGCAATCGATGTTGCTTCTGCACTAGATTATCTTCATCACCAGTGCCACATTCCCATCGTTCATTGTGATTTAAAGCCAAGCAATATCCTCTTAGATGCTGAGATGGTCGCACATGTTGGCGACTTTGGATTGGTGAAATTCCTTCATGAATCATCCCTTGATACTGTAGATAATCAGATGAGCTCAATGGGTCTTAGAGGGACAGTGGGTTATGCTCCACCAGGTTCTCTCTCTCTCTCTCTCTCTCTCTCTCTCTCTCTCTCTCTCTCTCTCTCATGACAACTCTTATAGTCTTACACACATTACACTTTGATTTAATTTGATTTGGACTGTGATCAAAATGTGTTGGCAGAATATGCAACGGGATGCAAAGTTTCAAGAGAAGGAGATGTCTATAGTTTCGGCATTATGTTATTGGAGATATTCACAGGTTTGAGTCCCACTGATGACAAATTCAGAGACAATTTGACTCTTCATAGTTTTGTTGCAGAAGCTTTGCCTGAACGAGTGTTAGAAATCACGGACAGCTTTTTGCTTCAAGAAAGAGAGAGCCATTTAGGCTCCTATAGTCGTCGACATTGGTCTTCCGAAAGGGATAACATATTTCAAGAATGTTTGGTTATGGTGTATAACACTGGAGTTGCTTGTTCGTACCAAGTGCCAGGAATACGGATGAGCATCAATGAAGCTGCAAATCAGTTGCACCGGATTAGGAAGAAACTCTTTGCATTGGGTTTACATGAACGAGATGAACCACCGATAGCTTAAATAGCTATCGTACAGGACGCAACTCTTCTAACGTGAAGAATTGTCCGAAATTGGGCTTAGCCCAGGATCGGCCCATCAGCCCAATTATCGGTTTCAGTCTCCCAGTTGTGAACCGTCATCGTCGAGAGCCACTCCATCCGCCCCCACGCGCCACCGCCTTAACTTCGATCGCACTCGCCACCACCGAAGTCGCTCACATGTGACCGCCAAGGAACACCGTCCTTTGCACCGTGTCCTCGCACGGTCAAGCCATAGCCTATCCTATTTGACAGTGCCATGCTCGGCCTGACCCATGCTGACGCGGCCGTCCCGCACAATCGTCAAGTTCACTCCAGCTCCTCCGCTCTCCGCGATGGGGCGGTGATTGTACAAAGGACTCAAAACTGTAAGTGCGTGTACACACAATGCTATGGATTGGTTTTACTCGAGTATGCTACGTAATTTGATATACTTTCTGTTGCGTGTGATGATTGACTTACTATAATTATGTGTTCACTTGGTGTTTACATGGGCTAAATGTATGTCTCGTGTTCGGATGTTCTGTCTGTGTGCTTTGCGTTAGTGTAAGCAAGTCATGTCTTGTATTGCCAACGAATTTGATTGTTAAAGTATCGAGGAGCCCTTGTGAATTTGGTGTAATTAGTCTCGTTACTGCTTCTTTTTTGAATGGTTGGTCTCAATATAAGTGGCTGTCGAGACAATGGAGGATTTTATGATTCATAGGCAGGCTGCATTGATGACTTAGCTGCATCATCTGGTATAAGTGCATTTGCTGGTATAGTTGCGTTACTTCAATTCTTCTTTTGTGTTGTGAAGTAAACCTGACATTTTGAAAGTCGAGAGTTTTCTACCTTGTAGCAAATACTGTTGGTTTAGCACATGAATTCCTTCTTATGCAGGTGCGATGTGTTTTGTCATAGTGTACCTAGTGTAATTTTGGTCTTGATGGAAGGAGGAAATATAAATAAAAAAAAAAGTCTAATAGAGTAACTTGTTGCAGTAGGATAGATGCGCCACTTTCATCTTTCTTCTTGAGATATTCTTATTTGGGAAATTAAATGGCGCTGGAGATGGATGCACTAGTGCCTTTGGGCCTTAAGAAGGATATACTAGTCTGGTTTGGAAAGACACAATCACAATGTTGATTTGGTCTACGTACCTAGAGAATAAGCAAGAAGAAAGTGTTTGAACCAAGGAGAAGATCAATGTTTAGAAAGTAGAGAAAGAAATCTAGGATTCGGGGTCTCCCTGCTGTTAGGTGTCCTCTCATATATGAGGGGCTTTTACATGCATCGGGTGCCTATACTTTTCTCTCACCTAATTGTGAGTTCCAATTGAGTGGGTCCGCATATCATGTTATCTGCCCTATGGATCTCACTGCGACTTTGCAGTAATTTCTCTTTTGTACTTCTTCTTTCTTTGGAAAACTATAACATCAATGATCGGACAGGTTGGTTGCTCTTAGTTTTGCGAAATCTGCATAATGGAGCAAATTGCAGTTCATGCATTAGAAGTTATAATTACTTTTGTCAATCATGGCTTTTCTGAAATGGATTCGTTCCTGTTTACCTCAGTCTTGCATGATCCTTTGATAAGCTTGATCTTCTATTTTCATTATGAAGTGCATATACAATGAGTCGAAGGGATTTTTCGGATGGACTTCAGATCTAGGGGCTATCTTATCAGTTCCTTGCAGGAACAAAAATCCCCATCACTAAGAATGGTAAGTAGATTTGTTCCAGAAGTTGGTTCTTATTTTTAAGCTATATTTCACTGGAAAGCTGCTGTTAAAGCTTATGTTACTCGTTCTTTGAGTGGGATTACATTACATAATGTTTGTCTTCAGCTAGGAACCATGTGCCTCCTTCTGGTTTTAAGATGTAATATCACATTTTATTTTTGCCTTTGACACTAAAAATGTCTGGGAGACTGTACATATAATTGTGATGGTAGACATGTCAAAATTGGTGTTGCCATGGGACATCACATGGTGTTCGTGTCCTAAACATCGGATGGTGCATGATAGAGTCTGTACTTTATCCAAATTAAAAGTCTGGGAGAGTTCCATTCTTTCAGAAGAACTGAGTTTCTTGATAGCAGGTTAAGGTTGATGTGTTCTATCATGGTAGAAGGGAGTCTACTGCTTGCCTCACATATAAATAGAAGTAGAGTTGGCGAATCTAAAGATATTGAGAGATATGAGACAACTTTACAAGGCTTCGCTTTTCAGTCTTGAGAATTCAATTATTATTCTTCTTTACTCACATTGTGTGTTGGAAATTTGAGATTTCTGAAGTCAAAGATTCTCTTTTGTTGGTTGACAGAACTGAAGGTTCCTTGAGAAAAGTTTTTATACGATCATCTTATTGAGATTGTCTTTATAAATTACTTTCTATATAACGCTTTTTCCGAATCTTGATGGTCATAACTATGCACGACAAGAAACTTTGATTTGATGTGTCAGAAGAGAGCAGTCAATTATTAGCTTACGCTTTAGTTGTCGGACTTGCTTACGTCTGTTAGTATGACTGCAGGTTCCTTTTGTAGTCATTGATGGCAGTCAGTGGCCAGCAGTGGATTATGTCGTTGTGAACATGGATGGTTCAAAGGCATCATCTACCTCTTACCTCATTATGTCACCAACTACAGCCAATTAATGCTTCTCCTTACACATGCCTTTAGGCACTTATTGGTCATGAACACCCCTGTAAGTCTGTGACATGTAAACTTAATGCATATGGTTAACTGCAATGTTTCTTGCCCCTTGAGATTTTTCTGATTATCTAGACCTTGCGGTTCCTTTAATTTTGTAATGATGCATTTACTTTGATACAAGTATCTGATTTGATGCTCTTGTTCCTCTATTTTTGAAGGTTGGACTGCTTGATGAGGGAAGAAAATTCTTTCATTAGGAAACTGTGTCCGTGCTGTTGACCTTTGCTTTTTCAAAATGAATTCCAGAGATCAGTTCATGCCAAGATTTTCCTTATTTTCTGTGAGTTTTCCTCTCATCTACATTTTAATGGTGATGGATGGACATTGGATTAGTCTTGATGCTTGCTTGAGGAGATTCTTTTTCCATTTGTGGACTTATTGCCCATGTACACTATATTCTTTTACTATAAATCGACATGTGTACAAATTTATTCACTCTAATCTTGATCATGGTTTATAACAGGATGTGAATATGTAGTGAATTGCCTGTTTGGAAGTCTGTTTTTGCATTTCGCATGACACGGAGAGTTCCCCTGTTGTGTGATTTCATGAATTTTTGGGTGATCTGCACAACCTCCTATTATTTTAGTATTTGTCCCCCTACCTGTCAAAAGATATTGTGGCTCCTCTCCCTTTGATGCTTGTCATTTGTCTATGTGATGATCTGTAAACAAACAGTCTGCTTCACGTGACTCAAGTTGTTAAGAATCAACCATCTCATATTTCATTCTAGGATAGTTGACATGATTATGCTTTAGGGTCTACTACTTAGATCTTGGGCAGGCAGCCCTTTTTTGACAGTACTCGTCTATTATCGAATGGACTGATATGACATTTTCCAGTACCGAGATGACAGAAGATCAGATGGTCATTGATCTTGCCTGCCGGACAAAGATACTCTTCTGGATTAGTATTTATCTTGGAAAGGTGTCAATTGGTATCCTTGGATTTGCTAAACTTGTAACCATATTCTGTATCCTGTTGAATTCAAGACATTATAATCTTTGACTTTACTGGGCTTATGCTGAATCTTCTTTCCTCATAAAATGAAACAGATGGAAAAAGTGGAGGCAGCACAGATGGGATGAGCAGGAGCAGCAGCAGCAGAGCCATGCTGCAGTCTACCAGCCCAACACAAACGCAGTGGATGATTGGGAGATGTACCAGATGGACATTTTCTTGTAATTTGTCTAATGAGGAGAGGGAGATCCACTTTTGTTCCATGTGGCCATCTTGTGTGTCGTCAGCGGTGTGCATTATCCGTGGAACGGGAGGTTTCACCAAATGCTTTGTTGTAGGCAGCCGATCTCTAATTCAGTCCGAATTCTTGAGTATAATAGTGATTTTGTTTCTGTTAGTCTGAGGGTGGAAAGTCGAAATTGTTAGCTTTTCTTCCTTAATATATCCTCGGAAAAAGAGCATGCCCATCCTTTAATGGAGAGTCCACAATGGACCAGTGATTATTTCGTGTCAATAACGATGCTTCGTAGGTCTCTCCAACTGTGAAAACTGTGTTGTTTGGTAAATTGAGCCTTGTTGTTGAGTTTGTCAGCTCGAAGTAGCTTTTATTGTTGGTATTACAATTAAACGTGAGTGCTGCTCATCTTTTCTTTGAATTTGTAAGTTCCTTTTTTGTCTTTAGACAGTGACAGATTAGTTTTTTTCTTTGGTCGAAATATCCACTATTAGTTATGAAATGCATAGCATGGCATCATATTTATAAAAAGGAAAAAAGAGATATGGAGCATATTCATTGCATAAATTTGGATAGAGCATTTATTACCCAAGTTTGTGAATTGATTAATTGTGAAATAACTTGAGAAATGCTTAATGAAAAGAAGTGTAAAAGATTATAGGTTGAGGGTAGGTGAGCCTCGTGCAACCTTTGACTCTCCAGATCTCGCTCAATAGACTTGCAATAGTCAACCCTTGACGACCATCAACTTTGGGTTTGCATCGACCAAAATTGGGGTGATGATGAGTGTGTTTGGTTCAAAGAGAGATGATGAACAATAGGATGAGAGCAAATAAGTATACAAAAGTATAAGTGAGGGTAAAGTTGGAGGAAAAAAAAATCATTAAGCTAAGGGACTTTAAAAATGTTAAATTTGGTTCAAGGCTTTTGGGACCTCAGCATTGGCACAAGGGTCCTCGAGGCCCGAGATTCTTTGGAAGAGCAGATTGAAACACACCACCTTGCCCAATGAAGCTCACTAGTCATATAGGACTACCAATGGGGACCCCTTAAACCTTATGCACAAACAGCAAAAGTAAACATGAAAAAGCAAATCACTTCGATAGTACTCTCAAGATTAGCATAGTTGCCCCAATTTTGTATTTACAAAAAGATTTCGCAAACATGGAAAGGAAAATTATTGCGGCAGTAATCACAAGATAATATAGCCAACGTCTAGCAAATTTTATGTCTATATTTTCTCGTCCCTAACATAATTACAAGACATTAACAATACTCCCACCCTGACAATAGGAATGTACCATAATATTGTGATGTTGAGCACGCTCTAAAGATTCTAAAAGTAAAAATCGATTTAAATAATATAAAGTTCTAGGTAATTTATTCACGTTGCCCTATCTAGAATTACCCATTGTGCTTTTCTACCTTTACTCTGTTTCGGTCTTATATACGTAATCTTTGGAAAATGTACCCATGCTAAAACCAAGCAAAATTGAAATGGGTTAAAAATTCAAGGAACCACAAGATTTAAAATGTGGCGTTCAAAATAACTCAATATAATTGTTTGATATTTTGCTGTAAAAGAAAAGTTAGAAGATGTTTTGTCCATCCAGCAAGTATTCACGTCATTTTACAAAGAACACATTTCTCGCGACAGGAGATAGCTCTCCCAATGTCAATTGAAAGATACGTAATTTTTCCATTTGGCATGTGGCTGGCTCATTTCACAAATTGACAAACTTGTGTTTCCTCATAGAAAAGAGCTCTTTGCAAGTAGAAAGAAAATTTCATCATGTGAAAATATCAATTCAAAATAATCAGATAAGAATCACCCTATAATCAAAATCCCGCCATTCTCCTTCAAACCCTACATCAAATCAGTTCTAAAGATCCATATGTATCACACGGATTTTATCATAACCCAATTATCAATTTCAGTCTCCCAGTATGAAGCATCATTGTCTAGAGTTAGATACTTATATAGTCGTGGCACGTCTTCTTTTGCATAGCTAAGAACCACTCCCTCCGCCCCCACGTGCCACTGCCTTAACTCTGATTGCACTCGCCACTGCCAACTCCGCTTACATGTGACCGCCAAGGAACACAAAACCATGCGAAGAACTATTAATAGGCTGAATGTTAATTTTCCTCGTAGAAAGTTACTATTTGCAAATTTCACCATAATGAATTACAACTTGCACTCAATCTAGGCCTCGACAGTGAAAGCCCGTCACTCCTGCTCGAGAATCTACCCCAACCAAACATTTCTTCAAGCTTCACTGATGGTTCGACAAGTCCTCATTAGTCTTCAAAAAGACAAAAGTTGTCTACATTAAAAGCAGAAATTAACTCTAGAAAATGGAGTGGATAAGCTCATCAAATGACATATGGAAGGCAACAATATGGAGATAATCCTGAGAAAAGCACTTTTAGTGGTTCCACTAACATCTTAGCAAGCTCTCGTCAGCATCTAGAATCCACAGAACATAGCCAACTTAAAGAACTGAAAGTATATTGACTCATCAAACGTACCAATTAGTGGTTCCAGTAACATTTTGCGGGATCAATCCCCCAAATCCAGCTCGAATGGTAAGGCGTGGATGGCCTTCACCTCGACTGTGGGACCATAAAATTTCCCCTCAATTGCGGCCGGCCATTATGATTTGAAAACGAATCTTGTATCGATACATTCAACTACCAAATTCTCCAAGAAAAGAACCGCATATTCCATAAGACATGCTATACACAAGAT
Source organism: Eucalyptus victrix (assembly GCA_016097545.1). NCBI lineage: Eukaryota > Viridiplantae > Streptophyta > Magnoliopsida > Myrtales > Myrtaceae > Eucalyptus > Eucalyptus victrix. The sequence goes on from CM027843.1 coordinate 51,364,082, forward strand.
AACCACTTGAATGTAATTGCTGAACGACAAATCACTCAAGGTGATCTCTCAATTTGCAAAGGTCACATGCTCATGACATGAGACATGGGACATTAGAATTTAGCACATTGGGTGAAACAGCTGCTTAGGCCGCATAATTATCGCTCCAACCGATCCCCCAAGAATCGAGCTATACAGTAATCTCATCTTTACATTGAAGAAGCCATCGGCTTAGCCCTGGACAAAATTACAACACCTACGGTTTCTTACACACTTCTGCTCGCCACTCAAAACCCACCAAAAACTGATAGAAGCTATCCCAAGAACGGACGAGTGAACAGAAGAAAAATCTCTCTTCTTGTCAACCTTACAAAAAGACCTCAGCGACAGCGAGTCCAGTGGGAATACACAAGGGAACACTGATTTTAAGGTCTAACATCCTTCAACACACCGCCCTTCTCCAACTCGACCACTAGATCCCGAAGCGACGGCACCTTCATGGCCAAGGTCCTGTACAGCCTGGAATACCGAGCACGGGTCCCATCTGCCGTCCGTGCAAGGGCAAGCAAGCTTAGAGCCTCAGGTAGTTGGGAGAAGAGCTGTTTGATCTCCTCCAAGCTCTTATTTTCCAGAACAGATGGCCTGGGAACCACCCTCACGATTTCACCGCCTTTGGGTTCTTGAACACGGGCATCTGCTTTGATAACCAGTTCTGAGTTAGAGTTGGCTCCACATTTGATGATGAACGGAGTTGTTGAGCCTGTGTTGAACTGCAGGACATTCCACTGAGCCACATCCGTGTCTACTGCAGGCCCCGAATCCGCAGGTCTGGAAGTATGCAACTGTTCCTGCTTATCATCTTCAGGAATTGACTGCAGCGGCAAATCAAAGAATGAATGACCCAGTAAAAACTATTATATTGTATCAATAAGGAGGTGCAAATCCTAATCAAATTCTCTTTACTTGCTTTTGCCTTTTTGAATACTTCTTTCAGGAACAATTGGGGGATTACTCTATACGATAGAAGTCTAGAGCAAGGGTGACTATAAGTTCAAAAGCAAGGTCTTAGGAAGCATGAAAGTCTCCAATGACCTTTGATAGACCATTCAACTAAACACTTGGACCGTCAGAAAGTTCTGCCATCAAAACCTCGTGGTCTAATTCTTTGCCCAAAGACTTTGCTGTTATTGTTACGCACATCTATAGGACATTTCCCTAATCATCCAACATTTTACTTACTGATAAGTGACGATGATTGTCAGTTTCTATGAGATCCTGCATGGTTCTTTGCAATACGGTATAGATGCATATGAATATCACCGTAACCCAAAAAAGGAATCTGCAGGATTGAGGATTTTTTTCAAGGTTGACAAACCTCAACAGCACTACGGGCATCAGAGATTTGTTTTTGGGCACAAGGATGGTCAATGTCGAGGAGAGAAGGCATCCGCTCTGCCAGTTCATCCAGAGATGCTAGCATTGCTACCTTCTTACTTCTGCTCAAGGTGTTGACAGATGATTGTCTCGTTATATCCTGCTCAAAAACAACCAGCCTCCTTACTTTGTACATAGGCTAGGCACACACAATGGGAAATAAGTACAAAGAACAGTCTCAAAACCTTGACTTGCTTCAATATGACATCAAGAGAAATAAGAGATGCTAATCTCGCATCTTCAGCAGCAGTGGAAGGATTGCGAATGGGTGAACTACCACCTTCCAGTGTTAATAGGGCCGCATCACTTCTCATTTGTTGCAAAATCTGATTTTGTTTGAAACATAAGGAGCAAAAAGAAAGAACTAAGTCAATCAAGTCAAAGCATCAAAGAATTGACTTTAATATGAATTTGACAACCATAAAGGTTGATAATATCATATATACTCAAAATCATTTTAGGAATGTGTATCATCAACGATTTTGAGTAAGAGTCACAGCAAATGCACAATATATATACATATATAAATAAATATATATATATATATATGTTAGTTAGCTTTTTTTTTTAATATCTATTTTAACTTATAAATGCATAATAGATGCACATATATAATTACACTGCCTAACAGCCCGAATTATTTATTATTTCCAGTATACCAATTAGAAATAATATTTGCTCAAGTTAACCAAATGACTTTGGATGCTTCAATGAGGAGTGTGATCAAGGGACACTAACTAGGAGGAGCATGATATGATAGAAAAGATATACAGCATTTAACACTTACAGAAGCTTTAACACATGGTGAGGAAAGGATTTATATAGCCGACCCCACTCAGTGGGATAAGGCTTGGTTTGTCATCGTCATCATTGTATATTCCATTAGAAACGTCAATCAGTCCCCGTAAAAAGAGAAAGGATGGAAGCTTTTATGTCCTATTGTTGCTTTCACTAGCACGCTCAAATAAAATGTTCCTAGTGTTTCAATGATTGAGAATACTCTCAAGGCAGAGCCACTCTGATACTCACCCACGTTTTGATCACTTGGGACCTTACTAATTATTAAAGTCTGGTGACCACTGATATATGCATAGATCTGCACCTAATCCAACGCCAAAATAGAACACGACCTCCAACCGCAAATTAATATTATTTAAAGATGGACAATATGTCCATTAAGGAAAGTCACTCAATATCATGTAATAGAGATGAGTAAAAGCGCCACTGCCTCTAGTTTATGCATTTATCAAATAAACATAGTTTTAAGTCATTCTCCTATACTTTCCTAATTAAGCAAGGGTTCAGCTTTGGCACACCTTTCTTTGGATGCAAACACACATTTTGTTGTGTATTAACAAAAGTACCTTCAACATAATTGTCAAATCCAGATACATATTGTTAATCAAAATCTTAAATTTACGAGTCTAGGATCGAGGATTGAATCGAATCTAATCATAAGATTCAGTACAGTTGCTAAAAGTAGGATTTTGTGTTACGCATATTTCAATTTTGTGAACAATGTTACAAAATATGAAATGAGTAAGATTTATGATCCATGACAAAGAAAACTGAAATTCAAGTACATGTCATGATCCTATGCATAAGAAGATAATTTCGCATTGTTTAATTAACATAAGTATTACACTCAAATGTAAATTACAAATTTCTGTCATTTTATTTAGTCTTTTATTTTAAAGTACAAAGCATATATTCAATTATTTAGTTACTATCAAAATATAGCCTGCAGATTAAAACACAACAAGATTTACATTAAATTATGGGTAAACCTAAAAAAAAAAAAAAAGAATCACTTGAATTGATATATACATGGAGAATCGTAGATCCACAAGCGACGGATCCACTTGCGATTCAGGAGATTAACAATTGACCTAACAGATACTGAATTAAATAGAACCGCATAATGCAAATTAACAGTCAACTAATTCTGAAAACTATTTCAGACACCCATATTATTAGTTAAATTGACCGCACCTTTCTCTTATCCCTTCTCATCCATATTATTAGTTAAATGGACCACACCTTTCTCTTGTCCCTTGTCGCCCATATTATCAGTTTCTTTGCCAACAGCCAGTTTCATGTGATTTTTGGACAATGTTTGTCAAAGTAGAAATTGACAATAGACCGATCTCCCTCCCTCCCTCCTCCTCTCCCTCCCTCCCTGTGATTTTTGGACAATTTTCGTTGAAGTAGAAATTGACAATAGACCACTCCCTCCCTCCCTCCCTCCCTCCCTCCCTGTGATTTTTGGACGTCGAAGTAGAAATTGATGATCTCCCTCCCTCCCTCCCTCCCTGTGATTTTTGGACAATGTTCGTCGAAGTAGAAATTGACAAAAGACCTCTGTGATTTTTCTTTCTCCTCTCTTTCTCCTTTCTCCCTCCCTCCCCCACTTTGCCAATAGCCAGTTTCATGTGATTTTTGGCCAATGTTCGTCGAAGTAGAAATTGACAAAAGACCTCTCTCTCCCCCACTTTCATGTGACAATGTTTGTTGAAGTAGAAATTCACAAGAGACCTCTTTCTCTCGCGCTCACACGCACCCAACAGCCGATTTCATGTCATTTTTCGACAATGTTTGTCCAACTAGAAATTGACAACCCTCTCACATCTGGCCAACTACTGGTTTGTCATTTTTGGACAATGTTTGTTCATCTTTCCTTAATCTTAAGATAGCTAAGAAGTGAAGATCAAACATGTTACATATGCAACAGCTTCTACCAAAATAATCCATTCCAATTGGTTTTTTTTTTAACCTTTCTTGAGTGGAGGAAGCCAATGTTCTTCATCTTATGCACTGAAGAAACACAAAACGGGAGGAAACATCATTTTGTAGATGGAAATAGGAACATGACAGCATGTAGACTAGGAAACGACAGAAAAAGAGAGGAGTGGAAATTTAAGGCTTGGGCAAATTGTATCTGAAAGTTATTTTAGGTGTTAAGCAAAAGGAAAATGTGCATTTGCAGCCAGAAAGGGAGAGGAAATAGCCCCACCAATTAAGCAATCACAAACATCACTTAATTCTTTCAATAATCAGCTCAATTAGATAAAAATTCATGCAAATCCAACTGTTCTATTCACAATTGATGGCATGCAATATTATGAAACCAAAGTGTAATCTAAAATCGGCAAATTTTCAGCTTGTGCATTGAGAAGTTTTTATACTAGTACACCAATATGGCATAACTTCATACTTGACCATGGAAACACCCGAAATTTCCAAGCATTGGAAATATATACATATATATATATATAAAAATATATATATATATGAAAGTATGTCACTTTTTAATATTAACCGCTATTTAAGAGTTCATATATCCATCTATAATCATGTTAAATTTGAATAAATAGGCCCCAAGTAGCGGTGATATGGAAGAGAGGAGTACCTTTCTTCTCTTATGATCAACAGATTCAAGAGCTGAACGAAGCTTTGCTACATGTGCCAAGTCTTCTGCCTCTTCTGTTGCCAGGGTTCCAGCAATATCCTGATGTAAGCCATGGAAATTAGCATCATCTTAATAATAAAGACAATAGGTTATTGGTTGAAGCATAAGTTCCGTTAGACGACCCAGACATCGTGAGTTTTGTTCTTTCCTGGATTCGTCTACTCTCCTTATAAAGCAACAGGTCATTTGTCTAAGTACAAGTTTCATATTCTTCAAGGGGTGGATTATAGGTAGTTTTGCTTGCCTCACACAGGCACCCCATGATTGCATCCGTGATGCTAGCAATTTGCGCATCTAAACATAAGTAATGTTTCTCAGGAGCTACAACACATGCATAATGAACAGGGAATAATGAAAAACACACAACCTCCCATCAAGGGTCACTCCCTAAAATCAACAGGTCATTTGTCTAAGTACAAGTTTCATATTCTTCAAGGGGTGGATTATAGGTAGGTTTGCTTGCCTCACACAGGCACCCCATGATTGCATCCGTGATGCTAGCAATTTGCGCATCTAAACATAAGTAATGTTTCTCAGGAGCTACAACACATGCATAATGGACAGGGAATAATGAAAAACACACAACCTCCCATCAAGGGTCACTCCCTAAAATCGCCAGATAATTGCACTCATTTGTTCAAAATTATGCAATTATGCTGCAGCGGCATGTTTGATGTATCCAATTGATGAAGTCCACCATTGATCAAAACCTACCTTCAGGTGCTGTAATTGAGAAGTATAAACTCTCTTGGTATACTCTGATAGAAGCTGACCAAGAGCATCTGTGTTGGGAGGCAGAGCAGCGCCAAGTCCAGCCATCCAACCATCCATAATGGCAGTGGAGAGAAGTTCTAACTGACCAGCTGTTCCTCCCATTGCATCATCTCCAGTCACAGAGAGGAACTCGAAGTTCTCTGCAAGCCAAGACCTAATCTGCCGCTGCAGCTCCCCAGCTGGAGTATGCACAAAGAGGGCAGCAAGGGACTTATTTCCAATAGAAAAGCTTTTAGCCTCTTCCGTTATTTCTCTGAGTTTTCCTCCAGTGACATGTTGCCTCCAAGTTTCCTAAAAAAGGTGTTATAGCATTTGGTAAAAGAGTGAGAGGTTGAAATACTGAGAATTCATGAGCAATATCCCAGATAATAACCATATACAGGCATAAATATGAGCAAGAAGCTCATGATATAAATTAAAATGGGGCTAGACTAAAGATGCCCTTCAACATAGTTCTGTTGTTTACATCAATTTCTATTTGGTTTTAGATTGGTGGCAGGTGTATCTTTCATGTCTTTCAAAAGATTAGCAACACTAGAAGAACAGCACGAACCTGATCGATACCTCGAAGCTTTAAGACTACTGAAGAAAACTTAGACTTTTTCTCAGGCTTTATGTTGACTTTGAAGCCCTGGATCTGCTCGTCAACACACCGTACAGGTGATCTCCCAGGGCTGTTACCTCGGCTAGAGCTTCTACTCCGTCCAGAATTTGCTTTTTCTAAGAAGCAATCAACAGGCAAAACCTACAGTTGAAAGAATGACAACAAACACCAGGTGTAAAATGAAATGTTTAGTCAGATACATAAAAATCCAAATAACATGCATATTATTAAATGCTGACAGCAGAAATTGAAGCCTAAAGGAGATATCCGAAATTGTTACCTTGATAGACTGCAGCTCTGGTGATCTAGCAAGCAAAGACCGAATATACAATATCCTGACACGTGAGACAAGCATGGTATCCATAACTCTCTTTGGTTCCATTTTACGAATAAACGTAAAAACAGCATCTCTAATTTCTGCAAGAATCTCATGCTCTCTGGAAGCACCTGCCTTGATGACAGCAGCCAAAACCTGCACTACCATAATATTGGCAATTAACTATGATATATTTTAAGAAGTTCACCATTATCAACAGAAATAACGAAATTATGCAGAATGGAGTAAATACTAAATTAGACGAATAAAATGTCATAAATGACCGCAGTATCTTTCTATTTTTGAAACATCCATTCACCAGCATGCTGTAATTCTTTCTAAAATAGTTCAAAAAAAATTATCATTCAGGCCCAATTTCGGGAGACCAGAAATTGTATATTCATGAAATATACTGTACTTGCAATTACTTCTTTTTAGCTTTTTGCTCATGCTTCTGTTTCTAGCACTTGAACGTTGAGTTTTCTTTGACATTGAACATGTCAAATGTTTAAAGACATAAAATTAGCATGTAGATTCATTAGAAGTCATGTAGAATCATTTAAAAATTACAAAAACGAACTGTTCAGAAGAGAAAACCAAAAACTGCTTTTTGGTCTTTCACAAAATGAATGAAACACACTCAATAAGAAGTGCAAATGAACAATTTTGAGATAAAAATTACAAGACAAAGTAACAAACTATCGCCAATCACTATTGTTCTTTACCAAAGACAAAGCACACCGATTGATAGCGATTCGATCATGAAACTACTACCCACAAAAAGATAAAACTTTATACATGTTGAATGACAAACCAGTGATGAAACATTCATCAGAATGTTTTTCTTTTCCACTTAATGAACACCCCTCATTATTTTTCAAATGCACGTGAATATCATTAAGTAAGCATACCAACATCAAGAGTTTGTTTGCTCCATCAGAAATGGCAGCAAGACTGTCATACTGATCCGGATCAAAGTCATTCAATGCTGCAGTCAAGTATTCTCCCGCTGGTGTAGTTTTAACTTTCTCGGAACTTGCTTTGACCAGAGCAACTGAACTGGCAGACTTTTCAGCACTTAATGGCGAAGGAACAACATCCAGAGTACGTCCAACATTGTTGTTACTTGTCCTGGAAAAACCGACAATGGAAGAATGGACAATGTGAAACATGGTGTAGGCTAGAATCACAAATAGCAAGTTTCATCTCAGAAACGTACCGAGATGGCATGTTTGCAGTTCCTTTCGATGATGGACTTGATATCTAAAAAGAATGATAAGCATGTCAGAAATCTGAGAAAGTATCCTTACCAAAAGAAAGAAGTAAACTGAAGAGCACCTTGCATAATCACCCAAAAATATTAAAAAAAAAAAAAAACTTAGTCAATGGAGTAGAAGCCTCCACATATGAAAAGCCAATACAGCCCATGAAAACAATAGAGGAAGCAGACAAGTCAGATGCCTTTCACTTTAGCCCATGAGTAAAAAGAGGCCGAGTTGATTCTTAGTCAGCATGGATGAACCCAAATGAAATTTACTGCAAGTTCAAAGGTTTAATCTAAACGAATTTTAATTTCCCTAAACATATTATTTGCCAAATTCATTGTCAGTGCAGCTCTAACCTAAGGATGAACCAAATTACATTCCCTTTTATGACCCAAATTATACTCCCCCAACTCATATAAATTGGACCATGTAAAATTCAGCACCCATTGGAACTCTACAACTTACAAACAAGTCACAACCGAGTTACTAACATAGAACTCATCTCATCACAATGAACTGCTGCTGATAGCACGAGAGTCAAGTAAAGGTTCACCAATATCTTCACAGAACAATGACCATAAGCAAACCTACAGACTTGCACTGGAAATGATAAACTGATAACTGAGGCTGTGAAGATTAGGCACAATTGTGCTACTCCAATCCAAAGTCTGAACAACTGTGGATCCACTCAAGCCCCAGGTGGGACCTCACAGTTGTCTACAGATGCTACACAACCCAAGAGCCATTGCGGCTCTCAAAAAAAGTCAAGGAAGAGGATAATGAGACCAATAGCCATACATACGAACTGAATACAGCAGTCAAAGAAACTGAGGCACTAGCAGAGTCCATCTGCAGTTCTTCCCCTGCATCATGGCACTGCCAGGTAAAATTATAGTATTAACAAGAAAAAGACTTTACCTGGGGTGAACTGGTCAATGAAGCTTTTTCCGTGAGTCTATCAAACAGTTTCTCGTTCTCCTCATGCAATCTCTGCAAAAGTAATTCATTATCACACGCATTTAGTCTTATTGACATCCAGACAGAGACTGCATATACACTATTTTATTAGAAATTAACTACTTTCTAAATTCGCCTGTTATGAAACTACAATTTTTCCAACATATTGCCCACATAAAATTTAGACATGTTGAAAACAAAGAAGCCCATTGTTTGGCAAACAATCACAGCTACAAACTAAACGAGCATATAAAAAAGAAACAGAACATTTCAAAAATATGATTATCACCTTAAACCAAAGGACCCACAAGATCAACTTATGTTTTTATGTTAGTTTCCAACATTCACAACTGATCTGCTTAGCTGACATAAAAATTGTTCCATGTAGAATTGTTACAGCTGCTCCTTTTGCTGAAGAAAATATAATCATGACATTCCATGCTTTAATAAAGTAATTTGGATTCGCTACACTCACAAACACCGGAAGCCACTAGCCCTGGTTCTGATTTCAGATTCTATTGGTTGTTAGTATCTTCCTTGTCAATATGTGAGCAACACAAGCGTAATGCCCAATCTTTACCCTCTCACGACGCATCCATCTCCACCGAAATAAATCACAACAAAAGCACAGAGAGTGCAAATGAAAGAGAAGAAAGATAAACAACATAACTCTTTCAATGACTCTACCTGACACATCACGGCAGAGGAAACCACCAACCAAACAGGTTGACGACCTTTAACCAAAAAAGAGAAGGCAAAATACCAAACATATCCTTTTCTGGTGGGATAATTTTCTCATGGAAAATAATTGAAAGAATTACAGGATCAGCATAAAGCAATTAGGCTATAGATGCACCGACTCTAGTAATTGTTACTTGCATCAAAAGAAAGTAACACCTAGTGGGGGAAAAGAGACCGCGGATTTTTCTCTTTCCTCATGTGCACTCAAGGGAAGGAGAACGAGAGTATTTGGAGAAGGGGGAAACAAGCAGCAAGGCATATAGAATTGATCATACAACAAAATACCCACGTGAATGAACATACCTCAATTAATGCATCACGTTTTTTTAGCTCTTCTTCAAGTTTCTTGGTCACTAAGGAAGAATCCATTGAATCACTCATAGCTTTCGGAAGCGATTGTACTTCAAGGCCTGAATCTACATCTGATTTTGACTTAGTTTCACTTGAATGAAGGGCTTCATTAAGCTCATGCTCAAGACTTCTAATCTTGGCCTGCATTACAAAAATAAGGGCAAGAGAAAAACTTCAATACAGAGTTGCATTTGAAGCTAGAAGCAGAAGCATATCACATATCTGACTTTCTAGTATCTCATGACCATAAACCCAAAGCATTCTCACAGACGAGACTTGCACCATGCACATATTTCTTTATCGCATGCATAAATTTCTACATCTAAGTGAAGTAACGTCCTAATTAAACCAAAATGGAGGGAAAACAATTCATGGCAGGACAAGGAGATGCAAAGACTAGCTTCCAAATGACTTGGCTGCACTACGCCTTGTTAAATCAGTAATTAAGTGACCAGATAACCTGAAACACAGATAAGGCATACAGATCATGACATAAGAATGAAAAGCAATCAATGCACTTAACAGATACAAATTGTCTAATGCGTTCCCATTATATGTTATTGCAGCAGAACTATGTGTACCAAATTGAGGTACATACGAATGCCCCCATGCAGTTTTGTGGATGTTGAGACGGCATCTGCAAGCCCACGGACATATACACCAATGAGAAAGCACGGGCACACAAGCATATGCTCCTACTTAAAGGCACACAAAGACCACATGCAGACACCAACATCTCTGTACTTCAACAAAACTTTGGAGCCATATCAATTGTCTCCCATCATATATAAACTAAAATTACATCAACTTTTTCCAGTAATATTTGGTGGTTTATTTCACACAAATAGGACCATCATCAAAACTTTCCAGGAGCAACTATAACCATAAAAAGCATGTTTCAAGAGTTCAAACAGGCAAATTCCAAGAATCCAAGATCCATAAAAGAACGGCAAAGCATATGATCAACTTAGTGGTGAAACAGATGATAAAGCACAAGCTGAAAAGCATTAAGTTTCAAATAAGACGAACTTGCAAAGACTGAATAGTTGAATCTTGCTGCTGTATCTGCAGCTTCTGAGCCTGCTCCAGCCGTGCCAGTTGAGCAAGTTGATTTCTGAGCTGCGCATTCTGCTCCTTTTCAATCTTATGCTTATCTGCCAGCATTATGTTCTCAGACTGCATCAGAAAAAGTTATGATTTCAGTAAATAATCCTAATGAAAACCACAGATGGAAATCATTTCGAAATTAAAACACAACATTTTCCTGGATTTATATTGAACTGCTTATGCACATACTACAGACAAGGGAGAAGGTAATTGTGGGTGTTAAAATCGTTAAATATTTCCCAGAAACTTCATCATAACTACAAATTTGATAAAAATTTCACACTACAACACTTATTAAAAACCAAATGCAACACTGCATGGGAATCCATCATCAAAAATGTATTTCACAGGGGATAAAAGATGTAGATAGAGAACAATATGTCTATCGACCATTAGCATCCATTGAACTAACGTTACAAGAAAAAGTTTTCTTTGGAGAATAGTATCTAATTCACTTGGGAAAAGGCGGTCATTTGGAGGACAACTACATGGAAATCTTGCCCCAAAAAAATTCATTTGTTCAAAGAGGTTGCTCAAATAAATCTGGGACACATTTTTCCTCAGAGAAGCCAGCATTAATCAGGAGTGCAAATGACATAATCATCAACCGAAGTAATTGATCATCATACAAGTTCCACGCAAAACTTGGAGAAATGCCACTATGAAGTTGCACACCTTCAAATCTGACTGCAGAGTATAGGAGACCTTCCATGCCTTCTGAACTTCATTGAAAAGGAGGACACATTGATCATTTGCATCTTTCAACGCTTGTTTTAGCCCCAAAACCTCTTGTTTAACATCTTGTAATTCTTTCTCTTTATCATACAAATCCTTCCTCGCATCATTGGCCTAAATAAGATAAAGACACACACCTGCAAAAATTCAGTGCTTTTTCCTCTTTTTGATGACAAAAAATAGAAATATTCGCAGGGGCCAGAAATTCGGTATTAAAGAGCTTTAACATTCTTTCATAATGACAAAAATATTGAACATATCACATCACAGGGGACAAGCTGAAAAGAGTATGCTCATGATGACTAGAAATTTAAAAAAAAAAAATTGACAAGACAATTATCCAGGCAACAGGCGACCAAAAGGTGAAGTCAGCAATGGACACCTTCTCACATCCATTAAAATCAAAAAGCTTTAAGGGGAGAAACAAACAATATTTTCTAATGTGGGTTCGTGCCCATAGACTATCGACACTAGTTCAACCAAAAATCCCAACTATGGTTCAGTCTACCAGGGAATACAGAACATACAACGTCCCGCCATTTCTTTATCGTATCTCTGTTTCCAAGGCTGAGCATAGCATTTCGTGCTCTGGAAGCAAAATTAAGGGATGATAATGTCTCAGATACATTTGATGCATCAGGAGACACATTAACAATCAGCAGAGTCTTGGAGCTTCCGCCTGTAGAGACATTTAGCAAAAGAAAATGAACCATCAGAAATTAATGTCTGTCACTGAAAGGTTTCTTTGCTCAATGTTTTAATTGAGACTCAAGGAGAAAAGAAAAGGTGCAACCTTCATATATGATCATAAATTCATTAGCCGAAACAAGGACACCATGAAAACAGTGACAGCACACAACATTCTAGAATAAATAGTCAATATTTGTCAATAAGCGTCATATTCAAGATGGTCCTTTGGTGCCATAGGAGTGAACATGAACTACAGCTTTGTAGGCTCAATTTAAAAACAAAAAAAAAAAAAACAAAACAAAAAAAAAAAATGTAGGAAACAGTCATTCTGCAAAGATGAGACACTTCCCCACAAAACTGCAGGTATTGTCATGAACACATATTAGCAGCTAAGAGGACAGTAACATCAATGCGGGTAATCAGGAGCTTTTCTAAGCAAAATAACATCTGTTAAACAACAACCTAGATTATCCACCACCAAAGCACCAAAGAGTGTTGATGGAATATAACCTATAATATGAAACAAAGGAAAGGCCATCCACAAACTTATTCGAAAATATCTTAAGGCTAAATATTTCAAAGCAAAATGCAGCCCAGTAAAATATATACACTGAATAAAATCGCATGAACAGTTTCGCAAGATACTTTGCATTAGATATGTCCTATCCCTTCCATGAATTTTCTGATCCATTGAAAAGGTATCAGCTATTAAAATTCCATTTCTCTTTATCAGGCAGTCCAAAATTCCAAGTTCTTTCTATCAAGAATTATTAATTGAAGATGTTGACTAAAGTTCACCTTTTTGTACCATTAAAGTTTTATAAAAAAGAGATAGAGAGAACTTGTGATATCCTAGCAGGCACTAGCTAGTACATGCACTTCTAATATCCACTACCTTCAGAAAATCCAATCATCATATTTGCAACCAAGTCACTGACAAAAGGTACCTAGTGAATCAGCAAGCACTCTAGTTAGTGTTGAATTCTCATATGGAACAATATCCTTCTTTGACGACAATGAAGATAAAACATCCCCCAACCTACAAAATGAAAGACACGTCATAAAACATTATATCAACAAAAGAAAAAAAAACCATTTAATCAAAATGTTAAATCTTATAAGTTTATAGAAACATAAGAGGTAATGTCTGAATGTCTCTGTTCTACATCAACAACCCATGCCCAAGGGCACTCCAGAATATCAGAGTTATTACTAGAGATCAATAGACCGTTCTACAAATTCAATCCGCAACTAAGAACTGCTTCCACTTAATGACAAAGTAAAGAACCACAAGATTAGCATTTTGAAAGTGATAAGTTTGGACTTCTTTCATTGACTAAATTATGGTTGAGAACATAGATAGGTCTGAAGCACCAAGCCTAGCAATTCGAAAGTAGTGGATAATCAGTGTCAAGCAAGATTTGTGTCTTCTGATGTTCATATACTGCCAGAAAGCAAGCACTGGCAGTAACTCATCAAAAGGGGGTAAGAAAGCCAGAAACAGTATAGCAACCACTACTGAAATATTGATACTAACATAAAGTCAACTACACAGTAACAATAATAAGAATGACAGCAAACAAGCCAAGACTTACGCAGAAAGTGACTTCATAACATGTAGAAGTTCTGTCACCCGCTCCCCACTACCATCTTCCACATTCAACCCTTCACTTCCAGCCAAATCAACAAGAGAAAGCTTGCTATACAGGTTTTCTCCAGTAACCAAGTTGTTGTAGGATATATGGATTGTCACGATTCTGATTTTATAACAGGAGATTGCGTCAAAAAGTATATATTAAAACTGAACAATGGCTTAGGTGTGGGAGGGTTAGAGGTCACTTCCATGTACTTAATCAAGTATAACGTTTTGTTATTATCATGTGTATCGCTGGTGTTCAGCTTTAACCTTAAAAGTAAAAGAAAAAATCCTCTCCTAAAATTATCAAGGTGTGGTACTCCCTGAAAGTAAAAGTAAACAACTAGGTTGAGTAGCATCCTCTTTCATGCAATACCTATAAATAATTTCAGCCAAACAAACTAATCCATCTAATGATGATAAAGCAGCCAAGAGGGGCTTGAAACTCTGATTACAAAAGGTATGAACAAATGCTGTTCCTAATATCTAAGGAAAACATCATTGTACATTTCAGAAGCTTGGCTTGTAACATCACTGGTTTGTCTATCTGTGCTAATTGCTCAAATTTATTTTTCATTCTTTGTATCCTCACGAATTATTTTTGAATTCTTTCAAAATGAAAAAATTGCACAGTTATTCACCCTTCAGCAAAATGAAGTTTCTAGCTAACACTGTCATCATAATATATCAAGAAAGCACAAAACCCAGAAAAGCAACAAGAGAGGGTGCGTAGAATTCAAACCATACAAGTGAGAAACATTGAACTTCAAAACATCATTTCCTCGACTTTGAAATGCGTCTTTCAGAACCTTCAAAAAATCCAATGGATTGTCGACCTTTTCCTGTGTAAGTTCAACAAAAAAATCCGAAGATCCCATGCAGACTTTCAATAAATTCCTTCCTGATTCACGCACCAAATCTCGTACCTACATAAATAAGCATGTGGAAGCACGATTACATCAAGACAAAACACACACGTTCAGAACACCTAACTTGAAGCTATTTATGGTGAGTAAAAAAGAAAAGAAACCTGTTCATTGTGGAGTTCAAAAACTGTGACAGAAAAGTCATATCTAGATGTAGCAGTTGCATCTGAATTCGCTAAATCGAAGAACTCCTCAAAACAACGAGCATATAGACCACGATCATGACTAGATCCTTCCTGAAAAGCATCAAAAAACACCATCATGTCAACTCCCATATCAGAATTTTGTGGAATGACATGGTGGGTAAACATGTTTCATCATAATGTTACAAAGGCCCTCGTTCAGATAACTATGATTGCCAAAGATCAAACCAATGACAATCAGATCTAAGAAATGCAAGCAGCAGAACTTTTAGCTCCTTAAATTCAGACATGATATAAGACCAATGTCTGACAGAAGTATCTGCATTACTGGACCGTGCCCGTAATGGCAGCCATACATGCATAATTCACAAAACAAATCCTCATTCCAGATCAGCTCCCATTTGAATGCAATAAAAATAATAAACAAAATACTTTATCTAAAAAGCCATACCCAAATACTTGGATATTTAGCTCATAGGGAGATATTATTCAGTGGGAGCATGTTTGAGAGAGAGAGAGAGAGAGAGAGCGAGAGAGAGACCATAGTGTGCGTCTTTCCTGAGTTACTTTGTCCATAAGCAAATATTGACACATTAAATCCATCCAAAGCTGATTGAACCATCGGTTGAACATCATTAAATATATCAGCTGCACATGCACCAGTGCTACTGTAAGATAACAAACCTCCAAACAAACCAGCCATGTAGCTAGTATATACCAAAAATATTTTCAAATGCTGCCTGTTATGTAACAAAATGAATCATTATCTAGCTCACCCTGTCCAACATGAGGCCCATACACCCTATCAAATTCATAATCTTTCTTAGGATTTGTACTGGTCTCATCACCAGTGTTGACACGGATAGTAAGATCATCAGGGAATTCTACAGCAGAGGGACCTTCATCTTCAAACAATGGTCTCGAACGACAGAATACCTTTATGTTTCCTGAAATTAAAAGCATCTTCAAATCATATAGGAAAGGAAAATACCCATAAATTTCACCAAAAAACTTCGTACAGCCTCAGAAAGGGAGGACTGGAAATTGAAGAGAAGAGCTGTTTAAACAAATTATTATAGTAAGAGAAGAGAGCACACAAAGAAGAGAGAAATTCACTATCTTGATCGATTTCTGTGCTTCCATTAAAGAGTAACCAATTGAACTATAGTCCCTCAGCAACTAACTAACAAATAGCCCAACTTCTAAACCAAACAGTTAATTAACGTGTGCACCTCCTGCACTCAGAGCCAACCAAATGGCTTGAAGATGATCTGTCCTTCTCACTTAAACACTATTAGTATAACTTAGGTCGATGAATCTAGTGATTGGGCAATCAATGGTGAATTGATGATGTGAAAGGAGTCCAAATGGAAATTATGTCACAGGTGACCAGACCCTTGTCTGAAAATCATATTTCTTGAGAGTTCTCCCATTAGTTTAATCCAAGAGATTCAATTTCTATGTAACCATCAATCAAAGTATCAAAACTGATCCTAACGTAGGAAGAAGAAGATACACAGAGTAAAAAATCATTTCCGTTCTTGATATCTAGTCACCATTTACAGATTAATGAATCTTTGAGGTATAATCAGTCCTGACCTAACAAACAGCTCAATTTTTCAGACTAACAATGATCAGTAAAATGCATCACAAACTGCCAGCTAACAGTGCGATCTCAAGTTAATATGCACTTCATCGCTAAAACTCTATCAGTCATATTCCAGCTTGATCTTACTCGTTAAACTCAAGTTTTGTCCTCCTACTACACACTGCAAAATTGCCATACAAGCAAGCTATCTCTACCCATCAATCTGACAGGAACATTATCCTGAAAATGAATTGCAATTCAAACTAGAAATTTTCTGAATCATCGTCTCATGTATCCAAGTACTTCCGCCCCTGGGAGAACTCAATTAAGAAACCAAAGACTGACCTTTGGATGTCAACAACTCGTTGAACAACTTCCTCTTCTCACTGACGAGCGGTGCTATCCTAGCCTCGCCTTCAAGGGCGACTTGATCTGACACAAGCACAGAAGCTGTCAAAAACCGAAATGAGAAAGCAAACGCGCGTCGAGGCACAACAGACGCCGCACCGCCGCACGGCCTCACCTAGCTTCCGCGTCTTGTCGGCGAGAACGCCGAGGTAGCGCGTGACTCGATCGAGCTTCGCGTTGGAATACTCCTGCAGCTCGCTCGCCTCTTGTCTCAGCTCCAAGTAATCCCGCCTCGCAAGCTGCATCCAGAAATCGCTCTTCTCAGAGCTCGGCAATAGAGAAGGAACCGACCGAAGCAGAAACGAAAATTCCAAACAGGCAAATCCCCCAACTCAATCGGGAGCGCGAGACGATCGGAGCGTTTCGGAAAAAACCTGGACATTTTCCGCGAGCCGCTGGACCTTGGAGGCCAGCGGGAGCTGCGAGGGCGGCGAGGAGGCGGCGGGGACGGCGGCGGGGGCGCCGGAGATGGAGTACCGCCGGACGAGGGGGGCGCTCGGCCGGTGCTGGTCGTCGGCGTCGAAGGAGGAGGCGGAGGAAATCGACGACGACTTCCGCGGCTCGAAGCCGCTCACCTCCCACTTCCACCGGTTGCTCCTCGGGTCCGACATTGCCGGCGCCTGCAACCAAGCCCTACCGAGCCGAGCCGAGCCGAGCCGAGCCGACGGCGCCGAGAAAGGGGAGAGAGAGGAGGAGAGAGAGAGCCTTAGCTTCTCTCTCTACGCGCAGGGGGAAGTAGAGAGAGAATCGGCTAATCTTCTTCTTCGTCTTCTTCTTCTCAGAGCTCCGCCTCTGCCATTGCTACTGGTCACGAGAGCTTTTTGTCTTCCCCTCCCCCTCGCCAGACCATAAATGGGAGGTGGTGGTGCGGCCGGGGTCGATACGTCGTAGTCTTTTGACGCCCACGAAATTTTCTTTTTCTTTATAGAGATAATGACATAAGTCGTCTTCTTACTTTTTACCCGAATGTCCATCGTGGTTATGCTCTTTTGATCATCGTGATCTCTGGATTTTAATTCGATACATAATATTGTCCTTAAATTTTCAATTTATTCAATACGATCTGTAAATTTTTAGACAATTTGAGAATGTTCAACATTATTCATTAATATCTCCATATGATCCAGAAACAAATTTGAACATTTATAAAAAAAAAATCAAGGATCCTTGAATTTTTTATATATATCCAAACTAATCCCTTGATGTATAATATCATCCTTAAATTTTTAATTTATTCAACACGATTGATAAATTTTTAGACTATTTGAAATGTTCAACATCATTCATGAATTTAAATTAATTTAAAGTAATTAAAGGATATTATTGAATGATTTCATATAATTCAAGAATTAATTTGAATATTTATAAAAAAAAATTTCATGCACAATAATATTGAATAGATTAAAAATTTATGGATGATATTATGAATTGGGTTAAAGTTTTAAGATCATATTACATATCAAGTTAAAGTTCAGGACTATTCATGTCCTTTTTTGTTTTGGAGAGATAAAAATAAATTAAATAATAATAAAAGAAAAAAAGAAAGAAAAGGATTAATGATGAGAGGCGCTCTTTTGCTTTGGCGCTCCGCGTTACTTCTTCACGCCTCGCTCTCGAAGCCATCGTCATTATTACCTTTTCCGCTACCCGACCCGCTTAAATTAATTTTTTGTATTGGTGGGGGAGAGAGAGAGGAGAGAGAGAGAGAGAGAATGAAAATTTGATTTTTAAAGACGAAGGGCGCGGGGCAGGACGACGTGCGCGGGTGAGAACTTAGGATTTGCTTCACTCCTCAGCTTTCCCCCGGGAGCCGAAAATGTGTGGTGGGTTTCGGATGACGTGGCACCGGCCCTGTCTGGTGATGAGTTGGCCGACTTTGTCTGGCCCAGAAAAGATTATGATTTTCTTTTTTTTGGTAGAAAGAAAAGATCACCATAAAAGAAGACAAAGATATAAAAAAAAGTACTATATATGATTAATATAAATGTCGACATGATTTATTTGTGTAAATGCCCACTTTTAATGGGCCATCTCGACAATGTTTGATTTGGAAAAAGGTATAATTTTCCTTAAAAAGCACGAATTATGAAGTGGGTACCCGTTCTAGCCAAACCTTTTTCTTTTTTTATGCTTTACCAAAAGCATCAATTTTAACTTGGTTTCGATCTTGCCCCGGACTTTTTTTCTTTGGTCTCACGAAAAGCAGGCAACTTTAAATCTTGAAATTTGCCCAAAAATTCTGATCTTGTAAAGCACCTAGATTTGGCTCATATCAAGTTTAAGTTCAATGATGACTTCAAAGAAATAATATGCCATTACACATATAGTTGATGAGTCCTAGCTGTGTTGATGTGGAAGGATCAATCACAGTTTGAGAACTTCTCCTATTTACGAACAATGTTGATTGTGAGTTCAAGAATTCATTCTTCTCGATTGTTTTCTGCCATATTTGAATAAGCAAATTCACTCATTCGTGACTCATTTACTTTGAGAAAGCCCTTTCTTTGGTCCACTTCGATTTTCGTCACCAAATTTCAAACTTAAATGCTCACGTTTCTTTCTCTTATGTGTTTCGAAATAACTCCACATTCCAAAGGTGTTAAGAATATTGGAAAAGAAATTAAATCTCCTCTTCTCAGTGGATGTAATAATATAATGATGGGTAATAATAAAAAGATGGGAATTATCATTTTGCACCTCAATCAATGATGAAGGATGAAGTGGAAATTTCATTACCACCGGCGGCGGACAGTGTGGGGCTAAGCCAACCACGAAGCATGTCCATGTCTTTCTCCAGGACCATCTGTCATTTCAGGAGGTTCCAAAACAATTAAATTACTAACACCTTCCCTATAAGGTAGTGGTCCTATGCCTGTAGGAGGGATAATTGCAACAAAAAAGAAAAAAAAATCCCTCATGCGTGGACAGTGAAGGAAAAGGAAAAAAAATAATAATAAATTCAGAAAATTTTTATAAAGAGCGCAAAAATCATTCACATAAATGCCAATCGAGCCACATATGATAGCCAACAATCACATTAGTGATTGCCAATAAAAATTAACCGGGATGAACTATATTAACAAATCGTCACAAAATTTATAACTAAATTAATCAAATTAATAAGTTTATTGTTGAATTAGCATTCGTACAATTAATTTAGAAATTTTTTAATAATTTTTCTCCATTTTGAAAGATGTCAACTCTACATTGCAATGACACATTTTTTATTTTTAGCGAAAATAGGTAGGGATTCAGGCTGCCCAACTTATGTCTGCCCCCAAATATTATAATTCAAGTCATGAATCTCCACCTAAGTTTTGAATGGATGGTTCAAATGAGGACATGTCCTACATCTCCTCCTAATTTCTTTCTTTTGCCCGTTTTTTTCCCGAATTTCACTTACTTTAATTTTGTCTTAAGTGGTTAGATTGGCTTGTTTAGGAATAAAATAAAAAAATAATGAACGATTGACAATAAAATCCAAAATGATGCACATCACCGGTGATCAATGCCTTAAAATTTTATTTAGGCTAAAAAACGGTTAATATCACGAAAAGCCCTAAATCAATATATCCATAACAAATTTAACCCTTGTTAGTTTCTGTTAACTTTTGCCATTAAATTGTTGAGTTTGATAATGCATAACAATTGACAAATGTACCGATTTCATATTATACCCACCATTTATCATAGGTACATCAATTTTTTATGATATTAATCTAATTTAACTGAAACTAATGGAAGATATATTTATCAAAAATAAACTAATTGGGGTTTTTGGTGATTAAAAGATTAGTTTTTTTTTTTTATAAATTATCACGTGCGTGATAATTAAAGATTTTTCATGATAGTAACTCTTAAAATATATATATATATATATATATATATATATATATATATATATATATATCTTAATTATATGAGATGTAACGGTAGAAAGGACCTTAAAAGAATATGTTATAATCTGCTTAACCTAAATGGACATAAAAGAGAGGAAAAGAATTAATGAATTGAGTGGAGTGCACAAAGTTGAAGAACTCAAAGGGTGCACAAATTTACCTGAAGCAGTCTATAATTAATAAATTGAAGTGGCTTAAAGTGCCCTAAATCCAACCAGAAACAAGGGGCGACATGGCCATGGATCGGGAAAAGTATGAAGCCTCGAAGTAACCATATGCAACAAAAACTCATGTAAGCTAGTAACATAGTTTTGGAATATGATATATACTAAAAAAAAAAAGTACATCTCTAACTGATTGTAAGCTTAAGCTAAAGGCGCGATAATTATTTAAATATTCAAACGATCAAAAATGTGAACAAGGTGAAGAAATTGAAAAGTGAAACGATAGGAGTGGAGCAGACCAAAACTCGGGAGTGATACTTGTCTCTATGGGATTGAACATCAGCCAATGGCATTATTACAAGCATTGCTTTCATAAGGAATGTTCACCAAAACTCATAGGTCAAAGCAACATTTGCGTCTTGCAAAAATCAAAATAATCACTCACAATTAAGCTTTGCAATATAAAAAATAGAATGCATCAATTGACGAGTTCAGAGATCAATCTTTAGCCTAATGCCATCACTAGAGCCCAGTTATCCTTGTGACGAGGCTTACATTCAAGTTTCTCTTCTGAGCCTAGGTCTTCATTTATTATCAGCCAATGGTTTAACCCAAAGAGTATTCTAGGTTCCTCGCAATAGCAAGGGCACAAGAATTCCACCGTATCTTCTTCAGTCAACTATGGAACTATTTTACAGCTCACTCTGTAAATTGTTCACGGAATATAAAACATGGCACTTTCACAAAACATTTTTGAGCTCTCAAATTAATTTTGCAAAACATTAACGATATTTTTAGATTGGGAAAAAAGTAGGAGGTCAAGAAATATTAGGTGAGAAGAATAGGTGAAAGATAATCATGTTTTAATAAAATAAAATAATATAAAAGAAAAACACGATAAGACATTTTCTCTATAACAAACTGAAGACGAACTAGCATTTATAATTTAGAGATTTCCAAAATTTACAAAAAGAAACAGATTCCCTCAGCAAAAAAAAAAAAAAAAAACTCAAAAGAACAAACACAAAACTTTATCAAAATTTGAAGTGATTGATTCTCATGTTGGTCTAATTCCAAGGTGGAACCGGGGACCAAACTGATTGGTCCTAGAGAGTGTCCATGCATCATCAACTATGGTTCGGTCATCAGCTACGGCTCAGTTAGCGCCTAGGGTTAGAGGTGGAAGTTCGCTTCAAGGCCGTTTTTGTTTGCTCTGCCCCTTTTAACCCTCTCTAGACAAACTCTCTACCCCTGCGCGCTTGGGAACGCACTATAGCCTCTGGCTCTATAACTATTAAACATTTTCTTTTTTCCTCTCTCCAGAATCAATAGAAAAAAGAATTCCTTTGCGGCTTACCGCTTACCTATCTTTCTCCAAAACCCTTGTCATTAGGGGTACGCAAAACGGACCACTTAAACTAAGAACCACTTAACCACTGGGGGTTCGCCCCAATGACTACCCTTTCAACTTGAAAGAAGGAGGTTGGGGGTTTAAATCCCCACCTTCTTAGGAGGGATTGGGATGGGAACGATTTCATTTCAGGAGTGGGTTTCGACACTCACGCCCTACAATGAGACAAGGGCAAAAGTCAGAGTGAGTGTTAGAGTAGGATTAAAGTAAGACCGACAAAAAAAAAAAAAAAACTGAGAACCACTTGAACCAAACTAGATTGACCAGTGTGGTCCGATTCTTAGAATTGCCGGTCCAATTTCTAATTCTTGGTTCCAAGAGGGAACTGGTGGGAACCAGACTAGATTGACTATATATATATATATATTTCCAAGAGGGATGGGAACAGACTAGATTGACTATATGTGTGTGTGTGTGTGTGTATTATTTCTTCAAAAAAAATAATAAAATATGAACTAAATACTATCTCATCTAATGGTACCAGAAGTTATAGCACATTACTTCCATCAAATATTTTAAGATTTGTTACTCTCTTTTGTTGTGTATGGCCACTCTTTAATGGGAAAAAAATAGCCAGTTCCATTGGACCAAACCAAGACCAACAGTTTAATTCGATCAGTAGTTTCCAAAATGGGGAATCATTCCTTCCAACTGGTTCCGGTTCCACCTTGGAACCAAACTGGACTAGAAATTAATCATGCCTACTCTCCATGGCTAAAGGCGCAGGCAATAGGGCTTTTGGCCTATTCTTTTTGGCTTCATAATGATAAGTATACAAACTCATGCTTTGGTCTTAAACAAAAAAATTCTATACCGTGTCAAATGCAATTCAGTCGGTCCCTCTAATGAATTTCCATCTACATTGACAGACGCCTAACCAAGAGATTTGGTTTATCTACAAAGCTTTCTATCCAAAAAGACATAAATAGACACAAGTACCTTCACAAAAAAGAAGAGATTTCTCAATCAAATCAGGTTTGGAACCCTTTCTCAAGGGCAGTTGGCAAGAGAGGAAAGAAGGTTTGGATCGGTTGTAATTCATTCTTTGTCTCCATTAGACGGATGCTCACTAATCCAATTCTAGCTTATGTCCCAGATGAAGTTGTTCTTGTTGGTATCATAGATGTGTTCTAATTGATATCGAAGCATTAACATTCGCAATGGAAAATGAAAGATGTCGATTCTTTTATCTATCTATACATATATGGCTTAGATCGGATGGTTTTAAGCCTCTCATGCTACCCTGAAAGATGGGAGACTCCTGATTTTCCTGCTTAGATAGAGGCCTTGTCAACTACATATTCAAATTAGCATGAAAGTCCTACTTTAGATGAAGGCCTTGCTAAGCTCTCTCTTGGACAGTGAAAGCGGTGCGAGAGAAGTTAGTTGGGCTACCCTGCCTTAAGAGCTTCCCCAGTGATTGAGTCTGATTTTATTGATTGTATTTGCTTCTATCTCCAAATGTTCTTTCATTATTGTATGTAAAAAAGTTCTCGGGCATAAGCATACTATATGATGAGTTGAAAGCTTCAGAGGTGGGGAAAACCCTATATAGGTCTAGGAGCATATTTCAACTCTTTTTTGTGTATATTCAATGCTTTGCTTGTGGATTGGAAATGCGATAAGGTCAGCCCCTGACTCTTATATATCAGCATAGCTTCGTAATTAAACTTCTTGCACATCTGCTCTGAAAGTGATCTTTCCGAATCAAGATATAGAATATGGGCAACCTGCTTCCCTAGCAAGAAGGGAGACAAAAGATTGCATTCATGTCTCTTTCACTGTATTTAGTGTTTCATGGAATAACAAATTTCTATCTCCGCTGAAGTTTTTTTGAGTTTTTTTTTTTCTTTTTTTTGAGGGAAGGAACTTGTTTCTTTTTGTAAATTTTGGAACCAGATCGAACCGTGAAACTGGTTACTTTTGTTTTCCCATTAAAGAGTGTTTGTGCACAATGAGAGAGAATGACAAATCTTAAAATATTGATGAAAATAATGATGAGTGAAGAGTCATTGTGCCACAACTTATGGTGCCAATGGATGAAAGAGTAATTAATACACATTTTACTATTTTTTTCAAGAAACAAAAAAAAAGTATATGTAGTAAGTCTAGTTCTCCTTGGAATTGGAAACCAGACCGACACTCTTGAAAACTCTGATTCAGTCCAGTCCAAGCGGTTCTCAATTTAGATAGTTAGTTTTGCACACCCATAATCGAAACTGTACAATTGTTGGCCGAGAAAAAAGCCGGGTACTTCACTGAGTGCCACATGAAATTTACGCAAATCAACTCATCAATTGTCATATGTGCTGATCCAGGCAATTTCATTTCATTTTTTCATTCAAGATGTAAACGCCAGGCGAAACCACTCTGCACAAAGTTGCTTAGTCCAAATCCTGCACAATACACAAATGGGTAACAAGGCTTGAAATTTCTTTTCGTTTCTTGACATGCTTCTTGTGGTTGCATCTCGAGCTTCCACTTCGCACCATCGTTGTTCGTGAAACAAAGCCTGAGCAACTCGCCGCATTGTGATTGTAGCCGGGACAAGCCGTTGTTCACGAGTTGTAGCTGTGACGAGTTGTCGTTTGCAAGTCGTCGATGGTAAGACCACGTGACATGCTTCTCGTGACTGTTGCTTGAACTTCCATTGCGCAACATTTGGTCGTTCATGACAGAGACGGCGTGCTTCTCATGAGTTACGGGTGAGGTTTAATGGAAGAGAATTCTTCACTACATTATTTATGGAGTCGTAAAAAAAGGTGTTCTTTTTTGTTTGCTTAAGCAATCACACTACTTTTCAATATTTTCCATTGTGAAACTTGTTGTGCTTTCTCTTTTTACCAAAAAAAAAAAAAAAAAAAACTTGTTGTGCTTTCTCAAAGTAATGATCGAGTAAATTATTTGTACAAGGGGTGCGGATATTGGGAGTGCCAAAGCTTGACATATGAGAATACTTTAGTGCCAAAAATTTCAAAAGATACATTTAGGTGCCAAAATAGGAGAACAACTGACTTTTAAGTATCAATGGCAAGAAATTCCGACCAAACTACTAATGTGGTTTTTTCTTATGAAATTTTTTACTGACATGGCAATTCTTTAAAAAAAAAAAAATCATTCACATAGACAACAAGAGTATGCTAAATGACATTGTTTTTGGCACTTTAGTGATTACTTCATGTAAAACTTGACACTTAAGTGTTCGTTTTAACTAAGAGCGGTACTTAAGTAATTACTTACATCATAATTTGACATTTAAGTGATTCTTTTTTAACCACGACTAGCACTTAAGTGAACATAACAGATCACATCATTTTAGACAATGATTGCTGAGTGAACATTTTGGCAAGCCACATAAACCAATTTTATTACCAAAATAATGTCATGTTGAATTTCCAGCAAACTCACTAAAGTGGACACTTAAGTGTCCCAATTTAAAAAAAAAAAAAAAGGGCATTTAAGTGTACATTTTGAAACTTTTGGCATTAAAGTGTCCATCAATGACAAGTTTGGCACTTTCGGTGTACTTTCCTCTCTGTACAAAGAAGCGACTTGAAATATGTTTAATTCTTTTAGTTACAGCATAAAAATTTCCATCTTGCACATGCAATGCATAGCAAAGATTTAGAGCTTATGATAGGAATGATTTTTTCAAATGAACTTGAAGCATATGATAAGTATGTGTCTATGCAAAAAACAAAGAATTTGGAGTAATAAAGGATCAGACTTACAAAAAATGCTGAAGGAGAGACAATTGATGAACTTTTTATGTGTAATTGTAATGGGGTTCCTTGCTACTCACGTGATCAAAAAAAGAAATGAGAGCCTTCAACTTAGATGTGGTTGTCATGTTCGTATTATATTGAAGGTTGAAAATGGTGTTTATGTTCCCAAGCATAATCATTCATTTATGCTGAAAAATCATGAGTGCAAGTGGAAGAATGATGTCTCTTTTTTCTTTGTCATTTTTATGTTTTGTAGTAATGGACAAATTCTACAAGGGTCAATGTGCAGCACATTGATAGAAATTATTATTGCTGCTCTCATTTTTTTGATTTGATCCTACACCACATGAAAAATTATCACAATAAAAAAGCTATATTCTTTTATATATCGGTTCGTATAACCTTTGTCAATTGTTATTCTCAGTACCCACTCATCTTCCATTTTTATCCAAGTAAATTTAAATTCATCATCTCGTTTGCCTCTACACATGATTTTTCAGAAATATATATCTTTAAACTAACTTGTGGTAAATATGTGAAATGTTTTAATTAACATTTTTTTCAATGTTGAATGCAATTCATTTATTAAGGTGTTTTTGGAATCTATGAGGAATGGACTGAAAACCATGTTAATTGATCAAGCCAAGCTAAGACAAAATCCATTCATATAGTGCTTTCAAATGCACAAAAACATTTCACATATTTACCACAAGTTAGTTTAAAGATATATATTTCTGAAAAATCATGTGTAGAGGCAAACGAGATGATGAATTTAAATTTACTTGGATAAAAATGGAAAATGAGTGGGTACTGAGAATAACAATTGACAAAGGTTATATGAACCGATATATAAAAGAATATAGCTTTTTTATTGTGATAATTTCTCATGTGGTGTAGGATCAAATCAAAAAAATGAGAGCACCAATAATAATTTCTATCATGTCCTGCACATTGACCCTTGTAGAATTTGTCCGTTACTACAAAACATAAAAATGACAAAGAAAAAAGAGACATCATTGTTCCACTTGTGCTCATGATTTTTCAGCATAAATGAATGATTATGCTTGGGAACATATGATTCATAAACACCATTTTCAACCTTCAATATAATACGGACATGACAACCACATCTAAGTTGAAGTCTCTCATTTCTTTTTTTGATCATGTGAGTAGCAAGGAACCCATTACAATTACATGTTGTGTGAATTTGCAGTCTCACTTTTACAATCTAATCACTATCGGATGAATATTTTGTTCTAGCGTGCGTTTTTGTTGGATGAAACTGCAAGTTCATTTATTTGGTTATTTAAGGTGTTTTTGGAGTCTATGAAAAATAAGGCTCTAAAATTTATGTTCATTGATCAAGTCAAGCTAGGACAAAAGCAATTTGAATGGTATCTTCAACTTCGAAACATTGTTTATGCACTGGAAACATTTGGCAAAATTTTAATCAAAACATTTCACATATTTACCACAAGCTAGGTTTAAGGATCAATATTTCTCAAAACTTATATATAGAGACAAACGAGTAGATGAATTTGAATTTACTTGGTAGAAAATAGAAAATGAGTGGAGTACTAATAATAACAATTGGCTTTACAGGTTTTATGGCTTGAGGGATAAATGGAATTTAGCTTTTAGTGGCGATAGTTTTTCATGTGATGTAAGATCAAGTCTAAAGAGGAAGAGCAATGTCTTTCTACACATGTCAACTAAGACATTGATCCTTGTAGAATTTATGCACCGCTATAAAGTAAAAACAAAAAGGAACCAAAACACATGAGACATTAGCCTTCCACACCTTATCAAGTGCTTTTGATTTTTCAACATAAATGAAGGATAATGCTCAAGAACATACTATATGAGTTCATAAATGCCATTTTCAACCAAAATATAATGAGTCGGATAATTATATCTGCCTTGAAATCTTTTGCATTTTTTTTCTTAATCACATGAGTTGCAAGGAAACCCCTTGAATTATACACAAAAGTCCGTTGGGTATCTCTTCTTTAGCATTTTTATAAATCTGATGCTTTCTCACTGCAAATTCATTGTAAATTGCTTATGCACATGCTTATGATATAATTTAAATTCATTTAAAAAAATCATTCCTACTTTAAACTCAAAATATTTTTACAAATCTATCATTAAATGTGCAAGATGGGCAAGTTCAGTTCTAATAAAAAAAAAAAGGAACAAAAAGTATTTTAGCGCCATTCAAAATACTTCCTACGTAATGATTGTACAAGAAAAATAACATCTCAACCATTACTTTCTCAAGTGAAATAAGTTTTACAATAAACGCATTATAAAAATAAAAGTGCTTTTGCAAGCAAAAAGGACACTGACTCCTCAATTGTTACTTACTTTCGATTTAGCCCCCTCATAACTTTACATGTGTTGAGTGTGTGTAGTGTTTCGCCTCGGTTAACTACGTCAAGAGATCGAAGTGACAGCCGGTACGGAAAAATATAATCAAAAGAAATAAAGAGAACTTTGCTCTTTCGAATAATGCACCGAAAAAGAAGAGCAAGAAGATTTCATGGACAATTCAACAAACCCAACAGAGTTATACTTATTGATATAAAATTACAAGTCTGACAAAATGTAAGAGTATTTCAACTTTAATTAAACCTGACATAATTCAAGGTATTTGAAAGGTCTTCAACTCAGTTTCTCTTTTCTTCAAATTAGCCAAACATATATGCACATTAGTTTAGATATACACATGCCGAATTTTTCTAGGTTATTTTCAAAATATAAAAACTAAGTTTCACTAACAAAAAAAAAAATTCAAAAATTTCTCTCGAAAAAAAGTCAAGGTCCTAAGTATCATAAATGCATAGTTTTAGAAAAATGCAAGATTTTTTTTTTTTTTTATAGTACAAGAGAGATCTATGAGCAATAGTTGCTTGGTGCTGTTCACAGCAAGATACAAGAAGCTTAAAAGTTCAATTTTTCTCAATCCATCACTACAAATTGCCATGTCAAAATCCTACACTCTCTTGACTATCATTACTGGATAGTTCAAACTCGATTAGACCATCACCAATGATCTTCATAGTTGAGGGCTAAGAGTCTAGTTGTTGGAAGGAAAGCTATTTCTAGAAAATTATTTTCCAACTTTTTGGTGTCTAGATGATGAAAAATTAATCGATCTATGAAAATTGAAAATAAGAAATTTTGATTGGGGAAAACAACTTCCTCTTCTAGTAAAAGGAAATCACTTTTACCCTAAACCATTAAACAAATGAATACGTTTCCATAATTGAATTAATTTCCATCATCCAAAAATAGAACAGTCAGAAAATATTTTCTCAAAAATAATTTTTCCTCAAATAAAAGGGACCCCAAGAATAAGAGCTAATTTTCAATGAGGCAAAAAGCTTTTTGAAACTGTTACCAATTAGTCACAAACGAAGTTTCTCGAAGAAGAGGAGAAGCCCCTTTCTAATCTTTCAATTTAGAAAGCGCCGGGGAGTGTTCTGGGTTGGCTTGGGCCTTCTGACGGCCCAACAAGCCTTCTCAATTTTTTCCTGTTGCTGGGACTTCATCGTTTAGAAAAGATGGCGGGGAATTATCAGAAATTTCTTTTCTTTAGATTACCTTCCAAGCCATGTGTAAGTAGATAGGATTGTTTATGTGTCAAAATACTGATTAATATTTTTTGTGGAGTTATATGTATAAAGTCTTTTTGAGAGATAACGGGAAATCAAATTCGTGACCTTCAATTTGTAAATAAAGTTTTGGAACCATTAACCACCCACCTAATGTGTGAGCCACACATACAAATTATTTAGTGACAAACAACAAATTTTAATCTAATGTCTACAAATCTCAACTTCTCTATTCCTACGAGGACAATCAACTTCAAACCTATTTCAATCAAAATGACCTTTTTGTATATAAGCTCAAGAAAGAATTTAGCTTCTCCCATAAACTCATTCAAAGTGACAGTTTCCTCCTCATTTTTCCCTATGAACTTATTTTAGCAAATTACTATTCACTTTAATAATATTTGTTGAAAATGCTTAGGCATACTAAGGACGTGAGTTATACCTTTAGAAAAAACTAAAGCATGCGCAACGCACTCCTCCTGGGGGTTGTAGATGATATAGTGTTCATTAATGATGTTTAAAATTTAGTAAAATGAGAAAACTCTATTTGGAGGGAGACATGACTATTTAGAGGGGAAATTACCAAAAAAAGTCTTAAACCTATTATATATGTATCAATTTAATCCTAAACATATCAATTGTATTAATTTAATCTTAAATATTTTCATAATTTTCCAAACGAGTTATTTAATCAATTTTGGTCATAAATCACTAATATAAGGGCCAATTGCCTACATGACATGATTGACACTAATATGGACTATTTTTACAATCTTTTAAAAAATTGAAATTTTATATTTTGTTTCTTTTTTTTCCTCTCATTTTGGCTGGTTGCCGGCAATTGGGCTTTAAGTGAGGCACCCCGTTATCCCTCGCCAGTGATTGGTGAGGGCTTGCTAGCACTCACCCCTCGCCGGCCAAATGAAAGGGAAATAAAAAGGAAAGAAAAAATATAAACAAAAAAAAATGTCAACTAAACCACCTGGGATTCGACGGTGCCACCCTTTGGAAGGGGAGGTGAGGGGTTCAAATCCCCACCTTCTCAAGGGGGATGACGTGTAAGTTTCGGGAATGGGTTTTATCAATTTTTGTCCAAAAGTAGGATGACTAGTGTCAATGATTCAATTCCATCCAAAAAATATATCAATTGTCAAAAAAAAAACATTTAGATAACACAATCAAAATATTTAATGCTGAATTATTATAATTACAATAAGTTTAAGACTTTTTTTTTTTTTTTTAAATTAGAGTGACTTTTATTTTTCACATTATTCTCTTCTTTCTCAAATATTGATTATTGAAAAGTACTTTAAACCTTAGAATCTAAAATGGTTCTACACGGGACACATTCTAAAAGGAAAAACATAAAAAAAGTTCTAAACTTTTTGCATTTGTACCAAATTTAGTCTTCAACATTTTATTGGTGCCAATTTAATCTTAAATCTTTTTTATTTTATGCCAATTTAGTCATAAACATTTTCACTTTGTGCCAATTCAGTTTTTTCCAACTAATTTTGGTTAGATTTTGTTAATTGAGAGCTGATTGGCTAACGTGAAACAATAAGCACTAACATGGATAATTTTTAATAATATTTAATATTTTTTGATTTTATTTTCCTTTTTCTTTTCTTTTCATTTTCTTTTTTATTCTCCCTTCCTCTAACTCGTTGTCGGACCTTGGTGATCGACCAAAGGCAATGCCCAGTGAGGCTTAAGCCCTTGCTAAAGGCCATGAGGATTACTTATGCTAAATAGTGAGGCTACTCACATTGGGTGGTGAGGGTCAAGCCTCATTGGCCATGGGTGAGGCCCAATCTCACTAGATCTAATGGGGTTGAGGCTCACCCTCCCCGGATTTAGTGAGAGTCAAGCCTTGCCGACCATGGGGGAGGCCCAAACTTTCCTGATCTAGCAAGATTGAGCCTTGCCTTTGATGAGGCTAGCTCGAGGCTCGTTAGGCCGCATGGGCGTCTTGCGTTAGGCTGGTGAGGTTTGCCCTCGCTAATCATGGGTGAGGCCTGACCTCTCCTAGTGGTCAAGGAGGCTTGCTAGAGGCTAGCAAGGGCGACCTCGACCTCACTAGCCATCTCTTCTAGTCGGTCACCAAGATCTGGCAACCAACTAAGGAAAGGAAGGATAAAGAAAATGAGAAAAAGAAAAAAAAAAATAAAATAAAATAAAATAAAATAAAAATTATTATTAAAATTATCTATGTCAATACGGACCATCACGTCATCTAAGGTGCACCAATTAACAAAATCCAATGAAAATTAGCCAGAAAAACCGAATTAACACAAATTCAAAAGTTTATGATTAAATTGGTACATATAAAAGGTTTAAAACTAAATAAAACAAATATAAAAGGTTTAGAGCTTTTTTGACATTTTCCCTGATCTAAAACCACCCCCAAATTTGCTGTCAATTGAATGAATGCCATTGCGTGGTATCCGAACTCATCTCGGCTTGTTTTTTGTCGGAGGATGTATCAGCACCCTTTTTCTATGTAGGGGTTGTTGAAAGAAATCATCGTATACAAATTTGCTTTGTTTTTGCTAAATATATCTCAAGAAAGATATCATTCTTTTGTTTTTTTCAAATATCATTCGCATACCTCCACAGGAAAAGCCCCACATTGAAAAGTCCGAATTGTCTATCCCAACAAACTTATTTTAACAGCATGCTTAGGTTGATTTGGTTTTTTTATTGGCTACTTTTGTGAGAATTCAAGATTTAGGGATATTTTTGAAAAGAAACTATTTTTCACGGTGGCCAAACTCAATTAACTAGAAATCAAGATTTAGGGATGGGAAGTTTTGGAAAATTGGTCTTTAACATTTACAAGACGACAAGAAAACGATGGTTATTAATGTTTTGATTTCGATAATTGCAAAAGAATCAGTCTTTAACATTTGAGGCGAGTCACTAATGTTTTGACTTGGTCAATTAAGTTCTTTCACTTTCGACCATTGATTAAATGAATTCTTGACGTTTTAAATGGGTCAACTAAGTCCTTATCATTTAAAAAAAGAGTTCGCAATTAGGTACTTGTAAGATTGTCGACCGTGAGGCTTGAATGTCGAAATTCTTACATGGCTAGTGCTTGGCGTTTTCTGAACGCAACCGTATGTCAATGTGGCAAATGGCCTAACTAAATCCCTCTTCTCTGGCCAAAAGGGATGCCGTTCTTTGTCACGCAATTCAAATGCGAGAAGAGACAAAAGGGTTTGTTTAGGACTCAATTCTACTTCATCCAATTTGAACGACTTAATTAATTTGAAACATTAAGGACTCAATTGACTACGTTAACACTCAATTGACCATATTAAAATTTTAAAGGCTCAATATACCGAGAGATGAAAATATTAGTGACCAATTCTACATTTGTAGCACGATATAACATGACGACATAGCATAAATGATGACAAAGTATAAAAGATATTGAGACGTGATGATATGACATTAGTGGCATATACGATATGACACACAATGAAGCAACATGATGTGTTGTAATGACCTGCCGTAAGGTGACGCATTTTATTATGAGAACATGACGCAAACAAGTTTGTTTAATTAATTGCACAATGTAGCATGACGTGAAGTGATCGCATTTTATTTACTCTTGTGCTCTTAATTGGATATTGTTTGTTTACTGATTTGTATACTCTGTAAGGAGTGTGGGTGTTGCAACATGGAAACTGAGAATGTTCATAAAGTTAGAGGTGCTTGTGCTTTAGTATGATGTATTGAGTTTCAAGTAAATGTGACATCCTCTTCGATCTGTGAGCTCTTGAAAGCACTAGCGGATCCTAGCTTGATTTGTGGCTATTAATCTATAATAGTGAATGTATTTTGAAGAGATTGGCTGAACTCCTATACATCTTTTGGCAAATCTTTCGGCAAATTTTTCTATCTCTTCAACTCTTTCGTTATCTATTAAATAAAATTATTGGTTTTTGCTCGATGAATTGCATTCTATGACATAATATTTTCATGTCTTATGTGAAAATAATGTTAACTATATTATCATTTATTACAGCTAATAAAATAAAAAGATTAAATTATGTGATGTCATTCTAAGTTCTCATTAAACCATGATTAATGATAAATTACAAAAAAAGGAAAAAGAAAAAAGAATAGCACTATAACGCTCTAGGTTAACATCGATGTGGTGACCTTTTCTTCTAAGGTACAATAATTTAATTATTCTTAAGATTGACTATGAGTAATTTTGTAAGGATTAATTTGAAAATAAAATTAAAATGAAAAGAAACTCTAAGCCTCATGACGTAAAATTGACAAAAAATAACATAATATCCGATAATGATGCCAAAATCATACCTTTTATCTAAGGCTTGCGAAACATGTAAAACAATTTGATCATACTTAAATTTTATTAAAAAAAAAGGAAAAGTGAAACTTTAAGCTAATAAATGGACACACGAATGGATTTAAAAGAAAATACAAAATAGATAAAATCTTCATGATAGATATCTCAAGAAACAAACAAACAAACAAAAGTGAAATCTTTGTGAGAAAAATGAATAAAATAATTAAAAGTATGCAAAAGATAAAAACAAATAAAATAATTAACAATAAAATGGAGAGAAATAAAAAAGAAAGAAAGCAAAAAAAACCTGTCTCCCTTCACCAAAAATCGGATAATCCACTACTGGGCCATGCACTAATTTCTTAGTTAAGACATTGCAATTTGCAACCTCTTTCATTAACACACTACGATTGAATCCGCCCTTTCTATCTTGCAAAAGCCGTGCATTGAGTGATGAAGTTGCTCCCCATTGTCGTGTTTGTAGAAACTATTATTTGATTTCCTGCGAGACTATAATGTCAAATTCATATTCTGTAATTTGAAGGAAGAATGCATAGTTGATTTCAAAATGCCTATACATATTCCTAATAATTGTGCTAAGCACTCTCTTTTACCATACTTAAATGTACTTAAAAATGTTGCGCTTAAAACATTCTCTAAATTAGACATGTTATATGGATGGGTTGGATTATAATGGGTGGGTCGAAAAATTGGATTTTTCTGCAAGTTAGCTTCGATGCCCGCATAGTTAGATGGGAGCAATACCACCATGACCATCTCCTATCCATGCAACCTCAAGAGAATTACCAAAAAAATCATAAACCTATTGTAATTATACCAATTTAGTTATAAACTTTTTTTAGTCAATTTAGTCATAAACATTTTATAATTGTTTTAGTTTAGTCCATTCGGCCAAAATTGATCGGCCAACATTGACATGGATGTTGGCCAATGATGGCAATCCAATGAAAGTTGAAATTCAATTTTTAAAATTTTTTTATTTGTTTCGAATTTTTAAATATTTTTTGAATTTTTTTTTTTTTCCACCTTCTCCTTCTGCTGGCCGGCACCAGGTGAGGTTAGCCTCGTTGGCCAATGGTGAGGCTCGTCCCCACCGACCATTGGTGAAGGCAAGCCTTGCCCAGCGACCGCGAGGCCATCGTCGCTAGATCTAGCGAGGTCGAGTCTCGCTAGAAACCGGTGAGGTCGACCCTCACCTTGGTTAGGTGAAACCTTGCTAGACCTAGCGAGGCTCAACCTCACCTAGCCAAGGCAATGATCGACCTTGCCAGTGGCCAGCGAGGCCATTATCACCAGAGCCTCGCCTAGCCATGGTGAGGACAAGCCTCGCCGGCCACCAGCAAGGTCAACCCTTGCCATGGTTGGAAAGGGCCGAGCCTCACGTTGGATTTGGTGAGGGTCAACCTCGCCAGTGGTGGCGAGCTCGGCCCTCACCATGGCTAGGCAAGGCCGGCCTCGCCATTGAAAAAATGGATTAAAAAATTAAAAATTCAAAAAATAATTTAAAAGTGCTACATCAACCTTTGCCACATAGCCGTCACCGATCGACATCTATGTTAGCGCCAGCCGGCCAATTTTGGTCGGATTGACTAAGCGGACACAATTGTAAAAAATTTAGAATTAAATTGCAAAAAAAAAAAAGTTTAGAACTGAAATTGTACAATTAAAATAGATTTAAGATTTTTTTGGTAATTCTTCCATACAACCTCATCTCCCATCGTCAGTTCATCACCATTGTCAGTTGTTGTCGCTTACCGAGCCTAACTCAACCGAAGCAGTCTCCCCTCCGTTCGAATCCCATGTAGAGCCCCCAAGGCGACTCCCCCCCGCCGAATGTGGCGGCGTTGGACCCTTGGTCACTGATGTCGCAGCCTTGCAACCATTCGGAAACCCTCTGTCTTCGTTGACAAGAGTACGACGGAGATTGCTGGCACAATTTAGGCTCAACGCTTCGCCGGCGACAAACGACGGCGGGCAAGACCTGATGGCAGGTGAGGCGGGATGGAGGCAATGCCTGCCTTGGCTGCGGGCTTGATGAAGGACGAAGCGAAAGTCTTCGAATCAAAATATGACGCGACCAGATATGACCAGGAGAAGGTTGGCCTCGTGTAGGTAGGAACGAGCAATACAAAAATGGTGTGAAAGTATGTTCGTTAACCTTCTTTGCATTTTGGGACCGACAAAAAAACCTCTTTGGCATTTGGACATACCGAAATTGACCACTACGACCGACCTAATTTGATTGAACTTTAATTTTTTAAACATATTTTCGCTCGGCCCTTTAAATGTCAATACAAAACGTATACACCCTAAAATAAGAATCTAAGAGGACAAGCCTCGTTTCGACACCTCTTCCCATCTCTTAAAATGTCTACACTAAACTATCAAAGAGACTGGAACCTAAAAATAAGCTTTTACTGTAAGATTGTTATTTATTACAATTCATTGTTTAGGTGTCAAACTATTTATTAATATTATTTCTAGGTGTAAAAAAGTAAGGGCTCTTGTAGAGGTTTAAGTGTCCAATTTTTTTTTTTTTCTGACAGATAAAAAGAATTTGAATGAGATTGTGACCCCCTCACTCGTTGGTGAAATGTTAGGTTTATGGCACCCACAAAACACCAACTATCATCAGGCAAACCCATCAACGAGAGAAGAAATTCAAGAGCTGCGATGCATTTAAGTCTAGACCCTTATTTCATACACTGACCAAAGTTTCCCGAGATCAAAAATAGGCTGGGGAGTTGTACTTGTGACCTTAAGTTTTCAAATTAAATTTTGGACCGCTTGACAAACCTCGTGGTGGGTAAATTACATGACAAAAAATTCAATGACAAATAATGAATTTTAACCTTATGAATCTCACGTTCACTATTCCTTTGACAATAATCAAGTTCACTATTCCTTTGACGATAATCGAATCAAACCTAATGGTGAACCTATTTTAATCAAAATCACCTTTTTGCATTTAAGCTCAAGCAAGAATTTGAATTCTCCCACAAACTCAATCAAAGTGACAGTTTCCCTCTTAAGCATCCAAAGTTACTTTTACCCTTGAACTTGTCTTGGCAAATACACAGGCGCACAATTGACAAGAATCATACATTTTCAAAATACTCAATCGAGCGATGCGATTTTTTGCATTTGTTTTGGATGATATAATCTTATTGAATGAAATCCAAACACAAGTAAATGAGAAAATCAACTTTGGGGGAAGACATGACCATTTAGAGTGAGATTTATTTTTCACATTTTTACTTTATTTTATCAAACGTTGCATCTTTTTCTTATTGAAAAATAGTTAAAACCTTTAGAATCCGAAATGGTCCGAATGTGACGCAATCCAAAACATCCCCAGAAGTTGCCGTTATTGCACGAATGCCCTTGAGCAGAATTTCGGCTTGTTTTTTGGTCGGAGGATGTACCACCACTCTCATGTATAGGTTGATGTAAACAATCTTCGCAAATTTGCTTTGTTTTTTCAATGGCGAGATATATTTCAAGTAAGATACCTAAAACATACCGACTTTTTACCTGATGACTTCCTACATACTTCTATTTTTCCCAATGCCATTCGCATATCTCTCCAAAAAGCCTTGCATTGAAAGATTCAAATTGTCTATCCTTGCAAACTTATTTAAGCATCTTGCTTAAAGTTTGGTTGATTTGGTTTTTTATTGGTTTTGAGTGCTTTTGGGGTGGCCGTGAAAATTTAATATTTAGATGAGCATTTTTTGAAATAAAATGACATTTTCGCAAATAAGACACAAGCTCAATTTTACAAGAATTGTAAAGTGGTGTTCAACTTGTACATCTACTTGGCATTTTAAAAAAGTAGATGTGCGTAAATTATCATTAAGTGAAATATGAGGTATGTTTTTGATATTTTTCCTACGTTTAAATCATGGATGCATATCAACAAGAAAATAATAGTTACAAATGACATGTCAATTATGATGGCGTGGCACCGGACATACGGGGGATAAGTGCAGAATCGGTCCTTGACATTTGATTATTAGTTTAGTGAGTCGTTAATGCTTGGACTTGGTCAATTTAGCTCTTCTCCTTTGAGCAATTGACTAATTGAATTCTTGACATTTTAATTGAGTCAACTAAGTCTTCATCATTTAAATAAAAGAGTTTGCAATTAAGTCCTTGTAAGACTGTCGACCGTGAGGTTTGAATGTCAAAAAACTTACATGGCATTTTCTAAACACGACCGTATGTCCATGTGGCAAATGACCCAAATCCCTCTCCTCCTCCCAAAAGGGAAGCTGCTCTTTGTCACGTAATTCAAATGAAAGAAGAGACAAAAGGGTTTTTTTTTTTTTTTTGGTAAATAAAGGGTTTGTTTATGACTCAATTCTACGTTTTCCAAAGCCAAAGACTTAATTAATTAGTTTGGAACATTAAGGACTCAATTGACTATGTTAAGACTAAATTGATCAAATTAAAATATTAAATCCCAGTTAACTAATGAGTCAAAATATTAATGACTAATTCTACACTTATCTCGCATGATATGACAAGATGACGTGACATGAATGATAGGAAAGTATAAAAAGAGTGAGACATGACGATAAAGCATTAGTAGCTCGTACATATAAGACATGACTTGAGGAACAAAGCAACATGATGTGTTGTAGTGACATGGCGTAAAGTAATTGCATTTTGTTGTGAGAAAATGGTGCAACGAGTTGACATAGCTGCTTGCACAATGTAGCACGATGTACAATGATCACATTTTGAATTACTCTTATAGTCTTAATTGCAAAATACTGTTTGTTTACTGATTTGTATACTTTGTAAGGATTGTGGGTGACATAATATGGGAACAGAGAGTGTTTATGGAGTTCGAGGTGCTTGTGCTTTAGAATTATGTACTAACTTTCGAGGAAAGGTAGCATCTTTTACGATTTGTGGCCTCTGAAATTACTAGCAGAATCAAGATTACTAGCGGCTCCGGCTTGATTCATGGCTATTGGTCTATAAGAGTGAACATAAGTCGAAAGGATTGGCTGAACCACTATACATCTTTTTGCCAATCCTTCCATTTCTTCAACTTTTTCGTTATCTATCACATAAAACTATTTGCATTTCCTTAATAAATTGTGTTCTATAAAATAATATTTTTAAGTTTTCTGTGAAAATTAGTGGAGTTGAAAAATTTTAAACACGCTTGTTATAAACAAGTGAAATTGTAAGATTGGCTTGATCGAATAAAAAGAATTTCTTTTTTCAAAATCCTCCAAACGTACTAGAATGGGTTGAAAATAACCAAAGTGACTGCATGGACAAATGGCATTTCATCTTCTGCCGTAATTTACTTTTTCCAATAATTTGATATTTATTAAATAGCAAGTAATGTTAGCTAAATTATCATCTGTTATGGCTAACGAAATAAAAAGAATAATATATATGATGTCGTTCAAATTTCTCATTAAACTGGGATCGATGATAAACTACGAATAAAAGAATAGCACCATTACATTTGATGACAACATCGAAGTGGGGACCTTTTCTTCTAAGGTGCAAAAATTTAATTATTCTTAAGATTGATAATAAGTAATTCTTTAAAGATTAACTAGAAAATAAAATGAAAATGAGAAAGAAACTTTAAGCCTTATAAAGGGACACGTAAATGGATTGACAAAGAAAAATAAAATAACATCCGATAATGATGCCGATGAGAAATACATAAAACAATTTGATCATACTTGAATTTTATTACAAAAAAAGGAAAAAAGAAACTTTAAGCTAATAAATGGACACACAAATGGACTGAAAAGAAAACATAAAATAGATCAAATCTTCATGATAGATATCTCAAGACGCAAACAGATAATGAAAACTTTGTGACAAAATGAATGAGGATTGAAAGTATGCAAAAGAAAAAAAAACAAATAAAGTAATTAATAATAAAAAGGGAGAGAAGTTAAAAAGAAAGAAATGAAAAAAAAACCAATCCAATGGGTGGGGGCGCTAGGCACTGAACCGGGAATCCTATGATTATGACATTGACGTAGATATTCCAGAATTCGAAGGGAGAACGCAACTAGCTGATTGATTTCAAAATACCTATACATATTCCTCATAACCATATTGGCCTCTAATGTACTTAACTATGTCGTGCTCAAAAAAATTCTCTAAATTAGACGTATTATATAAATTGGTTGAATGGGGTTGGGTGGGTCGAAAATGGATCGTACCAAATTGGGCAATTTGACCTATAATCCAGAAGAGGAAAAGAACTAACTACTTAAAAAGAAAATGTCCCTTTTGATCCTACCACTAGAAGTTTTCTTTTTCTTTGAGATTTTTCCGCAAGTTAGCTCTGACGCACGTAGGACAAGACCAATACCACCATGGCCTCAATTTGTCAGCACAATTGAGGCTCAACGTTGCACGGGCAACAGACAAAATCGGGTGAGGCAAAACGGCTGTAGCGCCTGCCTTGGTTGTAGGCAAAACATGGCACCACCCAATGTAACTAGAAGAAGGCTGCTCCCGTGGAAGCAGAGCGAACGAGCTATACCAAAATAATGCCAAAGCACGTTCGATAACCTTCTTTTCATGTTAATCTTGTTTTCATTTGGACGTACGAAAACCGATTTCTTTAGAAATTCATTATAACCTATCTCGACCCGATCCGACCCGATTTGACTTGACTTGACGTTACTTTTTTTTAACCTATTTTCACCCAACCCTTTAAAATGTAAATACAGAACGTGTACAACCTATTAAAGAAAAAAAAAAGTCTTAAGAGGATAAGGCTCGTTTCCATCAATCTATATCATTAAAAAAAAAATATCTACACATTGAAAACTACCAAAGAACCTGGCGAGAGCGAATCTACACGGGAAGCCGAGACAGCGACTGTTCTCCTACCTCGAACTCTCGATCCCCGCCGTCCATCCCATGTCCCGCATAAATCCCGTCCGCCACCCTCGACGGAAGCGGCGGCGGCGGCGTCATGGCGGCGAAGAGGCGGCCTCCTCCCTTCCACGAGCCCCCTTCTATCGCCGCCAGCAGGACGTCGTAGCTCGTCGACCGCTTCACCCCGGCCTTCGCGCTCGCCACCATCCTTATCTGCCTCCTCACCTCCTCCGGCAGCCTCAGCGCGTAGCGGTCCGGGTCGGGTCCGACTCCGGGTCGGGCCAGCAAGTGGCCCGTGGAGTGTGACTTCGGCAGCTTCGCCGCCAGCGCCGCCGTCGCCGTCGCCGTCGCCCCTGCATCTTCATCTCCTCCTCCGATGTTAATTCTCACTTCGTTTTGCACTTCATCGCGCGGCGGTTGTTGTTGTCGTCGTGGCGGGTCTCCTTCTTCTTCTTCTTCTTCTTCCACATGCCGCTGGCTTACTGGCCTCTGGTCGACGGCCAATTCGGCGGCGGCGGCGGCGGCGGCGTGGCGGGGGCAGGGATCGGGGTCTGGTTCGCTCGGCAGACGGGGCAGGTGACGTGGGAGGCGAGCCACGCGTCGATGCACTCCGGGTGGAACGCGTGCTCGCACTTGGGCAGGATCTTGAGGAGGTCGAAGTCGTCGAACTCGGCCAGGCAGATGGCGCACTCCAGCGCTCCCTTCCCCACCTTGTGCTCCTTCACCGCCACGTACGCCAGCACGGGGAACGACCCGACGACCCCCGGGTCGAGGCCCCGCCGGAGGTAGCCGCCCCCGCCGCCGGCGGGGACGAGCAGGACGGCGCCGGCCGAGCGGGATCCCCCCGCCGGCGGAGGACTCTTCGGAGCAGTGGCGGATGTAGACGGAGAAGAAGCCCATCATGAAGAAGGCGCAGACGGTGACGACGATCACGATGCCCATTGTCGGGTCGAGGTCGGAGTACATCCCGTACTGCCCGCTGCCGTTGGTGACCCCCGTCCGCGTTGAATCCGAACCCGGGCTCGGGACGCCCTGCGCCCGGACGCAGCCGAGCTGGACCGAGGCCGACCCGAGAGCGACGGCGGCGGCGCAGAGGAAGCCGAACGCCCGACCCATTGTCGGAATCCCGGAAAGGGTTCGCGGGTCAAGCGAGGAGAGGAAGAAGGACGCTCGCCGGCGGCGAAGGAGAGCTGTGACACGACGGGCGGAGGAGATATTCAGGGCAAAGACAGCGACATGGATGGGAATCGGAATTGGAATTTGAGTAGAACCCTGTCTGTATTTGAGGAAAGCTTATCTTGTTACCTGATTCCGACAAACGGTTTAACTTGGGACGCACTTCACTGGAGTTGATAGAGAGGCTAAAGCAGGAAGCTTATATATAGGTCTTTGTTTTCTTGGGGGAGCCAACGTGGCAGGGGCGTGGAAACAGCGGCGGGGGGATATGATTGAGGAAGGCTGGCGATTCGGCAGCGGCGGCGGCGGCGGGGATGGGGACAAGTCATGGATGATCGGACGGTCGTGATATTTTCTTCCTTTTTTTAAGGTTAGGAAGTGGGATGGAAGGGGGTCGTATCGGGAAGAATCTAATACGGTCTAGAGAGAAACGGAGTGGGGGAACTAGAGAATCCAGCAACGAAAGCCGGCCTGCAAACCAGGGGCGCTATCATCGAAAGTGCTATTGAGTGTTGACAAAAGAGGAAAGACAGGATGACGCGCATATCCGGGGGTCATCCAGTTTCCTTGCGTGTGCTTTCTGGCAGTTGGACTCTGCCAAGGACAAAGACAACAGAGTACAAAAGAAGAAAGCTTATCCCTGCATGTTTGTTTATCCATCGTCTTGCGGTCCTAACCTGTGGTGACCTCACTTGTTTCCTAATTGAGGGCTTGTTCAGAGGCCCGGTCGTCATCGGGTTTCAAGAACTCTCGGCGGGATCTCCGGAAAGGTTACGGTTCGTGATTGATCGATTGAGTTCCTAGGATGCTGCTGTACTTGGATATCAATCGGCAGCCGAGCCCTTTAGTTGCGCTTTTGACGTTATGATTGGGAATCACTTCCTAAGTTGAGCAGGGTCTATAACTCTATTTAATGACCCTAACTCGGGTTTGAGATGCTATTAATGCTTAGTCGAATGCTAATTGGATTTTCGAAGAAGAGGGCAAAACGAATGAATCATCAACATTGAATGAATGAAGTTATACATCCTAGAGTAATCTGTACCAGGCAGGTCACTTGAAGTTCGGACACATATCCGTTCGCATAAATCAAAATTCAAAAATCTGGGATCATGGAAAAGCCGCAGATGAAACTTCCGTCAGCAACAGCAGAATGTTTTGAGAGGTCGACTCGGGCGATGTTATTCTTCGCAAGGACTTATGCAGGAATAAGCAGGCAACCGAAGATGCAAGAATGACTAGTTGGGGAGGTCGAAAACAGCAGATGAAACTCCGTGAATGAAACTCCATCGGCAACAGCAGACGTCAGGGAGGTCAACTCCGGCGACGTTATTCTTCACAGGGAGTTGTGCAGGAATAAGCTGGCAACTGCAGATGCAAGAATGACTAGTTGGCTAGCAAACTGTCTGCCTGGTGACTCTCCTGCATAAACAT
The DNA here is from genome assembly GCA_016097545.1 of Eucalyptus victrix. Lineage (NCBI taxonomy): Eukaryota > Viridiplantae > Streptophyta > Magnoliopsida > Myrtales > Myrtaceae > Eucalyptus > Eucalyptus victrix. Next base: position 51,407,855 of record CM027843.1, read on the forward strand.
ATGTCACATATTTTGAGCCTCTCAGGGAGTGTAAACCGGCGTGCTCTGTAAATTGCTCAAGAGCAACTGGAGGATCATGTGTTTTACCTAATTGGAGATAATTGTTCCTAATGTTCCACTCGAAGTCCCAATGCTGCCGGTCATTCTTCAGCGTCCAATAAGCCCATCCAAATGAAGCAGCGTTGTAAACTTCCAACTGCGCCTTACCGAAATCTTGATATTCAGCCTTGGATCCACTGGTCACATTCCACTCGTTTACCCACTCCCCTGAAAAAACGCAAAGACAAAAGCAGCAAATCAACTAAAGATCTGATGGAGGAACATATGCTGTATCCAATGCCAGATTTTGGAGGACAAAGTAGGGAAAAGAGAGGATGGGTTCTGTCAATTGGTGAAGGCAAAATGATCTCGACTTACCAATGAAAACAAGTGGACCATTTGAACCATTCAAGGCCTTCAGTTGTGCTTCCCTGCTTTGGTATATGAACTGTATATTGTCCACACTACTCATGTTCACAAAGAAAGTGTCGAAAAGATTGTAGTAATGTAAATCCACCACATTGTTGTGTGAGCCTATGTTAGCCTGATATAGTTCTAATGGATCCGCATTGCCGATTCTTTGGCACATTATCACATAAGCACTGGATGAGTACTTCCGAACGACTTCATAGCCTTGTCTGTAATATGAAACAAGAATGTCCAGTGGAACTGAGGCGGCAGATGGCTCATTTAAAAGTTCAATCCCAAGCAAAGCGGGATGCTTTGCGTACCTGCAAAAGCAAGAGATCATTCACACACAGCTCAACTGAATCTCTCTCTCTCTCTCTCTCTCTCTCTCTCTCTCTCTCTCTCTCTCTCTCTCTACATATAAGTATCTATAAACACAATATGTAAGTATAGTGAGCTGCAATAATTGAACATTATCTCCCCATGGCTGCAAGTACAGTTCATTTTCAAATATATCAGAGCATATGCCTGTTTCAGTTGTAAATTTTATTGACATTTTTATAGATGAACGATAATGTCTGCCATCATAGACCAAAAAATAGAAAAAAAATCAGGTACTGGAAGGAGAAATAATCTGTGACGAGTCAAGCATCACAAGGCGACTCGTTTGAACCCACCGCTTAGCTAAGAAATCAATGACATCCAATGTTTTGGAGATGTAATCTGGAGACGTCGGCCAGCCTGTTGTACCATCTCTGCTAGCACTATGCTCCATACCATTTTGTGAGCCCGGAGCTGCATGAAGGTCAATTATGCACTTTATGTTATAGGATCTGCAAAAAGTTTCATCAATGTCAATATGAAATGAAAACCAGAAGAAATGTCAATGCTTCATGAGAAAGGATGAAGTGGAAATTACGTTGCCCAAGTGAAAGCGTTGTCGAGAGCTTCCAAACTCCCCTCTATAAATGGAGCTGGAGGATTATGATCAAAAGCAATCCACCAGCCAACGGGGATCCTCACTGTATTAATTCCGTGTCTATATAGAAAGCTGAAGTCCTCTATTGTAATAAACGTGTTCCTGTGTTTCTGCAATTTCATGAAAGTCAAATGGGCAGCAAGAAGCTAACATATGGTGCAACATGCTATGAAAGCCTGCCTTTTCATATCAAGATATGTGGATATGATGATAAAAATGATATCCATCACCATAATAACTATGTCATGGACATGCCTATACAATCAAGACAGGAAAAACAGAACCACAAGAAAAGGAGTCAAGATTGGTTGTCTGTATGCACTAGAAGAGAACTCGAAAGGGGATTGGCGGTCGCAGAAAAGGATATGGGTACAGTGTTTAAATCAGCAAGATTCAACAGAGGTTTAGAAGGTGATTCTATGAGTCTTTTAAAAGACTGGCAAAGCTTTCAGCATAGTTTTTAGACACCATTTCTCTTCTTGATCAGACCTAAATTCACAAAACCTTGAATCATAGTTCCTACCTAGTGAAAGGCCTTTTGTTGCGTCTATATCTGTTGTGGCAGATACACCGCAGACTCTTAAATCTTTTGTTTCTGTAAGACAGCTGAAAGGATGGTGAGGAAGATTAATGCATTGTGATTCATCCCTCATTCAGCCATTGGACAGCATTTTTCTGACCTTGATTTCGGCTTAAAATCTTTTCTTTCATCACATAGCAAGAAAAAGCGCAACTCTATTAATACGGGTCAAACTGTACAACCAACATGGCTCCAAAAACTTGTTCATTTTGAGTGTAAGTTTTTGGAGCCGTGTTGGTTGTACAGTTTGACCCCTATTAATATATTGCTTACTCTTACCAAAAGAAAAAATGCGCAACTCTTCAGTATCAAATGCTATCTTTGGAAATTCAGGCAGAAAGCCTAGTAACAACAAAAAAATGTAGCTGAAGAACGTGCTAATAATAGCAGTTGGAAAAAAATGAATTTTTACACTTGGCATTGGATTGCAAATTCACCATCCTGTATGCTGAGGAGAATCAATAGAATTCTCATGCCTTGCAAAGATTAAGAATAAGGAAACGGGGAAAAAAACAACTTAGCTACCTGGAGGACTTCTTTTGCTTTAGAATGACCATAACCATTTGCCAACTGGTAGTCCCCATGCAGATTATTTACCACAATTGTCATTAAGAATGTAGCCGCATTGTCATCATCCCATCCTGGTTCCCCTGATAGTCGGCTGTCAGCTGATTTGCTGTTGTAGCCTAGATAAGAAACTATGTAAGCTTGACCAAATTCTAGCAGTGTCAGAAAAATTCAGAGGTCAGCCAAAGATCATCCAAGAAGACTCATTTTAACATTGTCAACTGCAAGAGCAAGAAAATTCAGATAGTCATCTTTAACCTACTGGTTCGTTTTGAATAAATTTAAATCTCATGATGATAATTTTCAAAGCCATTCTTGGTGACTTGAATAATCAGCTCTCACCATGAGCAAGATCTTACTGTGAAGTTATGTACCAATTAATATGCAAACCTAACACTGAAACTCTACTGGAGTTTGCTCTAAAACCTACTTTACTATCCATCAGACTGAAAATCTGTTTTGGACCTCTTACAGACAGAAGGAAAAATGATAAAAGAATAATATCCCCCTACCTGCAGATAAGCTCCAGTTGAAAGTTTGATGTGAATTTTACTGTCGTTTCTTTCAATGTAAAAGGTTTCTGTTGCTGACGGTGTCTTTGCTGTTGCAAAAACTGAGCATCCTTCACCATCACATGTTAGAAATTGACCAGAGGAAGACCGAAATTGAAACGTGAATTCTGAAACTCTCCACAGCTGTAGGAGGAGAGGGGAAACATTCCAGAACAGATCTGGTTAATCAGCGTGTCATTTGACCAACTGCCAAATAAAATTATCCATTTGTTGATATCAAAACAAAAAGTGGAAAGGACAGTTGCAGCTTTTGAAATAGCATACTTGAACTCTTCATGATATGGACTGAACAGAGAAAATACGCCTTATGCAATTTCAGAGTCATGAGAAATTAGATGACTTCAAATTTAGTATGCCAGACAATGTTTTAAGCGACTTTAACCTACGGAGACGACTGATATGAAACCCAAATGTCATTTCAACTCATGATACTCAGTAAATTGAATTTTAATAAACATTCACTTTGCATCATTATTATGCAGCAGGCACAGAAATTTTTTTCAATAAAGTGATGAAATGATCCAGACGCATATGGCTTTGTCAATACTCTTCACTAATGTTTCCTTGGTTTTCCATTTTACACGCCCTCATGTCAGTTGCCAGACAGAAATAGGTATCAAAGAAACTAGCCAAAGACATCTTTCTTCCTCTGCTGCAACTGTGCCTAACCAGGGCATCTTTCTGAAAACATTAAACAATCAATAATGCAGAAACCAACACATTTTCAGTTTTTGGTCTTAAGACAGTTGCAGCTTGATGTTTACTACATCATAAAACATAAGAATACCTTTAGCTAATAAGAAAACCATGGCAATTACATGCACAAGACAGAGCAGATCCCTCATTAAAAGTTAGCTTCTTGATTACAATAGGCTGTTTTGAATGGGTGAGGCATCTCACCGTGAAAGTTTCCCACAAAGACGCAGCATCCCTATTGACTGAAACAGTCGTGCCCCCACCATTCTCTGCACAGACATACTTCTGCAAGTTAACCGACTTCAATTGGACCTGCGTCCCATCCTACATTTAAATGCCAGCAGCAACTAGATCACTCGCACCGATCACAAAGAACCCAGAAGTGATCCTAAATTTAAGATGAGAAACTGGAAAACAAATGGAGGGAACAAAGAAACTCACAAGCATATCCCCATTGGGAATGCCATCAAAAAGTGAAGGCTTAATCCAACCTTCTATAACAAGCCATCCTCCCAGGTTAACTCCTCTCACCTTAGCATCTCTATGTAATCCCTCCACTGAAATCAATCAGGAAGAAGTACATCAAGCATTGACGTTTCACAATCACGCTTGCCTCTCACCTTAAGTATTCAGCATCTTGCACGAAAAACCATCACGAAACACGGAGCCAGGAAAGAAAGGAGAGTTACCGCAAAATGCCGTCCGAAAGACAAGCCAGCAAGACAGTAGAAACGCGCCTACCCATCTGTTCATACCACGATCCATGGACAATGCTGCCTTCAGCAGCATCCCAACCAGTCCATCTATAAGACAAGAAGAAACCCACGTAAGGAAACAGCACGGACATTGATTCTGCCAAGAGTGTCAGCAAATTCCTTCCTTGTCAGTGAATCGATACCAAATTGAACCTTGTCAACAAGCACAAAAGATCTTTCTCGTTCACATTTATATATTAGCAAAAGTACACAGGAAAGTAAACCAGAAAAACAACGTTAGAATCACTGGCAGTTCGTTCTGGGGACAGCCAGAGAATAATAATGTATGCACAAAAAGATCTGGTGCTCACACGACCGTGTTGTTTAAAGGGGAAAAGGGGAAAGCAAAGAAAAGGGTGTCTACCGACTTTTCCTTGGAGGGTCTGGGGGGGCTGGTTTTTCAAGAGGGATTGATTCCAAGATTGGTTGATGTGGCAAGAAAGTAAGGTGAAAGGCACGCTTTTAAACTTCAGCAAGTTGGCTACGGGAAGAAATATTAATAAATGGAAACCAAAGGAATTTCTAGAGGGTGAGTGCTGGCTCCACCACCTTATCTGTACCTTCCTCGTTTCGTTTCGTGTGATTTCTGCCCACTCGCGGTCTGCCGGACGCTATTGGGATCTTAAATTTGGAGGAGGAGGGTCGAATTGGGCGGAGCTCTGTGCTTTTGCGTTGGACCGAGCGTGGAGGGTACAACGTTTTGCCGAAACTCATTTAGACAATAACCCAGTTAGCACATGCTCGCCAGATTCAAGGTAGAGTCCAAGTACAGCAGAGAATATTTCTTCTCGCGATGCCTTCCAGCAAGTTAGATATGTAAATCGGATGAATCAGATCAAGTTTGGTTTGATCCAAATACACCTAGTTAGCCTGACCCAATTTCCATGTGACACATTTAGTGACATATACCTCACTCAATCCATACCCATCTCACATCCCATCCGAATCATATTGCTAAAACACTTTAATAATTAATCCAATTTACTCATACTCAAACCAAGGTGAGTGCGGGGGTGAGTGAGCACCAGATCAAGTAAGGATAGAAAAAAAAATGAGAATAGAATAATAGAAATAAGCTAGGTTGAAATAAGTTACAAACTTATTTATAACTTATTTAACACTCATACTATGTTTAAACGCATTGGTTGAATATAAGTAATCAATATAACAACTTGACTCATCATACATGATCTATGACTTATTTTGATAGGTCTACTACAAGTAGAGGAGGTATGTGTGCAGAGCAAGAGAGAAATCCAGAGAAGAAAGTGGTGCGGGTGCCGTAAGATCATGGGGAGAGGGAGAGATTGAGGAGACGCCATAATCATTCTCACACAAATCATTACAACATGACTTTTAGTGGAAGTGATTACGAAATTAGAATCGAGAATTTGCTATGAATATATAGATATTAACAATTTTCCACTTCTTCATTCTTTCAATTAATAGAAAGATTAGTATTTAGGAGCACACAGGGTGAACGTGTGAAGGGAAGAAAATGAGTAGTTATATGAGAAAGTGGTTAAATACATGCTTACGGTGTCTTTATGTTATTTAATGTAAATGGGCTTTTGCAGTAAAATAAAATTGAGATTCTTTATTAATATATAATATTAATATCGAGGCTCACGTGAGTGGTTAATCATCCTTCCAATGTACATGAAAAAAAGAAATCATTTTTTCAAAAAAAGTATCAAATTCATTTAACTGAGTGTAGGGTTATAAATAGGGGTTGGACTAACTCGAGAACTAGACTAACCCGTTTTGGCCTTTGGGTTATGCATTAGGAATAATTGACCCGATGATTCCCAATTCCATGTGCAAAATTGAACTATTTGGACAAGAGTTTTTTTTTTTTTTTTAATATCCCTTTTCCTTTAAAGAATGAAGAAAAAGAAATTATTAAAACCCCAAATCGGTCCGGGCCAATTCAATTTAGGAACCGGTATGGTTCGCAGTTCTAGGATGGAAATCACTCTAACTCGGAAATCGACTACCCCTAATTGAACATATACAAAGATAGGATCGCGGTGATTCTTAATTTTATATAATTCGATCCAGATGTCTGAATAAGGAAATTTAAAAAAAAAATAAAAATGAAAGTGAGATAATTGCGATTTGGGCGCATATAAAAGTATACACATACCAAAATAAATTTCTTGGAGGAGAAGTCACAAATAGGAAAGTTGTCGCTTCTCTCCGCAAGCAAAAGATGCCTTGGCCGCAAAGTCGCCAACACCAGGACCAAGCTTCCCCCCCGCCCAACCATTCGTCAAACCAGAAGCAAGCAACCAAGAAGAAAATGCTCCCCCAACCATCTCCACCTTCTTCAACCACCGATCGATCGAACCCCAATTCCTCCTCCTCCTAGAATCCGATCTCCAAACCCTAACCTCCGATTGGGCGGGCGAGCGACGATGGAGGAGGAGGATCGCGATCGCGACTCCATCTCGCGACTCGTCTCCCCCTTCGAGCTCATCCGCAACTGCGACCTCCCTCCCCCGCAGAAGCTCTTCCCCGGCATCGACGATCCGGCGGCGCTGCCGGCGCTCGTGGGGCTCGGGGACGAGAAGCGGCGCCTCCGATCTTACCCCGCGGCGGGCGGCGGCGGGCGGCGGCGGGGGCGGGGAGTTGGAGCTGCTCAGGGCGCTGCGGCTGTCGCAGACGCGGGCGAGGGAGGCGGAGGAGCGGGGCGCGGCGGCGGCGGCCGAGCGGGACGCGGTCGCGCGGGCCTTGATCGGGGAGGCCGCGAGGTCGTCGGCGTACCGGCGGTGGGTGCGGGTGCTCGAGGTCGAGGTGGCGGGGCTGAAGTCGAGGACGAGACGGCGGCCGGACGGGGAACTCCTCCGCCGGCGCCGCCGCGAGGGGTGCGGCGGATCGGCGGAGGAGGGAGATTCCGACGAGGAGGAGGAGGAGGAGCGAGGCGCTTCCATGGCGTGGATGGTGGCTTTGGCCATTCCCCTGGGGATTGCTGGCATAGGATTGGCTTTGGCTTGTAGATATCTAATTTAAACATAATTATTTTAAAAAAATTGATATTATGTATTTTTACATGGAAACTCCAAGAGAAAATTACTACCTGCATTGCAATTTTTAAATTGGCAGTCCTCTATGAATGGCAATTTTTCAGTAAATAATTTAGGACTTGCTCGTATTAAATTGAAAGTTTAGGGTTTGATTGTATTTAGTGTAAAAAATCGAACTTGATTATACCAACAAAAAAAAGAAGAAGCTTAGGGTTTGATTACATTTCGTACCTTTTGAGTGCCTTTTTGGATGAATAATTGTAATTGTACTTGAAGAAATACATAGTTTGCACCTCATGAAGGTCATTTACTAAGTGTAAATTAGTCAATACTTCAATTGCAATCGGCAATATTTGAAAACCTCAAGGCGCCCAACTGATTTCTAGGCAAGTTTTGAAATGTATGTACTCTTTTCATTTTTCACTTCAAATACTATATAAGTTGCATTTCTCACTTGGTATAGTGTGATTTTGTATTGGAGCCTCGTTTTGTTCAAGAGGTACCATTGGCATTGCAATTTGCTTCCTTTTCAACTTGTGGAGTTCCGATTTTGGCTAAAGGTGGCAAAATGGTTGCACCTCATGAAGGTCATTTACTAAGTGTAAATTAGTCAATACTTCGATTGCAATTGACAATATTTGAAAACCTCAAGGCGCCAAACTAATTTCTAGGCAAGTTTTGAAATGTATATACTCTTTTCATTTTTCACTTCAAATACTATATAAGCTGCATTTCTCACTTGGTATAGTGTGATTTTGTATTGGAGCCTCGATTTGTTCAAGAGGTACCATTGGCATTGCAATTTGCTTCCTTTCTTGTGGAGTTCCGATTTTGGCTAGAGGTGGCAAAATGGGCATGTTGTGTGGAGTTTAATTGGGGTTGCTCCAATTTTATGAATGGTTTAAAATGAGTTTGAAGAAACAAAGATAAATTAAAAAGAATTTATGAATGGGCTTGACGTGGACCCATCTTTAACACAATCATGATGAAAATGAAATAAAACAAGTAAAATGGGGACCTCAAATGCCCTTCATTATCGCAATTTTTTTTTCCATTCGAATCCTTATCATAACTTTTATTTAAAATAGTATGTTATTTTTCAAATTGAGTATGGGTTATTAGAATTGTATCACTTAAAAATAGGTTGATATGAGTTAAATGGGTCTATTTAAATTAGATCCATTTTCAATCCATGCAAACTACCCATTTAATTGGCTTAATTATACTCAAGATCCACCTTCTTCACGTGATTCGCAAGTGATTTTTGGAGAGTAAAATTTATGAGTGATGATTCCGGGAGGTTGTTCCGACCTGTGGTGTTGTTTATTCTACCATATGCAAACCCATCCATGCCAGTGATGTAAACATTAATTTCTATCATCATGATCAACAAGTTGCTTGAGCTTTTCCAAATAAATTTAACTATAACAAGAAGAAGAAATGCCATGGTCACTTGTTATAACGCCCTTCCCCAATGAGGATCAAGAAGTGGGGAAGAAGGAAGGAAGGAAGATTTGTAAAATTCCAAAGGGAGATTAGGAAAGAGAGAAGGTGGAGTTGGATAAGATCAATGTCAATTTCATATTTGGTAACTTGTGAGTTTTAATATGAATGAGAGAGAGACTCCGCCGACCGCCCCGGGGGGATTGGATTGATTTCTATGGGCCTGGGCTTATTCCTTGGGCCTTGATCCGTTGAGAAACAATTAAAAGCCCATATTGGGAACCAGGAAAGACACACATAGACGGGCGCTCCACCTGGAGTTGGAAGAAGTAAGCAAATCCAAGCCGTGCTTCTATAAATCTCTCTTTGCAATCTCTCTTTTCCCAGATTCTTTAATGTTCGCTCTTTACATTGCTAGTTTGCTTCGCGCATAGAAGCAGAATTTTTATCGGAGCTGGTTCCCCTAAATTAGCTCATATTTTCTTCAGAAAAAAAAAAACAATTCATCCACATTCGTGGTTTGCTTATTGGGCCTAACACAGGTCAATAAGTGGCCCTATAATTGAATACATATGTAATCCAGGAGCAAGTCTAACACAGGTCGTCGGCGTACCGGCAGTGGGTGTGGGTGCTCGAGCTCGAAGTGGCGGCACTGAAGCTGAAGATGAGATGGCGATCGGACAGGGAGCTTCTCCGCTGCCAGGGGTGCGGTGGATTGGCGGAGAAGGGAGATTCTGAGCAGGAGGAGGAGGAGCGAGGCGCTTCCATGGCGTGGATGGTGGCTTTGGCCATCCCCCTGGGGATCGCTGGTATTGGACTGGTTTTGGCTTGTAGATATCTAATTTAAACATAATTATTTTAAAAAAATAAATATTATTTATTTTTACATGGAAACTCGAGAGAAAATTACTACCTGCATTGCAATTTTTAAATTGGCAGTCCTCAATGAATGGCAATTTTTCAGTTAAGTAATTTAGAATGATTGTATTAATTTGAAAGTTTAGGATTTGATTGTATTTAGTATAAAAAATCAAACTTGATTATACCAACAAAAAAATAAATAAAGGTTAGGGCTTGACTACATTTCGTACCTTTTGAGTGCCTTTTTGGTTGAATAATTGTAATTGTACTTAGAGAAATACATAGTTGCACCTCATGAAGGTCACTTATCTTTGATTGCAATCAATAACATTCAAAAATCTCAAGCCACCCAACTGATTTCTAGCAAGTTTTGAATGTATATACTCTTTTCATTTTTCACTTTGAATATTATATGTAAGTTTTGCATTTCTACTCGGTATAGTGTGATTTTGTATTAGAGCCTCGGTTTGTTCAAGAACTATCGTTAACATTGCAATTCGATTCCTTTTCGACTTACGGAGTTTCGGTTTAGGTGGAGGTGGCAAAATGGGTTTGTTGTGCAGAGTTTGAATGGGTTAAAATAAGTTTGAAGAAACAAAGACCAATAAAAAATATTTGTAATGGGTTTGACGTGGACCCATCTTTTAACACATTTATGATGAAAATGAAATAAAACAAATAAGATGGGGACCTCCGTTGCCTTTCATTATCGCAACCTTTTTTTTTAGCATCTTTGATTCAAATCCTTAAAACAACTTTTATATTCATAATATGTATGCTGGTTATTAAAATTGTATATGAGTTAAATAAGTCTATTTATATTATACATGTTTTCAATCCACACAAGCTCAATCCGACATAGACGTAGTTATGCTGAAGATCCACCTTTTACATTGGATTCACAAGTGATTCTTTGGAGAGCAATATTTATGAGTGATGATTCGGGAAGTGGTTTAACTTCTGGTGTTGTTTCTTCTACCACATGCAAACCCATCCATTTTATGACCAACACGTTACTTGAGCTGTTCTAATGAAATTTAACTATATCAAGAAAAGGAAATGTCATGGTCCCTAGTTATAATGCCCTTCCTTAATTAGGATTAAAAAGATGGTGGAAGAAGGAAGGAAGGAGGATCTGTAAAATTCCAAAAGGAGATTAGGAGAGAGAGAGAAGGTGAGGAGTTGGATAAGGTCAATGTCAAGTTCATGCTTGGTAACTTGTGAGTTTTTAATATGAGAGAGAGAGAGAGAGAGAGAGATTGATTTCTATGGGCCTGGGTTTATTCCTTGGGCCTTGATCCGTTAAGGAATAATTAAAAGCCCATATTCGGAATCGGGACAACACATAGACGTGCACTCCGCCAACTTATGCGCGTGATGCGACAATCTGGCCTAATTGGTTTGCTGCCAGAGTTGGAAGAAGAAGTAAGCAAATTCAAGCCGTGTTTCTATAGGTCTCTCTTTGCAATTTCTCTTTTCCTAAACTCATTAATATTCGCGGTTTACATTGGAAGCACAATTTTTATCGAGCTATATTCCCCAAAATTAGCTCGTATTTTCTTGAAAAATAAAAAACAATTCATCCACCTTTGCAGTTTGCTTATTTGGGCATAAGTCACTAAGTGACCTTATAGTCGAGTACATTTGTAACCCACGAGCAAGTATGATATATAGGCTCTAGCTTGAGAGGGAGCGTGTAAGATATTTGTCATGTATTTGTGAAGTGTTAGTTTTGGTAGCGTTCTTGCAATATCGTTGTGCTCTTTTAATGTGAGTGGACAAGATTGCCAAGTACCCATATGTGATTCCTCTCTATTATTTTGTATTTGCACTCGCATGTCAATTATAAAGTTAGGATATGTCATATCGTGTCATATTCGGATTTTACCTCAAATCGTGTTTATTGTCGTGGAAACTGGTCCTTCTTAGTATGGCCAACCCTATCTTGGACTCCTGTAATTTGCACATTTAAACTCCCTAGCAATTTCACCCCCCCCCCCCCCAAAAAAAAAAAAAAAACAAAACAAAAGAAAAATCCCTAGCCACATGTTTGTAGTGTTTAACAAGATCCAATGTGGTAATTTAAAATATATATACTTATGGAAAACAAAGCAAATGTCTTTTGTAATTTAGAAATAGAAAAGAATATGAATCAATTAACATGAATTAAAAATAGGAGAACTGAGAAAACAAGCTAATGCCGCAGCAGCCACCACAGGAAATTAGGAAAGAGAGAAGGTGAAGAGTGGGATAAGGTCAATGTCAATTTCATACTTGGTAACTTGTGAGTTCAACACGAGAGAGAGAGAGAGAGAGAGAGAGAGAGAGAGAGAGAGGGATTTCGATGGGCCTGGGCTTATTCCTTGGGCCTTGGTCCGTTGAGAAATAATAAAAAGCCCACATTGGGAATCAGGGGACATACAGAGACGTGCACACTTCCACCACCATGTGCGCGTGATGTGAGAATCCGGCCTATTTGGGCTGCTAGAGTTGGAAGAAAGCAAATCCAAGCCGTGCCATGCATCTATAAATCTCCCTCGCAATTTCTCTTTTTTCTGAACTCTTTTATGTTCACGGTTTACATTGCGAGTTTGCTTTATTATTGGGGTTGGTTCGACAAAATCACCTTATATTTTCTTTAAAAAAACCAATTCATACACCTTCGCAGTTTGCTTATTTAGGCCTAAAACAAGTCACTTTAGCAGCCCTAGAGCTAGATACATTTGTAATCTGGGGGCAAAGGTTCCAGCTTGAGAGGGAATATGTAAGATATTTCTTGTATATTTGTAAGGTATTTGTTTTGATGGCATTCTTGCAATATTACCGTGCTCTTTTAATCTAAGTGGAAAAGATTAATGAGTATCTATTTGCAATTTCTCTCCGTCTCTTTGTATTTGCACTCATGTGTCAATTCATTTCACCATATAAAATTGTGGTATATCATATCATGTTGAATTCAGATTTTATCTCGTATTGTGTTATTGTTGTAGAAATTGGTCATGTTCGGTATTACCAACCCCACCTCAGGCTCCCCTTAATTTGTGTAATTGAACTCCCTAGTAATTTCAACAACCCCCAAAATAAAATAAAATCCCTAGCCACAACTTTGTAGTGTTTAACAAAACCCTATGTGGTAATTTAAAAAATATATATGCATACGTATGGAAAACAAAGCAAAATATTTTTCATAATCTAAAGATAGAAATTGCAAAAGAAAGAAAACTAAGGAGAAAGGAGGAAACAAGCTCGTCATGGTGATGCCCCTCACTTACCAACAAAGAGGGTTCCGATCTATAAGATTTTATGAGATCACTAATAATTATTCTAAAAAACTTAAGTTGTTAACAGATGAAAGCTGGTATTTTTATCTAATATTAAATATGAAATGAAAGTTAGTTTTTTTATCCAATACTAAATATGTATATATTTAATTAAATAGGTGAATGGGGTATAAAAAAATTTAAATTCAAGATTTTCTTTTTTATATCATGTAAAATTTTAATGGTTTGAAAAACTTAAATCGTCACATAAAGTCGTAATTAAATATTTAATTATTCTAATGCAATCTCCAACCAGATCGAAGGGAGGGCCTCGTTCCTCGCCCCTTGCGTAAAACGATAAAAAGGTGAAAAGCGCATGGAAACAACGCATGGCGCGGGCGAGGCCCGAGGATGTCGACCGAGGTCGGGAAGGGGAACCGACTCCCCACGAAATCTTCCGCCCCCGCGTGTGGATCTCCGAGGATGTCGTACGGCCAGCCGACCGCCGCACGTGTGAACGAGTAGAAAAAAAATATCGCACGCGCGTCCGAGGGAGCCAATGATCGCGACTGGACGGCGATGGGTACACGCGATCAAGTCCCCACGTGCGGTCGCCCCCTTCCACGTGGCTCGAGACCGCGGGGACCCTGACGTCACCGCCCCCCCGCCCCACGTGCGCCAGCCGTGTACAGAAAAAAAAGAAAAAGAAAATGATTTTTCTTTTTTTTTAATGATTGAAAAATGATAAAAGAGCCTCCCTCGGTCTTGACCTTTGATTGCAACGACTGGCCCGCCAGCCACGTAACATCCTACGACTTCCGCACGCTCGGGTGGGCCCCGCCGCCTTCGTACTTGCCCGCGTCGGAGCCGTCAATCAATCCGAAGTCCCGCGGCGGACTGCTGTGCCACGTGGAAATCGTTTTTGATTTTTGGACGTGCCCTGCGGAAAATTTCCTTTGGTCGGAAATTCCGTGAAGGCACGCCGTCCTTCGCGTTTGCTAATTTCTCCTCGTACCATTATTATTATATGCGACCGGGTCGTTAGAAATCGAAAATGATTGACAGGTGTCCATTCACCGACGAAAGGGAAAACAAGATATTGTCATTCATCTACTTGAAATTTGTTCGACTCCTGAATCTTACCATCCATAAAAATTTAATTTTGTCTGTAAATTATATGAAAATATGTAATGTCGCTCCAAATATGTATAAAATTTTTAATGAATATATTAAATAAATTAGAAATTCATAAATAATAATATATAAAGTTAAAATTCACATGCTAGATTAAACAAATCAAAAAAGCGAGTGATGACATTGCATATTGAGTTTGATTATTTATGACATTTTCCTTAAATTAAATTACATGATAAGTTCTCATTAGATTTTGGTTCGCTAAGTTAATCAAATTATAATAAAACAATTACTACTGCCTGTATGGACTCAATTAGATAAGATAAATGATCATTTGCGAGAAGAGAGAGAGGAGTTTGACGCATTGGTATATGAAATCTTAAGTGTGACGTTGGGGTAGTGGGTCCTCCACTAGCGTCGCCCTAGATTTACCCCATTACCCCGAGCTTGTCGGGTTGTCTATATTAGTATGATGCACGGGTTCTTTGGGTCATAAAAAAAAAAAACAATTTATCAATCAATTTCATATATAGATATTTCAACATACTATTTTTAATATTTTATTAACATAACTCCATTCTTTTTTTTTTTTTTTTCCACTCGTGGGATCGGTCTCGCAACACGTCACTAACCACCCAACGTTTGGTTGTCATGCTTTGAACTTAAGAGAAGTTTGATGATGTTCCTCATCATTAGTTAATGTTAGGTTGTACTTATGTACCCGTAAGGTGCAATGATCACATTAGAAAATGGGCAGAGGGTGTGAAGAACATAGGGTCGTACCTAAGCGCGACTTATCTTTCGGCTCATCCCCTATTCTTCACCAATCCGTAATTCCGCCTCATCATCGTTGAAATTTTTATGGCACAATTAAATTTTCTTTTACCACGCTTTGAATTCAATCAGCATCACATCATGATGTGATGAAACAATTTCGCAACCAACTAAATCCATCAAAACGAATCATTTCGCCATCCAATATAGCTTTACATATAAATATATTTCTCACAAAAAAAATATCCAAATTAATATAATTGTAATAAATTTACTTAAAATTAATTTTTGATCATTAAATTCCTTTAAATTGATGTTTTTATGATAAATTTACTTTTATTGAGTTTTAATTAAATTGAAATTATGTCAATTTAAAAAATCACAAATTAACTTAGATGTTCAATTTGGGGTTGTTGGTCAAAAATGTGTTAATGTGAAATTTTTTGTAATTTTAACCTTATAATTTATCTTGTGTGATCTAAAATTTTTTAATTAATTCCTTTAAACTGATGTATTTATGATAAAACTTTATATGAGTTTCAATTAAATTGAAAAACCAAATTAAACAAAATGTCAATTGGTCTTAGATATTCAATTTGAAAACAACAAAATGTCAATTGGTCTTATATATTCAATTTGGGGTTGGTGGTCACAAATATATTAATTTGAAGTTTTTCGTTTTTTGCCCTATAATTTATATCCTGGTTTTTTGCGAATAAAATTTTTTCTTTTTCTTTTATTGGTAAATTAAGCGCTGGCACACCAAGCGATTGCTTCCAATCGCATCCGATTACTCCTCCCCCGTGACCGTACGGTTTGGGGATGACTTAACGGCAAAAGTATTGAAGTAACACCACCCGATTTTTTTTTCCGCGCTTACGAAAAGACGAGACTGCCCTCAGAGAACCTTCGAGGAAGCCGCGGAGCCGAGCCGAGCCGAGCCGAGCCAAGCCCATCCCCCAAGCCATCTCCGCCCATATATAAAGCCGAGCCCCCGCGGCCGGTCTCCCTTCATTCCCTGCGCACGAGTCGTAACCAGAATCGGAACGAACCAGAGTCGGAACCGGAGGAGAACTCGTGCCGAAGCAGGACGACATGGGCGGCTCGGACGCAGGCTCGGAGTGCGCGCGGCATCCGAACCAGGAGAAGCTCCCCGGCGTGTGCTCGTCGTGCCTCCGGGAGCGGCTGTCCCAGCTCTTCGCCGCCTCCGAGACGACGGCGACCGGCGTCGGCGCCTCCTTCTCCTCGGCGACCTTCCACGCCTCGGCCGCCTCCCTCGACTACTCCTCCTCCTCCTCGCGGCGCTTCTCCTCCGCGTCTTCGTCCTTCTACCACTCGCCCCCGCGGCACAACCACCGGGGCGGCGGCGGCGGTGGGGGGCGCCGACACCGCAGAAACGCGTCGGACGCGATCGGGTCCGTGTTCCTCGCGGTGAGCATCGGCGGGGGCGGCGGCGGGGATCGGGATCGGGATCGGGAGCGCGACCGCGACGGCGACTGGGGGCTGAGGAAGAGCAGATCGATCGCGGTGGTGCCGGAGAAGAAGAGAGGGTTCTGGCGGAGGCTGCTGCTCCTGAAGGGAGGAGGCCGGAGCCGGAAGGAGGAGGGGTCGGTTTTCCTCCGCCGCCCGCGGCCGCAGCCGAAGGAGGTCTTTTAAGCATATGTAATAAATGGGAAGAAGCTGTTGATCGTATGAATACTTGGTTTTTTTTTTTTTTTTTTTGGGTCTAGATTCGAATTTTACACGTGGCAGCATACGGACAGCTGCATCGTTGTACTTCTAATACAATTTTTAAGGTATTTTTCTCTGTATTATCCGTGCGTGCCTTTTTGTCTCAAAGGTGACACCGGATCAAGCTTCTCGCGAGCAACTCGGGCTCCTCTCGACGATCATTCGATTTTTTTTTTTGCTTTCTTTTGATCATTTTATGTTAGACTCGCCAAATTACGAGCCGGGCTTGAGCTTGTGTAACTCGAGTTCGTTGATACTTAGCTTGATAAGTTCGAGAGTTCGATTGAATTTTTATTTATATTTTCCTTTTCAAAATGATTTATAATACTGAACAAAAAAGTATGCTGGTAGGATTACATATCTAACTCTTGTGTAATTTGACATAGAGGAGATGTCCAAGTTCACGAAGAAGCTCTATTGCAAATGAGTTAAATCTTGAACTCAAGTTTTTGTAGTACTCGGTCAAGGTCAGGTCGAGTTTGGAATCTCAATTGAGCAAGTCTAGTCGAGTTGAGTTGTGTTCAAATCCGGCATTGTATTGACCTGGCTCGACTGGGCTACTTGACCAGAAGGAAACAAAAATTGGGGGCGATTTAAGCAAAATTTCTTTTCGTGGACTTAAGGGGAGCTTGATGTTCCGGAGTGGCGTGCAAGTTTGAAATTTGGGGCAAAAAAGTTCGAAACTTGACAAATCAAGGGTCCTTGTTTTTGACTCTCTCAAGAGAGGGACAAAGGAGGGGTAGGGCTTAGGCATCCTCATCTCAATCCTGAATCTGACATAAAATCTTAGTTAAATTTTCGGAATCTCGCCTTTCCTCAACTTATAATATATATTCTTTTCTTAAACTTTACCTAATAATATATGTCCTTTTCTTCAACTTTCAACTTTCATAAAATGTATAGTTAACACCCTAATAAACACGTCGTTTTGATCTAAAAGGGCACTTTTTCTATCTAAAAAGCACTTACGTGAAGAAAAAGCTCCATTTTATTGATGACGACGTAAGAAATGGATGTTCGTAAGAAATGAATTTTCGTTAGTCACAAATCTCGATGCACCATTTCTCTCGTGGCGTGTGCAATCAGCGCATTAAAAACGACAATCTTTCTTTATTACATACCATTAATGTGTTCGGACTTCCACGAAGACACTTTATTAACAAGACCTTTGAAAATATCGATTCCGAGATTGGAGAGTTAAACATGTTGCACAAATTGTCAAACAAAATTCTAACCAGAACATCGATTAGGCGAAGAGGAAGCAAAGCTGTCGTACGATTTGATATCACAATGGACTTCTAAGTACCATGTCTGACCATCTTCTCATTTCTTCCATTTGCTACATACACCCCGATGCTTGCTCTCGCGCCTTCCGGCATCCGACTTTTCTGTGGACAATAACTATATTTTCAAACAAATATGACAGAGGAACCAAACGAACCTATACCAGAGGATTTTGATTGTCCGAGAAATTAGTGAGACGGGCATGCCCCCTTCCCAATTCCTGTACATCTAGGGATTTAATCCCCAGAGAAAACATGGTATTCTCGGTAAATCTACATTAAAAAACAAAGATCTGTGTATTATCTACTGGGCCGCGAAATGCTGATTTCCGACCTGTCTTCATCCTCGTCGCTTTGGTTCCCATGCTCCAAGGATGGACGCTTCAGTCTCTGGAATATCTCATCAAGAGACTCGTGTGAAGAATCGCGTGCCAACGTGCTGCTTTCCTGAGCCTCACGCAATGGGATAAATCTTCTTGCTCCCATATTCGCCTTGAAACTCTGGAAACCCGTCTTCATAGACTGCCATTTTGCCGCTATTCCGGAAGATGGCTCACCAGATGAGATACCGGACTGAGACTTGCCATCACCAAGTAAGGATACTTTAGCAGAGGTGATGTTCTTTTCTGCAGGATTTGCTTTGGATTGTTGTCTGCTCTGTTCTCTTATCGCAGCGTACTTGTTGCTCATGGCTTCTCTGCTTGTTCCGTATCTGTGACCATCTTCTCTTGCAGACCTGGACAAACTTTCCTTGGCAGTTTCATGAATTGAACTTGCTGACTTCATCTCAACAGCAGTTGTGTCCTGAAATGTTTCGCCGTTCAAAAAGACTCTCATTAAAGTAGTAGTTGTTGATGGAAATCTTTGACAATTTTTCAGTAACCAATTGAGGAGAAATGTTTCTAATGGACAGACTCCTAAGATTCTCCTGAGCCCCTTCACAACAGCATAAACGTTTTGTTTTTATTTTTATTTTTTTTGGGGAACCGCAGTCCATGGATGAGTTTTCCATATTCAACTTTGTACATTTGACTCCATTTTTTTTTTTTTTTAATAAAGAAAAAGCTCAGAGAAGGTAGGGGAAGAATGAAGGAGAGAATGCTTCTACTTTCTGAAGTAAAATAAAATAAAAAAATCAACGTACTTTGCTATAGCTACCAGACTCAACATCTGTGCCATTAAAAGTCCTTGCCAGCGGGATAACATGCTCACCAACTTTCCGACCTTCTTCTAGCCAAGCTCGTTCTACAAGTTAAGAGAAAAACGGACATATTTACAGGTATTAGTTTGACACACAAGCAAAAGATAGCGACATTTAAGTCCAAACAACTTCTATACAGGAAACAGAGATTTATCAAGAACTTCTATGTAATGGATTTTTTTTTTTTTTTGGCTATCGTTTGAGGAGCATAGGCTGATGGCCCTCAGTATAGTATCTCTGTGATTAATTACTATTCAGCATATGCTTACCTCTTTGAAGGATGATCAGTCCTGATGGGTCGAACCCGTCTGTATCATCTGCCTCTGTTTGAAACCTAAATCTCTTCCAGCTGCCAAAGAAATTAATTATTCGGTCGAAGAAGTTGCTTGCCACCAGGATTGTATAAATGACCATAAAAAGAGGATATATTCTGTTAAATTCTTTCCCAACAGGCGGCAAAGCTTCATCAATGTCGCCCATCCGCTGCAATTAGATATAGAAACATCAATTCCAAAAGTCAATTGGAGGATTGTCTACTATATGCCTGCACAGGATGCTATAGCATGCATTGAATGGCAACACAATACATCAACAACTACCACTAAGACCAAGCCTTAAACTTTTTCACTCAAAAATCCAAGCCATATCCAGCGTCTTTCAAGGTCTTTCTCTCGGAGTAACCAGCATTGCACCAGTTATATCACCTCAACAGAGCAAAAGGATGTCCTCTTTTCACATGTCAAACCACCTTAAGCGAACCTTCATTTCATCTTCATGCCAACCACTCCAACTTTTACTTCAACACAATCTTTTTTGCTCCTGCCTTTTCTTGAGCAAACCACATACTGACCAAAATATAGGTATGCTCATTTAGCAGAGCCTAGACAAGTAAACTCTACCAGAAACCCCTTCTTCTCAGGAAACATTGCCACCACTTTTGTATCCTTAATTTAGAATACAGAGGGGAAAAGTTGTCTCTATTAGCACAGCAAATGGCCAACACTCCAGAACAAAAGCATCAGAACAACGTCAAATCAGATGAATATCATATCCATGTCAAATTCCAAAGGCAACAACATGATCAGTACCATTTCATGCAAAAAGCAATAAACAACTTGGAAAAGATACAAAAGAGTTTACATTACAAGGATAATTCACTCGAAAAGCGGTAAAGGCATGCGCTAATTTGGAGGGTCATAGAACGACACTGAGACTAATAATATGGTTGCAGGTCAAATCATTTCAACGGACCAAATGGGCCATCTGTTTAGTAGATGGAGTGGTGAGATAGTACTGTAGCTAGGTCTCATTACTCAACAAAAGCAGTCAGCAACCACATATTGAGTCTTAAAACCAAACATACCACAGCACAACTGAATTCAAGTTCTCCACTAAGAGATGCTCATAAATGCCAGCATGCAGAATGTTAAAAGGGAGATCACCTGCTCAAAGACTGTCTTGTCCTTGAGTTGAATAAGATTGAGAAAGTTGTATGAAATTGGAGGCGCATATCGAGCCACCATCCTGTGCAACATCAAAGCATATCTGAATCAACTTTTACTTCTATAAGGAAGAAATGAACTAAAAAATTCACTCATGACACAGAATAGCAGTTTAAGACTTACGAGCATATCATAAGCAAGTTAACTGAACTCGTCTGCCTTGGTGTTAATGAGTAAAACATCAGCATTCCAATTTTGAGCAATGAATAATATGTGCAAATGCACATATACATCAGAGGAATAAAAGCAACAACCTAAGAAAGGGGGTTAACAAACATTATCAGTCAACTCAGTACTGGTCAGCAGCAATATACAACAGCCATAATTAAAATGAAGTGTCCAACAACCCTACCAAATCTACATATTCTGTAAATTAGAAAATGGAGTATCGGTTTCGGGAAAAGATCCTATTCCAAACCTTTCCATATTTATTTAACCACTTCTTTCCAAAATAAATGCTAAAAATGGACCAAACTTAAGTCAGCCTTTTCTTTTAACCTTCCATGAAAGACTAGCTGACACTGTGAAAGTGCTAGCGCAGTCCTCATCTGTCAATGGGAAAACTCCCTCAACTTTCCATGCCATGAATGATGCAGCTCCGAATTGAATCTCAATGATTTTGTGAGAAGTCATACAGTGCTCGTCATGGAAATGTAAAGGATATTGGGGCAATAAAGATGGTCTTTCTAAAATTGACCGATGTAATATATGAACAATTAAGTATTACTATGAGCAAGCCACCTGCATGAAGGATGCAAAACAGCCTTGTAAGTTATGACTAGGAAGAATTCAGACCAGAAGGAGTAGCTCCAATGGTAGCTTGAGTAAGAAATTCAGCTATGGATAAGTCCTTGTAGGGAAATGGATGGGTCAAAAAGCCTCTCCTATGAATTCTCTTACAGCCACTGCAGTCAGGTCTCTAGAAATTGGACCAGAAGATAAATGGGCATTGATTCAGCAGTCATAGAGGCAATGGAGGACTGGAGGAAAGCGCTAGAGAAATAGAAAATTTGATTATGGCTCAGTGATTCCCCTACACCAACTTTAGAAAGGATACATGAGAAGGAATTTAATTAACTCATCAAAATAACTGCAGCATGGAAATATTTCAGACAGTTTCATTGGCTTGATCAACTATAGATAGAAAATTGACTACTTAAAGGGCATTAAAGGAGAAACAGATATATAACCCTTTAATTGATCTTAAGACTTATTCCTTAGAGCACTACTACTACAAATATTATCCAGTTTCCAACTTGTACCTTCAAATAAACAACCCAGGCAATTGCATGATGAACATGCCACAGCATCATTTTTCAAAAGGACCATCTACATTGAGCCGTGATGATCTTCATGTAGCAAAGGGGAAGAGAGAACTCTATTATGAGTCCCAACACAGGAAGAACATGATTTTGTGATGCGACGAGTGAGGAGTGTTACTAAAGGGTCAATTACAGAAATCCTAATTAGAGTTTCAGGACATTTAATTATCACTCCAGCCATTCCACTAAGCCATTCGTGCTGTAAGGTTTAACCACACTAAAGAACAGCTATTATTTCAATCAGTATACCAGAGAATGCCATGCATAATGCACTGAGTTGATCCATTTTGCATAGATTTGCTGCCTAAATGGGAATCAACTGTCATTAACAATTTTTGTCATGTTAACCCAGAGCATGGGTAGGCTCAGAGGCCAAGTTTAATACTTTAGATGATAGGTGGTGACAAATGGTCCTCGCACCTATTTACAGGTCAGCTTTGTCTAATGAAATTATGACAAATTAATGCGTCTGAAAGTGGAAAACCTACTATCTTACTAAAATTTCAGATGGCACATAAGTTCTGATACAGGTAGCCCACTAGCACGCTATAAGAAACATAGGGTTTGTCCAATAAAACAGAAAATACGAGTATTGCAGATTTCGGCATTGACTTCCAAGTGTTAGTAACTTTAAGTGCTTAAATAGCTAAAAGTTGAAACTGAATGTTATTGGTTTTTAACCAGGCACAAAACTACAGGTATATTTGGAAGGTTTTAGCAATTACTTGATAACAATCTACATGGTATTAAATTTTTCGGATTGAATGAATTAACCCCCTTCCATTGGGTCCTCTTTAATAACTCAATTAAGTGTTTTGACAGACTTAGTTCAATAAAAGTTTCACTACATGTGACAAATGAAGAAAGATTCGCTTAATTTTTACATCATAACTCTCCTAACAAAACTATGATCTCATAACAGCAGAGGACTTAAACCAGGAGGTGACCTACCTACAGCAAGAGGCAGAAAACTGCAGTTCCTTCACCAATTGGTACGTGAGTTAAGGAATTACTTAATTCATTCAGTGTTAAAACATTGCCTGAAGATTAGAATTCTGCCAGTCATGTTGAAATTTAGCAATTGAATTTTTTGTACTTATTCTCATGTTTTATAAGGGTTGCATATTCTAGTTTTCAGTGTTTAATTAGATTTTAAAACAGGTCCTATATATAAGCTTTGGTAGTGAGAAGCCTGCAAATGGGACAGTGATTTAAAGGAAATACTTTTTGATAAGAGATCAATTAAGTGGAGAAAATAATCCACCTGCACGAGCAACTCTTGCTTCCCAACAGATTTTATAAGGATTGAGAAGAGAGAGAGATCAACATTCCTAGGAAGCAAAGTTGCCTCTGCTAAAAGAATTGCAGCTGACATGATCCCAAGCAAGATGGCAAAGACTTTCTCAAGTTGCTTTCTCAAAATGCAACGCCAGATAAATGCTGCAAAATATCAAAATAAGCAAAATGAATTATAAAATAAGTCAAACTTATTGTTAAGAATTAATCTGTAATACCAGCATCCTTCACAAACAGGGAGAGAAAGGAAATAATTGAATGAGTTCATGTACTTGTTTCTCCCAACTGAAGGGATGCATCACCCGATCCCCATGGCAAAGTAAACTAACATGATAAACCCAGCGTGTAACTTAGATTGACATCGCATTTCATAAAAATTTGACCGAAAACAAGTGCCCCCTTAAGTTTAGGCACATGAACAACTACACGGCACAGAAATCAAACATATGCCAACAGTGCTCAAGCTCTTATAAGTAAATTTATTCCACGATACGTCCCCTACCAAAACACGATCTCAATACTCTACTGCTAACCATCAGAAACAATAAAAAGGCTCCAAGTGGTAAAGCCCAAAAGTAATGGAAATTCCTTCTATGATGCCAGATACAGCTGATTTTTCATATTTGGCTTACTGGCACACAAGAGGTCAAATATTAAATGTGCTTCATGTAAACATATATAATATATACTATACCGACCGAAAGGTTGAATTAAGAACTCAGTCTACAATTACTTTCAGCAAAAATAAATTCAAAAGTTCTGTTTTGTTTTAGTCCGAGTTCTGAGATTGACAATATTCAAGCATAAAAAAAACTAACATCTTCTAATGTCTTAACAAGACTAAACAATTAATCTGAGAATTCGACTCCAATGGATTAGAAGAAGACAACATAAAATTACCCATAGTATCCAAGAATGCCCCCAATTTTCCAGTTCGTGCAGGTCTGAGGCTTGAGATGAACTTCCTGAATTACACAAAGCAGATAAACGTGAGCAAATGGAACTTTCCATAGTCCTCTGAATTTGCCCCACATGAGTAGATATTTGGATTTAAACTAACAATTCTAGAAATTCACTTCTTCATCTCTGCAAATTTAACACGCACCTTACAAGCACAAGTCATTTTTAATGATTTACATCTTTAAAGAAGAATTATGTCACCAGAGACAGAGAGAGAGAGAGAGAGAGAGAGAGAGAGAGAGAGAGAGAGAGAAATGGAAACCCCATCTTATTTAGCTACTTTCTATACAAAAGGAAAAGCATTGATCTAATTCAAAAGGAGAAAAAAGTAAAGCTGGAAAATTACCATCCAGTGGCATCTCGGCGTTCATAGTTTTTTATCACATCTTCTAGTTCAAGCGCCTCCAAGACATAAGTCAAATATTCACTGCAACATTAAAAATGACAAAGTACTAGCATCAGGTACAGTGATGAGATTTCATGACACACCATTCAGCGGAATCCTAGAGGAACTCAAAAGTGATCCCCATTTACCAATTTGGATGTGCAAAGTAGCAGACGAAATCATTCAGAGTATATCCAACATGTCAAACACTGAAAAGTATCAAAGCAACCCAATCATAAAGGCATTCGTTAGCTTTACAACTCAGGGTAAAATACAGGTTTGACAATCATTCCTAGCTGGTGGAAGAACCTGTTCCTGGATAATCCCCTTATTCGACTTTCTTCTTTACTTTTCCCAAATTATCCAAATTCTTCTCTTCTTCATTGAGTCAGACGTTTTTAGGAGAGTTGTTTTTTTGTGCTGGTAATTTCGCGGTTTACAAATGAGTCAAAATTATGTCAACCTACTTGACATGGTTTATAAACGAGTTCCTTTTGACTTGAAACATCAACATGTAACTCATAATTACCCTATCTGACCTACTTAACTAAATAGGCTATGGCAACTTGATTGATGACTTGTGGCCTATTTGATTTAGTCGAGTTAATTTTTTGATGATTGCTATTTACAAGTACAAATGTTGGTCCACCTTAGCTGGATGAGATAACACTACACCCTATGGCAAGGTCACCAATAGATCTTTGATTCATTCGTTTGAAGTTCATAAACCACCTGCTGATCTTGTCAGGAACCAGTTTCTTTTCTAGAAGTCTAGGCCCATTTGACATGGCTATAGCCCATTCCCTAAAGCAATGATTTATGACTTCTGAATTTGCCTACGACTGTTATTATGTGCCGTGCTTGGAAGTTGACTTGCAAGCACGTCAACATCGCATAGGAAATAACCATTTAAAGGAACAAAACATATTTTGATTTATTCTAAAGTCGAATGGAAAGCTAATAGCGATAGTTTTGATCAGACAAGAAATACTTGGTTACAAAAGCAGGGAAGAATAAAGAAGACCCCAAGCACCAAAAGCTGCGAAAATACTCCAAAAAAGGAAACGTAAATTACATGCTCCTGGTTACCTTTTATAGCGATAATACTCCTCTCGAGCTCCCCTCAGATGACGCCTAAGGGTTGCCATTGACTTCTCATCTGTATCATAGTCCATGTCATTTTCTCCTAATCTTCCACCCTGTGGTTTAAATGATGGGTCTTCTCTAAACTGCATAAGAGAAACAAAAATCAAATTGCTCAAAAAACAAGGCTGCATTAGGTAGTGGTCCTAGAACATCTGATTTTTGGGAAAGTTACCATTTGATTTAGCATATCATCAATAACATTCATGTAAGGCCTCAAAGGATCACGTTTTGACATCTGATTGGAAGTAGCTTGAGCTACCTATAAAACAACATATATACATCAATAAACTAGAGGATTCGCAATATATATACTATATCAACTAAGAACATGCTGCAGGCAATTAGTTTCCCGGAAAAATCATCAGGGTTGCTCACAGCTGATACAGTCATTACATCAAAAGACTTTCCTTTCTTATCAACCGATTCTTCTATTTAAATATCTTGTAAAAATTTAGTGAATAAATGGCTAGATTAATGACCTAGCTTTGCCACATCTGCTTCCACCCTCCCAATGAGATGAACTGAAGTTACTTTTAAAAAAAAAAATAAAATAGTGCAGCTTTGCAAGACTTCAAAGAAGAAAGATCTGACGGTTGATATGAAGATCATAATTAAACAACCACTGGAGAGAATTCAAAGTGGCCGAATCGGTCGATGTTGGCTGCAAAACCCAGTTAATCAAACTAAAGTTGGTTCTACCCAAAAAAGCCACCACAAAGGGAGGCCTATCTGTTTGAACCGGTACCAGACACCCCATGCTTAATTCGGTTGGTGGATTTGTATGAAGAAGCTGAAGAGAGAGTAGGTAAGAGATGAAAATGCTCTTGATTTAACCACAAGAAGAATGTCAATGGTACAAGATCAAAAAATGCATGCTTCACTAGCAGCCTATAACATTCTTGAAAACACTACGTGACCCAACTACTAGAGCCAAAATTAGAAAAAGAATGAATAAAAAATAAAAGTGACCAAAAAAAAAAAAATCCTTAACAGAACAAAATTGATATGAAGCAATGAGTTCAAAACTAAATCATTCACCACCAGAAAATATTGACAAGGTAGAAGAATTCCATTAATGGCCTCTGAGACTAGAAAATAGAAAGCACTCACTACTATGGCATTAGAGAGTTCTTGGTGAGCATCATCAAGTTTAACAGCCATTTTAGCTACTTTATGAGAGAGAACTTTTTGGCGGGTGGTCCAGTCTGCATTTCTCCAAATACTTTTGGGTATTTCACTTAAGCCGAAACCAAGAAGAAAAGCCCCCGTTACAAGCCCAAAAGTGTTTGAACAGGCCATTGCTAAACCAAGGATATTACCCGTCCTGTCATAAAATTAAACAGGACATAAGAACGTAAATTTGCTGAAATTATCACACCTATACATCAGGGAGACACTTAAAGACGGAAAAAACAAAGAGAAGCATCAACAAACTGCTATAGCAAGACTAAATCACAAAAAAGGAACAGTCATACTATGCAAAAAATATAAAACACTCAGTTCCAGCACAAGATTGAATTTTTTCACCTGCAACTAAATATAAACTCCCAGTATATGATATTCCAGTCATATTGCCCAAGCACTTCAGCAATTCCAAGCAATCACTAAATACCTATGACTACTTTACTCACTTCTCCAGGCCATGCACCTACCTTACATTAACTAATGAAGCAATCACAAATACCTACAACCGATTTCAATTGCTTAAAAAGGCATTCTCTATAAGTTATTCCTGACTATCACGAGGGATAAACATTCTCTATAGTACAACGGCTAGAGCGAATTGAATTAAATGGACATCATTCACACCTAATGGGTATTGCTTGAAAGGAACAAACTTACCAATGCTTTTCAATCATGATGAGAAGAATAAGGCCAATCAGGCCAATGGACCCAACAATTAGGTAAAAGACTAAGTTCATGTGTATGCTAGTCTTAAATCTTTCCTTCACAGTAAAATCTCCAGCATCTTCAAACCCCTGAATTAGAGGAGCTACAGCCCTGCATAGAAAAAAAATGATACTGGTTTTAAATTCAACATTACGGTAACAAGCATCTTTATCTCTACAAAAATGATGCCAGTCTGCATTGGAGCTTTTGTTGGTGCTTCTGATATGCTTAGATGAAGCCAGAGACTACAAAGCTATGAACAAGGGGACACTAGAAGAAGAAAGCTGATCCAGTGCACGAGATTAATGGAAGCTGAATAATAAAACTTTCCCAGGACCAAGGTCTACCAGAATGTTTTAGAGCTAATAATCCTAAAAATGAAACTATATCCAACCAGGCTATCAGTTTCTAATCAACTGAGAGCCAACTGAATTAACACATGCAAAATCACAGCAATAAACACTCAAGAAGTAGAACTTGAATCCCTGCATCAAATAAAACTATGTGTAGATAAGAAAATCATAAGCAAAATTCAAACTCACATACAATTCAGTTCAGTCAAAATAAAAGGGGAAAAGGCGAAAGTGAAGTTTTCCAATCTCATCTCAAAGTATGTACAACATTTCCTAAAACCAGATCAACTAAGGGGCATCATTGTTCATGCAGCTGAAATGTTTCTCCAGTAATTCAAGGCATGGGTTTCACAGACGCAAAATGCCAAGCAATACTAAGGAAGATTTCCAAATTTGAAAGCACAGACACAGTTGACTTTGAGGATGCAGCAAATCAGGAATTGATCATAAAACTTAGCAGTCCAAAATTTTAGACTACCAACACTTTTTTCAGGGAGATTCTTGAAACGGATGGCAAAATTTATCAGCACAAACATAAAATTTTTTCTTTCTGATAAGTTACATCGACATACCAAGTCAGTAAAAATGTACTCCAGTATGACCAGCTCCAGAAGAATGAAATGCCCCCACCGCCGTGATGCATAATTGTCTGAATGGGCAAGAACAATACTTGCATTTCAGTGATACTAGTCAATGTCAATCAAAATACCACGTTTACGAATTATTGTAGATGGAACTGTGATATGTACATCCGACCTCCCATCATTCTAGTAGCTAATACAAAAGCATAAAAACAAGATTCCCTCAAACAGAAAGGATCCTTTCATAATCTGCTTGATAATCAACACACGATACCTACAGCTTTGAAACATGTCAACTGAAGTGAACTAGAGGCCTGATCAGTCACAAGTGACTGAAAATCCATACCAGGAATTCATGGAAACACACTCTTCCCTCAGACCCAGAATATTCGGCAGCCATATTGCAATGAGGAAGCAAAATAATGAGATTAAAAGGTACATATCGATGTTTGTATGAAATGATATAGATCCAAAGTAATAACACCAAATGAATTCAGTATGGAGCATACTTGCAAGATTATGAAAAACAGGAGGAATGAGACTCTAGATTGAAGTAGAGATAATGTTCTAATCATCAAAAGCACTAG
Organism: Eucalyptus victrix; assembly: GCA_016097545.1. Lineage (NCBI taxonomy): Eukaryota > Viridiplantae > Streptophyta > Magnoliopsida > Myrtales > Myrtaceae > Eucalyptus > Eucalyptus victrix. The sequence continues at coordinate 51,437,186 of CM027843.1, forward strand.
TTGCATGATCATGCACTGCATGGGCTTATATTCGGAAACTTTCTATATTCATCATTCTCATACATGACTAGGAGAATTAAACAATCTATATGATCAGTAATATCTTAATCTAAGATGCAGCCTAAAGATTAGAAGTATATGAATAAATCAATATACTTTATGGTTGGCTGTGGATGTCTGTTAAATGACCCGTTTACTATCCTAATCAATTTAAAGATGCTAAACTTCATAACATTTGCAGTCAATCTCTACTGAATTTGGCCCAAAATATCATCATCGGGGGAAGCAAATCATCTTTCGAAATTGCTAGACTTCATTGTTGATAATTTTTTCTATAACATAAGTTAATTCTCTCATTAATGAACCTATCAGCCAGTGGACAAATTAACAGTGTATAGCATTGAATGGTTGCTTTGCTTCTTTCTCTATTAGAAAACCCAAACATGCACTTGAGTGATATCAGCATGTGACATTGTTAGACCCTCCACATCTACTTAAGCTAAAAATTAGGTAAGAGAACTCCCAGGGGGCCATGTCTCTCTTAACTAAATAATGGGTACAAGAACTCCCCAGGTTGGTATAACGCACCACAAGTGTGCCGATGAGGCAACCTTAGTCCCCTTCTTTGTGGAGGTACATTTTGATTTAGCTAAAAAGAGATCACTACCTTAAGGTGGGATTATGCCAGTATAAGGATCAACCTGAAGTCGAGCCAATTTCACTTCTAATCCAATCACTATTTATCTATAAATTTTTTGATAGTCCCTTTCAATCATAAACAGAGGGGCAAAACACACTTTACGGTTCCACACGAAGTTGTATCCACAAAGGAAAATTGGGCTAGGGAGATATGGCTAAATAGTTTAAATAGGCTGGTAAATTTCACAGAAATAGCGTACTAGATTTCCACAGAAAAGCAATTCACAAGAAGCCTAAGAAACTTGTCAACTCCCCATGAGATAAACATATGAGATATTATTTTAACCTGCTAAAACCACAAAAGTACAATACTGGGGATTAATGCATCAACATCAAAATACAGTCAGATAGGAAACTTCAAAATCAAAGTCCCACCAATTACAATGCATACATTGCCTCACAGGCTAAAACTTACACGAACGATTATACAGTGGCACAACTAGGCTAATCTATATTCCCTCATAGTATGTGTGGCATAAAAAAAAAACAAAAAAAAGAGAGAGACCTTGAAAGCTGCTTTCAGGAGATAGAACACACATTATAGTTGATGTGCTCTTTCTAGAGAATAAGACCATGCCAATTCTACTCTGCTACTTCATCCATGGATGACTTATGAGGGTACACAACCGTCAGCGTCTGGGATTTCTTTTGGTGTGAACAAAAGTGATAAAAAGGAGCTTTAAGAAAAACTACCAAAAAAGGAACTAAAATTTAATTAGAGGCCCTAGATTTCCTGGTTACTAAGAAGAAACATACTCAAGAGCATTCTCAGGGAACAGAAAAGAGAGTCTTTAAAGGAGCGGAATGAGATTTATACCGCTCAACTTGATTCTTCATCATTGACTTTTCATTTCAACATCAGGCAAAACTTGCTTAAAGGAGTGGAACGAGATATAATGCAGATTAACTCATTCTTCATCATTAGAATTTCATTTCAACATCATAGATGACTTGAGACATCACAAATAATCTCCCAAGTAACAGTATTTGATTTTTGGTATAGGTACACAATCAGAAAAGTGTAACTCTCTTCTATTTTAAGTAATCGTTTGCATTGCACCAGTGGACCATACTGATGCAATGAGTATCCCCACCTAGGATCAGCTCTCCATTTTCTATCCAAAACCACATTTAGTCTAACAGCAAGGCTAGAATGTGAGAGATCAAAGAAGAAAGTGGTGTAATCAAATGGCACTGCCAAGGAGACAGATATTTTGAAGAAATTGTTCTTCAGACCAATCATTATTTTGATGAAACAAATAGTTCCACATAAAAAAAAAGCATGGTAGGGACAGTTGGGGTTTTCTACCTTTGGACTTGGCTGACTTATGAGACTGAGGCAGGATTGATGAAGTTTGGTTGGTTTGGCAGCTAGCAGCAATCATCCTTCATGTCTATGGCATGGAAAATTATGTAGATGTGAACTAACCATATGCTACTAAAAAGTTACATGAGAGCCACCTCAGCAATTAGCAAGTATTTGTAGATTTGTTACAAGGCGAGTGGGTAGCTGCATGATTTGAAAGGACCAAGGTCATCTGTGATTTCATCAAAAGATTCAAACCCAGCAATATGTCGCTTTTGTAACATAGCAGAAATCTAAGCAAATTAAACCTACAATTCACAACCCCCCGGCGCGCGCGATAGAGCCTAAGGATAAAGCATTGGTCTAGAGCGGACCATCCTTCTTAAGGATTAAGGTTTCTCTTACTTAGCAGCTCATAACAGGTTTCTATGAGCAGCTATCCAGATGAAAAAGGCATCCTAAGTTGAGATTGGCAACTTGAATACCAATATTAAAGGACAGAGATCCAGGATCTAATGCCCTGGCCTACAAGATTTTATCAATGAAAGAATCGCTACAGGCAATTTAACTGTAATAACTCAATAAAGTCAGCAAATCAATGGGTATGGCATAGATCCTCCAGTTTCAGATTAAGAGGTAACACAATACAACACTGGAACCATAACAAATGTAATAAAACTCCGCAATTGACAGTTCAAAGTACTTAATTAACCATTCAAACAAGGGTGAGCATTTGCACCAAACCCAAAACGTATCTCTAATCAAAAACAAGAACGCAATAAACAATAATTCATCAGATAAGAACGAATGGAGCCCGGCAATATGCACAGAATCGCAGGACCAGCTGGAAAAAAAAAACCTAGTTTCTACCACAGCTGAGGCCTTGCTTTTGCGTGATTCTACTCTCGCCTTCCTCAAATTTCACGAGCGCATCAACAACATCGGCGCACATATCACACCTAACGCGGTTCACGCGGCATTCATCAATCAACCGACTACAGAAAAACCGGTTGAAATCAGGAACAATCTCGCTGATTCGGAGCTACCGCGAGCTGGAATCAAAGCACGGGACATGCAAGCGCGCGAGAGAGAGAAGGAACGGGGTGTATACGATCGGATCGCAGGAGCGTAATACGTAAGGGCGCGTACCGTCCAGATGTCGGCGGGAACGAGGATGATGATGGAGAGGGAGCAGAACCAGGCGTAGCCGACGGTGAAGAGGACGTAGCGGGGCACCTCCGGCCCGGCGAAGTACCGCAGCGTGAACACCACCATGCCCACCGTCAGGGGCAGCGAGATCAGGTAAAACACCCACATCCTCTCCCTCTCCCGCTCTCTCCCTCTACTGCGACTGATGCGGCGCGGATACGGCGCCGATGGAGCTATCCCCGGCGGCGGAGGAGGAGGAGGAGGAGGAGGAGCGCCGGTCAATCGCCGCCGTCGCGATATGCGCGGATGCGGAAGAGCCTTCGAGAGCAAGACGAAGAGGGAGGAGACGATGGAGAGGGGGAGAGAGAGAACGGAAGTTGGGGGAGGTGGGCCCCGCTTTCCTGACCAGAAATTGGGATCCAACACCCCCGCGGGCGGGATTGCCGTTTCCTACTCCATTTCTTCACGTTTGGGTCATCTTTTTTGGCACTTTTAATAATTTACTAAATTAATGCGTTAAATCGAACCACAGAGAATTTGGTTTGGAGGAGCGCCACGTAAGCAGTCCACCCTCTTTTCTCTATTTTATTCGAGGAGATTCCAAATAAAGTTCTTAGAGCTTGTATGTCGAATAAAAGGTTTGGAATTATCATGTCGGTTTTTCATAAGGGTATAAAGAGGTCACGACAATTTGAAATAAGAGTCTTAACTCATTGGTCGGTGAGATGTTCTAGTTGATCAAGGGCATTTTTCAACCAAAGACAATATTAATTTTAAATTATTTTTTTATTTTTCTTTTCTTTTGGACGATAGCTAGCATAGGTAGCAGTGATGCTTGCTGGCCTCCCCAATGGCCAGCAAACCCTCATCGGTCGTTGGCGAGGATGGCCTCACTAAGGTCGTCCCTTGCTAGTCGTTGGCAAGGTGACCTGACGACCTTCACTTATTGGGCATTGTCAACGGCCGACCATCACTTGAGATCGGCTATCGGGGAAAAAGAAAGAAAAAACTAGAAAAAGGAAAAGAGAAATACATAAAAGAATTTAAAAAAAGGTAAATGATGAAACTATCCTTAACTAGCCGAAAAGTCAATGATGATGAAACTGCCTTTAACTAACCAAAAGTCAAACCTTTCTTTGAAATTAGTATAGCCACTTCGTGCCCTCATTGGACACAATGTTAATTTCAAACACTTATTTTAAATAATGAGTGCATTTTAGGCTTTTATTTGAAATTTTCCCTTTTATTCAATTATATTTAGATATATAATGGTAAAAAAGATTGGTAAGATTTGCAAATGTGATCTCTCTCTCTCTCTCTCTCTCTCTCTCTCTCTCTCTCTCTCTCTCTCTCTCTCTCTCTCTCTCTCTATGCGCAAGATATGTCCACCCAATTAGCTATGGGAGGACAAATTATTAAGGCTACATTGGAAAAGCTTCTGCGGAAATATCTAATATCAATTTTGGTCTTGAGTATGACCTTAAACTACTTCTTTTGAGGTCTCTTTGGCATTTCTTGAATGTAAATAACTTGGAGGGTATTCTCTCCTCTTGAGGAAGGCAAATATTCGGGGGAAAATTAGGAGCTAGGGCGTGCAGGCATCGATACATTGAAATAATGAAGGAATTGTCACAACCTGATGAAGTGACACGTTCTAGAGGTTTTCTAAACGAAGGTCAAGACCCATTCATAAACAAGCAACCCTCAACCTTTTTTTGAAGTCCTATTATTTTCCCGAGTGTTCTAGAATACTCTTAGGAGTGAGCGATATAATAATTGTATATGGATGTAATTAATGTGGTAGTTGGTAATTGAGGAGATATAATATCCACCGCTAAATCGATAAGAGATTTATGGATACGGTTTGCTTTGTGTATATATATAGGCATTCTCTCTCTCATTATATTGTCTCATTCATAAGTGAAATACAAATCCAGAGTTTCTCTCTCTAACATCGTTGTGAGTTGAGTGGTGTAGAGCTGATTTGGGAAGAAATTCTTAAGGCCGCCCAAGTTAGGAAAAGCTAGATCAATCGATCCGTGACAAGTGGTATTAGAGCAAAGTTCGGTTCAAGGCACAATGGTTGATTCACTCTCTAATGTTGTGATCATCCAAGGTGAGGATTGTGAGGATCGTGAAAGGGCTACCAAGAAGGGTGGCGCCAAGGCAAAGAGGGGCCAAGTTCGAGGGATCCAATGGGTGACTTGGAGAGCTGAATGACAAACATGGAGCTCATCGTCGCCAAAGTCTAAGGATCAGTTGAGGATTTGACCTAGACTGTCGAAGGAGCGGAAGTTGGAAGGGAGGAGCTCACGGTCGAGGTACAAGAGCTCAAGATCGGCATGGGAGAGCTTCGTGGGGAGGTGCTAGGGACCTTGACCCAAGAACTCCAACAACGGGATGATGCCTTCAAGGCCATGATGACGGCCATGCACATGGAAATAACGAGTTTAAGGGGAAGCCACAGAGGTCAAAGCAGCACACATGAACGGGTGATCATTGTGCAAGCAAATCCACGAGTGGACACATCGAAGCCAAAGGAGTTAAAGGGCTCATAGGTGACCAAGGATATGGACAACTTCCAATGGTACATGGAGTAGTACTTCTAAGCCATGGGAATAAACGACAACGCATCTTGGGTAAAAATTGCAGCTTTGTACTTAGTCGATAATGCATTGTTGTGGTGGCACTGTAAGTCGGATGACAAGAGTGGAGAACCTATCAACATGTGGACTATGTCCGTTGAGGAATATTGACGAAACTATCATCCTATTTATGCGGAGGAAGATGGTTGAGATGAGCTCAAGCGCTTTGAGCAAAAGGGAGGTGTTTATGAGTATGTGAAGCGATTTTGGGAATTGCTACTCCAAATGCCTTCTATGAATGATACGTAGGCATATTACCAATTCATGAGTACCCTCAAATCGTAGGTCTACTAAGAACTCAAATGGTGCAATGCGAATGATCTCATGACATCCATAATCATGGTCAAGATCCTTGTGGAATACAAGTCACTTTTCACGAGTAAGTTGGATAGTTGTCTAGAGGACAAGGTCAATGGTAGGGGAGATTGTGGCACGTTCAATCGCCTAAATGGAGGCAAACTGTCATTAGTCCCTCTTAAAGCTCAACCAGAGTTGAGCGGCGAAGGACAAATGAAGGTATGCACCTATAAATATTTCTTTTGTGATGGTCCATGTATGGCTCAAGATTGTCCAAAAAGGGCCAAGCTAGAGGCCCTGTGCAAGGGGAATGAATCACAAGAGGAGACGCGATAGAGATCATTGCAAATCCTAGGTATCATCAAGTCTAAGGAGGTGAAGGAGCCTAAGAGACTTATATTCATGGATATGAAGATTGGAGGAAGCATGATGAGTGGATTGTGGACACTAGGGCGTTCGATTTCTTCATGTTGAAAGAGGTTGCCAAGAAGCTGAATCTTCGGGTCAAGAAAGGAGGAGTCGGGTGGGTCAAGACCATGAACTCCAAGGAGGTCCCGACTAGTGATGTGGTTAGGAACATGGAGCTTCACATTGATCCATGGACTAGCAAGGAGACTATCAAGGTAATCCCTCTTGATGATTATGATTTCGTTATAGTTCTTGGATTCCTAGATAGAATAAATGCTTGTATTATGTCATTTGCTGATTGTATATGCATCTTGCATCTGTGTTCCCAATGCATGATCCCAATCCATCCTGAGTCAAGCCATAATTGAAAGATGCTATCGGCCATTCAACTCACAAAGGGAGTAAAAAAGGATGACGAGACCTTCTTGGCGACCTTCAAGGTCGAGGAGAGTAAGGGTGAAGGGAGTGGTCCTAATGTAAGTAACCTAAGTCCTCAACTTGTTGAAGGATGTAATGCTCTCTAAGTTGCTGAAGAAACTTCCACCCGAAAGGAGCTAGATCATTCGATCAAGTTGGTGCTGGATGCTCAACCACTAGCCATGGCGCCTTATCGCATGGCGCCCCTCAAATTGGAAGGGTTGAGGAAGCAACTCAAGGAATTGCTTGATGCAGGTTACATTTGGCGTTGAAAGCTTCGTTTGGTGCCCTAGTCCTGTTCCAAAAGAAGCACAATGGGTATCCTATATGTGCATAGATTATCGGGCACTGAACAAGCTAATGTTCAAGAACAAGTACCAGATCTCACTCATTGTGGATCTATTCGATCAACTTTGAGGAGCACAATGGTAACAAGCTTGATATTCGATTGAATTACTATCAAGTTCAAATTGCCAAAGGGGATGAGCCGAGGACCGCTTGTGTGACGTGGTATGGATTGTATGAGTTCCTCATCATGTCATTCAATCTGACTAACACTCCGACTATGTTTTGCACCTTGATGAACATGGGCACTCCACCCATTCCTTGATCAATTTTAGTAGTTTACCTTCATGATAGTGTAATTTATAACCTGACACTTGAGGAACATATTGAGCGTATAAGACAAGTCTTCAAAGTTCTATGGGAGAATGATTTGTATGTCAAGCAGGAAAAGTGTGCCCGTGTGCAAAGAAGTCCCATTCTTGGGGTACATCGTCAAGGGTGGATGAGTGCGGATGGATGCGGCCAAGATCCAAGCCATTGTGTAATGGGAAATGATAGAGTTGAGGTCATTCTTGGCCTCACAAACTACTATTGGCACTTTATCCAGAATTATTTGAGCATCGTTGTGCCACTCATGGATATTCTAAAGAAGGTGAAGCCGTGAGAGTGGATGGATAGTGCTAAAAGGCGTTTGATATATTGAAGCAAGCTATGACCGAGGAGCCAGTGCTCATGCTGCCTGATCATGCCAAGTCTTATGAGATAGAGACTGATACCTCAAATTATGTTATTGGTGGTGTTCTTATGCAAGATGGACGCTTGATGGCATTCAAGTCTCGAAAACTCAATGATATCGAACGATGATGCATGGTCCAAGAGAAGGAAATGACCGCGGTGGTATATTGCCTTTGTATATGGAGGCATTATCTCTGGGTATCTAAGTTTGCGTGAGGACGAACAATGTGTCCGTGAGCTACTTTTAGACCCAAAAGAAGTTAAGTCGAAAGCAAGTTTGATGGCAAGATTTTCTGGGGAAGGCCAACTTTATGGCCGATGCACTTAGTCAAAAGTTGGGTTTTGCGGTCACCACAAGTCGACTTGAGTGCCCATTGATCGACTGTATCAAGAAGGGGCTAAAACATGACTTAATGAACAAGGCACTCCTTGAGTACGCATGGAAGGGCAAGACTTGATAGTTTCGGTGTGACAATGATCTTCTCTACATGAAGTGACGGCAACTATATGTGTCATTACATGGGAAGCCAAGGAAGGAAGTATCGCATGAGTACCATGATTCTAAGTGGGCAGGTCATCTAGGGATCCACCACACCATGATGCTTGTGGAGGATCAATACTACCAACCTCACTTGCGGGACAATGTTGAAAGCTATGTGGAGACTTGTTTTATGTACCAACTAGACAAGCTGAAGCAATGTTTGTCGTCGGGGTTCCTTGAGCCACTTCTTGTTCTAAAGCATACATGGGAGAGCATCTCCATGGACTTCATTTTGAACTTGCCAAAGTTCAAAGGGTATCGTATTCTCATTATCGTGGTGGATCGATTCTCCAAGTACATGACGTTATGCTCGCATCTAAGGATCAGGAGGTGGTCAAGCTATTCATTAAGCACATCGTCAAGTATTGGGGAGTTTTGCGGATGATTATGAGAGATCGTGGTCCTTGATAGAGGTGTCAATGGTTTGGTTCGGCTTGGATTTCCTAGAAATCCAAACGTAACCAAACTATTTTGATGTGTGCTTGATTTGAACCAAAACGCGGACCGAACCGGATATAAATCGAATTAAAAACATGATTAAGAATAGTTCAAATCTATTCAGTTTTCCTCTTTTCTTTTTGCACTTCTTCTTCCCCTCGCACCCTCCCCTTCTTGACTTGGCCACGCGAGATGGCCATGTGTGGTCAACCTTGCTGTTGGCCCCCATCACAGCCGCGAGCTTCCCCAAGTACGAGGAGGCCATGGCAATTGGGAAGTTTGATGCGGCAGTTCAGCGAACTTTTTCCGATGAACCTTTGGTTAACCATTGTCATTGAAGTCTTTCCCTAGCCGATCATATGTCTCCCCGCTACCAATTGTCATCGAAAGCCTTTGATCGACGACTTCAATTGTCCATTCCATCAACTGCTGACCTCCTTTCGACGAACAACCAACACATCGATCATCCTTACAACCTTGCCGGTCGCAACAATTGCCATCATCAATTCTCATCGGAAGCCATCAATTGCCGACAATCTTCCTTTCGGTCTCAGGTATCGTGCTTTACGTTGATATTGCATCCGGTGACTTCAGCTAGTCGATCCGATGGTTCGGTAACCTCTTTTGACCTCCTGAACAAGTCAACGACAATCCTCGGCCTGTCCTCAAGCTAGTGGTGGCTGGAGCTCCTCCAATTCTTGTTGATTTCTCATTGATTCACTTAGGGTCTGTTCGTTTTGTGAAAAACAACTTCTGAGAAAATATTTTCCGAAATTTTCGGTGTTCGGTTGGGTAGAAAATAGCCGGTCAAAGAAAATATTTTCCAGTCAATGGAAAATCCCCTTGTAACATCGTGGAAAATGATTTTCTCTTTTGAAAAGAGGGAATCATTTTCCTGTCCTCTCGCATGCTCTCTCGCGCTTGCTCTCACGCTGCTTCTTTCCTTACTCATTTCAGCCCTGATCTCGTCCTCCTCCTCTTTCGATGCCGACAATCAGTAGCAGTCGAGTGACTCACTCGCCTTGGATGGTTTCCCCTCGCCGAAAGCAAAGAATATCTGTGATCTAGGTACGCGCCTCTCGCTTCGGCCATCGGATGGTTTTCCCTCGGCCGGTTGCATGAGTCGATCGTCGTGCTTAGACTTGAAGTGCATGCTGGTGTGAATCGTTGATGTTTGATTTCGTGTCTCTGCTTTGTTTTCGCTTCTTTCCTTTGCCCAGATGTTTCGGATTCTCGATTTACTCGTGTTGCGAAAATTGTTTGCGGATGTGATTTTGCTATTGTGCTGTTCTTTGATCTCGGTGGCGATTGTGGTCTGACCCGTGCCCGCTGAGGTGTTTCCAAAATGTGCGGAACATCTCTAGACAATGGATGCGTTTCCGTTTTTTCTGGATTTTCAAGATTGTGTTGTCGGGAGGTGCAGAGATGATGGTGTCCAGACAGGAGGAGATTGTGTCTTCAGGATGCATATGCATATGTGGTGTGGATTTTACTGGATTTATTATAGGCTCTGGTTGATTGTATATGTGGAAATGAAAATGAGGCAATGCTTCCCTAATTTCTCATGATTCCCTCGCTTGAGTTAAGTTGCAACGTCATAGACACTCACTTAGTCGTTCCATATTTTAGTTGTCGAACCCAACAATGTAAGCCCTTGGATGTCTTCTTCATTGTGGAGATAGTGGCTCTACATGATCTGGAGTGATCTACATGGGGGTGAAATTCTCACTTGCTTCTTTTCAAATGCTTGCTGGTGTTTGAGGATTAAGGTTTTGGTGCTACTTATTATTGTTTGCATTTGTGAAGATGAATAATAGTAGCTTGAAGCTACAAGACAAGGGAAATGATTTCTTGAAGTTCTTTATCTCTTACTTGCATTTGTGATGGTGGTTTGATCTTGATTTGGTGATACATTGATCATGCTGGTATACATATAGTTATATGCGGAGGAATTAAATTTAATTTGCAGGGGTTTTTGGTTGAATTATTATAGTCTTATGCCTCAAGTGCATTGAACGTTGACTCTAACATGCTCATGATTATGGGTATTGTCTGATCTCTTTTCTAGGTTCAAAGCATGTTTAAAGATCACTGTCAATGTACAATTTGCTTTACATCTGCCAAACAATTGCTTGGCTTTATTGGACAACCTTCATTGAACATAAATTCTGACAAATTTGGCTTAAAATGAAGACTATTTTACTTGTTTGTATATAGAGGCTCACATGTCAATAGATTTTGTTCATATCAAGTTGATACTTCTTTGTAGGCATACATTAAGCAACTTGCTTTCCCTTGTTGAATGCAACTTTGAAATGGAGGCAGAAATGTGTCTTGCAAGTCCTGTTGTGTGACCTACAAAGGGAAATTGATTAAGCTAGACATCCACATTGACACAGATAAAGTAAGGTAATACATTCTTACAATACAACCCCAAGTTTTCTGGATTAAGAGCTAACTCCTTCATAGTAGACAAGGCTAGTGAAGATTCATTTGGTCTCTTTCATGAGAAATATGTGCGTTATATACTGATTTACCCTCTTAACCCCTTCTACCATGTTTATAGACAGTTGGTTAAACAAGTTGTCATGTATATGGGTTGACCTCTTAATCCCTTTAAATATCATTTAGATGAAAATAATTGAGCATATTATCATATGCTGTCCCCAATTTTTTGACTCTTCTAGTATTGCTCTTCTTGTATTTCACATGTATTTTGTGTTTAATGTTTAATGTGTTCCAATATAGATGGATAACAAAATTCAAGCAGTGGTAACGGATGCAGCTGCAGCGGTTATGACAGTTATCACATTAGTTATGGATGATTATGATCATTTGGAGAATCGCATACCAAGAGAGCCTCATGTGAATCGAGATTATGAGAGAGAGTTATATATGAATCGTGTGTTATATAGTGGTGATACTCATTGTGTAGATCAAATATAGATGACGGCGAATGCTTTTTTAGACATTTGTAAGGTACTTGGTGCAAGTAACTTGTTGCGTTCTACTGTAAATGTTTCTATTACGGAGCAAGTTATGGTATTTTGTCATATCATTGGACATAATGTGAGGTTTAGAGTCATTGGGGGAAGATTTCATAGATCAATAGACACCGTCCATAGATATTTCAAAATCGTCCTACAAGCAATTTTGAAATTATACAAGCATGTGGTGAAAGAACCAAGCAATTCCACTCCTCCCGAGATAAGTAATAGTCGAAGGTTTTATCCATATTTTAAGGTATGGAATTTGAAAAAACAAGTCTATAAATTGCTTGAGAAGTTTCATTAGTATTTGGTTGGTAACCAGATTGATTATTTTAGGATTGTGTTGGAGCAATATGGAACTCATGTACGTGCATTGGTTCCTCTTGAAATTCAAGGAAGATTTCGTGGTCGGAAGGATGGAACAACAAAAAATATATTAGCTACCATTACATTTGACTTGAGATTTTCTTACGTATTAGCTAGTTGGGGGCGATACCCGGTGAGAGTCGGAAGCCGGTCTTAGTAGATTTTGGACCAATATCCCTTTTTTGGGAAACTGTTTAAACGGGAGTTTTAGATGTAGCCGTGCCCGACGGGGTGGGACGAAGCCTGATTTTTATCGATAGCTTGGCGAGAGTCAAATGATCATTGACTGGAAAGTTAGCCACGACCAGGAGGTCATTAATAACTGGAGCATGCATGAGTGTTGATGTCATAAGTAAGTGGAACACGCGAGAGTGTTGAGAGGGTTGAGCCTTATTATGAAGTAAAATTGTGTGGCATAGTATAGGATGTGTCATAACGATTTACCTTATAATCGGGACTCGTGTGATCGATTGATGCATGATAGGTGGAGAACTAAAGTGCAAAAGCATATGAGAATCATGGCATCATTGGTTCCAGTTATGCATGTGTTGAGTACATTGTTTATGACACGTACACATGAATCGATAATGTGCAGGGTGTGGTAATGGCTAAGTGAGATTGCTTGTGATGCGACTTTATGTGATTGATGAACTACATCCTGTAATGGCCATGTGCATTGTGTGTATTGTGCTGAGATGTAATGTGCAGGGTATGGCATACCAAGTAAGGTTGCATGTGAACCGACTACGTGGTTGTGGTTGACCTTGACTGTTGTGATTTGTTAATTGTTGGTTGTTAGTCATGGTAAGTCTGTGGGATAGTTTTGGAGAGATACCTCAAGTTGAGTTAATGTTCTAATCAGGGGCTTAGGGGAGGACTCGCTAAGATTTATATCTCATTGGTTATTGTATAACCACTTTTAGGTCCTTAGGATGGCGCTTCCGCCAATGAGGTTTAGTATCCCTAAGGATTGGGATACTGTTGTGATGCACCACCGCTTCTCGGGTTGGGCGCATCTGTACGAGAAGTATCTCTCTACCATTTGGGTGGATGAGGGATCGGCGCAATGGATATCCTATAGGTTCCTGGCATGGTTCATCAGGGATGGCGGTTTGCTGATCGATCCTCTGAGAGGTTTTGACGGGCCACCTGGTAGGGGCCTTGAGGACGCTGACTGGGATCCCATGGAGCTAGACCCTCTTGATGGTGCAGTGGAGAATCCTGGCCCCGCTTCGCCAGCGACTGACCTGTACGGCTCCAACTTTGAATCGATGGAGTCTGAGTCTGCTAGTTCTGAGTGATTGTAGTGTTGAACCCGAAGGTTCTTTTTTTTTTTTTTTTTGTGTATAGTTGAATTAGCCTAGCCTAGTTTCTTTTTGGTCTGGCTTAGAGGATGGATTGGCCCCTCTGTTGGGCTTATATATCGGAAGCGATCCTTCGTAGGTTAATCCAATGTAAAAATGTATATATATATATGATTAGAGGTTGTGTTTTTGCCGTTCATCTTGCTATCCTTGTTTGATTTCTTGATTGTCTGTTTAATAGGGAGATGGTTCGTTTTCCGCTTGTGCATAATGAAAGATTACAAAAATGAAGGGTCGGCGATGAATCCTGGGATATCGCTTTCTATCTACCAAGGAAGGGGTTGTTGCATGCCTAGGGTTCGGGGCATGACAACCCTAGCCATTGACATTTTTTGGGGAAATTTCTTCCAATCAATTAGTTGAACAAAATCGATTAAAGAGATCTTGTAGCCATTTGAAGATAGAGTTGGAAAATTCACTGATTTTGATCGCCCATACAATCAAAATCTTGGCTTTCATAAGTAGATACTTCCCAAAAAAGAACTTGTCTTCAAAATTGATTTCACCAATTGTGATTGTATCAATCAATGAATTTATAGAACGTAAGTGAAATCCTTCGCCAGAAAACTAGACGTTATAGAATAAATTCCTAATAAGTTCAATTTGAATTTGTATCGCAAAATTGATAAGTCTGAATTTAATTTCTTCCTCGTTTTGGACAAGATCGAGCTTGGATTTTGTCAAAATGAGAAATACTTAAACGAATAGACTTTGGCAAAAGCTTTCAATATAACCTCATAAGCAACTTTAAATGTATTCTGTCTTTAAGATAAGAGTAAAAATCAGAAGATTTTGTCAACTTTTAAACTTGATAGGAGTTTTCTCGACAAATCTCTCACAACATATGAAACGAGGCTCAATTTATTACTGAACTAAGATAAATGAACGGCATACAACCACAGTATTGTTACATACTCAAACTAATCCAATGTAACCCGACACCGAAACGGGGTTTCAAATTAATGAATTGTCAAATCCTATATCTTACGTGTCTAATCCACTATAAGCCCATAAAACCTGTGCGAAATCTGTGCGACCTCCTCTTGGAGCCGAGAAGCCAGAGGCAAGTGCATTTTAACAGGAGGCAAAGCCTCGCTCTCAGATCGATCAAGACCGCTCCGGAGAACAAGAGGCACCATCTCTCCGTGAAGAACGGGCCTCTGACCATCATGGCGGCTGCTTCGGCTCACTTCTCTGTGTTTGGAATTTACGGCAATGAACGGAGCATAATCCAGCGACTTCGAAGACAGTGCCAGATTCATCTCCATCGAAGAAGGCGAAGGCGAGGCCGAACAATGCATATGGGTGACGGGTTCTGAGGGCCTGCGGAATGGTGTTCAAGGCGGCCACTTGTGGTTTTCCGTGAACTATTGAGGTTAGCGATTCTGCGCAGAAACTGTTCGTTGAATTGTCCGAGAGAGGGGAAACGAGAGTAACTACGCTCTAACTTCGATTACTTGTTATGTCAACGATAAGCAATACTCTCATCTGTTCGACTATATTGAATAATCTGAGCAAAAGAGTCGTTGTTACAGATGAAGTTCTCCTGCTCGATTCTGCTTCGCCGACTCTTCAAATTGCTGGAGACGTGCTCTTGCACAAACCAGAGAGGTGTTAAGGGATACGAGGAATTTGAAATTCCAACTGGAGTTGCTGAGACTCCATAGGTTGAGAGGTTGGTTCTTGTATATCAAAACCAGCTTGTGACTCCATATGGATTTGTTTTACAGAAGATATTAAGTCTCCTCCATTGGGAGACAGTTTTTGCTTAAGGGGTTGAACCTTTGACTTCTTCCCCTGCTCCAATCTTTATGCCTCCCAACATCAGGACCACGTCCAGAAAGATCATTGCGTGAACAAGAAGTTTTGCGCATAATCATAATAAATCTTATACCTCTTCTCAGTTAAATACACGACTTTTCCAATTTTATACCCTCAACGCCTCATAAGAAATTTAAGCCAAAAAACAAGGACAAAGAAATTGCATAACTGGACAAACAATTGGTACCGTAAATTATGTTTATTAATCTTTAGAAAATAAATTCACCTAATGATAACAACATATGATCTATGAAATTGAGAGAACATGGATATTACTTGGACTTAGCCTTTGGTAGGTTCGATCGCATATAAGGGTAAAGGTCTTTGATGGCCAAGATGAGAAAACAAAGCTAACAGTGAGCATTAGTAATAAAAAAGAAAAGAGGTTGAGCCCCGAAGCTTATTATTGACTTTTTTTCCCATGAAAAATCAATGATTTGTAAACATTTTTTTAAAAATAGTAACTTGTAGTGATTAGAAAAACTAGTTAATGGAATAAGTTTTCATCATCAATAACAATCTTTACCTAAACATTTTATTAATGATAAAGGTATTTCTCATTAATTCTATTTTCAAGCGTAGAAGTGAATATTTTTAGAAGTATAATTGGTCATTTTCCATAAAACAAATGCATCTAAAAATTAGATGACATCTATTTCTTCTCCTTTCCTTGAGGATTTTTCTTTTCATCACTCTCTCTCCAAAAATTCTCTCTTTTTTCTCTCTCCGACTCATTGATAGGGCCTCGCTCAGTTCATTTTGAGCTCTTGGCAGGGGAACAACTTTTACGAAGAAGCCCAGCCCATTCAATATCAAAATTAAAAAAAAAAAAGAAATTAAAAAATCTACCTCCCCAGCACTACCCGAACAGGCCCCGCAATTCTCGGGCATGATTTAGACGGGCCAGTCCTTGGGGCGGACTTTTTTAATTTTGTTTTCGGGCTTGTCTAGGCTACTAACCTAGGGGACTCGAGATGCCATTAGCAAAAATAAGGGAAAAATTATCAAAAAAAGCCTTAAACCTATTACAATTGTGCAAATTTAGTCATAAACTTATTTTTTTGACCAATTAAGTCCTAAACCTTTTACAATTGTTCCGATTAGTCCATCCGCCTAAAATAAAATTTACCGACGTTGACGCGTAACCAACCGGCCGGTCCGAAGAGTTTTTTCTAATAATATATATATATATATATATTTGAAATATTTTATTAATTTTTTCCATTTTCCTCTTCTTTTTTTTTTTTTCCCCTTCTCCCTCTTCCTCCCTCCTCCCTCCTTTGGCTCCAACGATCGGCCAAGCTAGCCGGTCGCCAGGCAAGGCGAGCCCTTGCTGAATCCGGCAAGGAGGCCTCGCCAGATGTGACGGCGAGCCCCCCTCACCAGATTCGGTGGGGGCTTGCCTCGCTGTTGTGAGCGTAGGCTCGCCCCCGCCAGATTGCCTTAGTCTGGCGATCGAAACGCAAAGGAGATCCAAAAGTACGCAGATGAGGAGGCCAGTGAGAATAGATGAAAGCATGGTATAAAATTTATTTCAGATTTAGCAACTGCATGCATTCTATAAATATGACACTTTGCAACGGTTATACGTATAAAACATTATTTATTCATTCATCCTATATTCGCTATATGCTTCCAGTAGAAAATAGAATTTGGCGGGCTATAAAATCATTACAAAGCAAATTTCCACGTAGGACCAATCTAATGGTCCTTGGTCTAGAAATTGCCATCCGGAATTTGGGAACCCCCCTTAAATTAGCAATCGATCCTCTTATCTGAGCGGTGGTCCTGCAGGGAGCAAATGAGAAACGAAATTACGATTTATATAATGAAAGATGTCACGTTTTGAAGCTTGGAATCAAACACGCACAGAAGTATGAAACCAACAATTTCCACATATCTCATTTGATGTCTCGTGGGGAGAAGCGCGATCATTTTGGGATGTTTTTCGAGTATGCGTGGATGAGAGAGAGTGAGTTGAGAGAAGAGGCTGATCAAAATCCAATAAATAATTACTAACACAAAGGAAGATGAGAGGAGACGAGGGGCCGACGATGAGTTAATATGGAGGTACGTAGGATTTACAAATTCTTCACGGTAGAAAGTCATTGATATTAATCACTGTCTTTAAGATGATTAAATACGATTTAAGACATGGTATTTACAAACAAATTTGGACCTTGAGGGAAATAAGATGTGGATTTAAGGAAAAAGAACTTTGATCATATTTCTCTTTCCATTGACTCACTTTAACCCTGAAATTAAACCACACGTGAATTTGCAAAAAAAATTAAATAAATAAAGGAAGGAAATAAACTTCCAATTCAATGACTATTAACGGATGAATTACTAATCCAATTATGTAATATACATGTTAAATTATTTTATGATGTTTCAAATAATTTTCCGCAAATGACTAGAGCATTTTGATCCAGTAACTAACATTACCAAATAAACTTACTCAACACTTTAGAAAATTTAGATCTGTTTTTCAAATGCACGTGGGGACAAGGGTCCAGCCACCCTTGCATTGACCAACTTTCAGAGTATTGGCCAAGTGCTTTATGAAAAAAAGGAATACTTAGTCTAGCATTTTGTCGAGTTAAAAAGGCAAAATCTCATTTAAGATTTGGAAAAAGAAATCGAGTTAGTGGGCCGTCTCTCTTTTCCATCGTCTTCACATTGCCTTTGCATTAAAGAAGCATAAATTTAGTTGAGGTCTTGGCACTAACTCCCTGTAATGGACGTCCCCGTCAAAGAGGTGAAGCATTTCCTAGCTTTCATAGCAGGTGGCCCAGACGACTTGGGAAAAATCTAGCTCAAAGCTATAATGGACATCCCTATTCAAAAAGTAAAGCATTTCAAAGCTTTTATAGCAAATGACAAAAATGACTTGCTCAAATTATACAAGAATCCCTAAATGATTAAGCAGACATTGAAACATTCAACAAAATATAGGTTTTGTGAAAATAATAGAACATGATATCATGAATCCAACTGATAGTCTCAACTTATGGATTTACGGGTTCGGGATATCTTATGTGATTGATTTGTCCATTCCATTTTGATTTATTTGATTGAAAATTTAATGAACAACATCTTTAACAGGTCATTCTCAAGTGATTATGCTAACTAGTAATGGGTTGCTGAGCAACGTTGGCAAACTCACAAAATAATTATTCAATAATAATCATTTGGAAGGTTGATTTTACTTATGAATAATTGTTAAACAGAAATCATTGCAAAGAATCCGATTTTATTTTGCAGACTCCACCAATTATCTCCTTGAGCCATAGAGGTGAAACTAATTGAGACCCCATTTGAACATCCAAAGAAATGCCCATACAAAATGATAAAGTCCTTAAGGGGAAAGCCATCGTATCGTGCAACCTGATGATTTTGCTTTTGTCTTGCCATGACGGTGAAAATTATTTTTGTCTAATACTAGTAAGGTATTTGGGCATTGCACAAACTTAAGACTATCTTTTTTTTTTTTTTTTATAGATTGTTAAACAATTTTGCATTCTTCAATATATCAAGTTAATTATAAGGTATATTGAATGTTGATCTATATTGTCTTGATCACTTCATCAAATCGATCAAAATTGCCTTATTGTTCCTCCAATAAATCTAAATAAATACCAATTTATTTTATGTCTATTAGCAAAACAACACTTGCACTACAAATTAACAATCTCAAACCTTAGTTATTTATCTCTCTCTTTTTTTTTTTTTGCAAAATAATTTCCAGGAAATTTTTTTTTTTTGGTTGATTTGCTAATAATAATTTTTGTCATTTTATAATTTTGATCATTCCCTTTAGGAGAAGTTGTGGGTCATCAAGTCAATGGCAATAATCGCGTGTTTTATGGAATTGGCCCGACCAAACTTTCAGTTTGCCCATGGTTGTTTCGTGGAGTTGGCCCAAGCGTGATAATCATGATCTTGTTTCTTTAATACAAAAGTGTTAAAGAAACATAAATTTAGTCAAGGTCTTGCCACTTACTCCCGATCATGGACATTCAAGATAAAGCATTTCCTAGCTTTTATTGTAGGTGGCCAAGACAACTTGGGGGTAAATCCAAGTCAAGCTATAATGGACTTCCCCATGCCAAAAGCAAAGCATTTCACATATTTTGTCACAAGTTACTAAAATGATTTGCTCAAATTATACAGAGAGCCCCTGCATGATGAAGCAAGCATTTAAACATTCAACAAAATATAAATTTAGTGAAAAAAATAGAACATGATATGATGAATCTTGCTTATAAGCTCAAGTTATGGATTTACAAAGGTTCGGGACATTCCATTTCGATGTATTTGATTGAAAATTTAATGAAGTCGTACAATATCAATTGGTAATTTTTATAGATCAAGTGATTTTGTTGACAATTAATGGGTTGTCGAGAAACGTTGGCAAACTCCCAAAATAATTATGCAAGTAATAATCATTTGGAAGGTTGATTTTCCTTATGAATCATTGTTAGACAGAAATCACCGCAAAGATTTCTATTCTATTTTGCATACTCCACTAATTATCTTCTTGAGCCACATAGGTGACACTAATCAAGACCCCATCTAAACATCTAGAGAAATGCCCATCCAAAATGATCAAGTCCTTAAGGAGAAAGCCGCCATATCGTGCAACCTAGTGGTTTTGCTTCTGTCTTGGCATGACGGTAAAAATTATTTTTTGTCTAATACTAGTAAGGTATTTGGGTATTGCACGAACTTTAGACTATCTTTTTTATAGTCTGTTAATCATTTTTGTGTTCATTGATATGTCAAGTCAATTATAAGATATATTGAATGTTGATCTATATTGTCTTGATCGCTTTATCAAATTGATCAAAATTACCTTATTTTTCCTTCAATAAGTCCTAATAAATATCAATTTATTTTATATCTATTGGCAAAATAACACTTGCACTACAAATTAACAATCTCAAACCTCGATTATTTATCTTTCCTTTTTTGCGAAGTAATTTCTAGACACTTTTTTTTTTTGTTGATTTGCTGATAATAATTTTTTATCATTTATAATCTTGATATTTCTCTTTTGGAGAAGTTGTGGGTCAAGTCAACAGCAATAATCACGTGTTCTGTGGAATTGGGCCCAACAAACTTTTAGTTTGTACATGGTCATTTAGTGGAGTTGGCCCAACCGTGATAATCATGGTCTTGTTTCTTTAATGCAAAAGAAACATAAATTTAGTCAAGGTCTTGCCACTCAATTTCTATTATGGACATCCCTATGCAAAAAGCAAAGCATTTCACACCTTTTGTTGCAAGTGACTAAAATGATTTGCTCAAATTATACTGTAAGCCCCTACATGATGGAGCAAGCAATCAAACATTCAACAAAATATAGGTTTGGTGGAAAAAAATAGAACATGATATAATGAATCCTGTTGATAAGCTCAACTTACGGATTTATAGAAATAGAACATGATATAATGAATCCTACCGATAAGCTCAATTATGGATTTATAGATTCGGGGTATCTTATGTGATTGATTTGTCCATTCCATTTTGATGTATTTGATTGAAAATTTAATGAAATTATACAACATCTTTAATTTGTAATTTTTACAGATCAAGTGATTATGCTAACAAGTAACGGGTCGCTGAGCAACATTGGCAAACCCCCAAAAAATTTATTCAAGTAATAATAATTTGGAAGGTTGATTTTACTTATGAATTATTGTTAAATAGAAATCACCGCAAAGAATCTGATTGTATTGTGTAGATCCGCCAATTATCTCCTTAAGCCACACATGTGACACTAATTGAGGCCCCATCTGAATATCTAGAGAAATACCCATACAAAGTGATCAAGTCCTTAAGGAGAAAGCCATCATACTGTGCAACCAAGTGGTTTTGCTTCCATCTTGGCATGAGAGTAAAAGTTATTTTTGTCTAATACTAGTAAGGTATTTGGGTTTTGCACGAACTTAAGACTGTCTTTTTCTTATAGATTATTAATCAATTTTGCATTCATCAATATACCCAATTAATGATAAGATATATTGAATGTCGATCTATATTGTCTTGATCGCCTTGTCAAATTGATCAAAATTGCCTAATTTTTACTTCAATAAGTCCAAATAAATACCAATTTATTTTATATCTATTTGCAAAACAATGCTTGTGCTTCAAATTAACAATCTCAAACCTTGATTATTTATCTTTCTTTTGCAAAGTAATTTTTGGGCACTTTTTTTTTTTGTTGATTTACTTATAATATTTTTTTATCATTTTATAATCTTGATCTTTCTCTTTAGGAAAAGTTGTGGGTCAAGTCAACAGCAATAATCACGTATTTCGTGGAATTGGCCCTAGCAAACTTTCAGTTTGTCCGTGGTTGTTTTGTGGAGTTGGTCCGACCGTGATAATCACGGTCTTGTTTCTTTAATGCTTTTGCATTAAAGAAACATAAATTTAGTCAAGGTCTTGCCACTTACTCTTTATTATGGACATCCAAGATAAAGTATTTCCTAGCTTTTGTTGCAAGACTTGGAGGGATATCTGAGTCAAGCTATAATGGACAACCCCATGCAAAAAGCAAATCATTTCACGCCCTTTGTCACAAGTGACAAAAATGATTTGCTCAAATTATACAGTGTGCTCCTATATTGATGAAGCAAGCAATCAAACATTTAACAAAATATAGGTTTGGTGAATATATATATATATATATATAACATGATATAATGAATACCGCTAATAAGCTCAACTTATGGATTTACAGGTTCAGGGTATCTTATGTGATTGATTTGTCCATTCAGTTTTGATGTATTTGATCGAAAATTTAATGAAGTCATACAACATCTTTAATTGGTAATTTTATAGATAAAATGATTATGCTAACAAGCAATGGGTTGCTGAGCACCGTTACTCTCAAAATAATTATTCAAGTAGTAATCATTTGAAAGATTGATTTTACTTATGAATAATTATTAAACAGAAATCACCACAAAGAATCCGATTGTATTTTATAGACTCCACCAATTATGTCCTTAAGCTATAGATGTGACACTAATGGAGACCTTATCTAAATATCTAGAGAAATGGCCATACAGAATGATCAAAGGCCTTAAGGAGAAAGCCATCGTATCGTGCAACCTAATGATTTTGCTTCCGTCTTGGCATGACGGTGAAAATTATTTTTGTCTAATACTAGTAAGGTATTTGAGTGTTGTACGAACTTAAAATTGTCTTTTTAGTAGATTGTTAATCAATTTTGCATTCATTGATATATCAAGTTAATTATAAGATATATTGAATGTTGATCTATATTGTCTTGATCACTTTATCAAATTGATCAAAATTGCCTTATTTTTCCTTCAATAGGTCCAATTAAATACCAATTTATTTTATATCTATTTGCAAAATAACACTTGCACTACAAATTAACAATCTCAAATCTCGGTTATTTCTCTCTCTTTCTTGTGCAAAATAATTTTTGGGCACTTTTTTTTATTTTCTAATAACAATTTTTTTATCATTTTATAACCTTGACCTTCTCTTTCAGAGAAGTTGTGGGTCAAGTCAATAGCAATAATCACGTGTTACGTGAAATTGGCTTCAGATAAACTTTCAGTTTACCGACAAAAAAAAACTTTCAGTTTGTTGGTGGTTGTTTTGTAGAGCTGGCCCAAACATGATAATCATGGTCTTGTTTCTTTAATGCTTTTGCATTAAAGAAACATAAGTTTAGTCAAGGTCTTGCCACTTAATCTTTATTATGGGCATCCTTGTCAAAAAGATAAAGCATTTCCCAGCTTTTATTGCAAGTGGCCAGGACGACTTGAGGGAAATCTAAGTCAAGCTATAATGGACATCCCCATGCAAAAAGTAAAGCATTTCATACCTTTTGTCGCAAGTGACTAAAATGATTTGCTCAAATTATATAATGAGCCCCTACATGATGAAGCAAGCATTCAAACAATTCAACAAAATATAGGTTTGGTGAAAAAATAATGAATCCTACTGATAAGTTTAACTTATGGATTTACGGATTCGGGATATCTTATATGATTGATTTGTCCATTCCATTTCGATGTATTTGATTGAAAATTTAATGAAGTCATACAGCATCTTTAATTGGCAATTTTTATAGGTCAAGTAATTATGCTAACAAGCAATGGGTTGCCGAGCAATGTTACTCCCAAAATAATTATTCAAGTAGTAATCATTTGGAAGGTTGATTTTACTTATGAATCATTGTTAACAAAATTTACCGCAAAGAATCCAATTGTATTTTGTAGACTCCACCAATTATCTCCTTGAGCCATAGAGGTGACACTAATTGAGACCCCATTTGAACATCTAGAGAAATTCCCATACAAAATGTTAAAGTCCTTAAGGAGAAAGCCATTGTATCAGGCAACCCAATGGTTTTTTTTTGTCTTAGCATGACGGTAAAAATTATTTTTGTCTAATACTAGTAAGGTATTTGGGTGTTGCACGAACTTTAGACTATCCTTTTTACAAACTATTAATCAATTTTGCATTCATCGATATATCAAGTTAATTATAAGATATGTTGATCTATGTTGTCTCGATTGCTTTATTAAATTGATCAAAATTGCCTTATCTTTCCTTCAATAAGTCCAAATAAATATCAATTTATTTTATATCTATTGGCAGAACAACACTTGCACTACAATTTAACAATCTCAAACCTCCGTCATTTATTTTTATTTTTTCTTTTTGCGAAGTAATTTCCAGGCACTTTTTTTGTTGATTTGCTTGTAACAATTTTATTATATTATAATATTGACCTTTCTCTTTAGGAGAAGTTGCGGGTCAAGTCAACGGCAATAATCACGTGTTCCGTGGAATTGGCCCTATTGTGATAATCATGGACAAGGAAAGACTCTGCACATATAAATGAAGGAGATGACCCTCGTAAGTTTGCACATGGTGAAGCAAAAGAAACGAAAATAACGCACAAAACACCATTATAAACATGAAGTGTCTTTTGTTGGGTATGTGGACTTGGGTGTTGTTGGTATTGATGGGAAGTGGAAGAAGCATGGGGTGCTTGGAAGAAGAGAGGAATGCACTCCTCAAGATTAAGGCTGCCTTCAACCATCCAAACATGTCTTCTCTTCTATCTTGGAGGGACGATAATGTTGATTGTTGTAGCTGGAAAGACGTGGATTGTGATAGCACCACTTCGCGAGTGACTCAACTACATTTGAGCAACATACGTGATAGGGAATTGCCATTGCCTTGGGTTATTGATACGTCTTTTTTCCTTCCTCTAGAGCAACTTCAAGTGTTGGATTTAAGTTGGAATGGTAAGGCTCTCTCTCTCTCTCTCTCTCTCTCTCTCTCTCTCTTATTTGTTTCCTTTTTTCTTTTTTCAAATATATTTCTAAGTAATTGTTTACTTACCATAATCATACGAGGGTGCTACAAACTAAAAGTTGGTTAAGTGAATTAGTGACAAAAGCATGATTGCATGAAGTTCTTCAATTCCTAAAGTAGTAGCAAATATCACAAATTGATTAGGAGACTCATCTCCATAGTAAAGATATGTCTGAGAAGCAAAAATAGAAGTAGCTTGGTAAACAATGATTTGCCAAATGCCAGCTTTTCTGCCATCATAAAAAGTCTGGCTTGTATAAATTTTGAAACCAAACAAGTTGACTTGAAGGGCACTTGCTTGGAAGTGGACCAAAATCTACTAACACTTTTATTTGTGATTTCCTCTCGAGATTCAAAAATGAGAATAAAACGAAGATCATGCTTCCTCATACTATGAAAGAACTTTATGTAATTCTACTTAATGATATTTACATGGTTGGAAATGTTTTGAGTGTTTCACGATTTATAAAAGTCAAATTGCAAGAGTCATAAGGTTTACAAAAAAAGTTAAAAATTAAAAATCATAAAAAGTAAATTGGTAGAGGGGATTAAATTAGAGAGAAGAGAAAGGATCTTGCAGGTAGTGTAATATTTGGATAGAGGGAAATAAATGGACCGGAATAAAAAAAGATTAGAACACATGAGGAGGAATTTTGTATAGTCATGTGTCTTTTATATCCCTCACATGGAGGGTATGGAGGGATTAAGGGGGACTAATACTTTATATATAAAAAAAAAAATCTTTCCCACACATACCTTCGGTGTGTTTGAAATGATAAATACATAAAAGTACAAATAAAGTGATAATGCATCATTTCTTTTCTTTTC
Organism: Eucalyptus victrix; assembly: GCA_016097545.1. Taxonomy (NCBI): domain Eukaryota; kingdom Viridiplantae; phylum Streptophyta; class Magnoliopsida; order Myrtales; family Myrtaceae; genus Eucalyptus; species Eucalyptus victrix. Next base: position 51,462,853 of record CM027843.1, read on the forward strand.
TCACATCATCATTCTTTTCTATCCAAACAATATTATGACTTTTTTCTTCATTACCTTTTTCTTCTATTTGCTTGTAATTATTTGAATTTCTTTGTTTTTTAGGGACATGTTTACTAAAAATTCTAAAACTTGTCACGAAAGTATAACTGAGTTATAAAACTCGCAAAAAGTACAATCAATTCTAAAGCTTGTCAAATTAAGGCAATCAAATCATCAATTTGACTAACGAAAAATACTGATGTGACATTTTAAAATTAATTATGTTCCACGTGGCATTTTTAAATTGAGTTTATTTTCCACGTGGTGTTTTTTATTCAAATTTTTTAAAAAATTAGATTTAAAAACTAAAAAAGAAAAGCTAAATTTTATTTAAAAAATAAAATTGTAAAAGAAGAAGAAGAAGAAGAAGAAGATGACAAGGTCGCCGCTGTCACCGCCTATCATTTGGAGGGGTTGGCTGGGTGTGGGTGGCCAACCCTCCCCCAACCACGGCGAGGCCTCACTAGCCACAGTGAGGGACGGCGACCTTCTCCAAGCTTGAGCTTAGTCGCCTAGATTTAGGTACGTCAACTCTCACGGGAGGTTGATACCATCACTTGCCCTGGGCGAGGCCTTATTAGCCCTCACTTGGAGCTGGTGAGGCTCACCAGATCTAGGCAAGGCACACCAGATCTAGGCGAGGCATTGCCCTTGCACCTAAATTTGGGCAAGTCTCACTGACTGCAAGCAAGGGCCAACGAGGCCTTGACCGGGCTTGGCGAGGGTCGCCGGCCCTCGCCTAAGACTGGCAAGGCCTCACCTAGGGCAGGCGATGGTCGTTGGCCCCCTGTGAAGGCCAACATGCCTAGATCTATGCGCTTGAGCCTGAGCCAAGACTAGTGAGGGCTGTCGGCCCTCGCCTGGGGCTAGCGAGGGCTTGCCACCCTTACCCAGCCGGCCCCTCTAGCAATGGGTGGCGGCAGTAGAAGTGGCCACCAACAACTCTGTCATTTTCTTCTTCTTCTTCTTTTCCTTATAGTTTTGTTTTTAAAACAAATTTTAACTTTTCCTTTTTAGTTTTTAGATTTAATTTAAAATTTTGGATAGAAATAATAAATGCCATGTGGACACTAAAATTTAGTTTTAAAATGTCACATCAGCATTTTCCGTTAGTTAAATTGACGGTGTTAACTTTAGGACTTGATTGTGTCAATTTAACAAGTTTTAAGCTTAATTGTACTTTTTGCAAGTTTTAGAACTCAATTGTATTTTCATAGCTTTTAGGATTTCTAGTGAATATATTCCTTTCTTTTATGGTTACACCTTCTAGTAACCTATATTTATCTAGATGCATGGACTAAGGCAAATGGTAACAAAAAATCCCAACCCACCCAGCCATGCATCCAAACATGAAAGAAAACCAGAATGCCCCTTGTGCACCCGGGAAGAGCAGCAAGAGATACCACTCTTTGTGCCTCATACACTCTTTCTCCCCCTTCCCCCTTCGCTTCACCGCTCCTCTTGGAAGTATCCAAATTTGAGAAAGCCGAAAACAGAATTGAAGCTTAGGGGATGAAGTGCTCCCAAATGAGTAAACAAGCTCTCTCTCCCCAAGCTTCCCAAATTTTCATCGCTACTAGGCCACGTGTTGTCATTGCCGCCTATCCTTACTCACCTCACTTCGTCAACATAGCCCTGCCTCCGTTTGAGCCAAACGATGTTGCCAGCAACCCAGCACTTGGCCTTGGAGCTTGGCAAGGCTGCAAGAGCCCTCTTGCACCCAACCCCCAGCCCTCTCTTCCACTTTGTTGCCATTGCAGCAATGGCCCCGCGCAACGGCAGTAGTTGGCCTAAGAAACCCAATTGCAGCTTTTGCTAGTCCCTTTTGACCTTGGGTCGACCCAAATCCTAAGTCAAGTTGAGCCTGAGATCTCAGATCTAGAGCTCAGTTGACCTTAGATCTGGAATGTGAGGCTGTAGATTGTGCTAGCAGACTTTGTGCTCTAAGACACTAAGAACAAACTTTGATGACACCAGCGGAAAAGTCGGAGGCGAGGGTGTTGACCTAGAGGAGAGGTCTCTATCACCGTCCACGTCTGTTGTTAAATTTATCTAATCTACTCTAGAATTCACTGATATCTCTGGAGAGCTCCCTGATCTCTTTATCCGTTCTCAAGATGGAGTTGTCATCGTCCCGCAGCCAATTTCTGGGTCATCTTTTACTCCGCCACCTGGACAACCCTTTCATCTTCGGATGCCATAGCGAGAAAATTGGTCTGTCGGATGTTGTCGGGAAGCTTCTTCCTGAACAACGAGAAGGCCTCGTCCAGGAATGGCAAATTCGGGACGCCGTCAGAGCTGCCACCGGCGTTGTTTCATCGGGCTAACACCTTTATGGTTCCGGTCACCCGCCTCTTGTGCACTTCCTCCAGCTCCGCTTTCTTTTTGTCGTCCATTGCATTACCGACCACACCTCCAAAGTTCTCGACATGCTGCTTCTCCGTCTCTTCGGCTTCCGAATTCCCTCTTTTTTCCCCGTCTTGCTTCGCTTACGTCGAGTATACTCCGTCGGTTTCTCTTACTTTTCCAGCATAATTGCTGGTGGTGACGTTATAACGCAAAGGAAAAAAGGAAAGTGTGAGAAAAATAGAAGGGCCGCAGCAGCGAGGGGTGGGACTGGGAACAATTCGAGAAATCATCATGCACCACCGGCACACAAATTGGGGCCCCGCATTTTTTAATTTGGATATAATCTATATACAAATCGGACATACCAGGATAAAATGGCCAAACACTATAGCAGAAGATGGACTCGGCTCAAATAAAAACCCGTAATCAAATCATCCAAACATTCTCCGTCTATTTTACGAACAAAAATCTTAACGATAATTGTAAATTTACTCTCTTCAAATTTTCATACCTCAGCACAAGGACCATATGATGGTCCAAATTGATTTCCGTTTTCTTTTCCTTTTGCTTTTCTCTATTTTTCTATTTTTTTTTCCTTCTTTCCACTTTTCCCCTCCTCCTTTAGTCGGAAAAATTACCAATTTGATTTTAAACCTCTTACATAGATATCGATTTGGATATAAAATTTTAAATTTTATCAATGTAGTCCTAAATTTCTGCATGAAATTATAATGTAGTCATTTTTGCTAATCACGACTGGAAATTGCTCATATGTAGTCCAGTTATTATTGAGCATCCTATGTGATATAATCGGTAATTTGACTTGTACAACTATTGATAAAATGACATCCTCTTGCATAACCGTGTGGTGGATTGGCGCGCGCCGAGCAGTAGGAGCAGTAGCCAGGTGCGGATCCTCGTATGCAGCGTCGTCCCAGACCATCTCAAGGAGGTGGACCCCGAGGAAGCGTCGCGCCCCGGCTTCCGAGATGATCTTTGCGCAATCTTCAATCGCTTGCCGTACAGGTACGGCTAGCGCTTTGGCTTTTTTTTGAATTTTTGTTTCCTTTTCAGTTCGCTTTTTTACGGTTCTATTTTTTTTTTCTTTTCTTTACTTTTGCGCGCTATTGTTCGTCTTCTTCCTTAGAGAGCTGAGATCAGTGAGTCGCTCTATCTCTGCAACAACACATTTCCCTGGAAGGTCTCGTCGGAACCCTAGCCATTTAAGCCATGCAAACATATGCACCCTATACTAAAAGCTTCCATCTTTAAATTTAGTCAAACTATGTGAACATATAAATACATTGTTCAAATTATTGTTTTCAATTCTAAATAAAATGTAAATATGATACGCTTTAAATGAAGTCATGATTTTTTATAATTTATAATTTTAAAGACACATTGCAAGTTTAAAAGTTTCATCGTAATCTTTGAAGCGATAGGATTTTATATTTTGTTTAGCTTTCTTAATGTTTGTTGGTCGAATACGGACCGCAAGGCAAAATTATGCCATGTATCTTGCCACACGACAGTCATAGACGTAAAGTCAACTGTCACATGAGAACAAATGTGGGAATATTTTCGCAGCGCTATTAGTACATATGATAGACACTGTTAAAGCTATAAGTAACTTGTTAGTGAAATTGGTTTACAAATTCATGCGACAGAGACTTTTTTTAGCTCAGATATGTTGGGCCAACTTGTTTCTGCTTATAAATAAATTATCTTCATCATGAGCATATAGTTATTCTCGATAAATTGATGATAGTTATACATATGATATTTGTAGATAGTTAATTGATTATTGGGTATGCATGGATCTTTTCATGATCAGATTTAAACAGAGTGCTAAATCTGAACAAATTGAAGATGCTAGATCCATCTCTCAATGATCTAGAAGTCCCCTCATTGTATAAGCAAACTTCTGCGGAGGCTGATAATCTGTCTTCCAACCTGCTTGAAGGTACATGTAAAATAGAAGACCATGCCTTAATTATGTAAAAATGCTTTTGTTTATCATTATTAATAACTTATCATAGACGCACATATAGTTGTTTGACCATAATTAAACCAATGTCATGCTTTAATGTCTTAATTGAGGAATCATTATGTCGGTGATCCTTAAAAGATTGATATTTTTTTTTAGCTTATTCCCTGATCTTTGGAGATTGAAGTTCAGTCCCCATGCTTTTAATTTTGTGCAACTTTTTTTACGGGCCAATCTAAAGAATAATGTGTTAACACAACAGATTCAAGGAATCATTGCTAAGAAGATACAAAAAGTCCGAAATGACAATACACCTGAGTTCAAATATTGTACATCAATCAAAACCAAATTAAATGCAAAAGCTAATCAGGATTAGAATGAAACCATATTTAAAGTTTACATATTAAACCACGATAGTGGTCAAACGTCAGGTATCGCAAGTGTCACCAAATTCAACTAAGCCAGGAAGCCTAAGAAATTCAATGACATTAAAGTTCTATTTATTTCACATAAAATGACTAATTTGAAAAATATTTTCCTAAAAATGATTACATGTATCGCTTACAAAAATGAATGAATGGAAAATATTTTCATTATTCACAAAAATATTCAAATATAAATTATTATCAATAATAAAAGCATTTTTATTAACTAATTATTTCAAGCCACACAATTAATTATTTTTAAGAAAATATTTTTCAAATCATTTATTTTTCGCGAAACAAATGGAGCTTGAAGCTAAAAAAAAGGCAACCTCAGGGACATACATGTTTAGATTGATTTTTACTTTATATTTTTGCTTATTCTAAATCTTGGGGATCTTTCACTTCGGTTTTTTTTTAAAAAATAAAATAAAATTGGAAACACCTGCAACATGCACAACTTTGGAGACATAGTTTGTTGTATTATTTTTAAATTAGGTTATATTTTAGATTTTGAGAGTATAGTAAAAGACAAATTATATTGTACTTTTCACGAAGTAAAGAAAGACGCACGCCATCTACTGTTTATGGTAATACTTAATGATTAACTTACATGTACAAATTTAAGTACAATAAGCGAGTCAAGTATTCAAAATTTATGAATTTGACTATCAAGTAACCCTTGATACTGATGACAAAGGGGAACAGCTGCATTTGATTAATAGTGATTATGCTATCAAAAGCAAAGTATCGTTGACCGAAAAAATCTCTCTTTCATAGTCCGAACTAGCTATATTGATTGGTCTGATGTTAAAACCTTTTTTTAAGTGTTATAATCTCTCTATTGGAATATAATATGGTGGAAAAATTCCAAATAAGGGTGTAAAGTAAACACTATTTCAAATTAGGGCTTAGAGTGCTTTCGTTTTCTCAAATAAAGGCATGAAGTGGACCTTGTTTCAAATAAACACTTGAAACGCTATGTTAGTCTCAAAGAAAGGTTTGGCGTCACTAGCTAATCGAGGGCATTTCCATTATTTACTTTTTAAATTTTTTTTCTAAAAAAGATAAATAAAAAAAGGGTGAAAAGGCTAATTTTTTTTTTTTTTTTTTTGTATTAAAAATACAAGTGGAGGTTTGGTAGCCCTTCCCCACCTATGGCTGACCCCTCTCCTCGGTTTGGGCAAGGGTCGCCAACCCTCACCAAAGCACCAACGACCTCGGCAGCCATAGGTAGGTGGGCCGGGGTCAAGCCTCCCGCCTTTTATATATATATATATATATATATATATATATATATATATATTATTTGTGTTTTCTTTTTTTAAGTTCTAACTTTTTTTGGGTTTTTTTGTGGAAAAATAGAAAAAAAAGGAAAAAAGAAAGAAATTTAAAAAAGATGTAAATGATGAAAATGCCCACAATCAACCGGTAAGATCAAACCCTTCTTCAAGACTAACACGATACTTCGAGTTCTTATTTAAAACAAGGTCCGCTTTAGTTATTTATTTGAAGTAATGTTCATTTCGTATCCTTATTTAATAAAACGATGATATTTCAAGCTTTTATTTGAAATTTTTCCGATATGGTCCAATAAACAAGAACTGAAAAAGATATTCAAGATTGGGGATGTCAACAAACAATACGTTCAGGTGTTAGATTTTAATAAGCCCCTAGATAGCCTTTAACAATTAGCACCACTTAAAAACAAATAAACACATTTTTACAAACATGCATCCACTAATCTATTATTTATCCCTTATGTACGGTTAAAACCATAAATGAGGGAATGTTCTCTCATGCTCTTGTCACGTAGCACTTCGCCTTGCCCTTGTGATAGCTACGTGACAAGATACATGACATACATATGCAAAATGGCCTACATTGGACAAATAAGGTTTTAACTAATTGTTCGTCATCTCAAACTTCAATATCTCATCATTTTAATTATTAAAATAATGAATAAAGAGAAAGCATATTTCACGTGACACTTCACTTTATGTTTGTGACCTGGCAAAGCATATTGCATGGTTTTTGCCATGTGATCTAAATGCGACAAAAAAATATGTATTAGCTTATTGATTTATCCCTCAAAATTCTCTCTCCAATTAATTTGAATTTCAAATAATGGATAAAGAGAAAGAGTATTCTTATATGACATAACTAACTTTGAAAGCAACTTATAAATAGTTTATCGAGAGAACAATTTCTAATAGTAGTTAATCATAAAACTTATTCAATTTGAAATTAACTCTAGAATATATACTATTTAAATATATATTATATTTATCATTTGAAATTTAGCTTATTTCGTCACATGATTAAAATGTACTAAGTAAATAATTTTACCTTTTTGGTTTGTCATTGAATATTTTATCTCTTATTTGAATAATTTTCATTTAAAGTGAGCTTTTGCTTATCGACCAATTTCATCTATAGTTAAAGTCAGAGATATGTTCATTCATATACTCATCATATGGCAATTCACTTTGACTTATAAGCATTATCTTATTAATTTGTCATCAACAAGCTTTTATCTTTATTGAGTTTAAATCTAAAAATTAAGTATAAAGAGAAAGTACCTCAAAAAAAAATTTTCAGTTCATCTTTTTCGACTTTTATCTCTCATTCATTTTAATTTTGAAAAAAGGTAAATAAAGACAAATCTCAAATTATAAAATATAGACATTTGATGTGAGTTTGCTAAACACATGCCACTTCACTCAAATATGTAATCTCCATGTGCAGAAATTGCGGAGAAAATTTGGCACATGGGATGCATTCGGCTAATACGTTCTAAAATATCGATTTGTTATTCTTGAAACTTTGTCTCTTTATACTTAATAGGAAAATCACAAATAAAGATAAAATATCTTCAATTGACTTATATTATTCCAAGATTATCTCCTTCAACATATATCGTTCATTGATTTTAAGATTGAAAAAAATGAACAAACATAAAATATCTTGAACTACGTAATTTATTCATGTAATCTACAATTTAAATTAAAGAGAGAAATATATCTTATTACATGAATAATATCCATATTTTTTAAATATAACCTATTTTGGGGCAGTTATAAATAAATAATATATCTAGTTTTTAAAATTAAATTAAAATAATTTGAATGGCAGCTTATTTTATTTCTTATTTTGCTTAATATTCTCGAAGTTTATAATTAATTTCTTAAACATCAGAAAAAAATTAAATTACTTCACACACACGGATATTTACACTTTATTCTTCACACACACACGAATATTTACACTTTATTTAGTTTCACTTCCTCTAAAATTCACTTATCTGAAACAGCTTATCTCATTTAAAGCAAATCCATTTAACAGGAAATAAAAATGAAAAAAATATTCATCCAAAGTCCACATAATTTGAAAAAATTGGTAGAGAAAGTTTTCAAATATGTAATTAAATGATATGGATCATATTAACGAATAATTTTCTTTTTCTAAATGATATATAATTACACTTAATTATATATATTGGTTTTGCACCATTATTGGTTACAACCCCATAATTTTGGGATAACTGGAGTTGAGAAAATATAGAAGATGGAGGAAACGGTTTCCTAACATTTCTTGATAAACTAGAAGTGTTAAGAAGCAACATACAATTGATCACCTAAGTACGATACTAACACGCGACACGTGACACAACACGCACAACATGCCGACATGTCGTTTCTAAAAAAATAGAGAATTCCAACACGTTGGGACACGTTGGATATTAAATATATATTTTTATATATTCATAATAAATTATCATTTTTATGTTTATTTCAATCAAATTAATTTGATTCAAATTCATAAATAAAAAACAAGCCTATAATGAATTTATACTAAAAATATTAATCCACCATTTATTAATATCATTCATTGTTTCAATTTGACAAATTCAACTCTATTTCAATAATTTATAAAACTTGAAGAAAAAACAAGCAATTCACATTATGGACTTGCATGTTAGATATGTCGAGAAGAGGAGAAAAAACTTAACGGATGAATTGTGTATCACAGGAAGTAAGAGTCAAAAGAAAAGAGAAGACTGGGTTTTTCTTCTTTCTTCATTTATTATTTTTATTATTGTGTTTTATTTTTTCATATATATACATTTTGACCTCTCAAATGGACCTCGATATCGGAATCATGTGTTGAAAACTCGTTTGTCGAAATTCCGACTCGAGTGTCGGAGAGTGTCGGAAAGTTGACTGGGTGTCGAATTTTCTGATACGTGTTGACCAAGTGTCGAAGAGTGTCGGACATGTGTCGAAGTGTCCGACACGACACAAAAGCTCTTACAGAGTGTCGGTGCTTCATAGTTGATCACATTAAGTCAAAAGTGTTGGCAGACTAGGTAACGTAAAACAGAAATTCAAAAAGCTAATAATACAGCTGATTTATTATCATTTCAATTTTTGCTCATTTCATAAAGTAAATACATTTCACTTAGATTAAGATATTAACATGAAAATTGATTATATAAGAAATTGAGAATTTACATCAGCAAATTAAGATGAATAAAATCAGACAAAGTAAAATACATCTTACAATGGATAAATTAATTTATTTGAAAAATGCTTTTCCCATTAAAGAAATCAATGTATAAAATTGAAAAAACCTATCATAATATGAAAAGCTCATTCGATCTTGAAAAAACTCCAAGCATCTTTAGCACCACTGCCATTGCCGCCTCCGTCCACTGCAGCTCAAACCCATCATCATACCATGAAGCTCGGTCGCCATTACCACCACCAGAGTCGACATTCCTACAGCCAGAAGACCCCGCCCGCCATTTGGTTCAAGGCACGAAGACCTCATATTTGAAGCGAGGCCTCAAATTAAAGGCTGCAATGCCTCAGAACTGAGGTCACGCGCCTCAAATCTAAGGCTCGAAGAGGAGGAGGAAGGGTTGGGGGGTGGGGACGGACAAGCAGTGAGGTGGTGGTGATGGACAGCGGACTGGGACGATGGTGCGGATAGTGGTGGAGGACGGCGGGTTGCCTTGGTGTGAGTTGCTGCGGACGACATGGAAGTGCAAGGAAGAAGAAGAAGAAAAGAAAATGGAAAAAAGAAAAAGTAAGCACAATAAAAAAAAACGAAAACAAAAAGTGAATCGCAAGTCTATATAATATTTTGAATCGTTTTTAGAAGAGTGCAAGATTGCACAATCGTTTTAGAGGCTGCCCATATAATTACGCCTTTAAATCTAGGGATAATTTCAACTTTAGACTTGTTTCTAATCCAATTCGAAATTTGTCAAACTCCGGAAGTAATTAAGCTTCTCCTTTTTTGTTCTAATTAATGTAAAGCAAAAAATAGTGGAAATGAAAAAATGTGACTCAACTACAAGGCTCCATCTTTCCAATTTTTTTGTCTGTATATTGGATAAATTGCACATTATTTTCTATCCTCCATTATAGACACAAACCATGATCTCTGATTGTTTTAATCATACGAGTACAATTTACTGATGATACTCACACTTGTAGTGTCGACTTTAATAGGCTTGTGCAGATTGAGGAACCTTGAAGATTTGGATATTAGTGGTAATGGATATTCAGGTCCTCTTCCTTCATGCTTTTGCAATATGACCTCACTCCGTGCACTTGATGTCCACAATAACAATTTTAGTGGGGCCATTCCTTCATCTCTCCTCTCCAATCTCAAGTCACTTGAATATATTGAGCTTTCTGGAAATGCTTTTGAAGGCTCACTTTCACTTGCTTCCTTGGCTAATAATTCTAACCTCGAGGTATTTCGCCTCCTCGACAACCGCAACCATTTGGAAGTAAATACAGAAGACACCACTTGGTTTGCTTCATTTCAATTGAAGGTATTCAGTCTATCAAACTGTGTGCTCAACAAAGATGCAAATGGCATAATTCCCAACTTTCTGAAAGAACAGTATGACTTGAGAATTGTTCAACTCAGCCATAATAAAATGACAGCAAATTTCCCAAATTGGCTACTGGACAGGAATGTAAAACTAGAACAGTTCGACTTCATTGGCAGCATTTTGTCAGGTGCTTTTCATTTGCCTGCCAACTTGACTCTTGCCAAGATGTGGTGGTTTGATGTGTCTGCTAATATTATTGAAGGAGAGCTTCCATCTGGGATTGGTTCTATCCTCCCAAATTTGATATATTTAAATTTGTCAAACAACTTATTGAAAGGTAGAATCCCTCCCTCAATCGGCAATATAAAATCACTAGACACATTAGACTTGTCGAATAATGGTTTCGTGGGAGGGATACCAGAGACACTGACTAAAAATTGTCAGTCACTTTCTATGTTGAAACTATCAAGCAACAATTTGCAAGGCCAAATGCTACCGAGATATGCCAACTTGTCAAGTTTGAGATTTTTGTATCTGGACAGGAATCATTTCACAGGGAACATATCACTTGGTATATTGAATAGCTCATCATCCTTGCTGATTTTGGATGCCAGTGATAATTTCTTAACTGGAGCACTTCCCAAGTGGATTGGAGATATTCAAAACTTGCGAGGGCTTATGATGTCGAATAATTCATTGAGAGGTCCTTTACCATTGAGCTTTTGCAAGTTACAATATCTCGATCATTTAGACCTTTCGTTTAACAACCTTGGGCCGAGCATACCTCCTTGTGCCAAGTTTACATTATGGATGAGGTTCTTGCATTTAACAAATGACATGTTTGCCGGGCATTTTCCCGTGTTCCTTTCTAGAGCTTCATCAATTGTTATATTGGATCTTAGACACAATGCATTGTCAGGCGAGGTTCCCAATTGGATCAGCTCACTTTGGAACTTGAAGGTTCTTCTTCTGCAAGGAAACAATTTTGAAGGTTCAATCCCTTCGAGTCTATGTTTGTTGAAATATATAAGCATGTTAGATCTCTCCAGTAATAATATTTCTAGAAAAATTCCTTCTTGTTTGAAAAATTTGACATTTGGAAACCATTGGGTTATTACGTCAAATTATACTTACTTAAGCACTTGGATGGTCCTGAATGATCCAAGCGACTATAAGGGTAGAGTCCCTTCAATAACAAGGAGCATTGAACTTAGCTCATATGCCTCTGCGGATGAATTAGTAGAAGTAGACTTCATGACAAAGAGGAGATTGGAATCTTATAAGGGCAAAATTCTACGACTCATGTCAGGAATAGATCTCTCACGGAACAATTTAATAGGCTCTCTTCCTCCAGAGTTTGGCTACTCCATTGAACTTCGAGCATTGAACCTATCACACAATCATTTCACAGGATCGATCCCACAAACATATTCCAATTTAAAGAGCATAGAGAGCTTGGACCTATCCTACAACAGCTTGACCGGCCCCATGCCTCCACAACTAATAGAGCTTTATGCGCTGTCAGATTTTAGTGTGGCTTACAACAACCTATCAGGTAGGACACCAGAACCAAAATGTCAATTTGGAACTTTTGGTGAAGCAAGTTATGAAGGCAACCCTCTTCTTTGTGGACCACCATTAACAAGTTGTAATGACTCAAATCAGGAACAAGGGACGCCACCATCTTTATATCATACCAAGGAGGATGACTCTTGGAGAGAAGCATTTTTATGGAGTTTTGTAGGATCATATGTCGTGGCATTCATTGGGATGGTTCTTTTTCTCTACCTAAACTCATACTATCGATACCAGCTGTTCAAGCTTGTCCCTAATCTCATCCCATCATTTCCTTGGTAGAGATTATTCTTCGAAGCATTTTGAGATGGAAAAGACAATGAAACAGTGGAGAACATTTACTTAATAATATTGTAAGAATTTAAGTCTTTATCATGCATTTTGAACTCCTTACTCTTGGAGTGTTCACATTGTATTCCTTGTCTTGATAATCTGAATATTAGGAGATTTGATTTTGTTGTGAATTGAGAGATGATAGTTTAGCTCACAACCAAAATGAATCCAACATTACTAAATTCTAGTAAATGTTACCCAACTTTTGAAATATCATCTGGCTCTGACCAGCAACATCAAACCGACCGTTTTAGCGTCCCAAGAAAAGATCCTACTAAAATAAATGATTGGGCGCTGGGGATTGCTCCAATTTGACAAGAAAGGCATGCGCTGCTGCTTATCCAACACTGAATGCAATATTGCTTGGAGGATAAGCTCAATTCCACTGCTGAATTTAAAGTGTATGCCATAGGATCAATGATTGTGCCGGAGTTTCTTTTCCCATCACCTTAATATCTTGTTCAAAATAGAATATTTGTTAAGGGTCCCCCAATCACATCTTTCATCCAGAAGAAATCTGGGTCAAGCTAAATTGATAGCCTTGGAAGAAATAGAGCACATAATGCTAAGCTACATATATTACACATACCGAATCAGACAACGACACAATGCAACAATTAAACATTAAAACGTGGAGTGTTCTTCGCTAGTGCTGTTCATATGGTGTTCAATGGTGTTGATATTGGCTATTGCAAATCCCGACCCCGAAACAAAATTTTACATAATTTTTCACTGCATTTGGGCATTTAGAAATTATAAAGCATGTCCATATCAAATAAATTTAATATTGGTTAGCCTTATCATGCTCGAATTCAAATCAAGGAGTAGGAAAGTATTTTCGGTCTGCACATGCTAGATGGTGCAAAATTGTGCAAATATGTTAGGAATATGCTCAGTCTAATGAGGGACTATGAATCTTGCCTTTAATATGAGAAAAGGGACGGATGGATTGTGCACATGAGAACAAGAAATTTGGAAGGAAATCAGAAGTATCCTGTCTTTATACTTGAGGTTTACGACCTCCACAAAAGAGAAAGTGACCAATGAAGCAAGGAAATCTTTCCATGCCTCTCTTCAGCAAATTTCGGCCATAAAGTGCTAGAGATCACCAGAGGAGTTCCATGGGACTAAGAAGGAAAGTCAAGATAGGATTTTCATGATTCTTTCACCCCCATAAAAAGGAAAGAAAACGCTTGGCAGAGGACACGAGGGACACGCATAATACAGAGAGAGGCCAAGAGAGGGCAGAGAGATGGCCGTATTCCCGTTTTTTGTCACGGCAATTTTCTTTTGGATTGGTGACTAACCCCCCTGGATTTTCACCATCATGAAAGATCACCATCATCTCACGACATCTCACATCACGCATGCTATCGAATAAGGCCGGAAAGCGGCAATCCCTGTTGCCGCTTATCGTTGATTTTGTCGCCACGAACGTCCCCTCTCGTTCAAGCGCGGGATTGTGTTCTCCGTTCCAGCCGCACACCCAGCGCATGATTCACCAGACAACACGCTTGCCTTACAGGTTATTGCCGCCAGTCGTCATGCATCTGCCGTGCTGACACTGAGATCGTGACCATATTCAGTAGCCGAGCTGCTGTCCACCGACTTGACTCATCATCACCGGACGAACTCAAGCTTTTGTTATGATAAAACTGTGATGTTCGTTGAAGCTTGAAAAGACCGCACTTGTAGACAAGCCTAGAATGAGGATGTTCGGTAAAACTTGGAAAAACTATCAAGGTGAACAACTTCATAGAGTCAAAATAGTCAATATACTTGGAAGACTAGAAGATGAAAGATTTAATTATTATCAAGAGCAACATATCATCATTGCCATAGCAGATTGTTGGCAAGAGCAACTGCCCATATAAGATGAAAATCACATAATATGAGAAGGCTGTGATAATACCGATGATCCTTGTGAGATTGTGACAATAGCAATGATACTTTGTGAGATTAGCGAAGATGATGAATAAGAGGAAATGCCCTAGTTATTGAGCCACAGTCCTTAATCGGCTTAGGTTCTCCCAAACCCCTACCTCGTGCAACATTGGATTTTCATTTATACTATAGTTATGTGTTATTCGGTATTTAAACTTGATTATTTGTCATCTAAGGTGTCAATGCAGTCTTTTTACAAAATTATGAATTCTAAGATTCTCGCCTACTAGGAACGCGAATGATAACAATTATATATCTCTGTTTTTCTATTTTTTTTCTTCGGAATAGGTTTTAAAATAAAAATCTGTTTAGTAAAACAATTTCATTTTTCTATTTCCAAGGCAAATTTTTAGCCCAAAAGAGGTTTGGAACAGAAATGAAAAGTAAAAGTTCTATAATTTTCTATTTTCTCACCCACCTACGCACTGCCTACCACCACTGTCCACCATCGGCCATCCACCGCCACTACCCACAAGGGAGATATTTAAGGAGGTCTATGAGAACAAAAAAAATTGTGTCATTATCAAACTCGTATAGGGAATAAAAGTAAAAAAAAAAAAAAATCTATTTATAGCTAGAAATTATTTCCAATAATAGAATCATTATCATTCGTGTCCTTGGTGTCCATGCGATGTTTTTATTAATTTTTATTATAATCCTAAAAAAAAAAAAGGTAACCTAACCATTCAGCTAAAGCATGCAGATCACAACATATGAAAGTAATATAAAACGGCTTTGTTATTAAGTCGCAGGATAGCAATCCCATGAGCTTGTTTCAAATCAAATTTGATTTCCTAAGAAAACTAATTTTCCCTCACCTACGCTAGAGAAAATCATGAATTATCTAAACCATGCGTGTAATCTCTAAGTGGACAGATTATTGGGCTTATTGTTGAGATGCTTCAAAGAAAATTTTTCCATAGAATTTAGCCCAATTTTCCCTAGAGATCAATCGAATCCAAATCTATGTGAAACGGATTCAGCCCAATCCTCATTAAACCCATTTTGAGCACGACAGCATTTAAGTCCATCTTTCAATGCCCTTCTTCTTCTTCTTTCATACACGTTTTCATTATCTTTTTTTATTTTTTTGATGACCTGGGAACTCCCGTACAGCGGGCAGCCGGCAAAGTAAACCTGGGGTGACGCTAGCGGAGGACTCACCACCCTGACGTCACACTTAAGATCCCGTGCGCCAGCGGGATTCGAACTCCTCTCCTCCTCGCAAAGGATCATGGGAGCCTTATCCAACTAGGCCACCACATGCGGTGGTCGTTTTCATTATCTTTTTTATTTCTATTTCTTTGCCTGAACATCTTGTCATGCTCCGATCCTCAAGCGCGCGTACATCCCTCTATTATTGATAAATAAATGCGACGTTCCCAAGATGTGTTGCTGACCCATTCATTTTGATACACATGTGGAAGCGTATATTCACAAACCCCAGACAATAAACAGCATGGAATAGAAAGCGGGACAACAATTCACAAAAGACACACTTTATAAACACACAGGTTTATTTACAAAGGTCAGCCAACAAAAGCCTACTACAAAAAGAGGAAGGGTCAACAAGTCAACTAAGCCCACGAGTCCCGTTTTGAAACCATCGAAGTCTCCTGGGGAACTGGGTCCATCACATCACCATTAGGAGGGTCACCTAAACCCTCTCCAAAAGCTATCTCCCACATCGACACAGGAACCTCAGAATCCTGCAAAGGACCTTCTCTGGGTCCATTTCGCCCAAAGCGATACCACGCTTTGAATCGATGTGGTACCCTACGAGGTAGACTCGCATCAACCCAGACAATGATCCTTACGAGCTCATAAACCCAGGCTCCTTGGCCTCCGGGGAGAGGAATCTCCACGACCTATTCAGTGATTCTCTTAGTCTGACCAAAACTCTTTGGGGGTATGCCATCTATGGACCTGAAAATTTAGCCCACGACGGGTGAGACATTATCTCAACAAGTTCACCCCCTAAACCCCTTATTAGGAAAAAAAAATACACTCAAGGGTGGCCTAACCATACAATACAGAGGACTTACCTCGCCTTAGTTCCTTCTTATATGTCAGCACAGTTCATAACACAAATGCATATAATCCATGCACACAGCAATTGAAACGCCTCACTCAACTCAATCAATCATGCATTCCAATTATTAATTTCACCCCTTTAGGGCATGGCCTACTCCCAAGTTCGGTGGTCTACTGGCATAGCCAAGCATCGTCTCACCACCTTTGAGCACGGCTTTGTCGGTACATCGATGGCGTTCCTGAAGGAGCATCAATCCATAATCTACTACGACCGGCATCCATTGTGCGGGCATCCCATATAGCGCACATCCAGCTCACAGCTTGGGATGGTTTCTCTTAATTAACACACAACCATTTAATCTCAGCCCAATACATTGTGTATTGCACTCAAACACCTCAATTAAAATAGTGATCATGACATATTTTCTTCGTAGTACAAACACATGGTAAAATAGTCGTGTGTGGGTTCACGATCAATTTGAACAAAAAAAAAACTGTTACCCTTCCATTTTAAAGTCCCACCATTTGATATAGTACATAAAACCACTTTCAGTGTCAAAACCCAACACCCGGGATTTTCTGAATAAATTCCATAATTTTCACAACCATTACTCAATTTGCACAATTCATCAATCAATTGCATAATCTGAAGGCACCACGAGTCAACACGAAATTCTAACGACCGGCTATCCTAATATAATTTTCGGAATTATTAAATAATTAAATATATTCCGAAAATTAAATTAAATAATATACTATTAAATTAATTCAATATAATTTAATTTAGTATAAACTACTTAAAATAATTCGAAATAATTAATTAATTCAAAATAATTAATTAAGTGCCTAATCAAGCTTACCCTAATTTAATCGCCTAATAAGCCTTAATTAATTATCCACTAAACTAATCACATCACTTAATCTAATCAACATTTAATTAGACTAATCTAACCACATAATCATACTTAGCTTAATCTAAACACCCCCTAAGCATGATTAACCTCCTAAGCAAGGTTTAGTGAGTAAACTCACTGATTTTGCTTTTCGGTGAGTCCACGGTGACAGCAACGCATAGGTGGGTGACAATCAAGCTTGTGGCGACACCAAGCGAGGCCGAGAAGGGCTTAAAAATGGGCCTAGAAGCTCTAGGACCCTTGCTAGCTTCGGCTACTAATCTTGGACTGTAGAGGCTGAACCGATGGCTTGGACGGGCTGAAACAGCGAGGAAGGGAGGCGGACGGCAGCAGCGGCCTAGGCGGAGCTGGACGGCAATGTACGGCGGTGGTGGAGGCTCTGACGGTGACCAAGTGGCTCGAGGGAAGGCAGCTGGGCGCGAAACAGGCAGGACGACGACGCACGGACGCACAGGCGAGCTGCTGGGCGTGACAGCTTGCGAGTGGCGGTCCGGTGGGCATGTGGTGGTCGGACAGGCAAGGGGAAGGGTCGGACGGCAAGGGGGCTGGCTTCTCTAGTTTTTGGAGCTTCTAAACTTCCACAATAATGGAGAAAGGAGGGATTCAAGGAGGAAGAAGGCTACTGAAGAGGGGGACCCCAAAGTGGCTTCCTTAGCCTTCAACACTTGTCTCTCTCTCCCTTGACTTGCCCCCACCAGCCATCAGCCATCCAAAGCAGCTTTCCCTCTCTTCAATCTTCCTCAACAAGCTTACCAATGAATGTTACTCCCCCCATGGCATACGAATTTTGTGACTTTCCCTCATCAATTCCATTCAATCCTTCTTCAATTGAGCTAAATTGAAGTCCATAAATCCATCCAAGGTGACCACACTTAAATCCACATTTTTCCTTGTCCAAAGATCCCACTTGAATCCCAAAAATGCAACAAAAAATAGTCCCTCGAAGTTCCAGGTCCAAAATGGCCTAACTTTGATTTTTCGCCGAAAATCTATGTTTGCAGAAAAATCTTCGGAGAATGAGTTGACGTTCCTAAAATGAATTGTGACATGACAGAGTTTTCGATTTCTAAAATCGAGTTCAATTTCACGGTTAATTTCAGTTTGCCGCAATTTTAACGCGTCCTAATCTACTGAGTAGCTTATAGAAATTTTTAGCGCATTTGACCTGTGGTCAATTATTTTCGAGCCACAATATACATCTTCGACACATTGGCAACTCTTGGTTATCATGAAAATCTCGAGGTTTCAACTACGGACACATAATACCCAAAACGACAAAAAACCAGTCTAGTGTCGATCAACGAGAATATTGTAATAAGGTGGAATCACCCATACTCTAATCAGATATCTCAGTCAAATCGACCTATCTCTGATCTTTGATAGATTCTGACAGTGTCGTAATGATCCTTATAGATTAGCACGGTTGAGCAGTCGATTCCTGATCGAATTCTTAAGTCTATTGTATTTAGATTCCTTAACGGCTTCACCTGATAGGTTAGTTATCTTGTGAGTGATCAGCTCGGAGAAAAGAACTATAGGCGCATCGATGAAAAGCCCGACTCATTCAATTGAAAACAGAAGTGAAAAATCAAGATGTCACACATCTGCACTTCACCCCTGGGTTCGTCTAAATTATCACGTTAAGGATTCAAACGAGACTCAATCCCAGACCTCTTCTGACCTTCACCGATTAACAGCCACTTTCGGCCATCTCTGAGGACAGAATCTCAATATTGCAAACCATGCATTAAGTAGATTACCAGAGTGACAACAGTCTGCATATCAGTGACTCTCGCTCATTTTCCTCATAGAAGATTCCCACGAGAAAGGGCCATCATTGCCAACGCAGTGCATGAAAACAGCAGGAACAGAATCGTGGAGAATGACAAATGAAGAGCAAAGCAAAGATCAAAGCGAACACGTTACAATTTCGGACACTTAACTCCATTCGTCCAGAAAATTCTGCTCCAACCGTGGACATCAACACGAGCAGAGGCGTTTTTCTCTTGCTTTCTCTTACCTCGCCTTCTCTGTGAGCCCTCTTTCCACAAATTCTTTTGGAAATGTGTATATACAGTAATGACAAATTTCTGGTGCAAATCATTCCACCTCGACGTTCTAGAAGAAGTGGCGTGAAATTTATGGGCAAGAATCGATTCTCCTTCATTCTCTCTGCTTCTCTCGTGCACGCGATTATGGCCGTCCGATTTTGGGCTGTCTTATTATTTTTTATTATTATCTATTTTTATTCTTTTTGGTTTCCGTATTTTTTCAAGAAAAAAATTTGAATCGTTAATGAAAATTCAGGTTTCAATAGCTCTCTTCCTTTAAAAATCGATTATTTGAGTTAAATGTCTCTTAAATTTGTTGTGTGTTCATTTGATGGGATCTATCCTAAAATAATCTCAGATTAAAGTAACATAGAGAGCTTGGACCTTTCCAATAACAAGTTACCTTATCTGGTTCCTCCATAGTTAACAGAGAAATACACACTTTTGGTAAGCAACACATGAGATGGAGAATCAATTTGGAATTTTCAACAAAACAAGTTATGAAGGCAACAATTCTCCCCCATGGATCACAATTATTAAGTTGTGATACTCAAATCATGGTCCAAGGACACTGTCAACTGTTGACAAAGGTAGTAAGGATGAGTCGTCGAAAGATACCTTCTTGAGTTTCGTAGGACCATACATGGTAGCATTCATTGGGGTCATTGTTTTTCTCCATTGTCGTTTTTCTCTAGCTAAACTCCTACTAAATCAACTTAGCATTCATTTTGTCTGAAAGCATATCCCATTGTTTCTTGAGCAGAGCCCATGCTTGCACACATTTTAAACATCTTGATTCTCCACTATGCATGTTGAACCATTGGATCGTCATATTATCCATCTTTATGAGTACCGTTAGATTTTCTTTTGGTTGTGAATTGAAGGAAAGATCATTGTGGCGAAAGATACAATAACCGTGACAAAGAAAAACTATGGCTGTGACTTGATATCACAGATTGACAAGTGCTTCTCTGATTTGCTTTGGGAATTTCTACGGTACACAGAGGCCAAAAGAAGAGCATTGTTCAATAGAGATAAGATTTCAATTTTTTTACGAGATAAAAACACCATTGTTCTCTATAATTTTTCAATCAGATCCCTAAACATATCCGAGCCCTTGAACATATAGGTTTTCGTTCATTTTGATCCTCCCGTCAAGAACATGGATGGAATGCTGACGTGGCAACGATATCAGCAACATAGTGATGATGACTGAATTTACTTACTGGTACATAATAAAAATGAGACAGAGAGTACAAAATCCAAAATCATAAACCCTAAAGAGGGAGGAAGACAAGGGAAGAGGGAGGATGGACAGTGGCACCGCTGCCTAGGCACCAACGAGCGTCCGACATCTTTCGTCAGACTCGAAAGGGAAAGCACCACCCCTGTGATCTCTCGCACATATCACCAGTGCTCGGGCCAATACCAGAGAAAGAGCGACGGCAGGGAAGCAGGCAAAAGTCGCACCGCTCCACCTTGCTGAAGTGAGGTCGCGACCATCCTCGCCACCGTGTGCTCAACCCTGCAACATGTGGCTCGCCACAAGTCGAAGGAGGGCGCATGGAGATCCGAGGACCCAGGCGACGAGTATAAACGTCCAAGGGTCTTTGGTGTTGTCAAGAAAATTGGGCCTAAGAACTATTAAACCCAGACCTTATAATTAATTAATTAGATCAGCGTTTCTCTTTTACTTTTACTCTTGTTCTTTTTGGGTTCTTTGTTTTGGCACTTTCGGTGCAAGCTCACTGTTGATAATGTTGGGAAAATATGGCTTCGAATTTGATAAAACAATGAAGACGGATCTTTAGAGTACTCAAGTCGGACTTTGAGGCGTGATATCATTCTCTTTAAGGATTTATTTGCCCCACAACGTTGCTAATGATCACCGGCAAAAATTCTTCAGGATACAACAAAGTCTCATATGAAAATACTAGATAACAATTCTAGTATTTCTCAAGGGTCTTTCTAGGAAACAATTGAAAGAATGGCCATAATTTTTTTTTCTCTGAAAGAAAGCTCAAAAAGATGAAAATGATCACTCTCTTTCTTCCGAAAGCTGACATATATATTTATATAACACTCTTAAAACACAGGCAACTCTTCGAGAAAATTGTAAAATTGAACAAACGTGTCCTTTCGAAATTGTCCAATTGAAAAAATGTGTCCATTTAGAAGTTGAAAAAAGAACAATTGCAATCATTCAGGAAAAGTTGCAAACTAGAAAAGTATATTTTCCAAAGGTTGTCTAAAAAAGATACAAACAAAAATTCGGAATAATAATTTTTTTAAATAAATAAAATTTCGAATTTTCATTTTATATTTTATTTCCGAAAATTCTCAAAAACAAAAAGGCAACCTTTGAATTGATTAAAAATGAATAACATAACCAAAAAATAAAATAAAATAACAAAAGGGATTAGTGCTAATTAAACGCGGACAAGGAAACTCCACATTTATAAATTGGCGCACTTCCTCACACTTTTCCTATGTAAGACAAGAAAAACGCACTTAGCTTATTTTGACAAACAAACCTCCAACAGATAATATATCTCTAAATATTATCTTGAAAAGGAAACTTTCCTAATTTAAATAGGTTTCCTAATTTGAGTTGGTTTCTACTTCGAGCGGTTATCAAGTTTAACTAGGTTTCCTCAAAAAGAGTTTTTTTTTTTTTTTTAATTTCGAATCTAACTCTTATCTATATATAAGAAGCGCATTGCTCACAAAGTAATCTCTCGGCCTTACAAAGGAATTCGCAAATATTAACATAAGATTTTCGTGGCTTCAAACACCGAAGATGTAATTTACGAGCAATAGTGGCTAATTAAAGAAAATTGATACCACACGATTGTATAGCCAAACATATTGGGGGCTGGAAAATAATCACAGTGTTTCGAGTGTGATTGTAATATTCATTGTATGTTGTGATTTATAGTAGAATTCTATGTTGCTCTATTTTTTTATGGTCATAGGTCTCAGCGACTGGGTCATGTGTTCACGATTTCTAATATATTTTCTTATTTTAGTTATTTTATTGTGTGATTTGTTGTTTTTATAACAATCACTATGGTCAAATAGAGTTTTAGGAGCCAAATTTTCAGTCTCAATTAAACCAACCTTGAAAGCAAAAAAGTCCACGATTGGCATTGCCACAACAGATCTGGATTCGACAAGTCCGACTTAGAATCTCTCTGAGCACATTCTCCATGATTTTTTGACCACCACTTTTGGCACCTTAAGTTTCGCTTCGCCGAGAGCTAGCTGATGGCGTGCGCCAGGATGATGGAAGTCTGAAGTCTGGATCTCATTTGCAGGTGCTCTTGTTTAATTTTTCTTTGGTTTTTTTCATTTCAAACTTTCTTTTTTGGAATTTTCAGAAAATACTTATTGTATTCTTCTAATTGAAATAGCCAACTAGGATGCCATCATGTTATGTAATGGTGATTTTAGGGCCTGTTTAGTAACGTTTCAATATCTCCCAATTTCAATTCTTTTGTTCCCTGAAATAAAATTAAAAATAAAAGAGCATAAATGCGTTTAGTAATGTCAATTAATTTTTTTTATTTCCCGAATAGAAAAGTGGCTAGGAAATAAATTTTAGAATAGATATAAGAAGTAGAAAAAAGTAGTTTTTTGCTCTTAGGAACAATTTCTAAAAATAAGTTTTTTTTCTTTTTTCTTTTTTCTTTTCTTCCTCCCTGGCCCCCATTACTACCCACGCTACCACCCCGTTTGGCAGCAGTCGACGGCGGCGGCAAGGAAGAATAACAAAAGGAAAAAAAAAAAAAATTTATTAAAAAATTATTAAAAAATTATTAAAAAATTAAAAGAAATTCCACATTACAAAAAAAAATTGTAAATTGTACCAAATGCATTCTTGTTCTTTTTTCACTCCGAGAATAGAAATTTTTTGTAGTTACCAACACATTCTTTTACTCAAAAATTGTTCTGAGGAATAGAAATAAAAAAAGACTATTTCTAAAAAGAAATTGTTCTTTGGAACACAAGTATTATCAAATGGACCCCTAATGACCTGTCAACAGTTTCTAAACAGAGGGAATAATATGGGCAAAATGGTATATAGTTCAAAGATCAATTCGCCAAAAAAAGAAAAAAAAACGTTTTAGAGATCCAATTAGATATATAGCAAAAGTTTAGGGATTAGTGTTGCCTTTATCCCCTTTTCTATACCATAGTTTTTTAGTCCTTATACAATAATTTTTCATAAACCTTTATGTTTGTTGGATAATTTGAGTTTAGCCTCTTTAATTTTAGAGCCGAGTTTACTATGATCATGCTATGCTAATTATAAAAATCTTCTTTAGTTTAATTTCCTCTCACCATTGAAGTGGTAAATAACATATGTCTTGATATTTTTCATGTAGCTTTAATTTGTGATTTTCCTCAATAAATTTTGTCCCCGTAATTTTGTCACTCTGTGGAGACGAGTTTATGTCTACTTATTTAAAACTATTATGATGAACCTTGATGTGATTTTTCTTTAAAAAATCATTGGCTTTTTTTTTTTTGTTTATTCTATTAAGTTGGCTTAAGAAAAGAAAATAGAAGAAAATGTAGATATGCATCTTTGAAGTCGACAGGAAGAAAATTACAAAAGGTTGCTTGATTGTTTGAAAGAAAACTGTTGCAAAAAGTGGGGTGATTGAATAATAAAATAAAAATAATAAATAAAATAAATCGAACCCCAGAATTACGTGAGTCCATGGAGAGAACAACGATAAATTCGACCATAGATCAAGCAATATAATGGAGATTATACGCTCGAGTTACTCAAACACTCTAAAGCCCCAATTATACCCAATAACTCACGCAATGTTTAGCCTCAAATTCCTTGCTAAATAATTTTTCAATCTCACAAAGAGATTCACAAATCTTGCCACAAGATTTCACGGCTACAAACACTAATTTGATGAATGCAATTCACGAATTTCCCTGTGCATCTTCATCCACCAAGCACTCTTACACAAACGGCACTTCAAGAAGACCTCACGGCCACGGTAAGACTTGCTTTATATATATAGAAGTAAGACCCACAAAAATAAACCCTTGAATTTTAGTATCACCGCCACAGATAAGAAGTCCAATTCTGTTACGTCTTGGTCAACAAAAGGAAATCAGTTGATCGAGTAATTGCAATTCTTGTACATGTACACGTAGGATTTCCGATATTAGTTCAAAAGCTTTAACAATCCGGATATAAGTTGTTGATTACCTTTCCTCCTCTATTTTGCCTGGCGGACTCAAATTTGGTATCAGAGAATATCCAATTTGGACTTTAACACCGAAATAAGAAATATGTAATTTTATGGCACAAATTCAGATGTCCACAAATAACAACATATTTCGAATTAGGATTCATTCGCGGGCTCAAACTCAAGACGTATTTTAATAAAAACAATGAAACAAAGAAATGAGAAGGGAAGAGGAAAATGAAGAGAATAAGGCAAATTAAAGTACTCGTGAAATGAGGAGAGTACCAAACTCTCCCTTGAAGCACCAGTATACTTTTCAGATTATTAGATGAGATAGATGGCATTATCCAATTGGATTAGATTCGATTCGATATTAGATTAGTAAATGTCTTCGTGGATAGGCAAGTGAATCACAGAAAAAGAGCTTTTGTGCTTTTCTACTATTTATGAAGATCCCAATTCAAAGTTAAAGTGGAAATTGAAAAGCCAGACATTGATCAAACTCACTTGCTAGATCATATACATATTGCGCCATAACAAGGAGATACAGTAATAATAAAACCAACTTTGTGAGAAGAATGTTCTATTAGATTTACTGTAATTTATCCATGGAGAGAAGGTGCACATCTCCCACAACCTTTGAATTACACCTCAAGGTTTTGATAGATCAATAGACCTTTTTGATGGAGACGCAGTGCTGAAACTGATGATGATGCTTCCAATTGTTCCAATTCCTTCCGTTCTTTAAGTTTGATCAATTGAGTAAACCTCACACCTGATTCACCTCCATTGTCAGCAGACTCGCCTAACATTGGGCATCCATGAACAGAGGGATGACATTTATTTGGTATATCAGGCAAACCTTGCAGTGATGCACAATTAAAGAGGTGCAATGTCTGCAACTTATAAAGGTTTGATAGATCAGGTAACCTTTTTATGGAGCTGCATTTCCTAATTAATAATTTCTTTAACGATTGTAGTTCTCCCAAATCTTGAATCTCAATTAGCTGCGAACAACTTCTCACTATCAGCTCTTCGAGCTTCCCTAACCTTGATAGACCTGATAGCCTCATTAGAGGTTCAGATTCAACCACATTCAAACGAAGGAGATTCTCTAGTTGATCAAACTCGATCTCTTTCAACCAACATCTGAAGAGTGTTAACTTGGACAAATGTTTCAAATATCTCAAATTGGAAAAGAATGGCTGTTTTATCGGTGACTGGACATCTCTTAATTCCAAAAGAGAAAGACTGGTAGGGAGCCCGGTGAGAGATCGAGGATCATCACAATATATGCTAAGTGCCCAAAGCTGAGGAGGCCATGTGATATTCCAATCCTCCAGTCTTGCTGACTTCCCCATCCACTTGGATGAAGTTTGTCCAGGGGTGCCAAGCAGAGTCCCCGCTCCAAAACAGAGAACTTTTAGGCTTGCAGGAAGTTCGGGCAACCTTTCAAGCTTATGACAATCTCCGAAACGAAGTTCTCGAAGATAAGATAGCTGATTAATGGTGGTTGGCACTCTGCTCACCTTGCTGCCTGATACGTCTAGCACCTCCAACGTGGAGACTCGCCCAATCTCGCTTGGGATTTCCCCATCGAGATTTTTGCAATTGCGGGATTCCAATACTCTAAGGTTCTCCAACATCCCTATAACCTTTGGTAATTCTTTTATCTTACTCCCAGCCATAAATAAGCACTCGAGCCTTTTAAGATATCGCACAGAAGCAGGTAGTTCTGTAATCTTTGTATGCTGCAAGTTTAAGCTGAGCAATGATTTTAGTCCTCCAATGGAGTTTGGTAGCTCCCTTATCTGAGTGAATCCCAAATTCATTTCCTCCAACCTTTTGAGATCTTCAATAGAAACTGGCAACTCTTTGATTCTTGTGTACAACAAATTCAATTGGAGCAACGATTTCAACTTCCCAATGGATTCTGGAAGTATTCTGAGCTGATTACAACCCTTTAAAGACAAAAATGTCAAAACTGCCATCTCTCCAATAGATGGATTAAGCTCTCGCATACACCGCCCCTCTAGCTTTAGACTTGACAGATACTTTAGACCGCATATTGCAGATGGCATTGCAAACAAGTCGAAATGATGGCCTGCTAACAGCCTTGATGGTTGAACTTGGGCTGCAATTATTTCTAAGTGCTTTAGGTGCTCTAACTTGCCGATAGAGCTACCAATTTGTAGTGACCTTGGACAATGTTCACCTAGAACTAGTATCTTCAAATTCAAGCATGTTGAGAAGTCAGGAGTTGTCAAGAGATAGCATCTCATGAGATGGATAACTTTCAAGTC
Organism: Eucalyptus victrix; assembly: GCA_016097545.1. Lineage (NCBI taxonomy): Eukaryota > Viridiplantae > Streptophyta > Magnoliopsida > Myrtales > Myrtaceae > Eucalyptus > Eucalyptus victrix. The sequence continues at coordinate 51,489,871 of CM027843.1, forward strand.
ACGATTTGCCTACAAAACAAAATAGAATTAGAAAAGTAAGCAAGGCAAATATTAGCAAAGGTACATATGTGATTCGAAACCATACCAAGCATGGGCCCCATCCATTCCAATTCTCCGGAATGTCACTGTCTAAAAGCTTGGGCACGATTAAGTTCCATAAACATAGATTGACCACCTGCAACTCTAAAGGGCAACGGCGCCAAGAGAGCCATTGTAGACTCAAGAGAATATTCTTAAAGTCTCCTACCAAGTTTCCCCCCTCTAATTCCAAGAACCTTAAGCTTGGGAGCCGTGAAAACTCATCACTTGTAAAGTCATGCTCTTTGGAAAGTCCAGTTAGTTTGAGTGCTATGATGTTCTTTGTTCCCTACAACATGAAAAGGCATATGTTTGACTTTCTATAGTGAAAAAAGAAAAGAAAAGAAAAAAACAAACCCATTCCACCCAACTCTTCTGATTGATCTACTTTCAGATTGTAAATGTGAGCATTTGTCATATTTTGCTAGATATAAATCATGATATTACCTTCATTTTACTCTAAGCAAATAAATTTAGTTTTCTACGATATGCAACTCACAAAAAAGAACGAATCCGGAAATATACTCTAAACTATAAGCAGATGTTTTCTTGATTGACAAGACACCAATTGTGATTAATGTTTACCTTTCTAGTCTGCACTATGTCCAACGCAACTTTAGGACACCATAGTCTACTACGCTTCTCAGGAACTTGGAGATCTTCCTGTCGAACAATTTCTCTTCCAAGATCTCTAAGAAGGTCATGCATCAACAATCTATCATCGACAATCTTTATCAACGACATACGGATGAGAACAGTGATATCACTCCTTGGGAAAAAATCCAATGCTTTCCACACATAATGTGGATGGATTCTCTTTTCACCAATGAAGTAACATGCAATATCAAGAAAAATTTCTCTTTGTGCATCCTCAAGCATTTCAAAACTAATCTTTAATTTAGCAAGGACATCTTGCATGGGAACCAAATTTAATTTCTTCAATGTGTCTTTCCAATGTCGTTTGCTTTTGCAATAAAGAGAGGAACCGATGACCTCAAGAGCTAGAGGAAGTCCACCAGCTTTGCGAACGATATCGCAAGAAATATCATCATAATCATTTGTAGGGGAATCCATTCTGAAAGCATGCTTGCTAAAAAGCAAATGAGCATGGTGATGGTGCAATTCTCTCATTTGATAGATTTTAAACTCTTTGAAATGCATTGGGACATTAGTTTCTTGGTTCCCCTCTTCGATCGGCAAAAAGTTGGTGTCCCTTGTTGTAATAATAATTCTGCTCCCTAAACCAAACCAATCATGCTTTTCAGCAAGTTTTGCAAGTTGGTCCCACTTATTTAGGTCATCAAGAACAATGAGTACTTTCTTGTCGCGGAATCTCCTTTTAATTTGGTTAATTCCTGCATCAAACTCAAAAATCTCCATTGGTTTGAAGTTTAGAATTTCTAACAATAGTTGTTTTTGCAATTGAATGATTTTGCCACTCTTTGAAGCTTCTCGAACATCCGAAAGAAAGCTACAGCCATGAAACCGCCAAGAAATTTGGTTAAAGACAACCTTGGCAAGTGTCGTCTTACCGATGCCCCCCATACCATGGATTACTAGATAACGTACATCGGGAGAACCTTCATCTAAAAGGTGCATGACGTCTTCAACACAATAATTAATTCCAACTAAATGATCGGGCAGGTTTTTGTCTCTTCTATTCAACTTGATCAAAACTTCAATCATGATTAATCTAATGAGTTCACCTTGGCTGTCATATTTGATACAAGGAGTCCAATTAGAAAGGTTGTAGATAGAATATTAACCTAGAAAGCTCAGGAATATTGTAAACTAAACACAAGCCAGCCTTGAAGAGAGGAAGGCAAGGGCCGGTAACTGCCGCCCTCCCATAAGGATTTGAACATATTCGTTGCAGATATAAAGGAAGAAAATCAATTATTAATAAATTGCTGCCTTCCTCCCCAACAACAATATTAATTTCTATGACTAAGATTTCATTCGTTTCGGAAAATGTAATGTTTCTGAAAATGTAATTATTTTCTAGTGTTCGGCTAAAATTTGAAAATGAAGTGGAAAATATTTTCTATTGTTCGGTAAGGAAAGGAAAGATTTTTCCTCCATACACTATTTTTCAATATTTTCCATTATTTTATTTTTAAATCTATTTTTTAATTTTTTTTTCAAAAATCAAATTTTAGATTATTTTTTTATTTCCTCTTTCCTTTTTATCTTCTTCTTGGTTGACGACCGGTCGAAGGCGAGCTAGAGCCCTAGCTTCCTAGCTCGCTTGGCTTGTCACCCATCAGGCAAGCCTCAAGCTCGTCCAAGGCTAGTTGCTAGCCGTCGTTGTGGTCAGTGATCAACCAAGACAAAAGTAAAATTTTAAAAGAAAGAAAGAAAAAAAGAAAAGAAAATTAATTAAAATTTTGATTTTTTAAAAATGGAAAAAAAAAAGAAAGATTAAAAAGTTAACATGGGTGTAAGATAAGAGAAAGTGAGTGAGGAAAATATTTCATCATCTTGAAAAGTGGAAAACATTTTCCGCTAATGGAAAATGTTTTTCCCGATCAGTTCATTTTCTATGAAACGAACGTCGGAAAATTAACATTTTCCTAGAAGTTGTTTTTCGCGAAACAAAGAGAGTCTAAAACGTAATACAAAATTAATTCCTTGTATGGATAGTTATTAAATATGTGTGAATTGAGTGATAAGTTGGTGAAAGACAGAGCAATGAATAGTTTTAACTTTTGATGTAAGGATGAAAATCTCTTCTTGATCTTTTATACTTACAGCAGTTAAATATCTAATTAAAATAAGCAAAAAAAAAAAAAATTATAACCTTACCCTCCATCTTTGAGATGCCATCCTTTGATAAGACCAACCTCTCTCAGAGCCTCTTTCCACTGCTGCACTACATGGCAGCCAAACTTCTGCTCGTGCTTGTGTAGAGCATCATGGTACAAACCGGTTTTGAGTTTGACATCATCAGGATTCACGTCAAAGAAAACCGGCAAGATCATCACTTTGCCATCTCTATTTCTCAAGCAATCCACCATGCAAGCAAGCTCACGAAGACACCATGGACTAGATGCATAGTTTCTAGAGAAGATGGGCATACAGATTTTGGAGCTCTTAATCGCGTGCTCCAGCATGCCTCCAACAGCTTCACCTTTTCTGATCTCTTCATCGTCTCTGAAAACACAAATCCCAGCACCATCCATGGAGTGATAGAGGCAGTCGGCAAAATTCAGGCGAATGTCAGGCCCTCTAAAATTCAAGAACACCTCAAATTCAGCTCCCAACAATGACTCGGCATCATGCCTATTCGTTGTTGATGCCATTGTTCCATCCAATGAATCCCTCCTCTCCATCTTCAGGAACTAAAGTATACTGCCCGAGTTTAAGAGAAGTGTCTAACCTATGTGATTCTGGAGGATATATGGCCGAGCCCGAGAGTCACGGAAGACCCCTTCGTTGCACAGCGTTTTTCTCTGGGTAGAACCGGAGAAATTTCCTATCATCAGAGATTATTCTACCAACTATTCTAATTGATAATAGAAGTGCATAACGTGTTTCTCATACCAGCATTTGACACGATTTTCATTGCCATTTCAATGGTTTGACGGGTGTCTATTGAGTGACTTTAATCTGTCCAAAGCAAATGCTCCTCCGTAACTTTGCCACATGTGTATCCTCATCCTGAGACTTCGGAAGGGTAATTTTAGTGGGTTACATAGTATTTCATTCAGATGTGCATTTGATTAAAAGTATACGTAACCCGCCATTTGAAGGAATGATTAGAGATAATTTCTTTGGACCAGTCTCTCATTGATGGCCTATTATGAACACAATGACGAGATACAAGAAATCCTAACACTATGCTTGAATTTGTTATATATAGTAGGTTATGTATAGATTATGCCGGGGAAAGTAATGCAACTGAAATAAACTGAACTAAATATAATGAGAAGCTACATGCAAAGACTTGCATGCAGAGCCAACCAGCCCCCATCGGAGGCTGTGAGGTAAAAGAAAAAACAATAGATTGATTAAAGTCCAAGGCAACCGACTGACAAAGAGTTTTCTTTATTCAATGTAAACGACCCAACCAAAGGAAAACTTTTCAAGGCTGCATATTATGGAGTGGTGGACCGAGTCAAAACTAGGCAGGCCAGTCCACATGTGGGATGGATGGATGGATGGACCGAGTCGTGTTGGAGGGGTGGACCGAGTCAAAACTAGGCAGGCCAGTCCACCATGTGCCTAGTCCACCATGTGGGATGGATGTATGGATGGACCGAGTCGTGTTGGAGGGGTGGACCTGAGTCAAAACTAGGCAGGCCAGTCCAACATGTGGGATGGATGGATGGATCGAGTCAAGACGTGTTGTTCGGTTGGAAAAGCACGGCGTATGGAACGCTATCGATTAAGAAGATCAATTTGTTGGGTGGCCTTGAGTTTTCTCACCCGAAGAGTTTATCTTAAAGGATGGAATTTTTCTTCAAATTTATAAACTAACCATATGCTCCTTCTAATCTCTCCCTCACACATCAAGCTTAGGTCGAACATAAATACTAACAATCTCTCTCTCACCCATAGTCTTATTGGCAACTTGGCTTTGATAGTATTGAATTTATGTCACTTCAAAAGCAAGCTTAAAGGATGAAGTTTTTCCTCATACTTATAAATTGACTACCTCCCTCTTCCACAACAGATGTGGGATAACTCCAACACATTTTGGTCCGTATCTATCCATCCATGAATTCTAAGACATTTTTAGGAAGAGGTTAAGAAAGAGAGAATATGGTAGTAAGGGTGTATATGATAACCATTTTATTTCTCTATCATCCATCGCTGCCTGCTGGCTGCTCAAAAGGAAGAAATCTTATGTCATTATCAAATGACTTTTTATGTTGTTATCAAACGCGTATTTTTGCTGAAAAACTTGTTTTTAAAATAGAAATAAAATTTGATTTCATAAACAAAATAGTTATCACTCGTGCCCTAAGTATACTCTGATATGTGGTGCTTGATCAAGTCAAGGGATGAAGATTAATCGCCTTCCTCATCTTCGTATCATCATTTGACTACGGCGAAGGCACGCTATCTAATATTCAAGATGTTAGCGCGTGGCTTCTTAATTGACTACGGTGATCTGTGGTCCCCTTTTTGCACTCGGAAACTATTTTCATAAGTTTTATGTGAGTCGGGAAAAAAACAAGATCATATGCTTTGGTTTTTCCCATCTGTTCACTTAAATTATGCTTTATTTGTTTGATTGGTTTCCATAAGCAAATTCTCTAATTGATCAAGAAGATGCATATGTTTTATTTCTGAATGTGGTCAAAATGATGCTCCATTTCATAAAAATCTAAATGAGTACAACTGTCTCGTCATTAAAGGTCACCGGCAATGTATTAGTACTTAATTCCATCCTTATCAAAACATTTAGAATTCAATTGACTACGATTCAACTAATCAACTGTCAAAACATTAGGACCTCTTTTACAATTATCACACAACTAGTGTGATTAACTAAAGAAGAAGAGTAAATCTGCACATGCACCATGTGTAATCAGTTATATTGCAACTCCCTTGTTATTTTTTCTTTTACTCTATTAGATAAATTTAATAAGAACACGTAAATTGAGCTAAAAGAATTATAGTTTCAATTTCAATTTCAATATAAACTTAACAAAAACATGTAAATCGAGATTTTTTTATGGATCATTTCATGTATCATTTTGATAATGAATAGAAATCTCCTTTGGCCAAAAAAATAAGAATCACATCCATTGGATATATAGATTCATTTATCATTGTATAAACATATTCACTCGTGTAATGATACCAACTTTGTAAAACTATGTCACCTATCGTGTTTCACTCACAAGATTGGGAATATAATTCTTACATGATAGATGATGGCCCAAAAATTAGGGAGAAGTACTATCCTGTTGTCATGCTAGTGCTAAGAGACTTCACAATAGGCGCTGCACACTAGTACAAAGTCCTACCAAAATATTTAGACATCAATTCTTCTAGCACTAGCACGACCAGAATTAAGAAATACTATTGTCAATCTTCCAACCAGCAATGGCCTTGTCATTGAGCAGTTAACCCTCGAAGAATACGAACTGCATATGCCACTCTTAACGGGATGTTAAGTATGTGAGAATGTTGATACATACTAGAGACAACTAAAAATTGAACTCCCAACATGTTCGCAAGAGTATTTCCAGTCTTTGGAAACCTAGTTTCGGTTTAATTCAAGAAGAGGAGAAAGGCGAGAGATAACTGAATATCATCCGAATCTGCTTAAAACATCATGTCAAGCATAATAGGGCATCACATTTTTAAGGAACGCAATAGGATCCAATTCTTCAAGCGTGAGTTGATTCCAATGCGACACAGTTCTGTCCTTCACTGTGCACATTGCACATTATCATGATCCATCGTTTTCATGAGTTGAATGCCACGAAGCTTCATTTAAGCACTGTGGAGGACTCATAAATTAAAATTTTCAAAACAACAAATACCCAAGAAAAGAAATTCTCAGTTTGTTTATATATGTGGACAATGATACCATGGCAAAGAAATTTCAAACCTGCACTAGAAAAGAAATACTCAGTTTGGTTTTTGACCATTCTATTCATTGGCTGCACCCCAAGGTCATCAGATAGATTTTTCAGACAAAACTTGTGGCCAAACCTTTTTCTGAGCTTGAAGCATGCAGTCAGCTAATATAAGTTCAACTATAAGAAAATCAAAATTAACTTTGAAAAATTTATACTTATCAAGAACAAGTTAATAGCAAAAGTAACTAATTTCTACAAAGAACGACTTGTATTTTTCTAAAGCAATTTGTATTTGCCAAGAACAACTTGCATTTATAAGAACAACTAGTATTTCTTGAGAGTAAGTTATTTTTAACCAATCGTAACTAGTGGTAAAAATTATTTCTCCATAGTAAACGTTATTTTTAGTCATAATAAGGCTAATGAACTTGTAACAAACCTTTTTCATTTCTGGTGGATTCAAATGAACTTTTTACTCGATAAAGTAGAGCTATCGTTAGTAATAATGCTACGTTATTATTAAAACAAATGAGAAAAACAATAATTTATAATTAGCAAGAACAAGTTAGTTTTATAAAAAAAGCAACCTATGTTGACAACATATGCTAAAAAGGAATTCGTATTTAACCGCTAATTCTCATGGCACATGATCCAAATATCATATTCAACCAATAATCCACATGGCACATAACCCAAATATCATATTCAACCACTTACATGAACTCTAGTATTTAGCAAGAACGATTAGGGTTCACTGAGAACAAGTTATATCTTTCCCAATAGCTGGTAAATTTTAATTTATCCGTGATACAGCTCATGAACTCGTGGTGATCCATACATATCAATAGTTTTTTTTTTTTTTTCATTTGAAGTAAAATAAATTTTTTAATCAATAAGTTGTAATTATTGGTAGTTAATTTAATAGTGGATGGGCCTGCCTAAAGCATATTTGTTCGGGCCTAGGCAAGGACCTGTATTGATTAGGTCCTACCTGGCCCCGTTGGGCCCAAGCCTCACCCAGCTTGCAAACTAGTATGCAATTTTTTGTCAATGGGTGGGCTCAGGCCAGGCCCCACCATTGACAACCTCTAAGCAGTATTGATGCTTAATTACTTTTAAGTAGTAAACGAGAAAAACAAACTTTATGTTTGCAAAAACTAAGGGCGCACATGACAAAATTTCTATTCCAGAAATTGATTTCTGGCCAGAAATTGATTTCTCAATTTCTATTCCCAGGACAAGTTTGAAAAGAAAGAAACTCGTTTGATAATAACTCAAAATTTCTATTTTGGTAAATCCGTTTGATAACAGAATAAAATTTATATTTCTAGGAATAGAAATTGATTAGATAACAACATAGGAAATTCTCAAATATAAAATAATAGCCGAAATAATACTAAAACAATATAGAAAATCCTCAAATACAAAAAATAGTCGAAATAATACTAATACATTAGAAAAGTTGAAAATACAATTTCATGGAATTTATATTACATGTGCTTATTTCCTATTACGTAATATTTTCTTTCGAAAAATAAACAATGTGGCAAAAAAAAATTGAAATTCAATTGTAGTGAATATGTCGTTATGTTTTTGCTGAAATTGATTTCACATTAATCAAATAAGTCTAATGATAACCATGATTATAATAGTCTAATCTCCTAAAAAAATCCTAACTTCAAGTCTAATTCCAATTTCTTTCCAAATTTTGTTAAAAATATCCTCACCGTGTTCAAAAATCGTCACCAATTTTTTTCAAAATTATCAACACTAGGATTATTTAAAAATTTATTATCAAAATCTATATTTTCATCAACACTCTTACAAGAACAACATATTTCTTATTAGATCTCTTTTCCTTATAAAAGAAAAATCGAATGAAACCCTAATGATTTGACCCCTTTTTACCGCCTTAATATGAAGTTTATGATTAAAAAAATAGTTAGCCAAATAGTCATTGGCTGGCATACACGGAAGAGTAGGTGAAGAAAGACTCATTAAATATGAATATGACCAATTGACTATTACCATGCATAAAATCTCTTACATGCAACAAATGAAGCCTTGTTCATTCAATTCTCACCATCTTGCCCAATGGTTAAGATTTTCAATCAATATTGATTAGAATGATTATATTAAAAAATCATTAAAATATTTTGGACTAAATTAACTATTTCTATTTCTATTTCAATATTAGTGATCTAAAATATTTTGGACTAAATTGAAAAGTTGAGAAAAAAATTTTCTATTTCTATTTCTATTTCAGTAAACTGAGAAGTTAAAAATTTCAGCTTTTGATTTCTTCGATTTCTCTATTTCTGGAATAGAAATCTGTTTTAGAAATAGAGAAATCAAATTGCGTTACCAAACGGATTGCTGTTCCAAACCTGTTTAGGGGAACAGAGAAACGAAGAAATTGAGAAACAGAAATTTTATCATGCGCACCCTAAGTTGCTTCCACTAAAACCAACTTATATTCACGAAGCAACTTGCATTTACCAAGGACCATTAGGATTTGCCGCTCATTACTTTTTTTACCATAAATTGGATCTTCTACTGCAAAACCAATGACATTTGCTATGTGATAAACAATTTTGGGATATGCTCACTAGAAATATTAAAACCTATCATGAAAGTGCAATTGAGTTTTAAGACTTCTAAAAATGCAATCAAGTTATAAAACTTGTTAAATTGGTTCAAATGAGTCTTTTTGCTAACTCCGTCCAATTTGACTAACGGAAAATCTAGATGTAACTTTATTATTATTAATTTTATACTAATTTAATGCATGAATTTGTTTATCTAGAGCTTCTTAAAGTGCTTTTTTTCGAGAAGAGAGAGAGATAGAGAGAAGTTAGGTGAGGAGGACTGCAAGCCCACGGTGTCACCATCCCACCATTGCCAAGAGTGATTGGTGAGGGTGGAGGACAACAGGCAAGGATCGCTAGGCCTTGGCCAAGGGTTGGCGATCCTTGATGACATCAAGCCCAAATTTGGGCAAGAGTTGGCACCCTCCCTCGACCAAGGCCCAACGACCCTTGCCAACATCATGCCTAGACTTGGGTGAGGGTCATAGCCCTCCCCAACCCTTGCCTAGATTGGGTAAGAGTTGTCGGCCCTCACCTAAATCTGGCCCCTCCTAGCAATGGAAGGGTTATAGCTCTATCGGCTCAACTTTGTTTTTATAGCTTATTTTTTAAATTTAATTTAAATAAAATTAGTATTAAAAATTAGATTTAGACCAAAAAAAATGATGTCATTTTAGTCTTATACTTCATGATTTAGCCATGTCATTACCACTAGGAAAGATAAAATATTAAAAAAAGTCATATCAACATTTTTTGTTACTAAAATTGGATGAATAAAAATTAATGTAAGGACTCGATTGAACCAATTTAATAAGTTTTAAGACTCAATTTCAATTTTGTGATAAATTTTAGGACTTTTAGTGAATATATTCCAATAATTTTTTTTACCAAACATGAGACTCTTTCACTACAAGAAGGGAAACTTTTATTCTAGGTAAAAGAATAGCTGAGAGAGAACCATATAGACCTTTTTTTTGGTCAAAATCATTAACATCACAATATTTTGATGTTCACGAATACTTAGAAAAAACATGTTCACAAAATAAAATCACAATTTTCATCTCTAAAATATGCATTTTTTTCAATAAAATTATTGAACTTTTTATTTATTATAATTAATTCTTGAAATTTATCTAAATTTTCTAATCAAGTCCATTTGATATCTGTCAGTCTCTAGTCAATTTGAGTTGATGTGGCGATTAGTGGAAGACACGTGACTTGACCAATTTTAGCTGATGTGCCATCGGTCTTGACATCAGTCATATTGGATGGTCCCTTGGAGTCATGTTCTTGTATTTATCTTTTGCTAGAAGACGTTCTTTTTTTTCTTTTTTTTTAACGGCTTGTGTTGCTTACACAATGGCCTTTCGTGGAGGCAAAACGTTTTTCCACGCAATACTTTGTCAGGGTCCGATGATCATGTCAGCTTGATTTGACTAAATTGGGTGCTAGTGGAACCTCTCATGATCTGTCTCCCGCAAATTCCTATCAAGACCCCATTAAAAAATCTATTCAAGTTCAATAACTTCGAAAAACTACATAACTCCGGTAATGAGAAAAAGGATTTTGCAACCAAAAAAAAAGAAAAGGTGAAAAAGAAGTGCAGTGATGAGAGAGACGTTCAAGTGAGTTGGGTCTCGTGGCTTTGAGATTACAAATTTATAGAAGGATATCACAAGTGTTATAATTTATATAGCGCTCATAATTTCAAGAAAAAATTCACCTGAATTTGACATGAAATTCAATGTAAACAGAAATAAAGTAGGATAGCTCTTAGGTTCTAAAAGCAATTTGTCTATTAAGGCCTCATTTATTTATTGTAAAAATGAATTTCCAAAAAGTAATAACCTATATCATTTACAAAAATAAATGAACGAAAAATATTTTCATCATCTACTAATGTGTTTAAACATAAATTATTAACAATAATAAAAATATTTTTATTGATTAATTATTTTAAGTAATACATATAATAAAATTTTGAAAATTATTTTATAAAATATTTACTTTTTGTGAAATAAATGGAGCCTCCTCTTTACGTTTGCACTTTTTATTGTGGGTTCTTTGTTTTGGTACTTACAGTGCAAGTTCACGCCGCTCAAGGTAGAGTTTTGAGAGGAGGTGCTTTGTCTCGATAAAAAGCCGGCGTGGAAGCAAAATTGCCAACGATTGCCAAGGCCCCAACATAATTGGATTTGACAAGTTCGACTTCGACCTCCTCGAACATTTTCTCCACGTTTCTTCGACCACCTATATCAGCACCTCGTCGGAGAGATTGCTGATGGTGGGTGCTGGAATGACGGCGAAGGTTAGCTCTTATTTGCAGCTGCACTTTTTTTAAGTCTCCTTCTTTGTCTTTTCTAATTTCAAACTTTCTTTTTGGAATTTTCAAAAAATACTTATTTTTCCTTCTAAGTTAAATAGCCAACTAGGAAGCCATCGGGGCATTTATTGGTGCCTTAACAGCCACGTCATAAGTTTTTTTTTTTCCCAAAGGATCAATATGAACAAAATAGTAAATATATTTCAAGAACTCAATTGAACAAACAAGGCTGGTGGACCATTAGGTGAGTGTACATTTGGAGGTTTGCGTCAACCAAAAGATTCCAACATAAAACAAAATAATAAAATAAAATAGTAAATATCTCAAGAACTCAACTAAACAAACAAAAGTTTAAAGTGTAAGTCGCGAACCAAGATCTCCATAGTTAAAATTTAGAATATAGTAATAGAAAAAAAAGGGATTTATGCACTTGATTTGAAATCTATTTTTCTTTATGCTAAATAATGACGATTCATAGCCCAAATGCTTTTATTTATTACCATCTATATCATTGGCTTAATGAAACTATTTCTCATGAATTAGCGTTGGTAACTACTCATTCTGTAATGTTATTTGTACATTGGGGTTAGAAAATAGACGTGAATACTATTTATAAAGTTTTTAACTATAAACCCTCTAATCATAGGCTAGGCTTTACTGAGCCCATACAAGTAAGTCACATATTAGACTAATTAAGAATCTTTATATTTTACCTTATTAGACTAATCTCGCAAAATGGTAAATTTCAATCTCAATTAATATAGTCCATATAAAAAAACTCCTCTATTCTCTCACTTAAGCTATATTAATTGAAATTATCCATGCTCATGCCTTTATGTTGGTCTAGAGATTATTCTTGACAATCAATCTAATTCAATAAAGTTTCAAACATTGAATCATGATGATAACTGCATGAATATATACAAAGCTTTTCTATTGTCATGAGTGCTTTTTAATTCTATCGATATGAACTTAATATAGTAGTATGGTAAATGGATAATAGCTCATAGGAAGTGATACCTTATATGTTGTTCCCTTTGTTAGTTGTTCCCTTTGTTAGTCCACATTCTCTCTCTTTAAGTGCCACAAAACCTAATGTGCCATCAAAGAATATCCTTATGGTTCTAATAAACCTACATATGTTTCCCTTATAGTTAACTTTATATATAACAAGACATATCTTTAAGGCTGATAATTGAATGCCCCTAGCCTTTATCAAGGTTTACTAAATACCTTGAGATTTTCAACAAATATATGCATTTAACATTATAACAATACATTCATAGATACTTTATTGCATCATTTAGGAGTTTAGCTAATGGATTATTAAGCCTAAACTTAAATCGGCACTCCTAGGCCCATACCAATTTGTAACTTAGGGTTTAAATTCTTAACATGCAAACCATTTTCATTTCAAAATTGCTACTAATTAGTTTATGGCGGGTTGATTAGAAACTCAAATAAAGTATTGAGAGAAATACTTTGCTCCAATGAACTAGAGATTTTGGGTATGAGAACTTGATTATATTATATTTCTCTAATGTCCCTCTTGGTACTATTCTTTTTATGAAAAAAAAAAAGTTTGGCAAGTGGTTTCAATTTATTTTGTTACTTCCTAACATGCAAGGTGATTATGTGGGTGCACATATCATCAATTTAATACCCAACAAAGTGGTAAATAAATTGCAGGACTTACCTCAAACAATGATAAATATTTGGTTAGATAGTGTGATCCACAAACCTATATTATCTATCTATAAATTTGGTAACGAAATATACCAATGATCATATCCAAATAGTTATAGATATTGATAGAAGGTAATGCACTTAAATTTGGAAACGGGTAAATCAGCGATTGTATCCAAATGGTTAGAGATCAAATGGCCATCCAAGCGTGTTGTTATTATAAAGAAATTAGAAAAAAAGAAAGACAAAGGGCCTACCACTAGTCGTCATCTCCATTATGGGAGCAGAGAATTGCCACAAGCCTAGGCAAGGGATTTGAGTCGCGCAACTTAGTTGTGGAAAGACTACATGAGGATCATGCAACCTCATGCAACATAGATCTAGAGACAAAAGGCTCGGTTGACCTTCAACCTTAGCGACGCTCGACACAACAACCATCAACCTTGGCGGACCTCTACAATTCTTAGCAACCTTCCACTCACCATATCTTGTTTGAGCCGCGACCCCATCTAGATCTTGCTTAGCAAACTTGTGACCATCAATAAGACTCAACAAACCTCAGTGATTGGTGGTGACAATTTACTAGCCTCATATGACGGTCGGCGGAGCTTCGCTGGCAACCCAAATCTCTAATGCCACAAAAGATAAATAATTTTTTTTATGAGGGTGAGAGTGGAAAATAAAAAAATTAGGGGGGTCAATTTTCAAAAACAAATCATTAATCCTAAGGGATGCCTTCCAAAAATGCCGGCAAGCCTTGTGCTTTCAACTTTGTCAATACTTGCTTTCACTTTAATGCTCTTCGAATTTTTTTACCAAATGGCTCAATTTTCACTAGTCCTTTGGGAAAGCTCAACTAAATGGAGTCTAAATGTCTTCATACTTGACTTAAGCCAAAATTTGTATAGATTTCTCAATAGTATCCAAAATATCACTGTATGAAGTGAGCCAAAACATGACCTTGATAATAGCTAGAACATATTAATCCTCAAACTAAAGCCCGTCCACCACCTTTCTTTGCCCCGTGTGAGGCGAGGGGTAGGGTAGATATGCTTTGGTGAAGCGACGACGCCTCGCTGGAAAACTTTCGAATTTCTTTTTTATTGTTAGCAATTTATAATTTTAAAACTAATATAACTAGGGAAAATTCCAAATAAGGAACCGAAGTATCTTCATTTTCTCAAATAAGAGCTCGAAATGGACTTTATGTTAAATAAGGGCTTGAAGAAACCATGGTTGTTTCAAATAGGGGATTGAAGTGGGCATGATTATTTTAAATGAGGGCCCGATCTCGCCGATCATTGGTCGGCTAAATATTTCAATTGATCAAAGTGCATTTTCATCCGAATATAATTTTAATTTTAATTTATTTTTATTCTTTTTTTTTTCAATGAGGGCCATTAGTTGTAGGCGGGGGTCAGCGGCCGCTGGTAAGGCTAGCGAGGGGGTCGACAACCCTTGCCGGTCGCTAGTGAGGACTCAGCCAAGGCCTACAAGCCCTAACCACCTACGAGAGAAGCCACCCTCGCCAAATTTGGCGAGGGTCAACCTTGCCTAAAGTCGGTGAGCACAACCACACCTCGGGTGAGGGTCGTTTCGCTCAAGCAAGGCTATCCCTCGTCGACTGTTGGTAAGGGTTGTCCTTGTCAATGGCCATGAGGGTAGCCTCCCCTAGGGCAAGGTTGTCCCTTGCTTATGGTCAGCAAGGGCGACCCTCGCCCAGACCTCTCTAGGAATCACCGATGGCTAGACACCAAAGCAAACGGATGGTTAAATGGAGAGGACCATCCAAACATTGGAAGATATGTGATAGGTTGGCATTATCGACTTTAGAGGAAGTTGGGACGAGCACCTGTGTCTCATCGAGTTCATTTACAATATCAGTTTAGCTCCATTTGAAGCGTTGTATGGTCAAGTTTGTAGAACTCTAGTTTGTTGGAACAAGGTTAGGGAAAGGAAAGTCACTAGTCCAGAGTTAGTCTTACCTATGACAAATACCGTGTAGGTAAGTAGAGATAGGCTTAGAATTGCTCAAGGAAAATAGAAAAGTCATGCGGATAGGCAATGGAAACCTTTAGAGTTTCACATAGGCAACCATGTATTCCTTAAAGTGTCACACATGAAGTGTGTCACACTTTAGAAAAAAAAAAGGAAAGCTAAGCCCAAGATACAAATGACCATGAGATCCTGGAAAGGATCGGGAATTTGGCCTATCAATTGAAATTGCCACCTAAACTTGCTCAGATACATAATGTATTTCATGTATTGATGTTAAGAAAGTATGAGCCCGATCCGACATACGTATTGAATTTCGAAGAAATCAAAGTAGACAATGGGAGGTTGTATGTTGAGGAGCCACGGCAGATCGTGGATAGAAAATAGTAAGTGATAAGAAGTAAGGCCATTCCCCTAATAAATGTACTAAGCCGACACCATGGAACATAAGAAGCAACATGGGAAAGTGAGGAAATCTTGAAGCGCAAGTATCCATGTCTATTTAGATAACTAGGGTCGTTTTGAAATTTTAGCGAGAAAATTTTTTAGGAGGGAGAGTTGTAACATTCATGATTTTGACCCCATGAGGATTGGCTATGGAATCAATATGCCGATGGTAGGATCGGCCATGGACCGTTCTCAGGATTAGTTATGGATTGATTTGCCCAATTGGAAAGGAGGCTTAAGGATTAGCCACTGTCCAATTAAAAGATTGGTCTTGGACTAATCAAGGGATTGGTTGTGAATCAATTCACTGATTATGCAAGTGGACTTGAGCCATTCGACCATGGAATGGCTACTCGATCACAAGGGTTAGTCGTGGGACGATCAAGTATCATCACGGATCAATGGATGATCATGGATCGATCTTAAGTGATCATGTTCAAGTCACAAGGGATTCCACTCGGTCATGTACCGACCCCAATCGACCATGAGTCAATCCTATGTGACCGTGTGTTGATCAAGGACCGATCGATCCTAGGCAACCACATGACAATTGAGAGCCGACCACGGACCAAGTATGCTCGGCTATGGACCAGTTGTGAGGTGGCCATGGGCCCCTCATGATGGATCATGGACTAGTCCTAAATAAGTCCACGATTAGCTCGATAACCCTACCACTAGGATAGG
This sequence comes from Eucalyptus victrix, assembly GCA_016097545.1. NCBI lineage: Eukaryota > Viridiplantae > Streptophyta > Magnoliopsida > Myrtales > Myrtaceae > Eucalyptus > Eucalyptus victrix. The sequence continues at coordinate 51,506,211 of CM027843.1, forward strand.
TGCCGAACCATGCACCAGGCCTCGTGTTAGGCCATGGATTAGCCTTGGACTTGCATAGCAAGGACCACGGACTAAGCCAAGAGCCCAACCGTGTGTTAGTGTGACACATTGGATTTTCCAACCCTATAATTATAAATGGACTAATACGGGCTTAGGTTGTTGAAAGCGAGCCAGATGACAAGCCTAGTGGATCGTAAAGAAAGGTGGACTAAATGAATTAATGGGTTGTGTTAAGGGCGCGTTTGGTAAAATTCTATTCCTGGGAATAATTTTTTTTTTATCAAAAATGACTTCTTTTTTTTTTGTTTCTGTTTCCAGGAATAATTTCTTAGTATAAGAACGCTTTGATAATCGCATAAAATTTCTATTCCCAAAATAGAAATGCGTTTGGTAGAATTGTATAATTTTGTTGTTTATTTTAATCTTTTATTATTTTTATTATATATTTCATTTTTTCTTTTTTCTTTTCTCTCATTCTTCCTCCTTTGTGATCGGTCGCCAGCCACGGTGGCAGTTGATGACCAACTGGGTGAGGTTTGGCGAGCTCGTCGGAACCTCGCTAGGCTAGGGTGAGGGCTGGTGAGCTCGTCAGAGGCTCGCCTAGCTACCATGAGGCACAGCCTCACTGGGCCACTGCTAGGCAACACCAACCTAGCGATGGCCCATCAAGGCTGAGCCTTATCGTGGCTAGGTGAGGCTCTAGCCGGCGACGCTCCAGTGAGGTTGTCGGCCCTCGTCAGCCAGTCGCTAGCCATGGCCGAGATTGGTGACCAGCCAAAAGGAAAAAGAAGGAAATGAAAGAGAAGAAGAGAAAAGAGAAGAGAAAAGAAGAGAAAAAAAAAATTGTTCTGGGAACAAGGAGCTACTTTTTTTCTACTTCTTATTTCTATTCCAAATCTATTCTCGGGAACAAAAATTTTACCAAATACATTTCTATTCTTTTTTCATTCCTTAGAACAAAAGAACATAAATAGTTATTCCGAGAAACAAAAATAGTTTTTGCCAAGTAGGCCCTAAGACAACAAGCGTGGGCTCGAAAAGCCAAAGGATGGGATATTAGTTGGGCTTGGCATGGGAAGGGCTAAGGCTTGAGCTTGATAGGGACATAGATTAGGCCTAGTGGGTTGTGAAATGAGCCTGGTGGACCGGTGACATGTATTAAGGTCCTAGAACTTCAATTTTACAACTAAGATTTTAGATTAGTCGTACACCAAATTTACTTAGGATCCTATTAGAATTTATAAGTAACTATAATTCCTTAAATGCCAACCTTAGTATTTTCTTGCAATTCTTCCTTTGTTTTCGATCATAAGCTAATGTCAAAATATTAACGTGTTAATTAGTCCACACGCACCTAATAGACCCTTGTAGTTTGAGGGGACCATCAAGTATTAAAACTTAACCTCAACCTTTCCACGGATGCCAAGTGCCATGCATAAAGAAGAATTCATGCAAGAAGCCGCGTACCCCATCTCCTCAAGGTTTTCTTCAGTTTTGAGATCTTCATAGGGAACACCATCATTACCTTCTATAGTAATTACTTCAGATTGAGATCATAACAAAATCCACACATAAACTTTCCTCTGCCTTCACACCCCCTTATCGATCCATTGTTCTCTCTATATTCTCTCTCCCTTTTTCTTTCTCCTTGGCTTGAACAAAGCAAAACTTCATCATCTTCAGCTGATTCTTCTTCTTCGAATCCGAGCTACAAGGGTCGTTTCTTGGAGAGCAGCAGCACATGAGCGACACCAAACCATCAGGTAAGGAAATGGTGGGGTGCTAAACTTGATTTATCCATTGAATGCCCAGAAAAAATTGTAGAGTGAGCTGGATAGAGGCAAAACTAGGCTTGACATCTCAATTTTGAGGGTGTATGGGTTAGTCAAGAGGCCGGATGAGAGCTAGATGGTTTGCATGTAAGGATTAAGGTCTAAAGCGTGTAGGACAGGGCGATAGGAATTTATGGGTGTCGAGGTTACTGCATAGGAAGGTCGGATAGGTAGTAAGCTAAGCTGCATGTTGGTTTTGGGTGGCCGTGAGTGAATTTTGGTTTGGGTTCAGACTGTCGAGTCGTTATGGGGAAAAAATTGGTAGTTGAAACTTGTTTTGGTACTGTGGTTGTGTGGTCGAGGCCCTAAATGTAATCGTAGATGAATTAACTAGCTTAAATTGGTCGAGTATGGAGGATTAGACTTAGGTGTGGTCTGTTCGGGGAAGAAAAGAGCAGTAGTTGCTGGTTTATGTGTTCCTTTCAGGTTCAAACATGTTGTCATTGGAACAAACAAGTTTTCTTAAGAGTGCATTAAAGATCTTAAGCTACGACGTACCGTTTAATCAAGTTTTCTTGTATAGGTTAGCTCATGCGAGCATCTTTTCCATTAGAACAACAAACTATCTTGTGTGAATCAGAAGAACCTTAGAGAGTTCTGCAAATTTTCTGCACTTTTTTGGGAATAACAAATTTTCTTAGGGATAGCATATTAAAATTTGAGAGCAAACAATTGAGGTTTGGATTGTGAAATGACTTTTCTTCTGCGTGTAGTAATTCCAGAAAACTACCCTAGATTTAAGGGTTAGTTCAGCAAGTTGTTGCTCTTTATATAGTGAGATAGGCTTAGGTCCCTTCACAGAAGATATTTATCTATATCTCTTTTACAAAATATTAAAATTTCATAATTTTTTGATAAGGTTTAGTATATTTTTCGCCTTTGTGTTACTTATTGCTCAAACTAGTCCTTAATCTATCCTAGTCTGAATTTATGCATTTGATGGTAGTCCTCTTGTCTACTCTTTTGGTGAACCTTGGAAGTCTCACAGCCGTTTATTCATTGCTAGTTGATGCATATACATGTCTCTTCCATATTTGAAATGAGATGACTTGTTGCAAATTGAGTCTCATGAGTGCTATGAGTGAAGCATGCAATGAGATAGTGTGTAAGCATCGGATCCTAGTTTGGAATGGCTTTGTGCATTTGAGTGGATTTGCATGCTGCTGTAGTATTGTAATTGTAAGACTCGATGCATGAAATGTGTGGAATAAATTGAATTTAAGAGATTTCCAATGGTCTTGTGATACCGCTAATGCCTTGAAAAATGAGATGCCCATGCTGTGTGTTCTTGAATGCCTTGGTTGAGTGAGATACCGGGATACCTTGGAGTGAGATGCCCTTGCCATGTCATCAGGGATGCCTCGATTGTGTAATACCGGGATGCCTCAGAATTAGATGCCCTTGCTGTGTCTTCATGAGATGTCCCAGTTGTGTGATACTAGGATGCCTTGGAGTGAGATGCCCAAGGTAGTAATATCACGGAAGTTTGGATGAGGGATTTCGAAAGTGACTCGATCGAGCCAACTTGTGATCCGGGAGGAAAACTAATTGAGGGTGGATATTGAAATACATGGTAAATTAATTCCACTTGGCATGTGTATTCGTATATCAAAAGTTCGGATGAGGGATTTTAGAAGTGACTCGATCAAGCTAGCATTAAGTTAAATTTGTTTGAGAAAATTATACACTATACATGATAAATTAATTCCACTTGGCATGTGTATTCGTATGAAAACAATTGACATACCAAACAACGAGCAAATTATGCAAATCATACATCGTTAGAATGCATGTATTTCAAGTCTTATGGAGATCATGAAGCCAAATGGACTCATCTACAAGCTCATGCAACTCAGATCAATGCAGGGTATATCAACCTTGACTCAGTTTTGTGTGATTTTACCTAATCAAAAAACCTCCGAAAAATCTAGAAAAAATGTATGTCTATGATAATTTTAAACAAATCTTGTGAAGAAAACTTTTTCAGAAACCGATCATAAAAATCAATACAAAAATTGGAATAAAGATAAAAACACTAAAATGACCTAAAGTCCCGTAGAATCAACCATTTTCCGAGGTATTTGTCGAGGGTCAAACGTTATCGGTTTGGGACATGCCACCTATCAAATCAAAGGTCTCAAAATTTATTTTTTAAGCTTTGAAGGAGTCGAGATCAAATAAGCTAATCTAATAACTCATTCAAGCCCAACAGTAAGTCACTCACTAAATTAGGAAAATTGCAAATTAACATTAAACACACTCAAACAAGCTCAACTTCATCTTCAATGGATATCAAACCTCAGCAATTCATCAAGACCAGATTTAAGCATATTTTATGGATCTAATCTTGAATCCTAGCCCCAATCAGATACGTCGATCTTGCTTAATCGGATTTGAGTTTGAACATTTACCTTTTTAAGTCTATCTTCAAAATGATGCACAATCGGACAAAACTGCCTTTGTCGGAAAATGATCAAAGCTCCGAGGATGAGATCAAATTGCCATGGACCACCAGGGGTTCAACTTAAAAATAGATTCGGTCCTGATCTAGACCGGCTTTCAAGCCGTCGAAGAGGAAAGAGGTCATCGGAGCTATTTCAGTAACTGATCTACTAAACCTCGACCATGGCTAGGTCGGGGATGGCCTAGGGATGGATTGAAGGTAATCAGTGCCCCTAAGAACAACAAGTGATCGCTAGTTTGGATGATCGACGAAACTAGTCCAAATCGGACTAGTTTGAGTACCATCTGAGGTTGGACTGATCAGAAAGCTTCTAATCGCCGCTTAGTCATGATCTGCCTGCCAAAGAGAGGAGAATCGTCGAGGGTGGATGGTGGTCGATGAGCTACCGGCGTGAGACCAACGAGTAGTCAGTTTTTCTAAAGAAAGCAGATAGAGGAGAGATAGGCAGGAAGAGAGAGACAAGAGCGAAATCTATTTTAGAGAGAGGAAAATCTACAAAAAATGAACCCCCATTTTTCAAAATTGGAGAGAATGGCTTTTATACTAGGTTCTAATCGGCTAAGTTTGACTGTCTCTTCAATCCGACAATCAAAAACTTAATTTAATAGCCAAATTAAACTTTTAAAAGGCTAATCACACTTAAGATGTGTCATATGACCAATCGAATGGTCCAATTCACAAAAATTAGGGTTTAAAATGAGAATTACACTTAAGGGGCTAATTAGGGATTAAATTGCAAATTCATGAAATTCAATGGCCATCTTAAAAAATGTTGAAAATGCAAGAGCATGGGAGCAAAGTTCATGAGGCGAGGATCCCAGATGCAGTCGCCAAAGGTCTAGAACCTGCCGGCAAAGGGCCAAATTGATCGCCTCATTAGCGGTTGGTCGGATCGGTCAGGTCAGTTCACGTCGGTTGATCAATTCCTAAATGGTTCTTGGCAAGTTCTAGCTTGTTCTAGCTAATTCATGTCCGGCAGTCTTTGTGGGTTCAAAATCTATGTAATTATGGACCAAATTGAAAAGAAAACTTGTCTAATTTGAGGAGAAATTGTCATATTTTGATCAAATTAAGCATATTAAACCCCGTGAATACAATTTATGGGTTTTCTATTGACCTAATTGAATGATTATTAAAAAAAAAAACAACGGACTTAAATCATGGGTACACGTAATCAGGCATTATAGGTCAAAACGAGCAATTTTACAATTCTTAGCTCAAAATTACAAATTAATTGAAATTGAATTCAATTAGTATTGCAATAAACCTATTTGAATAATTATCCATGCTTAGGATAGTTTATTCCATTCAAATTGACCTTGAATTGAAGTTATGAGACTTAGGTCAAAATTGAATCAAGGTCTAATATCAAAATTAGAGCTATATTGATGAAATCGAACCTTAATTTTGAATGGATCAACTTGAATTTCTTCAATAGAAGCCCAATTGCTTAACTTTCCTATATTCAAGAAAGTGAAATCCCTCCAATTGGGAAGCTCTCAAGTGAATCTCTCAAAACGAATCTTGAAATTGGACTTTTCTCAAGAAAATGAATGAAAAATAATTGTCCATTCATGACTTATGAATAATCAATTTTGACTCCTTAATTGGGGCTTAAAATGGCAATTCGCTTTTCAGCATGGCAATTCTTGAAATCGAATGAACGAGTGGATTAAAAATGGTCGTTAGACCAAATGTTGTAAAAGGAATTACACCTAATTATGACTAAAATAAAATTAATATTATTTTTTGTCTATTTAGAATCTAAAATCGAAAAATTTGAAAACACAATGTTCTCAATCGAATTTTGTGAAATTTTCGATACAAAAGTTAAATTGACAATAAAACAATGTATTTTGGAGATTTTCAATTTTTCCATTTTTTATAATCAAATGCTTGACCAAAGGTCAATCATTTAGTTGACTTTTCTTAAAAAATTGATTTTTGAGTCAAAAAATTGAATTTTTGAAAAATTGATTTGACAAAAGTGAAATTAAGGCTAATTGACATATTTTTAATTGAAAAGCCAGTTTTTAACCCAAGGTGGACTTTTGGTCAAAGGATTAACCAAAAAATCGATCCAAAAGTCAGCTATTTAACTTTTCGGGTTTTTTTAATATATAAATAAATATAAAATTGTTTAAAAACAGCAATATAAAATAAAGAAATGGAAAAAAAATGATATTTTTTAATCAAGAAACGGGCCCATCATGATCGGAAGCCTTAATATTGAGTTTTACCTTTTTATGATGCATCGACTAAAAATCAGTTGTCACCACTTATGCATTTTTATGTAAGTAGAATTCTTTACTCTTAACTAAGGCAATAGGTTACGTTGTCAAATTTAGTTATGCGTTCATCCATGTAAGCCGTGTTTATGTCGTAATGTTCTTTTGCATGATTTGCTCATGTTTGCACGCTTGAATGTATTTTACGCCCCAAGAGAAAGTCGAGGTTCACTCAACTTGAAATCGACGTCAAGTGGCGATGGCCTAAGCCACGAGGCCTTGAATTGGCATTGAGGCGTGCTGGTTCCAAGTCTTGTTTGATGTAAGGATCGCCCATGGCCACGAGGTCTTGAATCAGCATTAAGACTTGCTAGTTCCAAGTCTTGTTAGGTACGAGAATTGCCCAAGCCCACGAGGTCTTGGTACGACATTAAAGTAGTGATAAGCTTATTTGGTGAAATAGCTTGTTTGGTAAGTTGAAAGTGGATCACATGCATTTAGTCATGAGATAGCAATGGGTTTGTTATTGATTTGTTATCGACAATATATTGCAAGTGATGTACTTGCTAGATTTGAGGATGAAATGTCCTCTTAATAGAGAATTATGGGTTGTACTTACTGACTCCCCCAACTCACTCCTTTATCTTTTAGATTTTACACCAGTTTTGGGAACTATAGGCACACTAAAGGAGATAGAAATTCCCCTAATCTATGCGGATATATATGTAGTGAAAAAAAAGGCTCGTAAAGAAAAAAAGGGCTTATAAAATATAATGATATCACATAAAGTGGTGTGTTTTGTTGTAATGCTTCCCTAATTTCTAACTATTGTCTATCTAGGAGTTTTGTTTGTTCACGATTCCACATATGCATATTAATAAGATAAAAAGAAACGGGACGGCAACGAACCTGGGACGACACAACGATAATCGCCGCTGATCGCAACTGGAGTTGGGTCGTTACAACTTATATTGGGGAGAATGACACTAAAAGTGTCATAAATTATGTGCAATGCTCATTTTTATGCCAAAAGTTATTTCTAGATCACTTAAATGTCACTTTTTAGAAAAATCAATCACTTAAGTGTCAATTTCGATTTGAGTCACTAAAAATCTGACGTAGTCATGTTTTATTAATTTATCAATCTTACATGCCTTCATTGGCGTGCCTATTTAGCATATAATCCCCAAACGACATCATGCATCAAGTTAAAAAACGATCACTTCAGTGCCAGTCGTTGTAAAAAAGTTATTACCTCAATGCTAATCGTTGTTAAAAGCTTATCACTTCAATGCCAATCTTAATAAAAAAGTGAACACTTTAGTACTAAAAGATTGCCATCTTAGATGGAATCTTTAATTATAAAACGTAATTTCTCTAACTAGAATTTCTCATTGGAGGCACTTTAGTGATTGTTTTTCTCCGATTTTGGCATTTAAATGAGCCAAAGAAAAATTTTGACATTAAAGCGAGGGCATACACAACTTATGGTACTTTTAGTGTCCTTCTTCCCAATAACTTTCCGAGCTTGCGCTCTTACAAAAAGCAAGACTCACAAGAAAAATGGTTATTCTTGAGGATTAATATCATGAAAAATTCAAAACTAATATATTATTAACAAATTTACTTCAAAATTGTTGCATCTCGTGACAAATTTATTATAAACTAATACGTTGGTCATAATTTTACCCTTTGTAATTTGATTACTATCAAGAAAAATCATAATTTATAACAAATGGAGGTAAAACTCCAAACTGGCACACCCATTAACTGCTAGGGGTGTGCAATCGGATCGGGTATACCCAGTTCTCGGACCGACCCACTTGGAAAATAGGGTCGGGAATCGATTCCAATTGAAACTGGTTCGGGAACTAGTTCCCAAAATTCGGAATCGGTTTAAATCTATCAAAGAACAGGTTATGAGTGATTACTCACCCGGAAACTGGTTCCTGGATCGATTTGGAAATCGGTTCCCGAACCAGTTTTGTAAGTAGAGGTCCAAAACCCATTTTTTTTCCCCGATTTCTATTCTTACTCCCACAATCATATGACGTTTTTCCTCTTGGCTCTCTCAAACATGCACGACACTTCTCCTTTGTCATTCCTCTTCCTCAATTGCTTCCCTCCCTCACCGGCTCTCTCTCGCACTGTCCGATGGACGGACGGTGTTCGTCGCCACCAAATTATTGTGTATCACATGGATTGACTTGCCTAATTTCTTTTTTGTAAGAGGAGTTATGCTTACATAAATTAGTAGTTTCATGTAGTAGTTGTGGGAATAAGACTAATATTAAACCCATATTTGTTGCTAATTTTTACTTTATGATTTTATTTATTATAATTAGCATTGTGAATCCTTTTTTTTTTTTTTTTTTTTTTGGTAAAGTAGCATTGTAAATCCTTAATTTTTCATTTGGTCAAAAAGTTCGTGTATTTTTTTTTATTACAAGTGTTTAATGTTTCAATACAAATTATAAGGATTATGTTATTTTATCACGTATTAATATAAAATTCAAAGTTGTATAGGATATCGGGAGATTGCAAAACAGATTCCAATGGAAACAGGTTGACCCTGGAATCGGATCGGAAAAACGGGGTGGGTTGGGTACAGGTCCAATACAAACAGGGTCAGATATAGGGTTTAGAAAAAAGGAACCGATTATAATAGGGTCGCGTACAGGGTCTAGGTCTAGACCCTACACACCCTGGACCCAATCACCCCTATCAACTGTCACGTGTCATTCAACGCAACAATTTGATGATAAAATTTATTGAAAACTAACGGATGAAAAATTTGTCGTAAATGTACCAATTTAAAAAAAAAATTGTCAAAAAATTAATTTAAATAAATTTGTTACGAGATATACCAGGTTTGGGGTTTTTCATGAGATTAACCCTATTATAAAACTATATATTCATTAAAAATACGCAAATGGGAAGGATTCACGAGGTGGGTAGGAGTGCAGGTGGGAAGGGCTAGCACCAGCCACTGCCCCGCCCCGCCCCGTGCCCGCCGAGGCATTCCTCTGGAGAAAAATTTGCTCTCCATCCCTCACCACCACGATGCAAAGCCTCTCCGCTCCGCTCCGCTCTATAACCCAATTCGACAGGGAAAGAGCGCAAAAAAAATGACTCGAAGTCTCTACTTCATAACATCGGATCGCATCATCTTCCCCGTCCTTTTCTTTCCTCGTGGGGTCTGAGAGTTGTCATGTATGAACTTTCCGCAGCATGCCAAATAGTAGCTCCGTCGCTTTTCCGCAAGAAACAAAAGATCCTCCATGTCTTTCCTCGACCCTGCGCCATAGTTTTTCTCGTGCATGTGTTTGGACTTTTGAACTTTATGGTAGCACGGTTGGATCTTGTGGTCGCTCTTTTGATTGAGCCTTCCGTGGAGATGCGGGCCCGGGTGACCGGACTTCGATGCCCCGCGGCGACCGGTTGCTAGCGTGGAGTGCCCGATCCTTTTCCAACAATGGTTCGGGCCACCAGGGTTACTTGTTCGACGCCCCGCGGCGACCGGCAGCTAGTGTGGAGTGCCCGATCCTTTTCCAACAATGGTTCGGGCGACCAGGGTTACTTGTGCGAGCGCCCCCCGTGGTGGTAGAGATCGAAAAATTAGCCATTTAAGAGCTAATTAAGCTTGATTAGTAGACATTCATCACTCTCTAGATTGTCCAAACTTGGAGCATGAACACGACCCGATATCTTACTCTAGCTCTTGTTAACAACATTGCAATCATATTGTCGAGCAAAAATCATTGTATTAGACTGTATTTTTGTTTTAACTGAATGGTTTAAAAATTTTTTTATAAAAATAATTATTTATATCACTTGAAATAATTAGCTAATTAAAAATGTTTCTGTATCAGCAACAATTTATATCTGAACATTTGCATGGACAATGAAAAGAAGTTTCTTTCATTTATTTTTTTCAAACGATACAAGCGATCATATTAAGAAAAATATTTTTCAAATTATTTATTTTTCGCAAAACAAATGCACCTTTAGAGTAAGTGAATGGAGCTTTTATCACCATATAGAGAGTGTATGGAGAGTTGAACTCCAAAGTCTTCCTATCGAAGTAATCAAGCTTCAACAAGTGAATTGGGCGAAACATAGGAGGAAATTGAATTTTAGTGCATCCTAATTATTAATTTTCTTTCCCCTCTAGAATGTACATAAATGTGTAGAAGAAGCTAGCACATTGAAAAAGTATTTATATGATAAATGAATTCGAATCATTTTCTTGTTCTATAAAGAATATAAACTAAAGAATTGTGTTTTTCTTGATTTCTAATTGGACGAAAATTCCTCCAACCAGCCCTTTAACCATTTTCTTAGCCTGTGCCTCGCGCTAGCATGTCTATTTGCATAATTTAAATTCATTGGTTACCCGATAAAATGAGACGTGACGTAATAAAGAAATGAGATTTGTTTTGTATATATGATATTTCATGGAGCCTAAGATTAATATGCGGCGGAAAAAAGTTATAATGTTATGTCCCTAGCAAAACATAAATAAAAGAGAACGATTTTACCATTAAACGATGGAAGCTATATCAAATAAATCTATTAAAAAAATAGAGAATAAACCAGTTAAATTACAAATGACCTATGTTTTAAATACGTAGCAATTTTATCCTTTTACATTAAATATTTCATTGCAAGTTTGATATAAAAATCAACATTTTTGGTAATTTTACTTTAAGCGAGATAGTTTCCTCATAATTCAAAGAAATAACTTTAATTAATTGTGTTATAAATTATACAATTAATTTTATTAAAATTTCAAACATTTTTCAAACAAATTGATGTTGGTTTTTGTTCACCATAATTTTTAGGATACATATATCAGATTATTCAATAAAACGATTATCCTTTTTTTCAATAAATGTATATTTATCAATAACATGTACCTTTAGAGTGGAACTTATTCGGTCAAAAATATATGAATGAATGTTTCCTTTTCCTATTTACTTTGATAATCATATGCCTCTTTCTATAACTAATTTAAAAATAAAAATACATAAAAAAAAGTGAAATCTGTTAATGTAATAAAATAGCATTGTACTACAGATGATATAAATATTAGTATCTAAACTCCCAGCTACCGTGTTGATTCCTTCTTAGTTTTGGCTCAACCGGAAGGTCGCCCACCATATATGAACAGCTGAGACAAGAGAATCCCATGTCAACTGCAGATAACCTGTGGTCCCTAGATGGTTGCTAATTAAATGGACATAATTTTTAATTGTTCTAACACTAATCCTCCTATATAGACTAGACTGGACTTTGGCTTAAGGTTAAAATATGGAAATATATAATTAGGGATGCAAATGATGGTTTGGAAAGAGTTGAACACTTTCTGTTTTGATACCATGTATCAGGTCATGTGGCAATTACAAAGGTAAGTTGAAATGCCACATGATGGGCACGAAACCAAGTATTTCTTGAACCCTAGCTTTAATTATATCTAATAGGATATATGTGGTGATAAACTAAATTGATCAACATTGAAAAGGTGGCAAACTTGTCCCTTACGAAAGCGAAACAAAGCAATGTCAAAATCAAAGGTACACACAATTCGCTTCGCTAAGCATTAGAAAGTAGGCATATTTGCTACATTTAGGTCTACCGATGGTGTAAAGAATAAGTCACGCATTCACCGTTGGATAGTTGACACGCGGAAGAGTATGAAGACAACCATCCCGATAAAGGAGAGCTCCATTTGTTTCGCAAAAAATTAAATAATTGAGATAATATATATATATATATATATATATATATATATTTTTGGGAGTCGTTTAGAGTGGAAACTTATTCGGTCAAAAATATATGAATGAATGTTTCCTTTTCCTTTTTACTTTGATAATCATATGCCTCTTTCTATATATAATTTTAAATTAAAAATACATGAAAAAAAGTGAAATCTATTAATGTAATAAAATAGCATTGTACTACAGATTATATAAATATTAGTATCTAAACTCCCAGCTACCGTGGCGATTCCTTCTTAGTTTTTGCTCAACCGGAAGGTCGCCCACCATATATGAACAGCTGAGACAAGAGAATCCCTTGTCAACTGCAGATAACCTGTGGTCCCTCGATGGTTGCACATGGTGGCTGTGAAGAAATTTCTAATTGGAAATGGGACGAGGGTGGCACTTGTTTTGTTGAAAATTTCATGATGAAAGAAAATATTTTTATGAAAATTATTTTAAAAAAAAAATAGTAAGTTTTCATTTGTTATATAGTTAAGGGAAAATAATATCCTTCTTGCCAGAATGGAAAGTCGGTTTCTCAAAACTAAGTTTGTTGTTTTGGTCTTTTTCATGAGTCGATTAGTTTTCCATCATCCAAGTACCCAAAAGTTGGAAAATGATTTTTCTTCAAATAAATGAGCCATACTAGAAGAGAAAATGAGTAAATTTTCCTGAATGGACGAGGAGGATAAGAGCTGAGTTACGGTGCTTAACATGCCAATTCCGAAAAAATGGTTAAAAGAGTCTTAAAGATTGTGAAAAATCCAACCCTAAAGGTTGCACCGTTAGATGAATGCATCGCTCAGGCTCCATTTGTTTTGTAGAAAATAATTAATTTGGATAACATATTCCTCATAATAATCGCTTATGTCAGTCACAAAAATAATTGAATAAAAAATATTTTCACCTTTCACAATAATGTTCAGACATGAATTGATATCAATAAGTGACAATAATGAAACCATTTTTTCATCGGCAAATTTATTAAAAGCAAAATAAGGGTTTATTTTTGGGAAAATATATCCCAAATTATTCATTTTTTGCTAAACAAATGAAAATAATATTTAAGTGTTCTAACACTCCTCCACCTGTATAGGGAGGCAAATATATAATTAGGGAGGCAAATAATGATTTGGAAAGAATTGAATACCTTCTACTTTCATTCCATGTGTTACGTCATGTGGCAATTATAGAGGTAAGTTGACATATCACGTGGCGGGCACGAAAGCAAGTATATCTTGAACCCTAGCTTTAATTATATATAATAGAATATATGCGATGGTAAACTAAATTGATCAAAATTGAAAAGGGGAGAGTAGAGAGCCCTAGTTGCAAACACGTCCCTTATGAAAGCGAAATAAAGCAATGTCAAAATCGAAGGTACACGCAATTGTCTTTGCTATGCATTTGAAAGTAGGTATGTTTGCTACATTTAGGTCTGCCGACGGTGTAAAGAATAAGTCACACATTCACCGTCAGATAGTCGATATATGGAAAAATCCAAAGACAGCCATCCTAGTAAAGCAGCACTCCATTTGTTTTGCAAAGAGTTAAACAATTATGAAAATATTTTCCTAAAAAAATGATCATTTATATTACTTGAAATAACTTTCCAATGAAAGAAGTTTCTGTGTCTATATCTAATTATTTTTGTGAACGGCGAATACATGTTTTGTGCATTAATTTTTTGCAAGTAGCACAAGTGATTGTTTTTGAAGCAAATGTATCTTGAGTCTTTTTTTTTTTCTGAGGGACAAACAAAGTTTAAGTAGGGTGTGCATGATAAAATTTCTGGAACAAAAATTGATTTTTGGTCATAAATTGATTTCTCAATTTCTATTTCAAAAATTAATAAATTAAAAATTTTAACTTTTAATTTTTTTCTTCAAATCTATTTCTGGATTTTTATTACCAAACGATTGCTCCAAATCGTCTCGAGGAATAGAGAAATAGATAAATAGAGAAGTAGAAATTTTATCATGAGCTTTCATAGCGAATTAACTTATTTTTATATTATAATTATAAATTTTGAGGATGAAAAATTACTCGAGTCAATTTTTATTTTTTATTTTTGGTTTGCCCTGCTTGGCCAAAGAGAATCTCACTCCTCTTCACTTCAGTACCCCTCGCCGCCACTGCCATGTAACAAGAACAGCAATAATAATAATAATAATAATTAAATATTCTCCCCCCTCTCTCGACGACATAAAATCCGCACCTACTCTCCACCTAAAATCTCCCCCCCCCCCCCCCCGCCCTCACGCACAACAAAGCACGCACGATCACGCAGATGCCAACTCACCCACGCGCCGCCCCCCGCCGCCGCCACCACCGACTCCACCCCCGCCGCCGCATTCCCTCCCCTCCGCCGCCCTCCGGCAACTGAAGAGGAGCCCCGCGCGCGCGGGGGCCACGGCCCGGGCGGGCGCCGCCATGTCGGAGAAGGACGTCGCGTGGAAGACGTTCCGGGCGCTGGCGGAGGCCGCCGACCGGAAGTTCGGGCGCGTGCGGGACCTGCCGCCGCACGAGCGGGGGCTGGGCCACTACTTCCCGAAGGTGTTCAAGTCCTACATGCGCCTCTGGAAGTACCAGCAGGAGCACCGCGCGGAGCTGGTGGCGGCGGGGCTGAAGCGGTGGGAGATCGGGGAGGTCGCCAGCCGGATCGGGCAGCTCTACTTCGGGCAGTACATGCGGAGCAGCGAGCTGCGGTTCCTGGTGGAGGCCTACGTGTTCTACGAGGCGATCCTGAGCCGGCGCTACTTCGAGGGCGCCCAGGAGGTGCGGGATCTCGGGGTGAGGGCCAAGGAGCTCCGGTTCTACGCCCGGTTCCTGCTGGTCGCCCTGATCCTGGACCGGACCGACACGGTGAAGCGCCTCGTGGAGCGGTTCGGGGCCGTCCTCGACGACTGCAGGGCCAATTTCCGGGTAATTGAGTTCACTCTCTTCGCGGCGGAATCAGCAAAATACCATCTTTCTTTCTCTCTCCTGATTCGATATGCTGTTTTTGGTGCTGGAAAGGGGGGGAATTGAGCACGAATTCTCGACCCGGATGGAGAATTAGAGATATGATATGCGGAGAACGATGAATTCGTGCTCGTTCTGCTCTCGTTCTATTGACTTGTGACTGGACAGTGACATGATTCGGGAGGGCAAGAGCCCTGTAGGGCCATGTTTGCGCTTGAAAGCGAGAGTGAATTATTATTTATGGCGATTTCATTTTTTATTGGTTAAAGCTGTTTTCGGCCGAAATTCATGGGAAATAGCTAGGATCACGTACCTTCTCTTGATTCGATGATTTGCCCTCTCCACTGGGGCATTTGAAAACTGGAAGCATGGTAGTGGAGACCCAGCAGTTATTTCACTAGGGAATACAGTTACTTTTATTAGCAATTTGTAGGTTGGGCATCAATTATCAGGGCTCGTTTTTGTATCTGCATCGAATTTGATGAAGCTTGCATTGCAAGCGTGCATTTAGGGAGTATCTTCATCCAATATGTACAAGTTTGTTCCTTTCTAGAATTAGTTGCAATGTCATATGTAAGTTACCAGCAACATTATTGACGTTGCAGCGTTTGGTACCTTTGTATGGGTAGTTGTATGGAGACAATGACAGGCTTTAACCCTCGTCATGATCCTTGACTTTTATGCACATATGTAGTCGAAAGCCAACATTGTCTTTAGCTGGATGCTTATCAGTGGTTCCTTTGAACTTTACACATAACAACCATTTCATCATTGGAAAACAGCAGCAACTCTAAACTTGGTCTGACTCAACTGCAATCTGGGTTTTGAGGCATGTTCTTTTCAAATTTTAAACATTAACAGATATGCCTGAATTGCCATCAAAATGAGTCAGAAGAGCTCCCTGTGACAGATGTCTTGACATTATCGTTGTGCCGCTCTATTTTATCTTCTGCTCTGTGGTTCCTAAGCTTTTTCGTACTCAAGCTCGTCCAATGCTTCTTGATCTTGCTTGGTTTCATACATTGTTATTGGCGTCTTTTGGCATCTTACTGCGTGAGTAGCAGACAACACAGTTGTCAATCTACCATATGTGACTCGAGATATGGAATTCATTGGAATGTGGCCCAATGTCTTACATTCTGATTATTACTTTTCAGGAAACTAGCTTCAAAGAATGGAATATAGTGGTGCAGGAAATTATTCGCTTCATGAAAGTAGAAAGTGCCTTCATGAAAGTCCGGCCCTTACGTTACTGTACTGTCTATGATACCCACCCAAAGTCTCTTCCTCATGTAACTCGATTTCATGCAAAAAGAATCTTAAAATTTCAAGATGCAGTGCTGACAAGCTACCACCGGAATGAGGTAACCTTAAGTGTGACTTAAAGTTTTTGTTGATGTGGGCTTGCTTAGCCATGTAACAGGTTGTTTATTACTCTAACCTTGTAATGTACTCTCACATTCAGGTCAAATTTGCGGAGCTTACATTGGATACTTATAGAATGATGCAGTGTCTGGAGTGGGAGCCGAGTGGATTATTCTACCAAAAACAGCCTGTCCAATCAAATGAGAATGGTTCCACTATAGATCATTCTGGAGCCTCTGGGATTATTGACATAAACTTAGGCATGGATTTGACTGATTCTTCCTTGCTGCGCAATCCAAGGAAGACTATTCTATACCGTCCATCAGTTACGCAATTGATTGCAGTAAGTTCTGGGTCCACCTTTTCATATTTTTGATCTGATGCATTTACTTTGCAGTATTCATTGCATTGCTTGGGTTTGACCATGGAAATTGCCTTGCTTGATCACCTCCGCTTCAGAAATCTTGAACGCTAATTTGAAGGAATTATTTGAAGGGATTAGATCAGCTTGTCTGCATAGTTATAGGCTTCTTGATTGAAAGTTTATCCTTTGTATGTAGCTATAGGACCTTTTTAAGCAGTACATGATTAACATGCTGTAATTCAAAACTCAAGGTAAATCATGGTTCTACATTGCTAGTACTTATGGCTTAGCATGATCACAATCACACAAATTGGCTTTTTGTTCAGCTAATGCTTTTCTGGTGGTTAGGAAAGATAAACCATTTAGAAAGTGCTTGAAAAGGTGACATTTGTCTATGTATATTTGAACAAATGAAGACGATGCTTAACGATGTGATCTTGGTGTAGGTTATTGCTACAATCTGTGAGGAGCTCCGGTCGGATACTATGATGCTGATATATCTTTCAGCTCCAGGTTAAATTTAATATAAAATGGTTGCTGATAGCATAGTGCTGCTTATCATGGCTTGGCATAATAACTCAGTGACTGAATGACCATGCACAGGCAGGACGAGCCATCACAATATTTCACAGGTGGAGAACTCCAAGCTTTCGGCGAAGTTCTCTAGAACCAAATTCTTTGGTGAATTTTCTCGCGAACAAAGTTCCTCCACATCTGAATCTTCTGTTGATGAGAAGAACGTGTCAAATGACTTTTGCGAGGGTTGTCTGTGCTTAGCACCAAGAGGAACCGTGGGTAGGTATCTAAACTGGACAGTACTTCTTCGGAGCATGAGATACGGAAATTGAAGTTTGCATGTTCATCAATATCTCTGAGCTTTTGCAATGAGATCAATTTTTTGCTCTCATAATTTGTTTTCTTTTTAAAATTTTCAGGTTCGTTCAATCTCTACCCTGCCGATATAATTCCTTTCACCAGGAAACCCCTTTTTTTGATCATTGATAGCGACAGCAGCCATACATTCAAGGCAGGTTTGTCAAAACTTGTGCATCTGTAGGGTTAATCACTGTTTTTCTGCTGTTAAAATACAATTCTGTCCATGTTTGATGGACTCCAATGTCTTCTACTTACTTTTCTTTGTCATCAATTCTTTCGCTCTTTTACAGTCACAGTAAGTGGTTCAGTTTTTCCTCATAATCTTATCTCATCTAGCTTGATTCATGCACATGATTGACCTCTGGTTCCCCACAAACAATGACATACAAATTGCACACCCAAAAGTTCCAAATGGCCACATTGCCATCTAATTGTCCAGCATACTACACGACGAGGACTTCAATTGCAAGATATGAGACTTTGGATTCATGAAAATTGGGTTTTTCTTACTTGTTCTACCACTGTCCTCTGCTCTAACCAAGGATGAAATAGATCATCTTGGTTTCTCCTGGTTACATGCTACATCTCAACAGGAATCACATCAAAGAAGGATGACATTTGCACCTGCTGAGTGATTAGGGAAATCGAGGCCTTTTCTTAAGAGAGAAACCAATTATGAACGTTGATAACTACAAGTATAACTGAGGGTGATTCCCACTGTCAAATATGTTTAAACTGAATTTTCAGAAAAATGTGAATTAATTTAACCTATGCTTTTATGATTTCCATGTATGAATGAAGATGTTTGCTGCAGCAGTTTGCAACATTTTTAAAACTCTTTGAAGGGTCAAAACTAGAACATGTTTGTCCATTAGATGCTTTGATGCTTCTAACTTGCTGGAGATTGTTTTCCAGGTTGTTCATGGTGCAGAGAGAGGAGAGACCGCTGCCCTGTTTCTTTCTCCTTTGAGGTCTGCAAACAAGAAAATGCCTGGTGCTGATATAGGAGAGAGTGGCAGCCAATTTACCTTTTTCTTAACAGCTCCTCTTCTAGCATTTTGCCAATTAGTAGGTCTCTCTTCATCCAGTCACGATGAGGTATTGCACATTTCCCCGGTGAGAAGATTTAGTCAACTCTTGATGGTTCTAATTTCTTACTTGATTGCTCTTTTTTGTTAGGATGCTTATAAGGATGCAGAGAACATACTTGCTTCTGCCTTCTCTGGATGGGAAGTAACTCTTTGTACATCAGCTGACCTGGATCTGGTTTGGGCTCAAGTTCTATCAGATCCGTTTATCCGCCGCCTAATATTGAGGTACGCATGTTTTTTTCCAGGAGAGGAACTGTTCGATTTACCTTTGGTTGAGCTATTTAAGGTTGATTGTACCTTTGATCAGTCTTTAATGTCTATATGAATACGATGAAACTGCTGCACAGAAACTTAAACTTGTGATTTTTCTAGCCTTTAGGAGGTCTTTTGCTGCCTTTGACTTTAAGCATGTCTGACGAGTACGACAAGCAAACTAATGGTGTCACATACTGCAGATTCGTGTTCTGCTGGTCTGTGCTTTTCTTCTTTTGTCCACCAGGAAACAAGGAACAGTATCTGCCGGTTTGCCTGCCCTGTTTGCCCGAGTCACTCTCTCCAACATCCGACATTGTGCGTTCCGCTGTGGTTCGGATCACAAATCACTTCCAGGTTGCCGAACACTTTCACTTTGCTGATGTATAAACCAGCATGCAGACATGACTGTAAATACTGAGCAGCACAGTGAGAATCCCGCACAAGTCCTATCAGGTGAGCTGCCTTCTGGGAGCGGTGGAGGTACATCGCTAGAGAAGAAGAGGTTGTAAACCAAGCTTAGTTTTATTTGTTCTTTGATCCATTTGAGCATTGTAATTTTTGTGGTCTGCTGTATTTGCTTGAGTGGGTTTTCAATAGTGTACTTTACTAATTCGTTTCACATTACTATGGAAAAAGGAAAAGAAGCAGGAGGCAGAATGAGATTGATTTGTGTACCTTGGTTTTAGGGCTTTTGTGATGAACAAAAGGGAGTAGTTGCTACATGATGGTAGAGGGAGGTGTAAATTGTGTATTCTTTGATTGGAGAATTATAGTCACTGACTGAACTTACAGAAACTGATCTCTCTCACTCTCATTGAGTCCATTGGCATACCAGCTTTTGATTGCCCCGCGATGGGCGAACATTGCGATCTTTGACTCGGGGGAGACTGATCCGGCTGTATGATTGTTCCATGACTCGTTCGACTTGTGGGAGACGACCCGACACTTAGAATTTTCTCCTCCATGAACGAGGATGACTTCTTGATTAATTTGCTCGTTTTGCTGGTATGCTGAAGAATGCATGATTCGTGAAAGCAAAATTTAGTAGTCAGTGGTTTCGTACTGGACATTTTTCCGGCAGGCATTTGGTCCAGTGAGGGAGTTTTCACGTACTTTTGGCACCAAATTTTGGTATCTCTATAAAGATGATGAGGAGCACGTATTCTCTTGCCTGCTAAGTGTAAATACACGTGTCTAGGAAAAACAATATATTTTATGATTCGAGTAACTATATCGTGATTCGACACCAATTTATAAAGAAAGAAATTACCAAAAAAAATGTACTTCATCTTTCATGTCAAATACCTTCCTGGTGCGTTTTCATCTTTCTTATCATTCCCCTGTAAAGCGTCCTGGTCAATTTCCTGCCAGGTGGCTTCATCGCGGGGATCAAAGGTGGGGCCCATCCCTTTCGGGTTGGCCGGGCGCACCCAGTGGAGATTTTATCCCATACTACTTCCCCTCACTTGCCTTTAAATGGCTTGTAGATATCCATTTTCGGGAGGAAGTTCGGGACCCATTTTGGAAGCGTTGGTTAGGGGGTACCCCAAACGCGGGGGAAGGGTTTTCCGTAGAAGCGATCTTTGCATTTACCCGCGCTTGGGGGTCACGGTGGGGTGCCCTGGGTCAGGTCAAAAAAAAAAAAAAACATGACCGTAGATATTGAGTTGCCATTTTTCTTTTCTTTTTCTTGCCCTCAACATCCGGCAATTTCTCTCTATTTTTCACATTTTTTATTTTTTATTTTTTATAAATTTAGTCTTTTTATTTTGTTATCTAACATTCCGTTTGTCTGGCTCCAAGCCAAGTGCCACTTGTGCGAAAAGTTCAAGAAAAAAGTTACCACAGGGGTTTTGCATCCATTAAAAAGGGGGCCACCACTAAAAAAAAGGCTAACATAAAGGATAATGATAAGTTTTATGATTTAAATGCATAAATTAAAAGTTTTAGGAAGTAAGTATTGGTTCAGGCACAAATTTTAGGCATCTACTATAACTGTCATTATCTCTTAAAAATAAATCTCTTGTGTTTCAAGAAACTGTAATCTTATAAGGAAATTGTTAAGTACCCTTTTTTTAATTAATGAATATGCTGGGGAGGGACAACTAACTTCGCTGCCTCCTAGAGTTATCATAAGTGTTCCACAAGTGATCCAAATGTTTAGTATAAGGTATAATTATTTCTCATTTTTTAACGAGATTACAATTACCGTACCATCAAATGTAAGTTATAATAAAGTTATAATTGTTCTAAATCTGACACAAACTGAATCTAAACCATGGAGAAATTGAGATTTCCGGAGATCAAGGAGAAACGTAGATTTCTTTCTCTTTTAATTGTTCACAGATATGAATCGGATGGAACTAGGTCTAATTAATTGATTGTCTAAAAAATTTGTCTTTTTGGCAATTAAAAATCACAGTCAAGGATAAATTTAGAAAAGAACTCCAAAACATCTATTCTAACTTTAACTTGAAGCACTTGAAATCTTTCAAAATATCAAGATCAACATACAAAATTATATGCAGCCTCCACGATTTTTTGCAACTTAAATATTATTTTTATTTCCTAATTGAGAAAGTCACGACCAACATGTACTAGCAAAAAAGTAAGTTGATAAGTGAGGTCTTCATGGGAGGTGAGAGTTCGTTTCTCCAAATTTAAGGATGAAAAGTCAAATTCTAAATGTCAAAAAACTTATCAAAATATCATGTATGTTTCTGCCCATTTCACATTTGAATATTTCAAAAAATATGTTTCTACCCATTTCACATTTGAATGTTTCAAAAAAAAAAAATAGATATCACAATCAAGCAAGGGTTAAAGCATGATTAAAAACAAAAAAGGCAAAAGTCAGAATTGACACCTAACATCGTCCTTAGTACCTTAAAAAAACAAAAAACAAAAAAAAAAAGGAGAAGAAAAATAGAAAAAGTTGGTGGAAAGTCCACGTTAACGTCTTTCCGTGTATTTTCCGGGAGACCGGGCCGGTTTTTCCCCTTCGATCCTCGCCGCCCACGCGGAGGAATATTACCTCCGATTCCCTTCCCAAGGTTACGGCTTCGGGGGCCGAGTCAAACCGCGGCCGCCCGGCCCAATCACGCCGCGCCACGCAGGCCCCGCGATCCGTGGCAAAGCGCGCTCCCGGCCCCTCCTCCTGTTGTCCGCCGTCCATCCGGGGGCGAGAAAACACAAACCGGGCGCCTCTCCACCGTACGATCCGTCGCCCAAAGAAGCACAAGGATCGCGATCCTCCCCCGTCGGATCGTCCCGCATCCCCCCCCTATAAATAGGAACCAACCGCTACTTCTCAGAAGATTTTTTGGCATAGCATTTGAAAGAGCGGAAGAAGAAGAAGACGAAGAAGAAGATCGAGAGAGGCAAGTCTCGCGCGATTTTCTCCCTTTGATTTTGTCGATGATGAGGTAGAATTGTAGCTGTCGTGATCTCGTGCGCCTCGTCCTGTTCGCGCTTCGATCGCGCATGCTGTGGTAGTTGGAATCGCCATGGGGCTTTCCTTCGAATTCTAGGGTTTTGCCTGTTGCCTGATTTTCGCTTTCTCTCGGTTAGGTAGATTCTGCGCTTCTTAGTTTAATGGTTGTTCTGAAATCGTGGTCGGAGGCGACGATCTGGGAAATCTAGGGTTTGGGGTTAGGCAATTGATGTGCGGACGATGTTTCGCGCTTCGTTGTTTGAGAAATTTAGGTGCTTGGGCTAGGGATGGTCGTGTGATTTCCTTTTCCTGTTGTGATTTCTGCGGTCGTTTGGGTACATGTCGGAACGTTAGCTGAGATATGGGACGGATTGAAGCGTGTGAGGGTTTTCAAGTGCTGGGTACCGATAGTGTATGATGTGACGATTGTCTGAATTTTATGCTGGAGCATAACGTTGTGATGTCCAACAGATGGCCCGTACCAAGCAAACCGCTCGTAAGTCAACTGGAGGGAAGGCCCCGAGGAAGCAACTCGCTACCAAGGTTTGTCGATTTCTGTGTGATGATGTTTTGATTACTGCAATTTCTGCTGGGGTTGTGTTTTTGGGGTAACGCGACCTTTGACGTGACGAGGTGTTATTTTGCTCTTGTAGGCTGCCCGTAAGTCTGCCCCTACCACTGGTGGAGTGAAGAAGCCTCACCGTTACCGCCCTGGTACTGTTGCTCTTCGGTAAGCTAAGCCATCTCCTGGACTGCCTGTGTTCTTCAACCAATGAATTCTGTCTCTTTCAATTGACCATCCAATTTAATCTTTGCAGTGAAATCCGTAAGTACCAGAAGAGCACTGAGCTTTTGATCAGGAAGCTCCCATTCCAGAGGCTTGTCCGTGAAATTGCCCAGGACTTTAAGGTGATGTCTCTGCCCTCATTCAATTGTTACACATAATCGTGGGGAGAATTTTTCACACCTGGAAACTGAATTGTGGTGTTTGCTTATTCTTGGCTACAGACGGATCTGCGTTTCCAGAGCCATGCAGTTCTGGCCCTTCAGGAGGCGGCTGAGGCTTACCTCGTGGGACTGTTTGAGGACACCAACCTTTGCGCCATCCACGCCAAGCGCGTGACCATCATGCCCAAGGATATTCAGCTCGCACGAAGAATCCGGGGCGAGCGTGCCTAGGCTGTTTCTCCTGAAATGGGAGGAAGAAGATTGAATCTTGGCGGTGGTGTTATGGTGGTGTTTCTTTTGTTCTTTGCTTGTTAAGTTGGACTTCTAGGACTTTTTCAGATATGATATAGGCAGGATCGTAGTTTGTTCTTTTTTAGCGGATTCAAAAGGGCAAAGACAATGATGTTGCCTGGGGTAAATGGGTTTGTGTAATAGTGGCCGGCCTAATTTGACATTACATTTGCGTATGACCGTGCTTTTCCTATTTCTTGTGGGATTTGCGTATGTTGACTTAATGTTTATTGTGTCTTACAATTTGTTTGTTCTGTTCTTTTGCACGAGATGTGTATTTGGAATGTGGTATATGCCTGATGAAACATCTTGTATGTTTTGATTGATATAATTGCTAAGTGGGGATGAAATCGATCGATTTTTTCCTAGCCCATCGAATTGATGACTTCAACTACGATTTCTGGGCCAATAACAAATAATTCCACCAAAGCATTCAACTGGGAACGAGTCATGTTTGATTTGTGGCTTTATTTGACTGGCCGAGGAAAGGAAGCGATTAGTCCCCTCGAGCGTCCAGCGGATCTGGTTTTCAAAGATGGCGCTGAACGGCGCCATCCGCTTGTGGCTTTTGAAAAAATCTTATTCCCCTATTTTCCATGGTTTAAGAAAGAAATTATGACTTTTTATCTTCTTAAAAGGACATGCATAATTCGTATGACATAAGAGACTCATGATTGGGGGTCCTGATAGCAGCAGTTAATGGTTTCTCGAGCCCAACAAGTGGCGATCGCTTAATGGTTTCTCGAGCCCAGCAAGTGGAAACCAGGGTATATGCTGGGGACTTTGGGCCCCGTCTTTGATGTATTCGAACTCGGATTTTGATGACATGGACATAGAAAGCACGGGTGTTGGGATCTTGAGCCTAGCTTCAAGAGACTCGGCTTAGACTTTACGGACTCGGTACCAACTATCGAGAAACCATGTATGGGAGTCAATGACTTGAGCACGACATTGGGCATCGGCAATGAATGTCATGGACCCAGGCATGGGCATCAATGACTTGGCCACGGAAATGAAGTACTCAAGCATGGCCATCAAGGATTGGCATGGGGTTCTTGAGCCAAGCCTCTGTGGACTTAGGCCTGGCTTCAATAGGCCTATGGGCATCAAACAAGGGTCCCAAGCTTTGGTGCCAATGTCTCGGTGTAGAGTTGGGTATTTGAACATGAATCAACTAGCACTAGGGTCTAAAGCCAGCCTTCGGGGACCATGTTTTTGAGCCATATCAGTGTTGTAAGTTATTTTTGGTCAAAATTAACCGAACGAACTTAATTGATAAAAGATGAAAATTTTTAAATCTAATTGACAAAATTGAAAAATTTCGGATTGATTTGTTAAAGATTTTTTGAATAATTTTCTCCAATTTTATGAGGAGAGTAATCTAAAGGTTTGGTTGTATTTTGGGGGTGTCTTGCTTTATGTTCTTCCTTTACTGTAGCGAGGCAATAAAACCTTTTAAAAAAGGGTTCTACATGCCTGAAAGTCATGTTTCCATTATACTATTTTCTAGTTTATTATTTTCATCCGATTTATAGTTCGGTTGACTTCGTAAGGCTTTCTCAAGTTTTAAATTTATGTTTTTGTTTGTTTTGACTTACTAAGAAAGGTTACTATTGACTTTCAAACCAAAAATTTAAAATGCCTTGAAGATTAACAAAGGGAAAAATTTACATACCATTAATGTGCACATATCAAAGGATTGAAGTGATGCTGTTTTATTAAATGAGAGTTTTATAGTGAATTTTGTCTTAAATAAAACCATAAAGTGTCAAACTTAGTTCCAAATGAGCTCCTATACTCGTTGGCTAGCCAAATCTTCATCAATCAACAAGTACTTATGACCCATGTGACATTCTCCAAGTGATAATTAGGGACATCGTCGACAGGCAGATTTTCAGTTTGTTTTATTTTTTCTTATCATTTTCACCAACATCATCTTCTATTACTTCTTCAGCTCTAGCAAGCAATGATATTGTAGTCTTTGCCGAACTTGGTGTTCTTTGGCTCCTCCAACCCTAGCTCCCTTGCGACTAGGGCCCTTAGGTCCACGGAGTTTGCAATGTTAAGACTATAATCATAGAGCAGCTTCTCAACATCTTTCATCAATGCCAACCTCAACATATATGTGGTGCATATCTCGTATGAAGTCAGTGGCCCTAAATTGAGGCCGATATGAGGGCGTGAGAGCTTGACCTATTGGCATTAGGCACCTTGCCTCTCATTGTTGCACTTACGTTGTCACCACCAAAAGCATGAGCTAAATACATGGCAATAGTCCATGCCTTAGCTTTGTTGTCTTTGATCACCAAGGCATCGAAGTATTGTTCGATAACATAGATGAAGTTATCAACCTCCTCAGCAGACCGATCACCCTTGAACTCCTTCGACTTCACAATGTCCACCCTTTAACTTAGCATCATGGTAACTATCCCACTGAACATGGTCGTCTTGCAACCCTTGAGCTTTTCTTTGATTGTCCCGAAGTCCTTTCAAAGGTCTTCCATCATGAACTCAAGAGCATAACTCTCTTGTGCAGTGGGTTGATGACTTGATCCAAAGTGGTGGATGACTCATTGCAAAGTATCTCTTTGACCCATCAACCCACTCCTTCAAATCCTTGAATCCATTCTACAATTTGTCCAAGACCAACAACACCTTGGTAAGATTCTCCTCAATTTAGGAGATGATATCCCTCAATAGAGTCCTCTTGGCACGAGACCCTCCCTGACCATTGTCTCCAACACCAACAATTATGGTAACCTCCAATTTCAACTTCCTATTGACTAGTTGATATGCACCACAAACTCTCTCAATCATGCTCTTTGTGACTTTGGTATCATCTATCATCTGTTGACACTTGATACTATGATTGTGCGATGCTTGGGCTTAGCACTTCCCATGTCAATTGCAAGAGATCCTTTAGGTGAAGCTTGGGTTCTTGTCTTGTGAGCTAAGCCTACAATCCCCTAGGTTTGTGCAACCTTGGCCACATTGATTGAGGTCAGGCGACCTCAAGTAGGGTTGGCGTCGGCTCATTGGCCACTCTTTTGTGGTTCACTAGTTGCTCACGAGCTGCAAAGGCTTTTGCTAAAAAGGTTATGATGTTTTAGGACATTTTTGTAATTATGAAAGTATAGATGTGGTAAAATTGGAAGAAAAAAATATGTATTTGCTTTCTGAATATGCAGTATTTCAAAGTATCTCCATACCTGTCATGGACCAAAGGTCTTTAGAAATGCAATTGTATTTTCCCAATGCTGTCCAGAAAATTTGTCACAAGCCCTTTCACATTTGGTCAAGAGACTCTAAGGCCGCAAAGCCTCTTCAAAATACCAAACCAAATGCGCCCTATGCACATGAGTCCATCAAATTATAATCTTAGATTTTCCTTCCGTCTAAGAGATCCAATCTTTCAATCTACCATCTACCCCATGATACCCCTAAAAATGTTCTAAGTATCCAAAATAAGCCCAAATCTCTAGAAGCTTCAAAAGTATGCCTAATTGTCTAAGCCACTCCTCCCCCTATTATACCTCGAACACCCCTCGGGGGTCTATACATGTGCTAGATGGTGGTTTTTATAATCAGTGATGGGCACCGGTGATTCCTAAGGGAATCTGTCTAATTCCAAATTCTAATTTATTGGAACCGGTGGATTCTGGTCTTGTTCTCGATTCCATGGTTGGAACCACCCACCTGTCCATTAGATTCGGACTAATATTATAATAATATATTAATTTTAATTTAGAAAATTAGAATCCCAAATCCTTGAATCTAAAACCCATTGTTATTCTCGTATTAGTTTCTCTCATGTCTCAATGTCTCCCTCTCAGTCTCACATCGATTTTTCTGTCTCCATCTATATCTCTCAACTCGCAATCGTGCCTCTCAACTCCCATCGATTCATGGCCGTGACTCTGACTATTCATCGCCTCCCTCTCTCATTCTCAGTCGCCTCCATTACCCTTCAGTTCGAATCCCCTATCTTCAATCTACTCACAAAATCCCTAAATTTACAAATTGTTTGTTTGTTTGTTTGGTTAGTTAGCTCAAAAAAGCTCTAAAAAAATTAGAACCCTACAACCCTAAATTTCTAAATCTTTCTCTTGCTCTCAATTGACTCATGGCTACAACTTTCAATTTGTGTCTCATGGAGGAGGCTTCATCCTCTTTTTTTTTTGTTAGGGCTTGAATGAAGATTGAGGATTATGAGAAAGTGGGAAGGTGGGCATTACTTCTTCTTTATACTATTCCAGACCTAGGCACCAAGAAGCGGTGAGTCCACAATGTCATGTGATTTTTGACTTTGCGTTCATGGTTAAAGGGATGAGAAGTGGACAAGCAATTTGCTTATGGCTTATCTCTATATTAGGTGCACTAGTAGTTATGGCTATGGCCAATGATCACACTATGAATAGATAAGTAGTGGGGCTAGGTATAACATGCACATTGTGTCAATGTTTGTCAAGATTACTATATAAATTAAGCATATTATACTTGAAAATCTCCCTACTTTGAATCAAGTTATTTAAATTGTGGGTTTGTATCCTCTGTCCTATTGTCCTCTCTGTTTCTCTATTTCGTCTCCTTTTCTCTCTAAATTGTGTCTATGCATGGAGTGTCTTGGTCATATGTGCCGTCGCGCCGCCTCCGCCTCCCACTCCGCCTTAGCTCGGACAGCAGCTGGAAAAATGGGTATGACAGCCCATGTTTAGCCCATTTTGGCTGTCTTCCCGACCCCGGAAGCTAGGCCTGCCTTTGGAAAAGTCGATCCCGGCGTCGCCCTCGTCGTTTTGGTCCGCTCGGCTCACTAATCCGGTGAGTTTAACTCACTAAATCTTGATTAGACGGTTAATTATGCCCTAAGTGTGCTTAGTCTAAGTTAAGCAAGTTTAGGTGGATATTTTAGTTTATTTAATTGTGATTTGGATTAAAAGGTTTATTTAATTTAAAGTGTGTTTAATTAAAGGCTAAGATAGTTTATTTGATAATAAACCTTGATAGGACATAATTGGGTTTTACTTTTGAATTATTTAATTGTTTCGAAATTCTGGAAATTATAATATTATATTATATTCCGAAATCATTAAAATATTATTATTTATAAAAAAATGGAAAAATTATTTTTGACCCCGGTTGCTCAGAATTTCGTGCCGATCGCTGCTGTGTGTTCGGATTTTGAAATTGATGGTTGGATATTATAAATTGAGCGTGGATGATGAATAATATGAATATTATTATTTAATTAATTTCGGAATAAATTTAATTATTTATTAAAATTCAAAAATTTCGTCGGGGCACTAAAATCTCAGAATTTCGTGCCGATCGTTGCTGTGTATGTAGAATTTGAATTTAATGATTGATTGTGACAAATTAAGTGTTGATTGTGATAAATATGGATTTTATTCATAAAATCTCAAGTGTCGAGTTCGGCATTAAAATTGAATTGTTAATGGCTAATATCGTAATTGGATTATATGAGTGAAATGTAAAATATCCAAGGATCGGTATCGAATTGTGGTGTGCTAGTTGAAAGGCTCGGGTCGCAGTAGTGGCTAGGCCGACTGGATCCTTATTCTTCTAGAATGCCGTCAAGAGAATGACGTGGCTTGGTCGCAGTAGTGGCGAGACCGACTGGACCTTTATTCTTCTTGAAATGCCGTCGATAAAACGACGTGGCTTGGTCGCAGTAGTGGCGAGACTGACTGGACCTTTATTCTTCTTGAAATGCCGTCGATAGAACGACGTGGCTTGGTCGCAGTAGTGGCGAGACCAACTGGACCTTTATTCTTCTAGAAATGCCGTCGATAGAACGACGTGGCTTGGTCGCAGCAGTGGTGAGACCGACTGGACCTTTATTCTTCTAGAAATGCCGTCAAGAGAATGACGTGGCTTGGTCGCAGTAGTGGCGAGACCGACTGGACCTTTATTCTTCTAGAAATGCCGTAATGTTAGTAGCTATCTGACCTGCGAGTAAGCTATGCTATTGTGTGGCAGTGAATAATAGTTGTGATGCATGCTAAGTGTGATCGTGATTTATATGAAAGTGATGGCGTTCCAATTGTTTGAATTATTATTACTACCTGAAATTGTGTGATACAAATTGTGCTAACCTGCAGGAAAGAATTGAGGCGAGGTAAGTTCTCTGTGTGATGTGGCTAGGCCACCCTTGGGCGTATTTTCTTTCTAATAGGGGTTTAGGGGGTTGAACTTGCCGAGACGTTGTCTCAAAGGTTATTGAATAACCATTTCAGGTCCCTGGAGGACGGAGCGGCTAGATAGCTTTGGTTGGCCTTGAAGAGTTGGAGATGTGAAGTCGTAAGGATTGGAGATCGTGTACGACTTGTAGGTCGTAGGATAACCTCTTTTTAAGAGCCAGTCTTTTGTAGACTGTTGGCTGTAAACCTCTGTTTGTAATTCTGTTGAATTATGTTTAAGTGTTATGTTGTGATTTTGTTTTCTGCTTTTCTATCCCGTATTTCATTGTCAGGGGATTATAATACGTTCCGCTTGCGCAATAATAAATGAATGGGGTCGGCGACACTACCTGGGAATGTCGCATTTGCATGACCATGGTGGGATGTTGGCGCACTCGAGGTTCGGGGCGTGACATCCCCGTTTAAGTGGTATCAGAACATGGTCTGTGTATGGAGTGATAAGGTGCGATGAGTCTTGGGATAGTTAGTAGGAAAGGCTTTTAATATGCTGATGCATGTGAGTGATAGTTGATTTGTAGCTTGTTTGTGGGGTCACTCAAATTTCAACCTGATGTTGGAATCGGAAAATAGGTGTCTATAAAGAGCTTGTAGGATGAGTGACCAGGAGTGGAGAACTCCTTGGAGAAGGTCAGTAGGACCTATACCTCGGGGTAGGATGCTGACAAGAGCGCGTCAAACATCCCACCATGGTCATGCCCCGAACTCCTTAAACGGGGATGTCACGCCCCGAACCTCGAGCGCGCCAACATCCCACCATGGTCATGTAAATGCGACATTCCCAGGTAGTGTCGCCGACCCCATTCATTTATTATTGCGCAAGCGGAACGTATTATAATCCCCTGACAATGAAATACGGGATAGAAAAGCAGAAAACAAAATCACAACATAACACTTAAACATAATTCAACATAATTACAAACAGAGGTTTACGGCCAACAGTCTACAAAAGACTGGCTCTTAAAAAGAGGTTATCCTACGACCTACAAGTCGTACACGATCTCCAATCCTTACGACTTCACATCTCCAACTCCTCAAGGCCAACCAAAGCTATCTGGCTGCTCCGTCCTTCAGGGACCTGAAATGGTTATTCAATAACCACTAAGACAACGTCTCAGCAAGTTCAACCCCCTAAACCCCTATTAGAAAGAAAATACGCCCAAGGGTGGACTAGCCATATCACACAGAGAACTTACCTTTCCTCAATTCCTTCCTGCAGGTTAGCACAATTTGTATCACACAATGTCAGGTAGTAATAATAATTCAAACAATTGGAACGCCATCACTTTCATATAAATCACGATCACACTTAGCACGCATCACAACTATTATTCACTGCTACACAATAGCATAGCTTACTCGCAGGTTAGATATCTACTAACATTACGGCATTTCTAGAAGAATAAAGGTTTAGTCGGTCTCGCCACTACTGCGACCAAGCCACGTCATTCTCTTGATGGCATTTCTAGAAGAATAAAAGTCCAGTCGGTCTCGCCACTACTGCGACCAAGCCACGTCGTTCTATCGACGGCATTTCTAGAAGAATAAAGGTTCAGTCGGTCTTGCCACTACTGCGACCAAGCCACGTCGTTCTATCGACGGCATTTCAAGAAGAATAAAGGTCCGGTCGGTCTCGCCACTATCGCGACCAAGCCACGTCTTTCTATCGACGGCATTTCAAGAAGAATAAAGGTCCAGTCGGTCTCGCCACTATCATCGCGACCAAGCCACGTCATTCTCTTGACGGCATTCTAGAAGAATAAGGATCCAGTCGGCCTAGCCACTACTGCGACCCGAGCCTTTCAACTAGCACACCACAATTCGATACCGATCCTTGTATATTTTACATTTCACTCATATAATCCAATTACGATATTAGCCATTAACAATTCAATTTTAATGCCGAACTCGACACTTGGGATTTTATGAATAAAATCCATATTTATCACAATCAACACTTAATTTGCCACAATCAATCATTAAATTCAAATTCTACATACACAGCAACGATCGGCACGAAATTCTGAGATTTTAGGGTCTCGACGAAATTTTTGAATTTTAATAAATAATTAAATTTATTCCGAAAATTAATTAAATAATAATATTCATATTATTCATCATCCACGCTCAATTTATAATATCCAATCATTAATTTCAAAATCCGAACACACAAAGAAAGCGATCGGCACGAAATTTCGAGCAACCGGGTCAAAAATAATTTTTCCGTTTTTTTTATAAATAATAATATTTTAATGATTTCGGAATATAATATAATATTATAATTTCCAAAATTTTGAAACAATTAAATAATTCAAAAGTAAAACCCTATTATGTCCTATCAAGATTTATTATCAAATAAACTATCTTAGCCTTTAATTAAACACACTTTAAATTAAATAAACCTTTTAATCCAAATCACAATTAAATAAACTAAAATATCCACCTAAACTTGCTTAACTTAGACTAAGCACACTTAGGGCATAATTAACCGTCTAATCAAGATTTAGTGAGTTAAACTCACCGGATTAGCGAGCCGAGTGGACCAAAACGACGAGGGCGACGCCGGGATCGACTTTTCCAAAGTCGGGCCTAGCTTCCGGGGCCGGGAAGACAGCCAAAATGGGCTAAACATGGGCTGTCATACCCATTTTTCCAGCTGCTGTCCGCTGCGGTTTGAGGCCGAGAAAGGGTAGATCCGAAGCTTGGATGAGATGGAGAAGGACCGGGGAAGGTTGAGGGGTCGAACTGAACCAAGGGGGGACCCGAACGGTGGCCGGAGGTGGCCGAATGGCTTCGGCACGAGCTGTTGCAGCAGCTGCGACGCGAGCTAAAGCGGAGTGGGAGGCGGAGGCGGCGCGACGGCAGGCCGGCGAGCACGCACGGGCGGCGCGGGGCAAACGCACGGCGACGACGGCGAAGGAGGCGGACGGCGAGGGACTACTTCGGCTTCTTCCTCTGCAATTTTCTGGTCTTTTTGCACAAAGAAGATGGAGGAAAAACCAACGAAAGGGAGGGAGGAAGGAGAGAGAAAGAGGGGGGGCCATTTTCTTTTTTTTTTTCCTTTTCTTTAATCCAACAAATTGGCCCACCATGACATCACTTGATGATGTCATATTCCACTCACTCAAAACTCCCACAACCTTATTCCAATGGGTCCATTTTATTTTTCCGCCGGGGTATAAAACTTTGTGCAACAATGTCTTTAATTCCACTTAATTCTCTTCCAATTAAATCTTAATCCCACTTGAATTAAATCAAATTGACCCCCATTAATTCATTCAACACCTCATCAATCAAATTGGTATTTTTCCTTACCACTGTGGCGTACTTGCATCCCAATTTCACAATCTCTGGCTTCAATTGAATGAAGACGGCCCTATTTATCCAGTCGAAATTAAAATCCGAAAATCCGGATGTCACAGGTAAAGTGTATGTGTGTTGTTCTCTGTAAAAAGCTAGTGTGTTGTTCTGTGTAAAACTTTTTATGCGTTGATTTGTTGATGAAGTGTTGGTTGATTTGAACAGGTGATTCATTAACATGTCAATGGAAGTGGAGAAATTCTTTGATGTGATAATGTTAATAATGGAATCAAAATCACTAGGTTATGGAAGAGACGAAGACTTTGAAGATGCATAAAAAAAAAGGTATTTGGTTCTTGTCCTCCTAGTAAGCGAAAATTGGTAACTTTGCTATATTTCCATAAAGGCATTACTCACACAAATGGTAAAGTTGATGTGTTCAACAACTATTGTAAGGCCAAGTATTCATACCACGTTGATAATAGTACTTCAAATATATTGAAGCACTTAAGAAAGTACAATAATTATTCTTGAAATATAGATAAGAAGCAAAAATCGTTTGCATCACAAAGAGTAGATGAGATTGAGTGTGAGTTTGATTCAACTTCACAAATGGATTTTGAGTGTAATGCAAATGGTGAAACTCTAAGCCCCTTGGAGAAATGCAAATTGTTTATAGCAAAAACTCTTTGCAAAATAAATTTTGGGTTAAAGTAGTGTTTAGCAAAAAACAAAAAAATTAGCAATGAGCTTTGACTATATTTTTATATTTTTTTATTAAAAAATAACTCAAGCCCTTCGATGGAGCTGGGAAAGGGCTACGATCATTGGTGAGCCAAATTTAGCTCCGGTGGCCGTCGACTAACGTCGCCTGACCTTGTGTGAGGGTTCCTTAAGGTTATGAGACCCAAGTGATGGTTGTCTAAGGTTGCATGATCTTTAGTGAAGGTTGCTTGAGTAGTGCAACCCTAGCTTGCCCTTTACCAACCAAATTTGGCCTCGTCACCATCCTCATGCGAAGAAGATAAATTTACAAGGAGGGATAAAATTGGAAAACTAAAGATTTGGTGAGGACCGTTTTGGAAGGAAAAATATATTTTAATCTTGTTTTCAATGTTTCACAAATTTTACTTTGGAATACTGGGTGAGAGCACCATTAGGTTTTCAACATTCCTAAGGCTAGCATTTGGTCAAAGGTTATTTTAAAGTGCTTGCTAAACGCTCCAACATTTTCTCAAAGGGCTTTAAAGAATGAAAGCTCATTGGGAAAGCTAAACCAAATACACCCTCAACTAACGAGGAAAATACTAGTACATAAAGTACTAGTATTTTAACAACATAGAAGTTTTATTAGGAGAAATATAGGGAAATGTTTGTTTGGATGATTATAATTGATGAATAACCATTTATGATGGTTAAGTGTGTCAGATTTTGTGATTATATCAATCAATTAAAACCTCTATTCAAGTATATGTGGTGATTTACGGTGATTAGAGATTGCATGAAATTATATTTTTGTGAAAAAAGAAGTTTGAAGGTTTATTTTGATAAGCTTAATTCTACAATCATACTCACAAATGATACATGGGGTTTCATTCAAAATTTGAACTATTTATTTCTCATTAAATATTTTATTGAGAAAACTAGAAATTCCATAAAAGAATTATCAATTTTGTGGTCATGCCTAGCTACAAGGGTAATGGATATGGGAAAATGGTTGAAAAATGCATATACAAGTGGGGAACACAGAAAAATGTGTCAATAATAACTGTGGTTAATTCTAATTCAAATGAAGTTGCCATTGATTATCTGAAGATAAGTACACTAGAAGTACCAAAAGTTATGTATGACGCTTACTTTGGTCCCAAATCATTTAAGTGCAAAAAAGTTAGAAAAACGATTATTTTAGTGCCAACATCAATTTGATTGACTGGAAATCTGATGTGGCATTTTTTATATTAATTTTTCAAGTTGATGTGGCTCGCCTAAGAGTACAATCAGTATCCAAACAACAAAACAATGCCATTGATGTCTTTCCCCCAAGTCGGAACCCTAAATCCCCAAATTGAGAGAGAGAGAGAGAGAGAGAGAGAGAGAGAGAGAGAGAGAGAGAGAGAGAGAGAGCATGGCAGGGGCTTCCTCGTCGTCTTCTTCCTCGAAGAACAACACCAACACCAACACCAGCACTAGTAGCAACACTAGTAGCAGAACCGATACCAACACCAGCACAATTCCGCCTTTGGTTTGTTTGACATTGTTGACAAGCCCAAGCTCTTGTCCTCCTCCTCCTCCTCCTTCTCCTTCCCCCTTCAGAAGGACCCACTTCAGCCGCTTCCTTAGCAGAGCCCAATCCACCATCTCCATTTGCGCTCTCCTTGTTTCCCTCACCCTCCTCGTCTTCGCTCTCTCCACCTTCAACCCCCCTTCTTCCTCCTCCTCCTTCACCCTCGCTTCCTATTCTTACCATCGCTTCTTGCCCGAGCAACAACCTCAGCCTCTCCTCATTCATCTAGTCGAGCAACTACAACGGTGGCCAAGCAACGGTGGCCAAGCGAGCTAGGTCGGCGTTCGGCGAGGATTGGACAAAGAACCCTAATTTCAATCTCCATATGAGCTGTGCGGTGTCGTTTTTATGAGGTTATTCACGTATGACGGCAAAATGGCGTCGTTTTCTTAAGGAGGACGGAAAACAACATTGTTTAAAAGCCACGTCAATTTTTTTTTTTTTTTAAATATAAAAGCTACTTAACCAATTTGGCCAGAATCTCTTGTTGGTAGCATTAAAGTAATCGTTTTTTCTTCAGTTTGGAACTTAAGTGATCCAACAAAAACTTTTGGCATCAAAATGAGCGTCATACACAATTTTTGGTACTTCTAGTGTACTTTCCTCGATTATATGAAAGAAGAATTTTCAAGAGATAGACTATTCATCTTAGATTGCGAAGTTTGACATATAAGATGCACAACTCATATGTTGAAGTTGATTGTAAAGGATGTTAGCCAAGGTATGCAATTCTATTGCATCTATTTAAAATGTGATCAGATATGTAAAGAGTTCTTTTATGAGAGCTAAAACATTTAGAGATTGCATTGAGAGGACAAGAACCACTTATAAGGGTTTAGAGTGTGTTAACATCTCTACTAGGTGGAATTTCACCTACCATATTTAGACATTGCTATAAAGTTAAGAAAAGCTTTTGAAAAGATGGATAAAGATGATATTTTTTTTCAACTAAGCATAACTCTGATAATCCAAGTAGTGTTGATTGGGAAAATGTCATTATTCTCTCCAAATTTTTGAAGAAGTTTTATGATGCCACCAATTGGATATATGAGAGTTTGTATATTACTTTGAATGTTTATTTTGGGGGATGGCTTCTTTGTATGATTATCTGAAAGAAATAACAAAGGCTTCTGATCTTATGGTGAGAGTTATGGGTGTAAAAAAGAAAGACAAGTTCGACAAATATTATGAGAGTTTCAAAAATGTAAATATGATGGTGTTAATTGTATATGTTGGATCCTAGAAAAATGATGGATTATGTGAGGTATCATTGTAAACCCATTTATGATGATATTACGAAAGTTGATGAAATGTTTAATAAGGTGAAGTTCTCCTTGGAACATTTTTTTTTTAAATTTTATGAGAAATCTTATTCTAATTCTTGTGACAAAAGTTTGGGTGGTGAGCTTAATGGAGAGGAAGATTGCGGTATGAATTTATATGTGTAAGAGTTGTCATATGAAGACTTTCTTAACAAGGAGATTAAAAATTTTTTTTTAAGAGCAACTTGTTTGAGTTCGATTGGTATCTTAAAGCTGAATTTGAAGAGGCTCATGATTTTAACATTTTGATGTGGTGGAGCATTGTCGGCCAAAAGTTTAAAATTCTATCTTTGATAGGATGTTTTGTCTATTCTTATAACTAGTTGTGTGCTTGATATTTTTGAAGTTTTTGACTCATAGAGTCATGGAAGTTTTGATTTGCACTTAAGATTGGTTGAAAATAGTTCTCTAATCGATTAATGTTGAAGAGTGCATCGAGAATGCGGAAAATTTTGAGTTGGGTAAATCCATATCATTTCATCTTGCAATTCATTCATATCTAATGAGTATATCTTTTTTTTTTTTTTTTTCTTTTGTTAGATATGGATTATGTTTACGCAGAGATTAACGATATATAGAGTTTACAAGTTGAAATGGAAGAAATATATGTGATGAGATTTTCCGATAATTGTTTCAATTCAATTTCTAATAATGTTGAGTGATCATTAATACTTATTGTTGTTTTTTTTTAGGACATTGGAACTTAGAGTTTAAGGGCTCTCAAAGCTTGTGATTCACAAACTTTACAAGTTGTGAACTCTTTGGTCTATCTCGTTGTAATTGTTCTGTTATTATAAACTTGTCTAATTTCCTTAGTGGTGAGCATGATCCGAGTTGAGTCAGTCCACCCCCTAACCTTAGGATCAATTCGCACAATATTAGTTCTCAATTTTTGGGATAAGGATAGACTCTATTGAGCCTGGAGTTGAGGACTAGACCGATTCAATGGGTTCGGTCAAATTCGAGAATCAACCCAAGACCAATTGATAATTTTTATTTTATTTTTTGTATTCCCTAAAAAGACAAACCTACCATTTCAAATTACATATCCATTGATAATGTAGCGTTGTGCAACCAAACTATAAGTATAAACACATATTCAAAAAATTTTAGATAATATAACAATAGAAATTTCACACATGCTAAAAGCAATAAATCATAAAAACGATTAAGACTGATCATAGAGATATATGACAAGATGGGAAGTTGAATGGCGAGTGGGGAAGTTGTCTTTTTCAATTTTGGCAAATTGAAGATTAAGATGACAAAGAAGATAAAAAAGAACAAGTATTAGAGGAGGATGCCTTGAGAAACTGTTTAAACCTATTAATGACATTTAACTTAGGTTTTTTCTTTAAAATATATTAAAAAAATCATAAATAATATGTTAGATATATCTAATATATATTATATACAATCAAGGTTGGTTTGGATTGAACCAACCCGGTCAGGATCGATGACCAACCCACATAGTATTAGTCCAGGAATCCTAGGATCAAGGACTGACCTAGTCTTCCTAGGAATCGGACCAGGATAAGTAGAGTTAGACCAATCCACAGTGAACCTTAGACCGATGCTCACCCCTAAATTTATTGTGTGGGATGAGCTTGTTCCAAGTGTCACAAGTTGACACTTGAGATTGCAATCGTGTAACACCTAGGCTCCTTTGGACTTGTTACCCCCATTGTTCAAGTTGTATAGGCTTTCTTTTCCCTCATCAATTGCACAAGACTCCTTTTTTCGAGCAATTTCCAACATGGACAATAGTGGTAACCTCCAATTACTACCTCTTAACTAGTCGATATGCACCACAAGCTCTCCCAATCGCTTTCTCTATAACTTATTTTGATACCACCTATATCTCCAATTGACACTTGAGATTGTGATTGTGTGCCACTTATGTTCTTTTTGACTTGTTCACCCCTTACTAGAGTCATCTAGGCCCAACCTTCCCTTATCAATTGCTCACTTTCGCTTGCTCAACCTATCTTAGATCATAAAGTAAATATTGAGAGAAATGTTTTTGTAGAGAATGCTCCATTGCTTTTCCTATGTTGGATTGGTGGATATTCCAAATGAGGAATGAATGGAGTCTTATACATAGGAGCCCATCAAACTATAACCATATATTTCCCATCAATTTAAGAGTTTAATGTACCATTTACCCCATAATACTAGTAATAATGTTTTAAAGTACCCAAAAAAAAGCATAGACCTCCAGAAGCTTCAAAAGTATGCTCGACCATCCAGGTCACCTCCTCACCCTATCGTACCTTAAATGCCTCTCGATGGTAACCCATGTTGGATGACAGTTTTTATCATAGTAATGAGCTAGGAAGGATCCATTGGAACATGATATTTTTTTTGGGGGTATTTAGAGAAAAGTCCTACTATGGAGTTACTTTATGAAAATACATTTTATTATTATTATTTTTTTTGGGTGGGGGGTTTTTTTTAGAATTTTACAAACAACAAAAGAAATTAAAAAAGGGGGAGGAATAAAAAAGAAGGAAAACCGGCTAATCTAGTTGTCACTAAGAACTGCCGCCTTACACCTGGTATATAAAGCCCAGACGAAAACCTTAACCCCCAGGAAAGCCCCACTCTGCTCAAGCGGCGAACAGCGGTTTCTTCTTGTTCTGGATCGGTCCTTCACCGTCAACATCAACATGAAGGTACATACCTCTCAACTCTCGTTCACTCGTCTCTCTTCCCGTTTTACTTTCACTCGAGTTTTCTGATGCATTTTCCCTTCTCTGTAATCTGAAGTTCAACATAGCGAATCCAACCACCGGTTGCCAGAAGAAGCTCGAGATCGACGATGATCAGAAACTGTAAGTCGAACCCTTTTTCTTGGGGGTGAAAATGTCGGATGTTGTTGATGGGTTGTGGCTGTTCTTATGTGGAATGCTTTGAAAGCTCTTAGTTTGTTGAATTGATCAAGTGGGTGTTGGCCCCTGTTCAGTTCCTTGTGTTTGGGCGTCTATTGCTAGTGTTCTGTGTATTAGTAGATGGAACTATTGCTCTTCTCGCTCGTGTGATGTTGAGACTGATAAGAATGTTTGTTCTCTGATTGGAATTACTTACGCCATTGGTTTGAGTGAGCATGCTTATAAAGCGATTACGCGATTTACAGGAATGGAAATACCGCTCACATGGTCTTCAACGTTTGATTCGGATTTTGCATTTAAGTATCTGAAGCACAAAAATTGATATTTGTTCCTTTAGGTGTTCAATTTTCATGGCCCCTCTATCTTTCTTTGGTGACCTGAGTGATGTATCTTGTTGGCCAGAACAGCATATCAAAACTGTAGGATCTAATTCCTGAATTAGCAATTTTAGAATACTGAATGGATTTTAGGGACAGATTGTGGGATGGGGTAATCAATAGGGAGTATTTTGGGGGTACTCCAAATTAGGTGAGAAAAGTCGCTTATTGTTGATTTAACTCTAAATTAGGGAAAGAAAGTGAAAGTTGCGGATGATGGATACACTTCTGAGTAGTCTATCATGTTGTGAATGTGGAAACATAGGTAACTGAGATTTTTTTTTTCATAATATTTTGGATACAATTTGGTTTATTTGGCTACCCATGGTCTGAGAGACCATGCTGCGGCACTAGATTTTATTGTATTGAAACCAGTATCTCTTGCATTTCATACTTAAGGATTGGATAATAACAATTTAATGGATCTTCTAAATTTAAGTCTTATTTTATTGTTTTTCTTCAGAAGTATCATTATTTGTAGAGGTCAATGGCCAATTATCTCTCTAGCAAAAGAAAAGGGATGTTGAGTAATGACTCTTTATAATCTTTTCCATGCAGTCGGGCGTTTTTCGACAAGAGGATCTCACAAGAAGTCAGTGGAGATGCTCTGGGTGAGGTATGTGTCTGCAATTGTTCTATGGAGCTTTTGGCGATTTCTTTGATCAGTTCTGTTATTGACTATCCTCAATGTGGGGCAGGAATTCAATGGCTACGTGTTTAAGATAATGGGAGGCTGTGACAAACAAGGGTTTCCAATGAAGCAGGGAGTGCTGACTCCTGGTCGTGTTCGTCTCTTGCTTCATCGAGGTAGGTTCAACTCTGCAAAGTGCATGAATACATGAAATTGGCAATTCTTGCATATAAGCTGAAGTTATGTCAGCTATGTATATTCTAAACTTGTTGCACAGCTTGATTAGGAGACCGGAATTTATATAAGTGCCAGTTGAAAAGCAAAATTGATTTGTCTGACAGGTACTCCTTGCTTCCGTGGATATGGTAGGCGGAATGGAGAGAGGAGAAGGAAGTCTGTTTGAGGATGCATCGTCAGTCAAGACCTCTCTGTTCTGAACTTGGTCATTGTGAAAAAAGGAGAAAGTGATCTGCCTGGTTTGACTGACATTGAGAGGCCGAGAATGAGAGGTCCAAAGAGGGCATCAAAGATCCGGAAACTGTTTAACCTGTCAAAGGAGGATGATGTTCGGAAGTATGTCAATACATATCGCAGGACCTTCACTACTAAATCTGGTAAGGGTTTCCATCATCATTCAACTTAATTTTCTTATTTGTTGGCTTATTAAATGGCTCTGATCTGACTTTGATTCTTTTCTGCTCTTCTTTTTTTTGTCATTTGACAGGGAAAAAGGTCAGCAAAGCTCCAAAGATCCAGAGGCTAGTTACACCACTGACATTACAAAGGAAGCGCACGAGAATCGCTGACAAGAAGAAGAGAATTGCCAGGGCAAAGGCTGAGGCAGCTGAGTACCAGAAGCTTCTCGCTACCAGGTTGAAGGAGCAGCGTGAGCGCCGCAGTGAGAGCTTGGCTAAGAAGAGATCTAGGCTGTCAGCTGCCTCAAAACCTTCTCTCGCGGCTTAGGTTGTTTTTACCATTTGATTGATTTCGGTCAAGTGAGCAGTTTTAGTTCAGGCAATTTTGACAGTTGAGAATTCAGGGGAATTTGTCAATGTGGAGTAGTTTATTTTATAGCCTTGTTAGCTCTGCCTCGGAATTGAGGGACGTTTTATCATTGGTTTATTGCTGTTTCTTAGTCTTTGAACTTGAGATTTCATTTTTAGAAAGTTGAGTTGGCACACATGCGGGTGGAGTGATTGAGGTTAGGCTAGTGGGAAAATATTTAGTGGTTTCAAAGCTATTGATGTGGCGGGGAATTTTAGTCTCATCAATTAGATCGGATGCATGTTCGTTGACATGGAATTAAATGAACAAAGTTGATAATACGCTATGTTCAGCGATGAAATTCTCTTTGCTTCATTGGAGTTGCCGAGCTTTGAACTTGGCTCGCAGTCGTCACCGGTGGAGATGCTGTAGTAGCATCCAAGCCGATCACCGTCTCCTGGCCATGAAAGCATAAATTGGAGATTTGGAGCTATGGTTTGCAGTCAGATCTAGAGGCAGCCATGACAACGGCTGGTCGGTGATGCCATTGGTTCATGACAGGCGAGGCAGCCCATCCACGGATGAAGCCTTGCTTTTCCTTGGCTGGTAATGCTGGTACGGCCGCGAGCTGAGAAACAGAAAGGAAAAACAGAGGAGGACGAAGCAGAAACAGAGGAAGATGAAGCCGAAGATGAACTGAAGAAATTCGTAGCCA
The DNA here is from genome assembly GCA_016097545.1 of Eucalyptus victrix. Classification (NCBI taxonomy): domain Eukaryota; kingdom Viridiplantae; phylum Streptophyta; class Magnoliopsida; order Myrtales; family Myrtaceae; genus Eucalyptus; species Eucalyptus victrix. Next base: position 51,548,806 of record CM027843.1, read on the forward strand.
GAGGAAGATGAAGCCGGCCATGGATGTCCTCCGTTGCCAGATTCTGTGCATGAGCGACCTCATTGTTACCGCATGCTTACGCTCCGATCGTCTCGGCGGCTCGTCCCTTGCCCGTTCTGATATTGGATTTGGAGGCTGTGCCCATGCTCGTCGGGATCTTGAGTCGCCGTTGCTAGTTATGTGGATGAGTTCTTGTCCATGGCGGACTACTTGAGCCGCCGCTGTCGTCCAAATCTATGGATGAGGGCATCGCTGTGGACGAAGGCCCGACCACTGCCGTCCAAATATGGCTTAACCCTAAACACAAACAATTGCTTTGAATTCTACATCAGATGCTTTATATTCCACATCATCTTTATTTTATTTTATTCTAGACATGTGTGAATCTTAATGCTTAAATGCGCGTCACGTCAGATAATGATTTTTGCAACTAACACCTACTAAAGATTTTCTCGAGAATGCGATAAATTTTGTGATTGGACAACAATATGATGCTCTCTTCATTACTAACAAGGATGGTCAGTCCATGACATGAGTTATCGATGAGGATTATTGCCCTCACCAAAATCTAGGTGAAGACAAGTGCCACACCCGATGGTGGCAAGGCCCACAATGGCCACCACCAGGTGGGGATTGCAATGACTCATGGTGGTGGCTTGGCAAGGGTAGCTATCCCTTGCTAGCGATAAAAAGGCTAGCGTCGGTGCCCTTGTTTAACTCCTTGGGAGTGTTATTGAATTTAAATTATTTTACTTTTTAATATACTAATCGAACAAAATGATAGTGTTGTGTGTTAAAAGACATCATTTTGGATTTTACAAACACTGTTAATTACATTATGACCACCTGGACAAAAAAGAAGTAAAAAGCTAGCTCGGATATTTTAGGGAACGAGTGATGACCATTCTTTTCAAAACCCTATTTCTAGTTAAAAATAGTTTTTCTAATTCTATTCCTTAAACTAATTTCTAAGCAAAAATATACGTTTCCAAATGACATAAAAATTTTGTTTCCAAAATAGAAATTTGTTTGATGGACCTTCTAAAATACCTTCCTCCTAGTTGGCTAGTGGGCTATGGCTGTAAGAGATGACGAACGATGGGGGCAAGCAGTGAGAATGAGCAATAAAAATAATTTTTATTTCATTTATACTTTATAGAAAAAGAAAAAATTTCTACTTCTCATCTATATTTTAAATCTATTTTTGAGCTAAAAATTTATCTCGCAAAATACAGAAAAATGAAATTATATTATCTAAACGAATTTTTGTTTTAAACCTATTTTAAACAATAAGTTCAAAAATAGAGAAATATAATTAATTATTATTCATGCCCTTAATCCACTTAGACTATGTTGTCATCTAAATTTTTAATCAAGATAATATCGTATAACATTAGATATGAAATTTAGGAATTTTAGTGTTATTTTATCTACTGTCATGGAGTTAAGGAAAGAACTAATGTGAAAGACAATAATAAAATTTAGGAATTAAACAGATGAAAAAAAATTTAGGATTAAATTGCCAAATAATACACAAAATTTAGGATTCCCATTATTGTAATTATCCAAAAGAATTTTGCTAACTCATGCAGGCGCCTTTCTCGGTCGTTTGGGAGAAGCCTCGAAGCCTAAATCCCGCAATGCAGCCTCTCCCCTTCTTCAACCTCAGCCCTCCTCCGCCGCTCGCGGCGCCTCGCCGCCACTCCCGGAGCGAGCTCGCGGCCGACGGGGGGCGTCGCCGCCGCCGGAGCAACCGAGGCCGGAGACGGTGGACGGTCGCCGAGGAAGAAGACCGAGCGGAGGACGGCCCCAGCGAACGCGGTTCGAGCGCCGGCGGGGGAGCGTCTCGACCCGTCCGACATCGGACGTCGGCGGCGGCTCCGGCGACGAAAACGACGGCGACGGCGACCACGCCGACGGTGCTCCTCCTTGGCGGCTTTCCTTCGTTCAGAACCGCGCGTTCGAGGAGTACTACCGAGTTCGTCTCTCCGTTGTGTTCTTCGAGTGGGATGCGAGTTGATGTATCTCCGAGACTCATCGTGCTCGTGCGGTTTCAGGAGCAAGGGATAGTTCCGGCGGACGAGTGGGATGCGTTCATGGAGTGTCTCCGGAAGCCGTTGCCAGCTACCTTCAGAATCAATTCTTGGTGATTGTCTGATGCTTTCCCGCCTGTTAACTTGAATGAATTCAACTGTTTAGCCACGCTTTTTGTCTATCTGTAGCTTCAACAGGGACTGTGGAACTATCTTTCTTATGAGTTTGTAAGATGGTCTGGTTTTGACATTCCGGGATCATGGCATTATGCCACTCCATGCATTGTGTTAACTAGGATATGAGATGTCGGATAGCAATTAGCTATTCAGTGCTTCATTGTTGGCTGTCCTTTCCTTTGGTTCTTTGGGATCAAATTGGACAATAAATGGACAATAAAAACCTATTTTTTCACTGTTTTGAGACGTGATCTCTCCAATTTGTCTGTTTCACTTGTTTTTGCTCGAACTGATTTCATATTATGTCAATGTGAGATGGTAAATTTTTTGCTGTGAGAGTTGTTATCCATTTTTTATCAGCCTGCTTCCTTTTGCAGTAGCCGGTTCTGTTTCGATATCCAGTCTCAGTTGGAGAGTGAATTCTCGAATAATCTTCAAGCAGAGGTGAACTGCATTGACCAGCGAAAACGTTATGCTGCCCTTTTGACTATATTGGCCTTTTTCCTTTTTATTTTCTACTTACCATTTTCCATTTTTTCTCCCAGTTCATTGATGGAAATGAAGTGGAGGCTGTCAGACCATTGCCTTGGTATCCTGACAATCTGGCATGGCAATCAAATTTTTGTCGGAAGCAATTGAGGAAGAACCCAAATCTTGAAAGGTAATCTGTTATACTGAATTGATTTGGAGTGAGAATCGAAATAAGTAGAAATAAAGGTGTCTGAGGTGCAATAAATTATACACTCACCCAGGAATTGACATGGCAGAGCATGTGCCGACCATTTTCTCATATTCAGATCATCGATAGTGGAGATTCTCAGTGCTTGTTCTCTATCCATGATTTACTTTAGATTAGTGTAAATCTTAGTGATCCCAGGACTTCCCCTAATCGCCAAGTTTAGTTTAGTAGTCTTTTCATCTTTGATGCCTGTCCAGGAGTATAAACATGTTAGGTTTACCTTTCTCTGCTGATGGAGCTCATTGGAATTTTGAAAGCCTATTCTTATATATCTGTCTTGACATTTCATTGGTAAAGTGCCGCCTGGTGAAAATGTATCCAGATCGCAGCAGCACAAGAAGTAGAAATTCATGGTTCTCTCATAAGTATGTGCATTAAAAAAAGCCTGTTTAATAGTAGACATTATTGTCTTGTGATAGTTGTCCTCTTTTTAGTGGTAAATCTTTTCAAAATGAAATAGTCAATCTACCAATTTTTAGGCCAAACAACTTGGAAACAACAAAATCACATCTTTGCTGGTGCCGGCTTCTAGAGCTTGTTAGCTTCTAGCTCATAGCTTTTGGAACAGTAGCTATTTTGTCTTGCGATGTGTTTTAAATGTGGTTGCTATATGTGTTTTCTGGCATATGTTCAAAGGCATTCTAATTTAAATTATTAAAGTGAGAGATTTAATACCTTTGTCAATATATGAAGGAAGTCTCAAAAGCCATTAAAGCCACTGCTCCAAAAGCACTTATGAGGTGCTTTCTATGAGCTGTTTGTGGAGTGCTGTGGCTTCTATTGCATTATGGATCTTAAGGCACTGTGACTTTTGAACTGCTGCCAAAAACCTTATTAGTCTGGTCTTCTAAGGTCACCTTCTTCTGATCAATCTCTGTATTGCACACATCGTGCTTTTGTTCTGTGGATGATCCCTTCACCTATCTCGGCATCTTCATTTATAAGGAAGAAAAAACACCAGATTGCTTGGAATTTGGTGTTTTCTTAGTCTCCAAAACTCATTACTCATTCATTTTGAGCTCCTTTTTAATTGAATTTGCACGTAATATTCCCAGTTTCGGCCTTCTTGAGTTAAAAGTCTTGACCTTGGATATTAAAGTTTATGTTGTATATTCAACTTTGCATTCGGTCCTGCTCTACTTTCATTCAAATCTTTTCTGTCATAGAAACATCTTATGTTCTCCTTCTCTAGCTAAAGTACTTGATCTGGAATTGTCACTTGCATCTGTCATGATATTACAAGTTCAGTTACTTATCTCCCTATTATGAATGGACTCAGAATATTGGGAATTTCAGTTGCAGTTTTCTCTGTCAAATGACAGATTTCATGAGTTCTTAAAGCTAGAAAACGAAATTGGAAACATCACTCGACAGGAGGCAGTCAGCATGGTAAGTTTTCAGAAGTTTTCCAGTTTTAGTTATTCTTGTTATCGTTCTTAGCCTTTCTTGTTTTCCTTTTTGCTTGCTTTTGTTGGGATTTTGAAATGTAAAGTTTTGCATTCATATTCTGCAGGTACCTCCTCTTTTGCTGGATATATTGCCAGAGCATTTCGTACTTGACAGTGAGTGATCTACACTGTATAGATTGATTTCATACTCCCTCCATCCACTGACTTTTCTTCCAAATATTGATATAGGTGTTGAAAAAAGAAAACTGAAACCCATAAAGCCCAATCAGACTGCACTGAACTCGATTGATAATTTGGATTTGTTTGGTTTATTGGTTTCATTTGGGGTGGAGAATAATTTGAACAGGATGTAAATTTGGCTCTGACTTGCTGTTTTTCAAATCCAAAAAAACCTAACCAAACTGATAACCTTGTTAAGTGATTGCAATTAATATATAAAGATCAATAAGCAATACAACTATGCAATCTCTCAGACTTGAAGATTGAAAAACTTTTTAAACCTCATTTTGAATTCAAATTGCATCGCCCACTTCCTCCCTAGCTTGTTACACCCGCAAGAGAGCCTAAGACAAAATCTAGTACTTTATATGCTTTTGTTGTTTAGCCATGTAAATTTTTTTCATTTTATATTGTTTATCATTACTTTGTCATTCCTTCACAGTTTATGGATTCTTCATCTTTAAATCTTGTACCACTTTCTTTTCAATGGTTATAGGAGGAAGCATTTTTCCGTAGGCTAGGAGTGTCAAAAGAGCTTCTACAGGGTCCTTTAACAGTCATCTTGAATGGGAGGTTTTGAAAGGGAAATCAAAGTATTTTCTTCTGTAGTAGAGGAAGCATATGTAAGGCACAAAGATAAAATGTTTAAAGCAACATGTACTTTGGTACCCCCAAAAGAAAATAATTTAAGGAATAAAACTATTCTAAAGCATTTTGATAATGTGCCAAACCTGACTCTTTCTGATAACTTCTACTAATTCTATGCAGTGTGTGCTGCACCTGGCTCAAAAACTTACCAAATGCTTGAAATTTTGAATCAGTCCACCAACTCAAGATTACTACCTGAGGGACTGGTAGGCTTCCTTACAACATGGTGTCTTACACTCTCGTAGAACCTGGTAGTCTGCAGTAATTTCTGTTCTCATCTGTTCTAAACTGCATGCTGATAGCTTAAAACTTAAGACTTGATTTCAATGTTGTCTGTGTTATTTTTGTTAGATCGTGGCAAATGATGTTGGTTTCAAAAGATCTGATGTTCTCATTCACAAAATGAAAAGAATGTGCACTGCCAACTTAATGGTGACAAACCATGAAGCTCAAAATTTCCCAGGCTGCCTTGCAAGCATAAGTCATTCTAATGCTTCTGAAAAGGCAAGCCTATCAGATCAGGAAATCAGTCAAATTTTATTTGATCGTGTTCTATGTGATGTGCCATGCAGTGGAGATGGTACTCTTAGGAAAGCTCCAAATTTATGGTGGAGATGGTATATATTTGGGCTTCAGGTTCATTAACGTTCTGTCTCCTAGTTCTTACAGCTTGTTAAAATCCTTTCTGCGGTCCTGCAGGAAGGCAGGAATTGCTAATGGACTTCATGGCCTACAGGTGCAGATAGCTATGCGAGGTAATGCGGTAGGAAACTTGATATTTAATGCCATTCTTTCCTTCTGTCAATCTTCTTATTTAATGGTATTTTATAATGTTGTTTCAATGTGCTTAGCGATCCTAAGATTTTTTTTTTTTCTCCCTCTTTGTGGTTTCTATTAGATTCTTTCACTGTTGCTCATCTCCAGAGAATTTTCTGTTTGTCATGTAGGCGTCTGTAAAATTTTTCATCTGGAAGTCGAAATTCCCTCTGAATTATTTAGTGGAAGGTCTATGCAAGATTATCTTTTGTAAATCGTGTTGGATCTGCTTTATTTCTAGAGTAAAATATAATATATATCTTTGATATACCTGGTTATTCCAGTTTTTATGGTCTTGTTTCTTTACTGACATGTTCCTTCTTGGACAAGTTCCTAGAATTTTATAATTATTTTTTCCTTGTAAATGCCAAATCCTGTCAAGTTTACTCGTATTGGTTGTGCCAGGAATATCGTTACTTAAAGTCGGTGGCCGTATGGTCTACTCAACCTGCTCCATGAATCCGGTTGAGAATGAGGCAGTGGTTGCAGAGGTAGTGTCTCATTCTGGGAAAGAGTCAACTTTTCAAAACCAAAAATCTTTCTTGATGACATTCTTTATATTTAACAATTATTCTGGTTTCGGTATTACCATTTTGATTTTCGAATGTCTGGTTTTTTTGTCTTATAATGATCAATGATGGTAATAGTTATGTGGAACTTTCTCTCAAGTATGTCTTCAACTACGATTCAAGGAAACACCTGTGCTTGGACTCAAATTATATGGTTTCTACTAAATTACTTGACCGTAACCTCTTCAGTGGCTCTTAAGGTTAGGTTCATCCATCTTAAAGTGGCATTGGCTTCCCAGAAAAATATGGTATACTACATGAAGCTCATTTATAGGTTATACATTCTCATGGCCATAAATGAGCTCGGACACAGTGACTTAGTGGATTTAAGCTGAGAGTCCATGTGTATAAGGGCCTTTACACTGCCCAAACTTGTGATAGTAGCTACTTCTACTTAGAAACTTGAAATCTGACTTTATGCTTGAGCAAAGGGTGTGAGCAGTCAGGAAGCCATAGTAGATGCCCTCATTGCAAGTTTAACTAAGGATGAATATAAATTGTACAGTAGCATAAGAAACTAATTTTCAGGTGCCATTTTTATTGACTAACATGGCCCAACTTTGAAGTTTAACTACTCAGCATGCTTCCTTTTATAGAGCGTGAGTTTTCCTAACATATGAGGGTTCCTTGCATGTCCTAGCTTCCAGTTTTTTATGGGGAGCGGTAATGTGGTAGAGATGCCCTTGAAGTTGGGAGGTGCTCTACCTATTTATAATGCAGGATCCAGCTTGACTATTTTTATAGATGATCCATCATCTTCCATTTCACCTAACCCTAAGAGGAACGGTTGCTTCCCTGCATATAGACAAAGGAATGTTTCTACCTCTCAGGCCTCATTATTCTATCCCTGATTTTGCTATCCCACAACATGTGCCTTTTTGCTTTCCCTATTTCTTGTGCTCTGCTTATATGGGTTGTGTCTTTTGATCGATGAGCACTTAACCAATTAATTGTCTTTTGTGTTGCTGGTATTTGTGTAAGCACTTTTCCTTTCAAAAGGTGCGATCTTATTTTGTCTCCTTTGTTGAAGATCCTAAGAAGGTGTGGAGACTCAGTTGAACTTGTTGATGTTTCCAGTGAGCTCCCCCAGCTTGTTCGCCGCCCTGGCCTTCGAAAATGGAAGGTTAGGTGTTACCATCGGACTTTATTTGTTTGTATGCTATAGGTGTAGAATCTGCATTTTGACTGTGTTACTTTGTTTGTCTCAAAAGATTTCTGGTGGTTTAAAAAAATGTTAAAGTGATCAATAGATAAGTTTTTTTAGTTCAGATCTTTTGACAACTGATGATTGTGCAAATTTGCTGTTCTCATAGCTTGTGAATATGTAGCATAGATATTGGATGTGCATTCATCTTTGGCTGTTAATGAAGAATGTTTATGTTGTTAACAGGATGTATATTGCATCCAAATAAGCATTAAGAGAGAATAAATGCCTGCTCAGAATCTTCTTAGCAGAAGAAGCGTATTTGGTCAAGTTTCACTGCATGAGATCGCTTAATATTGGAGTAGTTCGTGCCATAATCTGCTATCTGTTCCAGGTTGTTGGAACCTATCTGGAATTTATAATTGATTCAATCAACAGAAGAGAGACTATTTTGAAGAAGTGATGACTAAGAGAAACAATTGAGAAGGGAGGATCTTTACTTTGAGTTGACATGATATCTAACTTGGATGAAGTGCAGAGAAAAGCATATTTATGCATTGTTTGAAATTTTCACTCTAATCTTTGTCCCACTTGATTAAAAGAAATCTTGTGAACTAGTTAATGTACCGGGCAATCTTAGTGTAGTTTTAGGCTTTGACATCCAATAATGTCCATTTAGCCAAACATTTAAAGTTATTGTGGTGGGCCAGTTATAGGAGCAAGTTTTTCACTTCCATGGATTTTCATATATTTTGCTTTGGATTGCAGGTACGTGACAAGTTCTCTTGGTTTTATTCCTTCCCAGATGTTCCTGAAACTCGCAGGGGTGGAGTTGCTTCCAGTATGTTTCCTTCTGGTAGAACACAAATGGAAGAGGCAATTGAACGAGAGTTTAGCAACATCAAAAATTCTAAAAATGGGTTTCGGCAGCTGGAGAATTACCTCACCACTGATACTGAAATTTCTGATTTTCCTTTAGAACGCTGTATGAGAATAATGCCTCATGATCAGAATGGTGGTGCCTTCTTCATTGCTGTCTTCCAAAAACTTGCTGCCTCACCAGGTAATTGTACTATATTAAAGAAAGCTATTAATTTTAGGAATAGCTAAATTTAAATACTTGATCATAGCATCATATAATAGTTGCCTCTCTAAGTTTCTGAGGCCATTCAGACATCTTCAATGGGCTTCTGAAGCTGATAGCCAACCCTTGTTAGCTGATCTGTTTGTTGATTCTTAAGAAAAAATAAGTGTTTCTTTGATGTACCTGTTAAGCTCATTTTTTTTTTCTGCAGCTATACATGTAGAAGCAACAAGTTCACAGGGAACACTATTCACTGAAAGGACTAAGCAGCTAAAAAAATTTCCAGATCAGGTCCTTCGAGAGAGCTTGCAGCTTGAAATATTTCCAAAATCAGTTTTGGAGACTGATTTCACTGATTGCCCTGATAAGTCTGCTCTCAAGTCTGGCCATTGCCATACTTGCACAGAGCAGAACCCTCTGAAGATCAAGGGTCTTTTTGACCAAGAAAAAGCAGAAGATAAAGGAATGTTCCAGAATCAAAGCAAGTGGAATGGAGTCGATCTGGTTGTTTTCTTGAAAGATGAAGCCGTTATCAACAGTATCAGGACATTTTATGGCATTGATGAATCATTCCCATTGAGTGGCCACCTTGTGACAAGAAATGCTGAGTCTGACCTTGTGAAGAGAATTTACTATGTTTCTAAGTCAGTCAAGGATCTTCTGGAATTAAACTTTCAAGTCGGGCAGCAACTCAAGATAACCTATGTAGGCCAGAAAATGTTTGTAAGTATCTACTTTTTGTTCTCCATCTATTCCTTAATCCGTCTGCAGTTTTTCCTTATATCATGTCATGAAAGCAGGTCATTTAGGTGGCTTTACAGCTTGATACACAGTGGTCACCTTGAGGGGTCTACTCCAGATAAAACTCATCTTATTACTTCTAAAGACTGTTTTAAATTTACTTCAAGGTATCCACCGAGTAATAAGTGGTATCTGGCCGGGTTTCTGTTCTCTCTTATCTCCAGTGGAGAATGGAAAATGAAGTAGAGAACACGCTTCTTGGGGATTTCGAAACTATTTTAATGGAAAAGCACGGAAGGTTCACTTTTACTGGCTTTGTATTGGAATGCATCTGAAACCTGTTTTCCATGTGTTCTTATGATCTTAAGAGACCAAAATGAACAGCGATCTTACAACTTATATGACCAAGCCTCTTGTCATCTGTATGATCCCACTTCCTCTTCGTGCTGTGCATGTCTACTATCCCAATACAGACTGTGAGACCAAACTTACACATAAAAACCCCAATTGTATGGCTAATTTTGATGATGAACTCAGCAATAAGAAACTGGAAATCAGAAATTAGTGGGATCAGCCTTTTCATTTTTATGTTGTCGTCATTTTCATTTTCAAATAGAATGTCCATGATTCAGGTACCAAATATGTTTGGAGGAAAACAGAAACTGAAGAATTATTGAGAGAAGATCTTGATTTTCATTTTACATTTTTTATGATGTTCATTTTCGAAAAGTATGTTCATAATACTTTTACCTAATCTGTTTGAGGAAATCAGACATGAAAACTGAATTTTTTCTGCATGAAAACTCGATCAGATGGAACCTTTCTGTTTTCTGTTTCCTTTTGGTTTTTGAGTTTTGTGGTGATGTTGAGTTAGCAGATGTCTCTTCTTCCAATATGATTTGCGTATGTGCTTAGTGTCATGCAACATTGCCATTGGTTGAGTCTCTTTTGAATCTACGTCAAGCTACTTGCTTGGCAACAAACAGAAGCCAAAAATAAGTACCTGTATTTCCGGAAACATAAATTTGATTTTTTCTTTAAATTACAGGAGAGAAAGAAGTCGAAAGAAGATCCTTCTGCTGCGTGCGTATTCCGGATATCTTCTGAAGGATTGCCTATTATTCTCCCACACATCACTAAACAAATCCTTCATGCTTCGCCCACAGACTTCAGGCATCTTTTGCTCTATAAGAGCAGAAAATTCACAAATTTTGTCAATGTTGAGTTTGGGGAGAAGGCATCAAAGCTAAAGCCGGGTTGCTGCGTGGTCGTCCTGAGCAAAGGTCAGTAGAATCAATTTAGTGTTCATGCTTTAGTTTTCAAAATGTCCATACACAGTATTTGAACATTCCATTTCATGCAGATGGTGAATCGCCATTCAGTGACAATCAGGTGGATGAGTCAACAGTAGCAATTTCATGCTGGAAGGGTAAGGTCTGTTTGAATGTGATGGCCAGTGATGATGACTGCCAGGAACTTCTACAAAGGCTTCGACTGTGTGAAGGGACTGGAAAGGAGTCTCCTCTACATGTTAACAAGCCTTCTGAAAATTCAGATGGAGAAAATGAAAGAAAGATCCAAAGATGATCGAACATATTGGATATGCCAGAATCAGAACTGTCTGCCGAGTTACTTGAACTCATGGACCGTCTACTCTGGTTCTGCTCATTTTTGTCCTTTTTATCAATCACACAAGGTCAGTCCTGGTGAGATATATCATTTTACTTATCTAGCCACCGGGGCCATGATTTTTTTGAGTTGGATATGATTTATTGATAATTTGACTCCCTATAAAGGATACATCATAACTAATCTCGTCTTTATTTAAAAGTTACGTCTCGTCAGTTGGCCTGTCATGTCTGTTCTGTTTTTTTCTTGTGCCTCCGCACTCTGCTTCTGATGGCAATAGCAAGGAATGTCCTTTTAACCTTCTTTTCGATTTTCATAGGCGTGCCCTGTTGTTACTGGAATCAAGCAAAAGGATAAACTAAAAAGACAGAAGGGGTGTTGGCTTGGCCGTTGGATTTCATGTCAACTGCCTTGGCAGATTGTTAGTATTATGGGAAATTGAAAGTGATAGTTCCGTTTTCATGACACGGAGCTTCAGAAAGAATTTTAGAGAGCAAAACTTCAAAGTAGTATTTTTGAAATAACTTTCTTTCCTTCCACAGGAAACTAGAAAGGAGAGTAAATGAACAAACGGTAGGTTTTGTAGACCGAAAAACTAAAACACAATATGTTATCATGCTAACTATATAGACTGAAGCAAAACATGTAACATACACATGGGGAATGGGCAAAATTCTAGAAAAAAAGGGCCCAATTTTTGTTTCCAAAAGTTGTGAGAGACTCGGGTTCTAGCTGGTCGAACATAAGATGTCCAATTCAAGAATTGGTGGTCACTTTTCAAATCCACAAGTTACGTGCAAATTGCTATGAGCTGGAGCATTTGCTTGGGCAAAAACCCCGGACTTGGTAGGTTTATGGGGCTTGTAAGGTAATTCATGAGTTTTAGTTCCTAATTCCTGGCCTCTATGTTCTTGACCTAAGGTTTTGAGAGCACATTGTCAAAACGGTACTTGGACAATGAGAGTTTCGCTTGGGGCCAAAACAATCATTTAATATTTTGTGCGTGGGTTTTGGTAGTAATTTGTAGTTAGCGGGTGGTGGGAAACATCGGTGAAATTGCCTCGCTTTATCACGAACTGGAACAGGATCTAACCTATTGCATCCTACCACACTCCCAAGAAACCTGTCTTTGATTGTCACGCGTGACGTAGCCATCTACCATTGTGTATAATGAAGAATGATATGAAATTCCAAATTGACAGCTCACCCGCACTTCCTTTAAATGTGGGTTGTACCGACACTTGAGACTGAGATTCAACTCTTTGGCCCAAAACGATGCATTATTAACTGTTGCGTACGGCGTTTTAGTGATGATTTCCACGTACCGGAACCACCCGGCATCGTCTAAGAAAAGTCATTAAATTTGCCGCTCGTGTGACGCGACCTTTCAAGACACCAAACAAACAATCATCAAGCGAGATAGAGACCTTAATTTGTCCGGTAGCTTAGCAAAGTTTAATGATCATCTCAAACCCGCAATCTCTCTTCGTCAAAATTGAAGATGTCAATTTACCTAAATCAAAAGCATCCGAAAATTTCTAAGGTAGCTGCTCTAGAAGTTGTATCGGTGGTCATACTCCATGCCCAGCAGGCACCAGCAATCCATCACCACGTCAAGTCACCTAAAGGGCCAAAATGGCAAATTGCATGAAATATAACTTCCGAAGCCAAAAATCATTCAATGAATATGCACCCCAGTTGGGTCTATTGTGTCTGTGACCTCACGAAACACACTATTACAATCAGCAGTATAACCCCACCACTCTTCTAATATGTAGATATACATAGAATATAAAGCAGCACACATGACAAATCTGAGGAAAAATTGCTAGAGCATAAGAGGAAAATCACGTCGAAGTGCATTATGTTCCGCAACACATTTTGTTCTTGGCTGGGATTTCTTGGGCAGGACCCGGGATGATGATCTTTTTGCCAGCCAAAGATGCAGGGTTGCCATTAGTTTGGCTCTCTCCAGCAACTAGGCTCTTCTTGTTGACGATGTTGAATATCTCGGTCAAGACAGTCAAGAATGCACTCTCGACATTGGTAGAATCCAATGCAGAGGTCTCCAAGAAGAAGAGCCCTTCCTTCTGGGCAAACTCTTTGCGTCCTCAGTGGGCACAGCACGTTGGTTCTCGAGATCGGTTTTGTTACCGACCAGAATAATGACAATGTTCTTGTCAGCATGGCTACGCAGCTCTTCCAACCAGCGAGGTATGTGATCAAAGCTCTGCCGTCTGGTAATGTCATAAACAAGCATTGCCCCCACTGCACCCCTATAATATGCACTCGTAACAGCTCTGTATCTGCTCGTTACCCACAAAAGAAAGATTTGTTCAGCAGAAGAATATTTTCACTTTAGTGCATATAATTAACAATGTGAAGAAGTTATTGAGTGCCAGCTCTAACAGAGTACTGCAAGAAAAAAAGAGTCTTCCCCTCAGTTCCAATGGCTATTACGATTACAAAAAAAAAAAAGAAACGTAGTTCCATCTTCAATATTTATTCGGTCTTCAAGTCTTGATACTTGGGGAAGGCATTGGGTGATTTTGAAGCTTGAAAACCTTGTTTGGAGACTAACTTGACATTTGGTAATCTATATGCTTTTTGCATAAGTATCATAAACACATTGATAGGAGAGTCTTCTATGGGACACATACACAACTTGTCATGGTCAAATAGCATCACACACTCAATCAAGCATCCTCCTTTTGGAAGATGTGGGTCACATATGAAGTAAATGTTTAGTTTGCAAATTGAAACAGCATCTCAGAATGACTTTAGCAGAAAAACAGGGAACTAATGGCTATCAAGTACTAATTCAAGAAAACAAAGCACCTGATAAACCCACACAAAATTTCTGAATTCTACCATGTGCACTAGCATATAATACTTCAAGATTGAATCTTTTGCCAAAGAAAAATGTCACCAAATAAGAGCTAGACTGTGCTTTACACTAGCTATAAATAGATATATTATCACATTTGCTGAATTTGTCTGCCTTTCCAGTTATTTACCACCTCTATGCAATGTCTGTCTTTCAACAAAACAGTGGCATCGTGCACCGTTGGACATTTAAGCAACCTTGACAAAAATTAAATAATTATTACTATGGGGTGGGATAGAGAAAACTCATCCAAACAGCCCGCCCCTGCATCCACTCGTTGAATTTACCACTCGCTGATCTTGACAGAGAAAACATATGAATCTACAAGAACGCACGCCTCCGTGGACATGTATCTAACATTTCTTCGCATTCATTTCTGCAAACTTACAAAATGACTGCACCAGCACCACCAGTTAAGCTGCTCGGAAGAATCCACTCATGAACTAAGGACAACAGCTTCAAGCTGGCCATAGATTATGCTTCACTTCCATAAATTATTCAACACTGATATGTATAGGTAAAAACACTTCGATCCCACAACACCCGTTTAGCAATAGCATACTCAGAGACTCTCGATGCGATTACCCCGAAACTTGCTCGCCCGCATCAATCATCATCAAAAAGCAGCCGAACCATCAGACAAATGGCAACCCATCAACCCCAAGATTCACGAGCCTCTAAAGCCCGCGCATTCTCCACTCAGATCTCATTCAAATCAAGATCCAGCGACCCCAGACAAAACCCACCGAAGAGAGGAAGGGGGGGAAAGAGGATCACCGTTCTTGGCCGGCGGTGTCCCAGATCTGGGCCTTGACGCTCTTGTGCTGGATGACGAGGGTCCGGGTCTGGAACTCGACGCCGATGGTGGCCTTGGAGTCGAGGCTGAACTCGTTGCGGGCGAAGCGGGAGAGTATCTGGGACTTCCCGACGGCGGAGTCCCCGATCAGGACCACCTTGAAGACGTAGTCGATCTTCTGGTTCCCGTCCCCGTAGCCTCCTCCGCTCGCCATTGCCCACGACCGACCCACGACTCAAGCTCGCGTCTTTTCTCTCTCTACTGTCGCTACGTCACTTCTCTCTCTGTCTCTCTCTGTCTTTCTCTCTCTACTGTGGAGATCTTGGAGGGTAGAGAGAGAAACAGAGACAGGGACAGGGACGAGCGTGTTGATGGGGAAGGGGAAAGAAGGAGAGAAGCAGCAGCAACAGCGTCTTTTCGGTGAGAGGCTGAAGATGATTAGACTTAAATGACCCGATAACTGCGGGCGGGTCGATCTTTTTTCCTTCCTTTTTCAATGATGATTTTCGACCCGAATTAACGCCATTTCAAACTTATGTAAAAGTAAAATTTACTATTACAAAAAAATTAAATTAATATATTTATGATAAATTTACTTTAAAAAATTTTTTATGCAAAAATCTCAAATTGATATATTTATAATAAATTTATCTTTTATTAATTTTCATTAAATAGAAAGTAAAACGTTGAACTTGTATATTCGTCAAATGTCACTTATTATTTAATTCAACAATTTGATAATAAAATTTAATGAAAATTAACGAGAAATAAAATTATCGCGAGTGTAATAATTTAAGGTTTTGCGTGATATTAATCTTAATAATGACAATTACCGATGACAATTTCAACAACTAAATTGCCATTTATGAGTATGGTTATTCTCGTGTCAAACATGATATATACATTGAAAACGAAAATTATCACGAGTGTAACAATTTAAGGTTTTGCGTAATATTAATCCTAATAATAAATATTGATGACGATTTCAACAACTAAATTGTCATTTATAAGTATGATTATTCTTGTGCCAAACATGATATATATGTTGAAAATGAAAATACCTTCTTCTTTTTTTCAGTGAGAGGTTGATGATAATTAGACTGAAATGACCCAATAATTGCAGGCAGGTGGATTTCCCTTTCCTTTTTCCAATAAATTTTTTTGAGGCAAATTGACACCACGTCAAACATTATAAATTAAATAATGATGAGGACTTTGATAAATAAAATGTCATTTATAACCACAATCAATACATAGAAAACAACAATATCTTCTCTCTTTTTTTTTTTTTTTTTGGTTATTTTACGGCCATGAGGGTTTGGAATGCTCGATTCATAATTATTTCTGCGACCAAATATATTTTACCAAATGTAGCTCCTTTGCTTTTATTTAAGGAAATCAATATTTTATGCTAATTTTAGATAGAGGATATCTCATGCCAAATGAAATTGATTTCTCTAATTCAACAACATAACTTGAGAACATAAAGGTATGATGTCAAAATTTAATTGACAATACGGCATCAAAATAAACATATACGCCACAATTCAATCGACAACATAAACTTGAGAACTATAGCTAAGGAATTTTTAAGTACAATATAAGAAAAAAAACAATTGAATGATAATCTTTTTTTTTTTTTTTTTTTAATTTGTGAAAGGCTTTTTAGTGGGTGATTGGCTGTAGCTATAATGGTTAATGGTATCAGTGATGATTTCTAGTGGTTACAATTTCCAGTGTAACTTTTGCTAGTTATCTCCACGTTTCTAAATTTTATGTGCACAAACTGCTCCAAGATGTGGTTTCTTGCAATCAAGATATGCTCCAAAATCCTGCCTCCAGGCAATGACTATTCCTTTAAATAATGCATGTCCCTAATCTCAATTGACTTATTGGATGACTTGGTCTTTAAGGGGTAACTATTTCCTTTAAAAGTCGTGCCTCAAGTCCTAACTAATTTATTGGACGACTTGATCTTCAATCAATTACGGTTCCCTCCAAAATTGTATGCCATTATATTAAATTTCAAAGCAGCCTATTTACTTTCTTATAATGCATATTGCTAATATTTATTTTAACAACTATATATGCTTTATCGCGGTATTTCGGTAACTGAACATGTGGCATTGATGAATATCACAATCAATCAATATATATTGATACGATATTTATTGATAAAGTATGACACTTGTGTTAATATGCTTATGCACTATGCACATGGTTATTTATATCCATTTCATGTGCCGTCACGTGTTTGCATCAGGTAAGCCATATTTCGAGTGTCAACATTTCTAGACGGCACTGCTCAATGTGAAATCGTGATGAAAATGGGAATCGTGCTTCCGATGTTCGACGGAGGAGCATTTCGTTTGTTAACTCCGTCTCGTGTAATGGGAACGCACGAAAAAGGTGGAATTTCAAAATTCAAATAGAAAATTTGTCCGATACACATATTCTTATTTTGGAAATTTTTAAAATCGTAAGTTCTGTTTTCTTTGCTTTTATTAATTTATCTTTTCTAAGTAGGGATCGGTGCTTCAACAGAGGAGATTAGCAATGGTGGCATGGGAATGCGTGCGGGGAAAATTCTGCGCATGTCTCGGGAAGCTGCCTCGATTGGGCTCTGTAGCTGTCCGTTTTCCATGTTGTCGGAAGTCTTCTGGGGTGCTTCATTTACGAGGTTCGAATTTCGCTCCGCAAGAATTAAGAAAGAAAAGACAAGGACATCGAGCACTTATTTTGCAGAAGAGAAATAGATGAAAAGTTCTTGAACTTTTTCAAATTGTCCATTTAAGTCTTTAAACTTTTCTTTTCTTGTGTATAATTGAGCCTCTAAATTGTATATATTTTCGCTCGAGTTGGTCTTTCCATGAAAAATATGGGTGAAAACGCTGACATGAAGTCCTATATGATATCCTAGAGGAAAAAAAAAATAGTGAATATTTAAAAAACGAAATAAATATTTGAAGAGAAAGAAACTCAAATTAAAAAAAAATGATCAATATGGATCTCAACTTAGGCCAAATTAGACATGGGTTTGATGATTCCGGGCCAAGCATCACAAGGGTTCGCGTGACCTCCTTGAGATAATGTCGAAGGTTGTGTGACCCAAGTAATTGATGGTGTGGGTTCACATGATCCTCGGCCTCGACTGGTGGGATTACACTACCTTGAGTTGCGCTACCTTGGCTAGTGATCATTGATGATTAATTTGTGACACGGCAAAATCTTCTCAACAAGTAATCAATCTCCGTTGCCTTCTTTTTCTGTGACCCTCGGCCAGCCCATCCCTATCATTGCCTAACAGGCCGGTTCATCTAGATTGACATGGGTGACTCGTTCTCTATCCAGGAAAACTTCAATGTCATGTCACCGATCTAGATTATCTGACATGGTAGGTGTCGGTTGAGGGAACATGGGGAGGGCTGGATGGCGAAGGCGACGCGGTTGGGGTCTAGCCACACTGTTTGCATGGGGGCTTGCACTTGTGGAGCGAGCCAACCCTGGTGTCCGTATTTATTGAGCTATGAATTTTTGCTAACTTATAATAAGATGGATCGTTTGATGGTAGTGTTGGTCTGAGGGCACGAGTGGGATTTTATAGACGATGATCGAATCTTGAAGAATCCTAATGGGAACAATGATTAAAGTGATGGTCCTTTTAAGGCCTGCATGATAATGTTTTATTTCTCCTGATTTTTTTTTTATTTTTTTGTTCCCTATAACAAAAAAAAACAATAAAAATATATTTGGTAATACCAACTTATTTTTCTATTTCTCGGAATATAAAAATGGATGGGAAATAGATTTGGAATAGAAATAAGAAATAAAAAAATAGTTTATTGTTTTCGGGAACAATTTTTAGAAATAAGTTCTTTTTTTCTTTTCTATTTTTCTTTTGTTCTTCTTCCTTGTTGCGGTCACCCTCGGCCGCTTGCCAACCATCAACCACCTCTTGCCGTTGGCGACGGTTGTTGCCGCCCGTAGTCCACCGACCGACGACCACCATTGTTCATCAGCAGCTTGCCGTTGCCAACCGCCGCACGACCGTCACTTGCTGTCACATAACCGTCGACCGTTGCTAACGATTGCCACCACAAGATCGCCACCACAAGATCGCCACCTACAGCTCACCAGCCACCACCCCCTCCCGCGGTCGGTGGGCTATGGGTGACAATTCTGCGGTGGTGGTCAACAACGATAATTGGCGGTCGTGCAGCAATCGTGCAATGGCGGGCAGCGATCGGTGGTCCTTGAGTAAGAAAAAAAAACAAATAAATACAAAAATTTATAAATTTTTACCAAACGCATTTCTATTCTTTCTTTATTCCAAAAATATGAATTTTGTATAATTAACAAATACCTTATTTTACTTAGAATTTTTTTTTGGTAAAAAAAATTTTACTTAGAAATTATTTATTTTTATTTTTTTATTTTTGGTGACCCTGGGAACCCCGCACAGCCGATGGCTGCATAAGTAAACCCTAGGGAGGAACGTAGAAAACTACCACCCACGTACCCCGGGTATGTCGCCAATGATCCATTTGCCTCCTTGTAACTTGCGTTGCAGGGGCTTCGAACTCCAGACCTCTAGCGTGGAAGTCATGGAGTCTACTAGCGGAGCCACCATGGCAAGTGGTTTTACTCAGAAATTATTCTCGGAGTAAAAATAGAAAAAAACTCTTTCTTAAAAGAAATAGTTCTCCATAATAGAAATTTTGCCATGCGCACCCTTAAAGTTAGTGACAGACTTGTCAAGTTACTAAATCCAACTCAACCACTGAACAACGGCACATTACTCATTGACAATGAGACTTAATTGTAATCCAAACACCAATAAGTACAGCTTGGTGACTTAGGCCGTGTTTGTTTTCACTTCTTTTTTCTGTTTTTAAACATTTTTTTTTTGTTCCTGGGAACAAAAAATGAACAGAAACGCGTTTTGGTGCATTTTTGTTCCAAAATTATTTTTTTGTTCCCAGAAACACATTTGGAGCAGAAATAAGAAATAAAAAAAAGTTGTTTCTTATTTCTGAAACAAATTTTAGAAACACTTCTTTCTTATTCTTTTTTCTTTCTTTTTTCTTTGGCCAATCACCGGCCTCGGCCATGGTCGGCGACCAACCGACAAGGGCCAGCGGCCTCGCCCAGCCACGGCGAGGCTTGCCGGCCCCTAGCGAGGCTGAGCTCGCCCAGCGACTAGCAAGGCTCGACCTTACCGGGCCACCTTCAGGCGACCGGCGAGGCTTGACCTTGTCGGGCCACCGCCAAGTGACGCCGACCTGGCGGCCGGTGAGGCTCAGGGCTCGGCGAGGCTAAGCCTCGCCGGCCGCTGGGCAAGCTCAGCCTCGCTAGGGGTCGGCGAGCCTCGCTATGGCTGGGCGAGGCCGTCGACCCTTGTTGACCGGTTGCCGGCCATGGCCGAAGCCGGCGACCGGCCAAAAGAAGAAAAAAAAAAGGAAAAATAAATAAGAAAATAGAAAAATAAAAAGAAAATATAAAAAAAAAATAAAAATATTAAAAAAATAAAAGAAATAAAAAAAATTATACAAATTTACCAAACGTATTTCTGTTTATTTTTTATTCCCGGAACAAGTTTACCAAATGCGTTTTTTTGTTCAAAAATTGTTCCTCAGAATAGAAATATTTTTTTAATTTTTGTTTCTTGGAACAATTTTTAAACAAAAATGTTACCAAATGAGCCCTTAGTCCTTCTAAACGAGCTAATTTTTGTTGAACTTTGATCAATGCACTCGCAGTTGGATAATCCTAATCAGGCAAATGGATCCTTATATAGAGAGCAGAGCTACTTTTGTCCGCTGGTCTTAAAATAGAGAATGGAGTACAATAACATTATCTTTCTCTCGTATAGCGAACAAATCTACTTTTGACAAGAATGTTCATCTCTTGTGCTACCCGTTAGATTTTTTGAAACTCCCTTCCTTCTCTCTCTATTTCTTCTCCGTTAGCATCTCCATTTATTGAGAAGATCTGTAACATTCTAATCTCTCACACCGTCCCTCTACATGACCACTCTGCTCCCTCCCTCCTTGCTTGGCTTTGCTCTCTCTCTCTCTCTCTCTCTCTCTCTATCTACATCCCTCTTCATGACCAAAAGGCACCATGCTCTGCTCCCTCCCTCCTCTATCTCTTCATCCCTCTTCATGACCCTTCTATGAATTCTGACCACACCACTGCCTTTGCCTCTGTTGTTGCCTTAGAGTCCCACTGGACTCCTTTTGGTTGGGGAGAGAGAGGGGAGGGGGGCATGAATTTTCTCAATAAATGGAGAGTGAAGAGATGAAGTTTTGATTGGTGCAGTTGGCTTGAGCTTTGTGCCTCCCATGAAAGGTGCCAAGTTCGAATCTCAAGGGCGTTACTTGGTGACTTAACTGCTGGCGTGAGTGTGGTGGCCAGCTTGCGTCAGCTCCAGGTTCTTCCCGCCGGCTGTCGGCTTTTGAGTTTTCTGGATCATCAAAAAAAAAAAAAAAAGAAGTTTTGGGTGGACCGTCTAGCTATGTGACGTATAATGAGTGGATCGTCTTATAGATAATGTGGAAAGTCAATCTCATGTGATATTTTCTCATCACGTGGCAGTAATAGAAACGCGTGAAGAAAGCAGATTTTGAAAATTCAAATAGGAAATTGGTTTGATACACGCATTTTCTTTTTTCAAACTTATAAAATTCAAAATTCTGTGTTCTTTTCTTTCATTAATTTATTTTTTCCAAGTAGTGGTCGGTGTTTTGAAAGAGGTGATTAAGAGGGTGGTGGCATGGGGATGCGCGGGGGGAAAATTCTGCGCATGCCTCAGGAAGCTGCTCCATGGGCTTTGCAGCTGTCTGTTTTCGATGTTGTCGGAAGGATTTGGGGTGCCTTTTGCAAGTTTCAAATTTTTCTCCACAAAAAAATTAAGAGAAAAAAAAATAATGACACCAATGTTTCCTAAATTTATGAGACTCCTAAATCTTTAATTTATTTAATATGATCTAATTTTTTCCTAAATCTTTAATTTATTTAATATGATCTAAATTTTAACCTAATATATAATGTCATCCTGAATTTTTTTATACAATATGCTCTATAAACTTTTAGTAAATGAGCAATATAATTCCTAAACTATATAAAAATATACAATATTGCATTTTCATTAATTTAAGTTCAATGATAAAATTGAACATTTATATATAGTCAAGTAATTAAATTGAACATATACCTAAAGTTCAAGAATCACATTGATAAATGAAAAATTTATGAATCATATTATACATTGGGTTGAAGTTAATGGATTATTTATGTCATTTTCTCAACAAAAAAAATAAGTATTTATTTTGTAAAAGAGAAAAATATGAAAGGTTCGTGAACTCTTTCAAAGTTTCCATTTGAAGTCCTTCAACTTTTTATTTTGTGTAATTGGGCCTCTAAGTTTTTGCATTTTTTTGAGTTGGTCCTTCTATCAAAATTATGGATGAAAATGCTGATATGAAGTCGTTCATGACATTTTGCAAGTAAAAAAAACGAAAAACTAGAAATACAGAATATTATAATAAAACAAAATAAGTATTAAAATATAGAAAGAAGGAAACTTGAAAAAAGAGATTGGGTTTGGATGGTGACCAGTTTAGATTAGGGTCGGTGGACTTGGCTAGGTGTCGCCAGAGGTTGCGCAACCTTAACAATCGATGATGCAAATCATAGAATCCTTAACCTCACCTAATGGGGTGTCACAACTCCAAGTTAGAACTGGCTCAAGTCACGCTACCCTAGCTAGCGACCTTTGACTATTGACAATTGAGGTCGCTCAACCCTACAACGAGGGATCATTTAGGGTCCTATGGCCTGAGTGATGGTCTCCCTCCCTCCCTCTCTTTCTAGTTTTTTCTTTTTAATAGTTTTTTCTAATTTTATCTAATCAATCTCTAAAATTACATGTAAGCACTAATTTATCAAATCAATATTGACGAATGCTTAGATGTCGGTCCATATCAGTAATTTCTGTCTTAATTTAATAACAGGACCAACCTGAATAGATTAAGGACCCCATTGCAACAAAATAATAATAATTTCTAGACATGTTTAAAATATTCAGGACAACAATTTGTTGTGCATAAAAAGATTGGATGAAATTGTAAAGTTCTTTTCGCCAATGATAAAATCGGAACAATAAAAGATTGTATCAAACTTCCGACCTGTCTCCAAAGGTAATAATCGTTAAAATAATTTCCTTTTCGAATTATCAAAATTCATTCCAATTTGTTTTATCTTATTCCGATTTTCTTCATCCCTATATCCCAAAAATTTCAAATTGTCACTTAACCGACAATATTCACAATCAAGGTACGAATTTTCGTCTTGAACCCTTACAGTTATCCTTAAGTTGATTATGAAAGGATTAGCAAAGCCAACCAAAGAGATGTCAATTAAAAAATGCACATTTGAGGCCCTTTTTTTACAGGGGTTCGGTTCCTCTTCCGAAAAAACTCATTGGAGTTGGTTTCTTGTTGATGGAGTCTGGTGTCGAATGGAGATCCTCCTCTATAATTGTTGTCAAATCAGCTTTTAAATTAAGGGTAAGTTTCATGTTTGATTGTCTAGCTTACTTATTTTAGGAACAGTTTTGTTCATGGCGATTACAATAAGGAGCGACATATCAATGTTACTATTTTTGTCATGATTAATTGTATAAGAGAGAAGCTTGAATTGATTCTTTTGGTTTTTCTATTTAATTATTTAAATAATAAACTACACTTTCATATAGTTTAAACTTTGGGTAAAAGCCACCAAAAATCCTAAATTTTGTCCATTATGACATTTATCCCAAAATATTTTTGTAACATAAAAAACCCCAAACTTATACTCATGCAACAAATTTATTCCAAAGTTATATAGTGTGACACATATACCCTAAACTTAATATTTTGTGATACCCCCAATTTTTTTTGGTAATGCTAAAAAATCCCAAACTTATATTTGTATAATACATTTAACCCAAAATTTTGGTATCACAGAAAAATGTTTAGGGTTTTTTGTATCATAAAAAAAAAAAAAGTTTGGGATAAATATCTCACGTAGTTAAAAGTTTGAGGTTTTGATGTCAGATTTTTGGTAAATGCTTTACCAAAAAAAAAAGTTTTGATAAATGTGTCACAACATGCAAATTTTGGGGTTTTTTGTGTCACAAAAATAGTTTAGTAAAATGTGTCGGTCTGGGTAAAGTTTGAGATTTTTTGTGGTTTTCTTCGTTAAACTTTTGAAGAATCTAATATTGGTCCTATGTATCTCATGCTCTCATGCTTAATCTTAGGCAAAAGTCCAGTCTATGATTGAGGGGAAGTATTAGGATATTTGAATATGAATTCATGTATCATTAATCTTTTTTTTGGTCAGAACATATTATTAATTTAATAGCTAAACTTTTTAGAGTCGTCGACAATCATCTAAAATATTTTACATTGAATACTTTCCCTATATTCCATGTGTCCAATGCCATGTTTGGCGTCCTCTTTCTGCTTTTTCTTTCCTTCCCTTCTAGATCCGTTTTGCATCATTTGTCGGATGCACGTTCAACGTGAATGATCCGAAGAAAAGTCAATTTTGCTTATACACTCAATCATCCTTTGTTTTATTCACATCTCGAAAGAAAGTAAGAGTAGTCAATGAAGGAAAGTGCAACACCTTTTCGAAAGAAATAGAAAGTGAGTCTATGTAGAAACTATTTGTCTCTTATTTAAATTATTTACCTTCATTTCCTCCATATATTATATAATTAATAAGTGAATAATTATAGAAGGAATTGTCCAATTAGTACCATGCCAATTTAGTAATATTTTTTAATTTTATCAATTTAATTCTAAATATTTGCCTAATGTTTCAATGTAATCCTTTTGGCCTATTTGTTATAAATAGCATATGGCGATGTGTCATGTAGAACAACCGACGCTAACTAAACCGTTGTTTTGTAGGAGAATCAGGCAAGTAAACCCAATTCAAGATCCATTTTTGTCCTGAAATTAAACCAACCAAAATTGACTTAACTCTAACAATAACTAGCAATATATAATGTCGGAATGACAATACGACAAAGATAATAATAATACAAGAATGTAACGTGGAAACCTAATGCAGGAAAAACTATTGACTACCAAAGAACTTCCACTAATCAAGTAGTATACATGAAGTATTCTTCTCTGATCACACACTAGAGGCTTAATATCAACAATCTAATTATATTTCCTCATTTGTGGATTAATATAAATGGAGAAAAAAATCCTAATCACAATCGGAGAATTTGGAGAAGGTTCTCAATGAATAAAATTGATTAACTCATTGCCCTCGATCTCATGAACAAGATACTTAAAATTATCTTTAGATGTTGAGGGCGAACGGTGTTTGTGCGCGTTCAGTCAAGATGGTTTTGGACCTATTGGTAGCTTTCTGTGATCTCACCTTGAATGCTTGTTGCCTGTCCCGTCGTTCTCCACTGGGTCGTCCCAGAAGTCATTGACTGCCGAGTTTCATGGAAAACGCTTCGAAGTTTCTCTCGTGGGTCACCTAGATTACGCTCAATGTCTTCAACCACTTGGACAGAAGATAACGCGTATTTGGTCTCCGGGAGAGGTAGAGGGAGAGGGAGGGAGAGATGCGGCCCGAAATGTATGAGGCTGCAATCTCGGGAGACTTCGATACACTGATGAACTTGTCCGGTAGTAATCACCCCGATTACATCTTGAACCAGAAAACGCCGATGGGCAACAACGTTCTCCACATCGCGGCGCGACACAAGCAGGCGAGTTTCGTCGAGCAGCTCATCTATCAGCACCCCTCCGGAGGCTCTCTCCTCTGGCAAGAGGACTACGAAGGTCACACCCCGCTGCATACTGCTGCAAGAGTCGGGTGCGACGACATAGTCCGAGTGGTAATCGACTATCTCAGAAGTTCGCCGCATGGCGACATCGAAGGAGGTAGGCTGGTCGATCTTCTTCGGAAGGCAAACACCGACGAGGAAACTACGCTGCACCAAGCAGTGAGGAACGGCCATTCCTTAGCGGTGAAGTTGCTGGTTGAAGCCGATCCGACACTGTGCGACATCTCCAGCTGCGATGATGAGTCCCCGCTCTATCTCGCAGTTGCACAGGGGTTTTTCGATATTGCTGAACTCATATTAGATGCTTCTCCACCACCGTCGCCGTCATCATCATCCTCTAGCAAAGGCCCCAAAGGCATGACAGCGTTGCACGCAGCCATCTACTACACATCGCAAGGTATGCGCGCCTGTGTCTCCTGCGATATACAATTCAGTTGCGTACGGTCTTTCTCGCTCTACGTTTTCCTTCTTGCGAGGAAGTATCCTTATGCTCGTCTTTTTTAGCAAAATATTGGGTACTCCCAGGAGAAAATACTTTAGCTTTTAAGATGCTCTCCGACCAATCTTTTCGGCGGTAATTTTCAAGCCTTGTCATTGCATGTGCCGGGTTCATGTGAACCCGGCGCATGCTGAACCGTTAGATTTGATGAGATCCATATAATCCTAATTGCTTAAATGCACCATGCTTACATGCACTCAGGTGCAAGCAGGAACTCCTCGATTTTCATTGGTGGAGTTGCATATAAGGGTGAGGTAACATTAGAAAAAAAAAAAACTATTAAGTTTGAAGAGCTTGAGAAGAGGGAGAGAGAAATAGGGGTTAGCATGATTGTAGGATAGAATCAGGAACGTGAGAATCGGAATGGTTTTGGATTCTAGGAGATATGGGGTAGATTTCAAGTTTCAGATATTGGAAACTTGTTCCGAGGGGTAGGTTCAAGATTGATAGGATTTTTGTATTTTTTTGTTCTATGTCTTTGCACGATCCTGTGGCATTCTATCATGTCCAATGACGAATGTGTAATATGAACTTACTAGTCCGAGTTTCCATTTACGGTGATATCCATGATTAAGATTTTTATTTTGTTAATATTCCATAATCTTCATAAGTCTCAAAATGAGTTATGATTTGTAGATTGTAGCAAATGATAGTCATTAGAGATAATGATTTACTGTAATCGTTCAATTAGGAGTTACTGTAATTGTTTAATTAAGAGTATTGGTGGAACATTGGTAGACCCTGTGACCTATGATTGGGTATATAATCTCAAACTACTGGTCTAAGCTTTCATTTTTGGTAATATGAATAATTAAGACTTTTACTTTGTTAATATTTCATAATTTTCATATGTCTAAATATGAGTTGTGATTATCAAATTGTAGCAAATGATGGTTATTAGAGGTGATGATTTATTATAATTGTTCAATTAAGAGTATAGGTGGAACATGGGTAGATGCTGGAACCTATGACTGGGTATGTAATGTTAAGCTACTAGGCTAAGCTTCCATTTCCGGCAATATCAAGGATTGAGGTTTTTACTTTGTTAATATTTCATAATTTTCATATGTCTAAATATAAGTTATAATTAATAAATTGTGGCAAATGATAGTTATTAGATGTGATGATTCATTTTAACCGTTTAATTAAGAATCTAGGTGGAACTTGAATAGACTCTGGAGTAGACCCTAGAACCTATGATTGGGTAGATTCCATATTTTTGAGTATACATGGTAGGTTTGAGGTTCCAAAAATCAGGTAACTTGTTCCGACGGATTAGTTCTAGATTCCAGATGATTGAAGCTTGAAACTACTTGCCTCTACAGAGAAAGAAGTGAGATGCAGAAACTACAGCAGTAGGCAAAAGAGCTTGACATCTAAACCACAGGTTTACCTGACTTAACTATCGGACGTAGGTTCCTCACTTGACATGCCATCAAACCAATCAAAAGGTTCTGTACGTTTCTTCAACCTGATTAGATAACATGTTGTGAAGGCATTAATTTAGTAAACACGAAGGCTTGCTTAATCATGCAAAAGCACTGGGGAATCATTTTGAACTTTTCTGTGAACTCTTACTAATTCAACACAGTATCCATGTACCCTTGTCTAATTTTGGAATTGCGAGCAAGGTACTACCGGTAAGGCTGACGATATGTTGTCATAGTTCTGTAATTTTGTAGTTGTCTCAAATCACGTCATTTAGGGCACTATACATTTATTAAAGTAGGGCCTATTCGTGCCACTTTCAAGTTAGCTGTATAATTGTGTTAAAGCTCAACTGATTCACGTTATTATAAGTCTTGACATGCAAGAAGTATGCCTAGGCCGCTGGCTCTGGCCTTGCCGGAGCACATCACTTGCCCTGCTGAATAAATAGAGGGAACTGCTGCTCATGTGACTTCTGAAATGTCTGCATTTGGTAGGACGAGAGCAATTCGTGTAGTTTGATTTTCGCATTAGATATATCAGCAATGCCATGTGCAAATAAATTAATAAGGCCTTCAAATTTTTTGATCAGTGCAATTTGGTCTTCTAAATTCTGGTTTGTGCGATCAAATCTTCTGACTTTCTTGATTTGTGCAAAGAAGTGTTTTGTTTACAAACGCCGACTAATACCGTCGAATTATGATTTAGCTTTTGTTTTGCCCGTTTGTTTTCTACTCATTTGATAGCAAATTAACATCACTGTCATTTCCATCACATAAGCAACGCTACGTCTTTAACTAATTTGACGGTTTAGCTATAGTGTTGGACTGAAGGATTTGATTGCACAAATCCAGAGAGTTAGAGGACTTGATTGCAAAAACATAAAACTTAAAAGACCGAATTGCACAGGTAAAACAAGCTAAGAGAATTTAGTTAAACAAAATAAAATTGGAGGATCAAACCGCACAAATGTTGAAACTTAAAAGGACTAAATCTGTACTTAACCCAAAGAAAAAAGTTTATCAAGCTGCAAGTTGAACATGATAAGTTATTCTGAAGGCACAGGAAATGTCTTAGTAGATTTTTGATGGTTCTCTTGGTTATGATCTGTGAAGGACATGATTGCCTGAGAATGATCGTGAACAAGAGACCACACATGATCAGTGAAGGAGATGACATTGGGTGGACTCCTCTTCATTATGCTGCTCACTTTGGCAAAGTCGAAGCAGTTCGAATATTATTGCAGCATGAGGTTTCCGCTGCTTACCTGTTAGCCAAGGATGGCGCCACCGCTCTTCATATTGCAGCACTTCTTGGCCATATCGATGTACTGGACGAGCTGATTGCATTCTGTCCTGATGCATGTGATTCGATAAACGACAAAGGACAGACCTCTCTTCACTCTGCAGTATTAGGCGGGCAGATAGAGGTCGTCAAGCACATATTGAAGATGCCAAACCTGGAGGATCTTATAAATGTACGTGATAAAGATGGAAACACTGCTCTCCATTTGGCTGCTCTTCGCCGAGATTATGACATGATGAACATCCTAGCATTTGATAAGAGAGTTGACATCAGAGCCACGAATAAGGAACGTCTGACAGCCCTAAGCATTTTTGATGGTCATGAAAAGGTACGTTTTCTTGAAAGGTGATGCAGCTTGCATTGATTTAACTTATGAATAGATCCATCATATGCATTTTACTTCCTATCCGCTCAAAATAGGAGTGAGAAATGCTTGACGTCCATCAAAAGCTGGGACCTAATTGAAAGAAATATTCATACCATATGCTGTTCTCTAATAACGGTTTTAAGAGATCTCTCCAAGCCCTCCTATCACTTGACTATTTATAGTCAATTTCCACATTGTAGTCTTAGGCGAAACCTCAGCCTTCGGCATAAGGTGAGGGTCAGTCATGAAGAATGCGCAGACAATAACCAGATTAAGCTTACTTTTCGTCCTCGAGTTTATCCTTAGATGCAGTGCTGAGTAGGTTTTTCTTTACCATCAACACCATATGGTGTATAAGTGATTGTGCAGAGTTGACCTTAATGCTAAACTGATCTTACACTGCAAGTAACTTTCAAATTCTACAACTTAACTGTTTCATCTCAAGAACGGAAGATATTAGATGGGTCTTGACATGGTCAACAACTAGTCAGGAACATCTTATATGTCTACTTTCAAGCATCTTTTTGTATGCTGTGATCAAATATTGCCTCCACCTATGTAAGAAAAGCCAGAATTGATTGATTGATTTATTCTGTGGACTTAGGTTGGCTTTAAAGCTGCAAAACTTCAGTACTTGTTGGAAGCATGGTTTTGTGTCAACGATATGCAAGACCGGGTTATTAAACATGTGAAGAGACTTGAGAAGCAATATGGTGAGGAAAGATCAAGCATTTCCATAACCACAGGGAGCATGGTCTATCCAGAGAAATTCGATAAATTGAAAGGATGTGCACATGACAACCATCTGCTCACTGCAGTGTTTATTGCCACTGTCACCTTCACGGCAGCATTCACAATGCCTGGTGGCTACAACAACATTGGACCCGACCAAGGGACAGCAACTTTCGCAAGACTAGCAGCTTTCAAAGCCTTTGTGGTGTTTAACACAACAGCATTTTGTTTCTCAGTCCTTGCAATCTACCTCCTGTTCGATTTGCCTCTAACTGGCAAATTTGAGCCCATGGGAATGCGATATGTGCATGTTGCTGGAGTCAGTATTTACATTGCTGTTCTAGGTATGGTACTAGCCTTTGCTTCGGGCATGTACATTGTGTTGGCCAAAACCATTGGGTTGGCAATCATGGGTTATACTCTGGCAGGGTCACTGGTAATGATTTGCTTGATCAGTCGATTCATGAACCCAGAGAACAGATTTGGCTTCCAAACTTGTCCACCTGCAAGATCCATCAGGAACTTGTTGGTTGGTTGTGGAAGGATTAGGACTGTTGGTAGGGAATCTAGTCTTCAATCTTCATGTAAATGCAGGTTGTGATGGGTAAGGAATAAAAACGGAGAATGTAAACTAGTTGATTCCATTCTTTATCATGTATGTCCACATTGGAATTTATCGTACATCATTGAACCAGTCAATTTAGCAAACAGTTCATTCATGAACTACTAGCACATCATACAACCGGGCTCATGTGCTAGATTGGAAGTCAGGATTTTCCAATCATGCCATAAAAGTTATTGTCCCTGCAAAAAGAAAAAAGAACTGCAGTCTTAATGTGTCAGGCTTGTAAAATATTTTTTGAGATTGACAGGCAAAGGCAATGGATCAGCAAACCTGAGTTAGCTATGCAGAAGAAACATTTGATGGTGCATGTGACTGAACAAGCTCAATAATCTACTTGACCCATTGACATAAAAATGAAGAAGACATCCCCAGAAACGAGACAGTGCAGTAGCCCAGCACCTATTTCCAATGTTAGGAGAATAAGCAGCAGCAATTCAATTTTCAATACAAGCTCAGATTCACTAATTATGGCAAAAGCTTCTCTATTATAGCAGTGGCAATTAGACTGAATCAACATTTTGCTGCCACTCCTGAAGCATGATGCCTGACAGATTTAAATCTCGTCAATCTTCATCAGATTCTGCAATTGAAGAAAGAAACACGGGTTAAGAAGAGAAAGAGGATAGTTTCCACTCTGAGAAAGCAATATCCTCCATCTGCCACTAGTCCATTTGACCCTTCCAATTAAACAAATTCCCTGACTTTACATCTTAATGAAAAAAAGTTCTAACACAGATCCAATCATACCCTTTATCACTTCCATGTTCTCTTCTTTGTAGACACCAAGAGGAGAACCACGAACAGATAGAAGCATCTCCCCAGGCTTAGGCAACCTTAAGGTTTTAGGTGTCATCCCTATGGAGAGCCTTTGGCTACTCAGCTGCAGAGGGCAAGCAACGAGGTGAAAGAGAATTACATACCATATGGAGCAGAAGAATTCCATCACAAAGTAGCGGACGGCACTAATTATTTGATGACTACGTTAGTGCTGAAAAAAGCACTCACGTAGTTCTGGACATTTGACTACTTTTAATGTCACTATGTCACTATTTAGCTGAATAATTTCAGCAAAAAAACCATTTAAAAGCACATGTAAAGGTACGCATTCTTACAAGTCTTGGCTGAACATAGAAACTTGGCACATCTTTTACTAATAGGTTTTAAATGGGCAATCATGTCACCACAGTTATATAAAATGCCTAGCAAAGCTCTGATACATAGCCTCAAAAGTTCCAATAAGGTCCAGAGTTTCTATCATACCTCCTACATTGTTTATATGCTTTACTTCTAAAATGATGCAGAGTGCCTATCTCAATTTTACATCAGGACTTTTTCAGCAGACAACTTTACGTTAAAATGAAAAAATAAATTTGAGGTTACAATTCGAACTAGAAAAGGCTCACTGGCCTCAGATATGAATGATAATATCTACATAGCCACATATTGACATAGATTTTACATGAAACTTAAAACTAAAAACATTTTCTATCAAAATTGGTTGAGGATATGAATTTTTACTGAGAATAAGGTGGGTTTATAACACTCTAAATTGTTTTTTTTCTTTTTCTTTGGGGTCAAAACATAACACTTGAAAGTTAGGCAGGCCATAATTTGTGTTCTAAATAAATTATGACTTATACTTTTAAGTCCTTCCTGTTTAGTTCAACACACACTTATTTGACAATCACAATAACTTCATCTTAAATGAAAAAAGATCTTGGATTATATTTTCTCATCCATCTCCATGCTGAAATGATAGATATGTCTAAGTTACCAAGACAATGACTGCGGGACCTTAAATCTGACCTTTAAATCTGTTTTTTTTTTTTTTTTTTTTTTTTTTTTTTTTTTTTTTGGGGGGGGGGGGGGGGTACCAAATAGTTATTCAGAAACTAACCCCAGGAGTTCTAAGAGTATCCGGCAGCCCGAGCATCTGACAGTCTGATGGCTCATCCAAAACCTATAACAATTTTTTAAATATAACATGAAATTCATGAGTGAAGGTAGAAGCAAAATCAGGTTAGGTGCAAGATTCTATAGACGCCCTACTGTCATTAAATGAACTGGTATTCGTAAAAGGGTAGAACTCATAAATTTCATCTTTAGAAAGATGAAATTACTATATCAGGAACAGTCTCTATCTAAAACAAGATCAAAGAAGCAATAATCATTGCAGACTGGTTTGAGTTGTCCATTAAAAAGGGAGAAAAACAGCAGCAGCAAGAGGCAAAAGATTCTTAAGGGTGCCTGTCTTTAAGCCACATCATCTAATAGGGCTAAAAGCTAGATGATGAAAGCTTTGAAAGACATACGAAGTCGCTCACTTGCAGATTTTCTGAACTAAAAAGGCCTGCTTTCCCTGCAACAATCAAGTAGATCCACTGAGTATAGGAGTTGGATTTTGAATATCTTTCCTATGTTATGCATGATTTAAGAACAAAATGTACCGCCTTTGCTGGAAAACTCAAAGCCACCAAAGTATGGAACTGCATCAGAGTTTCCAGAATGAGCTATGGACATTCGGTGGACAAGTGAAGCATGTAGAGTTTTTCCATCAGTGTTGTCCAGACATAATTTTCCATCTTTATTTCCCCAATGGACTTCGAACTGCCCATCTTCTCTGTCTAGCTCAAATGATAGATGTGGAAGATTTTCAGTGAAAAACTGAAGCACGGGACTTCCCATCTGTTCCTCAGTCATACAAGAGCGCAGTAGACGTAACTCAGTCAGCAAATGCTCAATCTGTACATCACGAATAGCTCTGATTGCTGCAACTCTTTTTTCCACTGTGGACATTATACACAAAAAAACATAAGAAAGACCCAAGAATACAATTACACAACCTAAAATATTTCAAGACAACCTATCTCAACTTCTAATGGAAAAACCACTTAGCCAAGGAAAAACCGCCAGGATAGGTGCTTAAAACAGTTTCCAAGTTTCCCCTAAATATTAGCAAAAAACTCAGTTGCAGTTTACCTCTAAATGTAAACATTTATGATTGATCAATGTACTTTGGATTGAGAATTCTTAAGCCAGCACTTAACATATATCTAGTTTTCAAGTTTCCCCTAAATATTAGCAAAAAACTCATTTGCAGTTTACCTCTAAGTGAAAACATTTACGATTGACAAATGTACTTTGGATTGAGAATCCTTAAGCCAGCACTTAACATATATCTAGTCTTACTATGGGCAACTTAACTAACCACATATTGAAGTCGTCAAAAGTTCAAGAACCTATATAACCCAAATAGTTCTAACATCATAGAAGGATAATGGCCATCCAAATTGAAGGCCTAGAAACTGCAAGTGGATTAACTGCATACAACGGAAAAAATGATCATAATAAATAGATTCAATGCTGCTGAAGACATGAACTATGCACCTTCTGGGTCCGTTGAAGCATCGTCCTGGGCTTTGTCTAATGGCCTTTCCTCATCTTCACCAGGCGGTGAAGGGGGTCGTTTAACAGTTCGCTTCCCTCTCTTCCTTGGCATTTAGAGATTTCAGTTTGCGTCACGCACCCTCGGGCAGAACGGGCAAATGGGACTAGCCACTAGCAAAACGGTCTTGTAAGCAGCCGTCCAATAGAGCGGTGTAGGAACCTCACCACTGAATGGTGCCAGAGCCTGAAGAAACACACCCATTTAACAATGTGAGTCGACACTAACAAAAGCGCTCTCGAAATCGCCTAATACACCCGCTTTTATCACCCTGCAGAAAGTCTAGACGTAAATTCGATGCGCCATTAGGAGCAGAACATCGAATGCCGGGGAATTGGCAGGCAAGAACCGCGGTACTGTATCTATCGTCCAAGCCCAAGTATCTTTATGATCCGGGACAGATCTCGTCGAATCAAACCCCCCCAATTTCCCTCGATTTCCATCCAAAATCACGAGTCACGTTAAAATCAGCTTCAAAAGGGAATTTCTCCGCTTTCACAGTCAATGTCTAGAGAAACTTCAAGCCACCGAAACCCGGGACAGACTTCGTTGAATCGAACAACCCCCAAATATCCCAAGATTTCTATGCAAGATCACGAGGGTACTTCGAAAAAGGGGAATTTCTCCCGATTTCACAGTCGATGTATCGAGAAACTTCAACCCACAAGAACGACTTGGAGAAAGCGAACTCACGCGTGGAGACGGTGCGCCGGGTGGCGGGTCGGAGGAGGACGTGGCTCAGGCCAAGCTTCGCAACCGCAGTCCGGTCCCCATCACATCATCAGGCCGTGCAGGCGCGGTCGCCGGCGGAGAGAAGGAAGAGAAGCAGAGCGCCGGCGGATTTTTCAGACCGCCGGAGGCGATGTTTGCTCGGGAAATTTGGGGAAGAAAGAAGGAACAAGAAGGAGGAAGTCGAAAATGGAGCAAGCTTTCCTTGAAGGGTAAAATCGCCATTCCGCGTAAATAATTTGAATTTCTTTTGCTCTACTCACTTTCCCTCCCTTTTTATTTTCCTTCCGTATAAAAAAGTGGCTGCGAACAATTAGAAGACACAAAACCCCAAAAAAAGAGACGAGGGAATTGGCCTATGGTGGTATTTTTTTGAAAAGTTTGGAGTGGACGAATTTAATTTTAAAAAGGGCTTGACCTCACCAACCGTCAAATTTTTGTTGGCTAGTTTATTCCGATAGTAACTAGTAGTAAAATCAAGGCAATTTTACCTGGAATTTTATGTTTTGACCCAAATTGAGGAAGCCCATATGAAAGATAAGGTTTGCTCCATGTACTAACTAGTGCTAAGCGTTGACGAGAATCTTTATCACCCATTTCTTTTGTCCAAAGCGAATCGCAGACACGGATTTGAACTAGATCATTTGAATGGAGAATTGAAAGAACTGAAGAAGCTAGTCCATGAAGGGCATGAGTTGTTGGGCACACTCAATTGGTCGGACCACTTTTCTTGATTGTCTTGATCCTTGTAAAATTCGTGATAGATGCTTGCAACTCTTACCTAGGGTGAAGGTCTTTGTCAGCCGAATGATCAAGGAACATATGGAGCCCCGAATTGAGGCTATGTCAATGATATTAAGATTGCTTGAAAGTTTTTCTCCAAGAACCCTAGCATCAATTTGGAGCTTCTTCAATTGGGCCAAGGCAAAAAGTTTCAGACAATATGGCTTGTGATGTTGCTATCTAACCGGTTGGTGAAGATTTGGCCGGTTAGTGAACTCATCTCCTTATTTGAGATTAAAGTTGGTTACTTCGAGTTCTTATTTGAAATAAAATTCATTTAAACTCTCTTTTTAAAAAAAATATATACTTCAAGCCTTTATTTGAAATTTTTCCTCATGGTCAAAGATTATCGAAAGCTTGTGAACATTGAAAATGAGCACGAGTGCACAATAAGTCAATAATAACAAATGCATGTTTTCATGAATTTCACAACCATCCAACAACATAATGGTGACAACTCAAGGGAGCTAAGAAAGGAGATAGGCAGTGATATGAGAGAGAGAGAGAGAATTTCACAACCATCCAACAACATAATGGTGACAACTCAAGGGAGCTGAGAAAGGA
This sequence comes from Eucalyptus victrix, assembly GCA_016097545.1. Classification (NCBI taxonomy): domain Eukaryota; kingdom Viridiplantae; phylum Streptophyta; class Magnoliopsida; order Myrtales; family Myrtaceae; genus Eucalyptus; species Eucalyptus victrix. The sequence continues at coordinate 51,585,038 of CM027843.1, forward strand.
GATAGGCAGTGATATGTGTGTGTGTGTGAGAGAGAGAGAGAGAGAGAGGGTTTCATCAATGGAGTTACTTTTTATTTTTCTATTTTTAAGGAATTGACTTTGTTGTAAAGAAAAAAACTTAGTGAAAAACTTAGTGAATATTAAGTGAAACTTATTCATATATTTAAGGGTTTTTTTTTTTGCGACCTAGGGAAACCCGTAAGTCGACAACCGGCGGACAAACCCTGGGGCTGACAAGCTAGCCACCACACTCAAGCCAATGGGTAAGTCACCCTGTGATGCACTAGGGATTTGAACCCCTCCCCTTCGTGAGGAGGAGGAGGCCCAAAGCCAACAACGCCACCCAGGTGGGTGGTTAAGGGTTAATACCTTGAAAAACCTAAAATTGGTACACCTGTGACAAATTTATCCAAAACTATTTTTTTAACCACCAAAATCCCAAAATTGGTATACATTTGACAAATTACCCCAAATTAGTACAATTGTGACAAATTTACCCTCTGTTAGTTTTTTTTTTTTAAATTTCACTATTAAATTATTAAGTTAAATGACATGTAATAGTTCACCGATACACTAATTTGGGATTTTACACTCCATTTGTCACAGTTTACAATATTTGTGATTTTTTTGCGATATTAATCCAATTTAGCAAAGGGTATATCTGTCATAAATTTATCAGTTTGGGGTTTTTTGCGGTCGAATAAATTAGTTTGGGGTAAATTTATCATAAATGTACCGGAGTAAATTTAGAGTTTTTTATGGTCAAAAAAATAGTTTGGGGTAAATTTGTCACAAGTGTACTAGTTTGGGGTTTTTCAGGGTATTAACCCTATATTTAATAAGCTTTCGTTTCATATTATTTTATTCACGTCAGCTTAAATGATTAAATCATATGTTTATTCATGTAGTATATTATTGATATAGTTATGATAGACTTCTCTTTTTTATTTTAATTTCAAATTGAATTGATAAAATATGTATTTCAATATATTTTATCCTTATCCATCTTTTCAAATTGAGAGTGACCGGATGTTAAAAGTCAAAAGAGATTAAAGTTATAAGTCAAAAGTTAAATGGACACTCAGACCCTAGAGTATCAAAAGTTGGCATAAAGGGGCACTTAATGTCAAAAGTTACGAAAGTAACACTTAATGCCAAAATCAAAGCAAAATAAATCAGCGTGTCAATTTTCCGGCGAAACAAGTGCAAAACGATGTCGTTTTGATGCGATGTAGTAAAAAATTAATAAAAAAAAATTAAATTTATTAATAAAATTAAATTTATTTAAAACATTCTAAAATAAAAATAAAATATAAAAAAATTAAAAAAAAGGGAGGCAGTTAAACCCTTAGCCGCCACCACCTTTCTACGGTCGCCGGCCCTTGGCGGTGACAAAGGGGGGAGGGTCGGCCAAGGACCCTGGCGACCTTGGTCGACTGGCGATGAGGGCCCACAAACCTTCGTCTAGATTTGGGGCGAGGGTCGCGGCCCTTGCCCGGCCGGGCCAAGGGCCACCACCCGTTGGAGTCACCTCAGCACTTTGGTGGGTTATTTGCATATCTTTCAGTTGTGGCTAGCAATTCTTCCTTACACAAGCTCTTCAAAAAGCACCTGTCCAATCCTATAATCCGTTTACAACCTAATAAAATCTTCGTTTGCATGTATCGAAGCAAATATAGAATCTATCAAACTTGGTCTCAATATTAGGAAGTGGTCTTTCCACGACCTCTACATACATACTACTTGAAGGATTTTGCTGCCTACACTCTCAAGCATAATCCCACAACTCTTCATATTTGTTGTTGTACTGACCAATGAGTATCTTCATTATCTTTTACTTTGATCTTTTGCATTGATTTTTAGATATATTAATGCCTACCTGCTTTTTCACTAGCATCCTAAACTCAGTACTATTCATTTGAAGCATCAGCTTAATCAAATCAAAGAAGTGCTTGGACAACCATGCACTTGTTACCCTTTTTTTTTTTTCAAAATTAATGGAACAAGTATGTTTCTATTGGTAGGCTTAATTTGAAATGATTCATTTCTCCTAACAAATGTGCTATAGATTTTCCATGGACAATTTTGCTGCGAACACCAAGCTTTTACAAAGGTCTTAGCATTTTTAATGAAGTCAATATTTCTCTGTGTAACAATGGAGTTCTTCAATATATCTTTCCTAAATTGTTTCACATCTTGAAATTTCATACCTACCGACAAAGTAGGAAAGGCAACGAATGGATCATAAGAAGGAAACTCACCTTTTCTTCTATGCACAGTTTCTTCATCTTCTTCAAGCTTATTATGAGAAGTAGGATTCTCGATGCTTTCTTCATAATCAGTCTCCTCGCTAGCAATACCGGCCTTCGACCCTGTTTGGAACTTCATTAGCTACCTGCAAAACTGCAAAATTATCTGTCAAAAAATCCCTTTGCTTTTTTTCTTGATTGTACAAGCTCGTCGTCGTCGTTATCACTTATTAAATTTTCAGCAAGCAACTCTTCAGCAACATCATTACTTGATTAAGCTACTTCCCAATCTAATCTAGTGATTGTGACATCACCTATATTATCATCACTTTGGTGAACTGCATCTGTGCTCCTCTCCTCTCCATCATGTTTATCCTGCCCTCCTTCGACCCTAACATCAATACTACCTTAAATACCATCTCTTTCTTGTCCTACTTGGGCGTTCTCTCCATCATCATCTTCGTCCTCACTTTCACTATTGTACTCAACATATATTTTTACCTCTTCACCATGAAGATAATGGTATAGAACATCCTTAAAACCATTATCATCTTCTAAGTTTCTCAAACCATCTTTTAAGCCTTTTCCAGGAATACGATACAGCAACTTCTGAACTTTACAAGGCAAATAAATCACCATATTCCTAACAAATCCTATGTAAGATGTCTTCTTTATCTCGACAAAGATGGTGCCCCCATTTCCACCCTCATACTCCCACTCATCCTCCTCAATCACAAAATCCCCACCGTAGCAAACTATGACAGCGACATAATCCTTGTCATAAGTCATTTCTGCACCAAGAACAAGAAAAAAATAATTAGTTTTTGGGACCACATCTACAAAGAACAATAGACAATTGCACATGGAAGTCCCCCCACTCTCATGGACTTTATTAAAGAAAAGGGAAGGGAGAAGAGATGTACATGTCAGGCCATTTACTAGAAAGATACCATTCACGACAAATAGAGGTCCTCACACTGATAATATGCCCCTACATGACAGCCAAAAAATAGGTCGCCACTTTAATTATTTGCCTTCCATTCCCTTAAAATATTAACAAAAAATAGAGGTCCCTACAATAAGCATAAGTCCTCACGACACCTATTTCAACACTTCAATTTATAAAAAGTGACCAGACATCCCCACAACAACCACTCTAAGTAGTCAAAATTGTTGCCACACATCACATTTCACATCTAATCCCTAAAAATTGCCCTTGCATATCACAATACCACATCCAAGCTCTAAACACGCATCATAGTAGCACCATTCTAAATCACACATCACAATAACATCAAATCTTCGAGGTCAAGCCCTAATTTTCTCCTCATCAAACCCTACATTTCGAGGCCAATCCCTAAACTGCCAATCCAAACCCCCATTAGGGTTCTAGTACCGCATCTGACCCCTAAATTGCACAGTAAAGTACCATATGAACCGACCTCTACATTTCCCTGTCGAGCCCCAAATTTTCCATCGGAGCCCCAATAAAAGAATCGAGCCCTAATTTCATCATAGGGGTAGGGGAGAAGGGGCCGAACTTAGAGGAGTGACGATGGTGTGCAGCGATGACGACCAATGATGGTGAGCGCGGTGACAACAACCAACAACGGCGACTGGCGACGGCGACTGATGACCACCTCTGGGCATGAATGGCGATGGAGAGAAGAGCCTGAGATCTAGTGTGAACGCAAGTGAACAAGGAGGAACATTGATGGCCAGGTTTGCTTAAGCCAAAATAACCTAAATGACGTCGTTTAACACCAAGGAAAAACAACGTTGTCTAGGTCAGCTTAGTCAGTGTATTGACGACGTCATTTTTGTTGTCCATGTGTTTTTTTTTTTTTTTTTTAAAGTTTGCCACATCAGTAAAAGAAGTCGTTGGAAAATGCCATATATGCAATTTGGCCAGATTTTCTCACTGGTGGCACTCAAGTAATTCATTTTGCTCCGATTTTGACACTTAAATATTACTTTCGTAATTTTTGGCATTTAAGTGTCCATTTGTGTCAACTTTTGGTATTCTAGGGGTCCGTGCGTCGCTGAAAAAGGCTTGAAAGTTGACATTCGGTTTTGAGAAAAGTTTACCGTATAGAATAAGTTCACATTCCCGTTTTTCTGGTTCAGGCAATTCATTGACCAGCTTGCTTACATCCTCCTCTGACCACAAATCACCCATACTCTTGCAAAGTGCCATTACTCTAAGCTAATTATCCTGTGTGCTCTCCATCCTATGGCTGAAAGGATGAATGAAAATCCTAAGAAGATGTAGTTGTCGAGTGGGAATACTGGTAAGATTCTGAGTTTAGGAGTGAAGGGAGCCCTAGCTAGGTTGAGAGCTTTTTGAGCAAGCAATATATAATTTGCGTCAAACTGTTTTTGTAGGTCTTGTATGAGAAGAAGGATTTAGCTATCGAGTGTGGAGATCACTTGAGAAAGGATGTTTAACCAAGTTGCACTCATTTTCTCTGATGCTATGTTTGTGAGGCGACGTCCCAAACCATGGGGGAAGTCAAATAGATGGAGGGGGCAATGATGGGTCTAATCCGGGTGGAGAAGCATTGGGGGATCCATGGAAAATCAAGATGTAGTGAGCAAATTTAGGGTTGTTGCTGGGGAAACTATCACCCAAGGGGATAGAGAGAAACTCCACCGAAAGAAAGAGAGCTCATTAGGATTCCTGTTTTTTTTAGGATTTAGTTGGTTAAATTGAAAAATTTATGACTGAATTGATAAAAATGTAATAGATTTGAGACTTTTTGGACAATTTTTTTGACACTTAACACCATAGGTCAACGCATAGATTCATGATGCATAATTGCGATTGATGGTGAGACCATTTCTTAAAAGATGTAGAATCGTAAGCATGGACACGTGCATCCAAGGATGAGGATGGGATCTTTTTGGTCAAACCCATTAGCAATGTCAAAGATAATTAAATACTAGAAGAATCTTTCTATACCTTACATAGTTAGATTATATCAATTCATCTATTCGTCAGTTCTATCAATTCTCAGAATGCAGTCCATATTGCGACGTCAATGTAATATATAGCATCGATCTATTAGGCTCGCCATAGATGTTATTTAGTTACATGAATATTTAAGTTGGTGGTATTCATTTGATGGACTCGCTGTGGTTGGGATGGGAGGACTGTCACAACTATTGCAGATTAGTCGATTGCTAATTGGTGCCGACTAATGCAATAGCTATTAAAAAAAATCACATGTTTGTACGTGTTTAGAAAACCGCTAAAAATAGGTGGAAGGTACTATCAATAAGATATGGGATCTTTTTGATCAAACCCATAAGCGATGTCAAAGATAATAAAATTATGGAAGAATCTTTCTATAGGTTACAAAGATTATATATCAATTCACCCATTCCTCAGTTCTATCAATTCTCAGAGTGCAGTACATATTGTTGACATCGATATGATATTAAGTATTGAGCTACCAGGCCCGCCACGGATGTTATTTAATTACATGGTCAAATTATATTTAAGTTGGTAGTATTAATTCAACGGACTCGCCGTGGTTGGGATGGAAGGACCGTCACAACTATTGTAGATTAGTCAGTTGCCAACTGGTGCTGACTAATGCAATAGCTATTAAAAAAAATAAAAAATCAGATGTTTGTACGCGTTTAGAAAATCGCTAAATCAAGGAGGAAGGTACTATCCATGAGAAAGCCGCCAGACCAGAAGATTCCCAATTCATTATTTTGTTTGGGGGCTATTTATTGGTCATAAAGTGGTTGAGTCCAAAAAGGAAAGCTAGAGCATAAAGTGGTATTCCCATCACCGTTCACACTCCTTTCCATCCACCATCTACCCCCTTTCTTTGAATCGTTTCAAAACCCACGTTCGAATTCTTAGCTCCCTATAAATAGCACAACGAATCGCCATCTTCTTAATCCTCGATCCAATAGCTCTAGGAAAAGAGAGAGAGAAGAAAGGGGCGGCGGCGGCAACGAATTTTCCTCTTTTCAATGGAGTCTCCTTCTCCCATCAATGTTCCCAGGTGGACTCCGAGCCCACCTCAGACAATCTCATTGCTGCCTCGCGAGAAAGCCGACAACGTTCACGAAGAAGAGGATGATGGTGTGTCCGCCCGAAGCCACGACGTCATCTTTCCATTCAGCATTGGCGAAGCCGATACTCGAGATGCCCGTGACCACGAAGTGCCCCCATGGGAAGTCCATGGCGGACGCGAAGGATCTCGACCTGACCAGGCTACAGGAGCACACGAGAGCGGGAACGGGATGGCCTTGACATGGAAGGACTTGTGGGTGACGGTGCTGGACAGGAAGAACGGGGCACATCCCATATTGCAGGGGCTGACCGGTTATGCCGAGCCGGGCCGGATGCTGGCCATCATGGGTCCTTCGGGCAGTGGCAAGTCGACTCTCCTCGATGCCCTTGGAGGTACAGTTTCGAATAAATCTCTCTTTCTATATAGATGGGTAGGTGATTTATGTCCTTTTCATGTTTTAATATGCTACAAGTAAAGCAAACTCAGAATGAGACCTAACTTCCAAGATTCTATGAGAAAATTCCAACTAAATTGACTGGTAAGTAGCCATTTCTATCTACAAATGTAGATCTTGTTCGTAAATTGTCCACACCTCACGCTCTTTCACTTTATAAAATACAGATTAGTCCTTTAAATTATATTAATTTTTCATGATAAATTAAGACGAAGGACATCTTGGGTTAGAAAACAAACGAATGAACAATAAATAAATGAAAGCAGAACGCAAATATTTCATAGTCACTAAAAAGAACAAACGAAAAGTCAATGAATCTTGTCCCACCTTCTCTCTCATGGAGGAGTTAGTTAAGACAGATTTAAGAAATTTTAGTATAATTCGATATATGTTATTGGGGAATACATTAGCTTATTTATAGGTTTTATGATATATTAATCGAAATATGCACAATCAAAAGAGATATCTCACAAACTTGAAAGATATAGAAAACCAATAAAAAGAGATACTAAAAACCAATATTATTATTCTAATTATCTTAAATATAGGAAAATATCCTAGAAAATTATCCTAATTATCTCTAACGGAGTCAACAAATGATATGGCGGCTGTACCCTTTTGACAGCTTTTTCTTGTTTATATGTTGTCAAGGTTGGACGTCCATGACATCGGATTAATCCCCACGAGTGGCAATGGTCCTAGCTATTCGCACGTCCCAGCGACCAATATTGAATGTCAATGAAATGACATGGATTTCCTAGTGAACACATGTCGTAAAATGGATTCTTCTAATGTACAAAATGCAAAAATCCCAATGGCTTTTGCCGTTATAACCTTTCCGGTCACGATTTGTCTACCCAATATGGGAAGCGGCGTCTGTTGATGAATGGTTATACAACGAGGATCTTTTTGACCTAATTGTTCTACGCTTCTTCCTCAGTGTAGCTTGTTATAAGGGTCATGAGTGGGAACTTAAGTTTCATTTTTAGTATGCCCTCTTGGATTGCTGCTGCAGATTCAACTGTGCTGCAGCTGAATAGATTTAATCGAATTTGCTTTTTTACCTCACATTCAAGCAGTTAATCATTTAGAAGTAGATTAATTTGTTTTCGAGGAGAACAATCGATGAATTAACTAACATATCAGTAACCTTTAAATAGCATTTATTAATTTTTTTTCATATTTACTCTCGGTTTCCACCGTTTCCTTTTTCTTAAGAAGCAACTTTTTGCAGGGAGACTAAGTTCAAGCACTCATCAGAGAGGAGAGATCTTAATTAATGGTCGCAAACAACCACTTTCTTTTGGAACTTCGGTAAGCCTAGCTGATAGATGTGGCGCTGAGTTGAATTTCAATGTGCAGATTTCCTAGCCAAATCGTAGTTTATACAAATCGTTCTTCGTAAATTTTCACTTTATTTATTTTTCGTTTTGGTTTGGTTATAGGCTTATGTCACTCAGGATGACACACTGATAACAACTTTTGAAGCCGTGTTGTTGGAAATTATGATCCATTTTCTAGAATTTCCTAGAATTGTTAAAGATTTCCTAGAATTTTCTAGAAGAAAGAAGAAAACATTTTCGAAGAAATAAGAAATGTTTATAGAAAAACTAGAAAATCGTTCTTCGTAAATTTTCTAGAATGTTGTATTTAGTTTATAAATAGGCATGTAAGTTCAACAAATGAAAGGGGGTGAGAGGTTTGTGTGGGAAAACCCTCCACCGTAGGTCTTAGACCTCCACCAACCTCCATCAAACTATTTCCTTCAACTAAATGAAACTATTTTCTCCATGTCCTATATCCTTCATTATCTAGTTTATCCCTTGTCCATGACCATACACTTTGCACACATCACAAACAAAAACCATTATTAACGGCACATTTAAATTCTAACATGGAGAGAAGCGCCCGGGTTAAATGGCGAGCCAGGCGTAAGGGACCATGAAGCCAGAATCAGGCATATCGGATGGTTATGGGCGTTTGTCCTCACCATCCTTAACTAAAAAGGCCAGAGCCCGAGCGAGAGCCAACAGAGCTAGAGCCGGAGCCAGAGCCAAAACTAAAGGCCAGAGCCCGAGCGAGAGCCAAGAGAGCCAGAGCCGGAGCCAGAGCCAAAACCAAAGTCGGAGCCAGAGCCAGAGCCTACGAGAGCCAGAGCCCGAGCCCGAGCTAACAACTACAACTAAGAACAATTTGATGCCCCAAGACATATGGGTCATCGTTGAAGAAAAGACATGCGCATTCGAAGGTGGGTGCAAGTGTTCCGACAAGAGAATGCAAGGGATTGTGGAACGAAGATGGAATAAAAGACATGGGATAAACTACAATATCCGAAGTATCCCGAAAATGGATCAAGGGGGAGTGTTGGAAATTATGATCCATTTTCTAGAATTTCCTAGAATTGTTAAACTTCTAGAATTCTCTAGAATTCCCTAGATGAATTTTCTAGAAGAAAGAAGAAAACATTTTCTAGAAGAAATAAGAAATGTCCAACATGTAAGAAGTCTCTAGAAAAACTAGAATCTAGAATTTCCTAGAATAAGCTTAAGTGGACAACATTCTCCATTATTCTAGAATGTTGTATTTAGTCTCTATAAATAGGCATGTAAGTTCAACAAATGAAAGGGGTGAGAGGTCCACCTTGTGTGGGAAAACCCTCCACCGTGAGAGGTCTTAGACCTCCACCAACCTCCATCAAACTATTTCCTTCAACTAAATGAAACTATTTTCTCCATGTCCTATATCCTTCAATTATCCTAGTTTATCCCTTGTCCATTCTCTACAAAACATACCATACACTTTGCACACATCACAAACCAAAAACCATTATCAATACCAAAACCATGCTTCCGCGCACATTTAAATTCTAACACGTGTACTACTCCGCTCAGCTCCAATTGCCGGAATCCATGTCGAATTCGGAGAAGAAGGAGCGAGCTGAGGCAACGATTAGAGAGATGGGACTGCAAGATGCGAGAGATACTAGGATAGGTGGGGGTAGCGCCAAAGGCCTCAGTGGTGGCCAAAAAAGGAGAGTGAGCATTTGCATCGAGATCCTGACGCGCCCGATGCTCCTCTTCCTTGACGAGCCAACCAGCGGGCTTGACAGTGCTGCGTCATACCATGTGATGAACCGCATTGCCAAGCTAGCCAGTCATGACCAGAGGACTGTGATTGCCTCGATTCATCAGCCTAGCAGTGAAGTCTTTGAGCTTTTCCACAATCTCTGCCTTCTTTCTTCTGGAAAAACAGTCTTTTTTGGCCTTAGATCAGAGGCAGAACAGGTGCTTGTGATGCTGGACTACTAGGTTATGAATTTTTGCTTGTAGCAAGCAACGAACGATTACCTGACTATCTTTTTTTTTTTTTTTACCTTATTTACTTTTTGCAGTTTTTTGCATCAAATGGTTTCCCATGTCCAACTCTTAGAAATCCGTCTGATCACTACCTCAGGACGATTAACAAGGACTTTGACGCAGTAAGCCATGCAACTGAAACTTGATTTGTTCGACCATAATTTCAAGAAATAAAGGAAATTTCATGGACCTAATGAAACAAAAATTTCTTGTCAGGACATCGAACAAGGAAAAAATGGCATGGATGCCGAAGAGGCCATTGACACTCTGGTAAAATCTTATTTGTCATCTCTGATGTGTCGCCAAGTTCAGCAGCAAGTGTCCAAGATATCCAGAAAGGTATGCAATTTCGATATTATGTGGATTGGAAACTTAAAAAATATAAGAATCTGAGAGTTTCTGATAAATTGTGTGTTTCCATTAGAACGTTGGAGGAAATTTGGAAAGAAATGGGAGTCAAGCAAGCTTCCTAACCCAGAGCCTTGTTCTAACCAAGCGATCGTTCGTGAACATGTATCGTGACTTGGGGTATTACTGGCTTCGTTTAGCAATCTACATTGCATTGTGTCTGTGTGTTGGGACTATCTTCTACGACATTGGATTCACCTACGGCTCAATTCAGGTAAGCTCTCCAGCGTGACGGTATGTTCTAAATAATCTAGTGACCCAATCGATGAAGAATGAGATTTTAAGTTATTGCACATTGCATTGACCAAGTTTCATAATTTTAACGAATTTTCAGGCAAGAGGTTCTATGCTAATGTTCGTTGCGGCATTTCTTACTTTTATGGCAATCGGCGGATTCCCCTCCTTTGTTGAGGACATGAAGGTATTTCTTTTAATCTTCCTTTTTCTTTTCTTTTATGTTGATGCTCCGATTGCTTTTCATTGTACCGAAGTCATGAGAATCCTACATTTTCATTTTACCAGGTCTTTGGGCGAGAGAGATTGAATGGGCATTATGGTGTAGCCGCGTTCGTGGTTGGCAATACATTTTCGTCCATCCCTTATCTGCTAATCATCTCTCTTATCCCAGGAGCCATAGCTTATTACTTGGTTGGCCTCCAAAAGAGTTTCGAGCACTTTGCGTACTTTGCTTTGGTCCTCTTCGCGTGCATGTTACTAGTCGAGAGCCTAATGATGATCGTCGCAAGTGTAGTCCCCGACTTCCTCATGGGGATCATAACCGGTGCCGGAATTCAAGGTGTGATGATGCTAAATGGAGGGTTTTTCAGGTTGCCAGATGATCTCCCCAAGCCATTCTGGAGATATCCCATGTATTACATCTCCTTCCATAAGTATGCCAACCAAGGTTTCTTCAAGAATGAGTTTGAAGGGTTAATATTTCCCAACCAGATGGGAGGGTCACCAACGATCAGTGGTGAAGAAATCTTGAGAAACTATTGGCAAGTGGAGATGGGCTACTCTAAATGGGTGGATCTTGCTATCTTGCTTGGCATGGTGGTCGTTTACAGGCTCATGTTCCTTGGAATAATAAAGGCGGCGGAGAAGATGAAGCCGTTGGTGAAAAACTTTAGGGCTAAATCTCCTAGACATCCAAAACATGTCATGGAGAACCCTTCTTCAAAGCCTTAATATGGCAGCAAGTTAGGGTTACTTATTTTTCAGTGGTAAACTGGTGTGTTTATCTTAAATTGTAGATGAATTAATAAATCTCTTCCATGGATAATAATGTACATTATGCTTGATCATACAGAAATGTTGAATGGGCTTTTATGGGAAACATATCTCGATAACATAGGAGCAAAGAGCATTATTCTAAACCCCCATTTGATCTTTCAAACTGAATACAGTTCTGATGAAGTACAGATTGTGAATCCAGCCATGGTTGTTTAGGATCCCTACTGTGCCAAATGTATTTTGGACCTTGTTGATCCTTAGAAAGGATCACCTGTTCATTTCCGAATCCTTAACCAAGCTCACATTGGGTCTCTTCTCGTGATCCATTTTAATTACCAACTTAAGATTTTAGGTTGGACTTTCTAATAACTTCTAGCATTGTTTTCATGGGTAGATCTAAGTCCTTAGCCCCATGCATTTACTTCTTATCAATTTGTGAAATTTCCTGTACGAGGAAGCAATTAATTTTCTGGACACACTAATTCTAAATATTAATGGCTCTAATCAAAATGTAGTCAAAGCTGGCTTCACTAAATTACACTTCTCTGACTAAAAGGGTGTACCAACATTCAATGTCAAACTTATCTAGAAAAGTATGTGGTAAAAATGAGTACCAACATTAGCCAATAAATGTCCCATTAGCACTCGTGTATTTTTGCCAGCACTTGCTTGGTTGGAATTAGATGAACTTGAATCGTGTAATGCTCACTTAGATTGTGTGGCATTGTTTACATTTTGCTAGCGTCAACTCGGTCCTCATGACATCTCTCTCCTTTGTATATTTAATCAAGAGTCCATACATTGGTTGAAAGATGTCATCTTCATTGATTTATAAATTAGCACTCGCCCCCGAATGGCCACTTCCTTTTGTGTTTGCTTAGATTAGTTGGCTCATGTGGAATGAGCCGAGCTTTTACAGATAGTATCAGAGCTGGACCATCTCCAATAAAGGCTACTACACCCTTATTTGATCCGACAAAGATAGGGAGCGATTGCTTGTGTGGGAGGGCTTAGACAAGATGTAGCAAATGGATGGACCGAACATCAAATAGAGGGGGTATCACCAGGTGATACAACTCAACCCCAATGAGGATACCAATTATTTAAGTGGGAGAGTTTGTGACACCTTAATTCTAACATTGATTGGGAGAGGCCCTTTTGAGTAATCATGTATCAACGGCCATAGTCAAGTAGTTGATTAAACAAAAGTTTTGTCAGCAGAGGAAAAGAAACTAAATAATTATCTTTTACAATCATGGACTACTTCAATAGCTATTGTGGGAAATTCACACTTTTTTATTTATTAGATGGCTTGTCTCGGTATAGCTCATAGATCACTTCAACTTGGATCACAGTCACGCAATACTAAAAAATTCACATATTCCGCAACCTTTTAGTGTGATAAAGAAGACAACCTAAACCATTTTCAAGATCACAGTAAAGATAGATTTGTCTTTCAAAGATCATTTTGGCCTAGTCAAATTCCAAATTTGATGAGCCAACTTGTTCATGAACAGCCCTCTTTGTTGTGGACTATATTGTTATATATTTAACTGCTTGGACAAACTCGGATTGCATGTGTTAGCCATTATTTTATGGAATTTAGCCCACTTTTTGCAGCACTATTTTCATCCCACTAAATGACTAAGTCCACCCTTACTCACATTAAAAAGACTATGTGACATCCTGGATTTTTCACTTCTGCTTTCAATTAAATTAATCGGGCATTTCATCAACACTCCTATAGAGCTATTCTCAAAGCTGATCACCTTCGAGATAATTAGACTATCTAAGGAAGTTATTAAAGATTTTAAGGTAAATAAACTTGAGGATTTGACTAGGAATTGGCTGCTCGACTATGTTCATTTGCCGAGATCATTACGGCATAAACGTAAATTGATTAGAGATCAGAGATAGGTTGGTTCGATTGAGATAAGTGGTTAAACATGAGTGATCCCACCAAATTGCAAAATTCTCATTGATCGACACTAGTTTGATTTTTCTATCATTTTGGTACATTGTGTCCATATTTGAAATCTCGAGATTTTCACGATCACCAAGAGTCGCCAATGTGTTGAAGGGGTTTATTGTGGCTCGAAGAAAATTGACCACAAGTCATTTGCACTAAAAAGTTTTGAAAGCTACCCGGTAGCCTAGGTTACGCTAAAAATGCACCGGATTAAAATTAACTGCGAATTTGAATCCGATTTTAGAAATTGAAAGTTTTTTCATGTCACAATAAATTCTTGGAATGTCGACTTAGTCTCAGAAAATTTTTCTGCAACCCGAGACTTTTTGGGAAAAAGTTGTCCTATGGCCATTTTTGTCTAGAAAAAAACCAGGAACCGTTTTTGATCGCAAAATTGGGAAACAAGATGGTTCGATTGGTGAGGAAAAATATCAATTTGATTATTGACTCGACAATTGAATTTATTGAGGCCAAATTGTGTTGAATCAAGCAAGGATAAGTGTCCAATTGGAAGGAAATCTTAGGAAATTCGTAACCCCCACCACCTAAGGCTTTTTGGACCATTTCAAGGGTTGTAAAGGAGCATTGGTGGCTGAATTCCAGCCTAGGAAGGCAGCTGGTGGAGGGAAATGAGTTAAGGGGACAATTGAAGAGAAAAACTTGGCCAAGTGGACCCCTCCCTCATCCCTCATCCCTCCTTGAATCTTGGCTTTCTCAATTGTTGAGGCTTAGGAAAAGCTCAAGAGAACCAGGAAAACCGATCAGCTTCTTCCCCTCCACCGTCGCACACCTGCCAGACCATTTTCCCTCTCTGTTTTCATTTATGCCGGTTTTTGCTCCAGTTGACCTTTCGTAAAAAATCTTAGTTGAAAGTGGTCCTCCTGGATGAATTAGCCAACGATCCACCCATAATCGTGGACAAAACATCCAGACCATTCCAAAGAGCCTGACCTTGCCCTGAACGGAGCCATTGGCCATCATGTACGGCTACCACAAGCAGCCGGTCGCTGGGCCACCGGTCTGCTGCCCGCCTGCACTGTTTCGCGTTTTTCTTCATTTTCCCCCCATTCCAACCCTTCCTTTGCCCATGGGCCATCCCAACATCCAACAAGACCCCCAAGACTCCCGAGAGCTGCTGGTTGCCGACCACCCACTCGTCGGAGCTCCGATCAGCTCGTTTCCTCACCATTCAGCCGTTGGTTCTCCTCTGTCTATCAAGCAGAAGCAGAAGCCGAACTAGCTTTGTTTCCTTTGTTTTGCAGCCTAAAATAGAAGCTAATACAGTGGGTTTTCCAGCAGCTTCTAAGCCTGTTTTGAGGTGGTTCCGGACCTTGGTTGCTAGGCCCGCTTTGAAGGAAGTTTCCCGTCGTGTCCTCGTCGATTTGCACTGACCGGCTAGCCGAACAAGTGAGTTTAACTCACTAATTCTTGCTTAGTAGGTTAATTGTGCTTAGGGGTTGATTAGTTTAGGCTAAGATGGATTATGTGGTTAGATTAGATTAGATTAGTGAACTTAATAAAGTGAAAATTTAGTATAAGAACGATTTGTATAAACTAAGATTTAGATCTATCAGCTAGGCTTACGGAAGTTCCGAATGAAAGCGGTTGTTTGCGACCAATGATTAAGATCTCTCCTTTCTGTTGAGTGTTTGAATTTAATCTCCTTGCAAAAAGTTTTTTCTTAAGAACAAAGGGATAGAACGTAAATAAAAATGAAATAGATCAATAAATGTTAAGGAAAGATAACAGATTTGATGGGTACTTTGTTCCAAATGATTAAATGCTTGAATTTGAAATAAAAAGGAGAATTCGGTTAATTTCATGCCCTCACAACACGGAAAAAATCGAAAATCCATGTTTTTCTCATTCATACCTAATTCAAATTCATCTGCCCGTAATATCATGTTACGAAATCCTATCTAAACCATCGATTATCAAATGCGGCCGAGACGATAGAAACGTTGTGTCTTGTGGGGATTAGTCAGGAAAAGAAGAAAGCTGTCGAAGGGGGAGGGAAGTCGTATCGTTCGTCGACTTCCTGATAAATGAGACTTGACAGCTTGGATAAGATTCATTGACATCTACGGTTTCTTTTCTAAGGTTTGGCGGGTTACGTAACTTCATCGGCTTCAGTATTAGTCAGCCTGCCTCAACGTGGCTTCGAAATATTCGGCGATGTGATTTCCATGTTTATATATTATTGTTTGTTTTCTAATCCAAGATGTCTGGCATCTTAATTTATCATGAAAAACTCTCATTTTTCTTCGTCTAAGTCTTCACTGGAGACTAAGTGGGAAAAGACATTTTTAAAATAAAAAAAGCTGTAATCATACTGGATCAGCATGCATGTAGGGTCAATGACTACGGCCACTTGAAACGATCTCCCAATAAATTGGAGTTTACGTAGTTTATGTCTTGGGATGACGCTGACATATGCATTGCCTTAAGAATATGTCTTTTCCTTTAAGGAACACAAGAAAAGAGCCCCGTAATTTTGAGAGAAGGGGTGCCTTCTCACAAAAGGGATTACGATGCATATGAAAATCGTCCACTTCAGCAAATCATTTGACCCAAAAAAAAAAAAAAATCACTGGAGCCATTCGGTCGTATTCGTATGTTGTTGAATTTACTCTGCCAAAATTTTGTAAAACATGGTAATGAAAGGAGGGAATAAGTACACACGGGAAAAGTCTAAATCTGGTGCCCTTGATGAGATGAATGGGATAAATGTGGGCATCGTAGATTGAAAAAGTATTACCTAAACACTGTTGTTATGTGAAATAAAATAAAATATCCCAAATCGATATGCTTGTGCCACATTTATTAGGCTATGTTTGTTTCACCGAAATAGAATCATTTAAAAATATTTTCCTAAAAATTATCATTTGTATGCCCAAATATTTTCATTGTTGTAAATATTTTCATAGACTATGAAGATATTTTTTGTTTGTTCATTTTTGTAAGAGATATAAACAATTATTTTTAGGCTAATGTTTTCCAAATTACTCATCTTTTACGAAACAAATAGAGTCTTTCCCTGAATTAATGTTCAATGCCGTGAAAAATTCCAAATTAGTACACCTATTACAAATCTACTCTCTATTAACTTCCGTTCTATATCCCTCTTAAATTACTAACATGGAAACATACGTGGCAAACAACTCAGATTATTGGTGTGTGATGTTAATTCAAGTGAAAATTCAAAATAAATAGGTCTTTTAAACGACAATGTTTTGGACCAAAAAAAAAAAAACGACAATGTTTTGGAGAAATCAAATCAAAAGAAAATGAACTAATATCAGGAAATGTGATAAAACAATTTTGACCTAAGAACTCCCTCATGTTTTGACCTAATTTTGGTCTAAGATTTTGATAGATTTGTCATAGGTGTATGGATTTCAAATAATTTGCAATATAAAATTAATTTAATATAAATGTGGTACAGATGCACTGATTTAGGATTCGTTGTGGTATTTGCCCATTTGTTTATTATCGATTGTTTTCTAGTCCAAGGTCTCTAGCGTCCTGATTTATCATAAAGATTTCCTTTTCTTTATCTAAGTCTTTATCTGTGTGATAGAGCAAGGAATAACCCTTGTTCCTTGGGCATATAGAAAGGCTTACACACTTACCAAATCAGTCGCTTGGACAGAAGAATAATACCATGACACAAAGATTATTCTATAAAGTTGGATCACAAAAGATTGTAGCTAACTCTGGTTGGGTTCTTATATTTCCTCGAAGGTCGAGTTACTTCATTCCATTTATTTCGAAATAAATATATATAATTTGTCACGCATGTCTACTAATTTTACTAATAAGATTTTTGTTTCATTAGGCTTGACAAATAAAGGAGCATTCGACCATTTGGAGGTCGTTGCCCCGGCGTGGATGCCCGAGGTGCGTGAGTGGTGGTTTCTTGCGTGCCTCCCAGGGTTTACTCCCATTTGTAGCTTGGAGGTCCGGGTTTTGAAGCCCCTGCGGTGGGTTGCCCGAGGTGCGTGAGTGGTGGTTTTTGCGGTCACCAAAAAATAAAAAAATAAAAAAAATAAAAAATAAAGGAGCATTCGCGTATCCATGAAAAAGTGCAAAAAGGAAATTTAAATACTAACCAAAGAGAAGATATTTTAAGGTTTCAATAACTCGGGGCAATTACAATATAAATAATTAGAGAAGTGGGGATTTATATTTTTATTTTATAATGTGTAATAGAGTAATATTTAGACAATTTTGCTTATAAGATCTACATTATTAAACTATGAATTTGTCCGTTATATAAAAAAAAATGTTCAGCTATCGTACATTTCACTAGCCAAAATAAAAACTTTCTAATAACATCTAGAGGTCAACTTGTTTTGAGCTTGCTTTACCTATATAATAAAGGCAATTGAAAAGCGCATTTATGACATGCTGAATTATTGTAGAAAGATAGATTTATTCGATAAGGTACCTATGACATTCTGATTTTCAACCTTGTCTCGACTTTATGAAATGGGCTTTTCATCAACGTACCAATGGTCATTTTTCTTTGAGCTAATCACTCACAAGATAACTAATTTATCAGGTGAAGCCGTAAATGGATATAAATGCAACTGACTTGAGAATTCGACCAGAAATCGACTGCTCAATGGTGCTAATTGGCAAGGGTCAATATAGCACCATTAAAATCGATTAGAGACCGGAAATAGGTCGATTCCACAAAGGCATGTAATTAAAGTGTGGGTGATTTCACTTGATTGCAAAATTCGTGTTGAACGGCATGAAACCAATTTTTCTGTCGATTCTTTATCTGGTGTTCGTAATTGAAACCTTGAGATTTTTACGACAACCGAAAGTTGCCGATGAGTCAAAGATGCACAATGTGGATCGAAAATAATCGACCACGGGTCAAACACGATAAAATTCCCAAAAGCTACCCCGTAGGTTAGGTCACACTAAAATTGCATCCAATTGAAATTAAGCACGAAATTGAACTCAATTTTAGGAATCAAAAGTTATGGCGTGTCACGATTTATTTTTAGGATGTCGACTCATTTTTTGAAGAATTTTTGGTGGCCGGCAAGGTCCGGTGAGGTCAACCTTGCCGGTCGTTGCCTCTAGCCGGCTAGTCGCTATGGTTCGGCTAGCGGCCGAAGGAAGGAGGAGAGAAGAAAAAAAAAAAAAAAGAAAAAAGATAACCAATAAAAAAATTTAAAAATATTAAAATATTATTAAAAGTTGTCCACATCAGCACCGATTAGGCCATGTCAGTTGGCTGGTGTCCAGTTAGCAAAATCCGGCCAAAATTGGCTGGAAAAGACTGAATTGGCATTAAGTAAAAATGTTTAAGACTAAATTGGCATAAATACAAAAGGTTTATGACTTTTTTGATACTTTTCCTAGATGTTAAGTATTGAGCTACTAGGCTCGCCACAGATGTTATTTAATTACATGGTCAAATTATATTTAAGTTGGTAGAATTAATTCAACGGACTCGCCGTGGTTGGGATGGAAGGACCGTCACAACTATTGTAGATTAGTCAGCTGCCAATTGGTGCTAACTATTGCAATAGCTTTAAAAAAAATAAAAAGTCAGATGTTTGTTCGCGTTTAGAAAATCGCTAAATCTAGGAGGAAGGTACTATCCGTGAGAAAGCCGCCAGAGACCAGGTGATTCCCAATTTACCATTTTGTTTGGGGGCTATTCATTGGTTATAAAGTTGTTAAGTCCAACAAGGAAAGCCAGAGCATAAAGTGATATTCCCATCACCGTTCACGCTCCTTTCCATCCACCATCTCCCCCGTCTTTAAATCGTTTCAAAACCCACGTTCGAATTCTTAGCTCCCTATAAATACCACAACGGCATCGCCATATTCTTACTCCTCAATCCAACAGCTCTAGGAAAAGAGAGAGAGAGAGAAGAAAGGGGCTGCGGCGGCAACGAATTTTCCTCCTTTCAATGGAGTCTCCTTCTCCCATCAATGTTCCCAGGTGGAGTCCGAGCCCGCCTCGGACAATCTCATTGCTGCCTCCCGAGAAAGTTGACGACGTTAACGAAGAAGAGGATGATGGTGTGTCCGCCCGAAGCCACGACGTCATCTTTCCATTCAGCATTGGGGAAGCCGATACTCGAGATGCCCGTGACCATGAAGTGCTCCCATGGGAAGTCCATGGCGGAGGCGAAGGATCTCGACCTTACCAGGCTACAGGAGCACACGAGAACGGGAACGGGATGGTCTTGACATGGAAGGACTTGTGGGTGACGGTGCTGGACCGGAGGAACGGGACACATCCCATATTGCAGGGGCTGACCGGTTATGCGGGGCCGGGCCGGATGCTGGCCGTCATGGGTCCTTCGGGCAGTGGCAAGTCAACTCTTCTCGATGCCCTTGGAGGTACCGTTTCGAATAAATCCCTCTTTCTATATAGATGGGTAGGTGATTTATTTCCCTTTCATGTTTTAATATGCTACAAGTAAAGCAAGCTCAAAATGAGATCTAACCTCCTAGATTCTATGAGAAAATTCCAACTAAATTGACTGGTAAGCAGCCATTTCTATATACAATTGTAGATCTTGTCCGCAAATTGTCCACACGTCACGCTCTTTGACTTTAGAAAATACAGATATAAACCTTTCAGTCCTTTAAGTTATATTAATTTTTCATGATAAATTAAGACGCCGGACATCCTGGGTTAGAAAACAAACAAACAAAGAATAAATAAATGAAAGCAGAACGCAAATATTTCATAGTCACAAAAAATAACAAAGGAAAAGTCCATAAATCTTGTCCCACCATCTCTCTCATGGATGTGTGAGTTGAGAATAATAATGCGGAAGATAGATTTGAGAAATTTCTGTATAATTTGATATATGTTAATGAGGAGTATATTAGCCTATTTATAGGTTTTATGAGATTCTATTAAAGGTAACATATATCAATCAAGATATGCACAATAAAAAGAGATCGCACAATCTTGAGAGATAAAAACCAACCATAAAGATATACAAAAAATCAGCAGAAACGTTCTAATTACCTTAAATATAGGAAAATATCCTAATTATTTCTAACAATTGGAATTAATGTCGCTCAGTGTCACGAAAACTTGTTTATCTAATGACTCCATGGAGCATCGGGGTTGTTGATCCATGGTGGGGGAGTGTGTGAGATAGTCTTCTAGATTTGGCTTGTCTGAGGTTGTTGAGTTTGGTTAAGGTGTCGGCTTCTTGAAATGACAAACAAAGGTCAAGAATTAGAGGGGAAATAACAAGAGGTCTATGCGACTGGCTTGCGAAACAATAATTGAGCGACATGGCCTATACAATAAAATCTAGCATCATAGCATCAAGCAACCTAGTGCGCATCCCAATAAAATCATCCCTATCATCAAGCACGAAGCTGCCATGGTTACAACAAGCACAATAAACTAGGCTTCGCTAAGGGAAAAGTTACTGTCTTGGGCCTCCCTCACCTAAAAAGCTAGTTTAAGAGGTGAGTTAATTCCTCACACTTATGAATCGACCACCAACCCTCTTTACAACCGATGTTGGATAACATCAACAATATCCCTTTCACACATCGAGCTTAGGTTGGAGGTGCAACAATGCACAACTCTCCCATGTGACTATTGGGTCCAAACTTCTTGTTAATCTGGGCTTTGATACTAAGTTGAGAACAATAAAGCTGAAAATAGATTTGATGAATTTCTGTATAATTTGATATATGTTAATGAGGAGTACATTAGCTTATTTATAGGCCTTATAAGATACTATTAAAAGTAGCATATTTTAATTAAGATATACACAATCAAAGGAGATATCACACCAACTTGAAAGATATAGAAGACCAACAAAAAGATATACTAAAAACAAACATAATTATTCAAATTATCTTAAATATAGGAAAACATCCTAGAGAATCATCCTAATTATCTCTAACAGAGTCAACCAGTGATATGACGGCTGTACCCTTTCGACAGCTTTTTCTTGTTTATATGTTGTCGAGGTCAGACATCCATGACATCGGATCAATCTTCATGTGTGGCAACGGTCCTAGCTATTCACACGTCCCGGCGACCAACATCGAATGTCAATGAAATGACATGGATTTCCCAGTGAACACATGTCGTAAACGGATTTTTCCAATGTAAAAAATCAAAGATTCCAATGGCTTTTGCTGTTATAACCTTTCCATTCACGATTTATCTACCCAATATGGAAAGTAGCGTCTGTTGATGTATGGTGATACAATGGCGAACTTTTTGAGCTAATTGTTCTACACTTCTTCCTCGGTTTAGCGCGCTATGAGGGTCATGAGTGGGAACTTAAGTTTCATTCTTAGTATGCCCTCTTGGATTGTTGTTGCATATTCACTGTGATGCAGCTGAATAGATTTAATCGAATTTGCTTTTTTACCTCACATTCAAGCAGTTAGTCATTTAGAAGTAGATTAATTTGTTTTCGAGGAGAACAATCGACGAAGTAACTAACATATCAGTAACCTTTAAATAACATTTATTAATTTTTTTCATTTTTACTCTCGGTTTCCACCATTTCTTTTTTCTTAAGAAGCAACTTTTTGCAGGGAGACTAAGTTCAAGCACTCAACAGACAGGAGAGATCTTGATTAACGGTCGCAGACAACCACTTTCTTTCGGAACTTCGGTAAGCCTAGCTGATAGATGTGGCGTTGAGTTGAATTTCAATGTGCAGATTTCCTAGCCAAATCGTAGTTTATACAAATCGTTCTTCGTATTAAATTTTCACTTTATTTGTTTTTTGTTTTGGTTTTGTTATAGGCTTATGTCACTCAGGATGACACACTGATAACAACTTTAACGGTGAGAGAAGCCGTGTACTACTCCGCTCAGCTCCAATTGCCAGAATCCATGTCGAATTCGGAGAAGAAGGAGCGAGCTGAGGCAACGATTAGAGAGATGGGACTGCAAGATGCGAGAGATACTAGGATAGGTGGGGGGAGCGCCAAAGGCCTCAGTGGTGGCCAAAAAAGGAGAGTGAGCATTTGCATCGAGATCCTGACGCGCCCGATGCTACTCTTCCTTGACGAGCCAACCAGCGGGCTTGACAGTGCTGCGTCATACCATGTGATGAACCGCATTGCCAAGCTAGCCAGTCATGACCAGAGGACTGTGATTGCCTCGATTCATCAGCCTAGCAGTGAAGTCTTTGAGCTTTTCCACAATCTCTGCCTTCTTTCTTCTGGAAAAACAGTCTTTTTTGGCCTTAGATCAGAGGCAGAACAGGTGCTTGTGATGCTGGACTACTAGGTTATGAATTTTTGCTTGTAGCAAGCAACGAACAATTACCTGACTATCTTTTTTTTTTTTTTTTTTTTTACCTTATTTACTTTTTGCAGTTTTTTGCATCAAATGGTTTCCCATGTCCAACTCTTAGAAATCCGTCTGATCACTACCTCAGGACGATTAACAAGGACTTTGACGCAGTAAGCCATGCAACTGAAACTTGATTTGTTCGACCATAATTTCAAGAAATAAAGGAAATTTCATGGACCTAATGAAACAAACATTTCTTGTCAGGACATCGAACAAGGAAAAAATGGCATGGATGCCGAAGAGGCCATTGACACTCTGGTAAAATCTTATTTGTCATCTCTGATGTGTCGCCAAGTTCAGCAGCAAGTGTCCAAGATATCCGGAAAGGTATGCAATTTCGATATTATGTGGATTGGAAACTTAAAAAATATAAGAATCTGAGAGTTTCTGATAAATTGTGTGTTTCCATTAGAACGTTGGAGGAAATTTGGAAAGAAATGGGAGTCAAGCAAGCTTCCTAACCCAGAGCCTCGTCCTAACCAAGCGATCGTTCGTGAACATGTATCGTGACTTGGGGTATTACTGGCTTCGTTTAGCAATCTACATTGCATTGTGTCTGTGTGTTGGGACTATCTTCTACGACATTGGATTCACCTACGGCTCAATTCAGGTAAGCTCTCTAGCGTGATAATCTAGTGACCCAATCGATGAAGAATGAGATTTAAAGTTATAGCACATTGCATTGACCAAGTTTCATAATTTTAACGAATTTTCAGGCAAGAGGTTCTATGCTAATGTTCGTTGCGGCATTTCTTACTTTTATGGCAATCGGCGGATTCCCCTCCTTTGTTGAGGACATGAAGGTATTTCTTTTAATCTTCCTTTTTTCTTTTCTTTTATGTTGATGCTCCGATTGCTTTTCATTGTACCGAAGTCATGAGAATCCTACATTTTCATTTTACCAGGTCTTTGGGCGAGAGAGATTGAATGGGCATTATGGTGTAGCCGCGTTCGTGGTAGGCAATACATTTTCGTCCATCCCTTATCTGCTAATCATCTCTCTTATCCCAGGAGCCATAGCTTATTACTTGGTTGGCCTCCAAAAGAGTTTCGAGCACTTTGTGTACTTCGCTTTGGTCCTCTTCGCGTGCATGTTACTAGTCGAGAGCCTAATGATGATCGTCGCAAGTGTAGTCCCCGACTTCCTCATGGGGATCATAACCGGTGCTGGAATTCAAGGTGTGATGATGCTAAATGGAGGGTTTTTCAGGTTGCCAGATGATCTCCCCAAGTCATTCTGGAGATATCCCATGTATTACATCTCCTTCCATAAGTATGCCAACCAAGGTTTCTTCAAGAATGAGTTTGAAGGGTTAATATTTCCCAACCAGATGGGAGGGTCACCAACAATCAGTGGTGAAGAAATCTTGAGGAACTATTGGCAAGTGGAGATGGGCTACTCTAAATGGGTGGATCTTGCTATCTTGCTTGGGATGGTGGTTGTTTATAGGCTAATGTTCCTTGGAATTATAAAGGCAGTGGAGAAGATGAAGCCGCTGGTGAACATCTTTAGGGCTAAATCTCCTAGACATCCTACACCTGCCATGGGGAACCCTTCTTCAACGCCTTAATATGGAAGCAAGTTAGGGTTACTTATTTTTCAGTGGTAAACTGGTGTGTTTATCTTTAATCGTAGATGAATTAATAAACCTCCTTCCATGGATAATAATGTACTCCATGCTTGATCATACAGAAGTGCTGAATGGGTTTGTATGGGAAACATATCTCGATAACATAGGAGCAAAGAGCATTATTCTAAACCCCAATTTGATCTTTCCTTTGTAACTTTACTTACAAAATCATTGCCAAACTGCTGGCCAACAGGCTTAAACCATGGCTGCCAATGTTCATTGCAGAAGAACAAACAGCTTTTACGAGCAACCGGCTGATCCAAGACAATATCTGCATTGTTCAAGAAGTAATTCATCAATTAAGGGTGAGGAAGAGGACTCGTAAGCAGCAAGCGATTCTTAAATTAGATATGCAAAAAGCATACGACAGAGTGGAATGGGACTTTCTGTGTGATTACATGCTCAAGTTGGGTTTCCATGCGAGATGGGTTCAATGGATTAAAATATGCATCTCTACCGTATCTTTCAATATCCTAATTAATGGCGAGCCATCAGCTGAGGTTAAACCTACAAGAGGTATTCGACAGGGTGATCCCCTCTCACCCTATCTCTTCATCATCATGACAAACCTTCTATCCTCACTAATGCGCACAGCTGTTCTAGATGGAACTGTAAAGGGTATTCGTTTAAATCCTACCTGTCCCACCCTATCTCATCTCTTATTTGCAGACGATGCCATTTTCTTTCTAGATGGCACAATCAGAGAAGCCCAAAATGTTTCAAATGTTCTGAACCAGTACTGCTATGTCACAGGCCAGGCGATTAATCTTAACAAGTCTGGCCTCTTTGTGGGGAAAAGCTGTCCTCCTCAACTTCGACAGAACCTAGCCTCAGAGTTGAGAGTAGCTATCACAGAACATTTAGGGAAGTATCTTGGCATTCCAGCTGATTGGGGGAAAACAAAAAAGCAAATGTTTGCTTGGCCGTTGACAAGAGTTGAACGGAAATTGGAAGGATGGAAAGAGAAATTAATTTCAAAAGCTGGGAAGGAGATCCTTATAAAAACAGTTATCCGTGCCATTCCTCGCATGTGATGTCCATATTCAAAATTCCGAATTCCATATGTAGAACTATAGAGAAAAAACAGCTTCATTCGGTGGAAACAAAGATGCTGATAAAAGAGGAATCCATTGGAAAAAATGGGAAGATTTGAAAGTCGAAGGACAACGGTGGTTTGGGTTTTAAAGATTTGCAAAATTTTAACTTGGCCATGTTGGGAAAACAGGCATGGAGGATTATAAACCAACCTGATGCTCTCTGGTGCAAAGTATTGAAAAGCATTTATTTTCCTAAAAGTGATTTTTGGGCAGCAAGAAATGGAAATCGACCATCTTGGAGCTGGAAAAGTATTTTACAAGGAAGAGCTATCATTGAACTAGCAACCAGGTGGGAGATTGGGGATGGCAAACAAATTAGAGTTCGAGAAGACCTATGGCTGCCTACTGGAAGACTTATTGGTCCAGCAAACAAAGATGAACCACGCTTTGTGGCTGATCTAATCGACAGTGAAAGTAAGGCATGGAATGCAAACAAGGTTACAGCTCTGTTTCAGGAAGAAATTGCAAATGAGATACTAGCCCAACCTCTCTGTTTACATCCTCGACAGGATAAAATTGTATGGACAGCCAACAAGTCTGGCAGCTACACAGTCAAGAGCGGTTACAACCGTAAGCAAAACTCAGACCCGAACCCCAGCAACAAATCCCCATCCACATCATACCAGATACCCAAATCACTTTGGCCTACCATATGGACACTTCCCACACCTCCAAAAATTCGAATCCTAATATGGCAGATATGCAATAACTCACTCCCAACAAAAGAAAATCTTCATCGCAGTAAACTGTTACCTGAACCATCGTGCCAGATATGCGGCCAAGCCCCCGAAACCATGGAGCATCTCTTCATCCTCTGTTCCTGGACAAAAGCCATATGGTCAGATCCTCAAAACCTAGCCGACACCAACCCAGACCACATAACCAGAATAGATAAATGGCTCTTCGAGAATCTCACCTCAAGAACCGATGCTAGATCAAAAGCCCTCTTCGCAGCTCTTCTATGGAGACATAAATTCAAGACAGTTCTGAAGAAGTACAGATTGTGAATCCAGCCATGGTTGTTGAGGATCCGTACTGCACCAAATGTATTGTGGACCTTGTTGATCCTCACAAGGGATCACCTGTTCATTTCCGAATCCTTAACCAAGCTTACATTAGGTCTCTTCTCGTGATCCATTCTAATGACCAACTTAAGATTTTAGGTTGGACCTTAAAAACGACTTCTGGCACTGTCTCCATGGCTAGATCTAAGTCCTTAATCCCATGTATTTACTTCTTATCAATTTGTGAACTTTCTTGGATGGGGAAGCAATTAACTTTCTGGACCCGCTAATTCTAAATATTAATGGCTCTAATCAAAATGTGGTCAAAGTTGGCTTCACTAAATTACACTTCTCTGACTAAAAAGGGTGTAGCAACATTCAATGTCAAACTTACCTAGAAAAGTATGTGGTAAGAATGAGTACCAAAATTAGTCCATAAATGTCCCGTTAAATTGATAATTTGTTTTTTGCGCAGTGTAGGCCTTGGTTTATTTGAAAGAAAATTTTCTTCTTAGTAAATGTTTATTTTTGCCAACACTTGCTTGGTTGGAAATAGATGAACCTGAATCGTGTAATGCTCCCTTAGATTGTATGGCATTGTTTACATTTTGCTAGCGTCAACTCGGTCCTCATGACATCTCTCTCCTTTCTATATTTAATCAAGAGGCTATACATTGGTTGAAAGATGTTATCTTCTGTGATTTATAAATTAGCACTCACCCCCGAATGGCCACTACCTTTTGTGTTTGCTTAGATTAGTTGGCTCATGTGGAATGAGCCGAATGGACCATCTCCAATAAAGGCTTGGTTGTGGACAAACTACGACCATATTTGATCCAACAAAGATAGGGAGTGATTGCTTGTGTGTGAGGGCTCGGACAAGATTCAACAAATGGCTGAACCGAACATCAAATAGAGGGGGTCACCAAGTGATACAACTCAACACTAATGAGGACACCAATTATTTAAGTGGGAGAGTTTAAAACGTCTTGATTCTCACATTGATTGGGAGAGGCCCTTTTGAGTAATCATGAATCAACGGCCATAGTCAAGTTGTTAAATAAACAAAAGTTTTGTCAGCAGAGGAAAAGAAACCAAATAATTATCTTTTACAATCATGGACTACTT
This sequence comes from Eucalyptus victrix, assembly GCA_016097545.1. Taxonomy (NCBI): domain Eukaryota; kingdom Viridiplantae; phylum Streptophyta; class Magnoliopsida; order Myrtales; family Myrtaceae; genus Eucalyptus; species Eucalyptus victrix. Next base: position 51,612,932 of record CM027843.1, read on the forward strand.
CAACAGCTATTGTGGGAAATTCACGCTTTATTTATTTATTTATTAGATGGATTGTCTCGGTATAGCTCATAGATCACTTCAACGTGGATCACAGTCACGCAATACTAAAAAATTCACATATTCCTCAACCTTTCAGTGCGATAAAGGAGACAACCTAAACCATTTTCAAGATCACAGTAAAGATAGATTTGTCTTTTAAAGATCATTTTGGCCCGGTCAAATTCCAAATTTGATGAGCCAACTTGTTCATGAACAGCCCTCTTTGTTGTGGACTACATTGTTATATATTTAACTGTTTGGACAAACTCGGATTGCATGTGTTAGCCATTATTTTTAGAATTTAGCCCACTTTTTGCAGGACTATTTCCATCCCACTAATGACCATGTCCACCCACACTCACATTAAAATGACTAGACCAGATGACCCAATTCTTTCTTTTTTCTATTTATGATAGTTTTATTATATATTTCACATATTTTATTTTTTAGCTTATTATAGAAAAATGCATTCTTAGATATTCTTATAACATTTTACATACTCCATGTAAAATCATCTTGTAAGTAGTAAGGAAAAAAGATATTCTTTGATATAGCAGAAAACTGGAATTTTTTTTTTCATCATCGATCTTAACAACTTGTCTATTTTTTGTCTCTCTTATCTCAGAAGCTCACTTTTTTGGTGAACTTTTTAGTAATTTCATTAGTCTACAGCATATATCAAGTCTCTTTATTTACTACATTTAAGAATTTATCTCTTTTCCTTATTATACAGGTGAGAGATTTTTTTATATAGAGCATCTAAGGCGTTATAGGAATATATAGGAATACACTAAAAACATTATGCATAATAAGGTGTCTTGATAATTTTTTTTACATTAATTTTTGTCAAATCAAAATAATGACATTTCACTGGCATTTCCAAAAAAATTCTTACTTTATATAATTTTTTGATATAATTAAATGTCATCTACAAAGTAATTTATCCATAATAAATGGTCAATATTGTGGAAAAGAACTAGATTTTTGAAAATCTCTTTTCAACAAAATAAATTTTTTATGGAAGTAATTCTAACAAAAAAAATAGTGCTTTTAATATCCATGGGAAATCTACAATAAAAAAAAAATTAAACATATGAAATTCTTATGTATAGTAAGTAGACCCTACATAGATATTTAAAAAAAAAACTGCAAAAGGAATGTAAATAAATTTGAGAACACAAAATCTAAACTGCAATTGAATGATAGAGGGTAATTTTATCTTTTTGATGAAAATTGGGTAGATTTAGTTATATAGAGGGTGAACATAGTACTGCCAACTAACTTTTATTCTCTGATAAGCTATTTCTTGTGGTCTTGCCAACCAATGCTCTCGAAGCAATTATTAAGTATACTTAATAAGGAAATGCATTGATTTCTGAATACATTCATCATATGTAGCAAGAAAGGGATAGTGTATTTAAGATAACAAATTTTCCTATTTGAATGTTCAACAAATGTCCTTGAGGAAATTGTTCTGATCATTTTAATGAAAATGATAGCTCTGATTATCAGAATTTTAAAATATCATGTTGAGAATATGTCTCCATTTGAGCCAGTAAAGGAAATCAGATTTTTGCCCATAAGTGAGCAACCATCAATTGTGCGTTCTCATGAAGTGCATCCAAAAGATGAGTGTCTAAGTTAGAGAATATTGTGGTATAGTTCTTAAGAATTCCTTTGTGAGATAGGGAGATTGTTGGTTAAGCATTGTGTGATACAATCTCATTCAACATGTCTTTGCGATCAAGCATAAAAGCAAACATTTCATACCCATGATTTAAGAGAGCTCATTATTATCCATACAAGGAGATGTATTTAATTCAACAACAATTGAAGATAAACACACCAAATTTCACACCATCACATAATTAACCCTAGCTCCCTGTATTATTTTGGCATTGACAAATTCTTCACAAGTTTAGGACGTTTAAGAGATTTAGCCCTTAAGTTTTTCACCAGTGGCTTCATCTTCTCCATAGCCTTTATTATTCCAAGGAACATTAGCCTGTGAACAACCACCATTCCAAGTAAGATAGCAAGATCCACCCATTTAGAGTAGTCCATTTCCACTTGCCAATAATTTCTCAAGATTTCTTCACCACCTATTGTAGGTGATCCTCCCATCTGGTTGGGAAACATTAACCCTTTGAACTCATTCTTGAAGAAACCTTGATTGGCATACTCATGGAAGGAGATGTAATACATAGGATATCTATAGAATAGCTTGGGGATATCATTTAGCAACCTGAAAAACCCTCCATTTAGCATCATCACACCTTGAATTTCAGCACCAATTATGATTCCCATGAGGAAGTCAGGAACTATACTTGCGACAATCGTCATCAAGCTCTTGACTAGCAACATGCATGCAAAGAGCAATGAAGTGAAGTATGCAAAGTGCTCAAAACTCTTTTGGAGGCCAACCAAGTAATAAGTTATGGCTCCCGGGACAAGAGAGATGATTAGTAGATAAGAAATGGACGAAAATGTACTGCCTACAATGAACGCGGCTACACCATAGTGCTCATTCAATATCTCTCGCCCAAAGACCTGGTAAAATAAAAATGTAGGAATCTTATTACTTTGTCACAGTGAAAAGCAATCGGAGCATCAAAAAAATAAAAGAAAAGAAAAGAAAGGGAAATTAAGTGATGTCGGGAATATTTGAATCCCTGAAACGGATTCGACACTAAATCAAACCCCCTAAAACGAATGCAGAAGACGAGCCTAAGAATAACATGTATCACCGATCAAAGACACATCACAGAATCGAGCGTACCTTATTATTCATAAATTAAACACTAATGTTGCCATTCGAGGAAGAATCTGATCTCGGTCTACCAAGGAGCGTACTATTGGTTCAAGGGGGAGAAAACTTACGTTGGTTTTGGGAGAGGGAGAAAAGAAAAGCGTATGTACGTCCAAAAGGTGCATTCCCTTTTTCTTTTCTCCACTTAAATACATCTGTTCCAAAAGACACATCCCCTCAATGTAACACCTCTTCATATCTCAACCCTTCATCCATGGACCCTTATCTTACGGGCCGGGCTTTTAGGCCTAATGGGCGGACGGGCCAACTTAGGCCCATCTACATAAATAAAAACATCATTTCCTACTCGCACATGGTAAGCTGAACATGATTCTCTTTACCTCTCTACAACATTTATACCGGTGAATAATCCGTACGACCAGCATACTTTGAGAGCTCGTTGCCATATATCTGTTAAGAATATATAGCAGCTCATAACGGGCATCATACTTTGAGTAGATTTAGTATGCAGTACCCTAGATCAATCGATCACATTTATATCTCTCTTATCTCTTTTTAAATAATGATATATTATATTCACAATTATGATTATCCCAAAGACAGTCATAATTGGTCGACCAGTGAACACAAAACTAATATGTGATTCTCCAAATTCGATCTTCCTCTTTTCTTCAAACTCTCAAATTTAGTTCAGCTTGCTTTTCTAGAAATGTCCCATTAGATTGAATCAATTCATGATCATTGGCAACATCCTAAGATAGCAAATACTAAATAGAAATCTTAAGAATAAGTAAGAGTCATGAGGGCACTAAATTGAGGAACTCTTTTTCTCAAGAGTCTCACACGACACAAAAATTGAGAATTAAACTTTTGCCACTCTTATTGGTCGTCTCATACATACATAGTATGAAATACGTATTACAGTATTTAACTCATTTCCTATGGAGCGTATGTCTACACCTTTAATACTGTACATATGATAATTCAGACATAAATAATGTCTAACTTGAGTTAACATATCTACTCATTCACAGAATTCATTAGAACTCACATCTGGTATCATAAACAGATAAAGTAAAATATATGGGTTATTTTACTTTCGAACATAATAAATATTATGTCATTATCTTAACACTCAGTTAAGGTAACTTATGTATTTTAAGTTTGAGCTCTCGATTATCACTTAGATAATAAGCTTAAAAACCGTTTCATCTCTATTTATCACACAGTAAATATAGGCGATTACCCGTGTGAGTGGGCTAATCTTTTATCTGTCCGACATACTTTCTCAACTTAATATAATACACTGAGCATTAAGATGCATAAACGTCAAACAAAAAATTCATAGGTATTAATGATGAAAACACAAATTCATCAAATGTGAACACTTAAGGGAAATTACAATATTCAGTACATCAGCCTCTACGCAATCCCAGAGATTTCACATGGTCACAAAACACATATCTAGGTATTAGCTTTGTCATAGGATCTGCTACCATTCTATGCGTAGATATATATTGTAAGTTCACATCTTTTGTGCAACTATATCCTTGACAAATTATACTTAGTATCTATATATTTGGTCTTGTATGATATTTTGGATATTTGGTGTATGCTATAGCTGCTTGGCTATCACAGTTAACCAATAATGGATTTATAGCATACCCAATAACACCTAAATGATCCAAAAATCTCTTAAACCAAACATTTTCTTATATTGCTGCTGATAATGCCATGAACTCAGCTTCCATCGTGGACAAGACTATATACATGTTTGTTTCTTATGGCTCCAACATATTGCGCCATTATTTAGTAAGAAAACAAACCTAGAGGTAGATTTCCTTTCATCTAAATCTCCTCCCCAATTAGCATCAGAATAGCCTTCGAGTCACAGATCCTTTCCTTGATAACTCAGCGCATAATCAGCAATTCCCTTTAGATACCTCAGTATTCTCTTAACAGCTTTCTAATGTGCTTGACCTAGATTGGATTGGTATCTACTCACCATTCCAACTGCAAAGCATATTTCAGGTCTTGTACACATCATAGCGTACATCAAGCTCCCAATAGCACTAGCATAAGGAACATGTTTCATTTGTTCCTTCTCTTATGAAATCCTTGGACATAGTCTATGGCTTAATCCTTCAGCTTTTGCAATAAGAGTGTCTATGGATTTACAATCTTGCATACGAAATCGTTCAAGAACCTTATTTATATATGTTTCTTGTGAAAGAGACAATGATCTCTTTGAACGATTTCTTGAAATCTTAATTCCAATAATGTATGTAGCCTCACTCATGTCCTTCATCTCAAAGTTGGAAAACAACCAACTCTTGACAGTATTAACAAACTCTATATTGCTTCTGGCAATTAGTATATCATTAACATATAATGATATGATCACAAATTGATCTTTGGATATATTGATATATACACAATGATCATCATCTATCATTATAAAATCATATACCATTATGACATTATGAAAACGTATATATCATTGTCTTGACGACTGCTTAAGGCCATATATTGATCTCAAAAGTCGACATACCTTTTCTTCTTGGCCTTTCATTATAAAACCATCAGGTTATTCCATATATATTTCTTATCTAATTCTCCATTGAGAAAAGCAGTATTTACATCAATTTGATGTAACTTAAGATCCATACTTGCCACTAGTGCTAGAATAATGCAAATTGAGATAAATCTTATTATAGGAGAAAATGTTTCTTCATAATCAATTCCTTCTTGTTGATTATATCATTTTGCCACAAGGCGAGCCTTATGTCTTTCTATCAAGCCATCAGCTTTACGCTTTAGTTTGATAACCCGCTTGTTCTCAATAGCTTCGCGTCCTTTTGGAAGATTAACAAATTCTCAAACATGGTTTGACTTCATTGACTCCATATCCTCTTCCATTATATGAATCCATTTTTCCTTACTAGGGCAATTTAGAGCCTTATTTACATTCCTTGGCTCATCTTCATCTTGTGGAGCAACTATAAAAGTTTTTCCTTCAATGTCAAAACATCGACGGGGAATACTTTTGCAACTTGTTCGTTGTACGAGAGATGGTACACTTTGCATATCATTCTCCATTATGCTCCCACTCGAATTAGATAATGATGATATCGTCTCATCATGCGATTGCAATTGAGAGTGAGTTAAATTAAATTTATCATTTCTCATGTTACTCCCACTTGGACGAATTCCACTAAATTCATTATCTGGATCCAAGGTTTCAAATAGGAAGAAGTCCTCACCTATTTCGCCCCTCTTAGGAAAATCATTCTCTAAGAATGTGACATTCCGTGATTCAAACTTAATTATACTCTCACTTTTCTGTTCACCTATGAACACATATCCTTTTGAGTGTTCAAAGTATCTTATAAAAATACTCTTCTTTCCTTTGGGACCCAATTTTCCAAACTTGTGAGATGACTCATGAGTATAGATAGCACAACCCCATAGCTTAAGAAAACTTAAGTCTGGTTTTCTACCCGTCCATAACTCATATGGAATGGAAGTAATAAATTTGGGAGGCACTCGATTAAGTATATAAGTAGCAGTTGACAAAGCATCACTCCAAAAAGTGATAGGTAAGTTAGCATGCGTCATCATGGACCTAACCATTTCCAAAAGGGTTATGTTTATTCTTTCCGCAACACCATTTTGTTGAGGAGTATAAGGAACAGACAACTGTCTTTCTATTCTTTTTTCATCACATAACTTTATGAACTCATCAGACAAATATTCATGACCTCGATCGGATCTCAATACTTTTATTTTCTTGTTTAGTTAATTTTCTACCAAGTTCATAAGCTTTTTGAAACAACTTAATACTTTAGATTTATGAGAAATAAAATAGACATCCAAATCGAGTATAATCATCTATAAATGTGATGAAATAAATAGCCCCATGCCTTCCTCTCACATTCATTGGACCTCAGATGTCAGAATGGATTAAATGTAAAGGAAATTCAGCTATTTTCCCTTTTTCAAATGGTTTTCTTGTTGTTTTTCCTACTAGGCAATGCTCACATATGGGCAAATTGACTTTTTCAATATTACCCAACAAGCTCTCTTTGGCTAGTCTATTTATATGTTGTTAGTCAATATGACCAAGTCTAGCATGCCACACATTCACATCATTATCATGTGAAGTAGAAAACGTGAAAATGGAATAACAAATATTGACATCACCACAGTCAACATTTAGTACAATAAAACCATCTAGAAAATGACCACAACCATAGTAGTTTGTATCCAAATACAAATCTACACCGCTATTATGGAAGTTCACACTAAAATCAAGCTTAACCAACACCAAAACAGACACTAAATTTCGAAAAATCTCCGGAGCATATAAAACATCATGTAGGAACAAGGTGCGTCCACCTTGCATGTTCAATTGGTAGGTGTCAATTCCTTTAACTTTAACTCTTGAGTTATTTCCTACATAAATCCACTTAGTTCCAGTCGGAACCCGTCGAAATTCTACGAAGGATTCTCTATCATTCGCTACATGGTCTGTTGCTCCCGAATCTACAGTCCATAAAGGGTTAGATTCAGCTAAGAATACAGAACATGACACATTAGCAAAGTTCTTAAGAGTACAAGGGGTGAATACCTTCTTTGACTTGCAATAGTCACGAGCGTAGTGACCCTTCTGGTCACAGTTATAACAATTCACCCTTGAAATACTCTTTACTCGAGGACGTTTTCCTCTCTTATGTTGGTCAGCTCTTGGTTTCTTGCAAGAATGACTTGATCCCTTGCATTTTCACATATTGAACGAATCAATATGCTTGCGCTTAGAGCTCGAAGCTCCTTTTGAGCTGGAAGCAATATAGCAAATATGTGTTTCCTTCTCAAATGCCTTGAGGCAGCCCTTTGCTAACTCAAGCTGATGCATAGCATCCTCAATTTCTTCCATAACTTGGTCAATGACTTCTAGTGCTTCTTGCTTTTCAAGCACATATAAAATTTTCATATTCAATATTTCACAATTTTCATTGTTTATTTTGTCTTCTTTGTTCAAATCAACAATTATGATCTTAGTTGCTGAAGTCATCGATCTGAATATATCAAACACATATGCACGAATTTTTGCATAGACCCATCATATTAATGAATAATTTTAAGTATGGTTTCAGAATCAAAAGGTCACGGTTTCCAATCATCATCCAAAAAATAACTTAAAACTATCATTAATATAACTTTCTATGCAAAATAAGTTCAACAAAATCACTAAAACTTTCTTGAACTTCCCACGATATATTGTAAATTAACATACTAATTTACAGCAATAAATAATATCGAACTTTCAATAATCAAACATGTCTATTACACTAAGTAATATATATAAAGAAAAAAATATAAACATAGAAAGAGATATCTACACCTAAAACATCTCAAACTAATCTAAGAAATAAATAAGGAAAATCTTTTCTAATCTATCAATAAAATTCTCTAAAAAATCTAAAGGCACATTGGCCAACCAAGGAAAGACTTTTGGAGAGCTCTCATGTCATCTCCAAGGTGCATTCACTCTGCACCATGTGGCACTCATCCCAAAGGTTGAAGTTTTAGTTAATTTTATCCTATAATATTCTCTTACAAAAGTTATCGTAAGCCTCCTATAATCTGGGACCACATTGACCTCCCATAAGCAATCTAACACTACTTGCCATTCAGGTGGAAGGGTGTTCATTAAAGCTGGTACATTCTCAAAATTCGGCACAAGATAACCATTCCAGATGATTTCTTGTATCATTTGATTGACCCTGACCATGTGTAATACTACATCACCATCATTCCATCGGTAATTAGCTAACTTTGTCATTAGCCCTTTAAGTCTTGCATTTTCCTCCTCCATTCTCGGAAATGCAGGTATGCGTGCATAACGCATCATAGTTTCTACAACAAAATGTAGAACAAAAATGAATTACTTATAATCTCTAATGAACAAAATTGAAAAATACAAAATTTGTCCCTTTTTTTTTACGCCAGTCAACGATGGTCAACGCAGGTCAACGGTCAACGGATGACCAGGTCCATCAACGGGTCCGCTAGGTCGAACGGGTCGGGTTGGGTCGGGTCGGACCAGTGAAGCTGATTGGGCCAGATGGGCCGGTCGGATGGATCGACCGGCACGTGCCTTACGCGTGCATGGGCAACCGTCGGTCGACGTCACGATGACGTCAGTCGGCGCGTGCCTTGCACGCGCAGGCAGTTGCTGCGCGCGCGTGCATCGCACGCGCCTAGGAACCGCCTTGCATGCGACGACAAAGCCGAACACATCGGCCGCACGTGGTAGCGCGTCCGGCGGCGTTCGATGGCGAGCAACCATTCGAAATTCTCGAATCACTAAGCACTTAAACTCTGAACAATCAAAACCGTAATTTGATCTACGGAAAATCAAAAAATAGGGGGAACAGTAGACGGGTGTTGGGATTGTCCATCCCCGATTGGCAAACAGTGGGGTTTAACGAAAATTCAATCAAAAATTGATTCATAAAGATGAAAAGGGGTCGGGAAAACATAAAATACGGCTCTGATACCAATGTTGTGAATATCTAAATCCCTGAAACAGATTTGACACTAAAGGGAAGAAGAGAGAGAAGAGAGAAGAGAGAAGAAGAAAGAGAGAAGAGATAAGAGGCTTTGACCAGTCAAAGTAGAGAGAGAAAGAATAAGAAGAAGAAGCCAATTTGAAATTGGCAAAGGGGCATCCGGCGGTGGGGAGGGGTTGCGCACGAAGGGGGAGGGAGAGAAAGAGAGAGAAAGAGAGAAAAGGAAGAGAGGGAGAGAAAAGAAATAAACTAAAATAATACCATAGTATTATTCTTTTCTTTTCTCTTTCCCTTTCTATTTTCTTTCGACCTTCGATTTCTCCTCCGATAATTTCTTTATCGAAATTTCGGACTTGACAATAAATTAATAGACGATGAGACGGTCCTAAAAAAGAATTGTGACACGCCCGAATATTCGATTCCCAAAACCGAATTAAATTTCATGATTAAAATCGACCAGACACGATTTTAGTTTAATCCAACCAATTAGGTAGCTTTTAGGGATTTTACCGCGGTTATATCCCTTAACGGCTTCACCCAATAGGTTAGCTAACTCGTGAGTGATCAGCTCAGAGAAAAAGGACCATAGGTGCGTCGACGATATGCACATTTCACTTTATCAAAACGGGGCAAATTTCAGGATGTCACAACTCTTCCCCTCTTATAAAAATTTCGTCCTCGAAATTTAAACCCTACACACTTTGCTAAAAAAGGTGGGGGTACAACTGTCTCATCGAGTCTTCAGTCTTCCAAGTCGCTCCTTCAGTACCGTGGTGTTGTCAAACCACTTTGACCAACGGAATGGTCTTTGTACGCAAAACTTGGTCTTTACGATGGACAATCTGAATCGGGCTTTCAACGTATGACACACAGTCATCCACGTCCAATTCCTCGAAATTGAGCACATGGGTCGAGTCAGGCTCACACTTCCTTAACATCGACACGTGAAAGACGTCATGCACTTGCGCCAATCTTGGCGACAACGCAAGACGATACGCTAGGTTTCCGATTCTTTCAAAAATCTCAAATAGACCTACGTACCTCGGACTCAGCTTGCCTTCCTTACCAAAGCGCGAAGTTCCCCTCATTGGTGACACTTTCAAAAAAACGTGATCACTAACTTGGAATTCCAAAGACCTTCGATGCTTGTCTGCATAACTTTTCTGTTTGCTCCGCCCTATCTTTAATCTATCTCTGATCACTGTCACGGCATCTACTGATTGCTGAACTAACTCTGGGCCTGTTATCTTCCTTTCTCCGATTTCGTCCCAACATACCGGAGTTTTGCATGCTTTGCCAACCATACTTCAAAAGGAGCCATCTTAATGCTCTGCGGATAACTGTTGTTATAGGCGAATTCCACCAGATGAAGCTGATCCTCCCAACTTCCTTTGAAGTCTATTACACACGCTCTCAGCATGTCTTCAAACTGAATTGTCCTTTCCGACTGGCCATCCGTCTGAGGATGATATGCCGTACTGTACTGAAGCTTTGTACTTAAAGCATTTTACGGGCTCTTCCAAAAAGCAGCAGTAAACCTCGAGTCTCTGTCGGATGTTATCGTAACCGGCACTCCATGCATACGAACCACTTGACGCACATACAGGTTTGCGTGTCTATCCAGACTCAAGTCCTTTCGAACTGCAATGAAGTGTGCCGACTTTGTCAGCCTGTTGACTACTACCCAAATCGAATCATTTCCCCTATGACGCCTTGGTAGTCCAGTCACGAAATCCATCGTGATATGTTCCCATTTCTACTCTAGGATCGCAAGAGGTTGCAGAAATCCTCCTGGCTTGCAATACTGGGCTTTCACTTGCTGACAAGTCAACGCTTGGCCACATGCTTGGCGATATCCGCCTTCATACCTGACCAACAGTAGTGTTGACGCAGATTCTGATACATTTTGATACTTCCAGGATGAACGCTATAACTGCTACGATGCAATTCAGGCAAAACATCATCTCTAGGCTCTACATCGTTAAGCACAACTAAAAGTCCACGGAACCTTAGTGTCCCATCGTCAGAACTCAGAAAGTCAGCTTTTCCATAAGCCCCACCTTTTTATATAGAACATCAAGTTATACATAAACAAAATATTCGGGTACCACTCTAGTCAGTGGTTCTCCTCTTTACAACTTCATTTTCACAAACTGAAATTCTATAGACTTAATCAAAATTTCATTGTGCTACTTCCATAAAGTCACTCCAAAAACATTCTTCCTTTGATCGGTGCATAGTCGGTTTGTTCCTGTCCCCTTCACTATTCTAGTGATGCTCTATTTGCGGTGCTTTCCCTTTGTCTTGCCCATTAGTGATGGCATATGTCCGTCCTTGAGCTGGAGGTCCAAATGGTCTACCTTGCTGTGCAATTAATGGTGGGAGTCCTCGGTTCTGACCCATCTGTGGCGGTGGCGGCAGCTGATGTTGTCCCATCTTTCTTTGGGGACAATCTTTGGCTAGGTGGCTGTGCTGGCGACACTCGTAGCAAACTCTTATCCTAGGAAAGCACGGAGCCGATCCATGTTGTCTTCCGCAGAAACGACACACACCAATCCGATTGGGTTCCGACTTTCTAATTCCACCCTCCTTACTGGGCGGAACATAAGATCTACCTCTAATCATCGGTCTTTTCTCAAACCAATTTCTATCTTGGTTCAAACCAAACCACGATCCAGATGTGACGGCTCGTTCATTCTGATCATTCTCAATCTTCTGAGCTCTCCGATATAGATCATTGTAAGTCTTCAAATCTAGAAGGACTAAGGCACTCCTCATGTCCGGTCTGAATCCATCTCTGAACCTTCTAGCTCGGTTCACAGGGTTCTCAATCAACTCGGGGGCATATCGCGAAAGTTCAGCGAACTTCGCTTCATATTCATCAATAGTTAGGGAACCCTGGCGAAGACGTTGGAATTCTGCCATCTTCACTTCTCTGGCAGTCTCAGAGAAAAACTTATCATTGAAGGCTTCACGAAAAGTGTTCCAGTCTTGAACAGTGCCTTCTGGAAAGATTGTTTCACGAGTTGTCATCCACCAAGTGTCTGCAACTCCCTCCAACTGGTAAGTTGCTAACATTACCTTCTCAGTCTCGTTGCACATCAACAGTGCAAACACCTTCTCAAGCTTCTGAACCCATGAAGAAGGAGCTTCGGGATCTCCATACCCAGTGAAAAACGGTGGATTTAACCTTAAGAAATGCTCCACCAACTTATGGATTGGTCTTGCAGCGACCACTATCTCCGGTGGATTTTCAACATTCATAGCGGCTGGAGCAACGGCAGGTGCGACTGTAGGTGCGGCAGGAGGGGCAACTCTAGTGGCGGCGGCAACAGCGGCAGTTGCAGCGGCCTGAGCACCGGCTTCAATAGTAGCGGCTTGCTGATCCATTCTATTACCCATCGCTTCCAGAACACGCAAGATCCCATCCAATCTGGGATCATTAGGGGCTGCTACCCCAACATCTATGACAGGTGGAATCATTCCACTCGTGCTAGCCTGTGTTGGTGCTTGACCACATCCGCCTCGGGTTCCGACATGAGTCGAAGCTCTACCTCAAATAACGGCCCTACTGGTCCTCTTTGCAGGAGTTCTCGGCTCCTGATCGCTCATGGTGTAGTTTTACTCAACTAACACCTGTTTCCAATTCAACATCGAATTAGAAACAGAGCGATCCAAATAACAAACAATTTTAGCACACAGCTAACACAGACATGCATCGGCATGAATTTAAAGGCCTTTCCTACTAACTATCCCACAGTCATCGCTCCTTATCACTCCAATCTTCAACTTCGCTTTGATACCACTTAAATAGGATGTCACGCCCCGATCCTTGGGCACGCACACATCCTTCTCTTGGTCGATTTTAATATGCGATATCCTAGGACTATATATCACCGACCCTTTCATTCATTAAGCACATGCGGAAGCAATTATAAATCCTCTAGACAATAAAACAATGGGATAGAAAAGCAGGCTATATTTTTCATATTGAAATTTACAACCAAACCTTTATAAATGGCATTAGACAGAGCACTTCACAAACTATTCGTAACTTCAGAGTCTCACTCTATCTACACATATACAAAAGGGTTCACAAAGAGATGGGATTTCAATCCTCGTCTAAGTCATACTCGGGATCATCTTGATCCTCTTCTGATTCCTCTTCACTCAGATCATTCTCTTCCTCAATTTCATCTCAGAGTTCTCCTTCACAAATTCCTCCTCCTCAGCTCCTCGTCGGGATCCTGAAATGTTTTCCCCAAACTGGGATGAGACTACGTCTCAGCGAGTTCTACCCCACTAAGCCCGATTAGTAAACTAATATACTAAAGGCTGCCTAAACACCCATAGGTGAGAAGACGTACCTTAGCATTAGATCCCACCTGCAAGTCAGTACAATTTACAATAGGCACTCAAGCAATCATATCACCGATCGAAGCATCGATCAAATCGACCTAGTCGATTACAAGCCAACAAGACCACTCACGGTCATTTCCATTCAGTCAATCAATTTGCAATATCAGAATCAAGGTAAAGATCAATCGACTTAGTCGATTACATGTCAACCGGACCATCTTTAGGTCATTCCAGTCATTGTTATACAGTCTCAACTGATAAAACCAATCATCGAGCCACGTGCATTCTCTGAGGTGATGGGACCGATCATCGAGCCACGATACACATGACCAAATTTCTAAATGACATGCCAAGTCATCAGGTCAGCATACATCTTACATACTCACTTTCATTTCCACAATTTCCAGTGTGATCGGTGGTCTACCACAATACCTTTATCACTGGCAACCGATACTCGATACACAGAAATACAGCCACGCAGGCACAATCTACGCCACACTTGCATGATCAACTATCGCCACACAGGCATACATAGGCATGATCAACTATCTAACAATTTACGTGCATTCTCTAAGGCATCCTACATGCCAAAGCGATGTAATAATCGCCGAGCCACATCATACAGCATTTCTTCACACATCATTTCTTTTCATCTTTTATCATCATTAATAGAATATCGTGCATTAGTATACAATTGGCCTTAGCCAAAATATAATGATTTCGATTCCACCATTCCCACCATTATTAGCGTCCACCAAAATGCTTTTGGTGCTGTCAACCGACACCCGGTTATTTTCCAATTAATTATCCAAATTAATTAACCCAGGAAAATAATCTTGTAATCACAATTAATTCACTTCAGCACAAAATAAAGCTCAATTAAATAAATGGAATGCACCACGATGATTAGCACAAAATTTCGGTTGTCGGCCATCAAATTCTTAATTTCCGAAAAATAAATAAATAAATAAATAATTTCGAAAATTAATTAATAATTATTAAAAATTCCATTTAGCTCAAAATAAAGCTAATTTAGATAAACGGGCTGCACCACGATCATCATCATAATATTCCGGTCACTGACCATCTCAACCTTAATTTCTGAAAAATAAATAATTAAATAATTAATTTCGAAAATTAAACAATTAACATTAAAAATTCAATTTAGCTCAAAATAAAGCCCGATTAAATAAACGGACTTCACCACGGTCATCAACATAATTTTCAAAAAATAAATAATTATTTAATTTAATTCCGAAAATTAATATTTAAATGCCAAAAATCCCACTTAGGCCCAAATCGCCAAATTAAAGCCCACTAAGGGTCGGGAAAAATCCCGAGGCACTTCCAATAATTAGTAGACCACGTCTACTTGCTAATTGCGCAATCAATTTATCTAAATCACATCACAATTGACTAATAATTGCTAATTTATTTTAATCTAACAACCTAAACATAATTAATTAAAACTAAACCAACCTTAAGCATAATTAGCCAACTAATCCTAGATTAGTGAGATTACTCAGCAAATCGCGCGCAAATCGGATCAATCCGACGGCGGTGATGCGAAGAACGATTGTTCCCAAAGCACGGCTCGGGTTCGGGGCCGGGAAATGGCCCAAAAGCGGGCCCGAAGGTGCTGGAAACCCACTCCGTGGGTTTGCTGTCCTTGCTGCAAAACAGGGAGAAAAAGAGTTCGTCGGGGGCGGTAAAGGGTCGGGAAGGTAGGCGGGGGTCCGGCAAGGCTGCACGGCGGCTCCGGCGGCTTGCTCGGCCACATACGGTGGCTAGACAGGGACGGAACCGAGCTGAACAGAGGCCGAACGGCCTGGACGGCGCACGGCGGGGATGACGAGGCGCGAAGGGGTGGCGGCGGAGCGCACGGCGGCGAGCGGCGAGCGGGCGGTGGTCTTCGGCGAGCTGCTGTCCTCCCTCCGTTTCTGGTTTGCACGAACAAGAGAGAAGAGAGGGAGAAGGAGTTGGTCACGTGGGGGAAAAAGGGAAGAAGAGAGAGAAGAGAGAAGAGAGAAGAAGAAAGAGGGAAGAGATAAAAGGCTTTGACCAGTCAAAGTAGAGAGAGAAAGAATAAGAAGAAGAAGCCAATTTGAAATTGGCAAAGGGGCATCCGGTGGTGGGGAGGGGTTGCGCACGAAGGGGGGAGGGGAGAGGAGAGAGAAAGAAAGAGAGAGAGAGAGAGAAAGAGAGAAAAGGAAGAGAGGGAGAGAAAGGAAACAAACTAAAATAATACCATAGTATTATTCTTTTCTCTTCTCTTTCCCTTTCTATTTTCTTTTGGCCTTCGATTTCTCCTCCGATAATTTCTTTATCGAAATTTCGGACTCGACAATAAATTAATAGACGATGAGACGGTCCTAAAAATGAATTGTGATACGCCCGAATATTCGATTCCCAAAATCGAATTAAATTTCATGATTAAAATCAACCGGACACGATTTTAGTTCAATCCTACCAATTAGGTAGCTTTTAGGGATTTTACCGTGGTTATATCTCTTAACGGCTTCACCAAATAGGTTAGCTAACTCGTGAGTGATCAGCTCAAAGAAAAAGGACCATAGGCGCGCCGACGATATGCACATTTCACTTTATCGAAACGGGGCAAATTTCAGGATGTCACAAAAACCAAGACACTGTCCTGCCTCCAAGTAGTTGACAAGTACCCGAGGTGCTATTTCTATCGACTCTGCATCCAACAAGGTTTGTGTCTAAATATCCAAGAAGAGTAAAGTCTCCCATTTTTAGATACTAGAGACCAAAGCTTGAAGTTGATGAAATATATTTAATAATACGCTTCGCAGCATTCAAATGAGATTCTTTTGGGTTTGATTGAAATCTAGCACAAATGCAAACACTAAACAGAATGTCAGGTCTAGAAGCAGTAAGATAAAGAAGTGATCCGATGATACTTCTGTACAGCTTTTGATTGACTTTCTTTCCTTCTTCATCTTTGTCTATATTCAAGGAATTTGTATGTCAGTCTTTTTGCAATTGTCTAGTCCAAACTTTTTGACAAGATCATTTGCATACTTTTCTTGATGAATGAAAGTTCCTTCCTCCAATTGTTTTATTTGAAGTCCAAGAAAGAAGGTTAACTCACCCATCATGCTCATTTCAAATTCATCCTGCATAGTCTTAGAGAATTTCTTGCACAGACTTTCATTAGAGGATCCAAAAATAATATTATCAATATATATTTGAACAAGTAGAAAACTTTTGCTTTCTCTTTTAATAAAAAGAGTAGTGTCTACTTTACCTTTAACAAATCCATTTCGAATTAAAAACTTACTTAATCTATCGTACCAAGCTCGATATGCTTGCTTTAAACCATACAAGGCCTTTTTGAGTCGAATGCGAGTCGGTTTCTTTGGGTCTTCAAACCCTGGTGGTTGTTCCACATAGACTTCCTCACGGATGAATCCATTTAGGAAAGCACTTTTGACGTCCATTTGAAATAACCTGAAATTTTTATGACAAGCAAATGCTAAGTAATAAACGAATTGCTTCTAACCTTGCTACCGGTGCATAAGTCTTGTCATAGTCGATCCCTTCTTCTTGTGTGTATCCCTTGGCCACGAGTCTAGCTTTGTTCCTTATGACTTTTCCTTTCTCATCCATTTTGTTCCTGAAAACCCATTTAGCTCCAACAATTGATTTACCTTTTGGTTTAGGAGTTAGCTCCCAGACATCATTAACTCTGAATTGTCTGAGTTCTTCTTGCATAGCTTCAATCCAGCTCTCATCGGATAAAGCTTCTTCGATGCTCCTGGGTTCTATTTCAGAAATAAGAGCCACAGCACTAGACTCTTCTCGTCGTTTGGATCTTGTGCAGATTCCTTCACTGATGTCGCCAATAATAAGATATTTGGGATGACTGGACTTATGTTTCCAGTTGTTGGTTAATTTATCAGATTGATGGTCACTTCCTTCACTAGAATCTTCAACAGTCACTTGTTCTTTGGTCCTTCAAAGTCTCGAAATTTGCTTCTTGAGATTTAGACTTTGTAGAGTCGGAGCGAGGTTCGTCTCTTCGAGATGAGTCTGAATGGATTCATTTTGTGTAGAATCTTGGAATTTGACATTCATTGATTCTTCCACTGTTTGAGTCTTCTTATTGTAGACTATGTATGCCTTGCTTGTGGTTGAATATCCAAGGAAGATGCCTTTATTTGACTTTTCTTCAAACTTACCAACTCGATCATTTGCATTTTTCAGTATGAAATATTTGCATCCAAATACATGAAAATATGAAACAATAGGCTTCTTTTCTTTAAATAGTTCATAGGGGGTTTTTTTCTAGAATAGGTCTTAGAAAAACTCTATTGATAATATAACATGATGTTGAAACTGCTTCAGCCCAAAACCGTAAAGAAATATTACTTTCAATTAAGAGAGTTTTAGCCATTTCTTGAAGAGATCTATTTTTCCTTTCCACAACTCCGTTTTGCTCTAGAGTATATGGAGAAGAGAACAAATGCTGAAAACCAGATTCTTCACAAAATTTGGCAAAATCCTAATTTTCAAATTCACCTCCATGATCTGTTTTTATTCTTGAAATAACATACCCATTTTCATTTTGAACCTTCTTAGCAAATTTTTCAAAGTAAGAGAAAGTTTCAGACTTTCTTGTCAAGAAATATACCCAAGTAAATCGTGAGTAGTCATCTACAATTACTAGGCAATATTTCTTACCTCCAATGCTCTGCATTCTTGTTGGTCCGAAGAGATCCATATGCAAGAGCTGTAGTACACGGTTAGTGGAAACTTGATTTATTGGCTTAAAGGAATTTCTTACCTGCTTTCCCAATATACATGGTGTACATAGATCAGACTTTTGGTATGATAAATTTGGTAGACCACGAACGAGCTTCTTTGCTGAGATCTTGGCTATCTACTTCATGTTGACATGCCCAAGCTTTTTGTGCCATAAGTTTGCTTCATCTTGGATTGAGATTAGACATTGCAATTCATCTGGTTTCACGTCCAAGAGGTAGATATTTCCATGTCTTCGACCCATGAATGACTGAGTAGAGTCTTTACTGGTTCCTGAACAAATATCCTCTTGAAAGTTGATTTTAAAACCGGCATCACACAGTTGACTGATACTGAGCAGATTGTAATTGAGCCCTTCAACTAAAGAAACATTGCTTATTGTGAGGTTCCCAATCTTTACAGTTCCAAATCCCACTATTTTTCCTTTGCTATTTCCTCTAAATGATACTTTTTCACCATTCACTTGAACAATCTTTATGAAGCAATTTGACTCTCCTGTCATGTGTCTCGAGCATCCACTATCAAGATACCATTTCACCTTTTTCTTGATAGTGACCTGCATTTAGAAAGAAACTCAAGCTTTCTTTGGTACTCATATTTTCTTGGGTCCTTTTGAGTTAGTTTGATATACGGTTTTTGCCCGAACTTTATTGACAGGTCTCCAAACCATAGGACATTCTTTCTCAAAATGATTTACACTATTGCATTTTGAACATCTAAAAGCATTGCGACCTACTAGTTTTAAAAAGTTTCTTTCAAAATGATTTTTGTAAGCATTTCTTGTGGGTCTTTGCTTAATTCTTTCTTTTACTTTAGGAAAATCGATTAAAGGAATAGTTTCAGCAGTTATTCTCAAACCAGATTTATTGAAATAAGGTCTTTGAACAGAAAGTATTTTCTCTAGTTTTTCAGATCCTAGAGAAAATCTTTTGGAAATATTTGAAATGTCATTTTTCAAAAATGCATTTTCTTTTAAAAGATTATATTTACTTTCTCTGAGAGAGTAAACATTCCGGTCTAAGCATTTCACTTTTTCTTCCAAAACATTCTCTTGTTGTTTTAAAGCAGAATTTTCTTTTTTGAGTTCGGAAATTCTTTTAAGAGAAGTCTTAAGACTAAAACATAATTCATCAATGTATTTTGAAACTTTAATAGGGATTTTGAAATTACTTACCTCGAATTCACTTTCTGAATCTGAATCAGTCTCGGAGTTTGATTTTGAGTCTGATTGTGCTATTAGACATATGTTGGCATAATCATCATCACTATCTTCACACTTCGTATCACTCCAGGTTTCAGCTTTGAGAGCTTTTTGATACCTTTCAGTTTTTCCTTTCTTCTTCCTCAGAAGAGGACAGTTAGGTCTGATGTGTCCATTTTTCTTGCATTCAAAGCATACTACATTTTTGTTTGATTCATCTTCTTCAGCAGACTTGGTCTGTTGCTTTTGAAAACTTTGTTTCCTTGAATTGAATCTTCTTCCTTTTCTATTCAGCTTTCTGAATCTTCTTATCATGAGAGCAAGTTCTTCATCATCCATGTTGTCTTCAGAATCTGTTACATCAGAGTCATCATTAGATTTTAATGCAATAGATATCTTACCTTTAGGATCTTTGTCTTCATTGATTTGTTCCACTTCATAAGACTGAAGAGTCCCAACCAACTCATCAACAGACAGTGGCATGATTATTTGGGTCTCTCGGATTGAGGTCTTTATATGATTCCAATCCTTGGAGAGTCCTTGCAGTAGCTTGTTCACTTTCATGGGATGAGAAATTGGTTGACCTTGATTTTCAAGACCATTCACGATTTCTGTAAAACGACTAAACATGTCAGTTATAGATTCTCCTGGTTTCATTCTAAAGGCTTCGTATTGACCGAGAAGAATGTTGATTCTAGTCTCTTTCATTCGATCGGTTCCTTCATAAGTAATATGTAATCTATCCCAAACTTCTTTGGCTGTATCACAAGAAGATGTTCTATTATATTCAGTAGGTGATAAAGCACAATATAAAGAATAAATTGCTTTTGCATCAAGAGCTTGTCTCTTGATTATCTCTTCCTAACTTATTTCGTTGGACTCAACAGTGTTCTTTCCTCTTTCTGAGATAGATGCAGCTTTAGGAATGATTCCTTTTCTACAACGTCCCATTCCAGAGGATCCTTTGATCTTAAGAACGCCTTCATCTTGTTCTTCCATATGTTATAGTCCTTTCCATCAAAGTAAGGTGGTCTGGTGTTGCTTTGCCCTTCTACCAGCCCTGGAGCCAACATACTAGCCATGGATCTTTTACTTTGAAGTAAAACACTTTAAACAAAGTGAATACATGAGCTCTGATACCAATTGAGATAGCTAGTATAAGCACCTAGAGGGGGGTGAATAGGTGCACAATCAATTTATCGAAATACGGAAGCAATTCTTGGCAAACGATAGAAAGGTAGTTCATTATTGATTGACAAAATAAAATACGATCAAAGTAAAGAGAGTAAGGGAGAGAAAATTGAACACAAGGTTTATAGTGGTTCGGCTTAATCCAAGCCTACGTCCACTCTTCCGCACTGACAGCCCACCGGTTGGATTTCACTATGAACAAAAGAGAAGTTACAGCACTCTTTTTCCTTGATTCCACAGTGTAGATGTTTTATCACACTTTCTCAAGGTTTCTCACAAATATAGACTCTCTTTTGTATATAAGTATTCGCTCAAAGGAATTGTCTAAACAATAAGGAGTTTCAGACTTTGGAATTCTTCTATCGCGCACACCTCAACAACTTAGAACGTCTTCCTTATATACTTCTTTATGCCATCATACCCGTTGGACGGAATCAATTAGGAAGATCATTCGTGCTATTAAAGGAACGTGTCGATAGCCCATCAATCATGTTCGCCCATACAATCAGGATTTCGGTTTCCATAAGTAGAAACTTCCAAGAATATTTAGGCAATCATCGATTCCTTAATCTTCGAGTCAATCTTGATCAATCAAAGAATTCTGTTGTGTCTTTTCCAGCTACGAGATCTTCTCCAGTTGATAAGGTCAAGCCCTTAAAGAAACATCCAGTTCTGGATAACCTTTTTTCAACGGATTAGAGACTGTCAATGAGGATAGACTTTGAGTCTTGAGTTTGGCTGTCCGGAGGTCTTCAGACTTTAAATAGCAGAGTCTGCAAACCTTCAGACTAGACCGATGAAAACGTTTTGTCAGCTTCAAAACACTTCAAGAAGATTTCTCCAATAGTTTGAATGTCCAGAATACCTGTAAAGACTTCCATCACAAGAGGAAAAATATATGGCAACATGGGATCACCCTGATGAATACCCGTCCCACTTGAAAAGAACCCATGTAGTTCCCCATTAATTGCAATCGAGAACTTGGGGGTACGAATGCAAATCATAACCCGGGCAATGAACTCCTGGGGGAAACCAAAAGCCTGCAGAAACAATTCAATAAACCTCCAATCCACCGTATTGTAGGCCTTCCTAAAATCAACTTTAATAATACATTTAGGTCGGTAAGGATCATTGTGAAAACCACAAAACAGCTCCTAAGCAAGTAAATATTGTCACTGATGTGTCTATCTTTTATAAAGGGATTTTGGGGCAGACTAATGATAGAAGGTAGCACCTGAGAGAGCCGATTAGCAATAAGCTTGGTAATACACTTGTATAATGTGTTATAGCAAGCAATTGGCTAAAAATCATTCACATTGGAAGCATTTGGGACTTTGGGGACCAGGGCCAAAATAGTTGTGTTAATTTCCCACAACAACATGCCTGTCTCAAAGAAATCTTTCACTGCCAGAATAATAGAAGGTCCAACAATCTCCCAAGAATGTTTAAAAAATTCCACATTGTATCCATCAGGGCTACGGGCCTTACCCACCGCAAGAGAGAGTAGAGTATCTTTAATTTCAATCTCTGAGATGGGGCTAGAAATAAAACGTACCCGATCTGCATCAAGGGTGTGCCTCAACACCGCACGCATCTCCTCCACTGAAGGCCTCACAGGAGGGGGAGAGAAGGCCAATAACTCTCGGAAGTGGTCAAAAAACGGGTTTTGAACTTGAGAGGGATTTCAGGTAGAAACAATCCCATCGAAGAGCGAGATAATTCTATTGTGAAGTTGTCTCTTGTTTACTGAGTTATGGAAAATTTTAGTATTAAGATCACCTTCTTTCAACCACCGCACCTGAGACTTTTGTCTATAAAATGATTCTTCTTGAAGGCGCAAATTTGAGAAGGATTGGAGCTGTTGTTTTTCCAATTTAGCAAGTTGAATATTTGAATAGCCATTCTGAAGAGCATCTTGGGTTTGGAGCAATGCACGTCTTGCTTCAGCCGTTCTAAAGGACAAGTTCAAGAAGGACTCCTTGTTGATCTGTTTCAACTTACATTTGAGAAGCTGAAGCCTGGAGCAAAGAATAAACATTGGAGAACCCACAATGGAAGAACTCCAAGCTTGCAAAACCACATCAGTAAAATCCGAATGAGAAAACCAGAAATTGAAGAACTTGAAAGGCTTGCGAGACTTAGGGGCAGGCATAATCTTAATAATCATTGGGGAATGATCTGAAATGCCAGGGGCCAAGAAAGAGGCCTCAGAAAAAGAAAATTCAGCAGTACAACAAGAATTAATGAGAACACGATCAATCTTTCTTTGCTTAGGGTTGGCACCCCTAGAAGTAGCCCAAGTAAATCTATTCCCAGTATACCTAAGATCGTCAAGGCCAGCTTGAATGAGGCACTCACGCAGCTCATCAAAAGCTGGGATCCAACTATTAGAACTACCCAATCTATCCGAAGGGTCACAAATTGCATTAAAGTCTCCTGCTAGTATCCAAGGGAAACCCGTAAGGAGAGAGCTAGTCTGAATAATGTCAGCCCAAAGAGGACGTCTAGCCACAAAACTATGCTCAGCATAGACCACCGTAAGGAAGAGAACCTTACCAGAATTTAAGCAAGATAACTTTCCATGAATAGCTTGATTCGAATAAGAGTTCGTAACAAATAAGACTTCACGGGGGTTCCACCCCACCCAAATTCTTCCTTTCGAGGAATGATTATAATTGTTTTCCCACTTCTAGCCCGACAACAAAACAACAGAGATCACACTAAAGGCACCCTGGGAAATCTTTGTTTCCACAATACCAACACAACATAGATTATGAGATCTAACAAAGTTTCTGATTTTAACTTGCTTGAGATGGTTACCAAGTCCCCTAATATTCCAAACTCCAATATATATAGCTATATATAACTATATAATGTATTACGATGAGAATAGAAGTTACCGACGTGATCTCCTCCGGTTAGTGCCTTGAGGAGGGTCAGGAGGAGCAGCCAACGCTGGGATAGGAGGGGCGGCCAACTTTGGGACAGGAGTCTTGGGCAAGTTCCTTTTAGCAGGGGCTTCCTCAGAAACGGCAGAATGCTTAACATTTGTAACCAATTCACTAGGACCATCGGGTTCCTCATCTGAGCTGCCACTTACCGCACTAGCCGCATCCTCAGATTCTTCAGCAGTAAAGCCAGACCCAATATAAGTAGATTTTGGGATCGGCTCAACAGGAACCATCGTGGAAGGAGGTCCAATAGAGCTGGGAATCAAAGCACCTTTATTTTTCTAGGCAGACTTGCTTAAAAGCTTGAGAAAAATCTGATTTATCCATTAACTTTAAAGAAGAGATAGGAGTCGAGTCCTTCCCATTAGACCCCGACGGTTGCCTCTTCTTCCGGGTTACCTGCTTCCAGCCATCCTGCTGGTTAGTATAAGACACCTTAAGAGGCTAGGCGGGAGGAATCGAGGGGGGCATCGTACGCATATCAGCTTCTCGAGCTTTCTCAGCAACAGCATCATGGGACTTATCTGCTACGGGTGTTGGAACTTCTTTCTCCTCATAGTTATGGCCAAAGACATGGCATTTCAGACACGCAATGGGTATCCATTCGTACAAGATAGGAACAATGAAGGACTCCCCATTCAGAAATACCTCCACAGATTCACATTTCTCTAACTTAGTCGACACTTCGACACATACTCTTGCAAAAGATAAACGTTTCATTTTTTCAGTCAATGGGTCCACATATAAGGGTCTATCGACCGCACTCGCTATCTGGCTTATCCCAAGAGTAGACCAATAAGCAAAAGGTATGTTTTTTGTACGGATCCAAACAGGTATAGAGGATTGCAAGTCCTTCCTCAGCTCAAGAGTGGGATCCCATTGTTTCAGAATAAGTGGCACTCTATTCACCGTCAATGGACCTTCCTCAAGAATCTTCCTACGGTACTTAAGGTCAAGAATAAAGAAGAAATAAAATCCTTCATCATCAGCAAGCATTTTAGTTAAATGGGAGCCCCACATCTCCTTAAGGATTGACTCAGTCATTTTGAAAGGCATTTTCTTGCCAACGAAATACCCCATCAAACAATGATTCCATTTCGGATCTGCCGCATGCACCACTTCCTTAGAGAGGTGCACCACTCCTCTTTTTCCAACAGAAGTTGGAGGCACGAAGCTAAGTTCATATCCCTTTGCCGAGAGCCTAGCAACATTAACCCATGAACGAGTTGGAGGGGCTTTCTGCTCCCTCCATTTTTGTCCAGCAGGACGAGCCACTCTAGGGCCACGAGAAGCAGATCTAAGGCGGCTCCTACCATGCCTAGAGCCCGCTTGGGACTCCTCATTTGGATGGCCCAACTGACTTAGGAGATTCGAAGAAGATGCCATTACGAAACAGCACAGTACCCCAACATAGCACAGGCCCAAACCCTAGAATAAATTCAAGGAGAGCAATCAGGCCATACCAGGTGTTCGTAGGGGCTTAAGGGCCTTCAGGGACAAGGAAATCCACCAGCAATCAGCACACCAACCAGTCAAAGCCACCCATGAAGACAGAGACCAGAATCGGGAAAAGCTAGGCGCACCAGAAATTCTGATCGAGAGCTCCCATCTTGATAAACGAAAACCAACCAAGCCAAGCTTACCTGGGGTTTGTAGGCAGTCCCCAAATCACCTTGCCCACGAAAAATCAGCTCCAGATACCAGCGGAATCAACCAGAATCCGCAAAAAACTAGCTGGACTGAATAGTGCCAGAATCGCCCAAATGGAGAGGAAAGTGAACAGTACAATTTTGTATTCTTCTTCCCTTAATATCTTTATAATTTTCCAATCCACATAATATCAAAAATTGCATACCTTTCTGGATATCCTGGACACTTGCCGCTGAACTTCATGACGCATCAGAGATGACTCATAAGATTTGACCAGAGTTTCAATGGCTTCTTCTGCATTCATGCCATGGCCTCCTTGTTCAATGTCCTGACAAATTTTTTTGTTTCATTGGGTCCATGAAATTTCCTTCAATTCTTGAAATTATGGTTGAATAAATCAAGTTTCAGTGGTGGACTTACTAAGTTGAAGTCCTTGTTAATCGTCCTGAGGTAGTGATCAGATGGATTTGTAAGAGTTGGACCTGGGAAACCATTTGATGCAAAAAACTGCAACAAAAAAAGAAGGTTAGGAAAATGTTCATTGCTTGCAACAAGCAAATATTTATAACTTAGTAGTCGTTAGTAGTCCAATATTACAAGCACCTGTTCTGCCCCTGATCTAAGGCCAAAATAGACTGTTTTCCCAGAAGAAAGAAGGCAGAGATTGTGGAAAAGCTCAAAGACTTCACTGCTAGGCTGATGAATCGAGGCAATCACCGTCCTCCAGTCATGTTGGGCCAGCTTGGCAATGCGGTTCATCACATGGTATGATGCCGCACTGTCAAGCCCGCTGGTCGGCTCGTCAAGGAAGAGGAGCTTCGGGCGTGTCAGGATCTCAATGCAAATGCTGACCCTCCTCTTTTGGCCACCGCTGAGGCCCTTGGCGCTACCCCCACCTATCCTAGTATCTCTCGCATCATGCAATCCCATCTCTCTAATCGTCGCCTCGGCTCTCTCCTTCTTCTCCGATTTCGACATGGATTCTGGCAATTGGAGCTGAGCTGAGTAGCACACGGCTTCTCTTTGTTAAGAACAAAGGGATAGAATCCGTAAATAAAAATGAAATAGATCAATAAATGTTAAGGAGAGATAACAGATTTTTTGGGTACTTTGTTCCAAATGATTAAATACTTGAATTTGAATTTTTTTTTAAAAAAAGGAGAATTCGGTTAATTTCATGCCCTTACAACACCGGAAAAAAAAATCGAAAATCCATGTTTTTCTCATTCATACCTAATTCAAATTCATCTGCCCGTAATATCATGTTACGAAATCCTATCTAACTATCGATTATCAAATGCGGCCGAGACGATAGAAACGTTGTGTCTTGTGGGGATTAGTCAGGAAAAGAAGAAAGCTGTCGAAGGGGGAGGGAAGTCGTATCATTCGTCGACTTCCTGATAAATGAGACGAGACAGCTTGGACAAGGTTCATTGACTTCTACGGTTTCTTTTCTAAGGTTTGGCGGGTTACGTAACTTCATCGGCTTCAGTATTAGTCAGCCTGCCTCAACGTGGCTTCGAAATATTCGGCGATGTGATTTCAATGTTTATATATTATTGTTTGTTTTCTAATCCAAGATGTCTGGCATCTTAATTTATCATGAAAACTCTCATTTTTCTTCGTCTAAGTCTTCACTGGAGACTAAGTGGGAAAAGATATTTCTAAAATAATAAAAGGCTGTAATCATACTGGATCAGCATGCATGTAGGGTCAATGACTACGGTCACTTGAAACGATCTCCCAATAACTTGGAGTTTACGTAGTTTATGTCTTGGGATGACGCTGACATATGCATTGCCTTGAGAATATGTTTTCTCCTTTAAGGAACACAAGAAAAGAGCCCCGTAATTTCGATAGAAGGGTGCCTTCTCACAAAAGGGATTACGATGCATATGAAAATCGTTCATTTCAGCAAATCATTTGACCCAAAAAAAATAAAAATAAAAAATCACTCCAGCGGTTCGGTCGTATTCGTATGTTGTTGAATTTACTCTGCCAAAATTTTGTAAAACATGGTAATGAAAGGAGGGAATAAGTACACACGGGAAAAGTCTAAATCTGGTGCACTTGATGAGATGAATGGGATAATTGTGGGCATCGTAGATTGAAAAAGTATTACCTAAACACTGTTGTCATGTGAAATAAAATAAAAATATCCCAAATCGATATGCTTGTGTCACATTTATTAGGCTATGTTTGTTTCACTGAAATTGAATCATTTAAAAATATTTTCCTAAAAATGATCCTCTATATGTCCAAATATTTTCATAGACTATGAAGATATTTTTTGTTCGTTCATTTTTGTAAGAGATAAAAAAAATTATTTTTAGGCTAATATTTTCCAAATTACTTATCTTTTACGAAACAAATAGAGTCTTTCCCGAATTAATGTTTAGTGCTGTGAAAAATTCCAAATTAGTACACATATTACAAATCTACTCTCTATTAACTTCCGTTCCATATCCCTCTTAAATAACTAACATGGAAACATAAGTGGCAAACAACTTAGATTATTGGTGTGTGACATTAATTCAAGTGAAAATTCAAAATAAATAGGTCTTTTAAACGACAACGTTTTGGAGAAATCAAATAAAAGAAAATGAACTAATATCAGGAAATGTGATAAAACAATTTTGACCTAAGAGCTCCCTCCCGTTTTGAAAATCTACTAAAATCCCTAATTTTGGTCTAAAATTTTGATAGATTTGTCATAGGTGTATGAATTTCAAATTATTTGCAATATAAAATTATTTCAATATAAATGTGGTACGGATGCACCGATTTAGGATTCGTTGTGGTATTTGCCCATTTGTTTATTATCGATTGTTTTCTAGTCCAAGGTCTCCAGCGTCCTGATTTATCATAAATGATTTTCTTTTCTTCATCTAAGTCTTTATCTTTGTGATAGAGCGAGGAATAACCCTTGGTCCTTGGGCATATAGAAAGGCTTACATACTTATCAAATCAGTTGCTGGGACAGAAGAATAATACCATGACACAAAGATTATTCTATAAAGTTGGATCACAAAAAGATTGGAGCTAATTCTGGTTGGGTTCTTATATTTCCTCGAAGGTCGAGTTACTTCATTCCATTTATTTCGAAATAAATATATATAATTTGTCACGCATGTCTACTTATTTTACTAATAAGATTTTTGTTTCATTAGGCTTGACAAATAAAGGAGCATTCGCGTATCCATGAAAAAGTGTAAAAAGAAAATTTAAATACTAACCAAAGAGAAGATATTTTAAGGTTTCAATAACTCGGGGCAATTACAATATAAATAATTAGAGAAGTGGGGATTTATATTTTTATTTTATAATGTGTAATAGAGTAATATATAGACAATTTTGCTTATAAGATCTACATTATTAAACTATGAATTTGTCCGTTATATAAAAAATGTTCAGCTATCGTACATTTCACTCGCCAAAATAAAAACTTTCTAATAACATCTAGAGGTCAACTTGTTGTGAGCTTGCTTTACCTATAGAATAATGGCAATTGAAAAGCGCATTTATGACATGCTGAATCATTGTAGAAAGATAGATTTATTCAATAAGGTACCTATGACATTCTAATTTTCGACCTTGTCCCGACTTTGTGAAATGGGCTTTTCATCGACGCACCTATGGTCCTTTTTATTTGAGCTTGTCACTCACAAGATAACTAATTTATTAGGTGAAGCCATTAAGGGATATAAATGCAACCGACTTGAGAATTCGATCAGAAATCGACTACTCGACAGTGCTAATCGGCAAGGGTCAATACGGCACCGTTAAAATCGATTAGAGACCAGAGATATGTCGATTCGATAAAGGCATGTAATTAAAGTGTGGGTGATTCCACCTGATTGTAAAATTCGTGTTGAATGGCATTAAACCGATTTTTCTGTCGATTATGTATCCGGTGCTCGTAATTAAAATCTTGAGATTTTTACGACAACCGAAAGTCATCGATGAGTCGAAGATGCACAATGTGGATCGAAAATAATCGACCACGGGTCAAACACGATAAAATTCCTAAAAACTACCCGGTAGGTTAGGCCACACAAAAATTGCGTCCAATTGAAATTAACCACGAAATTGAACTCGGTTTTAGGAATAAAAAGTTCTAGCATTTCACGATTTATTTTTAGGATGTCGACTCATTTTTTGAAGAATATTTGGTGAGCTCGGATTTTCAGCCTCTTGCTGGGCTGGCGAGGGTCAAGCCTCACTGAATTGCGGCCTGGGCGGTGCCGGCGAGGTCGAGCCTGGCCGGCCATGGGTGAGGCTCAGCCCTCGCTAGATTCGGCGAGGGCGAGCCTCGCTGCCCAGCACGAGGCCAGCCTCGCGACCACTGGCGAGGTGGCCGGCAAGGTCCGACGAGGTTGACCTCGCCAGTCGTCGCCTCTAGCCGGTCACTATGGTTCAGCTAGCGGCCGGAGGAAGGAGGAGAGAAGAAAAAAAGAAAAAAAGAAAAAAAGATAACGAATAAAAAAATTCAAAAATATTAAAATATTATTAAAAGTTGTCAACATCAGCACCAATTAGGCCATGTCAGTCGGCTTGCGTCCAGTTAGCAAAATCTAGCCAAAATTAGCTAGAAATGACTGAATCGGCACTAAGTAAAAATGTTTAGAACTAAATTGGCACAAATATAAAAGGTTTAGGACTTTTTTGATACTTTTCCCATATATTAAGTATTGAGCTACCAGGCTTGCCACATATGTTATTTAATTACATGGTCAAATTATATGTAAGTTGGTAGTATTAATTCAACGGACTCGCCGTGGTCGGGATGGAAGGACCGTCACAACTATTGTAGATTAGTCAGTTGCCAATTGGTGCTAACTATTGCAATAGCTATTAAAAAAATAAAAAATCAGATGTTTGTTCGCGTTTAGAAAATCGCTAAATCTAGGAGGAAGGTACTATCCGTGAGAAAGCCGCCAGGGACCAGGTGATTCCCAATTCACCATTTTGTTTGGGGGCTATTCATTGGTTATAAAGTTGTTAAGTCCAACAAGGAAAGCCAGAGCATAAAGTGATATTTCCATCACCGTTCATGCTCCTTTCCATCCACCATCTACCCCCTTTCTTTAAATCGTTTCAAAACCCACGTTCGAATTCTTAGCTCCCTATAAATACCACAACGGCATCCCCATATTCTTACTCCTCAATCCAACAGCTCTAGGAAAAGAGAGAGAGAGAGAAGAAAGGGGCTGCGGCGGCAACGAATTTTCCTCCTTTCAATGGAGTCTCCTTCTCCCATCAATGTTCCCAGGTGGAGTCCGAGCCCGCCTCAGACAATCTCATTGCTGCCTCCCGAGAAAGTTGATGACGTTAACGAAGAAGAGGATGATGGTGTGTCAGCCCGAAGCCACGACGTCATCTTTCCATTCAGTATTGGTGAAGCCGATACTCGAGATGCCCGTGACCACGAAGTGCCCCCATGGGAAGTCCATGGCGGAGGCGAAGGATCTCGACCTGACCAGGCTACAGGAGCACACGAGAACGGGAACGGGATGGTCTTGACATGGAAGGACTTGTGGGTGACGGTGCTGGACCGGAGGAACGGGACACATCCCATATTGCAGGGGCTGACCGGTTATGCGGAGCCGGGCCGGATGCTGGCCATCATGGGTCCTTCGGGCAGTGGCAAGTCAACTCTTCTCGATGCCCTTGGAGGTACCGTTTCGAATAAATCTCTCTTTCTATATAGATGGGTAGGTGATTTAGGTCCTTTTCATGTTTTAATATGCTACAAGTAAAGCAAGCTCAAAATGAGATCTAACCTCCTACATTCTATGAGAAAATTCCAACTAAATTGACTGGTAAGCAGCCATTTCTATATACAAATGTAGATCTTGTTCGCAAATTGTCCACACGTCACGCTCTCACTTTATAAAATAAAGATATAAATCTTTCAGTCCTTTAAATTATATTAATTTTCATGATAAATTAAGACGCCGGACATCCTGGATTAGAAAACAAACAAACAAAGAATAAATAAACGAAAGCGAACGCAAATATTTCATAGTTACTAAAAAGAACAAAGGAAAAGTCAATGAATCTTGTCCCACCTTCTCTCTCATGGAGGAGTTAGTCAAGAATAATAATGCGGAAGATAGATTTGAGAAATTTCTGTATAATTTGATATATGTTAATGAGGAGTATATTAGCCTATTTATAGGTTTTTATGAAATTCTATTAAAGGTAACATATATCAATCAAGATATGCACAACAAAAGGAGATCGCACAATCTTGAGAGATAAAAACCAACCATAAAGATATACAAAAAATCAATAGAAACGTTCTAATTATCTTAAATATAGGAAAATATCCTAATTATTTCTAACAAATGGAATTATTGTCGCTTAGTGCCACAAAAAACTTGTTTATCTAACGACTCCGCGGAGCATCAGGTTTGTTGATCCATGGTGGGGGAGTGTGTGAAATAGTCTTCTAGATTTGGCTTGTTTGAGGTTGTTGAGTTTGGTTATGGTGTCGGCTTCTTGAAATAACAAACAAAAGGTTGAGAATTAGAGGGGAAATAACAAGAGATCTATGTGACTGGCTTGCGAAACAATAATTGAGCGACGTGGCCTATACAATAAAATCTAGCGTCATAGCATCAAGCACGTAGTGTGCATCCCAATAAAATCATCCCTATCATCAAGCACGAAGCTGCCATGGTTACAACAAGCACAATAAACTAGGCTTTGTTGAGGGAAAAGTTACTGTATTGGGCCTCCCTCACCTAAAAAGCTAGTTCAAGAGGTGAGATAATTCCTCACACTTATGAATTGACCACTAGCTCTCTTTACAACCGATGTTGGATAACATCAACAATATCCCTTTCACACATCGAGCTTAGGTCGGAGGTGCAACAATGCATAACTCTCCCATGTGACTACTGGGTCCAAACTTGTTGTTAATCTGGGCTTTGATACTAAGTTGAGAACAATAATGCTGAAGATAGATTTGATGAATTTCTGTATAATTTGATATATGTTAATGAGGAGTACATTAGCTTATTTATAGGCCTTATAAGATACTATTAAAAGTAGCATATTTTAATTAAGATATACACAATCAAAGGAGATATCACACCAACTTGAAAGATATAGAAAACCAACAAAAAGAGATACTAAAAACAAACATAATTATTCAAATTATCTTAAATATAGGAAAACATCCTAGAGAATCATCCTAATTATCTCTAACAGAGTCAACCAGTGATATGACGGCTGTACCCTTTCGACAGCTTTTTCTTGTTTATATGTTGTCGAGGTCAGACATCCATGACATCGGATCAATCTTCATGTGTGGCAACGGTCCTAGCTATTCACACGTCCCCGCGACCAACATCGAATGTCAATGAAATGACATGGATTTCCCAGTGAACACATGTCGTAAACGGATTTTTCCAATGTCCAAAATCAAAGATTCCAATGGCTTTTGCTGTTATAACCTTTCCAGTCACGATTTATCTACCCAATATGGGAAGTAGCGTCTGTTGATGTATGGTTATACAACGGCGATCTTTTTGAGCTAATTGTTCTACACTTCTTCCTCGATGTAGTGCGCTATGAGGGTCATGAGTGGGAACTTAAGTTTCATTCTTAGTATGCCGTCTTGGATTGTTGTTGCATATTCAACTGGATGCAGCTGAATAGATTTAATCGAATTTGCTTTTTTACCTCACATTCAAGCAGTTAGTAATTTAGAAGTAGATTAATTTGTTTTCGGGGAGAACAATCGACGAAGTAACTAACACATCAGTAACCTTTAAATAACATTTATTAATTTTTTTCATTTTTACTCTCGGTTTCCACCATTTCCTTTTTCTTAAGAAGCAACTTTTTGCAGGGAGACTAAGTTCAAGCACTCAACAGACAGGAGAGATCTTAATTAATGGTCGCAGACAACCACTTTCTTTCGGAACTTCGGTAAGCCTAGCTGATAGATGTGGCGCTGAGTTGAATTTCAATGTGCAGATTTCCTAGCCATATCGTAGTTTATACAAATCGTTCTTCGTAGTAAATTTTCACTTTATTCATTTTTTGTTTTGGTTTTGTTATAGGCTTATGTCACTCAGGATGACACACTGATAACAACTTTAACGGTGAGAGAAGCCGTGTACTACTCCGCTCAGCTCCAATTGCCAGAATCCATGTCGAATTCGGAGAAGAAGGAGCGAGCTGAGGCAACGATTAGAGAGATGGGACTGCAAGATGCGAGAGATACTAGGATAGGTGGGGGGAGCGCCAAAGGCCTTAGTGGTGGCCAAAAAAGGAGAGTGAGCATTTGCATCGAGATCCTGACTCGCCCGATGCTACTCTTCCTTGACGAGCCAACCAGCGGCCTCGACAGCGCTGCGTCATACCATGTGATGAACCGCATTGCCAAGCTAGCCAGTCATGACCAGAGGACTGTGATTGCCTCGATTCATCAGCCTAGCAGTGAAGTCTTTGAGCTTTTCCACAATCTCTGCCTTCTTTCTTCTGGGAAAACAGTCTTTTTTGGCCTTAGATCAGTGGCAGAACAGGTGCTTGTGATGCTGGACTACTAGGTTATGAATTTTTGCTTGTAGCAAGCAACGAACAATGACCTGACTATCTTTTTTTATTTTATTTTATTTTATTTACTTTTTGCAGTTTTTTGCATCAAATGGTTTCCCATGTCCAACTCTTAGAAATCCGTCTGATCACTACCTCAGGACGATTAACAAGGACTTTGACGCAGTAAGCCATGCAACTGAAACTTGATTTGTTCGACCATAACTTCAAGAAATAAGGGAAATTTCATGGACCTAATGAAACAAAAATTTCTTGTCAGGACATCGAACAAGGAAGCAATGGCATGGATGCCGAAGAAGCCATTGATACTCTGGTCAAATCTTATTTGTCATCTCTGATGTGTCACCAAGTTCAGCAACGAGTGTCCAAGATATCCGGAAAGGTAGGCAATTTCGATATTGTGTGGATTGGAAACTTATAAAATATAAGAATCTGAGAGTTTCTGATAAATTGTGTGTTTCCAATAGAACGTTGGAGGAAATTTGGAAAGAAATGGGAGTCAAGCAAGCTTCCTAACCCAGAGCCTCGTTCTAACCAAGCGATCGTCCGTGAACATGTATCGTGACTTGGGGTATTATTGGCTTCGTTTGGCAATCTACATTGCATTGTGTCTATGTGTTGGGACTATCTTCTACGACATTGGATTCACCTACGGCTCAATTCAGGTAAGCTCTCTAGCGTGCCGTTATGTTCTAAATAATCTAGTGACCCAATCGATGAAGAATGAGATTTAAAGTTATTGCACATTGCATTGACCAAGTTTCATAATTTTAACGAATTTCCAGGCAAGAGGTTCTATGCTAATGTTCGTTGCGGCATTTCTTACTTTTATGGCAATCGGCGGATTCCCCTCCTTTGTTGAGGACATGAAGGTATTTCTTTTAATCTTCCTTTTTTCTTTTCTTTTATGTTGATGCTCCGATTGCTTTTCATTGTACCGAAGTCATGAGAATCCTACATTTTCATTTTACCAGGTCTTTGGCCGAGAGAGATTGAACGGGCATTATGGTGTAGCCGCGTTCGTGGTAGGCAATACATTTTCATCCATCCCTTATCTGCTAATCATCTCTCTTATCCCAGGAGCCATAGCTTATTACTTGGTTGGCCTCCAAAAGAGTTTTGAGCACTTTGTATACTTCGCTTTGGTCCTCTTCGCGTGCATGTTACTAGTCGAGAGCCTAATGATGATCGTCGCAAGTGTAGTCCCTGACTTCCTCATGGGGATCATAACCGGTGCTGGAATTCAAGGTGTGATGATGCTAAATGGAGGGTTTTTCAGGTTGCCAGATGATCTCCCCAAGCCATTCTGGAGATATCCCATGTATTACATCTCCTTCCATAAGTATGCCAACCAAGGTTTCTTCAAGAATGAGTTTGAAGGGTTAATATTTCCCAACCAGATGGGAGGGTCACCAACAATCAGTGGTGAAGAAATCTTGAGGAACTATTGGCAAGTGGAGATGGGCTACTCTAAATGGGTGGATCTTGCTACCTTGCTTGGGATGGTGGTTGTTTATAGGCTAATGTTCCTTGGAATTATAAAGGCAGTGGAGAAGATGAAGCCGCTGGTGAACATCTTTAGGGCTAAATCTCCTAGACATCCTACACCTACCATGGAGAACCCTTCTTCAAGGCCTTAACATGGCAGCAAGTTAGGGTTACTTATTTTTCAGTGGTAAACTGGTGTGTTTATCTTTTATTGTAGATAAATTAATAAATCTCCTTCCATGGATAATAATGTACTCCATGCTTGATCATACAGAAATGTTGGGTTTTTATGGGAAACATATCTCGATAACATAGGAGCAAAGAGCATTATTCTAAACCCCCATTTGATCTTTCAAATTCAAGACAGTTCTGAAGAAGTACAGATTGTGAATCCAGCCATGGTTGTTGAGGATCCGTACTGCACCAAATGTATTGTGGACCTTGTTGATCCTCACAAGGGATCACCTGTTCATTTCCGAATCCTTAACCAAGCTTACATTAGGTCTCTTCTCGCGATCCATTCTAATTACCAACTTAAGATTTTAGGTTGGACCTTCTAACGACTTCTGGCACTGTCTTCATGGCTAGATCTAAGTCCTTAACCCCATGTATTTACTTCTTATCAATTTGTGAACTTTCTTGGACAAGGAAGCAATTAACTTTCTGGACCCGCTAATTCTAAATATTAATGGCTCTAATCAAAATGTAGTCAAAGCTGGCTTCACTAAATTACACTTCTCTGACTAAAAAGGGTGTATCAACATTCAATATCAAACTTACCTAGAAAAGTATGTGGTAAGAATGAGTACCAAAATTAGCCCATAAATGTCCCGTTAAATTGATAATTTGTTTTTCGCGCATTGTAGGCCTTGGTTTATTTGAAAGAAAATTTTGTTCTTAGCACATGTTTATTTTTGTCAACAATTGCTTGGTTGGAATTAGATGAACCTAAATCGTGTAATGCTCGCTTAGATTGTATGGCATTGTTTACATTTTGCTAGCGTCAACTCGGTCCTCATGACATCTCTCTCCTTTCTATATTTAATCAAGAGCCTATACATTGGTTGAAAGATGTTATCTTCTATGATTTATAAATTAGCACTCACCCCCGAATGGCCACTACCTTTTGTGTTTGCTTAGATTAGTTGGCTCGTGTGGAATGAGCCGAGCTTTTACAGATGGTATCAGAGTTGGAACATCTCCAATAAAGGCTTGGTTGTGGACAAACTACACCCATATTTGATCCAACAAAGATAGGGAGTGATTGCTTGTGTGTGAGGGGTTGGACAAGATGCAACAAATGGCTGAACCGAACATCAAATAGAGGGGGTCACCAAGTGATACAACTCAACACTACTGAGGACACCAATTATTTAAGTGGGAGAGTTTAAAACGTATTGATTCTCACATTGATTGGGAGAGACCCTTTTGAGTAATCATGAATCAACGGCCATAGTCAAGTTGTTAATTAAACAAAAGTTTTGTCAGCAGAGGAAAAGAAACCAAATAATTATCTTTTACAATCATGGACTACTTCAACAGCTATTGTGGGAAATTCACACTTTATTTATTTATTTATTAGATGGCTTGTCTCGGTATAGCTCATAGATCACTTCAACTTGGATTACAGTCATGCAATAATAAAAAATTCACATATTCCTCAACCTTTCAGTGAGATAAAGGATACAACCTAAACCATTTTCAGGATCACAGTAAAGATAGATTTGTCTTTTAAAGATCATTTTGGCCCGGTCAAATTCCAAATTTGATGAGCCAACTTGTTCATGAACAGCCCTCTTTGTTGGGGACTAGATTGTTATATATTTAACTGTTTGGACAAACTCGGATTGCATGTGTTAGCCATTATTTTATAGAATTTAGCCCACCTTTTGCAGCACTATTTCCATCCCACTAAATGACTATGTCCACCCACACTCACATTAAAAAGACTAAGACCAGATGACCCGATTCTTTCTTTTTTTCTATTTATGATAGTTTTATTAAATATTTCACATATTTTATTTTTTAGCTTATTATAGAAAAATGCATTCTTAGATATTCTTATAATGTTTTACATACTCTGTGTAAAATCATCTTGTAAGTAGTAAGGAAAAAAGATATTCTTTGATATAGTAGAAAACTGGAATTTTTTTTTTCATCATCGATCTTAACAACTTGTCTATTTTTTGTCTCTCTTATCTCAAATGCTCACTTTTTTGGTGAACTTTTTAGTAATTTCATTAGTCTACAACATATATCAAGTCTCTTTATTTACTACATTTAAGAATTTATCTCTTTTCCTTATTATACAGGTGAGGGATTTTTTTATATAGAGCATCTAAGGCATTATAGGAATATATAGGAATACACTAAAAAACATTATGCATAATAAGGTGTCTTGATAATTTTTTTATATTAATTTTTGTCAAATCAAAATAATGACATTTCACTAGCATTTCCAAAAAAATTCTTACTTTATATAATTTTTGATATAATTAAATGTCATCTACAAAGTAATTTATCCATAATAAATGATCAATATTGTGGAAAAGAACTAGATTTTTGAAAATCTCTTTTCAACAAAATAAATTTTTATGGAAGTAATTCTAACAATAAAAAAAATAGTGCTTTTAATATCCATGGGAAATCTACAATAAATAAAAAAATAAACATATGAAATTCTTATGTATAATAAGTAGACCCTAAATAGATTAAAAAAAAAACTACAAAAGGAATGTAAATAAATTTGAGAACACAAAATCTAAACTACAATTGAATGATAGAGGGTAATTTTGTCTTTTTGATGAAAATTGGGTAGATTTAGTTATATAGAGGGTGAAAATAGTACTGCCAACTAACTTTTATTCTCTGATAAGCCATTTCTTGTGGTCTTGCCAACCAATGCTCTCGAAGCAATTATTAAGTATACTTAATAAGGAAATGCATTGATTTCTGAATACATTCATCATATGTAGCAAGAAAGGGATAGTGTATTTAAGATAACAAATTTTCCTATTTGAACGTTCAACAAATGTCCTTGAGGCAATTGTTCCGATCATTTTAATGAAAATGATAGCTCTGATTATCAGAATTTTAAAATATCGTGTTGAGAATATGTCTCCATTTGAGCCAATAAAGGAAATCAGATTTTTGCCCAAAAGTGAGCAACCATCAATTGTGCATTCTCATGAAGTGCATCCAAAAGATGAGTGTCTAAGTTAGAGAATATTGTGGTATAGTTCTTAAGAATTCCTTTGTGAGATAGGGAGATTGTTGGTTAAGCATTGTGTGATACAATCTCATTCAATATGTCTTTGCAATCAAGCATAAAAGCAAACATTTCATACCCATGATTTAAGAGAGCTCATTATTATCCATACAAGGAGATGTATTTACTTCAACAACAATTGAAGATAAACACACCAAATTTCACACCATCACATAATTAACCCTAGCTCCCTGTATTATTTTGGCATTGACAAATTCTTCACGACGAGTTTAGGACGTTTAAGAGATTTAGCCCTTAAGTTTTTCACCAGTGGCTTCATCTTCTCCACGGCCTTTATTATTCCAAGGACAATTAGCTTGTGAACAACCACCATTTTAAGTAAGATAGCAAGATCCACCCATTTAGAGTTGTCCATTTCCACTTGCCAATAATTTCTCAAGATTTCTTCACCACCTATTGTAGGTGATCCTCCCATATGGTTGGGAAACAATAATTTCTCAATCTCGAAGTTTCTTTCGTAGTGTCAAGAGTACCCACCTCGGTCCACATGCTCGCAACCTGGGTTGGCTCTTTGACCAAGCCGGAGTCATGAGGACCTGACATAGTCCACAAGCCCGTGGCTAGTCCGATCATCCTTGTGGCTCCATTTGATAAGCCTTATAGAGTAGAAATCGAGCCACTTACCATGCACATGTCTATGTGATCGCCATTGATTTTCCTTGGCGAAGTAAGTCTTCTATCCCTATACTATGCAATTTACTTTTGGTCCATCCATGACAATCTAGTTTAGTCGTTTGATCTAGTTCATTTGTCAATTAGAAATGAAATGAGGAAATTGCCATGCAATGAATCATTTGCAAAAAGAAAAAAAACTTTGGAGAATTTTTTTTTCAATTCATGTTTAGGAAATTTGGTCTTGTTAGGGTGTCTATCTTTATTTTTCTAGTCCATTTTTAGGAAATGCCCTTCTTGTAAGAACTTTTCATGAATAAATGAAAAAAATGGAAAAATCGATTAGATCAATGTCATGGATTGACTTTCTATTTACCCTCATGCTTACATGTTCCCGTTCATTTGACTTAGGTGATTATGGAACCTCCCGCTCACCCATCTGTTCATGATCGAGAGCTAAAATGACGAATCAAAAAGAGCTAATCTCATCAAGCAAAAGTGTTGCGATCTATCTTCAATGAGAAATTGTGACTCTAAGGAGAGAGCCAAGAAGACTTTTTGAACCATATCATTTTCCTGAGGTAGCCAAATTTGATGCCGTCATGAAGAGACCGGTGACATATATAGAGAGAAGAATATCTGACTTGAATGGTTCATATCACAAGATCAAGGAGGGTGGAGAATTCAAGTATACATGATTCATGATCCTAAGTAGTTCAATTTCCTCATTTAATTAGGGGCATGCACCTTTCCCTGCGTGGGAATTTTTATCTCTTTTTAGGGATTGATTTCAATTTCTTTTGTGCTTGAACAATACATTCCAATAAATGTAATTCGATTGATGAATATCAATAAAATTACAAGTTTTGTTTTGAGGACATGACGAGGTACACCAAACCAGCCTGGTGACGATATCCAACAATATAAGAAAATATCATCCATGGAGAAAATCTGAGGATTGGGCTTTTTCATGCTTCCTCATAAAAAAAATTCCCAAAAAAAAAAAAAAAAAAAATATATCATAAATCATTTTTCAAGCCGTTTCCAAAAGCATGCATTAGGTTAGCCTTGTTTAATTTTCTGACTCATTTACTTCATGTTTCAGAGCATTACTTTCTTGTCCCGATCTGAAAATGGCGCATCAGATGACAGATTGGGAGCATGGCAGACTTTGGTAGTGACCCGATTGGGATAAAATCTTGATTCGAGCCAAAATGGATATGCAATTTGAATTTAATTTGATGTTGCCTAGTATCTTATTCATGGACATTCTCTTGTGCAGGGGCAAAAGCGGATTTTCAGTTTTAATTAATAGAGACAATTCAAGGACACCCATTGCTGAGACAATCCCTTTGTGGGACAATTCCTTGAATGAATGCTTGAAATCATGTTTTTCATACTTATGAGAGCATTTTTTGTTTGTTTGAAGTCACAAAAGCTTTCCATACTTAAAGTTGCTGGACTCTTTTAAAAAGAGAATTTTCATATTGATTTAGCTCACCAATTTCATGTGGAGATTTGTCAAGATAGACAACTCAATGGAGTGACATCAATACTTAAAAATGCTTAATGAGACGTATCAGGATGATGAAAGACAAGCCCTATCCTATACACAATCCCTTACTTATACACTTGATACACTTGTGAGATGAGTGTAGGAAATTCCATATCCGCAAGGTAAAGAGTTCCCTCGCGAAAGGTACAATAACCGAAATGATGAGGGCAACTCATTTCTCTAT
This sequence comes from Eucalyptus victrix, assembly GCA_016097545.1. NCBI lineage: Eukaryota > Viridiplantae > Streptophyta > Magnoliopsida > Myrtales > Myrtaceae > Eucalyptus > Eucalyptus victrix. Next base: position 51,654,155 of record CM027843.1, read on the forward strand.
CCTAAACATTACAGGTGATCCATTGCTTAACCTCTTCAAGCCCGAACACTTGTGGAAATTCTTTCAAATTACCGCTGTCAAGAACCACCCCCACATTAGGGCAAATGGGAGGTAAGATGGCATCATGAGGTGAGGAAAATGGATTGAAATTTTTTTGCTCTCACTTGCATCAATTTTCTAGCCATGCTATTACATTGAATTCGTGTGGTAATTTAAGTGCCTTAGGATGACAAAGAGCATTTCTTTCACTATTCTATACACTTATATCCTTTGCATAGCCCACTTGAGCCTGCAATTTCATTTCTTTAAACCTAGTTGGTGATCATCCCCACACTGGGGCAAGGCAAAAGGCAGATGAAGACTTTTGAAAAGTTTGAGTATCAATCAAAGTGTAATTGCTTGACGCATGCATTGTGCGCAAGAATTAAATCCAAAATAGAACTAAGGGGCATGAAAAAAGCAGTGTGCCTAATAAAAGTAAGGCCAATACCCATGAAAAAAATTGAAAAAAAAATTAATAAGAACTAGGGGCATGAAAAAGCGGTATGCCTGGTAAAAGCAAGGCCAATACCCATAGGTGAAAAAAAATGAGTCAAGATAAGGTGACTGTCAATTGCAAGAATTGAATCTCGATGGAGCAATACTCAAAGAACTCAAAAGCTGAGTTTTTACAATCAATGGGGCATTTCATGAAGACAATCCCCGATGGTGAAAAAGAAAACTAGTGGCAATGCCAAGATGATCATCAGCTCTCACCCATTACACACATTTTGAGCCTGCGTTGATCCTTTCATTTCTCAACCCATGAACCTAGCCTACGATATGTCCTTTACAAAGTCTCTTCAGATTAGGGCATTTGAATTAACCTAGGAGTTCATATGTTTATAAGCATCGCTCGAAAAAGTGCAAGCAAGACTATTTCTTTCTCATTTTGTAGGGTTCTTGACTTGTAAACCCGGAGATGATTATAGAATTGTTCTTTCAATTGCCTTGACTCAAAGAGGCCATTTGTTAAGCCGTTGACTAAGCCCACATTACAGTCCCTATTAAAGACCTCTCAGATTGGTAAGGTCGTACTGCTTGCGAGAATACTCGGACCCTTGTCGATATGATGATGGTGAGATTAAGTGATTCTCCTAAAACAACCCTTCTGAATGAGAGTGGGTGAAAGTCATTTCTAACTGAAAGTGTCTCATTTGGTATTCTTAAGAAATCCATGGGATTGTCTTGAATGACAATTCTCTCTTGTGGAAATTTGGGTGATACAAATATGGTAAAGTCATTGATTGAATGGATGAAAACCCCACTAAAATTTTAAATGTGCATTCTAGAGTAGCTTAAATTGTCTACATCTTTAATGAATGCATATCAGATTTTGCTCTAAATCATGTCTGGTAGGTAATGTTTTCTTAAAGACTCAAGAGCTCCTGATATTCAGTTTCCTTTCAGAATGCCTCATGATATTAGGAGATAAGTGAAATAGCTAGTACGAGTACCTAGTGGGGGGTGAATAGGTATATAAAAATTTTCTTGAAGATTGCACAATATTTAAACAGTTAGAGGATTTGCAACAGTTAAAAATCCAATCGCAAGACTGAGTAAGGGAAAGAGAGAATTGAACACGCGGTTTATAGTGGTTCGGCTTGATTCAAGCCTACGTCCACTCTTCTGCACTGACAGCCGATTGGTGGATTCCACTATGAACAAAGAGATGTTACAGTGTTGATCTTCCTTGATTTCTAGGTGTAGATGATCTACCACACTCGCTCAAGGTGTCACCAAGTATAAACACTCTCTGTGTATACAATTTCGCTCGAATAGTTTCGACTAATAATCAAGGTTCTTCAGATTCTGGAATTTTTCTATCGATCACTCTCTCAAAACAACTAGAACGTCTTCCTTTTATACTCTTTTATGCCATCATAGCCGTTGGCACTTACTAAAGGAATTCCTCCAATCTACCCGTTGGACGGAATCAATCAAGAAGATCATCCGAGCTAATTAAGGAATCTAATGATAGCCCATCAATCCTGTTCGCCCATACAATCGGGATCTTGGTTTCCAAGAATAGAACATTCCAAGAATACTTCGTCGACCATCGGATCTTCAATTGATCTTAGATAAGAATTAAAGAATCCGAAATGATTATCTAACCAAAGAATCTTTTCAGGAGGATAGGATCTAATCCTCAACCATATACCTCGGCTTTGGATTTCCTTCGTCCTTTGGATTAGAAAGCGTCGGTGAGAATAGACTTAAGTCTTGAGTTTTGAGTCTTGAGTCTCAAGTCTTGAGTCTTGAGTCTTGAGTCTTGAGTCGAGAATACAAAGTCTTCAGACTTTAAACTGTCGGTCTCCAAACATCCGGACTTAGATCGATAGAAATGTTTTGTCGCTTCAAAATATCTCGAAAGATTTCTCCAACAATCTCCCCTTTTTGATGGTGACAAAACTTTCTTGTAGATTTGAACAACTTTGACCCGCAAAAACATTTCTCAAGCAATATGGCTAACTCAAAAAGATTAATAAAGCAACCAGACTCGCATCCACAGAAAATTGGTTAGTCTTTCATGAGTAATCCCATATAACAACACTTGATAAAAATGCAACCAGTCAAGCATCAAAATCCACAACCAATTCAGTCAAATTTAAATTCACACCCAAGTTCAAGTTCTCAAGTCATACTCAAAAATAAACATAACCACAAAAGTTTTAAAATGTATGTTGAAAGTTGTTGGTTCAAATTGATTCTCCCCCTTTTTGTCATCATTAAAAAGGGTGAGAAAGGAGTCATGTCTGCTTGGGAATGTGCACGATCTGGAAATCCCCAATGGACTGGACTACTCCTTCGAGCTTCTTCATGTCTTCTCTCAGTTGAGCTACCTCTTCTCCCTTAGCATTGGCTTGAAGTTGCAGAGCGAGGTCTTTGAATTTATCCTCCAGAGAGACCGAAGATGCTTGTCTAGCATTCTTCATGGCTTGGATTTCACAGTCCAGAACATATATCTGGCTACGCATTTCCAGAAGAATATTCATGATGCTACGAAAATCTGCGGAGTCGTCTGTCTGTGTACTGGCATGAACTTTCTCTAATGGAGTAAATGTAGACGATGGCGCTTCTGTATAGTCTGGTAGATTTGGGATTGACGTATCACCTTCTTCAGGCAATTGAGAAGCCTGAAATTCTTCTGGGTCTGCTGGAGATTGTCTTGGACCTTCACTAACAGCAGCATGAGGTGAAGACCTTTCTTGCTCGCCAACTCCCCCTATCTCTAGGACATCGAGCGGGGAAGAGTGATGATCATGCTCTTGATTTCCCTTCTCTCCAGATTCAGCAGACTTTTCTTTCTCTCCTTCTCTTTCTTCTTCAGCTTCTTTCTCCTTCTCTCTCTGCTCTTCTTCTTCTCTGTTCTTCTGAAGTTCTGTCGGTTGAGGCACATAACGTCTGGTTCTTGTCAGTGCTTGGATAGTAGGATCTTCATTCTCTTCATCTTCATCTTCATCCTCCTGGATGAGAGTTCTTTTCTTCTTCTTCGATGGAGCACCAATGGCTTCCTTTCCTTTCCTTTTTGAAGCGGATATTTGGAGATTTCACTCGAATTTCTCCATTGCCTTGGACAGTTCTTGCAGACGCATCTTCGTTAACATCTTCAAACCTACCACCATCTTATCACACGGTCAAACACAAAATGTTTGTGGCAGTTCAATGTTCATGTGTCTGAAGATCTTGGTCACCAGACCAGGATAAGGCAATTGTCCTTTGTCTTTCGACATTGCTCTGTACATATGGAAGAGAATAGTGTGTGGGAGAGAGAACTTCCGTCCTGAGTTGATCGCGTACATCAACTTTGCTTCAGAAAGAGACACAGAAGTCTTTGACGTAGACTTCGGTCTGAGACAGTTAATCACAATCTTATGAAGCACAATGTTGATGGCATTCATCCTGGAATAGGTAATTTTCTTCTCTACGTCCCTATCTTTGACAAGTTCCGTGAGTAGTACGAGGTGAGACTTTGATTGGTAGATAACGTCCTCGTTCAACTCCAACTATGTCCGCCAACATATTCACATCTACTACATAGACTTGGTCTCGTACCTTTGAATGAAATTCTATTCGCATCCAAAAAGCTAAGATTTGAATAGAAATAAGCGGTCAGTTGAGCATACCCGTCCGTAGAGTCAGAGCAAAAAGTCTCAAGTTGAAGCAAATTCAACTTCTCTCTTAAGTTCATGTTGATGGCGTCCAGGAAGTCAAAATCAACACTTCTAGGGTTTATCACCCCTCTTTTCAACAGCTTGAAATACACCTTTTCCTGATCCTTGGACTTAAACAAATCCATCCAATTTCCTTTCACTTTTGCTGCCACACCCATTTTAGTTTGAAATTCAAGGAACATTCTGTCATCATCGTTCCCTTCAATCGAGATTTTGTCACGGCATACGAGGGTCACTTGGAATGTTCGCAAGTGCCTCCTCCGCCCTTCCTTTAGGAGCAATTCCCAATTCCTCCATTTTCCGCAGAAAAAGATACTCATTTCCATAATTTTTGTCCTTAAGGAAGTCATCTATATATTTTAATAAAGTACCGGTGCTTTTCAACGCACGATAAAGCTTATAGATAAAGGAGGGTCTTTGGACTCTTACTGGGTCGGCATCCTCGATTATCTCTTGTTGACTCGCACCTTGTGGGGCAGGAGGTGTTGAATGATGTGGAGGAGAGCGAATCGAACTTTGTCGCTGACTTGATAAGTCTTCTTCTTCAGTAAGATCGAAGTGAGTCGGTCCCTTCTCCATTCTTTGTGGTGCCCTGCTTGCGATTCTTGATGATTTCCTTGAAGAAGACATCCTTCTTTGACGATTGGAAGATTCCTTCACTTGCTTTCCCAAGAAAAATGACCACTTTCTCGAAGATGAACAGGAAATAGAAACAGGATCGGGAGAAGAGTTCTTTTTAGGGTTTTGAAAATTTGGGCGAAGAAAAGGGAAGTTCAACCGGTACAAGGAAAGTGTACGAACACTTCTTTTCAAAATCAACAACTGCCAAAATTAATCCCTTTTTTTTTAAAAAGACAATTTTTCGAATTTCACACAGATTATTGAATAACCGAACGAAAGATCGTACCTTTTCGAGCTTAGATAACTAAACGAGAATTCGTACCTTTTCGATAAAATAGCAACTTACAATCTATAGCCATGCACGTCTGAGTCTGAGGGTTTAAAGTCTGAGAGATTAGAGTCTTGGAGTTGGTGAGTCTCTAGACTTTAACTTCTTCAAGCTTCAAAATGTTGAGTCTTGAACGGATAAAGTCGAATTGATTTTTCTCCAAAGGCTTTGTGAATATATCCGCTAGTTGACTTTTTGAGTCAACAAATTGAACCGAGATTTCTCCATTTTGAATATGATCTCTAATGAAGTGATGTCAAATCTCAATATGCTTTGCTCTTGAATGAAGGATTGGATTTTTGGTGAGATTGATCGCACTTGGTGTTGTCACATCGATTTACGTGCATGAGTCTTCAATCCCAAAGTCTTGTATTTGTTGTTTTATCCATAGAATTTGCGGCAATGACTTCCAAGAGCTACATACTCGCTTCGTCGTTGAGAGAGCTACGGTGCTTTGCTTCCTTGAAAACCAAGACACTGTCCCGTTTCCAAGCGATTGATAAGTTCCGAAGTGCTCTTCCTATCAACTCGCAACCGGCCAGATCTCGCATCTGAGTAACCTAGAAGATTAAAGTCTCCCCTCTTTGGATACCAGAGACCGATGCTTGAAGATGAGGCAACGTATTTGATAACACGTTTTGCAGCACTGAGATGGGATTCTCTAGGATCTGATTGAAACCTAGCACGAGATGCAAACACTAAACAAAATATCGGGTCTAGAAGTAGTAAGATAAAGAAGTGAACCGATCATGCTCCGCATGCTTTTGATCTACTTTCTTCCCTTCTTCATCCTTGTCGATCTTTCGAGAACATGACATTGGTATGTCGGTCTTTTTGCACTTTTCCAATCCAAACCTTTTGACAAGATCATTTGCATATTTTTCTTGATGAATAAAAGTTCCTTCCTTCATTTGTTTCACTTGGAGTCCAAGAAAGAATGTTAATTCTCCCATCATACTCATTTCAAACTCATCCGCATAGACTTAGAAAATTTCTTGCATAGACTTTCGTTAGGTGATCCAAAAATAATATCGTCCACATATATTTGAACAAGTAAAAAGCTTTTGTTTTCCTTTTTGATAAACAAAGTAGTATCTACTTTACCTTTGACAAAACCATTCCGTAATAAAAACTTACTTAGTCCGTCGTACCAAGCTCGAGGTGCTTGCTTTAAGCCATACAAGGCCTTTTTCCCGAAGACCGAGTCTCGGCTTCTTTGGGTCTTCAAACCCAGGTGGTTGTTCCACATAAACTTCCTCATGGATAAATCCATTTAGGAACGCACTTTTGACGTCCATTTGGAATAACCTGAAATTTTTATAACAAGCAAACGCAAGTAATAGTCGAATAGCTTCTAACCTTGCAACCGGTGCGTAAGTCTCGTCATAGTCTATTCCTTCTTCTTGCGTATATCCTTTGGCCACGAGTCTTGCTTTATTTCGTACGACTTTTCCTTCTTCATTCATCTTGTTCCCGAACACCCATTTGGCTCCAATAACAAGTTTTACCTTTTGGTTTAGATGTCAATTCCGAGACATCATTGATGTTGAACTGTCTGAGTCCTTCTTGCATAGCTTCGATCCAACTTTCATCAGATAAAGCTTCTTCTATGCTTTTTGGTTCAATTTCAGAAATGAGAGCCACAGCACTAGATTCTTCATGCCTTTTTGATCTGGTGCGGATTCCTTCATTGAGTTCGCCAATTATGAGATCTTTGGGATGACTGGATTTGTGCTTCCAGTTACTAGTTGATTTGCCTAGTTGATGATCTCTTTCTTTATTTGAATCTTCATGAGCATCTTGATGTTGGACTTCCAGAGTTTGAGATGCTTCTTGAGTTGTAGACATTGGAAGGTCTAGAGCGGGTTCAGTCTCTTCGACCGAGTCGGGTTTGGATTCATCTTGCGCCGAGTCTTGGAATTTGACATTCATTGATTCTTCCTGAGACTGGCTTTTCTTGTTATAGACTCGTAGGCTTTGCTTGATGTAGAATATCCAAGGAAGATGCCTTCATCTCGATCTTTCTTCAAACTTACCAACTCGATCATTTGCATTTTTCAAAATAAAGCATTTGCAACCAAACACATGAAAGTATGAAACAATAGGCTTCTTACCTTTGAATAATTCATAGGGGGTTTTCTCTAGAATAGGTCTTAGAAAGACTCTATTTATAACATAGCAAGCAAAGTTGAAAAACGACTTCAAACCCAAAATCGTGAAGAAATTTTACTTTTAATTAAAAGTGTTCTAGCCATTTCTTGAAGAGATCTATTCTTTCTTTCCACAACTCCATTTTGCTCGGGAGTATACGGAGAGGAAAACATGTGATTAAAACCAGATTTATCACAGAATTTCATAAAATCTTGATTTTCAAATTCACTTCCATGATCTCGTTCTTATACTTGAGATTGCACATCCTTTTTCATTTTGAACCTTTTTAGCAAACTTCTCAAAGTACGAAAAGGTTTCGACTTACTTGCAAGAAAATATACCCTGGTAAAGCGAGAATAGTCATCCACGATTACTAGACAATATTTCTTACCTCCAATGCTCGGGTTCTTGTTGGTCCGAAGAGATCCATATGAAGCAACCGTAGTACATGATTAGTAGAGACATGATTCATTAGCTTAAATGAATTTCTTACTCCGCTTTCCCAGAATGCATGGAGTGCATAAATCAGACTTTTGGTATGGCAATTTAGGTAGACCTCGAACAAGCTTCTTTGATGAGATTTTGGCTAATTGCTTCATGTTGACATGGCCAAGCTTTCTGTGCCATAGGACTGCTTCATCTTGAATTGAAATTAGACATTGATCTTCATTTGGCTTTACATCAAGGAGATAGATATTTCCATGCCTTCGTCCCATGAAAGACTGAGTTGAGTCTTTGCTAATTCCAGAATATATGCCTTCTTGAAAGGAAATCTTGTAACCAGTATCACACAGTTGGCTAATGCTGAGAAGATTGTAGTTGAGTCCTTCCACTAGAGAGACATTGTTTATTGTGAGATTTCCAATTTTCACGGTTCCAAATCCCTAAGAAACCTTCATGAACATTCAAGGTGCATCCTTGATGTTCTCAAAATTTATTTCTACTAAGGTGAAAGACCTTCACAGGATATCTAAATTTCAAAAGACATATCCTAAAGAATCAGAGATATCACCAGGTAAGTATATCTCTACTTATACTCTAAATACTTGTCATCGTGCAGGTATTTTCTCTCGAGTGCATCAACACTTGACTTGGTCAAGTTGTCATTTACATTGACCTGGCGTGCTTTCGTAGCCCAGAGTCATTTTCATCGACTCGGCGTGCTTCCGTAGCCCGATGTCACCTTTAATAGACCCTACGTGCTTCTATAGCCCAGAGTTCTTGACCTAGTGTGCTTTTGTAACTCAGAGTCCCTTTAATAGACCCGATGTGCTTTTGTAGCCCAGTGTCCTTCATATTGACCCAGCATGCTTTCGTAGCCCAGAATCCCTTTTAATAGACATGGCGTGCTTTCGTAGCCTGGTGTCATTTATATCGACCTGGCGTGCTTTCGTAGCCTAGAGTCCCCTTCATTGACCCGGCGTGCTTTCGTAGCCTAGAGTTTCTAACCTGGTGTGCTTTCGTATCCTAGAATCCATTTTATCGAATCGGCGTGCTTCCGTAGCCCAGTTTTTTTTTTTATTGACCTGGCGTGCTTTCGTAGCCTAGAGTCCCTTTTAATCGACACTCGATTGAGTTGTCCCCCAAAGATTTTCCTCCAGATTCAATCTAATTAAGGCGACTGAAGAACGGTTCGAGTCTTGATTCGATGATCTGTGTTGTAACGCTAGGCGACCGAAAAATGGTTCAGGTCCTAGCTAAGCAAAATCTACATTTAGGCGACCGTAGAATGGTACGGGTCCTAAACATTTATTGCTTTAACAGGCGACCGTAGAATGGTACGGGTCCTAGAAAAGCGATTTCCACATTTAGGCGACCGTAGAATGGTACGGGTCCTGGAAAGTGAATCCCCCTTTAGGCGACCATAGAATGGTACGGGTCCTAGACACAACCAAGCAATGCCATACCAAGCGATCGTAAAATGGTACGGGTCCTCGGAAAGCAATCTCTTCATGTTACTATTCTAGGCAACCGTATAATGGTACGGGTCTTGGACATGTAACACCAATTACCTCAAACTACTCTATCCTCTTTGAAGGTAAGTTATTCCAGGTAAGTTCATTTATCATTCACATTAGCATTTCCATGCATCATATAAATTGCATTAGAAAAATGGAGTTCATTTTCCAAAAAAAAAAATCATTTATTGCATGTGCATGACCAAAATTTAAGTGTCAATTTGTCTTTGAAGGCAACCTTCACGAGCTCACTTTCAAAGAGGGGCAGCTGTTGACACCTAAATTTTGACGACCCGTTTAATCATTTATCGCATTAAAAAATTAAGTATTAAGTTTAACCCTAAAAAAAATATTAGTTAATTAGTTAATTGCATAGCATATAATTTTAGGTGCATTTATTTTAATTTGTATTTATATTGGGTCGGTGACGAGATGGGTTTGATTTGGTGGTTCGAGCTTTAATCGACCGGTTGGACTAAGCCCACGAAGAGAGCAATTTAGCCTAAGCCCATATTTGAAAAAAATCCTATTGCAATTTTTTAAAAAATCAATAGAGAATATTCATATTTTGCAAAGGAAATCTAGAAGAGTTGTGGAAAATAAAAAGTGATATTGCGTTTGGAAAAAGGAATTTTTGTGGATATGAATTTGGAAAAAAATTAAAACCCTAACTCATGGCCTATAAATAGATTAGATGCGTAGGGTTTAGAGAGGCCGCACAATTGAAGACATGGCCATACACTGAATTGAGGGAAAATTCATGAGGGGAAGCTTCTGTACAGAGTGCTTGTGAAGCATTAGGAATCGTAACACCTCCAATTGCCGATTGAGGAGTCCCATATGAAAAGCCAGGTTCGCCAAGCCCATTGATACCACCAGTAGCCTCGTGATGAGCTGTAGCTTCCGAAGGACAAGTTGATTTGATTTGCCCATGCTAGATCGATGCCGACCTTGACGATGTTGTAGTCCACCGCCCATGGACGTCGCTGCTCCTGTTGTCCATCGCATTGATGAGGGTTGACCTGACTGGGATCCACAACGATGACGAATCCCCTCCATCGGCAAATAAGTTGGTGTATCCAATCTGCAACACTTAGCTTTCTTCTCTGCAGTACCCTCCACACACGAAGATTGAGATGATCACAGCACAGCAAACACAAAAACGGAGGTCGGCAATTCAGAGTTCTCAGAGCACGTTGATCAAAACACACGAGAGAGAGAGAGAGAGAGAGAGAGAGAGAGAGAGAGAGAGAGAGAGAGAGAAGAGAGGTCCTTTGGCCAAGGCTTGGTCGAAACACCATTTGTGCAATCCCTATGCTACGGAGCTCAGCAACGTTAAGCACCAGTCGCCGCAAGCCCCAACATCAACGACTAAGCCGTTGACTCGATATGCCACGAGCTCTACGCTCACCGTTAAGTTTCAGCAATTCCAGGCGTGGTTCTTTTGCCGAAAGCACTCACGTTGAATATTCCATATGCTGCATGAAGACAATTCCACTTGCTGCATGAAGAAGATCCATTGACTTTGACTGGAAAAGAGGCCACCTGTTCTGCCGCGCCTACAAATCATCCGTGAGCATCTTTGTCCAACCCTAATCTCCACCGGCAGCGGGAGATTAGTTGTCAAAGGAACACCACCATTACAGCATACAACGTTCTTGATTCAAGCAGCCACGAGCCAAGTCGACCTTCGAAGTTTCCATTTTTGCAGGCTCATCAAACTGTGCCGGCTTCGATTGTGAATCTTCGTGTCGCCGCTGCTCGCCACCATCCGTTGTGTTTCACCGTCAAGGAGCCAGTTGCGATCCCTGTCCAATTGCACTTAGTCCATATTTGGAAAGAATATCCTTGAATTAGGTAAGACTCTCGATCAATTTGATTTTCATATATCTCATTGCCTAATTCGTAATATCGCAATCTTTCTTTGAATGTTTGATCGATATTGCCATATCCAAAAGATCTCTTGATCCCTCATGAATTAGGAAATTTTCCTAATTCCGCAACGTGCTTATGATTGATAGTCCGATTTCACGCTCAAAATACGACTCGCAATCACACGGAAAATTGCCAATCCGATCTCACGCTCGAGATACGATTCGAGATTTTATTTGAAATTGGCCAATCCGATCTTATGCGCGAGATACAATTTTTCAATTTATTTCCAAAATGGACATGGATGATATATTGCCTGATTTGTTGCCGCGCTGTTCTTGATGTCTTATTTTGATTGCTCCCGTAAAAGAAAGGAAAAATCCAAAAAATCTTAGTTAGATTAGGTTCGTTTTAGAATATTCATCGTTTTAGGGTTGTCTTGCATGTTTAGAATAGGAAATTTATTTATTTCAAATTTTTGAAAAAATGAAAAATCCAAAAAAAAAAAACGCATTCATTTAGGATGTTATTTTTTTTTAATTTGAATTGCACGTTTAATTATTTGGCAATTTTAATTTCGAATTTCATGAAAAAAAAAAGAAAAATTAGAATTAAGGCATTCTTTGTACGTCATTGCATATTAAGATAGATTGCATGCTTATTAAGAAAATAAAAAATCATATGCATGTCACATAGAATTAGGTTCATGAAATACACGTCATTTAGTGATTGTTACTAGGTCCATTTAATTAGAAATTGTCCATCATTAGAATTAGGTCATCTAGTTAATTTAGATTGCACATTTAATTATTGCATTCCTTTAATCTCAAATTTCATGGAGAAAACACAAAAAAATTACTTTACTCTTGTCATGTGGTTTAAGTCATGTTGCCATGTCATATCATCTCATGTTAGATTAGTGACTCGCATTGCATAAATCATGATTTTCATTAAATAAAGTGAAAACAAAAATTGAGTGATTGCGTGTTAATTAGAAATCATATATAGGATTGTCGATGTGAATTCTAATCTAACAACGCAGATGCTTTCGTTGCTTTGAGGTAAGTTTTTGCAATTTATTTATTGTTTATCTGGGTGTTAAATCGGTGGATTACGCACCCACATGATCACCTCACATGTTAGAGAATTAAATTTAAAATCAATCCAAATTACTTGCCAAACACTTTTCAAAATAAAAAGAAAGGTACCGAAAGGGCATTAGAGGAATTTAGTGTAACCAAGTCCCCATACCCATAGTCTCTGGTTCGTAGGAGTAAAGTAAAACTCCTGTTACTTTACATGGGTTTCTAATCGACCCACTAAAAATAGATTAGTGGCGACTCTTAATTGAAAATCAATCACATGTTAAGAGATCTGAACCTAAGTCGCGAATTGGTATGGGCTTGGAAGAGCTCGAGCTAAGTCTAGGCTTAGCAATCCATTAGCCAAACCCTAAGTGGTTCTCACCTGAAAAATTTGGTCGCGACACCCCAAAAGCAAATGAACAAAGTGAAACTTTATTACTAAGAGCGATTTGTATAAACAAAGATTTGGCAAGAAATGCTGCAAATTGAAATTCAAGAAAGCACTGCATCTTCGGCTAGGCTTACCGAAGTGCCGAAAGAAAAAGGTTGTTTGTGATCGTTGATCAAGATCTCTCCGATCTGTTGGATGCTTGAACTTAAATCTCCCTGCAAAAGTTGTTCATTTGGAAAAAAAAGGATGTACCAACATTTGATGTCAACCTTATCTAGAAATGTATGTGGTAAAAATTAGTACCAATATTTGCCTGTAAGTGTCCCATTATATTTGATAAGTTATTCTCTACGTTGTAACCCTTCCTTAGCTATGCTTGGTCAAAATAGTAGAGTATGCGCTGGTTTATTTGAAAGAAAATATTCTTCTTAGCCCCTATTTATTTGTGCCAACACTTGCTTGGTTTGTATTAGATGTCCTCTTGACGTCTCTCTCCTTTCTATACTTAGTGAAGAGCCAATATCAATTGAAAGATGTTCTCTTCAATGATTTATAGATTAATGCCCACCCCCAAATAGTCATAGCCTTTTTTGGTTACTCAGATTAGTCCTTCTAAGGATGGCTCATGTAGAATGAGCAAAGTTTTTACATATAGTATTAGAGACAAACCCTCTCCAATAATGGCTTGGTCGTGGATAGACTACACCCATAATCGATCTGACAAATATTGGGAGTGATCATCTGTGCATGAGGGCTTGGACAAATGAGACGAATGACCGAATTGCATATAAAATAAATGGAGTATCACTAGATGATATGGCTCAATGCGAATTGATAACAAGTAATTGTTGTTGAGTTGCGCATGTGAGTTATGTTAGAAAGTTCCACATTGGAAAATTGGTGTGGTGTGGAACAATTAATATATTTTAAATGGCCCATAACTAATTGACTAAAGCTTTTGAGTAAAGATGAATCAAACTAAATATGTTGATGAGCTTGGACTTGAGCTTCCTCTTGCCGATCTTCCGATTGATAGTATCAAGATTTCTACTGCGCGCTCCCAACAAATGGTGTTAAAATTGATGATTGATTGGTGGCCCACTCCCAATATGTATTGGTGTATCATTAAAGGGAGCAAACCTAACATTGAGCTCACATTGAGGGGGAGATTGTTGAGTTGTGCTTGAGAGTTGTGTTAGGAAGTCCCACCGAAGAATTAGTATAGTGATAAATAGTTAATATATCCTAGTTGGTCCGTAATTAATTGTCTTAAGTTTTTGAGTGAAAGTGGGTCCAACTGAATTTGATGGGCTCGGACTTGGGATTTGCACGGTGCCAATAAGTGCATGGGGTTGGCGATGGTGGGGCAGCAGCAACAAAGGTTGTGCAAGCCCTCACCAAACGTTGCTACTACTGTTTTTTTTAATTATTTCTTTTAATATTGTTAATTATTACTTATATTAAAATTCGAATTTGGAAGCAAAACAACATTGTTTTAGCCACGTCAATACCAAAAATGACGTCATTATGCACTTACCTAGCCACGTCAACTCACAAAATGACATCATTTTGTACTTAACTCATTGGAATATTGCCATGTCAAATTTGGAAATTTTCACTGTTGGCACTTAAGTGTCTCATTCTTCTTTGATTTTGACACTTAAGTATACTTTCGAGAAGTTTTGACGTTTAAGTATCTATCATGCTGAGTTTTAGCACTTGTGTTATACTTTAGCCCTTGATTGCCTTTCTTTTTCTTTTCCATAGTTAGCATAAAAATGGCACAAACAAACCATTTATGTGTGATCACATATCTTTAGACTTGTATGAAAATGTAAAAAGACTGTATGACCACTATAGATAATAACCATACTCATAGGTACTGAAAGGGCACTAACAGAAATCTTTACTATAGCCCAAGTCCCCAAACCCACGAAATCTCTGGTCCCATGGAAATCAAGGGTGGTCTCTCAACCCTTGATTTAGCTAGCCCCAAACAAGAGACTAGTGGCAACTCCTAGATTCATATTTTAGATTATTTAAACAAATTTTAAATAAACCATTGTCATGTGAAGGATGAGTATGAGGGGACTTATGTTTATAATTGCCAATCTATTTGCAATTTTAACAAATCGGAAGAGTCATTCTAGGTCAACGTTCGTATGTAGTATTCAAATTTTCTATTTATTTGTGGGGTGGTTTAGTGACTTTATTTGAGATGCCATTTGTATGAACCATTCGAATTGACTTTATTAATGAATGATTCTAAACCTATTCATTGGGATTATCGCAAGGCCTGAAAAGATAGGTCGCAAACTAATAGAGGGTAAATTTATTATAAATGTATCAATTTGTAGTTTTTTGTAATCAAAAATTAGTTTGAAGTAAATTTGTTATAAGTATATCAATTTGGGGTTCTTCGTGACATTAACTTTAATTAGGCATTATGAGAAGGGACATTATTAAGGAAAATCTGGGATGAGTTTGCAAATAATCGAATCTGTCGAGGGAAATGAATAGGAGATCCTTTGTAAGGTTCAAAAAGGTCCAAAATACACATCCATGATATAAGTAAGAGGCCAAATGACCATCTCACCTCTTCCTGTAACTGGAAATGAGGATTGGAGCGCAAAACTTTGTGTACTCTTATCATTTCGTATAAGAGGTATCCTCCACAACCCTGGCTGGATTCACAATCTGTACTTCATCAAAACTATCTTGAGCTTCAAAGGTGGTGGGGTTTTAGAATAATGATCTTTGGTCCTATGATATGGAGATATGTTTCCCATACAAGCCCATTCAACATATTTCTTTATGATCTAGCACGAAGCAGACATTTTCAGACCCATGATCGAAGAGACTTTATTGCTATCCATGGAATGAGATTTATTACTTCAACTACAGTTAAAGATAAGCACACCAGTTTATCACAATTAAATAAGTAACCCTAACTTGTTGCCACATCAGGGAGTTGAAGAATGATTCTCCATGACATGTACGGGATGGTTAGGAGATTTAGCCCTAAAGTTTTTCACCAGCGGCTTCATCTTCTCCGTTGCCTTTATTATTCCAAGGAACATGAGCCTGTAAACGACCACCATGCCAAGCAAGATAGCAAGATCCACCCATTTAGAGTAGCCCATTTCCACTTGCCAATAGTTTCTCAAGATCTCTTCACCACCAATTTTAGGTGACCCTGCCATCTGGTTGGGAAACATTAACCCTTTGAACTCATTCTTGAAGAAACCTTGGTTGGCTTATTTATGAAACGAGATGTAATACATGGGATATCTCCAGAATGGCTTGGGGAGATCATCTGGCAACCTGAAAAACCCTCCATTTAGCATCATCACACCTTGAATTCCTGCACCAGTTATGATCCCCATGAGGAAGTCTGGGACTATACTTGCGACGATCATCATCAAGCTCTCGACTAGCAACATGCATGCAAAGAGCACTGAAGCGAAGTAGGCAAAGTGCTCAAAACTCTTTTGGAGGCCAACCAAGTAATAAGCAATGGCTCCTGGGATAAGAGAGATGATTAGTAGATAAGGGATGGACGAAAATGTATTGCCTATAACGAACGCTGCGACACCGTAATGCCCATTCAATCTCTCTCGCCCAAAGACCTGGTAAAATGCAAATGTAGGATTCTCATGACTTTGGTATAATGGGAGCATTAAACCTAAAAGAAAAAGAAAAGGAAATAGAGAGAAGTACCTTCATGTCCTCAAGAAAGGAGGGGAAACCGCCGATTGCCATAAAAGTAAGAAATGCCGCAACAAACATTAGCATCGAACCTCTTGCCTGTAAACTCGTAAAAATTAAGAAACTTGGTCAATGGAATGTGCAATAACTTATAAATCTCATTCTTCAATGATTTGTTCACTAGATTATTTAGAACATACATATTGTCCCAATAGCACACCTTACCTGAATTGAGCCATAGGTGGATCCGATGTCGTAGAAGATAGTCCCAACACACAGACACAATGCAATGTAGATTGCTAAACGAAGCCAGTAATACCCCAAGTCACGATACATGTTCACAAACGATCGCTTAGTCAGAACAATGCTCTGGGTAATGAAGCTTGCTTGACTTCCATTTCTTCCCAAATTCCGCCAACATTCTAACGGAAACATACAAGTTATCAGAAACTTTCTGATTCGTATATTTTTATAATTTTCCAATCCACATAATATCAAAAATTGCATACCTTTGTGGATATCCTGGATACTTGCCGCCGAACTTCATGATGCATCAGAGATGACTCATAAGATTTGACCAGAGTTTCAATGGCTTCTTCTGCATTCATGCCATGGCCTCCTTGTTCAATATCCTGACAAAATTTTTTGTTTCATTGGGTCCATGAAATTTCCTTCAATTCTTGAAATTATGGTTGAATAAATCGAGTTTCAGTGGTGGACTTACTAAGTTGAAGTCCTTGTTAATTGTCCTGAGGTAATGATCAGATGGATTTGTAAGAGTTGGACATGGGAAACCATTTGATGCAAAAAACTGCAACAAAAAAAGATGGTTAGGAAAATTTTCATTGCTTCCAACAAGCAAAAATTTATAACTTAGTAGTCCAATATCACATGCACCTGTTGTGCCCCTGATCTAAGGCCAAAAAAGACTGTTTTCCCAGAAGAAAGAAGGCAGAGACTCTGGAAAAGCTCAAAGACTTCACTGCTAGGCTGATGAATCGAGGCAATCACCGTCCTCCGGTCATGTTGGGCCAGCTTGGCAATGCGGTTCATCACATGGTATGATGCCGCACTGTCAAGCCCGCTGGTCGGCTCGTCAAGGAAGAGGAGCTTCGGGCGTGTCAGGATCTCAATGCAAATGCTGACCCTCCTCTTTTGGCCACCGCTGAGGCCCTTGGCGCTACCCCCACCTATCCTAGTATCTCTCGCATCTTGCAATCCCATCTCTCTAATCGTCGCCTCAGCTCTCTCCTTCTTCTCCGATTTCGACATGGATACTGGCAATTGGAGCTGAGCTGAGTAGCACACGGCTTCTCTCACCGTTAGAGTTGTTATTAGTGTGTCATCCTGAGTCACATAAGCCTATAGCAAAACCCAAAACAAAAATAAATAAATAAAGTGAAAATTTACTATAAGAACGATTTGTATAAACTAAGATTTAGATCTATCAGCTAGGCTTACGGAAGTTCCGAAAGAAAGTGGTTGTTTGCGACCATTGATTAAGATCTCTCCTTTCTGTTGAGTGCTTGAATTTAATCTCCCTGCAAAAAGTTTTTTGTTAAGAACAAAGGGATAGAATCCGTAAATAAAAATGAAATAGATAAGGAAAGATAACAGATTTGTTGGGTACTTTGTTCCAAATGATTAAATGCTTGAATTTGAAATAAAAAGGAGAATTCGGTTAATTTCATGTCCTCACAACATGGACAATTTCGAAAATCCATGTTTTTGTCATTCATACCTAATTCAAATTCATCTGCCCGTAATATCATGTTACGAAATCCTATCTAAACTATCGATTATCAAATGCGGCCGAGACGATAGAAACGTTGTGTCTTGTGGGGATTAGTCAGGAAAAGAAAAAAGCTGTCGAAGGGGGAGGGAAGTCGTATCATTCGTCGACTTCCCGATAAATGAGACGAGACAGCTTGGATAAGATTCTTTGACTTCTACAGTTTCTTTTCTAAGGTTTGGCGGGTTACGTAACTTCATCGGCTTCACTATTAGTCAGCCTGCCTCAACGTGGCTTCGAAATATTGGGCCATGTGATTTCAATGTTTATATATTATTGTTTGTTTTCTAATCCAAGATGTCTGGCATCTTAATTTACCATGAAAAACTTGAGAATATGTTTTCTCCTTTAAGGAACACAAGAAAAGAGCCCCGTAATCTCGAGAGAAGTGGTGCCTTCTCACAAAAGGGATTACGATGCATATGCAAATCGTTCACTTCAGCAAATCATTTGACCCAAAATAAAAAAATAAAAAAAATCACTCGAGCCATTCTGTCGTATTCGTATGTTGTTGAATTTACTCTACCAAAATTTTGTAAAACATGGTAATGAAAGGATGGAAGAAGTACACACGGGAAAAGTCTAAATCTGGTGCACTTGATGTGATGAATGGGATAAATGTGGGCATCGTAGATTGAAAAAGTATTACCTAAACACTGTTGTTATGTGAAATAAAATAAAAATATCCCAAATCGATATGCTTGTGCCACATTTATTAGGCTATGTTTGTTTCACCGAAATAGAATCATTTAAAAATATTTTCCTAAAAATTATCATTTGTATGTCCAAATATTTTCATTGTTGTAAATATTTTCATGGACTATGAAGATATTTTTTGTTCGTTCATTTTTGTAAGAGATATAAACAATTATTTTTAGGCTAATATTTTCCAATTTACTTATCTTTTATGAAACAAATAGAGTCTTTCCCCAAATTAATGTTCAGCGCTATGAAAAATTCCAAATTAGTACACCTATTACAAATCTACTCTCCATTAATTTCCATTCCCTCTTAAATTAGTAACATGGAAACATTCGTGGCAAACAACTCGAATTATTGGTGTGTGACATTAATTCAAGTGAAAATTCAAAATAAATAGGCCTTTTAAACGATGATGTTTTGGAGAAATCAGATCTAAAGAAAATGAACTAAGATCAGGAAATGTGATAAAACAATTTTGACCTAAGAGCTCCCTCATGTTTTGACCTTATTTTGGTCAAAGATTTTGATAGATTTGTCATAGGTGTATGAATTTCAAATAATTTGCGATATAAAATTAACTTAATATAAATATGGTACGGATGCACCGATTTAGGATTCGTTGTGGTATTTGCCCATTTGTTTATTATCGATTGTTTTCTAGTCCAAGGTCTCCAGCGTCCTGATTTATCATAAAGATTTCCTTTTCTTCCTCTAAGTCTTTATCTGTGTGATAGAGCGAGGAATAACCCTTGGTCCTTGGGCATATAGAAAGGCTTACACACTTACCAAATCAGTCGCTAGGACAGAAGAATAATACCATGACACAAAGATCATTCTATAAAGTTGGATCACAAAAGATTGTAGCTAACTCTGGTTGGGTTCTTATATTTCCTGGAAGGTCGAATCTTCATTCCATTTATTTCAGAATAAATATATATAATTTGTCACGCATGTCTACTAATTTTACTAATAAGATTTTTGTTTCATTAAGCTTGACAAATAAAGGAGCATTCGCGTATCCGTGAAAAAGTGCAAAAAGAAAATTTAAATACTAACCAAAGAGAAGATATTTAAAGGTTTCAATAACTCGGGGCAATTACAATATAAATAATTAGAGAAGTGGGGGATTTATATTTTTATTTTATAATGTGTAATATGTTATGAAATACATGAATGGATAGAATACATGAATGAATATTCATTATATTCATCTTATCCAATGTATTTATTATGGTACATTTGTATCAAATGTTCTAAGTACATCTCCCTATACAATGAACGTTCGTCTCCCTTATCCCGTACATGTATCATTCGATACATTGATATTAATGATAAGTACATTCTTGTTCTCCTATAAATAGGAGTTTAGTTTTGATGTACAATACACAATCACACAGAAACACGAAAGTGAGATACTAGAAATAAAGCTCTCTCATCTTGCTACTATCTCTAGCGTTCATTTGCTTTCTCTTCTCAAATCCCTTCTCTATTATATATTCGCCACGCGATATTTTACAACACGTTATCAGCACGAGGATCTACCGATTGAGTAAGTAACTTTTGCAAGCACAAAGATCTACCGATTGAGTAAGTAATTTTTGCAAGGTGGGTATTCTTATTATTGATCAACTTATACTTCATCTTCTTCTATCAATTCTTCATTTTTATTTTTCTTGGCCCGAAGCCAAACTTTTAAATCTAAAAGTATCCTTCTGCTCCTGAAGTAGCGGTGGATATTTGGAAATCCTTTTAATTAATTTAAGGATTTATTTTTGCAAGGATTATGGCAAATATTGAAAAGCCCAAATTCCACATCCTGGAAGTGAGTGGAAAGAGTTATCTATCCTAGCGCCTTGACATGGAAATGCACCTCCAAGGGCAAGGTCTCGCTAATACAATTACAGAGGATGGAACCTCAAATGAAAAGGATAAAGCAAATGCGCTGATTTTTATTCGTCGTCATTTGCATGAGAGCCTGCAGACTCAATATTTATCCGTTCGAGACCCGCATATCTTGTGGACGAGGTTGAAGGATAGGTATGATCATACAAAAACCGTTATCCTCCCTCAAGCACAATATGATTGGCAAAATCTCGGATCGCAAGATTTTAAATCAAGTGTCGACTATAATTCTGCTTTATTTGATATCGTTTCTCGACTTGAGTTATGCGGTATCAAACTCACTGATGCAGAATTGCTTGAGAAAACTTTCTCTACCTTTCATGCTTCGAATATTGTATTGCAACAGCAATACCGGCAACGTCAGTTTGCCACATATTCTGAATTAATTTCTGTGCTTCTTACTGCCGAGCAAACTAATGAATTGCTGCTCAAAAATCATGATCTTAGACCTGCTGGCTCAAAAGCATTGCCTGAAGCACATGCTAACTTTGAGAAAAATACTGGCCATTTTAAGGGCTATAAGCGCAGGCAAGAACATAATCCTAGAAGGGATGGCAAGAAATTTAACCGCCCTAGGAAATCAAACTTTGGCCTGAATCATGGCAAAGAAAAGAAGCAAAAGAAGGTGATTAATGAAAGTATTTGTCATCGCTGTGGCATGATTGGGCACTGGTCACGTACCTGTCGTACGCCAAAACATTTTGTTGACCTATACCAGGCATCTTTAAAGAATACGGGCAAGCGTGGTGAATCTCATGCCATTGAAATCAATCCTACGCCATAACCACCGTTGAGGCCAACAATATCTCCGTTGGTGGGACTCCTCTTGCTCCGAAGTAGCAAATGCATCATTGGATGTCTCGATTTCTTTGAGGACCTCTCGATTACTTTGATGAATCAGATTGGTTGATGATAATTTGAATTTTGAATTTTATGTTATTTCGCTTTAAATGTATTACTTTTTTATTGTTCTTTATGAAATACTTATGAACCTTATATAATATTTATCTTTGAAATTTTATTCGACTATATAACTAATATGCAACTTTTATGATACTTGACACCTGAAGTTGTCAATATAAATGCAAATGGAAAATACCGAGAAAAAGGAAGATGTTTGTTTGCTTGATAGTGCAACAACACATACTATATTTTGTAGTAGACACTTTTTCTCGAGTATGACATTGCGTAAGGCACAAATCCATACAATATCAGGTCCTGTTTCGATTATTGATGGTTTTGGGAATGCTACAATCATTTTGCCAAATGGTACAATCCTGCATATTGAGAATGCGTTTCTAAGTATTCGATCAAAAAGGAATCTGCTCAGTTTCAAAGATGTACGCCGTAATGGGTACCATATTGAGACTATTTATGAGCAAGATAAGGAATGCATTGGCATTTCCTCTTATAAGATGGGCCTGAAGACCATCCATGAGAAGCTAGAAGCTTCTTCTATGGGTTTGTATTGTGTCATGATTAAAGCTGTTGAAACCTACGCTACCACATCCGGAGATTGGTAAGCCCCGATCGATTTGGACTGTGGCATGATCGCCTTGGTCATCTGGCGCTTCAATGATGCGTAGGATAATTCAAAATACAAAAGGGCACCCTTTAAAGGATATAAAGGTATTGTTGTCCAAAGATTATAATTGTGAGGCTTGCTCACAAGGAAAGCTCATTATTAAACCTTCTATAACAAAGGTTAATTTTGAATCTCCTTTATTCTTGCAAAGAATTCAGGGTGATATTTGTGGACCAATACAACCACCAAGTGGACCATTTAGATATTTTATGGTATTAGTGGACGCATCCTGTAGATGGTCCCATGTTTGCTTATTATCTACGCGCAATGTCGCATTTGCACGTTTACTTGCGCAGATTATAAAGCTCCGGGCACAATTCCCTGATTATCCAATTAAGAGCATAAGGATGGATAATGCTGGTGAATTTACATCAAAGAGTTTTGATACATATTGTGCTTCACTCGGAATCGAGGTTGAGCACCCGGTTGCATATGTTCATACTCAAAATGGATTGGCAGAATCCTTGATTAAACGTATCCAAATCATTGCTCGCACTCTATTATTGAGAACGAATCTCAACGATACAGCATGGGGTCATGCAGTTTTGCATGCGGCAGCTCTAATAAGATTACGCCCCACTGCTAGTATTTTACAATCTCCCCTTCAAATGGTTCTTGGTTATGAACCAGATATTTCACATCTACGCACCTTTGGTTGTGCAGTACAGGTGCCTGTAGCACCGCCAAAAAGGACGAAAATGGGTCCCCAACGCCGTTTGGGCATTTATGTTGGGTTTAATTCACCATCTATCATTAGGTTCTTGGAACCAACTACTGGTGATCTTTTTACTGCCAGGTTTGCAGATTGTCATTTCGATGAGACTAGGTTTCCATCAATTGGGATACCTACAACTTCCATGACTGCAAAACAAAAACCAGTTAAGGTTTTCTCCTGGAATGAGAAAAATTTATCTCAATTAGACCCAAGGACTCCTGAATGTGAAAACGAGGTGCAGCGCATAATCCATTTACAGGCTATGGCCAATAGACTTCCTGACGCATTTAATGATGCTACTAAGGTAACGAAGTCTCATATTCCAGCTGCAAATGCTCCAGTTAGGATAGCTGTTCCTGAAGAACAGGCTAAAATGGATCAAAATCCCCCGCACTTTAAGCGTGGCAGACCGATAGGATCAAAAGATACTGCTCCTCGAAAACGAAGGGGAAAGAATCAAGAATCCGCTCCAGAAGAGCCTGGCGTTATGCTTGCTCCCAAAGAGCTTATTGCCCCTGAAGAGGCGCAAACCCATGAAAGGAGCACTAGCCCCGGGAATACTGAGAGTTCTATTACATATTGTAATGAAATTTGGGATCGGAATGAAATCATCATTGATGATGCTTTTGCATTCTCAGTTGCCCATAAAATTATGGATGATGATTGTGAGCCGCAATCTATTATTGAATGTCGTCAAAGGCAAGATTGGCCTAAATGGGAGGAAGCAATTAAAGCTGAATTAGCTTCCCTAATTAAACGAGAGGTTTTTGGACCTGTAACTCGTATCCCCGATAATGTAAAGCCCGTTGGATATAAATGGGTATTTATCCGAAAACGAAATGAGAAAAACGAGGTTGTCAGGTATAAAGCCCGACTCGTTGCCCAAGGATTCTCCCAGAGACCTGAGATTGATTATAATGAGACATATTCACCTGTGATGGATATGATTACATTTCGTTTTCTCATTAGCCTAGCAATCTTTGAAAGATTGGAAATGCGTCTTATGGACGTTGTGACGGCATATCTATATGGCTCATTAGACTCTGATATTTATATGAAAATTCCTGAGGGATTCAAAATGCCTGAAGCATGCACTCCCCGCAATTTATTCTCAATAAAATTGCAAAGATCCTTGTACGGGTTAAAGCAATCCGGTCGCATGTGGTATCAACGCCTAAGTGAGTACCTAATTAAGGAAAGGTACAAAAATGATCCTATCTGCCCATGCGTGTTTATTAAGAAATCAGAAACTGGATTTGCTATTATAGCAGTTTATGTCGATGATATAAATTTAATTGGAACTCCAAAAGAGTTAGCTGAAACTGCTGAATATTTGAAAAGGGAGTTCGAAGTTAAAGATTTGGGTAAAACCAAACTTTGTCTTGGTCTAGAGCTTGAGCATAAAGCAAATGGAATAATCGTCCATCAATCAGCATATGTTGAAAGATTGCTTAAACGTTTCAACATGGACAAAGCTCACCCATTGAGCACCCCTATGGTTGTAAGGTCTCTCGATCCCCAAAAGGACCCATTTCGTCCTAGAGAATCTGATGAAGAGATACTTGGTCCTGAAGTACCATATCTCAATGCAATTGGGGCTTTGATGTACTTGGTACAATGTACGAGACCAGATATCGCTTTTGCGGTAAATTTATTGGCACGTTTTAGTTCTGAGCCAACTCGGAGACATTGGAATGGAGTTAAACATATTTTCCGTTATCTCCGAGGAACCATAGATTTGGGATTATATTATTCCAAGGATTCCACTAACTCTGGTTTAGTTGGATATGCTGATGCTGGATATAGATCCGATCCACATAAGGCTCGCTCTCAAACCGGGTATTTATTTTGTTATAATGGCACCGCTATTTCTTGGCGTTCTACGAAGCAATCGCTAGTAGCTACATCTTCTAACCACTCTGAGATTATTGCTTTATATGAAGCTGGAAGGGAGTGTGTTTGGTTAAGATCCGTTATAACACATATTCATAATTCTTGTTGCTTAATACCGGTTACCAATTCTCCCACTATAATTTATGAAGATAATGCTGCTTGTGTTGCACAAGTCAGGGGAGGATATATCAAAGGTGATAGGACCAAGCATATCTCGCCGAAATTTTTCTATACTCTTGAACTCCAAGAAAGTCGACAAATTGATGTTAAACAGATTCGATCCATAAATAATCTTGCAGATCTTTTTACCAAATCATTGCCAACATCAAGTTTTGAGAAATTAGTATATGGCATTGGTATGAGGCGAGTTCATAAGATGTAAGATTAATTAGCCCCGAAGTGGCTATATGGCTCTATTGAGGGGGAGATATTATGAACTATGCATTACAGCATTGATATGCGGCTAGTTCACAAGATGCAATAATGATTAGTCCCAGGAGTGGCTATATATACATTGCACTCTTTTTTCTTTATGTCCGGTTTTTTCCCATAGGGTTTTTCCGGCTTAAAGTTTTTAACGATGCAATTAATGCATCCATAAAAGGAAGATATCATAACATTTGTGCTCTGCACTCTTTTTCCCTTTTGTTCGGTTTTTATCCCACTGGGTTTTTCCGGCTTAAGGTTTTTAATGAGGCAGTATCATTCAATGCACATTTGTAATGAATATGATGAATATTCAAGGGGGAGTGTTATGAAATACATGAATGGATAGAATACATGAATGAATATTCATTATATTCATCTTATCCAATGTATTTATTATGGTACATTTGTATCAAATGTTCTAAGTACATCTCCCTATACAATGAACGTTCGTCTCCCTTATCCCGTACATGTATCATTCGATACATTGATATTAATGATAAGTACATTCTTGTTCTCCTATAAATAGGAGTTTAGTTTTGATGTACAATACACAATCACACAGAAACACGAAAGTGAGATACTAGAAATAAAGCTCTCTCATCTTGCTACTATCTCTAGCGTTCATTTGCTTTCTCTTCTCAAATCCCTTCTCTATTATATATTCGCCACGCGATATTTTACAACATAATAGAGTAATATACAGACAATTTTGCTTATAAGATCTACATTATTAAACTATGAATTTGTCCATTATGTTAAAAATGTACAGCTATCGTACATTTCACTAGCCAAAATGGAGACTTTCTAATAACATCTAGAAGTCAACTTGTTTTGAGCTTGCGTTACCTATAGAATAATGGCACTTGAAAAGCGCATTTATGACTTGCTGAATTATTGTAGAAAGATAGATTTATTCGATAAGGTACCTCCAAGGGCATCGAGGAGAGTTGACTTGCCACAGCCGGAAGGACCCATGACGGCCAGCATCCGAACCGGCTCGGCATACCCGGTAAGCCCCTGCAGTATGGGATGCGTCCCGTTTCTCCGGTCCGGCGCCGTCACCCACAAGTCCTTCCACGTCAAGAACATCCCGCTCCCGTCGTCGTGCGCTCCCGTGAACAGATCAGGTCGCGCTCCTTCATCATCATGGGCATCTCGAACAGCGGCGAAGCCGATACTGAATGGAAAGACAACGCCGTGGCCTCCAGTGGACAGGCCATCGTCATCTCCTTCAGAAGCCGAGCCATGTATTTCATCATCTTCGTTGGCTTCCTCGCGAGGTGGGAATGAAATTGTGGGACTCGATCTCGGAGTCCACCTGGGCACATGGACGGGGGAAGGAGACTCCATTACAAACGAGCAGATTCACCGCCGCCACCACCACTTTCTTCTCTCTCTCTCTCTCTCTCTCTCTCTCTCTCTCTCTCTCTCTCTATCTTTCCTAAAGCTGTTCGGTCGAAGATTGAGAAGATGGCCATGTTGTTGGGGTATTTATAGGGAGCAAGAATTTGAACGTGGCTTTTGAAAGTATTCAAAGGAAAGGCAGGTGGTGGATGGAAAGGAGTGTGGACAGTGATGGGAATACCATTGTGCTCTCTTTCTTCCTTGGACTTCACCCAATGAAAGGCCCACAAACAAAACGGCAAAGTAAAACTACGCGGTCTTTGGCGGCTCTCTCGTGGATCGTGCCTTTTTCCTATTTTGTGTATATCTTTAAACGCGGAGATGCATTTGACGGCCGGCACCAATTGATAATCAAGTGATCTGTCTCAGTTGTGACAGTCTCCCCCACCATTACGGCCAAGTGATTACGGAGCAGCTACGTACGTCTATGACTCTCTTGGCGACTTTGAAGTTGAATCTCATATGTTGGATTAACGTTATAAAATCAATAGTTCTTTTATTACTTAACCAAACCATCTAATTGGGTCTAATACCCAAAAAAAAAAAAAAACTCTAAACTTTAGGTTCAGTTCTAATTGTACCTTGACTTTTTTTTTATCTCATAAAAATTCTTCAATTTTTGATACAGACATAATTATATCCTAAACTTTTGCCGTTAGTGAAGTGGTAACATTACTCTAGTTCTTTTTTTTTTTTTTCCAAATTTAAGATGTCGTCTTTTAGAGATGAATTTTAACTTTAGCCCAAATATTGTCTTCTTAAATTTGAAACTTAGGTAAAATCTAGAGCAAATAGGGTGAGTCTTCTTCAATTGCTTTTACTCTTACGAGAGTTTTCCTTCCATCTTTCTTGGGAATCTTTGATTTTGTGCTTAATATTCAATATCTTGTGCTCGAGAGTCTTTCATTCCTTGTGGTCGAAGAGCTTGAGCTCAAGATGTTCAAATAGCTCATGCTTGGTGGTTTTTTCATCTCTCACTTGTCAAGAGAAATTTTGGACGGAGAGTTAATGGGGGTAGGTTTGGGACTCAAGTATATGTTTGTGATTTTTTATGTGACGAAAAAAAAGTTTAGTGTAGATTGGCACTAGACTAAAGTTGAGGGTTTATTATGAAAACAATGTTCAAGGTAGAATAGGGATATGACCTGAAGCTATATGTTTTTATAAGACCAAAAAAAAAAAATTATGGGTAAAATTGAGAGTAAACCTAAAGTTGGGATTATCTAAGGCAGGAGACCACCTAATTGTGATTGTGGCTTTATTGTTTTTAGTTATCACCCCCAATTAAGATATGGAAAGTTAATCGGTTAATTAATTTGATCGTGGCCTAGTGGCATGTTGGCACTTAGGACCTCCCGAGCCAATAAGGTCCAAAGCATAATTTAAACCAGTCTGGATAAGTAATTTCCTTCTTGAATTTAGGCTTGCTCACATAGGCCCGTTCAGGACCGCCATCGACCAGACATTTTATAAAAGACAGTAAAAATTTAAAATTATGGACAGACTCGAGTAAGGACTTTTAGGCCTAGTATATGGCAATTGGCCAACCCTATCCAGACTCACCGATTGATCAGCTACACTATTTAATAAACGGCAGAAAAAAAAAGTGTCGGAGAAGTATTATTTCTCTATGAAAATGATCATTTTCTTAGATATATGTGAGCAAAATAAGGATGATTCGCCATGACCGTTACTTTATTAACACATTTAAAAAAGTGACTCTGGAATAATTAAATCCACTGACATAAAATTTCTTACAGGTTTGAAAAAATAATATCACCTATTTAAAATTACCAATAACAAATGATAATAAAAAGCGAGTGCAATACCCGGATTTGTAGAATCTTTCGCTAAAAATGTTCCGATATGTTTTCATCGTCACTCCATCTGTTCATAATAGATTTCAATTCAAGTTGTCTCTCTTAGTATTTGATATTTTGACTCGTATTTTGATTTTTATATAAGGAGTGTCAGGCGCCAGTTGGCAACTGACTAATTCTAAACAAGTGTAGCAGTCCCTCCATCTTGAACACACCGGATAATTACAAAGTCACACGGGGTGTGACTCATGAAGGTGAATCTAGGAACTAAGATTGAGAAAATTTGAACGTGGGATCTCTTTCTTTCTTAGACAGAAAGCCTGAGCAAGCGAGGGCCGGAACGCCTTTGTTGACCCTCACCTAGATTTGGCGATGATGCCATCACCTCGTCTCGCCAAATCTAGGCAAGACCATGACGCCCTCGCTTGTAGACCATGAACTCTATTGGCCATCGCCAAGACCCTAGCAATTGATGGAGTGCAATAGGGAAAAAGAGAAAGGAAAAAAAAATAATTTGCTAAAAATTTTCACGTCATTGTCAAATGTGCTATGTGGATCAGGTGTTGTTAATTGGACCGTCACATCAACAATTTAGGTCACATATATTGAAAAATTATCAAAAGATTTATGTTTAATTTAGTCAAATTTAGGACTATTTGATTCGTATAATAAATTTAGGGCTTTTATGATAATTTTTCCATGCTTCAGCCTTTCTCCAAAACCCAAAATCTAGGCCTTGGCCGTTTCGGATGAAGTATCTTTTAGTCTTTAGGGTTGTAAGATCAAAGTCGACCATTCGTTACATGGTCGGTTGGTTTGATCCATCAGAATTTCAAAGATCCGATTTAACTTCCACTTTTATTATAGTATTGCATGCCGCTTGTTTATGGGTTTTAGAGAATAGTGTCCAACTATTAGCTTGAGTTTTTTTGTTGGACATCCTAATATCGTATCAAAAGTAGATTCTACCTCATTTCGTTTCATGTGTGTGGCCCTGTTCATCGAATTTCACATGTAATTCATAATCTAACTTATAAGTGAAAGGAGAGTTACAACTTCTTATTCCACTTGTCTATAGGATCTATATGTTTTTTTATATATATGTAATCTCCCTCCACTAACTCCTTTATTAGACATTCTAATATTTCCTTTCATTTGATATCATATTTAGCTTAATACTGTAAAAAAAAAAAAAAAAAAACCCCTAATTTTAGTTCTTGTCCCAATTCTATCTCTTGTCTCATAAAAAATGTCAAACTTTAAGTCACTTACCAGTTTTACCATAAACTTTTTTTTTTGTCTCATAAAAAACCCAAAACTTTAGGTCCAATCCCAATTCTACCCTAAACTTTTTTTGTATCATAAAAATCTTCAACTTTAAGTCCAATACCAATTCTACCCTAAACTTTTTTTTTTTCTTTCAAAAAAATCTCAACTTTAGATACAGCTTCAATTTTACTCTTTTTTTTTTTTTTTTTTGTCTCATGAAAGATCACCAACTTCTACTTGAATCTAAATCCCACTAGTGATTTTGCACTCCTCAATCTCTCATGCTTGGGGAATACACCATCTCTTAAGATCGGAGAGCTCAGGCTTGGGACACTTAAATATCTCATGCTTGGGAGTTGTCAACACTAAATTTTGGATGGAGGGATAAAGTGGGCAGAATTTTTACTTAAGTAAAAGTTGGTGGTTTTCTGCAAGACTTTAAAAAATATAGGACAAAATTGGATTGAACAGTAAAATTGGGACAAGACTTAAAGTTAGGCTTTTCATAAAACAGAAAGAGTTTTTGGTAGAATAGAGACAAGACGTAAAATTGAGGTTTTTTATGAGACAAAAAAATTATGGTAAAATCGAGACTTAATCTAGAGTTGGAGGTTTTTAAAGGTATTAGGCCTATCATATTCAAGCGATTTGTTGGCATGCCACTAGAAAATCTGAATCTGACACACCTCAAAATTACATTGTTTGAGAAAAGAGGGTGAAAAGAAATAAAAGTTCATAGTACATTCGGAATTTTTATATGAGAATCGAAGAAAGGAAATTTTGATATTCTATGCATTAACCCAATAATTTGTTTTATCGACTGCTATTTTTAGCTAATTTTTAATCACATACATATAGTTGAGTTCTTCTAATAATAATTACGGTACCCGGCACAATTTCAGGACCAAATCTACAACGATTGTGACAATCTCTCCTAGGGGTGAGCATTAGTCTAGGGTCAACCCTGGATCAACCCTAAACCGACCCAACCCTACCGGTCTTGATCTAGCTCCCAGGGAGATTGGGTCAATCCTTGGTCCTAGCATTCCTGGACCAGCACTGTGCAAGTCGATCTTCGACCCTGAGAGTTCTAGGTCAGTCCAACCCGAACCAACATTGACTATATATATAATTTTTTATATAGAGAAAACCTTAAAATAAACGGCCTCAACAATATTAAACAATTCTTTAGTGAAGAGTTCAAGTAATTTCACATTGTTCTTTAATAACTTAGATTTTTAATGTCTTTTACGGCGTCAATAGTCATAATTTACGAAGGAAAAAAATGTTTTTATAAGGAGTCCTTACGACGTCCAAAAAGGCACCTTATGGCATCATCCTCTAGTATTTGTTGTTTTATGTCTTATTTGTCCTCTTAGTCTTCAATTTGTTAAAATCGAAAAAAACAATTTCTCTGCTCGCCACTCGACACTCGCCTCGCTTGCTTTAGGTCACTCATGCCATTGACCGCTTGATGCCCGCTTGGCTTGTTGCTCCCCGCTCAACATTCGATGCTCATTATGTTCGACGCTCACCCCATTTAACTCTCACCACTTGCCTTTCTTAGCTTACCTTGCTCATCATCGAACCCATAGGATCGGTACTGTCCTCAATTGCCCTTTCAAGGAGTACAAAAAATGAAATAAAAAATTATTAGTTAGTCCTTAATTGATCTTGAAACTGGACGGAACCCATTGGGTCAATCCAGTTCTCAATCGCTTTTTTAAGGAGTACAAAAAATTAAATAAAAAAATTATCAATTAATCTCGAGTTGACCTTGGAACCGGACCGAATCCATTGGGTCGGTCCGGTCCTCGGTCCCAAAAATTGAGGACCAACACTATGCGGGTTGGTCATGTTATTAGGGGGTGGACCGGCCCAACCCAAACCATACTCATTCTTAGTCTCCCCGCCTTAACAGTACCAGGTAATATTAAAGCCATGCAGGTCCGTGACTCTTGGGAGTGGCGCAAGAGATTGGCAACGAAGGAGTTTATTTTCATGCGTTGGATAAACATTATAATTAATTGTGGTTCTTTTTTACTTAACCAAACAACCAAATTGTTATTGTAGCTCTATTGATTATAGTTATTACAACCAATTCAGAAATTAAATACAGATCGATTAATTAATCTGAACATGACCTTGTCGCCCATCGGCCCGCTTAGGCCCTCCCAAACCAACAAGGCCCAAATCATAGTTTGGACAAATAATTTCCTTCTTGAATTTAGGTTTGCTCACAAGTAATCTAAGCTCGCCAAGGGCAGCCAACTAGACGAGAGGGCCATGGTCACGACCCTAGCCTAGTGGCATGCGAGGGTTGCCGGCCCTTGCCTATGACTGGCAAGGGCTGCCCAGTTACCATTGCTAGACTTCAAACAGAAAAAAAAAAAAAAAAAAAATAATAATAATAAAATAAGCAAAATAAGGAATAAAAAATATAAATATGGAAAAATATTAAAAATATAAAAGATCATATAAAAATTGTCCGCCAACCATATAGACCGTGCCATCATCTATGTTAGTAATTTTGAGTCAAAATTTGCCTAAATAATTAAATTGATTAAATTGAAATGTTTATGATTGAATTGGCACAAATGTAATAGATTTATGACTTTTTTAGAAATTTTCTCAAAGAAAATAAAACTTCAAAGAACATCGATAACTTTTTCTTATGAGAATAAAAGAATGAAATTTTGATATTTTATGAATTAACCCGAGATTCTTTTCTCACTTCCTTCCACAAACATAATAAAAAATCAGTTTAAATCCTCGATTTTCAAGTTCGCATAGCAGTTGAAAGCTTCTGCAACAAGGATTGTTTTCCATTTTCGTGCTTATTTTGAAAGAGTAGCCTCCTATCAAAGTTCACGCAAATCTTTTTGTCAAATATCAGATAGAAATTACATGGTTTTCAACGTTCTAAGCCGAAACCGATCCGTAATGCATTTAATACTTCCGCTCTCTCATCTAATAATTAATTTGCACACATTTTTACTTGGGGAAGTCATTACCCATAGTTATGGGTCCCCACTGATGCTCGATCCGATCTGGACATGAAGGGTACTTATACGGTTTTATTCGAGCCAAAACCGACATGTGATGCGCAAATTCAATCCTTTTGTCCTCTCATCCTTTAATAATTGTTTTTGGTCGAATTTAATAATTCAACTTATGTAGTATTAATGCATTTAGCATTTCTCTAATTTTCCAAATTTGTGGTTAAGTCTCAATTATCATAAATGTTTTGAATTACAGGACCATTATTAAGTTCCCTTCGGGTTTAAGGTGGAGCCTGGTGATGCCAAACTGGCTATATGGGCCAAACGTGGAAATTTGACCCTCCCTTTTCTTTCAATTTCCATGTAACTTAAGTGCATGGAGATTACGTGAAAATTGCACCTACTCTTACCAAGGGCTGAAATTTTGAATAGTGAGATGATTTGACTAGCTAACTTTATGATAAATTATTTGTGAAGAGTAATAAAAAAGTCTTAAACCTATTGTATTAATACTAATTTAATTATAAACCTTTTAATCGGACTAATTTAGTCATAAACTATTTTGTATTGATACGAATTCAGTCCATCAGAACAATTAGGCTAGAAATTACTGACGTGGACATCGGTGGTCCTACGCAACGTGACCAGCACTGAAGTTGACTAATTTTACAATTTTAATATTTTTCATAATTTTTTACTTTTCTTTTTTTCTTCTATTTTCAATTTTTTTTCTATACACTATTGGCCAACAAGGTCACCTAGGTTGTGCATGACAATGCTTCTTGGTTGGAAAAGAGGTTTTTTTTTTCAAAAATAGTTCTTTTCTATTTCTACTCCAGGGAACAATTTCTGAGTATAATAAAGTATTTGGTAACTACAAAAAGTTCTACTCCAAAAATAGAAAAAGAATATAAATACGTTTAATATGAAACCGTTTCTTTTTTGTATTTATTCATTTTTTATTATTGCTCATGGATCGCTGACTGCTGACTGTCGGCCGCCTCCGCTCATCACCACCCACCGCCACTGCTGCACAACCATCGGCTGCCAGCCGTCGGAGGCAAATGGGCGGCCATAGGAGGTGGTGGCCGATGGGCTGTGCAGCGGTGGTCAACGGTGACGGTCAGCAGCCGGCGATCATGCAGCGATGGTGGCAAGAGGCGACAAGCAGTGGCAGTCGGCGGCGGCCAACGAATGGCGGATGGCGGCCTATGTTGCATAGACATGTTACACATGTTTCCATGTCATGTCCAACATGTGTCAGAGCGTGTCGGACACGTTGACACGCTTGAACATGCGTTGACCGCATGTTGGATTTGTCAACACGTTTCGACATGCGTGTCCAAAAGACAATGAAGGGTGGAGACTAGAGGCAAGGGCGAGGGAGCAGAGATGAGGCCGTGAGTGATAGCGTGCCCACGACGACGAGTAGAACCAGTCCTCCTCAAGCAAAAGTCCCTCGAGGCGAAAGTATACCCCCACCACTTCTTCCAGCTTCCGCTTCTTCAACTCATCTTCCGAGTGGTGGTGCTTCTCCTTCTCGGTCACTATGGTGGCGGCGGTGGCGGCGGCAGTGGTGGTGGTGTGGTGCTCCTTCTTCCTGCCTCACCCCCGAACCTACGGCCCGGCCAAATTAAAGAGAGAAAGTAGTGAGAGAAAGCCTCTTAGTGCTTGTGTCGTGTGTGGGTCTTTGTTGGCGTCCTTGCGGACGTCAAAACTCCCTTCAATCGGAGGAGGAGAAGAATGGGAGAGGAAGGAGGGTCATGCGGCGAGGAGGAAGAGAAGAAGGAGGGCGAGCTAGGGTTTTGAGAAGGGAACTAAAAAAAAAAAAAAAAAAAAAAGACACTTGCATGTTGGAGGGAGAGGGAAGTGACCGGCTGATGGCCTATCAGGGAAAGAAAATGGCAAAAAGATTTTGGGGTGGGGGGAAAGATACGAGGGAGGAGCTTTTTTGGGGGACCCATCGGGGACTTTTTATTTTCAAATTTTAAGGGGGTGGGAAATAAATTAAAAAGTAATTTTGAAAAATAAAAGTACTGAATGTTGAATGATTAATGTAAATTCATTTTAGGTTCTTTTTTTAATTATTTAATTATCTATAAATTTGAATCAAATTAATTAAAAATAAAAATATTTATTTAATATACAACGTGTCCTAACGTGTCGAAATTTTCTATTTTTGAAAAATGATGTGTCAACGCGATGTGTCGTGTCGTGTCGTGTCGTGTCACGTGTCCATGTCATGTGCCCATGCAACTTAGACGACGGTGACGGATGGACGCGGCGGCAGCAGCCGACGGCAACAGCAACAGCCGATGGCGGCAATAGTCAGTGATGGCTCCGAGCGGTTAGAGCTGGCCACATCAAAAGAGAAGAACAAAAGAAAATTGGCTTATTTATAGAAATTGTTCCCCGGAACAAGAAGCTACGTTTTTTTCAAAAATGTTCCTAGGAACAAAAAAAATAGAGAAATTGCTCCCAAGAACAAAAGTTTTACCAAGCGGATTTATGTTCTTTTTTTGTTTCAAGAAATAAAAGAACAAAAATTGAGAGAAACATAATTGTTACTATACAAACCCCTACTAACCATCTCCACCCATAGATGAGGGCTAGCAACCCTCACTTGGTTTGGGCAAGGGCCCTTGCACCCTCCCCCAAATCCAGGCAAGGCGCTTGTGATCAAAGAGGACACAAAGACCGAGTTTTGACCCTCGCCAAACTAGCCAGTGGCTAGCTATGGTTAATTGGCGACCTTACCAACTGAGAGGGTAAAGAAAAAGAAAAAAGAAAGAAAAAAATAAAAATAAAAATGTTTTAACATTATAAAAATTTTCCACGTCAGCACCGCTCATGCCATGTAAAATTGTTATAGTCCATGTCACCACTTTATGGCCTAATTTGGTCAAATAAACTAAATTGGTATCAATGTAAAAAAATTTAAGACTAAATTGATCAAATTGAAAAATTTAGGAATAAATTGATATTAGTATTTTTTTGTACTTTTCTCCAAATTATCTTATAATAATCATGAGGAAATTTTCCAATTAGTTCCAAACTTATTATATGAATGTCAATTCAATTTTGCAACTTTTGCACAATATTCCAATATAGTCTAGCAAATTATGGCGTGTTTGGTAACATTTATGTTTAAAAATTGTTCCAGGAACAGAAATAGAAAAAAGTGTTTCTGTTCCGGAGAAAAATATTTGAACAAAAAACGCATTTAGTAAACTTGTTCCGGGAATAAAAAATGAACAGAAACACGTTTGGTAAATTTGTATAATTTTTTATTTTTTTATTTTTTTTTTTTTTTTATTTTCTTTTTTCTTCTTTTGGCCGGTCGCCGGCCATGGCCATGGCCGGCGACCGGCCGACGAGGGCCGACGGCCTCACCCAGCCACGGCGAGGCCAAGCGTCGCCGGTCACTAGGCGAGCTCGGCCTCGCCGAATCTAGGCAAGATCGAGCTCGCCCAACCCGACACAATGAGGCCGACCTTCGCTAGGGGCCGGCGACACTCCGGCGAGGTCGCCGACCCTCACCGGCCCTCGACGGCCGGTCGCCGGCAATGGCCGAGGCCGGCAACCGGCCAAAGAAAAAATAAAGAAAAAAGAAGAAGAAAAGAAGAAGAAAAAGAGAGAAGAAAATGAAAAGTGTTTCTTAATTTTGTTCCGGAAACAAGAAACAATTTTTTTTTTTGTTTCTTGTTTCTGTTCAGATCTATTTCGGGAACAAAAAAATAATTTTGGAACAAAAACACAAACAAACGCGTTTATGTTTCTTTTTTGTTTCCAAGAACAAAAAAACAGAAAAAGTGTTTAGAAACAGAAAAAAGAAATAAAAACAAACGCACCCTTAATTTTTGTCGGAAATCACTGACATGATAACATGCAATATAAGATGACCGACGATAATTGAACCACCAAGTCAACAATTTCCAGCAAAAATTAGTTGGAAAAACTATATTTGAATTTCATGCAAAGATTTAGGAATAAAATTGACAAAATTAAAAAAGTGTTGTATTGAATTGGAATCTATACAATAGATTCAAGATCGGTTGGATAATTTTTTATGATAATTATTCTACAAAAAACTGTAAAATCTTAGGATTTTATGATTGG
The DNA here is from genome assembly GCA_016097545.1 of Eucalyptus victrix. Taxonomy (NCBI): domain Eukaryota; kingdom Viridiplantae; phylum Streptophyta; class Magnoliopsida; order Myrtales; family Myrtaceae; genus Eucalyptus; species Eucalyptus victrix. The sequence continues at coordinate 51,691,115 of CM027843.1, forward strand.
ACTTGACAATCGGGCAATCTTGACAACCTCATCACTTTCAGCCCCCGAACTTGCTTCTTATCAATTCTTGAACTTTCTTGGCCGAGGACGCGATGAAACTTTCAGACACTCATATTAGACATTAATGGCTGTGGCAAAAGAACACGGCTAAAAGTGTGTACCAGCAACATTCAGTATCAACATCATCCAAGGAAGCGGTAGAAATAAGCACCATCATTTGCTCTTGAAAACTCTTTTAAATCCATAAATTTGAGAGAATGTTTTAGTAGCCCATGTTTATTTGTGCCCGCATGTGCTAGACTTGCAGTCGATGAACTTGAATTTGTGTGATGAACTTGAATTCGTGTCATGCTAGGGTTTTATGTTTCGGATAAAAGAAATCCTATCCGACCTTATCCCACCCCCTTCGGATTTTTTTATCCGGTCTATATCCCTTCTATATCTGATCTTATCCTATCCGAGACAGCTACCAAACACAGGATAAAATAAAACATATCCTATCCTAGTTTTTGTCCGGTCGACCAAACGCAGCCTTATAGACCGTTTGGCCTTTTCCACATTTTGTTTGCGTCGATCTAGTCCCCATGACATCTCTATCTTTTCTTTATCACGTAGTCAAACACCGGCACATCAGTTGGGAGGTGTCCTCTGAAGTGATTTGTAACTCAATACTCACCCCCAAACAGCCACCACATTTCGTGGTTACTCAAGAGTTTTCCTTTTAAGGGATTAACTCACGTGGAACAAGCCAAATTTGTTACGGACGGTATTTGAACTAGACCTCTTTGTATAGATGCTTGATTCATGGACAAAGTAAAAAAAAGCCCATTATGGGAGTGATTGTTGAAGTAAAAAAGCTCGAACAAGGTGTGACTCCTTACAAACTTATAGATGGTGAAAGAAACGGGAATGGGTAAGACCACATTGAATAGATGGAACATCAGTGAGTGATATGTGCCAACATTGACGACAATGTTTGCTATTTGAGCGAGGAAGTTCGTTCGCCACAAGTACTATATCGGTTGGGAGAGTCCCTCTCGAATGAGTCATTGATCTAACACCCATCCGCTAGTCAAAATAACACATTCCCTGATCTCAACACACTCAATTCTAAAAATCCCAAATGATAATATGGCTCTGATTCTCAAGTATTTCAAAGCACAGGAACTAAACAATATGTCAGTATAGTGCATTTGACTAAGATTAAAGTTGACAGACTAGTTTATCAAAGACAACGTGATGAAAAGACATTTTCCATGGGAAATCATGTAAAGAGTCTCGGAGAGGGAGAGGAGGTTGAGTTTCCAAATGGATCTCCCTTATTAACAATATGTAATAAATAAACATTGATTTTCAACGAATTAATTGTATATAACGTGTAAGACAATACTTTAAAAGTACTGTACTTTTTTATTTGAATTTTCAACAAGTGTACTTGGAGCACTAGTCAACAAAATCCTTCTCAAATCAAGCAGAAATCAGGGTAAAGTTGAGACCAACCCTGTCCTATGTTTTGCAGACATGCCACATAAAAGTATCAAGAGAGAGGGCAAAAAGGCATGCCTCTCGAGGCTGCTCCAAATCTTCAGCTATGACCACAGATAAATGTCTAGAAGTTACAGCCAACAATCTAGATATATAATCTCTTAAGTCATTCGGTCGATAATAATACGAGCAGAGTCTAACAAACATGCGATACCACTAGAAGCATTTCCCTACGAAACTGAACATGTGGAAGAGCCCACTTTTCGATGAATCGCAGAAGTGCCAACAGATGTTGCAGGACTTCTAGTAATAAGGCATGTAGCGCGCTGGCCTTCTGAACCTGGGAACCTTCCTGCAATAGCATGAGGCAGTAGAATCAACCAACAAGCCCTATAACAGTAGATAATTGACTTTGGAGAACGAGATACCTACCCGTATCCATAAGGAGAGTAGAAATAAGGAGGTACATATGGCCTCCGGAACCTGTAACTCGCATATGGGTTAAAGCGCCTTGGGAAGTACTGCTTCATCCCAGGAACGTTGGTCCGTTTTGGCAAAACCTAAGTCATTCACATCATAATAAATATCAAATAATCATTGTTATAAAAAAAAATTAATTTACCACCTAGATGCTGAAATCAGCACCAAATACACCATATATGTGTTTTGTTAACAGATCTCCCATGGACATTTGGTAAAATAATTAAGGAAATATTACAGTTTCTAATGCACTAACTTTTCTTGTGTCACGTGTATCCACTACTTTGAGAAATTAATTATTTTGTTTTAGGTATATTTAACAAGTGTCCGAGAACACTAGTTAACAGGAACCTAAATTTATGTGAAGGTTGACTCCATCATGACATTAGAGCTAGCATGCAATCCATAACAAGCTTATGGTCCCAGACAAGTGCCATGCCCTCATTCCGACATATGGAAAAGTAAAAACTCTTGCAAGCCAAAGATATCAAACTTCTATGGTACATTGGAAGTTAAGTATTGCATATTCAGAAAATAATGTCATGCCACTGGAATATCTTGAATGTTGCTAAGGTAAATCCCACAAATTATAAATAAGAAGAGTTACCTTCAGCTGACGTCCATGCAATTCAGATTCGTTCAGAAGGAGAGCCTCCTGAATAGCTTCAGCTTCAAGGAACTCAACATAAGCAAAGCCCTTTGGATGGCCGAATTTATCAGTAAGAATTGTCACTCGGTTGACTGTACCACATGATTGAAAATGTTGCTGCACTTCTTCAGGGGTACAAGCATAATCAACCTGCAAGCACCATTTTAAGTCACAGGCCTTCACTGGCACAATGCATCTAGCCAACAATACGAAAACTCACTTAACATGCTTTTGAATGAGCATATGCCAAAATGCATATCAAAGTACATGGTTCACATCAGCCATTGTCTCTTACTAGGCAAAATAAAAAGTATTTCAGGACAGCCCCTTCATAAAAAATACACATATACATGAAGCCATGTCCTGATCTATGACAAATCGACAGTAATTACATGCTTAACAACCATAGTTTCGTGACTGATACTGAGATCCCTCTTTCTTATTTATCATCAGGGGTGTTGCAGAAAAATATCTCCAGTCAATTGTAAAGCACATTGAGCAGATTTAGCAAGTTCTATTAATGCTCCTTAAGAATTGAATTGATAAAAATTTTAAGGCGTCAACCCAGCTTATCTTTTTTTTTTTTTTTTTTTTTGTTAACCCGGTAACCGCCGTACAGCTGGCAGCCGGTGACGTAAACCCGGGGTGACGCTAGCTCAAGGCCCCACCTCCCACGGCGCCGCACTTCAGTCGTGCAAATGACGAGGTGGGGAGTCGAACTCCGGCCTTGCGAGTGGCCAGTGTGCAACTCCACCATCTCTGCCACCAACGGGGTGGGTAACCCAGCTTATCTTTAGTACCTACTAAGTGCGAAAAAGTATACTAGATCTTCATTTTCCCTTTTTTCCTTTTTGCTGCTCCAACTGCCATTCGCAGACAACCATCGTCTTATGTCAACTCCAACTGAGCAACATGGAACTTCAAACAAAACCCCATAAGGTGTACACAACTTGCACAGGTTGCCTTCTATATCTCAAGCAAACTTCAAGTTCATCTTTGCACATCCTCCAGATCTAATTACTCAGCAACCCCAATTAATAAATTCAGAATAAAGAACAGACTCTCAAGTTGAGTGAACAGTCTGTAGCCAAAATTAAACATCTAAAGAGCAAGCTTTCCGTGTGGACTTGCAGGCAGGTGATAGAACTTTCTGAAGAAGCAGAACAGACTAACAGATTTTAGAGGTCGAAGAATCATCATCACGGGGACATGAGTCCATGACTTGTCTACTCCTGCTCTGTGTAGGTTGCTTGAGGTCTCGAAACCATAACTACTCAAACCAAGTAACAAAAGGCTAAGGCACTGCAAAAACCTAGGAACAGAAACAGATACCGAAGACAGATTCTACTCTGAAACAGAAACAGCTGACCAGCATAATCTTTTTGGAAAAAGTTTACTGTCAATCCCCTGACAAAATTTAAGGAAATACCAACAAAAATACATATTACTTTTGACCCAATGACTACTTATATACCTCTATTTTTGCAAACATCACTCATATACCTTCAAGAAAAACCTCTCATTGGAAAGACCAAATTGTCCCTCCTTGCAAATTCACTTAAAATATCTTGCTCAGGGTTAATTGGTTTTGAGTCTTTTCAGTGGCCATCAGAATTTAGAATTTGCATATGGGCATTTTGGAGAAAAAGAAACAAAATTTTTGTAAATATGGACACAAGGATAAATGATGTGAAGATGCAAAGTAGTCTCCAAAGCTCAACTCAGTATGTATTTGGTATTTTCAAAAATAAAAGTATGAAAGTAGCCATTTAGTGAAAGGTAAGGTTTGCTTTTGGTATTTTACCAAAAGATTATACCTCCCAAACTGCACAAATGAAGAAGAAGATAGAAATTCAATAATAACACATCACCAAACTTAGTAAAATTCTGGTGAATCTCCAAAGATTTTTGGTCAGCCAAGCTACAAATAGCTCTTTCAGGGGAAAAATACTAAAAAAATTTCACTCTGCTCACATAAAAGGCCAGATTGCAAAAGCTCCCCAAAAATACTTTTCTTTTTCTAAAGAAGAGGTAAGGATAAACCAGAACAGCTTATCCACTAAGTAGGGTCCAATGACGTTAGATGATCAACTACCATACAGTGGATTAATGTACAGGTCTATCAAGGGGAGCAAATCTTACTGATAATTTAGAGTAGAACTATCGATAAATACAAACAATAGAATAACGACACGAGCAAGACACAGCCGAACACCCCTCACCAGGTCTGCTATATCACGAGAAGTCCTGAGGCCAAGTCAGCGGCACCAGCACCAACACACCACCACCACCATGAGCAGTAGCAAGGGTATGAGAGCCCGTAGATTCTACAGAAATCCTAATAAATCATCAACTACTTTAGAGCCATCCAACATCTCTGTCACTGATACAGAACATTCTTCAAATATTCCCATCCCCAACTTTCAAAATTCTACTCTTTTTCATGCACCACTTGTTTTGCATTTTTTCTTTCATTCATTCTCTTTTTCTTTTTTTTTTTTCTTTTTTCCCATCTTTCCCTTTCTTTTTTTCTCTTGTTGGTTCTTTTTCCTCCACAGCGCACACACTTTTTCACCCACACAACAGAAACTTTGACTGTTTTCCTTCAATTTTTTTGTTCTTTTTTCTGTCGCATGATTTTTTGCGACTTCAATTACTTTTTCCCCACATCTATTCAACCAAATCTAATGCAAAATTAACTCGGGCTCAAAAGACAGTGTAAAGATTCCTGCTCAATCTATACAGACAACTTGAAGAATGAGAAACCTGCAATCACAGTGAAACACGAAGTCAACCATAACTCAAGGTTGACTGACATAGCTTAGTGGTCAAGTCAAAATGAAATGCAGGCAACTTTCCATTACGCAAGAGCAAATGTGAGAGAACCGCAAATTAAAGATCTAGTTTGACAGGACTACGAAAAAGAAAATATCGTGAAGATTCACACACAAGGCAATAGAAAAGACAATGGTAGAACCATAAAATTGCGGGGAAAAGTCATCTAAGTCACAAAGTAGATAAATTCAGAAAAACCTAACAGATAATGCAAAACATTTTTAACTCAAATATGCACATATAATTTTCTGCTAGAAAGCTGGCTATGCTCTTTCCTCATTGGTAGTAAACAAGCTATCTTATTTCACAACTTTGAAAAAGAGATCTCATCTACAACTGCCCAATCCGACCTCAGGATTAGAATATTACGAAAGAGACAGATCCTAGTAAACCTAGAATTGAAGACAACAATTCTTCCCTGGATTCCATTCGTTAGGCCTTAAAAAATAAGGATCTACTGCTTTCCCTTCAGAATTTTGCAATGAAAGAAAACTAAAATATTAGGACCAGATTTTAAATGACTCTACATGTATGCCTTCAAAAATGAATGATGTTTGAATTTTGGAAGCAGAGACGAAAATTTTTAATAAAGCAAAAAAATACAAAGCGGAACTCATAATAAAAACCCCTTTAAAGCAATTCTTTGTTGGCACTCCCCTTCATTTCTTAAAAGCGCAAAGTTAGTTAAAGTCTTTCAGTCATTTATCTTTTAGGAGGGCCTGATAGGTTCCAACATTAACCTAATGATAAAAGATACAGGATGACATTACAATGTCATTACAAAAAGATGACATTAGATTAAATTAATGCTCTGCCTTTTTTCTTTTATAAGAAAAGATAATTCTCTACTCTTCCTTTTTGAGAATCCATGTATCCAACAAACCAGTCTCATCCTAACACACACTTGCTGCGTGTCTTTACCCCAAAATAGTACTAAACGAAGTCTAGCAACAAGAACTAAACATCCAGTAGCAAAAACCTAAAATAAAAAATAAAATAAAAATAAAACAAGAATTAAATACTACGCCACCACTAACAACCATAGCAAACCAAATTTATTCAACTGCAACTAAGAATATAACCATCTTCCACCATCGGCAACCCATTCACGAGCAAACACAAAACAAGATCGTCACAGAGTGCATGGTTATGATTACTTTGTTATCTTTAAAGATAATTTAGAACTGAGATTTATCGTTCCAAATTTCTTTTGTCATCATAACACCTGGGCATACTTTGCCAAGCACAGATGTGCATCATTATAAATGCAATGTGGGATTACAATAGTGAATAACCTCCATGCCCAGAAATGTTATTCTTGGAAGGAAAAGAGAGAAACTTCAGGAAAATCAACATCTTTATTATGAAGTTCTATATCAATAAGGTCCTTATTTTTCTAAAAGCACAGCGATAGTAATAAGCGAAATATCTGCTCACGTTTCAAGAAAAAACATGTCAGCACAGACAAACATGAACTGAGGAAAGTGTCATGTAGAAGTATATGCAATAAAATTTAAGATTTTTATCCTATTAACAGAATGAAGGATAAAGTGCAAAATGTCTTGAAAGAAAACTCATGTCTAGATAACATCAGAGAACTGTCAGAATCATCAAAATCACCTGAAAATAAATGTCTCGATGGTGAAACTAACTCCAACATTTGAAGAGAAAAATTAGACTCAAATAGCTAACCCTCGAAAATTTCAAACAAAAGCAAACTCTAGTAGCTAATCCAAGGTCATATCCTTTATCAAGAAAAGCATTGTCAAGATAGCCAACAAGTTACCAAGAAATAACAGTCAAACTCACATTTCCAACAAACACAGATCTGGTATCGACTTCCTCCTTGCTTGCCTGAGAAGCAGCTGCACTAGCAGGATCTGTGAAATTGAGACAATGACCAGACAGCGTCAAAACAGAAATAAAAAGAAAACCATTTCATTCACTAGTTCAGGTAGAGTTCCAAAAATTAATCTTAAAAAGTATAAAATCTGATTCTCCAGAAAACACAAACAAATAAAAAGTCAAATAAATCTGAGCATAATATGTGGCCAATTTCAATGCCCAAAGTGAAAGTTGCAGGTAAGCATAAGGACAAAGACTTGAACAAACTCTCCAACATCCAGAGAAATAAAAGGTAAGTATTCATCAAAAAGCATGATGGTGAAATCAGTAAGTCTTCTAAAAGTGATGGTTCATTTTCTCTACATCAAAAGATAAGTTTGTTATCTACGAAACCATATTCCAAGAGGCGAAAGAAGTTCCATCCTTATGCCAATCTATCTTTCACAGCTGACCACAAATCCATGAAAATAAAGCGTCAAGCAGACAAAAGAGAACAAATTTCCAGTAAGAATAAACTACCGTAGACAAACAACAGAATTACAGGACAACAAGAGAAAGAACAATCGAAACAGCAACCCGTCCTTCCATCAGACGTCAGCCATCCACAAATCAAAGGGTCAGGCAGGAGATCCAAGAAAAACCCTGATATCAATCCAATAACCCTAAAAAAAAAAAAAAAAAAAAAAAAAAAAAAAAAAAAAAAAAGCCCACAAATCAAAACAAAAGGAGACCTTGGACAGCACCCATTTCCTTCTCGACCTTGGCTTGCATCTCACGGAGAGCAGCAGCCTCCTCTTCCATTTCCTTCAGCCTCTTCTTCATCTCATCCAGCTCCTGCATCGACCCACCGTTCAAAAACAAAAACTCAAAGAAACCCAGAAGAAAAATCCCAGCACCAAGACGATCGAGCAACACATTCGACCACAAAACCACGCACGCATCGAGATCGATCGAAAGAGGGAGAGAGAGAGACCTTGACGGCGTCGTCATCGGCGGTGGACATGTCGACGTCGGCGTGGTGGGCGTCCATCTCGCCTTCCATCTCGCCCTCCACGGGGATCTCTCCGCCGTACACCTCGTGCTCTTCTTCTTCCATCCTCTCTCGCTCTCGCTCTCGCACGCTCACCCGACCAAACCCTCCGCCAGGCAACAGCTGAATTTTTTGTGGTCTCTGCGACGAGCTTTGCACAGAAACGGCAAAGTGTGCTTAAAGGCGATGGCAGGTTCAGGACGATTTTGATTTTTTTTTTTTTTTCTCCTTCTTCTGAGGAAGAATTTATGATTTATTCCGAAAAAGGAAATTCGGATCTTTTTTTATTATTATTGCAAGAAATGGAAATTCAGATCTAATTAATTAATATTACTTAAATATAATCATTCTATCGTTGGATACTGGATGGTATAGGACGACGTGAAATGATATTATATATTAGGAGTGCGAGAAAACTTTAGATTTGAAAATTTCTTTTGGAAAAATAATTGGTTATATCACTTTAAAAAATCAATCAATTAAAAATATTTTCATTATCGAGAATTAAAACATTTTCCATTTATTCTTTTTTGTAAACATTACAAACGGTCATTTTTTGGAATACATTTTTCAAATCTTGAGTTTTCAATTCAATAAACATATCTTAAGGGTTAAGTAACACCGACATCGACATGTAACGCATGATACAACATAACATACCGACATGTTATTTCTCAAAAATTAGAAAATTCCGATACATTAGAACATGTTGTATACATGATAATTATAATTCAAATTAATTAATAAATGATAAAAAAAGAGTCTCGAATGAATTTATCCTAACAATCATGAGTTGTAGGAAGTGAAAGTAAGAAGAAAAAAGAAGACTATATTTTTCTTCCTTTTCCCCTTATTATTTTTATTATTTCTTATTTTTATATATTTACATTTTGATTTATCATTTATTGAAAAATTTTAAAATTGATCATGTAGTGTCGAATCGCATGTCAATATTCTATATTCACGTGTCAGAAGGGTTGATGTGTGTACATGTTGGAGTATCAAACACAACACGAAAACTTCTGAAAAGTGTTAACACAAATACAAAAGATTTAAAATTGTATTGACACAATTACAATATGTTTGTAACTTTTTTGGTAATTTTCTCCTCTTTATATATAATATATATAAATAAACAAGTCATTATTATAATATGTCATGTTTTTAGTTTTACCTATTTTTAGGTTATCAGAATTTACTAGTTAATTTATGTAAGATTAGTGTACTAAGGGATGATAGAGGCAAGTTGGGTGATTTAGATTACTAAATTATAAAATATTCTCTTTCCATTAATTTAGATTAATTGACTAGTTGATTGATAAGACTATTTATGGAATCGACTTGTTAAAGAGTAATTCAAGGACACTTGTTATGTAACTGAATAAGAAAATGTTATACGCGTTAATTGACATTCTTGCGACATGTGTAATAAATGTTTTGAAAATCAATCGCTTTCTCATTAGCTATGCTTATTAGGGGTGAGCGGTTAGGGTTCGGTTCGGTTCGTCGGAACCTGGAACCTACCTCGGTACAGGTTCCTCAAAATGAGGAACCTGGAACCTACCCGTGAAGCGAGAACGGAACCTACCCCGTCACGGGTTAGGGGTCGGTTCCAGGTTCCAACAGGTTCCTTCTTTTTTTTTTTTTTTTTTAATTTTCAGATTTGAACTATAACATATGCACACGTTACCCAAAAAAACTATAACGTACGCGCACGTTACCAAAAAAACTATAACGTACGCGCACGTTACAAATATATATATATATATAACATATGCGCATGTTACCAAAAAAAATATAATGTATGCGCACGTTACCAAAAAAAAATATAACATATGCGCACGTTACCCAAAAAAAATTATAATGTACGTGTATACTACACGGTAACTTCCCATTAACTTCGCACTGCACAACAATAATAGAATATAATTAAAAATTTCAAAACAAATAGCAAACTAGAAAGTAGAAATAAAACACCACTAGAACAAGAATGTCTAGAGGTACAAGTTTTGAAAATAATTTCGATTAAACCCTTAAATGAACTCAGAAAATTCTGAAATTTGGACACGTTGTATTTAAGACCTAGAGGTACAAGTTTCATGAAGAAATTGTAGTGCAATTCATTCTGAATTAAAAGATAAAATCGATTTACTTTTCCTATTCTCTACTTGCACAGTTTTTGAAAATTTTTTGGTTAAATAGGCAAATGAACTACAAAAATTACGAAATTTAAATATGTTGTAGGGAAGACATGAAGAGAGATATTTCATGCAGAACACATTTCCAAAAGAACCTCATACAAAATGATATAGTCCACGCATTGCAACTTACAAGATCCGAACACATCAGATTGCACAGTTTTAGAAACATTTCCGATTAAATACCCAAATGACCTTAGAAAATTATGAAATTTGACTATGTGATAGCCAAGACCATAAGGTAGATACTTCATGAAAACATCAAAGTCAAATTCGTCCTAGATAATTAAATATGCTTATCGAGAGTCTCGGAACACTCTTGAACTTGTGTCCTCTGTAGTTTACAGGAATTCAGAACCTTGCAACTGTCGCGTGCTTCACGTGTGACGAAGTCGAGGAAGAGCCTTGAAGCTTGTCCAAAAGAGAAGTTGGATGGCCAAGGGAAAGAGACGAATCCCCCTTTCGGATGGTGCATTCTTAAGGTACTAGGTTGAAACAAGAAACGGATGTCGGTGAATATTCAACGATGTGGAGATCCAAGGATGCTAAACCAAACAATGATACCTCGTTGCATGTCGTGCAGACATAGGTTAAAGGACATTGAAAGGAAGCAAGAAAGAGTGAGGAGGGCAGAATAGATCGTGACTGGAGGAAGATAGTTTAGGGAAAATATTTTTGTATCTTCTTCAATTCTCCCTAATGTACATGGCTTTGTAATTATAGTACAAGATGTACACAATAAATGGCAATGGTATATTCTAAAAATCTATCTTAATCTCAATCTATTCCCTAATTGATTTAGTGCACAATTATAATCAAAATGGATTCTTGAGCATATCTTCAGATTCTTGAGCATATCTTCTAATACTCCCCTTCAAGCCGGTGGCTTATAAATGTCCAAGATGCTTAACTTGCTCAACAGATATGTGTGTTGTCTTTGGCGTAGAGGTTTGGTGAAAATGTCCGCAAGTTGTTCTGTGGTTCCAATTCATCTTGTCTCAATTATTCCTTCCTAAAAAAATTTCTCAAGTGAAATGCCAATCCACTTCTATATGCTTTGTCCTTTCGAGCACTATGGGATTTGTTGCATCCTTGAGTGTCGCATCATTGTCACAAAACAGCTTTGTTGGACATTTCAATTGTACTCCAAGGTCCCGAAGTAAGCCTCATATCCATACAATCTCACATGTAGCCTTTGTCAAAGCTCGATATTCTACTTCAACTGAAGATAAAGATACAATTGTCTGCTTTTTGGTTTTCCATAAAAGAAGAGATTCTCCTAGTTTAACACAGAAGCCATTGATAGATCTTCTGCAAATGGAGCAAGTTGCGTAGTCCTCAAAATATGTCATCATTTCCATATTGCATTTCGTGAATAGGAGTGCACTTCTTCAAATTCTTCACCACCTTTAGCGCAGCATTCATGTGAAATTTGCTTTGGACTGTGCATAAATTGATAAAGTATCTACACCACATATGATACATTAGGTCTGATCATAGTTAGATATATGAGTCTTTCAATGAGTTTCTAATAACTCGATGGATCTTCGAGTATGGGATCATTATCTTGAGATATTTCCGCATTGTAATTTGCTATGGTTAATTCGGTGTTTTGCTCAATTGGAATAACTACTGGTTCGCACCTTGACAGATTGGCCTTTAATATAATTTCTAGTATAAATTTCCACTGACTGAGAGAAATCCCTTGGTCGAATTGGGCAATCTCAATCCCAGGGAAGTATTTAGGTGCTCCTAGATATTTTATATGGAAGGTGGTATACAAATCTCAATCCCAGAGAAATCCCTTTATCATTTCCCACGATGAGAATATCATCAACATATATCATCAAGTAGATAGATGACATACCTTTAGTTTATGTTAATATGACGTAATCATATCTGGAATATTTGAAGCCTGCAGTTGTGAGAGCATTGACAAACTTGACATACTATTGCCTATAAGCTTGTTTCAAGCCATAAAAGGGATTTGTGTAGATGACATACTTTATTTTCCTCATAGCTCTATAAATCCTGAGGAATATCTATGTAATTCTCCTCATCTAAATTGCCATGAAAAAAAGGCATTGTGCACATCCATTTAATGTCATGGCAAATCATGGATATTTGCCACCAATAAAAAGGAACGAATCGTGACATCTTTAGCCACTAGAGAAAAAGTCTCATGATAATCGAAACATTCTCATTAAGCAAATCCTTAGGCCACCAAACGAGACTTGTAACGTTCAATGGAGTCATCGGCATGATATTTCATTTTATAAACACACTTGCATCCAATTGGTTTTCTGTTTGGAGGTAGGGTGACCAAATCCTTAGTATGGTTATCGATCAGTGCCTATAATTTTGCCGCCATAGCCTTCTGTCATCGTGGATCACTATGCCTCATTATAACTAGATGGTTCCTTATCTTATGATATGTTACTAATGCAGCATTGTTGACACCCGATTTTTTGTCGACATTTTAAACATTCATTTTGCAAGAAAATATAAAAAAAAAATAAAGAGCCAAAAAAAATGAATGAAAAAAGAATGAAAACATTAAAAAAAATGTAAAGGAAACAAAAAGAAAACAAAAAGAAAAAGGGGAAAAATGCTGAAAAAATATATAAAGAGAGGCTCATTTTTTTTGCCAAGGGGGCCATTGGACAAGATTTTCTATCTCTCTCTCTCTCGAAATTTTCACGCACGGATTCTCTCTCGGGGCTCTCTCTGCTCGCTCTCTCTCTCTGAAATTTTCACGCACGGATTCTCTCTCAGGGGCTCTCTGCTCCTGCTCGCTCTCTCTCTCCTCTCAAACGCTCTCTCTCAATCTCGCGACACTCGCACTCTCTCTCAAAAGGGGATTCTCTCTAGCGAATCAGTTTCTCCTTCTTGATCGCCTTCGGTTCGAGGGATTTCGATCGATTTGAGCTCAATCAATTAGGATTATCACCGGAGGTTTGATCGTTCTCTTGATCAGAGGTGACAATGGTCAATGCGGCAACGACGGCAGCGAATTTGGTTTGGCGGATCACCCTCGGAAATTGAAAACCGATGATCAAGTATCACGAAGGGGTTCTCAATCACTCTCGGTTCTGGTGGTTCTAAAGGTTTCTCAACAAATCTCTCTCAATTTGGGGTGACGATCGGCGACATCGGCAACTTCAGCCGCGATGACGGCTTCCGATCGTCTTCTTGTTCTGCTTTTCCGATCTCTCTGTTCTAGTATGAGCTATCACTCGCTCGCTTACTCAATCGAAGACTGGCGGTCGGGGATCGCACGTGAGTTCTCTTTCTCTCTCGATCCATTAAGTTGTTAGCCTATGGTTTCTCTCTCCCATTCACTCCCTCTGACTCAAACATTTTCTCTCGGCTCTATCTTGCTCGCTGGATTTGACTTGCTGGAACAGCCAGTCAAGGAGCTTGGAGTTTAGAGTTCAGACCGCGTCATTAACAGCCATAGCTTCGATCCCTCACTATTCATTCAAGGTTATCTATCTCTCTCTCTCAATCACTCTATCTCTGGTTCAATCAGGTGAGGAAGAACAAGTTTATCGAGTTTCTCCCGGTAAATGTTGTTTGTTTAAGTGCTGATGTTGTCATCGTTGTTATTGATTGATGGATTTAGAGAATCTATTTAGGCTCTGATTCGCATTTGATCTTGATCTGAGTAGATATCTGATTAAGCCGTATTCCGTGCTGTGTAATCAAGACAAACGATTGCTGTATCGTACAGGGATGGAAATTGGTGTTGGAATCGTTGCTTGTATGCTTAGATTTCTCTATTATATCTCATTTTCCCCTGTCAGTATCACTCTGATGTGCCATCGCTATGTTTGTGGTGTGGCCAACGATCGAGTGAGAGCTTGCCTCTTCAAATAGAAGTTTACTGACAGTGGTTGACAAGGCTACAATCATTGACTATGGACTCTCTGCATTTAGTTGTTTTCATTACCTGTGTTTCTTCTTTTCTGTCCGCCATTCACATCTTTGTTATTAAGCTATTTCAAGGCCCTGTGTACATGAAGGTGAGACTATACAGCATCCGAGGTTTAGAATTCTTATAAACAATCTTTTCATGTTGAGTTGGGGAAGTAAGAAAATGAGTTTTACTCTTAGTTTGTCTACGAGTAGTATTAAAGAGGGCATTAGTCATCAATGAAGTTGTTTACTACTTAAGAGTGATGGTAGTATTCTTGACTGTTATGCTGCTGTGATTTGTTGTTATCATGTGCGCTTTTAGTGGGTCAAATGTGGGTCACGTGTATTTGATGTTTGCTATTCATTGCAAATGCAAATTTGACTTTCCATGACACACGCCATATATGAATATCAGTATGCTATAATTTCTGCTTATGATTGAAGCATGTGGAAAAGATATTATGTTAAGGATAAGTCAAATTTTACTGAAAATCGATCCATGTATGCTGACCATGTTTTGATATCCCATGATTGGGTGTGCATTTGATTCCAACTTGAGGCTAGTTTGATTATGGATTGATGCCATTTTGATCAAGTAGACTCATTCACGTTTGTGAGAAAATATGGCTTCAATTGCATGGCAATTTGTCATCAAACAATCACAATTTGCAGTCTCATATGCTCTGTTACCATTCCGATTGCATGCTGGAAGTTGTGGGTTAAGTATAGATTAGATGAATTCTGTCTTAGCTTGGTTTTGTTTTGCTGTTTTGCTGCTCTGTTCTATATGGGTTATGTTGTTGTGAGTCCTTTTGTCTACCTCCTCATGTGGTACAAGAATGTGCACTTTGTAATGTGTTCTTTTGATGAAGTTCTGCTAATTTCAATCTGTAGACATTGTGATTGTGTCAATGAGAGTGTTTGGTTGGGCATTTCCAAAGAGCTTTGGGCCCCCAAAGCCCCTTGGGATAAATTTTAGGTGTTTGGCATGTGTTTTTGAAAGCCCATTTGCCTAATGCCAGCATCCCTAATGCTGAAAGCCCAATGCTGGGGTAGGGCTGCTTTGAGCATTGGGCATTTCGGAGATGCGATTTTACTGTTCACCAAGTCACTGTTCATCATCTCCTCCGTCGTTCGCCTTCTTCTTCACCATCCGTCTTCTTCTTTGCGGTGAGCTGCGCTCAGCCGCAAGCGGCTAGATCTAGCTGCTGGGAAGCCTCGCCTAAGGTCGCACAACCTTAGGCGAGGTGGTCTGAGGTCGAGCAACCTCAGGCGGCGTTGCCCGGTCTCGCACGAGCTAGGCGACTAGGCAAGGCCAGATCTGGCCTCTGCGACCTCTGGTGGCCAGATCTAGCGGTCCGGCGATGGCCGGCGATTGGTGGCCAGCCGCTGAAGTTTAATTTCAGACTTTAAAAAAATAAAAGAAAATAACAAAAGCTAATTACAAATGTGAATTTTGTCAAACGGTGTTTATGCTAAGTTGCATTTCAATGCTATAATTTACCAAATGGTCTAACATTTCTGAAAGTCTCTTTACCTCAAAGGTATTTGCATTCTTCCAATGGCATTTCCCCAAAGCTGAACCAAACGGGCCCAACATGCGGACATGTCTTGATAGATTTTGCTTCTTTCTTGATATTTCGTAATAGATGCCAAGAGTTTTTGGATTTGGTCAGCATTTACTAGATTCAACAATTGTTAAAAATAGAGCTACAATTTGTAAATGATTAAGTGTTTTGTTTTCATGCCTTTAATGACCTGTGTTGTTTGCCATTTTCAACATGATTTTTTGTGATTAGATTCTAAAATTGATGCCTAAATGAAAGTTGTTCATTAGGTTCCAATCTGTATCAAATAAAAATTTCATGATAATTGAAGATCATTTACCCAGGTCGAGTATGTCTAGAATATCCCTGACCTTGTTTGAAATTTTGCTGTTCTGATTGGTTCTCTGTTTCGGATGACCTTTTGTGCAAATGACCTGGTACGAGCTGGTTGCTGTGGTTTTCTGTGTTTGATGCCTTCATGAGAGCTGAAGATGGTTCGACTAGCTTTCCAACGAGCTATAATACACCCTGATCCGATATCATTAGCCACATGAAATCTTCTTTAAAAGTTAGGAAGTAATTCTGGAAAATTGTTGTGTTATGCTCTGATGTGGAAATTCGTATGCCTGTTTTGACTGATATGCTTCAGTCCTTAGAATGAGCTGGTAGACGATGGTAGATGATGTTATTAGGACTTAATGTCTTCTGGAGATTTTGTAATAGACTTCTCGAGCTTTCCATAGACATATTATATGTGCGATTTGACTATCGTTTGCGCTGCCTGATGAATGTTACCATATCAATGTTTGATTCTGGAAATTCAGAGGATATATTAGACTGATTTTCATTCGAGCTATGATTTCTATGATGATTTTTTTGATGAAGTTGTCTGCATGAAACTTGTGCCTCATTGTCTTCTCAACATTTGAAACACGTGTTACAAGTTTCGCATTAATGCATGACATATCATATTTGAATCTCGTTTGATATGAATATCATGCATCCATTTGGCTAATTGCAATTGAAATTTGTCAAGCATGACATTCTTAGTTCCAAGTCACTTTGCAATGTTAATAACTTGTGCGACTTCTTTGCATTCTGATTTAGGATTAAATGTTTACCCAAATCTTTTTCGCATTCAACCTTATGTCATGTGCAAGTTTCACATTTTTGTACATTGTCTAGATGGTCTTACGAACCTTTAAACATGCCTTGTATTTTGTCTTGTCTATGACTTGAATTTGTTGGATTCATGTTCACATCTGATGCCTATGTCTATTCGTTATAATAATGATTTCTATTCGTTGTCTTTGTCATATAAGATGAGGCAATGGATTGTTGTTTCTTAGACTAGGTTTAGAATAAGTTCCTGAACATGGACCTTAGTGTGAAGATGGTGGAGGTCGATGTCCATTCCGACCATTGTCATGTACTATTTGTTTTCCCGACATATGTCTTGGGTTCCATGCATTGTATAAAACCCGACGAGTTGCGGGTTTCCTTTCTTTCCCAATTGTTTTCTCTTTTATATTTTTAGAATTACATGATTAGGTTTAATTACTTTTCTTGATTGTTTACTTCATGTCTTGCAATTTCATTTTCATTGCTTGTTTTCCTTTCATTTTTTAGGAATATAATAGAATGAAAGTAATCCACCACGCATGATCATTTAGTATAGAATTGATGATCCCGAAAATGTAAAAAGAAACACATGGATATGTTAGGAAAAATACATCATACTATTTAGGTACCGAAATGGCACTAATAGCAATATTAGCGTAACCCAAGTCCCCGAACCTAGATATCTAGTTGCATAGGAATCGAGGAATACTCCCAACCCTCGATTGGGTTTCTAGCCGACCCCCAAAAATGAGGCTAGTGGCGACTCTTATATATTTTTAGGTTGTTATAAACAACTAGATCGCATAAATAAACCTACTGTCACGCGAGGTACGAGCTTGGGAGAGCTCGTGATCTTGAGATTAAGTATCCCTAAACCTGACCTTTCCCACCTTGGACTTTTCGAGGGGCGGCGAGATCGGGTTGCGACAACCATCTATGTTTTGGTGAAAACTTATAGAAAGAAACATAAAAGGAGGTCACGTAGTGAATACCTGGTGAATTGAGTGAGGCACATACATAATCTTTTGTCCATCTCAGTGGGCGTGTAGTGCGACCAAAACGTTGTGGAGGATATGCTCATGGTGGAGGACAAGATGTTACCTTAGTGGTGAGTTCTGGTGAGATATTAGGATTGTCCTCCACATCTGATAAATTCTTGAACACTTGTTTCATAATGATATCTAAGGTTAGAGTTTCATAAGAAATTTGAGCTATTGCTAGAGGAACAACCCTTTTAGGAGGTGCTATTAGAATATATTCAAGAGACAAATCTTCCAAAGACAAGAAATTGTGAGGATTGTTCGTGATTCCCAAGCTTTCATTCGAGGAATCTTTTTCATGAAATGAGAAGACATCTTCATGGAAAATAACATCTCTACTAACAGAGAATTCCCCTGTTGATGGTTCAAGAACAATGTTAGGATAGCCCATGAATATAAAATGCCGAGCATGGGGGCCCATTTTGTCCCGATGGCCCACTATAATTGCATAGCACAAACATTCGAAAACTTTTAAATAATCCAATGCTGGTTTTTTTTTTTTTTTTCCTAAAAGGTAGTTCGAAGAGGGTTCTTCCATCTAGTATCTAAGTAGGCATATAGTTGGTGAGATAAGCTACAGTAACAATGCAGTCGCCCCAATAATTCTCTAGGATGGATGCCTGGAATTTTAATGTACATGCAACTTCCGGAAGATGGCGATTTTTATGCTCTACCACCCCCATTTTGTTGTGGGGTGTAAATGTAGGAACTTTCTTGTAGGATGCCATAAGACGAAAAAAGCAAAGTGCAATCATGGCTGAAGAACTCTTTTCCATTATCAATATGGATGCGTTGTATAGGTCTTCCAAACTAATTTCTCGATAAAGTGGTGAACCTTTTTAAATGGGAAAAAACTTGGCCTTTTGACTATATCAAAAGAACCCATGTGGCATAAGAATAATCGACAATCGTGAGAATGCAATGTGACCCACCATGGTGTGATGTGTGATAAGTTTCCCAAACATCCACATGAATTAATGAAAAAGTGTCACTTACATGAGTTTAGCTAGAAGGAAAAGAGGTATGTCACTATTTTGCTAGAGGTCATATATGGCATTGAGAATTATGATCCATTCTTGAATGCATAAGAAAATCTTTGTCATTGGCAGTCATATGGCACAATGATACTTTATTCGAAGAAATGGATGGCAAATCAAAATTATGTGGGAAACTAGTCAAAAAAATAGTCATTTGGAAAGACTACCCAAGCCCATCAATTTGCCAATTGAAAGGGCTTGAAATAAGCAAGTGTCAAAATCAAATAATACATTACAAGAATTTTGCTTGCAAACTTTGGACATAGAAATGAGATTAAATTGAAATTATAGGACATAGAAGACATTTTGAATGGTACTATGCTTGTCATTGTGACATAAGTAATATTTTCATTGGGCAATTGCACAGAAAGAGGGTGACCCAAGTTCCTATGCATATTTGAGAACAATCCATTTTCATAAATACTATGATCACTTGCTCTTGAGTCAATTATCCATGCATTTTTTGAAATACAATTGATCAGACAATGAGATACACATGAAAAACTTCATCCTTTGTTCGAAGTGTAATGCCTACATTAGCTGTTGATATTGCCCATATGTAATGGGTTGATCAACATTCGGACCAATGAGCCCAGTGACTTGGCAAGCTGCAGAATATTCCTTCTTTTTTCCTTTTTCTCCGGGTTTGCCATGCAATTTCTAACAATTATCAATTGTAAGGTGCGGGTGTTTGCAATATTCGCAATATAATGTACCTTTCCCTCTCGAATTTTGTCCATAAATTTTTGATGACATGGAAAAAACTTGACTGTCGGATGCCTTTGCCACGAAATCATGCCCATCGTCCGATTCAATTAACTGATCCGGCCCCTACGAGCCATCCAATCGGTGCAAACAATCTAGCCACTCACTCCTTCCATTTTAAGGGAACGCATATCACTGCCTCCATGGAACCCTATCTCCTCTCGACGATCTTTCTCTTGGCCTAGGGTTTTTGTGCTTGATTCTTGTCGTTCACTGCGAGTACCAAGCGCAATATTGTCACCTCCTCTCGCATACTCTGGTGATACAAGCTGCTGGCTCTCTTCCTGAATGGCCAATTGGAAGATTCGCCCAAGAGGTGGTACCGGTTCCATTGCCAAGATCTGTAAACGAAATGTTAGGTATGATTCATTCAAAATCAATAGAAATCGAGTGGCCTTTTCCCTTTATTTCATAGATCTGTATTGCTCAAGTTTTCTTCTGGCCCCTCGAGCTTTTCTTCAGCAGCTTCAAAGTTGTTCCAAAGCGATGATAACTTGTTGTAACAGGCCATGATTATCATATTTCCTTACTTGAGTTCGTTGAGTTCCTACATAAGGGAAATTTTTTGGCTCTTTGTGGTACATTTCTTTAATACTTTCTCACATGCTCTTTGAGTCCTCTGTTGGTGGAACACCAGCATGACTTCTAGAGATATGCATTTACCAATCCACATTTGAATGAGTTGATTGTATTTTCTTTAATGTTGGACCAATCACTCATTGGAGGGAATTAAGACTGTTTGAGGAAACCATCTTTGTCCTTCGTCACAAGGGCCCATCGGAGATCTTGTGACCACCTCGAATAGTTCTTTGGCCCAGTCAATTGCAAACTAATGAGTCACAATTTTAGTCCGTTGGCGGTCGATACGTATTGGGGGTTGCTGGGCTCTAGATGGCCAGTGATGGTTGCGATTGGAAATGGTAGAAATCCAACCGAAAAACTCAGGAAGGGATTTGTCCTCATACCCAAATTGCTTTACCCGATTCCATGGCCCTTATTGAAAAAACTTGAGCAGGGATTTGTTCCCATACCCAGTTCACCTAACCCACCCGTTTGTTCGGACCCAATGGCTAGGCTTGCCCCATTTATGATTGGTGGGCTCCCATCGGGCTGGACATTACTTTGGTAGCCCTAGTTTCCTAGCAATGATGAATTTGGGCTTGGCCCAAACTACCATGGATCGGGTACCCACATGTAAGGATGGCCTAGAATGGACTACCCCAAATTAGACTAAGCCTTGATGGGTTGCCATTGCATGGTTTGGACTTGAGTGTGCTGTTGTTGGGTCATGGGAATTACCATAGATGGATATTGATTCTGTGAGGATTGTGGCATGACTTTTCCTACAGGTTGGTCGTCAAAGGTAGAGGGCAAGTTTTGTGGGTTGGTTATGGTGGTAAAAAATTCGCTTGCTTCTTCTTCCTTTATAGGTTAAAATTCCTTGACAAGCAATCAAAGCGGAAGCTAAATCAGGAGCTTGGAAGCTTTGATACCAAGAAAGGAAGCAAGAAAGAGCAAGGTGGGCAAAATAGTGATTGGAGGAAGATAGTTTTGGGATTTTTATTTTGTTTTGTATTTTCTTCAATTCTCCTTAATGTATAAGGCTCTGTAATTACAATACATGATGAACACAATAAATGTCAATGATATATTCTACAAATCAATCTTAATATTAATCTAATCCCTAATTGATTTAGTGCACTATTATAATCAAAATGGATTCTTGAGCATATCTTCCAATAGACATGAAGCTCGCAATAAAGAGCTAGAGTTAGGCCAAGTTAGGACTTCTCTAATGAGCCATAATATGTATTCATCTTGCTGAATTTCTCTGAACCATACAACGAAGCAAAGATGATCTGCGATTTTGCAATTAATTCAATGTCGAATCTGCGCGTTTCTTGTATGTGCCCTTACCATACGAAGTGTTTAAGATAATACATCTTCGTCGTCCCTTAGTTACTCACCATTTAGTCCCTCATATTTTCTACTAAGACTCCATTCATTTAATGGAAAATAACTTTTGGGAAAAAAATTTCCGAACTTTCCGGTGTTTGTTTCACAAAAAATGAATTGTTTTGAGGAAAATATCTTCCGTGAAGGGAAAAAAAGTCTTCTAAACTAGGGGTAATCCTCACTTGATCTCTCTTATTTCACACCCCTATAAGCCCTCACTTCCTCCTTTTTTTTTTTATTTGATTTTTTTTCTTTGTTTTCCCTCTTCTTCTTTATTTTTATGTTTTCTTTTTTCTTTTCTTTTTTTAAATTGATTTTTTAATTCTTTTTTTTCTTCCCTTTTCTTTTCTTCTTCCTTGGTCGGTCGCCAGCCATAGGCCAACTCTAGCCTCGCCCAAGGTTAGATCTAGCGAGCTTGAGGCTCACCGGCCTCGGCTAAGCTTGAGCTCACCTAGATCAGGTCGGGGCGCTCGAGGCTTGACCGATCCAGGCAAGCCGTGTCTACTGGTCGGCGAGCTCGTGGCTCACCTAGATCGGCCTAGCCTTAAGCTCGTCGGATCTAGCAATTGCGTCTTCGTCAGCTATTGGGTAGCCAGCCACATTGAGGCACGCAACGACGGAGGAAGGAGGAGGAGGAAGAAGGAGGGAGGAAAAGAAAAAGAAAGAAAAAAGAAAAATTAAAATTAATAAAAAATGGATTTTAAAAAATAAAAATAATTAAAACATCATTTTTTTGAAAAAATATATAAATTAAAATTAATTTTTTTGTCAACTAAAAATATTAAAAATTAATTTTTTTGGTAATTTTTCCCAAAAAATCAAATTAGATAACTAATAATGAAAAATATTTTTCACTCAAATTTTAGATTTTAGCTAATACCAGAAAATATAGTCATTTTCTTGGAAAATGACTTCCTAAATAATATTTTACGAAAACATGATATTTTTCGCGAAATAAATCAACGCTAAGTACATGTAAGGAATCTTATTCACACGTACATAGAGTAGAATTAATCCATGTAGCAACATCATGCAATGACACAAGCACTTGTCGCTTGCTCATTAATCATTAAGCTTTTGCTCACTTTGACTTGTTATGATGTCAAGCAATTCATGCATTGTACACTAAAAGCTTCATGCAAAATTCAAAGCCACTAGAACTGCACATTTGAACTTGTCTATTTTCTTAACTTAATAGCATACTGAATTGACTTTAATCAGTCACTGAAAATCCAAGTCTGTCACATTCTACCTTGATTAAATAAATTTGGTCTTCAAAATTTCACTAATCTAAATTCTCAAGCCACCTTATCACTCCAACAACCTAAACTGATAAAAAAAAATTGAAACGCCGCAAAATTCCCTCAACTTATTATGTGCGCTCTCATATACTAGGACCTCGATTTTGTATCTGCCTGACCTAAATAGACGTGCAATTGCTGTAACGGAATCTGCCTTAATATCGAGTAGGTACACCACCTACTAAGCAAGAAATTCACTAACCCTTGGTGCAATCAGAAATGCCGATTAACAGTAGATCAAACAAATCCTATTTGATAATGCCTACGATATAGCTAACCTCATTGATTTACTTGCATTAGTATAAGTACACCTCAAGTATCAAAACTTGACATGGGTGGCCACATAAGTACTAACACTTCCAAAATGTATATTTAAATGCCAAAATCGAAAAAGAAAATGAACACTCAAGTGCCAACAAAGAGAATTTTCAGCAAAATAATTGATGTGGCTATTTTCGATGAGAATTTTAAATGATGTAATATCTGTTTAAAAAAATATATTTATCTTGGCGGCATTGACATAACTAGATAAATCCAAAATGATATCGTTTTAGTCCAAATTTGATTTTTAAAGGAGCAAATTAATGATGGCCTCCACAAACCTCACTACCACCACCCCACCATGTGGCATCCTAAAATCTCATGACAACCTCTAGAGTACCATGAACCATGATTAGGTAATGGAAGTGCCATTGGATTTTGTATTAGCCATTGAATCAATGAATTTCATTTAATTTAAGGCCGAGCATTGTAATGGACAATTGTTTGGATGGAGATGTGCCTACAAGTGACCCAAGGATTTTATTAAGGTGCAAATTGATATAGAAATCTTATTCTTGGTGGTGCCCTTTATAAGTAGAATTTTATGGATTTAAATTACAAAGTTTTGTGGGTTTATAAGTTGAAATTAGGTGTTTATTTAAATGAGGATTAAATGGAATAGGAATAGGAGAGGGTGGGCTGATTTTTAGGCCCAAAGACTGTCCAACCAGCCCACGCCACCCCCTGGTCGACCGGCCCATGAAGGCCCAAGGCCGGTCCAGCCTTGAAGCCCTTAAGCTTTGCATGTGAATCGCCAAGTGGCATGGAGGAGAAGCCAAGTGCGGCTGCCCCCATTGGCTTCCTTGGGCGGCTACATGCAATCAAATGATTGCAAATGATTGTAGGGGAAGAAAATTAAAGAGAGGGAGGCGGATTGATGAGGGGTAATCGACCAAGAGAGGGAGAGACTGTCGTCCGAGAGAGAAAGGGAAACCGAGAGAGAGGAAGAGGGAAAGAGAGGAAGCGGGCGTGCGAGAGGAAGAAGGAAGAAGAAGAAGAAGATCGTCATTGCGTCGCCTAGTCCCGTTGTTTCTGTTGTGTTTTCCTTTGATTTGAGGCAAGTGAAGTCCTAAAACCTACTCCTTGCATTGCTATGTTGTGTGTGTAGAAGAAGGTAAATTTCGGTTGTGATAGATGGGATGAAATTTTGGAGCTTTGGAGAGAGATTCGTTGGCCTTGCATGCTGTTTCTGGAAAGACCAGTCCGACCATCCATGAGATTGTGTGCTGCATGCGACTTTTTAGTTGGAATCTTATTTCGATTTCTTCATGAAAGTTGTATAGAACATCTTGAGGAACAACATAATAAAACTTGAGGCAAAACGAACAAGTAATGGTTAGTGAAATGATTTTTCCTTGGAGAAGCTAGATCTGGAATTCGTTGTGCTGACCTTTAGAGATTTCGTGGTCTGTAAAGTAACTTTTTTGTGAAAATCTCACTTTGAGCTCTTAATGAAAGTTGTATTTTACTTCTTGAGGAAGAACATATCAAAATTTTATAGGAAATGAACAAAAATAGGTTGGTGAAATCGTTGTTCTTTGAAGAAACTGGATTTGGGAAAAACGCTACCTTGACCTAGTATGATTTTGTGATTTTTATAAAATTATAAAGTTAAAATTTGGTCATGTGTCCTTAATGAAAGTTGTAGGTAATACTCTGAGGAATAACATACTGAAAATTTAGAAGAAAGGAACTTATGTAGATCAGTGAGATGAGTTTCCTTTGGAAGAAGACAATCTGGAAAAATGACACTGAGAAGAGGGGGAAATAATCGTCTATATCTATAAATCTAGAACGATTTGGGTTTTTATTTCTTCATGAGATATGTACCTTTAGGACTTTTGTATGGCATATCAAAATTTCATAATTTTTGGAGTTTATTTAGGTATTTAATTTGAATTTCTTCCGAGACTGTGCAAACTGAAATATTTAAGTTTTGAAAACTGTGGTGCATGGACCGTGCTGTTTTGTGTGAGATTCTTTTGGTATGGTGTTATTCATGAGATATCTGCCTTTAGGTCTCTTCTATAATGTGTCAAGTTTTCAGAATTTATTAACACCATTTACTAATTTTCCTAGAGTTTTAACTAGAGGAATGCATTCTGATTTATCCGAAAAATTGATGTGTTTTGAAAAATAAATGAATTTATCCATGTGATGTAATACTCTGAGTGGTTGATTTTGCTGCATATGTGATGACATATGGCATGTTATATGGCATGAAATGTTGGTTGAGACCCTTGATATTATTGCATCAAATGCCATGTTGAGATTGAGACACATGTGTGAATATAAATTGAGATAATAACAAGACCGTCGGAGGTGTGAGCCGACGATGCCTCAGGAGTTTTGAGATACCCGGAATGTAGGGGTACCGGATGCCCAAAGTGTGTGTGTCAGATGCCCCGGGAGTATCGGGATGCTCGAAGTGTGGGGGTGCCGGAAGCCTCAGAGGTGTGTGCCGGGGGGATACCTCGTGATGCCAGTTGGGGTACGGGATGCCTGGAGTGTGTGTGCCAGATGCCTGGAGGTGTGTGCCGGAGGTTCCTTGCGATGCCAGGTGGGATGCGAGCGATAAATTGTGGGATGCAAACATTGGTCCCTGTGAAGAAAATGATGGGATCTATTTGAAATATAAAGATCGAGAATTGAATCATGCGAGTGGATGTGTACATATGGCATGGTTGTTTAATGATAAGTGCATGGTGGGATATGCACGTTACATAATGATATATGCATGGTTGTTTAATGATGAGTGCATGGTGGGATATACACGTTGCATAATGATATATGCACGGTTGTTTAATGATGAGTGCATGATGGGATGTGCACGTTGCATAATGATATATGCATGGCTATTTAATGAGGAGTGCATGGTGGTATATGCACGTTGCATAATGATACATGCATGACTACCTGATGATATAAGTGCAAGTGTATGGTGAATTATGCATGTTATATGGTGATATATGCATGGCTACAAGGTAAGGTATACTTGAATGTATGAATGATATGTGCTTTATTCATGATACCATGATTGTTCTATTTGATGCATTGAGTAGTTTGGTGGATTTTTACTACTGAGTGGTTATACTCACCCATTTCGGGAATTAACATTTCGGCTTAGAAAGATGCCTTTGCGACCAGTTGCCCGCGGTACTTATTATGACATACCTATTGATGTTGATGTGAAGTGTACGGAGCACATCTGTGTCGATGCCCTTGGTTTAGTGTTTGTTCAAGTTCGAGTATTGGTGATGTACGACATGGGTCTTGCTTATGGCCCGGTCATTCAGGAGTTTTTGTTTGTCCATGTCTAACGCGATGGAGTGATGTTAGGGATGTTACTGCAGCCGCCGCCCGATGCACCGGATTGGGTGTGATGGCACATATAGCTGATGGGAGTTGACACTTTTTGGAGATAGCCGACACTTGTTGATAGAGGGTTTATACATGTTCGATGTAAGGTCAAGTCCTCTTTTGAGTGATAGCCAAGTATAGTTAAAACCTTGGCCTTTTTATTGTATCAACTTTAATGTCCATCATGAAAATATAAATAAGAGTGAATCGGCTTTATCTTTTCTTATGGTGCGTAGTTGGTGTGCATTGCATTATGGTTGTTGGAGTAAGGGATGGTAAGACTTGTTTATGCTTCCGCTAATAATCTGCGCTTGGACCATTTTCAAAAAAAAAAAAAAAAAAAAATCCCTGGTCAAAGGGTATCGGTCTATGAAGTTATATGAGATCGAGTAATTAAGAAAGATCACCTATGGCGACCTCAGGCGAGTCGGGGGTGCCACACACCATTGCTAGAAAGGGCCAGCGATGGTACAATGAGGGTTAACTAGCAACCCTAGCCAACCATAGGCAAGAGCTTGCATGCCCTCGCCTAGATCTCGTCTTTGCCAATAGCAATCCTAGGCCCAATCTAGTCAAGGGTCGATGACCCTCGCCTTATCTAGGGGAGGGTAGCCTTCACTCGATTTGGGGTAGGGCTACAACCCCTCACCCCAAATTTGCAAGGGCATGCAAGTCCTTGCTTGCAATCAGCTAGACCTTAGCCAACTCTTGCCCCACCATCACCCATCACCAGCCCTTTCTGATGATGGTGAGGCGATAGCCCTTTCTAATGATGGTGAGGTGACAGTGGCAAGGGCCAGGGAGGCCCTTGCTGTTTTGCTCCCTTTTATAAATTTAATTAATATTTACGTTAAAAATCAAATTTGGGGGTGAACTAATGCAATTTTGGGATAATAATTGCTAAGTGGACATTTTAGTAAGTCACGTAGACTAGTTTTATTAGTAAAATATGCCACATCAGATTTTTAGCAAGCCTTGCTGGCACTTAATCATCTAATTAAAAAGGAAAAAAATGGCACTTAAGGTACATTTTGGAAATTTTGACACTTATATATCCACCCATAGCCTCTATAATTCTAGAGATGCCCTACGGTTTCAAAACGTGACTTCGATTGTGTGACACTTAACCCTTACAAGATTCGAGAAGTGACTCCCACGTGTTAACACTTTGTTTGCGTGCCACTTAAATCCCACCATTCACAAATATCAATACTTCGTCCAATGTACAAGGTGTCGGTAATTCATATATCTTGTATTCGATATCCCACGGATTGAATACATACTAATACAACTAATTTAGTTCACATGTATAACATAAGACACTATTTATAGATAGTAGAGAGCAAGTGAACGACTTACCCTAGAATCAAGAAGCTTGATCAATCAAAACATCACTAATGAGACTCTTCATCTCATTTTTCATGTTTTTGATTAGAATAATTGTTCAAAAGTTCATAACCCTATTATATAGTGGCTAATTTAGTTCTAAAATTTTCGATTTGGCCAATTTAGTCCTAAAAAATTTTGACAATTTTTTCAACATAGTCTTTTTTGATTAATTTTGGCTGAAAATTGTTAATGTTAATAATTTTTGCTAACTTTTTAAAATTTTGGAAAATTATTCTTTTTTTCTTTTTTTTTCCAATCTTCTATTTATTTTTGCCTATGGATAGTCTCAATGTGGGCCACAAGCAAGGTTTGTACTTTCCCAGATATAAGGGTGAGTGAGAGCAACTTTAGCTAGATTTGGGTGATGGGTGCCTGATGAGCACGGCCCTAGCCAGTCATTGTTGAGATTGGCCACAATTGAAAAGGAAAAGAAAAAAAATAAAAAATAATTTTTAAAAAGAAAATTGCAAAGATCATCCATGTCAATACCCACATTAGCAATTTCCAATTAAAAATTGGATGAAATAATTACATTAAAAAAGCATTTAATTTTTATGATTAAATTAGTAAAATTGAAAAATTTAAGATTAAATTGGCTGTTGTACAATGATTTATAATTTTTTTGGACAATTTTCAAATCTTTGATCTATCGGTACTTTCTCTCCCTAGTCTCTCCTTTCTCGGTCTCATTCTCCATTTGTTCATCAACTCAAACATCTTATATGAGAACATGATGGTTGTTTTGGAAAAACACATTATCGTGGGGTCTAAATGATCAATGATATAGAAACCATGCAATAACTTCATTAGGTACAGTTTGACAGTCCATTTCTACTAGGAAAGCTCAAAGTATAAATTGGTTGTTCAAAAATCAATTGGGATAGAAAGTTAATAGAAGGTTGAAAAAGAGACGATGGGATTTATAATGTTTTAGTAATTAATTCTTAGGTCGAGCGGTGGAATGATTCTTTGGACATCCGTGGTCCAGTCAAAGGAGCCCATAAAAATGCGTTGGGCTTGGTCTCCCCTTATGTCGCAAACTGAATGAGTCTCCAGTCTCCCCGGAAAGTGTATGGATCTTAGAAGTCTTGTAAAGCCCACAACCACAAGAATCACCATGCTTCAGGAATTTCCAAGTGCAATATCCGATGCTCGAATGGCGTGGTGTCGTCTCTGGTATAGAAAAGAATTAGCTTTTCTCTTTTCTAGGAATTTTCAGGTGCCTTTTGGAACATGCACAATCTGCTCGAGTCAATCATCACATGCCAAGTGTAATGATTTTTTTTCTTATTTTCCTTTTTATATGATAACACTTCGCATGTGATGATTGACTTGGATGGATAGAAACGTTATATTTCATAAATACCTAAAAACATTTTTTGATAAGACCTCTTTTCTTGTCATAAGTATTGGATTATGATCTCATTACTACCCACTTGATTATGCAAACTACACTAGGTTTCCTAAAAAAGGATCACGATCTCTTCAATTGATATTAAACCTACCCTTAAACGGCAGTTCCAAAGTTAATGGTAGTCATTACATTTCATTTTTCTCTCACGTCCTCTCTTATTTCTTGCTCCCCACTTGTGCTCCGGGAATGTGTTGGTGTTGACATTTGGCCTTTTCCCTTCTTTTCCCGGTGTCAAACTCCAGCTTCTTAGTACCCAGGATATCTTGAATTTTATGGTGGAGCCTGAAACTCATGTCAATGGAATGCCCCTTTACACCTTCATGGTAGTCATAGGGAAGGCTCGAGTCTGGCCCGGACCCCCTTATAATCTGGCTTGGGTAGCTCCGGGATAAGAAAGTTGCTACATGGCAGGGTTTGGAGTAGTTCAGAAGGAATCACATGGCAGGGATGAGAATGTTGCTCTGGACGGTTGTGGCGCGGGTTGTTATTCCAGTTAGAGGAGCTACCATCCTTATGGTTCTGCACTGTGATGGCAAAAGGCTTCAACATCTGGGGAGTTTGTCGGATCATGCTTGCCGTCGATTCCTTTCTCTTGCTATTCTTAAATGGTTTTCCTTAGAGGCTTCAACATCTTGGATCTGACCGGTGTGGAGACCACCATCAATCCTCTCTCCGATAGTCTACTAGGTCTGCAAAGTTGGAGGAGGACCGTTAGTCTATAGGGGTTCTCATGAAGATCTGAAAATCATCTCCTTATCATCAATGAGAGATCCCAACTTGGATGGCCTACTCAAGCTGGTACTTGGCAATTTCTCCATGTCCTAACAAGTACGAGCGATCTCTATGTTAAATCGGTACTACGGGACCGGCATTTTGACAAGGTCATTCCACGCCAAGAGGTCACTGGGGTCCAACTGGGCAAATGGTTGAAGCACCGCAGTAGGGAGGCTTTCTCCAAAGTTTTGGATCATCAATTTGTCATATTTCAGGTAGCAAGTCATTTTCATCCCAAAGAGCCTTAGGCGAGCCAGTGGACGGCCGGTACCATTGTATTTATTGAACTCCGGTAGCTTGAACTTGTCTGGGGACTCGATGTTCACTGAAGAATCTCGTATCCTCAAAGCAAGTCTTGCTTACATCGCTCAGCCCCTGTATAGCTTCGCTCTTTTCTCTGAAGTGAGCCAACTTTCTCATCTTCCAAAGCTCATTAGCTATTGTCCCCCGATCTGGCGAGGGCAACCAGCAGCTTGGTTTGTCTCAACGTGCGTGGCTACATTTGAAGAAACGAAATCCAGTGGCTTGTCAAACTTAACAGAAAGGTCCCTTCTTGCCACAACAGTAGGTTAAACGTAGGGGTGAGCGAAAGGAATTGCCTGAATCAGACCAAATTGGTCAGTTCTCAGCAGTTCTCAATAGCACTGGTCTGGTTTGTGGTTCCAACAAATTGGAATCGGTGATTTCTGGTCCAGTTCTAGTTTCACGGGTGAAATCACCCATCTGAACTACCTGAACCGAATTTGATACTACCTAAACCAAACCAATTTAAAAAAAAAAAAAAAATCCTAGAAATTTATCCTAAAAAGCTATGGGAATGCAGCTTCTTTCATTTTGGAGTGGTAGGATCCAATGCTTCACGCCATTAAAATCATAGTTAGATGAGCCAAAATATTGTATCCTACAAGGTGATTTCAATATAAGTAAACTTGCAATAGACAAATGCACAATCAAAACATCTTCATTTTTCAACCAAAATTAAAACTCTCAAATCATAGAAATCTATCTGCAAAAAAAAAAAAAAAAAAAAGCCACCAGTTCTATTAGCTTACTTGGGAATCGGATCAGACTAAATGGTTCCAAAACTAAGTAGGCCAGTTTCCAATTTTAGAAACAAAGAACTGGTTACGCTGATCCTGTGCCTGATTACTGGGTGAGAACCAAATCACTTGTGAACCGATCAATCCTAAGTTAAACATGTATAAACGGTGCACATGATGGTTTGTCTGTATGTTAATCACCATGCTTCTAGCCTAAGGGCACCTAGTTGGCCTAGGTCCAACATTTGTTGGGGCGTGAATGCGCTGTTATGCCCGTGATTAGATCATGTGCATAAGTTTAGGAATTACTTCAACAGACATGAATAAGGTAAACAGATGATTGAATTTTACAGAGATAAGAGCACCAATAATTAAACATGAATAAAGCAAACGGGCAATTGCAACGTGTAGATTTTAGGAAATTAACTGATAATTGCAAGGAATTAATTGAAAAGTTAATCGTGCTCGAACCCTTTGGGTAGTTACCGCTAACTAGTCTCCGGCAAAGTCACTGTTCCAATAGCAACTCTCCTTTACGAAGGCAGTAGGTTGGTTCGAGAGAAGTAGCGGCTACAGTGGAAAAAGGTTTTGCAAGTTTTTTTTTTCTTTTGGGGAGGGGGGGGGGGGGGGGGTAGAATTTGGTGTTTCAAAATTAGATAATCTTGTGGAGTCGCCACCAATCATTTTCAAAAGAAAGTTAAAGCGTGAATGCATTAGTCATTTGCGAAAATCGAAGAAGAAGTGGTCCAAGGTTTTTTTTTTTTTGGTCGGAGAAGTGGTCCAAAGTTTGGTTAAATCCGTTTGGCACTACAACACCCCTTTGATACCAATTTTTTCGATT
The DNA here is from genome assembly GCA_016097545.1 of Eucalyptus victrix. Lineage (NCBI taxonomy): Eukaryota > Viridiplantae > Streptophyta > Magnoliopsida > Myrtales > Myrtaceae > Eucalyptus > Eucalyptus victrix. The sequence continues at coordinate 51,723,462 of CM027843.1, forward strand.
AAATCCTATGAATGCATTCGTCACGACATAATTTTGACTTTTTCGGAGATATCATCAGGAAACTCCCTCATCATTTCACAAATGAGCGTGACTCTGTCGGGCGTGTTTTTACTTTGAAAGCATGATCAATGACGTATAAAAATATGTATGCTTGTGCAATTGGCTATATGATGTCATAGTATGATGCACGCTTAGTTTTGAAATTGCTGGAGTGATGTTATTATTTGCTCGCTCACTTGGGGGTACTTTCATCCTTCCAACCATATATAATGTTATGTTTTCAAAAATACTAATCAGTAGTCAATTTGTCAATTTCAAAAATATACGTTACGTTACTGTTTGATTGTTGTGGGGCAAACAAGATGATAAAACAAGAAGCCATGAAATCAAGGAAGAGCAAGACATCATCAATTTGATTGGAATTTTTCAATCTTTAGTAATCAAAGAACTATATGGAATACTTAGATTAAGGTTATGGGACTTGATTGCATAAATTAAGAGCTACAAGATTCAAATGCACGATTCACGTAACTAATGGAACCAAAAAAAGTAATTATCACCTAAGAAAAAGATTTTCTAAGGTCAACTGGCTGTATGTATTATAGAACTTTAGAATGAGAAAGAAACAAAAGACTCACGCCGACTTATGTAAATAGCTATATAAGTGGACAGGGTGTATCTAGTCTATGCGTCCCATGAAGACCTGAAGTTATAGGTCTTTCGCTAGTGACGTTAGCTAGAAGTATGGATCTATCCTAGGCTTCTTTATTGATGAATCTCTGGTTTGCATCACTACAGTTGTAGTTGATAAATCTTGTCACAACTTCTTGAATGTTTTTTTTTTTTTGGTAAGTACAACTTCTTCAATGTTTTTTTTTTTGATGCTGGAGAAGCAAACTACCGCAATGCCGACAATGCACCGTAAATCCCTAGGTGCACTTAAGCAGGAGGATTCACCACCCTTGAGTCACACTTAATACACCTAGCGCCTCTCCTGGGTTTTGAACCCTTCACCTCTTTGTTGAGAATCAGCAGAGCCTTAATCAGTGAAGCCACCACGACCGGTGGTAACAACTTCTTCAATGTTTGTAGACTAAAAATTGTTGAATATTATTTAGTTGGAAAATGAGAAAAAAAAAACGAAGGGAATGCAAAGGAATATAAAATTTATAGTTGAGCAATATAAGATATTTCAAAAGGAATACATCTTGTCGCTACTACCGATAAATTCAAAGTGAGCACAGTGCAAAACATGAATACCGATCGCCCACAACGTACAGAAAAGTCAAGTCAATGTGTAATGTCCAGGCAGTTTCTGATGTCTACGTCTTAACTCTCTGTTTCCACATACATAACGACAAGCACGATGAGATGAACGTGGAACTTCTGTAGAAAAAGTTGGCTTGAGTGGCGAGCAATTCCCATTTCCTCGAAGTGAGACCGTACCAGGTCAAGGTCGACTCTGCTTTCCAAGGAGCAGACCTCACGATGTTGGCGAATTTCCTCGAAACGAGACCACACAGGAGTCAAGGTCGACTCGAATTTTACAGGAAGCAGGCGTCAAGAAATCAGCTTGATGTTACACGATGTTCTGTCGTGGATTGATGAAAGATGATACGTCAAAGAGCACCTGAAGATCACAAATCATTTCACTGGAGTTCCAATTACCGGAGAGAATTTCTCCATTGCTTGGTTATCAAATCAACCAAGAGATTTGTGAATCGGGATTCCAACGCATATAGATACAAATGGTCCTATAAGAGCAATTTTCAATTTTTGTCTTCCAAATGAAGTCAATATTAAATCCTGAAAAATTATGATTTATGGTGAGTAGAACATGTAGATAGTCAACCAACAATCATGACAATATTTATCCACTTGGGTGGGGAGTGTCCCTCATTCGGATGAAAGCTCGTCATCCTAGTTTGAGGTCGCTTGAGATCATTTCATCATCACCCATATGACTGTAAAACAAGCTGTGTTTGTTTTATGTTACAAGAGACTTATCTGCTAATATAACAATTTTATGTATAGACAATGTGCAATTAGAAGCACATCTAACCTTTAATAGGACAAGTGTTTGGGTTTTAAATAGGACAAGTGATTTGGTATCATATTTGCAATTTTGGTTGTTGTTGATTTGAACTAGAGCCGTTAAAAGAGATCGGGTCGATCATACCCAAATTAATCCATTAACCCATTTATGATCATTTATAAAGGTATCATATAAAACCCATATTTAACAAATTTAGAAAAACTTATTCCTATGTTTTTTTTTAAAGAGCTTATATATATATATATATATATATATATATATAGATTAATTTTTAAAAAATTGTATTGCTAAAATAGTTTTATACAATATAAATTTACTGGATAATTTTTATAAATTTTAAAATAATTATTTAAAAAAATCGAAATTTAATTATTTTTTAAAATTAAATTTTAAATTATTTTTATTTTATTTTTAAAATATAACTTTTGGTTGTTGTTGATTTGAACATTTTACTTTGGATCCTTGTACTTTGTGAGCCTCGCCGCGCCGGCGAGCTCGAGGCTCGCCAGATCTGGGCGAGCCTAATCGGCAAGGCCTCTAGTTCTCTTACTAATCGCCGGTGTCGGCCGAGCTTGAGCTTGCCCCTCGCCTGAATTGGCGAGGCTCGAGCCTCACCGACGCCGGCAGGCTCGAGGCTCGCCAAATCGACGAGCTTAAGCTTGCCTAACGCCCGAGAGCTCGAGGCTCGCCGGCCGATCGCCGCGATCGCGCGTGCGGCGACGGAAGGAGGAAGGAGAAAGAAAAAAAAAAAAAGGAAGAAAAAGAAAAGAGAAAATAAAAATAAAAAAAATTATAATTTCGATTTTTATAAAGTTAAAGAGAGAATTGAGGAATTATAATGTTTTTGTTAAAGATGAGTTTTCAACCCAACCCATTTAAAAACCCACTTAAGACCCACCTATCTTAAACCTTTAATTGTGAAACCTATTTAACTATCTTTTGTTATAAATAAGTAACCCATTTTAACACCTCTAATTTGAACATTTTACTTTGGATCCTTGTACTTTGTTCAGTAGTAATTCTAGTTCTCTTACTAATCTCTGGCGATAATATAAGTCCTTTCGTATAAAATTCCAATGAAAATTCTAAAAGCTTTATAAGTGTGTCCAATCTGATGACTTCTACCGTAGCCGTCAACTATATTACATGGCTTTAAAGAAAATTTTTTTACTTAATTGCTAGCGAAACAATCTAATTACATGGACATATACACATATAGATCATTAATTTAACAATACTCAATAGCATTGTCATTAAGTTCTTATTTAGTAGGGAAATGCCTATAATCTTATTATGGAAAACTCAAATTGATACACATGCAGTAACTTTATCTCAAACTAATTTTTTACCATAAAAAATCATAAACTAGTATACCGTGATAAATTTACCATTCATTAATTATTGTTAAATTTTATTATCAAATTATTGAGTTGAGTGACACATAATAAGTGTACCAGTTTGGGATTTTATCCTTCATTTGTTATAAGTGTATTAATTTTTTTATTTTTCATAGCATTAATTCAATTTAATGGAAACGAGATTCTCTTAATTATACTTTTGCAACAAATTGGTTAAGATTTTATTCATCATATTTGGAGTCTCTTTCATCTATATAAGAAGTTATGGTTATATACGTCAAAGATATTGTTATATTTTTATAATCAAAGGCAATGGTATAATTTGCAAGGATTATCTAGATGATCATACATTAGGAGAAGTTTCCAGATCTTTTATGAAGCACAATGGCTAGTAACATGACTTGGATTTCATTGTAAAGTTATATTGATCATCCATTTATTAAGAAATGATAAATATCAATGTAATCCTTCCATAATAAAGATTCGTGATCCATGTGACAATCTTTTAAAGACGAGACACTCTTTCCAAATAAAAACTCTATTTATAGAAACTCAATATCTGTTGTATGGGCAATGGAATCAAAGGGAGACTCTAATCTTTTAATCCAAGAAACAATCAGATCTTTGCATCTCATTCAAGTCCAATGAGTTGATTGGCTGAATTATCCTTAGAAGTATTGTCTAACGGTTAGCTTGGAAATTGGGGAGTATAAAAAGAGATCGTGATGTTGCAGGACAAATAAGATCTAAAGTCAACAATTCCAAAGTTCAAAAAGAGTCGATTTTTCATACTTATCTTCGTGATTGTAATTTTTGAGAGGTTGTTGTAAAGAATGTGAGATCAGAAAATACCATCACACATAATTGAGTAGAGAGTGTGCAATTCTCCATCTCTTAATCTCATTGATTTGTTTGATAGTTTATTGCATTATGTAAAATCTGATCACTGCACAATTCTTCTTTAGACTTTGGTTACTTGCAATATTAAACTTGATTGTTTTTAAAATTCCACTTAATCACCTATTCATCTCCCTCCAAATGATAGTTATAACCCAAACACTAAATTGAGATTTGTCATAGTATTAAGCTTTTTCTTATCCAATTGCTTAAAAGTAGTGCTCTAGGACATTGACAAAATCCATCAATTGTTAAAAGATTGGCTTCCTGTCCCAATGTCACCAAGACCAGTTTCAAACGGGGGCACTCACGCTCAACTTCAAATGCCACAATGGCCCTTGATTTTATTGCTTTTCGTCTTGATCTCAAATGATAGTCTTGCAGACCATCCATACAGAAGTAAACACACAACATTCCCCATTGCAAATGCACCTATTTCTGGTAACAAAGACAGACACCTATTAAACTGCAAATATCACCGGAAACCCGAGCGAAGACAAGTCGACAGAATCAGCTTAAACGCTCAAGGAAAGAAGCCGTTGCGTTCCCATCCTTCTCTTCCTCAGCCTCTCTGCGATGATGAAAGACAGCTCGAGCGCCTGAGAAGCGTTGAGCCTTGGGTCGCAGTGGGTGTGGTAGCGCGAGCTCAAGTCATCGAATGTCACGGTCCGCGACCCTCCGATGCACTCTGTCACGTTCTGACCCGTCATTTCCAGATGAACACCTCCCGGGTGACTTCCCTCTTGGTCGTGGACATCAAAGAAGGCCCGCACCTCAGCCTACCGATCACAAACATGTACCATTAATGCACTGTTCCGAGTATAATGCTGCTAAGTAAAAGTATTTATGGAAGAGTCCCTACCAGAATTGCATCGAAGGGACGGGTTTTAAGCCCGCAAGGTGCCTTAATTGTGTTTCCGTGCATTGGATCGCAAACCCAATTCACAATTTGCCCGGATCTTCGGACCGCCCTGATCAAATGCGGGAGTTTGACTCTCATGTTCTCAGCACCCATCCTGCAGATCACTGTGATCCTTCCGGGCTTGTTGCTTGGGTTAAGGATCTCGACGAGCTTGACAAGCTCATTGGGGTCCATCTTGTTGCTCACCTGAAAACAGATTTAAATGTCAGCCAGTCAATGACCAGATAACACAGTAAATCGGCCAGCACAAGAAAGTCGAACTCTGCACCATTAAAGAAATCACACAAAGCAAAGTATGACACAAGATTATCGCGACAATTCCATGCTGCATGTGGTGCCACACTAGCCGAACAGATAACTAGTGACAACACACCTTAATTCCAAGGGGATTGGCGATTCCTTTCAGGAACTCGACATGGGCACCATCCAGCTGCCTGGTGCGCTCTCCGACCCAAAGCATGTGAGCAGAGCAGTCATAGAACAGGCCAGAGGTTGAATCGAGTCGGGTGAGAGATTGCTCATAAGGCAAAAGCAAGCACTCGTGAGAGGTCCAGAATTCGGTTGAGGTCATGATCGGATGATCAACCGTGAGCCCTGCTGCAGCCATGAACCCCAAGGCCTCGTCAACCCTGTGAGCCAGTTCCTGATACCTGTTCACCATTCCCAAAATCAATTAAATGAAGTTTTGCCATTTGATTGCTGATACTTGGCAAAGCAAAGTGATATTCAAATACAAGATTCTCAAGAGAATTAAGCCTTATACCTATCCCCCTGTTCGCTGTGCTCTGCAAAGTCCAGATTCCACTGGGTGACTCTCTGCATTGCGGCGTAGCCTCCAGTGGCAAACGCCCTCAAGAGATTCAGAGTTGATGAGGATTGAGTGTAAGCTCTGATCATCCTGTGAGGATCAGGAATTCTCGACTTCTCAGTGAAGGCATCACCATTGATGTTGTCCCCCTTGTAGCTTGGTAGCTTCACCCCATCCTTCTCTTCAAATGGGTCGGATCTTGGCTTCGCAAACTGTCCTGCCATTCTTCCCACCTGAGCAAATTATAACCCCACATTCCGTCAATTATTCGGCTCGTACTCATCCTCATGAATTCATATCAAACCAAATCCTAAATCCGAGTTCCGAAATGGAAAGCCAAGTCAGCAACATATCTCCAGTTAACATCAACGACTGACAACCATTTCCAGTGTGGTCTAATGCACAGTTTCAGATCTAGTGATCTGTCTGATAAGCTTCTCATCTAGATCCCAATTTATAGATCTCTGGTCTTTATACGACAAAATCAAAAACAAAATCTTCGAACAAATCAAGAATTCCCGGTCCACGGCAACCTCACTTCGGCCCGTCGTACAACACTAGAGACGGGCGATTATCGCATGCATGCAGATGCATCTAGACCAGCATCAACAAGACCCACCCGACTCGACAGTCGAGATGAGATCCCGATCCGCCCGGTCCCCCTGATAACTATGGCTAAAAACAGAGCGATCCCTTTCAAAGATTCAAGCTTTTGAAACAGCTTGATGAGCGCGTTCTTACACAAGATCTTAAAACTCATCCCAGACGCCCCATCAAAATTGCATGCAAACCTCAAATTAAACGACGAACGACAACACGAATCGCAAAATCAGCCGACAAACAAAAAACAGAGAAAACTGTCATTACCTTGATCACGGGCACTTGACCTCCGAACATGAGGACGACGCCCATCTGGAGGAGGACCCGGAAGGTGTCCCGGATGTTGTTGGCGCTGAACTCCTTGAAGCTCTCGGCGCAGTCGCCGCCCTGCAGGAGGAACGCGTTCCCCATGGCGGCCTCGCCGAGCTTCTCCTCGAGGCTCCTCGCCTCCCCGGCGAACACGATCGGCGGGAACGACTCGATGGTCTGGAGCACCGACTCGAGCTCCTTGACGTCCGGGTACTCCGGCATATGCAGCGCCTTCTTCCCCTTCCAGCTGTCCACCGCCCACTTCCCGGCGCTCGGGGCCGCTGCCGCAGGCTGCTTGGCGGCCACGGCGGCGGCGGCGGGGGCCTTGGAGGGCTCGGCGGCGTGGACGGCGGAGATGGGGCGGGGCTTCTGGTGGGTCCTGGGGGCGGCGACGGAGAGGGCCGCGGGCTGGTGGTGGTGCTGGTGGGAGAGGGCGTGCATGTCGCTGTAGAGCGACTTGGAGGAGAGGGTGGAGGTGTTTGCGAGTGCCATGGTTTCTTGTTCCTCTGTTCTCTCTCTGTGAATATGCTTTCCTGAACAGGAGTTCTATAGAGAGAGAGAGAGAGAGAGAGAGAGAGAGAGGAAGGTGGTGGCAGGAAGGGAGGAGGGGGACTGACAAGGGGAGGAGAAAGGGGAAGGTGGGCTTTTATAATGTTTAAGAGGGAAAACAGAGAGAGGGTAGAGAGAGAAAGTGGGTTGAGAATTTAGAGAGAGAGAGGGAGGTGGCTGGAGGCGGAGGGAGGGAGGTTTGGTGGGCGGCTCTCCGGTCAAAGGTGGAAGGGTGGGGACAGAGGACGGGACCGTGGGGAAGGTAGTTAGGAGCAGGCCAAGGGTACGTTTGTAAATATAATGGAACATCATGGGAGGAATGAAAAGACAGAGAGATTGACTTTGATAGAATTTTTTTTTTTTTTTTTGCCTTTATTCAACACAAGTGAAAATTGATTTGCCTCCTCGGCACAAAAAGATAGGTTGAAATAAGGCTAGTGCCACTAAAAATTCCAAACGGATACTCAGGATATATTTTGCCTCGTTCAATTTTGGTTGCACAGAAAATGTAAATTAATACTCTATGACATATTTGCCTTTGAATTAATTTTCGTTTCATAAAAATCTCAAATTAGTATCTCATTACATATTTACTCCAAATCTATTATATATGTCAAATCTATCCCAAACAATTAATGAAGGATAAATATGTTAGGATAATCCACAACAATTAATGGAGGTTAGATTTGGGGGTAAGCATGTTATGCAATACAATGTATCTGTTCCAAACAATTAATGGAAGGTAGACATGTTAGATTTATCCCAACCAATTAATGGAGGGTAGATTTGGGGTAAGTATGTTATGGAATACCATTTCAAGTTTTTTCATGAGAAAAAGTTAGTTGGAATAAATGTATCATTGGAGTACCGATTTGAGATTTTTGTGAAGCAAAGATTGGGTTAAATGTGTTGTGGGTACCTATTTAGGATTTTAAATGGTATAAACCCTTGAAATATTCCGATTTAGTTTCGTGTGATTTGGAGATGCCTTTTTCATAGTTTCAAATATTCTAATTGCTTTTCGATCTCTGGAATTGGTTTGTCGGAAGTATAGTAGTTGCAGATTAATTTGCGATTTTATCATAACTTGCTTTCGATGATGCAACGATAAGAGACTAGCTCTAGTAAAGCAACGTATGGCCTAAACAATTTTTTTTTTCACTACATGTATTTCTTTACTCCTTTTGGCCTATTTATGTTTGGTTGATGTTTAAGACAAGATAAAGTTGGATGTAAGAGAAATATAGCCTGGACAAAATTATCTCGAGGGGGGAGGGAAGTAAGATAAAAATGTATAGTATTTCTAATGTCTATAATGTAGTTTTTCCTCGAAAAGAAAACTTCTAAAATTAAAAAAAAAAATAAAAAAATCAGAATAACAAAAATTACAACATTTTTATTTATTCATATTTTTATTTATATATTTGAATTTCTTTCTATCTTATAATATATATTCAATATAAAAGTATATATTCAGTATTAGTATTTTAGGTATATTAGTATAGTTTACTATTTAATAAAATTTTATAAGAGAATGACGAAAGGGGAAAAAGAAATAATTGTTCTCACGTTCTCACCTTTTCCACCAAAAAGAAGAAGAAATAAAATAGAGGGAAAATAATAAAATAATAAACAAATAAAAATGAAGTAGGCAAGAGTGTCATGAAAGATTCTTGCCATATCTATTTGTGCAATTTTTAGGTTCAGTTATATAGATATATCATTCATGCCAAATAATGATATGATAACACATGGAAATATCTAGTTTTATTACTACGATTCACCAAATAGTGCATATGATATAGTAAAATATATGCATTTTATATCATATCTTGTTCAATCATATCTTATTAAAAATTTAGAAACCAAACACAACCCGTAAAAGATTGTTGATGTCGATGGCTTCCTTCTATAATCTTTAGATTATCAACAAAAGCCAAATGCCAAAAAGTATGAATTCATAAGCTTTTCAGTTGAGTCAAAAGTACTATAAAAACATCGGTTCAAGAGAAGCATGGATTTTTAGTCTATATATATATATCGCACATAATATCATAAAAAAAAACATGACCTTTTACTCCCAACAAATACATAATTCATAGGTATAACCTTTCATTCAATCCTAGAATAAACAATTGAAGCATTTGAGGCTACATTAATCATGGATACATCACAAAAGGCATCATGAGAGTGACCATCCAAGGAAGAGAATTTTCCTCGGTCATTGACTTGAACGATTAGTTTGCCTATCTGATTTGAAGCTATGATAAGGATATCTCTAAATATTCAAATGATGAGATTCAAGACTGAATCACTCAAATACATTTATATTTGAAACTACTAGCTACCTTTTAACAAATATACAAATAAGATCTTTTGCTTTGCTCATATGGTATGAGTTTTTCTGGCTATTAAGGTGACGCAAAGCTCGCGAAGTAAAAGAAGAAAGAGTCGCTCCGCTACTAAGAACCTAATAGAACTGTCTATATTTGCACCGGAGATTAAAAAAAAATAAAAAGAAGATAACCAAATTTTTTTTTTGGTCAGTCCTATTTTAATCTTATTCTAACACTCACTCTCAGACTTTTGACCTGCCTTATTGCAGGGCGTGGGAGTCGAAAATCCACTATTGAAATGAAATCATCCCCATTCCAATCCCCGGTAGGGATTTGAACACCCCACCTCCCCCTTCCAAGTTGGAAGGGTGGCCATTGGGGCGAACTTTCAATGGTTAGATAACCAAATTGATGGTGAAGTTGAAGAAGGAAATGGAAATCTTGGAGAAAGAGATTGAAATCAGAGGATCAAAGGTTATAAGATGCACTGTTCAAGATAAAAATAACCGCAACTTTCGCACAATCCCCCCCCCCCCAAAAAATAAAAAAAAAAATAAAATGAAAACACAACGTTTGCTCAATGGACAAAATTATCCACCTTTTAACTATTTCTGCCACATAAGATTATGCGGCATTGGACGTGGCTAATGACGTTGATGCGTACAATTGATAATGGACACATTAGTTGAGTCAAAGTGATGTTGTGTGTTTAAAATATAGATGATATTGTTTGAATATGATTTTGTCTCAATCATTTCATATGATACTGAAAGGAGTTTGACTCCAAACCGAGCTTGCAAATTTGATGCCTAGTATTTTTCCCCAAACCGAGTTTGCAAATAAAGATTTCAAATGATTGATTTCGAGCTAATTTGTGAGTTTGGGCAAATTGTGAAATTCGGCGGCTTTGTATTCGCCAATTAGGGTTTCAAATCATCAATTCGGCAAGAACAATTAATGGTGAACATTCTTTTTCCATTGGGCAAAAGGTACGTCCCATTTTATATTGCTTGAAAGGTGTGGTTATTATCGTCCTAGATTTAAAAGTTCGTGCTTCTTTTGGGATTCGATCCGGTGGATATTTTTATCCTTCGAGTAAAAATTTTTGCGAATTTTTGATCGTTTGAAACTTAGAGTTTTTTTTTTTTTTTATAGGTTTACGCCCCAACTTGTTTTGGCATCTGGCCAATAAAATAATGAATATTAATTTACCAATGTCATGAATTGCGTGCATGCGATTTTAACTTAATTAATCGAATGAAAAGAAAATATATGCAGTGACGCCATCTTGGGAATCGGTGCGGTTATACAGGCGCTTGAATCTTTTACGACCACTATCGCGCTATGAATCAGCGAGATTCTTGGGATTTGATAAGACAAAAACAAGGACAAAGGTCGCACTCACACCAAGAACGATGAAAGGGCAGCGCCGACGTGCGGCGTTGGGTGATGCAAATGCGTCCATGAGCTTATCTTAAACCGATTGCGCATCGCAAGTTACTTCCATTGATAAAAAGCAACGCACTCAATAATTTCACTAGCCAACAAAGAGTTTAGTGCAATCTCCAATACACATTACGGTAGAGATTAAAAGGAAGACAGCAGACTTTCTGAAAGAAATAAGATAGAAATCAAGTGAATATCATAAAAAGAAAGTTAAACTACCCTATGTAACGATCCGAATAATCCGACTTATCTCACGATGGTTAATCTCTTTAGAATTTATTTATTGTTTTTGATGTGAAACTTGAAATGTCATAAAAAAGTGTCTAAAAACTTAATTTTTCTATTTGGGTTTTGCTAAGCAAGCTTTATTACTTGTTAGATAGTATGTCCGTGCCTTTTTACTACAAAGGTACCATACCCTTTTAATTCTTTTTTATTTATTTATTTGTTATATGGTTTTTTCAAATATATTGCTATAGAAAATGATATTAAACAAACACTACTTTTGGGGTGATAGGGTATTGTAAGTAGTTGATATATTTTTGACAAGTTTATCTCAAACTATTTTTTTTTTTACAAAAAATTATAAAATGATTTACTTGTAAAAATTTATCCTAAAGTAATTTTTTTGACTATCAAAAACCTAAAACTGGTATATTTGTAATAACTTCACTAAATTGAATTAATATCACTAAAAATCACAAATTGGAACATTTGTGATAAATGAAAGGTAAAACACTAAATTGATACATCCATCTACTATAACATGTTATCTAACTCAGCAAAGTGATGGTAAAATTTAACAGAAACTAAATGAAATAAACTTGTCACAGATGCACCAATTTGAGGTTTTGGTCGTGAAAAAATTAGTTTAGAATAAATTTGTCACAGTTATACTAATTTGTGATTTTTCATAGTATTAACCCCAAAATGTATGTGTACACATATGTCATGTACAAGGGTGACTCTTCACAAAAAAGAATATCATTATATAATTTGTTTACTAACCGTGGAAATAACATCTCTAAAAATATACAAATTGAAATAGTCATTTGGTTTAAATTTTAAATACGTGCTACAACATAATGTTTTTAGCTTGAATGACACTATCTATTATAGAAAAAAGTTGTTGTCTATATGATAGATTCACAAATATTTTATTTAATTGGAGAGACAAAATAAATTAAGAAATACAGCCGTTGATATGTTGTGGCACATCGAATTAAATGCCATCTTCGTTAGTAAACGATGGAACTATTTCTTTAATGATAAGTCAATTTTTTAGGACAGTCTCTTCACTATTGAAGATATCTAATTAACTCATCCACATTACTGTTCATATACTTTATCTATCTTTCATTTAATTAGCTTTCGCGCGACGCAATATTAAGATTGGACCGTATTTGAATTCTACAAAATACATTTATTCTACGACTTTTTATTTATTAAATAATTATTTTTTAGGTTATGTCCCCCAATCATCATCATCATCATCATCATTTTCCACGCTCCCCAATAAACGGTTGTCGATGTGAACAAACATTCGAGTTAAGTCCTTTGTTTTCAACCTGCTTCCTCAAGACGAACCGCAAGAACATCGCGCGCGGGAGACTTTCTTTCTTTTTTGTGTTTGCGTTAACGGAAAACGATACCAATGAATCGCAGATTCACCTTCCAAAGAGATGCCCACCGTTTATTACTAGAAATTACACCATAAACAATCTGACTATGTTGACTGGTACGTAAGTTACGAATCAAAATTTGAATAGGTGCCTCAAATATAAGCTTACTTTACAATCAATAGTGCATATACTTCATCAATTTTAGACACGTTTTTCGTGCTTAATTTGTACTCAGTTATATGCTGTATATAAATTTCCAACTTGTAATTCTAATGATTCAAGTCTTTTGGGAAAATCTATTCTCTTTAAGTCCGTATCAAAGTATGATCTGTTAGGGTCAATGCTTCAAACCCTAGCACAATCTATCAAATTGATTTCTCGTGGAATTCACAACTTGCTCACATAGAATAAGAGCCATGGCCTATTATCACACGTAATCTACATAGATCAGTTAACACGTGAGGGGTCAAAAGTGTTAAGTGATGTGCAGCATATGCCTTATTGATCCGTTTCTGATAGTTTCAACTTTCGTGAAGGGAGCGGTCCGTTTCCACGTCGATGACGTTGCTTACTTATTTGCTAAAGCCAAACCCTAATTATTGGCACGGATGCTTTTGTTTTTCTAACACATTTGTGGGGAGGTACGATGAAACGTGGGAGAGCTCCTCAACCGTACTTCCTTCCAAGACTTCTATGTCAACAGCATATCAAACTTAAACGTGCTATTGATCATCTTCCTGTCAACGGTTCGGTCGTCCAGATCCGCAGCATGTGCAGCAGAAAGAAATGATCAGGAAAAAAAGATAAATTGTTGATAACAATAGCAAGTCGATGAGCACGTGATACAATATTTTTCTCTACTCTTCATGCACCCTTCTTACAACTATATGAGAGAGCGACCAAACAGTCCAAGCCCATGCATTGCCCGGGTACAAGGAAATATTGCGTCCTGTTAACATAAGCGTTGATATACGTGGATTTTTCACGTTAGATATGTCACTTGCCACATTAGATCCATCTTGGATTTTACACGTGTACATTTCAACAGTATATTGGAGGGAATGCTAACGAACGGTAGATTCATGTTAGAGATACCGGTTTGGGATTTTTTTTTTTTTTGACAAATCAAAAATTCAATTGAAGTAATCATGCCATGGGTACTAGTTTGGGACTTTTAGCGAGATGAAAATTAAATTGGGGTAAATGTGTCAAGATTTTTTGTGAGACAAAAATTAATCTGATGTAATGTGTAATGTGTGTCGGAAGTACTAGAATAATATTAACTTTCATTCTATTCTAACCTTATATTTTCAACTATTTTAATTAGGATGGGTAACACGCAGTATCTTCCACTTAATTTTTTTTTTTTTATCTTCTAATAGTCCAGTTGCACTATTGCGGAATACCGATTATCTGGAGGCCTATGAAACATCTTGCAAACCCATTGATTGGTTTTCTCCGCAACTCTGACCCTTGTAGACGATTCGGATTCAAAGTAGTTTGCATGCCGATCGCGAGATTTGAAATACACGACGGTTCATAGCGATTTAAATTGCATTAAACGTCCAGACATGGCTCAATAAAAGCATTGACTTACGGGGGAGGACAATAAGACGGTTAGACCAAACAAAAATATTCACAATCGAAGAGGGTTGTTGTGCATGGTCAACCTTCCTAAAATTCTCCAGCGTGGCTCATTGAAACGTTGTTACCAAGCTGTGCCGCGTAGCAGTTGGACGGCTAGCTATGATTCCATTAGCCTTTCCAACCCCCATCTATAGTCGTTGCATCATTCTCGCCATTTGACGAGGTCGGAACCTCATTTTGTCTGGTGCATTTACGTGAGTATCTTCGATCTCATGACGCACCTGAAATTCAATAATTACCATATGTATGATCCGATATTCTACAAGTTCGGCATTTGATTTGCGATCTAGTTTATCTAATATATTAGCCCTCCATTGATAATACATCTAATGATGATCAGCTTTGACCAAACAAATCCCTAAGATCTATCAGCTGCACCAATTGCTGGGGTGGACCTGAGACATTTGCTTCGTTATACAGGAGAAACAAAAGTAACTTTTTCAAGCAAATTAAAATCATATAATGAAGTGATGAAGCAACGAAGGGCATTTATCCATGCACTTTATAATAGGAGGTAAAAAGTTAGGTAGATGTGGGGCTACTCAATTTTTCACTTGGAGATAAACATGTCATTAGAATTTCTTTCGAGTCGACTTAGTGCATGCATGCATCCATCACACCGCCCATGCCTTATTTGCCGCCTACCCCGACCTCTGTTAATGGCCGCCGCCGCCATTCAGCGCCGCTGGCGTTATCTCTTTCTACCACCGCCGAGTTGATGGCTACGAGATCCGGCTTGTTACACGGCGATGCGCAAATTCTGTACCTCTGTTGTCAGCGCGAAATCCTTGACAAAGGGTTGGTTCTCATTGGAGAGAGAGAGAGACCGGCAGTTGTACCAGCGGCGTAGAGATATTCAGCCAAAGTACGCTACAGAACTCCATTGTCTTTCCCATTTAAGAAGTACACCAGATCAAACTCCTAAGCCTACAAAGATTCCAAAGAGAATATACTTTTTCTTGTAAAAGGAAGCATGTTGAACATTCTGGTGTGTTTGACGTTTAAGGGTTAAGTTGAGTTCCAGCTCTTTTGCTTTTAAAGTTTGTATAGTTCGATGTCTAATTTTTCTTCTTGATTTGAACAATTTCATATTACACACGATGTACTAAATCATGTTATATACACTAAGTCAATATTGTCAATCAAGTTGTGTTTTGGCATGTGTGTGAAAGAGATAGAGAGAGTAGCACTAGGATTAGCGATGACCTAAAGAGTTGTGCCATGCATCCTTTGATTATAAGGGAGGGTTGAGTTGAGTAGGAATGCAAGCATAGATCGGTCTAGTTTTCAAGTTGGTCTTGAAACTTTCATTTAAGCTGTCTAGATTTTTGGGCCTAAGAAGCTCAAGCTCAAATAGGCTCGGCCATGCTGAAATGTCTTTTTTTTTTTTTTTTTAAGTAAAGCATTTATAAAATTATAAAATTCAACATTAAAAATTTAAATTAGCCACCTATAAACCTCAACAGAGTTATATACTAGGTAGCATCGACACATGACATGCGACACGCGACACGACATGACACGACACGTGACACATCATTTCTCAAAAAGTAGAGAATTCGACACGTTTCGACACATTAAATATTAAATAAATATTTATATATGTACATGATTAATTATTATATTTAAATTAATTTATTCAAATTCATAAATAAAAAAACAATAAAAAAGAGCCTATAATAAATCTATACTAATAACATTAATAAATTTATTCATAAAAATTTGAAAAGACATTTTTTTTTTAAATTTAACAAAAGTTATCGATGAAATAATTAACTAATGAAATATTAGAGTCAAAATAAATTTATACTTTTCTATAATGATCAAAATTTATCATTATTTAATATCTAGTGCTTTTATTTTTTGAAATAACTTTTTAACTTGTTTATTTATTTATTTTTTAGCCTTATCATGTATTAATAGAGTTATTTAATGTTTAATATTTCTTTTTAAGATTTAAATGGGTCCCACCCATTTATTTCAGCACACGTTTTCTTCCCCCACCCTCACCCACCCCTGCGCCTGTCACTTCCCCTGTACCTGCGCCTGTCGCTTCCCTTGCACGAGGCTTTCTTTCCCCAGAAGCCATTGACGCCTTGTCTCTCTCCTTTCTCTTCTCCCTAAAAACAGCCCAAAGGGCAAAAACCCTAGCAATCACCGTATTTTTCCTCTTCTTTGCTCGGTTTGACGTCTCCACCTCTCTCGCTGCTGCCTCGCCTCCGTTCTTCCCTTTGCCGTCCTCCATCGCGGTGTTGCGGTTTTTCATCTCGGTATTGCAGTCGGTGGTCGCAGCCGACCAAGACGATCAAGAAGGCTTCTTGGCGCAGTCAGTAGTTGCAGCCTTCTCCGGTGTTGCAGTCGGTGGTCACAGCCCTCCCTTGCGTGAGTGACGGCTCCCTCACCCTTGCCTCCACCCTCCATCACCTTCTTCCTTCGCACCTACAGATCCGCCATCCGAACACGCTCTGACGCGCGTGTCAAAAAAAGTTGACCACGTGTCGCAAACTCTGACACGCGTTGACCGCGTGTCCGAGCATGTCCGAGCGTGTCCGAACGTGTCCAAACGTGTCCGAGCGTGTCGGACACATGTCGGGGTGTCCGACATGACACGGAGGCCTTTTGAACGTGTCCGTGCTACCTAGGTTATATGTTAGCATCTTGATGGTCAAACTACAAATTGGCCATAAAAAGTGACGTTATATTAAAGTTGAGAGGTGTGAATTTCGTTCCATCAAATTCATTAATTCTAGGTAACTTTATGCTGGTCATTTGATAAATGTATGTTTGAATCTAGAAATTTAATAATATATCATGTCGTGAAATACAAAAAAAATTGGGCTGAAAGCCTGAATCGCTTGAACCGAACCGAATCGAATATTCATGATGCAGACTTCTTCTTTTTTCTCTCTCTCTTTCCAGGCCTAGTCCCTGCAGGCGTGGTCCACCAGCCTGTTTGTATCCCCAGATCAGGATTCATCCGAAACGTCCATGACCAGCCTAAATTTAAGGTTAGTGTTTGTGGCGCAAGAAATTGCCAATGCCGTGACAAAGAAATCTAGTAAGGCTGGTTCGATGCTTGTTGAAATTGATCTTGCCAAAGCTTATGATAGCATTAAATGTGGTTTTATTCTGTGAAGTGCTTTACTTATTTGTCTTTCCTGAAGCTTTTCCACGTCTTCCATCCCTGTAATGCTTGATGGAGGCCGTCTGGTGGGGATCCAACGCTCTCCAGGCATTCACCGAGGAGACTCCATTTTGCCCTGCTTGTTTTCTTTTTAGGTATGGAATTCTTGGTTATGAAATCGATGAAGCGCGTGCTGCTAATCTATGGGGTCCTATATCGATTGGTCGATTAAGAGATGTATTTCTGTCCATCAATGGCCCCCAATAATCCTAAATCCTTTCAACTGAAGTCTTGCGAACTCTGATTCTTTCTGCTAGGACCTAGATGTCGATCTTTCAGACCATCAATGTCCACCTCTCGTATGTTTTTTTGTTTGCTAAATCCCACGATCATCCCCTCCCCGCCTCTGCAACAACGGCCCTCGATGCTTGCATCGGCTGACCCGTCTGGACCTCGAATCCAAGGCCAACTAAGCCCCTGATTAGCCTCGACCACGCATGTCCCCATCATCGCTCATCCCTCGTCCTCGCTGACGCCGCGCCTAAGATGGGAGTGACCAGATGGAGCTGCAGACATGGCTTCGCCGGCTGGAGAAGGTGCTGGAGAAGATGAAAAATATCACACAAGAAAAAAAAGAAGGTAAGGAAAAATAGAAAAAAAAATTCAATAAATTTAGAAAAGAATTGCAAAGCCACCATTTTCTGGCCAAAATTTGCCAGAAGAACTATATTAAAATTTCACGCAAAAGTTTAACATTAAATTGATTAAATTAAAAAGTTCATGACCATATGTGTGTAGTCAATTACAAGACCTAAATAAATTTGGAATAAAATATAACTTAACAATTTATTGGTCTAGAACCCCTAAATAAGTACGTAACCCATAAATAACTGACCAAAGTCCCCCTATTAGTAAACAAAACAAGTTTTCATCCCTACTTTCTTTTTCTTTGAAGATCGCTTTACATGACAAGCATAGCAATATGACTCCATAAGAGTTAGGGCAAAACAGATCTTCACCAGATCTCACTAAGTAAGAAGGGTGCCAATGGGAAGGCATTCGTGTCAATGCTTGAGTTGCTAGATGTAAAGACAGCATCATGAGATTCATTTAATGTCCGAAGGGTGTTGGGTCTTCCTTATCCCCTCCACCTCCATTGATACTTCTTTGTAGGCCCATTCCTCCCATTCAAGTTTAAGCACCTCTTTGCAAGGCCAGCAACCAATGCAATCTCTTCCCTCTTGCCTTCTTTCAACACATGAGCCGAGATGAAGTCGAACAAGAGAATCTCGGAACGTGAAAGCAAAATCCATTTTTTTTTTTAATCGAAAAAGCGGTTTCTTTACACTACCTTTTACCCTAGTTCTCTATGCGAGTGTCGTAATTTCCCTTCTTACTGAAGCAAAAATCATTCTCATTGTTCTCGTGCGTCGTGCATGGTGTGATTAGAATGCTTCTCTTGCTCAAGCCATCTATAAAGCACTCGAGAATCTTCTTAGCCCCAAGAGAAGAGTTAATAATGTGCGTGACTCAGGCGTTGAGTTGTCTCACTTCCATAATAGAAGTGATTTTGTCCCATGTGATTAAAGAAAGCCAAAAACTAAGGCCCTGTTTGGTAATTATATCCGAAACAACTAATTCTATTCTCCCGTTTCTCGCAACAAAAAAAGAACAAAAATCTGTTTAGTAAAATTTTTGTTTCCAGGAATAAATTTTTTTTTTTGTTTCCAAAAATAAATTTAAAACAAAATCAACAAGTTAAAAAGAGTTGCTTCTTATTCTCAGAAACAATTTTAAGAATTAAGCCCAACTTTTTATTTTATTTTCTTTCTTTTCTCTTTCTTTCTTTCTTCTTCTTCATTCCAGTCCCAATTGGTCACCAGCCACCATCGGCCACCATTGCCGCCACCGACGGTGGCCAATGACTGGTTGGGCTAGGTTTGGCGCTAGCCATAGAGAAGGAGGAAGAAGACAAGAAAAGGAAAAAAGAAAAAAATAAAAAAAATAATAGAAGTATTAAAAAATTAAAGATTAAAAAAATTTTAAAATTCTGCCATACTCATTTCTATCTTAGGATTAAAAAAATTTTGCACAATTATCAAATTCGTTCTTTTGTCTAGAAATTATTCTTGGAAATAAAATCAGAAAAAACTATTTTTAATCAAAAATTATTCTTAAAAACAGGATGGTTACTAAACACGCCCTAGATATAGCAAACTATTCGTGATACCAATGAGGGGGAGAGAGAGACTAGAGAGCCTAATTATTTTTTGGGAAAGAAATATCAGGTCTACTTTACTATTTAAAGAATGCTGGGTCGCAAAAAGTCGTACATCGGGATATGGAGTAGTCCTCCCTTACAAGGGAAGACATTATCCTTGGGCTATCGTGTGTACATATCTAGTCACATAGAAAAGGAACTAGAAACACTGAGTTTTATGATTTTCACGTTATTTGACAATAGTATTTCCTCTCTTGACGAACGGAATTCTAGGACCTCGATTAATTCTTCTAAAACTGCAACAGTATTTAATATGTGACAAATAAAGTATGTCCGTCTTTATGATATATCTTTCAATCGGTGTTACATGTTTTCTGAGCACGTTTCCGTGTTTATTTTTGGTATTAGATCATTCAAGTATCAGCTCGTTTTTTTCAGGAATTTGTTTCCTACCGTTAAGATGTGTGAATTTCATTTCATTAAATCCGTGAATTTTAGGTAACTTTATGCTAGCCATTGATAAATATACATTAGACTCTAGAAACTTGATAACACATCATCTTGTGAAAAAGAATATCAAAATGCAATAAAATTTTGGGCTGAAAGCCTGAATCTGCCTGGACCGAACCGAGTAATTACAGTGCCGGTTGCTT
Organism: Eucalyptus victrix; assembly: GCA_016097545.1. NCBI lineage: Eukaryota > Viridiplantae > Streptophyta > Magnoliopsida > Myrtales > Myrtaceae > Eucalyptus > Eucalyptus victrix. The sequence continues at coordinate 51,744,010 of CM027843.1, forward strand.
TTTTTTTTTTCTCCTTTCTCTAGGCGAGCCAAGTCCCTCCTTGCGCGGCTGGCCAGCCGGTTTGCATCCCTAGTTCAAGAAATGTCCTAAACGTGTAGGACCAGACCCGAACTTGGAGACGTAGAAATTCATTACTGTCATTCTTTGCAGCGGTCCTAGATTAAAGGGTCAGTGATGTGTGTCGCGACCAATTTTTCGGGTGTGAACCACCTAGGGTTTGGCTAATGGATTGTCAAGCCTAGACTTAACTTGGGCTCTCCCAAGCCCATACCAATTCATGACTTAGGTTTAAATTCTTAACATGCAGATAGATTTTATTTAAGAGTCGCCACTAATCTATTTTTTGGTGGGTCGATTAGAAACCCAAGTAAAGTAATGGGAGATTTACTTTACTTTTACGAACCAGAGATTTATGAGCTCGGGGACTTGATTACGCTAGATTTCTCTAACGCCCTTTCAATACCTTTCTCTTTTATTTTGAAAAATGTTTGGCAAGCAGCTTGAATTAATTTTAGGCTATTTCCCTAACATGTGAGGTGATCATGCGGGTGCACAATCCACCAATTTAACACCCAAGAAAGCAAATAATAAAAAATGTAGGACTTACCTCGTAGCACATCTGCATTGTTAGTTAAAATCTGCATCAACAATCCTAGATATGATTTCTAATTAACACGCAATTTCTTTTTTGGTTTTTACTTAATTAATGAAAATCATGCAATATGCAATGCGATATTAACTAAATGACCTAATTCTAATGACGTGCAAATTCTAATTAAATGGACCTAACAACAATCTCTAAATGACGTGCATCTCAGTGAATCTAACCCTAAGAATGCATTTTATCCTAAATAATAAAACTAATTTAACCTATGACAGTTTTTGTATTTTTCATGAAATTCGAAATTTGGTGAAATGTGAAAATTACCTAATTAGATTAAGATCCTATTTAATTTATATTAGGAATTAGGTTGAGCCAAATCCTAATTTGAAATAAAACATTATTTTAACCTAGATAATCCTAAAATGTAATATATCTAAAACATACCTAAACTTATAATAAATTAAGGAAAAATGTTATCTAAAATTAAACTAAGTGCAACTTAACCCTAATATGCAATGACATACAAAATAGGCCCTAATTCTACATGACATATGCATGATGATTTTTTGTTGCATTTTTGGGATAAACAAAGCAATTTAAAGGACAAACACCAAATCATTCACGATCACCAAGGATAATATCCATTGCTCAAATCTGGAAACGATATTTAATCAAACTTGATTATTTCGCTAATAAAATCGATAAATTGATCTTAAGCCTTAAATATCAAGATATCAATTTTATTTCCGCGTGATTAATTATTCCATCTAAAGCCTTATAGATGGAATAAAAAATCCGTGCAGTAGCGGATTAGGTGATAAATCTTAATTAAAAATTATGTCTATCACTCATGGATATGAACAATGGATATAAATAGACATATATTAGGCAATCAAATATCCAAATATAATAGAGATAAGCATTTTACCTAATTTGAGGATATTCTTTCCAAATTTGGACCAAGTGCAATCGGATCGGATCGCAACCGGCTCCTCACGGGCGAACGGGGGTGATGAGTGACTCATAGCAGCAACTGCTCATGTTGGTGTGGACTTCTTGGCTCGAGCTGTCGGTGGCCAATGGTGCTTCTCGGTGGCTGTCAAGGGGGGTGCCTTTCGCAGTAGTGACAACGACAGGGTGGACTCCACGATGGGGTGCCTCTCCTTCATGAAGTCCACGCTCAAAGATGTGTCGCCCGCTTGATGAATATCAGTAAATATGCATAAAAGAATAAATGCGGATTGGACCAACGCTTGACCTGCTGGGCTTGGGAATGATTGGGAACCCACTAAGACTTCAATACAAGGACACTTCTGGATTCGCTGGACGTTGTTGGAGTTCACACAAAGTCACTATCTTCGCTGGTCAACGCCGCAAGAGGTGTGAGACCGAAGCTCAGGTGCAGCGGGTGGCGCTCGATGACTTCGAAGCACAACAAAATCGTCGACGTTGGCTTGAGCCTACGCGGGATGGGGCAGTAGCTTTTGTTGGGCTTGAACAGCAGGGAGCGGTCAGCGTCGTCAAGCGTATCGTCCCTGGTCAGTGTAGCAACAGGTTTGCGGCACGAGTGGCACTGGTCGTCACTCACGTCGGGCTTGGCAGCACGGGAGTAGATGGAGACAACAGCTCCTCATCATGGCTTGACTTGAGCGGCAGCAACTCAGTGTCGATGGCAACGATGGACGGCGAGTGGGTGTCGTCGGGTGCCGCGGCAGAGCAAGGATAGCAAGGCTTGGGCTCACTTCAGTGCAAGGCACGGCGGCGGGCTGCAAGAAGGACGTCTCGGCCAAGGCTTGGCTGAGAGCTCCTTATCTTTCTCTCTCTCTCGTGTGTTCTCTATGTATTCCCCCCCGGAAGAGAGTCCACTTTCTTGGCTTTTATGCTTCTTTTTTTTTTTTTCGCTTCTTACGCATCTTTTCCTCTTTGAGACAATCTTAATTGATTTAAATCTTGCCGTGTCCAATTTCCTTTCCTCTGAGGAATGTTCAAGATATAGTTTACTTTGACTTCTTTCCTTTTTGCTTGTGCCCGTGGGTGCCTAAAGATGGTCTCGATTATATTCCCCATGTTGACGGATCCCACTTCTTGTAATCTATATATTTTCCTTGCGTGAAGAGGCGAACTTGCAGATCCTCTTTCATTTTCCTTTTTCCCCTTTATTTCTTTCCCATAGCTAAAAGATTCAGCCCCCACTCAAATATCATGCGTATTTCAATGAAATCTTTGCATGCATAACTTTGGCCATCAAAGGAATAATGGGCTTGGCCAAATTTTTTGTCAACTCACCAAATAGAAGCTTAGAACCATCGAGCTGAACACATTCGTCACCGATAAATGCACCTAAAATTATATGCTATGCAATTAATTAATTTTTTCAGGGATAAAATTAACCCCTAATTTTTTAATGCAATAAATGACTAATTGGGTCACCAAAATTTAGGTGTCAACAATGTTGTGAAAGAAATTGTCCATGCCATGACAAAAAAAAAAAAATCTGGTAAGGTTGGTTCCATGCTTGTTAAAATTGATCTTGCCAAAGCTTATGATAGCATTAAACCTGGTTTTATTCTGTGAAGTGCTTTACTTCTTCATCATTCCTAAAGCTTTACCACCCCTTCGATCCCTATAATGTTAGACGCAAATTGCGCAACCCCAAGATCTCCATAACTAGAACAAGAACATGCATAATTGAGTAGAAAGATTAACGCACCTGGATCTATCGAACATAAAACGGAAGCAAAAAAAGAGATTACCTACATATAAAGGGGATCCACGCATCAAGTCCTTCTCCTCTATTACCCTCCGTATCACTAGCTCAATGAGGCGGCCCCCCTCACATGTAGCGTTAGGTAAACGCCCTTAGGTGAGGATACAAGTGAAAATTAGGGTTAGAGGAGAGACTTGAGCACTATTTATAGAGTTTCCAGCCAGTCCCCCTCATTACGGGCCGGGCTTAACTCAGCCCACATTAGCCAGTCCATATTAGACTAATTAAGAAACCTTCTATCTCATCTTAGACCAACCATGTTTTACGGTAACTGTAAAAATAGTAAATTACAATATCAATTAATTTAGTCCACATTAGAAAAACTCTTACATTTTCCCACTTGGACTATATTAATTGAAATCATACTGTATGTGCACACATTTGGTTCAGAGATAATTCTTAATAGTCAATCATATCCCATAAAATCTTAAACACCGAATCATTGCGGTAACTGCATGTATACACACAGAGCCTTCCATGGTCATGAATGTTCTCAACTTTATCGATATGGATTCAATATGGTAGTGTGTCAAATGGATAACGTTTCTCACAGAGAGATCCCATTTGTCAATCACCATTCTCTTACCTTAGGTGTCACAAAAAAAACTTGTGCCACTAGAGAATGCTTTATGGTTCCAATGAACCCACATATGTCTTGTCCTTATGGTTAACATTTCTTTATGTATCACAAGACATATGCACAAGGCTAATAACCGGATGCCCGGATGCTCCTAGCCTTCACTCAAGGTTTATACAATCCCTTGAGACTTTATCAATATGTATTCAACATAATAACAATACATTCAAAAATATTTTATTGAATGCAAAAGTTGATACATATCAAATCGTTACAAAGTGTAATGAACACAGATGAAACATTTATCAGAGTAAAGCCAAAATAGCTCCCACTAAACAACAGTATCTGAAGATACTCCTAGACCCATGCTAATGACATGTCACTCAAATACACATGGGCGTAGGCCTTTAGTTAGTGGATTTGCAATCACATCATTTGTGAAAATATATTATATTAAAACATCACATTTCTGTATCGTTTGCTTTTGGTAAAAAATTTTGACCACCATATATTTAGACCTATTGAAACCTCTGTAGTAAATAAATAATACTACAAATTTGTTATCTCAATACAACCGTATAGATCTATCCATAGAGTTAAAACGATCAACTCCTTCATGAGGTTCTGGAGCCTAAAAGCCCAAGTAACAGCCTAAAAGAATGTTACTAATATTGCTTACATAGTAGAAGATGACATAGAACTTTATTTACTGCACTTTCTACTAACATAAATCTGTATCTTGTTATTGATATTATATCATCCTAACAGTCGGTAAAGTTTACATCTAAATACCCTACTAACTGCAAGAATTGAACATGTCTATAAATTAACATATAATTTCTTATCTTCTTTAAGTACCTTAAAACCTTCTTGACAACAACCCAGTGATCATGTCCTGAATTTGACTGATATTTGCCTAGAAGTCCCGTCACAAAGACAACATTTAGTCTAGTGCAAATTTGAGTATACATTATACTTTTAAGTGCACTAACACAAGGTACTCCCTTTAATTAAATTTTCTCAATATCTAAATAAGGACAATGTGATAGATTTAGTCCATCACCCTTAACAACAGGAGCAATTCCTGGCTTACAATAATGTATATTGAATATTTCCAATATACAATCAGCAAATGTCATTCGAGAAAATATAATATAATATGGCAAAAACAATCCTTACAGATCTTAGTACAAAGGATATAAGATGTCTCAAGGTCACAACTTGTAAGCAAAATATTATATACATAAAGTATGATAAAAAAATAAATTTCCTCCCACTTGACCTTGCAAGTATATTGAATTACTTTGTTCCCAATTGAACAAAAAATAACAACACTATGAAACTTTAATAATATTGTCTAAAAACTTGCTTAAGACTATAAATAAGACTTTTTCAGTCTACACACAAGTTTACTCAAAACATTTATTGCAAAATTCTCCAATTGTACAATATAGATTTTGTATCTATTTGGCGTAACTCTACATATAAATAAATAAATAAATAAACTATTAATGTCGCATTCACTCTAAAAGAATTTTTTAAAGAAATAGTTATTTCTTCACTATAAACAATCCACCCCTCTTTCAAAGTGAAAACTTTAGTTACCAGTTTGGCTTTAAATTCCACAATCTTTCTTTGAAATTATTTTAATTTTGTACGCCAATTTGCAACTAATAAACTTGTGATCTTTAGACAAGTCGGTAAGTTTCCAAACATGTTTCATCAAATGTATATCGCCTTTTATGTCATCTAATCATATACTTGATTGAGAATAAGAAACAACATTTATTTATGTCGCTAAATCAACCATATAATGGATATTGCAATCATGTTCTCACAAATAGACTATATAGTCTGATGGTATATCTAATCGTTTTTTCCTAACAAATCTCCTTAATAAAACTACAACCACTTCATTCTGCACTTAAGAGGTTTAAGAAATTTCATTATAAACTATATCAAGAATAGTACCTTAAACCTCAACAAGTTTAGTCTATGATATAGGAGATTCCATAATTATCTGTATAGGTAAAGACAAAAACACAGTAACCTCCATCATACTATCATCTTTAATAGTCTGAGAGTAGCTATCATCTACAATTATGTCGATCTTAAGAAAATTTAGAGTATGTGATTTCATAATTCTTGTACTTTCTTTAGGGTCATAAAATCAATATCCCTTTAACAACTTAGATAAGATACAAAATAATTCTGAGTGGATCTGAATTGCAACACACTTAAAATTGGATTAGATTATCTCACTTCTATATGACACCTTTTGTATATGAAAAAGTTGCTTTCATAATATCAGCCCACAACAGACCAGATAAATTAGTCTTACTAATTATACTCATCACCATATTCAATATAGTGCATTTATGCCTTTCGGCCAAATCTTTTTGTCAAGATTTTCAAGTATAGTAATTAAATTACCACCCCAGAATCTACCAAGTATTTGACAAATGACTCTTTAAACTATTTCGCATTGTCATACTTGCCAAAATACTCATAGCCACTGTTAAGCTTGACAACCTTTTAAGACTAATTGTAATTGTTTTATTCTTTATCTCGGTCATTTTCCTTAAATAGAAAACTTTCGAAAAAATCTTTTAACCAAATACGAGATGTATATGTCATTAGGATTTAAACACAATCTTTGTAGATGTGTCATAATTTCAATATCAGACAAGACATAATTTCAAGCAACTAAGATTTCCATAATCTTATAGCATTGCAGTCCGCAGGCAAACCTCTTTTCAAGTGTTCCAGAATGGAACGCTTCATGGACAGTAAGCAAATTCAATTGCTCTCATATAGCAACAACTTAAAATTTGAAGCAGTAAAAACCTCAATAATATTGGAGTTATTAATTACAAAAAAGGTGACTGAAAAACAAGCAATGTATATAATTAGCATCATGTGAATACCGTGTAACTTGACGTACAAGTACACATCTAGAGAGTTACACACATAATTATATAATCACCTTTGAGCAGAATACATGACATGCAGTTGTACACTCCCCACATAATAGCGGTTATGAGAATATATTCCAATTTTTCGTGAATTCATCACCTTTGGGCATATGAATTACTAGAATCAGTCACTCCTCCACCACATTATCATGTATCTCTCCATGAACTAATACACAATAACTTCCTTTGGGAGTATGACTACGCATTAGACTAGGAGACATCCCAATCATCATATGAGACCAAAATTTCTCAAACCCAATCAAGCGTGCCACTTTGGCGGTCATTACTCAATTGAATTATTGAAATTCTCTCATACCAGGGATATAAACTTTACTCCTCACATACACCATATACATGTGATTTTAACTTTAGTGATATGGGTAGCATATCATAGAAATCACATATCATGCTAATTACATTGCTTTATTCATTAATAAAAATTAATCATACATATATATAAACAACGAACCTGAAAGACAAATTCCAATGAGATCATTGATCACAGTAAGACAAGAAACTTCTCATAATAAAGAATAAAACATCTCTTATGCACCCTAATTACATATTACCAGAATAACATAAAAAGAATGATGATCTAAAATATCTCTCACAAATTAACATCAATAGTAATACATGGTACACCAAATCGACAAGCTTAACAGCTGATTCATCATCACTCATGAGTTCAACTCCAAGGCCAACAACTGATTTATTAATCAATTTTAGGTAACAAATATTATTACTTCAACCAGTGGCCTATAAATTGAGTCAAACCACAGAACTAGACATCTAAACTATAACAGTAGATACTATTGCTCTGCATAAATATTGTCATACTCCTTAACCATAAAAATATTAAACTTGATAGACATTAACAAGTGAGTAAATGAGTTTATGTATAATATGCAATAACTTAATCACATGCATTACCCACATACAGTAAATATGTAAATCAGTACAATCAGTTTGGTCACGAGTTCTTAAGACATCCATCATTCAAAGATTACCAGTGTGTCAAGGAGTATGCATGAGCAACAAAATTTTCATAACCTTTACTGTTTCTCATCAGCTCAATACATAACTCAATTATTATTCCATATTGGTTGTATCTCATTAAGCCAACTTCAGTTAACAATAAAGTTTGATTTTTATTGATGAATCACATCTTTATAATGATTATGTGATAATATACCAATAACCCAACACATGTATTTCCAAAATTACAGAAAAATATAAGGAAAAATACGCAAAAATTCATTTGAAAATACACGTATTTAGGGTTCCATATGCAATTTCACATCAATAAAACCATCAGAAATATAAAATAATATACCACAAGATAGGAAATCACCATACGAGTCCAACGCCGCCAGCCACGCGCCGATAGGAGCCTCCACGCGCCCACACGCGCCGCCTGAGTGCGCGGCGCGTGGAGCTCACGCGCAGTGTGCGTTCGACGCCCAGGCGACGCGTGGTCGTGCGTGGGGGCGCGTGCAGCATCCCCTGGCAACGCGCCGCCGACCATCTTGTTCGTCTCGTCTCCCCCAATCCAAATTTGTGATTTAATTTAATTTTTATTGAACAAAAAGTCTCAAAAATCACAAATTAGGGCAAGATCTGTATTAATTAGGGCTAATCCATACAAATTATGGCAAAACCTTTATGCATTCAAGTTCTAAGGTTATGGTTGCTCTGATACCACATGTTAGACGCAAATTGCGCAACCCCAAGATCTCCATAACTAGAACAAGAACATGCATAATTGAGTAGAAAGATTAACGCACCTGGATCCATCGAACATAAAGTGGAAGCAGAAAAAAAGATTACCCACATATAAAAGGAATCCACGCATCAAGTCCTTCTCTTCTATTGCTCTCTGTATCACTGGCTCAATGAGGCGGCCCATTCTCACGTGTAGCGTTAGGTAAAAACCCTTAGGTGAGAATACATGTGAGAATTAGGGTTAGAGGAGAGACTTTACCACTATTTATAGAGTTTCCAGCCAGTCCCCCTCATTATGGGCCAGGCTCAACTCGGCCCACACTAGCTAACCTATATTAGACTAATTAAGAAACCTTCTATCTCACCTTAGACCAACCCTGTTTTACGGTAACCGTAAAAACAGTAAATTACAATATCAATTAATTTAGTCCACATTAGGAAAACTCTTACATGTAATACTTAATGGAGGCCGTCTGGTGGAAATTCAACGCTCTCAAGTCATTCATCAAGGAGACTCCATTTTGCCCTGCTTGTTTTTCTTTTGATGTATGGAATTCTTGGTTATGAAATCGATGAAGCGTGTGCTGCTAAGTTATGGGATCCTATATCAATCGGTCAATTAAGAGATGCTTTCTCTCATCGTTCTTTGCCGATGAAATGATGTATTTAGTCCTGCAAATCATAAAAACTGCCCTACAAAACTTCTGTTTACATGGTTTCTGTGCTAAATATTTGGGGTTCACCATTTCTTGCTGGGGTAGGAGTAGTGCAAGTGAGCTTTAGTTTTGTCGTTGATGAAGTCGGAGAACGTCTTCTGGGTGGAAGGGCCAGATGGGTTCGAATCCACCCCTAGCTGCTCCATGCAATGTGTCGTGCTTCTCCTTATTGCTGTTGATAAATTGGATAGTGACTTCCTGTGGGGCTCTGCCAAGAAGCTCAGGCATGTAACATATATGAGAGGTAGAGGAAATGGGACCTCACCACCCATTTGGTAGGCCATTCTTGCTGGTCATGGCACGTTTAATGATCCTAGGGAAGGTGGCGAGGATTTGTCCAAGGCCGCCCCCGACCTCACCGAGTCTGTGGCTGTACTGATCTCAATGGCCAGCTCCATGGCATCGAGTCGAGTTCCTCCCTGGAGGAGCTACACAAGTGGCCATGGAGCTCCTTTGGAGGCTGAGTCGAAGGCCTGTGGATTGGATGATACTTCACGAGATTGCTTTAAAATTCGTTCCAGAGAGGTCCAGAAATCCAAACAAGAAAGTTCCAGATATTCGATCTCCTTGGAGCTTCTTCTAGATGTAGCAATGGTGCTCCAGAAATTTGTACAAGAAGGTCAACAGGGTACTTCTGAAGAATGCTTTAGATGTAGCTCAGGCACTTTCCTGCCTGCACAACCGATGCTTACCCCTTTGACAAAAATAAAATAAAATAAAATAAAAAACCAATATGTACCCTGAATCCTCCCCCAGCATGGAACTCGAGATGTAGCCACGTAGCTCGTTGAGATTTGGCCTGACCCATTTACCATCCACTTAGAGAGAAAAGTACCAAAAAAGTGTCAAACATATTACATTAATACCAATTCAGTCCTAAACTATTCAATTAACCTAATTTATTTATAAAATTTCTTTTATTAGTATCAATTCAGTCTATCTAGTTAATTTTGGCCGGCTAAAGTTGACATGGATGCTAACGTAGATGCCAGCCAAATATATATATATATATATATATATATATATATATATATATATATTATAGATTTTTTAATTAATATTTTCTTTTCTTTTTCTTTTATCTCTTCTTCCTTCTTGGACTATCCTCCCAGTGGCCGGCGAGCCTCCAAGCCTCCAACAAGGCTCGTTGACCATTGGGTGAGGGCTGGCAACCCTCGTCGGGGCAGGACTGGCCTCGCCTAGATGTGGGCGAAGTTGCCTCGCCCGCGACCCTAAGCAAGGCCGGGTGAGGGCCGCAACCCTTGCCAGCCATTGATGAGGGCTGCCGACGGGAGACTTGCCGACCACCGCGAGGATAGATTGAGGAGGAAGAAGGGACAAAAGAAAAGGAAAAAGAAAAGAAAAAAAATTTGGTTGGCGTCCACGTTAGTGCTAACCGGCCAAAATTAGCCAAATGAATTGAATTTATACCAATGTAAAATGTTTAGGATTAAATTAGTCAAATTGAAAAGTTTAGGACTAAATTAGTCTTAATGTAATAAGTTTATGACTTTTTTGGTACTTCCCCCTCCATTTTGGTAAATATGAGTTAATATATGGGTCAATGACCTGTCTTCATGGCCTTAATCTTCACCTACTCCACCATCTACGTTCTTTTTTCCCTCTTCTATGGATCGTTTTCTTTTTTCTATGTAGTTATTTAAAATCAATAATTCTAAACAGTAACGACATGGCATAATAGCACAACGTGTAAAAATTTAATTTTTACATTTTATTTATCATTTTAATATGATGATTTTCAACATGATATAAGAATCCATGACCTTCACACGATTGATAAAGTTTGTTCCAAAATGTGATTTTTGTCAAAATTATATCGAGTGACCCGATAATAATTTTTTCAAGAAAGTTGGTTCTTGACTGTTTTTGTGTAATTTACAAACTTCAATAAGCTGTGACTTCGGCTTCTTTCAAAAAGTGTAGCATATTAGAAAATTCCGTGTTCAAAACATAAGGAAGAAGGATTATGTTTTCAAATAAGTGACGTCTTCTTGGATTGAAAAATTATCCAATTTAGTCTTAAACTTTTCAATTTGGCTAATTTAGTCTTAATTATTTTAATAATTTCTGTATGTTATTTGGTCGATTTTGACTAGAAAGCGATGACATGTAGGTCTAATTGTTGTCAGCTGTCCTATGTGGAACGATGAGTGTATGACATGGAAAAACTTAAGTAAAACGACATAGTTTTAAGTTTATTTTCTCGATTTTCTTATTTTTCTCCTTTTTTTTTCCTTTTTTTACCTATATTATCCTTCTTCTCTGCTGTTCATCTTCTTCCAAGGATGTAGCTCATCCACCTCCGCGAGTCCTTCACCCTCGCCGCCCTCACGTCCGCCAGGTGAATGAAACTTAAAGTTGTTACGATTGCGTTTTGAAGTAATCTCCTGAGGAACTCGGTCACGCATGGCCGTTCTTCTTCCCGGCAAAATGAAGTGGAAATCACGAATTCATAGTATCCTCTCTGCCTATGGCCACCTTGTATCCTGCAATGTGGTCGGACGTATTTCTGTCCATCAATGGCCCCCAATCATCCTAAATCCTTTCATTATAAGTCTTAAGAACTCTAATTTTTTGTGCTAGGACCTTTGTTGTCGGTCTTTCAGACCATCAATGTTCCACTCTGACACTGTTTTTTTGTGCTAAATTCCGCGATCATCCCCTCCCCGCCTCTGCAACGCTCGGGCAAGCGGTCAATGACGGCCCTCGACGATTGCAGCGGCCAGGTAGGGTTGCTGCTGACCTGTCTGGACCTTGGATCGACCAAGATCTGAGGCCAACTGAGCCCCTAACTCGAGCCTTGGACCACACCTGTCCCCGTTGCCGCTTATCCCTCGTCCTTGTCGACGCCGCACCTAAGATGGGAGTGACCAGAGAGAGCTGCAGACATGGTTTCGCCAGCTGGAGAAGGCCCACAAAAAAAAAAAAAAAAAAGGAAAGCAAAGGGAAAGTAAAAATTCAATAAGCTCACAAAAAATGTAAAATGACGTCATTTTGCTTAATTTCTTCCATGTTGGACATTGCCGGAGCTACATAGGATGGGCATAGGAGATTGGACCATAGCATCACAATTTTTTGGCCAAAATTTGTTGAAATGACTACATTAGAATTTCACATAAAAATTCAAGACTAAATTGATTAGATTGAAAAGTTTATGACTGAACATTAGGTCTAAAAAACGATCGAATAATTTTCTGAAATAAAATCACTGCACCATGCTCGATATAAGATTATTGCAATGTGTAAAATTTTCCAAATTGGCACGACAGTATTAAGAGTGTGCAAAGAAATCGGGAACCACTTGGGACAAAATCGGACCGGCAGTTCCCTTTCCAATTTTCTGAAATCAGTGAGCATTGGTTTGAATCCTCGTTTTAGACGTGGAATTGCCCATCCGCTTATCCGGACCAGACTGGTATATTACAGCAAAAGTGAGCATTTTCCCCTTTATTTTCTCTTTCCTGCCTCCTGTCGGCAACATTCTACGTTCACTCTCTCCTTTTTCCCGCATTTTCCCTCTCTTTCTAGCATGCCAATCCTTGGATGGAACAAACTGAGGCATCTTAGTAAACGTCAATCTCGTTTATCATCTTCCCCAGCGATTTTCCTTCCTAGAGTCAGTAAAAGCTTTCTCTCGTGCGCCGCAGGTTCCCCTGCACATCCAAGTTGAGGCATCTTCGGCTTCCATGGCCATGGGATTGAGAAGCAACGATCGGCATTTCCTCCGAGCTACATTTGGAGTGTGCGGTTTCGATCTCGAGAGTTTCCCGAGTGGGTGTTGGTAATGAAGGGAGTCTGATTGGTTGAAGCGTTTTGTGTTCCGGCGGGTTTTGAGAGAAGTACCTGTGGAGATGGTGAAGCAAATTGTTGCTTCTTACTTGTGTTTTATTAATTGACGAATGCAATTTTATAAGGATTAGAAATCCGTTTCATAGTCCGATTCCAGGGCACATCTATGAAACAAACGAGTAATTTTTGGTTTCAATTTTTTGAAATCAATCATTAATAGGTGATTCTCGATTTTAGGGTGGGAGTTGTGCATCCAAACCATGCTCACCCTTATATTGTGTAATAATGCAGAGCTAATTACAAGATATAAATAAGTCTGGAATAAATACAACATAATAATTTGTTGGTCCCAAACACCGAGAATAAGTACATAACCCATAAATAACTGACCAAAGTCCTCTGTTGGTAAATGAACAAGTCTTCATCCCTAATTTTCTTTTCTCCTTCTTTTTTCCTTTGAAGACCGCTTTATAAGACAAACAGAGCATTATGGCTCCATAAGAGCAAGAGGCAAAACAAATCTTCACTAGGTCTCGCTAGGTAATAGTGTCTGCACACCCGAAAGTGTAGAGACATTGGCGTCATTGCTTGAGTTGCTAGATGTAAAGACAGCATCAGGAGATTCAATTGTCTCACGGTTCTCTTGACTTTGCTGAATGTCCGAAGGATATTGGATCTTCCTTATCCCCTCCAACTCCATTGCCACTTCTTTCATTGTAGGTTGATTCCTCCCATTCAAGTCTAAGCACCTCTTTGCAAGGTTAGCAACCAATGCAATCTCTTCCGTCTTACTTCTTTCAACACATGAGTGTCGACGATGTTGAACAAGTGATTCTCCTCCATCGAAATTATAAAATACATCACGAGGCTTCTTCCTTCTTCTTCCCTTAGGGACAAGATTGGCTTTTGTCCTATTAAGAGTTCAACAAGGACGACTCCGAAGCTGTACATATCACTTTTGTCTGTAAATTGGCTTGACCGAAAATACTCAGGATTTAGACAGCCGAAAGTCCCCTGCACTAATGTGGTTACATGAGTTTGATCAAGGGAAATGGACTTGGAAGTACTGAAATCTGCCACTTTTGCTCAATACTTCTCATCCAACAGGATATTGGTGGACTTGATGTCTCGATGATAAATGGGAATAGAGGCTGCTGAATGCAAGTAGAATAAGGCTCTTGTGATTTCAATTGCAATTCATAGGCATGTCTCCCACGATATAGTAGGGGTGAGCATCGGTCCAGGATCAACCGTAGACCGACCATAGACTGGCCCAACCTTATTGGTTCCGGTCTGGATCCTAGGGAGATTGGGTCGGTCCTTGGTCTTGGAATTTCTAGACCAAAATTGTGCGGGTCGGTCCTCGATCCTAAGAGTTCCAAGTCGGTCCAACTTGAACCAACCCTGGCTATATATATATAATTTTTTCATATAGAGAAAACTTTAAAATAAATGGTATCAACAATATTAAACAGCACTTTAGTAAGGAGTTCAAGTAATTTTATATTGTTCTTTAATAACTTAGGTTTTTAATGTCTTTTATGGCATCAATAATCATAATTTAAGAAAGAGGAAAATATTTTTGTGAGAAGTCCTCGTAACGTCTAAAAAGACACCTTATGGCATCCTTCTTTAGTATTTATTCTCTTTTGTTTTATTTGTCCTCTTAGTCTTCAATTTTCCAAAATTGAAAGAAGCAATTTCTCTGCTTGCCACTCGACACTCGCCTTGCTCCCTTTGGTTCACTCGTGCTGCTCACCGCTCGATGCTCGCTTGGCTTGTTACTCCCCGCTCAACATTCGATGCTCATTTTATTTGACGCTCACCCCACTTGATCTCATCGCTTACCTTTCTTAACTGATCTCGCTTATCATCGAACCCATTGGGTCGGTGCAATCCCCGGTTGCCCTTTCAAGAATTACAAAAAATGAAATAAAAAATTATTGTTGGTTCTAGGTTGATCTTGAAATTGGACCGAACCGATTAGGTTAGTCTAGTCCTTAATTGTTTTTTAAGCAATACAAAAAATAAAATAAAAAATTATCGGTTGGTCCCGAGTTGACCCTGAAACCGGACCAAACCCATTAGGTCGGTCCGGTCCTCGGTCCTAAGTTCAATAGGGTCAGTCCTCGGTCCCAAAAATTGATGACCATCACCGTGCGGGTTGGTCCTTGCGTTAGGGGATGGATCAACCCAACCTAGACCATGCTCACCCCTACGATATAGGCAACTCTACATTTGTGTCATGCAAATATTGGTATAGAGTCCCGCTCGGTATAAACTCATATACCAAAAGCAGTACCTCTTTTTCTAAGCAACGCCCCAATAACTTAACCACATTTCTATGATTGATTTATGAGAGAATGATGATTTCATTTATGAACTGTTCGATTTTTCTCTCATCTATCATCATTGATTTTTTAATTGCAACTATTTTTTCCATATGTTAACATTCCCTTATAAATAATACCTTGTCCACCTTGCCCGAGTATCCTATTGTTATAGAAATTATCAGTGGCCTTCCCTAAATCCTTGGAGTTGAATAATTTGCTTTTCTCAACATTGCCTTCCGGTGACAAAAGCTCTCTTTTCAACAAAATATCATAATTGCATTTGAAGTGCTTCTCTTTGAGCTTGGTTTCTTTTATCTTCTTGATGTATTTGTACAAACTCCATGAGAAAAGACACAAAAGTAGTGCTCCAAGGCCTGCCCTGGCAGCCCCGCCCACTGCATTGCCAAAACTCAAGGAGCAAAAGTCAGAAAAAAGTACCTCGCTTGTCAGGAACCTATAACGGAACTTATCATCAAGAATTTAAGTGAATCCGACTAAGAGTAAAGCATACAGGAGTGATTAACCTGAGTCTCCTTTCACGTCGATCTATCTTAACAAGCATGAAAAAATTAATTTGTCTCCTTTTAAGTTCCATCAGATGAAATTATTATACAAACTTTTACGCTGTACAACTGATATCCCTTGCAAGGAATTTAGCAAACCACTGATGAAAGTGAAAGAGTTTCTACTAGCAGTCATCTTAACTATGATTGTGATAATTCCAATTCAAATCTGACAAGAATAAGTAGGAACTACGGATATTTTTCATTAGATATGAAGCAACGACAGTAGAAAAAGTTCAAGTGTTTTCTTATCTCTCGAGTATTAGGGTGAAAAGAAAGTTCTGAGGTTGTCTTGATAGTTACTACTCTTTAGAGCAAGAGCAGTGCCTAGGCCTGCTCCAATTCCTGGTTTACCAAAGTCGTATGACCATGACCAAAAGCAAGCATCAAGCCATGCGACTCCGATTTGAAAAGCAGAAAATGCTAATCTGATAGAGAGCATTACCTCGGATGACTTTTGAATATTCACTAATTTGATTAAACAGAATGCTAACGGGGTTGGTCAAAAATTTGTCTCCATATGAAAAAGAAACTTAGCACATAACAGAAAGCCATATAATCAGTTAAGCAGCAGAATATATGCCCAAATCAAACACGGGACATCTGATCCACTGAAAGCGGGCCATGCGCTATGCTTTTTCTAAATTGTGGGTTTTTTTTTTTTTTTTTTTTGAAGACTATGTCGAAAAGAAAGGGGTGATATTCGCGAATGTCTGGGGTTACAAAAGATGGATAGTCCTTGTTCATAGCTCATGATAGAATTTAGAAATTTGCTTACCTATGATGAGAAACGCAATTTCTTTCTTCCATCTACAGGATAGGAAGGATAGGAAGGCGTTGCCGCCTCTACCGGTGTGGCAGGGATTAAATAGATTATGCCTTCATCTACAAATGAAGAAAATACGACAATTTAATTAGTAGAGGTTCGTCTCTTTAGTGGGTTTTAGGATTGCATGTAAAGCTACTTCAGCCTCCAAAAAGCTACTTCTTTTATTAGGGCAATGTTTCGACGTTTGGTTTCTAATGATTTGTGTGGTAAAATGTAACTGGGTTTACCTTTGCATCCATCTTTTATATAGGGGTTACCAGCAAAGTCCAGGGTGCAAACACACTGCAAAAGGGCATCGCCATGGGATATGCAGAATCGAAGCTGACTGAGCTGCAATTGAAGGAATTGTCGAAGATGGAGCTGTAATTCTAAATCTCTAACGCAGCTTTTGAGGAATTTGCTATCCCCCATTCTAGGACAGCTGCGAAATGCCCGCTCACCCTCGACTTATTGAAGTCCATAACCAAAGGCGTGAACTGCGACCTATCTGCCAAGAAGGCATAATTGCATTCATTTTCTCCTGCTGTTTTATTGTATGGCTGGAAATCAACGGTGAAAGCCTGAAAAACCGAGGTAATCCTGATTTGACAGTATCCGTTACTGCCCAAACAAGTGGCGTTCCTAAAAGTGCTGTTGCCTGCTTCGCAACTTATGTTAGTAGACTCTGCGTCATCCGTCCAAATATGTATATCGTGTTATAATTATGGTAAATCGATCAACGAAAGCCAATAAATTAATATACGTCTTTTCTATTCACGTATCTATTGAATTTATGAATTTCCTAAATTTTTTTATTCACGTATCTATTGAATTCATGAATTTCCTAGATTCATATATTTATTGAGTTCACGAATCTCTTGAATTCACGGTCTCTAGATTCATGAATTTCTTGGATTCACGTATATCTTGATTCATGAATTTCGTGGATATATGCGTCTATTAAATTCATGTATCTCTTCTGTACATGAACTGAAAAGCTTCAATACAGTTTTTGGTTTTTCCGACTCAATTCCAAAAGAAGCTTTAATATACTTTTCTACTCTTATGATTTTTTTGGGTGTGCTAGTTCAATTGAACGGTTCGACCGAGTCCTGTTTGGACTATTTACATAGTGCTAATCCAAACAGGTTCGAGGTGTTGTATCTTGGGAGGCATAGCTCGTGAATCTACGAAGCACCATTGACGTGAACTAATCGCCTTAAAGAGATTCGGATATCTGTACCTTACCTCCAATTTTATGTTATTTTTTCAATGATATCTTATTTTATTCTTCTTCAAGATTTGTAAGTTTACATAAAAAGAAAGATATTATATAGCTGTTATCGTCATTTACATTGATGTTCTGACTGCAACATATAATTTCCAACATATTGCATCCAACGCAGCAAAGACATTTTGCGAAGTAGAGAAGATGAACTGGCTGCCTTTTAAGCTCATAGGTATGGAGCTTCCATTGCTGCCGTAGCTCACATTTGACGAGTAGGTTATTGGAAGACTGACCTTGATCATGTCGTTCCTTTTGTCATGGATATCAGGTAGCAAAATGTCGAGCCCCCTCAAGTTGGCCTTGTTCAGTATTGGGACAGTGCCATTCTGGCAGACGATCTCGTACCACTTATCGAGGAAACACCCAGTTCCAATCCCGAAGGGAAAGGGAATGGCGACGCCACCACATTTTTGTGTGCAATTCACCAGAGGAGCTGCTAGCGATGCTTGTTTACGAAGCAAAAGTGATCCTAGAAGCAGAAGAATGTGAAACATCCTAGTTCCTGCTCCTTTATGTCAGGAAACAGTGGACCTATTTTGAGGAATTGATGGAAGGCGCAGTTACTTGTATGCCTTCTTCCTTGAATGTAAAAGCTTTATAAGCAGAGGACACCAGTTTAAGCAGCCAAGTTTGACTTCCCCCCTTGTTGGGGACATAATTTTATCGCCACTTAGCATTATCAAATCATAATCGCCAATGAACTAACTTTCGATGGCCCCGTTCTCATGTTCCTACTTCCTTATCTGTCCTTTTTGAGAACCGCACGACTTTCCAGGACAAGAAACAACGAAGCGTGAAAGCAAAACTCACTTCTTTAATCGCAAAAGCTGTTTCTTCGCAGTTTCCTTTTACCCTCATCCCCCTTCTTACTGAAGCAAAAATCATTTTTTATTGTTCTCGAGCGTCGTGCATCGTGGGAGCAGGACGATTCTTTTGCTCGAGCCATCTATCAAAGCACTTGGGAATCTTTTTGGTCCCCCAAAGAAGAGTAAATAATGTGCGTGAATGAGGCGTTGAGTCGTCTCACTTCATAATAAAAGCGATTTGGCCCCCCATATGATGGAAATAAACTAGAAATTAAATATAACAAACTATCCGGGAGACCTAATTTTTTCTCGGCAAAGAAATATTAGGTCTAGTTTAATATCTAAGGAGTGTTGGATCGCAAAAAGTCGTACATTATGACAGTGAGTACTCTTCCCCCATAAGGAAAGACATTATTGATAGGGTATCGTGTGCATATCTTATCAGCATTCTTATCCAGGGTTTTTCTCCTCCTTTTTTCCCGCTTTTTCGACGTCATACTAAGAGAAACACTTTGAAACGCCGAGTTCGACATGATTTTATCGTACGTGCATGTGACCTAAACCTATGTAGAAAGGGGATATGGGCTGAGTCCATTAGTAGTGTTTTTAAGTGGAAGAACGGTAGGATTTCATGTATTAGATACGCATGATTTTATTCTAACTCTGTCTCTTTCTTGAGGTTAGAAATATCAAAGCTTGACCTGTAGAAGACACCAGTTTAAATAATTGAGAGCGACTTTTCCCCATTGCTTTTGGGAGATAATATGGTTATCATCTTTCTCATGAGAAAGACTTAGGGCCCGTTTGGTTCGGCTTTTGGGGAATGTCTTTGGCCAAATGCAAATATCTTTAGGATAAAGGGGTTTTCGGGAATGCTCGGCCGTTTGGCAAATTATACATTGAAAAGTTGCTTGTGCAAAAATACCGTTTGGCAAAATTTATTCCAAATGAGCTTTTGCTTTTAATTTTCTTTTTTAAAAAATTTGAAAATCAAATCCGGCGGTCGGCGATGCCGGACGGCCAAATCTGGCCGTTCGGCCACCTGATGTCGCGACCTCAGGCAACGCCGTTGCCGCGACCTCAGCGCCCGGGAGGCATAGAGGCCGGATCTGGCCGTCCGGCGGCCAGATCTGGCCTCTGGACCGCCAGATCTGGCGGCTTGAGGTTGCGCGGACCCAGGCAGCGCGTGGCGCGACCTCAGGCGACGTCGTCGCCGCCTGGAGGCGCGACCTCAGGTGCCTGAGGTCGTAGAGGCTAGATCTGGCCGCCGGACGGCCAGATCTGGCCTCCGGACCGCTAGATCTAGCGGCCTGAGGTCGCGTGGAACCAGGCAACGCCACCTGAGGTCCGCACGACCTCAAGTTACCTCAGGCGACGCGGACCTCAGGCAGCGTCGCCTGAGGTCCGCGCCGCCTGGGTCGCGCGTCGCGGCACCCCCAGACGGTGGTCACCGGCGACGCGCGACCCTCAGGCGGCAGCGGCGGTGGCTGCTAGAGAAGCTCGGTGGCCAGAAAGAAGAAGAAGAAGACAACGAAGAAAAATGATGAACAGTAGCCGTGGCATTTCCCAAATGCCGAATGCCCAATGCTGCCCCTCCCCAGCATTGGACATTGAGCATCCCAAATGCTCATACTTGGGCAAAGGGGCTTTCAAAATATTTGCCAAACACTCAAATTTTCCCCCAATGGGCTTTGGGGGTCAAAGGGGCTTTGGGAATGCCCAACCAAACGCCCCCTTAGAACATCACCAAAATGGATTAGCTTTTGGGATCTTTGGTTGTGCATCCCGTTAAGAACATAAGAATAGAGATATATATTCCTTTCCTCACTGACTCAAATTGTTTCTTGTACGCATAAGATATTTCTAGTTTTTCCTAGATGAAAATCTTATGGGTTCTTCATCTTCCAGATTGAAGTAAATATTTCTTCACTGTCTATGCTTAGTCCACAAGATTTCACATTTCATCGTGAATCTTTTTTTCAGTATTAATTAGCTCGGTCACTTGCAACTTCTTATTTAACATGAATATTGTTTTTCTTTAAATTTTGAATATTAATCTTAGTTTGGGCATGCTAGGTTATTTGAGAAAATATTTTGAGTTAAACCAGCGTAATTTCTTAATGTTGTTGGTTAACAGGATAACCTAGAGGGGGAGGGGGTGAATAAGTGATTTTAGGAAACTTGACAAAATATTGTCGAATTAAAGCTATAAAGTTTGATATAAGCATAATTGGGTAAAAAAGAGAGTTGATATATGCAGGAGCAGGTTATATCAACTGGTGCATTGTGCTTCTATTAGGCAATAATGAATATAAGTAGAGAGATAGAGAACAATGCAGCTAGAGTTTTACAATGATTCGACTTAGTACAAGCCTACGTCTACTTTTTTGTACTAACATCCTATTGGTTGGATTCCATTAGCAATATTTGAGTGGTTACAATGGAGTGTGCCACTCATACCAAGGACTTCTTCTTGAAATTGGTGCTGCTTATATCTAGGTAGATAAATCTCGCTATCTCACACCTAAGCACAAACTATAACAATGACAACACCTCTCGAAAGATTACAATTTCAGTCGTCTCACAAGAAAATATATATAAGAATGTAAAGCTTTCTCTAAATTTGGATTTTGCACTTTCGATCTCTTCTGTTATCTTCCCAACGTCTTGTTAATCTCCCTTTGTATTCCTTAGCATCCAATCTTCCCATTGGACATCCTTCACGAGAATCAATCGCCAAGTTGACCGTTGGACGATTGCCTAGTGGATTAATTAAGCTGTTGGAGCCAATCAATCTTTAGTTTCCATAGATTTGGTTGTGCATATAATCAAATCATTTGTTCCAAATATAGAGTAGCTTGGCTTTAGAAAGTATCTTGCCTTCAGGATGATTGTCAATCATCCAAGATGTCACACATAACTAATTTTTTCTATGGAGATAATCTTTGAGATTATTGGTCAATTTTTTTCTTCTAAATAAGAAATCCATAGCATATCACAAGCTATCAAAAGATAAGTTATCTTGGGATATTTATCTTAAGGCTTGGGACAAGATTGTTGTTGCAATTATTGTAGTTGCTTTTCTTATATCAACAGTCCTCGGTTATATTTAGCTTTCCAATGATATAAAACTCTTGCTTATATTAGACTTATGCTTATACAAGACTCCGGTTAGATTAGACTTCTCGATTGTAACCAAGTGCTTTTCATTAGGCACTTTGAGTACAATGGTAATGTAGAACCTGTAGACCGTTTACCTTGGTGCCTCCAAGTCTTTATCAACTCAGCATCCTTCTATACTTTTTCACATACGTTCTTCCAACTTTTTCAAATCTTCTCACTTAGCATATTCAAAGTTCCTTTTATGTGGATATAACTTGAAATATAAACATCTTGTGCATATATCAAGCTTGTAGGAAATCATGGATTGTTTTGTCAATTTCAAAATATATTAAAAGATTTTCTCAACAATCTCTCCATCTTTTTATGGTAACAAAACCTTCCTTGCACTAGGATCAGCGGTAATTTGAAGCATTGTGACATGTTTCCTTTGATTATTCTAGAGGGTCAAGTCAGAGTAGGGGTGCAAATTAAGATCAAGCTAGTTTTCAAGCTATTCCTCAAATTTTTTATTCGAGCCAGTCTAGATTTTTGGGCCTAAAATGCTCAGGCTCGACTAGTCTTGGCCCTACCGAAAATGTCTGTTTAAAAATAAAGCATTTCTAAAATTATAAAATTCAACATTAAAAATTAAAAAGTTAGTCATTTATTGCTTATAAATCTAAACAGAGTTTTATATTAATATGTCAATGCAAACTGCAAATGGCTCATAAAAAGGTAATGTCATATCAAAGTTGAGATGTGCAAATTTCATTTCATCAAATTCGTGAATTTTAAGTAACTTTATACTTGCCATTTGATAATTGTATGTTAGATTCTGGAAATTTGATAACACATCATATTGTGGAAAAGAAAATTAAAATACAAAAAAAGTTTGGGCGGAAAGCCTAAATCGTCCTGGACCAAACCGAGTAATTACGATGCGGCATTTCTTTTTTCTTTTCCTGCGCCGGGCCAAGTCCCTCCTGCACGGCCCACCAGCCTGTTTGCATCCCTAGATCGGGAAACATCCTGAACGTGTAGGACCAGACCCGAACTGGGAGGCCTAGAAATATATCACTATAAATCTTGCAATGGTCCTAGATTAGAGGTTAGTGTTGTGGTGCAATAATCTGTCCATTCCATGATAAAGAAATCTGGTAAGGCTGGTTCCGTGCTTGTTAAAATTGATCTTGTCAAAGCTCACGATAGCATCAAATCTGGTTTTATTCTGTCAAGTGCTTTACTTCTTCGTCTTTCCTGGAGCTTTTTGCCCCCTTCCATCCCTGTAATGCTTGATAGAGGCCGTCTGGTGGGGATTCAACGCTCTCCAGTCATTCACCAAGGAGACTTCATTTTGCCCTGCTCGTCTTTTCTTTTTGTGTATGGAATTCTTGGTTACGAAATCGATGAAGTGTGTGCTGCTAAGTTATGGGATCCTATATCAATTGGTGGACTAAGAGATGTTTTCTCTCATCTGTTCTTTGCTGATGATATGATGTTATTTAGTTGTGCAAATCATAAAAACTTCTCTACAAACTTCTGTTGACATGGTTTCTGTGCTAAATATTTGGGGTTCCCCACTTCTTGCTAGGGTAGGAGTAGTGCAGGTGAGGTTTTATTTTGTCGCTGATGAAGTCAGAGAACGTCTTCTGGGTGGAAGGGCGAGATGGGGTTGAATCAACTCCCTCACAGAATCCATCCCTAACTACTCCATGCAATGTGTCCCGCTTCTCGTAATTGCTGTTGATAAATTGGATAGTGACCTTTCGCGGTGTTCTACGAAGAAGCAAAAGAACGTAACAAATGTGAGAGGTAAGAGGAAATGGGACATCAGCACCTATTTGGCAGGCCATTCTTGCTGGTTGTGACACGTTGTCTAACGTTCCTAGGAAAAGCGGCGAGCATTTTTCCAAGACCACCCCCAACCTCACCATGTCCATGGCTGTCCTGCTCTCAACGGCCAGCTCCATGGCTGTCAAGTCGAGGTTCTCCCCCTGGGGATTGGAGGATACTTAACGAGAATGCTTTAAAAATTCGTTCGAGAGAGGTCCAGAAATTCAAACAAGACAGGTCCAAATATTCGATCTCCTTGGAGCTTCTTCCAGATAGAGCAATGGAGCCCCAGAAATTTGTCCTAGAAAGTCAAGGTACTTCACAAGAATGCTTTGGATGTAGCTCGGGCACTTTCCTACCTGCACAGCCAATGTGTACCCCAAATCCTCCACCGCCATGGAGCACTAAACGTTGCCATGTAGCTCGTTGAGATTTGAGCTGACCCATTTACCATCCACTTTAATAAATATGAGTTAAAATATGGGTTATTGACCCGTTTTTATGGCCTTGCTCTTCAACTACTGCACCATCTACCATCTGTTGTCCCTCTTCTATGGATTGCTTCTTATTTCTATGTAGTTATTTAAAAACTATAATTCTAAACAATACTTGACATGGCATAATAGTAGAACGTCTAAAAATTTACTTTTTGCACTTTATTTAGTAATCTAATATGATGATTTTTAACATATTAAAAGAATCCATGATTGACAAAGTTTGGTCCAAAATGTGATTTTTGGAGTGCTGGACATTTGGAGTGCCAAGATTTGGTACGGAGGGACACTTTCGTGTCAAAAGTTAGGAAAGTAACACTTAAATGCCAAAATCGGAGCAAAATTGATCACT
This sequence comes from Eucalyptus victrix, assembly GCA_016097545.1. Lineage (NCBI taxonomy): Eukaryota > Viridiplantae > Streptophyta > Magnoliopsida > Myrtales > Myrtaceae > Eucalyptus > Eucalyptus victrix. The sequence continues at coordinate 51,768,760 of CM027843.1, forward strand.
TAAGTGCCAATCCGGCCAAAATGCTGACGTAGTGCTTTTTCGGTGAGATAAACGCAAAACAACGTCGTTTTGCACGTTGACATGGCTAAATAAAAGCAAAAATGGCGTAGTTTTGTTTTCTAACATGGTATATAATTAATATAAAAATTAAATTAAATTTATAAAAATAAATAATTATTATTATTTAAATTTAAAAAAAAAAGTTGGGGAGAGGAGGCAGTGGCTGAGGGCTAAGCCCTCACCATCGCCACCTCCTCGCCATCGTCAGGAAGGGCCGACAATGTTGGGGGAAGCATCGGCCGGGGACGCTAGACCCTATCTAGGGGCCGGCGACCCCAGCTGATTGACGGCGAGGGCCTCACCAAATTTGGGGCGAGGGCCACCGAACCTCGTTGGATCTAGGGGAGGGCCGCGACCCTCGCCCTAGATTTGGCGAGGGCTCCCGGGCCCTCGCCACCAATTGGTCGAGGTCACCGACCCCTGGCCAAGGCCTAGCGACCCCAACCAACGCTTCCCCCACTGTTGCTAGCCTTTCCCGATGACGGCGGGGAGGCGGCGCGGCGGCGGCAGCAAGGGCTCAGCCCTCAACCGCTGCCTCCTCTCCCCAACCCTTTTTTTTTTAAATATAAATAATTATTATTTATTTTTATAATTTAATTAAATTAATTTTTATATTAAAATTCGAATTTGCTCAAAAACGATGTCATTTTTGCCTTTTTTGTTGAGTTAGCACTTCCGTGAGCCACGTAGACGAAAAAAATAATAAAAAATTACAACATCGGATTTCGGTGAGGTTTGTCGAAATGGTACTTAAGTGTCACTTTCCTAACTTTTGGCATGTAACTGTCATTTCGTGCCAAGTTTTGGCACTTGGGCTATATTTCTCCCGTGATTTTTGTCAAAATCATATCAAGTGACCCGATAGTGATTTTTTCAAGAAAGTTGGTTCTTTATTGTTTTTGTGTAACTTACAAACTTCAATGAGCTGTATCTTCGGTTTCTTTCGAAAATTCTGGCATATTATAAAATTCTGTGTTCAAAACATAAGGAAAAAGGATTATATTTTCAAATAAGCGATGTGTTCTTGGATGGGAAAATTACCCAATCAATCATATACTTATTATATGGCTGCCAATTTTGTCTTAAATTTTTCAGTTTGGTTAATTTAGTCTTAAATATATTAATAATTTCCATTGTAATCCATCCAGCCAACGATGACATGTAGGTCTAGTTGTTGCCAGCTGTCCTACGTGAAACGGTTGGTGTATGACATAGAAAAACTTAAGTGAAACCACATAGTTTTAAGTTTATTTTCTCAATTTTCCTATTTTTCTCTCCTTTTTTTCCTTTTTTCCCTATATTATCCTTCTTCTCTACTGTTCATCTTCTCCCAAGGATGTAGCTCATCCACCTCCACGAGTCCTTCACCCTCACCGCCCCCATGTCCGCCAGGTGAATGAAACTTAAAGTTGTCACGATTGCGTTTTGAAGTAATCTCCTGAGGAACTCAGTCAAAGTATGGACGTCCTTCTTCCCTGCAAAATGAAGTGGAAATCACGAATTCATAGAATACTCTGTACCTATGGCCACCTTGTATCTTGCAACGTGCTAGGATGTATTTCTGTCAATCAATGGCCCCAAGTCATCCTAAATCCTTTCAACTGAAGTCTTGCGAGCTTTGATTCTTTTGTGCTAGGACCTTAGATGTCGGTCTTCCAGACCATCATCCCCTTCCTGGCTCTGCAACACTCGGGCAAGCGGTCAATGACGGCCCTCGACGATTGCACCGGCCAGGTAAGGTTGCTGCTGACCCGTCTGGACACCTTGGATCGACCAAGATCCGAGGCCAACTGTGCCCTTAACTCGAGCCTTGGACCACACCTGTCCCCGTCGCCACTCATCCCTCGTCTTTGTCAACATCGCGCGTAAAATAGGAAAGACCAGAGAGAGCTGCAGACATGGCTTCGCAAGTTGGAGAAGTCGCCAGACAAAAGTTTAAAAAAAGGAAGGAAAAGAGAAAGTAAAAATCTAATAAGTTCAGGAAAAAAATGCAAAATCACGTCATTTTGCTTAATTTCTTCCAAGTTAGACACTGACGGAGCTTCATAGGACGATTGTTGAAGACTGGACCGCCATGTCCCAATTTTCTGGCCAAAATTTGTTGAAAGGGCCGTATTGAAATTCCACGTAAAGGTTCAAGACTAGATTGACTAAATTGAAAAGTTAATGACTGTACGTTAGGTCTAGGAAACGATTGGATAATTTTCTGGAATAAAATCAATGCATCATGCTCAATATAGAGTATTGCAAATTGTAAAGTATTTCCAAATTGGCACATACATGATATTAGGGTTGTGCAAAGAAATCAAGAACCGTCACGAAGTGGATTAGACCAGCGAAAGTGAGCATTTTCACTTTTATTTTCTTTTTCCTGCCTCCTGTCCGCAATATTTTACGTTCGCTCTGTCTCTCTCACTCTCACCGACTAGTCCCCCTCCCTCTTGTGATTTTTCTCTTTGTTCCCGCATTTTCCCTTTCTTTCTCGCGTGCCTTTCCTTGGATGGAACAAACTGAGGCATCTTAGTAAACGTCAATCTCGTTCGTCATCTTCCCCTGCGATTTTCCTTCCTATAGTCGACGAAAGCTTTCTCTCTTGCGCCATAGTTTCCCCTACACATCCATGCTGAGGCATCTTCGACTTCCGTGGCCGCGGGATTGAGGAGCAGGGATCGGCATTTCCTTCGAGCTGCGTTTGGAGAGCGCGGTTTCGATCTTGACAGAGTTTCCCGAGCAGGTGTTGGTAACGTGGGGAGTCTGATTGGTTGAAGCGTTTTGTGTTCAAGGGGTTTTGAGAAAATGACGGGTGGAGATGATGAAGTGGATTATTGCTTCTTACTATGTGTTCTATTAATTGATGAATGTAATTTCATATTTATTGAGGACTGGTTCCATGGATTTATCCAAGAACCTAATGAAACTAGTACTCCGATTGTCGGGTGGATCCAAAGAACCGACTGGCGGTTTCCGATATCAATTTTTCGAAATCAATCTTTAGTAGGCGGTTTCCGATTTTAAGGTGTGATAATGCGGAGCTAATGACAGACTTGAATAAATCCAGAATAAGTACAATTTAACAATTTATTGGTCCCAAACACTGAGAATAAGTACATAACCCATAAATAACTGACCAAAGTCCCTGTCGGTAAACGAACAAGTCTTCATCCCCACTTTCTTCTCTTTCTCCTTTGAAGACCGCTTTATAGGACAAACAGAGCAATATGACTCCATAAGAGCAGTAGGCAAAACAAATCTTCACCAGATTTCCCTAGGTAAGAGTGTCCGCACACCCGAAAATGTAGAGACATTCGTGTCAATGCTTGAGTTGCTAGACGTAAAGACAGCATCATGAGATTCAGTTGCCTCAAAGTTCTCTTGATTTTGCCGAATGTCCGAAGGATATTGGGTCTTCCTTATCCCCTCCAGTTCCATTGCCACTTCTTTCATCGTAGGCCGATTCCTCCCACTCAAGTCTAAGCACCTCTTTGCGAGGTTAGCAACCAATGCAATCTCTCCCATCTTACCTTCTTTCGACACATGAGCGTCAACGATGTCGAATAAGCGATTCTCTTCCATCGAAATTATGAAATACATTGCGAGGCTTCTTCCTTCTTCTTCCCTCCGGGATGAGATTGGCTTTTGTCCTGTTAAGAGTTCAACAAGGACGACTCCAAAGCTGTACACATCGCTTTTGTCTGTAAATTGGCTTGATCGAAAATACTCAGGATCTAGGTAGCCGAAAGTCCCCTGCACTAATGTGGTTACATGAGTTTGATCAAGGGAAACTGACTTGGAAGTACCGAAATCTGCCACTTTTGCCCGATACTTCTCATCCAAGAGGATATTGGTGGACTTAATGTCTCGATGATAAATGGGAATAGAGGCTGCTGAATGCAA